>OX638106.1:13826944-16411944 GCA_951804965.1 Horisme vitalbata | reverse complement strand
ACCTAACCTAACCTAACCTAACCTAACCTAACCTAACCTAACCTAACCTAACCTAACCTAACCTAACCTAACCTAACCTAACCTAACCTAACCTAACCTAACCTAACCTAACCTAACCTAACCTAACCTAACCTAACCTAACCTAACCTAACCTAACCTTTTTTTTTTTTTTTTTTTTTTTGACCCGGGGAATCCATATTACGGATACCACCCATCCTGGGGGGGGAAGGGTGGTTATGTGGGACTCTCCGCCAAGTGGACGGCATACCCACTAAACCCCGGGGTGTTCTTCTCACCGCTTGTATGAAGTGGCCATGGGGTCGCATTTGCGCTTCCACAACCACTTGCGGATGTCGTTGGACACTTCAGTTGGAGCTTCTCATCTCCTTCTTCTTAGGAAGACGCTCCTGAACACATAAAGAGCGTCTCACTCCTTTACGTTTCTATTTCAGACACGGACCCCCCGATCCGTGCCTGAAAGCTACTGCTATGGCGGTATTTGCTGTGCAAACGCCATTCTTCTGCGGCCATGTCTCCGGCGGCGGATCATAAGAGACAAGGGATCGATCTCTCGGTTTCTCTCTGCTACCTCTTTTTCGTGCATAACTGTGCCCGAGAAGGTGACAGCCGCATTCCACCCTTCCTCACTTTCAATCATGGCCTTGAGAAAGGCCGGCAAAGTGAGGTCACTTCCAATCACCGTCGTCAAATCTACACGTTGCGATGTCCATGCAGGACACTCAGCGCGTGTGTGATGCGCGGTGTCCTCATCTCCCACTCCACAGTGGTGGCACCTTGTTGTGGGTTCACGACCAATCACATTACACAAATACCTCCCGAAGCAACCATGCCCCGTTATTATCTGTGTAAGGTGATAGGTTAGTGAGCCATGTTTACGTTTAAGCCACTGAGTCAGCACGGGCCGAAACGCATTCACTACTTGCTGACTTGCCCTCGGGACTTCTAGTCTTTCTGCCCATTTCAGGAGAAGGTCCTCGTGAGCTAGTTCTCTCCAGCGATTGATCTCCTCCCGAAGCGGCCAGCCTCCGTCTGCGCGTCCCTGCGCGGTCTTAAAGTATACCTCAGCCTGGACCTTGGCTTCTAGATCCCACGGCGGACTGTTTGCCAATAAGCACGCCGCTTCATATGAGACGGTACTATACGCGCGAGCCGCCCTTAGTGCAATGGCTCGCTGTGGCCGTCGTAGCAGCGCCTTGTTGGCGGTGTTTAGAGCGTTGGCCCAAATAGGAGCCCCGTACAGCGCCTTTGACCGAACCACGCCGATGTACAGGCGGCGGCAAAACCTAACCTAACCTAACCTAACCTAACCTAACCTAACCTAACCTAACCTAACCTAACCTAACCTAACCTAACCTAACCTAACCTAACCTAACCTAACCTAACCTTTTTTTTTTTTTTTTTTTTTTTTTTTTTGACCCGGGGAATCCATCTTACGGATACCACCCATCCTGGGGGGGGAAGGGTGGTTATGTGGGACTCTCCGCCAAGTGGACGGCATACCCACTAAACCCCGGAGTGTTCTTCTCACCGCTTGTATGAAGTGGCCATGGGGTCGCATTTGCGCTTCCACGACCACTTGCGGATGTCGTTGGACACTTCAGTTGGAGCTTTTCTGCTCCTACTTCTTAGGAAGGCGCTCCTGAACACATAAGGAGCGTCTCACTCCTTTACGTTTCTATTTCAGACACGGACCCCCCGATCCGTGCCTGAAAGCTGCTGCTATGGTGGCATTTGCTGTGCAAACGCCATTCTTCTGCGGCCATGTCTCCGGCGGCGGATCGGAAGAGACAAGGGGTCGATTTCTCGATTCCTCTCCGCTGCCTCTTTTTCGTGCATAACCGTGCCCGAGAAGGTGACAGCCGCATCCCACCCTTCCTCACTTTCAAGCATGGCCTTGAGAAAGGCCGGCAAAGTGAGGTCACTTCCAATCACCGTCGTCAAATCTACACGTTGCGATGTCCATGCAGGACACTCAGCGCGTGTGTGATGCGCGGTGTCCTCATCTCCCAATCCACAGTGGTGACACCTTGTTGTGGGTTCACGACCAATCACATTACACAAATACCTCCCGAAGCAACCATGCCCCGTTATTATCTGTGTAAGGTGATAGGTTAGTGAGCCATGTTTACGTTTAAGCCACTGAGTCAGCACGGGCCGAAACGCATTCACTACTTGCTGACTTGCCCTCGGGACTTCTAGTCTTTCTGCCCATTTCAGGAGAAGGTCCTCGTGAGCTAGTTCTCTCCAGCGATTGATCTCCTCCCGAAGCGGCCAGCCTCCGTCTGCGCGTCCCTGCGCGGTCTTAAAGTATACCTCAGCCTGGACCTTGGCTTCTAGATCCCACGGCGGACTGTTTGCCAATAAGCACGCCGCTTCATATGAGACGGTACTATACGCGCGAGCCGCCCTTAGTGCAATGGCTCGCTGTGGCCGTCGTAGCAGCGCCTTGTTGGCGGTGTTTAGAGCGTCGGCCCAAATAGGAGCCCCGTACAGCGCCTTTGACCGAACCACGCCGATGTACAGGCGGCGGCAAGCTATATTCGGACCACCTAAGTTGGGAAGGAGTTTACCAAGCACTCCAGCGAAAGCTATCAGCTTGGGCGCTAGTAGCCGAAAGTGCTCCGTAAACTTCCAGCGGCCGTCTAAAATAATACCTAGATATCGCAGTGAACGCTGCACCATAATGGTGGCTCCTCCAACCACAATCTCCATTCCCGTAGGAGGTGAGTTTCGGGGGCCGTGAAAGAAAAGGGCTTCCGATTTATTCAGAGCTACCTCCAGTCCTAGAGTTCTGATCCTGTGAACCACATGTGCTACACCAGCCGTAGCAAGTAGAGCTGCCTCCCTGTGTGTCCTTCCGCGAGCCGTTACCAGAGTGTCGTCAGCATAACACGTGACACTGATCCCATGTAAGTTCTGTCCACGGAGCACCCAGTCGTACCCGATGTTCCACAGGAGAGGTCCAAGAACAGACCCCTGTGGGACACCGCACGACATTGCTCGCCTAGACCACTCGTTTCTGGCTGGATATTTGACGGCCCTATCGACGAAGTAGTCCGCTACCACTCTTCTCAAATACCGGGGGATGCCGTGGTATTTTAGCGCCTCCTTTATTGTATCCCATGGCAAGGTGTTGAAAGCATTTGCGATGTCAAGCGAAACTGCCAACACCACCTCACCCTGGGCGACCGCTTCCTCGGTAAGGACGCGAACTCGAGAAATTGCATCTATGGTCGAACGGCCGAAGCGAAAACCAAATTGCCCATCGTGGAGATTCGGACCCACCTCCCTCATATGCTTAACGAGTCTAGCAGCGAGCACCCGCTCAAAAAGCTTGCTCATTTCATTGAGTAGCACAATAGGGCGATAGGCTGATGGTGAATCGGCAGGGCGCCCGTTCTTCCGCAGGAGGACAAGTTTGCCCGTTTTCCAAGCCCGTGGAAAGCGACCCTGGACCAAACACTCAGTAAACAGTGTCTTCACACCTTCATCCATCTGCCCCACAGCGATAACCACGGCGCGCCCTGGTATGCCATCTAGGCCAGGTGCAGTGTTTTTGCGCCGCAGTTTGAGAACAGCAGCGCCAAGTTCCGCTTCTGACACCGATGGCACTTCGTCGTCCTCTGGCTCAGCCGTGTTTGGTGGCACCATAGCTGGTGGCTGCCAAAGTCCCCTTTCGGGAAATAAGGTACCCACAACTCTTTCTACTAACTGTGGGTCCAGGCTTCTGGTTAATGGCGGAGCCCATGGGCGGAGTTTATCGGTGACCGTTTTATACGGACGACCCCACGGATCATGGGTGAGGGTCTCGAGCCATTCCTCCCATGAAGACTCTTTCGCCTCTTTAATAGCCTCCTGTAGAGTCTTGCAGGCTGTTCTGTATGCAGCATATAATTCCTGCTCTTGGTCCTCATCACGTATCCGCCTCCTCCTATAACGGGTGTACTGGCGACGCGCCGCAACGCATGCTCTCCGCAGTTGTTGGAATTCCGCTTTCCACCAGTACAACCGTTTACTGGGTGGTATCGGCTTCGCTCTTGGCATGGCAGCATCACAGATACGTGTCAGAGAGTCAGCAAGCCGCTCCGACGCTGCATCTATATCAAATGCAGCAGGACCGGGTTCCTCATTTACCCACGCCTCAACAATGGCTGCTTCTTTAGCGAGTTCTCTATTCATTCGCTTTAATGACCATCGGATGCCTTCCTCGATGGGGGACCAATCACCTCTTCCAGGTGTTATTGAAGGCGCGGAGACATCGAAGCGGATGTATCGGTGGTCGGATAAGGTTTCCACATCCTCTCTCACAACCCAGCCTTGTATACGGCGTGCAATGGTAGAGCTCGCGAATGTGACATCTACGATAGATCCACCCTGTTGTCTTACGCATGTATCTACTGAGCCCATATTGAGGATCTCCAATCCCATGGTGACCAACCAATCTTCCAAGACATAGCCCCGTGCATCAGTCACTGGAGATCCCCACAATCTAGATTTGGCGTTGAAATCCCCAGCGACAAGCACAGGACTAGGATGTGCCTGTCTTACAAGAACCTCAACCTCTGCAAGCTTTCGCTCAAAGTCATCCAGACTTCTGTTCGGCGAAAAATACACCCCTATTACGGCAATACCATTAACTAACCCCAATACACAGCCCCGTCCCCTCGTCACTTTTTCAAAAGGTGGAGAGCCAGAAGCTCTTAAGATGGCTACTGAGTCGTCCAGATCTCCCACCCAGTTATCCCGAGGGGGAACGTAGTACGGCTCAGCCACAATAGTCACTTGTATTAACCACTCTGCCATGCTCTGGAGCAAGAGATCCTGAGCCCTGGCAGAGTGGTTGATGTTCGCCTGTAGGAAGGTAGTGGCCATCCTAACTATTTGTGTCCATGCGATCCTCCTCACTCAGCGACCGCTGTGTAGACTGTGAGGGGACCCTGGGGCCTTCACCAGCCGACTTCTTCTTCCTTTCCCTTCTATTGGGAGACTTGGCAGAGCAAGCTTTTGCTCCAACACGGTGAGTAGCCACCTTGTTTGCTGCCTCACACACAGGGCAGTGCGGGTCAGCCGTACACTGAGCCGCTTTGTGCCCAGGTTTCCCACAGTGGAAGCATAAGCTGCTACGATCAGTGCCGGTACATCGAGCGCCCATATGCCCAGGTTCCAGGCATTTGAAACATCTCAGTGGTCTAGGTTCCAGTAATTTAACGCGTACTGAGACCCAGCCCACCAAGAGCCTCCCCACTGTCACCTTTTTAGCCGCTGCGATTGGACATTGCAGTCGGATTTTACCCTCCTGGCGGTTGGGAAGACGAATGACGTCTCCGGCTTTGATCGCCTCAGATGTACAGCCGCCTATGTCAGCTACAGCAGCGACAACTTCCTCCTTTGTAACCGAGTCATCCAGACCCGTGATCTGGAGCTCTACGCATTTTTCAGGCCTTGAGACTCGTACATTCTCTGCGCCCAAAGACTCCCTGAGCTTTTGGGCCAAGGCATTGGCTTTTTCGACGCTAGCAGTGCCTGGCACCTCAAGGAGACGTGCACCGGTGGCCGTTGTGCGGAATTTCAAGCCACCACTTATGCCAAGCTCCTTTATACATATGCGCTCCTTAGCCTCGGCAAGGACGCCACTATAGGAGACGCCGCGCTCCTGGGCACCCGGTTGGAGCGTCAGTACGACTGCCGCCGAGCGGGGAGGGTGGAGTTTCTGCGGCTTATCCTTCTTCTGCGCAGGCACCCGGACATTCACACTTTTGGGGGCCTTCTTATTCTTCTTGTTCTTGCCCTTTTTTTGGACCACCTTCCATTCATCATCCTTGGGTTGAACGGCCATAGGAGTGACGTCCATCACCTCCTCAGGTTGCACAATTGCAGAACGCGATAAAGCCACAACGGCAGCAGCAGTTGGCACAGCCACTTTCTTCCTATCTGCCGCTAAAGGGGGGCCGCAGGCGTTTCTCGGGGAGTAGCCGATCTTCAATTCCCGCAATTCGTGCATTCATCATGGTACCGCATTTTTCCATTACTGCGCGAGTTAGTTCCTCCATAGACGGCGTTGACGGCGCTGGAGTAAGATCCAACCGAGAGGCTGACTCCTGCTGTGCGAGCTGGCGCATTTGAGCCATTTCCTTGCGGATTTCCTCCAGTTCCGCGGCTAGTTTTGCATTAGCTGCCTCCAACCGCGCAACCTCCTCTGTCACTGTGCGGGCGCGGAGCTCCTCGAAGGAGACTTTAATTGTCTCCGCAGCATCCTTAAGTGCACGCACAAACGTCCCTTTTAGGTTACCGGACGATTTGGCAACCTTCTGTATGGTATCAATAGAATCTCGTACCATCTTAACGAGATCCTGAGATTCTTGACCCTCCTTGTACTGTGTCCCGTGTGTAAAGAGTTCCGGAGACTTACAGAAAAGGGCAGCTCTGGTCTCCCTCTTGAGTCTTATGTCCTCAGCCATTTCCATTTCAGCCTGCAACCGAAGCTCCTCTGCCTTAGCGGCATTTAATTCAGCCTTTGCTCTCGCTAGACCGACATATTTTCCAGTAGACGCCGGGCGTCCACGACCTCTCCTAGTACTAGATGCTTTCGCCGGAGTCTCATCATCATCGCCAAAGTCTGAGTTGGCGTCATCTATGTGGCGCTTTCTCCAGAAGCGCCCACTTCCTCTGTCAGAGCCCGAAACGGCCCCGGAGCCCCGAGATGCTACCGTCTGGAGGCTCACGTCCGAATCCGTATCGGATAAGTTTTTCATTTTCGCAAAAGCGATTAACGAATCTGTCTTCTCTGTTGTCACACACCGGTTTAAAACCACCAGTGGCTGCATCGATTGGTCCAATTCAGAATCCAGCAGTACGCCAGAGACTTCTTTGGAGCGAGGGCCGAGACCCTCGGAGCGAGTGTTGCCCCCCCCAGAATACGAGGGGCAGCCTCCCGAAGGAGGGTGGGATTCTCCGACGGCGGAGCCGACGGTACCCACCTGGGGTAGTTTATTATTTTCACAACTCGCCATTTTGTTTTGTTTTTGCCAGTTTAAAGGCTCGGCAGCCTGGGTTTGGGTGGTGTCCTAGGAACTGCATTCCCCCTGCAGCCATACATCCTTTCGCCGGGCACCAGAAACTTAGGATTGGGGAAAAAACACACCAAGAGGTGTATACACCAGGTGCAGCGCCCTCACGGCCACGCTCACCTTTCTCCTTCTCGAGGTGCTCGACTGAGCTCACCTCACTCCTCCTCGAGGCGCTCAACTGAACTCACCTCACTCCTCCTCGAAACCTAACCTAACCTAACCTAACCTAACCTAAACCTAACCTAAACCTAACCTAACCTAAACCTAACCTAACCTAAACCTAACCTAACCTACCCTAACCTAACCTAAACCTAACCTAACCTAACCTAACCTAACCTAACCTAACCTAACCCCCCCCCCCCCCAAAACGTCTGGCGGTTTTAGTTACGTCTATTTCTGAAGGAATTAGACCAATAACAGGGGACAACCACGTGAAGGATAATCCGCCAGGCTTGCCTTAGGGATCGGCGACTGTTGCGCTACACTCCCCTAAGACCATTCGCACCTTACCCTTCTTGAAGAGATGAGTAAGGTAGGGCCTATGTCTATGCTACGCAAGCGGCTACTGAGAGAAGCTACAGCAGCAAAATGCAAGCTAGGCAAAGCAACTATTAAAGCATAGACATAAGCCCCCCCCCCTCGAAACCTAACCTAACCTTTTTTTTTTTTTTTTTTTTTTTTTTTTTTTTTTACCCGGGGAATCCATCTTACGGATACCACCCATCCTGGGGGGGAAGGGTGGTTATGTGGGACTCTCCGCCAAGTGGACGGCATACCCACTAAACCCCGGAGTGTTCTTCTCACCGCTTGTATGAAGTGGCCATGGGGTCGCATTTGCGCTTCCACAACCACTTGCGGATGTCGTTGGACACTTCAGTTGGAGCTTCTCATCTCCTTCTTCTTAGGGAGACGCTCCTGAACACATAAAGAGCGTCTCACTCCTTTACGTTTCTATTTCAGACACGGACCCCCCGATCCGTGCCTGAAAGCTACTGCTATGGCGGCATTTGCTGTGCAAACGCCATTCTTCTGCGGCCATGTCTCCGGCGGCGGATCATAAGAGACAAGGGATCGATCTCTCGGTTTCTCTCTGCTACCTCTTTTTCGTGCATAACTGCGCCCGAGAAGGTGACAGCCGCATTCCACCCTTCCTCACTTTCAATCATGGCCTTGAGAAAGGCCGGCAAAGTGAGGTCACTTCCAATCACCGTCGTCAAATCTACACGTTGCGATGTCCATGCAGGACACTCAGCGCGTGTGTGATGCGCGGTGTCCTCATCTCCCACTCCACAGTGGTGGCACCTTGTTGTGGGTTCACGACCAATCACATTACACAAATACCTCCCGAAGCAACCATGCCCCGTTATTATCTGTGTAAGGTGATAGGTTAGTGAGCCATGTTTACGTTTAAGCCACTGAGTCAGCACGGGCCGAAACGCATTCACTACTTGCTGACTTGCCCTCGGGACTTCTAGTCTTTCTGCCCATTTCAGGAGAAGGTCCTCGTGAGCTAGTTCTCTCCAGCGATTGATCTCCTCCCGAAGCGGCCAGCCTCCGTCTGCGCGTCCCTGCGCGGTCTTAAAGTATACCTCAGCCTGGACCTTGGCTTCTAGATCCCACGGCGGACTGTTTGCCAATAAGCACGCCGCTTCATATGAGACGGTACTATACGCGCGAGCCGCCCTTAGTGCAATGGCTCGCTGTGGCCGTCGTAGCAGCGCCTTATTGGCGGTGTTTAGAGCGTCGGCCCAAATAGGAGCCCCGTACAGCGCCTTTGACCGAACCACGCCGATGTACAGGCGGCGGCAAGCTATACTCGGACCACCTAAGTTGGGAAGGAGTTTACCGAGTACTCCAGCGAAAGCTACCAGCTTGGGCGCTAGTAGCCGAAAGTGCTCCGTAAACTTCCAGCGGCCGTCTAAAATAATACCTAGATATCGCAGTGAACGCTGCACCATAATGGTGGCTCCTCCAACCACAATCTCCATTCCCGTAGGAGGTGAGTTTCGGGGGCCGTGAAAGAAAAGGGCTTCCGATTTATTCAGAGCTACCTCCAGTCCTAGAGTTCTGATCCTGTGAACCACATGTGCTACACCAGCCGTAGCAAGTAGAGCTGCCTCCCTGTGTGTCCTTCCGCGAGCCGTTACCAGAGTGTCGTCAGCATAACACGTGACACTGATCCCATGTAAGTTCTGTCCACGGAGCACCCAGTCGTACCCGATGTTCCACAGGAGAGGTCCAAGAACAGACCCCTGTGGGACACCGCACGACATTGCTCGCCTAGACCACTCGTTTCTGGCTGGATATTTGACGGCCCTATCGACGAAGTAGTCCGCTACCACTCTTCTCAAATACCGGGGGATGCCGTGGTATTTCAGCGCCTCCTTTATTGTATCCCATGGCAAGGTGTTGAAAGCATTTGCGATGTCAAGCGAAACTGCCAACACCACCTCACCCTGGGCGACCGCTTCCTCGGTAAGGACGCGAACTCGAGAAATTGCATCTATGGTCGAACGGCCGAAGCGAAAACCAAATTGCCCATCGTGGAGATTCGGACCCACCTCCCTCATATGCTTAACGAGTCTAGCAGCGAGCACCCGCTCAAAAAGCTTGCTCATTTCATTGAGTAGCACAATAGGGCGATAGGCTGATGGTGAATCGGCAGGGCGCCCGTTCTTCCGCAGGAGGACAAGTTTGCCCGTTTTCCAAGCCCGTGGAAAGCGACCCTGGACCAAACACTCAGTAAACAGTGTCCTCACACCTTCATCCATCTGCCCCACAGCGATAACCACGGCGCGCCCTGGTATGCCATCTAGGCCAGGTGCAGTGTTTTTGCGCCGCAGTTTGAGAACAGCAGCGCCAAGTTCCGCTTCTGACACCGATGGCACTTCGTCGTCCTCTGGCTCAGCCGTGTCTGGTGGCACCATAGCTGGTGGCTGCCAAAGTCCCCTTTCGGGAAATAAGGTACCCACAACTCTTTCCACTAACTGTGGGTCCAGGCTTCTGGTTAATGGCGGAGCCCATGGGCGGAGTTTATCGGTGACCGTTTTATACGGACGACCCCACGGATCATGGGTGAGGGTCTCGAGCCATTCCTCCCATGAAGACTCTTTCGCCTCTTTAATAGCCTCCTGTAGAGTCTTGCAGGCTGTTCTGTATGCAGCATATAATTCCTGCTCTTGGTCCTCATCACGTATCCGCCTCCTCCTATAACGGGTGTACTGGCGACGCGCCGCAACGCATGCTCTCCGCAGTTGTTGGAATTCCGCTTTCCACCAGTACAACCGTTTACTGGGTGGTATCGGCTTCGCTCTTGGCATGGCAGCATCACAGATACGTGTCAGAGAGTCAGCAAGCCGCTCCGACGCTGCATCTATATCAAATGCAGCAGGACCGGGTTCCTCATTTACCCACGCCTCAACAATGGCTGCTTCTTTAGCGAGTTCTCTATTCATTCGCTTTAATGACCATCGGATGCCTTCCTCGATGGGGGACCAATCACCTCTTCCAGGTGTTATTGAAGGCGCGGAGACATCGAAGCGGATGTATCGGTGGTCGGATAAGGTTTCCACATCCTCTCTCACAACCCAGCCTTGTATACGGCGTGCAATGGTAGAGCTCGCGAATGTGACATCTACGATAGATCCACCCTGTTGTCTTACGCATGTATCTACTGAGCCCATATTGAGGATCTCCAATCCCATGGTGACCAACCAATCTTCCAAGACATAGCCCCGTGCATCAGTCACTGGAGATCCCCACAATCTAGATTTGGCGTTGAAATCCCCAGCGACAAGCACAGGACTAGGATGTGCCTGTCTTACAAGAACCTCAACCTCTGCAAGCTTTCGCTCAAAGTCATCCAGACTTCTGTTCGGCGAAAAATACACCCCTATTACGGCAATACCATTAACTAACCCCAATACACAGCCCCGTCCCCTCGTCACTTTTTCAAAAGGTGGAGAGCCAGAAGCTCTTAAGATGGCTACTGAGTCGTCCAGATCTCCCACCCAGTTATCCCGAGGGGGAACGTAGTACGGCTCAGCCACAATAGTCACTTGTATTAACCACTCTGCCATGCTCTGGAGCAAGAGATCCTGAGCCCTGGCAGAGTGGTTGATGTTCGCCTGTAGGAAGGTAGTGGCCATCCTAACTATTTGTGTCCATGCGATCCTCCTCACTCAGCGACCGCTGTGTAGACTGTGAGGGGACCCTGGGGCCTTCACCAGCCGACTTCTTCTTCCTTTCCCTTCTATTGGGAGACTTGGCAGAGCAAGCTTTTGCTCCAACACGGTGAGTAGCCACCTTGTTTGCTGCCTCACACACAGGGCAGTGCGGGTCAGCCGTACACTGAGCCGCTTTGTGCCCAGGTTTCCCACAGTGGAAGCATAAGCTGCTACGATCAGTGCCGGTACATCGAGCGCCCATATGCCCAGGTTCCAGGCATTTGAAACATCTCAGTGGTCTAGGTTCCAGTAATTTAACGCGTACTGAGACCCAGCCCACCAAGAGCCTCCCCACTGTCACCTTTTTAGCCGCTGCGATTGGACATTGCAGTCGGATTTTACCCTCCTGGCGGTTGGGAAGACGAATGACGTCTCCGGCTTTGATCGCCTCAGATGTACAGCCGCCTATGTCAGCTACAGCAGCGACAACTTCCTCCTTTGTAACCGAGTCATCCAGACCCGTGATCTGGAGCTCTACGCATTTTTCAGGCCTTGAGACTCGTACATTCTCTGCGCCCAAAGACTCCCTGAGCTTTTGGGCCAAGGCATTGGCTTTTTCGACGCTAGCAGTGCCTGGCACCTCAAGGAGACGTGCACCGGTGGCCGTTGTGCGGAATTTCAAGCCACCACTTATGCCAAGCTCCTTTATACATATGCGCTCCTTAGCCTCGGCAAGGACGCCACTATAGGAGACGCCGCGCTCCTGGGCACCCGGTTGGAGCGTCAGTACGACTGCCGCCGAGCGGGGAGGGTGGAGTTTCTGCGGCTTATCCTTCTTCTGCGCAGGCACCCGGACATTCACACTTTTGGGGGCCTTCTTATTCTTCTTGTTCTTGCCCTTTTTTTGGACCACCTTCCATTCATCATCCTTGGGTTGAACGGCCATAGGAGTGACGTCCATCACCTCCTCAGGTTGCACAATTGCAGAACGCGATAAAGCCACAACGGCAGCAGCAGTTGGCACAGCCACTTTCTTCCTATCTGCCGCTAAAGGGGGCCGCAGGCGTTTCTCGGGGAGTAGCCGATCTTCAATTCCCGCAATTCGTGCATTCATCATGGTACCGCATTTTTCCATGACTGCGCGAGTTAGTTCCTCCATAGACGGCGTTGACGGCGCTGGAGTAAGATCCAACCGAGAGGCTGACTCCTGCTGTGCGAGCTGGCGCATTTGAGCCATTTCCTTGCGGATTTCCTCCAGTTCCGCGGCTAGTTTTGCATTAGCTGCCTCCAACCGCGCAACCTCCTCTGTCACTGTGCGGGCGCGGAGCTCCTCGAAGGAGACTTTAATTGTCTCCGCAGCATCCTTAAGTGCACGCACAAACGTCCCTTTTAGGTTACCGGACGATTTGGCAACCTTCTGTATGGTATCAATAGAATCTCGTACTATCTTAACGAGATCCTGAGATTCTTGACCCTCCTTGTACTGTGTCCCGTGTGTAAAGAGTTCCGGAGACTTACAGAAAAGGGCAGCTCTGGTCTCCCTCTTGAGTCTTATGTCCTCAGCCATTTCCATTTCAGCCTGCAGCCGAAGCTCCTCTGCCTTAGCGGCATTTAATTCAGCCTTTGCTCTCGCTAGACCGACATATTTTCCAGTAGACGCCGGGCGTCCACGACCTCTCCTAGTACTAGATGCTTTCGCCGGAGTCTCATCATCATCGCCAAAGTCTGAGTTGGCGTCATCTATGTGGCGCTTTCTCCAGAAGCGCCCACTTCCTCTGTCAGAGTCCGAAACGGCCCCGGAGCCCCGAGATGCTACCGTCTGGAGGCTCACGTCCGAATCCGTATCGGATAAGTTTTTCATTTTCGCAAAAGCGATTAACGAATCTGTCTTCTCTGTTGTCACACACCGGTTTAAAACCACCAGTGGCTGCATCGATTGGTCCAATTCAGAATCCAGCAGTACGCCAGAGACTTCTTTGGAGCGAGGGCCGAGACCCTCGGAGCGAGTGTTGCCCCCCCCAGAATACGAGGGGCAGCCTCCCGAAGGAGGGTGGGATTCTCCGACGGCGGAGCCGACGGTACCCACCTGGGGTAGTTTATTATTTTCACAACTCGCCATTTTGTTTTGTTTTTGCCAGTTTAAAGGCTCGGCAGCCTGGGTTTGGGTGGTGTCCTAGGAACTGCATTCCCCCTGCAGCCATACATCCTTTCGCCGGGCACCAGAAACTTAGGATTGGGGATAAACACACCAAGAGGTGTATACACCAGGTGCAGCGTCCTCACGGCCACGCTCACCTTTCTCCTTCTCGAGGTGCTCGACTGAGCTCACCTCACTCCTCCTCGAGGCGCTCAACTGAGCTCACCTCACTCCTCCTCAAAACCTAACCTAACCTAAACCTAACCTAACCTAACCTAACCTAACCTAACCTAGCCTAAACCTAACCTAACCTAAACCTAACCTAACCTAACCTAACCTAACCTAACCTAACCTAAACCTAACCTAACCTAACCTAACCTAACCTAACCTACCCCCCCCCCCAAAACGTCTGGCGGTTTTAGTTACGTCTATTTCTGAAGGAATTAGACCAATAACAGGGGACAACCACGTGAAGGATAATCCGCCAGGCTTGCCTTAGGGATCGGCGACTGTTGCGCTACACTCCCCTAAGACCATTCGCACCTTACCCTTCTTGAAGAGATGAGTAAGGTAGGGCCTATGTCTATGCTACGCAAGCGGCTACTGAGAGAAGCTACAGCAGCAGAACGCAAGCTAGGCAAAGCAACTATTAAAGCATAGACATAAGCCCCCCCCCAAACCTAACCTAACCTAACCTAACCTAACCTAACCTAACCTAACCTAACCTAACCTAACCTAACCTAACCTAACCTAACCTAACCTAAACTTTTTTTTTTTTTTTTTTTTTTTTACCCGGGGAATCCATCTTACGGATACCACCCATGAGGGTGGTTATGTGGGACTCTCCGCTAATGAGACGGCATACCCACTAAACCCCGGGGTGTTTCTCCTCGCCGCAAAAGTGATGTGGTCGCGGGATCTATGACATTACACCGCAACCACTTCGGCGGATGTCCGCTTGGACTCTTCCTGAAGAGGCATTAGCCTTACTCCTTAGTGTTCCCGAAACACAGAGAACAATACAGCTATCAGCTTATGGTAAAGCCCGCTCTGGGTGGATCAACAATCTTGTTGATAAGCTCCTGCAGGGACGTATTGGCACTCTATTGACCTGATACGTCCATGCGGTCCACCTCGTCAGTCGATCCATGACTGATCTGTGAGGGAACCTTGGAGGGCTCTGCTACAACTGATGGCTGCACAACCTTCGACTTTTTTGTCCCCCTTTGGTTTAAGGGAGGCTTTGCAGAGCACGCCTTTGACCCGATGCGGTGGTTGGCGGCTTTGTTAGCCGCCTCACATACTGGGCAGTGGGGATCCGCGGTACATTCAGCCGATTTATGCCCCGGCTTGCCACAGCAGAAGCATAAAGCACTGCGGTCAGTCCCTGAGCAATTTACACCCATGTGCCCGGGCTCTAGGCACTTATAGCACCTCAATGGTCTCGGCTCTAAGATCTTAAGACGAGCCGAGACCCATCCCACCAAGAGCTTACCTCCTGCAGCCTTCTTGGCCGCGGCTATCGGACACTGTAGTCTTATTTGCCCCTCTAGGCGGCCTGGAAGCCGTGTTATTTCTCCAGCCTTGATAGCTTCTGCCTTGCATCCTCCCGCTACAGCTAAAGCGCCTATAACTTCCTCCTTGGTTGTGGAATCATCCAGGCCCGAAATTTGTACTCCAATACATTTCTCGGGTCTGGAGATTTTAACCAGCCTTGTGCCCAGGGTGTCTTTGAGCTTCTGTGCCAGGGCATCTGCTTTTTTCGCACTCTCGGCACCAGGCACCTCCAGTAGCCGCGCACCAGTGGCAGTGATGCGGAACTTTAGCTCATCAATGCCGAGGTCTTTCAGGTTGACACCCTTTTTGGCCTCGGCTAGCACGTCGCTATATGGCACACCGCGCTCTTTTGGGCCTGGGTTCATCGTCAGTACCACCACTGCTGACCGTGGAGGATGCAACCTAGGTGCCTTGTTTTCCTTCTTCTTTTGGGAAGTTGATTGAGCCTTCGGCGCTCCCTCAACAGCCCTTTTCTCCTTTTTCTCTTTCTTCTTTTTGCCTTTCCGCGTTACCGTACTCCAACCTTCTTCCAAGGAATTGGGCGCAGCAGGCAACGGGCAGGGCTCTTTTTCGACCACCTGTGGCCTTGCATTGGCTTTGAGGGCCGTAGAAACAGGGGCCTTGGCAGGTGATTTGGAGACATCTTCAGAGGCCTTTTTCTTTTTTGCAGCAGCCAGTGGTGGAGCTACGTTCTGCTTGTCCGCGGCTAACGGTGGTCGAAGCCGCTTTTCCGGCAACAGCCTTTCTTCTAAGCCATCCAGTCTCGCATTTACCATGCTGCCTACTTGCAGCATTATAGACCGTGTCAGCTCTTCTGCCAATTCTCGTTGACTGGTGTCAATGCGAGTTGCAACTTCCATTTGGCTCGGCTTTTCCATGCACACAGGGGCCTCAGCCATTTTCGTCTTTATATCTAATAGCTCCTTACGCAGTTCCGCCATCTCAGCTCGTAAGCGGGCGTTATCTGCTTGAAGCTTAGCTGTTTCCTCCGAGACTGAGCGAGTGTACAGAGCCCCTACAGCAGCTTTTATGGATGCGGTCGCGTCTTTTAGGGCAGCGACAAAAGTTCCCTTCAGGTTGCTTGATTTAGTGGCGACCTTATGGATGATTTCGATCGCATCCAGCACCTGTTTGTTCAGGTCAGAAGCCAGCCCGTTTTCCTCCTCTTCACGAACAGGAGGAGCCACCACGAAGCGGGACGCTCGTGACACCTGAGCAGCCACCTCCTTTTCAGCCTCCTGTTGTGCTGCTCGCCGCGCTTCCTCTCGCTGCAGAGCTTTTAACTCCATATTTGCCTTACCGAAGCCAACGTACTTCCCTGTCGTTGGAGGGCGCCCTCTTCCTCTTTTTGAGGTCGGTATTTTTGGAGAAACTGGCGCATCATTTGCCCCAGACTCTGATCCTGATTCCTCCTGATATCGACGCTTACCGCCAACGACTTTCTTCAAAAGCTTCGTGCGTTTGGGTTCCACGTCGGTCCCGCTAACTCTCGAGTCAGCCTCGGACTCCGAACTAAGGATCTCGATATCGTATCGAGGAATTACATCTCCTTCAAAAAGGTTCTCTTCCCCAAAGGGGGAGACCTCACCTCCTGCCTTCTCGGTGTTGCTGTGCACCGAAGTGCCATCATTCTCCTCATCTACATCTGGGTGGTCATTAAGACCGGGTTTGTTTTTTGTGTTAGGTGCTTCCATTTTGATTCCCACGAGTAAGTGGGAAAGGTTGGTCACCCCGGACAGTGCCCACTGTAACTGGGGAAGCCTAACGTAACCCGCTCAGGGGGACGGCATGTCCCTGGCGGGGGATGCAGTAGCGACTGGAACTCCGTCCAGCCTTCCAGACCTCGCGCTGCACCGCCGCTTGTACTCGGGTAATTTTTTATAGAGGTTGTCTTCCTCGCGACCCGGGCGACCAAGCCAAGGCCATCGGTCCCGCTCAGATCCCGAAACATGACCGGAAATCATATCGCAGGATTACGATTTCGGAGCGGTGGTAAGAAAGATGAACTTTCATTACCTGCCCGACGGCAGTATGAGTGCACGCCGAGCCCGACTCCTCAGCGCGTGAAGCGCTCCTTCACAACTACCCCGCAGGGTAACACCAATATGAGGGAAATCCCTGCCACTTCCTAAACCCCCCCGCAAACACTTCCCCAACACACACCCCCACTCCCTTTTCCCACCCCACACTCCACACCACTTCACCCCCATTTTCCCCCCCACACACCCCTTTACCCTCCCAAACCCCCCCCCCCCAAAACGTCTGGCGGTTTTAGTTACGTCTATTTCTGAAGGAATTAGACCAATAACAGGGGACAACCACGTGAAGGATAATCCGCCAGGCTTGCCTTAGGGATCGGCGACTGTTGCGCTACACTCCCCTAAGACCATTCGCACCTTACCCTTCTTGAAGAGATGAGTAAGGTAGGGCCTATGTCTATGCTACGCAAGCGGCTACTGAGAGAAGCTACAGCAGCAGAACGCAAGCTAGGCAAAGCAACTATTAAAGCATAGACATAAGCCCCCCCCCAACCTAACCTAAACCTAACCTAACCTAACCTAACCTAACCTAACCTAACCTAACCCCCCCCCCCACCCCCAAAAACGTCTGGCGGTTTTAGTTACGTCTATTTCTGAAGGAATTAGACCAATAACAGGGGACAACCACGTGAAGGATAATCCGCCAGGCTTGCCTTAGGGATCGGCGACTGTTGCGCTACACTCCCCTAAGACCATTCGCACCTTACCCTTCTTGAAGAGATGAGTAAGGTAGGGCCTATGTCTATGCTACGCAAGCGGCTACTGAGAGAAGCTACAGCAGCAGAACGCAAGCTAGGCAAAGCAACTATTAAAGCATAGACATAAGCCCCCCCCCAACCTAACCTAACCTTTTTTTTTTTTTTTTTTTTTTACCCGGGGAATCCATCTTACGGATACCACCCATTAGGGTGGTTATGTGGGACTCTCCGCTAATGAGACGGCATACCCACTAAACCCCGGGATGTTTCTCCTCGCCGCAAAAGTGATGTGATCGCGGGATCTATACATTACACCGCAACCACTTCGGCGGATGTCCGTTAGGACTCTTCTTAAAGAGGCGTTGGCCTTAACTCTTTGGCGTTCCCGAAACACAGGGAACAATACAGCTATCGGCTTATGGTCGGGAACAGATCCCCCGATCTGTTTCCCGAAAGCCAGCTCTGGGTGGATCAACAATCTTGTTGATAAGCTCCTGCAGGGACGTATTGGCACTCTATTGACCTGATACGTCCATGCGGTCCACCTCGTCAGTCGATCCATGACTGATCTGTGAGGGAACCTTGGAGGGCTCTGCTACAACTGATGGCTGCACAGCCTTCGACTTTTTTGTCCCCCTTTGGTTTAAGGGAGGCTTTGCAGAGCACGCCTTTGACCCGATGCGGTGGTTGGCGGCTTTGTTAGCCGCTTCACATACTGGGCAGTGGGGATCCGCGGTACATTCAGCCGATTTATGCCCCGGCTTGCCACAGCAGAAGCATAAAGCACTGCGGTCAGTCCCTTTGCAATTTACACCGATGTGCCCGGGCTCCAGACACTTATAACACCTCAATGGTCTCGGCTCTAAGATCTTAAGACGAGCCGAGACCCATCCAACTAAGAGCTTCCCTCCTGCAGCCTTCTTGGCCGCGGCTATCGGGCACTGTAGTCTTATTTGCCCCTCTAGGCGGCCTGGAAGCCGTGTAATTTCTCCAGCCTTAATAGCCTCCACCTTGCATTCTCCCGCTTTAGCAAAAGCAGCTACTACTTCTTCTTTGGTTGTTGAATCATCCAGACCCGAAATTTGCACTCCAATACATTTCTCGGGTCTGGAGATTTTAACCAGCCTTGTGCCCAGGGTGTCTTTGAGCTTCTGTGCCAGGGCATCTGCTTTTTTCGCACTCTCGGCACCAGGCACCTCCAGTAGCCGCGCACCAGTGGCAGTGATGCGAAACTTTAGCTCATCAATGCCGAGGTCTTTCAGGTTAACACCCTTTTTGGCCTCGGCTAGCACGTCGCTATATGGCACACCTCTCTCTTTTGGGCCTGGGTTCATCGTCAGTACCACCACTGCTGACCGTGGCGGATGCAACCTAGGTGCCTTGTTTTTCTTCTTCTTTTGGGAAGTTGCTTGAGCCTTCGGCGCTCCCTCAACAGCCCTTTTCTCCTTTTTCTCTTTCCTCTTTTTGCCTTTCCGCGTTACCGTACTCCAACCCTCTTCCAAGGAATTGGGCGCAGCAGGCAACGGGCAGGGCTCTTTTTCGACCACCTGTGGCCTTGCATTGGCTTTGAGGGCCGTAGAAACAGCGGCCTTGGCAGGTGATTTGGAGACATCTTCAGAGGCCTTTTTCTTTTTTGCAGCAGCCAGTGGTGGTGCTACGTTCTGCTTGTCCGCGGCTAACGGTGGTCGAAGCCGCTTTTCCGGCAACAACCTTTCTTCTAAGCCTTCCAGTCTCGAATTTACCATGCTGCCTACTTGCAGCATTATAGACCGTGTCAGCTCTTCTGCCAATTCTCGTTGACTGGCGTCGCGAGTTGCAACTTCCCTTTGACTCGGCTCTTCCATGCACACAGGGGCCTCAGCCATTTTCTTCTTTATCTCGAATAGCTCCTTACGCAGTTCCGCCATCTCAGCTCGTAAGCGGGCGTTATCTGCTTGAAGCTTTGCTGTTTCCTCCGAGACTGAGCGAGTGTATAGAGCCCCTACAGCAGCTTTTATGGACGCGGTAGCGTCTTTTAGGGCAGCGACAAAAGTTCCCTTCAGGTTGCTTGATTTAGTGGCGACCTTAAGGATGATCTCGATCGCATCCAGCACCTGTTTGTTCAGGTCAGAAGCCAGCCCGTTTTCCTCCTCTTCACGAACTGGAGGAGCCACCACGAAGCGGGACGCTCGTGACACCTGAGCAGCCACCTCCTTTTCAGCCTCCTGTTGAGCTGCTCGCCGCGCTTCCTCTCGCTGCAGAGCTTTTAACTCCATATTTGCCTTACCGAAGCCAACGTACTTCCCTGTCGTTGGAGGGCGCCCTCTTCCTCTTTTTGAGGTCGGTATTTTTGGAGAAACTGGCGCATCATTTGCCCCAGACTCTGATCCTGATTCCTCCTGATGTCGACGCTTACCGCCAACGACTTTCTTCAAAAGCTTCGTGCGTTTGGGTTCCACGTCGGTCCCGCTAACTCTCGAGTCAGCCTCGGACTCCGAACTAAGGATCTCGATATCGTATCGAGAGATTACATCTCCTTCAAAAAGGTTCTCTTCCCCAAAGGGGGAGACCTCATCTCCTGCCTTCTCGGTGTTGCTGTGCACCGAAGTGCCATCATTCTCCTCATCTACATCTGGGTGGTCATTAAGACCGGGTTTGTTTTTTGTGTTAGGTGCTTCCATTTTGATTCCCCAACCTAACCTAACCTAACCTAACCTAACCTAACCTAACCTAACCTAACCTAACCTAACCAAATTTTTTTTTTTTTTTTTTTTTTTTACCCGGGGAATCCATCTTACGGATACCACCCATGAGGGTGGTTATGTGGGACTCTCCGCTAATGAGACGGCATACCCACTAAACCCCGGGGTGTTTCTCCTCGCCGCAAAAGTGATGTGGTCGCGGGATCTATGACATTACACCGCAACCACTTCGGCGGATGTCCGCTTGGACTCTTCCTGAAGAGGCATTAGCCTTTTACTCCTTAGTGTTCCCGAAACACAGAGAACAATACAGCTATCAGCTTATGGTAAAGCCCGCTCTGGGTGGATCAACAATCTTGTTGATAAGCTCCTGCAGGGACGTTTTGGCACTCTATTGACCTGATACGTCCATGCGGTCCACCTCGTCAGTCGATCCATGACTGATCTGTGAGGGAACCTTGGAGGGCTCTGCTACAACTGATGGCTGCACAGCCTTCTTCGACTTTTTTGTCCCCCTTTGGTTTAAGGGAGGCTTTGCAGAGCACACCTTTGACCCGATGCGGTGGTTGGTGGCTTTGTTAGCCGCCTCACATACTGGGCAGTGGGGATCCGCGGTACATTCAGCCGATTTATGCCCCGGCTTGCCACAGCAGAAGCATAAAGCACTGCGGTCAGTCCCTGAGCAATTTACACCCATGTGCCCGGGCTCCAGGCACTTATAACACCTCAATGGTCTCGGCTCTAAGATCTTAAGACGAGCCGAGACCCATCCAACCAAGAGCTTACCTCCTGCAGCCTTCTTGGCCGCGGCTATCGGACACTGTAGTCTTATTTGCCCCTCTAGGCGGCCTGGAAGCCGTGTTATTTCTCCAGCCTTGATAGCTTCTGCCTTGCATCCTCCCGCTACAGCTAAAGCGCCTATAACTTCCTCCTTGGTTGTGGAATCATCCAGGCCCGAAATTTGTACTCCAATACATTTCTCGGGTCTGGAGATTTTAACCAGCCTTGTGCCCAGGGTGTCTTTGAGCTTCTGTGCCAGGGCATCTGCTTTTTTCGCACTCTCGGCACCAGGCACCTCCAGTAGCCGCGCACCAGTGGCAGTGATGCGGAACTTTAGCTCATCAATGCCGAGGTCTTTCAGGTTGACACCCTTTTTGGCCTCGGCTAGCACGTCGCTATATGGCACACCGCGCTCTTTTGGGCCTGGGTTCATCGTCAGTACCACCACTGCTGACCGTGGAGGATGCAACCTAGGTGCCTTGTTTTCCTTCTTCTTTTGGGAAGTTGATTGAGCCTTCGGCGCTCCCTCAACAGCCCTTTTCTCCTTTTTCTCTTTCTTCTTTTTGCCTTTCCGCGTTACCGTACTCCAACCTTCTTCCAAGGAATTGGGCGCAGCAGGCAACGGGCAGGGCTCTTTTTCGACCACCTGTGGCCTTGCATTGGCTTTGAGGGCCGTAGAAACAGGGGCCTTGGCAGGTGATTTGGAGACATCTTCAGAGGCCTTTTTCTTTTTTGCAGCAGCCAGTGGTGGAGCTACGTTCTGCTTGTCCGCGGCTAACGGTGGTCGAAGCCGCTTTTCCGGCAACAGCCTTTCTTCTAAGCCATCCAGTCTCGCATTTACCATGCTGCCTACTTGCAGCATTATAGACCGTGTCAGCTCTTCTGCCAATTCTCGTTGACTGGTGTCAATGCGAGTTGCAACTTCCATTTGGCTCGGCTTTTCCATGCACACAGGGGCCTCAGCCATTTTCGTCTTTATATCTATTAGGTCCTTACGCAGTTCCGCCATCTCAGCTCGTAAGCGGGCGTTATCTGCTTGAAGCTTAGCTGTTTCCTCCGAGACTGAGCGAGTGTACATAGCCCCTACAGCAGCTTTTATGGATGCGGTCGCGTCTTTTAGGGCAGCGACAAAAGTTCCCTTCAGGTTGCTTGATTTAGTGGCGACCTTAAGGATGATTTCGATCGCATCCAGCACCTGTTTGTTCAGGTCAGAAGCCAGCCCGTTTTCCTCCTCTTCACGAACAGGAGGAGCCACCACGAAGCGGGACGCTCGTGACACCTGAGCAGCCACCTCCTTTTCAGCCTCCTGTTGTGCTGCTCGCCGCGCTTCCTCTCGCTGCAGAGCTTTTAACTCCATATTTGCCTTACCGAAGCCAACGTACTTCCCTGTCGTTGGAGGGCGCCCTCTTCCTCTTTTTGAGGTCGGTATTTTTGGAGAAACTGGCGCATCATTTGCCCCAGACTCTGATCCTGATTCCTCCTGATATCGACGCTTACCGCCAACGACTTTCTTCAAAAGCTTCGTGCGTTTGGGTTCCACGTCGGTCCCGCTAACTCTCGAGTCAGCCTCGGACTCCGAACTAAGGATCTCGATATCGTATCGAGGAATTACATCTCCTTCAAAAAGGTTCTCTTCCCCAAAGGGGGAGACCTCACCTCCTGCCTTCTCGGTGTTGCTGTGCACCGAAGTGCCATCATTCTCCTCATCTACATCTGGGTGGTCATTAAGACCGGGTTTGTTTTTTGTGTTAGGTGCTTCCATTTTGATTCCCACGAGTAAGTGGGAAAGGTTGGTCACCCCGGACAGTGCCCACTGTAACCGGGGAAGCCTAACGTAACCCGCTCAGGGGGACGGCATGTCCCTGGCGGGGGATGCAGTAGCGACTGGAACTCCGTCCAGCCTTCCAGACCTCGCGCTGCACCGCCGCTTGTACTCGGGTAATTTTTTATAGAGGTTGTCTTCCTCGCGACCCGGGCGACCAAGCCAAGGCCATCGGTCCCGCTCAGATCCCGAAACATGACCGGAAATCATATCGCAGGATTACGATTTCGGAGCGGTGGTAAGAAAGATGAACTTTCATTACCTGCCCGACGGCAGTATGAGTGCACGCCGAGCCCGACTCCTCAGCGCGTGAAGCGCTCCTTCACAACTACCCCGCAGGGTAACACCAATATGAGGGAAATCCCTCCCACTTCCTAAACCCCCCCGCAAACACTTCCCCAACACACACCCCCACTCCCTTTTCCCACCCCACACTCCACACCACTTCACCCCCATTTTCCCCCCACACACCCCTTTACCCTCCCAAACCCCCCCCCCCCAAAACGTCTGGCGGTTTTAGTTACGTCTATTTCTGAAGGAATTAGACCAATAACAGGGGACAACCACGTGAAGGATAATCCGCCAGGCTTGCCTTAGGGATCGGCGACTGTTGCGCTACACTCCCCTAAGACCATTCGCACCTTACCCTTCTTGAAGAGATGAGTAAGGTAGGGCCTATGTCTATGCTACGCAAGCGGCTACTGAGAGAAGCTACAGCAGCAGAACGCAAGCTAGGCAAAGCAACTATTAAAGCATAGACATAAGCCCCCCCCCAACCTAACCTAACCTAACCTTTTTTTTTTTTTTTTTTGGTAACGCGGGCAGGAATCTGCGACCAGATACCCCGCCGCATGCAGGGTGCGACGGGGTTATGTGGGGTTTAGGCGGACTCGCCCGACTCACTAAACCTCCCGCGGTGGTCCAGCCTCGATGCGCAAAGAGGGGTTTTTGGGAATCAAATTGCCTCCAAAAACCCCTCCCGCATCTGCCGATGCACGTCCCGGGGGGCGACCGTAGCTGCCGCCCCCAGTGCCTTCGCGGTGCTTACAGCGGCGCGCTCCACAAACGCGCCGCCATCCTCCCCGGGTCCGCTTAGTGGTGGAGGCTGGAGCCCTCACTCCTGCCACCACCCACGGCCCGGTGAGACCCCCTCTACAGGGGGAGCCGCGGGCCCCCCATCACGGGGGGGCTGGCGGCGCGGGGTGGCCGTTGCCTACACCCCGCCGCCGCCTTCTCCGAGCGGGATCGGCCCTCTCCCGATCTCGCTCGCTGGCCTCTTTCTGAACCAAAACGGTCTCACAGAAAGAGGCCACGGCCTGCCAAGCCGACTCCTCCGCCAGCATAGCCGCTACTACGCTCGGCGGAGACAGATCCTGCCCGATCCTGGCGACCAGGATTCCGCGCTCCACGCCCCACGCTGGACACTCCTCCAACGTGTGCTGCGCGGAATCGAGGTCCCACCCGCAATGGTGGCATTGCGGTGTCGGTTCGCGTCCGATCCTACTCAGGAACTCACCGAAACACCCGTGTCCGGTGAGCACCTGAGTAAGACGATAGGTGACGTGCCCTACCTCCCTCCCTAGCCAGGCTTCGAAGCTCGGCAGAATCGCGCCGACGGCGCGTTGGCGCGAGTTACGCGGCTCCTCCAGCCGCTCGCGCCACTCCTCCAGCGCACGTCGGCGCTCTTCGTGCCTCACTTCAACTGGCGCGACTCCACCCCCGCCATCGTGACGAAGACGGACGAACACACGTGCGTCCATCCTCGCCAGGATGTCGAGGGGCGGAAACCGCGCCAGCAGTGTTGCCGCCTCAAAGGATATCGTGCGATACCCTCTCGCGATGCGTATGGCAATAGGACGCTGGAGCCCATTGTACAGGGCCCGGCAGCGCCTAACACCCGCCAGCCTGTGAGACCAGACGGGCGCTCCGTAGAGTGCCATCGATCGCACGACACCCGCGTAAAGGCGGCGAACACCTTCACTCGGCCCCCCGAGATTCGGAAGTAGCCCATGCATAGCACCGACCACTTTCCGAACTCGGGGGACGGAGCGACTGAAGTGCTCCCCGAAGTCCCAGCGACTGTCCAAGGTGAGGCCCAAGTACTTAAGAAAGGGCCCCACCTGGACGTCCACGTCACCCACACGAACCGACATACTGGGTGGTTCCCGCCCCCTCGGGAGCTTATGGAACCATAGCGCCTCGGTCTTCGCAGGCGCTATCCGCAAACCCAGCTGGTGGATCCCATCCACCACGCATGCCACCCCAAGCTCGGCGAGCTCCTTGGTCCCGTCGAAGGAGTCCCCACCGGCCAACACGAGAGTGTCGTCCGCATAGCAGACGACGTGTACGCCGGCGGGGAGATCGACGCGCAAGACCGCGTCGTATGCGAGGTTCCACAGGAGGGGGCCCAAGACCGACCCCTGAGGAACCCCGCAATTGACTTCCCTCTGGTGCAATGCACCATCCCTGCCTACGTACTGCACACACCTGTGCTGCAAGTAGGAGCCAACTATGCGCTGCAGGTAAGGAGGCACTCCGTGATAGACGAGCGCCTCCCTGATCGCCCTCCAGGGCAAGGAGTTGAACGCGTTGACGATGTCCAAGGACACCGCCAACATCCTCCCGCCCCGGGACAGTACCTGGTCCGACAGCGAACGCACGCGTAGAATGGCGTCCACCGTCGAACGCGCCTGCCGGAAACCGTACTGGTCGTCCGACAGGTTGGGGCCTACCTGCCACAGATGTGTGCAGAGACGAGCGGCAATTATTCGTTCAAATAACTTGCCGCCCTCGTCCAGCAGGCAAATGGGACGGTACGCAGAGGGAGAGTCCGCGGCCCTGCCGCCCTTCTTCAAGAGGACCAAGTTTGCCGTCTTCCAGCCCAGGGGAAACACACCAGAGCGGAGGCAGTTGTCGAACAACCGCCCCAGCTTCTCCCCCAGGCCGGCGGATAGTGCCAGCACCCAGGCCCGACCTGGAATTCCGTCGGGCCCGGGGGCCGTATTACCACGAGCCCTAACCTAACCTTTTTTTTTTTTTTTTTTTTTTTTTTTTTAACCCGGGTAATGCGTTTACGCATACCCTCCCGTCGGGGGGGACGGAAGGGTTATGTGGGACTCGCCGGAGGACTCTCCGGAATACCCACTAAACCCCCGGGGCACTACCGCATCGTCTGGTGGGAGGGAGGGCTGGGAAACTGGCAGAGCCCTTACATCCAGCCCCCCCTGACGATCGCCCGCCTTTACAGCGGGGCCTTCACGCACCTCCCGTAGTGGGAGGGGCCCGGGAATGACCGCGAGTGCTCGGCCATTCCCGCCCAACGGAGGTGGAGGATAGGTGCAATGCGGGAGAAGACGCCCCCGCGCCTTACTCCCGCTATCCTCCACCAGGGGGAGGAAGACGGCTGTCGTACAACCGCCTTCTGCCACCCCTTCTTCGCCTGCGGAGCGGCGCTGCGAGAGGGTCATCCTCCCGCTCACGCTCCGCTGCCTCCTTTTGGGACATGACGTCTTCACAAAAGGAGGCAACCGCTGCCCAGGCCTCCTCGCTTCCCAACATGGAGACAACCACGCTAGGTAGCGAGAGGTCCTGGCCCACCACCGCGACCATATCTCGTCGCGGCACAGACCATGACGGGCACACCTCAAGGGTGTGCTGCGCCGTGTCCTCCGCCGCGCCACAGTCGTGGCACGACGGGGTCTCCTCCCTTCCGATCCGGTGCAGGCACTTGCCGAAGCAACCATGCCCGGATAACACCTGCACCAGACGGAAGGAGAGGAACCCATGCGACCGCCCGAGCCAATCTTTAAGGACTGGCCCGAGCGCGTCAATTGTTCGGCGGCCGAAAGTGGCGGAGGCGAGGGCATCCGTCCAATGCTGGACGATGGCGTCCTTCGCCTCTCGGCGGACGGCCTCCCGCTCGTCTGCAGCGGGGTGCTCTCCGAGCGCCCTGCGTCCCGCCGTCCACTCATACACTCTGGCTAGCACCCACGCCTCGAGTTCCCAAGGAGGTGTGCCGGCCAGAGCGCATGACGCCGCAAACCCGACCGATCGGTAGGCCCTCGCCACCCGCTGTGCAATGGCCCTTTGGGGCCTGCGGATGGCGGTAGCGTTCTCCCTCCTGTGGAGGGAGTCCGCCCAGATGGGGGCCCCGTAAAGGGCCATACTTTTGAGAATGCCGGCATACAAATGCCGGCATCGCGCCTTAGGGCCTCCCAAGTTCGGGAGGAGCCACGAGAGGGCGTTTGCCGCCCTCAACAGGCGCGTCGACAGCCCGCTGAAGTGTGGGCCGAAGCGCCACCTGCTATCGAGGATGAGGCCCAGATATTTAATCTGGGTCCTCACCCCGATCCTGACGCCCTCCACGACAATGTGGGCGTCAGGAGGGATGCGTTGCCGGGGCCCGTGGAAGAACACGGCCTCGGTTTTGTGCAGCGCAACCCCCAATCCCAGCCGGCGGATCCTTCCTGCGACCAAGGACCCGCCAGCCGAGGCCAAAGTGGCCGCCTCCCTAAAGTTCCTCCCCCGGGCGGTGAGGAGAGTGTCATCCGCGTAGCAGATGACACTCGTGCCCTGGAGGAGGGATCCCCGCAGGAGCCAATCGAAGCCGATGTTCCACAGGAGTGGTCCTAGGACAGACCCCTGCGGAACTCCGGACTCTGCACCGTATCTCCGCACTTGGCCAGTTTTGTCTACGAGGAGGACCGCCCGATCCTCCAAGTAACTGGCCAAGAGGTCCCTCAAGTATTGAGGCACTCCGTGGTACCGGAGTGCCTCCAGAATCGTCAAGTGCGGGACGGAGTTGAAGGCGTTGGCTATATCGAATGACACAGCCAACACTCCGTCTCCGCAATTCACTGCCTCCCGCACTTGGCCCTTCAGGCGGGCCAATGCATCCACTGTCGAACGCCCCGTTCGGAATCCGAATTGGGCGTCCGACAGGTTCGGCCCTACCTCCCGCAGGAGGCCATTCAGCCGGGCGGCAATAATCCCCTCGAACATTTTACCGACCTCATCTAAAAGAACGATGGGCCGGTATGCCGAAGGGGATTCGGCCGGGCGTCCCTCCTTATGGAGCAGGCACAGCTGCCCCTCCTTCCAAGGTTTCGGGAACCTCCCAGCCGTGAAACACGCGCTGAAGAGGACCCGAAACCTATCCTCCATTTGGGTGGCGGCGATGGCCACCACCCGTGCTGGGATGCCGTCTGGCCCGGGGGCGGTTTTCTTACCGCGGAGGCGAAGGGTCGCCGCGCCAAATTCCGCCCCGGTGACCGGAGGGACCTCCTCTTCCGGCGAAGCCCTATCTCGCGGAGGGTCCATTACTGGTGGGGTAAAATCGGTCCTGCTCGGAAACAAGGACCGGACCACCCCATCCAGCAATGACGGTTCGAGGGTCTCCGCCAGCGGGGGACCGAAGGGGCGCAGTTTATTCCGCGCCGCCTTGTATGGTCTCCCATACGGGTCCCTGTCGAGACCTTCCAGCAGTTCGGCTCGCGCCGCGTCATCGGCGGCGAACATCGCCGCCTTAAGGACCTTCTTCGCCTCTACGTAGGAGGCGTAGAGAAGATCCTCGTTCGGTAAGTCCCGCACACTTCGCCGCCGGCTCCGTGTGTAGGCCCTCCTGGCCACCACGCAGGCGGCTCGGAGCCCCGCTAGCTCCTCCGTCCACCAGTAGACGGCGCGACGGGGAGCCGGGCGGCGAGACCGGGGCATGCTAGAGTTGCACACCTCGGTCAGGGACTCCCGCAGTTGGACCGCTGCAGCGTCCACGTCCAGGACATTGACAGGAGGCGAGAGCCAGTCCTGGACAAACGCCGCCTCCTTAGCCGCCCCTCGGTCCAGGCGGGTGAGAGCCCACCGTGGAAAGGGGGATTGGCCCGAGCGGGCCATCCCTCGGGGGCTCTGGGTGGAGATTTCGAACCGCACATATCGGTGGTCCGACAAGGTCTCCACCATTTCAACTCGCCAGTCGACAACGCGGGCGGCAAGAGCGGGGGTGGCGAACGACAGGTCTACCACTGTCCCTCCCCGTTGCCGCACACACGTTTCGACCGTCCCTCTGTTAAGGAGGGACACGCCGCACGAGGCCGCCCAAGACTCGACGGCCCTCCCGCGAACGTTGCAAGAGGCGGCCTGGTTGCCCCAGGCCACCGACTTGGCGTTTAGGTCACCTAATACGGCGACCTGGCGAGGCGCCGCCCTCCCGACAACTGCGGTGAGGATTCCCAGGAAATCCTCGAAATCGGATAGAGGGCGATTAGGGGAGAAATAGACGCCAACAAGGGCTATATCTCCCCACGCGGCGGCCACGTATCCCGGTCCCCTCTCTAAGAGCGAGAGGGGAGGGGAGTCTGTGGAAGACCGCGACACTAATGCCACCAAGCCGTCCCGATCGCCCAGCCAACGGCCAGGCACCGAATACGGCTCGGCAACCACCGCCACGTCCACCAACCACTCAGCCATAGCCTGCATCAGCAGGTCTTGGGCGGCTTTACAGTGGTTGGCGTTAGTTTGGAGGATGCGATGTCCGGACCTAACCATCATTCAGACATCGCACCCCTCTCGTCGGCCGCCGAGGTCCCGGGAACTTCCGGGGCGGCGGTGGTGGCGGCAGGCTGGGACGGTGCCTGCGCTTTGCCCTTCTTTGGGGGAGGATTGCAGTTCCTCCCCGTCATTATATGGCCCGCTGGGCGGCCACTGGCGGCACATACCACGCAGTGCGGCGTGGCGGCCGTGCATGTTGCGGACTTGTGCCCCTCCTTACCGCAGCGGTAACAGCACTCTGACCTGTCCACTTTGGACGGACAGAGGGCCCGCGTGTGTCCAACTACGAAGCACTTGAAGCAGCGCAGAGGCTGTTCTCCAAGTGCTCGGACCACACTCGAGCTGAAGCCCACCGCTAGCCGTCCCTTGGCGAGGACGGCCTTGGCTGCGGTGACTGGGCACTCCAGGCGAATGGTGCCCATGCCACCGCGGCCGGGCCTGATGGCCCGACCCTGCACCGCTGCGACGTCGCAGCCCCCTATTGCTGCGACCGCCGCCACCACCTCCTCTTTGGTGACCGAATCGTCAAGATTGGTCACCTCCAAGGCAGCAGACTTTACAGGTCTGGCAACCTTGGCCGCGTCCGCGATGACCTCTCGCAGTTTAGAAGCGAAGAGGTCCGCATTTGCACCTCCCTGGGCCCCCGGGAACTCGAAGATACGAGCCCCGGCTTGAGTCTGACGGCACGCGATGGCGCCGATGCCCAACTTTGTGGGATCAGCGTTGGCACGAGCCCGTTTTAAAACGGACTCGTACGTCTCGCCCCGCTCTGCAGCCTCCGCGGTGAGCGTCACCACGACCGCTGCGGTCTTGGGAGGAACCAACTTCCTTCCACCGGCTGGGGCCCGTTTTGCTGCGGGAGCAGGGTTGGCGGGCTTAGGGGCCGACTTTTTCCCCTTCCCCTTCCCCTTTCCCTTGCCGGTCGTCTGGGACGGGCAGGGAGGGGTGATGTTGGGTGGGGAGGCAGGGGCGGCGACCGTCTTCGCCTTCTTTTTGGCCTTGCCCTTCCCCTTCTTTCCAACCTTCGTCCAGTCGTTGGACGGGGTGGTGGAGGGGAGAAGGGCGTCCTCCATCTGGGAGGATGGCCCCGGCTCGCACTGCCTCTTCTCCGCCGCGAGGGGCGGTCGGAGGCGTTTCTCCGGCAAGAGCCTGTCTTCAATGCCGGCGAGGCAGGCTCTTGTAAAGGCCCTTTCCTCCATGACGACCTTGCGGATGATATCCTCAAGGTTGGAGGAGGAGGGAGGGCTCTCGACCGCTGGTCTCGGCTCGGCTTGAGTTGGCCGGGCCGTGAGTTCAGCCAGCTTCTTGTGCAGCTGGCTGACCTCCGACTGCAGACGATCCACCTTCGCCTGCAGTTGCCGTGTCTCATCCGTGGCTGTGCGCTGCACCAGCTCACGGATGATGCCTGCCATGCTGGCGGCCCTACACTTAAGGGACTTCTGGAAAGTCCCCTTCAGATTTGAGGACTTAGAGGCAACCTCCTTGATCCCCTCTTCGTCCTCTAGGGCCATGCGCTCCAGCTCGGCCAGTGAATGGTCCGCGTACAGGACGCAGGACGCACCGTAACCAGACTTGGCCCGGGTGGTTAAGGCCTGCTGCTCCTTTGTAGCGACCTGCTCCTCCAGGTCCTGCTGCAGTTGCTCTCGCCGAGCCAGGTTTAGCTCGCGTTGAGCATCCGCTAGACCCACGTCGTGGGTGTCCGCCACATTGGAAGGCTTCTTGGCCTTCGCCTTCTTTTTCGGCTTAGCGCTCCTCGCAGAGTCCGAGGAGCCCTCGCCACCGTCCTTAAGGAAGGCCCGCTTTCGCTTTTGCAAGCGAATTCCCGCCTCCACTGCCGAACCGACGTCCGACTCCATTGCAAGAGACTCGTCGGAATCCGACAAGTCCCCCGCCCCGCGATACATGCTAGCCGCAGATGGTGCGCGGCTAGCCTCTGACGCTGAAGCGTCATCGCCTGCGTGGCCCTGAGAAGGGCCTTTTGGTTGGCCCTGAGAAGAGCCTTTTGGCTGGCCCTGAGAAGGGCCTTTTGGGTGGCCCTGAGAAGGGCCTTTTGGGTGGCCCTGAGAAGGGCCTTTTGGGTGGCCCTGAGAAGGGCCTTTTGGGGGCCCTGAGAAGGGCCTTTTGGTTGGCCCTGAGAAGGGCCTTTTGGGTGGCCCTGAGAAGGGCCTTTTAGGAAACGCCCGAAGGCGTCCCGCGAAGGCTGCTTAGGCATATCCGCAATTGTCGTAGATTCCGCAATAATACTACGACGCACAGTGCACTTTAGCCGAGCCCGATCTGCCACTCCGTTACGGTGGTCAGAATCGGGTCGTTTCCAGGGGACGCGACGTGGACGCAAGCACTGTGGGGGGTCCCCCGCCCTAACCTAACCTAACCTAACCTAACCTAACCACCTGCGTTCGATCTGCATACAAATTTGTCGCAAATAATTTTGTTAACACGAAAACTTTTATGTTTGAAACTTTTTGACGCTTCATTATAGTGACATCAGCTCGCACTGTGTGTATACCGCTGAAATTTTTGATTTCAGGCACAGAAAATCAGTTTTATTGGCATTTTGCGCCTGAAACCGAATTTTCTTAGGAAATAACACCTACTTAGTGCATTTTTAATTTTTTCCTGCCGAAATCAAGTACTCTTGCAGCTGGAACATCTTCGTACGGTCCTCCCGCGCGAACCTGCAACAGAAAAACAAAGAAATTAGGCAAAAAATTGAAAAAAATCGACCGCCCACCCTCCCAAGTGTCGATCACTAAGGTGAATTTTCTGCATTTTGGTAGAGGGTGGAATTGACAACTCCGGAACTATAGGTCCGATTGACAGGCGGTTTTCAGCGTCTTATAGAGCGACCTCTAGCTAGTAGAATAGCATAGTTTAGTGACTAGAAATAGATAAATCTTTATTTTCTTAAGACATTATTGTTTTAAAAAATTCTTTGAACAACTAAGAGTTGAATATTTACACTTTTTGTTATATTAAGTAGTTGGTAAGCCTTAGATTTATACTTACGGTTCTTCCAGTGTTCCGCATTCCCTCGGATTCCGGATACACCACCTGAAACATAAAACAACATCATCTGAATTTTCAAAGAAAGCTCAAAAATTACCTCGAGAGTATTCAGGTGCGTGTTCGTTGACTGCAGCCGGAACGACGTCTGGAACAAAAAGAACACAAATTTAGTTAAGTTTTAGTATAAGACATAAGGAATTTATAACTTCTACAAACATTAGTCCTTAATTAACACATTTATTATTGACGACGATTCCTTTGACAAAATGTTTGCCGCACTTCACACGCCTGCCAAAAAAGTAACCGACAACCTTATTGAGTTGAAATCCCAGAAGACACCGCCCAGGATCGAACAGCCAGGGCCATCACATCAAGAGGACGAAGTGCAGACCTCCAACGTGAGGCGGAGTGTAGGAGAGTGGGAACTGGTTAAAAAGAAAGGCTCTACACCACAACAACCCAAACCATCTGCCTCACCGAGGAAGAACACCACTGTAGCCCCCTCTAAACCAAAGTCAGCGATCACATCTTCGCTAGAAGGCAAGTTGAGAGCCTCTGGGAGCCCACCAAAACCAGGCAGATTCCCCACCAAGACCGCGGAAGCAAAAGCTTGCCTGAGCAAAGCCAAGACCAACCTCGAACTTTCGAGGAACCTAAAGACGGACATTAAAGCCAACGTCATTCAGGCAATTGACCAACTGTACGAGTTGGTCAAGGAGGCTGAGGCAAAAAGCTGTCGCGAAAAAACATTGACAACTGAACCCAGAGTGGGTCACAGAGAAGAAATAAAAGTGAAAGAACACACGGAGAATCTGGGACAAAGTGGGGAAGACGACCTAAAAAGACAAATGGCAGAACACAGCAAGCTGCTGAGAGAGAATAACGAAAGAATGGATAGCCTAAGAGAAGCACTGGAAAGACAAAAGGATATCTTAGAGAAGACCACCTATGCGAGCATCGCGGCAAGCTTGCCCAGAAAGCAGCCTAACGAACAGGTTGCGCTTCACTCCGTGGTGGTCTCCTCAAAGGAAGATAAAGAAACAGGAGAAGAAATTCTTAGCAGAATAAGAGAGGTCCTGAATGCCAAGGAAGGAGGAGTAAAAATCGATAGAGTGAGAAAGGCTAAGGACGGAAAAGTAATTGTAGGCTGTCGGACTGAGGAAGAGAGAGAAAAGGTCAAAGAGAGGCTGAAGAAAGCGGAAAAACACCTCAACGTCGAGGAGATTAAAAATAAAGACCCGCTTTTGATCCTCAGAGATGTCCTTCAGTTTCACAGTGACGAAGACATCATAAGAGCTCTGAGGAATCAAAATGGAAATATTTTTAAAAACCTCGACAAACATGACGACAGAGTCGAGATCCGCTACAGGAGGAAGGCTAGGAACCCCCATATGTGTCATATTGTTATTAAGGTGTCTCCCAAAGTTTGGAACTTGGTAATGGAAGCAGGAGAAATCCATATTGACCTCCAGAGGGTAAAGGCAGCTGACCAATCGCCATTGGTACAGTGCTCTCTATGCCTGGGTTACGGCCATGGCAGGCGACATTGCAAAGAGAGCATTGAGAAGTGCAGTCACTGCGGGGGCCCCCACTTAAAGTCCAGCTGTGCGGATTGGCTCAGTGGGGTAGCACCCTCGTGTTGCAACTGCAGACACGCGAGGCTGGACTCGACTGAGCACAACGCATTTAGCCAGGAATGTGCAATCAGAAGAAGGTGGGATGCCTTGGCGCGGGCTTCTGTTGCCTATTGTTAAGGGCACCATAAATGTAAACTCCGTAATCACTCCAACCACGGAAAAACCCTATCGCGTCCTCCAAGCCAATCTTCAAAGAATGGAAATCGCCACAAATGAACTGATGATTGAAGCTGTGGAAAGGGAAGTTGCCTTCGCGCTGCTGCAAGAGCCATATGTGGGGGGGATAAGTAGAATGAAAGGTTACAGAGGAGCAAGGATCTACCAGAACACCAATCAAGGAGATGGGACCATAAAGGCGGCAATAGCCGTTTTTGACCAAGACTTGGATATCATGCAGTGCCCGGAACTCACCACGAATAACATCGTTGTGGTGAGGATCCGAACTGGTGCCTGGCAGATCTACGCAATCTCATTCTACTTTGAACCAACCCTACCCATAGAGCCATACTTGCAGCAGATCAGAAGAATAACCGACGAGATTGGAACCAGGAGAATTATATTGGGAGGAGACGCGAATGCAAAGAGCACTTGGTGGGGTGGCAGCACAATTGATGATAGGGGCGAAGATTTGTCAGGCGCTCTTGAGGAACTGAGCTTGCAGGTGTTAAACGTTGGGGACATCCCCACCTTTGACACAGTTAGGGGAGAAACACTATACACCGGTCATCCTGACGTAACAGCCTGCTCAATCGATATGCTGGACCTTGTGGGTGGGTGGAGAGTGATTGATGACCTCACGCGTTCGGACCACAACGGCATCACTTTCAACATAGCTCTTAAAAAATCTAAAGGGGTAAGCGTAAGCAGAACAACGAGACTTTACAACACCAAAAAAGCTAATTGGAGCCAGTTTCATGAGAAACTGGCCCAATTAAAAATAGAGTACCACATAAACATAGACACAATAGACAAAATATCAAACAGAGAAGAGCTAGAACAAGCAATTATTTCATATACAGACATAATCACACAAACATGCATAGAAAAAATACCGAAAAAGAAGATGAAAGAAACACTTACCATGCCGTGGTGGTCCGAAAATCTCGCCGCGTTGAAGAAGAAGTCCATCACCCTCAAGCGTCGAATCAGATGCGCAGCGCCGGCTCGAAGATCCAGAGTTGTGGACGAATACCTGCAAGCAAGAGAAAAATTCTTAAGTGAAGTTAAGATAGCTAAAATTCAAAGTTGGAAGGAGTTCTGTGGGAAACAGGATAGGGAAGGGGTATGGGAGGGAATCTATAGGGTTATAGGGAGAACTGCCATAAGGCAGGAAGACGTACCCCTTGTAAGGGACGGTAAACAATTCGACCCGAGAGAATCCGCCAAGATCTTGGCGGACGTCTTTTACCCGGAGGACAACGAAGCAGAGGATAATGCAGACCACCGTCAGACTAGAGATGAAGCTAACCAAGTAAACGACTCAGACCATGATGGACATGATCCGCCGTTCACAATGGAGGAGCTATGTGCTGCGGTAGAAAGCTTCAATCCGAAGAAAGCCCCGGGTATGGACGGTCTCACTGCGGACATCTGCAGCCAAGCCATAAGTCACGACCCAGATACTTTCCTCGCACTGGCAAACAAATGCTTGGCTCTCTCACACTTTCCGACGATCTGGAAAGAGGCAACAGTTGTGGTCTTGAGAAAGCCGGGCAAAAATGATTACACAAACCCTAAATCCTACAGGCCCATAGGACTGTTGCCAGTGTTGGGAAAGATACTAGAAAAGATGACCGTAGGACGTATGAAATGGCATCTCGTTCCAAGGATGAGTACTCGCCAATACGGCTTTATGCCCAAAAGAAGCACCGAAGACTCCCTCTATGACCTGATACATCACATTAAGTTTAAACTTGACCAGAAGAAACTCGTGACCATGATTTCACTGGACATAGAGGGGGCCTTCGACAGCGCGTGGTGGCCCGCCATAAAGGTTAGATTGGCTGAGGAAAGATGTCCTAAAAATATCCGAAGACTTATCGACAGCTACCTACAGAATAGACGAGTCAGGGTCAGGTATGCTGGAGAGGAGTATCTGAAGGAAACGAGGAAAGGATGCGTTCAAGGGTCGATAGGCGGTCCCATTATGTGGAATCTCCTCCTGGATCCACTTTTGAAGGGACTTGAACAGAGAGGAGATTTCGGACAGGCCTTCGCAGACGATGTCGTACTGGTTTTTGATGGAGACACAGCCCTGGAAGTTCAGCGACAGGCGAATGCCGCCCTCGCCTATGTAAGGGAGTGGGGTATCAAAAACAAGTTGAAATTCGCACCAAACAAGACCAACGCGATGGTCATTACTCGCAAACTAAAATACGATACGCCACTCCTAAGCATGGGCGGGGTCGACATTAGTATGTCGCCAGAATTCAAGATCCTGGGGCTCACTATAGATAACAAGCTGACGTTTAACAGCCACGCTGCAAATGTATGCAAAAAAGCGTTAAACATATACAAGCAGTTATCCAGAGCCGCCAAGATCAACTGGGGTCTCCATCCTGAAATCATCCGGATAATATACACTGCGACAGTAGAACCGGTGATAATGTATGCAGCAAGCGCCTGGGCACCGGCTACAAAAAAGATAGGGATCCAAAGGCAGCTAAACGCGGTTCAGCGAGTATTTGCCCAAAAACTCACACGAGCGTACCGCACCGTCTCCCTGAACTCGGGACTGGTACTGGCCGGGATACTCCCGCTTGACCTCAGAATACAGGAGGCTGCTGCACTGTACGAGGCAAAGAGGGGGGTACCCCGACCAGAGTTAAAGGACAGGGAGGTGGAACGGCCAATACCTTACGCTCAAACCAAGCACCCGGCGGAACATACATGCCTGAAGTTCGACAGCTTGATGGACCGAGAACAAGTGAATGCTCACAACACCCAAGCAGTACGCATCTACACCGATGGCAGTAAGATAGAGGGCGAGGTCGGAGCAGCATTATCCTTATGGGATGGTGAGGCCGAGATCAAATCACTGAAACTCAAGCTGCCATCGTACTGCTCGGTATATCAGGCTGAACTTCTGGCTGTATGTAGAGCCACGAGGGAAATCCTCAAACGCTCGGAGGCTGTCTTTGGAATCTACAGTGACTCAAAATCAGCATTACAGTCTGTGACAAACAACGGCTCCCTCCACCCCCTAGCCGTGGAGGCTCGGGAAAATATCAAAACGAGCAGACTCCAGAATAAGGAAGTATCCCTATTCTGGATAAAAGCCCATGCAGGTTTGGAAGGCAACGAGAGAGCTGATTCACTCGCAAAAGAGGCTGCTGCAAACAAAAAGAGACGGCCAGATTACGATCACTGCCCGGTCTCATTCGTCAAGCGGCAGATCCGGCTGCAAACGCTTGACGAATGGAACCAACGATACCAGATAGGTACGACGGCTGGCACAACAAAGCTCTTTTTCCCGGATGCTATACAAGCCTTCAAAATCGTGCGAAAGTTTGAGCCGACTGGCATAATGACGCAGGTCCTAACAGGGCACGGAGGGTTCTCCGAATACTTGAATCGCTTCAAGTGTAAGGAGAGCCCCTCGTGCATCTGTGACCCAGGTGTAAATGAGACAGCTATACACGTATTACTCGATTGTCCTGTCTTTGCCTTGAGGAGGTATGACGTCGAACATATGCTTAACCTTAACCTAACCATAGAAAACTTAAGAACGATAATGAGCGAAAGCATATTAAGAAAAGAATTTATTAAATATTGTATTGAAATAGTAAGTAAGGTTTTGAAAAGAAACAAATAGGTATTAAATTATGGTGCATATATATTTTTGCAATATATATGAGCAACATAAAGTTAACAAGTAGAAATTAACATACGATAATAAGTACAATATAAGATAAATAGAAATGTGTGTAATTTATACTTTAAGAGCTAATAAAAAAAATATCATGTAGAATATAGATGTTTTGTAACCCTAATATGTAGAAATAAGTAGTGATAACTTCCTTAAAGCCCCGAAACAAGGGCAGGTGCTTATATCCCACGCCATTACAAAAAATAAGCAAACAGACTTTGATTCATCATACGTCAAAGGAACGATGATTAATAAAAAAAAAAAAAAAAAAACCTAACCTAACCTAACCTAACCTAACCGCAGGCAACTGAATAAGTGGTCTGAACCAGAAACAATGCAGACAAAAGCTCTGATCATGTCAGAGATAGTCGTCTTTAGTGCCATTTAGAGATGGTGGTACGGGTAGGAAAAAAAAAAAATAAAAAAAAAAAAAACCTAACCTAACCTAACCGCAACCGAATCGGCTATCAGATAGTCCCAGCCGTTGACCAGTCACCGGTTGTCCAGTGCTACCGGTGTTTGGCCTTCGGCCACATAGCCCGGGATTGCAATGAGCCTATTAGATGCGGTTACTGTTCCGAAGAGCACGACACACGTGAGTGTAGAAATCGCCATTCTGCACCCCACTGCGTAAATTGTGCCCAGTCCACTCAATACAAGGATCATCAAGGATCAGGATCAGGAGCACTCATCCAGCTTACGCATCGGAGTGCCCGGAGTGGAGAAAGTGGGATCGGTTGGCGCGCAGCATGACCTCATATTGTTAAAAGAGGGCACCCCAGGGTTACTAAAGATAGGTCAGGTTAACCTTGGTAGAGGCTTTTCTGCAATGAAGGAGTGCCTTCAGGCAGCAACTGTTTCCGGACTCTCTCTTATTTTACTCCAAGAGCCATATGTTGGGGCTAAAGCCCATGTTACGTGCGCGTTCAGGGTAGTTCAGTTAAAGACTCATGACAAGAAAAAGCCGGTCAGAGCGGCGGTTGTCGTCATCGATCCTAACTTAGATATTGTAGAGGTAGTATTGCATGAGTCTCTTGTGGGCCTTATTGTTAGGGTAGGACAACTTAAAATAGGCATTATTAATGTTTATTTGGACAGGACTCTAGATATTGAGGAGGACATTTGCAAACTTCAAAACATTTTGCCAAAGCTGGGGACTCCGAACATTATCATTACATTATTGGGTGGCGACATCAACTCAGCGAGTCCCTGGTGGGGATGCAGAGAGGAGGACAGTAGGGGCGTAATGTTTGCTGAATTCGCGTCTCAATATGACCTCAACATATTAAACGAAGGGTCAACTCCTACCTTCTATATAACGAGCCAGGACCTCTGGCTATGGCTGAGGAACCCAACAAGGCACTGGACATGCTCAATGAGAGAAGCTCCAAAAATAAAAAGAAACGTAACCATAGTAATCCAAAGAAACAACCAGTCGCTGTAGAAATTACTGTGTGCAAAGAGCCTGTTTCACTATCTATTGCAGAATCTCCTTATCCTGATCTACCTACCGATCCTAACGACACCTACAGTTCTGAGCAGCATCTTCAGCGTCGTGATGACGTCATCCCGGTCATTATAAGCAATGACGAGCAAGATGAGTTGTCAGACTGGAAAGAAGTGCGCTGTAAAAAAGGTGATAACCTTTCGGTTCGTGTTGTGGAGACTAATACGCAGTTGCATAAACAGAAAGAGGTGCGAAATAGTAAGCGTTTCAGTACTTCAATCAGGTGTACTGCAGGACCTGAAGTTACATCTCTTAAGGCGGTCGAATATCGTAAATATGTACTTATGGAATATGTTGTCTGGAGCTGACGAGATTCAGTTGTACCTGGCAGATGTATGCCCAGGTAGTACATGCACAGTTGAGAAACTCAAGCCAAGAGGAGATTATAAATCTTTTAAAATTGGAGTCCCGCTAGCCTTCTACGAAAAATGTCTGTGTCCTAACACCTGGCCTTCTAACGCGAGAGTTAAGCCGTGGTTATTTCGTGGAACACCGCCAAGCAAAAGGGAGCTGTAACCATGACTTGAACTTGAAACCTACTCCAACTCTTGCCATAATGTACCAGAACGTCAGAGGCTTGAACTCACGGCTTAGTTATTACAGACAAACATTGCTATCTTTGGAAAGTGATCTCGTAGCAATAACTGAAACTTTTCTCAGTGATTCCGTTGAGGACGCGGAATTGTCATGCTGTGGTTGGACGGTACTACGTAGAGACCGTGCCACTGGGTCTCATGGTGGTGTACTATTATCAGCCAGACCTGATATAATACTGCGTCGTCGGCATGATCTGGAAACTTCGGCCGGTGAAGACCTGTGGGCTTCATTCTCAATTGAACATTCACCTTGTCATGTTTGTGTGGTATATATTAAACCCAAGGCATCTGAGGACGTGTACATGCATTGGTTCCAAAAAGTAGAATCTATAATTGACTCACTTAAAGGTGTTGTGTTTATAGTTGGTGATCTTAACTTGAACCTTAACTTTAACTTGCTACACGTCTTGTAGCATTTTAAATTATTATTGCTATTTTTTAAATATATGTGGCTTGGCTGAGATGAATGATGTGCTAAATTTGTATGGTGGTAAACTTGATGTGGTGCTGGTGTCAGAACGTCATAACGGGATTAATGTTACTGAAGTGGACGGGAGCGGATTAGTCCCTCATCGTGATGCTTACCATCCTCCGCTTAATATAGCTGTTTTGCTTGAGAATAGCCTTTGCAAAGCCCCCCCTGAGCCAATTGATCCTAGCAATTTGAACACACAACAGGATTGGAATTTTGCTAAGGGGAACTACGAGTTGCTATATACGCTTATATCTGGAGTAGACTGGTGCGAGGTCTTGGAGGCTCAACATGTTGATTTTGCTTTGGAGATCTTCTATAAAATCATTTATGAGATTTTTGATGCATGTATACCAAAAAAAGTTCGCACCAGTCATCCTAGCAGACGGTATCCAGTGTGGTTTACGGCTGACTTGATCAAAGACATACAACGTAAAGCTTCAAAACATCGTCTTTGGAAAGTCACCAAGAGTCAAACTGCATATGATGAGTTTGCTCGCCTAAGATCTGATATCAAGCTCCGCATATCTGAAGCTTATGATAGTTATATAAACTCCATTCAGGCCCAGATAAAGAGCAATCCACGAGCTTTTTGGCAGCATGTTGGGAGCTTGAAATCTAAAGGGGGTTTCGAATCACGCGTCTCTTTTGAAGGTGATGAGTATGTCGGTAGCGAAGCAGCTCAAGCTTTTTCTAACTATTTTTCAGGAGTATTTCTGCCTAACGTCCCGCTACTCGACTATCATTCGGCTGAGTCTGAAAATGGCAGTAACTACGTGCATGTTAATGAAATTACGCTGAAAGAGGTAGATCTGGCAATAAATGGTCTCAAAGCAACAAGCTCTCCTGGGCCTGATAACTGTCCTGCATTTATTTTGAAAGGTTGCAAAGATTACCTAGCATTACCAATCTGCCACATCTTAAACTTAGCGCTTGCTACTGGTGATTATCCGCGCAAGTGGAAAATCACAAGAGTGAGACCAATTCCTTAAAGTAAAGATACGACTAAAGTTGACAATTACCGTCCAATTGCAATCCTTTCCGCGCTCGCTAAGCTTTTTGAGTCAATACTGCATAACTCAATATCTCCGCAAATAAAACCATTTTTATGCGATTCGCAGCATGGTTTTAGAGTAAATCGTTCAGTAAATACTAACTTGTTAACTCTAGTTGATTTCATATCGCAACACTTGGACAAAGGTAAGCAGGTTGATGTTGTCTATTTCGACTTTAAGAAAGCTTTCGATAGAGTGGACAACGATGTGTTGCTGAGAAAGCTTAGCAACATTGGTTTTTCAACCAAACTCCTTAAGCTTTTTGCTGGTTATTTGCGTGATCGACAGCAGTTCGTGCAGCATGGATGCTTTGTTTCACCTCCATATCATACGAGGTCAGGAGTTAGTCAGGGCTCCATATTAGGCCCGCTCTTGTTCGGCATAATGACTAATGACCTCGATGCTGTTCTCAAACATTCGAAGTGCCTCTTGTACGCTGACGACTTAAAATTGATTTATGGTCTGGAACAAATTAATGATGCCACATATCTGCAAGAAGACATCGACGCTGTGTTTGAATGGAGCGTTTCCAATAAACTATTTTTCAATATGGCCAAATGACTTACAGCCGTGCGCGCGTGCCGGTTAATAACCAGTATTTGCTAGGCTCGGAGCCCATAGTTAGAGTCAACACTGTTAAGGACCTTGGCGTGTATTTTGATACGCGTCTTAACTTTCATGAACACTTGAAAGCACTCGCTGCGGACTGCTACCGTAGACTAGGTTTTGTTCTCCGGAATGCCCGTGAATTCCACGATGCTAACGTTATTAAGATAGTTTATACTGCTCTTGTCAGGAGCAAGATTGAGGCGGCTTCAATTGTATGGCATCCATATGAGAGTACTTACGCCTTGCGACTAGAGAAGATCCAGAAGGCTTTTTTGAGATTCTTTTACAAGAAACTCTATGGATATTATCCTTTTCTTTACCCTACAATATATTTACTTGGTATGCTTGGTTTTAACTATCTGGAGGCAAGGCGTAACTACAACCTACTGACAACCGCTTGTCAAATATTACGCGGTGTATCTGACTGCCCTGAATTAGTGTCTCGAGTAGTGAGATTGTCTGTACCCGAAGTGCCAAGATATTTTTTTAGGCCTCGTAATCATGCCCTACTGGCGGTGTCACGGACGCGCACCGTGGCGCACAGCAATTCGCCTCTCGTTCGAGCCCTAAAATTATTAAATGCGCTCTGGCATCAGCACCATTGTGTGATCTGTTTGCTGACCGATGGACTGAAGTGTGCGAAGTATGTATGAAGTTTTGTGAGATGATTGATAGTGTAAGAAATAGTACAATCTGTTGATATTTGTTATATTTGCTTTCATAATTTTTATGCATGTTTTATGTTCATTTTGTTTAAGGTTTCTTCTTTTTCTTTTGTTTGTATTGTATATCATAGCGCCTTGGTATTATACTGTAATGCTGTGTTAGAATTGTATGAATAAATATCTAAATATCTAAATATATCTACAGGGGAGAAAAGCTCTACACAAGCATTCCGGATGTGACTGCATGCTCGACCAGTCTTCTGGATAAGATCAAAAATTGGCACGTTGATAAGAAGGCAGTCACGTTATCGGATCACAGGCAGATTAATCTTGATGTGGAGCTAGGCCAACTGGATATGGAGAGGAAGAGGAAAAGTACACGGATCTTTAATACTAGGAAAGCGGATTGGGAGGGATTTCGGGACCTGCTCGGGACATTGATGGAGGAGAGGGGAATAACAGTGGATGCCATCGAGGCGATAGAGACCAAAGTGGGGACAGATGAGATCGTTGACCTTTACATGAGTACGGTGCTGGATACATGCAATGAGAAAATTGCAATCATTCCATTAGAGAAGAAAGGAAAGAAAATAATTTGGTGGACTGAAGAACTAAGCAGAAAGAAGAGTGAGATGTTGAGATGCAGAAACAGGATCAGGAAAGCTAACCCCAGCAGAAGGCCGTTAGCTATAGAAAACTATAAAATAGCCAAACTGGAATACAAGGACCTCATTCAAGCCACTATAAACGCCAGTTGGATGGATTTCTGCACCAAGGAGGAGAAAGAGACCGTCTGGCAGCGCTCGTATCGTGTGCTGAGGATATGCGATTGAAACGTTGCGGAGAAACTCCTTCGTGCAACACCGGATGCGGATCACTTGGACCCGATGGCATCAACTGAGCTTCTAGCCAGAACATTTTACCCATGGGATGAGGAAGCCATAGATAGTGAAGAGCAGGCTAGAGTGAGATACGAGATGTCTAATCTCATACAGAATATTGACGGGAACCAGGAGTGTCCGATGGATTGCCCTAACTTCACACTTGAAGAACTCAGAGTCGTATACTCCAAAATGAGCCCCAAAAAGTCCCCCGGAGAAGATGGATTAACATCCGACATATGCCAGACCTGCTTTGAGGTTGCTCCCCTGGTACAGCTGGGAATATTCAACCTCTGCTTGAGGATTGGGTATTTCCCGAATAAGTGGAAAACAGCCCGAATTAAAGTTATCCCCAAACCAGGAAAAGACGACTATTCTGCCCCTAAGTCATACCGCCCCATTGGACTCCATTCTGTGCTGGGCAAAGCCTTGGAAAAACTCTTTGCAACCCGTATTATGTGGAATCTCGGCAGTCAGGCAAAGCTCAGCAACAGGCAGTATGGATTTATGCCGCAAAGGGGTACAGAAGATGCCCTCTACGACTCTATTGGGATGGTGAGACAAGGAGTCAAGAATAAGGAGATAGTAGCTGTTGTGTCCCTGGACATCGAGGGGGCGTTTGACAACTGCTGGTGGCCTGGAATCCTGAAACAGCTGTACCAGATGAGAATAGATAGGCCCACGCTGAAGCTGGTGGCAAGCTATCTATCGGATAGGTCGGTTAGTCTGGCTTACATGAATGAGCTGGTCACCCGAAGAACTAACAAGGGATGCGTGCAAGGTTCGATATGTGGACCCCTGCTTTGGAATGTCCAGCTGAACCCACTCCTAGAAGCAGCAGATACTCTTGACGCCCATGTCCAAGCATTCGCAGATGACATCCTTGTAGTCGCCAGCGCAAAAACAACGGCCAAGCTGGAGGAAAAAATCAACGGAGCACTTAAACGCATAGCAGAATGGGGCATACAGTACAAAATGCGTTTTGCTGCCCATAAGACGCAAGCCATTGTAGTCACAAAGAAGCTCAAGTACGAGAGTCCTTGCTTTGAATTGAATGGCCAGACTCTCAATTTATCAGATGACCTCAAGGTATTGGGTCTCACAGTGGATAAAAGTCTGAGCTTTAAAGCGCACCTGGATAATGTCTACAGAAAAACGGTTAACATCTTTAAAATGTTGTCCAGGGCAGTGAAGACTCAGTGGGGCCTAAATTCAGAAATAATGCGACTTCTGTATCTGGTGACAGTCGAGCCGGTGGTGCTTTACGCAGCGAGCGCATGGGCCCCTGCGGCAGACAGAAAGTTTGTAAAGACGAGACTAGACCATATGACTAGGATGTTTGCACTTAAGATAAGCAGAGCCCATCGCACAACATCACTAACATCGAGCGCTCTGATCTCTCGCATATTCAATTCAATTCAATTCAATTATTTATTTACTTTAATTAACACGGATAATAAGCCAATTACATTAATTAAAGAGCTAGACAAGTCACAAAAAAATACAATAAAATAAAGAATTAAATTAAAAATTATTCAGGTAAATATAAATTACAAAAGTAAACAAATTTTATAATACTAATTTATCATAATAATTAAACACACAGTCATACATCGCGCTCACAAAACTTCAGGAATTCCGACCTAATTACCGCAAATCCATCCGCAAATAAATCACAGTGAGGACTAACGTTCAGGAGAGCATTGAGCGTGGCGAGAATGCGTGGGATAGGTGATGCGGCTCGCGCTGCAGTTCGACACGGCGGCACTGCGAAGAACCTATGTTTCCGCCCCCGACAATAGTTATTCGGGACAAAAAAACGACACAACTTATCACTCAGATCTGAGGCGTCTATTTTACCGTGAAAAATCTTGTGGGCCGTGGATAACTGGTCAAAGGCCCGCCGCGTTTCCAGCGAATTATACCCAAGGCAACCTTGCAAGAATTTAGTGGGATACAAATAGGGATAGTACCCATATCGGCGCTTGTAAAGAAACCGCAGGAATGCTTTTTGGACCTTCTCAAGCATTAAAGCATATTTGGCCTCGTGCGGGTTCCAGACACAAGCGCTAGATTCAAGTTTGCTCCGGACGAGCGCACCAAAGATGAGACAAACGACTTGATCGCTACGGAAATCGCGGGCGTTCCTGAGCACGAACCCCAGGCGCCTGAAGGACTCCTTTGCCAGCGCAGCCACATGGTCATGGAAAGTTAGCTTACGGTCGAATGTAACACCCAAATCCTTTATAGCGTTAGTTCTGGTAATAGATTCACCGCTGATCTTATATTCAAAAAGAATTGGGTGCCACACTCGCCCAAAGGTCATAACATAGCATTTACCTGCGTTAAATTCCATTTTATTGATGTTACTCCACTCACAGATCGCATTAACGTCTCGCTGGAGAGCCATACAATCAGCTTCAGACTTAATTTCACTGAAGAGCTTCAAGTCATCCGCATAGAGTAGGCACTTTGCGTAGGATGCACAGGAAGGGAGGTCGTTGATCATCAACAAGAATAATAAAGGCCCAAGAATTGAACCCTGACTTACCCCTGAACGCGTATGATAGGGCCGAGACTCGTACAAGCCTAACCTCACAAACTGCTGACGATCGCGGAGATAGTCCGCAAGAAGTTGGAGAAGACCCGGAGCAAACCCTAGAGCTGCAAGCTTGGTCAGCAGAATGTCGTTATTGACCCTATCGAAGGCCTTCCGAAAATCAAAATACAGTACATCTACTTGGCTGCGCTGATCAAGACGATCCGAAATGTACTCCACCAAAGTCAATAGGTTTGTGTTTACAGATGCCATGTTGTTCGTTACACAGGTATTTATTGACTTGTGCATAAATGTATTTGTGTAGTATGCTTTCGAATACTTTGGCTAAGGATGACAAAACTGCTATAGGACGGTACTCCTCGACTACTGATTTATTGGAGCTTTTGGGTATGGGAATAACTTTTGAAATCTTCCATTGGGAAGGGTATACTCCTGTCCTAAGGCTAAGGTTAAAGATATGGCAGAGTGGACTGCATAATAGGATCTTGGCGTCTTTGACAATAAGGGCTGGTAGGTTGTCAGGACCCAAAGAGCTCATTACCATTGGACATGAGGCTGAAGGAGCAGGCATGTCTTTACGAGGTGAAGCGGGGAAAACCGTATGATGAACTGCCAGGAAGAGTGCTAGAGAAAAGGACTAGTCCATTTCATTTGCCACACCCTTCGGAGAGAAGACTGTCCACATTCAACAGCATTAGTACCCAAGAAAAAGCGGATAGAATCAACAACGATTGGCCCAAACTCTACACTGATGGCAGTAAACTGGAGGGAAAGGTGGGTGCAGCGGTCTCGTGCTGGAAAGATGGCATAGAGTACAAGAGCATGAAAATCAAATTAGCAGATTACTGTTCCGTCTTTCAGGCCGAGATGACCGCAATAATGAGGGCTGTTTTCTTTCTGAGGGACCAATCGACGAGTGGTAATATAATAAGTGACTCGCGATCAGCTCTGGAATCTATCTGTGACCCTTGCACTGAGAACCCAATCGCAGCAGAGATACAGCAGGTTATAAGGGAAATCAGCGCTGTGAATGTTGATGTTACATCGAATCAATTCAACCACAAATTCCCTACTATTGGTTAAACCACATCAATCTAAAGCTATGACCAAAAACCACAAAGGGAAAAATGCACAAAGAAGGAAATAGCATCAGCATAGCATCACCACTCAGAAGACTTCAACCAAATTATCTCCACTCACTTCTTGAAGATGCCCACAGCCAAGACACTGATGTGATGAAGCCCTCTTCCCTGAGAGATTTACCACCTGGTAATATAATAAGTGACTCGCGATCAGCTCTGGAATCTATCTGTGACCCTTGCACTGAGAACCCAATCGCAGCAGAGATACAGCAGGTTATAAGGGAAATCAGCGCTGTGAATGTTGAGGTCAGACTGCACTGGATTAAGGCTCATACAGGTATCATTGGTAACGAACGGGCAGACGAGCTGGCGAAATCTGCAACAAAGATGAAAGTAGCTCCTGCATACGACGCGTTCCCGAAGTCCTACTCGAAACACTCCATCAGGGAAAACACCCTGAGAGAATGGCAGGCAAGGTACACCGAAGCGACAACTGGCGAAGTCACGAAGATCTTTTTCCCGGAAATAAAGTCTGCATATAGAGTCCTGTCTAAAACTAGCTGTTCAGCGGTCATACAGGCATTAAGGCTTACCTAAATAGATTTAAGCTGGCTGACGATCCGTTCTGCACTTGCGATAACACTAGTCTAGAGACAATTCTCCATATCATCTTGGAATGTCCAAAATATAGTCTGGCGCGATTTAATTGTTAGTGCAGGACGGATATGAAGGTAACTAGAGACAGCATTAGAGAACTCATCGATGACGACCACCGCCGAGCCCATTTTCTCGCCTTTGCAGAAGGCATTCTGCGAAAAGCTGCAAAGGCAAATGGGTCTACAATAGTATAGTTGCACGTCCTAGAATTATATAGCAATAATAGTCAAAAGACCAATTTGTTTTATGAAATTAAATAATAATTATTATTTTTTTATGCATGATTATTTATACACTTTTTATACAATTTTAAATCTAGTTAAATTATATTGTAACTAATTTATCCGATTAAATTATGTTAAGTTAATTTTAATGCATGTTATTTTATGATTTTTTCTTTTTTCTTGTACTACAAAAACATTTAATACAATAAAAAAATGGAATTTATTTATACATAGAAAATTCAAATAATAAATGAATGATTAATTGCAATGAATCTGTATTAATTGTAATAAGTCTTAATTAGTCTTAACATATTGTAATAATAAAGCGCGGACTGGAATGTTATGTAAGATTGATTAAATGATATTAAAATAAATATAGGATTAACCGTCACAAAAAAAAATAGTGACGAGAGAATGCAGCTTCAACAAAAAAAAAAAAACCTAACCGCAACCTATACCCAACCCCAAGACCCCAATCCACAATACTCAGTGAAAAACCATCTGAAACAACCATTAGACAAGGACCCACTACTGGAGACGAAATAGAGGCCATCACTTCAACCACCACGGACACTAACACCACAAGTTCAAGCATCAATATGAAGGCTGGGTCGGGAACAGCAGAGAGGGGATCTGAAACTCACGGGAGCAAAGGGGGTTTCGGACTCGGGGCTCACAAAAAGATGTCCACCCAATGTTTGCTTTGTGGGCTCCTCACCCACAAATCAAATATCCTGAGGCATTTCAGAAATAGACACCCCAACTATCTAGGGGGAGCCACTAACAGGCACCCTGCCTACCCAACCGGTTTCTTCATGATGGTCCCCGCCCCCAGAAGATTGTGCCCGGTGGACTTAATCCCAGAGAAAAGGCTGCTGAGGGGGGTGGCAGGCCTCGATAGGGTATTCCTGAGGATGGGCGATGGGGAACGGAACGAGTAACAACCCCAACGTTTCTTCCCCACCGCCCACACTCAGGGGACCTGCAGCTAGGATGTGCGGGTATGGGAGATTGCTAAAATGTCTCAACTGCGCGCACATCTTAGCGACGCAAATATTTTTGTAAATTGTAAACTAGTTAATAAGGCACATTTAAAATTTAAGCTTTAAAATAGATAACAGCACATTTGTTCTGCTATTGTAATTTATAAGACACTAAGTTTTGAAAAGTTAAGTTTAATTTTGTATATATAAAAAAAAAACTTTGTTTGTACATATTTGTACACTTGTAAAGATGAGTGGGGGAAAAAAAAAACCCACAACTATGTTTCGTAGAAAAAAAAAGTTTTTATTAAGTTTAAGTAAGAAAGAACTTGATTTGTAAATAGATACCCATGAAGTCATATTTTGCAACTCTGAAAAATTGCAAGCAATCCAAGGGGACTGCCCTAGAATAAATTATATGTAACTTCTTTTGTTTTGCAATTATTAAATTTCTATGCAACTAAAAGTATCTAAATTTGTAAGACATTATGTTTTGAAAAATTAGGTTTAAATTTGTGTAAGAAAGCACTTAAAAATTTGGTTTCAGTTTAAGTGAAAAAGTGCTTGATTTGTAAATAGATACCCATGAAGTCATATATTGCAACTCTGAAAAATTACAAGCAACCCAAGGGGACTGCCCTAGAATAAATCACATATAACTTCTAAAATAGATAATAGCACATTTGTTTTCCAATTGTTAAATTTCTATGCAACTAAAAATATCTAAATTTGTAAGACATAATGTTTTGAAAAAATTAGGTTTAAATTTGTGTAAGTAAGCACTTTATTTGTAAACATATTTTTAGCATCTACCTCTCTCAGTCAAAATTTTATGCTCAGTGTTAAAAATTGAAAGATGGTTATCTATTCTGGATTCTGAAATAACTTTATGTAAAGATGGGGAAAAAAAAAAATTACATATAAATTATATTATACATATATATATTAAAAAAACCCCATCTTTTTATATATTCAAACCTCTCAAAAAGGAGCTACTACGACAAACATCATGAATACACAGAAAGAAGAAGAAAGAAACAACACCTTACCACTCAACAATTGGAACAGGAACCTCTGTGAGTCCTCTCCTTTCAACAATCTCTTAATGCATCTCTAAGAAAATGGAACAATAAAACAATAGTCAACCACAATATTACTACGTCACTACTACATCAACTCAGGAAATTAAAGAGTGATAGCTGATTCACCTATGCTGCACACAATCGAGATATCAACAAACCCACCTTCTCTGCTTTGATCTACCCAGGCACTACGGAAGACTACTACATCAACACCACAGAAATGACCACAATTAAGTCTACATCGATCTATAGCTACTACTGAAAATTACAAAGAAAAATGCATAAAGAAGGAAATAGCATCAGCACAGTATCACTATTTAGAAGACTTCAACCAAATGATCTCCATTCACTTTTTGAAGACGCCCGCAGCCAAGACTCCGACTGCAAAGTCGACCATAATATTACTACATCGAATCAATTCAACCACAAATTCCCTACTATTGGTTAAATCACATCAATCTAAAGCTATGACCAAAAACCACAAAGGGAAAAATGCACAAAGAAGGAAATAGCATCAGCATAGCATCACAGAAGACTTCAACCAAATTATCTCCACTCACTTCTTGAAGATGCCCACAGCCAAGACACTGATGTGATGAAGCCCTCTTCCCTGAGAGATTTACCACCTGGATCCTGAATAAATGGAACAAAATACCCTACTGTTTGAAGGGGGAAGCGACTCACAGAGGAACCTCAAAAAACATCAACAGCAAAAGAAGAATAGGAAATTAAAGAAGCCCAATCACCAACTGCCTGCGAACAAAAGAACACCTACTCCCCGAATTGAAGAATCTGTGATGCACAATTAGAAAATAACATTGTATAAATGTAATTTAATTTTAATTAGAGAATAACATTGTATAAATGTAAAAAAAAAAAGTTTTATATTTGTATATGTATATATATCACCTGAATCTATATCTTCAAACCTCTCTTACTCTCTTATTTCCCCTTCTTGTTCTCTAGTATGCCCACCTCTCACTTCAATTTTCTTCACAAACGTCCCTTAACCCCCCCTAACTTCAACTCAACCCTATATTTCTATTACTGCAACCTCCCAATGACACTGTCATCTTGCCTCTGTGGCATCAACCCAATCTTATCAGATCTAAATTTTACTACCTGAATCTATATCTTCAAACCTCCCTTACACTCTTATCTCCCCTTCTTGTTCTCTAGAATGCCCACCTCCCACTTTAATGTTTCTTCACAAATTTCCCTTAACTCCCCTAATATCAACTCAACCCTCTACTTCTATTACAACAACCGCCCAATGACACAGTCATTTTATGCCACCTTAGCATAAACCCAATCTTATCAGATCTAAATTTTACTACCATCTAACTCAATCTCAAATTAAAATTATCAACTCACCTCTCCCCTCAAAATATCTCTATCAAAAAACTCTCACTCACTAAAATCACCCCCCTCTCTCTCTCTTCGCGCGTGGAGGCAAGAAGTATCCCATTAGCATCGAGCCTCCACAAACGCATCATCAAAATTATCTTCAAAAAAAAAAAAAAAAAAACCTAACCTAACCTAACCTAACCGTTAACCTTAAAACCTGCAAAAACATCTTGCAGTCGTTCGGAAATGGTAATGAAAGCTCCCATCCAGCAATAGCTGACCGGGATGTGGAGAGGCTGGTGCCATACTGGCTGACCCGGCATCCAGCAGAGCTTGTCATTGTGAGCTTCGGCAGCCTGGTAGACGAGCAACAAGTGGACGCAAATAGCCATCAAGAAATCAGAATATACACCGATGGCAGTAAGATTGAGGGTAAAGTCGGAGCCGCCTTATCCCTCTGGAACGGCGCGGCCGAGATCAAGACCCTCAAACTTAAACTGTCATCATACTGTACCGTCTACCAGGCCGAATTGCTGGCCATTTGCAGGGCATTGTGCGAAATCTTAAAGCGCCCTGAGGAGAGCTTCGGAATTTACAGCGACTCAAGATCGGCACTCGAAACAATAATTAACCAGAGCTCCCTTCACCCTCTAGGTGTGGAAGCCCGAGACCACCTTAGAGCTAGCAAACTCCAAAATAAGGAAGTCTCCTTATTTTGGATCAAGGCACATGCAGGACTAGAAGGAAACGAGCGAGCAGACGTGTTGGCAAAGGAAGCGGCCCTAAACCCAGGTAATGACGGGTCACGGTGGGTTCTGCGAATACTTGCACCGATTCAAGTGTAAGGAGGACCCATCATGCATTTGCGAGCCCGGAGTAAAGGAAACTGCCTTGCATGTTATCTTCGATTGCCCGGTTTATGCCCGTAGAAGATACGAAGTGGAGCAGTTGCTCAATCGTGATCTTACCGCCGATACCATTCACAGCATAATAACAGAAGATGCTCCAAGAAACACATCCTTTATGTATTGTACAGAAGTTATGAAAAAAGTAATAAATAAAAACAAGTAAATAAAATATGATGAATATATATTGAAGAATATATAGAACATGCATATATGTAATAAAGATAAGGACACCATGGATAAAAATGTACAATTATTAAAAATAGAATAAGCCAAGATATAGAAAAAATTGTTAGTTAACCATATGTAATAAGATAAATATATATTATTAAAGAATATACATAATTATATATGTATGTTGATAAATGTAAATAACGATTAGATAAGAATGTTACAACCGTAGACTAAGTACTTTGTAAGCTTTCCTGCAAATTGAAATAACTTGTGTGAATTACAAATAAAATGACTCTGAGGGTAGGATTCCCTCAATTGTTTAGTTCGCCTTTAGTAAGCATTTAAATAGCATAAGTATTAAAAAGTCTCTGATAATGTCAGAGGAATGCCGTCAATTATAAAAAAAAAAATTAAAAAAAAAACCTAACCTAACCTAACCTTATTTGCTGTCAAACAAACCTATACCCGAGCCAAGGTGTGAATTCTTGTCACTTATGAAAAGAAAACCCTCCAATAAGTTTAAACTGTTTATTTTTAGGTTTTATATCAATTCTATCGTTTCATCAACTTTAATATGTAAATCACGCGAATAACATTATCCAAGCCAAAAAGTACTGCCGAGCGCGTACATTACCCGCCTCGGCTACCCTCTTTTTTTTTGTAAATCCTCAACTAAGGCTGAGCGCAGATCATAGTCAAGTCTGTTTATTTCTGTCGTGAAGCAGCTGTGCTGTGTTTCGGTTTGAAGGGTGTGGGTGCCGGTGAAATTACAGGCACAAGAGGCTTATCATCATCATGCCTCAAGTTGATGGACGCAGGGCGTTGCATCGTAGAGCACGTTTCAAAAAACGTGATCTATGTTGCAATGCTTTGTGATAGGTAATGGTTACCACTCAACATCAGGTGGACCATGTGCCTGTTCCACCTTCAAGTAACTTATAAAAAAATAAAAAATAAAAATAAAGACAGACTTGACTAAAGGCGACAAGTCTGTCTTAAGACACGACTGTCTTCAGTGTTGCCGGCAGTCAAACAGAAAAAGATCCGAACTCAGGTCTAAATAATATGTTAGGTACACCTACACCTACTCGTACCATGTGGCTTGGCGGAAGTAGGTACAAATACGTTTTGAAGTTAAATCATATCACTTTCCTGTTAATCCAACTAGGTGACGTGCATATGTGGTACTTACACATTAATAAGTTAGTAAGTAAGTAAATAAGTAAGTAAGTAAGGTAGTTAAGTGTAAACTTTAGCGGAACGGTCTGGGTTTAGCGGTCTTTAACTACAGCAACTAGGTGGCAACGTGTGGGTGGTTAGAGTTCGTGACCCCAACCGGTGACGTCTGCGCTACAGATATTTTATCGTACAGGCTGACTGACTCCCTCCCAACAAACCAACAACCGTTTTTATAGCAGTTGATAGTAGGCAAGTAGCTAGGTACCTACTACTACTACCTACCTATGTATACTAAAAAGATCCCTGTACTTAGGCCGTACTAATAAGTATCAAAAAGTAAATAAGCTACGCGGCGTAAGTTATGTGTGTCAAGGAATAAAAAATAATTTCTAAAATTAAAAATGCTGAACCAATTAGGTACTCGGGTTAATTTAATGTCACCGGTATATATAAGTGTAGAATTAGTGTAGATAAATAAGCGTACATAATGTAAATTTAAGGAATTAGGCAATAACAAGTACTGACTAGCATTTTTTTTCTTTTGCTGATATTTCTCCCCACTTTTCAACACCTACTAGCTCCATAGTTACCTCTTCATATATATTTTTTAAATGATTATCTAAGTATTCTTCACACGTTTTATTAAAAAGAACAGGGAACTCAAATTTGTATGGAAAGGAGGCACTACCTCGATTCCATATAAAATTTGCGTAAACGCAAATGCGATCGAGCCGGTAAAAAACTAGCACCCAGGTCTCTTTTCGATCTCGTCGATTAATTTTTCAACGAGTTCGTCATCAGTAAACATGTTGCCGGTAGTCATTAGTCAAACAGAAAACAAAATCCTGATTTCTCTTTCCTGCCTCATCATCAGACCCTGATCACCATATTTCTATATAACACTCAGGCCTTACACCTGTGGGTGAAAGTTACTCACATTATTAACAAAGTTGGTGAGCGAAACCTGCCACCAGACACTTTTGGCAGGTACCTAATTAGTGTTAAACCTACCTAATACTACAATAACCATATACCTAACCTACCTAGGTAATGTGAGGGATTGTAACGCAACTAAAGGTAGGATTTAAAAATCGGCAAGCGAAGCGAGCCACGATTTTTTTTAGTAGTTTAATTAAATTCTTAATCTTCATCTTCATAAAGTACAAAAAAGTCCTAAAAAGTCTAGTAGACCAAATGATCTATAAAAAATCCACTGAGGCCTGAAAAAGTCCGAAAACGGACAAAAAGTCCGATGGGACTTTTTAGTCCGTTTTCGGACTTTTTTCGGCAACGATGAGAAGAAGATTCAACTTCGGACAGGTATGACTTAAACGTAGGTATTGAGGTTACGGGTTTGATTCCCGCCGCGAGACAAATATTTGTATGAGCTTCAGAAAAGCATGACTTAATCGTGCGTATGAGGTTGTGGGTTCAATTCCCGCCATGGGACGTAGTGTTAAAGATGTTGAAATGTTGTAGTGTTGAAGTGTTATAGGTTTAAATTTTGAAGTGTTGAAGTGTTAATGTGTTATAGTGTTAAAGTTTTAAAGTGTGAAAGTATTGAAATGTTGAAGTGTTGATTGTCGGTCGTGAGTGGACACACTGAATCCTATTCTAACTAATTTTATTTAATGGAAAAATAAGCTTCTTTGTTTTAATTTCACGCCAAAGCGACTCAATCGATCATCATGAAATTTTGCATACACGTTTTCAGGGGTACAGAAAAGGACAAAGGCCGTACCAAAAAGTATTGTTCTCGCAAGGGATAGGAAAATAACTTTTATTGCGAGCGAAGCCGCGGGCAAAAGCTTGTATTTTATATAGAAAATATAGAGATCAGGGACTGATGATGAAGCAAGAAAGAGAAATTATGATTTTTGGAGGTTTCTTTTAAATAGGTACTAGTGAAATTACAGAACGGATTATTTTGACCTTGGATCTTTTTCTGTTTGACTGCCGGCAACACTGCTAAGAGTCGCTAGTCAGACTTGTCGTTGTGCTGTCTTGCAGACGTCTTTGACTAAGAGACATCTTTGTTGCAGTGTGCGCGGCTTCATACTATTTATAATGCGGCAGTTTGTCTTAAGACAGACTTGACTATGGTCTGCGCTCAGCCTAAAACGAAAGTCTAACTTTCCATTATTCCATTTTTATAAAATTCGAAATAGATTCTTTTTAAATGTTTTCTAATTCTCAATGCGATTACTGCGACTTCTTACCAGAGGGCTTACCACAGGTTTTGATAGTTTTCGAAAACTTTATAAGTTTCGGTATCTTTCCATACATTTTCGTACAGCGCCTCTAGAGAAACATGCAAGAACTAAAATCGGCACCACGAGTTCTATCGACTCGTAGTTTTGGACCTCGAAAAAAGTTTTCAATCAGTTTTGTGCTAATTTGGCAGTACGAGTCCGTATTTTGACAAGTCTGCGGAAGTAAACTATGTAGTATATCGTAAACTTTCAGTCGATAGATAAATCTTTGTGAGAGACGTTATCTTGAAAACTATTTGTTGGATTTTCTGCGTTTAGGCATGTTTTCGAGAAAAGAGCGCGTTTTGTTGACAAACAACTAAACACCATTTGCAAAACGTCAAAACGTGTCGTTTACACGGTTTGATTCGTCTCTTTTCTTTTGCCTGTGTGCAAGAGAGATAGAAGTATGCAGCATGAAGTTCTTTCAATCGAGCTAGTCGATCAAAGATATGGTGTAAACTATGCTATAAACATAGAACTCATGGTACCAATCACCGGAAAACCATATGGTATATCGAGCTCACCGAAACCATCACACGGATGGTATGCAAAAAACTCATGGTAGGCCCTCAGAGCATAGTGAATTAAAATATCTGTGCTATTCAAGAACTACTTAATACCAGAGATCATCAATGGCTTATATTCACAGCTTATATTATATCCACAGATTATACAGTATTAGTAAGAATCCATAATGCATTCTCCCACATTTTGCGTCACGCGACGCAACGTTCAAATATCTGTGAATGATGATAACGAATCATTAAAATATTTTAATGTATACAAAATATTACAGTATCGATCTTTTATATCTGTTTAGTGTTTTAATTATTTAAACAAGAAATATTTACCCTTTTATACATTTTTCATACTCAAATTGACGTTAGAAGACTACGTGTAATGTTGTCACTGTCGTCTGTCGGTCATGTTGTCATGTTCACAGACTAAGTAGTTTAGGTCAAGGAGTTTTTACTATGGGAGTGCAGGCTTTGAACAAAACAAGTAGGTAACCTTACTATTCTCCCTAAAAATGCCGTTGTGTCTCGTGTCCTTTTATGTGTCACATTAAAGAGAAAACGAGATAACACTTAGGTGTATATATATACACTTACACTTAGACACTTACACTTAGGTATATATATATATATATATACTTATGGTTCCCTTTTTGTAAGTCCCATTTCTTTATAATACTTGAAGACTTACTTATGACTCTGAGACTTGGCCGCTCACGAAGGAATACATGCATAAGATCAGAGTAGCACAACGAGCAATGGAGCGCGCCATGCTCGGAATTTCACTGCTGGACCACATACCCAATGTCGAAATTCGACGTCGCACGAAGGTTGTAGACGTGGGTATGCGGATTGCTAAGCTAAAGTGCAAATGGGCAGGACACTTGGCTAGAAGGGAACACAGAAGATTGACAAAGATAGTCACAGAATGGTGGCCCAGAGATGCTCGAAGGCCAAGAGGCCGACCACCTGCCCGATGGTCGAACGACATCGTGGACTTAGCGGGGAATCTATGGATGAAGCTTGCAAGGGACAGAAAGGAGTGGCGTGATAGAGAGGAGGCCTATACGCAAGCAGTGAGTGTTAACGGGCTGAATGAAGATGAAATGATGACTTGAAGATGGGACAAGCATGAAAACGACGACCCATAACCAAGTATTGTATCGTAGCCTACGATACAATACTTGGTTATGTTTGGAACTTGAACGTGAATTTCACGTTCACGTTCCAAAACCAAAACATGTGGAACGTGCACTACGATGTAATACTCTGCGTTCATCATGGAGTTACGTACTTATCCGCAAACCTCCTTGGCGTCCATCAACCTATATTATTATAAAAACTGACATTAGTCGTGATACGGTACTAAGGTTGATCTGAAGTTTAAGCTGTATTACAAATCAAAGACTAATCAAGAATTACTTAGTACCAGGCACGCTTGGTTATCGAAGAGAAAAAATCGAGAGACACTAAAAAATATTAGGTCAATTTTAAATTTTTTACTTAATTTTATAATCTGTTGCTTGGAAATAAGAGTTCATATTCAAACTTTTGTATTGTATTAGTTCTTCGTTACAACGTCGCAGCGCTAGTGTTCAACACAGTAAAGATAGCTACACATCCATGATTGGCCTCTGACACGAACTGACGTCTGACGTTTTTCACCTGAACACTGAATCTAATTTCAGTTTTGTTTTGAAATTTGTGTCATCACAATCTTTTCTTTGGAGTTTTTATTGCTTTTAGATGTTTATGTGTTTCAATTATAAGTGAAATCGTATAAAATGGGTGCTACTAAATGTAGTGTCCCTACGTGTGAATCAAAAAATGATAGTGGTATCATAATACACTGTTTTCTGCAAAGGCCCTATAGGCAAAGTTTGTGGCTTAGTCAAATAAACTACATTTTTGAATTCACCTAAAATTAATAAACTAATGGAAAAAAGTTTGTTCCGAACATTTCGTGCGTAAATTTTACGAAAACGGTCGTCTTTGGGCATAATTATTGCGCGACCAACTCTGTTTACGGCGGCAGAAATTTGCAGTGGGATTCCAAAAGATAGACAAAGTGAGTAGATTCTCATGTACAGACAGCGTCAGAGTCTGGTAACCCCCCTAGTTAATGTTAGTAGGTTCAAACCGTCGCGGCGTCATTCGTGGATCTCAACTTTTTGCACAAATGTGTTTTATAAATCTTCTCCTTGCCTATGAATATTTAATTTCAATCATATTACTATACGACACAATGGAGTGGCGGTTACAACACTCGACATCAATCGAAACGTTACAAGAGTACTGGGTTCAAATCCCTCATAACCAATGTTTTTTTTTTAATTTTTGTTACTAACAATGGATTACGTTACGCGGTAAGTGTAGTAAGTAAGTTACCTAATTATTTAAATTAAGCTTAAAAAATAAAAAAAATGTTCAAAAGTTATAACAAATTTATTAAAACACCACATTTAACATAATAGAATATAGATAGTAACTTATTTTTTTGAATTTTCAATAATGTTTTAAATGATAGATTAATACTTATTTACCCATACAAGATTAACGAGTGAACAAACATGTTAACATTGGAACAGGTTATACTTGCCGTATAAAAATCCAATAAACAATTTAGATCACTCGCAAATACTTAGTCTGGTATTTTATCTATAATTGAAAACATTTTATAGTATTTAAATATTTTTTAATACCGAATGGGATGGATGTCCAAAACTTTAAATTATTTGTTGAAGCCTTCTTTTCACTTGGGTAATCAAAGTCCAACCAAAACCACTACGACGCATCAGTTCCTAGGTTCTCATGACCTCCTGTTGCAGGTGCACAACACTTCACTCGTGTCCCAGTTAGGACAATTTGACCCCACATATGCTCACACATTCTCCACATATTTAAATCGTGACTTTTAGATGACCATGATATGGTGATAATGCCCGTCTGAGAAGCGAGCCAATTGGTCAGAATTCGCGAACGATGAACCGCGCAGTTATCATAAACTAAATACACCGTTCCTTCTGGATAAGCAACTTGCACTGTTGACTGCATTCTTTCTTGCAAAACTTTGCTCATTGATGACATCCATCGCCAATAACCTGAAAATAAAAACATAATATTATAAGCATAAGATGTGTTTATATAATATAAAATGGAATAGGTCTACTAAGAACATTGTTTATGATAATCCTACTAATAATTCTCATACCACTTACCTTATGTTATTCTGCCATTTCCAATTCCATACATTGATTAACATTGACATTGATTATTTGATGGGTTGTAGCGTTCCAAAAGTTTTTTTTGCAAAACGCACTCTTTAGCTCAATTTTTCGGACTGGCTTTTTTATGCAACATTTTTCATATACAAATTCAATGACACACGACACACACCCAAGACGAAACAAGTAACCTTTTGTTCTGAACTGTCATTTAATACACAACTACCCTCAATAGTCCAGTGTTGCACAAAATAATTATAAGTAGTTGCGCACTACCGTGTTAAACAAATGAAGAAGTTACTAGCTGACGCATCCATGAATACCTAGACAAAATAATAAACGTATATTGTAACTTATAATTTCGTCATTATCGCCAACCGCTACGATAGCTCAGTTGGTTAGAGCGTCTGATTCATAAACTGGTGTGAATGAGTTACTGGTTCGATCCCCCAGCCAAGTATAAATATTTTTGTATAAGATTTTGGCCATTTGAATATGGTAGCCTCCACGGCAGCAGTTTAAATTTATACTTGAAAGGGGTATACCAGATCGTGACGCTGTGTGTACTTTTAATATACTATTTCAAACATAGTAAAATAAGCATCGTACGAAACGAATTCATCAATTTCATTCGTTTTTGAATATTCAAAAATTATGTAGGTAAGAATAGGGCTGTGTAAAACACCTATCAACTACATTTTATCGACTATCGATGTTTTGACAAACATCTATGGACGAAAGGTGTGTATGCGTATAAGTTAGATACCTACTACATACTCGGATTATTTACAAGTATAATACATTATACATTGAGTGTACATTGTGTATGCAGAGTGTAAAAAGACTATTTAATTGTAATAAAATGTCAAGGATTTATTTTATAATATACTCTTGAGTTATTAGAAATAGGTTTTTGAAGCTTTTTTTGTAAATAATATTTCAATACATTATATTTCAGGTGATGAACTATATAATGTAAATAAAATACCGAATTGTCTGAGACAGACAGATTGTAAAAAATATAAGGTTCATTCTAAGTTAAAAGGTACTTTCCATAGCCAGGAAAAAAAATACTTTTTTATATTTACTTTATAATTAACCTATTTATTACTTAAAATCTAAATGTTTTCTACGTGGTCAATTAAATTTATTGCAGAAATATACGTAGTTTAGTCACAATAAGCTCTAATATAAGAAAATAGTCCTTGCCCTCGTTTGTACCCCAACCGACTATTTGTAAACCAGTACTTATGAATGTATTAAAATTCAATAACTACATAAACTTCGTTAATTTTATCGAAATTTGTCCCCCGTGTTTCGAGTCTCGTCCCCTGGCTTTTTGTTTCTGTGGAAGACTAGTATTAAGATTACTTAGTAAGAAACTATTTTAAACTGGCCTAATTGATATTTTCATATGATATGCCACTCGATTTAGTGGCACCAGTTTGAAATTATAACATTTCTTATTTTCGAGTATTTAGGGATGAAGAAAATATTTTTATATTTTTCAATTAGTGCATTTTAAATGTATACCAAATTCCAAGTCGGTACATTTTGTAGTTCCTGAAATAATCAGGTGTGACAGACGGTCGGACGGACGGACAAACACCATGAGGGTTCGTTTTACCGGTTCGGTAACGTCACCCTAAAAATTGACGATTTTTAACTTCCTATTGAATAATATTTTTATAAATTATTTTATTTTTAAAAAGGGTAAAAACGGAAAGCTAAATATTGTTGTATGTATTAAAACAGTGATCAATCAGCAAATTAAAAAGTGTTATATTAAATACATTACAATTAAGTTCCTTTACATGAATAAGTACCTAGATTGTTATAATTTATATTTAAATTGCCTTTATAGTAAGTAACAGTGGCCCTTTTTTTAGATGAAGATAAAAAGAGAATAAATGACATTTTGTCTGTTATAACTAGTATATATTATAGTTTTTAAGCCATTAAAAGTGTCACTCCAAGAATTCAACACTAATGATTATACTCGTGCTCCGTCCTCAGCATTAGTACCTTATAATTATTCAACACTATGTAGTTACGCATCATCGTGACACCACTTCACCAACATACGTTTAGAAAATGTTGCTTTCCATAGCAACTAAGTTCAATATTACCTGCTACCCCCACCCAACGCATCCCCGACGCCCGAGCTCTGTCGCTCGCTCGTCATTTCGTTCAGAGAATATTTCCGCAACTTTATAGGATAACTGGAAGGGCGGGTGTACTAAGGTCTTCGAATGGATCACGACACTAGAATAATTACGATAGAACTTCACGTACAGTTTGTTTAATCAATAATAGTTACCATGTAAGTATCAGTTTTTATAAAGTCATGTATATTTTGTGTACGTACCTAGTATATATTAGGTATGTATAAATAATATAAAAATAAGCATGTATAGAATCCTTAATTGTTTTATTTCAAGTTCTTCAAATGTAGCACGTTATTAGGTATGTTTATCGTTAGTGGTACATCACTAGCAAAAGACAGCGATGGCACGATATATTTTGTCTCTTTCTATAAGCTCACTAGCGACGTCGACTTGCAAGTTGGAACTATAATTAGCGTCTTCGACTGTGATTGGTTCGATTCCTATCTGTACTTTACCTAGACAGAGAAAGCTATAGACGACGAGATAATTCATCTCATTCTTTCAAGATAGAGAACTACTTATGCGTGCTTCATGCAAATAAGGGAGACCGCACTATAGATTTGCTGTCCCTTATCGCGTGCCGGTTTTTTCGTTGTTTAGCGCAACATTGCGCTAAACAAACTTTGGCAGCTAGCAGCAGTTTCGGAAGATTTTGTGAAAAACTTGCTTGAAACTAAATTATTACCTGGAAAAATTATGTTTCATCTCTTGCAAATCAATAATAACAAATGAATGTTATGGATTTCTCTATCAAAATGGATCGGTGTAGTGTATTTTGGTGCAAAAGTGGCAGTGATCAAAACATTCCGGATTTGTCCTTTCAAGCGTAAGTATCGTACTTTTGACGAGGTATTTATTCAAAAATGGATTATTAACTAGACTTCCACAATAAATAACAACATTTAGAGCAGAAATCTGTAAGAAAATAAGCCAAAAAGTGAAATTCAATTTTGTTTTGTTTTGTTTGGTGTTGCCTGCATTTGAAATGAATTTTGCCCACTGCACATTAATTTTTGGCTCAACTTTCATTTATTTGTAGTGAGCTAGGCGGCTGGAACTTTTGTCACAGATAGGTCTATATCTAGGAAGCCTAAATCTAAAATGGCGTAGTGCGGAACCAAATAGTTTTTGAGATATGATTATTTGAAAATTCATCTTCTTTTATTTATGGCCTCTGTGGTATTTTTTGGTGATTCGACATTGACAATGATATTTCTCGTTGTTAATGTAATACGTTGAATAGACAGTCGGTTATTAGATTTTTTACAACCACCTGGAAATCCTTCTCGCAGCAGTAGGTTCTAGGACACCCCAACTTGAGTAGCAATATCACAGAACTGACGCAGATCACACCGATGCCACGTAGTCTTGTGGTCCCTATGCGTTGATTGGATATAAAAAATGTGGAACCCGAAATTCCCGTGGAAGATCCTGAGTGGAGCTAGCCCGCGAGGACGAGTGGACGAAGCGACACTCAGGGCCGTCGAGGTCAAATACCCGAATCAAATATCCATTTTTCTGATTTGAAACTGTTTTTAAACTGATCATAGGTCATAGGTCCGTAGTAGTCCGGTAGTGTGTTTTGGCGTATATTGTTTAATTTTTTTTCTCTCGTTAACCTCAAAACGTAATTCATTTTTTCTCGGAAACTGTGTTTTTTTTTTTCCTTTTAGAGGGAGGGTCCTCACTCCCTCCCTGCCCTTCCCCACCCCATAAGCTATAAGCTATAAGCTATAAGCATATAAAGAAAAGTCGTTTCATTTTTTATTAGAACTTTAAATAATATAATTTCTTTGGCTCATTATTATTTGCATAGCCCAGTTTAAAGATGACGTTTTAATTTCAGCATAAAAAACCAAAGGCCACGTAATTTAATGGATGGTAACTGAAAATACACCTTTATGTCTCCAGTTATGTGAATCTTCCACAGTATGTATAAAAATCTTTAATCTTTAATCTATTTTGATACTGATTTTATCGTTTAAAAGCCATGTGCTATATTTGGTCAACCTTGACAAACCGAAGTTTTAATGAATGTATAGGAAAAAAGACCACGAAAACCAAAGAATTCATTATTTTTATATATGTTGTGCTATTAAATGTTAGGTTATTGTTATTATTATTATTATCATACCTACAATGATAGAATTCGTTCATTTTTGTTTTGGTTTAGAACTGTTTTTTTTTTATTTCAGACTAGAGAACCAGAGGCTACGTTAAATCAACTGATCATTCAGATTTAAAACGGATTCGGGATTCGTCAGTCACAACTGACAGCATTTTTTGACAATACACCTATATGCCCCCAATTATTTAAATCTGCCACAGTAAGTAAGTATCAAAAAGCCTAAGCTATATTTTATCAAAACCGGGTAAGTGAAACCCAAGATACTGCTTGCCTTCTCCGAAGTACCCGCAAATTAAATTAGCTAGTTGTGGGTTCAATTCCCACTGCGGGGCAAATGTTGCATGTTCTGTTTGGGGCTACATGATGTTGTGTGATTACGTCCCGCATTATTTATTTATTTATTTATTTACAATGGACTTTGACTGACAGGAAAGAAATACTTTAATGTTAGCTCCATTTTTCAAAAAGTTTTCACTAAGATTTTATACTAGCTTCTGCCCGCGGCTTCTCACACAGCTGGTGTAGCTCTACATAATGTGCAATGACAATTTGTTATATAGGTACACCTAGTTAACTACCTACAAAGCCTCGGTCTGCCTACTATATAACCATATTGCTAAATTTACCCTTAGACAGGGTTTATGTGAGATACCTTACCTATAACCTGTAACATAATGCAATTTGACACCATGTAAATAATTTACTCCGGTGATCTTCGCAGATCATCTTGGTTAAGGAACACTTCGCCCGGACACTACTTATAGGGTGATCTGGATGGCATTTAGATCTGAGCGCTTCCGTCCTTCGGAAGGCACGTTAAGATGTTCTTCCCGGCTTTTTCAGTTGTTAGCCATGTCGGAGGCCTTCGGGTGGCCTAAAAATTCCGACATCAGAGTTGGCCACTATTTCATACGAAGAAGAAGAAGACCAATCTATTCCATGCCTCAATTCATATGTTTCATCATCATCATCAGCAGCGCCATTAATAGCTTGTTATTTTTCCCAGCCAGAACGATGTATGTGTGTAACTTGTAAAAGAAATAAATTTATTGTATTGTATTATTAGCAATCAGAAGCGGAATTACTTTTTAAAAAGGTTTTATTAACAACATAACTTTTATAAAACTGGCCAAACAATTCAGGCAAGGAACACGGACTTAGAATTATAAATTACAGCATGAACTACACCACAAAATACGTCTCAAAATACGTCTACACAGCACGACGACTCAGAAAGCAATCCCCGCGAGCCGGTAGGCCAGCTGCTTTTATAGACCGAGGAAGTATTGCCACTTTAAAGTTTTCGTATCTCCTAACAAATAATTATAACACTTGAAAATGACGAAAATCAGAAACACAAAATGACTTACATAGCCTCGCACAATAATTTTTAACGTCCCTAAGCTATTACACCGTCGAGCACCACAAACAGACTGACCCCGAGCAATGGTCCTGCCCGCTATTTAAAGGAGCGTCGGTTTGCCGATGTCCTCTTGGTGGGGGAGTCGCTAACAGTATTGTATTTTGTATCTAAATTTTGCGTGAGGGAGAAATAAACAATACTCAATACCTTTCGCCTTTATTATATTAGTAGAATTGCTAGCCTTTTATGTACGCATTTTCTACAGATTACATTTGTTATGTTTAAATACTGAAATTAATTTTTGATTACTGTTTGTAGGGTAAATCACCATCATACACACCTAGAAGGCTGCGAAATTGCGTTGCCTTGGACTGCTGAGCTATTAGAAGATACGCGAAAAACTGCGAGCTCTTGGGGAAAAAAGTTGGTGTTTAATAAAAGAGTAGCGAATTTAGAAATTATGATTGCAGAATCGAAAGCATAATTTTATAAATGTTGAAGTTTTTGAGAAATAAAAATATATTTCCTATGATTCTATTCTTTTTTGCATGTATTAATTTTGAAAGCTTATACAAGAAACATAAAGACATGCGTGAACGACAACTTAGGACACAAATAAATAATAGGATATTTTTGCCGTTCTGTAAAAAATCAATGCAAAAGATATCTTTATTCATGTCCGTTAAAATATTCAATAGTCTCCCCGAAGACATGAAAGATTTGACACTTAGCCTTTTTAAAATAAGACTTCACAAATGGCTTGTAGATAAATGCTTTTATACGATCAAACGAATTTATTAAAACTAAATAATAATTTACTATTTTTATTTCTTCTTTTGAATGGTTAGTTTTCATTTTGACATATATTTATTAAGTAATCTTGATTGTCAACTTAATTATTGTTAATTAAAATTAACCGATATCAATGATAATTAATGACATATAAACATATAACAATTTAATATTTGCACGCTTCTGTAATGAAGTATAAGTATGCGATCCACATAGCCTTTAAGATCCTTTCCTTTGTAATTGCTTGTAATGGCTTGTAGATAAATGCTTTTATACAATCAAACGAATTTATTAAAACGAAATAATAATTTACTATTTTTATTTCTTCTTTTGAATGGTTAGTTTTCATTTGACATATATTTATTAAGTAATCTTGATTGTCAACTTAATTATTGTAAAGTAAAATTAACCGATATCAATGATAATTAATGACATATATACATATAACAATTTAATATTTGCACGCTTCTGTAATGAAGTATAAGTATGCGATCCACATAGCCTTTAAGATCCTTTCCTTTGTAATTCTGCTCGCAGTTTTTCGCGTATCTTCTAATAGCTTAGCAGTCCAACGAAAATTTTTTCGCAGCCTTCTAGGTCTGTATGATGGTGATTTACCATACTTTTATGCAATTAAATATAATTTGATATGAAAATTATATAGGTGGTGCATTCAATCAAATTTGCTAAACATCCTTCCTTCCCTTACATATTATCAAAAGTCATTATAACTTGTTAGTGAAGCAGATTATAAATGAAAAAAATTTTCGTCATGCAGGTAAAGTATTAATCAATAGATTAATACTTTACCTGCAGTATAAATTGATAGATTAATCGTTTACCTGCATGACAATAATTTCTTGTTATATTTGTTTGTCTTTGAATTCCTTGTGCAATATGCAAATATTTTACCCATTATCATCATCAGCCTATAGCAGTCCACTGCTGGACATAGGCCTCCCCTAATGAGCGCCTAAGTTCCTGTCCTGAGCTCGACGCATTCAGCTTCTACCAGCAGCATTTCGCAGATCGTTACCACCTGGCCGGAGGGCGTATTATCAGTATATTTTATCCAAATCTATGGAAATTTTAATTATCTGGCAACCCTGCAGTTGAAATGAGAAAGACAAGGGTGGCCACGCATACCATAAATCTATATATATACTTAATCTATGGTACTTTAGTACTAGACTTATGAATCTGTGGTACCAGGGATCATCTATCATTGTTCCTTACGCGACGCAACGTTCAAGCAGGTTTATTTTTAGACCATAGATGAATCCATGGATTGGAGATAAACTTCATTTTGTAATAACGGATCTCAAAGAGTAGGTAAAGTAATAGACCATAAAGGAAAAGAGAGCAAACAGATCCAAAATAGTAAATAAATGGATGATAGCGCTACCTGGTGTATGTTGTCTCAACTAAATTTGACACTCTGACACAGTTTACCTAATAGTATACACGACACAGATTACTCAGTAGTATGTGCGACACAGATTACGTGGTAGTATACTAGTCACAGCTTACATAGTAGTATGCAGGACACAGATTACGCAGTAGTAAGTTAACATAGATTACGTAATAGGATACATGTCAAGGGGTGTATGGGGTTCCAACCTCCAACTTCCGGACCCAAGCCAACCTCATCTGCACGTGGTGCACCCTGCTGACTAAGGAACGAGGCTCTGGCGGCCGGCTGATTGCGGCATAGCGCAGCCCACACCGACACAGCTAAGCTCCCTGGCATATATTCCCCAAAATGATGTACGCCAAAAAGAAATGGCCCCCAGTTCCCAGCCGTGAGCTCCTGTTGTGCAGGAGCTGCAGAACCTCTTCAACTCCGTCCTTCACTGTGGGAGAACTCCTAAGGCGTGGAACGAAAGCTTGGTGGTTCTGTTTTTTAAGAAGGGAGATAAAACCCTTCTTAAAAACTACCAGGCACAGACCTATCTCGCTCCTGAGCCACGTCTATAAACTGTTCTCAAGGGTTATTACGAATCGTCTCGCTAGAAGACTCGACGAGTTCCAGCCACCGGAGCAGGCCGGGTTTCGCGGAGGATATGGCACCATAGACCACATTCACACTGTAAGGTAGATTATACAGAAGTCCGAATAGTATAATCAGCCCCTGTGTCTGGCTTTTGTGGACTATGAGAAGGCCTTTCACTCTGTCGAAACCTGGGCTGTCCTGGAATCCTTGCAGCGATGCCAAGTGGACTATCGTTATATCGAAGTGTCTGTACGAAGCCGCCACTATGAGTGTCCGAGTACAGGACCAGCAGTCTAAACCCATCCAACTGCGCCGCGGAGTGAGACAGGGAGATGTCATATCTCCGAAACTGTTCACAAGCGCGTTGGAGGATATGTTTAAGACGCTGGACTGGAAAGGTATGGGCATTAACATAAACGGCGAGCACATCTCACACTTGCGATTCGCTGATGACATAGTCCTAATGGCGGAGTCGCTGGAGGAGCTGGAACAGATGCTGGACGGCCTAGCATCAGCCTCGCGAAAGATAGGTCTCGGCATGAATTTGGACAAGACATAAGTTATGGGCAATGACCGAATTGATCCGAGTCCTGTTGTCGTTAATGGACACCTTCTTGAAGTTGTTTCGGAGTACACATACCTCAGGCAGATATTGCAGTTGGGTAGAAACAACTTCGAGAAGGAGGCCAAGAGGAGGATTCAGCTGGGTTGGTCAGCATTTGGAAAACTACGTCGAGTTTTCTCGTCACCCATACCGCAATGTTTGAAAACGAAAGTTTTCAATCAGTGTGTCCTACCCGTCATGACATACGGAGCCGAAACGTGGACACTCACAGTACGGCTAGTCCACCAGTTTAAAGTCGCTCAGCGAGCTATGGAACGAGCTATGCTTGGAGTTTCTCTGAAGGATAGAATCCGCAACGAGACTATCCGACATAGAACTAAAGTTGTCGACATAGCTCAGAGAATAAGTATGCTGAAGTGGCAGTGGGCTGGCCATATCTGCCGAAGAACCGATAACCGTTGGGGTAAACGAGTTCTTGAGTGGAGACCGCGGCTAGGCAAACGTAGTGTATGATGCCCTCCGGCCAGGTGGAGTGACGATTTGCGAAAGGCTGCTGGTAGAAGCTGGATGCGTCGAGCTGAGGACAGGGCGCAATGCCGCTCATTAGGGGAGGCCTATGTCCAGCAGTGGACTGCTATAGGCTGATGATGATGATGATACATGTCACAGCTTACTAAGTAGTATGCACGACACAGATTACGCAGTAGTATATACGGGTATGTATACACTTGTTTGAACAGATAAAGTGAGTCACTGAGCCCGACTCTATCAGTGTGAATCCACAGCAGTATTTTGAGTGTAGATAATGTTGGTGTACTGTAAATTCACATGCTAAACCTACTACTACGTAAACTATGTTAACATAGGTTCTACTGCGTAATCTGTGTCCTGCATACTACTATAATAATTGTAGGTTCAGCATATTCTTGCCCATGAAGCATTTTTTATTGAAGTAATTTATATACCTACTTATTTAGCACCTGCATTATCAATTTATTATCCAGAATGAAAAATAAAATTCATAATATATTATTAGGTAAGTATTTATTGGCCGAAAAAACCGTAAATAGAACATAAAAATACCTATGTACAGGTAACTTTTTACTGACATAAACAATTAAACAAGTTTATTATGCAATAAAAAACTTTAACAACACATTATAGGTATCTACTTTATTAATAAGTAACACTCTACTAACGAAGAAACTTGCGTCATAAACCCTATACAAATATTCCAGAACCTGTCCGATAAGATTTTTTGAAATATTATTTTATTAATGCCTGCACCTATTTTAATATCGCTCAAAAGATTTTTCAACAATTTCGCACATGGTAATTAGAAGTATTTTGATAGTAGCTTATAGCATTTCGGGCTTTTTTTATAAAGTGACAAAGCCATATTTTTTTCTTCAGGGTTGTAACGCCTTCCTCTTGGTTTTTTCAGTGTCAGCCGATATTGCATCCGATATTGGTAAAAATTCTCCCACATGGTGACATATTTTTGGTGATAATGTGAAGAGCTTTACCTTTAACAACCTTTTCAGCATTAGCCAGACGACTCCTAAAACTATTTACTTTTTGTAAAATTTTCATTTTATTTTTCAGGTGGCGGTTTTGTTTTCGAGTTTGTCTGTATTTCTTCACTATATTTTGTTCCTTAGATGTGTGTCGACCTGATAAGTGTTAATTAAATTAGTATTTATGAGCTGTTATGATTAATTTCAGGTGGAATGCTATGCTACTCAAATTTTATGATAGAAAATTTGAATACAATAATAGTAGTAAGTACATGTACCATTTGTTCGAGGTACTGTAGGCATAGAAAGCTGACAGTTGGGGTCATTATTAGAAGTCAAGCGAAGTTGCAGCGCTGAAAAATATTTTAATATTTTACTAACTAATCTATTATACTGTTATACGCAAGATTGCTTTACACTACTAGTGCAATAATCTAAGATTATGACAGCCTCTGTGGCGCAGTGGGCGAAGGTCCGCCTGAGACGCAAAAGATCGCGGGTTCGATTCCCGCCGCGAGACAAATGTTTGCATTATTTGCATATATTTGTCTCAGGTCTGGGTGTTTTCTAAGTATTAATATAGATGTATTTATAAATATATTTATGAAGTGTATCAGTCATGTGGTTCCCATTATATATAAGCTCGGGAATCGTACCCGGAAGTTTTGAAAAACAGATTTTTACTGCATGATTAATAGACAACTAAGCAACTACCATCATAGATAGATAATATTATCGCAGATAAGAAACCTTCCGGAATAGCTTAAGCCTATGCCATATGTGAAAGCAGTGGATTTAACATGTTATGAAACCAATTAACCAAGACAATTTTACGCGCGAGTTGAAAATTGTATTGAAAAAAAAGGTAGTCATTTCGAACATCTACTAAAATAAATTAAAGGATATTAAAGAATGCATTTTATTAATCTTAGACATCATGTTTCATAGCAACATTTGCTGCTACATTTACATTACATTCAAAACTTTCGGGTTCGATTCCCGAGCTTATATAATGGGAACCACATGACTGATACACTACATAAATATATTTTTAAATACATATATTAATACTTAGAAAACACCCAGACTTGAGACAAATATATGCAAATAATAATACATCCTTCTGGAGTCGAGTAGCGTTTATTTATTGTTTTGTATCGGTAGGTGGTTTATATTGTTTTTAAACACCTTTCTTTAGATTCCTTATACTGTTTCAAATATAATCAATATAATTAAATTTATCATACCTTTGTTGAGCAGAAGTAGGCTTTGGGTTTTCTTCTATATAAATTCTTTGGGCACTGTATGCTCTAACTGCACTAATAAGCCAGAAGAAGATGATAGTACTCCTGTACCCAAAAAAATATTGTGTAAAAATATGTTTTATACATTCTGATTATGGGTAAACTGGGTGAGTCTATCATAAGTCTATAAGACTAACCGATCCGCTGGAGAACTTTGCGGTCATGAGGTTGGCTTACCATTTAAAAATAGAGAAGGCATAGTTGTTATGAGTAGTCGACGATTAGAAGACATGTCTTCTAATTTGAAGTGATGATCACAGATCAATTTATTTTTGTAAATTCTTAATGGATCTGTATAATTGGGTTTCTCTCCGACAATTTTAGCCCTGTCTCCTTTCAGGGTGGGGAAACCGATGCATATCTGTTCCTGGAATATATTAAATTCAATCATAATTTCATATTAATTACTTTAGGCACCGCCAATATAATAGCTTCATCATCATCATCGGCCTATATCAGTCCACTGCTGGACATTGGCCTCTCTAATGAGTGCCATGGCGCCCTGTCCTGAGCTCTGATTATTAGCATGGTAGGTGTATAAGTAGAAAATACGAGATATTAGTTAAAGTAAATATTATGCTTAGATATTTTTGGTCGCCTCTGCATCTATTGTTTATTTACTAAAGAAACTTAATCTCGTTGGTAAGCCAAATGATTCAGTAAAAAAATAAGTAGATAAAGTAAGATAATAAATTAGTAAGCTTACGCGAATCAATGCATCCAAATACGCAGTGGGCATTTCTCCTCGTGGAAGGCATTGTTTTACAATGCCTAATATCAATAAAAATATAGCAAAAACAATAATAATAAACAAGACGGGCGCGAGTAAATTTGAATTGACAGACTTTTAGCGGCAATGTTGCCACCTTTGTTTTTGAAAAGGGGCACTTTGTCAAGCTAAAAAGGGCTAGATATAGGTATTTTTGTTATGGTAAGGGCTAAAAATCTGAGTTTTAATCGGAACCTTTTAAAATCATGTATATTTTATTTTATTTCTCGTTTTTCTGGTCCTGTGTCATAATTTAATAAATGTTTTGGTTGTTTTACTTCTTTCCCTGATCTTGTTTTATATATTGTTCTTGTTACTGGATCTTGTGTTTTGTTTTCTTCTTGATTTAATTTATATTTCATTGATATACTTATCCTAAATTAATCTATAATCTAGGTATAAGCTATAAGGTAGGTATCTATACTAGGTAGGTACTTATAGTATCAATAACAATTAGGAACAATAATTCGTTTACATGGCCTTAACACTACATAATCAAAAATAACATATTTAGGTACATTATTATGTAATGTATGAAGGAATAATAAATTATTTTATTATATTTAGGTAAGTGGGTACCTAAAATTTTAATTAGATTTGTTAGTCGAGTCGGTCTTCAAAAAAATCCTTTAAATTATAGTAACATTTTTTAATTAGAAGGTTTCTTAGTTTTGTTATAAATGTTTTGTCTTTTATTTTTTATTGAGATTGGTATGTATTTAGTTAAATACTAGCAACCCGGCGAACTTCGTACCGCCTTAGCGTAGCAATTTTCTTAATATTTTTTTCCGTAAGAACCTTCTCCTAATAATAACAAATACAACAAAAAAAGAATTAGTGAAATCGGTCCAGCCAATTTCGCGTGATGCCGTGAACAAGGAAAACGGGTTTCATTTTTATATATATAGATTTTTAATTTAATTTATATTTCATTGATATTTTGCTGTCTTTTCCTTGGATATAGCTAATTTTGTCATGTAAGAAAGATGACGAGTGTGACTGACGAAATTTATGCTACGTGGCGCGTGTTAGCATTTTCACATTTATATATATAATAGAAAACATAAAAGGTACCAATCATTGTATATAAGCTTTGAAGGGAAACTAATAGGCCATCTTTAGCGATTCAGTGTTAATATAGCTTAACTAGCACTACACTAAAACCTATAAATATAGCTTGGGGCGTTAGGTAAATATATATTTAGCAAAGCAAGTAACTGAAACTCTACTTAAACGTGTAGCCAGGTATTTGAAACTCATATACTTTCCACCAGCTCACTTATATATAACACTGGAACTGAAAGGAGAAGGATAACCTCATTAAATAAGAAAACCTTGATACGTCAATATTCTTTAATTTACCGCCAATTCGGAACGTGGCCAGGCAGAGAAGAATTGGCAAGAAACTCTGCCCGGTATATTCTTTTCAACGTCTTCATTACAGTTTCTTATATAAAATAACAAATTCAATCGTTAACACATAAGTATATAATGTAAATGTTTGACCATGTAACAAACATTTACATTACGCATTAAATTTACTCATATACTTATTTTTTAGGTAATATATAAGGTATATAACGTTATACATAACAAACATTACGTTGTGTATTCCATTTACTTATAAAGTATATAATATATAACGTTATGTATTACATAATACACAACACACAACCTAGAAATACACAACGTCATTGATCAGGACTTAACGATTAGGTACTTAGCTTTTATTGCTATAGAGGTGCCAGAGCTCCGTCCGGTCCGACAGTCGACAACAGAATGAGTCCCGCTCCCAGGGCGGCAGTGCTTTTATAGCAACGAGTAAACAAGTCGGTCGACCACGTGCTTTAGCAACCACGTGTTTTACAAAAATGAAAAGGGATGAGTCCCGACCATTATTTCTCCATAATTTAGCTTGACACAAGGGTAAATGTCGACTTACAAACACTGAAACGTACCTATGTACTACGAATCACATAGTTATATAGGTTAGGATTACAATAGGCAGTGTTTTAAGGTTATAAATACCTTTACCATTCAATGTTGTTTACAACACTGAATGGTATTTAAGCTTAATACATAAACAGATTCTATATAATAACTAACTTCGAACATTTCATAACACAAGCCCTTCTCTTAAGTGATTATATTTATATTACATTACCAGTACCTATACCTTTATTAATTGGAGTATTTCTTTAAAATAATCTATCATAGGTATACTTAACAGTACTTCGTTATAATACAAGCTTGTGTGTTTTAACAAAATCATATCCCACGTGGTCATATACACATATTTATCTATTATTTGGAGTATATTTACATAATATACTATCACGGCCAGACTGACACGTACTTCGCTCTCGAAGTACGAACACCTCTCAAATTTCTTGCAGTACGATCACATTTCTGATCTCTCTCAGCACAGAATAAGATTTGGTTAATAAGTATATATATGATAAACTACTTAATATATACGTATTATAAATAATGAACACCCAGACCCGGGCGGGCAGATGCTTGCAGAAAGCATTGCCCGGGAAAGGAACTCGCAGTACTCATCGCTATCAATATGTTAATACACAATGATAACCATGATATACTACTTAATAAATACGTAAATATGTATATAGGTATTATAAATAATGAACCAGTACTCATAATCATCACCATGTTAATACACGGTGATAACCATGATATACTACTTAATATAATATACATAAATATGAATATAAACATGATAAATAATGAACACCCAGACCCGGGCGGGCAGATGCTTGCAGAAAGCATTGCCCGGGAAAGGAACTCGCAGTACTCATCGCTATCACTATGTTAAGACACAATGAAAACCATGATATACTACTTAACATATACGTAAATATGTATAAAGGTATTATAGATAATGAATACCCAGTCCCGGAACGGATGCTTGCAGAAAACATTGCCCAGGAAAGGGACTCAGGATAAATACGTAATAATAAAATAATAAATGTACTACACATATACTTGAAAATAAAATAGGATTAGGACGCAGCAACCTGCGTATTTATTTCATACCAGCGACTTGCATATTTCAACATCAAAGTCAAGTTGTCGAGTCAAAAAGTCATTACAGAAGTCGTCAAACACAAAATAATTGCAGTAAGCTGCATACTTATTTTGTCCATGTTAAGGTCAAAGTCAAGTCAAATGTTTAAAGGTCGAGTCAAAGTCGGTAGACAGGTCGTCAAACAAAATAATTGCAGTAAGCTGCATATTTCTTTTGTCCATGTTAAGGTCAAAGTCTAGTAAAATGTTTGAAGGTCGAGTCAAAGTCGGTAGACAGGTCGTCAAACAAAATAATTGCAGTAAGCTGCATATTTCTTTTGTCCATGTTAAGGTCAAAGTCTAGTAAAATGTTTGAAAGTCGAGTCAAAGTCGGTAGACAGGTCGTCAAACAAAATAATTGCAGTAAGCTGCATATTTCTTTTGTCCATGTCAAAGTCTAGTAAAATGTTTGAAAGTCGAGTCAAAGTCGGTAGGCTGGTTGTCAAACAAAGTAATTGCAGCAACCTGCATATTTACTTTCTCCATTATATTGCAGAGGTCGTCAAACACAAAATAATCGCTGCATATTCATTTTGTCCACAAAGTAATTGCAGTACGCAACATATTCACTTTCTTCATAGTATGGTAGAGGTCGTCAAACTCAAAATTATTGCAGTATGCTGCAAATTCATTTAGTTCATTCATTTGAATTCACACAATGTCATAAAATAAAATATTCTTAAGTAACATGGGTCTCGGAGAATCATATTTTGTACATTCTTCAATATTATATCATTAGACCATTTGTATAATCTTACAATTATACCATTCTAAATGAATGGTACTAACTTATTATATTATAAACGTTTGCACAGCTTATTTATTGCGATATAAAGCCAGATATGGATATGGTAGGATAAGAAAAGTAGGTACTTTCTAAACGACGGTGGATAGTTTGTTAGGGAATCGCCAGTTGGTGTACCTACTTAACTACAACAAAAAAAAAGAATATTATCGACTCGTTTGAATTGTTGTAAAATATAGCTCGACTTTGTCCCAAATCACTATTATTATTTTAAAGTATAACCTACATTTACTTTATAGATTTTTAATCCAATAATGTTTTTTTTTTTAGATTTTTAATCCAGTAATGACAAAAATGTGTTTTATTTTAACCCTGAATTAGTTTCGTTGATACAGTATAGAAAGATCACTGAAAAATGTCTGGAATTGGTTTATGAAACAATTTAACGAGTTTTGCATCGCTTGGTCATGCTGACATTTTTTTGTAAACTTTGTTGTCAGTAAAAATGCAGTAAACAGTTTTATGAATAGGTATGAGTCTTCTATTAGAAACAATTCTCTGAATAACGGCTGTTAGGTGTTCAATTATTTAAAGTTAAACATGTAAGTAATTATTTCACGTGTAGCGGCGCATGACAAAGGAGAATGCTGATAACCCGTACCAATTGCGTCAAAACCAAAAGTATCCCATAGAATTGCCTTTATTGTATAAATAACATTAACATTTTTTTTTAGTCTTACACACCGACTCGATTAATAATCACCTAAAAAATTCTTTCGTTTATTTGGTTTCCGACGCACGGCGCCATGACATTGCAACTACCCTCACTTATAATTTTATGACAGTAGAATTTACTGAAATCATTGGAGGTTTTTTGACTTTGTTTAATCAAAGAGGTTGGATCAGAAACTTTTTTGTGGCTCAACTAAACTATCTCCTATCTTTATGTATTACTAGAGTGTTCTGTGGCATTGTGTAGCAGTGTTTATTCTGTAAATAGATATTTTATTAGACATCATCACAATAATGTACGATAAACAATCGTGGCATCAACTGTTTGCCAATAACCGGTGACGCGAAACCAGCATAGTTTGGAAGAGGCATCCATGGCCTTTTCGTGGTTGTGATGAATGTGTGAATGTGAATGTGAATGTGAATCTTGGATCTTAGCTTGGATTTCACATTCACCAGTAAGTACTAATACTTATTATGATGTAAATGCCTATCTACTTTCTCGTCATTATCATTATTTGAAAATAATATAAAGTAGAACACAGTATGGAATGTAATGTCCTACCTACGAAGTAGAAGTAAAAACACCCTTTTACCTATCTGTGTGAGGTATATAAACCTTTTCCTATAGATATAGAATCATAGTTAAATGTTTATAGTGTAATACTTATAATTATGTAGACAAAACTGAACACACAAGGTCTCGGGAAAGGATTTTTTAAAAAACAAACACTAAAACTAATATCAAATAAAAACAATTTGTTTAAGTTTATCATAAAAAAGACAAATCTATATAGGTATTAAAATGACAAAAATTAGGGAAATAAAAAAAAATGTTGTGTAATTTTGTAAAGTAGTAGTAGTAGTTTGGCTTCACCATTATATTGGGTATTTTTTTTTTTCATTTGGAATCATGTTATGCTATTGTTCAAAAGTAGGTATTGGTTCCGTTCTATTTTATAAAGTATAATATAAGAATTAGTAGATATATTCTAGGCCACCTTGTATAGTTTCAAGTCTGGCTAAGGCCAGACAAGACATTTATGTGTACGTAGGCAGCACATGTGCATTTTACCCATGTTTTTCAGTGTTTGTTCTTAAATATAACGAACTACGTCAATCTTAGTTTATTTTCTAGTTAAAGTTCTTCCTTCAGTCTAATAGATCAAACATACTACATATGTTATTAATGGAAACAGTATTTTTATTTGTTCTAGTAATTATTTCTATAAGAGTATTTGGTGCTAGACTGTTCGACATGAAATAACTACTGCGCAGGAGATTGAAATACGTTACGTACCCTGCTGCCGTAACAGTTAGGTAAATCTTGCACGGAGGTTAAGGTTTTACAGACTACCTATTATGAAAGTCAACGTTTCGTCCCATAGACAACAGTCAAACTTTTTCAACTTTGATAAAAAGGGCCTAGTAAGTGGGGGCCTGTATTGCTTCGCTTGGTTACAAAGAATTTGTACCATAGAATAGAATAGAATAGAATAAATCTTTATTTAACATGTAGTCATGTAATCTGAAAATAAAATAATCTTTATCTATATTTTTTCATTATATGAATTTATGAATTTCAAAACTAAATCTAAGATAACAAAATTTAGCGGCCCAATTATCGCAAATTAAAAAAAATAGTCAAACTTCCTTAAGCTTCAATTTGGTTTCGATAACGATATTTTTTTTTTAACTAAAATTTCATTGGATAGTTATGTAACAACAGAGAAAATAAAAATAAAATATCCAGACACAAATGGCGAGATTGAAAATAGAGTTTATACTTTATACAAATTTAATTATTATGTACATAAATATAGCGAGACAGATTATTTATGAGGATTCGTTTTTCAGATTTTAACCAAATCATTGTAATTGGACACCCCTTTATAAATATTTATGAGGGTTCGTTTTTCAGATTTTAACCAAATCATTGTAATCGTTTTGAAAAATTTAGGAAAATTGGTTTTTTTTTGACACTTCAGCTATTTGACGAATTTCTAACGAACCTAAAATAGTTTTAGATGTCGCAGATAACCTTGCTACAAATCCATTTAGCATTGTTCGTAATACAAATTGAAATTAATAGAGAGAGTGGACGGGAGCCTTTTGTCCAAGAGTGGGACATTGAAGGCTGATAATAATAATAAAAGTTATGGCAATCCAACAAAATAATTATACAATACATACATAACACAAACATTTTACAGGTTTTTGTGATATTTATAACTTACAACATCGTTTTTGAGGGAGTTGATGATTTTCCTCCCAAGCCTTTCTCCTCATAAAAATAATCAGAAACCCCTCAATAAGCATTATTATCGTAGGGTTAACTAGCCACTTTATTTTAAAGTAAATATAATGAGACAAGCTTTGCAATGTGTAGATTGACACATGATGATGATGAAGTCGGACTGTGAGATTAATATTTTAGTAGAGTGACTTTACTTTACATAGATGAAAGAGGAAATAAAACTATCTTAAGACTCAATTTCGTATAACGCAATATTTTGGTTATTATAAATAAATAAAAAAATATATGGAATATCTTGCACATAGTAAGCCGATCCCAAAATAGACTAAGCCCATATCATTGTTACTAAAAACTGCCATAGGTACGTAGACGATGAAATAAAATGTACCACATGAAACAAGTAAAGATTATTATCATGAACAGTCTGTCACAGAACAAACATCCATATTCACCGCACAAATGGGCGGAGATCGAACCCACAACCACAAATAGCACACATTTATTTATTTTAATAAAATATATTGTTCTTATTTATGCATTACCATCTTAGTTATTAGAAGGAGAAAGGTGATAGGGGTGGTTGGAGACTTTTGAGAGGAGGCCTATACCCGAAATGGGGCCTGGCGTAAAAACAATACTGGCAAAACGTTTAAATTGATAGTTAATATGGACCTTATTTGTCATTTGTAACCAATGGAATAAAAGGCTTATAATTTAATAAAACCTAGTTATAAGGTCATTACGCAGCGTTTGCTTGTAAATTTTTAAAACTTATCTTACCATAGCCCATTTTGTTTTTGTAGGTACATACCAACAACCTAATATTACTTCAACATTTATCGTTGTGTTACAAAGGTTGTGTACAAAGACAAGTATATCAAACGTATAAAAACTTGCGGTTTTCGTTGTAAGGTAGGGTACCCCCGCAGGGCCTTGTAATCTTGATCTCGTAGCACGATGTCACTATGATGGTCCAGCTGGTAGAGTGTAGCAGCGTAGTGATCATGGTGACGTGGAGTGAATCAGCAGTCCCACGTGGCTTTCCAGGACGGCGTGGTGGGATTCAATCTGAAACTTACACAAAATGTATTAGAACAGGTCTCGAATCCCACTTCTGATGTTAGCATTTTCACATTTATATATATAATAGAAAACATAAAAGGTACCAATCATTGTATATAAGCTTTGAAGGGAAACTAATAGGCCATCTTTAGCGATTCAGTGTTAATATAGCTTAACTAGCACTACACTAAAACCTATAAATATAGCTTGGGGCGTTAGGTAAATATATATTTAGCAAAGCAAGTAACTGAAACTCTACTTAAACGTGTAGCCAGGTATTTGAAACTCATATACTTTCCACCAGCTCACTTATATATAACACTGGAACTGAAAGGAGAAGGATAACCTCATTAAATAAGAAAACCTTGATACGTCAATATTCTTTAATTTACCGCCAATTCGGAACGTGGCCAGGCAGAGAAGAATTGGCAAGAAACTCTGCCCGGTATATTCTTTTCAACGTCTTCATTACAGTTTCTTATATAAAATAACAAATTCAATCGTTAACACATAAGTATATAATGTAAATGTTTGACCATGTAACAAACATTTACATTACGCATTAAATTTACTCATATACTTATTTTTTAGGTAATATATAAGGTATATAACGTTATACATAACAAACATTACGTTGTGTATTCCATTTACTTATAAAGTATATAATATATAACGTTATGTATTACATAATACACAACACACAACCTAGAAATACACAACGTCATTGATCAGGACTTAACGATTAGGTACTTAGCTTTTATTGCTATAGAGGTGCCAGAGCTCCGTCCGGTCCGACAGTCGACAACAGAATGAGTCCCGCTCCCAGGGCGGCAGTGCTTTTATAGCAACGAGTAAACAAGTCGGTCGACCACGTGCTTTAGCAACCACGTGTTTTACAAAAATGAAAAGGGATGAGTCCCGACCATTATTTCTCCATAATTTAGCTTGACACAAGGGTAAATGTCGACTTACAAACACTGAAACGTACCTATGTACTACGAATCACATAGTTATATAGGTTAGGATTACAATAGGCAGTGTTTTAAGGTTATAAATACCTTTACCATTCAATGTTGTTTACAACACTGAATGGTATTTAAGCTTAATACATAAACAGATTCTATATAATAACTAACTTCGAACATTTCATAACACAAGCCCTTCTCTTAAGTGATTATATTTATATTACATTACCAGTACCTATACCTTTATTAATTGGAGTATTTCTTTAAAATAATCTATCATAGGTATACTTAACAGTACTTCGTTATAATACAAGCTTGTGTGTTTTAACAAAATCATATCCCACGTGGTCATATACACATATTTATCTATTATTTGGAGTATATTTACATAATATACTATCACGCGCATAGTTAAGTAACTTTGGGAGGCACGGTGCAAATTTTTTAAGTTTTGTATCGCATTACGAAAAGGGCTAGATTGCTCTTTCCGGGCTAAATCATGAGTTCACCTACTGTAAAAAGTGCTAGATCCAGCCCTAAAAGGGCTAAGGTGGCAACGCTGTTTGGCGGCAGTCAATTTTCTGAAAATTACGTTCCGTTTCACACAGTAAATCTGTTGTCTGGTATTAAAAATCTTTTAATATTTTTAATATAATAAATATTCATAATTTAAAATTAATGTTATATTATAATTTAAGTTATTATTCATCAAATTAATATTTGTTTCAAGTTAAATTTGTCAAACACGATGTGCAGCGTCATCTGCTGACATAAATAGAAACTGTAGTCTCAAACGAAATGATTATACGAAATTGGCCTAGATAGTGTGACCAGTCCATACATCAGACGTTTTTTTTCTATTTTTCCATGCCCGACGTATCTTCTAGTCCTTGGTTTAATATCAGATTTAAACCTTGACTATCTTTAGTCTTCGTTTTGGAATAAGACTTTAAGTTTAAATTCACATAACGCAAAGGTTAGCTGGTATAGAATGCTTCTTAGCATTAAGTTCGCCTATGTACAGTTAATTTTGTGCAATAAATAATATTCTATTCTGTTCTGTGGTTCAGATTACATTGGTATTTGTTGTAACTTCGTATGAATGTTTGTTTCAGCATAACTCTCAAACCAATTGATCCAATTTGCCATACAATTCGGTAGGTCGATTGGTTGTATTTGAAATTTTTGCTGGGATCTAATATGAATGAGTTATATTATCATAAAGGCGGTCATCAAGTTATTAGTCTCAAAAGGGGCCAAAATAATTAAAAATATGTAAATATATTGAGTAAGGTGTCATATGAATGGGTTTTGTTTGTTCATTTAAAAATAGTTTTTATTTTAATTCTAGAATGTATAGTTTTTGAAACAGGTGTGTTTTCAGCACTCATACACTGGACACTAGCACGTTGACTGCGGGCCTCGCAGCAGCGGGTCAAGTCAAGACGCAGCTCGCGCCCTAGAGCAAGTGTGTTTTCAGCACTTAAAGTGTACTGAATTTTAGCATAGTAACTCTATGCTACGTGGGAAGAACAGATATGGGATGAGAGTTTGCATGGGGAGGGGAATCAATCATTTCTCAAGTTACGAGTAGGGATATAAAAACTTATGATACGTATACTTTTTAACAGGCTGTTGACTTGGCGATGGAAAAAGGAGCAAGAACGGTCTCGGAAAAGGCAAAGGAAGTGGGAGTGGGAGTGGGAACGGGAACGGGAACGCGCCCGGGTACCCACCCCGACCTAACCTGGTAATGTAGGCCGGTACCTACTTTTTAGTTTAGTTAGTTTAGTTTATTTATTGCAACATATAACTTATTGACTAGTACAATTACAGTGTTCAGTTATATGCACCCTGTTTATAGGATGTGGCAAATACTTATCCTAAATTAATCTATAATCTAGGTATAAGCTATAAGGTAGGTATCTATACTAGGTAGGTACTTATAGTATCAATAACAATTAGGAACAATAATTCGTTTACATGGCCTTAACACTACATAATCAAAAATAACATATTTAGGTACATTATTATGTAATGTATGAAGGAATAATAAATTATTTTATTATATTTAGGTAAGTGGGTACCTAAAATTTTAATTCGATTTGTTAGTCGAGTCAGTCTTCAACAAATTCCTTTAAATTATAGTAACATTTTTTAATTAGAAGGTTTCTTAGTTTTGTTATAAATGTTTTTTCTTTTATTTAGTTTTTTATTGAGATTGGTATGTATTTAGTTAAATACTAGCAACCCGGCGAACTTCGTACCGCCTTAGCGTAGCAATTTTCTTAATATTTTTTTCCGTAAGAACCTTCTCCTAATAATAACAAATACAACAAAAAAAGAATTAGTGAAATCGGTCCAGCCATTCACGCGTGATGCCGTGACCAAGGAAAACGGGTTTCATTTTTATATATATAGATTTTGTTAAATATTTGAATAGACATGTAGTAAGGGCCTGACAAAAACTGCCGTTTCCAAGATGTAATTGGCAGGCAGGGTCAACATTTTTAATTTAATGAAATGCGGTTTGCAGCTAATGTGTTGACGAATGTTGATTATAATGCGTAAACATTTTTTTTGCATGATGAATAGTTGATTTGCTTCGACGCTATTTCCCCATAATATTACCCCGTAACCATTTATTAAAAAGTGTTTACACGCAAACGAAATTGCGGGCGGGTCAGCTAGTATTAGATAATATGATAGACATCCTATGATGATATGATAATAATCACATTCTGCACAATATAATAATAATGCTGCACTCTATCAGAGAATATCACGCACGCTGTATCTTGTAGCCCCAAACTAAGCAGAGCTTGTATTAGGGGAACCACTTCACTGATTTTATTTTATTTTTATTTTTATTATTTAACAAAATCCACAGCTCTTAAGTAAAACATATACAAAACTTATGATAAGGACTTACAGCCAATAAGGGATTTGCATTTTATAAGTGTATCCTATACACTAAGAACAACAACAACAACAACAACAACAGCGGTATACAATATTTGCAGAACTGACAAACATTTGTCTCGCGGCGGGAATCGAACCCGCAACCATCTGCGTCTCAAGCGGGCCTTCGGCCACTGCGCCACAGAGGTGGTCCTGATATGACTATGATGTGATGTTTTTCCCAGGGGTGGTAAAGGTTTCCAAACTCCACCGGAATACGGAACTCAAGCCAGCCTCACCTGCCCCCGGTGCACCTGCTAACTAACAAACGGGCGCTAGCGGCAGACTGATTGTGGCATAGCCATAGCACAGCCTTTTTTTTTTTTTTTTTTGTTAACGCGGGCAGTAATCTGCGACCAGATACCCCGCCGCATGCAGGGTGCGACGGGGTTATGTGGGGTTTAGGCGGACTCGCCCGACCCACTAAACCTCCCGCGGTGGTCCAGCCTCGATGCGCAAAGAGGGGTTTTTGGGAATCAAATTGCCTCCAAAACCCCTCCCGCATCTGCCGATGCACGTCCCGGGGGGCGACCGTAGCTGCCGCCCCCAGTGCCTTCGCGGTGCTTACAGCGGCGCGCTCCACAAACGCGCCGCCATCCTCCCCGGGTCCGCTTAGTGGTGGAGACTGGAGCCCTTACTCCTGCCACCACCCACGGTGTTGTGAGACCCCCTATACAGGGGGAGCCGCGGGCCCCCCATCACGGGGGGGCTGGCGGCGCGGGGTGGCCGTTGCCTACACCCCGCCGCCGCCTTCTCCGAGCGGGATCGGCCCTCTCCCGATCTCGCTCGCTGGCCTCTTTCCGAACCATAACGGTCTCACAGAAAGAGGCCACGGCCTGCCACGCCGACTCCTCCGCCAGCATAGCCACTACTACGCTCAGCGGAGACAGATCCTGCCCGATCCTGGCGACCAGGAAGCCATAGCACAGCCTAACATAGCCTAACACAGCTTGGCACAGCAAACGTTTTTGACCGCCGATGGGCAGCAGCGTCCGTGCGGTCTCAGGTCTCAGAAGCGGTGCCCTGTCTGCGATCCCCAACCCGCATATCCAGCGTGGGGATTGAGGGCATATCCCGCTTATTAGGGGAGACCTATGTCCAGCAGTGGACTAATATAGGCTGATGTTGTTGTGTTGTACTTTTCCCCATGAGGTAACGCAAACTATTTAGTGGGATGTGTCCTGAACGAAGTTAAAGCTAAAACAATAGGTACTTATCATTTCCATTCAAATAAATTCCAACAAACCATGGTGACCTTGCCAAGCTAGCTTCTACAGTTTGGTACCAAAGGTTCACTCGGAACCCACAGGATAGCCAACTATCTGCAGCTACCTACTGCTTACACGGGCTTATAAGTACCACCACACCAATGAGTTGATAATACTTTCCTAATAGAAGAATACTCGCAATACTTCATAAGTATTTCTACCTGCCTGCATAGGTAGCTCCGTTACCGTTCCAATGGTTGTGAAAGAAAAGCTACCTACCTGTCCAACCCCAAATCATAGTGCAGACAAAACGTACCCACCGTACCGTATTAAATCACTCGGCAGGTAGGTGTACCTGCACCTACCTGCCGAGTGCTGAGTGCCGAGTGCCGAGTACGGAACAATGGACAATACAGCACGTTGAACACTATGCACCATACAGCAGGGCCACAGAATAGCTTCGAGCAAGAGCTTAATGAAGGTTTTGTTTTTGTTTGTCTCTACCAAACATTTTATGGAACTTAAGCACAGGTAGTTTTATTAATTATTTTAAATTTCTACCTACGTTGGTATTCTTTGTTGTGCTGTGTTAGTGCGAATAATTCTGTGAAAACTGTGGAAATAAAGTATCTGTGCAGAGATAGCGCGGCGGCCTCGACCCCCGCTCGGCTATCTCTCGCGGAGCCGCTATCGCCGCGCCGTATCGTGGCGAGTGGCGACCCCGCGCGTAGGTACCTTACCTATCTCGACCCCCGCTCGCCGCTATCGCCAGCCGCCCTGACCGCCTGCACCCACCTTGCCCCTCCTCGCCTCTCAGAATCTCCCTGAACCTAAGTCAACTGCACCAGCTACCGGCTCCGGCTCCCGGCTGCGGCCTGGAACACGCGAAAATACACCTCGAAGTCGACTGATGTGGTACTGGTAGGATAAAAAGTAACTAAGTACGTACATATTGTCATTCCTAGTCTAAAGCTACGTAGGTATAATGAATCTCAGTTCGTAACGTTCAGTCGATTTTCATTTATTTATTTATATTTTATTTTAAAAGTTCACAAAACAGTAAAATCCATTATAAGCTAATTTAACATAACTTTGTTTTGACCTTAACTTTTATTAAAGGAGGAACCAGTACCACACCATTATCATGCATTAGTATTATTAGTATTAGTACACATCTCATATCGCAGGGGCCTATTTTTACTGTAGGCATCGGCATACCTAGTTTAAGTTATTTTCCTGTTTATTTCATTGTGTTGTACTGGATAATCTTCTCCTTTTTTTCTTTCTCATATTTTTTTACCCGACTGCGCGTCGCAAAAGAGAGTATAATGTGTTTATCAGCCTGCGTATGACTAGTTTCCGCCAGCGGCTCCGCTCGCGTGGTACCCGGATAAAAAGTAGCCGATGTGCAGTCCATAGTTATTTCTGGTAGACCTATAATTATTTCTTTTCAACATTTCATTTTCAACAACTTTTTTTTTTTTTATACTACTTGAAGATGGAACAACACATGGCCCACCTGATGCTTTGATACCCCATTACACCCCTACTATCGGCAGTTTTAAAATCCTGTACACGTATTTCTAAGTAGAGCATCTACTTTTGGAGGTGGTCGCATCACGCGTTACACACCATTAGTCCCTTTTAAGGGTAATGTTCGACAAATTCTGAAACCAGTATTTCGTTATTTTTCATCAAGAGTTTATGACTTGAGTTAGATGCTGCGTGCACCAGTTTTATGTCTAGGTCAGTTTTATTTCTAAGTTTCTTAAAAAATTCATATTAATTTATATCTGAAAGGGTTATTTTGAAAAATCATGTACTTAGTACGTGTTTATTATTTAAATATTTGACCCATGTTTAGAATCGATCGCTACACTTGTAAAAATCAATTTTTTTTAGTAACCCTTAAAGCACATTAAAAATTTGACGTCCCCCATTAACCCTTTTAAAGGTTTCCCTTTTTAAAATCCTGAAATACGTTTACAACTTATTCATTTTATATAGACCTTTACTTTAGAGGTTGAATTTCCAAAAATCCCTTCATAATAGCCGATTTTGGCTATACTTCACATTTCAACTTGCTATCATTGATATCAGAAAAAAGTCATGACGGTAATCCAAATTCAAGATGGCGATAGGAGGAAGGAAGTAGGATGTTAATTCATCATGGTGTCGATGCGTCCAAATGCAACAGAGAGATTTGGACAGCCTGACAAATAATGTTAAGATATCATTACGTACGTAACAGCACGCAATTCCCGTACGTAGCGATAGCCATGTAAACTGATGTCACATTGAGAGATGTAGGGGTCGGGTCGAGAAGGAAATCAGCAAAGAATGCACCAGGTCCAGGGAGTAGGTGCAGAGAGGCAGGGTGCAGGGTGCAGGGCGCTATCAGCCGCGGTCACGACGCGGACCCGGACGCGGCTGTTTGTCAACACGGAGCGGGCGCAGGGCTGCAGGGCGCGGGGCGCGGGGCGGGGGTAGGGCACCGTGTTCCGGGGCTCGCCGCTATCGCGCGTATATAACGCGCGGGCGCGTCGGGACCGCCGCACTCCGAGCTCTCTCCCGTTGCAGATCTCATCTCCGTCCGACTCTACGTACAACACTCACACGATGGCCGTCAAATTCTTCGTACTGTTTGCCTGCGTGGCTCTCGTGAGTATCACTTCACTTCGATATTATATTGTAGTTGTCTACAACTACAACCTATTGTCTCGTCATGTCACACATGACGGTGGTCTGTGGACGCTCACGTATCTCTTAGTGTAGCAGCGTGCCGATAGCCCTCCATACATGGTGCCACACCATGTGTAGAAGGCTAGCGGTAGTCAAAGTGCTCAAGGTCCCCTTTGTTGTTTATATTCCGATGAGTCACCAGCCTTGTGTCCTGCAGGGATCCGGCGCGCTGGTGCGGCGCGAGGCGGCCGAGGCGCCCAATGTGCTGCAGGACATCGAGAAACACGCGGCCGAGTTCCAGAAGACGTTCAGCGAGGGGGTGAACGCGTTCGTCAGCTCCAAAGACACGCAGGAGTCGCAGAAGGTCCTCAAGGACGGCTTAGATTCCCTGGTGGCGCAGATCAGCTCGTTTTCCTCCAGTCTGCAGAAGGCGGTCAGTACCATCTTGCCTTACAACGACTAGAGTCGGGTATCAACACATCTCACAAGTCTCGCATTTGGTAACGATGTCACGTGAATATTTTTTTTAATTTTCCGTTTGCAATTTTTCCTCATTCGGAGATAAAAATAATCATTGGTTCCTGAGAGGCGGCGGTTATCTCGGAACTTCTTTATCAGCTCGATTCAGCTAAGGCATGTACACAGTTACTCGCGGACTATACTAAATTACTGACTGTGACGCAGATATGGCCTATTGTAGTCAGCTGACCATTATCATTTGGTAGTGGTTTTTTTATAGAATAAATAGGTAGTGAGGTCAAGGCTCAAAGGCGCTCATCGGAGTTCTCATCCGAGAATTTTACACTTTATTTGTTAAATGTTTTCACCATAAATTATGATGCAAAATTATACTGAGATCAATAATCAATAATAATACGGGCGAGTTGAAGAAGATTGAGATTAGAGAGGTAATAATAAGTGTAATGATCGTTCTGTGGATGTGCAGCTCGGCGACGCGAACGGCAAGGCGAAGGAGGCGTTGGAGGCGACGCGCACCAACCTCGAGCGCACTACGCAGGAGCTGCGCGCCGCGCACCCCGACATTGAGCAGCAAGCCGCCGCGCTCAAGGACAAGCTGCAGGCCGCCGTCCAGAGCACCGTGCAGGTACGTCCCCGCCCCGCACCCCGCGCCCCGCGCCCCGCGCCACGCACCCCGCCCCGCTGACCGCCCCCGTCCGTTGCAGGAGACGCAGAAGCTCGCCAAGGAGGTGTCTGCCAACGTGGAGCAGACTAACCAGAAGCTAGCGCCCCAGCTGAAGAAGGCCTACGACGACTTCGTGAAGCAGGCGACGGACGTGCAGAAGAAACTGCACGACGCCGCCAACAAGCAGTGACCGCCTCCGCCCTCGCCCCCCGCACCACGCCTCCACTACTCATACTGAATCATTAAACTCCTTACCACAATACTGATGCTTTTTGTGTTGATTATTGTCTAGTATTCCGATATGAATGATATACTCTATCGGGGACAAATTACAGTGTTTGTTATCTGTGCATGTCTAGCTAATTTTTGATATTACCTACTCTACTCTACTCTCGTATATATTTATTTTCAAAACGTACTGACCCGCTCGCATCTTCGTTTGCGAGTAATTTCTTTCCGTAAAGTTTATCCGAATAAAAACAATTTTATATTTTACTTGTCTATTAAAGCAGCTTGCGGTTTTACATCTAAAATTCAATTAGCTAAGCAGAAGAAAACGTAACAAATTAATTGTTTCGAGATGATAAGTAAAGGAAGGATGGGTAATTGAGAATACAAATCAGCGAGACTTAGCCATTAAATTATTGCTATTCTAAACCTAACTACTTAAACGGATAAGAATTTAGCAATGAAGAAGTGATCGGTGGCAGGAGAGGTCGTCCATGGAGGCTGAAGAGATCGATCACAGTCTGGAAAGGCCGAGCATGAAATGGAGAGGTCGTGAGCGTCAAGATGGCGGGACCACCTCTTGTATTTAATTATTTTTACCATAGGGATTTAGTACCTAATTGGTACTATTTAGTACCTTTAGTGAAATAATTTGTACCTCAAGGAATCTTAAGATATTCAAGATCGAAAGGGGTCCCGCCAGATACAAGCGTCAAGATGGCGGGGGACCACCTGTGTTTCTTTTAATTGCAACCGCGCATGAATATACTTATCACACTAGAATTTAGTACCTGACTAGATACCTCCGAAACACAACTCTTTATCATAAAAACTTCAATAGTTTCAGAGAAAAATCAATTTCAAAACTAATGAACTAGCACCATAATGTGTTACCCTGCGTAACCCCAGCAAACGCGATGCAAATACATGTGGTCCTGATAAGCGAACGATTAACTTTAACTGTCAGGATTTAGTACCTTGTTGGTAGTATTTAATACCTTTAGTGAAATAATTTGTACCTCGAGGAGTCTTTAGATATTCAGGAACGAAAGGGGTCCCGCCAGATGCAACCGTCAAGATGGCGGGACCACCAGTGTATCTTTTTATTGCAACCGCGCATGAATATACTTATCACACTAGGATTTAGTACCTGACTACTAAAACTTCAATAGTTTCAAAGAAAAATCGATTTCAAAATTAATGACCAGACATTTTAATGTATTACCCTGCGTAACCCCAGCAAACGCGAAGCAAATGCATGTGATCCTGATAAGCTAGCCATTAACTTGAACTGTCAGGATTTAGTACCTTTATCCAATGAATTATATACTAAATTTCAGTTCTTTACACAGTAGAATCACTGAAATATTTTGAGAAAACAACCAACAGGGTGCCTAGTGCGAGTTTTTTACTAGCTCGATCGCGTTTGCGTTTACGGGAATTTGTATGGGAATTTGGAAGGAGTCAGTGCCACGCGTTTTTCACTAGATGGCGCTACCTCGATTCCATATAAATTTGCGTAAACGCAAACGCGATCGAGCTGGTAAAAAACTCGCACAAGGCACCCAGGTGATTCGAGTGATTAACCTCTTTTGATTGGCATCAATGAGCCTAGGTAACACCTCTTTTGATTGGCATCATTCAAAGTGTTGCGAGTACAAATTTCAGGAAATGTACGACGTGTCACCTGAACAGTACGGTTTTTTGCTTCAAGGTACGATTTTCCAAAATGATCACAAAAGTTTAATTTTACTATAACCATGTATTCTGTGCTATAACGTTTAATTTTTTATACTCCTATGTGTTTCCTGTACCGCAAGCAAGTAGACATACCTCAACATAGACGCGTTATAGTTCATTTAAATTATTTTCTATGGAATTTTTAGACACGACACCTGCTGATTTGAGACTTTGACCAGACAAGTTTAATAAATAGGTAATATAGAATGTCGATTAGATTACTACATTTAATCAGTGTCCCGCGGCGGGAATCGAACCCGCAACCTCACACCTACTTCTAAGTCGACCATTAGGCATGATCTAATTCAATTTAAAAATCCCGGGTACTTCATCGTCCTCTCTGCATACATATCAAAGCAGAGCATCATCAAAACTCCTTGTTACTAAAGTACATAGAACCACTGCATTTAGAGGTAGCTTTCACTATCGAGATATTGGGGTCCCATTGGACACCGAGCTGAGGTTTTAGGATCCACGTGGTTAGCGTTTATAAAAAGGCGTACAGAATTCTAGGATTCATTTAACACCGAGCAAACAGTTTCACAAACTTATGGGCTTTAACAGCAATGTATGATGCCCTGTTCAGAGTACGGGCTCCTCATGAAGCTAAATATAGTCCAAAACTATTTGTTTTTGGGTATGGTTGGAACTAGGGCTTGCATTCGAATATTCGAATATTCGAATAATTCGAATATTATTTTTGTTCGAATATTCGAATACTGATATTTCAATATTCGAATATTCGATTTAAATTAATAACACCGAAATCGGAACTCAGATGTGCATGAAATGCCACTTGAAGAGTTCGCGCGATATATCCATACAAGACTATACAAGTTTACGTCGTCGTTCGGGTAAACAACATGTCGAACGATCCGAACCAAACCCAATAACTTTTATCGGGTTCGGAACACGGTTCGGATACACTCGGATGTTTCGCGTAGTGCATTCGCGTAGTTGACGAGACTGTTCTGTCCATTCGTCTCTGTCGTTAACGTGAATGTTTATTTTCATGATTTTGTTAAAATACCAACTAACCTAGATTTATAAGACTGTTTTTAGAGTGACATTACCGAGCCGGTCAAACGAACCCTTTGGTGCTGCTTTGTCCGTCCGTCCGTCCTTGGCGTGGTTTACTTCGGTGTACTCAAGAGATCACCTTGGTTAAGCAACTCTCCGCGTGGTCATTACTTGGATGGATGACTGTTTAGTGACATTTAGATTTGACCACTTCCGTGCTTCGGAAGGCACGTTAAGATGTTGGTCCCGGCTTTTCAGTCGTTAAGCCATGTCTGAGGCCTACGGGCGGCCTAAAATCTCCTTCTCCGAAGAATAAAATTTTAATTTGTTTAAATCACCAATGTCTCGTTACGGTGACATACATTTTTGTATTTTTTTTTAAATTAGTTCATGGAAAAAACGCTTTAAAGAATAAAATAAGTTGATATTTTAAACTTCTTCATGAAAATAACACTCAAAATAACTAAATAAGATGTGATTTTAATAAAATCATAGTGTTTTTCTATTATTAGAATAATTCGAATAGTACCCGAAAAAAATTCGAATATTCGAATATGAATATTATCGAATATTTGCAAGCCCTAAGATACAACAAGTTGGAAATTAGGAGGGATATGGTGTATTCGCATGATAACATGAGAATACACAAAAACAAATTAAAGAGTTTGCTGAGAAGAATACGAAAATCAGAATGACTTCACTCTAAATTCAATATAGCGGACCGTCCAAGGTGGGGAACTTGTTAATTTTTTACACACTCCTATAATCATCAACAGCCTATAGCAGTCCACTGCTGGACATAGGCATCCCCTAATGAGCGCAATTGCGCCCTGTTCTGAGCTCGACGCATACAGATTCTACCAGCAGCCTTTCGCAAATTGTCACTCACGGTACTTCGGCAGATATGGCCAGTCCACTGCCACTTTCAGCTTGTTAATTCTCTGAGCTTTGTCGAGAATTTTAGTTCTATGGCGGATAGTCTCCTTGCGAATTCGAGAGAAACTCGGGGGCTACATGATGCTGTGTGATTACGTCCCGCATTATTTATTTATTTCAAAACTCCAAGCATGGCACGTTCCATAGCTCGCTGAATGACTTTATACTGGTAGTACTGTGAGTGTCCAGCTGTCCACGTTTCGTCATGACGGGTTGGACGCACTGATAAAAAACTTTCGTTTTCAAACATTGCGGTATGGGTGACGAGAAAACTCGAGATAGTTTTCCAAATGCTGCCCAAACCAGCTGAATCCTCCTCTTGACTTCCTTCTCGAAGTTGTTTCTACCCAATAGCCATATCTGCCCGAGTTATATGTAATAATAATAAAAATAATTAAATAAATAAATGAAAATGTCATGCGCGCATATTATAGGGCTACAGAGGGAGGAACCAACCGCACTGCGTACCTTGCCCGGATGCTGCCTCTGTTTCAAGTGCTTGAACCAGCTGTTACTGTCACTGCACAACGGCTGTCGGATAAGGTGCGAGCCATCCAACGATTAAAATTGTTGGATGATTCGGACTTGACCTTGACAAATGGTTGGGCGAGCCGCATTCGTAGGTATTGAGAACGTGTGGACGTGTGAACGTGTGTTCCAAAGTGACCAGAGGAAGGTGTACCGAAACTGGGAAGCCTGAACCTGACCAATGCGTGATGAACGGGTGTGTACCGGATGATGCCATGAATAATTTCTGGCGCAGCATCTGGTCTGTGCCCATCCAGCACACGGAGGGAGATTGGATGGATGTGGTGAGTAGAGAGTGTGAATCTATCGAAACCATGAAACCTGTTGAGATTAGCCCCATAGATGTCAGATTTGCAATCCGTTCGGCCCATAACTGGAAAAGTCCTGGACCGGACGGGTTGCATAACTTTTGGCTGAAGTGGTTTCGGTGTTCACACTGTACTCGCCACACAATTTCGAGCTTGGGTCTCTCCCAAGTTTCATGACGACTGGAGTCACCTTACTGCTCCGCAAATCTGGCAATACCGCGGAAGCAAAGAACTACAGACCCATCACGTGCTTACAAGCTCCTACAAATCAACAAGCTCCTTACGTCCATTCTGACCGTAAAAATTAATGCGCACATAGTTGCAAATAATATTTTGGCTCCCGCTCAGAATGGATGCAGGGTTGGGTCCCGCGGTACTAAGGAGCTCCTCCTCAATGACATGACCATTAGCCAGCAGATCAGGTGCAGCAAGGGGAACCTTTCCGCTGCATGGATAGACTACAAGAAGGCCTATGATTCGGTGCCTCATACATGGCTGGAGTGGCTTAGAGTTGTATAAAATTGATGCAACTTTGAGATCCTTCTTAGGTACATGCATGAGATAGTGGATTCTTCGTCATCCAGGTAGCGGACGGGATCCCTCTGCTCCGCAAGATCTGATTCGCATAGAGCCGGGTATTTTCCAGAGCGACAGTCTGAGTCCCCTATGGTTCTCCCTGGCACTGAATCCTCTTAGTACTCTGCTAAACGATTCAGGGCTAGGCGATCGACTTCGGAGAGAGGGTGGTATCGTTTCTCACCTGTTGTACATGGATGACCTCAAACTTTTCGCGCCGAGAAAACCAGAGCTGCTGACTCTGTTGAATATCACACAGATATTCAGCAGTGCCACCAGCATGGAGTTCGGTGTCGAGAAGTGTGCGGTCATGCAAGTACAGCGGGGGAAAGTTGTAAATACTACAAACTTACAGCTTTACAGATATCGAAGCCTACAAATATATCGGTATGTCAGAAGCGTTAGGTATAGTAGACAGAGACAAAAAACAGTGGGTGAAGGACCGAATCTTTTGCCGCCTGACTAAAGTACTCAATAGTCTTTTGTCGGGTGGTAACAAGGTTCGAGTCTTCAACGACTGGGTTATGCCTCTGGTCATATATACCTTTGGCATATTGAGATGGACTCAGACTGAACTTGACGCCCTTGACTGTAAGGTTCGTCAACTTCTTACATGGATGCGACGTCCACGCTCGTCGGTAATGAGGATGTATATCCCGCGGGAATGTGGGGGCCGCGGCTTTTTAAATGCCAAGACCCTCCATAACCGCGAGGTGTGCAAGCTCAGAGAATACTTCCTCCATGCCGACAGTGAGATGCATCGTGATGTCGTAGCAGTTGACAAGAACCATAGCCCGCTCTCACTGGCTAAGGAGAACTGGCACAAACCCACGGTGCTGAGTGCCCTCGACCGCAAGGTCGTATGGGAGAGTAAGGAGCTGCACGGACGGTTCTACAAAGCCCTTACACGGCCTGATGTAGACCTACTCGCATCCGTGAACTGGCTACGTTTCGGTGACCTCTTTGGGTAAACCCAAGGTTGTATCTGTGCAATTATGGATGAGGTAATAAAGAAGAACAACTACCGAAAGTATATCATGAAGGATTGAACCGTTGACATATGCAGAGCTTATCATCGTCCCGGTGAATCCTTCAGACATATACTTTCGGGTTTTTCGCACCTCGCTAATACTGAATACTTACACTGACACAAAAAAGTAGCAAAGATCATCCATCAGCAACTTGCTCTCCAATACGACCTTGTCGGTCCAGAGGTTCCGTACTATAAGTACGCACCGGTGCCGGTTCTTGAAAATGGTCGTGCTACGCTCTACTGGGACCGCTCTATCATCACGGACAGGACTATTCTAGCGAATAAACCTGATATCATGCTGATAGACCGGTTGGAACGCCGGGCGATACTTTTTGACATCACCATCCCACACGACGCTAATCTCGTGTATTCTGTGGTGAAGGCCGAGAAGGACAAGCTTAGCAAGTACCTTGACTTGGCCCACGAGATTACCGGTATGTGGGATGTCGAACAGTCTGATAGCGAGCCTTGACCAATATCTTAAGAGGCTCTCGCTAGGCAGCTGGATAAAGGGTCAGATACAGAAGGCGGCTCTCCTGGACTCGGCATGCATTGTGCGGAGGTTCCTTTCTCTGCAGCCCTAGCCAGCCCTAGTCTCCCGTTTTGATATTTTTTTTCCTATAATGTTTTTTATATTTATTGATGTACATAAGTAGTATAGACGAGCTTACAATTAAATAAAGTGTCATAATAATAAATTGTTATAATAATCATAAAAGCCTTTATTCACTGACTAAAATACAGTACACTTTAAACTTACACAAATGTTTTATAATCTAAATTAATAAAAAGAAAAACTTGTTTCGAATAAATACACTTCTCCCAGCAACCAGTTTGTTGGTCAGGTTGTCCTTCGACATAGGCCTCCCCTAGTTTCTTCCACTCATCTCTGTTTCGAGCCAATCTTCCTTCTTCATCCTTTGGCAATCTACTTATATCAATACGTAGAATCCAATTCTAACAATTTTAGCTCTTACTTTCTGAATCCAGTGAACGAAATTTTCATACATATTTCAAAGTGCCCTAACTCCAAAACTATGAACTTTACGAAAAAAAGTATTAGAACATAAAATACTTATATCAATACGTATAATCGAATTCCAAACATTTTAACCCTAAAGACCTTACTTTCTGAATCCAGAAAAAATAATTTTCATGTATATTTGAAAGTGTCCTCCTTAAAAAAAAGTAATAGAACATAAAATACTAATATATTTACGTACAATCCAATTCCAACCAGTTTAGCTCTTAAGCCTTTCTTCCTCCGTCAATCCAACCTGGTTGGAATACGCTCCGTGCATGAAGTTGGCATGGCGTGCTCATCCCTAACTGTCCTACAAAAAATCGGTTGTGGGCGGGGAGCCTAAGCACAGGGTTCGTTTGACCGGTAGTTCGGTAACGTCACCCTAAAAACCGATACCGAAATGTTATATGTGTATGTTTGTTCTCACTCATCTCCGCAAGTTCTGAACGTATTTTGATAAAATTTAGCATGGATGTAAATAGACTGGATAAACAAATAAACTACTTTTTCACTTCTCTTGCTCAAAAAGTGTATCATAATAGTGTAGCTTAGCGGGCCTAAAAATCGAGTTTAATACCTCGGGCTAAAAAGTATTTTTTCTTTGTAATTTTTGTCTAAAATCATCAGCCCGTACAAAGCATTCGTTCTCTTACATAAAAACTCGACTTCTTGGTGCTCCGTCAATCTTTTTTTTTGAAAATAGAACCGTCCTGGTGATGTTTTATGAAGGTTGATATATTTTAATAAAATTTCTGAAAATTGACTAATTTTGAATTGTTTTATTTTCTCGCAATCGAAGTGAAAAGTAGAGTGTTTTACTCGGCCCAAAACAACCCATTATAACTCGGTCTTGTCATCCTCCCTCGCTACGCTCGGGAGTATAACAACCTCGTATATAATGGGATGGTTTAGTCCCTTGTAAAACAATCTACTATTTATTCGAGTCCCATTCGAGCGGATTCGCGGCGAGAAGTTGTCTTGTCATAAATAAGAGAGCGGACTCTATAAATAAATAGAAATGGAACAAATGAGAAAAAAGAAGACGTTTCACCTTCCTGTGTGTTACTTTATCAAGTGCTTCATTTTTAAAATTTATAATCGACGGATACGGATACGGATAATTAAAATTTGTTTTTTTCTGATTTATTTTAGCTTGAATTTGAAAAGTTACTTCGTCACACTCAGGCTGTATAAAATGTATCAATAACATTTAAGGTGGCCTCGTAATCCGTAATCATAGACCCAAGAAAAGAGATTGTTAGCGGCTTGCTACATTTTGAGACCAAATATCAGAATTTCCCTTAAAACGAAGCTGCGGACAAACACTTATGATTTGGAACTGTTAAAATTATTTTTTAAATGAACTTAATACGTGAAATGATCTGCGTTTATCAAGTTATTGTTTTGTTGTATAAATATTCATTACTGAATATTTTTCCTAATTATTCACTACTAGAGGACCCGCTCACAACTTCGTTTGCGTTTATACGCTTCCTGTGTATGTACGTTGGGTTGGAGTGCAAACAAATATCTTAATATTTCTTTCCTGTATGTTCAATTATTGATACATGACCTAATACGCATTCGTGCAAAATTTTAGTCTGCTCAGTCAATTTCTTGAGTTGGCGCACTCGACTTAAAGTTTTGACCAATATGCTGATATTATTCGGTTAGGCGTTGGTTATTAGTGATAGAATGGCTGAACATCCTTCCTGCTTCTATCTCACGTCTTGATGAACGATCATTCATCATAGTTACTGGTTTTATAGAAAACTTTCCCATAAACTCTACCCGACACAATATACTTCAGAAACTACGTGACACAGCACAAGCCGGGGCGCCCCCACAGATTGTCTCCGCACGCACGACCGGTATCGCCCTCGTCTATTGAGCTGCAGACCACTGCTCGCCAGTGTGGCTGGAAAGTGCCATGAGTGCCATGTGCATGAATGGGTAGACACGAAGCTAAATGCTTCTATGCGCTGCATTTCTGGAACTGTAAAATCAACCCCAGTTCACTGGCCACCTGTCCTACACCACATTGCACCACCTCATCTCCGCCAAAAAGAGAAGCTGATAAGACGAGGTCACAGCCGGCACACTCTGTTCACGGCGATTTCAGTTGCCCTCTACACCACAGACTGAAATCGAGACATACCACTTACGCTACCGCCAAAACCTTAAAAAAATCCGGTTAGCAGACAGTAAAAAAAAACAAAGGCTTGAATATACTAGAGGTTAGTGTCACCTTAACCGGCTTCTGGGCACGGCTGATGCAATTACTTTCAGCAAAAGTGGGGCTGGACAAACTCGGCGCTCTGGGAATGTGGTGAATGAAGACGAACAGAGCCCATCATCCTACGCTGCCCTATCCACTGGTAACTCACCGCGACCCTGGACCATCTCGTGAACCTTCGTCTTGAAACAGTCTCTTGCCATAATAATATAGGCCTAAATTTTGACTTTTAAATAAATTTTGTTAGTAGCGTAAAATGTTTGTTTAGATTTCAGTTTGTTAGTGACTCTGTGGCTTTTATTGTAAACGCCTACACGTCATTCGATTAAATAAATAAATAATTGTTAGGTCTGCTTTCTGAGCTATAGGTTGCGCAGGTTCGATTCCCGCCCAAAAAAAATATTATATTCATTTGTTCGATGAACAGGCATGAACTTTTAGGTATGGGTATGGTAGGGAGGTATAGGTACTTCTTATCTTCCTGTGTGATAAAATGCTTGGATATTTATTATAAGCAGGTAGTAGCTATGAGACCACTCAGTGTCCGACCCAGCATCTATTGAAGCCAGGCTATCGTACCTAGCTAGGTATTATTTTGTTTTCTGTTATTAATAACTCAAGTGTAACATTAATTTACCTTATATGTACTGCAACTAGAACTCCGTGAAGAGAATTAGAGTAGGTAGATCGTACCTGCTTACCCGAGTTCCTAATTCCTACCTGCTTACGTGCCTATTCCTACCTGTTTGAACACAGGGGAACACAAATGAAACTCCCGAATTTATTTTCGTACGTGTATTGTCCACATTTAACAGCGTTCTTGGATGAAGGATGTGGGAACTATGTGTCGCTTGCGACGTTATCAAAATGACTGCGGGTGCGCAGAAATATGGACTGCCTTGTCTACTTTAAACGAAATAGGTCGGAGTGAGAACTTGCTCTAAAGCAATGCGCAGGCGTTAACACTACCTGATTTTGTACGGTGCGTGTCAATCATCATCATCATCATCAAAATTGCCTCAGCTGTCTTAGCCGTGGAAGGAGAGAATAAATGCTTTCATTTTACATGTGTACCTATTTATGTATGTGTATGTACAGTGAAGGAAGTAGCAACCCTAAACATTCTAAACATTTTTTTGTCGGTGTGTGAAAATGCGTTACGTATGTCCTTCAGCTCGGGGAGAGTTGGAGGTCTCCGCTAGCTACTAGCTGTCGCCAGGTCGGCGGCCTACCGAAGACACGCCGTGTTCCTTCACTCACCGTAGTGCTAGTGCATCATCGAACCATCAATCGCCTGATGAAGGGCTCGACGCTGCAGTAGCACGTCACGGGGTCACGGGGTCACGGGGTCACGGCAGGATTCTACCACGGCCCCATCATCATCCGCAGCCCCACTTCACCCACTGCTGGGAACAGGTTTCCCTTTGTGTTTACCAAACTCCACGGTCCAATGCTCTACTCAGCCAGTTTCAGCATACGATGGATGCAATATATTCATTTCTTATTCATATTCATATCATTTATTGCGTACATATTTTACATTTAGTTAATTAGGTGTTGAAGTAAGCTTATAGGTATGATGCTTCTACCATAATTCTAGCAGTACCAACAGTAGTGATGCTCTTAGTAGACTGTTTACATTCGCAGCGGCACTCGAATCCACAACCTCTTGCGTCTCAGCCGTCTATGAGCCCCCAATTCTTTCGCTACAGATCTATCTTAGGGGTCAAACTAAACAGAAGGTGCGGAGGAGTAAGCAGAAACCTACTAGGTAGGTAGGTACTTAGCACTTGTTACATAGCACATACCATAAGTTTGTACAAAAACCTTGGAGCGCGAGTCCGACTTACACTTGGCTGGTTTTTGTAAAACTAACATCACTAACCCAGCCCCCTTAGCATAGCGTTTTATGTGTCTACTCTACGATAGAGAAGACAACGTATTTTTCCTGATTGTGGGTCTCACTGCATCCCAAACATGCCTATTTTTTTCCCAAACGCTGTTTTTTTTATCTATTCTATAGATAACCGTATTGAGAACATTTTTAAGCTATTGCATAGTTTCTATCGAGGGCCTTGAGCGCGGGGACCGAATCCAGAAATTCCGTAACGAAAAAAAACCTCACGCTCCCCACTCCGACGGGCACGTTTGTTAAAAGCGTCATCTGTTGTCTATCACGTGTACCAACTACGCTATTTGGTGCGGTGTTGTGCGTGACTGCCGTAATAGTTACGTTGGTTTTCGCTAGATGGAAGCAGTTCTCTATGCATACTCTACTGTTTTTGTTTGTACAATCGGCACAAGATGGCACTTTCAAAGTTTTTTGTGTACAAATATCTAAAATACATTATTTTTAAGCTATTGCATAGCTTCTATCGAGGGCCTTGAGCGCGGGGACTGAATCCAGAAATTCCGTAACGAAAAAAAACCTCACGCTCCCCACTCCGACGGGCACGGAGGTGTGGCTTGAAGGCCGTGCATTGTCTAACGTCGTTTCTTTTCGGCAGTCTTCGACACGGTGTTTGTGCCCGTGCGTGCAACTAGACGTATTGTACGACTCTACGAAGCTCGCACGAATCGAGACGATCACCACGCTCAAAAAGTGTAACCTGAATTAATATCAAAGAAAAAAAACTTAAAAAAACTTTTGAAAAGCATCTTGAGGTACTCTCAAGTAGGATGCGTAAGATGGTGGGTGTTATGAGAAACTTGCGAGAAGTGGCAAGCTGGGATACTCTCAAGGCGGTGTATTTTGGATTATGCCAATCCCTTCTAACATACTGCATTACTTGTTGGGGCAGTGCTGCTAAAACCTTTTTAATTAAAGTTGAAAGAGCTCAGCGCTCTATCTTGAAGGTAATGCTAAAAAGACCTTATAGACACCCAACCACCGAGGTCTTTAAAGAAAGTGGAGTACTCAGCGTGAGACAACTTTTCATATTGAAAATGTCAGTATTAGTTCATAAAGCCGTACTTGCATCCGATGATTATGATGGGTTGATAAAACGAAGAGTCTATAAAGTGCCTACTCCGCCTGTTAACACTGGTTTCGCCCAGCGCTTTGGGCAGTTTGTAAGAGCGCATGTTTACAATATTGCAGTCAAGCACTGTGACATAAAGGGGAAGTCTGTCAAAGAGACTAAATCAATTATACAAAATTGGTTGGCTACTCTCAACTATGATGCTACTGAGGAGATGCTAAAAATACATGGTTAATTTGTTATAATTATAAAACATATATTATTTATTGTATCTATATATACTTTATATACCTACATCATACTTTTATATAATTTTATATCTATGTACCCAAATTGTTAGCACGCTCTTATTAAAAAAAAAGAAAAATAATAATACATTAATTTTAGACTGATGTGTCAATCAGATATTATTTTAGAATATTGTAACTCGTAGACTGGGTCTTCACGATACAGGCTAGCCTAGTGTGAAGACCATAGAAAATCCTAACACAATTAAGTTTTTTTCTGCAGCCATAAGGACACAATTTTGTTTTAGTTGATAAGTTTAAGTTTAGATAATATCTTTTTGTTGTTCTTAAAGCTGAAATAAACCTTTTTTCATTTTTTCATTTTCATTTTCAAGAAAAAGAAACACTGCATAAATAAAATAAATAAATAATTATAATTGCATAAGTTGATACAAAATGCTATGCAATAGCTTTACCGCGGCAGTCCCCGAGTGCCACACGTCTTTTTTTTATTTTTATTTTATTTTGAAAACAAATCCACAGCTCTTGAGTATAATATAAATTAAACTTATCATCTTAACTGAAAGCCAAAGTCGGATTTACGAGTACAACATATTGACATCGTCAGTATCATAACATATCTTGTCTAATTTTTACTTATATTATTATAATACAAGGTAGTACACCTAATAATAATACACAAAAAAATTACTCAATCCTAATTTTTCAACTGCCAGATACCTACCTACCTACCTTTTTTTACAGATGATTGAAAGTAGAAAGAATAATTTACGTTTTCGAATTTATTCAGCGAATTAGCTATTTACTAGATTGTCTCGTACAGTTGAAGAATTACCCTCAATACCTACTAGTAACATAAATATAAATCAATGTGTTAACAATATATAAATATTATTTGGATACCTACCTTCCTTGTTAGACTTAGTTCAATTTATTCAAGTTTATTTAATTTATTTATAATGTTGCTACATCAACAACCCAAAATAAGTTATCTCTATTCTTTCGTCGACAAAACCTTGTCTACGGTTGCTGTGCCAAGCCGGCATCGGCAGTCCGTGCTCCATCCCTAAAACACGAAAACGACACAGATAGATTCATTATTCTGTCGGCAGAATAGCATGTGTTGCTTTGAAATTAACACAACTTGAAACAAATATTAACTTGAATTTTGATTTGAAGTCAAAATCAATGAAGGAAAAAAGATATTAGTTTTACTTAGTACTGAGAAATATTTTAAGAAACCACATTTAATTTTACATAGACCCAACTTTTATTTTTATAGGTGTGTCAAATTGTTAGTGTAGTATTAGTGTAGTGCTAATGTATTGCTTAGTGCTTATTTCGAGGGGTACTTTTGTAAAAATAAAAAATACGTGATTAAATTTACTTTGTTGTTTATTAATACCGAGTTTTATGTAAATCAAACCAAGGAATAATAATTTTTCATAGAAAGTATAACACCTTTTTTAACCCTCTCCACAAAATACAGAGAGGACCCTCTCAGAGGTTTTTCATCGAGAGATGCGAGCCGCGTGCTCCGTTGCATCGTGTGATAACGTCGCGGCGCTGCGTCGCGTCGCGTCGTCGCCCAAATCAAAACAACGCCTTTTACAATTTTGCGAGCAAGCCGTCTCGAGTGATCTTGGTAGAACCAGTAGAACTAATTTTCAGTAAGTGCACGTATTATTTACGATTTAAATCCTCATTATAAAATAAATCAAATCATAAAATCCTCCCTGCTTTATGAAACAAATGGGCTGAAAGAGATACCAACTATCCTACTTCCTTCATAATAAATGTGAAAAGTATATATGAATGTTTGTTACCACGTATCTAATCTCCGTAACTACTAAATTATTTAGATGACATTTTGTATGTAGGAAGTTTAGGTTCTAGAATAACAATAGGATAATCTTATTTTGAAAAAATACAACCGAATTGAGAACCTCCTCCTTTTTTTTGAAGTCGGTTAAAAATTAACCTCTGATGGGATCAAAAGGGTGATAAATATTCCTTGGTTCGATCCCCTCAAAACTCGGTCTAAATAGAGTTTAAAAAATTAATCACGTATTATTTATTTTTACAAAACTTCTCCACGGGGTGTATTGATGATGGTTGATTGATGAGACATTGCAGTGAATGTGAAGCGTAGACAAAAAACGTCTTACTCGCTCTTGGCCGGGTTTTTTTTAAATATAGGACAAAAAATAGCTTGGAGGGTTGAGGAGGTGTGGAGTTCGATGTATTACCTATTTTATCATATCACAGAGATGGCTGGCGTTCGTTTCCCTAGATATATCTTTATTTTGTGGTGCTTTGGTACTTTTTGTTGGGGAAACAACTACTTCCCTTTATTTGATTGACATCAGGAGTTCAGGACCTAGGTAGGTCCCACTTGTTCTACCCGTTTTTTGTATGGGTACCTACTATTATATTAACAGTACACAATGAAGAAGAAAACCATTTTTTGTTTTATATGCCAAAATATTCTACAAAAAATTACAAGAACAATTGTGTTTTTATTATTTTTCTATCTCTAAAACTGACCGAGATATAAAAGTGCAAAGTTAACATTTTCGGTCTAAGCCGCGGACCGAGCGTGATATCGTTGATGACGTCACCCCTCCTGTCTCCCGGCGAGCGACTCGGGGATTCGAAGCATTTACCCGAATGTGCCCGAATGTGCCCGTCGCGCACGGAACTACTTTGTTTATTTTAAATAAGAATCAATAAAAACGACATGAGTCCATCTAATAAATGTTGTATTGAGTCCCAGTGTAAAAATAGGGCCACAAAACCACCCGAAAAGTTGTTTTTTTACGTTCCCAAGGATCTGAAAATTAGAAAAAATGGACAAATGCTATGAGAAGAGCACATCCATTGGGGCCAAAAACAACAGCATAATATTGTTGTGAGGATCATTTCGATGTCAATTGTTCAAATACCATGTGAAATACTAGGTAGTCGGTACTTAACCTTGCCATGTACCTAGTAGGTAGACTAGGTAGCTACTTGGTTTTTGCTAGTAATATGATTTTTAGGGTTCCGTACCCAAAGGGTAAAAACGAAAACCCTATTACCACGGAATACAGAGAGGACAGAAACTTCACTCCACGCAATCATTTAAATAATTAGCAACTTTAGCTGCTACGCAGTAAAGTGCTATTCAGCTCGCACCGAGCTCAGTGCCTAACATTTATATTTACCTACACCTTGCATCCCTTTCTATCGTATAGCTCTATCTCTACTGACGTGGCACGTGTAACGTTAGGGTTGTCTTGAGAATTATTCTGTGACGAATAATAATAAATCTGAACATTTAACTATCCAGTTACCTAGCCACCTATTTCTTTTTAGGAACAATGTTAATTCAAATAATATCTACCTACCTAGTATTCGATCAGAAAACTATTTTACACTGGCTGGCTGCATTAAGAACTCAGAAAATAACCATACCTACTAGGTAGGTACTTGGGTCCTTAACACTTAAGTGTTTAGGTGTCTTGTGTACGAAAACGGAATAATCACTGTTTAAGGTAGGTAGGTATATCATGCTAAATCTTAAGAAAAATTTTAGTAGGTAGGTACCTACCTAGATATTTGCAAGAGAAAAAAACAACATTTAGTTTGTAGGTAACCTAGGTATCTAGTTTTAGTTGTTAGTAAGTTACCACATCGATTTGTCTACCTATACCTACCTACCCGACTGTTTTAAAGTAGATAACACTATGTAGGTAGATACCTACCAATGGCACAAAAATTGTTTATGAAAAAATACCTACATTATAATATAACTTTTATTTATGTAGGTACCGCATTCAAATAGAACTTGTACCTAAGTACCTACCTACTTAAGTAAATACGGGAGACTTTGATATCTAAACAACGCATTATTTGGTAGAAAAACTTTCAGTTATGTAGGTATTATTTACATTTTCTTATTATTATTCAAGCAACCAAATGCTATGCAGTATTTTTTTAACTTCATTTGGCGAAAATATAGGTACATTAACAAAAACAAACTAAAATGCCGCGGCTGCTCAAGGACACGTTCGTTTCGGGCAGAACTCGGCAACCGACTAACGAACCACGGCCAGGGGCCGGCGATGCATAGGTATATTTTTATACCTATTCTGCGGAGTGAAAGAGGCCTGCTATTACTAAGGCTTGGCTGTCTGTCTGTCTGTCTGTCTATCTGTCACCAAGCTATCATGAACCGTGATAGTTAAACCGTTGAAATGTTCACCGATGATGTATTTCTGTTGCCACTTTTTTGCCGTTTTTTGCTCGATATTAATAACGGCAACAGGTAGACGCTTGAAATATTCACAGAATATTTTGTTTATATATGTATATGTTGTACTTAAAAAATAAATAATTAAATTAAATTAAAATGAATTAAGGGGGGCTCCCAGATACATGTATATTAGTAGGTATGTAGGGTACGCGACTCGCAGTTTATTGAACCATTCCAAGGTTAATGATTTCTTTATTTTTTATAAAATATTCTGCCACCATCATATCGTGAACTATGGGAAGGTTGTTAGATTGGCCCTTTTGATATCCTTCTTCCATTTTAGTTCTAAAACAATAATTTACACGATACACTCACTCAATCAGCATTATTTTAAATTAATAAAAATAACTAGAGCGCACGAGAGCACACAAATTAGCAGCGTATAGGAGCGATGACGTCACGCGCTACTCGCGATCACTGACGAGATTTAAAAAACCTACGTAAACTTCCGACGCTTATAACTTCGGTAATATTGCACCGATCGATATGAAATAAAAACTAGAATAATTTGAACGGTCTAGACTTTGATTCTACGTACATAAAAGTGTGATATTTTAACCTTGTTATCTTCTTCATTAGCTGTGCTCCGTGTTTATTTCTAGCTATAAGTAGGTAGAGCATTCTATCAGCCTTAGTGTGAGTTCTTTCTTATGGGGTGCAAGGAGTTCCACTACCATCTTCGGAACCCAAGTCAACCTCACCGGCCCGTGGTGCACCCTACTGACTAACAAATGAGGCTCTGGCGGCCGGCTGATTACGGCATAGCGCAGCCTCACTGGCCCAGGTAAATCATCTGGCTGTCGACGGACGGCAGCGTCGGCGCGGCGGTGCGAGAAGCTGTTCCCTGCGATCCCCAACCTTCAAGCCCAGCGTGGGGATTATGGGGATGGGAATGCCTATATCCAGCAGTGGTTCGGTTAGTAGGCTGGTGTGGTGGTGTGGAGTGGTGGTCGAGTTGTTTCGTAGGTCTAGTAGTTACTAGGTATTTATTTACCTACTTAATAACTATATCTAGGAGTAGTAGAGAGTAGTGGTAAGTCCAACAGGATCCCTCGGGAGTATTTATTTTATTTTAGATGGATAAAGAGTTTACCTTTCAACAGATAATCGATAAGCCTCACAAATACTTGAAATAAAGAAAATAAATAATGCACTAAGATAGAGTACAGTATACATCGAAATGATGTTAGGTAGGTAGGTATAGGTACGCCCGCGGCTACGCACGCGTGGTACCCGGACATAATGTAAAGCCTATAATGTTATGTTAGGTTGGTAGGTACGCCCGCGGCTTCGCACGCGTGGTGCCCGGACATAAAGTATAGCCTATAATGTTATGTTAGGTAGGTAGGTACGCCCGCGGCTTCGCACGCGTGGTACCCGGACATAAAGTATAGCCTATAATGTTATGTTAGGTTGGTAGGTACGCCCGCGGCTTCGCACGCGTGGTACCCGGACATAAAGTATAGCCTATAATGTTATGTTAGGTAGGTAGGTACGCCCGCGGCTTCGCACGCGTGGCACCCGGACATAAAGTATAGCCTATAATGTTATGTTAGGTTGGTAGGTACGCCCGCGGCTTTGCACGCGTGGTGCCCGGACATAAAGTATAGCCTATAATGTTATGTTAGGTAGGTAGGTACGCCCGCGGCTTCGCACGCGTGGTACCCGGACATAAAGTATAGCCTATAATGTTATGTTAGGTAGGTAGGTACGCCCGCGGCTTCGCACGCGTGGTACCCGGACATAAAGTATAGCCTATAATGTTATGTTAGGTTGGTAGGTACGCCCGCGGCTTTGCACGCGTGGTACCCGGACATAAAGTATAGCCTATAATGTTATTCCTTGTCTAGGACTATATAATATATTATTATGAGCAAAATTTTAACTCAATCAGTCGCGTTAAGATCCTCAGAATGATTTTCATAAAGCGAAGCGTTTCAAAAGTGGAATCCTGTATTTCTTTATTTTGTCATAGAGAGGATTCACCGGAGTTTAAATTTGGAAGATCTGTGTTTTTTTACGTAATTTTTTATGCAGAGTTTTTTACTCATCTTTGGAGGTGATCGCGTCAAGCTTTAGATTTTCTGGAGGATTTTTATGAAACTTCATCGTCCCATTACATCGTATGTTTGACAAATCATACACCCGGTATTCTTTATTTTTTATTGAAAGTTTTTGACTTGAGTTTGAAGTTGCGTGCACCAGTTTTATTTTGATATTTCATAAAAACTTCTATACTCTATTACACACCTCTTAATTAGGTAATTTGAAAAGTTCTGTGACACTGTGTTTGTTTATTATTTATAATATTTACCCAAGCTAGGAATCGCAAGCGCAACACTTCTCGTAAAAGCAAACAACAATTTTCACCCTTTTTCACCATATTTGAGGTTGAATTTCCAAAAACCCTTTCATAATGGGCGGTTTTAATATAAAAGGAAGCTAAACTCCAAATGACAATTTCTACTTTTAGTGATTTAGTATGTGCTATGATTCTTGAAAAAGCCATTTTTCTTTTATGCAAGTAAAGGGAGGGATTGGGGAATTTAATTACCCATAGGGGAAATATTCTAAGGTGTTTATATACCCAGAATCAGAAAAATCCTCGGCGAAAATTTGCAAATATTGGTCTAGATCAGGAATAACAAACATATATGCTTCTTTTTTACTTGGTTACCACGCGAGCGAAGCCGCGGGCGGAAGCTAGTCATTTATAAACATTTGTAAAGAAGCAAGAATTAGAATTACGCTACAAGAAGATGTACTGGCTCCTCGGAAGATAATCGGCTCTGTCAGTGCACAACAAACTTTTGTTATACAAACAAGTCCTGATGCCAGTATGGAGTTATGGTATACAGCTGTGGGGCTGTACCTGTAAGAGCAACGTCAAAATAATACAGCGCTTCCAAAGTAAAGAGCTCAGGGGCATTGTAAACGCCCCTTGGTATGCAAGAAACGATTATTTGCACTGGGACCTCCAGATCGAATTCGTCGATAGAATAGTTCAAAAATATGCAGACATTGTGCTCAAAAGAACTAAACCTTTAGAGTTAGTGTAGTGACAAACAATAGGATAGTGTAGTGTATAGTGTTAATGCTACTTTCAATGAACACAAGAACAAAGTGTCCTCCCCTTAATTAGAGACAGTAAGAAGTGTCAATGGACACATTCTTAGAAATAATACTTGTATTAAATAAAGTTAAACTTAAATTACTCATTAGCCTACTTGACTAGATTGTAATACAATTAGGGTACCGTAAGTTATGTGGTAAACTAATATTTAAAAAAATATATAAACATGTTAACAAGAAGGAGCCGAGTAACGTCGAGCCCTGTCAAATTAATAATATTATATTTGACTAAATTAATACTTCATTTCTTATAATGATGGTAATGGTAATGACTATCGAACCCAAATTACAATGGGGTTAACATTTATGTGGGTTTCTGTTCTTATATTTAGTGATTAATTTGAGACTGATCTTTTCAGTTTGAAGCCCTACCTATCTCGTAAGGTATTTATATTTGCATAAATAAGTGTAGATAGCATTCGTTGTTAGGATTAGTAAGAGGTCTTCTTCAGTCGTTCACTCTTGGCAGAGTGGTCGTGCTGATGGTGTCCACATTCGAGTCGTCTTCGGTTCTCTTTCCGAGGGCTGCAGCTCTGACGATGCATCTCCGTTTGTGTCGGTTATTTGCTTTGCGAGAACAATGCACTGGTGGTCTGGGTAACTTTAAAAAAAATACTGGACAGTATCACACAGCATCATGTAGCCCCAAACTAAGAAAAGCTTGTATTATAGGAACCACATAACTGATATATTACTTAGATACTTTTTTGTAAATAATATAAAAAAATAATTATAGACAGACAGCACCCAGACCCGAGACAAATATTTGCAGATCATACAAACATTTGTCTCGCAACGGGAATCGAACCCGCAACCTTTTTTAATAGCGTGCGTCCAGCGAGTTGGTGATCGGCCGCGTGCCCCTTTTCCTTCTATCTGAACATGCAACACAAGCCTCTCCATCGAGTCCTCATTTTGGGCGATGTGTCCAAAAAACTTCAAAATTTGTAGCTGCACAATCGACGAAACTCTATTCTGGATTTGAAGTTCTTTTAAGATTGAGTCTTTCGTGCAGAACGCCGGTGCTGGATCTTTAGGGAATCGATTCTTGCAATCTCAATGACCAGCTTCTCAGCCAACTCAGTTGCAAACATAAATGATTGACACCGGTCCTGTTTTTACAAATTTTGTCAATTTGTCAACTGACGTTCTTTGAATTTCGACAGATGGAATGTCAAAGTTTGCAAATAAAGGACCGGTGCCGACTATTTCGGTGTGTAACTGAGTTAGTAAATGAGACCTCAACACCATATAGAGAGATTGTAAAACTAGGCATTTCATAAGTGGAACTTTTGTTTTGTTGGTCTGGCCCTCCTGTCCTTCCAGATCTAGAGTTAGTGATACCATTAAATATTTAATTTGTGGTGATAGTCACTAGATACAGGACTTATTCACCCTCTTCAGGGATTGCAAATTTGGTCGTGTTTTTGTGACTAGCTGGCTCAGGAGTACTGACACTGACCCCCATAATGTGCCAGCAGTGCGCCACTACCTAGGTAATTATAAGGTACACTATACCTATTTGTAGTAGGTAGGCATATTGTAACTAAAAATCAAAAAATAGTTTCCTAGGCCTAGAAGCATTATGAAGTTACATTTAGGTTTTAAGGCTACGATGAAATACCTAAGTTTCGACCCTAAAGATAATACTTGGGATCGTAATTTGTATCCTTATGTTTAGAGACTGGTATGTTACGCATTTTGGTTTCCTCATTTAAATATGTGACGCCCTGGATTAGGAGTTGAAAACTAATGAAACTAGTTCCACATTCGCGTACCCAATCAGGCTTGCGAAATGTCAAAAAATTTTACTACGCTAATAATAACCAAAAATTAACTAAGTTTGATCTCTTGATTCAGGCTCACAAATTCAATAAAAAATATATTCACTAAATTCAACGTCTAAGGACTTAGCATTCAGGTTGATTCATATATAAGGACTTCACAATCAGGTTGATTCATATCTAAGGACTTCGCATTCAGGTTGATTCGTATCTAAGGACTTCGCATTCAGGTTGATTCGTATCTAAGGACTTCGCATTCAGGTTGATTCGTATCTAAGGACTTCGCATTCAGGTTGATTCATACCAAACAGTTTGTAATATAAGAACGATGGGGAGCACGGTGGGGGGGTAAATTCGTTAATTATGGGTTCGCTATTCTCCTAGGACCGACCAAATCCATCCATACTTAGGTCATCTTCAAAGGGTATGTGTACGTATAGCATATACCTCGTTAATATAATTCCGAAATTCAGAAGCCAGGTTCAGGAGATGGGGTGAACAAGAAAACGACGTAGAGACTATAAAAATACGTGTAATACTATAGTAAAGTATGGAGCGGGAGAGGGAGAGGGAGAGGGGTGGTGCGGGCGAGGTCACCGGTGCGGGCGCGGCGGCAGGAAGCCGAGCTCCTCGAGCGCGGCGTCGGCGCGCGCCACCAGCGGCCCGCGCCAGCGCCACAGTGCGGCGTCACGCACCGGCTGCGCGCGCAGCTCGGCGCACGCCTTGCTCAGCGCCGACACGCAGTCGGCGCGGTAGTGCTGCAGGCGCGCGTGCCGCGTCTCCAGCGCGTACGACGAGCACGCGCCGCCGAGGCACGCCAGCGGGAAGTGGTTGTGCAGCGCCAGCACGCGCTCCGTCGCGTGGAACGCCTTCACGTACTGCCCCGGCTTCGTGAAGTTGCGCGTGCGATACACGTGCTGCAGCATGTGCAGGTAGCGCGGCACGTCGCGCTCCCAGCCGTGCTCGTGCGCCAGCGTGTCCAGGTAGTACACGTTGGAGGCGTGCAGCGACGAGCGCGGCGGCTTGCCGGCCGCCGGCGCCGCCAGCGGCAGCACGCGCTGCAGCAGCGCCGCCCAGGTGTCGTCCTCCAGCGGCACGATCACCTCGTCGATGTCCAGCAGCGCCAGCCAGCGGTACCGGTACATGTGACGATACAGGCAGTCGTTGTACGGGATCAGCTCCATCTGCCGCTTGTGCGTCGTCTTCTTCTTGAGGTACATGTGCTGCAGCGCCGGCAGGTTGGGCTGGCCGCCGGGCAGCGTGAGCGGCGTGACCGTGACGCGGCCGAGCCGCGAGTAGTGCTCCAGCACCTTGGTGATGTTGGGGTGCACCTGCAGCTGGTAGAAGTGTATCTTGTCGGCGCCCAGCAGCAGCACCAGCTCGATCCACTCGACGAGGCGCACGGACAGGTCCTCGTGCAGGAAGTCGAGCCCCTTCACGCAGACGGCGAAGTCGCGCTGCGTGTCCGGCGGCACGGGCGGGTCGTAATGCACGCGCAGGTTGTTGGAGGCGCGGTCGCAGGGCGCCTCCACCAGCGACACGGAGGCCGGCACCAGATGCCGCACCTCGCGCGGCAGCACGCACGCCAGCAGGTACGGCTGCAGCACGCGGTCGCGGTAGTTGCCCCACTTGCTGTTCCACACGTACTTGTACTCCAGATTGCGCACCACGACGGGCGCGGCGCGCTCCTCGAACCAGAGCTGGCAGTGCGTGGGCAGCGTGGGCTTGATGCGGTCGTGCACGGCGAGCACGCGCACGGCGGGCCCGATGCGCGACGCGTTGCGCACGTCCAGGTACGCGCCGTACAGGTGGAACACACCGTCGCTGGCGCGCAGCGTCTGCCAGTACGTGTTGTGGAACTCGAGCTCGTAGATCGAGGGGAAGGGCGCGCACTCCTTCTTCTTGTAGTACTTGTTCTTGTCGTCCTTGTGCTTGTGCCAGTAGGCGAGCGGCAGCGAGGGCAGGCGCCGCTCGGCGTCGGCGCGCAGCTCGTACTCGGAGAGCACGCGGGCGTCAGTGGCCGGCAGCGCGGCGGGCGGCGTGGGCGGCTGCGTGGAGGGCGTGGCGCCGGCCGGCTCGCTCTGCAGCAGCAGGCGGGCGGGCGGCGCGGGCGGGGGCTGGCGCGCCGGCCCCGCTCCCGCCCCCGTCTGCAGCCGCGGCAGCGCCACCAGGCACAGCGCGGCCCAGCACGCCAGCGCCGCCAGCCAGCGCGCGCCGCGCCCGCGCCACCACCGCCCGGCCCACCCGCGCATCGCCTGAAACAACACCACCACATTACACCTGTGCTGCTGATGCTTACGGCACGAGTTACGACAAGGACAAGGTTGCACCAAAATATCGTTTGAACGTTTGTTTCATGAAACATTTACAAACTGCTCAAGTTCAATTTCAATACGCTATCGAACAGAACCTGAATCTAATTTATCACTGCAGTTTTACCGTTACATCAGGGCTATCCCTAGAATTCGTCCTGAAGCTACGTTCTAGATATAAATAGCAGAACGATAAGTACATTTTATAGACAATCCCGTGGTGCTGCACTTGCCCTGAGCAGAGCACTCACATCGTGGCCGTGAGCGAGGTGCTGCATGACTCGAGGCTCATTGCAGCGAGCTTCCAGATCCGTTGAAACTCTTAAAACTGTAAAAGCGTACATAATACTAAACGCAAGATATTCTTAGATTGCCTAACATAATGATCATTTCGGTTAAAAAAAATTGCCTTTGTGTAAAACATAGTAAAAAATAATTTGCGTCATAATGAATTGACATGACCAAGGCCAACCAAGATAGAATTTGCTTTGACTTTGATTGAAGAATCCAACCGTAGCGAAAAGGTATATTTGTTCAAAGAGTAAAAAGTAATCTTAAAGTAATAGACCTTATCTGTGAATAGACCATACTTATTTGTTTACCTTGGTCACAGAGTCACAGATAATGATAACATACTAGAGCCGTAGTCCAGCAAGGACCAAAGATTGGCAAGACTTTTAATCGGTTTTATGTAGCTTGCCTAGTGTCTTGTGTGGGTGAAATCTAGTAGGTAATTGAAATATTAACGCCTTCTTTAGGTCTATGGTCGAAAGGGAAATCCCGTTAATTTATTGCTCATGTACCTACTTCATCACTGGCTTCATTTACCAAACGGAAACTATTCATATTCATATTCTTTTATTTAACCATTATAACAAGTTTGTTAAACAAGGCAAGTCAAGGTTTACAATTAATTTATAATCATCAAATATGTAGGTATATAGCTAAAATGGTATAAATAAAATTAAAAATTACAAATTTACATACTTAAATATACAATCAAGTAGAATTACAGTATTTCCATGATCATTTAGAATTATATACTGTGAAATGATTGCCACAAGTTGAAATTCATAAATTCATTTATGTTAGTAAATTAAAGTGCAATGGTGTTTGGTGACTCTCACAGAAGATTAGTTTTACCAGCGTCCTTACTTAGGAGCCTATCCGTGATTATTATTTAGATATCTAGCACACTGCATTAGTGCATTATTTTACAAAAAAAAATGTATATGAGTAATATGTGAATCATGTGGTTCCCATAGCACGAGCTCTGCTTAGTTTGGGGCTACATGATGCTGTGTGATAGGGTCCAGTATTACCTAATTATTTATTATATTGATAATAATTATAATAGTGATTATGAGACTTTAAAATCCTCTGGGAAACAGACGCGTCTCGGTAGATTAGCCGCAAGGGTATCTAATAGGTAGGTAGGTATTATACGAGTATCGATTTGGTGATAGCTAAAGACAACTGATAAGTTTTACCAAACCGTTGCTATTTTGAACCAATGTATTTATTTGTTTATTCATTTATTAGGTCGCCGAGATGAGATATAGGTAGTTTAGTTTATTTATTTATTTGCTTACATGTACAGATTGAACATAATAATATTTAGCTGACATTCAATTCAGCCACCATTCAAACTAGGTCCCTTTTATCTAAACGCAAGATCATCTGTGAATGCCGATAGTGGTGATCTGATAAGGTTCCTAAGTCACTAGCGTTTATTTTGTCCGTGAACGCGTTCCTCTCCAGGGTGTTACGTGTTGTTGTGACGCGAGCGTGTTGCGTGTTGCGTGGAGATGTACTGAGCCCGGCTCGGCTCGTTGCTTCGCACATTATTCATGGCGGGTTTGATCCGCGATGGCCGTCCACTAACCGAGGCGGTTTCCGCCGCGTCTCTGCGCCTGCGATCATTCACATCAATGCACACGCTACCACAGCGTGTTGCGTGTGCTATACACTGTTCACCTCTATTTTGGCCAAACCAGATAATGGTTGGATCCAAACCAAATCCTGAAACTGACTTGAACCACTTAAAACCGGGAGGGGATACAACGTTATTATTATAGTATTGATCCCATGTAGCCGTCGAATACATAAATAAGCAGCCGCAATAGCGTATAGCGTAGCGAATTCGGTGCAAGTTGCAGTGTGGCGGCGGTCGTCGCACCCGGCGCCGGCGCAGGGGGTGGGGGTGGGGGGACCGGTCCTGGAGCCGGCTTCTGGAGCCTGCATGCCTACCTACCCTACCAAGTACCTAGGTACTAGCACAGTGCATTCTGCCCGAAAGCGGGTTTTGGTGCGTCTGGAGCCGCGCGCCATCAATCGCACGTTTCCGGTCGGTGCGCGCAGAAAATTGACCTTCAATTTCATTTTACTATAAGAACAACATCGAAAATATATCCAATGTTCAGTTTCAAAATGTCCATATATCTTAGATTTTTCTGGAATAAGTGGTTCATTTTACCGTTTAGCCATGTAACCTTAGATAAGCATCTTACCTTATTCGCTAAATAAATGAACGCACGTCCAATGATTAAGTACGTTTAGCGAACTAGATATACTTAGATTAGACGGCCATCGATATACATATCATATCATACCTATAGCATAGGCTACGGATACCGCTCCATCAGGAGGACAGTACGCCTGTTAGTAACATAGTAGTATAAAAAAAAACAACCGTTGAATTTGAAGTGCAGGAGGCGCGTTCAGTTTTAGATAAGACGGACCCTAGTTCTACCTAGGGTACCCTATGTATGGTTTGCGCACACGCATCTCCCTTCAGGCTCGCTGCATAGCGCAATGCTACTCTGTATCGGACTCTAGCACATGACGCCGCACCTGACCTGCATCGCGCCGCGCTGCGTCGCCGCGCTGCGTCGTCGATCGTCAGCGTCACGTCACCGCTCGGTTACTGCGCTATTTTCCTAAACTTTCCTAGCTTTCTTGCCCTAAGTAGAGCGATGAACTCCCCTCTAATTATAACGAAAACCAGCGAAGTCAAAACTCATTAACATAAAAACGAACAATTAACTAGTGCGTAAGTACGAACTACATTAGGTAAGTAGATTAATACCTATTTAACAATTAAACAAATTACACTAATAAAATCAACCTTAAATCAAATCTAACTTTCGCTAATAATTTTACCTAGCATTCAAACATAATGGTAAAAGTAATTAGAAACAACAAAGCACCCCTGTGCTCCCCCTGCTGTGTCGTGGTACAACTACAAGGCACTTCATCCATGGTACAACACTTATCGTTGCATCTGAGATTATGGAAATATTTGTACCTAGACCCGTCATAACCAACTGGTTAAATTAGCCGTTCAATTAAACAGCTAGCCCTTTCATGGAACAACGCCATTCAACCAAACGACTAAATTATGTCGACTAGCCTACTGACTAAAGACGACGTTCAACAGTACAGCTAACAAAGCTAACTAGTTAATGTGAACATAGGTATCTTTTATGGTCGTAATAAATATAAGAAGGGTGTGGTGAGGAATTGGACCATTTTTATCATAAGCCCCTGGCACTCTCACTCCACTTCTCATAGATGGAAATTTGTCGGTTAGGTTAGGTTTGAACTGTGAGTCTGTGACTGCACATAACGTGCAAAGCGAGAGTGTAGCGAGCGTGCTGAAACGAAGATGGAACAAGCACATGGCCCACCTGATGTTAAGTGGTAACCATTACCTATAACAAAGCGTTGCATCGTAGATCATGCCATGAGTGCTGAAAGTGAAACAATGCTGGAAATGATCACACAGCGTCATGTAATCAACTAAGCAGAGCTTGTATAGTGCTTGTGTTAGACCTTTTTGGTCATTGTAACCACTTGACGGATTTACTACTTTAATATTTTTTTTGTAAATACATACATATTATACATAGAAAACTCCTAGACCCTGAGTATGATTTGCAAATATTTGCAAATCATACAAACATTTGTCGCGCGACGGTAATCGAACTCGCAAGTTTCTAAGTGGCGGGTGTTGCAACACCAATGGCACGGCTATCCATAATGTGCCCGAAGAGGTTCCGGCCTCTTCGGGCACGGAGCACGGAGCTCAAGGGTCCATTATTTAATAATTTTCGCATATAGATACATATTTATCAGTATCACTCTCTAAGTCTGTTTTCGAGAACCATGACCTGCGGCAACATGTCCCTGAATAGTAAACAGAGCCTACATTTACGTAGACGTATTGAAAGCTGTCAAACAAACTGTACTCGAGTCACGAAACCAGGACCTGACTGAAGACTGGACAACTGGACTTATTAACCGTACTACGTTGCCTCATATTATTATGAACAATTATACTTGATACTGACGAAATTGTGGAAACTATCCCAGAAGCCATTAAATAAAGTAGAAGTGACGTGATCTTTGAATGAAGTTCTTGAACCACAGATATAGAAGACAACTAGTTAAAGCCTTTCAATTCACTATGCTCTGAGCGTCCTGAGGCCTCATTTACTAACTCAGTTGCACACCGAAATGATCGGCACCGGACCTTTATTTGCCAACTTTGACATTTCATCTATCGAAATTCGAAGAACGTCAGTTGACAAACTCATTTCGGTATGCAACTTAGAGTTAGTAAATGAGGCCTCTGGTCCGATTAACTTTTTGAAGTCGCATTGATATATGTATGCATCCCTTTCTAACTGATGATATTGGACATAAGAAAGTAGATATCAGCCGTATTGAATTTTAAGACTTTATCTAGTTCTCTTCTATATCTGTGTCTTGAACTTGAACCCGGCTTCATTACGGCATGGTCTATTACTTTACTCTTTGATTATGGCTTCAATCAGACACGGGAAATGGTGCTTTCCTATAGTCTGTTGAGTATAGGTTGTCCTACAGGTGATATGCCTGCTCCCGCTGACACATCCGGAACAATGAAAGGGCTCCGAGACGGCCGACTCTGAGTGACGCCGCGCCGCGCGCCCCGCTCCGCTCTAAGACGTCTTGTCAAATGATTTATGTGTCCTGCACGCAATTGCAGTGGAGGGGAACTCATACATATGCACCTACTTAATATAAACCGCACGCAGAATTATCCTTGTAATGGCAACTTGACTCGGACCAGTTAACCCTGACGTTTGCCGAACGCTGCGCTGCACTGACATTAACTTTACCATATCCTTTTGCAGAGAATTTTGTTAAATCTAATCTTTTAGCCTCTTAAGATTAAATAGATGGAATTAACACTTAGGCCAGTGGGTGGGCTCGGTCATCAGGTTACGATAGTAGCAAAATATATGAATGGTCATCAGCCTCGGTGATAGGAACGTTTTTGCAGTTTGACGGCTCGTGATGAGCACGATGATGTCATGTAGTGCCATGGAGCAGAGGATTCACTCCAAGGCGTTAGTGATCACGACCCCAGTCATGATGACTCAATCGCACAGTTTTAGGAAGTCATCGGCTGCAAACGAGGTAGTACGGGTAGGCAGCATCGAGATACGAGAATTTGAATTCTGGTTTTCCTTCGTTCCCCAGTAGGTAAGTACCTAGTTGTGATAAAAAATTGTGGCGTGACTAGATGTTGTGTACAATTAGGTAGTTTGGTCAGTGTTTTTATAAAGAAGTGGTTAATTGCACGAGTGATAAACATTAAATAAGCCACTATTCAGTCTGCATAGTATACAATGAACAACACTTGTTTAGGCACATGTCTCTATACGAAGCATATCAACAAAATTTCAATCAGTTAAGCTAAGTGTAGTGTGTTGTGAAATATGCGCGCGTCCCTCCGGAATGAATTCAATTAGTTAACGAGTTGTAGGGCAGACGCATTGCTCTGATGACACGGCCGGCGCAGTAAATACACTAATCAACATTGTTGTCAATGTTGTCATACATTCGAGCTAAGCGAACTCGAAGATCACAGATCGAGTCGACTGGTCGAGTGGACTGAGGAGTCGCTGGTTGAGCTAGTTACAGAAACATGGATAGGTGAGGTAGGCTATAGAGTAGGCACAGGTAGATAACCAGTTGTGAACCTGTTATGCGCGGGCGCAGCGTCACATGAACAGTTAGGTCCCGCGACGCGGCGCCGGCGCCGGCGCGGTGGCTAAGGCACGGATCCACCCGAGGCCGCGCGGATCTATTGAGTTACGTACGACTTCAATATCAATAGTTTCAATAGTTCTTAGAACTCAAGAGCGTAGGTAATTTGTAGATGGATGAGCTACCCGAGTACTACATCCATGACGCGATTCGGTCCGTATTAGCACAGGGTTGGTAGGACCATGGGAAGGTTGGAGTTCTTACAACTCCTCCAGCAACCTGAAGCGCACGCAGATACAGGCTCACGCTATTTCATCCCACCCCGGCGCCGGCGCCGGCGGATCACTGCACCCATCACGACCGTGTATCGAGTGGCTCGCATGAATGGGTGTTTAGCGAGCGAGAGCGACTAATGACATGAGTGGTAGAGTTCTCGTTCAAAGATCAGTGGCTGTCTGCAGTTACGCTCTTTTCTACACCAAAACCTCTAAAAATCGTCTTTATGTAGCAAGCTCATATTGAATGTTCGGACTTGAGCCTAGTAGCTTTTTCCACGTACGAGTTAGGTGTCTCGCACGCACCGACTGCGACGAGCCGCACGCAGCGCGCAGATGAGAGTATAGGAAAGTACCTAGATACCTATTTCTTCCTTGGTTACTGGGGAAGGTAGGTAACAAGGTAAATTTATTTTTAGTGCGTATATATGTGTACGCTTGAGCAAAGCTTATTTATAATGTTTGCCATACAAGTACGGGTTACATTGACAACGCGAATGAATTGCAGGCATGCGTCTGCGCATAGATTAGAGCTAATTACAAATAGCCGTGACATACTCACTTCTACTAAGGAAAAACGGGTCACTACTGGTACCTAGATAAAAGATAGATAGAAGATACCCGGACAGGTAATATAATAACACAATGACTGCGGGCTCGGACAGAGCTGGTCCAGCGAGTGCAGCGCAGTTTGTGATTCAGCACTCAAAGCGTTATACATTCATCGAAATTTAAGTTACAAAATGTGGATTATATTAATGAAATGAAATGAAATGAAAATTTATTTATTCAATTGGAACTTTAAAGTACATTTTAAATGTTCGGCGATGTTGACACAGCTGCTCGTAGCCGAATATTGCGAGTCTAACCAATTAAATTATCATGTAAAATGTTGCCAAGACGATTTCCTTGATTTGTGATCATGCCATCGAAAGCAGTGACCAAGGGAAGGGTGTGTTTTTATAGAATTTTGAAAATGCTCAATAACTTGAAAACCATGATACTATTACTGAACACAACTTTTGATTATATGATGAGTCATGACACCAGCCACCCACCACAGGTGACGGCTTGACTACTCATTACGCCACACCCTGTATACTAAATTTAAGGTTAGATTTACATCTTGTACCAAATTTTAAGTCGTTCCTTTTAATTTAATTTAGTTAACTTTAACAGTCATCTGTATTTTGAACATATGCAGTCGCAACGAACAATCCGTCGGTGCACGGCCAAGACTCAAACCCGGATCGGAAGTGGATACATCGCACTAGGCCAGCCTTTAAAAATTGCTCAAAGTATTTTTAATTTTACTTTAAAAACAAACTGAAGAACTTAAATTAAACTTATTTCAGTTTTTATAAAAGATTAGGGATGACGACTGCAAAATTCTAATGAGTCCATCATTTACATTATCAACAAATATTGGACACGTATTTTTTCTTTTGTCAATTAAACAAAAAATGACAAAGATAAAGTGCAGTGAAATTCCGCGTGACGTCACGCCTTATTACACTTTTTACCTAGTCGTGACGTCACGAGCCCCCACTCCCGAGTCAATTATTATTTATTTGATCAATAAAAAAATACGTGTCCAATATTTTTTGTTGGTCTATCTGACGGACTAATTAGAATTTTTTTTTTTACCTAGTCGTCATCCCTATTAATAATGTTATTGAATTCGCCATTGAAGTTCGCATAATAACATCCAACCCAACCCCAATACAGAATCAATCACTAAACTCAATATTGACGAGACTACTTCTGCGTAGTTATGTCCAACCTAACCTATGGAAGGGAGAAGGAAAGGTCAAGATCGCGCATGCGCCGTACACTCTGTCCATTAGCCTCAGGACATAGTATCAGCGTGACGTCATAGCTGGTGGATCTACGCAACGAGCACACAGTGACGTCACACCAGCATACCATGAGCATACCCACCAGCCAGGCTGCAGGACTGAACCAGCAGAATTGAGCTCTCACTCAAACACGCAGCAAAGAAAGTAGACAAATACTCAATGGTAGGTACCTACTGTTTAAACATTGACAACCTCTGTGACGCAGTGAGCGAAGGCCCGCATCAAACTCAAAAGGTAGCGGTTTCGATTCCCGCCGCGATGTTTAGTACGTTCTGCACACATTTGTTTCGGGTCTGGGTGTTTTCTATGTATAAAATGAATGTATTTACAAAAAATATGTATCTATGTAGTTTATCAGTCATGTTGTTCACATAACACAAGCTCTGCTTAGTTTGGGGCTACATGATGCTGTGTGATTACGTCCAGGATTATTTATTTATTTATTTATTTATCATGCTTCTGCTATGATGCTGTTTGAATTTTTGAATTTTAACGTCCAGCATTATTTATTTAAATGGACCAGTCTTACTGAGGTGAGGTGATGTGTGTTATGATTGGTAAACTTTTTAATTATAATGACAGTCGGTTATCTACATCTACATCTATATCTACATCTACACTACATATTATAAAGAGGATTGTATTTTTTTATTTGTATTTTTGTGTGTGTGTATATTTGTAATGAATAAACTCAAACACTACTGTGTCGATTTCAAAAATTCTTTCACCATTGTAAAGCTACATTCACCCTGAGTAACATAGGTTATACCTATATCTATTGCTATAAAAGATTAGGGATCCTTACTGAAACTCGTGTGAAGTCGGGACGGAACACTAGTCTTTAATGTATTTAAAATATCGGTCTGCTGTGACTCAGTTCTGTAACATCATAATTGTGTACTTAATACATTGAGATAAGTAACAGTATTTATATCAATGACTTAATATGTATTAAATCTTAATCAAGTCGTAATACCTAAAAATAAATAAATATAAATAATACTGGACTATTACACATCATCATGTAGCCCCAAACTAAGCAGAGCTTGTGTTATGGGAACCACAGGATTGATATATTACATATATAATTATTTTTTTGTAAATACATACATATCATACATAGAAAACGCCCAGACCCGAGACAAATATCTGCAGAACATGCAAACATTTGTCTCGCGGCGGGAATCGAACCCGCAACCTTCTGCGTCCCAGGCGGACCTTTGGCCACTGCGCCACAGAGGTCGTCATACCTGACTGAATATTAACGTACCTTTAATATTAAAAATTGCAATAAATGTTGAATACTATGAAAGTACTCCCGCAGCAAGTCTGTAATTACATTTCATAATGTGCACAACAATACAATCGTAAAACGATCCGCGATAAAAGTAAATTAGCAGCTCCAGGCAGAGCAGCGGCCGAGGCCACCGCACTGCGGTGCGACCACGCATCGCAAACATCTGCGACGCATCGCAAACATCTGCGACACCAAGCACAACGCGTCCTAGTAATTTCGCGGACGTTTTTGCGATGCTTCGTCGCAACGCAGTGTTGTGGCCTCGCCGTTAATTAGTACAGTACCGGCTCTTCGGCGCGTCGTGCCGTGCCGTGCCGTGCCGTGCCGCGTGTCGTGTGCCGCCACCACAGAGACTACATGTGTACTTCACTCGCTCCAGTGACCGGCGCTCGATCACATAAACTTGATGCATTATCAACTCGTAAAACGGCTATACTTTTTATACATAGCGTACGTACCTACCTACTTACACCATTATTACGTAGCGGAGTAAAACGACAAATATATGAGTTCAATCAGATATAATACAGACGAAAGCGCAGTTTTTTAAGAATCGGGCATCGGACAGTGCGCTTTGACAGTCCTCTATACTATATGTAATGAGACGTTACGTCGCGCCATCAGCCCCGAGAAATAACAACGAGCTCATGTCGGACACTGAATAAATCTATCAGATGTTTCAGTTTTCTAAATGTAGGACAGACCTAGAAATAAACAAACTACCTATACTCGTATACCACCTACTACCACTATGTAAACAGCAGTTGTTTTGGTGTCGAGTGCCAACTGCAGACTCAGAGACCTGACCGACGGCTCCGTACGCACACGTCACGCAAACGTCACGCAAACGTCACGCACGATTTCGTTTTCGAACTCATTTTTGGCCTTACTTATGAACATCTTTCAAAGGATAAACGATGCTTAGGGCATTGCCATCTCTTACAGTTGGATGGTAACAAACAGTGACTTGGCTAACTTTGAACATTGGTTATCGTTGAGTAGCGTCTTATGAACGCTAAGGGGGTTTAAATGTAACTTTATTGGCAATTACTAAACTGGGTGCCTAGTGCGAATTTTTTACCAGCTTGATCGTGTTTGCGTTTACGCAAATTTATATGGAATCGAGGTAGCGCCATCTAATGAAAAACGCGTGTCACAAACTCCTTTCCATACAAATTTCCGTAAACGTAAACGCGATCGAGCTGGTAAAAAAAAAGACGTGTGGCACTCGGGGACTGCCGCGGTAAAGCTATTGCATAGCATTTTGTATCAACTTATGCAATTATAATTATTTATTTATTTTATTTATGCAGTATTTCTTTTTCTTTGATATTAATTCAAGTTACACTTTTTGAGCGTGGTGACCGATAAGAAAACAATTTTTTTCTTTTATTAAATAAAAATACGTCTAGTTGCACGCACACAAACACCGTGTCGAAGACTGCCGAAAAGAATAGACGTTAGACAATGCACGGCCTTCAAGCCACACCTCCGTGCCCGTCGGAGTGGGGAGCGTGAGGTTTTTTTTCGTTACGGAATTTCTGGATTCGGTCCCCGCGCTCAAGGCCCTCGATAGAAGCTATGCAATAGCTTAAAACTCGCACTGACCTCTGAGGGCCTACCATGAGTTTTTTGCATACCATCCGTGTGATGGTTTCGGTGAGCTCGATATACCATATGGTTTTCCGGTGATTGGTACCATGAGTTCTATGTTTATAGCATAGTTTACACCATATCTTTGATCGACTAGCTCGATTGAACGAACTTCAAGCTGCATACTTCTATCTCTCTTGCACACACACGCACAATGGACCAACTGGAGTCCAATTGCGGAAAAGGGAGACCATTTACATTTACTCTCTTGCACACAGGCAAAAGAAAGGAGTCGAAACAAACCGTGTAAACGACGTGTCAAAACGTGTTTTGCAAATGGTGTTGTCAACAAAACGCGCTCTTTTCTCGAAAACATACCTAAACGCAGAAAATCCAACAACTTTCCAACAAATAGTTCTCAAGATAACGTCTCTCACAAACTGAAAGTTTACGATATACTACATAGTATACTTCCACAGACTTGTCAAAATACGGACTCGTACTGCCAAATTAGCACAAAACTGACCGAAAACTTTTTTCGAGGTCGAAAACTACGAGTCGATAGAACTCGTGGTGCCGATTTTAGTTCATGCACGTTTCCCTAGAGGCGCTGTACAAAAATGTATGGAAAGATACCGAAACTTATAAAGTTTTCGAAAACTATCAAAACCTGTGGTAAGCCCTCTGGTTCTAAAATAGAAACTGATCGAAAAACGTAGGTAATGTAATCTTTTTGCAGATTGCAATTTTTAACACTCAAAACAAACAGTTAGGTAATTAACGATAAAAAGTACTTTAAAATTGAGCTCGAAAACGTAAACTATGAAAGTTTTTGAATTATGCAGCTCATACTAAGGGTACTGTACCTCCAACTCGCCAGTGCGACCACATTATGTTGCAACAAGTCATTGTTGTAAAGTTATTTCAAACTTATTTTATAATGATTTTTTGTTTAATATAAATTTAAAAATATGGTAAATATTTATTTATTTTCGGAAAACGCTGTTTCTTTTTTATATGATAAGATAACAGATAATAGAAAAAAAACTAGCCTTGGGAGTTGTCACACGAGAATATATAAGAAGTTAAAACTAAAAAAAAAAAAAAAAAAAAAATAATGCGGGACGTTATCACCTTATCACACAGCATCAAGTAGCCCCAAACTAAGCAGAGCTTGTATTATGGGACCACATGATTGATATACTACACAGTCCGCCTGAGACAAATGTTTGCATGCTCTACAGATATTTGTCTCGGGTCGGGGAAAAGCCATATCATCAGATAGAACATTATGGTAAAATATTAAATTTAAAATTTATTTAGTTTAATTTTAAATTTATTTATTTTAATTATAAATTTCCCTGGGGGAGGCCAATGTTCAGCACTGGATTCTATTGTTGATGATGATGATGGTAAATTTTAACGATAATCGACGGTTGTATACAATACATTTTCTATGTATAATATTTATGTATTTACAAACAAAGCTATATAAGTAGTATAGCAGTCATACAATTCCCATAATACAAACTTTGCTTATAGTAGTTTGGGATAGTTTAGCTACATGATGCTGTGTGACAATAAAGTTTAAAAAAAAACATTTACCTACCAGTTAAGAACAGTCAGTAACAAGGTGAAGAAAATATTCCGTTCAAAATAATTTTAGTGGTAAAATAACCAGTCAAGACAAACACCCAGGAAGTCAGTTTAAAATCCTATAAATAATATATGTACCTACTGTAATTATAATTAAGTAACGGCCCGTCCCGGCTTGGCACGGGTGGACATAAGGTAATTTTTTATATTTTTACCTAATATATAGGCTATATTAGTTACTCAGGGTGAATGTAGCTTTCCAATGTTGAAAGAATTTATGAAATCGGCACGGTTGTTTTTGAGTTTATTCATTACAAACATACACACACACAAAAATACATTTTTTTTCCTCTTTTTATTATTAGTGTAGAAGTGTAGATAGATGTAGATGTAGATATAATTACTTAATAGTTTTTATTGAAAATAATGATTATGATGATGTAAATAATGTACTAAAAACTAAAAAATAATTCTTAGTCCGTCGTATCAGTCAACTCATCACACCATCACTCATCGATCCACATTTTAGGGCACTGATTGTAGAGTGTGATCGATGCCCTAGCTATAGCTAGATTGATGAAGAGAGTGGTGTGACTACTATTAAAACTTACATTGGGGCGGCGGCTCTCGGCCATTCATAATGAGCGCTCCGTGGCCCTCGCCGAACAGTTGTATGCGGCGGCTCTCAGCCGTTCATAATGAGCGCTCCGTGGCCCTCGCCGAACAGTTGTATGCGGCGGCTCTCAGCCGTTCATAATGAGCGCTCCGTGGCCCTCGCCGAACAGTTGTATGCGGCGGCTCTCAGCCGTTCATAATGAGCGCTCCGTGGCCCTCGCCGAACAGTTGTATGCGGCGGCTCTCAGCCGTTCATAATGAGCGCTCCGTGGCCCTCGCCGCGTCGTGGGTCGGCTCCAGGAGGGCGAGGGCGAGTACGCTTCATGCGGCTCCGCGTCATCACAATGCCCTTCGTATTTTGCCGTCTCATACGTTTTAACAACGCAATTATTTACGTAGTGTTAGTGTATGAATTTCCGCTGATTTGATGACATGACGTTGAAATCAGTACATATTTATTTTATACCTTCCTAGAATGTTTTGGAACAATCAGTCCAGGTAATTGTTTCGTCACACTGCCTGCTTTATTTATACCTTCTTTGTTATAAATATGTATTACTGTTCGTAAGTTGTTATCAGTGACGTGCCGACGTCACAGTCAGTCATACATTAACACCCTTATTCATAACCAAATGTCATTTTATAACGCTCTATAAATTAAGCTTGTCCCTGTCATTTCAAATGCAAATAAAAAGAGTTGACATGATATTTTACGCCATTTTAGCCATGAATAGGGCGGATATCGCAGATATAGGAAGACAACTAGATAAAGTCTTAAAAATCAATACGGCTGATATCTACTTTCTTATGTCCAATATCATCAGTTAGAAAGGGACGCATACATATATCAATGCGACTTCATAAAGTTAATCGTACCAGGGCGCTCGAACAAATTTCTATGCAGGTTCATACAAATACCCTGGTACAAAGTCGTACGAAGTCGCAGAAATCGCATTGAGATAAAGTATGCATCTCTTTCTAGCTAACATATATGGACATAAGAAAGTAGAGATCAGCCGTATGAGTTAATGTTCAGAGCCTATATGAATTTTAAGACTTCTTCTATGCTTTAGTCCTATTTCTTTGGCGGATACCAACCGTCGTACTTCTAAACGCTTCCTTAAAGTAAGACCTGCCACTGTTTGTCATTATACAACGGTAAGAGATGCCAATAGTTTAAGCATTGTTTAACTTTTGACAGATTGTTTTAGGCCACTAGAGTATAATGTGCATAATGTAACTAGCATTCGTGGATAGGACCTGTGAGAGCACCTCGTGATCGTATGCCTGACCTGCAGGTCGTGACGTGCTCTCATGTCATGACTCAGTCTGCAAGGAGGCAAGTCAATAGGAAGCTGGAGGCACGGCTTGTGCAGTAGTGTGTCTGCGGGAGGTGATGGATGGCGATGGCGATGGGTCACACTCACACGTATTGACCATGTATTTACTGTGGGTGTGGGTAGGGCCGACTTGGTCAAGAGTATGGTATATAGAGAGGGCGACGAGCCTACCCCAAGTACTCTATCTAACACAGGCCCGACAGCGTCACCAACAGTAAGTATAAAGTATCCACGTGACGCTGTATAAAATCATCTAGAATTATTCTAGATGCAAGTTGTGCAGCCTTTACATCTGCAAAAACTTTCGTAATTAGTTACCAAATAAAGATATTCTTATTCTTATAATCTGAGGATACGGCGCAAGGACGTTACCTACCTAAACCTTTACCTTTTCTCGAAGCGCTTCGTTCTTTTTTTTAAACCTTCGTTGTTTGGATTATATGAGATATACATAATTATCGGGATCCGATATCAAGAGTGGACTCAAACATGAGTTTCAATTGCATAACTCCTATACTTTACATTTTACTGATACCTAAAAAACAACATCATCTAAATTTATCAAAAAAAATTTCTTCAGAAAGCTGAAATTGGATATGTAAGCTAGTATTGTATGTACAAAAACAATTTTTTTTTTAATAAGCCCAAGGTTTTTACTGTTAAAAAGTAATTGAAATAATTTTAAAAACCCCCCCGACTTAAATACCCCCCGACGAAAATAAATGTATCTATAAACTTTATAAAAAACCCAAGAATATCCGTCAGGGGCTGCCTTTAGTTAGTTGTCACTGTAACACCTATTTAAGTACATGCACCAATCATACACGAACCCACAACTGGCATCAAAAACATGGTCTTGCACAAACAAACAAACAAACAACCTCTCACCCCAAACGCATAAACCGTCTCCGTTCCGTCGTGGGTAAGAAAGTTTAACGAAACTATTAAAAACATAATTTAACGAAATATTTAATTAAAACGAAACGAGCAAGCTACATATTTTGACTAAGGTATTGTTTAGTTATAGAGTTTGTGATGTTAGGGCTTGGAGTTGGGCGTGTAGAGTTAGAAGCTTGGCTCGACATGAGATTTGTATTAACTTGTTGACAGTGCGAGCCATATGATCTCGTCTTGGCAACATTTTACATGATAATGTTTTTGGTGGGATTGTTTATTCAGTTCGCTTGATGTTTTAGCACAGTTATGCTCAGGAGCAATGATACATCGCCTGCGCTTGCGCAGATAAACACAGTCAGCTCAAGGGATGTCTGTGTGACGTCACACGGCCGCCTTTCGACCGGCATCGGCACTCTATCGCGTTATCTATCAACTAAGTACAATAATATGTCTCCTGTATCAGACAGACTGACGCATTCAGTACATGGAGCTTTGGAATTTCACTTTAATTATATATGATAGGCGAGTAGGTAAGATGGTATATATGAATATGTAGGTACCTATTTAAATAATATAACCGTAGAATGTATGCAAATTATGTAGGATGCAGAAAACGGTAGATATTATGAATAGTGGGTCAGTATATATAAGAACTCCACAACCACAACATATGAATTACGAACACGAAACTAAATCGGATTAATTGTCGGATCTTTACCGTGAAAGTTGAATTTTAATTCGCAAATTAATTTAAAATTTCTCTTAAATTCCTGCATCTAATAAAAGATCAAAAATTCAAAGTAATGTAGGGTTCCTCGCCGCAGCCCGCACTGTGCCTCGGAGGCAGGAGGCAGGAGGCAGGACCTGACGACTCCGACACCAGAGTCGCCTGATCTATCGGACTGGTGGCGCCCGAGGGCCCCAGCTGGCTGGAGGTAAACTAGTCGCCCCGCCCCCGCCGCGCCGCGCCCCTTCACCGCACCGTGACTAATAGATCGGAACACTAATAATAACCACCAATACCGGTTATAAATCATGTGGTTCCTATAATGAATGCTCTGCTTAGTTTGGGGCTACATGATGCTGTGTCATAGTGTCCAGCATTGTTTATTTACCGGTACCGGCACTCGAGCACACAGCACTCAGTACCAGTAGTGTTCCTAAGCAGATTTCCGGCCGGCGCGGCGCCGGCGGCTCGGGGCCCGAGGAGCCCGCACTGGATGCAATAAGCGGTACCTAAACGGCAATCACAGATTGCGGTCACAGCTGCTAACCGACAACTACTGCATTATGCACCAACTACCAATCGATCTACCTATTGCTCCAACAGTGACACTTCTAAAGCATTTCCTAGTGCTGATGCTATCAACAATTTGGAATTATAAAATTACCCAATAAAGGCTTATATCCAGCCGTGGACTTCTGGGCTTATGATGAGGTTGAGTGTCCATTATATTTTGATTTGAGAGGATTAAGAGTACCCCTAAGGACAGAGCCCCTGTCGGTGCCTGCTGGTCCGCGACCGCTCCAACCGGTTTATACTCAGACCAGTTCCGCGTTCTACAGAACAACTTATAGTTTCAGAGTTACACAGTTAAGTACACACAGTTTACAAGTAGGACGGGCCACCCAGTTTCCAATAGTATTTACCTACGACGAATGCATCCGCAAACCGCTGGTTATGGTTTAAATAGAAAACGATGAGATTACTACAAGCCGGCTGTAACTAGAGGCGCACAGCGCACGCGCGTAGAGAGCGCGACGCGACCGACACACTTGCCCACATTAACACCGCGAGTCGCGACCACTGTACGGGCCCGGGCACTGCACGGGCACTGCACGGACACTGTACGGACACTGTACGGGCACCGTACGAGCACTGCAACATGCTTTACGATCACCACACGACTACTGCACGTACTCATGACCCTACCACCAGCTGAGGGCCGCTATCAATCAATTACCTACTCAAGTGAGCTTGTGTTCGTGACCGATAGCAACATGGAGACTCGGATTGGAAAGTGCAACCGCACACATCACAGATTTTAATAAAATGTGTAAAACCATCGAGCTGGAAGCAAATAGTCGGTCAATAGTTTTAAAAATGTTCCTCCGTCCTTTCATTACGAAATAAAACTAAATATTGTGCTAAATCTGTATCTTTGACCCCATATAAGATAGTAGAGATTCATTCATCGTATGAAAGTGAGGCCCGCCCACGTCAAACATTTTGTTGGACCGATAATCGGACCGATTCCTGCTGCATATTATTTCTGATCGACTTTTTGTAGGACATGTGTGTTGCATTATTGCAATCAGTACGTATCTTTCTCCTACAAAAATCGGACACCGATTATCGGTCGTCGGCGGGCAGCCTTAGATGGTGTACTTGGGACGTGGTGTACTAGTGCAGGTAGGTCAAGCAGATACGCTACGATGTTACGAGCCGATAGATCACAATGCTCATTATCGTCGCCAACGATAACGTTTATTGCTATTTTAACGATATGATGTAGCGATAATCCGCTATTTCCAATCTCTAATAGATTATACATTATCTTTGACTTATTAGCAACTTAAAAGGTACTGTAATGAAATGCTAACAATAGCTCGTTCAGGTTATATCGCATTCGCAGCCCAACCCACCCCTTAATGAAATCAATTGCTTAAGAACTCGCGGGATTACTTGACTGTGCCGTGCCAATGTATATATGAAAACTTAATGTATGTCCGAAAAAATATCAAATTGTTTAAGAAAAATAGCGACAATCATAATGTTAACACTAGAAATAAAGATAAACTAGCTGTTCCTACTGTAAGGCTCCATAAAGTTAGTCAATCATTTAAAGGGCAAAATTTACGGGTTTTTAACAAAATTCAAAATTATATGCTTAATTTATCTGTAAATAAATTCCAAAATGTTGTTATACGTAACCTCTGTAATAAAGCTCATTATAAAATTTTTGATTATTTAGATGACAAAAAAGCTTGGCATGAAACTGTCTCCAACTCCCTCAAAAACAATGTTATAGTTAATAAGAAACTTTGTAAATAACAAGACTTTAAAAAAATATAAGCCAAGCAGAGTTTCTTGCCAATTCTTCTCTGTTTGGTCACTTTTCGAATTGGTGTAAATTCAAATTTAAAAAAAAATACAATTTATGTGCTTATTGAATAAACTTATTTTGATGTTGATGGTCAAGTAAGTAAGTAGTGCTCATTTATTTACACAATACAATTTTACTATTACCATCCACTAATATGATTAGTGATAATATCTCAAACTCATAACAAACAGTTATTTTCATAAACAATTCACTTTTGAGCTATGTGATGATAATTAATCGGTGACAAATTTGTATTGAAGGTTTACAGAAAAAACTAGACTTTTTTTGTATTCAAAGTTTTGGCCCACATTTCACGGAAAATCTAAGATTTTAGAATATCTCATAAATTCTATTCTGCGGGATTAGAACCCTGACCTTCCTATAAATAATGGAACCTATGTTGTACGTTGTTGTTGTTGGTAAGGGGTTTACTTATTTCCAATAATCTAGAAGCGCTAAGCATTTTTTCACCTGGATTGGAATATGATGACACGTGTCGTGGATGTGATGTGCATGAACCTACCTACCTACGACAACGGCTACGACGAAGGGCCAGAGTGTGAAAATGAAAAATCACAGCCTCTATTGATCATCAAATGGCGTTATTGTACATGAATAAATACCTTAATAACTTTTCCTTTGCTGCAATCAGCAGTAGGTGATACTTGTGGATACGAAACTGTTGGTGAAAATGAGCATCAGACACCACCGCGATATCCCAACGGCAGCACTGGCAGGGGCCGTGACAACAAAACCGGTCCGCGAGAAACTAACGAAATAACAATTACTCGCTTGCTAATGAAGCTAAAACGGGTGATAAGTATGTTTCTAAAGGTAGGTACATAATACTGATGTAAGCATTCACCTAGATGTTTTACAAAAGCATACCCATGACACGTAAGTCAGGTTCGCGAAGTGCAACGTCGCTGACAATCGACTAATCGACGACGCGGTAGCAGGAACTTGTAGTTTCGCAGAAACTGACTACAATGTGGACTGCAAGTGAAACAACTGCGCACGCACACGCAACACGAAACTGCATTCCACAACTTTTGTTATAATATTGCATTCACTAAGCATCATCCTTATAGTTTTCTTTTGGCAGACTTATACTGTTAAGTTATTGTAGCATTAGACGAAATTCGGAACATTCCAGTCTAGATGATGTTACAGCTGAAGGCAAGACACGCGTTCATTTACACAACCAATCGTAACATAACATAATAACAGTAACGATCCCTACGCTTCGGAAGACACGTTGAAATTTAGGTCCCAGCTGTGTCGCAAAACTTTGGGCTTCGGTGTTCCGTAGGAGGCGTAAGTAATTCGACGATAGATTGACAATGATCTCTACAATGTGACATACTGTACGTTTACTTACATCGATCACCATCGCAACACGCCCGGTTTCAGTTACATAGTCTACGCATCACATTCACTGAACGTCAGTTCGATTGTTGTCTATCAGGCTAGTGACACGTGCGGCAGGTCAGACTGCTGGTGTAGGGTCGCCGCTTGTCTGCCGGCAGGTATCAGGATCTCAGGATGTCCTACGTGTCGCGGCTCACTGTTCACTGGGTGGGTACGCTATGGTAATGCCACGCACAGGTGCCATTATCTTATCAAATAACAAATTTTATCTTATCTATTTTAGGTATTATTGAACCAACCGCCTTTATTCAATTACCTTAGCATTGGTAGGTATTCATTATATATAGAAGTTCATTTATTAAACAGGTTATAAATAACAAGTAAAAAGTAATAAGCTTCTAGCGTTCTTGATGCAAATAAAATCGTCAATTCAATGACAACGATACAAACAAGATTATAAAAACCATTCCGTCTCACCATTTGAGTGCTTCAAACTTCATTTTTTTTTTAAATATTTGAATCGTTTACGTTTTTAATTATAATTCGTAACGCGACCAAACAGTTGGCAGAAAAACTCTGGTTAGCTTATATTTTTTAACGTCTTTGTTACAATTGGTCTCAGACCAATTGCTATACTTAACTATTAAATTGTTTTTGGGAGATCGATTAAAATAAATCGATGATTACTGGGTTATTCTGTCAAAATCAATACAAAAGTTACAGCTACGTTTCAATGGAATGGAATTCCTCGAAACCGCGAGTCTTGTTCTTTATTAGCGTGATATTTAAGCTTTCAAGGGTCATATTCAAACCATCATCACTTCTAAACTATCACACCTAAGGCTAAGATGTGAGACTTATTTTTAAGCACACATTCTGTACTATCGTTCCAATACATCCAAACATATGGTTTGACAGTTCCAATTTTATGAAAAAGTAATTAATTCAATAAATTAAATGGAAAAGTCTCTATTTACTATTTTATTGTTTAGAAATATTTTGCGCTTTTACAAAAATTAAATTACAAAATTGTTATCATAAATTTATTCTCTAAATTATCAGCTATCAAAGGAATCCTCTTCCGTCTTCCTAGGAACTCTCCATGGGTAGCTATGGCTTGATCAGTACAAGCACCCGTGCTTTGAGGAAAGGAAAACAAAATGGCTGCCATTTTATCATGGAGAGAGTGGGAAAAAATAATGATGGTGTCCATAAAATTTACCATATTTTACTGCCCCAAAGTCTCCGATACCCGTAACCGGACATATTGTATGTATTGGCTCTGAACTATCATAAGCTTTATTTCTTTAAACTTACTTCGAAGTAATTCTCGTTTGCCCATATGTAGACACGCGGTAGCGTGTCAAGCCAAGTTCAAGCTATGATAAATATATACTCCAAATTTCATAAACACACCTCAAACAGTTATTTAGATACTAATGTCCAAAAATCGTCATTTTTATCACTGACTGATCTATAGATCAAAATTATAACCCACTTCCAGATGACCTAGAAAGTTTGCCAAATTTGACATTAGATAGGTAATTGGGTGAACACAAAGGAAAAAATGAGAAACTATTAAATTTTTACAATCTTATTTAAAAACAAGACTGGTTAAGTCCAAGTTGACTCGCCCACCGTGGGGGACGTCAATGGCGTGCGACACTAATTAGTAAGGTTTCTTCGTAATTAAAATGTGTACGTCCTATTGAAAAATAAAAACCAACTTTAGAACGGACAAATTAGGGCCTTTCAGATAACACCATATTTGACCGTGTAACTTGCTTTATAGCTTGACCACGGCTGTCATTACATTTATTGAGGTTTCTACAAAACTAAAAAGCTGGAGACATTGCTATAATTTTCCTGTAAATATAGATATACTTCTATAATATGTATAAATTTCAGGTTTTTTTCTTCGCAAACTTCGTAGTTAAGGGGGGAGGCGAGGGATATGGTCATTTTTGAGATTTTTTCATCCTAAATCAAAAACTATGCATGATATAAAAAAAAAGTGGATTTATTTAGTTATAAAATATTTTATGTTGTTATAAATAAATTTCTGGACTGACTTTTAAACTTGGCACCCATTTAGATCTCACTTATTTTGTTGTTGAAGTCAACAACCAAGGCATAGTATTCATAATATTGAACTTGGCTCTCATTTAATTTTTACATTTGTGTTTTGATGGGATTATAAATTCCACGAATATCCCTCATGGTGTTCATATCTGCAGCATTCTCCGACAGCAAAATGCCGTACGACATAATGCTGTGGAAGTAGCTCTGGAATAAACTAGTCTAGCCGTTTCTACGTCATCAAGTTGACGGATTCTTTTGACTGCGTATGCTGTGCTGCAAAACTGAGTCTGTTCGACAAGATCTACGTGAGTCTCCCAATAATCCATAGTAATCCATATATTAAGTATCTTAGGTTAAATGAAAAATACAGTAGTATAAACAAGAATTAAATCTTCAATATTCATTCATTCATTACCAGTTAAACATTTGGTAATATAAATCTAGTACATTTTTGTTTGAATAAAACACATTGAATAAAGTACACCTAAATAAGATGATGCCGTAAGCATCCATCATTCTGCGATCAGTTAACGGCAGAGAGGCTCGAGAGAGAGCTGTGATGTGCCGAGTGACCATCGAGTGACGGCGAGGCTGGCGGCGCGCCAGCCCACCGACACCCACTTGTTCACACAATCACAACACCTATACGAACTGATCCGAACATCAGCAGAGATCACTGAATTTATGTCAGAGTACGGTTTGTGTGACAGTTGAGTGACAGGGCTATGCGCTGTGGCACACGCGATATTACTAGCATCAGCGAACAGATCGGTGTCAGGGGAGCAATTTCCCGGCTTTTTCAATCGATAAACCATGTCAGAGGCCTCCTCCTGAGACTCCGCCACAAGATCTGACATAAGAGAGACTAACTCTTACGAAGAAGGAAAGAAGGAAGGAAAGCAATGTTTCATAGTGACATAGCTACATTACTAAATCAATGACTTGCTTCAAAATACCGAGCTTCTTGATTCTAAAATGCGCTGTTGATTAAAGGTGTGTGCTATGGCCCTGAGGCATTGGAGTCTGCACATTGTATCGGGCCACTGGTTTCCGAGTGCCAACGAGCTGATCCTATCGGCCGGAGCGTGCTCCTCGGATAGCGATCTAAATCTAGATTATTTATTGCATCACAGGACGACATGCGACGCGGGCCATGCTCGGAATATAATAAGAATACGCAGTCGAGAGGCTAAGAAGCACGATGAAAGCATTGTCATTTTGCTTGGGCAAGTGCTTAGATAAAAAGACCAAGACAAGAATGCGAGGGCTGAGATGAATATGAGAGAAGGGAATGGACATAAAAAAAAACGGCGATTACAAACTTCAAATGAGAAAATACTTTCACGCTGGTAATCTTGGACCAGGTTCCTGTCTACTTCAGAGAGAAGAAGAGTCAGAACTACGAAATTGCAATAAAGAATATGAATACAAAAACTTAACCCTTATAAGTTTTTTTTATTGATGTGCATATAAATTACAAAAAGAAAAATCTATAACAAATGACAGATTAAAAATGTATAAAACCCATGACAAAAAAGCCTTATTTCTCTTTCCTACTCTGTCATTAGATCAATCGTCAGATCACCATCTTTTAAAACCTATTCATCGAGACCATTCAAATGAGTCCAAGCACAATGACTGCTGTAGGTTTGTTGGGTTGGGTATCCTGCAGGTGATGATGCAGCATCAAGTTCACCACGTCACGTTGCAAAATTGTTGAAATAACAAGATATCAATTTTTTGTCGCTCCGACATGTGAAAGTTGTCTAAATCCCTACATTACCAGGAAGAGAGCTGATGATCGTCGAACGGTCCAACAGATTTTCTTGAGTCATAGCTAAGAATACTCTCGGTCATCCGTCATTACAAACAAAAAAAAGACTAAATCGAAATTGATTCATCCGCTTAAGATTAGAAGCTAAGATGCCACAGATATACACACATACACATTTTAAACTTATAACACCCCTCTTTTTGGGTCGGGAATTAAAAATGAAAACTCAATTACAAAGACACCTGCCAACATTATACCCAGATATCATCGCTAAGCTAAGCTAAACACAGGTCAGCAGATATCATAGATAGTACAGTGCCTGTGTACATGAGAGACGAGTAAATGCTGGCTAATGCCAAAGGGTGGCGATCGCGATGAGAAAGGACGGGAGAGAAAGTGCGACTCGTCTTTAACGGTCAAATAACAATCTCCGTCGTATTATCAACTCTGAAGTGCTGCAGACAAGGTTTGAATTCGATTCTGCATGTTAGTAAGCTAAGCATCCGATGAATATTCTAATAACTGCCATAATGCGCCGCGCAACTTGCCCACACTCAGGTAAATACGCGCTTCAGTCCTCTATCAAATTATATTACTCGGATATAATTACGGCAAACTAATGTGCTGTTTAAGTTTTATATTCGTTGAAAATACAGCGATGAATAATAACTAGCGAGTGTGCGAGAGGTGTGCCTATTCGTGATAAAGTTGCCTCGCCGAAAACAGATATAGTATTATGTAGGTGAGTGTGTGTGCGTTCAACAATGATCTAACGCGGACAGCGATGATGTAGGGAAGTATACCTACGAGTATATAGTATAGTACCTAGTCATAGAATATAACCTAGATATGAAAGCTCTGTCAGCTGCATCGAAAGCGTCTGTTGATGACGCAAGCCCGCTGTGGCTGCGCCCGCGCACCGCCATTTGCAATATCATACAACGCTGAATATATTTTTAAAACATTCTAAATCTTTTATCAATCAATACATGCATGGTAACATTAAAAAATATATATATATATTTATAAATCTACAATATCTTAGGTATTTATTTGGATTCTAGAAGATTCTAGAAGAGAGAGTTAAAGCCAGACAATATTTTAGTACCCAGCACTGATAGCCCCTAAGGTGGGAGACACGTTCGCACATCAGGAACCAATCTCTACCATTACAATAAATCCTAACAGAAATGCAGGGTATACGTGAGCATGTATAATACCTACGATATAATCATTGAAAACTATTAAAGTTATTTGATGCTTATTGTGTAAATAAATGTGGTCAATAAAAGAGAACGTCTGCTAATATAGTCAACGCCGGGCACCGCCTGCGCGTGCGCGTCGTGCACAACTTGCCGCGTGCCGCGTCATCACATCTGCGCTTGCACATATTTGTCGACATGCTGGTGCAGTTAGCGTTTAGGTTGCTGTAATAATCACATCACGCTGATATTATACTTAAATGCTAGTGTGCTTGTGCGTGTATGTGTATGTCTGTGGTCGCTTCACTCCGTAACGTCTGACCCGATTTGAATGAAACTTGGAATATAGTACATAGTTTAAGACCTAGATTAACACACATAGGCTACTTTCTATCCTGGTATCGCGAGCGAAGCCGCGGGCGGAAGCTAGTGTATACATAAAGATAGATTTGCCACGATGTTATGTATAACGTATAATGTATATGCAGTTCATACTAGATCAGCATCTGTAAGGTAAACGCAGGAAGGACAATGCGTATGAAATGTACAGAAAATGTAACTTAATGTACATCCTTCAACAGCCGAATGGCCAGTCGTGTTCCTCATGCCAGTGCCAATTAGGAATGAGGATTTCTATCTAATTAGATTATCGTTCAAGGTTAAGGAATTTTGGAATTCCATGATATTGTGAGCAATTCCGTCTGCGTCCGCATATAGTTTATTATGTCGTTAATGTAGAGAATGAAAGAATTTCAACATTGGCCGAGCAGCGCCGGCCACGGCCAATGCTCCACATACACACAATAGCTTTCAAAGTAAAGTTGCTGATTAACGAAACAGTTATCCACTTTCATTAGCTGTAGCTTTAGTAGCCAGTGCAACACAAGTATGCTTATAATAATTATGCAAGCATTATTATCGAGACCGAGAGCAACATGCCAAAAGTATTGAGCACGTCGACAACCTAGGGGGGTCTACTCCGCAAAACGAATTCGATTTATTATTATGGTTAAAGATGTATTCTCAAAAAATATTGACTAATTATTTTTAATTTAGAAATTTTAATTTTATATTTAGATCTGTAGGGCATCGGCAGTGCCATGAATTATTCGTCCATTCCCTCTAAATACTCCATACTCTCATTAAAATTAAAATAAAAGCCGACTTCAAAAACATTTATTGAAAAAACTGTAAAACTAAATAGTTAAAAATAATTGCTTATTTTTTGGTTCATCCACCTTTTTTTCTATAAATTTATCCCTTACGATCTATGCGTTTACCACATAGGTAGATTTAGATACCTACCTGTTAGTTTTGGAGTCAGTGTCAGCCAAGGCACGCCAAGGTAGGCGCAGGAGGGCATGTCCGAGGTGGGAGGGGTGGTATCTAGATCTACCTATGTGGTAAACGCATAGATGGTAAGGGATAAATTTATAGAAAAAAGGTGGATGAACCAAAAAATAAGCAATTATTTTTAACTTTTTAGTTTTACAGTTTTTTCAATAAATGTTTTTGAAGTCAGTTTTTATTTTTATTTTAAATTATTATTTATTTCCGAAGTTTTAGTGAATCTGACTTTAAGACGATTACTAAAACTATAAATAAAATTCGAGCCCATAGAAATTTCATTCCCTATTGTCTTACCGCCGAAAAACACAACGAAAAAGAACTTCCAAATCGGTTCATAAATGACAGAGTTATGAGCTAACAAACATAAAAAAAAAATACAACCGAATTGAGACATCCTCCTTTTATTGAAGTCGGTTAAAAAATGAACACATTCTTCACAGTAACATCAATATCGTTCGTTCTATTGTATCGGGACGATGTAACTTAGAGTTAAAGATGTATTCTCAAAAAATATGGACATTTGACTTCATGGGTAATTACAAATTGTATATTTAGAGCTGTAGGGCATCGGCAGTGCCATGAATTATTCGTCCATTCCCTCTAAATACTCCATACTCTCAATAATGTACACATTCTTCACAGTAACATTAATATCGTTTGTTCTATCGTATCGGGACGATGTAACTTAGAGTAAGATTCGACGCGATTATTGATAGATAGGTAAATATATAGATAGATGCGGTGTATTTGCCTACCTATCCCTCATCACGTCGATATGTTTTTCCAAAGATTCGTGTTGGCCTCAACTTGAAGGTGATAATGGCACTATTGAATCGAGCACGCCATCTTCTCATTGAATCAGGCTGTAAATTAAAGAATAATTAAATGATCGAGGTTAGAGTGATGCTGAAGCGAATGTCGCTTTGAATCTAATAAAATGAGCTGGGGGCATTGTATCGAGAGCAGTAAAGTTTTAGAGCGAACGAGTGACGTGACCCAGATGTCGGCGGCGCGGGCGCATGCTTAGATCACTCGCCGGCATAAGCTCGAACGGCTCTTAGACAATAATGCTATTGGTCTGAATTCTTGGTTCGCACTCGATACCTCGGTGTTCGGTGGTGGAGGGGTGTTTGGTTCGGGCCCAGTTACCCAGTTATGTGGTGTGAATTTTAGTACTTTGCTGTTAAACGTTTGTCCATGACATATCACAAAATTACAAAAACAATACAGCTTTATTGTTAACACGTTAGTGTCACTCTGTGTAAGTAAAGCCATTCTTTATATTAACCGAGTAAGAATACCGGTACGTTTGTTAACTCTCTGACGTTGTCGATTGCTCATCGTTCGACTTGTAAAGTCACAAATGTATTTTCGTTTGTTCGTTGTAGAGATTTTCATTGCGGTGGATGGGTTTTTATTAAATGTCTTCAGATATAATAGTGGTCAGGCATAATTTCTGCATTAACCAAATTGTATAGCAAAGACACACAATAAATAACCCACTATATAAAAGCTTTACTTATCATCAGATTATTATCAGCATCTATCAAAAACCATCGAGACCATTCCTATGAGCCCAAACCAACACGATAACTGCTGTACGTTTGTGAGGAGCTGTGTATAATGCAGGTCAAGTGTACCCTGTTCTTGGTAAATCATTTAACGGGTTAAGGTAACAGGTTACCAAATTTTGGATCGCTTAGACATGTAGAAGTAAATCACATTCCTTCATCGACATTGGGAAGAAAAGAGAAGATGGTCTTCATACGGCTGAACAGATTTTCTTAAATCAAAGCTATGAACGCATTTTTTATGCGAAAACATATAAATGGTCTAGAATAATCAAAGATACTTAATAAGATTTTAAGGTACCTACTGTTTATTTTCCGATGAAACCAAAATAAAATATACTTTTTATAAAACATAAACCGACTTCAAAAAAATCACTTCTTACTTGTTGCCCTAAAGAATTTTGAAAATCGGTTCACAATTGACGGAGATATTGGTGATCATAGGGCGAAAATTACAAGTGAGGATGAGGTCTATTGAGTTTTCCGGGAAAAGTACCAACCCCTCAAGAATAAAATTTTATGGGACCACCCGTGAAGCATACTCTTTTAAACAAAAAAAGAATTTTGAAAATCGGTTTACAATTGAAGGAGATATCGGTGAACATACATAAAAAAAGTCGAAAAAAAAGGTTCCGACGAATTGAGAACCTCCTCCTTTTTGAAGTCGGTTAATAAAACACGCCCGATCAAGTCAGTTTTTAAACAAAAAAATAAAAAAAATCGGTTCCTCCGTTTAGGAGCTACGATGCCACTGACAGATATATAAATAAAAAAGCCATTTATTTCCTTATTTGTTTTACATGTTTTGGTTTGTCTTTGATTATCTCCTCAAGTAAGGACCAATGAGGGGGTGAAGGCCTACTCCAACTTCTTCCATGGTTCTCTGTTTTCACCAAGGCTTTTCCAGTCAGACCCAGCTATTTCCTTTATATCATCTTCAAAACGTTTGATGGGAAAGATACCGACTGAATATTTGTTAAATATTTCTGTGGACATTTGCATTAGATCCTTGATCTAGACTCTAGGAGCTCGCGAGCGGCACAAATACTTCAGTGACCTTTCCGATAAGATCAGAAGCCAAATTTCTAACTCTTTGTTGGAGAGTTCGCACGTCGCGCTGCGCTTGCGCCGCCTGCCTGCTCTACGTACGTACATACTAGGGTAGGTAGGTAGCAGGTTATACAACGAGGTTGCATGCAGATCAGATAACAAGACAATGGCGACGTCACAACCGGCGCGACTCACGAACTCTTCGCGACCTACCACCGTCACCGTCACCGCTCCGCCGGCGCCGGCGCCGCGCCAGCAGAGACACTCATACTCATCGTGTAATCGTCGAGTACTTCATTATTATCATAAAGCTTCATGAAATAAACATCTCCGAGTGGTAACTATGTAGCAAACTAATATAAAAACTAAACTGTAGCTAAAGTGGGCGTTCTCAAAGAATTTATAATAATCATTTTCACTTTTAATTTAGGTCTTGGTAAGACTCTTAAGATTCTAGCGAATACATCAAAATGCGCTCATGTTCTTTTCTCACATCGGTCATCATCATCATCAGCCTATAGCGGTCCACTGCTGGACATAGGTCACTCCTAATGAGCGCCATTGCGCCATGTCCTGAGTTCGAGCTTCTACCAGCATCCTTTCGCAAATCGTCACTCCACCTGTTCGCAAGGCGTCTTACACTACGTTTGCCGACGGTCTCCACATAGATAGGCAGGTGAGACAACTCTCCTCTCTGCTTAATTTATTTATAAACATTGATAAGTTGTAAATGTTATGTGTAGTAGTAATAATAATAGTTGATATAGCTTGGTACATGTCATTGGTTTGGAGTGTTATAATGTATGTTTATTATTTAAACGATTAGGTTTACAAGTTTAGTGTTTGTTAGTGCACAGCAGATGGAGTGATACTGTGTGAGTGATAGTGCGGGCGGCGCGTGTGAATGTGAACTGAGCTGTTCCCAACTCATTGAGCCATTGTCGTAGATCTGCATGCGCTGTTACAGAGCTTACGTCAACGGACGCCAGTGTCCCGTACCTTGCATCTTATGATCAATAGTCATCGCAGCAAGGGTATAGTACGCGTTATATAAAAAGAACGCTGGAAGAAGTGGAGGGGGTGTTTCTGCACGGCACGGGTAAATACCGATAAATCACCGCCAGCGTTCTTTTTACGTGACGCGACCTCTAATTGATATGACTATAGAGATAGATACAGTTATGTTATTAGCTATTCACGTTTTTTACGTAGCTACACAAAATTTCACTTTATCGGAATTCTTTACGTAGCTTTAAAGCCTATAATGCCCTAAACACTTGACTGTACACACCATTTACCACTAGATTTCAAATTTAAATTTAATGGTAGATATGCTTCTATACTTAGGTAGCTGTTACACAATATAAATGTATAATGTATATAAATAATGATCATATTACACTCGAAAACAAAACAGTGGTTACAACAGGGTACAATAAGTTGAAGTTTATGAATAAAAGAATTTGTCATCTACACTACCCTCGTACGTCGCGTCGGGCTCAGGACAGGGCAAAATGGCGCTCATTAGGGGAGGCCTATGTCCAGCAGTGGACTGATATAGGCTGATGATGATGATGACTTTACCCTTCCTTATTTTGTGACTCTACATTATATTATAATGCGGTAAAGTTGTAAGTTTGTATGTATAATATGTTTGTTCGACCATAACTCTCGAACCGTTTGCCGTTGGTTTATACAATGTGCATGACATTTGGTAGGTCGATACCGATAGGTTGAACTCGAGAAATTTACTGGTAAGTTCGGTAATTAAACTAGACAGGTGATATTAATATATGGGGTTCCAAACGGGGCTAAAACAAATTTAATAGATGTAAATATATTGAGAGGGGTGTCAAATGAAAGGGTTTTATTTTAATTCTAGAAAAGTTCTTTTGCGTTTATTTTATTACCACAATATTTTCAGAATAGACTACGCTTTCCAAACTATCCTAACTAATATTCTTAATGCGAAAGTGACTGTCTGTTAGTTTTTTAGTTTATCGCTTATGGACAGACCGATAGACGGACAGACAGACGCGACAGGGGACTTTGTTTTATAATATTTAGTGAAGTGATAATGATACGTCCCTATCCCTAATTAAGTGAACGAAAAGACTATACGCAATGAAAATAATGAAAGTATATAGGAAATAACTTTACAAACGCAGATCTACAAGAACCACGTGAGCAGACACCAGCTCCAGTGAGACGACGGACGACGGACGACGGCCGGCAGTGGAGGTGGCCACACAGACATGCGGAAGGAGCCTCTCTCCGGTGACAAAAACAAGAAGCAACAACTAATAATATAGGCCAGCCAACGTGGAGCGTGCTATGCCTAAAGCAGGAAGTTGAATTATCAGATGTGGCGAGTTTCACCCAGCTCTCTGGAGAAAAGCCGTTTCACCGCGTCGAGCCGAGGGACCGCTCCATCGCGCGGAGGTAACCGGCACCCACCCACTGCATGTGCACAATAGTTCGACTAATTCCAAGATCTTCCAAATCCTTAAGCGGCCTAGAAGCTCATAGACTATTGATACCAAAATCTTCTGAATTGTCCTTCTGGATTCCTTTTGGATTGCAAATGATATAGGTATCAATAACACAGTGGAGAAGCCTCGAGTACAAATAATTTTGGACTAGGTACCAAAGACTCGAATTATGCCAAGACATCAAAAGCAAGTCATAAAATCATGTCTAAAAACAAACATTAAGAGACAATTTCGTGCTATTGAGATGAATGCTAATGGAAGATGTGCTAGCCGCTTCCTGGTCGAGTGATTGCGCAACTTCCTCGAGCGCAGTAGTAGGAGGCACCTAGGCACAGCGGTGCGAGTGCCGCGCGGGGCTGCGGGGCTGCGGGCCCCCGCGGTCTCGCGGGGCTGCGGGCCCCCGCGGTCTCGCGGGGCTGCGGGCCCCCGCGGTCTCGCGGGGCTGCGGGCCCCCGCGGTCTCGCGGGGCTGCGGGCCCCCGCGGTCTCGCGGCCCGGACACAGACACATGACAGTATGTGCGGCGAGGGACGCTCATACATCTCCGAGACCAAGGTAAGTATGTGCTTATTGGAAAGTGATGTCAAGTACCTACGTATAGGTAGAGTACGTATACGTACTATTATTACGCGTCAATGCGCATCTCTGCACTGGAAGCTGTGAGAAGCTAACCGTACTCAGCCTGTTTTATTTTGATTCAAACAACAAAATATTTAAAATGTTTTGCACACGTAGGTACCTACTATACATATAGCTGTTCTCTGGCAGAGCAGACTGCTGATAATAACAACTGTTGAAATAATTGATAGAATAACGACGTGTTCTCATCAGACATTGAACATTACTGACATTTTGTCCAGTTATAAAAAAATATTCGATAGCTGTATGAGGTACGATCAAAATTAAAAACACCACGAAGTGTTGCTGCTGAAGACGATCATAACAAACGATTATGGCAGTTAAAACTACCGAGAAAATGTAAACATATTCACCTCTTCTGATGAAAAGAGTGAACTCTACAATAACACTTTGTGTAGATTCCCACTGGAGGGTCATGTTACCTCTTACGAAGAACTTGTGGACTATTCATGCGTTGGAACAAACAGTCGGCGAACTGGCGACATTCGCGGTATCGAGACCATAAACAAACATGTGCAAGGGAACCACATCTGTTTCCTGGAGATAGTTTAGGTAGTTAGTTGGTACTGCATTTCCCGGAAGGCAGCTTTAGTCGAGTTCTATGTGCTTTCATAGATTACGTCTAAAGTAATGGTCATTTGACTCTCTTTTATTTTCATACCGCTCAAGTATAGATAATAAATCTACATAGAATTATGACATCACAGAACACATAAGTCTGTAAAGCTAGGTCTAGATTTCTAGATCCTAGGTACCTGCACCCCACTTGCAAGCACCCACTGCTATATTATCCTCAAAATGTATACAACACATTACTTTCAAGCAATAGGTTGGGTAGGTCTTGGTACTAAGTAGTTGGGAATTTGTTGATGGAGGCCGTGCCCTATCGTCATAGTTGTTGCCGGAGCGCATTCCTCGCGCATCTCCACGACCGCGAAGTAACTGTACCTACCCACTTCACGTAAAACCGAAAATAGACGGCATTCATTCATAGCTTATTCAAATTTCATTAAGAAAAGTAATTAAAACGGCGACCAGCGGGCAATGGCACATCGATGGATTCTGACAGATTCACTATCACGCCAAGGTCTTCTGACGTATCACGTGGGAAACCCGTCTGACTAATCGATGCTGTCTCGATATCTACGTCTCAATCTCCCAGATTGTACCTATTACGTGTTTGTTTATCTCTTACAAACTTCACCTTTCACATTCCCAAATCTTGAACCTACTCGTGGGTGCTCGTGGTTGAATCCACGAGTACCTACCTAGGTTCAGGACGACAATGGGAGTTGTTTGGTTGCGTGGGGCAGGCACAGGCACTGTCAAAGGAGGGCAGGAGATGGGGGCTCACCTTGTGTGTGTGTGTGTGTGCTGTTGTTGTTAGAGTCGGGGCTTGGAAGCGGGTGCGAGGGGTGTCTGCGGGCGCGCGCTCATGACGCGCGGTCGACGACCTGAAGGTAACTGTACGTACACTGCACTGCACTGAACGTCGGCGAACAGACGAGTAGACGCGGGCACTGCGCGGGAGGGACTGTTCACTTCACTGTTGGCGGCCGACGACGGCCGCCGCGTGCGCCTGTCGCGGCCTTGACCGCCGCCCCGCGCCCCGCGCCCCGCGCCCCGCGCTCCCTCGCCCCACCGACCGGCGCATCCGCCCCTGCTGCCTGCTAAAGCCTCCACGGTACCGCAGCAAAGCTTGCAGGTAGCGCGTCGCGGGGGCAAATTAATACCTACCGTTAGATAAGCAAGTCCCAACCCTTCTAGGTTCAGAACGCAGAAACTTGCTGACGCTTTTTAAGTCAAGTTTTAAGCACTTTACTGACTTTACTTAAAAAGCCTGCCTAACGGAACGGCCTGCCTAACGGATGGATATTAGGAAACTACGTATCGAACTTTCGATCTAAAATAAATAATGCACTTTCTTTGTCATCTTATACCTACCTACCTAAGTTATTTTTAAGTTTTCCATGGTCATTTCTTACCCAATAACTAGGCCTATTCGCTCGCTTTCAATCTAGCCTTTTGTTCACGATATGCACGGTAGGTAAGTAAAGTATAATTATTTAGGTAAACCATTTGGTATTGGCCAACTTTTGCAAAACCACCTCATTGCAGGCGACAGTTTTGTGCAAAAAGCCATAAATATTTAGCAAGTTAGGTAGGTAGGTAGATACCTTACGCATCGATGTCACCATCGGCGCGGCGCCGGCAGTGCGCGCATCTCGCATTGTGCACGAGCCGCGCCGAGCCCTGACCCCGTTACCGCACCCGGGCCTGCGCCCGCCGCCCCTGCATCTGCTTCATCGAGCACCCTTCTTCAAACGTTCTTGTCGATGTGGCCTTACTATTTCAAGTGGTTTTTGCCAACGTTTTTCTTGCTCTGCATCATACGAACAAGCACGAACGAAGAAGACACTTGAAGGTTGATTAATGGTGCCAGTCACGAGGAAAAATCAAAACAGCCGTACCAAAACGTAGTAAGCAATTAGGATTGAATGACACATTGCATCGTGGCGGCCGGAGGAAGTTGCCACTTCGTCAGGAGCGGAACAAACACCAGCAATTAAGTCCCCGCCCGCACTTAGGCAGCAACCTCTATACCTACTCGTATCTAAGTAACAGCTGTTTTTGTCTAATGAATGACATTCATAAAGTAAAACAACATTCTAACCGGCCCGGCCCGCTTACATCTACACTAGATATTTTAAAAAGTTTGAGTTTTCGTCATAAAACTCATAATCTCTTGCTATGCTAAGTATTCTTGGTACCTTACCTACCTGCTATGATGAACACATCAGTACACCCACTGTCGTGGTCGGTACGGTTTGTACAAAATTATCTTATCTTATATCAGCTATGAGCATGTCTGATCCCCCGGCAGGGCAAAGGCCTCCCTTCCCTTTCCGTACAAAAGTAGGTAATTAGTAGGGTAATAAAAAGGTCCTCATCGATATGTGTCTGGTGGGTTACGTAGGTGCCGCGCGCCGCGGCAAGGCTCCGCTAATGTTATTTAATTTAGTTTGGGCATTGGTGATTGAGGCCGACATTCTAACGGACAATCGGCTCAAGGCTCGAGCCGACATTTATTATAAACATCACTCTAAAGCTGATCACCCACCTACTTACTACTGAGCCAATTGAAGCCAATTTGATGCCGAAATCAATTCGACAAATGATTGAAAATACGTATCCCTAAAGAGCAAATCATCGAGAGCTCACCATTGCTTTGGAACATTAGATACCAATGATAATGTTGGAACATTAAGTTTTGTTTCTAAGAACAAAAAGTTTGTTAATAGGCACAAAAGCTCGAAATTGGAATATATTCATAAAATAATAGTTATTTATGGAAATATATATTATATTGTAGATGATTTAGTCAGATAAAATCTATCAACAATGCCAAACATACCAACTTTTTTGGTTTACCGTACCAATAATTACCTAAACAAATTAACATTCGCTAGTAGGAATGGAATGAAAGTTAGCTGAACAAATAGGTTAATGGTTTAGGGAAGCACCTCTCTTGGAGCCGTGACATTGTGTTCAATTTCAATTTCAATTTCAATTTCAATTTCAATTTCAATTTCAATTTCAATTTCTTTATTCAACTTACGCATAACTTAACAGATTTTCATCTAAAGCGTTACGCATAAACATATGATATAAAAATCTTATTAATAGTTTAATATACTACGTAGGTATCCAATTTTAATCTTACATCTAACAGCAGGTACTTACAACAAACAAAGGGAAACATTAACAATAAATTATGGAATAAAAATAATATAGGTCACTAATAATTAAGTAGGTAAAGGAAACAATTTACTATAACTATGCTCTAAATATGACATGAGGAAATCAGGCTTATGCAGCAATAACCTTACCACCTACCTACCTACCTACCATGGCACCAATGTGCTAGGTTGCTCACAATATTCAAAGCACGACCTTTCAAGTGATGCCCATTTCCCAGCAAATACATCAAACTCTTGATTTAGGTCTAACAAAGCGTTAAGGTGGCGCTGCGCGCGGCAGACAGGGGATTGCTGACGTGCTACTGTGCGCGCTGGCCTTGGAGCAAACAGAGGTACACGCCCAGGGCGGAATCTGGTGCGATTCTCTGGAACACACAGTCGACTCACCTCAGACAGTAAGTCGGGACAGATAAGAATTCCCCGTAGAACGCGGCAGATAGTGCTTATTTGCTCAGAGAGTCGACGTGTTTCCAGAGAATGAAATCCAAGTGCACCCTGTAGGTATTTAGTGGGGTACATGAAAGGATAGTATGTTGTGTTGTGATGCCGTCGGTCGGTCGTAATAGAAAGAAAGAAGAAAGAATACATTTATTTGACCACAACACAATAACATATCGAACTCATAAGTAGACGAAGCAAACCAAAATAGGCACAAAAGAACATAATTATACTAGCTGGCACGAAAAGATTAGGTAAGTGCCCACCGAGTGGTAGCGAGTCCGCTATGTATCGGATGGAGCCAAACAGGCCCAGACTCAGCTTTTTGCTGTTTAGTCACAAAAGTAGTCAGGTAATAACTACCCACCTGCTCAGCGAAAAAACAGCGCTGATTTTCAGTCTGAGCCTAAAAATTGGATGACGCCACATAACATTGCTATAGGGATAAAATAAAATGATGTATAAAATATACCACTAATAAAATAATAGATATAACTCACATTGAAATTAATACTAATACATAATTAATTAACATATATAGACTAATTAAAAATATTAAGGGATCAAAATAAACAAATCAAAGAAAAGGAAAGAGGAAAAAAATAATAAAAATAATAATAATATTTTAGACAAGTTTACAATTGAATAAAGTGTCATAATAATATAATTAAATAATTACACCTAAGAATTATAACAAAAAACGAGGTACTAAATAAATTGATACCCGTTATATTTGACTGGCTATTCAACAAAATTTGTCCATAAATATTATATAATATAGGAAGCAGCTGTTGATTAGTCCAGAATGGAAACGCACGGCGGCCACCACGCCAAGAAAGTAACAACAAACAGAGCCAACAAATACTGAAGATGGAACACCCACCTAACCACCCAACTTACTAACGCCCATCGTACGCGTTATTATAGTGAGTTGGCGATCATTGACTAGTTTCAGTGGATAAAAGTATTTTTTTATACCGTAATCTAAAACTACCAACTGTATTTAAAGCACGGATAGGTGGGGGCAGGTCGTTCCAACACCGAGATGCCGCGAATCTGAAGGACCCACGAAAAGCAACAGTCTTGTGTCTCGGCGTAACAAAGACGTGAGTACATTCCCTTTTTGTGTATTTACTATACTCTTGAGTCCATTTTAACTTTTGAAATAGGTAAGAAGGTATTTTAGATTTTATAATTCCAAAAAGTAGAGTAGCTAAGTGGAGTTTCCTACGCGCTTTCATTTTGAGTAGGCACGATGAATTAAAATACGGAGTAACATGCATACGAGCTGGAATGCGAAAGCAAAACCGTGCGCAGGCGTTCTGCACTCGCTGAACCATTTTATCAGTTCTGGCTAACAGACAGGACCCATAAACTACGTCACAGTAATTCAATTTGGAAAGGATAAGAGACTCACACAGTAAAATACGAACTTCCTCACTGAGATAGGGCCGAATTTTATAAAGACATTTTAAACGAAAAAAGCAATTTCGCACACATTCTGAAATATGGCTTTCAAAGTGGAGGTTGCTGTCTATGGTTAGCCCTAGATTTCTAGCCTCCGCAACTCGCTCCACCACTTCTCCACCGACCTTGATGTTCAGTTGGATATTGGAAAATTTTCCAAGCCCTGCCCTAGTGCCAATTAGCATGTACTTGGACTTTTTGGGATTTAGTACTAGGGAGTTTGTTTCAGACCAAAGCAGGACTTGCGATAACTCAGCATTTATCTTTATTACAGCATCAAGATAGTTATGCGGCAAGAACGAATGATATAACTGCACGTCATCGGCATAAAGATGGAACTTGCAATGTTTAAAAGCCTGAGTTATGTCTGCACTATAAAGTATGAATAGGATCGGTCCAAGAATGGAACCCTGCGGAACTCCACGTGGTACTAGTTGGAAAGAAGATCTGAGAGGATGTCCATTAGACAGCTTCAGTTCAACACATTGTTTCCTCTGATCTAGGTAACTGGAGAACCATTTCACTGTATTGTTGTCAAAACCATAAAAAGCTAATTTAGAAAGAAGGAGGGGAATACTAATAGAGTCGAACGCTCGGGAGAAATTCCAGCAGGACCAGGATGCCACACATGCCCTGATCTTGAGCTGCTAACAGATTATCAATTACATCAAGAAGGGCAGTAAGGTAATCATCGTAACGAATGATGCTATCTCACATGTGATGCACACGTGGACCAACTAACAGACCGACATAAACCTAGCTAATTTATAGGATGTACCTAGGTACTTGCGTAAACAATGGCGCTATAAACCGAAACTCAACAACTCGATGATTGAGGGAAGTATTTGGTAGAGAGTGGCGGTGTAGCATGGTTTGGCACCCGGGCCGGTATTCTATTGTGCACCCCTGAAATGGAACAACAAATATTAAACTAGGTATAGCTAACGAGACGTTATTTTGCTAAAACATTCGATCGCATTATCAAAATTTACTTTCCTCTCATTTTCAATGGAAATCATGGAAAGACGCGTTTGGCTCATTGGAGATCTTAAGTAGGACTTTATTAGTTTTAAATTTTACAAACAAGAAGCCACCGGGAACTATTTGTGTTTGCAGCGCTAAACTGAATAAAATCAGAATATTCCAATTTTACAATGAATTTCAGAAGCTCCAATGTAATTGCATTAGACCGCTTCTTGGAAAGAAATACCGGCGGTTTGCAAGTTGCGCCTCAGTCGTAGAATCTCCAAAATCATTTCCTCTACAGAAAATAAATAATAGATTTTTGTCAGATTTGGAACCATGTACCACAAAGTTCAGGAGTTTAGGGCTCCCCGCACACGACCGACTTTACGACCGATTGTTTGTGGGAAATATAGGGAGAAGCACGTCATAGACAGAGCGTATACCAACCAGGTTGGACTTACGGAGGAAGATGGTTGGCATTTTCGTAAAGTTCATAGTTTTGGAGTTATGGCATACATGGTCTGATTTTCTGTCATATAAACAGTCGGTCTGTTAGAAGAATGACATTTATTGTCCTTAAAGTAGGTAACGATGGTCTAGCTCTCCGTAAAAATAATTTCATTAAGAAAATACAGTCTCACGTGGGGGAGACTGTATTACGAAAATAAAATAAGTATTTTATTATATCTTTTCAAAGTAGGTACCTACTCGCCACCAGCCTCTATAAAAATTTGCATGCGTCTGAACCAATTTTCGAAACAATATTTCCAGTCCGCCGCAGAAATTTCGTTTTCGGCATGCTCGGACGCTGACAGCGCATTTTCCGGCGACGAAAATTGTTTCCATTTTTTTGAGCAGATTTTTAATTCGTATCGATCGTATCGATCGTATTGATAAATCCAGAACCAGAACTCATCACCTGTTATGATGTCGTTAATACGCCGCGACGAGTCTGCTCCTTTCGTAATCTAATCGTAATCTATGTAATAAAGCTTATTATAAAATATCTGATTATTTAGATGACAAAAAAGCTTGGGATGAAACTGCCTCCAACTCTATCAAAAACAATGTAATAGATATTAAGTACAATGACGTTAAAAAAATATAAGCCAAGCAGAGTTTCTTGCCAATTCTTCTCTGTTTGGTCACGTTACGAATTGGTGGTAAATTAAAAAAATGACGTTTCAAAGTGTACTATACAGTTCCTACTGAATAAATGATTTTTTTGACTTTTGTTTATCATATCACGGCACCATTCCACCCGGGCCTGCATCTGAGCATCGGTGAGGTTATGCGGCTCCAGCGTGAATGGATAAAATGTTTCACTGCTTTTTGCCTTTTCTTCCGTAACAGCCGTCAAAAGGCCATCACTTCTTTCTTCATCCCCCAAACGCTTGACTTCGTTATACCAACGATATACGGTTAGGTTGCCTTGGAACTGAAGTGCCTTCATCCATGATTGTCCGCATGACGCCGCCGCCACGGTTGTTATTGGTAGGTACTTCACAACACTAATCCTATCCTACTATACCAAGTGTTATTAAAAATGTGAAAGTTTGTGAGGATGGATGAATGGATGGATTTTTATTACTATTTCACGCAAAAACTACTAAATGATGAAACCTGGAATATACTACTTGAGTAGTTTGTGACCTGGATTAACATATTTTTATCCAAAGGCATAACGCGAGCGAACCGGTGGGCGTAAGCTAACATTATAATTGCAAAAAATTGTGTGTGTGTGTGTGTGTATGTTTGTTCTCACTGAACTCCGCCATAGCCGAACGGATTTGGATGAACTTGGAATATACATAGTTTGTGACCTGGCTTTACACAAAGGCTACCTACCCGGGTACCGCGAGAATTCGCGAGTGGAAGCTACTGTCATATAGTTATTGTTTCAGTATGTTTGAATCTGTAACCATGGGACAAACCACAGGACAAACGATCCATATCAGAACTGTGCTCGATCACAAATATTTGAGACAAAGTCATCGTATCTTAGACGTTACCGTTTGTATGACATTCAATACCGTAACGTTACACAAAATTTGGTATCACGAAGGATTTGACATTTTGACATTACGTTACTTGTAAACAAAGACGTGTCAGTCTTTGTTTACAACTGATTGTTATGTCTATAACCATTTATATAATATACTGTTACTATCGTAACTAAATGATCTACAACTGACCAAATAGGACTACTCAGACCGAAGCCCGTATTGAAAGCAATTCGAGACACCTTTTAATTTGGAAGGTGATTTATCTTAATTACCGCCGCTGCGATGCGATGCGATGGTGCAGCCGCACGCGTGGAGACGTGGAGAGATGGACCGGAACATTTCGGCCGGTGGAGGAGGGAAGGGGCTGCTCCACTTCCGCCCACCTACTTGTAGCACACACCGCGCGAGTCCCGTTGCCTCTCTGTAGTCTGTGCTGTGGTCCCGTTCGAAGCAGCAGCGCAAGAACACGCGTCATCAGAACTGAACTAGCGCACACTTACACAAACACCAGCTAGCCTACCGGCACTTATTAACTGCGATAGGTATCTGAATCATTACTTGAGAAATGAAGAGAGGCGAATTAAATCTAAGTTTCTGAGTGTGTATGTCACTAATTTACTGTCAATCATGACTAAGAGCCTGCTAATAAACATTATCAGGTCAAACTTTGGGAACAATCACTTGGAGACGTGCTGATCGCTACTAACTACGAAGTTTCTCCTTCAAACCTTGTCACCTACAATATTTGACGCCGGGAAATGGTACCTGGAGTACCTGCTGATGGTTCGGTCACAGACTATATAATGTTTTGTTTGTTTTGAATGCTAAGAAGCATGTCTACTAGCTAACATCTGTGTATTGTGAATAAAAACAACATTGGTAGAGTAGGCGTCATGTAAAAAGAACGCTGGAAGTAGTTGAGGGGGTGTGATAAAATTGCGCACGGGTAAATACCGATAAATCGCCTAACGCGCAGCTACCCCTCAGCGTTCTTTTTACGTGACGCGACCTATAGCAATAAATACGCGGGGATTTGAAACACTTCAAAAGGCATACAATATTCAATTTTTCACAGTTCCCTGTTTACAGTTCTTAACACAACTTCCTTAGTGAATCCTGTAATCTCATTGAGTGATGGCGCAGACCGACTTATCCGGTGTTTGCGGACGACACCGCGCTGCTGGATCTGCGAGGCCTACATTCTTATCAGCACGTTATCAGCGAAGCATCTGCCGTTCCTAATCCTACGGCGGCCGTTGTACCTGAGCAAATCTTAGCAATTAGGGAATAAACGTTTCAGCTGGTTCTTTCTTGGTCACTCTGTTTTGTTACCATAATAAAGAAGTGGTTTAAAGGACCAGAGACTGGAAGGTGTTCACGTACTGGTTGTTGACTATAGAACTTTTTTTTTAAATTTATTTATTTATAACCTAAACAATGTGTAATGTTTCTTATAACTACACCTAAAAAAAACATATTAGGTTTGACAAAGATGTAAAAAACGTGACGTGAGTTGATCTTTAAGACACCCGATAATACCGGATGGCTGGGTGAAGATCTGAATGGTAGGAAAATTTGATATATATTTTTACTATAGGTAGGACCATTTGGAGATGTAAAAACTAAAAACCCGGCCGTCTTCCGAAAATGTATTTAAGTAGTTTTTTCAAAAATCATAAATGTATATTGTACCCACTTAAAAGTAAACTTTACTAGGAACCCTAATCATAGATTTTAATCTAATCTGTGTACAATTGGTACAATAGAAAAATAATGCGTGAAGCGTGAGAATTTGTATCGGAGCCGCTGTCACCGGTTGGTTTCTTCTCCTCAGTCTATGTTTCCATAAGTCTGTGTTTTGGTATATTAATACTTCTAGTTAAAAACGCATTGGCAAAATTGTATAAAAGTAGGTATAAAAGGTATCAGAGATTGCTCATTGCGGGACGACACCCGACGCCCGACGCCCGGCGACGCTCATGTTCTTTCTATTAAAGTTGGTTTAATCTTCTGTGGTGGTACTTATTGGAAAAGATCAGAATATTTCGTTTTGTGGTTGCGGAGTTTTGTGCTGATGTTCGTCAAGCTGTGCGTTCCGTCAGCGTAGAGCAGACAGACAGACAGGCAGCCGGCGCCGGCGTAGGTGTAGTGATCCATCAGCGGCGCGGGTGCGCACGCGCGACCTATATCCCAACAATAGACGCGTCGGACGGAGTTCATTAACTCTACATTCGCAGTCAGCTGTTTAGTGTTTCGATTTTGACGCTTGCGCAGTGTAGGCTCTCATTGCTGCGATAGCTCATATAATACACAAAACATTAAAACCATCATCGTTAGTACAGGTCGCGTCACGTAACAAAAACACTGGCGGTAAACTACGATTTATCGGTGCGTGCGCAAACACACCCCTTACCCTTACTTCCAGCGTTCTTTTTACGTGACGCTACTGTTACTAGAATCTTTATTAGTCTAAAAAATAGGTCCTTTACTGTATTCAGTTTTGTGTTAAACAAATTCTCTTTATCTTATCTTATCTTATCTTTATACAGAACAAATATCCTACTGTCGAACCGATTTTTTTTAAAGCGTTAACGATGATCTGAAAGGAACAATTTTTTGTATAATTTCGGGTTATAATCACCCGTTAGGGTTATTCAACTGTCATGTCGGTACAAACGGAGCCGGTTACAGTGACGTTGACGTGGTGTTTGTGTTACTAATTAGTATCTGCCAGCAGTCAAGTACAGTATCGTACCTAGTCCGATAGTGGAGAGGCGGCGCGCGGCGGGAAGTGAGGCGCCACCGTTATGTTTGACCGTACAACACGGCTTTAGGAATAGCTGTGTGTATAATACAAGGTGGAGCAAAATTTTATCTCATTGAAAGCACACAGATAAGTACCTTTTCTTTTGTAGTTAGAAGGTTTTGTTCTGAGGAAACTGTAGGTTTATTTTGAAAGAAAAATATTTGCATTTTCGGATTTTTGGAAAAATGTACAGTCAACCTAGTAAATGATAATTTTCATTTAAAAAAATAAGTTGGTCTCAATCGACTTTATTTCCCAACAGAAATACTTTTCCCGAAGTAACTTACCAAATCAAATCGTAAGATAAAAATTAAAATCAAAATTTAAAAAGTTTTCCATACAATTTCTTTAAAGCGCACTACATAGAGTCCATGTAATGCCATTCGAACACTTGCAAACTTGGACACACAACCAACACTTGGAAATACTGTTCTTATTTCAAATTTAGCTTTGGCAGAATGATGATGTATGTATGATGCATGAACTCAATGTTAAGGCGAATGAAGTTTCATAAAAATTGCCTAAAAAACTTTTTTGTAAATTTCGCGAAATCTTACAATTGTACACTGTATATCTACCATCCTATCCTACGTTGCTAGCACTACCACAGGTGATGTGATGATAGTAACTATTCTTAAAAAGAAAAAAACCTAACCTCTTTGGTAATTACTAAGTCATATGGTCATAAGACTTAGTTGTTACCAAAGAGGTTGGATTTTTTTTATTTTTTGGAATACTTACTATTTAATGTATTTTTCTATAGTATGTTTTTCCGTAGTCGTGAAGTCTCCGACGATCGGCGATCACATGGACCAAAAATAATGAAAATATTATCATACTTAAAAATCACATTTTAATCAGAATATTAATTATACGATTACAAGCAGGTCATGCTTGCATTACAATTGTATGTAATTACATAAATCAATTATGTTTTGTTGCGTAGCCATGATGTATATCAGCCGGCTTCCCAGGTGGACGTAGAGAGTTCTCCACCTGGCAGCACCTGGTGGTCAGTGCTCCCCTCGGCTTGCCCCCCGGGTGAGGCCTCGACCCCTGCCTTACCCCCCTCCTCCTCTCCCGCCTGCTCCGGGTCTTCTCTGGTCGCTCTCACGCTCGGCTCTATCCTGAATCACGACACATCACAGTTACAAACAGCTCGAGACGGCTGGTCCAAGTAATCACCTCCTAGCTTAGCTGCTACTATGTTCAAGAACAATTCTCGGAAACAGCTGAAACTAACTTAACTGGTTATATCTAGTTAAGTCGAACCGACCGAGTTTGAGTTTGAGTTTGAGTGGCAGGAAGTGAAAGAGGAAGGCCAAGGTGGCAGCGTCGCAACCCTAGCAACCGGTCTAAAACAATTTAAATACTAAATGATCTCTCACATCAAAAATACTAGCAAAAACTTTACATACACGCAACACTGGTTCGGATCAATGAAACGACTACTAAGAGCTTTCACTCTTAGGCTTCCTTCTTTTTCGTATAAGTTTGTAGCCAACTCTGGTGTCGGAGTTTTTAGGCCGCCCGAAAGCCTCCGCCATAGCTTATCGACTGAAAAAGCCGGGACCAACATCTTAACGTGCCCGGAAGTGCTCAGATCTAAATGCCACTAAACGGTCACCCATCCAACTAGTGAAAGTGATTTTTTTTTATTCAGTACGCAAATTACAGTACACTTGAATCGTCATTTTTTTAATTTACACCAATTCGTAACGTGACCAAACAGAGAAGAATTGCCAAGAAACTCAGTAAGCTTATATTTTTTTAAATGTCAGTTTTACATTATTTTTTCTTAACTATTACATTGGTTTTGAGGGAGTTGGAGACAGTTTCATGCCAAGCTTTTTGTCATGTAAATAATCAGAAAGGAGAATGCCGTCTGATGTATGTCGCTCGGTACCAAGACTAAAGTGAGTGCGTCAAAAAAATATCCAATAAGTTTTTAGTCGATTCTACTGTCAAAATAATAAAAAAATGAGGGTAATTGCCATAGTTACACTTTACATCAATGTTTATTGCCATAGCAACGTATATATCATTGGTTGTTGTAGTCTAATGGCGGCGTGCAACGGAAACCAAATCAACAAAATATTTTTTTACTTGATTATTAATCGAGTCGGTGTGTAAAACTAAAGAAAATGTTAATGTCAATATAATCAATTTTATGGGATACGTTCGGTTTTGACGTAATTGGTACGGGTTCTCGGCATTCTCCTTTTATAATAAGCTTTATCACAGAGATTACGATTAACAACATTTTTAAATTAATTAATAAATTTTTTAAATATAATTTGGAATTTTGTTAAAAAACCGTACGTTTTGCCCTTTAAATGATTGACTAACTTTATGGAGCCTTACAGTAGGAACAGCTAGTTTATCTTTATTTTTTCTAGTGTTAACATTGTGATTGTCGCTATTTTTCTTAAACAATTTTATATTTATTCGGACATACATTAAGTTTTCATTTATATATTGGCACGGCACAGTCATAACATTTATTTCTTTAAACTTAGTTCTAAGTGATTCTCTGGGGCCCATATTATAAATTGCACGAACAGCCCTCTTCTGCAGCACAAATATGGTGTTGATATCTGCAGCCACACACACACACACACACACAACAAAACAACAAAATTCCGTACGACATAATGCTGTGGAAGTAGCTGAAATAAACCAGTCTAGCCGTTTCTACGTCAGTAAGTTGACGGATTCTTTTGACTGCGTATGCTGCAGAACTGAGTCTGTTCGACAATCCATATTATGTGAGCGCCCCATTGAAGCTTATTACCTAAAGTTATGCCTAAAAATACAGTAGTATTCACAAGATTTAAAGCTTCATCCTTTATTTTAATGTTAGGTTCAACTTGTTTAACATTTGGTAATATAAATCTTATACATTTTGTTTCAGTCTCGTTCAGTAATAAATTATTTACATCAAACCAGTTCACAATTTTCGCTATTGCATTGTTCACGTCGTCAAAATTGGTCTGCCGTCGCTTTAATTTAAATAAAAGAGACGTGTCATCCGCAAACAATACGATTTCGTGGTTGTCTCTCACAAGTTGAGGTAGGTCGTTGATGTAAATTAAAAATAAAAATGGTCCAAGTATTGACCCTTGCGGTATACCCATCTTTACTACGGACCCTGGAGAACACTTTCCATTTACGTCTACTTTCTGTATTCTGTCAGATAGGTAAGAAGTGAGAAGGGCTAAAGCCTTACCCCTGACACCATAGTGATCTAGTTTCCTGATTAATATTTCATGGTGTACGCAGTCAAAGGCCTTAGACAAATCACAAAAGAAGCCTAAAGCATCATGTGAGTCCTCCCAGGCATCGTAGATATGCGATACCAACTCAACACCGACATCAGTTGTTGATCTGCCCCGCGTAAATCCGAATTGTTTGACATCTAGTAAGTTGTTAAAGTTAAAATGGCTTTGCAGCTGACTAAGAATAAGCTTTTCAAATATTTTACTAAATGTTGGCAGTACTGATATCGGTCTAAAGTTAGTAGGGTCAGAACTACTACCAGATTTAAATAGAGGTGTTATTTTACCGTGTTTCATTTCAACTCACCCCAGTCAATACATTCATTAAATATAAACGCTAGTTCTGGTGCGATAATGTCAATCAAAGATGTTATAAAGCTAACAGAAATGCCCCAGAGATCCGTAGTTTTTTTAACATTAATCAGTTTGAACGTTTTAATAATATCACTACTGTTAACATATTTAAAATAAAAGGGTATTTTGCATTTCGGTACATTTTCATTTAGTAATGAATCCGCAATTGTAGGGGAAGAGTTTAAGGATATAGCGGTTGAGACTGGAATGTCTGTAAAAAAATATTCAAATGCTTTGGCAACATCATCATCTTTTTTGATAATGGTGTTACCAATATTTAATTTGTACTCTTTAGTGTTATGGTTGTCTTTTCCAGTCTCACTGTTAATTATTTTCCAAGTGGCTTTAATTTTATTACTACTGTTTCTAATCTTCGAACTAATATTATTAGATTTAGCGGCACATTTTTTAAAAATTTCGAGTAATTTTTTTCTTTAAACTTTTCACTGAAATTATATTGTTTTTCACTGTAAAGCTCATCATTTTTTTTTCTGCTTATATGAATTCCCACTGTTGCCCACTCACAAAATGTAGGATTGACCGCGCAGTTATCGTTTAACCAAGATGATCAGGTAAGAACACCGAAGTAAGGCACGGCACGAGCGCCCTTGGGCTCGCCGATGTCTTCTGCATGGAGACGTGTTGTACCTGGTGAGGAAGTCCTCTAGCAGAGCGAGTCCCCTGCCGCAGACGTGGCGCCACGCGCGCTCGTGCCGGCGCCGGCGCCGCGCCTCGCCGCGCAGCAACCGGCACACGGCGCGCTCCAACCCGGCTCGCGCGCGCCGCACTACCACCCCTGCACACGCACTCAACACAATGCGCGATGATAACGCCTTTCATATGGCTATATGTCACCGGGACGCCAACCAGTCGCCGCTACCAACTAAATGTATACTTACAGCTCTATACAGTTAGTCACCTGGTGACCACCAAAAGGACACCACAATACATTTTGTTGGTAGCCGGCGACTGGTTGTGCCGCCATGGTGTGGAGATATATAGGGCTTACAAAGGGACATCGTCACGGATACAGTTCCGTCACAAGGCAACTGCAGAGTGCTGGACTGTTACCGTCTTGCTGCCTCAGCGATTTAGACTGCATCTAAGGGTACAATCGAGAACTCTCCCACAGATTGGGGACTCTTCAATTTGACCCTTGCTCTAATATCATACATAGTCCAGGAATATTAAGGGTCTCACGACGATACGACTATCTCTCATTCTGAGATGCACTCATTTGACTAATATTCTTGGATTAACAAGTTTATTCGTCTGGCAAAACTTGAAGTTTAAAGTTTTACCCAAACAGGATGTAGGTACTAGCAGGATGTAGGATACGGCCTCACTGTCGCCGCAATTCAATTTGCAATTAGTGTAAAGCGGGGAGAACCCATCGTCAGACACGCTGCACGCTGCATGTAGATGGAGGTCAGACTGACCGCGCGTGGTGGTGTGTCCGCTGGCGGAGGGGCGGAGGCAGTCAGTCGGCGGGCCGCGCGCGCAGAGCTCCGCGTGCAGCTCGGAGCCCTCGCCTGGCTCCGGCTCCACCGGCTCCAGCGCCGCGCCCGCGCCGCCCTCGCACTGCTCCAACTCTACCGCAGTAACAATACGATACAGAGAATATCCATACCTGCTGACATTTCATTTTTCGGGACATTTAGTTTATCAGTACCGTAACGATGCATGGCTAGGTTCGCATCTTTAGTACTTATTTCTTTTAGTCCTCTTGGACTGGTCTGGTTCTAGAAACAGAATTTCTGTCATAAATTCCTGTTGATAATTCGTTTCAGCATACATTTTTAAGCTATTGCATAGCTTCTATCGAGGGCCTTGAGCGCGGGGACCGAATCCAGAAATTCCGTAACGAAAAAAAACTTCACGCTCCCCACTCCGACGGGCACGGAGGTGTGGCTTGAAGGCCGTGCATTGTCTAACGTCGTTTCTTTTCGGCAGTCTTCGACACGGTGTTTGTGTGCGTGCAACTAGACGTATTTTTATTAGAAAAAAAATTGTTTTCTTATCGGTCACCACGCTCAAAAAGTGTAACTTGAATTAAGATCAAAGAAAAAGAAATACTGCATAAATAAAATAAATAAATAATTATAATTGCATAAGTTGATACAAAATGCTATGCAATAGCTTAACCGCGGCAGTCCCCGAGTGCCACACGTCTTTTTTTTTATATTTTTCAACATAACGCAACAAGTATATAGGTCGCGTCACGTAAAAAGAAACGCTGGCGGTAAGCTGCACTTTTGGCGATTTATCGGTATTCTATTTACCGTGCGCAAGCACATCCCCTCCACTTCTTACAGCGTTCTTTTTACATGGCGCGTACTATACCTACCTATTTGAAAGAACTCAGTCTTTGGTTGTATCTGCGGTGGTGAGGACGGAGAGAGCAGGGGCGGGGCTGGCTGCAGGGGCGGGGGGCTGTGCCACAGGGGGTCTGCCGGCGCGGGGAGACTCGGGGGATCCGGCGGGGGAATGCCCACTTTGGGGGCGAGCTGCAACCGCAGGGGAACCGTCCCTTTGATCTGTGAGCCGTGAAGCAGAGTATTTTTTGTTGACTTACTTCTATTACCGTTTAGCAATTCATTTGAGTCCAAAATTATGGATAGAGAATCATTGTAGGCTTTTTTACCCGACTGCAAAGAAATAGTAGATTGTTTTACAAGGGACTAAACAATCCCATTATATACGAGGTTGTTATACTCCCGAGCGTAGCGAGGGAGGATGACAAGACCGAGTTATAATGGGTGGTTTTGGCCCGAGTAAAACACTCTACTTTTCACTTCGATTGCGAGAAAATAAAAAAATTCAAAATTAGACAATTTTCAGAAATTTTATTAAAAATTAATCAACCTTCATAAAACATCACCAAGACGGTTCTATTTAAAAAAAAAAAGATTGATGGAGCACCAAGAAGTCGAGTTTTTATGTAAGAGAACGAATGCTTTGTACGGGCTGATGATTTTAGACAAACAATAAAAAGAAAAAATACTTTTTAGCCCGAGGTATTAAACTCGAGTTTTAGGCCCGCTAAGCTACACTATTATGATACACTTTTTGAGCAAGAGAAGTGAAAAAGGAATTTGTTTTTACAAGCTGTTATTTAAGTTGCATTGTTTATATTATGTAGGTATGGGGCAAATCTTGCAACTGCAGTTTAAAGCAATTATGCTCAACCTGAAAATGAAATGTGCAATGCATGATAACTATGATTAGCTAAAGTTTGAAATCCAATATGGCGGCGGCCCAAGATGGCGGACTAGTTATTTTTAGTGCACACCATGATATGGGGTTTTCTGAGAAGAATAACAGGGCAAATAACCTATCTTTTTAGCTATTTAATAAAAAAATAAATAATGTTTGAAGTAATTTTTTATACTTTTAGAAATTTAAATAAAAGCTTGTATTTTTAACTAAGAATTGATTTACATTAAATCTAAAAGATTAACATAAAGTGATAAGGAACTGTATTTTTCTTGAAGCGGTAGGTTTACTCAGTATTTACATAGAGAACTATGTACCATGAGTATGGTACTAAGATATGGGCGGCAGTGGGAGACGATAGGGATGCAGGCAGGCTCGCTCACCAGTCCGATCACGTTGAGGACGCGCGCCTCGTTACGCGAGAGCCGCAGTGGGCTGGCGGCGGGCCCGCCCGCGGTGGAGCACTTCATCTTCAGCTTCATCAGCTTCCTCTTCGTGTTGTTCTTCAGGTCGCTCCACACCTGCACAACACCACTCATACAACTGACAACAAACGGCGACAGACCACAATCTGGGCCCACAAATGGGATATGTGATGGGTGGACATGGACAAACTCGTTCTACAATCACCTAATTTCCAGCTGTGCCCCAACCATGGGACGTCAAAACTCCCAAATCGCGTCAAGAGGCAGCAAATAAAGTCTTTGTAAAAGAGTCACCTGGCGGTTCGGGGTCGGGCCTCCAGAGGACGCCTGCACATCTACAGCTGTAACACCTCAACACCTGCGGCGATGCTGATGCATCAACTTAGATATATATACGACATATAGACGATAGGGCCGAAGAGCCTTAACACTTTATTATAGGTGTTGGTAACTCATGTATAACTAACGTTTTAAGCTTCACGCGTCTGTCAATTTGTCTGTAATTTAACCGGAGCCGCACCTTCAAACCACCACCACCACACCACACCAGCCTATATCAGTCCACTACTGGACATAGGCCTCCCCTAATAAAGGGGGATATGCCCATAATCCCCACGCTGGGCATGCGGGTTGGGGATCGCAAGGCACAGCTTCTCGCACCACCGACGCTGCTGCCCGTCGATGGCCAGGGGATTTAGCTGTGCCGATTAAGGCTGTGCTATGCCGCAATCAACCGAACCTTCAAACCGAAACATAGCAATGTTGGATGACTGTAGAGACAGACGTGATAATAATACTTCAACGGACGAGCGCTTCTATTCGTCATCATCATCAGGAGTAAAGCAGCATTCCTTCCACTCCGCACAATTCGTCGCTACTACAAGCCAAGATCTTAAATGCGCGTCAGGCTCATCTCGCCATCTACGTGAAAAAAATCAAATTTTTCGTGGTTCCATTATTTTTTCCTGTTAATGGGACCACGAGGGAGAACTGTTTCTCGTAGTCCCATTAGTATGGTGCGGTTGTGGAACTTTTCGTCCTATATATATTTCTGCATAGATAAACTTTTTCGAGCTTGTCGTGAAGAGTCGCTTGAGTGCGAAAAGCATACCTTACTAAGACAAAGTTTGCGTTAACTATATTTTTGTATGGAAATTATAAAGTTTTACAAACTTTCCACTAGGGGCGCTGTCTATCCTTATTTGATTGAGGTACCGGGCATACAGTAGGTTATGATATATAATAGTAAATAGTATATAGATAGTATAATTCAAAGTAGTAGGAGCGAGACCTTCTTCCACTGGTCGAGTGAGCGCGGCGGCGCGCCGTCTTGGCTCTCGGCCTGCAGGCGCGCGCACAGCTGGCTCCACGCGCGCTCCTGCAGCACGCGCGCCTCCACCGACCGCCGCGCCTTCAGCAGGTCGCCGTATCTGTACACCATACTATTTTTATACTACTAAGTTAGCAAATAAGCATGCGGTCCTCCCGATGGTAAGCGTTTCCCGTCGCCTATGGACGCCTGTTACATCAAGAGGCTATAACATGCGCGTTGCTGACCCTTTTACAAATTTTAAAAGGCCCATTAGAAACGCTGCATATTGTAGTCTCTGGGGAATAAATACCTCGGCAGGGAGACCATCATTCCACAGCTTGATTTTTCGCGGGAGGAAATTCCTCTGGAACCTCCCAGCGCGAAAAGATATAGGTGGCAATGTTCGTGCATGATACCTGCCGATGTCGAGAGGTGCGAAGATAGATAGAGACACATACATTTAATGAACATTCTCTCCCGAGTCGTGGTCAGGAACTGAGTTCACCATGGTACCAAAACACAATACCCAGGCCCGGAACCAATATCCACCTATAGGTACGTAAAATCATGTAAAATCTGTCCCACAGCGGAATCAAACCCACAAACTCTTGCTTCTTAGCCAGTTTTTCGTCTGAGACCAGTCTAAATAGGATAGAATATTCAACTTACACTATAGGAACTAATTAGTTTCGGTAAAGGTACTAACTTCTCCATGAAGGCGATCATTATCTCGAACTGCTTGGGATTGGTCCTGTTCGTGTTCATAGTGTTCTTAGTTCCGGTCCGTCTCTGCAACAACACAAATAACATCGAGCCAGCGCTGGAGGGAAGCGAGCGAGGTCTCAGTCGCAACTAGGCAATATTGCGTTGGATGTAGATATTAGAGTGACTCGGGCATTACTTTGCAGAAATTAAAAGATATAGTAAAAATATTTAGTAGAACTTCAACCATCTCTAACAACTTCCATAAAAGCCCAACAGAAATTTGAGAATGTTTCGCCTTCCATAAGGCATCCTCAGTTTTCTGTTGGCGCTCGGCGAAGAGATACGTCTGCGGAGTGCCGAAGGCGGACAAAGAGTCGATCTTATCTTGAGGATGCCTTATGGGGAAGGGGAAACATTGCCGAGTTTCTGTTGGGTTTTTGTGGAACTCGTCAGAGAAGGTTAGCAGAATTTTTACTAAATATTTTGTTGAGTTTGAGGATAATAATGTTTATTAGTACTAACTATACAACCGTTTATCCAATGTGTATGAAACTTGCTAGGTCAGTAGGTGAAACCATGATTTGCTGGAAAGCATATTAGAAGGGTTGTAAAGATATTATCGTGTTACTCTCACCAACATAACCTATAGATAGAACAATACTGTACATATACTGACATGGTTGTCGCCAAACCTTTATTTAACAAACCGCACCTAATTTCTTATCCGAGTTTGATGAAAGATGTTTGATGTGCCAATCGATTCGTTATCGAGATCCGGGTGGCTTAACATAACAGATGTTACATCCAAATAAATGAGGGTCTCTAAAATCATTATTTTGCCGTGGAATTGAATGTAAAATGAAAGAGGAGAAAATGTTATGTTCATCTAAGTATAGCACAAATGAATTTAATACCAAGCGACGTAAAATCAATTTTAAACTTTATTTCAGCGCTTATGAATACTAATAGCGCCATCTATGAGCACCGGCAGTTCTAAATATCAATCATGTAAAAAGAACAAAATACGACACACGGACGGCTATTATGATTTTAACTAATCGTAAGTAACAGTACATATATCTACATGTACTGTCACTTGTTGTTTATATTAGTAGCTACTAATATAAACCTTAAACCTGTTTTTTACTTCTTTGTAGTCGTGTTTTAGTTATAAGTTGTACTTTAATTTTAGTCCACTTTTTTTTTAAATCACGGAATCTTACTATACCTATTTCATTTGGTAAGTTACTTTAGGCAAAATGTTCCGGTTGGGAAATAGAGTCGATTGAGACTTACTTGTTTTTTTCGACAAGTAATTTTCTAGACTGACTGTATATTCTTTCAAAATTCCGAAAATGTTTTTTTTTTCTTCAAAATAACCTATAGTTTCATCATTCATTGAACAAAATCATCCAACTAAAAAAAGGTGTCTGCCCTCAATGAGGTAATATTTTGCCCCCACCCTGTATGTCTTAACACGTGGACTGCAGGCCTTAGACAGCCGGCCGGCCCCATGCCCGACGAAAGCGAGCTGCTGCGCTTCCACAGTTGTGTTATTCAGCACTTAAAACGTTAATTATTATAAATGTAGTAACATGATTTTCATTAAAATATTAGTGTTCCTAGTTCCATAGGTAGGTACCTAAAACCTTAAATCAAAATCAAAATATTTATTTGCAAACGCGGTCACCTAGGACTTAGGTAGGTACCCACTTCTATTGAGCAAGGTGTGTATATTTCCTTAGCATTAGAGAAGTGAGAACTCGAAACGTGAATTCGTGTCCGTGACTCACGCACCACGTACGGCCCAATCTCGGTGCTCACATTAACATTTTCACATGTTTACTGGACTATGTAGTCCAGTAAAGATGGTAGGTACCATCTTATCAAACCATTCGTTTAATTTTTAATTTGGTAGCATGATTCCACAAGTAAATATGAAATTCTCACCTAAATTCGATGTAAACAAATAAATAATCCTCACCACAGTCGAGACGTCACCGATACTAACGAAACGTGCGAACTGACAGCTGACATAAGCGAGCGAGTTTCAACCACGTTCCATAGTTCATTCACACTAGTCTCGTTTCTTTCAAACTACATGGGAGTAACAGAGACGGAGCGTTTCGAACGAGATGAACCGGCGCGGCGAGTACCTATGGGGAGAGCGTCGCTAGAGGCGAACAAACGAAAACACGAAATAATCAAGTTATTTAGTTCCCATTTCGACCACCGAACGGCACAGATAACCGGCTATAGGGGAATCATGAATGTTCACATTGTTATCATATCACATAGATGTTAAAGCACGACTGAAACAGGTACTTATACCAGTATGCGGAAGCAGGAATGCTAACTAATATGAGTTACTTTTTACATTTAGTATCTGTATTCTGTGATTTAGTCAAGTTGCTTCCGCACGAATTGAGAATTAGTTACCTTCGTGCTTTTGCGAGCGTGCTTACGTATCGTCACGTACGAGTCGCCGCGCCCGCGCCAGCGCCATCTGTCGGGCGGGCGCGTGGGACTGTTGGTGGGTGTAGGAGTAGGTACGATGCCGAGACGACGTGTCGACGCGACCGATACTGGATACTGTAGAATCCGCGCCACGACCCATGACCGACGGCAAAAGGGGTACAACTCGATTCCGATAGTTAACTATTGGCTAACTACGAGTGATTTTGTCTGAGAAATGTCCGGAATCTCTTAGGCCAGAAGAGCATAATTATTGTAAATAAAAACGAAATAACAACCAAATGTTAGTTTTATTTACTATAAGTTCTGCGCTGCGTCTATCGTTCATGAGTGGTCGCGCGGATCAAGCGCGGACATTTTTGTGCAGAGGAAATATATAATGTTCTCAAATCATCGTAGGTTAGGTATGGTCATACGTTAGGTTTAGGTTTAGGTAGGTAGGCTACAGTAAGCGTCCGCGCGCAGGCCGTTTCACTAGCGTGGTTCCCGGACAAAATGTAAATAGTAGCCATCGAGATAATTATAACTCTACAGAGTGATGGTGATAGTCTTCAAGTGAAAACTGTCAAAAATCGTCCAAGCATATTTGACATAAATAAACATCAAAATGCCAAATTTGCACTAATTTAGACCTCATGTTGCTTGAAAGGTGTTCAAAGTCCGCGCAATTGACAGCTTGCGCAGAGTTTTGGTGCAGACACTTTTTTCCACGTTTTCCACTCTAGAGTATAAATATCTCGATGCTAGTAGCACTAATTATCTGTGATATTGATAATATTATGTAGGTACTTACCCACTAGTTAGGATGTGAAGGTTCGCCGAAGCAGATGGACTCGGTAGGACGCATAACGCTTACGACTCTCCCAAGTCTACATACCTATCTAAATAAATATTAGTAGACGTTGTCATATCATAACACACACAGCATCATGTAGCCCCAGATTAAACAGAGCTTGTATTATGGGTACCTAACCACATGATTTTTATATGTATATCTACTAACATTTTTTTAAATACATACTGATTATACATAGAAAACACCCACACCCGAGAATAATATTCGCAGAACATGCAAACATTTGTCCCGCAGCAGGAATCGAACCCGCGACCTTCTGCGTCTCAGGCGGACCTTTGCCCACTGCGCCACAGAGGTCGTAATCATCATCATCAGCCTGTAGCAGTCCAGTTCTGGACATAGGCCTCCCCTAATTAGCGGCATGCGCCCTGTCCTGAGCTCGACGCATCCAGCTTCTACCAGCAGCCTTTCGCAAATCGTCACCCCACCTGGCCAGAGGGCGTCCACTACGTTTGCCGAGTCGCGGTCTCCACTCCAGAACTCGTTTATCCCAACGGTCGGTTCTTCCGCAGATATGGCCAGCCCACTGCCACTTCTGCAGCTTACTAATTCTCTGAGCTATGTCGACCACTTTAGTTTTATGTCGGATAGTCTCGTTGCGGATTCTATCCTTCAGAGAAACTCCGAGCATAGCTCGTTCCATAGCTCGCTGAGCGACTTTAAACTGGTGGACTGGGCTAGCCGTACTGTGAGTGTCCACGTTTCGGCTCCGTATGTCATGACGTGTAGGACGCACTGTTTGAAAACTGTCGTTTTCAAACATTGTGGTATGGGTGACGAGAAAACTCGACGTAGTTTTCCAAATGCTGACCAACCCAGCTGAATCCTCCTCTTGGCCTTCTTCTTGAAGTTGTTTCTACCCAACTGCAATATCTGCCCGAGGTATGTATACTCCGAAACAACTTCAAGAAGGTGTCCATTAACGACGACAGGACTCGGATCAATTCGGTCATTGACCATGACTTTGTCTTGTCCAAATTCATGCCGAGACCTATCTTTCGCGAGGCTGATGCTAGGCCGTCCAGCATCTGGTGCAAATCGTCATCGAGCTCGTCAAATGTCTCGTAATGACTGCTATTTTCCTACGTAGATGGTGGATGTCTACAACCTACAACTAGGTAGGTACTTACCTAGTTACTTGTACTAGGTACCTAGGTTAGGTTAAGTGGGGACTTAGTAATGTAGGTAGCTAATAAATGTTTTTCTATTCTACTTAGGTACGGCCTAAGACTAGGTGACTGACCATGGCCCATAGGGCAGAGGGCAAGTTGACAAAAGACGCTTATGTATTTTAGTAGCTAAGGTACAGAATAAAATATAGTACAGTAAGGCACAAAAAGCTCTGCCATTTGACATTTTGACGAAATTGGCTTATTGAATACGTTTGCGATTAGGAACTATAGAAGTTGAGTTGGGAAATGTCAATGTGCAGGGACCTTCACATTTGGCCTAGCAGAAGCAAGCCTAGCCACCAGCTTATTGTGGTGATAATACCCACCTAAACCCAACAAGTCATAAATATATGAGTCCTTATCGTCTAGATACGAGGCAAGGAGACGAACTCAATGGGGATAATTGGAAGAATCCGTAGTGTCGAGGTGCTTTGGACTCGGGCACAAAATAATTTTTCTTTTGTAACTCGGGCTCTAACTGGCATGTATACGAATGTATGTAGTTCAGTCGGCGCTTGCGCATCGCTATGCCGTGTATGTCAACCTCTGGCAGTCGGTCAAACATTAGGAAAGAACGTAATTGGTATCTACTCGTACGTAACATGACATCACACACGACGCAACGGAACATTTACAACGAGCTCTTGCAAGGAAATTACACGTCTCCTATTGTAGCTGTGCTTACGAACTGGCGAGTATTCTGTGACGCCTCATTATGAAGTTGCCCAACAGTGGCGGCCATCCGGAACGACCGCACGCCCATCACCAGCTCTGAAGAATTTCTTTGAAACAGCTTCCATACCTACAAACCTTCTAGATCCAGCGATGGCCATGCTCAAAACAATGTAATCCTAGATGAACATATGATTTTATATTTCCGTCAACAAAAAACCCTTGTTACTAACCTGATCCTGTTTACCCATAACGTAGGTAGGTACTTTACCCAGTTTCCATCTACTCTTTACCTAGTATTACCATAATACTGATCGTTGGAAAACACCTAGTGGACGTTAATAACCCTCAATTATAGCACAATCAGTGTCAGTTCGCACCTCGGCTTATTACAGTCCGGCCTCTCATCAGTGTCCGGCGTCCGCAGACCTTGTCCACTCGGGTGGGTGACCTCTGACCTGCTGACGCAGGCGCGGGTGACGCGGGTGACGAACGAGCCATGCGCAACAATCATTTTATGATTAGGTAGGTAATTAGGATGTAGCTAGTATTTATCAAGATACCTATAATAATAGGTGTAAACAAGTACGTAGGTACTCATAGGTAGGACTGAAGAACACTTTGTATTTTTCGTCGTTTTCCATAAATAACGTATTTGTCCCAGTCAGGTGTCGGCCGTCGCATTTATCCCGTTGAGCAACTATCAGCTACACGACATTGTTGGCAAGCTCCGCGGAATGTGATTCCGCAACGTTGCATCCTCCGTTAGGCTGCCCTTTCAGAGTGATGGTGACGTTCTCGCTGCGGCCGGCTGCCCTGAGGGCCGTCTGCAAACAGCACTCACCACGCAGTCTACTAAATAATTATGATGGCTGATATAAAACAGCCGTTTAAACTATTATCATGGTCTACGCATCCGATTGTTGGGTGCAAAGGGACACTTAACAATGGATGAAAAAAACATCTTCTGCTGGAAGTTCACCTGAACAACCCTGAACACTGCACTGAAATATATATATGTAGGGAATCAGAAGGGGCCATTATTACATATGCTCTAATTAACCTATTGGGCCGTTTAGTGAATGGGCTAATTACGTAACAAAGTGATAGAGATCGATTGTCTTGAGTGAGTGCATCCGCGGCTTTGGAAACCGGAGCACCCGACGTCATCACATGTATGTAATACTGCTAATATTTAGATACTTATCGACCGTCGTCTGTTCAACTGGCTGGTGCGGGTCCCGTACAGATAAGTCGAGCCCACATTAATGGGCATAGAAAAGGTGCAATGACACTAAACATTGTTTTGATTAAATTCACAAAGAACTATGTTTGGTCCTTCCATCTTCGTTTGAGCTAGAATGACTTAGTAGATACATGAAACCAAAGGCCCCTCCGACAAGGTGTAAAACATAAAAAGCTGAGTCCAACATCTTAACGTGTAATATAGGTACGTGGTAATTGAGGTAATGAATTCAGAGATGAAATGTAAATCAGACTAAACGAAAACAACAGCAGAAACAGCAAGACATTCTTAATTGTTACCTAGCTATAGTATTTTTAAATAAGTGTCTCAAAGCCGACGTCATCCAAAACTTGAATTATAAAGCAGGTGGAGAATTAGAATTTGGTAAGTACATAATTGTATGCGGCCGGGGTGGTACCCTACAAAGGGTTTGGTTCTTTTCGTATTTAATGTATTGGTATCGTGATGAAACTGCGTTAGTTGCTGGAGTATCGCCGAGTAACGGGCTGGTGGAATGGTACTTAGCGGAAAACAGCATTACACGTACTGAATTTATTTTATATTTCTAATTTTAATTTTGATACAACTTAGACGAATTGAACTTACCTATTAGATATTAAAAAAAAACAATTTGAAATTGTAAGCGGACAAATTGTTATGTATCATTAATCTTGATTTTTGTTTTTCTAATTTCTATTTTTAATATTACCTATGATTAGACTTAGTTGTAATTTAAGGTACTCTATTGTATTGGGTATGCACGTAAAATATAGATGTGCATATTTGTAAATAAAAACAATTAAATAAATACATTTTTCTTTGTGCATGTTTCAAACTATATTTAATTTATTAATAATAATGAAACTGAGTGACTGACTGACATTTAACCCATAGCCTAAACCGTAATTTAGAAGGTATGGTCCTTGCGTAGTGTAATAGTGTTTCCTAAAAAGTGCAGAGGAAGAATGAACGCGTAGAACACGTCGCGGGGCGTCATCTGGCTTTTTCTATAAAAGTGAACCTCACTCTACTGAACCTTGGGTAAATATAAACGCACGATTTCTAATATAGTGGGTGAGATGAGATGAGATGAGCCAAGGGCACGTCACAATGCTGATTATCTGTAGGTATAAATCTGGGGTCAAGTCAACCGGACGAAGCCGTACAATAAATACCCATTCCCTAAGCAACTCGGGCACTGTCTCGCCCTTACAACTTCGTTGCTGCTTGGAGCACTGCGATGAAAATTACCACTCATGAGCGGGTCATCTAAAACGCTTTTAGCCTTTGTAGCAAAATGGTTAACATGCATTTCTAAAAAGTAATATGCTTGATAAGTTAAATTCATTAATCTCATATTGCCTTTTGTGAGAGGGATATTGCATAGACCTTTACTTAATTACTTCTGAGCTCCATGTCGCGGGTTCGACACACGCCCAGGACAAACATTTGTGTGGTGAACATGGATGTTTGTCGTGTGTCTGGGTGTTTTATATGTATCTATGAATGTTTATCAGTCTCTGGTATAATTAGTACAGACTCTGCCTAGTTTTTGGGATCAGTTGTCAGAGTGTGAGATGTCCTATTTATATTTTATTTTTATTTTTATAATTAGGAAATTTCGTATTTTTTCCTCCTTCCAGGAATGTTTATTACATTCCTTATTTTATAATCTTGATTATGTTTTTTTCTTGGTTATAAGAGCAATAGGCATTGTATATCGAAAATTCATACGAAAATCACATACCAAAAAGTTCAAAATCAGATAATTTGTTCAAAAATGTTTGGTAACAAAAGGGCCTTAAATGCTAAACTTAGGTATTTCTACAAAAATCTGTAAAAAAATTCAAATTTTAAATAAACTTATGCATACATATACATTATAAATCAGTCATATCGAGTTATGTTGTGCCCCTACTCGACTATACAGTCAGTACGTGGAGATTGCCGCGGAATGCTCGCGCCGACACGACACAAACAGATAATTTAATTCTGTTTTAATGATTCCACGGACTATTTAGCGATGCCTTTCACCCTGCAACAGCAAGAAGTGATAAAATCGTCTAACTAACCCAAACGTCCGCCGTCACGACTCACAGCGCGTTCATAGCCGCAACGTAGCCAGGCCACGTCTTGCGCCTCGAAGCGAAGCTTCCTCGTAGCTACCAGATGTCTGCGAGATAGCGAAGCTTCCTCGTAGCTATCAGGTGTTTGTGGGGTGGTCCGCCCTGTATGCTTACCCCCGTGAGTCATAGCAATACCGTACCGACCTCCTATTCTTCTTCTTCGTGTGAGCTAGTGGTCATCTCAGGTGTCGAAGTTTTTTGCCGCCTGAAGGCCTCCCTCTATCTACTGAAAAAGTCGGGACCAACATCTTAACGTGCCTTCCGAAACCCAATGCCACTAAATGGACACCCATTCAAATAGTGACCGGGCGGAGTACTGGTTACCCAACTTAGGCCATCCTATTAGCATCGTACCTTCCTCAGACTGACTGACCGTACTACCGAGAAACTTATCGTGGCTCCATAACTGGCTTTGTATCGTTCTGCCGTGCCGGTCTCGTAGCCATCCCGTAGCTGTATCGTAGACGCCAATACCGTCCGTCCAAAGATCGTACCGTATTACCGTACATACCGCTAGGCCACAGCACAGCGCGCGGTCACGGTGCTCAAAAATAAAATTCAAGTGAATGTACAGCTAATTCAGATTCTTAGCTATTCTAATCAATTCATTGAAACTAATTATACTAGTCTCCGACATTATACTAGTTTGTGTACGCGCAGTACTCAACTCAAGCGCTCCTTCACTTGGTTGGAGAGAGTTTGTATGTACCGACTGTAACATAACCGCGTTCTACTAAAAATGTAAAATGCGGTTATTAGTATTGTATGATTTTTGTGTCTACTACTACTACTAGACTTAATAATGAAACCATAGAAGGTTTCACTTATTAAGTCTAGTAGACCTGCTCTCGTCATGAGTATTTATACCCGGCTGCGAAGAAAGAGGAGGGTAATGGTTCTATAGTTATGATCAGTCATTGCTGACCATTGGTGCACCTCCAGATCTATTCCGGTTCTGTTTAAAATAAAATGTTAAAATGATTCCAGTGAAAAATCTCTAGTCCTGGAGCGAAAAACTAACTCTAGATTACGTAAAATTTTGCTATAGTAATGAGACAGCAATCACTACGCGTTCTGTCGAAATAAGTACCATATCAAGCGACTGAACTAAAATATTTAATTGTGTATTATTATTATTAGACTTCCACAAGTTCATCCCAACCAACAACGAGCGATCAGCAATTTATCTCGTACATAGGTACATACGTACATAACTTGTTTTGTTCTGTAATTAAAATTGATACATGTAGATAATATTCGAGCAAACCCGTAATAACTTCTCTCGCACGGCTTTTGCTAAGCCCGCCGCGCCCCGCGCCGCTCCGGCCCAATCAATCCATAGTGAGTAAGTATTTCTCCAAATATTTTCTTCCTCTCTACGCGAAGCCGTGGATCTCCCCCTCACCCCTCATCCGTGCCGTGGAGTACTCAGCAGTACCTATACCTAACACTTTGACTTTTCATCACATCCCCTGGAGCGTGCGAGGCTGCCGTGACGTCACAAGATGGCTGTTAGTATGCGCGTGCGCACGTGCCCTTGCGACGACCTTGTCTGCGCAATTAATAATGCTGTTGTTTATATTCTGCTTGTGTTGGGATTACGAACACGTTGTGAGGAAGAACAGATACGTTGACAGCTGATGTCGATTTTGGAAGGGTATCTGGAACAGAATGATTAATGTTATTTAACACAAATAACCACGTACCTAGGTACCTACAAAGTCCTCGCACCACATTCTTCTGTATCGTGGCGTGATCGTGTTTTGTAATGTAGTCGGGTAAAACTTTGAGTGATGTATAACACAACAGACTGTGGAAGTGCAGCTGCTCACCATTCCCACTACTTGGATGGGTTGTAATAGCATTTAATCTGATCACTTCCTTGCTTTGGAAAAGTTGTTCCCGGCTTCTACAGCCGCTAAGCCATGTCGGAGACCTTCGGGAAATCTGATAACTCATCGACAGACGTGACGCTCACTCGGGCTGTATGGATGAGTTCCAACAATGCAAGAACGCGTTCATGTCTTTTGTTCAAGCTTTCTAATTAATAACGCGCTATGACTCATAATGAGTGGAATGATCGCGACTTCGTATGTTTCTAAATACTCAGCAGCCTCAATACAAAGGTTTTGATCCCACACCTGTGTCGTGGGTGTCAGAAATTATGAGTACACTGTGATACTTCAACACGCAGATTAGTTTTTTTAGCAATCATACACACATGTATCTACAGTTATGTTCAGTAGGCCTAGGGCGTGGTGGTACATATAGACACAGGTAATGAAAGCTAGATAGGTGATATATTGTAAGTATGTTATTTTTTATTTATTTATGAACACAAAGGTGGGCTTAAAAGGTGGCTGAATGCTACGAGCATTTTCTACCAGCCAAACCTGTGGTTTGTTTTTAGATGGTGGTAGTCGTGCTGTAATTCAACCTTAAAATTATTTAAACTACAACTGTATATCTGTATAATATACTTTTATAATTATGTGTTTACCTATTCATAAACCAATATCCACGGCTCATTTCGTTTCTTGCACACAGCTCAACGGCACTTGAGCTATTAGGCATATATTTGAACGTGGTCTTGTGCGAACTGAAGGTTAATTTTACTGAGCACCAGCCGTACTTAAGAGGGGCCTGGAGCTGCGTTTTCCCATACAAAACTTACTTTCGGTATAACTTTTTATTTACATAATTTATTACATCCAAATTTTGTACATACAATTTGATGAGATATATAAAGGTTTGAAATTAGTTTTGGTTATAAAACCATTATCCAATTAAAAGATTAAGTGATTTGAAAATTCGCTCGTTTTGCACACAAAAACATGTCATTTTCGGCATGTTAAAACACGTTATAATATACATTCTATTGCAATGAAAATCAATTTCCAACTTTGCCTATGTCCTCTACTTTGCTACAAAAAAATTGAGAGCTTTGAGTTGAGTTTTGAGTTTGAGTTTTAGAGTGACGGTGACGGTGAAAATCCAAAATTATTATTCAAAATAGCTTTGAAGGTCATATTTTTTCTTTTTAACACGTTGACTGCGGGTCTCGGAAATAACGCTACGCAGAATACTCTGCGAAGATGCCCTTTGAAAACTGACTGAATAACATTTTTTTTCTTTTTAACATGTTGACTGCGGGCCTCAGTCATGACACAACTGATGACTTATGAAAACTGAAACAACATTTTTTTTCTATTTAATACGTTGAGTTGTGATAGAATTTTGTAGCAAAAATTTACAGAAGTAAGTATAACAAAAAAGTCGCCACGCCGCGGCGCCGCCGGCCGGCCCCGCTGAGAAAAAACAACCTAATAATAAATAAATAAATAAATAAATAAATAATAATAAAAAAAATACAACAAAACATAGTATTTAGTACCCCAATAATCATTCATTACATTAGTCACTTCAATAATATTGTTATCAGTCGTGCTCGTGAGACCGCTCGTCCGCTCCGCCTCTTGTGTAGCGCTGTCGCATTCATTTAGCGCCCTGTCTCACTCTAGATGAAATAGCAACAAAACAAAGCGGGTTAGGAGTCATCCGAACGCGAGAGTACGTCGAGCTTCCAGGGGACTCTTAAGTTGTGAAAGATAGTAGTGAATTATTTTTATGATTATTTTAGAAGGATTATGCACTCTTCACATCAACCTCGTTCACACCAGGGGTGTGAAGAAAGGACCTCGGGTCCAGCACCAGGGGTGTGAAGAGAGGACCTCGACCTAGAATTCAAAGTTGGTCGTGCGATTCGTGCGTGACTCAAGTACGCTTATTAAGCGTGCCAGAACCTACGAGTGTGTACCTTACATAGGTGCGTAGTTAAGGTATATAATATACTCGTAGTTCTTCACTAGGGGCTAGCAGTAACCCGCCTGGTTCATAAGCTCCGAGAAAGTCAATGCGAAGGTGGTTGAGCACACACACACGCATAGTTCACACGCGCCGGCGCGGGCGCCGCGACACAATGCAACTATTTTTTATTACAATAACTTATAATGTCAGCGCAAACAATAGCATTGTCACTGCCGGTGAGCAGCATCCATCAGCTGACACTTTCCGTCTCACTGTGCTCACACAGTGAGCCTGTACAGGAGCAGATTAGTATAACAATCAAATTCGCACGCCTATAAGTCATTTTTGTCCCATTTCCAATAATACATATATTTGTATTTGTTTGCATCTAAAAACAACTAAGGTTTCATTTGCTGCTATCGCGAGTTTACATTTTTATGTGCTTCACGCACAATCACAATACATGGAATACATTTCAACAAAAAAATTCAGTGTAGGTAGGTACATACACGTACACAGATTAAAAATATAAAACCAAAGAAAGGACTGATAAACAATTATACAATAATTAAGGTAATTTAAAAACAAAATCAACGGTATCACGACTAGGTTATATCAAAATACTCAAAAGTTAAGCTTTATATTAGTTGAAGTCAACCTTCTTATTGCAGTAATCGGCAGGTAATTTGTTTTATAGCCGTGCCCGTGGATAGCCGGTGGTGTCGTGCTCTCGAATGCATTATTAGATTCCTAGAAATAGCTCGAGTGCATACTCTGCATACAGGGTGTTCGATTAACTTTTTTAGTGTTTCATAAATAAAATGTTCCTTTCATCATCATCATCATCAGCCTATAGCAGTCCACTGCTGGACATAGGCCTCCCCTAATGAGCGCCATTGCGCCCTGTCCTGAGCTCGAAGCATCCAGCTTCTACCAGCAGCCGACAGCAGATCGTCACACCATCTGGCCGGAGGGCGTCCTACACTACGTTTGCCGAGCCGCGGTCTCCACTCAAGAACTCGTTTACCCCAACGGTTCCTTTCTCTTGTATAATACATTATTATTCTTATTCAGCTTGTATAAGACAACTTATGTGGTATGGTAGGTACATAAAGGTTACATAGATGCCGTGACGCGGCGCAGGCTGTGACTGGTTGGATTTCCTGTCCGGAGTTGCTTTATATACCAGAGTTCAAAAAACCATTAGTTACCTACTTTTATCGAAAAAAATGGTACACATAGGTGGTTGGTAGGTCCTGGTTTTTACCTAGTTATCATGATGCCATAGTGTAGCGACTTGATTTCGACATCTTACAAAAATAAAATTTAACTACGTAGTTAACTTATCTGTGGTATGTATCATTGAATTTTAATTCGGTAACGTTATTGGAAATATCTATTATGATGGTAATGTGACCCCCGACCTTCTGAGGAAGGCTCCGCGGCCGCCAGCCTCGGACAATGTCAATATGCGGCGCAAAACAATGTAAAAATTATAATTTATTGAAATTATACAAATTAATTGTAACGATATATCTACCTCGCCGGTATGTAACATTGTGTAACATCGAAACATTGGTGATTTCTAGAACCGTCTTCAATCGAATGCCTTATAACCTACTAATTATTATTATTATTTAATTATGGACGAGCGGCTTGATGCAGATGTGTCCATTTCAAGCAGTGTTAAAAAACAAAATGAAGTCATTGTTTCCGTCACTTTTGTATCACTGATTGATTTAGTCGTAGATTATCGTGATTAGACTGTGACCTGAAGAGGAATGTGCATCATTGTGAATGTGCAGTTCGTTATTTTGAGTAGGTAGGTAGAGGTACACTGTGATGTGATGTGCCAGGCGAGGATGTGGAGATAGCGGCGGGCAGTGACCGGGCCGGGCAGCGTGAGCGGAAGTGCGTCAGAGAGGCAGCCCGCCGGCTTCCTCGCGGCACTGCCCTCGCACAATGACACACGCGCGCTATCTGCCGCATCTCCAGGCAATGACCACCGCACGCAATGGGCTATGAACTTGTGATACCATTATGTGACGGGAAAAAATGTGCTTCATGCTACATTCAATTAGATTCAGGCAGTCTTCTAAGTTCTAGACTTCTAGCAGAAAAAGCGTTGGGAATTCAATAGTTTCTTGGTCCAGAAGCCTAAAATATTTTTGCATCAGAATAGGAATAGAATTTATAGAGGAATGATACCCAGTTACCCATGCGCAAATTGTCACTTTATGCCTGGATCCTTACGGCTCAAACATATCAGGAATGATGATTATTATAATTGAAGCTTGTTCATGAGTCTTCTCATCCGCACCCCCAGTACCTATAGGTACCTATTCGTCACGTCACGCGTCACGGCATCGTGCCAGGTCACGCGTTGCATAACCCATGCCAACGCCATCGCCATGACCTTTTCTATTGGTCACACTCGATTTGATAATGCAAAATAACTACATACATAATGCTTTAAAATATTTAGCTTAGTAATACGGCGGAAAGAATAATGATAAAAATACCTGACGTCATTACGAAGGTTTCACACAAACACACACTATTCGTTTTCGATATATTTGATTATATTAGATATATCTGATAAAATGAATACATAAATAATCTTATGTGAAATATCCACCCCCCAAACTAAGCATAGCTTGTGTTATGGGAGGGACACTAGAAAAATATTTTCACTTCTCTTGCTCAAAAAGTGTATCATAATAGTGTAGCTTAGCGGGCCAAAAACTCGTGTTTAATAATTCGGGCTAAAAAGTGTTTTTTCTTTTTAATTTTTGTCTAAAATCATCAGCCCGTACAAAGCATTCGTTCTCTTACATAAAAACTCGACTTCTTGGTGCTCCGTCAATCTTTTTTTTTTTTAAATAGAACCGTCTTGGTGATGTTTTATGAAGGTTGATTAATTTTTAATAAAATTTCTGAAAATTGTCTAATTTTGAATTGTTTTATTTTCTCGCAATCGAAGTGAAATGTAGAGTGTTTTACTCGGGCCAAAACCACCCATTATAACTCGGTCTTGTCATCCCCTCGCTACGCTCGGGAGTATAACAACCTCGTAAATAATGGGATGGTTTAGTCCCTTGTAATACAATCTACTATTGCTGACTAAAGAAACATTTGTCCCGCGGTGGATACTTTTGCGTCACCTATATATCTACCTGTTGCGGACCTCACTAATATTAAGATCTATTTGTACCACATGAAACAATAAAGAATATGATTATGATTATGATTACCTTAGAAAGTAAAAATCGAGTTAATCTGACAGAAGTCTTATTTCAGGAAACAATCAAAGTTATGCCACATGCTAAGATCTAGTTTATTACTCCAAGGATTTGTTCTTTCAGTAGATACCTCGTACATCCAGAAATACTAATGAGTTCCATAGTTCCACAACCCCTTCAACCCGGAAGCCATGTCCGCAGATCATACAAACATTTGTCCCCAGCCAGAATGTAATCTACGCATCCACTTCTCTCACGCACAATGGACCAACTGGAGTCCAATTGTGAGAAAGGTACTTAAAGATCCTTTGGCTCCTATCTATTTGAAAGATCGTATTAAATTTCGATCAGACACACATGACAAACGACCGAGGCCATCCGACAATCTCCTACTTGATATTCCTGAGCATAGCACCTGCTTCCGAGGCAACTCTTTCCCAGTTGAATCTGTTCGGCTTTGGAACGATCTTCCATTCGATATTAGAAAAGTAGAGTCAAAGGAATGTTTCAATAGATTAACCCGAGAGCACTACCTTAAAATGTTATATACTTAGCAATCCTAATCATCTGCACAAGTAGGTCTTTATAGGTCACAATTTCTGATCATATTTATTATGTTAAATATTTTGATATTTTCTATTTGTATCTACTATTAAATAAAATAAAATTATATATATTGATAAGTATGTAAGTATTTTATTAATATTATTTGTATATTATAAGTATTTATGTACCTAGGTGTATGTAATTTTATATGTAGTTTATTTATAAAATAGTTTATTATACAGATGTAGTTTTAAGTAATTTTACGTTAGAGTTATAGCACGCCTACCACCATGTAAAAACAAACCACAGGTTTGGCTGGTAGAAAATGCCCACATTAAGCCCACCTTTTTGTTACATTTAATGTGCAATAAAGTATAAATAAAAAGGGACTCCATTTACATTTACATTTTACATCCACTTCTCGCCCGTTGCGCCAACCAGGTGTTAGTTGATGATGATGACTCTAACTAGATTTGAACTTGTGCAAACAAGATAAGTATCTCAAATAGGATTCATCTCAGCGTGTCAGAGTCAAGAGCCGTGACGGCGGCAGCAGTGCGCGTGCGCGGCACTCGACCGATAAATACCAGCGCAGTGGTAGGTGAAGCTTTACCGGGCCTTCGTCACCTATAGACACTGACCCAACTGGCTAGAAAGCATACAATATTGTTGCCACTCGGTAGATAGAGGTGCATACAAGACAAAACATACATATTAATAGGTAAAACGTCTAAAAACTTAAGTCTTAACTGACCCTGTCTAACACTTTGACTGAGAACCGTCATCAGCCATTAGCCGTGCTATGTACGTCCGAAAGTGTTCAAAGTCAATGGATTAGACTTGTCATACGAACTGGGGATAATAGTATCCACTAATCAATTATGATATGGCGGTTTATTTTTTTGCTATGGAATCAAGATTTTTTTTAAATGGTACTCCTGTACGATTACAGTGCTTAAAATAGGGCTCATAAAGCGTTAAACTAACCAGAAATGTTTTACACCTATCATTATGACTGCAATACATAAAGCATATGAGTTCATTTAAGTAGTACCTACTTACGATATTAACTACATAAAATAATATCAAGTGACATAAAACCAATTGTTACTTTATTCAGCGTTACCAATTACCAATTACAGCGTTACCATTTATACTTTATTGCACAATAAATGTAACAAAAAGGAGGGCTTGGTGGTAGACGTGCTTTATTAATTCAATCTTAAAATTACTTACCTACAACTTTCGACCATAGGTACTAAATTAAAGATAATCTACAGTCATATATAAATTAGGCACATACACCTAGGTACTTAAATACTTTTTTTATGATCCCTATTGATGGAACTAGCACATGGCCCACCTGGTGTTAAGTTGTAACCATTACCTATAACAAAGTATTGGTTCGTAGGTCACGGATGCTTAGAACGTGCCCTACGATGCATCACCCTGCGGTGTGCGTTACTCCAGCGGCATGTCGACTCGGATCGGGATGAAATTTACAGAAAAATTTGAGCACTATGTCACGTAAATGTGCCCTAAAAATTAAATCTGTGCCTATTAAGGTTCCAGAGTTATTCGAGAAAATAAATGCTGCTGCAGTAACGCCTGAAAACGTTACTGCAGCGGCATTTATTTAAATCCAAATCCAAATGGCGGACGGCCCAAGCTGGTGGAATAGTTATTTTTTGTGCATTCCCATGATATGGGTATTAAATGAAAGGGTTTGCAGATAAAAATACGAAAAATAAAATTTTTACTCTAAATCCAATATGGCGGACGGCCAAAGATGGCGAACTAGTTCTTTTTGTGCACTCTCATGATACGTGTGTGTATCAAATTAAAGGCTTTACTGAGAAGAATACGAAAATCAAAAGGTCTACTCTAAATCCAATATGGCGGAGGGCCCAAGATGGCGAACTAGTTATTTTTTGTGCATTCCCATGATATGGGTATCAAATGTTAGGGTTTGCGGAGAAAAAATACGAAAACTGCCGCTGCAGTAACGCCTGAAAACGTTACTGCAGCGGCATGGTTTTTACATATTAGCCTTAGCCAAATTTAAAGAACCTTAAAAGATAGCTTATATTTGTGCATGTCACTGGCCAAACAGCGGCATTTGTACGACCTGTGGTTTATGAGTTATTGCAGATGCCGCTGGAGTAACGTTTTGCAGATTTCATGTACCTAATAACAACTAAACATCGTAGGTACCTAATAACAGCATGAAACCATCATGAAACGAGCTTCATGACGTGTAAACTTTTTATTCAGAACTTAAAATTACACTATACGGCATCTAGTGGCGAGTAGTAGTGACTATAATCTGTCTTATTCATTCACTCAGCTGAGCTGTTATCAATGTCATTCAATAATATTTCTGCTAATGTCATAAGATTTTTGTTTTGATGATCAGCTGTTGCTCTTTAATCAGTATCAAGAAGTCAAGTCAAGTTATTAATTTTATTCCAAAGAAGTCTGTCTGTGTTGTGTTGTTACATAAAAAATACTGAAAATGCGGTTTGTTACATTTAGTTTCTTGAAGAACAGCAGGTTAAAGACCCTGTTCCATCACCTCTCGCGGCCCCTGACTGCCTCCGTCGCCGCCGGACCCGCTCAACTCGAGAAACCTATCGCAGGTGATTACACTTATTCATTACTTACACCATTCATAATAGTTCTTACTACTGGTACATAAGGTTTAGCATAGATTATAATACCTCAATTGGATGCAGCACACGTAATTTCCATATTTGAGACAAATCAGGGCCAATCTATCCCTGACTGGTAGTATCTAAGCTGAGATTTGTATTGAAATCTGTCAAAAAATCTATGATACAGCACTCATGAAAGGTGATGGTGACTCAACATAATCAACTTTGACTTGAGTTCATGAATGCAGGCCTGAAATAGTGATATATATATTTTTTCTCCATTTTTTTGGGAACTTTGGTTGAATAACGACAATGTCAGGTCCATTGTACCCTAATCAGCTACATATTTCAGTAACCAACTCATTTAAGGACATTGATATATATTGTTACTATCGTGACTAGATGTGTAGTACCGGCCAAAATGCGTGTAGGCTCAGGTCTTGGCCATGGCCAAGATGCTCTCCTTTCTTCATACAGTCGCCATCTTGACATCGACCGAGTGACACTTCCGCGAAATAGGCAAATAATGTGATGAAAAAGTGCATTTCTTGAACTCAATTCATAAAGAATCGCACGGAATTACCTTTTTCATGAATATCTACAGATTTTTTGCTAAAATTGCAGCAAATATTAAAGAAAATTTAGTTCATGCCATGTAATGATGCCATGTAATGTGTAGTTTTCCCGATTATTGTGGGAGATTTTGATAACAGATAAAGCTTTTAATTTCTTAAAATAATTCATAATATATATAGTAGCAAACCACCTTGTTAACTTGTATATTTATATTATGGAACGCAATAAATGATTGAGTATTGAGCATATTTAAGATCATTTCAAATAGATCACTCACTTCTATTGATAAATGCCATCTAAAAGAAACACGCCATATCGAGTTCGTAACAAAACTAGCATTTATTTAAGTACCCACATTAGTTATACAAAAAGACCATCAGCTACAATCAAATACACAACATACCTTCCTTCTACAACTTGATACAAATCAAAAACTAATATAAACAATATATAACATTAAACATTTTAAATTAACCAAGCAAATTTTAATCACAACTATTAGGTATGCCAATCATGTCTGGCCTGTCTGTCTCTGGGGGCGGTATGTCAATAGGCGGTTCAACCAGCTCATCAGGTGGTTGTGAGTCTGAATCCAACCCATCTCGGTTATTAGTCAATCTTGACTCTGTACGTACAGATCTTGCCAGTATCTGATCAGCATGTCGACGAAGTGACTCTCCATCTTCCGTCCTCACCCTGTATGAGCTAGGTCCTTCCACCATCTCTATTGTGGCCCTCCGCCACTTCTGCCCGGCTCCATACATATGAATCAGCACTAGTTGATCGACCACAAAGCTCCTGGCGGGCGCGCGCTGCGCCGACTGTATCTCGCCGCGGTTCGGTGCAGACTCAGGGTGGAGTATCGACATCGCCGTTCTGTACGTTCGGCCGTTGAGCATCTCGGCCGGAGTTTTGTTAGTAGAGCTATTTGGTACCGTTCGCATATAATAGAGCACCTTGCTCAATATTTCGCTCCAGGGTAGATTTAAAGTTTCCATTTTCCTAATTTTATTCTTAAATGTCTGTATAGCTCTCTCAATCTGCCCATTAGTCGCCGGGTGGTACGGTGGGGAGAGCAAATGTCTGATCCCATTTTTCTGCAAAAAGCTATTAAAATCTTCTGAAGTGAAAGCTCTACCATTTTTTTTTTCTTTTTTTTCTCCTTTATTTGAGCTTTTTCGCTTAGCGAATATGCCGCTCAATTATTACTAAACAGTTTATATATATAAAAAAGTAACAAAAAAAAATAAACCCAAACTACTATAGGACCATCTTGACATCATCTGAGTGAGGCAAAGTAAGAATTGAGTAACATAATCCAATGGAACTGTCTTTAAAAAGGAAGCATCTAAGGCTTTCATTACGGACACATTCCATTAAAATGTGATAGACATCTTCGGGTTTTTTGCATGAATCACATAGAGGAGAATCAGCCTTACGCATGAGATAAGCAAACTTGTTTAATGGAATATGTCCGGATCTCAAGTAGTAATATGACCAAATCTTGTCTATCTAGTTTGCTATTATCAATCCATGGACCTCAAAGCTCTACCATATCTATCTATCTATACGAGAAGTTGACTTGGCTCGCGCAAAAGCGCTACGGTAGTAGACAATACTCTCAGCAGCTTGCAACCCCGCAGCATAGATCCGCAGCCTTTCGTGGTAGCTTCCGATACGCAGCGTCCAAGTGTTGGAACAATATACCCCCGCCAGTCAGGAATTTACAAAATAAAAACAATTTTAGAAATAAACTTAAAGCGTTTTTAATTGAAGCTCAGAGACAGCTTGGCAACATAAATATTAACAGCTCGATTATCTAGCAATCTTACTTTTCTAACATCTCTGGGCTTCACTAGCGTAGCTAAGTTTAGGTACCGATACATTTTCATTAAATATGTTATTTGTACGTTGATTACTTGCCTACGTTTTCTTAAGAAATATAGCCTTTTTTTTTTATTATATCATTTTTATGCGTATTGCATGTACTTTTTACTAGCTGAGTATGATTTTTGTCCAACTCGCGTAAGTTGGGTACTTTATCAGGAATTCCTGTCGTTACGTACTGACCGTCAGTAAACTGCGGCTTTCAATCTTATATTTTGATTTTAATTTTATGCTTGAACTTTTGTATTATTATAATATGCACATATTGTTTTATAACTTATATATATATATATTTATAAACCTATTTATTTGCCACCTAACTTGTCCGTAGCGCCAACTAATACATAGGTTTTTGGCTGAAAATCAGCGCTGAGCGTCCGTCGTTCAGCACATGCTGCCAACCCCTATTTCGGCACAGGGTGGCTATAAGGGGCTTATATATTAGGTAATTTTATAAATCTACCTTGGCCACTCTGCTCATAGGTACTAAGCTTATTTTTATATACCTTTGTGATTTGTATTTTATAATGTAGCCTGTGTAGTACATTGTACAGTGTCCCTGCCTTCTTGTGTCGAAATAAATGTTTTTTTCTTCTTCTTCTTCTTCTTCTTCTACCATTGTCAGATACCACTACATCGGGCAACCCTTGTGATGCAAAAATTCTTCTCATCACCGTTATTACTGCTCCACTACTCATAGTGTTTACTATTTCTGCTTCCATCCATTTACTGTAGCTATCAATCAACACAAAAAATGTTTTCCCATGAAACGGTCCCGCAAAATCAATGTGCACTCTCTGCCATGGCTTTTCCGACATAACCCAAGTCTGTGGAACTCTTGGAGGACTATTTCTTACCAGTTCACACTGTTCACAGCTGGCCACCATCTGTTCAATTTGGTTATCCATCTGGACCCACCACACATAGCCTCTTGCATATGCCTTCGTTTGGACTATACCCGCATGTGGGGCATGTAATATTTTCAGTACCTGCTCTTGTAACTTAGCTGGCACTATGACTCTGTTACTCCACAATAAACAGTCTTTAGTGTGTGAAAGAGCCTCCCTTCTGGTCCAAAATGGCTGCAAAGCTGGGTCAGTGTTCTTATTCGGCCAGCCGTGAAGGACATGGAATAAAACTTTTTGGAGCAAAGAATCTTTCTTTGTTTCTGTAGCGATCCTCTCTGCACTAAGATTCCAGCCCGCTGGTTGTTCTTCTAACAACAATACTTCTCTAAGCCTTTCCTCAGCCACCGTTCCTATAGACGGTGCAGTCCACCTGCTCAATGCATCCGCATTCCCAATATATTTACCTGGTCTGTGCTGTGCTTAATAGTATATTCATAACAAGCCAGCTTCAAAGACCATCGTAGCATTTTCGGCGAAATCTGATCAGGTATGGGTTTAGCCGGATTAAACAAGCCAACCAGTGGCTTGTGGTCTGTTACAATACAAAATCTGCGCCCAACTAGGAATTCATGGAATTTCAACAATCCAAACATAATTGCCAACGCTTCCTTGTCAATCTGTCCATACCTTCGCTCATGTGTCTGTAGAGTACGCGACGCCATCATGATAGGTCTCTCGGTTCCATCATCCATGACATGTGCTGTGATAGCGCCAACTCCATACTCCGAGGAGTCACATATGAGCAGTAACTCTCTGTTTAAGTCATATCCCACCAATGTGAGATCCGATGATAGCAATAGCTTAGCCTTCTCAAACACTTTCTGCTCGACTTCACCCCACTTCCATGGCGTTTTCGCTTCCAGCAACCGATACAACGGCTCCAACAAAGTCGCTCTATCTATCTATAAAAACTTTTGATAAAAGTTGTACAAACCGAGGAAAGCCCTCAGTGTTTCCTTGTTTGTAGGAGCTGATTTCTCTTGTATTTCTTTGACTTTTGCGGGTGCTGGATGAAGTCCCTCGCCATCAATCATGTGTCCCAAAAATGTGATGCAATTGGCAGCAAAAACACATTTTTTGCTATTCAGTCTAAATCCCAAATCCGTTAGCTTCTGCATCACGTGACGCAGCCACTGATTATGCTGTTCCAGCGTCGCACCAGCCACCGCCACGTCATCCAGTAGACACGCCACGCCATCCATGCCTGCCAAAGCTGAAGACATTACCCGCTGAAAAATGCACGGCGCCGCACTAACACTAAATGCCAGGCGATTCACTCTCATAAGCCCAATGAGTGTATTCAGAGTTAACAACTCGGCCGCTTTATCATCAACCTTCATTTGCGTGTACGCTTGCTTCAAGTCGAGTTTGCTGAAGACTCGGCCTCCACACGCACAAATAGACACCCATCATGTCTTCACATCCCGAAGTAGGCTCTTCATTATCTTCCACTTGGTATACTTTTGCTTTCTTGTCACAAGCTCTAGCGATATGTCCATACTTCTGAAATTTAAAGCACTTGGCTTTCACAAACGTACACCGCTCGCCTGCTTTGTGTATCCGAGTACAATGTTTACAATCATTGGACTTGAATCTGCCAATCTCCATTGGCTCCGGTGCCTGAGACGTACTAGGTTGGCTTTGACTTTCTTCTTTACTCTGGCCAGGATACATGTCTTCGAATGTCGCCTGGTGGTTCAGACACATCTGCACAGCTTTCTCGCATGTAAGTCCTTTAGTTTTCAACAACTCCCGGCGTAAGCGTTCGTCGCTCACCCCTAACACTAGTCTGTTCCGTACTTGGCGCTTCAAGTCCGCAAAGTTACAATTGGCACACAACGCACTTATTGCAGCCACAAAGTCTTGCACGCTTTCTCCTTGTAACTGTGCCCGTTTATGAAATTTACCCGCTTGCAAAATTTCATTCACTTCCGGTTCATAGAACTGGTCCAAAACTTCACTTCCAAAGGGCGTAACGGCACTAAAAGGGGCGCAATTAGGGCATATGTGTCCTTCCCGCATTGTGACAAAAACAAAGAGCGCGATTTATCTTCATCTTTCGTCACATGTCGAGCGAGTCCCGCCGCGTCGAGGGCACACAGTAACTGGTCCTTATAATCACGCCACACATCAGTTTTGGCATTAAACGGCCCGGGCAACACAATATTCGACATATTGAATGTCATTTTAGCACAATTACAGTTTATTTTCCGTAACCGCCACACGCCATATCGAGTTCGTAACAAAACTAGCATTTATTTAAGTACCCACATTAGTTATACAAAAAGACCATCAGCTACAATCAAATACACAACACCATCATCCATGAAATTAAATTATTAACTCAAAGCAAAAGAAATAAAAGGAAGAACAGAAGACATTTGACGAACCACATGCGGTGGTTGAGTGATATTACGATCGCTATCATATGTTGATACAAAGTAAAACACTTATTTTATTTCCACAGACAAAGTTTACTATTTCGATCTACTAATATGATTAGTGATAATATCACAAAGTTATGACGAACAGTTATTTTCTTAAACAATTCACTTTTCAACTATATGGTGACTGGAGAACAAACTCTATGAAAACGTAAAGCAGGCTAAAAGAAAAAACTAGGCAGGTACTGTAATGGCCTATGTCCAGCAGTGGACTGTTATAGGCTGATGATGATGATAATGATGATGATGATGATGAAAGGGAGGCCTATACCCAGCAGTGGGTGAAGTCAGGCTGTGGATGATGATGATGATGAAGATGGGATTAGAACCCGTGGCCTTTCCATAAATACTGGGAAACTACCAACTGCGTTGTACGTTGTTGTTGTTGGTACGGGGTTACTTATTTCCAATAATTAATGAGTAAAAAAAATCACATTCATTTTCGGGAAAAAAATCTAGATCAGGCAACATCGAGCTTTTTATTTCAAGCATTGTAGCTATCTCTATAAAATCAACTGCCATTCTCGAAGCAAGCCAGTTTAAATAAAAGAGATAAATATATGTTTCCTTCAAAATGACAATTATTTTCAAAGCTACGTCTTCGCCATCAATAAGTGGTTACTATATTTTGACACTTGTTAAGGAGGTTTGCTTCTCTTGTTATATAACTCAATGTTTAAGGACCTGTAGAGAATATTAGCTGGTCTGATATTGAGATAGTGATGAAGTAGATATGGGTGACAGGCGACCCCTCCCTGGTGGAGATAGCGGACAGCTGGCCGCAGCACGAGGCGCCCGAGCTGAGGGCGGCCGTGCTGCGGGACATGCAGGTGCTCCCGGACTTCGTGTCGGAGGCTGAGGAGGCTGCACTGCTGGCCGAGCTGGAGCCCTACCTCAAGCGGATGAGATATGAGTTCGATCACTGGGATAACGTAAGTTAGGTACACACATATACATTATACTAAGCTGTAGTATGTGTAGGATTATGATCAGCAAAAAGTTCTTAGAGTCTAATAACTAGCAGACTATAATATACAATAAATGTATTGAGTATTAAGTATCTATCTATGTGGTGGTATCATAGATATTGTATTGAGGACACTACTCATTCAACCGTCATACAATAAAATAAAAACTCGTGAAGACTTTTCACTTCACACGCCCACCAAACATAACTATATACATTACATACCTTCATTACCTTCTGTCCAGATCTACCTAAACCGTAGTCGACTAATTTGCGTAATGACAAAACTTTGGTATTGGTCTGTTACCATTACTTATATGAGGTGTTTCCCGGTATGGTAATGCCGTTGCGCTCCCAGGCCATCCAGGGGTACCGCGAGACGGAGCGCGGCGCGTGGAGCCCTGCCAACGAGCACGTGCTGCGCCGCCTGCGAGCGCAGGCCTTCGCCCCCCGCGCGCGCCTCCACCCCGCCACGCACGTGCTGGACCTCGCGCCCGCCGGACACATCCGCCCGCACGTCGATGCCGTCAGGGTGAGTCTCTACCTGTACCTGTACCTATATTTGTACCTGTACTTACCGCCGCCTGCCTGTTTACACTCTCGGCTCGGAGGACCAAACCAAGTTTTAAGTAGACGTTAAGAGCGAAGGTGGTGGTTGCTCCCTTACACCCCTTAAGGCCCTTTACCTATACCCCGATTTAGTGATGAATTCGTGAGGACGATCGGCGCCCGCGCCAGCGTCACGATCGGTGGCGGCCTTGCTGCGGAGCTGTCGGCTGGCGCGTCGTGTAATAGTAGTTTCGCTGTGTGCAGTTCTGCGGCGACGTGATAGCGGGGCTGTGTCTGTGCTCGGCGGCCGTGATGCGGCTGCAGCACACGCAGCACGACCACCGCCGGCTGCACGCGCTGCTGCAGCGCCGCGCGCTCTACATCATGAGGTAATGTATAGCGGGGCTGTGCCTGTGTGATAGAGGGGCTGTGCCTGTGTGATAGAGGCGCTGTGCCTGTGCGATAGCGGGGCTGTGCCTGTGTGATAGAGGCGCTGTGCCTGTGTGATAGAGGCGCTGTGCCTGTGTGATAGAGGCGCTGTGCCTGTGTGATAGCGGGGCTGTGCCTGTGTGATAGAGGCGCTGTGCCTGTGTGATAGCGGGGCTGTGCCTGTGTGATAGCGGGGCTGTGCCTGTGTGATAGAGGCGCTGTGCCTGTGTGATAGAGGCGCTGTGCCTGTGTGATAGAGGCGCTGTGCCTGTGTGATAGCGGGGCTGTGCCTGTGTGATAGCGGGGCTGTGCCTGTGTGATAGAGGCGCTGTGCCTGTGTGATAGCGGGGCTGTGCCTGTGTGATAGCGGGGCTGTGCCTGTGTGATAGCGGGGCTGTGCCTGTGTGATAGAGGCGCTGTGCCTGTGTGATAGAGGCGCTGTGCCTGTGTGATAGCGGGGCTGTGCCTGTGTGATAGAGGCGCTGTGCCTGTGTGATAGCGGGGCTGTGCCTGTGTGATAGCGGGGCTGTGCCTGTGTGATAGAGGCGCTGTGCCTGTGTGATAGCGGGGCTGTGCCTGTGTGATAGCGGGGCTGTGCCTGTGTGATAGAGGCGCTGTGCCTGTGTGATAGCGGGGCTGTGCCTGTGTGATAGCGGGGCTGTGCCTGTGTGATAGAGGCGCTGTGCCTGTGTGATAGCGGGGCTGTGCCTGTGTGATAGCGGGGCTGTGCCTGTGTGATAGAGGCGCTGTGCCTGTGTGATAGCGGGGCTGTGCCTGTGTGATAGCGGGGCTGTGCCTGTGTGATAGCGGGGCTGTGCCTGTGTGATAGAGGCGCTGTGCCTGTGTGATAGAGGCGCTGTGCCTGTGTGATAGCGGGGCTGTGCCTGTGTGATAGAGGCGCTGTGCCTGTGTGATAGCGGGGCTGTGCCTGTGTGATAGCGGGGCTGTGCCTGTGTGATAGCGGGGCTGTGCCTGTGTGATAGAGGCGCTGTGCCTGTGTGATAGCGGGGCTGTGCCTGTGTGATAGCGGGGCTGTGCCTGTGTGATAGAGGCGCTGTGCCTGTGTGATAGAGGCGCTGTGCCTGTGTGATAGCGGGGCTGTGCCTGTGTGATAGAGGCGCTGTGCCTGTGTGATAGCGGGGCTGTGCCTGTGTGATAGCGGGGCTGTGCCTGTGTGATAGAGGCGCTGTGCCTGTGTGATAGAGGCGCTGTGCCTGTGTGATAGCGGGGCTGTGCCTGTGTGATAGAGGCGCTGTGCCTGTGTGATAGAGGCGCTGTGCCTGTGTGATAGCGGGGCTGTGCCTGTGTGATAGAGGCGCTGTGCCTGTGTGATAGAGGCGCTGTGCCTGTGTGATAGCGGGGCTGTGCCTGTGTGATAGAGGCGCTGTGCCTGTGTGATAGCGGGGCTGTGCCTGTGTGATAGCGGGGCTGTGCCTGTGTGATAGAGGCGCTGTGCCTGTGTGATAGCGGGGCTGTGCCTGTGTGATAGCGGGGCTGTGCCTGTGTGATAGAGGCGCTGTGCCTGTGTGATAGAGGCGCTGTGCCTGTGTGATAGAGGCGCTGTGCCTGTGTGATAGCGGGGCTGTGCCTGTGTGATAGAGGCGCTGTGCCTGTGTGATAGAGGCGCTGTGCCTGTGTGATAGCGGGGCTGTGCCTGTGTGATAGCGGGGCTGTGCCTGTGTGATAGAGGCGCTGTGCCTGTGTGATAGCGGGGCTGTGCCTGTGTGATAGAGGCGCTGTGCCTGTGTGATAGAGGCGCTGTGCCTGTGTGATAGCGGGGCTGTGCCTGTGTGATAGAGGCGCTGTGCCTGTGTGATAGAGGCGCTGTGCCTGTGTGATAGCGGGGCTGTGCCTGTGTGATAGAGGCGCTGTGCCTGTGTGATAGCGGGGCTGTGCCTGTGTGATAGAGGCGCTGTGCCTGTGTGATAGAGGCGCTGTGCCTGTGTGATAGCGGGGCTGTGCCTGTGTGATAGCGGGGCTGTGCCTGTGTGATAGCGGGGCTGTGCCTGTGTGATAGAGGCGCTGTGCCTGTGTGATAGCGGGGCTGTGCCTGTGTGATAGAGGCGCTGTGCCTGTGTGATAGCGGGGCTGTGCCTGTGTGATAGCGGGGCTGTGCCTGTGTGATAGCGGGGCTGTGCCTGTGTGATAGAGGCGCTGTGCCTGTGTGATAGAGGCGCTGTGCCTGTGTGATAGCGGGGCTGTGCCTGTGTGATAGAGGCGCTGTGCCTGTGTGATAGAGGCGCTGTGCCTGTGTGATAGAGGCGCTGTGCCTGTGTGATAGAGGCGCTGTGCCTGTGTGATAGAGGCGCTGTGCCTGTGTGATAGAGGCGCTGTGCCTGTGTGATAGAGGCGCTGTGCCTGTGTGATAGCGGGGCTGTGCCTGTGTGATAGCGGGGCTGTGCCTGTGTGATAGCGGGGCTGTGCCTGTGTGATAGAGGCGCTGTGCCTGTGTGATAGAGGCGCTGTGCCTGTGTGATAGCGGGGCTGTGCCTGTGTGATAGAGGCGCTGTGCCTGTGTGATAGAGGCGCTGTGCCTGTGTGATAGAGGCGCTGTGCCTGTGTGATAGAGGCGCTGTGCCTGTGTGATAGAGGCGCTGTGCCTGTGTGATAGCGGGGCTGTGCCTGTGTGATAGAGGCGCTGTGCCTGTGTGATAGCGGGGCTGTGCCTGTGTGATAGCGGGGCTGTGCCTGTGTGATAGAGGCGCTGTGCCTGCGTGATAGAGGCGCTGTGTGATAGCAGGAATGTGTCTGAATCGATCGAATCATTACATACTAAGGATATATCGAATCATTACGTCCGCGTGCGTCGTCGTGTGCCTTGACGCGATGTGTGTTTCGGCAGAGGCACCGCGCGCTACGAGTTCAGTCACGCCGTGCTGGGCGCCGCCGACAGCGTGTGGCGCGGCCACCGCGTGCCTCGCGCCCGCCGCCTCGCGCTCATCGCCCGGGAACTGCCTCCGCCACACACCTTGTAACGACTCACTATGTATGGACACGACGCTGCCGTCTGCCGGACCGATGCCGACGGTGGGACCAGCTAACTCTGTTGTGAACAGAAATTATTGACACCGATCTCGTTTAAACAATCTGTGACAGTTTGTCATTTCTGTTTGCAGCAGAGTTGGCCGATCACCCCGCAGATGTGACGGCCGACGGGTTCGTCAACGGACAGCACAATTTTCGTACGTTCGTTACCTCGTTACCTGTCGTCCATATAGAGTTGTGAACCTGAACACGCCCTTCAGAGGTAGTGCTCATGTATGGACTTCTAGTATCTCCCGAATGGAGTCGCGCGTGAAACGTTTCATCGGGACATGCGGCCGTATCGACTTAGTCACATGATACCAAGACGTGGTTTAATTTTGCCATTTCTTCACTTATCGGATTGCGACCGAGAGAGTCTTGCCTTGGGTTTCAGAGTTACCTGATAAGGCTACATGTCTAACACAGTGCGCGGCAGTACTTTGCCACTAATTGTACTCTTCAAGTACAACACTCTGCTATATGTTAGCGCAAACAACTGATGTTAAATATATGCTGCCGGGTTCAGGCCAGGCCTTGCATGGTATATCCATATTCATTTATTCATGAATAATGTCCTACAACATATATAGTTTAGGTCTAATTAAGGTATTTAAATTATGAGTATGTCGCATGAGCTAGGTAGTACATTGACCCTGTCAGTGCACTGCACAAAAGTAATTTGCAAAAGAAGAAATGTCAAATATAGGTACAATTATTTCCAAGCTTATAAATTCATATCGATTAGTCAACCAGTTTATATAACCTCAAAAACTAAAGGGGCCTAGGAAGATAACTGTATCAAAACTTCATCACTAAATCCTAGTTAAAGGATGCAGTGATAAGTTTGTGACCCAGACCATTTGTTCAGTTGCTGAGATAATTGCATAAATAAATGGTCACTATCTATGGTGGCCACCCTGCAACTCAGTTTTTTGTAAATATCTCAGCAACTAAGTTAACTTTTTCTATGTATGATATTTATGTATTTACAAAAAAACGTATATATTGAATATATCAATCATGTGGTTCCCATAATACAAGCTCTGCTTAGTTTGGGGCTACATGACGCTGTGTGATACTGATAATCCAGCATTATTTATTTATAAACTGTAACAAAATGCGACACATATACCGATATGCGTCACAACTGCTCTTTCTACACGGATTCATTAACGGTGTCTGCTATCCGGCGGTGGAATTATTTTCCAACGGATATTCGTAGCTCTATTTCCTTAGGAATCTTAAAACTAAAATCTTTATAATTTTTTTAGTTTATTATGTTTAGTATATGTACTTCTTCTATCAATATAAATGTTGGTATAGATATTAGCACTCTTAGAGTGCTGCTCACAGGGTTCTGATGTCAATAAATATATATCCTAAAGCATGGCTGAGGGTTCAACCTTCAGCTCGCTCGCTCTGGGATTCGGTAATCGCAGTATTGGCGTTTACATATCTGAGAAAAGATAGAAACGGAAGCCCCTGCTGTGAACGATTTGTAAATATACCAACTAATTTTTATACAGTTTACAATTCAGTATTCAGTAGATTATATTACCTGTTTTGTTGAATTAAAAAGACTTTTAAACAATAATAAAGTTTAATTATTTACTTCGAATCCTTACATCATAGAAGATATCACTTAGGTAGTAAATTATACAACTACTAATTTCTGTTTCTTCTTCAAAGTGCAGAAGTTATTTTGTAAAAAGTGAATTGTCTATGATAGAGTAACTTCTATCATAGACAATTGACTTTACCTACATACATATCGACAGGCGCAGTGGTTAAGGTGCAGCCCACATATAAATGGCGTCGGGCGCGGACAGTTTCCTATTCCATTCAAATTTCATACAAAATGCATGGAAATAAAGACCATTTTAGGACACAAGGTACGTCGTTACTCGGAAGTGGTTATGACGCGTCTTATCGCCGCCCCAGTTCGTAGTGAGTGCTTGCTAGCGACTGACTTCTAATACTAATGTAAAAATGCGTCTATGCATCTGTATATTAATTAATTGTAAAAGAGCAAGAGCATCTTCGTCTTCTGAGGATGACATGCTGACACATCGATGTCGGACAACAGAGTGCTCTACACTTGTGCCTGTGTCACGTGATTTCCGCGTCATGTCCGAGCCATGTCCGCGGCCGTGTCTTCGCTCGGCGCATTTATAAGTGTCCTGCGCCGTATGTACGGTTCTGAACATCTCAATGATCGTTCTGGTTCCCTATCGTAGCGTTTCTTTGATCTAAACAACTATCGGAAGTGTATATCTAAGTGTATTGACCCTGATGCGGAGAACGATCACATTTACACTTGCAATTATTTCATCCTGTTTCGATTCTAATATTTTACAGACCAATAAAAATAAGTAACAGATCATACTATACAACACTTCTCAGACTATTGACCTACCAATCGGCAGTGTAAATTAAAAAAATTGCGATTCAAAGTGTACTGTAATGTTCGTACTGAATAAAGAGATTTTCACTTTCACTTTGTATGTGGAATCAATATTCGTCTTCTTCGTTGTGTAACGTCAGTGGACAGTAGTCGTCTTGGCGCGGGGACCCGGCGGGTGCGACTCACATGTCACTTGTCGTCACATGTTTCAGTATTCAATATTTATTGCAATCATCAGCTTTCAGTGTCCCACTGCTGGGCAGAGGCCTCCCCCCACTCTCTCCACTCATTCCTCTCCTGGGCTAAGATGGTCCATTGGGTACAGAGTTTAGCGAGCTCGTCCGTCGTCGCCCCGTGCCTGGCTCCACTCCGAGATAAGTTGGTCCATCAGTAGCCGACGTGCGACAGACAGACCGGCCCCGTCCCACTATTACATATATAAACATTGCAATGTCGGACGTGGTCCCGTGACGTCACAGCAAGTCGTCGAGCGCCTCGAGCTCCAGGTACTCGACCTTGTCGTCCATCTTGTCGCTCGGCCGCCACTCCGCGTCCTGTAAATAAATAAAACCTTTATTCCCAACTATCTACATACATTTAACACATCTATATTATATTTACAAAAAGGCCTCGTCCATGCGATTCCATCGGTGCCGAGCGAGTCCAGTCTCTAGTCCAGGTTCCCTGCAACCTCTACTGACTACTAGATCGTGCCACCATGTAGGTAAACAACATTATTACATCGGACGGGGACTGAGTGCGAAAAACATACCTTATGCACTACAAAGTTTGCATTTACATATTAAAGTCCGCGTCTCGACTCAAGTCCGACGGCAAAAGGGCTACAACTCGATGATCCCGATAGTTAAATAATGGATATCTACTAGCGATTTTGACTGCGAAATTTCCGGAATAAGACCTCTTAGAGCAGAAGAGCATAGTAAAACGAAATAACAACAAACATATTTGTTTTATTTACTATAGTTGTAGGAGAGCAGCGCCGTGTCTAGAGGACTTGTCGTGGCGCCGACTCTAGTTCAATATGCAGCAGCTATAGCGCCCCTAACGGCAGAGTTTAAAACTTTCACATCTCCATATTATAATATAGTTAACGCAAAGCTTTGTGGCAAGGTATGTTATTTTTACATAAAATAGTCAAGCGTTTGACCTTTTGGTGAAGATGTAATCTTTTTGTTCGCGCTCAAGTCATAGACTTCTCAAAATCTAAACAACAGATTGCAAAGTTCGCTTTGTGAGTTGAAAATTGGCAAAAATATCAGCTGTTAGAGGTCGCGTCACGTAAACAGAACACTGGCGGTAAGCAGCGCATTAGGCGATTTATCGGTATGTACCCGTGCCACAGATAACATAATACTAGTACCCGTGCGCAAACAATCCCGCTCCACTACTTACAGCGTTCTTTTTACATGCCGCGTACTGTGTCATCGAGCGGACGAGCTAACTCCACGCTTGAATCAATAAACAAATAATGGTACAGGGAGACGTGATTGGAGTCACGAGAACATAGAGGGTGCTCTAAGCTTTTCTTGCTTATTTACAAACGGGCGCTACTCGGTAATTGCGTATCTAATATAAAATAGCATTAATATATCAATTTTCCTGTGGTTCAGAAGCCTTGACACGACATTGTACATATAGACATGTGTATAGGCTGGTGTAGTTACCTGTGCGTCGCGGCGGCGGTGCGTCCGCGCGTGTCGCCGCATGGCCGCTCTCGACCCGAACCTGACAACAACCGACGGACACATTATTGTATTATATGCACGATATGGAATGGAGCAGTAGTAGAGCTCTTTTTGGAGGGCTCGTCCGGGGAATTACTGCCACCATCTTCGATACAAAGGATTTTGCACGATCCGCCCGAAAGCAGTTTGTCTAAAACTCCGCCGAAAGCAGCAGTTTGCATTTAGTCAGCTTACTTAGATCTTCTTTAATAGAGGCGAAAAAAAAACTAGAGGAAGATGGGAGCAGCCCGCCTGGCTACCTTGCTCTGTGCAGCCTGCAACACTTGTACGCCATCACTCGTCGCTTAGCCAACGAGCCAACAGGGACCTCCTACAGCCACCTTGGATCTTGTACTATAAGAATTACGGGACGGGATGCGTGCTATCAATATTACCAGTGATCGTTAGATTTTCGCTGAGAACAGTAGTGTCTCCCGCGTCCCGCGTGGGTACCAACAGTGCAAAGTGCAAGCGCATCACAATAACGTCGCCGCGAACGGCCGGACCGCGACAATGACCCAGTTATTGGTCGCGTAAGGCATGTGCTGCGAAGACGAATAATTTTGACAACATCTAAAATTGAAACTTCCTCTAGACTGGTGTGGTGTGTGGTGTGTGTAAGCCTGAAAGGATTATCGAGGACCTAAAATCAAGAGATTACAAGGTTCAAGAAGCAGTGAACAAATTAACTTGTAAAACTAAGGAACCGCTCAATTTGGTCATGCTCATCTTCAACAATGAAGAAGACATAAAAAAAATGGAATTAAGCATATTCTGGGGTACATAGTTGATATACAGCCCATTCGATCAACCAAACTGGTTCCCCAGTGCAAGAGATGCCAAGTTTACGGCATATCCCCCTTATTAGGGGAGGCCTACGGCCCAGTGGACTGATATAGGCTGTTGTTGTTGTTGTGTTGTAAATAGCTTAATATTTTCGCAACTGTATTAAAAATAGTTGTTCAGTTGGCTCGGGTAGACATTTGTCGGAACTCTTTGCAATGACAGGCTTTCCGCACTTGTAATGAAATATACTATTTTCGCACCCTTGGAGAAAGATTGGAGGTGATTTTAATGCGAAAAATACATATTGGGGCTCCCGACTAACGAATACAAAGGGCAACAACTTAATCAGTGCCATAAAAGAGATTAAGGCGGACGCTATATCTACAGGCTCACCAACATACTGGCCAACTGATCATAACATAATTCCGGACCTGATAGATTTCTTCATATATAAAAACCTATCGAATAACTACCTACAGACAAAACAGAGCTACGACATAAACTCTGACCACTCAGCAATTTATCTAGAAATAAGTGAACAAGTTTTACATATAGAAAATACTCTGACTCTAGTAAATAAATACACTGATTGGGAGAGTTTTAAGTTAGAGCTAGATAGTAATATAGACCTTAATGTTCCGTTAAAAACCAGTGCGCAACATAGAATTAGACACTTTTATAAAATCTGTACAAAAGGCTGCCTGGAATAATACACCAGAGCAAAAGAAAAGAACGACTAGAAATCATTATCCTCAAGATATCCTAAAACTAATAAAGGCAAAAAGAAAACAGCGAAACGTTTGGCACCAAACTAGATCCCCACAAGATAAAAATAAACTAAATTATCTCACAAAGCGACTAAAAAGGACAATACAAAATTATAACGAAGATTGTACTAGCACTTATCTACAAAACCTTACCAGTGACCGCAGTACAAACTACTCACTCTGGAAGGCCACCAAAAATATAAAACGACCCATCAATCAAAATAGAACCTGGAAAATGGACTGTGAGTAATGAACTAAAAGCCAAACGGTTCGCTGAACACCTTGAAGATATCTTTAAACCTAACGAAGGCCTTTATAACATGTTTACGACACAAGCTTGTGAAGAAACGCAAACCATAAAGCTGGTAACACCCAGAGAAGTTTGGGGTGAAATAAAACATAATATAAACTCAAGAAAATCTCCTGGATTTGACCTCATCTCGGGAGAATTACTTCACAATCTACCAAGAAAGGCGCTAGTCAAACTGACGACCCTTATTAAAGCAGCTTGTTGGCTAAAGTATGTCCCAGATTTATGGAAAGTTGCTGAAGTAAACATTATAGCAAAACCAGGAAAGCCGCCACATGATACTTCATCTTACAGACCGATCTCTCTACTACCTATCATATCAAAGTTATTTGAAAAATTGTTTCTACCTACCCGTTTTATTTGTACCTACCACGTCTAAAGTATTTTGTCCATTTATCATACTTATTTCTCAATGTAATACTTATGTCATAAAGTCATGCCTAGGTAGCCAAACCGCCCGCGCCACACCAACTCAATATACTATCTATAATAAACTCTTTTTAACGACATGTATTATTCTAGCCAAGTCTCGCCGAACATGCTTACTTACACCCTACTGTTCTACCTACGAGTACGTAAAACACTTGCGGCTACAAAACACACACAAACATATCACTGCTGTCTCGTTCGCTTACCCATAACGCAATTTTCACTAAGATCAACTCGCCTTCCGGCCGATCTATTGTTCGGCCGCTCACTCCGCAGAATAGGTATAAAAATATACCTACGCATCGCCGGCCTTCCTAGCGTGGTTCGTTACGTCGGTTGCCGAGTTCTGCCCGGAACCACAGAATACAGAAGGGACAGAAGCATCACTCCGCGCAATCATTTAAATAAATAGCGACTTTAGCTGCTACGCAATAAAGTGCTATTCAGCTCGCACCGAACTCAGTGCCTAACATTTATATTAACCTACACCTTGCATCCCTTTCTATCGTATAGCTCTATCTCTACTGACGTGGCACGTGTAACGTTAGGGTTGTCTTGAGAATTATTCTGTGACGAATAATAATAACCTGGCCGCCGACGGGCAGCAGCGTCGGCGGTGCGAGAAGCTGTATCCTGCGATCCCCAACCCGCATGCCCAGCGTGGGGATTACGGGCATATCCCCCTTCTTATAGGGGAGGGCTATGTCCACTGCTGGACATAGGCTTCCCCTATAGGCTGTTGTTGTTGAACATTTTACTATCCAGTTACCTAGCCACCTATTTCTTTTTAGGAACAATGATAATTCAAATAATATCTACCTACCTAGTATTAGATCAGAAAACTATTTTACTCTGGCTAGCTGCATTAAGAACTCAGAAAATAGGCATACCTACTAGGTAGGTACTTGGATCCTTAACACTTATTTAAGTGTTTAGGTGTCTTGTGTACGAAAACTGAATAATCACTGTTTAAGGTAGGTACATCATGCTAAATCTTAAGAGAAATTTTAGTAGGTACCTACCTAGATATTTGCAAGAGAAAAAAACAACATTTGGTTTGTAGGTAACCTAGGTATCTAGTTTTAGTTGTTAGTACCTACACCTACCTTTAGGTAACTTACCACATCGATTTGTATACCTACACCTACCTACCCGACTGTTTTTAAGTAGATAACCTACACTGCCTACTTAAAGTTAAACCAAATAAAAATGTACCTAGCTTGGGTTTCTAATCTTGCTCTCAGTCTACATAATCAAAATCATAATACCTACTTACTAAAGCACTATGTAGGCCTATCTATACCTACCAATGGCACAAAAATTGTCTATGAAAAAATACCTACATAATAATATTACGTTTATATATGTAGGTAGGTACCGCATTCAAATAGAACTTGTACCTAAGTACCTACCTACTTAAGTAAATACGGGAGACTTTGATATCTAAACAACGCATTATTTGGTAGAAAAACTTTCAGTTCTGTACCTACTATTGGTATTATTTACATTTTCTTATTATTATTCAGGCAACAAATGCTGTGTAGTATTTTTTTGCCTTCATTTGGCGAAAAATATAGGTACATTAACAAAAACAAACTAAAATGCCGCGGCTGCTCAAGGACACTTTCGTTCCGGGCAGAAGGCGGCAACCGACGTAACGAACCACGCTCGATAGGCCGGCGATGCGTAGGTATATTTTATACCTATTCTGCGGAGTGAAAGAGGCCTGCCGGAACGAACGTGTCCTTGAGCAGCCGCGGCATTTTAGTTTGCTTTTGGTAATGTACCTATATTTTTCACCAAATGAAGGCAAAAAAATACTGCATAGCATTTGGTTGCCTGAATAATAATAAGGATCGGCATCTCACGTTTTTCAAACTACCTAATGACAGCGACAGGTAAGAAAATGTAAATAATACCAATAGTAGGTACAGAACTGAAAGTTTTTCTACGAAAGTTTGTCTCCCTTATTTACTTAAGTAAGTAGGTACTTAGGTAGGTACAAGTTCTATTTGAATGCGGTACCTACCTACATAAATAAACGTAATATTATAATGTAGGTATTTTTTCATAGACAATTTTTGTGCCATTGGTAGGTATCTTAAGTGCTGCCTATGCTTAGGCATAGGCAGCACTAGGCATAGGCAGCACTATGTAGGTATTATGATTTTGATTATGTAGACTGAGAGCAATATTAGAAACCCAACCTAGGTACATTTTTATTTGATTTAACTTTAAGTAGGCAGTGTAGGTTAACTACTTAAAAACAGTCGGGTAGGTAGGTGTCGGTAGACAAATCAATGTGGTAAGTTACCTGAAGGTAGGCGTACTAACAACTAAAACTAGATACCTAGGTTACCTACAAACCAAATGTTGTTTTTTTCTCTTGCAAATATCTAGGTAGATACCTACCTACTAAAATTTCTCTTATGATTTAGTATGATGTACCTACCTACCTTAAACAGTGATTATTCAGTTTTCGTACACAAGACACCTACACTTAAGTAAGTGTTAAGGACCCAAGTACCTACCTAGTAGGTATGCCTATTTTCTGAGTTCTTAATGCAGCCAGCCAGTGTAAAATAGTTTTCTGATTTAATACTAGGTAGGTAGATATTATTTGAATTATCATTGTTCCTTAAAATAAATAGGTGGCTAGGTAACTGGATAGTAAAAGGTTCAACAACAACAGCCTATTGGCCTATTGACGGCCTCTGTGGCGCAGTGGGCGAAAGTCCGCCTGAGACGCAGAAGGTTGCGGGTTCGATTCCCGCTGCGGGACAAATGTTTGCATGTTCTGTAGATATTTGTCTTGGGTCTGGGTGTTTTCTATGTATGATAAGTATGTATTTACAAAAAAAAAAAATTATATGTGTAGTATATCAATCATGTGGTTCCCATAATACAAGCTCTGCTTAGTTTGGGGCTACATGATGCTGTGTGATTACGTCCCACATATTTATTTACATATTTATTTATATTCAGTCCACTGCTGGACATAGGCCTCCTCTATAAGAAGGGGGATATGCCCATTATCCCCACGCTGGGCATGCGGGTTAGGGATCGCAGGGTACAGCTTCTCGAACCGCCGACGCTGCTGCCCGTCGGCGGCCAGGTTATTATTATTCGTCACAGAATAATTCTCAAGACAACCCTAACGTTACACGTGCCACGTCAGTACAGATAGAGCTATACGATAGAAAGGGATGCAAGGTGTAGGTTAATATAAATGTTAGGCGCTGAGTTCGGTGCGAGCTGATTAGCACTTTATTGCGTAGCAGCTAAAGTCGCTATTTATTTAAATGATTGCGCGGAGTGAAGTTTCTGTCCTATCTGTATTCTGTGACATCAGGTGGGTCATGCGCTCGTTCCATCTTCAATTATAATAAACAAGTAAAAAATAAATGTGTGCGTGAGATGTAAGCGTTGCGCGTGGTACGTACGTGCGCGGGCAGTGTTCGCAGGGCACGGGCGGGGCGTGCGCGGGGCGCGGGCGGGGCGCGGCGTGCTCCTCCAGCTCCGCGCCGCCGTGACACTTGCGGATGTGAGCCAGCAGGCTGCTCCTGTACACACGTTAGGTACCTCACCGTTATACATTCGGGTGGTTCGATATTATCTGTATGTAATGGTGCGGGTGTGGTGTTGTACCTGGTGGTGAAGCGCAGTATGCATGCGCGGTATCCGCACACGTAGCGTTGTGCGCGCGCGTGTTGCAGCGCGTGCGCGGCGCGCGCCGGGCCCGAGCCGCAGCGCGCCAGGCACACGCCGCACACGTCGCCGTGCGCCGCCGCGTGCGTGCGCAGCGCCGCGCGCGTGCCGCACTGCACGCCGCACGCGGGACACGCCGCCGAGCAGCTCGCCTCGTGCCGCCGCATCTCCGCCGCGCTCTGCCGACACACGCGCCGTCAGTACAGCACGGGCGGAGCACACGAGCCCGCCCGCCGGCAGCCCCAGTAGTTACCTGGAAGGTGTTGTCGCACAGGGTGCAGTGCAGCGGGTCTGGCGGCGCGTGCTGCCGCGCGTGGTGGAGTAGCGCGGCGTGCGAGGCGCAGCGCGCGCCGCACGCCCAGCACCAGTGCGCGCCGCCGCCGTGCGCCGACACGTGCGCGCGGTACGACCACGCGTGCTGCAAACGCACACACACTCACACACACTTCTTCATAAAACGCTTATCACAACACACGGTATACAGCCTGTCTTGGTTAAACTGTATTTTTAATACAAAAAGTGGCGTATTGCAGGGACGTATAGCGTTCGGAATGTGGACTATTGCATACTCGTGCTTATTTTTCACCTTTTCCGAACTCGTGCGTTCTCTTTCCCGACTGTCAAAATAATGTCTCCTAGCGGTCCGCCCCGGCTTCGCACGAGTAGTTAATAAAAAAAAAAACACATACACCCTTTATTTCTTGATAGTAAGTATTGACTTCCCTTCCGTACCCCCGTAACGCTTATTTCATCGCTTTTCATAGCCGAGCGGGGTAAGCGGTGACATGACCGCGCAACTTTTTTCAAATACTTAAATTTTTAAACTCCTGATATCTTTTGAGTGAAATGTCCGAATTGAATGATTCAAAAAGTAATATAAAGTTATTGAAACAGTCTTGAGTATAAAGTAATTTATTTTGATAAAGATTAATACTGAGTGACAATTAAAAAGCCATTTCCAATGGCGGCAGTTCAATTAAATTTTTAAAATATACTACACCTGCTCGGAAAGTACCTTGATACTTTATCAAATTTACGGTAGAAAGTACGTCATTGCATATCAAACAAATATGCGGGGAGAAAACGCATCTGAGCGGGAGAGAAAAGTGTATGAAAATCCATTTCTTACGTGATTTTTCTTTTTTAATTTTGGGTAAGACTATGCGCTGGTAACCTAAATATCAAAAGCCAAAAAGTTTTTACAGTGAGTTTTTATCTCCAAGTTCGCAAAATGACACTGGCCACTAGCTAAAAAAAAAGCACTGGCTAGTCAAAGTCAAAGTCAAAGTCAAGTCAAAGTCAAGTTAGTTTTTTATTTTCCTCGTAGGTGTAGTATAAAGCACTATGTATCACTCGAGAGAAAGTGCGATTCCCGATCTCGGGTGTTTTAAAGCCCTCGCCGTGACACCCTCGACGGTAATCGGTCACTTTCTCCTCTCGATGAACAATGTACTATAACATTTATTGTGACATAACTATAATAGCTAGACATATGCCGTCGCTTTGTAGATTATGATGTGTTTTAAATAGTCGTAAAAAAATTATTTTGTTCTATCTTCAATAGTTTTCGCAGCGCACGCGATGTAAGAAATTTTTTAAGTCATTTTTTTACACCTCGGATTACATTATTGAAATTTTAGTAAGGAACCCTAATTTTTTTGAAATTATAATATAGCCTATAAAACCCGGGGATAGTGTGACCCAACGGTGAAAGAATTTTTTAAATCGGCCCAGTAGTTTCGGAGCCATTCAATGCAAACAAACAAACAATCAAATCTTTCCTCTTTATAATATTAATGTAGATTAAAAAGAAAAAACAACTAAGAGAGGAATAATGAGTATTCCTAGTAGGGCATAGATAAAATACCTGAGGAATCGCAAAAATTCAATCACATTTGGACTACCAACAACCGTTATGTTCACACAAGAGTATCGATGAAATGGATGCTTCTTAAATAAGGCTGAGCGCAGACCATAGTCAAGTCTGTCTTAAGACAGACTAGGGAGGAGCACTTCATGCCAACCGCATGCATGGAGCGTATACCAACCAGGTTGGATCGACGAATGAAGTAACGCCATAAGAGCTAAAATGGTTGGAATTGGATTGTACATATTGATATAAGTATTTTATGATTTAATACTTTTTTCGTAAAGTTCATAGTTTAGGAGTTTGGGCACATTGAAATATTTATGAAAATTTCGTTTTCAGGATTCAAAAAGTAAGGTCTGTCTTATAAAGACTTGACTATGGTCTGCGCTCAGCCTAACTTGATTCAGATACAGCCATCCTTCTTTTTAGCTCTACCTGAAAAACATATTTGTTTGTAATCCAGCCTCTCTGCAGCAGTGTACCTGGAAGGTCTGCGGGCACATGGAGCACTGCAGCGGCGCGGCGTCGGCGTCGGCGTGCGAGGCCAAGGGCGGCGCGCGCGGCACGCTGATGACGTCATCCGCGCCGTACGACCCCTCTGCGCCGCTGCCCACCACTATGAACACGTCGATCTTTTGTGTCAGCTCGTACAGTCTGCAGATACAAACACACTTCTATAGTTTAGCTGCAGCCTGTCAGTTTGTAGTTAGATTATCGTTACGTTGGTGGTAAATTAAAAAAATTACATTTAAGAGTGTACGTATAGTATGAAAGAAAACAAAAGTTCCTACTGAATAAATGAATTTTGAGTTGAGTATCATACTGATACTGTGAAGGTGGAAGTTTGTGAAATCTGAAATGATTGTCCCTTCTTTGAGAGCTTCATACCTTTCCCTGAGAGCACGGATCTTCTCGCTGAGTGGAGGGGGTCCGTTGGAGGCGAGTTGTGTGCTGAAGCTGTATGCATCGATTGTGCGATGGATGCAATTGCTGCACAGGCGACCGCTAGGCACCACCTGAAATATGACGCATAACAGCAGATAAGGCATAATGAGCAAATTGAGTTGCTGTGAGAGTTGTTACTCTACTTTTGAGTGCATCAATTTGTTATTTGGAAAATATGTCTGTTTTTTTATATATTATACCTATTGATGATGGAACTAGCGCATAGCACACCTGGTGTTAAGTGGTAACCATTTCCTATAATAAAGTATCGGTTGGTAGGTCATGGATGTTTAGAACTTGCCCTACGATGTAACACGCTGTGTATTCAATGCCTGCATCCATCAACTTGATGCATTAAGGTGTTAAGCCTCTTGTGCCTGTAATTTGACCGGCACCCCACAGCCTTCAAACTGAAACACAGCAATGCTGCTTCACAGTAGATATAGGCATGGTGGTAATACGCACCCGGATGAGCCCTTCACAAAGAAATCTACTACTGCTATTAAAGTCCTGTGAGTGATTTGAAAAGAGTTATACCAATCAGTATGTGAATGTATCAGTGGTGTTCCTCATACTAGTCCTAAAGCACTGCCGATGTAGCCTACACTACACCTGTAAGCTATACGAAGATGTCCTGTCATGTTACAGGTATTACAAGTAGCGGCACGAAAGTCTAGCACTGACCGTTATTGCGCAGAAGTCAAAAGTAAAGTATCATAATGCGAGGTAGAGGCGAGAGAGAGCGAGAGAGCCATGTGCAGACGTTTCCTTCAGCGCTAGAGTTTCGTGCCGCTGCATTAAGGTGGATGGTCGGCTCACCTTGTTGGCGTTGAGGTGCAGCAGCATGGCGCGCAGCGGCGCGTGCGGCGGCTCAGCGCCGGCGGCGGCGGCGGCCGCGTCGTGCTCCTCGGGCGAGAGCAGCGCTGAGCCGCCGCCGCGTCCGCACACGCAGCACGCCTCCAGCTGCGGCTCCACCTTCACCACGTGAGACGACATTCACCCGGCTTTCACGCACCACGCTACCAAAACACTGTGCGGCAGCGGCAAACAGGATACAATACTAGCGGCAAAACAAACAGCCCGTTCAGGATCCTAAATTACACCGAATGTGATCTTAACTTGTTATATTCCATCCAAATTCGGATTAAAAACAAACAAGAACAACACACACAACATCACCACCATAATCATCACACAGCAGCCTCTACCACAGACTAATAAGATTCGGCGATGCGCCTCCAGTGTTGCCGTTTTTTATTTTGAGAAAATGCTAAATCTTGTTGCAGAAAATGCCAAAAAAATGCTAAATAACTTTAAAAAACGCTAAATAAAATGCTAAAATCTAAATTTTATGCCCGAATAGCAAACTGAAGTGGTAAACTGTTAAAATAGATGCATATTTGCATATAAATAACGCAAGAGAAGTATAGTCTTTTTGGGTATTAAAATTAATTTGCATCGTAGGTTAATTACTTTTCACTGACCCTTCACATTTTGCATGTTTTGCGGTGGAAATGTGTTGCTTCAGTAAATTTTAGCTAGGTAGGATTATGTTACACTTAAAAAAATTGCAATAAGTTAAACTTAACATCTTTTCCTGTTGTTCGCGCAAAATTTTCCCATAAATATGAGAAGCCGTGATTAAAAATCAAAATCGTCTAATTTGAATCGGATATGTTAATATAATAATAATAACACATCAGATTCTAATCGACGTAAAAATTAAGAACACTGCACTGATCGTTCGTAACAAATTAACAATCGCTAAGCAAAAGATAAATATAAATTTCAGGGAAGTCTTAATTCATATAATGTAGTATTTATTAGTAGTCTGTGGCAGTATTATATAGAACTTATAAAAAAAATGTGTTTTGCTTTGTTTACCATAGAAAATAATTAATATTATTGTTTACATTTACAATGAATGTTTACTGATGTTTACAATTTACAAATAATTACCAAAACGCGACCAATTGAAACCTATGAAAAGAGTAGTGGAATTAAGTTGAATTCTGAAATTATCACACCGAAGAACAACGCCGAAGTAAATACCATTATAACGGCAATAACTTCGAAAATGCTTGAAAATATCGATTCAGCGAGTGAATGCCCTGATGTTGCGCTTTCTTTACAAAAGCCTCGTAAGTTTGCTGATCTCTCAGTCTTAGTTTTTTAGTGTGAAGTATAGTCCACCTGAATGCCTCTCTGAACAAACTATAATCTAGACAATGTATTTTTAAGTTTACAAGTTTTAATATTTAACTAGTATTATTTATTACATTTTAATGTTTAAGGACAGGAGTATACTCTGCCCGACACAAAACCCACCAACAATATTTGCTCATTGTTGGATTAAATACAAACACAAATTAATACAAATACAATACAAATGTAAGATAAGACTACCCCTTGGACACGCACGACTACCCATTCTAAAGTGACCCTGTGTAGTGAGGCTCCCGTACATTGGTACAAACCCTTCATGCGCAAGTCTGACTCGCACTTGGCCAGTTTTTTATTTTATTTAATTATGCCAACAAAGTAAACGCAACATATTAATAAGAACTATTATTTAGATATTATTTTACCTATAAAGTAAGATGATATGTATATAATACTAGCTTCTGCCAGTGGCTTCGCTCGCATGGTACCTGAATAAAAACTAGCCATGCTATAATATTTATAATCCAGGTCACAAAATATGTATATTCCAAGTTTCATCCAAATCCATTAAGTAGTTATTGCATGAAAAAGTAACAAACATACATCCATCCATACATTTATACTCACAAACATTCATTTTTATAATATTAAGTAGGACCTATAGTAGGATTGAATTGTCAATTAATTTGTAAAAACTGTATCTGATATCATGCCATGAGAGCTCTCATCGGAGCATGGAGTCTGGGGTGTCTGTTATAGGTATTTAGGGGAGGCCTATCCCACTGAGGCGACTGCTACAAAGTATACGGAGTAAGGAAAGAGAAGGAGTTGCAGTGTTATTAATTTAGTTGTTTAAGAATAATAATAAAGTAATTGAAAAATGAGATAACTAGAATGTGGAGATTAGAGAAGGTATTGATCATCCCAATAGTACTTTGGTCAACAGGTGTCATTCCAAAACAACTTTGTCAGTCCCTATCACTCTTAGACTTACCCAAGCACACATTCGCTCTTCTACAAAAGGCAGTAATTTTAAATGCCTGCAGCCTTGTTTGCAAGTTTTTGCAAACAGACCCAACAACTGATTTGCAAATAAGCTCTGGTGTCAACCATACACCAACCTCTGATGTACACTTGGCCTAGGCCCGCGTTCACCAGTTTTTCCCGGCTTTAATTAGAGCAAAGCTGAAGAAATTCTACATCATCATCATCAGCCTATAGCAGTCCACTGCTGGACAGAGGCCTCCCCTAATGAGCGCCATTGCGCCCTGTCCTGAGCTCGATTCATCCAGCTTCTACCAGCAGCCTTTCGCAGATCGTCACTCCACCTGGCCGGAGGGCGTCCTACACTACGTTTGCCGAGCCGCGGTCTCCACTCAAGAACTCGAAGAAATTCTACACCACCATAATAATAATAATAATAATTAAAATTAGTAATAAAATAGCAAATAAAAAAAAAAAAAAAAAAAAAAAAAAAAAAAAAAAACTTCACCGCTGACACACGCTTTTTCTCTAATATTTTACCAAAATTTATTTTATATTGCTTTTCCCGATTCATACCGTATCCTCAACAGTTTTAAACCAGTAATACAACCTATTTTCATTTTATTTTTGACATAAAGGCACAAATGCCACAATGAAAAAACCATCATAACATGTTGACCAGAGGAAAAGCACGAGCGGCTACATATGAAGCACACCAAACATCTGCGCCTGTTCCGTCAAGCTCCACATCGTCGTCCGGGGATGAGGTATTCGCCACCCCCCCGGACACCAGCGTGTCGAGCGACGAGAGCAGGCCGCCGTCGCCTCCGCCGCCGCGACCACCTGTGCGGCGTGGGCGGCCCCCGCTGTCGGCCGGCTTGGGGTCTGCGGGACAGTCTGCCCCGCGTCCGACCCCCGCCACCACCAGCAATGTGCGCATTCGCATGAAGTGGACAGAAGAAATAAATAGAAACGTCATGCGCGCATATTATAGGGCTACAGACGGAGGAACTAACCGCACCGCGTACATTGCCCGGATGCTGCCTCTGTTTCAGGTACTTGAACCAGCTGTAACTGTTACTGCACAACGGCTATCGGATCAGGTACGAGCCATCCAACGATTAAAATTGTTGGATGATTCGGTACTTGACCGGCTTCGCGCTGAAAGTGCTCAAGTAGCTGACCACTCGCAGCGGGTCCCGGCTGCCACGTCGACGGTTACGACAACTTCGATACCTGTGACGACACAGCCGGACCCCGCTGCTGACGACGTCAACAACGAGAACACCAGCGTGACAAACCAGGTAAATGAGCAGTTGAGGAGGACTTTGGAGGATACGATTTTATCGTACCGGTCCGCACCTCTCGATGAAAGACCACGTTTGCCACGCTTGCCCACTCACAGACGAAACTTGGCTCTAATGGAGGCCTTGAATCCTTTGCTGGTTCCTTATCTAGAGACTAGCGAAGGTCTAGCCGATACCCATTCGATCCTTTACTGCGGAGCCGTGGCTGCGTGTCGTGTTGCTCGTGTCAAGTTCCCCAACTCCACGCGAGCACCACGACCTGTCAACCAAACTCCAGCTTGGCAAGTACGGATCGAACGGCGGAACGGTAAATTCAGGACCCTCATTGCAAAGCTAAGTTGCTTCAGAGGGGGCAATACCCGCCCTCGAGTGATGCGTTTTGTGACACAGGCCTTTTCTGGGACCGATATTCGGCCTCACGATTATATGGCCTGTGTCACAGAACGCATTGACTTTCTGAAGCAGAAAATCTCTGCATGGGCAAGCCGCATTCGTCGGTATCGAGAACGTGTGGACCGATATTGGCAGAATCGAAACTTCCAAAGTGACCAGAGGAAGGTGTACCGAAACTGGGAGAAACCTGACCAATGTGTGATGGACGGGCGTGTACCGGATGCGGATGCCATGAATAATTTCTGGCGCAGCATCTGGTCTGTGCCCATCCAACACACGGAGGGAGATTGGATGGATGTGGTGAGTAGAGAGTGTGAATCAATCGAAACCATGGGGCCTGTAGAGATTAGCCCCATAGATGTCAGATTTGCAATCCGTTCGGCCCATAACTGGAAAAGTCCTGGACCGGACGGGTTGCATAACTTCTGGCTGAAGTGGTTTCGGTGTTCACACTCTGTACTCGCCACACAATTTCAAGAAGCCCTCGAGCTTGGGTCTCTCCCAAGTTTCATGACGACAGGAGTCACCTTCCTGCTCCACAAATCTGGTAGTACCGCGGAAGCAAAGAACTACAGACCCATCACGTGCTTACCTACCATTTACAAGCTCCTTACGTCCATTCTGAGCATAAAAATTAATGCGCACATAGTTGCAAATAATATTTTGGCTCCGGCTCAGAATGGATGTAGGGTTGGGTCCCGCGGTACTAAGGAGCTCCTCCTCATTGACATGACCATTAGCCAGCAGATCAGGCGCAGCAAAGGGAGCCTCTCCGCTGCATGGATAGACTACAAGAAGGCGTATGATTCAGTGCCTCATACATGGCTGGGGAGGATCTTAGAGTTGTATAAAATTGATGCAACATTGAGATCCTTCTTAGGTATATGCATGAGACAGTGGATCACAGTTCTTCGTCATCCAGGTAGCGGACGGGATCCCTCTGCTCCGCAAGATCTGATTCGCATAGAGCGGGGTATTTTCCAGGGCGACAGTCTGAGTCCCCTATGGTTCTGCCTGGCACTGAATCCTCTTAGTACTCTGCTAAAGGATTCAGGGCTAGGCTATCGACTTCGGAGAGAGGGTGATATCGTTTCTCACCTGCTGTACATGGATGACCTCAAACTTTTTGCGCCAAGAAAACCAGAACTGCTGACTCTGTTGAATATCACACAGATATTCAGCAGTGCCATCAGCATGGAGTTCGGTGTCGAGAAGTGTGCGGTCATGCAAGTACGGCGGGGGAAAGTTGTAAATACTACAAACTTACAGCTTTCCGATACGATATCCCTCAGATCTCTTTCCGATATCGAAACCTACAAATATCTCGGTATGTCAGAAGCGTTAGGTATAGTAGACAGAGACATAAAACAGTCGGTGAAGGAGCGATTCTTTTGCCGCCTTACTAAAGTACTCAATAGTCTTTTGTCGGGTGGTAACAAGGTTCGAGCCTTCAACGGCTGGGTTATGCCTCTGCTCATCTATACTTTTGGCATATTGAAATGGACTCAGACTGAACTTGACGCCCTTGACTGTAAGGTTCGTCAACTTCTTACGACACACAGAATGCGACATCCACGCTCGTCGGTAATGAGGATGTACATCCCGCGGAAATGTGGGGGCCGCGGCTTTTTAAATGCCAAGACCCTCCATAACCACGAGGTGTGCAAGCTCAGAGAATACTTCCTCCATGCCGACAGTGAGATGCATCGTGATGTCGTAGCAGTTGACAAGAACCTTACCCCGCTCTCACTGGCTAAGGAGAACTGGCACAAACCTACGGTGCTGAGTGCCCTCGACCGCAAGGTGGTATGGGAGAGTAAGGAGCTGCACGGACGGTTCTATAAAGCCCTTACAGGGCCTGATGTAGACCTACTCGCATCCGTGAACTGGCTACGTTTCGGTGACCTCTTTGGGGAAACTGAAGGTTTTGTCTGTGCGATTATGGATGAGGTAATAAAGACGAACAACTACCGAAAGTATATCATGAAGGATGGAACCGTTGACATTTGCAGAGCTTGTCATCGTCCCGGTGAATCCCTCAGACATATACTTTCGGGTTGTTCGCACCTCGCTAACACTGATTACTTGCACAGACATAACCAAGTAGCAAAGATCATCCATCAGCAGCTTGCTCTCCAATACGACCTTGTCGGTTCAGAGGTTCCATACTATAAGTACGCACCGGTACCGGTTCTCGAAAATGGTCGTGCTACGCTCTACTGGGACCGCTCTATCATCACGGACAGGACTATTCTTGCGAATAAACCTGATATCGTCTTGGTAGACCGGTCGGAACGCCGGGCGATACTTGTTGACATCACCATCCCGCATGACGCTAATCTCGTGAAGGCCGAGAAGGACAAGCTTAGCAAGTACCTTGACTTGGCACACGAGATTACCGCTATGTGGGATGTCGACTCAACAATTATCGTTCCGATAGTCGTTTCAGTGAACGGTCTGATAGCGAAGAGCCTTGACCAATATCTTAAGAGGCTCTCGCTAGGCAGCTGGATCAAGGGTCAGATACAGAAGGCGGCTCTCCTGGACTCGGCACGCATTGTGCGGAGGTTCCTCTCTCTGCAGCCCTAGCCACCGACCGTTTGAGCCCTGCCCCGCGGTCGATGGTCTCCCGTTTTGATACATTTTTTACTATAATGTTTTTGATATTTATGTATGTACATAAGTAGTATTAAGTATAATAGTAAAAAATGTATTTTAGACGAGTTTACAATTGAATAAAGTGTCATAATAATAAAAATCTTTATTTTCTAAAAAACAGGTTTACAAGGTGGACATAAGTACTTACTAAAAATATTTGTGTAGGAAAGAAAAAATATTGTTTAACAACTTGCACCTTGCATATAAACCTCTAGTCAAAACTTTGACTCCTCGCTCTAAGCAAGTTTTCACTTGTATGTAGAAGTAAGACATTAGATTTAGTTGTTTAAGATGTCTGATATAGGTATGTAGTAGAAATAAAGGGCTTTTTTATTTTATTTTATTTATTTTATACTAGCTTCTAGTACAGGGATCAAAAGTAATCTATGTGTTAATGCAGGTCTCAAACTATGTATGTTTTATGTTTCATTCAAATCCATTCAGAAGTTTTTGCGTGAAAGAGTAACAAACATTGATCCATCCATCCATACTCACAAACTTTTTTATAATATTACTAGCTTCCGTCCGCGGCTTCGCACGCGTAGTACCGGGATAAAAAGTTGCCTATGTGTTAACCAGGTCACAAACTATGTATATTCCAAGTTTCATCCAAATCCGTTCAGTTGTTTTTGCATGAAAGAGTAACAAACATTCATCCATACATCCATACTCACAAACTTTGATTTATAATATTAGTAGGATTCTCTCCAATGAAATAGATTCGAGATTGGATATTTGTTTCAGGTGATAAAGAAGGTGGTATTACCGTAATGAAGAAAATAAAGTCAGGTGAGGTGGAGCAGAATGAGAGGTTATGGTTTAACTGTGGGCTAGACCATAATCAGCATCTAATGCTGAGTTAGTACAAAGTTCTCTACATTTTGAATGTTGTGTCTTTTCTTGCAAAAGCTATGTTTGTTTTTCTTTTCATATTTCGTTTCATGGCTGGAGAATGTGTTTATTGTTTAGTTTGAATTAGATACAAAGAGTATGGAAGATTATTGGGTTCCTGCTTTTGATACAACACAAGGTTATCGATTTGCAGTGTGTCTTTGTATTATCCTTTTATATATCGAGCTGTACTGTATGTATTTAGACAGCGCAACTACCAGATGAAAAATCAAAATTGGTATGTCTTCCAAAAAACATCCAAAAATTCGGTGATCAAAAAGGCACTATTACGTACTATTACTAAGATAGACAGATAGATGAACTCTTTATTGCACACAACACCAATTTAAAATAAAACAATAACAAAGAAATAAAATAGTAATATAGGTCCAACCGGCGGCCTTATCGCTTAAAGCGATTTCTTCCAGACAACCTAAGAATCGAAAGAATATAATTAAAAGAATTGAGATAAGAATGGTAATAAGGTTTGTTTGTGATTAATTTTTGCAAGTAGGTACATAAATTCCAACATCAAGAACTTCTAGAATGTATGATTGTGTAAAAATTTACGGGTAGTTCAACATTCAAGATTCAAAGTGTTTTGTTTATTTCCAGTTTAAGATTGTGTAATTTTTCTCTGTAGTTAATAAGAGCTGGTTTGTGCTGTTATGAGTTATTTTAGAGTTTCTGTTGCTGCCCTCACCAGCTTCAGGTTTCTGAGAGAGCTTTATTTTTATTTTTGATCGATGGGTGCTTTGTGTATAACTACATATGTAGTCACTATTCTTTGTATTCAAAAATCTCTCAGTTCCTAAAATGTACGCTTAATGAATCTTGCAGGAGCTAAGGAGTTGCTGAGGGGTATAAAGAAGCGGCCTGCGCCAGACAACATGATTACAGAGAAGCAAATGGAGCTGACCACTAAGCTGGCTCAATTTGAGGTTCCTCACTAACATATTTAGTTTTTATATTTTCATGGAAAACAACGGCTTTTTTTACAAGTAATAGAACAAGACTGAAAACAAACAAGCTTTAAAAAGGTTTCACTTCGGATATAGTTGGCTACCTCTGTGGCGCAGTGGGGGTAGGTCGACGTAAAAGGTTCTGGGTTCGATTCCCGTCGCGAGATAAATGTTTGTCTATTAGTTTGCATTTATTCCAGCATTATTTGTCTCGTTTCTGAGCGTGTTCTATGTATAGTATATGTTTACAAATATTAGAAGTATAAGATAGAAGCTCTGCTTGGCTTGGGGCGGGGCTATATGTTATAATACTGTGTGTGTGTGATATTAACAGCATTATTATTTATTAATTTTAAGTTAATATGAACCACATTATAAGACCCATTACATAAGTGTGTATCACATAATTAATTACCGTAAAGTCCCCTTACTTCGCCTAGTTTTTGACAAACTTTGCGTTCTTGTGCTATATTTAGACATCTATCTATGGATTTAAAAAAAAATGGCACATTTGATCATTGCCATTCGATTAGACCATAGGCATATAGATTAGGAAGCATTCAAACTACACAAAATAATCCCAAAGCTAGTAGGCGAAGTCCTGGTGTTGTTCCGTAACTTCGCCTACTAGCACAAAGTACGTATAGAAGATAGGTAGGTATGCACTTTGTTCGGCAAAATTAATGTCTTACTCCTTTAGAAAAAAATGATATTATCTTAAAGGACATAAAGTCCATTTTTGTATCAATATCTATAGTAGGCGAAGTTAGGCACCGATATCCACCTGTTTCCATACATTGCTTACAGAACAGCTAGGGTTGTCAAAAATGCAATGAGCGGGTGTGTTGCATTTTATGAGTAAAGATAAGTGTGTAGTAGCAAATACAATTTTATTAAAGGAATTAACAAATGTTAAAAATACTAAAAACACCAAAATCAACAATAATCATTTAAAATAGGCAAATCAGTATAGGTACCTACCTATTTTCCATGGTACCATGGTAAGTCAATTCTAAGATAGAGAATAATTCTTAAGACTAGACATATCGAATTTCAGAACACCTCTTCGCTCTTTTGTAGGATATGACAAAACCATTTCGATTTCTGCTAAAGAAATCAATGAAATATCATTTACGTTGGGCCAAATAGATTTTTATTTTCCTTTACGGCGCATAAACTTGATTCTGCAGCTAATGGGACTGAGACTTGCGATGACTTGTCCAATATAAAACTTATCAGTCTTTTCAGTCGTGAATTTTACCAGTACAAAAGAACCCACGTTTATCTCTTTAGAATTTTCAGATTCATTTTCTGTTTCAGATCTTCTAGGAGATTCATAGTCATTTTCATTATCCTCATGACTTTTAAAAGTCATAGTAATATCGCTTTCGCTTTCAGATGGGACGAATCTTGATTCGTCAGAAGAGTCTAGCAAAGAATATCTGTCAACTGATTTAATATCATTTTCATCGGAGTCTGTTTCAGACACATTTGTACAAAATTAAGTCAGTTAGGGTATCTTACCTACCTACTTACAAAAATTTGCACCTTAAAACAATCACTAAAGACTGAATTCATTGAACACCAATTGGTAAAATTGTTTAGAGACACAATAGAAGAATAAACTCATAGCTATGCTGAAATAACTGATCTTACTTATTACAAAACGAGAAAAACATTACACTCCTTTTTGTAAGTCGGGTAAAATTATTTGGTGGCAGCCCTATAGGCAGGCGAAGTTTGACAACAGCCTGACCGGCATTGACCATTCGTCGATACAAATTGAATTTTCTCTTAATTTAAGTTGTTTATTCACAAGACAATTCATTCTAATTAAAGAATAATACTAGGTTATTTTACGAACTCATTTTGACTCATTTTTCTTAATTTAAGTTGTTTATTCACAAGACAATTCATTCTAATTAAAGAATAATACTAGGTTATTTTACGAACTCATTTTGACTTACCGCAGGTAAGTTCGTAAAAGTTTCTCGTAAGGAATCAAAGTTATTCGGATCTACAAAAATTTTGACACTAGTTTGTGCGGGAAAATTGATAATCCCTCGTCAATGACGTGAACTTGGCTACAAATGGTGTGCAAATTGTTACCATGTTGAAAAAATGCATCGTATTTAGTAGTTTCTTATAGGGGTTTCAAACGAAATTCTTAGTTTACGGAAGTTTTTTTAAATTAGGCGAAGATAGGTTTCTTAGGCGAAGTAATGGGACTTTACGGTATTAAAAATACTTTTTTTCTTACTCAAGTTCCAAATAAAGGAGTAGAAAAATTGTAGATAAGTAGACTGTTACATTAGCACATACATAGATTAACTGATAACATTATTGGCAAAAAATAAATCTATTTCAGGAGGTTTGCGATGAGATGGAGATGGAGAAAGAGCAGGCGGAAGCAGTCTCTCTCTGCAAGATCCTCAAGCCAGCTGACTGGGTCTTTAACCCAACACCAAAGCCGCATTGTAAGACGATTAACAACTAATGATTGTGCGCCTGTAAAAGCAGATGACAATATTATCTGTCAGACCCTTAAATTATAGAAGAGAAACATATGTATTCTTAAAATTCACTATGCTCTGATCATCAACTCATACGGCTGATCTCTACTTTCATATGTCCATATATAATTAGCTAGAAAGGGATGCATACTTTATCTCAATGCGATTGCTGCGACTTCGTACCGGGGCATTTCTATGAAACTGCATAGCATTATATTCGAGCGCCCTGGTATCATTTTCTTTCTGAACTCATTTGAAGTCGCATTGAGATAAATATGCATCCCTTTCTAGGTAATGATATATGGACATAAGAAAGTAGAGATCAAGAGTATGAGATGGTGATCAGAGCATAGTGAATTTTAAGAATACTTACGGTTAATTATTTGGTCAGGCCGATAATGCAAATGTATAAGAAAACGTCGTTGGTAGTGTGAACGCAGAATGCATTTATATATTGGTCGTCGTGCCCGTGATTTATCGACCAATTTGAACACACTCGTGATTACTTTCTCTGTAATAATGACGATGTGGTTGGTGATGTGGTTGGGGCAACGAAACAACTAACCTTTGGATAATGAATATTTAAAATAAATGTAAATGTAATGACGTTGCCGAGTGTTCCTATTAGTCCGTGGTAGTGGTTTCGAAATAAATTGAAATGAAATAGCGGCAGGTTGGACTTGAAAGCATGAGCTATTGCTCTGGTAGCGTTTAATAAGTATTACGGGTGTATGACGGTCAATCTCTTGTAAATTATGAAATAATTAAAAACAATTTGCTATTGCACTCTGCGATCGGCCTGAGCTGCGAAAGAATCTATGCGATTGCCTTAGAATATATCTGCTGGCGTGACAGTATCAGTTCCTTTATGAGTTAGATTCAGGAGTTCCAACCTCTACCATCGGAACCCAAGCCAAACCCACCTGCACGTGGTGCACCCTGCTAACTAACTAACGAGGCTCTGGCGGCCGGACGATTGCGGCATAGCACAGCCTAGCACCGGCACATTTAAATTCCCTGACTGCCGACGGGCAGTAGCGTTAGTGGTGCGAGAAACTGTGACCTGCGATCCCCAGCTCGCAGTTAGTCGGTCAAGTCCCCAGCGTCGGGACTATGGGCATATCTCCCTTCTTATTAGGGGAGGCCTGTGTCCAGCAGTGGACTGATGCTGGTGGTATTATTGTATAAGTTAGATGAGCATTGTGTTGCGAGTGCACACTTCAGCATTTAGTTAGAGAATAAGCAATAGCTTATATTGTACTTAGGACACAAGTCATTTGACCGTCACGCAATAATTACCCAATTATAACATGAAGACGTTTCACTTCACGCGCGACGCGTCAAAAAGCCAGGCGTGTCACCTGGGTCCGTCAATTAGATTATCAAAAAATATTGGACACGTATTTTTTTATTTTTAAAAGCAATGAAAATCGACTGAGTTATAGAGCGTCAAAGTTCGGGAGTGGGGGGCTCGTGACGTCACTTGTATGTAAAAAGTGTACTTACCCGTGTCGTCACGCGGAACTTCAACACACGTTTATTAACACACGCTATATCTTTGTCATTTTTAGTTTAATTGAAAAAAGAAAAAATACGTGTCCAATATTTTTTGATAATGTAAATGACGGACTAATTAGAATTTTTCAGGCATCGAGCCTATTGATTTGTCGATCTCAGTGGCGCAGGGGGTGAAGGCCCCCTTGACACGCAGAAGGTTCCCGCCGCGAGACAAATGGTTGTACGTTTTGCAAATATTTGTTTTGGGTCTGGGTTGCTTTCTATATTAATGAGCATGAATTTAAAAAAAAATGTATCTATGTAGTTTATCAGTCATGTGATTCCCGTAATACAAGCTCTCCTCAGTTTGGGGCTACATGATGCTGTGAGATATAAGTGTCCAGCATTATTAATTATAAATGAGACATGGTTGTCAGGGTCCACTCTGGAAGGCAGAGTCAGCATTGCCGCCGACGATGATGCCGGCAGTGAAGCCAGCGCCGACAGCTTGGAGGCCGCGCCAGCCCCGCGCTCCGGAGCCAAGCAAGCCGACTCCTTGAAGGTACACATTCTACGTTCTATTTGTACAGGGTGTAATCGGTGAGTGTGTCCAGGCGATTATTCCTTAACTATAACATATATCAAACAATTTTAAACTGATATCGAAAGTACGTTACTTTAATTTATTAATCTCATTCTAAATGTATGGGAGTGTTTAATGTCAAAATTTTGGATACATCTCGTTTGATTTTCAAAAAGATATTGATGTCATTTTACTGATTAGGTCCGATTCGACGAGCTACTGCTGAGATAATTGCTCGGATACTGGAAGAAAATGTGTTTCTCGTGCACGGAGTCCCAAGCACGATCCTAATGGATAATGGAAGACAGTTTACTAGCAATACTTTACGTAACTTATTTTCAGCATACAATGTACCGAATGTCTTCTACACTCCTCTTTATACCCCTCAGGTAAACACAGTCGATATCAGTTTAAAATTGTTTGATATCTGTAATAGCTACGGAATAATCGCCTGGACACATTGAACCCACACGATTGAACCCTGTAGGTTTGAATATAAAGGGTGGGGAAAAATTTTACTTCATTGAGGTCAACTATCTTTTCTTTTGTAGTTAGATGGTTTTGTTCTGACCAACGGCATTCCGAACAATTCGGAGTTTTTAGGCCGCCTAGATCCCAGATATGGTTTGACGACTAAAAAACTGGGACCAACATCTTAACGTACCTTCCGAAGCACGGAGCCGTTTAAATATAAATGTAACTAAGCGGTCACTTATCCAAATAATGACCGGGCGGAATGTTGCTTAACCAAGGTGATCTGCTAAGGACACCGAAGTAAGCCACGCCACGAGCGCTTCATGTAATAATTGGACATACGTAAACAATATCAAAGTTAATGTAGACAGGTGAGTTTTAGATTTAGAGGATTATTCCGCGTATTCTCTTATCATAATTATTTTGTACTAGATACTACACAGATATTTTCTTGATCTTCGCAAGTTACGTCGATAGATTTACTCATCATCATTTAGATCGCGACTTTTAAACTAGCCGTCGAAAATACGAAGATCAGGATCCGATAGTTAAGCAAATGTTGTTAGCCCTCGCTCATCACTAGGGGCGTGTAGCGTCGACTCCACGGGCCGATCTGGCCCAAAGAATTATGACAAAGCATACAAGAACCCATTCAGTTAATTCATGTTCTGAACATCAACTCTATCTGATAACCATAATCCGGGTCTCTTTAAGTCCAGAGTGAATAAATAGGTGTCTTCTGGACCTTCGTGCTCCATCTTAGACCACAACGTTACTTAACATCAGATGAGTTTGGGGTCAAATAAAGGTCCATCCGAAGTAAAAAAAAAGTTAGAAAGGATGCATACATTTCTCAATACGACTTCAAATGAGTTCAAAAAGAAAATCGTACCGGGGCGCTTGAATAAAATGCTATGCAATTTTATAGAAATGCCTCGGTACGAAGTCGCAGCAATCGCATTGACACCCACTGAGCACGGCTCGCGCCCCACGCGTTCCTCAACGGGTACGCGTAGCTGCAAGTACAGACAGGGCGTTCCAAGACACGCGTAACCCGACTACGCGCTCTCCGTACCCAGCTTGAGGGTTCTATGCTTTAGTCATAATTCTATGGGCCAGACCGCTCCATGTATAATATCAAATTGTTAAAGAAAAATAGCGACAATCATAATGGTAACACTAGAGTAAAGATGAAATAGCTGTTCCTACTGTAAAGCTTCATAAAGTTAATCAATCTTTTAAAGGGGAAAGTGTACGATTTGTAAAAAAAATCCCAAATGATATGTTTAATTTATCTGTAAATAATTTCAAAAATGTCGTTAAACGTAACCTCTGTAATAAAGCTTATTATAAAATTTCTGATTATTTAGATGACAAAAAAGATTAAATAAATAAATAAATAAATAAATAATCCTGGACGTTATGTTATCACACATCAGATTGGGATGAAACTGTCTCCAACTCCCTCAAAAACAATGTGATAGTTATTAATAAACTTTGTAAAAAACAAGACTTTAAGGCAAGCAGTGTTTCTTGCCAATTCTTCTCTATTTGGTCGCGTTACGAATTAATGTAAATTTAAATTTAAAAAAAAAAATGACGTTTCAAAGTGTGTATATTATATATAGTATGTGCTTATTGAATAAACTTATTTTGATTTTGATTTCATGGAGTATGGAGTCAGCCGTATGAATAGACGTTTAAGGCATAGTGAATGTTAAGAGTTGATATAGTTGTGTTGTATATGTGTGGTGTGGTGGGTCACTGCGGGGTGTGTGTGTGCAGCACATGCGCATGGAGTGCAGCGCGGCGACGCTGCGGCAGAGCTGGGCGCGCGCCGCGGCCGGCGCCGGGCTGCAGCTGCAGGCGCGCACGCTGCCGCACGGCACCGTCGCCTTCTCGCGCCTGCACGCACACCACCACCAGGTACACGGAGTGCACGCCTGCTGCTGCAGCTGCAGGCTAGTCAGCCTTTGTGTTCATTTTCAGCTCTCATAATATGTATTGTATGAGAGCGCGGCGGATGGAGCCGACTTTACGCGAGACGGCGGCGACGGCACTCAGCGATCAACCTCGTAGACGACGCGTGCTCACTTTCGAATCTGGGATAATATTTTAACTTTGCTGCATTACGTTGTTGTCTCAATCCTGAAATATCTTACAGTATATTCTAGGCTTCATCCAAATTCATCAAGCCGTTACGGAGTTCAGTGGGAATAGGCACATACACACGAGCTATCTTATTTCTAATTTAGTGTGACGTTACTGTAACTGAAGTAGTAGTAGAAATATTAGTGCAAGGCTCGTCCGGGGAAGTATTACCACCATGCTTATTTCAGCCGTGAAGCAGCAGTGCTGTGTTTCCGTTTGAAGGGTGTGGGTGCCGGTGACATTACAGACACAAAAAGCTTATCATTTTCATACCTCTAATTATTGATAGACGCAGGGCGTTGCATAGAGCACGTACTAAAAGCGCGTGATCTATGATGTAATACTTTGTAATAGGTAATGGTTACCACTTAACATCAGGTGGGCCATGTGCATGTTCCATCTTAAAGCACCATAAAAAAAAACTTTGATCTACTTATAAATAAACACAATACATGAATAGTTCGATGACGATGGATTGGATTCCCGCCACGAGACAAATGTTTGCTGTTCTGCAGATATTTGGGTGTTTTCTATGTATGAAATGTATGTATTTACAAAAAATATTTGTATATATGTAGTATATCAGTGATAAGGTTCCCATGACACAAGCTCTGCTTAGTTTGGGGCTACATGATGGTGAGTTATAGCGTCCAGCATGATCATTTAGTGGAGAGTGTCGTAATGGTGCGGTATAGTTGTTGCGTGTGGGGCAGGGCGCGGTGCAGTGCCTGCGCATGCTGCACGTGATGGCGGCGCGCGCGGCGGCCGCGCTGCTGGCAGCAGCGGGCAGCAGGGCCGGCGGCAGCGCGCTGCTCCGGCGGCTGGCCGCTCTGCCGCGCGGGCAGCTCACGCTCGTCATACTGGACACCGACGGATACTTCAAGTAACTACATACTATCCTGTTCTACTCATTTACACAAATACTTTCTAGCAGCACGGTGTACCTTATTGTGTATTCCTGTTTAAGGGCCGTCCATATATATAGTGATGTTTTTTTTACATTTTTGAACCCCCAAAATACACGTGATTTTGGGTGGGGAACATTTGGGTGTATTTTGGTACTTAATACCTACAAAAAATCTTTAAAAAATTAATTTACTTTAAATACAGGTATAAAAGTGCAATCTTATTTTATTCTGAATTTAAGGACCATGATTAAGAACTTCGTTTGAAATCGCGCGTTTGTCGAAAAAATAAATACACGTGATTAGATATCAACTACACCCCCTCCCCCCTTGTGATATTTCGTGATTTTTGCCAAACCCCCTCCCCCCTTTCGAGCCTCACGTGATTAATGGACGGCCCCTTACCTCAAAGAGTGTGTTTTTTTTGACAGAGATGAAAAACAAATTTTTTGGTGGTTACCAAAAAATTTGCACCAAAATTGATCACATTGATACAAGTTTTTTGGTAAGAAAACGTGATAGAATCAAAACGATATTATTGCTGAACCTATAAAGGTTGTTATTTTTTAGGCCGTGAAGGTTTGCTATTTTGCATAAATACATGTAGTGATTTTATATCTTAAAAAATGTTGAATAGTGCGAGCGAGAGGAAGGTTTGATCTGTATAGTCGCCTTGAAGGTCTCCACTGATAGAAACATACCGTTTAACTGTTGTATTAAATCTCCCGACAATGTTTTAAATCATATAAATTGTGGAATTTAATTTTATAAATTACATTTAATATAAAATTATATTTTTCTTTTTAAAGCTTGAACACTATCGATTTCTTTGTTGTCAGGAAAGGAAAATGGAAGGAGGAATTAGAGCTGGCGATCACCGGTAAGTACTTCCGCTCGAAGCGGATGTTACAGAACTAGAGAGATGTGCCTCCCTGTGACGTCCGCCTATGCAGGGTGGGGCAAAATGTTACCTCATTGAGGGCACCTACCTTTTATTATGAAGTTATAAAGTTTTGTTCTGAGGAAACTATCGATTTATTCTGAATGAAAAAACAATTGCATTTTCGTCATTTTGAAAAAATATTACAGTCAGCCCATAAAATCACGTAAAAAAAATTACAAGTTGGTCTCAATCGGCTCTATTTCCCAACAGGATCACTTTTCCCTAAGTAATTTACCAAATCAAAGCGTAAGTTTTCGCGAAAACAAAAAAAAAAACCATACAATTTCTAGGAAACATCAGTCGCCACTACATTGAGTCCCCATGTATATTTGCCATTCGAACACTTGTCAGGCAATACTCTGGGTGCCTAGTGCGAGTTTGGAATCGAGGTAGCGCCATCTAATGAAAAACGCGTGGCACTGACTCCTTTCCATACAAATTTCCGTAAACGCAAACGCGATCGAGCTGGTAAAAAACTCTCACTAGGCACCCTGTTCTTATTTTAAGTTGACCTTTCATAATGTTTGGCAGAATGATGATATCCCCGATTACCACTATGCGTCGAATTGTATGCATGAAATCAATGTAATGACAGTGTCCACTGTGCGTCGAATTGCATGCATGAAATCAATGTTATGACAGAGTGTCCACTGTGCGTCAAATTGCATGCATGAAATCAATGTTATGACAGAGTGTCCACTGTGCGTCGAATTGCATGCATGAAATCAATGTTTATTTATTTATTTATTTTGAGATGGAAAACCAACAGCTATACACACTGATCATAGCTACAAAATAGAAGACTGGAAGCCAATTATAGGTCTTCACTGTTAACAATCTTTTAAACAATAAACGTGTGAACACTACTTTTTGAACACAAATAACGAGATAAATACTACAAAAATAAGAAATAAAAGAATTAAAAATAAAATATAAATCTGAGTTCTCACCTACCAAGAACCAACATAAAAATCAAGTGCACCTATTACTGCGACGCTGAAGGCAAATTGGCCGTGCCGAAGAAATGATCGCTCAGAACTCGTCTTGCCTTTGGAACACTAGTTGTGAACAAATCAATATCATGTACCTTATTAGCTTTATTAACAGTTCTACTCGCTCGCACCATAAACGTGTTTTGTCTGTAATTTGTAGAGGAATGTGGGATTTGAAGAGGTGGGTTATATCTTGTGGATTTACGAGGGATACTAAACTTCAATTCACTCAAAAGGTCTGGACAGTCAATATCATTAGTAAGAATTTTTAGTAAAAAAAGATAATCTGCAATGTCACGACGATTTTTAAGTGGTAAAAGATGGAACTTCCTACATAGTTCAATATAATTATTTGAATGATAAGGTATTCTGAGTCTGTAACACATATACTTGATAAACCGTTTTTGAATTGCTTCAATACGGTCTACGTATTTCATATAGCAGGGGTTCCATATTTGTGACGCATACTCAAGATGACTCCTAACAAATGTACAATACAAAATTTTTATAGTTTTGACTTCTTTAAAGCACTTGGAGAGTCGCATGATAAAACCAAGAATTCTGGAAGCCCTATTGACAATGTTATTAATATGTACAGTCAGCATCAAAAGTAGATGATGAGTTTCAGAATTTCAATACAGCTGATAGAAATTTGCGTCAGAATTAGATAGCACTAAAGTGTTCCATAAATAGGTGATTGAAAAATATGCCAACAATAAGCTGATGACACTAACCACCACATGTACCTGATGACTTTAAGGTTCAAAAGTATCTGATGTAAAATAGTTTTATAAATATATGAATTATGTTACTTTGCAATATTTTCGCAATAAAGATATAGGTTCAAAAATAACTGACTGTCTATCATAGCAAATATAACTGATTATCTATTTTAACTGGCCTTTTAGCTCAGTTGATAGTAATTCTTAATTATTTTTAGTTTTTATTTTTATTTTTATTTTTATTTTTATTTTTATTTTTATTTTTATTTTTATTTTTATTTTTATTATTATGACACTTTATTCATTTTAAACTCATCAAAAATACATTTTTTACTATAAAATTTAAAACATTATTAATCTACTATGTACACACAGCGTCACGATCTGGTATACCCCGTTCAAGTATAAATTTAAACCGCTGCCGTGGAGGCTACCATATTCAAATGGACAAAATCTTATACAAAAATATTTATACTTGGCTGGGGAATCGAACCAGCTATTTAATCACACCAGTTTATGAAATAGACGCTCTAACCAACTGAGCTATCGTAACGGTTGGCAATTATGACGAAATTTTAAGTTACAGTATACGTTTATTATTTTGTCTAGGTATGAATGGATGCGTCAGCTAGTAACTTTTTCATTTGTTTATCACGTTAGTGCGCAACTACTTAAAATTATAACGAAAATAAAAATAATAACAAAAATACATTCAGACATCGAGGGATTTGAACCCAGTACTCTTATACTCTTATAACATATAGATTAATGTCGAGTGTTGTAACCGCCACTCCATCGTCTCATATAGATATGTGGACGAAATTAAATATGCCTAAGCAAGGAGGAGAAGGTTTATAAAACACACATTTGTGCAAAAAGTTCGAGATCTACGACCGACACCGCGACGGTTTGAACCTACTAACGTTAACTAGGGGGGTTACCAGACTCTGACGCTTTCTGTACATAGTACATAGTAGATATATGTACATAGTAGATTAATAAAATAATATAAAAAAACATTATAGTAAAAAATATATCCAAAATGGTGGACCACCGACCGCGGGGCAAGGCTCAAACGGTCAGTGGCTAGGGCTGCAGAGAGAGGAACCTCCGCACAATGCGTGCCGAGTCCAGGAGAGCCGCCTTCTGTATCTGACCCTTGATCCAGCTGCCTAGCGAGAGCCTCTTAAGGTATTGGTCAAGGCTCTTCGCTATAAGACCGTTCACTGAAACGACTATCGGAACGATAATTGTTGAGTCGACATCCCACATAGCGGTAATCTCGTGTGCCAAGTCAAGGTACTTGCTAAGCTTGTCCTTCTCGGCCTTCACGAGATTAGCGTCATGTGGAATGGTGATGTCAACAAGTATCGCCCGGCGTTCCGACCGGTCTACCAAGACGATATCAGGTTTATTCGCAAGAATAGTCCTGTCCGTGATGATAGAGCGGTCCCAGTAGAGCGTAGCACGACCATTTTCGAGAACCGGTACCGGTGCGTACTTATAGTACGGAACCTCTGGACCGACAAGGTCGTATTGGAGAGCAAGCTGCTGATGGATGATCTTTGCTACTTGGTTATGTCTGTGCAAGTATTCAGTGTTAGCGAGGTGCGAACAACCCGAAAGTATATGTCTGAGGGATTCACCGGGACGATGACAAGCTCTGCAAATGTCAACGGTTCCATCCTTCATGATATACTTTCGGTAGTTGTTCGTCTTTATTACCTCATCCATAATTGCACAGACAAAACCTTCGGTTTCCCCAAAGAGGTCACCGAAACGTAGCCAGTTCACGGATGCGAGTAGGTCTACATCAGGCCCTGTAAGGGCTTTGTAGAACCGTCCGTGCAGCTCCTTACTCTCCCATACAACCTTGCGGTCGAAAGATTCGCCCAAACTCTTTTAAGTATGGCTTGATTTGTGGCACGAAATTCTGTTGGGATACGATGGCTCGTAGGTCGGTGTTAACAGCCATGGGAGAACGCATCTCCCGAGCGAAGGTAAGAAAAGCAGCTGTCTGGCCCGTGCCTTGGTTGTAAGCGCTGTTAAGCGCAAACCGAACCATCGGAAGGACGGTGGGCCAACGGCGATGTTCTGATCCCACTATTATACTAAGTAACTGCTTAAGCTCGCGATTCTTACGTTCGGCAGGGTTTGCCTCAGGGTGGTAAACAGGAATTAAGGATTGCTTTACTCCTAGCACGTGCATAGCCTTCTGCATAACAGCCGATACAAACTGTGTACCATTATCAGATACAATCCGACGAGGCAACCCATATCGTAGAAAAACCTCTTCTATGAGTGCTTTAGCACAAGACTCAGCGGTTGCATCGCACAATGCAAATAACTCGACCCAGCGACTAGCAGTGTCCTCAATGAAAAATATCCACTTCTCTCCCTTATCTTATCACCTTCGGGGAGTGGTCCAAATAAATCAATAGCCAGTACCTCAAACCGCTGCTGAGGCACTGGGGTCTGGAGAAGTCCTGCAGGCTTTAAATTGGTCGCTTTGTATTTTTGACATAGGTCACATGACTTGAGATATTGTGCCACATAAGATCGCATATTCCTAAAGTAATATCCTTCCTTGATCTTCCTCAAAGTCCGTTCCAGACCAAGGTGTCCAGCAGTTGGCGCGTCATGTAACTCTTTCATAATCTCCGCTCGCAAACTCTCAGGGACAACCAATTGAGGTTCTTCGGAATCACCTGCAAGGTCGCAGCGGTACAAAACTCCTTGAGACAGATAATATCCCCGATCTGTCCAGCGTACAGCTGCTTCGGAGTCGTTGGAACTTTCAAAATCCATTATTATTTTACTGATCTCTGGATCATTCAACTGAGATTCTCGGATATCCTCTGGACTCTTTTGTGGTAAGTCGACGACTACCGGGCAAATGCTACACGGACTCGAAACTTGCTCAACAAGTTCGTCGACCACTGGGCGGCTGAGGGTGTCAGCGACTACGTTAGCCCTACCCGGTGTATACCCGATATCCAGGTCAAAGGATTGTATCTTCATAGCCCAGCGTGCAAGCCTTCCACTGGGCGTCTTTAAACTCAGGAGCCATTTCAAAGGTTGGTGGTCCGTAGCGACGTAGACCTTAGCTCCCTCAACGTAACCACGAAATTTGTCCAAAGCCCAAACCACAGCCAAGGCTTCCCGCTCCGTGGTATGGTAGTTCCGTTCAGCGGGTATCAAAAGTCGACTGGCGTATTCAATCGGTCTCTCTTTCTGTGGTGTCGTGCCCTGCATCAGTACTGCACCCAAGGCGTAAGCGCTGGCGTCCGTTCGCAGTATAAATGGTTCGTCAAAGTTTGGCTGTTGCAGAATGGGACTTGAAGAGAGCCGCAACTTCAGTTCATCAAAGGCTCTTTGTTCATCCTCCCCCCATTTCCAGCGTCGATCTTTCTTCGTAAGGTCTGTCAAAGAACGTGCTACCAGTGAAAACTGAGGGATGAACTTACGGAACCACGCACAGGTCTGTAGAAAGGTCTTCAATTCTTTTAGATTTGTTGGTGGCCTCATTCCCATCACAGCTTCGACCTTCGTTGGATCAGGCTCAATACCCCGTGATGAAACCACGTGACCAAGGTAAGTCACTTTATCCCTAGCGAAGACACATTTGCTTCGGTTAGCTTTCAGGTTGAACAGGCGAAGGCGTTCGAAGACCTGCTGAAGATCACTGAGGTGAGTATCTAGATCAGGCGAAATCACAAGGATGTCGTCGAGGTAAGCAAGGACACAGACATCTTTTATACCAGATCTCATCCTGTCCATCATGCGCTGGAAGGTTGCTGGCGCATTTTTTAGACCAAACGGCATCCGACGCCATTGAAAAACCCCAAACGGCGTGGTAAAAGCTGTTTTGTAGCGATCTTCTGGAGCTACCAATATCTGCCAATAACCAGCTTTTAAATCTATAGTAGACATTATGCAGTTAGCCTTCGTGCTCTGTAGCAATTCGTCGATCACAGGAAGCGGGTATTTATCAGTCCGTGTGACGCTATTAAGTTTTCGGTAATCTACACAGAACCTAACATCTCCATTCTTCTTTGGTATTAATACCACAGTTGCAGCCCACTCTGACTCTGCTTCTTCTATTATATTTTCTTCCAACATTTTATCTATCTCTGCCCTTATTATTTCCTTCTTGGTGGGCGTAACCCTGTATGGCGGACTTTAAATCGGTGCGGCGTCTCCTGTATCGATACGATGTACGGCGAACTGGGTAGGTTCTCCCCCTGGAGTGAAAATGTCCTCATGGACATTCAGGAGTTCTGACAGCCGTCCCCGTTCCTCCGAATCCAGATGGGATCCCTCGTCCTCGCGAAGACCCACAGACGAACAGGTAAGCGACTGAAACGGCCTACTTTCAAAAATAATCGGCTGAGGCGTCCTATCATTTCTCACAAACCAAACCCCACGATCAAAATCTAAAACCATGCCAACGTCCTGAATGAAGTTCATCCCTAACAAACTCTCCGTGGCATTGGGCAGCATAATGAAACTGACCGTCAGCGACACCCCTCGCACCGTTACACTAACGTACGCCACATCAACATTTTGTGCGCAAATACGTCCATCTGCATACTTGAGTTCCGTAAATACATTTTGGAACTGATGACCGTTTTTAAATAAGTGAGATCTTAGGCTAACACTGCCTATACAGTGCTTGGCACCAGTATCTAAAAGTACTTGACCTACTTCACCATATATTTCGATATTTAGCACCGGACGCACACGAGAATCAATATTAACACTACTCGCAGACACTGACTGAAACGTAACAGTAGGAGAAACTATCGGTTTCTTTTCTTTACAATTAACACAGTTCGAGCGAATAACGCCGGACGCTCCGCACCCGAAACACGTGACGTTAGATGATCGCGTCGCGCCTTCAACAGGTCCTTCATTGGTTGTCTTCTTCGGTTTAGTAAGCCGAGGACAGGTCTCCTTCATATGACCGTACTGTCTACAGTAGTTACAGTGAGGTCGGCTCTTAGAAGTAGCAGTAATAGTAGGTACAGTCGGCGGTCGTGACGGCGCAGTGGTAGAAACCAACACAGGTTTAGTATCCGCGGTGAATTTCGGTCGACTCTCGTCAAAAATATCTTCGACGCGACGCGCTTCTGTCAGAAGTTCAGCAAAGGTGCCGAAACTAGAGCGCGGGACTTTCTCACGAAGCCGACGGTGCAACAATTCGTATGTCATGTCCAATTGCACCGTCTCAGTGAGAGACGACGGCGGGAGCTGAGCAAATAGCGCTCGAACACAGCAAACAAACAAATCCGTCGCCTCATCCGCTCGCTGCTCTCGTTCAAAAACATCTCTATAAATTCTATGCGGAGGTAATCTTGGCCCAAATGTTTGTCTTAGCGACTCTACTGCAGCTTGCCAGGATGGGGTAGAGTCCTTGACGCCTTGCCACCATGTTGCGGCCAATCCTGTCAGCAGCATGGATAACCCACGAAGTGCGTTAGTGTCGTCAACGCCAACACAATCTTTATAAGTTTCAACAGCGTCGATAAAAGCCTCAATATTGCTAGACTTTTCTCCATCAAATCGCGCCGTACATTTGGCGAAGTTGCCAGAATAAGTAGGTACAGGTGTACTTACAGGATCGCTGCAACTTAGCCTGTTTATCAGCAGAAGAAGTTGATCAGTGGTCATCATCACCGGCGCTGCTGCAGCAGCAGAGAGCAGCAGAGAGTCCACCGCGGCCGCATGCCCAGGGGCAGCGGCGGCGGCGGTGCCGGCGCCGTGCGGAGCTGACTCCAGCACAGGCGCGGAGGGCGGCACCGTGTCTTCAGAACGGGCGCCGACAGACGCCGGACTCGCGGCGCGCGACCTTGTTAGCACCATCGTACGATTCCGAAATGTTCCGAAAAGTTTACACGAAATACCTAAACGACACTTAGGTATCACTCTAGCTTAAGTTTTAGCACTAAGTTCGATTCAGTTCAGTTAAAAAAAATCACAATTTATAACCGTTCAAAACTGAATTTTATTCGCGTCCCAAAGTCCGAAAAAGTTCAAACAAACACGTTTACAAATTGCTCAACAATCGTCACTAACAATCCCACAGTTCGGTTAGGTCCGTATGAATAACCTAGGTCAGGTAACAACACTACCTGCATCAAACACTAAGTTATCACGCCCGATATGGCGATACGCAACTCCAACTTAAACTGTCCACGAAATTGTTCACCATTAGTAGACGACCGTACTGGGTATCCGCAACAATCCCAATTTACGCATAAATCCATACGTACTCTACTCAGTTCTTAAGGTAAAAACGCGCAATGAACCGAAAAGTTAAAACACGCAACAGTTTTTCGTTCTCAGTTAATACGCAATGTATTCGCAACACACAAGTTCGGTTCCGGGACACGAGACCAGTGACGCTTGTACCGGACGAAGTAAAATGAGCGGGACAGAGCGATAGCGCGCTTTCAGTATGTTCGCTCGCGAGTTGCACTATGTAGGTAGGTATGCTATGCACTATTTACGTAGGTACGCGTGTCCTGTGCACTGAAGTAGGTACACTGAGATTATTTATTAGATACACTGTTCAGACTAAGGATGTTACACTTTAGTTCTGCCTCACGTTAGGCTGCCATTTATAGGGGAGATGGTGGTCGTAATAAAATACGGTTTAACCACAACACTTCCTATATTCACGTAAAAACACAGAAACTAGGTAACACAACGAGTTACAAAAAAGAACGAAAATTAAGTAAGTATACGTCTCGCGACCGTGCCCGCGCAAGCGGCCGCCTCCTTCCCGGACTTGTAGGTGACTGACTAGCGCAAGGGGGCACGGTCGGGAGCGCGGGCTGCGGGGGCGACGGCTGAGCGCTGCCGAATCCTCGCCGAGCGCCGACACGGTCTTGGAACAGGAGGGGTGCGAGGGGGGTCGGTTGCCATGGCAACAGGACTACGTGCTATAATATAGTAATATTTTTAATAACTAACTTTTGGCCGATTTTCATGTATATTTCATATATTTTAAATATATTTAGATACATTCAAAATGTATCTTAAAAGACATAAAAAACATAGCTAAAAATATAAAAAAATACATTTTGAATGTATCTGAAATATATTTGAAATTTATAAAATATATATGAAAATCGGCTAAAAGTTAGTTATTAAAAATATTACGATTTATTTTTTATATATTTTTAATATATTTTTAATGTATTTTGAAATATTTTTTTTTCACGGGATTAACTAAATTTGTTTGTGCAAAATTAAGGAGATTATTATTTTTTAATATTGTACTGTTTTGCATTTTCTGAGAAGATTTACTACAAAAACATATATATTTTTTTTTCACCATCGGAAAGTAGAGATTTCAACGAACAGAAAACATACCAACTTTTTGAAAAAAGCTGATATTTTGACGGGTGAATTTTCGATTGAAAATTAGGGTGCTTTTTCGATATTAATTCAAAATAAGGTGAATAAATAAATATTTCTAATCAAATAAATTACAGCGTATTTGGGACATAAAAAGGTAAGTTTTCACCAAATTTGGTGAATAAAAAAACATTTTTGTAAAAGATAAAAATAAAAAACCAAAAACTTAGTTTTTTGAATTTTTCACATAAATTTTGAGGTTATGTGAAAAAAGTGTTAATACAAAAGTTTTAGATCTTTTTATTACCTACAACTTTGCCATTTCACTTTTTTCCAATGGACTTTTAGTTTTGCCGGAAATCGAGAAAAACCGTTTTTTACCCTTAAAAACTCACCCCATCCCCTTCCCGACCTCAGATCGCCCGTAAATTATTTTTCCTTTCATTTTTATAATATTCTCCTCCTTTTCTAATGGGTTTCATCCTACTATTATTTTTTTTCACTTTTTATTATTTTTAAAGGCTTCTACCCTGGTCTACATAGGGGACTCAGACTGTCGCCCTGGAAAATACCCCGCTCTATGCGAATCAGATCTTGCGGAGCAGAGGGATCCCGTCCGCTACCTGGATGACGAAGAACTGTGATCCACTGTCTCATGCATGTACCTAAGAAGGATCTCAAAGTTGCATCAATTTTATACAACTCTAAGATCCTCTCCAAGAGTTTATTTTTATTTTTATATTTATTTTTATTTTTATTTTTATTTTTATATTTATTTTTATTTTTATTTTTATTTTTATTTTTATTTTTATTTTTATTTTTATTTTTATTTTTATTTTTATTTTTATTTTTATTTTTATTTTTATTTTTATTTTTATTTTTATTTTTATTTTTATTTTTATTTTTATTTCTATTGAAAATGAATGAATACGTGTTTCAGGATTTTTTGCAATTCAACCCCTAAGGCGGTTAAAAGTAATCAATTTTTATTAATGAACTTTGATTAAAATTTATTCCTAAAAAGTACATTAAGAAAATAAAACTTGAACTGGGTATGATTGGGGATGAAAGTTTCTATGGGGAACCAATCATTTCTCAAGTTAGGTAAGTAGGGAGTAAGAGTGGGAACGAGAACGGAACGTGTACGGGTATGCTAGGTAATACATTAATAATATGTTAGTACTTTTTATTCCACTCAAAACGTGGTAAAAATAAACCTTTATGTAAATAATGAAACACATTTTGACACATATATTTCTACGCGGGCGAAGCCGCGGCGTGCAGCTACTATATTTATAGAACTATTTTACATCAGATACTTTTGAACCTTAAAGTCATCAGGTACATGTGGGTGGTTAGTGGCATCAGCTTATTGTTGGCATATTTTTCAAACACCTATTTATGGAACACTTTAGTGCTATCTAATTCTGACACAAATTTCTATCAGCTGTATTAACATTCTGAAACTCATCATCTACTTTTGATGCTGACTGTACGTCGAATAGCAATTTAGAATCATGGTGAATTCCCAGATCACGTATTGAGTCACTTTTAGGCAGAATCTGACCCTGCAGGGTATAAGTTGTTGGTACAAAGGAGGTTTTTCTAGTGAAGGTGATAACAGAACATTTGGTCGGGTTAAGGTCAAGCTTGTTGACATGACAGTAGTCTTCTAAGCGACACAGGTCAGACTGAAGGGCAATCATATCTTGAGGAGTGTAGATGGCAGAATAGATTTTCATATCATCAGCAAAACTAAGCAGGTTTGAGGTTAAAAAGCAAGTTTCTATGTCGTTAATATAGATGATGAAAAGAAGAGGACCAATGAGAGAACCTTTAAGAACTCCGCTAGGGATACGAACCCAGCTAGATATGTAGTTGTTCAAGACAACAGCCTGCGACCTATTATCAATATATGATGAAAACCACCTAAGAAGATCACCTCGAATTCCTGACTGATTTAATTTACGCATTAGGATATTATGGTCAATTCGGTCGAAAGCTTTACTATAGTCAGTATAGACAACGTCAACCTGTTGGCCGTTGTCCATGGCATCAGTTATGTAATCATTCAGAATAATGAGATTCGAAACAGTAGACCTTCCCCTTAAGAATCCATGTTGAAAGGAACTGAAGGAATTTTTTAAGGCCGAAAATACTTGACCTTAAACAATCTTTTCAAAAATTTTAGCAATGATACAAAGTTTTGAAATGGGGCGGTAATTTGTAACCTCCGTTTTAGACCCCTTTTTGTGCACAGGAGTAATAAATGCAGATTTCCATACTTGGGGTACGACATTTGAGGACAATGACTTCATAAAAAGGATAGCTATTGGTAAGGCAATAGAGGACGCACATTTAATGAGAAATTTGGCTGAGATGTTATCAGGACCAGCAGCTTTAGTGGTATCTAATTTTTTAAGCAACATCTCGATGTCTTTAGCGTCAATACTAATATTACCAATATCAGACAATGCACCAGCCGATGAATTGTCCGGAATATTAATTAACGGAATATTCTGCCGATAGTCAGTACTTGTTGGAGAATTGAGAAAAGTAGACAAAAAGTAGGAGGAGAATGCATTACAAATAGAATCACCACTCGAAAGAGTATCACTATTAACACTCATTGAGCTAGGCATAGAGTGCGATTTAGATCGGATGTCATGACAGAGTGTCCACTGTGCGTCGAATTGCATGCATGAAATCAATGTTATGACAGAGTGTCCAATGTGCGTCGAATTGCATGCATGAAATCAATGTTATGACAGAGTGTCCACTGTGCGTCAAATTGCATGCATGAAATCAATGTTATGACAGAGTGTCCACTGTGCGTCGAATTGCATGCATGAAATCAATGTTATGACAGAGTATTTCCCGGGTAAGTGTTCGAATGGCATACATGGACTCAATGTAGTGGCGAATCGCGTTTTATAGAAATGATTTGGAAAACTTTTTTAAATATTCGCGAAATCTTACGATTTCATTTGTTGGTTTTCTGTAGACATGATGGTGCGGCTGGAGTGCGACTGCGTGCTGGTGACGAGCAGCAACGCGCTGGCCGAGCTGCTAGTGCAGCACGCGCGATCGCTGCGGGACGAACCGCGCAAGTGAGTGTACAGACATGCTGCAGCACGCGCTGGCCGAGCTGCTAGTGCAGCACGCGAGAGTGCTGCGGGACGAACCGCGCAAGTGAGTGTACAGACACGCTGCAGCACGCGCTGGCCGAGCTGCTAGTGCAGCACGCGCGATCGCTGCGGGACGAACCGCGCAAGTGAGTGTACAGACATGCTGCAGCACGCGCTGGCCGAGCTGCTAGTGCAGCACGCGAGAGTGCTGCGGGACGAACCGCGCAAGTGAGTGTACAGACACGCTGCAGCACGCGCTGGCCGAGCTGCTAGTGCAGCACGTGCTGGCCGAGCTGCTAGTGCAGCACGTGCGATCGCTGCGGGACGAACCGCGCAAGTGAGTGTACAGACACGCTGCAGCACGCGCTGGCCGAGCTGCTAGTGCAGCACGTGCGATCGCTGCGGGACGAACCGCGCAAGTGAGTGTACAGACACGCTGCAGCACGCGCTGGCCGAGCTGCTAGTGCAGCACGCGAGAGCGCTGCGGGACGAACCGCGCAAGTGAGTGTACAGACACGCTGCAGCACGCGCTGGCCGAGCTGCTAGTGCAGCACGCGAGAGCGCTGCGGGACGAACCGCGCAAGTGAGTGTACAGACACGCTGCAGCACGCGCTGGCCGAGCTGCTAGTGCAGCACGCGAGAGCGCTGCGGGACGAACCGCGCAAGTGAGTGTACAGACACGCTGCAGCACGCGCTGGCCGAGCTGCTAGTGCAGCACGCGCGATCGCTGCGGGACGAACCGCGCAAGTGAGTGTACAGACATGCTGCAGCACGCGCTGGCCGAGCTGCTAGTGCAGCACGCGAGAGTGCTGCGGGACGAACCGCGCAAGTGAGTGTACAGACACGCTGCAGCACGCGCTGGCCGAGCTGCTAGTGCAGCACGTGCTGGCCGAGCTGCTAGTGCAGCACGTGCGATCGCTGCGGGACGAACCGCGCAAGTGAGTGTACAGACACGCTGCAGCACGCGCTGGCCGAGCTGCTAGTGCAGCACGTGCGATCGCTGCGGGACGAACCGCGCAAGTGAGTGTACAGACACGCTGCAGCACGCGCTGGCCGAGCTGCTAGTGCAGCACGCGAGAGCGCTGCGGGACGAACCGCGCAAGTGAGTGTACAGACATGCTGCAGCACGCGCTGGCCGAGCTGCTAGTGCAGCACGCGCGAGCGTATTAATGTACACCTCGCCTTCGTGCGAGGTTTGGTCTAACAGAAAGCGTTCCCAGCGCGCGTCAAAACGCTGCATCGCGCGTCGTGCCTTGCCGTGAGGCGCCTCACTGAGGCACTCGCGCTGACTGCGCCACGCTGACAGCTCCGCGGCGTGCTTACGCGCGCTCAGTTCGACCAGCTAGCCTCCTCACAGAGTGTGAGGCTCAGTCACAGTCAGAGCACAACATTACAACATTCAGCGTTGGTCAGCAATGATTGTGTTCTACAAAAGCATTATTGTATCGTTCGTCCGTTCCGTACCGCTACGTTCCGGCGGCGCACACTGCTCCGGTCCGGTCGGATATTGAAAATCCTCATCTCAAGGCGTACTATTTGAACGAGCGCAATAGCGTGTGTTAGTTTAATTTACATCTCTCATGTTCGGTAAGTAGGTTCTTATTACCTCCAAATGGGTCTTGTAGGTGATTAATTAGCTAGTTAGCGCTCTAGGGTAATAATGTAGCTAGAAAAGCCCTAGGGCGGTAAATAATTAAAAAAAAACACTTCTTTCTTTCAAAAAGATCGCATACATCTAACCATCATACTGGCAATAGATATCATGCATTCAGCCCAATGACCAAAGAGGTCGCTTTGCTATTCAGCCTTGTCTTCGTGTGAGTATAATAAATAAAATAAAATAAAATAAATATCGAACGGCGAAGCTCAATTTCGTTATTGAAAAAAAGATTAAAAATGTTTTATTCTTGTAATGCCGGTTTTTTTCTACTTACCTCACAATCGAGATGTAAAGCAGAATAGTTAGCTCGGGTGTAAGCACCAATTGCACCCTCGAACTATAGGCGCCCTGCGGATACAATTGATGCCTTACAGCCCTTGGCTACTAATCTACTTGTAGAAGGTGTTCGATGTGCATCGAACAATACTATTATAAAATTTGTGTCGACTTGTGCTAGGATCGGTCGGTACGTTTCAACATTTTATTCAGTACGCACAGTACACTTTGAATCGTCCATTTTTTTAATTTACACCAATTCGTAACGCGACCAAACAGAAAAGAATTGGCAAGGAACTCTGCTAGGTTTATATTTTGTTTAATGTCAGTTTTACAATATTTTTTTTCTTAACTCTTACATTGGTTTTGAGGGAGTTGGTGACAGTTTCATTCCAAGCTTTATTGTCGTCTATATAATCAGAAATTTTATAATAAGCTTTATTACAGAGGTTACATTTTAACAACATTTTTGAATTAATTACTGATAAATTAATCACGCCATTTGGGTTTTTGTTACAGAACCGTACGTTTTGCCCTTTAAATGATTGGCTAAGTTTATGAAGCCTTACAGTAGGAAAAACAATATAAGTTTGTCGTGTCAGGCATTCAGTAGAGACGCGCTGTTGCAGGCTGGCGCGGCGCGGCGCGGACGAGCAGGCAGAGTTCTACATGCGCGGGGACAACCGGCGATGTGTCGCCGTCGACCAACAAGGTACTGCACACTACACACTGCACACTGCACATTTCACTCTGCACACTGCACACTGCACACTGCACACTACACACTGCACACTGCACATTTCACTCTGCACACTGCACACTGCACACTACACACTACACACTGCACACTGCACATTTCACTCTGCACACTGCACACTGCACACTGCACACTACACACTGCACACTGCACATTTCACTCTGCACACTGCACACTGCACACTACACACTACACACTGCACACTGCACATTTCACTCTGCACACTGCACACTGCACACTACACACTGCACACTGCACATTTCACTCTGCACACTGCACACTGCACACTACACACTACACACTGCACACTGCACATTTCACTCTGCACACTGCACACTGCACACTGCACACTACACACTGCACACTGCACATTTCACTCTGCACACTGCACACTACACACTGCACACTGCACATTTCACTCTGCACACTGCACACTGCACACTACACACTACACACTACACACTGCACACTGCACATTTCACTCTGCACACTGCACACTGCACACTACACACTGCACACTGCACATTTCACTCTGCACACTGCACACTGCACACTACACACTGCACACTGCACATTTCACTCTGCACACTGCACACTACACACTGCACACTGCACACTACACACTGCACACTGCACATTTCACTCTGCACACTGCACACTGCACACTACACACTCCACACTGCACACTACACACGGCGACCACATCACCCAGCAGCACGGGACTAACATGATGCTCGGGGGCCATTATGTAACCACTGTACAGGGGAAGGGGAGGCCTCTGCTTTGCTTAGTTTTGATGACTAGGTTAGAGGGGGTCTTGATGGTGACATCAGCAACAACCAAGACATTGTCTATGTTTGAAAATGAAACGTATTTTCGGGGATTTCCACAATTAATGAATTCGTTTAGGTATGATTTTTTGTTTGTGGTTTGTGTGACACTTCACATTTTTATAAAAATCTCGTTTAGGTACTCACTTAGAACTAGTACCGAGTAGAATTATCGCGCGCTATACGCTTGTCTTTTATAATATAGGTACCAATATTTACGTAAACATAAGCGTAAGAGCTTTGATTACTTCTGGTGACAAGGAGGAGAAGCAGGTTCAAAATTCATAAATCTACAATTAATCTACAAATAAATCTACATAAGCAGATTTATTACAATTTAGAACCTCCCTCTCCTTGAACGGCCCCATACTACGTACAGCGACAAGATCGTCCAGCAGCACATGTGTAACACGTTGGTTGTCGGCAGGCAACGGGCTGCAGCGTCTGTGGCAGCAGATGCTGCAGGTGCTGCCCGGCAGCAGCCTGGAGTCGGCCCGCTCCCTCGCCGCCGCCTACCCCTCGCCCAGGCAACTCACACAGGTATACTTATAGCCCTATAAACTAGCTACTTATTACGACCTTAGCTGACGAGCCTTTCTTACTCTTACTAGCTACGTATTATAACGTTATGAACTAGCCAGTAGACATAGACACCACATGCCAGCAGCGAGAGATAAACAAATGCACCTGCAATGATTCGGGATGTTCTTACGGCCGATTCCTATATTATACCGTATTATCCGATAACGCTTCGTAAATGACTGCGAGTGTGTGCGCGCGCGCGCGTGTGTGTGCGTGCGTGTGTGTGTGTGTGTGTGTGTGTGTGTGTGTGTGTGTGTGTGTGTATGTGTGTGTCATCGTAGCTCTCGAACCGATGAACCTATTTTGTTTTGTTTTTTTTTGTTTGAAAGGTGAATTAGTCGGGATTGTTCTTAGCTATGTTTGATGAATTGATTAGCGGTACCTCGACACAAATTACTCAATCGAATTAAATGGCTTTAATTTTTGACTTTTTAAATGTTTGCTTTTTGACTCGGGGGTTTTTAAATTGTTAATTTAATTAATGTGCTAATTGTATATTATAGGAATCGGCTATTTAAGTATATTCTGTATCGTGAAGTATTACTTTAACGTTTCGTCGCGAGGCTGTGACTGAGCGCCGAGCCAGGCTCTAGCACGAATTGTAACCCCCCCCCCCCCACCCCTAAAATACTTCCCCATAAAAACTCTCTTTTCATATATTTTCATTTGGCCATATGATGTCTAGTTTGGTTAGAACCCTACGCATATACCGTACATAACCCGCGATTCTTTTGAGGTATTTTAAAACGATTTCTCTAGCCTACCCTAAGATTATCTACCTATTCTAACACAAATTTTGATCGAAAACTCTTCCTGAACTTATTTTCTATTATTCCTATACTTATCAACGAATTAACGGCCTAAGATTGGCGTTTTATTCTCTACTCTTGAATCTAGTGGTTTAACAGCTTATAGTTATTAAATAGTATATTAGATATGCTATCAATTAAACGTAATACATTATATTGATATGAATCTTTCATTCTGAATCTAATTCTCTTTCATACTGGCTTTAGCGATCGACGTAAAACTTGTGAATATAATTATCTTTCATACTGGCTCTGTTGATCAGCATGTGATCATGAATAGTTTTGTCTCTCACATTCTGACTCTAAATTGGCATAGGGACGCGCTCCGCCCCGCGCGTCCTGTGGGTTTCGTCTCCATACTTGGGTACCCCCCACCAAGATTTCATTTTGGGGGTTGAGAACATGCCTCATTACTGTCTGTAATTGTATGGTCAGTCTTTTGACAAACAAAGGAGTAAGAGGGAGTGATTTTTCAGCTAAGGTGCATCAAATCACCGATATTGATAATACCTATAACTTAGGTAAAATGAAGCAGTTATTTGTCTGCTAATACAATACGAAATGTCCAAGGAATTAGATTCCTAAAATGTTAGCTTAGCTATACACTTGAATATGAAATCAATGATATATTTCACCATGATTACTGATAGTATCAAAGACTTACATTTGCCTGTCTTTGTAGCGTGAACCTTATTGGTTGTACCTCATCTATTGCGAGGATTTATTGTGTAGATAAGAACTGCATCTGCTTGTCTTAGTAGCTTCAATAGCTTGATAAAATATATCAATACCTTTATTAGGCAATCACCTCATCTTGTGCGAGGATTTTAATATGAAAACAAAGGATTCCATTCCTGGACAATTTTATATTGAATCATAGAACTTAACTGCTCATTCTCTCCAGTTAATAGGTAGATAGATAATTATATATAATATACCTTTACAGGCTAGATAGATTTTAAAACAATATATTATTGAATCTAAAAATAGAACGGCTTGGCCTGCTGGACTTAGCTAGGACGCTGCCACCATAATAATCTAGATTTTACTAATAGGCTAAATAAATTCCTGCCTGCCTACTTTGCTAGGCCTATTCAGGCAGGTTTGACTTTATAACGTAATATATATTATAGAATCTACAAAAAGGACGGCTTGGCCCGCCGGATTTAACGTGAAGAAAATACAGGACCTAGATTTAACAAATATACTAAATAAATTCCTGCCTACCTACTTTTCCTAGCCTACCATTGAACCTGAACCTACGTAGGCCCTAAAATAGCTAAGTGTGTGATTCTTTCAAAACTAGAAGTACAACCTTCTCATTTACATGTAAACGTGCGTGTCTCTCATCGGGGTGTAATGATGAGATACCTGGCTAACTGCTAGACCTAACGTCCCTACAAATATGTACGTGTACCTACCACCCTAGCCCTAAACATATAAGTGTGATAGATAAATATATAGATAAGTACGGGAAGTCTGTTACCAAGCGACCTAAGGCAACAGATGGAAAGTGGGTAGGAAGTAAGGATGAGGGAAAGATTTTCTCACTGCCGGTCAAGCAGGCTCACAAGACCGATCAGGGTGCTGACGGCTAAAGGTGTCTTGGCCGCAGTGAGAGGATGATGGAACCCCACAAAGCTAAGGGCAAGGAACGTAGCCCTTGGGTATAACACCGCAAGGTTTCCGGACTACGTTTGAAGTGATCATTCAAACAAGCCTTCTACCCTTCTCATTTACTTGCTCAATACGCATGGTCAGCAGGCTCACCAACCAATTGAAGGACGTGAAGGAGTCTTAGCCACATATTGAGAAGCAAAGAAAGAGCAGATCATCTCTGAACTCGCTATACTCTCGTCTATTATCTGTCTTGAATTACGCATGGTCAGCAGGCTCACTAGACCAATTTAAGGGCGTTAAGGTGTCTTAGCCACGTAATAGATAATAGTCGAAAGTTCACTTTAAATTACGCTTGGTCAGCAGGCTCACTAGACCAATTTAAGGGCATGAAGGTGTCTTAGCCACGTAATATCACTTGATCATTTACACTGAATTTACTTTACGAATTATAATCGTATAAAAATGGCGATAAGGCTTGGATGAACGATAACTTCTTGGGAACCGTGGACCGTCCGTCCGTAATTTCGCCTCGACTTATTCTTGCTCCTCCCCGTACCGATAATTGTGGAATCATCCCGAATGTACCTAAATTCCCCTTTTTAAAACCTTTTTCGTTCCGCCTCATCGCATTCGAAACGCAATAACAAGTTACGGAAGTTACGCTCAATCTAAATCTACCTGAGTCAATATTTTGATAGAAAAGTGATACATTATATAAAGTATTTCTATCAAAAGTTTATCCTTTTAATCAGTTATGAATAGTAATAATTATCTTACAGGATTTCCATTAATTTAGCGATAATAAATACCTTTCGTATTACGTTGCTTGAACTGATGGATTATTCTAAAACAGGCCATTCTGAACATTATATCTATTGCGTTAAGAGTTCATTTCATTATCTAAATTTGAGTGAACCTCCATATAGTCCCGCTTGGCAGCTCTGCTAACTCAATGATCAGACCCATCCAGTCCAATATGGTCTTTATGTTTCTAAAGTTAAGGTTTAAATTATGCTTTATAGTGTGTTTTCAACCTAAAACTTTCCACTCATTATTGTTTACGCTGCATTTTTCACAAAATGCAATAACAAAATCCGGATGTTAGCTCATTTATAATCTACCCTCATTTATATTAAATGTAGCATTTCTGTAGTTAAATTATTACAATAAAATAGTTATTGTTATGCTAACTTTATGATTATATTCATTCGTGAAATTCAAGATGTTTTATAAAGCTTTATGAATTCAATTAATCTAGCAATAATTAAATAACTTTTCTTCAGTTTGTTGATTGACCTACCCAACTATTTAGAACTAGTAATTATGGTTCTTATACTTGATACGTTAGAGTTCATATTATATTTTCAATAAATGGTTGAATCTCCTATAATTCGTTGTTTGACGTCGCTAGTGTTTTTAAATAAAGCAAGCGGTGATGCCATCTTTTTTATTTATTATGCAATATTATGTCTAAGCTTCTATAATGCATCGATTGATGTCGCTAGTGTTTTCACTCGCGTATTTTCAAATAACGCAAGCAGTGATGCCATCTATTTAATTTATTAAGCAATATTATGTCTAAGCTTCTTTAATGCATTAGTTCTTGTCGCTAGTGTTTTTGCCCGCGTATTTTCAAATAAAACAAGAGGTTTATTTATTTACCATCGAGTTAAGAGTTAATTTTACGTTCAAAGAGACTGGTCTACCAAAAGGTTTATTTAGATACTATATTTTCCTATATTTGTGAGTGACGGAACACACCATAGGGTTCTGTTCCGTTACAGTACCAAGAGTGAACGCTGCGTGACGTCATGAGGCGGGCGAGAGGCGCCCTCTGTTATATCTGTAGGTGTATGTGCGGAGCCGCGGTAACCTAGCGGCCGGGCCCCGGATTTGTTTGACTTCAACGACTCCTTAAACAAATGTAAATTGTAATTTTTTCTCACTTATTTTCACCGTAGCACACATTTTTCACATCGAAACGTTGGCAATTAAATCCAGAATAAGTAGGCTTGATAATACTTTAAATTAGCAGAATTTAAACAAAAAATATTTAGAAAATTACCATAATTTTTTCAATCGCGTGACGGAACGAAACTAACAACCCCAATTTTCTTTTTGTGTCTAAAAGTCTGCGCATCACCACGTTTTCGAAATGGTGAAGGAAAATATAGCGAGGAAACCCTCGAGTTCGTAGCCTTCACCACAGTTCGGTGTGAGCTGCTGAGGAGTGACTAGGCTCCGACTGACGACGTCCGCGACACTCGAGGAGGTGTCGCTCGACGCTCTATACAAATAAACTAGTAGTTTTGCGATCAGTGGAACATCACCTCGCGACCACAAACATTTTTATAATTATTAACCTACCACTTTTTTTTGAAACGGGATATTTACCATGTTTTTTGATATTTTATAAAGCAAAATATTTTTTACAAACTCCGCTAACTTTCTCTGACGACTCATACGCGTGCACCGCCCTGCACGCGTATGCATTTTGTGGAACTCGTCAGACAAAGTTAGTGGAATTTGTGCTAAATATTTTGCCTTGTAGAATATTTTGTAATGGATTCCCGCTAAGTCACGCCTGAGTCGACTAATAACCATATTTTTTGTTTTTAGTAATATTTTGTATATAGGTGCATCTATCAATCCCTATCAATTAGATAAAGGTAAGTACCACTGGTAGAAATCTAAAACTGAGCTATTTACTGCATTTTGAAGAACTATACAGCTCGTCATCCCGAAGGTCTTTACATTTTTTTATGAGATTAACTTAAAGCTTAGTTCTTTGACTCTAACTTAAAGTTGACTTAAAGTTTCCTGAAGAATAGAATCCGCAACGAAACTATTCGACATAGAACTAAAGTGGTTCACATAACTCAAAGAATTAGCAAGCTGAAGTGGCAGTGGGTAAACGAGTTCTTGAGTGGAGACCGCGGCTCGGCAAAAGTGGACTGCTATAGGCTGATGATGATGATGACTTGCAGCTATTACAACACGACATAAATAGAGGGGCATCAATTTGGTTGAGAATGATATTGTGTAAATGTGTAGTAATGAATGATGCCTTATGGGGAAGGTGAAACTTTGTCGAACTTCTGTAGCGTTTTCTCTTAATAATAATAATACATAATCTTCATTCATTTCCTTGGTGCTAAAATTAACATACGGATTAGAATCTTTAAATAGAGGTAATAATTACAGGTACAGTGTGTTTTATTTCGTGAAAGACTGATTAGACGTTTGCATTTTAGAGAGGGCGATGCACACGTATGCATTTTGTTGAACTCGTCAGAAAAGCTAACCTTCTCTGACGAGTTCAACGAAGGTATTTGTACTAAATATTTTGTATTATTGAATATCTGCAGTGTTATAGTCCGCAGACCTCTGATGTTTTGATAGTAGATACTATAAACCATATGTGCTCGGGTTGATGCAACAAGGATCTTTTTGTCGAATCTGCTAAAGAATCCCACAATGATAAGCTTGATGACGGCCAACGACCGTCTCGGTCGCCGTCCGTCATTCCGACCGTCTCGGTCGCCGTCCGTCCGTCTCGTGGCAAAGTTCACCTGGACAGGCTGTCCAATTGAATTTTGTAAAAAAACATTTATCATATTACAAAAAACGCAGTGAGGTTATTACTCGACAGCAAAGAGCCAAGTTTAAATACTTACTATATCAACCTCCATGTCATAAGGAAATATATAGGAAAAACGTTTATAACATGTCTGTAGTCATTTATAATAAATTGTCTGAAGAACTTAAAGTGTTAGATGGAACCATATTCAAGAAAAAGTTAAATAATTGGTTACTTATTAATTGTTTTTATAGCCTAAATGAATATTTTAATAATTAAATTTGTAACGACACCCTATTAATATTTACATGCCTGCATGCAGGCTGAATACATGTACTATCATAGCTATAAGACCTAATTGTGAAAATAATTTTATGTATTCTAGCAAATAAACATTTGAATCTTGAATCTTGAATCATCGATTTTGATAGTAGTTGTTGTTGACGTCTCTAATTTCAACATTGACTACTCGTTTTCTTTGTTATTTCACGGCAATGTCAGTCGTGAGTTTGGATAGTTTCTCTTAAAGATGAGGATAACTATCATCACCGCTGCATTTATCTTCGAGAGTAGATATTCCCTTCACAACAAGATTTGGTTCTGGTCGTCAGATACTTTAATTCTGTCACTAGGATGGGAAGCTGCTCTACTCTAATATTGATACCAGGAATCCCGTTTCGTACTTCTTGTAGAACAAGATCCAAAGTGGCTGCGGGTGGTTGCCCCGCAGGCGAAGCAACAAGTGATGGCGTAGAAGTATTAGTCTTGCCGGCTGCACAATGCAAGTGCTCCCATCTTCCTGTAGGGTTTTTCTCTAATCTTTGCGCAGGTGAAGTAATAAACATCAGAACAACTTGAACAAGCAACGTCGAAACCGCGTAATAAGCAAATGTTGTGCGTATCACTGCGTGTCATTGATTGCCAGCATGTTACGTTTTATATTTATTTAAATATTTCTTTTATATTTGTTTATTTTGAAGTTTATTTAACTGTAATCTTGTTTTAATAATAAACGAATTGTATTGATGTTGTGTCGCTGCGCAGAGGGTGCAGAGCGTACTAGAGATGAGTGAAAGAGATGCATGAGTGTATATCGTATAGAGTCTCTGTATTTGTGTGCCAACCAACGGGAGTGCTGCGGTTTGCGTGTGAAAAAACAAACAGATTTTTTTGGTATGTATGGGTGAGGGAGAGGAAGAAACCCGGCTACAGCTCGGTTTGCTCCTACCGCTGTCACGGTACCGATACAAAGTCTCACGTATCGCCCTTCTGTTGGGTGGAAGGTTTACTTTCCTGGGGGGTGAACCTCCAACCGGATGGAGTCATCCACTATCAGGTGGTAGAGTGATGGTGCAGAGTGTGTTTGTATGTGGCAGGCGGTGCGTAGTGCGGACGGCGTGCAGACGCTGGGCGTCGCTCGCAGCGCCGCCGCCGGCGCACGCGCCCGCCGCCTCGGGCCCGGCGCCGCGCGGCGTCTGCACGCGCTGCTCACTGGCGACGGCGACACGCTGGTGCACTAGTGCGCACGCGCCCGCCGCCTCGGGCCCGGCGCCGCGCGGCGTCTGCACGCGCTGCTCACTGGCGACGGCGACACGCTGGTGCACTAGTGCGCACGCGCCCGCCGCCTCGGGCCCGGCGCCGCGCGGCGTCTGCACGCGCTGCTCACTGGCGACGGCGACACGCTGGTGCACTAGTGCGCACGCTGGCCGCGGCCACACGCTAGTGCACTAGTGTCCATACGGCGCCGGGACCGGATGCGACGCTGCAGCGGTGCGACACGACGACCGGGGGGGTCCTCGCACTGTGCACTGCGACCAACGAAAGGAAGGTGCATCGACAGGCTCCGCTGACGCGGAATGCTAAATGTGAAGAGTGAGCATATAAATGCCGAATGTAAGGTTGGAACTCGGAACCAACTCCGACTACGCCCTATTCTTCCGTCATAACTTTAATGATAAATATTGAAATCTGTAATTATATTTTTTCCCCAACTACGAAAAAGCCAAAGGGAAGAGTGGTTTTTGTCTTTGTATCGAACGTTATTCCGTAAATAGATTTCCAAAAATAGTAATTTATTAGTATGTGACATAGACTCCATAGAAAGGCAAAATATAGTACAAATTCTGCTAACCTCCTCTGGTGAGTTCAACAAAATGCATGCGTGTGCAAAAGATTCGTATGCATTTTGTTGAACTCGTCGGAGAAGGTGTACTAGATATTTTGCTTTGTAGAATATCTAGTAATGAATTTCCGTAGTCACGTCTGAGTCAACTAATTAACTAAAACTAGTTTTAACCAGCTAGTATGCATTTGTCCGTAATATTTCTATCTGTAAGAAAAGTATAGCTACTTCAAGTTTATCGATATTTTTTGTGAGAATCTTTCAGAGTCGTCACATGTACCTACAACATTATTGGCTGTATGAAATGTTTAAAAGTGTAAAAAGTTGTTAATTTTGAGAGCTGTGTGATTTTGTTTGATAAATAAAATAAAATAAAACACAGGGTTGCAAGTGTCCACCTTTGTGTTCAATGTGGGAACAGAATAGTCATTATTTTCCCATTGATGCGGTTGTGAAGTAGGATTGGCAATTTGTAGGTTTTAATCTGCAATTGTGTAAATGTGAATTTAAATGTCAAAGAAGACTTGAAAGCCGTGTGTGATATTAAAAGAAGGGATAATCCATCCGAGTGAATGTTAAAGACTGAAGTGTGAAGGCTCAAGAGTAATTTATGTTATTATTTTAAAAAGTTAAGGTGTTATGACGATAATTGCGAAGTATTAATTATCTAACTGGGACCTACTCATATATTCAATAGTTCAAATATGTAACTGAACCTCATTTTGTTTTTCAAAGAACTTCAAAATTCAAATATCTGTGAGGATATTTTTTTATTTTTGGTCCCAAGTTTATGCAAATCATGTGACGAATTTATTGATCTGGTATTAGTGGGATGCCAAAAATTACTTATATTGTAGCTAATTAGGATATATCTGTTTTGAATCATGTTCTAACTTTGATATCCCTAACAATAATTCCTATTATTATGATTATTAGAAAGTAAGTTTGTAAGTATAATAAATGATGTCTAAGTAGTGATGGACTCAAGGTGTGTATTTTATCGTAATAATAATTAAAAAATATATTTGTGTTTTATTTGGGTTGTTTTTAGAGTTCTGTTACCGGAAGAGGATAAACTATGCCTTTATATGATTGCTATACCATTGAGTAGTCTCAAGTAACGCCATCTAGCGAAAATGGGCATAAATAAAAACAGCCTGATTTTCAGTTGTGTAAAGTGTGAAATAAAAATAGAAAACCCCCGTGTTTTAAATTTGATTACACGGTTTATTCGGGAAAAAACATGGAAGTCATGTTGTCTATCATCAGATTTAGGTATCAAACTCCTGTTTGATTTGGATGATGATAAAACTGAACAGAACCGAAGAGCTCTATCCAGGATCCTGTTCATCCTATGCTGGTTTTAAATATCATAACACATTTCAGTACATACCTATATTACTTCAGCTTGTGTGTGTCTATATATTAGGTACAATGTCAGCATTTTGTAGCTGGGTATCAAACCGATTATGGGTACCTATTTTGTGTGATTGTTTGAATTACCTCCGAAAACTCATGGCGAACAAACATTTTATGATTAGAAATTATGGAGGCCTACTTAATGGGTAAGGTACAAAAAAATGTACTAGGCCCCCAGATGCCGCAATTAGTAACTTAGTTTCCCACTGAAATGTTATGCATTTCTATTCAGGGGGACTTCTAGGATCTAAAAAGCTGGTAATGGTGATTCTGAACAACGCTATGACACGATCGTGCGTAACAACACAACACACCCTAACACATGCTAACCTAACACATTATTGTAATTCTGGCTCAATCGTCACTGTCGGATTCGACTTGGAATCATTTCGAACGTTATAAAATAAGTGGGCTGTTTGATGTATTACCAACTTTGACAGTTGGTCAATTGTTGTTCTTTGAATTTCGACAGATTTTGCAAATATAGGTCCGCGGGGTGATCGACTAACTCTGTTGCAAACATCACCCCGCCGGTGCCGACAATTTTTTATTTAACTTTTTCAGTCATAAGTAGGTACTTTTTATTTTTATGAGGACACCTCATGTTTTCAAAAGGGTCACGCCCATAGATCTTTTATATACTACCGGTAGAGGACTGGTAGTATAAAAGATCTATGGTCATGCCATCTATTGTCGAGTAGGAGAGACACCAGATCATAAGGATGCCTAAAAAAAAAAATTAAGGCAAACAACAATCTGTCAATGTCACTCAAAAAGTCGTTGTTATTGTCAAATACAGTAATATTGTCAAAACTCTTCGTAGAATTGTATCTTTGTAAGGTCATAACTTTTTCTTAAAAATAACCCTACTTTTTCCCAGAAAAATAATCTGAAAATATTTATTTGTTCAGTAATATTTATTGTCAAACTTCAAGATGACCGTGTACTTATCTAGAATTGTATTGGGCACTATACGAAGCGCCACATCCAAGTGTTTCAGCATAAACTCTACATTGGAAACATTCGCGCAGAAATCAAAGTTTTACTCGCCGAAAACTAATATTTTCTCTCTTGTTGGTACTGCAACTGTGAGGAAATACTCAAATGATGCTATACAGCCGACGGTAGCATTGGATAACGCCGGTATGCCGCTTAAAAAGAAAATAATTCACAAGAAGACGACGCCGGCAGACTTGAAGGAGGGCCATTACTTTACGTTCGCGTACGCGACGGCCAATGCTTACGACTTGAAGAGCCTGAAAGAAGCACTTGTGCAGCAGAAACTTTACGAGCCTGGGAAGTGAGTGGTTCCAGCATTTTAAGTGTTTATTCGATAGTTTGGTAAGCTTAGATATTCATTCTGCCGGTCACATCTATAAATACCTACAAAATCCTAGAACCCCATAACGCTGCGCTTTGCACTCCGGCGAATATTCGCCGTGTGTAAAAAATGCACGATTGAATTTTCACTTGGTAATAAAGGGGCAGACTGGGGCAAAAAAGCTTAAAAAAAATAGATCATAATATTATCCAGATCGCCAAATTATTTCTTTAAATATTTTGGCACATGGTCAAATGATGCAACACCTTGCGATTTGCAACCATAAATCCACAGGCTGAAGTCCAATGAAGTGGGTGACGTGGTGGTGGCGAGTGCGGTGTACTCGGTGGGCGCCGAACCCCGGGAGATCATCTTCTTCCGGGAGGGCGCCGTGGTGTTCTGGAACTGCACCGAGCTGGAAGCCAGTAATGTCTTGGACTTTGTTCAGCCGTAAGTATTCTCCAATACAATAACAACTCCTAATGAATCACCTGGAGTTCTAGGCAAACAGAAACTGTTGTCAAGAAAACAGAATTTCGGCATTGCAAAGGTTGTGACCTGATGATTATTTATTGTTATTTTTAACAAATATGAGCACTATTGATCAGACTTTGTTTCAATAAAATAATTGTTGATTTCCAGTTATGAAATAGAGAGCTACCCTAAAGATGTCGTGCAGAAGGAGAAAGAAGTCATGACCTATGTCTACCAGCAGAATGCGTAAGTTATGTAACACTCACTACGTTTTAGGTTTAGTTAAGACTACAATTAGGATTTGCTGTTGTAGGAGTTTCTACCTATTACAAATAATTAAAAATTTTCAAAATTAAAAAAAATAAATAAATAAAAATAAATAATGCTGGACTATCAGACAGGATCATGTAGCCCCAAACTAAGCAGAGCTTGTGTTACAGGAACCACATGATTGATAGATAGATAGATAGATAACGTTTATTGACAAAAGAGATGACATGTTTTTAGTTATTAGTGCCTTAAATCCTATGTTAGGTTTATCTAGGCACTAGGGTTCTCTGAAGATAGCATAAAATTATATAAATGATATTTACATATATATATTTTTTGTAAATATATATATATCATACATAGAAAACACCCAGACCAGAGACAAATATCTGCAGAACATGCAAACATTTGTCCCGCGGAATCCAACGCGCAGCCTTCTGCAGCCCAGGCGGACCTTCGCTCACTGCGCCACAGAATTTTAAGTATGAGTATTGAGTTGTCAATACTCAATACTCATACAAAAAATTCCACTACTAAACCTCCGTAAACTCTCTTAACCCGTGGAGCCATGTCAAAAGGTCATTATTGTAATTTCAGAAAGACCTGTCACCTGCAAGAGTCCACTTTTGTGATGGTCCCCGAGAGAGACAACTCACTGGAGAGGTATACATTCAGGTAAGTGCCCAGTTATTGGCAGGTGCATTTTTACCACAAGGGTCTAACTCAATATGTCCAGTATTCATGCAAAACGCTTGTGGTGTGGCTGACTATATTTTCTTAGCAAATCATCAAAACTAAGCAACTCGCCACATGGTCACCGTTCAGTGTATAGATCTTGGTTGTTCTAAGTTTTGGAAGGTCAGTCATCGAGGCTTTTATAGCAATTGCTGCAGGTGAAAAGCCGCCTCAATGTAGCTCAAATAAAAAAACATAACCTAGCTCTTAACTAGTTCCATAGCGCTGAGAAAATTTCACTTCCAATAGCGCTATAGATTCAGCACCAGATCCCAGACCTTTCTTGCTTCAGAAAGCATGTCATTGAACTACAAATCAAATCAAAATACAACTTTTATTGAGTATTGTTCTTTCTCAAGTAATGTCTTGTTAAGCTATTGCATAGCTTCTATCGAGGGCCTTGAGCGCGCGGAGCGAATCCAGAAATTCCGTAACGAAAAAAAACCTCACGCTCCCCACTCCGACGGGCACGGAGGTGTGACTTGAAGGCCGTGCATTGTCTAACGTCGTTTCTTTTCGGCAGTCTTCGACACGGTGTTTGTGTGCGTGCAACTAGACGTATTTTTATTTAATAAAAGAAAAAAAAATTGTTTTCTTATCGGTCACTACGCTCAAAAAGTGTAACTTGAATTAATATCAAAGAAAAAGAAATGTACTGCATAAATAAAATAAATAAATAATTATAATTGCATAAGTTGATACAAAATGCTATGCAATAGCTTTACCGCGGCAGTCCCCGAGTGCCACACGTCTTTTTTATTTAATAAATACATTTTCTTGACTATATAATGAGAGAAGACACTTACTTCTGTAACAGGTCATCGTACCTAGGTCGGAAGTCAGGGACTTCTTGGGACAATTGTACAAAGCAGGTTGTCAATAAACACATAGTATTAGTATTGAGATGTGGGTGTCGGGGTCCCATAGAGGTGGAAGCTTAACCAAGTGCAATGGTGGTGGTGTGCAGCCACGCCATGGTGCAGTCGGCGCGGCTCGGCGCGTGGGAGGCGCGGCTGGAGGCGCTGGCGGCCGCCGTGCGCCTGCACTCCGCCAGCATGGAGCGCCAGGGCAGCGCCACGCCGCACAAGAAGGAGGTACGCCTGCACATGCTGCACAATGCACGCAGCTCTCGCGCTCACTACACGCACGTGTCACTCGGCAGGTGGTGCGGCGGCTGGGCGAGCTGTTCTCGCTGCGCCACCGGCTGACGGTGGAGTCGGACCTGCTGGACACGCCCGACTTCTACTGGGAGGAGGAGCAGCTGGAGCGGCTCTACTCCGCCACCGTCGCCTACTTCACCATCCCGCGTCGCACACGGGTGAGTCACGTCCCACTGCTGGACACGCCCGACTTCTACTGGGAGGAGGATCCACAGAAACACTATCCGATCATAAAATTAATGCTTTCGACATAGCTCAGAGTGTAAGCAAGCTGAAGTGACAGTGGGCTGGCCATATCTGCCAAAACCATTACCGTTGGGGTAAACGAATTCTCGAGTGCAGACTGTGGCTCGGCAAACGTAGTGTAGGACGCCCTCCGGCCAGGTGGAGTGATGATCTGCTGTCGGCTGCTGGTAGAAGCTGGATGCGTCGAGCTCAGGACAGGGCGCAATGCCGCTCATTAGGGGAGGCCTATATCCAGCAGTTAAATGCTATAGGCTGATTATGATGACCCTTCATTCGCATATCCAATTGCGTTTCAGCCTTTTATAGGCTTCTTGCGCCGGCAGAGCCGAAGATTAGATAGTAACTTTCAAAGGCGTACTCTTTTATTATGTCCATTTTTAAAATAAGCATTATTAGAAATATAAATAAATAAAATAAAAAAAGTTATAAACAGATAAAAATTACAAAGTTATATATATTATATGTATGGACCGCCATACATATAATATATATATTGGCAGTAAAGGCCTCCTCCAAGTATCGCCAATCTTTCCTGTTTATTGCTTTTCTTGGCCATAATTTTCCGGCTACTTGAATGATATATTCATTCCACCTTTTAAATGGTCTTCCTATTTTTCTATTTATATTTCTGGGTGTCCAGTTTGTTTGAATGTATGGCCATCTATTTCGCTTCATTCTTTGTATATGTCCTGCCATGTCCACTTTAAGCCCAGTATACGTTGTACCACATCTTTTGTTTTCGTTTTTTTCGAAATATAATCTTCAATATCATATCATAGCTAATTGACTCAGGCGTAACTTTGCGGTAATCCTATACAAGATTTTGAAAAGACCAAATATTTAGTACAGATTCCGCTAATCTTCTCTGACGAGTTTCACAAAAACCCAACGGAAATTGGATAATGTTTCGCCTTTCCCATAACATATCCTCAGGAAATGATCGATTCCCTGTGCGCGTTTGTGAAACTCGTCAGAGATGGTTAGTTGAATTTGCATTAAATATTTTACCTTTTCAATATATCTAACAGACAGACTAACCAAAGACTGAAGTGTTACGTATTCATAACCATAAAATCGAAATAAACAATGGTGAAAACACTGTCACAAACTTGATTCGACCGATTGGACACATTATGTTTGATTAGAGAGACATCCCTACCCATCCTAATGTACCTTACCATGTCCCCTCCCTATCCAATCCTCTTCGAAAAGATAATTACACACGCAAAATCCATCGAATTACCATAGCTTCATAAAAATTAATCAAAGTGAGTCCCAAGATCCCGGAGCACCATCCCAAGGGTAAGTGCGTGTAAGCGCCCGGTCGGCAGTAATAAACTAGCTTGCTACTAAGTCGGTTGTTTCATTACGCTCATGGGCGCGCTCCGGCTAGCATGTGCATCAGCTCCTCCTCTACATGAGAGAGTGTGCAGAGGAGGGAGGATAAGGCGGGCGGCGGTGCGCAGGTGCTGACGGAGCGACTCTCGCACTGCGTGGAGCTGCTCGAGCTGCTGTCGACGTGGGCGGCCGACAGGCACCACGTGCGCCTCGAGTGGATGATCATCACGCTCATCACGGCCGAGGTCTGCTTCGAGCTGCTGCATCTCGCCGACAGGTACACATTCACTCACACCTACACATTCACTCTATTAAACACACATGCACATTCTTACCTCACAGATACCAAGTTTATAGGCCTCGCCACGGGTTAATAGACGCGAGCCAAAATAGTGCGCATACTGCGCAGAACAAATAGATCTGTGTTCTGCGCGTTCAAGGTCTAACGTATATCTGTAGCAATGAACAGCACAGCTTTCAGATATGTTACCCTCACACTAGTGTACTGAGTACTGTGCGGAGGAATATAACACGAACCTACACGCTGTCACTGGAGGGCTGGAGTGACGGTGGCGGGGCGATGGAGAACCGCGGCGTATCAATTTAATCCCCATGTATTTTCCTTAATATTCAGTTTAATCGTTCAAAAATGAAATCTGTTTTTTTAAGAATTTTTGCATAGAATCCTGTTTATATTATTTATTTAAGTCTGGATGTCCAAATTGATATGACGTGAATATGGTTGTTTGCTCTGTGTCTGGGTGTTTTTTATGTATCTATGCATGTTTATCAGTCTCGTAGCTCTAGGTAGCCTTAGTACAGGCTCTGCCTAGTTAGGGAACAGTTGACCGAGTGTGATGTCCCTTATATTTATAATTGCATGTATCTAAGAGCTTACAACACAAAGGACAATGCCGTCTGATGTATGGCGCTCGGTACCAATGCTAAAGTGATTGCGTCAAAACGAAACCTAATTTTTTCGAAAGATATTAAACTGGTATTCATGGAATATTAAGTCTTTTTTAAGATAAACGTAACAAATTGTTTTTATTTGATATTAGTTCTAGAGTTTATTTAAAAAAAAATGCTTTTCCGATACCTTGTGTGTTCAGTTTTGTCTACATAATTATAAGTATTGCACTATAAACATTTAACTAAGATACTATATCTATAAGAAAAGGTTTATATACCTCACACATATAGGTAAAAGGGTTTTTAACTACTACTTCGTATACTTTATATTATTTTCAAACAATGATAGTGACGAGAAAGTAGATGGGCATTTACATCATTTATGGTTATAATAGGTATTAGTACTTACTGGTGAAGGTGAAATCCAAGTCAAGATCCAAGACACATTCATCACAACCATGAAAAGGCTATGGATGCTTCTTCCAACCTATGCTGGTTTCGCGTCACCGGTTATTAGCAAACAGTTTAAAATATTTATTTACAGAATAAACACTGTTACACAATGCCACAGAACACTACTACGGTAGTTTAGTAGTACCACAAAAAAGTTATTGATCCAACTTCTTTGATTATACAAAGTGAAATAATTCTAATGTTTTCAGTGGATTCTACCGTCTAAATAATTAAAAGTGAGGGTGGTTGCAGTGTCATGGCGCCGTGCGCCGGAAACCAAATCAACGAAAGAATTTTTTATGTGATTATTAATTGAGTAGGTGTGTAAAACTAAAGAAAATGTTAATGTTATTTATAAAATAAAGGAAGTTTTATGGGATACGTTTGGTTTTGACGCAATTGGCACGGGTTATCGGCATTCTCCTTTACACATGACAAATATGTTTGCACCCTTTTGCACCTATAAGAATATATAACATCAACAATTTGATTTTATAATATACATATTTACACACACGCTAACAATATATTTATTAATAACATTCCATTATTATATTTTATTTATTGTACTTCCAGGTACCTCTCGTAGCGGGACTATAAAAGAGGCTTTAAATAGAATCATCAATACATTAGATTATATATAAGAGTGTTGTAAGTATAGTTATTAACATATGAGTAATATGTGTTTGTATGAATATTTTATATAAGTATTATCCTAGTGATAGTAAGTAACCTTATATAAACATGTGTAATAATATTTTAAATATTATGAGTAATGTTTAGCTGACGTATTTATTATAATAGATTGTTATAAAGTAGTTATTAATTGCCTGCCAAGCATGTAGTAGGTAGTTTCTATAAAACAATCTCGTAACATTTTGAACTAAGCATTTAGTGGTAGCTTTATTATAACTTCTTAATTATATATGTTCTGTTTGTATAAAGGTATGTAAATATGGAATAGATTAGAATGAAACATTAAAAAAATATTTTACATATTATATCTATTATTTATAATTTGTGTGACACAAAATATGAAAAGGATTTTTTATAAAAGAATCTCCCCTTCTGCTATTGTTCATCTTTCACACTAACCTCTTCCCTTCTGCTATTGTTCAACGTTCACACTAACCTCTTCCCTTCTGCTACTGTTTATCATTCACACTAACCTCTTCCCTTCTGATATTGTTCAACGTACAGACTAATTTCTTCCCTTCTGCAACTGTTCATCACTCACACTAACCTCTTCCCTTCTGCTATTATTCATCATTCACAAAACCGAGTGGCTACATATACATATGTGAGCTTCGCCAAAGGGCGCATATTATTATTATGAAGCCGCCACATCATACAAATACTTAAAATGAATCGAGCTGGATTACTTATAAAGAATTTGGGTATAAATAAATAATAATAGTAAGCTACTTAAATAAATACAGACACGATTTTGTTCTTACTCTAGAAAACCAATCACCAATTTATCATACAACCGAAGCCACTGACCGGCGCGTTCATAACCTTAACTAGTTATACTTATACCCGTTACCTGTGCCTTGAGTGCGAAGAAAATACATAACGTAAAAGTATGCGTTAACTATATTTTTGAATGAAAATGGAGCAGCGCCCCTAGCGGGAAGTTTGTATAACCTTGACATCTCCATACAAAAATATAGTTAACGCAAACTTTGACATTAGGTATTTTCTTCGCACTCAGGCCACTGTCCAGATATACGCGATATTCCATGCCGCTGTGCTAATCAAACCCGAATACGCGCCAGTTCATAAGCATCACATCTCACAGCCTTTATATACCCACTGCTGGGCAAAGGCCTCCCTTAATTTTTACCACAGGCAAATTGACACTAGACAATTTCAGCGTCAAATTCGAAGGCGCCAAGTGGTAACGTGTACTCACTGACCGGAGGCCTCGTTTATTGACTCAGTTGTACATCTAAATGATACGAACCGGCCCTGTTTTTACAAACGTTGACAGTTTTTTTTAATGGTATTTGTAATTGAATTTCGACAGATGCAATGTCAAAGTTTGTAAATGTACGGTGGTGTCCGTTTGGTGAGTAACTCTATAGAGCTGTACCTATACATTTTGTTAGTAGCGGCGACTGGTTCGCCACCATGGTGTCCAAGGAATTGATACCAAATAGCCATTCAAATTTTAAAGCTCGCGATCAAAATCTGCAGCTTCTAGATCGCTTCACTTTGGTAGGCGTTGATTCGTTTTGAAACATCCAAACTGTCGACTGGCGCTTCGTGTCTCGATAATATTGATAAATCCAGGACTCATCACCCGTAATCATGTAAACCCGCCGAGACGAGCCTGCTTCATTGTTTATCATAACACGACGCCATTCCACCCGGGCCAAAGCGATTGATTTTCAGCAGAGTTCAATTGATTGGTTGTGCAGCTCTCAGCGTGAAACTATCCTCGTTCATATTTCCCAGTCTCTCACACATATACCTAAACTTTTTTTCGCAATACTTTTTGAGTGGCCTGGTAGCTGTGCAGCATAAATGCTTAATATTACACTTCAAGTTTGGATAGCTTGAGCCTAGACCAGATGATCTCCTAGTGTATAATACCTATTTAAGTTTCGATATTATTCTTGTAACATCGATGTTTTAAAGTTTTCAAGGACCTCAAATCGATGTACAAACATCGACGTTTTCTCGCTAAACATCGATGTATATCAAGCATTGATGAATATCGAGCGGCAAGTTAATACAAAGCTGGTTATTGTACGTATACACAGCGGGAGCGAATATCGCGTCTACCTGAACAGGGAGTCTACTACAATTCACCGAAGTACGAAATTACGTGTTTCGTTTCGTGCGATTGGTCATATTTCATACCGTCAATTCCAATATTGCGGTCGTATGTTTAGGATGCGCAACGTTCGGACTGTTACGTTACAAACTTCGTGCCGAAATTTCGGTTTTCGGTTGATTATGGGTACCAATCGCAAGAAACGAAACACGTAATTTCGTACTTCGGTGAATTGAAGTAGAGTCCCAGGCCTGTCAGTGACTAGGCACGTTGTCAGGGCGTGGGCGCGCACCGAGCGCCGCGTGTTCGAGCGCCGATACGACGAGCTGCCCCTCGACCTCGCCATCATCGACACCTAGCGCCGACCGCTCGCCCGCGCCGGCGCAGAGCGACACGAACACCTGCCCCCACCGCTGGCTGACCAACCTGCCGATCATGAGAGCGATCCATGCGTTGACTTACCTACTCCTTGTATTTATTAAGTATTTGTTAAGTAATTCATTAAAAATTGTTTATTTTTGTAAAAAAAAGATTTATTTTTAAGATTATTTGATTCATACTACATAAGTTTACAGATAGGTAGGTACTTAGGTCGCGGTCGATTCCCGCTGCGGGACAAATGTGGAGATACGGAAGAGAATCCTAGTACCTACTAGTCATTTAAACACAGGTCAAATATGGAACCTTAAGCTTCCAGCAGTAGTACATTGGAGAGTTCTCGACTCTCGTTGGCGGTCGGGATTCGATATCAAAGTTGACCACAATCACATAATAAGTTATAGTAACCAAAAAATAAACAGAAACCGATATTTAATCCTCAAAGGAATAACTAGGTATGTCTTTTTAGCGCAGTGGGCACAAAGGTCTACCTGAGACACGGAAGGTTAAGGGTTCTATTCCCGCCGCGAGACAAATGTTTGTATGTTCTGCAAATATTTTTTACTGGTCTGGAGGATTTCTATTTATAATATGTGTGTATTTACAAAAAAAGTCTGATATACTATATCTCATTGCTATACCTATTATATGTAGTATATCAGTCATGCATGATAAAAGCTCTACTTAGTTTGGGGCTACATGATGCTGTGTAATAGAGTCCATTATTATTTATTTATTACTTACTACTAAAGTACAATCTCTGTATAATAACAGGGACGGGTAGGAGGAATTTCAGAGGAGGTTGTTCCCTTAACCTCCCTCCACGCAATAAAAAAATAAGCACGATAAACTTAATATTCAGGTCATCGTATTACGAGTAGGACCAGGTACATCACATCATACAACAATATTCATACCGTCACGCGACATTTCCGGGGCTCCACTCACGACACGACTCACGACTCACGCAGACACCGTGCGCTGAGCACGCGCCCACCAACCATCACGCCACACCAGCACCAGCCAACAAACAATGTACCTACTATGTAGGTACAACCGCTTGTGTCATGCTATTTGACATAGCTATGTATGTGGTACTACGTATTAGTTGTTAAAATCAAATCAAATTGTTTATTTGCAACCAATAAAAACATTTAACACACAAGGTAGGTAACAAGTAGTATGCTTCAAAGGTAAGCCAACATTATCGGTCCTTTGTGCACTCGCTAACTAACAAACGGGGCTCTGGCGGCAGTCTGACATGGGCACAGCTACATCCCCTGCAAGGGCAGAGTCGGGCTTGAGAAACTGTGCCCCGCGACCCTCAACCCGCATCCTAACGCGGGGATCATGGACATATCATCCTTATTAGGGACGGCCTATGTGCAGCACTGGACTTATATAGACTGGCGTGGGGATCATAGATAGATATATTGCCCTTCTTATTAGGGGACTATCCAGCACTGGACTTATATAGACAGGTCTTGTTATATTTGCTGCTATACTGCGAAGCGACTGACTGCATGGAACTCAAGACTAACTGCCGAGAGAAGGTTCAGGGGAGGTATAAGTAAAGTTCAAACCTAGCTATACCTAAATTTAACATGCTATACAAGCTGATCATGGCTGAACTTATACATTTTTATCACAATTTTTATTTAATTATCCTGTCTTGTTTTTCTACCTACTTAGGTAGTTTTCTAATCTCAAAAAGACAAGGTAGGTAATCAATTTCATAATAGCGATTTGTTATCGTTATCACATGAATAAGCATCGAGAAAGGTCAAGATACACAAAGCCAAACGCCTGATGATATCAGAAGAGCATTCTCTAAACAAATTCTAAAGTTTCAATAGGCACTAGCGTAGTCCCATAGAGTTGTGGGTAGTATGTATAGACTTGTCGCAGACCATCTACAAAAATCTAAACGCCTGATGATATCACAAGAGCATTCTCTAAACAAATTCTAAAGTTCCAATAGGCACCATAGAGGTCCCATAGAGTTGTGGGTAGTTTAGTTGTACTTGTCGCAGACCATCTACAAAAATCCAAACGCCTGATGATATCACAAGAGCAATCTCTAAACAAATTCTAAAGTTCCCGTAGGCGTTGTTAGTAGCGTTGTTTATTCTGTGGTTCTTCGTAGTGTTGCGTTGTCTGCGCTAGTCACAGAGTAATTGCTAGTCCCATAAAGTTGCGGGTAGTATAGTTGTACTTGTCGCAGACGGAACTATCGATCGGTTATTAGGTACTACGCACCGTACTTACCTACTTTGGGGCAGTGCTTACCTATTTCATGGGGATTTCCACTTTCACGCTGAAAGCATTAGGGGTTTGACGAGTGCTTCCTCGTGCTGATGCTTACGTTAGGTACCATTTAAGCATCTCAAAAAAGTAAGTTTGCGTAGGAATAGTAAGAACGGGGTGTGTAAAAAATCAGCCCTGCGTAGACTCTGTTTGCGCAGAATAGTGCTGAGCCTATTCCAATTGCCAATTTAATTGTTAGTTCTTCTGTTATATTTTTCTTTCTTAAGGTATTTCTGTTTTTTTTTGGTTATAAATTGATTTGTATTTGTATTTGGATAAAAAATTGGCAAAGGCCTGGAATAAAGAGAGCAATATAGTCTGAGGCAATTTGGTTTCGTTAAATATTCATCATCAGCATGTAGCAGTCTATTGCTGGACACAGGCCTCCCCCAATGAGCGCCGTTGCGCCCTGTCCTCAGCTCAACGCATCTAGCTTCTAACAGCAGTCTAACGCAGATCGCCACTCCACGCGAATCTTATCTTTCATAGAAACTCCGAGCATAGCTCGTAAATTATTATCTATACGATATTTTTAGAAGATGCCTAAATTTGAAACAGGTCTATACTTACCTTTTATCATAATACAGGTGCCTGACTGCCTGTCACTTCATCAATGTACCTACATAGAGTAGTAACTATAAAAATCTTTTGAATTATGATCTTCAACCCTTGTCCGGTGAGGGGCCAATCTCACCGCAAAGGTCACGCCAATATGCGCCGCTTCATCAAATTCACACAGGGATTATTTGTTTAATCAGCGCGCAGGATGGGGGAATAAAGGGAATTTATTAATCTCTACACATTCTTATTAGAATTTACGACGAAAGTTATAAATACAAAAAGTTTTCAGTCGAATTCGATGTTCCGTTCAACATAAAACTGTACCCATTTCGTGACTCACAGTCATTAATATTAAAAGCATTACAACTATTCCAGCAACAATTCAAAAATAAATACAGAAGAAACATTTTTGCTAAATAAGCCTATTAATCTTTAAAACTATATATTTACAAAGCTTCGTTAGCTTATCATAATCATATCACGTCAAGGCTTAACTAAATTACGAAGAGTAAGTAGGGTTTTCTCTGCCAACATTGTAAATGGCAACTGCAAAAATGGTACTAGAATAATAGCCACCCCGAATTACAAATGGTCGATGAGCAATAACCATTCATCAAATTTTATCAGTCTGTTCGCCGAAAACCTTAAATTTTCGCCGACCATTTTTCACCAAAAATCTCGTTGATCTATCCATATTTTAGGGAGATGTTTGGGCACATCCCCGCGTGTCGCGCATGCGCCCCCCGCCGCATGCCGAGCCAGTCAGCTGGCAGGGGTCGGAGTTGCCGCTGTTTCGTGGGGTATTTTAGACCTCGATATCAATTTCGGGTTAGATTATTGAGATATGTGAGTTTTTTTATTACTTTGGAGCATGTGCGTTTTCATACGTGTCGGTTGGTGACGTTACAATGTGCCGAGAGTGCCTGGTGTTGTGCCGACTGTGATGTGCTGCACCGATAGGTTATACCTAATGTTAGCAGAGATTCTTCCGTATTGGTGAGTGACTTTGTTGGTTTTTCCTAAACTGTGTCCATGTCAAAACAAACAAGACGACTGACATGCAGCAACCTGCATTATGTAGTTCTTACGTCTCTGCAGCAGAAGGACAGATAAGCAAAATCCCGGAATAGCAAAATCCCAGATTAGCAGGAGGACAGATTTGCATAAAGGCAGATCATGTACCTACTATCGTGCATAAAAATATACCTATATATAACTTAAGTAGGTACAAAATTCTGCATTGGACTGTAGGTATTAACTGGCCTCTATAGCGTAGAAAACGAAGTTCAAGCATAACAGCAGGGTAATTGAAGATACCTAGGTACTTACTTAGTTAGGTACACATCTTTAGAGAAATAACTCTTTCAAATTATTGTGTGAATCTACCTAGGTAGGTAAACTATAACTTAGCAGATTTTTTGTAAAAAAATTAAATAGAAATTTAATAGAAATTGAGCTTTATTTCTTACCATTAAAATCTATATTGCACAGACATACCTTTGAACTTTAATTTAAAAAGTGTTAGAAAACAATAAAAAGTGTGAAGGCTAATTTACGGGTTCCGCAGGTAATTTATGAGTTTGTTAAGTTTAACAATAACACGTTCTGTATCGCTAAGTCGGCTCGCCGACCGAGCAGCACGTTCCGTTCCTACACAAGGTCTAGGGATCAATATGACCTCAAATCGCGCATATCCTCCATGTTCTGCACCGCAACTAACGTGTTAATACCTGTCCAATTAGTAGTTCTTAGGTTAGATACCTAGACCAGATAGAACTGACTGTAGTCTTGGTCTAGGTATTGCTGATGCTACGGGATATTTATCAGAAGGGAGGAACCTAGGCAGGTACCTACTACCGGTTTAGCAGGTAGGTAAGGTATTCTGTACGTTTTTTTTAATACTTAAAGATGGAATAAAGTATTGCATCATAGTCATGCATGTTTTATGTGTGCCCTTAGATGCAACTGCGTCTATCAAACTCACTTAGTGGATGAAAATAATATAGGTATTAGGGATAATGAAGGTGTTAAGCATGATGTGCCTGTAATTTTACTTACCTACGTAGGTACTTGTTATTATCTAAACACGTGTTTGCTTCCTACCAAGATATTACCCGTTGATTTGTTTTATGTTGACCGTGTATCGAATCTCTGTGACGCGAGAAACCAACAAACAAGAGTTTATGAAAAGTTCCGTACCACTTTTTCTCACTATGAAAAATCATAAAAGAATTTATAATTTTTCGTATCTTTTAATCATATTTGTTTGCGGAACCCGCGGCCGCACTATCCGGGCTCTCCCATACCGTCTACGCAGGTAGCCGCCTTGTGGCGCCCACCCACTTTTAACCTTTACAGGGCCATTGTTAGCACCATAACACCACATAGAATAGAACTAATGTAATATACCTACCCAAAATGGAAAAGTTACAGCAATTTTGCCTAGCAGTAGGTACCTACCTACCTGATGTGATGATGACCAAGATTTCAGTTCACACGAGTTATTTCGCCAGTATAAATTTACTAATTTATAGCTGGTTACTTTACGATAATATTCCAGGGAGTAAGTAAAATCTCCTCACAAATACATTCAGATGCAAAACTGCTCTACCTAAAATTTACCAAAAAATTGTAGGCGAACCTCGAAAACATGCTGAGAAATCACGAAAACATGCTTAACAAACTGAGGAAAATTGCAAAAACATATTACGACCCTGCCAGGATTCGAACCTGGAATCTTCTGATCCGTAGTCAGACGCGTTATCCATTGCGCCACAGGGCCTATGCGATGTCCGCTAAAATTAACATTTGTAAAGGTTCCAATATAGTTCCCTAGCTATAGTAGAGATGGCGTCACCGGTTTGTTTAAAATTTTAAAAGTTCATCCGGGCAGGATCCCCGTGTCCGGGGCTCACTAATTATACAAAGGCGTAGAATAAGTTAGTTACCTACAATTAAATTTTCTCAATGGTTCGTAAGATGTAAGGGCTGGTTAGGCAGTCTTATGAATTATTTTTTGGCTTTGAAGTGGCAAAATAAAACTCGTCGGATTTTTGGTAATCACCATTTGGGCATTTTGCTGAAAACATTCATATCATAGATACCTACCTACCTTATGCGTGTACATAATGGCTGTCTTGAATCTATGTTTATAAAGCGTTACTAGAGGCACCATTAGTGCTATACCCGTTCCTACTGACCTATTACTTTGTCTGTCGTTGGTAACGGCCGGTGCCTTTATACCATTACCGATGATGCTTCGTTTTTCCTTGAAAAACTGTCAAATTTTCAACGCCTCGTTGTTCATTTCTGATAGTTTTCTAGGGAAAACGAAGCGTTATCGGTAACTATATAATAAAGGATTCGTCGGTAAGACAATACGATTAATGTTTAACGCTTCGAAAGATGAAAACACAACTCTCGATCTGCAGCAGCTCTATATCGAGAGTTGTGTTTTTGCTGTGCTTCCCCTCAGCCAACGTTTAGTGCGCGCTGATTTAAGTATCGGACTGGCGCATTCGCAGTCAATGTGTTAAATAGCTACAGTAGTCAGTCAATCTCGCCTACTCTGTATCGAATTAAAACCTACGTGGTCCGTACATTCACCTGCTATAGAACCAGTACATTTCGTATGGTGACTTCAGAAGCAGCCGTGAAATGGAAAGTGGGGGGGTTAGGGCGGCGGGGTGGGGGTGGGAGCGAGCGTCACACGCGACCGTCTGAACCCCGCAATCGTGCTGGCATCGGCACGTGATACTTGGAAATCATTTGGTTAGGTTCTAATGTAGCTGAAGTGGGTCGTCTATGAGTCATATTTGATTTACCTAGGGTACTGTACCTAAAAGTAGTTAAGGAACCGTAATAATACTTAATTATTAAATTTTTTGATTATTATTCTTTATGTACACTTGTCTGAAATTCCATACAAGGCTTTGTAGAGTTTTTTTTTAGCTAAAACTATTTATAACTAGCTAAAATCATTTCGTCCCTAGGTATTATCTCCATCTGTGAGAAAGAGGTAGTTTTTAAGTTTAACGATAAGTTCAGTGAAAATCTTTCAGAATCACTACAATGACGCAAATGTTTAGCGTGAGAAATCTGTTGATTAACGCAGTAAATTTTTTCACAAATCATGTGCGTTCTCGTGTAAATCTCTATAGCAACAGTTCAAAGTGACATTATAATTTTACCCACAGGTACTAAGAATCTTTTGTACCAGATAAAGGCATAGTCTATTGAGTTTCTTTTGATTTCTACTTCTTCAATTTCTAAACTCTTTTGTTCCCTGCTTTATGTTATTGTTTCACTTAGAAAAGCAATTTGCATCAATCAATAACGTCTCGTTTAAACCCATTTAATCCGTAAACTGCATTCATGAGCGCATTTCCGCTGCGCCCGCGCCCCTCTAGTGATGCGGCGCGATAGCGGCGCCTATCGACATCGATAAGATAATGAGGATGATTCTAGAAGGACACTGCATCCGGTTTCGTGTGGATAGTTCTTTTATTTTGAGAAAGAATGCGTTACTTAGGAACGATTGTATCAATCTAGAGCATATATCCGTATTCGAACTCAAACTCATATAAGTGATCGAATATAGATGTCTGAGTATCGGCTTGTTTCCAATACCCAGAATAATGATAATGATGATTGCTTGCTTTGTTGGACCGGTATGATATTGAGTGACACGACTGTTCGTCACCGACGTGAGGTTTTAACTGTTTTATTAAGGAAAAATTACTACTTACACAATTTGCTTATTGTTTGTAAGGACTGAATGTTCGGGATGCGGCCCGTATAATAGAAAATCTGCGTATTCAGCTTTCGAGATTCGAAATTGTACAGAATGATACTACTTCTTACTGTAGTGATATTTGAAAAAAAAAACACCACAAAGCTGGTCCGCTTGTTACTTCTAATACTTCTAATCCTTTCTCTATTAAGCTGCTATCCACAGTTACAAAACTCTTAGTCGTAGGCCATTCTATCGACAATCGACTTATCGATAGAGCTCCCACAAAATGCAACGGAAACATATAATTCATTGGAATTGGCCGCTCCGGGTCAGCTATTGAACTGTGGAGTGCACTCGACCGGTGACTGTTAGCTGAACTGTGCCTCGGGGAAATTGCCCATTATCGTATGCAAGTTCTCGGGGACTGCAGTTGCTGCATAATGTAGTACTTTCGGAGCCAATTGAGGGCCTAAGAGGGGACCAAAGCTTTGTTAGTGAATTTAATATTTAGAGTCATTCTTTAATTGAAGGAGTTTTACTGAAACTGGAGTATAATAAAAGCCTTGTATCGGGTTGTCATAATAGCAAGTGCTCTATAATTTAATAACTATTTTGTATACAAGTAAATATCAATAATATTATTTGATATAGGTTTTTGTTCTCTTACATGTGAACTCATTCGGTTTCTAAAGTCTTCGAATCAAAATCATTCAGCTAAGGTTTTCTGTGCATATGATATTGACCTCTCTGGCGCAGGGGGCAAAAGCTCGCCTGAGACGTAGGAGGATGCGGGTTCGATTCCCTCCGCGAGACAAATGTTTGTATGATTTGCAAATATTTGGCTCGGGTTTGCGTGTTTTCTATGTATACCAACCAAGTACAAGAGAAAGGACACGTCCGTGCACCGACGATGTTGCAATATATTTAAGAAAAAGTACCCACCTAATTTGCGAAGGTACTGTGTCTGCGGCCTGTCCAGTATTGCTGTAGGGTTCTGATGATGAGTCTGCCTGGTGAAATGCCTCATCCATGGGTGCAGTGGGCCCTGGCACTCCTCGGCCGACTCACGACGTGCCGTCTCGCACGTCCGCACTCAATCGCCGAAATAACCGATAACGCTAATCGCAGTTACGTTTACAACTTATTTGGCAAGCTATCGCGATATCATTGATTGTTGTTCGCGTAGGAAATACCAGAAAAACTAATGGTATATGGTGTGACGAGACCGAAAGGTGTATTCACTCGTGTACTATTTTCTTGAATGGAACCCGATCATGGGTCCTTAAAATCTAACTGTAATTTCTAATAAAACTAAAACATTAAAAACATTTTGTTAATGCAAATAGTTCCAAGAAACAAAATTTGGTAGGTAGGTACATTTAATCATCTACCTATCAGATAAGATGTTACAGTTGGTAGATACCTCAGTTTTTTACAATAAACCCACATCCTAGACATTTTTGCTTATGCATCAATCATAATAACATTAATAAGTTTTTTCAAATGCATATCAGGACGAATTGAGATGACTCGGTAACCATTTTCACGCGACTTCGTTCGTGTGTAGGTAGGTAGGTAGGTAGGTAATCATATCCCTACGCTGGGCATGCGGGCTGGAGATCGCATGACACAACTTCTCGTACCGACGGGATTTAGCTGTGCTGGTAGTAGGCTGCATTATGCCGCAATCAGCCTGCCGCCAGAACCCCGTTTATTGGATAGTAGGTTGCACCACTTGCCGGTGTGAGGTAACCAACCCAACCAACAAAAGTTGGTTGGGTTGGTTGGATGGAAATGAAGCTCCTTACATTCCCCTAAAATTGTGTGAAATTAAATCTCTTGACGCTGCGTTCAGACGACACGCGCCCACCTCGCGCCCGCTTCATGTAGTCCAGTCAATAGTAGTACAATACAAGCGGGTGCGAGGCGTGCTCCAGGTGTGCTCCAGCCGTGCTACAGCTGTGAGCGATGCATACGGCAGGGGGCGGGCGCGTGTCTTCTGAACACGCTCTTAGCGAAAAGGAGAAACAAACATTTCACATCTTACAAACTGTTGCCTTTAAATTATTTTTAAGATGATTTTTTCCCCCTTACCAAAGCTTATCAAAGTTAGAGAGAGTGAACACGTGCATGTGGTGAAGTTTCGAGTTGATCGAGCTGCATTGTGTGTGTATGATCTAATGTTGCAGCTTGCATTCTCAGCACTCTCGGGGGATGAGCTATTTTAAACCAAGTTCATTAACGCCGAGTTTATTGTGACTCGGGATGGGAATGTGTCGATAGAAACGTGCAGCTTCGACATATTTGTCTGTTACGTGCCGTTTCATTTCTCTAAACCAAAAACATTTTTTATTACATTCTCATAAATAAGTAATTTTAGGTCATGAAATAATAGTTTACTTTAGTTAATCATCATTTATTTGTGAAATGAAGTCAGTTAAAGCTGGAAGTATTTTATCTTCAAAAACATTGAGTAGCATGAGTACCTACCTAGCCCAATTTATTTTAACATTTACAATTTTAAGATAAGTAAAGTGGTAGGCACTTTCTTGATTAAGTAGGTATAAGTACCTACACGTTTATTAAACAGTAGTTAACGCGTTTGTCCTCTACAGCAATTTATTATGACCGGATCCGGAAATGATACTAGTACAGGAAGAAAATTTTTAAAATGATTTAATTATGATCAATGTTAATTACATACGGCGTAAGTGACACGCGAACAAAGTCCCGTTGAAATGTTGTATTTATCGCATGTGTGATTTACATAATCCTTAATTAATTTGAATGACATTTTGCTATAATTTCTCGCAAAATTTTAAATGTTTCGACGAATAACGATGAAATGCATTTAGCATGAATAATTTCAGCTCTTTTCTAATATTTATTTTAATTTTCTTAGTTTTAATACAAGTATTAACGAAATTAAAACTTACAGAATATCGGTCAATAAGATCAATATTATCGAACAGAAACACGTTCATTTTTACGTTTTACGAACATCGATAGTACACATCGATAGTACAAGTTATTTTTAGGCAAATCCATCTTTCTACCTACCTGTAATTTTAATGATAAAATTTATCTTTCTTGTGAATTCTCAATAACAAGATAATATAATAATGCTGGCTTATTTGACAGAAGTAGCAAAAAACAGCAAATTTTAATCAAGAAACTGAGTTACAAATTGCTTATAACCTTAAAAATGCAGAATTTCACAATATCAATCAAGATTCATTGACTTTACTGTGTGGTTATTGTTTTTAACATAAACAATCGTGATAATTGATATTTTTAACTTGGAGGATTGGACATTAATTTTTCACTACCCGCCAGTAATTAAACCGGCAACTATCCGAGTGCTTGAGCGATACGCGTAACCGACACCAAATACACGGCGCTTAGGACCTTTTTCTCGCGGTGGTTGCGACGCTCTAATCTCAAGGTACTTTATTCGTGTGCTGGCCTGTTTCTGCTAAGTCTGATAACTTTGTTGCTGTGCAATTTTAGTGCCTACCGTAATATTGTCATAAAAAATGAATGTAACTCCGACTGAGTGGGGTTGCTGTACCTCGAAAGGTCATGATGAAAATTACTTGCAATGCTCCAAGTGCAAAACGGCATATCATCTTGCCTGCGTTTACCCTGGTAAGACCAAACAGCCTGACTCCTACAAAGGATGGATATGCCCCCAATGCCGGGAAGCAACTCCTAGGGATAAAAAAAATGACAGCACTCCAGTGCGGCAAGCTCATGCTCCTGCACGCCCCATTAAGAGACCGGCATTGGCATCTCCACCTGGAAATGCTAGTTATGACGACTCTCCAGTTACTCGTTCTCAAATACGAGAAATTATGGAGGAGCTCCTTCAAAAACATATGTCTGACTTCAAGAAACAGTTTTCAAAGCAACTTGAAACCGTAAAAGATGAACTTAAGAATGTAAAACAAGCCATGGATTTTGTAAATGAGCAATTTGAAGATATCATGAAGGTGCATAATGACACTCAAGCTCAGATGAAACTTCTCCAAGAGCGGGACAATGAAAGGCTTTCTACAATCCAGCATCTGGACTCTAGAATTAATCAACTGGAACAGAATGCGCGTAGCAGGAATGTTGAAATTCAGTGCGTTCCTGAGAAAAAAACTGAAAACCTGATGTCGATCGTAAAGGACCTCGGCTCCGTCGTGGGTTTCAACATAAAAGATGATAACGTACTTCGTATCACGAGAACGGCGAAATTAAATCCCAACAGTACCCGCCCCCGTTCGATTGTGGTGGAGTTTAATTCTCACCATGTGCGTGATGGCTTTCTGGCCTCAACAATTAAATTTAATAAAAGTAACCCCAATGACAAGCTGAACAGCTCTCACTTGGGGCATACTGGGCAGAAGAATGCAGTTTTTATTATAGAACATCTATCTCCACAAAACAAAGCTTTGCATGCAGCTGCAAGGCAAGCAGCTAAACAGAAGGGCTACAAATTTGTGTGGATTCGAGGCGGTCGTATTTTTATGAGGAAGAATGAGGATTCTGGTTACATCCTTGTGAGAGACACGAGTGTTTTGGCTAACTTAAAGTAAATTTATTGAAAATTATCATGCAACGGAAAGTCTAACCGTTACAATGTATTCCATAAATCTATATTACCAAAACACTCGTGGTCTCAGAACAAAGACGCATGTCTTCTGTCAAAACTTAGCTATCAATGACTACGATATTATAGTCCTAACCGAAACGTGGTTAAACGAAAGCGTTATAGATGCTGAACTCTTTGATGACCGATATCTTGTCTTTAGAAGGGATAGATGCTCTTCGGGGTTTCACAGCAAAAAGGAGGGCGGTGGAGTGCTCATTGCTGTTTCTAAAAAACTATCTGTCAAGCGTATGGTCGAATGGGAGAGCACATGTGAAGATTTGTGGGTAACGGTGGAAATTCCTTTTTCAGAATCAATCAACAAACTAGCCATCTGCGCTGTTTACCTCCCTCCTCCAGTTTCAAGTGTTATGCTAGAGCATTATATTGAGCATTGTAATTCAGTGTCAGAAATTCATGAAGGTCACACTTGTTTAATTGGGGATTTTAATTTAAGTAGCATTAACTGGGATCAAATTAATAATAGCTCTTCTAGTTATCATACCTCTTCACTGAATCAGATGCTTATAGATTTTAGTTATGTCTCCAACCTTAAACAATATAATCAAGTATTAAATAGTAGGCAAAAGATACTCGATCTAGTGTTGGCGGACCTACCTAGCTGTGAGGTTACTCCTTCTATAAATATGCTATGCCCCATAGACCCTCTGCACCCACCTTTAGATGTTGAGGTTTCGTTAGGCACCATCAGCAGTCTTCAAACTAACCCAAGTAATTTTAAATTAAACTACTATAAAGCAGACTATGTCGCTATTAATGAAAGTCTATCTCAAATCGATTGGAGCCTATGTTTTGCTGAATGTAGAGATGTAAATAGCATGTTAAATAAATTTTATGAGATTCTTCGTGAGCAAATTAACCAACATGTACCACTTGTTGCTCAAAACAAGAAGAAGTATCCTCCGTGGTTTGATAAATCTTTAATCAAATTGTTGCGTGAAAAAAATAACTTGCGTAATAGACTTAAAAAATACAAGAATCCGATGGATAAGCTAGCATTCATTCGACAAAGTAAACGGTGTGAAAAACTAGCGAAACTACGTTACAGTAGCTATATAGATGATATGGAAAGCAGAATTAGCAAAAATCCTAAATATTTTTGGTCTTTCATAAAATCTAAAAGAGGTGGTACTAATATATACCCTAGCATTATGACTGACGGACAGACAACTCGGTCAGAAGGCACCGACATCTGTGACTTATTTGCAACTTCCTTTTCACAAGTATATGTCAATAATGATAAATCATCAGCCAACATAGGATTCGGTCCGGCAAAGTCATATTTAGACGTTGTCAACCAAGGTTGTTCTAGCTTGGCTAATGAAGTCATCTCAGCTGACATGATCACTAGAAAAATAAATAGCTTAGATGAATCAAAAGGTGCAGGTCCAGATGGGGTTCCGCCACTGTTTATCAAAAAATGTTCTGATAGTTTAACATTACCGTTATACCTCATTTTCAATGAATCTTTATGTTCTGGAATTTTTCCCAGTGAATGGAAATTTGCCAAAGTTGTGCCAATATATAAATCTGGTGACAAAAACGCAGTTATGAATTACAGACCAATCTCCATCCTTTCCACTTTGGGGAAAATATTTGAATCTATGATCTGTCCATTTATCCAAACTCATTTTCAGCAGTATATTTCCGATCACCAACACGGCTTTGTAAGATCTAGGTCAACGGCTACTAACTTGATTACTTTTGTCGAGGGCCTTGCTGAGGCTATAGATAAGCATCAGGAAATCGATGTTATTTACACGGACTTCAGCAAAGCCTTCGACAGAGTCTCTCATTCGCTACTCATAACCAAGCTAACATTATACGGTTTTACAGGTAACATTATTGAATGGATAAAGTCATATCTAACGGATCGATTTTTCTTCGTGGTCGTCAATGGATATCAATCAGAATTATTTAGCATATGTTCTGGAGTTCCACAGGGGTCTCACCTGGGACCCATTCTATTTAATATTTTTATCAATGACATCCCCAGCTGCTTTCTCTCTTCCTCACCCTTCTTATTTGCTGACGACCTAAAGATCTGCCGTAAAATAAATTCTAATCTTGATATAGTTTTATTACAGAATGATCTAGATAGGTTACAGGAATGGTGTCACATCAATAAAATGCATCTTAACATTGATAAATGTTTTTTCATAAAATTTACTCGTAGGCTTAAGATTATTAGTTCCTGTTACAATATCGGGGGCACGCCCATACGTGAAGTGGATTGCATAAGGGACTTAGGTATAACTTTAGACAAGAAATTGACGTTTGTCCCTCATATTGAGAATATTATTAAACGATCATCGAAAATGCTGGGATTCATCATACGGAATGGTAAATTATTTAAAAAACCACGCACCAAAATACTCCTTTACAACACATTAGTTCGTAGTATACTGGAATATTGTCCTGTTGTGTGGAGACCTCACTATGCATGCCATATACTAAGAATCGAGCGTCTACAAAAGCGGTTTCTGTGGCATTTGTCGTACGCGGCTAAAATTGCTAAAGTAAAAGTGTCCTATGCCGAGAGGATGAAGTACTTTAAAATCTGTTCCTTAGAGAAACGTAGACAACAGCTCGATTTAATATTCCTCTATAAAATTTTAAATTATCATCTGGATTGCCCTCAGCTTTTACGTTTATTTAACTTCAGAGTCCCGATTAGAACACCATCTCGTCAGCCAGTCGCCCCGCTTGTACCACCATCCCGTTCCACAGTCCTTGGTAGTAATTCGCCAGTTCCAAGACTCTGCCGAGGGTTAAACGATTGCAAGCATATTGACATTTTTTCCATTAGCTTGGTTAAGTTCCGTCGACAGTTGATCGAGTGCTTACCTAGTTAACATTTTCCTTAAAAAAAAATTAAGTTACCCTTCTATCTTTATATTCATTTTTAAATAACATTTAGTATGTAACATTTCATATTTTACTTCTCCGTACTTTTTTTTTTATGCAAGCAGTGTTTACCTTTAAGTGATTGTGCAATTACCTTGTAACTATACTTTATGTATACTACTGAATTATGTACCTACCTATATGTTGTATCGTTGTAACAGTCGTTGGTAAACCTAATAAATAAAATAAAAATAAAAATAAAAATTCCTATCTTAGTAATTTTGTCATCGTAATTTAAATAAATCGATCGAACTTCTTGATATATCCACGGCCCATAATACACATGCCATTTATTTATTGTAAAGTGAAGGCCCGTGGGTTTAGTTCTGTTATTACTGATAACTGTATAGTTTGCTTCTTCACCAACCCATTAAAATTAAAACCCGCTGAAAGCCGTAGCATTAATTATTATCCGTTTAGGTACTGTCTATACTTGTCACTGAATTGTTATCGTCACTGCTTGAAATAAACCTTTTGGATTAAATACCTAAATGTATTATGTCCAAACAATGTTTCGTTTGGTACTCAATTGATCTGATTGATAACTTGCCTCCTCGATTGTCAACAAGTTGCTGCTATGACATTTCATCACAAATTATGTAGATCGTAGAAGGGCGCGATCTCAGTGACACATTCCGATTGCGTACGAGTTGATGCTTTAATCGTATTTGATAATGACAGGTGGTTTAGTGTGTAGCAGCTTACAGCCAACGGCGATAAGGTAATTAAAATTAATTGATTTTGTCTGTGGACATAGAATAATTTTAAAGCTCAAAAAGAAAAAGAAATCAGCCCGTTACTTTATACTAGGTAGAACCATTAATATTAACCACTTATTCAACGTATAATTATACGGTTTCACGGTTGATCGAAAATATTTTATGTCCTTGATGTATTCAGATACCTGTAAATCAGCAATGAAAATAATAAAACGTTTTCTAACATTTTCATCGTAATTTCTTATAATGAGCGTCTCTCCCCGGCGGCGGCGCATCCCTAGTGTATTGACATAGTATGCGGGCGCCGCGCCGTGCGCCAACCCGCGTCTGACTCACGCCCGCGCTGCTGCTGCGTGCAGCCGGCTTTATCAGCGCGTCTCCGACCACAGAGGAACTGACACATGCACTCTGCAAACAGAGATTAGATTGTAGCCTCTCCTCGCGTTATTAATTATTCACTTTGCTGGCCAAAAAAATCATATTATGATGGGAACTTTTTCCATGTTAAGCTTTAGGAGCTATATAGCAAACGTTAATTATGAAAAGTACAGCTTACGTAATATTGGGTAATTTCTAGTGCCACAGATCACTGGTAAGTTTCGTACACTTTAGGGTATAAGTCTGTCTATGATATTTATTGGTGGACGTTTTTCCTAAGAACATACTGGAAAAATGATAAGGTTGCTGTAATTATGATTTTGAGCGGTATTTATAAATTGAAACCAAAGCCCGACTCGAGACCGCTCGATTGGATCGACTCATGGCTACACTAAACCTAAATCGGGGTGTTTACCTAAACTTAACTACTTACGCGCCATTTCCTTCCATCCAGTAAGGAACCGCAGAGAAACAGATATCCGCTTCCTCCACCATTATTTACAGAATGATCCTAATACCTACAGTCGAGAGCACATTTCGCCTTGGCGCTGAACACAAAGGAATGTTCTATTTCAAGTGCAAGTACTATAATATATTCCCTTTGACATGTTTTTATAAGGATAAGGACCACCTACGGAGCCTGGCGAGGTCTCCGGTAGTATTCATTGGATGTCACAATAATTCGACAGATTTATTCGTATGATTCTATGATAAGGGTCTTGAGATTGGTTAAGATCCCAAGGAATTTAAATAAAACAAAGTTAATAATAAAATATTGGGAAACAATATCCTACCTTGTTTATTAGGTATCAAAATACTTTCAAGTTGAAGCAGTATCTGTAAAGTCTACAATTGGACAAAGACTGCTCCCTATTAGAAAGTATGCCATAATTAACAAGCGTGTCAGAAGAATGGCTGATGTCATGTGTTCCGTACTGAGAGGATGGGATAGGTCAATTTAATATTTGTTATTTGATAGATATTTTCAGTAACCACAATTGTTTTAGCAATTTCAAACTACATTTAACAAAATTGTTTCTAACTTCCTAAGTAATGGATTTTCTCAAAAATTGCTAGGATAAACTTGAAACTCAATCCTTCAGCTCAATTATCATAACCGTAAGCTTAGATCCTTGAACATTTTCAATGTTCATTGATGCAGTAATCTCCATAAAAGCTGTTTATTTTGCGTCATAAAGTTGTAAAACATCGGCCCATTCCGTCAGACAAACTATTAATGAACATAAAGCTAAACACATAAACACAGTGTTCCGTATCAGGATATGGGGATCCGCCGATTTCGGAGCTTTTAAAACCACGTGCGTTAGGGTTGCCCCAACTAGTAAAACGCTGAAAACCTTTACATACCTGGAATCCATTACCTCATAAGAAAGCAAATGCGAATAGTGGCCAACTGAAATTAGTAAAATAACCGTCATTTTGTTGCCAGTCTACTTTTTGTGTAGTCAACTGCAGAGCATGTTTGCTTCGCTCGCGTGGTACTGCTATTGTAGGAAGTTATTCCAGGTCTAGAATTACATAAATAGGGTGTGGGTGCTGGTGAAATAACAGGCATATGAGGCTTAGCACCTTCTTGCCTCAAATTGAAGGACGCAGGGCTTTGTATCGTAGGGCACGTTCTAAACAAGCGCGTGACCTACAAAGCAATACTTTGTTATAAGTAATGGTTACCACTTAACATCAGCGGGGCCATGTACTAATTCTATCTAAGAGTATCATAAAAAAAATATTTAAGCTTTCGCGTCCCACTGCGATGTCTTTCCCATAGACTTCCAATATAGAAATACATAATTTGCAAAACAGATCAATCAGCTCAGTACCTAGTTAAACATTTCATATTTCACGCACATTATTTCACAAACCTTCTATGTTATAAGTTTGAGTTGTGTATCTGTGTTTGTGTGTCTGTCTGTGGCATCTTAGCTACCAAACGGATGAACCGATTTTGATTTAGTTTTATGTTTGAAAGGTGACTTAATCGAGTAGATAGTTAAATAGTTATTTATTTATTCAGTAAACTTTTAACAAAACTCTGGTCAGTAATGCCTTAAAACCTGTTAGGTTTGCCAGGTTCTCGATAAAAACAAATAAAAGTACCTACAAAATTAGAAAAGTAAGTAAGTAAGTAGTGTTCTTAGCTATGATTCAAATCTGTTCAGTCGTTTGAAGATCATGTGTGCTCTTTTGTTGTTGTTGATGGGATCTGAGCACCTTCTAGAGATCTGATCAATCCGAATGATATTGTAAGAACATGATGTCACCTTGGCTTGATGCTGCAGCATCACCTGGAATCTGCAAGGTACCCAACTCCTCTGAAACTTTCGGTAGAGGTTTTGTGTTTGGACTCGTTGGAATGGTCTCGATAAGGTTTTAGATTAACTTTTAATCTCCGTACCTGCGGGAGGCTGCATAGTGTAGCCGTAGTGCTCGCGACATACCCAGGTACATAACTGCAAGATGCAGGCAGGCGAATTGAAAATCGCTGAAATGGTGTAGAATCTCGGTATTCGTTACTATTTTCGTTCACAAGTAGGTACTTAGGTAAGTCGTGGCGTAGGGAGAAAGGGGGGTTGAAAATGAAATGTCGTTTTATATTCCGGTCCCCCAACGCCAGCTGTAATAGTAGACAGGAGGCTGTCTAGACAGCTAAACAAATTATCTGGGACCCTTGTCACGCACCCTGTCTATGGAATTGATAACGGACAAATCCTTTGCATTATGTTTTAATGATTTTTCTGAGAGAGATGAGATATTAGAAGCTACACCCATCAAGGGTGTAGCTTGAGGCTATAGTATTTTGGTTTGACTGTGGGCATATTGTTCTGGAATACAAAGTTTTCGTGTTGTGTGTTATGTAAGCCATTAGCGAACCCAACAGTAAATTTGATTCTCGAAAAACAAATCTAACTAACACACTTGAATTTCCCCGTCTGAGGCAAAACTTTTAAACGGACAAATCGTGTGAACTCGATCCTATATTCTCTTCAGTTTCAGTTTTAATATTAACGGACCAAAATAGGGAAAACTAGACAAATCCCATACTTAAAATAGGGACAAAATTGAAGGTTTGTAAGCTGCGTGTGTCAGCCCTGGTCGAGGGTTGTGTTACACAAGCGCAGTACAGATCACAGATGTCGTTATTTCGGGCATGAGGCAAGTGCAGCCGGGCGGCGCGGCTTGTATAGTTCTTCTCAGAATTCTGTTTATGGATGCATAGGCAAATGTGTACCGGGTAATAGTTGTACCGGGATCTTCATACAAGTGATAGGGCTCTGCTAGGAATCGTCTGGAATAGAGAATATTGTGTGCAGAAGAATGCGTTTGAAGATGACAACACCAAATGTATACCGCCTTCAAATATTTGTTAAATATAAAATATTTTTATGTATGGTTTTTATTTTAGAACACATAGAGTTAAGATCGGATACATCAGCCATGTAGAGCAAGGCACGACCGAAACTAGAATGGCTAAGATAGTATAGTTAGTGTCTGAGAAGTTTGAAGTTTTATAATTATTATCTACGTAATTGAATAGTTGGTTTGGACTTTAACACTTTGCGTACCGCATCATACGTGTACGAGAAGAGGCAGGGAGAAGCACAATCCCATGCTGGAGAAATTTTTTGATTCAATATTTTTGGTGTGTTGTTGAGCTCACCAGTTCCTCTTAACATATAAACCTCTGCCTGGCCCTTCTTTAAGTGCCGAGATCCGTATTACCTTTCAATGACACTTGTAGGCGTGTTTTTGAAGTGTGACAGGACGACAGGGGTGGAGCGGGGGCAGGTGCGGGGGGTTCTACATTGACTATGAAAAGGCGGAGCGGAAGTGATTCTGACCGAGCAGTGGGGCGGGGAAAGATGATTGATAAATTGAATTTATTATTATAACTACATGTTACCTAAAATTCACTTATGACTGAGATTTTTAGAGCTGTAATAAACATAATCGCCAAGAAATATTGTAGATAAAAACGCTCTTGGTAGTGGAACGGGGGATAATCTCACCTATGTATGAGATCTCGTTGGTAAATTTTGCATTTATTTGAAGTAGGGTGTGTTTTTCATCAATTGTGAATGTGTTCCTCGTTTACCAGTTCATAATGATAATCTTTATTGTTTCATGTGGTATTTAGATCTAGATGTGGTGTGTGTAAATTGGCCACATTTTCATGTACGACTAACTGTGAAACTAACCATTATTCAGTTATTTTCCTGTTTAGTATGAAATTTAAAATACCTACACATGTTACAATGTAATTAACATAATTAACGAGAATGCTTAAATAGATGAGATCTGAATATTCTAAGTATCTTACGATTTCCTGAGAGATTCGTTTCGAGAATATAAGATGAGCACAGGTGGTGTAATACCTATTAAGGCTGTTATAATTAAGTAGGTACTACATAATAATACTGTGACTCCAATTATTTTAAGTTTAACAAACCATAAAACTTACGCCTTGAAGATGCAGCTTAGATGATTTATCTTTTATTGATAGGCTCAATAATTTTAAGATCTAAATGTAGACATTAAACACACACACTCACATGAAACATTAAAGATTATGAGTATGATTATTATGGGGTACAAGGTGTTCCAACCTCCGTCTTCGGAATCCAAGCCAGCCTCACCTGCCCGTGGTGCACCCTGCTGAATAACAAACAGGGCTGTGGCGGCCGGCTGAATGCGGCATAGCACAGCCTAATACTGGCACAGCTAAATTCCCTGACCGCCGACGGGCAACAGCGTCGGCGGTGGCGAGAAGCTGTGCCCTGCGATCTCCAACCCTCAGGCCCAGCGTAGGGATGGGCATATTCCCCTTTATTAGGGGAGGCCTATATCCAACAGTGGAATGATATAGGCTGGTGTGCTGTGTGTGGTGAAACAGTAACACTTACGCCTTGAAGCTTTATGCAGCGTCAAGTAGTTAACTTTGACTCACTGCCCGGGACTCAAATATGGTCCAGCCTGGGACATGGTTGGATGGAGTAGGCTTTACCATATTTCATATTTGTTACATCAGCAAATATTTGTGTCTGGGTAGTTGTAGTCATAATATAAACCGGGCTTATGGTAGAAACCTTATTTTAGAGTATGATAAAAACCCATATTCATAGATACAGGACTTCTTCTCTTCTTCTTCTTTTTAATGACGATGATACATTCACATTTTTCTTAGGTGGCTGTTATAGCTTACGCTCCCAGAACTAAGTCACATCTATGACGTTTTCAGTAACCGGTCATTTAAAGCTTATATAAGATACAGGACTGTCCGACCCGTCGGAAGTCGAATGAAACGTCGCAGATCCTGACGGGTCACGGGTGCTTCCGCAAGCGACTCTTCGATCTCGGCTTGAGCGAAGCAGCCGCTTGCGCGTGCGGGAATCCAGTAGAGACCAGAGACCATATTTTATGGGAGTGCCCCAATTACGGCAACGACCGTAAGGCGCTCCTAGACAGCATAGTGCGGCCCAACGTAGCAGTAGAGGGACCGATATTCTTCGAAGACCTAGTGAGTAGCGCGGCCAACTTCGGGCGTCGACTGGGGGCGGGGGGGGTTTCGGAGCGGCAGCGAGCCGGGGTGGAGCTGCCCGGCGATGAAGTCCGTCTTCGTGATGTAGCATGCCCCAGAAGGGGGAGAGTGCCGGGACAGGAGCGTATGTAATTTGTAGATGGATGAGCTACCCGAGTAGTGCATCCATTAGCGATTCGGTCCGTATAACCACACGGTTGGTAGGACCATGGGAAGGTTGGAGGGTTGTCTGACCCACTTGTGTAAACACTCGCCATAAATCAGGCCATCTGCCGGTGGATGATATTTTCCATACGCAGTGTGTGATTGTTTAATTGTTTGTTCATTAACAACCGCAATCAGCTGGACAAAGTCCGGCCCTTCTCGGGTTTCGACGAGTCTACATATTTTCATTAAAATAGTTTTCCAAGCTCTTAGATACAGGCCTGTGTGTAGTGTGGGGATCGTCAGATATCTTATTTCTCTGCTGAAGCTCACCCTACTTATATGTACATGTTACATGCTCGTTAAATGTACCTATCCATAGTTGGTTACTTGTCTTATATATACTGCAATATAGCTGGTTCGGTTGAGTTTTTTTTTACTTAGGGACTTGACTGGCAGCTCAGCTTAGTTGGTTGTTATAGCTTTGCCTTCTGAGCTGTAGGTCGTTCAATTCCCGCCCAAGACATTCTTTTGTTCGGTGAACATGGCGGTTTGTCCTGTGTCTGTTATATTAACTTATAAGAGTATTATTTAGTAGTATTTTTATTCAACTATACCAGATACTCTAATTTGATAATAAAGTTTTTTTTTTTTTATTTACTTATAGGCACCAGAGATTAACAGGATCAGGTGACCATGTGAGAGATATCCTGTACCTACTTGAATTTTATTATGGTCAATAGAACTGATAATTATATTTATTTATCTATCGTTCATAATTGACCTGTGAAAGAGTATAATACTAATGTCAAATCCACTTTTAGCACTTTACACAATATGAGTAATTGATTAGGTACATTTTTTATCTATTTCTATTGGGACCCATCCAACATGTTCATACTAGTAGTTATAGTAACTTAACTATTTGAATGCTGTGGGAATAGGGATACTATGCGAAGATGATGATGATGATGATGATGATAATTGATATTAGGAAAGGAACGCCGCGAGTAGGTGGGTATAACAAGAGTATAACCCAGTTGAATGAGAAGGTGTTGGAATGCGTTCTATAAATCTATTGTACAATTAAACCCGTCAGCCGCTGAGACAACACACTTAGTTACAATTGACCCATGAGCTGACTGTCCACTTCATTCATAGCTGTTTGTTTATATGGTACCGATACCGATATAATTATCAATTGTCATGAAATGAATTTATTTACGTGAAGTGTGGTACAATACAGTTATTATATTTTAAATTCGATCTGACACACTTCGTCCTAGACCGACATGCAAACAGTAATAAAAATATAATCATAAAATATAAATAAAAAAAAAAACATTAAATTAAACTATAGAATAAAAATAAAATAAAATTAGTCATGCGCAATTAAAAAATGTGAATAATAATAATAAAATAAACAAATAAAAAAAATAAACAAACCTTATGAAGTCATTAAAACATTTCATTAATGGTATAAAAACATAAACATTAAATAAATAAATAAATATTTTTGGACATTATCACACAGCATCACGTTGCCTCAAACTAATCAGAGCTTGTGTATGGGAACCACATGACTGATAATAATGATAAAGTTATACTGACTATAACTGGGATTACTGGATTAACTGGGGTACTGGGGTACCAAAAGTCTAGAAGTCGTCAATGGATCCTAGTGAACTGAGGGGATATGAAGGGTTTCAATCATCGCTCAAGGATTTTATCCTACAAACAGTAATGAAAAGAAAATAATTTAGAGAAATCGGAGTTCGCTTAGTAAGATCATATTTTTGCAGTACGATACCTAAGGTGAAAGGTTTACACCTTCATTTTTGGAACCCAAGCGAACCTCACTCGCTTGTGGTACATCTGCTGCATCCTGATTAATAACCCCGTTAGTTATTCGCTCGCTGGAGGAAGTTACTGCGGCATAGTGCAGCCTTACAGCCGGCAGACCTGCAGGGGCTGGACAGGACTGCAGGCCGCCGATGAACAGCAGATTGACTGTGAGGGAGGGGCTGTGCCCTTCGATCCCTAACCATGCCCAGCGTGAGGACGATGGACCTCTTTTCATTAGGTGAGAATATTCTGATGTCATTTTTAGATACCTAGTAAACAAAAGATTTAGCATAGACAACTAAGAAGAACCGAAAACAATTTAGAGACCTTTTGAGTGCTGAAAGGGCAAGTGTGGTGAAAGATTGTTATAGATAGTTAAAAAAAGTTCTATCACGAAAATATTGTAAAAGCTATGCAGCTTTGGATTTAAATTGGGAATATAATGTGTCGAGCTTTTGAAGCATTTGAATTAGGCTGAGTGTACCGACAGTAACTTGATCCATCGACTGGCTGTGCCAGTGAATTTATAGTTACGAGGGGACAAGTCGCGGCATGTACCGCTGTATGGAGGACACGTGCAGCGGGTGCCTTCATTCATTTCAAGTCACAGCTATTAACCCTTTCACGCACAAAATCGATACAGAAGGTATTCTAGTATTTTTAGTGAATTAGAAGGTTCATTTTGATGTAATTTAACAATATTTATTATAAAAATCATAAATTATTTGGTAGATTTTTTGGAAATCCTTGGGATACCGGTGTCCCAATATGCGCCAAAGGTCAAAATAATATGTAATTCTTAGGTTTATAAAAGACATGCTATTTGAGAATACCAGGGTATTTTTGAATAAAAACAGTGCTATTATGTACAATAATAATATATTATAATTATACTATGCTAATTTAATCATATTTATTACAAGTGAAAATCCGCAAATAAGTTTCACCCTGTTGTGAGACACAGGTTTGTGTTCACAAACATCTGCCTTTGCACAATTGACGCATCATTTTTGGTTTCTTTTACCATGGTGTGAGCCGGTGAAGATCTCTTGATTTCTGTATCTATTCTTTTTAGGGTTACGTACCTCAAATGGAAAAAGAGAACCTTTACAGGATCACTGCGTTATTTTTTTCTCTTTTCTCAGGAACAAGACTCTTTTCTCAGGAATCCGTGGATGTATCAAATTGAAATTAATATAAAATACTCAAGTCTGTAATCCCTTCGAGCTGTAAAACAATCAAATTTCTAAGTCAACGCAAAAAAGATACAGCCGCTCAAGACGCATGTTAGCAATTTATCACACTTGCAAGGGAATCCAACCTATAGGGTACTTCCCGTTGACCTAAAATAATGAAATTTGGCAAGAAGCAATGACTCATATAGCACAAGACGTAAAGGAACATTTTCGAAACATTAAATTTATAGTTAGATCACAAAAAAATGATTTCCTAACTACAAGTTTGTACAGAACCCCCGGTGCGCGATTCCAACTTGCACTTGGCTTGTTTTCCTTTTATTGACATGGCTGGTAGGATATTTTTTCCAAAATAGAAAGCAGGGGCAGGTTTTGGAACATTCGTAGTTTCTATACCCTGTACGATAAATGTCTGATCTTCATCGCCCAATACCAGCGCATCTTCATACCATTCTCATCACAGACGCTGGTATGGCCACAAAATATTGTTCAACTTCGTTGAGAGCATGAGATTATTCTCGTTGAGGTCAACGAAAATAATCTCGTTCCATTATGAGCCTAAAACAGTGAAAAAAGCTTAGTAACTGTTAGTAAACGTACATAAAATGCTATACAAAATATACTTGAACATTATAAAGTATTTGACCTATGAAGCATATTGGGACACATACTTCCCCTAAACATTATATGGTCTTTTAGTTACTTTATTCCTGCAAATTGTTGTAAAAAGCAATAAAACATAAATGTTTACTTACCATTGTATAAAATTTTGGCACTAAACAACCACAATAACAATTAATAAATAGTTTATTTTATTGTTCAAAATAATACATTGATGGACGCCAAAACATCAAATTTGAATTATAAACTTTTGTATTTTTTTCGCACGCCGTACATTTTTTACCATAAATAATAAAGGATATGTTCAAAAATAAGTGCTTGGACTTCCAATAACAAAGAAGTTTGGCATATTGTAGTGAAAAAAGTTTTAATATAAATCAGGGACAAGGGTGTCCCATTTACGTCAAAGGGTTAATGGGTACACGAATATAATTTAAAAGTTCTGGCATGCTGATTGTGGAAAGCCCATGTTTAATTTAATGAGGTTGCATTTTAAAATAATGTAAACTTTTTGTCCTTAGTCATTTGATAGGTAATATTAAAAACATTTGTGAGGATGAAAACCGCGGCCTAGTCAGTTCTACACGTATTGAACATGTCTTTCCTGTGAGTAAGGCCGTCTAGGCTGAGAGGATAGTATGGCTGCTAAAGCCTACTCCTTCTAACTATGTATGTCCCAGGCAATAAGCGGCCCCAACAGTGAGTAAAAGTTATCATTAGGCACTGTATCCACCACACCACACCATTAAGGAGGATATGCCCATAATTTCCACGATCGCAGGGCACAGCACCTACCACTGCCGACGCTGCTGTGCGTCGGCGGTCAGGTAATTTATATGTGCTATACCGCATTCAGCCGACCGCCAGAGCCCCGTTTATTAGTAAACAGGGTGCACCACGGCCAGGTGAGGTTGGTTTGGATTCCGAAGATGTAGTTTGGATCCCCTCACGGCCCCGGGCACTGTATAAATTAGAATAAATGCAAAGCCCTGGGTTATTTTTCATGAGGTTGAGGTTGCGAGGTTGTGAACACGTGAAGTTTTGTCCCCCCTTCATGACAAAACAAGGTAGGTACTAAACGGATTGTACTGAAATTTCGAGCACATATGTAGTCCTAGATCAAGAATAACATCTAAACTACTTTTTAGCCCGACACGCAAGCGAAGCCACGGGCAGAATCTAGTATTATATTACTTATCCGCTACTGCTGTCAGTTTTACCTGACATCACAGGCATCATCCTGATAAGGATATGCAAATACATACATAATCACATACTCCATACATATTCCATACATTTCCACAGCAATGACGTGCTAGCCGCTATTGTGATGCAGGCGTCGTCCGCACTGATGAATATGGACTCTTCATAAATATTAACTGTGACGTGGCAAACATACTTGTTTATGGGATAGGAAACTGCCAGGCTAACCATTACCAAAACTAAATGCCCGCATCGACCGTGTGACGGTGGCGAGGGTTTTTTAAATTGCTTATCCGATGCACTCTTAGAAGTTGAATTATAGGAATACGGCCACTACATACATTTTGCAACAAATTAATCCTTTAAATTTAATGTTCAACAACAACAATTATAATAACACCATCCTATGTCAGTCCACTGCTGGGCATAGGCCTCGCCTAGGAATAAGGGGGATATGTCCATAATCCCCACGCTGGGCATGCAGGTTGGGGATCCAGTTTCATACTCAATTCAGTTCAGTTCAGTTCATTTATTGATAATATTAAATTACATACTTTCCAATCTTTAAAAATCCTTTCCTTTCCAGTCCTTAAAAATTCAGCCATGTCGAGAGGTCAGAAAACCAAGCATTATTAAAATTACGTATTTATACGATTCACTAATTGTCGCCAGTTTTGACTGCACCTCCTAAAAGTGTAGCAATGGCCGGCGCGGCGCCCGCGCAACGTAAATCTCCATTACGCCTTCCCATACCGTAAGTAACTTGTAATAACATTGATGTGGTGATGATTGAGTCGGAGCGATGCCCTCGTTAACTGACCACTTTGACGTGTTCATTCAATCTAAGTAAATTATTTGTTTACAGGCAGACAGTAGACACTACCGACTGGATTAAAGAAGTTTATATATTGGTTCACACATCCCCTTTGACGATGCCCCTATACAGCTAAATAGATTTACGTTATTTATTTTAATATAAGTAGATAATTAATTTGTTTTATTTATTAACTTTTTGCTTATTCTATTGTTCGAAGAGACGAGAAACTGGTGTTACGCTTAACAATTAATTATTATATTTAAGGTTAATGTGATTTCATCAGAATATCAATAAACGATTTCATTTCATTCATTTCATCGGCACAGCTAAATCCTCTGCAGGCCGGGGAGACGCGGGCAGCAGCGCCGCGGCAGTGGTGAGAAGCTGTGCTCTATGACCCCCTGGCTGCATTGCCAGCATGGGGATCCAGCAGTGCGCTGATATAGGTTGGTGGTGCTGTTGTTACTTACAAATCAAAACAATAATAAAAGTTTAATACTTTTCGAATAATAGTACCTATTCTGAAACTACTAAACCATTTGATCGAATCAAACTTTTATCAAAACAATAATAAAGAAATTGAAAAACCTCAAGTTAGTTACGGACTGTAGGTACGATGAGGCGGTCTTATCGATTATCTTCCAGATAAGTGTAGGTGTGTTATGTTACCTACATTAAATATGTTATAATTGTTTATGTCGTACTTTGAAACAATAAAGAAAAACATCAAGGAAGTCACAAAGATCTAGTCATGCGCAATCGACGATTAAACTATTAAAATATATTGAAATGGATGTGTTCTGATAAACGCGTTGTTATAATGGAATCAACACATTAAGATGGAGTGAGGAAGCACGCGCGACCGCGCGACTCAACATCGTAAACACTTGGAAGGGAGTAGGTAGCTGTGAGTCAAAGCTCTCTATAACTCTATAATTTTTATTCAAATTGATAGCCTCCGCCCGCGGCTTTGCTCGCATAAAGTAACCAATATCTTTCGTGGTCTAGAACTACATATTGTGAAAAAAAAACGGTTCAATACATTTAGTAGTTTTGGTGTGAAAGAATATCAAAAATGGCACATCCTCAAAAAAATATTAGCAGATTATGACCATAACACGTTGACTGCCGGGACCTCGTACAGGACGCGCGAACAACACGTGCCCTAGAGCAAGTGTATATTCAGCACTCAAAGTGTACATAATGAATCACTTACCTCATTATAGCATTTCAATAGCATTTCCATCACATCTTTTGCTGAACACAAGCTATGTGAGCTATACCTTTTTTAATTGTAAATTTTCCTGCAAACTGTTGAATTTTTCTGGTGTACATTATATAATTTATCCATCAATCTATCTAATTCATGCTATCCATGCAGCATGGACCATGCTAGCCAAAATTCGTAAGTAAGTACTTACGAACGTACGCTGTAACAACATCAAATGTAAAATCAAACAGATAAATGCTCAAATAAAAATATTTTATGTTTACAAACCCAGACAAAAAATGACTCGATTTAGTTGCATTAGGATCGGAATATGCAAGCTTCATCTTGCTCAAGTACACAAGTGTACTATTCACAGTTTAGAAGATAAATGTTATCAAAACATATTGAAGTACAGTAGGTAGGTGCTCGTAGCGCACCTACCAGCTCGGCCCACGTGCACTTATTATCGAGCGCCCACGCATCGCCTTTTAAAAAGCAAACTTTTTGTAACAAACTAGTAAAACTTAAAAAAAACTTTGATTAACTGTTTAATTAGCATCGAGTTTTTGCGGATTTCAATAATCTGTAGGTTGAGCAGAACAAAATTATAATTGATTAAGCCACTTTAAACATTTTTAAATACTCACTCCTTTATACTCCAGCCAGGTGGGGCGATCTGCGAAAGGCTGCTGGAAGCTGGATGCGTCAAGCTCCAGCTCCAGTGAGTCTAGTAGTGGACTGCTATAGGCTGATGGGGATGATGACTTCTATAATTAGGCAAATAAACTTTCTGCAGGGAAGGAGCCTAGGCTCCTTGGTTAAAATAAGTATTAGAACTATAAAAATGGGATCATGTGAACCTATAACTTGTAACATACAATTTAACACCTTATGTAAGCAATAAATGTGTTGTAAAACTAGTGTTAAGAAATAAATGAATTTCATTTTAGTTTTTAATCGTATCCTATGTTACATTATTCCTACTAATATTGTAGAGGATGATGTTTGTTAAATGTGAACATGTGACATAAGAAATGTTTGTTCCTATTTCACGTTAAAACTACGGAACAGATTGAGTTGATATTTTGCATTTAAGTAGTTCTAGACCACGAATAACGTATACATATGCAAGTAAAGGCTACTTTTTGCCCGGGTAGGTACCACGCGAGCGAAGCTACTGCGCCGGAAGGTATAAATAAATAAATGTCCATTACACGTCTCTTCACGTGCTCATTCGCCCAGCTGTTTGGAGAGGTATTTAATAGGACCCGGTCTGTGGGAAGCCGACCTCGTACGAACGACTAGTGGGTGCACCGCGACTTCATCACGTAGAGGCTTAACGTGCTGCACCATTAAAAAAAAACGCTGGACGCTATCACACAGCATCAATTAGCCCCAAACTAAGCAGAGCTTGTGTTATGAGAACCACACGATTGAAATATTACGTATATAATATTATTTTTTGTAAATACAAACATACATAGTAAACACTCAGACCCGAGACAAATATCTGCAGAACATGCAAACATTTGTCTCGCGGCGGGAATCAAACCCGCAACCTTCTGCGTCATAGGCGGTCCTTCGCCCACTGCGACACAGAGGTCGTCAAATTCATTTCAAGGACTGATTTAAAGGAATTCGTTTCTTAGTGAACCCCTAACTTGGGCAGTGCGTTGACTGTCAGTCCATCAGTGAGGCTGTCGGCCAGTTGGTCAGTCATTTAAAGTCAGTCAGTTAGAGTCTGTCAGTTAGCTTCATAGAGTTACCTCTTACCTATAATTTAGATAATTTTGATGACTTATCATTACCAAATCTTCCACTCCTTACTTTCTTCTTCTTACTTCTTACTCTATGTATAATATAGACACATATTTTTCCCTGCTAGAATGTATTATTTCTCTTTTTTTTTGTTTAATACAGTTCTATATGTGAAAACAGTCTATGGCTTTCTTGTTCCAATTATAGGTACCTTTACCCTTCGAGCAAATTTTATTTTGCTCGAAGCATTTACCGACAATTCTATTGATTAGCTGTTAGTTTTACTAATTAAATAAATAAATAAATGAGGATTCCACCACGTAGTTGTAAGTCCTTGATAATTCATTTGGGCGAAGTGTGGATGCTCGTTATGAAGATGCCTGCGCTGATCCCTCATTAGTCGGGGGCTATTATCAAACGATCCTCATCTCGCTCACGGACGCTTGCGAAACGAACTGGAATGTCGCCCACGACTTCGGACATGGACACAGTTTGAAGGAATGCAGTACGGAGATGTAGCTGTTTTGAAAACGTTGGTTATTATAATTAAGTACCTAAACTTCATATTTTGTGTACATAAATAAGTATCGCGAACAATTAATATCAGTGGGAATGTCAACTAGCCATACGAAGAAGTAGAAGAAGAAAGTAGTAATACTGACACCGGGTATAGAACCTAGCGAAGAAAGATCGTTGCTCGAATCGCACTCCCCCTGACCCTCGATAGTGGAGTGATCAAAAGGAAACGGAAGGATAGATTTTTAGAAAAGTGAAATTGGTTTACATGTCCAGTATGATAATACGGAGATATTACTTTTTATTTATTCACCTACAATGTTTTGATCGCCAACGCTGTGATACATAGGAAATACTTTCCGTACATCATAACTGCTATGAAAAACAAAAATGTTTTTAAACTTTTAATAGAAAGCTTCACGCAAGTTGGATTTAAAGGTCTATTAGACCACGGGGTATTTAGTCTGTTTAGTCTGACTGTCTTACACAGCGTGGTTTATTAAGAGTAAGCCACTAAGTGGGTCTTACGCTTGACTAATTAGTCAGTTAGACAGTCTTACTAAGACAGACTGAATACCGCGTGGTCTAATAAGTATTATACTGAGTTAAGGTAATGCATTACCTGCGCTGTGAGCGGTATCAAGTGGGTGCGCAAAATGTTGCGCAGAACACTTGTTTATAAGGCTCGCCTTGTTTACATTGTTCGCCTCTGTAATGGCTCCGATGGACCTTGGTCCCAGAGCCTATGCTCGAAAGTACCCTAACCTGACCTAACTTTTGTAGCAGTTATGCAAAACAAATTGCAAATTGGAGATAGGATTCTTACAAGAAAATTAAGAAAATTCAAAGGCTCTGTCTGGGGTATTTTTTCGAATAAATTAATTAATAAGTTTTTTTGGCCCACTTGAAGATGTTTCACTTGGCCCACTTGATGTTAAGTGGTAACCATTACCTACCACAAAGCATTGCATTGTATTTCATGTTTTTTTTAGAATGTGCTCTACGATACATCGCCCTGCGTCCATTAACCTGAGGTATCAAGATGATAAGCCTCTTGTGCCTGTAATTTCACCGCACCCACACCCTTCAAACCAAAACACAGCACAGCTGCTTCACGCCAGAAATAGGCATGGTGGCAGTACACACCTACTTCTACAAATCTAAGTCTATTTCACCAAAGTTAGAGTTTTCCAGAACTCATGCTCTAAGCATGTGGGCATGCGGGTTGGGGATAGTAGGGCACAGCTTCTCGCAGCACCAACGCTGCTGCTCCTCGGCGACCAGGGGATTTAGCTGTGCCGATGTAGGCTGTGCTATGCCGCAATCAGCCGCCGCCAGAGCCCCGTTCGTTGTTTAGCCGGGTGGACCATGTGCAGGTGAGGTTGGCTTTGGTTCCGAAGATAGGTTTTGGAACCCGTTGTTGCTACGCCCAAGTTGTTTAGTTATGTACTTAAAAAATTCACTTTAATAACACTTTGCATTGTAACTAACATAATCATTGCAATAAAGAATATGAATATGAACCCCGTACACCCCAAAGCAGAAAGCTAAGAGAAAGCCGTGACTCCCCTCAAAGCCCGGCTCGAAGAGTCTTAACTTACATTTTCTACAGCATAGAGCCTCTGTAAGGTCCAATTAAACGTTTTAGTCATATAGTTATTTTTTGCAAGCTTTTGCGCTTGAGCAGTGCCTTAGTGGGCGGTAATTGTCTCCTTATTTGAGCAGGGCATTGTAAAGTGAATTATTTCGTTGGTTTCATATTTTTAAGTATCTTGACTTCTTTGGGAGGCCGTAATTGTTTATGATGTTATCGCTTTGGATATATTTTGGGTAAATTAAATATTTGGATTATAATAAAACATAATTCTTCGACTATACGACTATTTACTACCTACTCTGCTTGTTGGAAAATCAAGTTGCTTTGCGTGTATTATGAAGTTTTTGTTGTTGATAGATAGGTAGAAGTCTTTATGGTTCTCACACAAACATAAATCTACTACAGTCTTCACGACTTCAATATGAAATTACCATTTAATTATGCGGGGTGCAAATTACGTCTTATTACGATAGACAGTGGGGTTGGACGAAGCTAAAGACGACGAAGGTATGTCAGGTGTCAAGTGAAAATTCGCGGTCTTTGCTACCCCTCAGATAAATAGATGTGATTCATTTGACTATCACTAGCTTATACTACATTATATAAATATGTAGTATGTGCTATAGTACACGGCCCGCGATTGCGTCTGCGTAGAAGTTTATCCGCGCTGCACTCTTTCAGAGACTGAATTTCACTAAACCTTTCATAGAGCATCCCTACACCATGCAAGTAACATGCCGTCCAAACATGTCTCTAAGACTTTACGGCTTAGGCTGTGCGTTGTTTGGCGAGGGAGTAAGGTCTTCAAACCTCCAACTTCAACCAAAGTCTTACCTGCACATGGTGCACCCTGCTAACTAACAAACGGGGCTCTGGCGGCCGGCTGATTACGGCACAGCGCAGCTTGATATCGACACAGTTACATCCCCTGGCTGCAGACGGGCAGCAGCCTCGGCGATGCAAGAAATTGTGTCTTGCGATCAACAACGCGCATGCCCAGCGTGGGGATTATAGGCATTCCCCCCTTCTTATTAGGGTCCAGCAGTGTACTAAATACTGATATAGGCAGGTGTTGGTGTTTGGCAGGCAGTCAGTCAGTCAGCTACATAGATGTATATGCAGGTATATGTGGTGTTGAGCACGTGCTAGGAAGTGAGTGTGTTCGGCAGGTACAGTGTACAGTCAGCGGGCCAAGTAGGGCAGTCGGACGTGCCCGTATAGGGCGCGCCCTGCGACCCCAGCTCACCCGCATTGGGCGTCGACATTGAACTTCAATCACTGACTGCCGGAACTATGAATCACCATCGAAATATATAAAACTCTTACGAAGCTGACTGACTGATTGACTGACTCTCAACGCACAGCCAAATTCGTTAGCCCCGGAGTCTTGACACATTTGCAGGGTATTCTCCTTGCATAGGGTAGGGGAGCACTAAAAAAGTAAAAGAGTAAAAAAGTAAAAGTGAGTCGCGGGGTGGTATCTACTTAGTACTAAATAATTACATTGTGGCTGTTTTCGTTATAAGAAAAATTAATAGTCGCTCGAGGCTTCGTCCGCGTAGAAGTTTTCCCCCGATACACCAAATTCGCTTCATTACAGGCTTAATATCGGTTAGGCATATGTAATGTAACCAGTTATATCAAAGCAATAAATGTTTTATTATTGAGTAAGGGGGCGTCCATTAATTACGTGAGGTGATTTTGGCGATTTTTCGACCCCCTCCTTGGTGAGATGTCATAAGATTTTGCTCGACCCCCTCACCCCCCCACCCCCCAAATCTCACGTGAGATGTTTAAAAATGTGGTTTGATGATAATAAGTTGATTGCGTTGGAATTATAAAAAAAACTGCTTAGTTCTTTTTAAGACTAATAATGACGATAATTCAAGATTTCTAGAACATATTAGTAATTATAGTGAAACAAACAAAAGAAAATGTACCTGCACACTGTATGACACTGTATACCGAGGCGACCAAATGTCCGATTCCTATCAAGTGTGCCTCAAAAGCTAAAAGTTATGCAGGTGTCAAGAGTCGGAGAGATTATATTTATTTATTTAAATTTATAAAATAAACACTTAGACAAGTCAAATTTTATATTATGTCGCCCTTCGTTGCAGCGCAAAAATGTACAAAAATATGCAAGTTAAAAAAAATAGAGTGCTAAATTAAAATATATGACATCAAATTACAATATTAATGCAAATTAATATCTCATATCACACTAATATATAAACTAGCACTGCCCGCGATTGGTCTGCGTGGAATTGACTGGGTTTACTTTATTTTTCTTGAGGGGAAAAAAATACGTGAGATTTGCCGGGACTCAGGGCTGGTTTGGTGAGATTTGGCTCGACCCCTCCCCCTAAATGCCTCACGTAATTAATGGAAGCCCCCTAATAGTATCAGTCCATGCCAGACAGGAAGACTACCTGCCTAGATTTTGACACGGTGCACGTCAACGATTCAAATCTACGTTATGCGAAACAAAAGTCAAGTAGGTACCACCCACAAAGCTTTGGATTTATCGGTATTCTTGTTACCAGGCTATAAATAAATTATAAACATATTTGCGAACTAACATAATTATTATAATTGAGATCGATATTCAATGTGCTCTTTTTAAGTTGCGGTTAAAGGTGAGATGAGTTCCCGATTATCACACACAAGTTAACACAGTATATTATTAAACAGTAGGTGCACTGGGCACAGCGCAGCAATGTCATGCAGTAAGGAAGGTCGCGCCTTGACCCGCGCGCGGTCGCATACCTGACCGCTAACTGTTGCACTACTCACACTACTAGGGTTGGTTAACGATGCACTTTCTGTACGTTTGAACTCAATTCAAAACTAAACTCAAATGCGTATCCATAGTATGTAGTAAGTACTGCCAAAGTTTTTCTTTGCTATGTTTTTTGAAGTTTTGAAAGAATATTTGGGTATTTTACCAGGTTGGTTATTTTTTAGGGAGTTGTTATCCCATAAAACTTTCTACTGCTTAAATCCTTTTATAGCTCCGTTATTTTAATGCTTTCCCGTAAAAGTCATCAAAAGACTTTAGTTAGTTCACTAGGTAGTACATAATTAAAAGCTAAATCTCTAGATTTAGTCGGAACTATAATTGTTGGGATTGTATGTCTCTCAATTATCCAAACTTTAGAAACTAACAGTGTTTTTATTTTTAGGTACAATTAGTATATATACCTAATGCGAGAGACGTTTAAGAGAATTTTATGACTTTTATGTCTAGAAATCGCTCATATCATATCATAACATCCCGTTTGAGAATTGGAAGGGAATTATAATTATTTATTATATATATTTTGTTCAATAAATAAAATAAAATAAGAAAACTATTGGAAAAATTACTAGAAATTCCCTACGAAGGGGTATCTGGAGTTATAGAACCAAGTGCCTAGGAGCCACAACCCTCTTTCCCTTTACCTATATAGGCCTACACACCTTCCTAAAATACATAGAGACAAGTCCCGTTGCCCACCCATTGATCCATCGATATATTGGCAATGAATGATCCGTTCACGTGGACAGTTCGCCGGCGCCAGCGCTCATCCGACACAGTGCAAGCTGATCAGAAGCACAACGCAGCATTGTATTGTTCCATCTTTTATTTGTGACCTATATATACAAAGAAGAAATAGGTTCCGACTTTATTATGCATTTGAAATCCAAAATGACGGTTAATAAATTCAAAATAATTTAAACTATGCTGAAATTTATATGACTAATAAGTAGGTAATTCTTTGTATACTGTGCTTCGTAAATAGTGAAATCCAAATGCTTATAGTCTGAACTTTATTATAGATATATTTAGGTGACTACAAAGTCACCTTTCTCAACATGTTTCGTATCGAACTGATTTCTCATTGTTGATTTCTCGCATACAAATTCACACATCTCACATCATCAACATCATCATAATCATCAGCCTATAGCAGTCCACTGCTTTACACAGGCCTCCCCTAAATACATCTTACATTATTATCATACATCTCACATGTGTAACTAATTAAGTTTGCAATTATTTTGACTTACACATAATTTAAATAGTCAGAATAATCTAACTTTTTAAAATTTATAAGTGAACCAGATTAGTTTTTGAATTGCAATACTTTTCTTACAATATTGTAAACATTCAGGTATTTATTTGTCGATGTCTTACTGTGTATGTTCCCCTGTGTCCGTCGCATTGACCCGCGCTGACACTATAAGAGGTACTATTTATAGCACATTGATTAGCCTGGAATCCATCAGGTCCACTCGCTATCCACTTGGAATCCACTTGGAATGCCACGCCATCGAGTCCATCCAAAGGAATTCAGGGCGAATTTAGCGTATGATCTTATAAGGAGCAAAGAAGATATTTTTAATGATTTCTTAGACATTATGACTCATGTGTAGCTTATACTTAGTGTATGAACTTACCATGTAAATACGTATTTAGATGCCCGAACAATTTTTGTATCAGTGAAAAAATGCTCAAGTCACGATTCACTTTAACTTCGTTTCAAAATATGGGCTTTAACAACTTCCCAGTCCAATGAGTCGTATACTTTGTATATTTATTGCCATTTATAAAAACCCTCAAATCCAAATATATTCAAAATTAAAGATGTCTTTTTGCATAATTAAGTGTAGTGAAATCTTAATGATACACAAAGTACTTAAAAACTTAGTTAATATACTTGTCTGTTAAGTATATTTTGATATTTCTTTTATTTTTAGGGACGTGAATAATTATCAGTTTGATTGGCGAAAGCTTTTTTTCTAAATAGCAATCAACCCTCAGATAACTTTTCTAAAAAGCACCTAAAGGTGACGGTCTCAGTAATGTAATTCCATGTCGGAGCCTTTTCTATGGCCATAAAAAAATATCCTTTAATAAATTTAGACTCCACCACAGCTCTACGCAGTTTTTAACCTTTTACGTTTCAAAACAATCATGAATCAATAGAAATATGCTGCGTCCATCATCACTAGCTATCACATTCAATCTGTGACCCCCCCCCCCCCCACCTTTCCTACCCCTACATCCGGCCTAGTTCCCTAGCTGATAGGTCGTGTGACATCGACAAACCACCCGCCTGTCCTTAGGAACCAAGAACCTTAAAACACATTGGAGGTTCATAGCAGAGTAAACAACAACGTTTACTTTAAATATTGGTATTACTTAATTAGTTAATCTCATGGTGCTCGGACAAAAAGTTGCCTATAAGTATATTATTTTTCATGCACTACACTATGTAAAATTTCCGTTCAGTGGTTTTGGCATGAAGAAGCAAGAAACATCCTTATTTTTTCACAAACTTTCGCCTTTATAATATTAGTATGACTTGGCTCATTTTATCCTTAAGAGAGATACGAAGAAAAATCTGTATTGCACAAGATAAAAGAAGTAAATAGGCAACTTACGACTTTCGTCGATTTCATCCATTGTGTGCGAGTAGGATGCAGTTTAATGCTGCCATTTTTCACAGTTTGTTCAGATTACAACCTCCACTGACTAATAAGCTCCTTGGTGGGTCTGACAGACCTATTGAATAATCGAGGACAGCACACAATGAACCACTCAGATTTATTCATAGGACACACTGGGATATAGGCCGACCAATAATCTAATCTGGATTGACATGAATAATTTGATTGAATCGTTTTAACGTTGTGGGTTCTCTAACGAGTTGGCCCGGTGGGTGTTCCTTGGCTTCTTGTCTAGAGGTGGTTCAAGATAATTACTAAAATCATATGAGTTTTTGGTCCCGATGACCAAACAATTCGTTTTTGGCCTTTACCTAATCTAAAATTATACGGCGTCAAGTGGTAAGTAACTTAATTTACTATAGTGTAGAGTAGGCTTGTAGCACCTCTAACTTTCTCTCTCAGGCTAGTCAATAGAACAATAATAGGAAGAACCATAGTTTTAGAGAGAAATATTTTTTGGGTTATTCTTTTAAAACTGAATAATTCGTCTGTCGTGACGATAGACGACACACGATATCTTACGGGGACCAAATTTTATGAAAGGTACGCTCTCCATTTACACTACCAACGATCTCGTTGCACACGATAGCAATTTCATACATTGGCTCTTACTGTCGGTCCGACAGACATACTAACTGACTCCTGATAGTATCGTGCGTGTGGACACGCATTCGATAGTTCTCGACCAAATGTTTGTTAATAAAAAAACATACCCATATCATTTTATAGTTTGAGTAGTGTAAATGGGTCACAGATGGTGAATGGTGGGGTTATCGAGTGGAGTCAACGACCACCGCGGGAGGAGAGCTATGATAAGCTCTTTATAGATTTTGACTTTTCTGGACTTTATACTTCTCATCGTTTATGGTGCTGAGACATGGCGGCTCACGAAGGATGCTGTGGACAAAATGAGCATTACGCAGAGCCATGGCGCGCGCCATGGCTCCATGCTCAGCATCTTAGACTGAGTCCAAAATACCGAAATACGCAAGCAAACTAAAGTTCAGTATGTCAGCAAGCGGATATTGGAACTCAAGTGGAGTTGGGCAGGACACGTAGTCAGACGTAGAGTAGACAGGTGGACCAGAAGGCTGACCGAGTGGTGGCCGAGAGACGGTCGTAGAACTAGGGAACGTGCACCGGCGAGGTGGGTCGACGATATCTGATGAAACCGTGGCCGGCAACTGGGTTAGACTAGCGCAGCATGGAGACGAGTAGCATAGTCAAAGGAGACCTATGGCCGAAAATGGCTGAAATTATGATGTTTGTTATAATCTAAGCATTCAATTAGGTAGCTAGAGTAGAGAACATTTGATTAAGTGTTAGTAGGTGTAGGTAGGTATGTAAATAAATAATTATGGACATTATCACACTACATCATTTAGCCCCAAACTAAGCAGGACTTGTTATGGGTACTACATACATGACTGATAAACTACTTATATGTATACATTTTTGTAAATACATTGAAAATACCCAGACCAGAAACAAATATTTGCAGAACGTACAAACATTTGTCTCGTGGCGGGAATCGAACCCGCAACCTTCTGCGTCCCAGGCGGATTGATTATATGTAAGTAGGTAGATATGTAAGGTTTTCTAGAAGAGATCACTGTGAGCGATTAGACAGCTCATTGTTCTTTCATGATTTTTATTGTCCGTTTTATTCTGTATTACACATAACTACATGAACTACAAAACATAACCGTAAAGTTAGTCAATTGTTGTGTACGTTTTTTTAACAAAATCCCAAATGATATCATTAATTGATCTGTAAATAAATTTAAAAATGTTTTTAAACGTAATTAATTAACGTTATACTCTGTAAAAACCTATTATACCATTTCTGATTATTTAGATGACAAAAAAGTTTGGGATGAAACTTTCTCCAACTAAACACAACCACAACAACAACCAACAATGTAATAGTTAAGAAGGGAGATTGAAACTAAGACTTTAAAAATATATAAGCCAAGCAGAGTTTTTTCTTGTCTCTGTTTAGTCGCGTTACGAATAGGTGTAAATACAGAAAAAAATACTATTCGAAGTGAACTTAATAGTTCGTATTGAATAAACAAATTTGGATTTGATTTGATAACCGTTCCTTTTGGTTTTACCGTAGTAGGGTAAAAAATTTAAGTGTTTGTAATAAAATTTCAAAATATTTTTTTACAATCATCTTCTTTAGAGCTTTGCCATAACATGGAAAGGAAATTAAAAGTAGTAACATTAAAACACGAAATAAAATAATTATACTTATTTTTATCTTATGGTAGTTAACTCGACATTACAATGGTGGTCTACTCCCCGGGGAGGGTGGGGTGAGGGGGAGTCAATGTGGTGGGTGTTCTCAGTTATTTTTATGACCCAGTTAACGAGCAGTTCCCCTCGTCTACACGACTCATTATTTTTACTCTCGCTACAATTTGTAGTCAAAAGTTTCTGATAGTACAGTCAGCGACAAAAGCAGATTAATTCTTCCTGTTTTTAAATTGCTTTGTTTGAACAACTAAAAAATACGTTTTCGAAGATGGATTTGTTACTTTTAAAATAAATGCCATTTATCAGCCAACCTTAACCGTTCAATCAAGGGACTTGTGGAGAGTATTGACCTTGCAGTGTAGTAGGGGTTAACTAAGAAAAAAAAACCCAAATTCAGCCACTGGAGGCGGTAAGCAGGAAAAACCTTTATGCAGACGAAGTCACGGAGTGCCCACTAGTATTTAAAAAATACTTATTAGTCATTGCATTCAGGCGATTGGGGACACTTTTTGATGCCCGGTCAACCGACTCTATTGCGCTACAACAAAAGTTTGATATTTATTCTCTGCACAAATATTTGTCTTGTGGCGATCAGCTAGTATAAAGCCTATTTAAATATAATATCATAGATAGAAAAGCGATAACGGACTTTTCACAAAACTTGTCTTTTTCTGCGTGCTTAAAAATGTTGCCCATATCGCTCGACTGTCCCGGCGGCGTCGGCCATCGACTGAGGGGCTGAGGGCATTGTACAATAATATTTCAATGGTAACCTGTGTATAAAAATAGGCTGGCTGATAGACCGCTGACGGGCAGCAGCGTCACTGGTGCTAGAAGCTGTACCCGGTGATCCCCTACCCGAATGCCCAATTGCCCAGTGTGACTGTATATCCCCCCCATATTAAGGAAGGTCAAGTCCAGTGAACTGAGATGTGCTGGTTGTTGTGTTGTGTGACCTGTGTACTCTATCATCTGTATCTTTGGTTTTCAACATTCAACACAAAGAGAATTGCGACAGAATATTTTACCAATTTTATGGTTTTACTTATTTTGTCACATCACACCACACATCTAATCATCGAAACTACCAACTACTTGTTTTAGTTATTTTTTACCAACACAGTATAAAATGATCCACGCAAAAACAAGTAAATACATAAGTTCTATTGTGAATATTGATTGGTGACCTCCCCGACCTCACAAAGGTACTCGTAGTATTTTTTGCAAGTCGCGAACATCACCGTGTAGCATCATCGATGTTATAATTCCAATAACAATACAAGTGTCAAACATGATGTCACTGCGCTGAATATCCTGCCTCTATATATCACGTTTGCTACATTGATTGATTTTTTGTTAGCAGTTTAAAAAATAGCTTTGTTTGATATGAGGCTAGGCAGGTAGGTTCTAGTAGGTTTTCGTAAGTTTACATACTGTTCGGTAAAACAACTAGGTACGATAGGGATCAATCTGACATGCCTATATTATATGTGTATGGCTAAATGGTCAATAAGAATCTGGATCAGGGTAAAAATTGTATTATTTTTCCGCCCGTTACACCCACTGCTCAGTAAAGGCTATTCTCTATGACGCCACTCCTGATGGTCTTATGCCAGCCGGATCAACCACTCTCCTACTGCCTTCACAATATCCTAAGGCCATGGGGCAGGCGGTCTGCCCTGCACATCTCTTGGCCACGATTTGGTGACTGCTATGGTTAATCGATGGTCAACTCATCGTGCCACATGTCCCGAAATAAAGATAGGATCTCCACTTATGTCTCGCAATTCGTATATCTACATCTCCGACTTTAGAAATGTTATAAGATGATAATATTCTGTCAGCTTCTTCTTCTCACTTTGTTGGCCAACTTAGGTGTTGGTGTTTTTAGGCTACAAGAAGGTTTCCAAAGCTGGGAAACGCCCCTAAAAAGTAGGTAACATGAATCAGTTTATTTGACTAACTCTGAGATTGACTGACTGACTGACAATGAAAGTCCTAGACACTTGTGAAGGGTACATTTAGTGCACAGTGTAAAGGTGCCCTGAGAAAAAAATCCGGAAATTGAAAATCCTACCCCAAAAGGGGAAACCTGTACACGTATGAACTCGAGCCCACTAGTAGTATTTACAAACTAGGACGAACCGAAATTTTCTCGACGTACCGGAAACGCATCACTTATTAAGAGTATAAAAGTACCTATTGTTATTTGAGAGTTTATCTTGTTGATTTTGGGTAAGAGTATAGCTTCAACTTCAGTCATATCGGGCAGCCCAAAATCTCCGATACCGGGGTTATAGACGCCATACTAATATACGAAGAAGGAGGAGAAAATCATCAAACAATAGGTAACATAAATAACACATTACATTACTACACAAAGAAAAGGCTGTATTTTTTCAACGAACTATTTTTGGAAAACCCAATGACTCAGTTGACGGTGGTTAGTTGTAGGCGACCCCCGACGAGTTCACCCCCTTACAACCCATTCAACTATTTTCCTTTTCACAGAAAGCGTAGATTAAGAAGATATTAAGTAGTTTTTGCTGTTAATTCTCACAGAGGAGTAAAAATTGCTCATGTTAAATGCTTAGTTCTATGTTTTGAAAGAGTGAGAATTTGATATCGATTTGGCTATTTTTTGTATGTTCATAATAATGTTTAAAGGAAACTAAATGAAAGTTGTTAGGAAAATTTGAAAAAAAACTAGAAGAGCTTTTTTCTATGGGACTTTTGTATGCTTATACACAAAGCCAAACCACATGAATGTAGTAGAATGTTCAGCTATGTCGAGTGGCAGTGGTACCTACCTACTTTATGTAAATGTAGAGGCAATCGAACAGAAATGTAATATTTATTTCGGCATTTGATTGGGTCGAACCTACCTAGATACCTATTGTTAACGTGCTGGATATTTGCAATTTCCATCGAGGAATCATATTTCAAACCTAATGACCTCGCTAAAATCGTCAGCTACTCGCCAATTCGCACTCGTCCTTTGTATCGAAACTATTGGAAAATAAAACTAATATTTGTACAAGAAACCGCTTTAAATGAAGCCACGTCTATTTGCACTGCATTAACTAAACTTTAAGCTATTTACATGAGATTAGCCTAAATAACTGTTTTTGAAAGTTGCCTAAGTGCGTCCTAAGTGTAGGTGTTTGTGAGGACGCGCTAAAATCTAGTTATTAGCAGTTTAGGAGGAAGCTACACGACAGAACTGTTTTACTTATTAGCAATAACATGACAATGATAAACAAGATAATTCTGAATATCTATCCCTCTCATAAAAGCCGCTATAAAACGACAAAATTACACGTTTAGTTAGCTAGAAGATGGAATTTAGGCTCGTGTGTAATCAGAAAAAACTTTCTAAATAAAAGATTCCGACGAATTGAGAACCTCCTCCTTTTTTTTGGAGTCATCAAATACATTTTCTACAGAGGAAATATATTTGTTTTAAATTTGGTTACATGCCAAGACTATCATAATAGTAATTCGAATGAAACTGTACGAACCTAGTTATAATGTACTATTCAAAAACCGATCAAATGACAATAAATCTCGGATTTAAAATTTCTGAAAACCAAAGAAGCTTTTGAATAATTTTGTTCAAGCAACACATAGAGGTTTTCTTCAGCTCCCACCAACGCTATTCATCATCGATTGTAGCGGACCAGTGGCTGGCATCACGATTACACTCAGAGGGTGTTCAATGAAAGAGAGATAATGATTATAATTTCAATAAAATAGCGTAAAAATAATTTTCATCCTTTCATCGTTGAGTTAACAAAGTTATATTGCTACGAATGAAAGTACCTAAATTTCCGAATTTTGTTAATGTACTGTAGATATTGCAAGCTTTTGACGCGGAAGTGACGTGACGACGGAGACTGCAGGGCTCTGACTCTATCTTTGACTGCATTAGCTGCTCTACCAATTTCAATCTACAATTTTATGTATAGGGATTCCCAATGAGAACTATGCGAATCAATGATACATCAATAGTCTAAAATATGTCACTATAGCTTTTTCAGTCGTCAGTTAGGATTCCCGGATGAGCTTGTAATTCAAATCTTCTTCTTCATATGAGCTAGTGACCATCTCTGGTGTCGGAGTTTTTTGGCCGCCCTAAGGCCACCGTCTAAGGCCTTTCACCCCAACACTATGCAAGTAACACACACTCAAAACGAAACACTAGAACTTAAGGTTTAGGTTAGGCGTTGATTGTCAGAGTAAAGTAAATGCTGGCCCGTAGACTCGCACGATGTACAGACGCTGTCAAAATTACCCTCTTTCTGGCGTACTGTACATCCATGTACTTTGCAAGTCTGTGGTTTACAGCATACTCAAAAGGGCTTATAATGCTCTACGGGTCCAATTCAATAATGCTTTCACGCTGTTTCGGCACCAACGGTTCTCAAGTACTTCAGGCATGTTCGCCGATACATGCACAGCCACATTTAACGCCATCTGGTGGAAAAAACTGCTTCATTGCTAAGCAGACTGCGCGCGAGCAGCAACAGTGAAATAGCCAACAACTATGCATGTCCTCCGGTGTAGAAGCTCATCCCTAATCTTAAGTTATTAACACCTTTTGATCATAGATATCTGAATATTTTTTGATTTATTTAAATAATTAAGTCAGCTTTATAAGTTTTATCATTGAGATGGTTTTACATACTCGTATTTAGAAGATTGATAGGTCTGGTGGCGGTGTCTGCCTGTCTGTCACTCTGCCCGGAGGCGGGTCGCGAAATCCTCGTGATCGATCGAACAGAGCTATCTAGTACATTAGTAACGAGTGTTTGGATGTCTGATTAATTGATTTTTTATTTCGCAAACCGTACATTGGGAAATGGTCGAAATGAAGGTTAAAATATGACTTGTGTACAAACGCTATTAAATCGGTAAGTATATTATCATACTCCATTTAGACAACGTCGTTAGAACCTACACAGAGGCACAGGAGGTAGCGGGTTTGATTGCCATTGTAGGACAAACGTTTCCACGGTCTACATTAAGAATTAAAATTGGTTCGAGTAGTTTTTATTATGACAATCAACAAATAACCTTCTTCGTATGAGCTAGTGACCAACTTTGGTGTCGGAGTTTTTAGATCGCCCGAAGACCTCCGCTTTGCGACTGAAAAGCCGGGACCAATTCCGAAGCACGGAAGCACTCAAATCTAAATGTTACTAAACGGTCACCCATCCAAGTAATGACTGGGCGGAATATTGCTTAACCAAGGTGATGTACTATGAACGCCGAAGTAAAACACGCCATGAGCGCCAAAGCTATGATACGGTACGTACTGCAGTATTTGAACCAGTATGCAACGGTCTAAATATGAAAATATCACGGAATGTCCCGTGATGCACGGCTCCAGGAAGTTATTTGAAGTGGCGGCACCTCGCACACCGACCACCACTACCACTGGCCAACAGACACTTCTTCTTCTATGTAGTTCATCATCATCATCATCAGCCAATATCAGTTTAAAGTAAATTAAAAAAGCTTTATTTCGAAAAATATTCGTTTATATTTGACGACTTTGTGTGAGTAAATTTACCAAATAATAATACAAACGGTACCTGCCATTTGTACTTGTTTGTTTTTTATCAGTATGCAGATTATATCCTTACTAATTATACCTATTTGTGTTTTTATGCCAATATTCAAATATGATTGTAAAATTGATTATGAATGAAAATAAATGGATGAATAGTCCACCGCTGGACATATTATGCTTCCCCTAATGAGCGACATCGCGGCCTGTCCTCAGTTCGACACATAGTAGTATTTTGTAGTTCGCTAGTGGCTAACTCTGGTGTCGGAGTTTTATGCCGCCCGAAGGCCTCCGACATGGTTTACCAATATAAAAAGCCAAGACCAACATCGACTGAACACCGGTCTAAATGCTACTAAACGGTCACCCAACCAAGCAGTGAACTAAAATGATGTAGTAGAACACCGAAGTACCATAACCTACGCGATGTACGCTGCAATAGACACTGAAAAACTTGCGAACGCAACGAATAAGACCAGTAGTGGCCTACCGGACGTTCGACAAAATCTTATGATAGAGTAATTCTCTATGATAAGATTTTCATAAAATCTTATGATAGAGACAAACCATAGGACGTGCTCCGGTCACCTTATAGAGTGACGCATTGCGAAAGGCTGCTGGTAGAAGCTGGCGAGCTCAGGACAGGGCACAATGGCGCTCATTAGGACATATGCTATATCCCGATGATGATTATGATCTCTATAAAACAAAGACACGATTTGCGTTTGCATGTGCACTTAGTTCTCCTTAACTATGCAACGTATTTTGGTATTGTATTCACTATCATAAAGATAATTCCTTTCGGAATGTTTATTAGTGCAATACATCCATGTAATAATATATTTTACTTTTTGGAAAATTCTATAAAAGGAAATTTTGATGATTTGGACACATAGTTATTGCATCTGTTTGAAGTCGGGCGGATTGGTTGTTATAGCTTAATAAAACGTGTATATTTATTTTGTGGTCGAGTTTCAGAAGTAAAGTGAATAGTATGCGGCGCCCGCCCTGAATGCGCGCTGGGCGCCGCCCGCCCTCATCACTCATAAGCTTAGCGCAACATTACGAGTGGCTCATTCGCTATGCGCATTACATTTAGCGAGCTATTGCTGTGTCCAAGGAACACATAGCTAATACTGAGCAAAACTTAGGTATAGTTTTTAATTTGCGTCTCGGCGCGTTTCGTTGAATTCCAATACACACCTATCGATGAAAAAACAACTATTTTGAAGGATGTACCAAAAAATTTATAAAAAACCGCAAAAAACTAACATATGTAGATATCTATTTTATTTTACCTAAGTCTAAAAATAGGAACCTAACATTATCCACGTGTAAAAATAGCAACGAGGTGGATTTACAGCACGTTGAAACACCTTATCGTTAATCAGATGATTAAATGCCTACCTGTAACTGTAGCGGTACCTGCTAGCCATTGGACTAAAATGAGTATTGTTATTATACTTTTTTATTCAGAAAACAAAGTTAGTTTTTTAATGTATCTTCTAAATTTATGTAGAATTGACTCTCACAAAATTAAATTTCTTGATTTGAATCCCAAAGAAAATTGCTCAATATCCCATCCCTTTATTGTATGATCTCATCCTCTACATTATATAATACTAGCTTCCGCCAGCGTCTTCGCTCACGTGGTACAGGGATAAAAAGTAGCCTATGTGTTAATCCAGGTCATAAACTATGTATATTACAAGTTTCATCAAAATCCGTTCAGTAGTTTTACATACATTCATACATTCATCCATACATCCATACTCACAAACTTTCGCATTTATAATGTTAGCAGGATACTGCCTCATATTTTATAAGTAACTATTAAAACATAATTTTAGAAATCGTCAACCTATTCAATGTTTATCTCTGATTGAACTACACCGACTACAATGCTATACTGCTATTTAATCTGTGGTTAGTTTTTCCTCCGCTCTCCATTCTCACGTAACTCGAGTTTTCTAATCGATGACAATGGCGATATTAATATTACGTTATTACCTGCCAGTCGAGGGGTTAAGGTATAAGATACTTAGCTAAGAACAGTTTTGCTAAAATAACACTAATCGGAGTCTGGTAAAAACTTTCCTTAAACTAAACGAAATTTTGGAATATCATTATGCTAATAATTTTAGTATCTGGCTTGAAGGATCGCAGTTGTAAAAAAAATATTTAGCTCCAAACATAATGACTGAATGAATATACTCAGAATTTAAAAATTATATTACCATATTATGTTCTAAAAAGCTGGTCGAGCTCAGGACAGGGCGCAATGGTGCTCATTAGGGGAGGCCTATGTCCAGCAGTGGACTGCTACAGGCCGATGATGATGCTGATGATGATGTTCTAAGACTATTCTGTTGTTAGTATCGCAGGTATAAACAGAATATTTTTCTAAAAATAGGTGTCAAAATAAAACGGAAATTTGATAAGATAATGTAATTTTCGTACCTTGTACCAAGTTATCATCTGGCACAGAGGTGAAGGAACGAGTACCTAACTACCTGCCTAACTTACATTATGACTACCTGTAGCTAACTTTCTGTTTATTTTGATACAGCATCATTAAACTATTGTGACAAATCTATGGTCATTTTAGTGATGTTAAAAGTCTTATTTATTTTCCATTGCATAAAAAATAAAGATAATGTTTTAATATATGTTCGTGTTTTCTATGTAAGATAACACACACACATAGAAAACACGAACATATATTAAAACATTATCTTTATTTTTAATATAATTTATATATATATATATATATATATATATATATATATATATATATATAAAATAAGATAAATAATTAATATAGATAAAGATATTTTTATTTTAGTTTAACTTGTACAAATTCTTCGTAACTTAACTAAGCATTATACCTAGTTTTAAACCTATATAATACGTTTAATTTAAATACTAAACAACCCTAACATAAGTTTGCATGACCTAATAGGTTCGTGTTTTTTATAAATTATAATTGTATTGATAATACTAGATTTAATTGTTTACTTGTACGCGATTTCTCATTTCTCATTTCAAGCGTAAGTAAACAGTTAGGTACATTATATTGTTTATAATGTCTGTGTGATAACGTCCAGCATTATTTATTATTATTATTTATTATAATTAGGTACTTCAATAATATCCATTCACAAAAATTCTAATAAAATGTAAGAACAGAAAATAAAAATATTAATCCTTGTAAGTAGCCAATGCTTATGGTTTGGAACATCAAACCAAGAATTTCAAGGACATTAAAACATATTGGCATGGCAGCCAGACAAAACTCAACGCAAAACAAAGAACCAATTTAGGATAAATCTCGAAATCGCATTCAAGGATTTTGCCTGTTTTGCAGACGGTACAGTGCGCAGGCGCAGCGCAGGCACGCGTCCTGGCGCGCGGTGGCCGCCCGGTGCGACAGTTGTTCCGCGACGACCGCTCAGCGCACACGCCTGTCAGCACAGCGCTCACGAGCTCGCCCGCATCGTTATCGATACTACGCGCAGCCGCGAAAAAGTGTAGTGTTTTATTTTCCTAAAAAAGGATTTAGTGTGACCAATCGGACCGGCCAGCATCTTTTTATACGAAGGTAGTTTTTTAATTTTTGATTGATCTTGTCGGAAATATTTATTAGCTTGACATTCATTAAAATTGCGCTAAAATAAATTAAAACAACATTTAATTTTTTATGTAAACACCTGTATTAAAGGTCGTATCGATACTATTTGTGTGAATAATATTTATTTAACTTACCTATTCCGGTTTCGTTGCAGCGACCGTGAGTAACTAATTTATCATTTTGTTATCAATTCGACGACAATAGTTATCGATAATCCGGTGATATTGGACATTTGTGTCGTTTGACAAGTAGGGATGTATGTACCTGACGTATGGACTGTTATCGATAGTAAACACGATACGGTCAGCAACACAACACGAAACAATAATTTGGATGCCAAAGGAATCACATTTTTAAACGATAACGGATGATACACATAAGATTATCAAATAATATTTAAAGATTAATATTTTTTAAACCGAAAAAAACTGTTTTTAAACCAGTAAAAAAGGAAAACTCTTTACAAAACGTAATCAATGTTGAAGCCTACTAATACTTGAAAACCTTTTAAAGAGTTACATCGAGCTAGGTTTTCAGTGTTGATAAAATAAAAGTAGTAAATTGAACTTTCATACAAAAAATTAGTAAAACAAGACATTTTCGTTCGGTCTAGGTTTTCATGTTCATAATTATTAAAATAAAATATATATTGCTATTTGCATGTGCTTTCTTGATACTAGGTTCTATGTTATGGCATTAATAGAAACAACAAACAGTATAAAATTAATTTATAGATGAAAAGCAACGTGAGTTCTATCTAACCGTCCTATTCATAGCAGTTCTATAAACCTCATATAGCTAAAATGGCGTTAAAATATCATGTCACCGCTTTTTAAAAAATTACATTTGGTTATGAATAAGGGGGTAAATATATAAAATGTTTATTTGCAAATATATATTTATAAAATATCTATTTAAATATCCATTAATAAGAAATTTTTAAATTATATTATATAATTATATTATGATAAAATAAAGTAAAAAATCAGAGTCCTGACTTGTGAATCACTTTATTTGATTGACTACCCAAATAAAGACATCTAAAACATAAACTAATAATAGTCTCTGACTTTATGGTTGTAACATTAAACAGCGCGCCATGATTCCGTGAAATTGTTCGTTGTAAATGTGTAAGCTCTAAGTTCGTCAAGTTGGCATGCGGCGGCGGCTATTTTCGGCTAAGCCGACGTCTGCTGGTTATTAAGTAACCTTCCCGTGGGCAGACGCGGGAGACTCAATTCTACTTTAAAAGTTTTAGATTAGGCACCTTTTATATCGGCATTTCATTTCAACCATTGTAGAATTAGTATTAAAGAAACTTTAATTTAAGCTGAAGTGAATAGGTACACTAGTTATAAGTAAAAGTAGTCAAACCAAATTTTGTTTATTCATTAAGAATTATAAAGTACAGTTTGTCTCGATTTTTTTTTAAATTTACACTAATTCATATCGCGACCAAACAGAGAAGAATCGGCAAGAAACTCTGCTTGGCTTATATTTTTTTAACATCTTTGTTACAATCTCTATTCTTAACTATTACATTGTTTTTAAGGGAGTTGGAGACAAACTACAGTACTAGAAGGTGTTATTAATTATCGACAGTTGTGTATTACACCATCATCAAAGTTGTGTCTCCAAATAAAATATGTCAACAAAGATTATAAAAGAAGAATGTGTGTCATTTTTGATGCATTTTTGACACAAATTCTCGAACTTTTCTATTTCTATATCTATCAGACAAGTCATATAAAAGCAAAATGGTAGATACTATTTCATGCGGTATTCTTTAATTACTTACTGCATAATACTGATGATAACATATGAGACAATTAGTAATTTAATAAAGTATTTTAAACCTAAGTTCAGAGGTTATTTCTGATAGTATTGTCAAGGCTTGGTTCAATGCTACGGCGGGCACGGGGCGAAACGCTTGTTAAATTAGTGTTATTCTGAATTTCTGCACATTATTTATTAAATATACATTCATATTTTTAACCCCCGTTGCAAAAAAAGTTGGCGTTATAAGTATGACTTGCGTATTTGTGTATGTCTGTGGAATCGTAGCTCCTAAACTGATGAACCGATTTTGATTTTGTTTTTTTTTTGTTTAAAAGGTGACTTGATCGAGAATGTTTTAGACAAGATTCAAGAAAATCTGTTCTGTCGTTTTTGTTGCTGATGAAGGTATCTAGGCAACTTCCACATGTCTGACTAAGAGTAATGTAAAATATCCATGGTACGTCATATTATTTAAACTGCAATAAATGTTGTCAAAATTGCAGTGTCATTCGGCATTCTCACCTTTAAATATAATTGAATTACAGCACAGCACAAGCGTTTAAGGGTGCTTAACTGTGAATTAACTTTTACTCACAGAATATAACGAGCGAATCTGCGGTTTCAGATTAATATGGCTGACAAATCAGTTATGTAAAGTTCTTAGAAAATTGACCAAACGGAGAATGGATTAGATCAGTTCATAGAAATCATCAACCATTGAGGAAATTAACATAAAGCATTAATATAAATACTTAATGTATGATATAACTATAAGTGATGATAATGGTACGAGTATGAAGGGTATTATCGCGGTAGTCTTTCTAGTTTTCCCGATGATCGTGTTGCAATGAAAAACATGATAACTTGATTTATAGATTTATTGATTGGTGTTAACTGATTGTGCAAAGGGCGATGACGGCGATGGAATAAATAATTATGTTCCCTACCTATTATTATGAATAATATATCTAAAATAAAAAATGCTATCTCCTGAGCACCGACGGGCAGCAGTGTTGATGGTGCGAGAAGCTGTACTCTGCAATCCCCAACCCGCATACCCAGTGTGGGGTTAACGAGCATTTTCCTCTTCTTGTAGGGCATGGCCTATGTTCGGCAATAGACTGAATAAGCTGGTGTTATTGTAGAAAGGAAATGACATAGTTATCAAGCAAATTTTGTTTTTTTATAATAAAAATGTATAAATTTAATGGTAATTTAGGTATCTATGGCGGTCGAGAAATTTAGGTAAATTATCTAGATGTGGTACTATCAATTAATGACAAAGGCCAAAACTATTGAGGAGTGGTACTAGGTACGTAGGAACTCTAGATAAGGGGTAATCTATAGGCACTGTTATGATTCGGTATGTGAGAAGCCATTGTTTCAAATAAATTCTTCCTTTTATTGGTCGCTATTTATAAGGCAATAATTATTTATGATGTAATTCGGTAGTTAAATTTGTTGTTTGCTATCAAGGAGAATTTTATAATTTGCCTAGGATAATAAAAAAATATACTTATTTTCCAAAGATTTTAGTTGAAAAAAGTTTTATGTGATCTAATATACTTATAAAATTCTCATAAATTCAAAAACTAATTTTATATTTATTTAAACGTAAGCTGTCAACAATATCTGTTTTTTTAAGATTAAATTAAAACATATTATATGCTTCAAATATTATGTTTTATGTATTTAATAAAGCAACTTTTATTATACCACACTGTAATATAATAACTTTGTAGATGTATCTACAAAACGACAATTTGAGCGTAGGCGTGACCTTTTCATTTCGCAGAATCGTAATTTTAGTAAATATATTTGACTTTTTATTCATATCAATTTATGTAAAAAATGCATTAACTTTCTGGTTACCGAATGACATAATTTGTATGATGTTTGATAAAAACGCGATTAATAAGATTTTTAATTTATTATCAACAAAATACCTTCCGAAAAGTACTCGTACAACTTATTACCTATGAGAAAAAAAATATTGAGCCGTCTCGCAGGATGCCTGGCGGTATATCGAAACTTTTTTGTAAGAAACTAAAGTGTAAATCTTTTACTTCTTCGTATGAGTTAGTGGCCAACTCTGGTGTCATCATCATTATCATCATCCACAGCCCGACTTCCCACTGCTGGATATAGGCCTCCCGAAGTTTGTGCCATCTTCTTTGCTAGTTGTATACACGTTAGCTTATTATTCGTAGTTCAAGTAAATGTATCTTAGTCGATTGTATTGCTAAGTACTACCGAGTAGTTTTAAAGTTTCTTCTCGCTACTAAATTCTAATGTTAAAAAAACCTTAAGGTATGTTTTAATGTTTTTAAAATGTTTATATTCATTATCGTATAGGGAATTAAAGGAACTTTGGAGAGAGACAGATGGAAGGAGATGCATCAGTAGCGCCAACAAGAACCCAGCTCTAAAATAAATGATATTAATGAAAAAAATGCTGATGATTAATAAATGATGATGGTATAAAATGCTTCCCAGCATTAAGTCCACCAATTGTACATCTATTTTTGTAAATAAATGATATTAATTATACTTCACTTCTTTATTAAATGGCTTCTGGGATAGTTATCCACAATTTCGCCAGTATCAAGTATAATAATAGTTCATAATAATATGAGGCAACGTAGTACGGTTTATAAGTCCAGTCGTCCAGTCTTCGGTCAGGTCCTATTTTCTGCTATAGCCATGGCGACTATAACAAAAAACGATCGGCGCACAATTTTCTTCATCAGAGAATTCCCGTTCAATCTTCTTTTATTCCATTTCACTAATACTTGTGTCTTTTATCTAACATTTATCGGTTATAATACCATGAATATAAACGACATATATCAGAAAAACACTAGAAAATAAAATTTTATAAAATTGACAACCGTCGTTCAAGATGAAAAAAATGGTGTCCGATATTAATTATAGTAAGGTAGCTAAGGTATAATAGTAACGTAAGAATGTCACCGGCCGCGAGAGGTCGCGTTACTTCCGGTCACCGAGGCCGGACATTCCACCGAGTGGAGATATTTCATAATGAAGCAGATGACATGCCTCCATCCAGTGTGTGGGGAAAATACTGAACTCATTGAATATGAATATAGTTTTCATATAGTTTATTTCCACAAAACGGCACTTACTTCAGCACAAAGTAATAAGCTTGTTGCGCCCACTCGGATACCGCAGGCTCCATGGCTTGATATGATAATATGACATATATATTGTACTCTACTGTATATGTAGCTCGTCTATGGCCTTTTGCCCAGCAGTGGGACGAGAAGAAATAACTATATAAATTATGACAGTGGTTCTATTATTTCTCATTATGAAACTATTAAACAAAAGCGTATTTTACATAAGTATTTGTGACATAATCGAACAAATACTACAACAAAGATTAGTATATTTAAGAAATTAAAAAAAAAACTAACCTAACCTTTATTCTCAAGGAAGCATCTGTTACATGGTTAATTTAATGTTAAATTGAATAAGGTCAGATAAAGTTGAAAAATGTACCATCTAGGTAAGCTTTGTTCCCCACACTAGGTCTTAAAAGCCGGTATAGCAGGGCCATATAAAATTGTATTGCCTACTAAACAAAAAATATGTACATACACTAGGAATTTATTTATTTATTTAAATAATAACGAGCTTAGAAGAAGAAGAGATGGATGGATTATGTGAAAGAGGATGTGAGAGTGAAGTTGACAGCCGATAGGAGTGAATGGAGAAAGAAAATATGTCGTGCCGACCCCACCTAGAGTGGGATAAGGGCAGAGAAATGATGAATAACGAGCTTAGAAATTGCAGTAGAAAATAAACTGAGTCCGTCCGTCGTAGCGGTGATGCACTCTAAACAGATTAGCCCACTAACATAACACGTGTGTAGCGACTACAGAATAAGATATTGGACCCTTTATGTAGATGTTATCTAAATTACAAAAAGTAACCTAAATACATAAATAATACTGGACACTATCACACAGCATCATGTAGCTCCAAACTAAGCAGAGCTTGTGTTATAGAAACCACAAGACTGTTACTTTGAATAGATACATATATTTTGTAAATATATGCATAGAAAATATTCAGACCCGAAACTAATATTTTGCAGATCATACAAACATTTGTCTCGCGGCGAGAATCGAAACTAAATATTATAGATAGATAAATAGTTAAATGAATTCAGTAAAAAGTTTCTTATAAGATTTTTTTTTTATATATCCCAAAAAATTTCGACTCAGGCGGGATTTGAACCCCGGGGGGGTTTGACTCGGTAGCGCAGTTGGTTAGCGCGTCCCGGTATTGATGGGAAGGTCGCAGGTTCAAATCCCGCCTGAGTCGAAATTTTTGGGATATATAAAAAAAAATCTTAGATTTTCCCTGAAGTGTGGATAAACACTTAAAATACAAAAAAAATCATAAGTTTCTTATATTTTACAATTTTTATGTAACAATAAGCCTGGGTTGGTTTTTCTCCGTAATTTCTGGCTTAGAACTACATACTTATGTTTATGAACTTTTGCGTGAAAGAGGATCCAAGACTTTACATTTCAGATCATTTTTACAAACTTTCACCTGTTTATTTTAGTAGTATTTATTAGGTTACAAAACAAAACATTATTTCTGCTAAACTGCAAAATGTTGTAAGAAATAGTTCAAAAGGATTTTCGTCTAAAACTGAATCTGCTATCGTTACGCGAGGTGACAACGGAAGTCACCCGAGCGTAACATTACGCAACCGCCCGCCCGCGCCGACAAGCCATTGTCTTGCCGACGGTACCTCATCCCATAATACTGGTACGGACTGTACCTTACCACTACTACGATAGGTATCTACTTGTTTTTTTTAATTATACTTGAAGATGGAATTGGGCATTGCCCACCTGATGTTAAGTGGTAACCATTACCTATCACAAAGCATTGCATCGTAGATCAAATTTTTTTTGCTCTACGATGCAACACCTTGCGTCATCAACTTGAGGCATGAAGATGATAAGCCTCTTGTGCCTGTAATTTCACCGGCACCCACACCCTTCAAATCGAAACACAGCACAGCTTCTTCACAGCAGAATAGGCATGGTGGTACTTCCCCGGACGAGCCCTCCACAAACAACTCTACTCTTCTCCATCGAGGAGGATTCACTAAATCAAGCTCAATACATCACCCATTCAAGTAGTGCCTGCAAGCAACACTCCATGTGTTGCTTGCAGGCACTACTTGACTAACAAGATGATGTGCTAGTAACAGCGATGTAAGCCACGCTACGAGCGGTCAGCCGGCTGAAACGCTTAGAGGTTGCGGGTTCGATTCCCGTGGAACAAATCTTTGCATGATCTACAGATATATATCAAGGTCTGGATGTTGTACCAAGGAGTACTCACAGTTGATTCATGATACTGGAGAGAATCCAAGGTTATGTAAACAGGGGGGACTTGATCCGTAGGTCGCCCTAGGTATTTGGCCCCCTACTCGCTGTAGCATGAAATTAAGTTTAGAAACGAGTCAGTAAAGATAAAATTATCAGTGTATGTGACTGTGGAATGTTTTCTTAAGTCTGGGAGGTATCGCCATCACCACGCCTGGCGAACGGGTTGGTGAAATAGCTTTACCTAGGTGCTTAGGAATAACATGTATGTGTATCCTGAATTTGTCGTTTCTGACGACATTCACGATTGGCAATTCAAAAATTCATCAAAATTATTTAGTTAGATAGAACTTTGTCACTTTTGAGCGCTGAACACACAGATGTGCTTCTGTTGGACGTGGTCCAGTCCCACGGCAACGTGGGGGCCTAAATGTTTTGCCAAACCACTACAGTATGTTATAATACAGAGTCTGTTGTGTGCTGTGTGACTGTACTGTATTGTGGTGATATTTCTCATAACAACGTGTGGTTATAACATTCTCGCAAGATATTTCTCTCATAATATTTGCATTGTGCTTGACTGTTCTTGCATTCTCATGTAGAGATTATTTTGATTTACTTAATATACATAAACAAACGTACCTACACTGTGGGGTGATATAATTTATAATCCTACTAACTCGTATAATAGTGAAGATAATTTTCCAAACAGAAGAAAAATTTGTTCTTCCTTTAAGCCAAAACAACTGAATGAATGAACTTACATAAAATCTTAATCCATCGGACCCGACTGGATTGAGCTAAAATTTTGCCCATGCTTAGTTCTAGACCAGGAATAACATAAAGGCTAATTTTTATCCGATTACTTCTAATACGTGAAGTTGGGGGTGGAAGCTAGCTTTAGATACAAGCATATATTATTATAGTCTTGACTAGTTTAGACTTCTCTCCTGTATCAAAGGTTTCAGGAACTATGAAGAAGTACAACCCAATCTACAGGTCATATAAACTTTTGTCCTACAACAAGAATCGAATCAGCTCAGCCGGCTTTACACCAAGGAGGTCATCAAACAATAGAATAATACAGTGACAGTTAGTACCTGTATTTTCTGTCCGAGAATAATAGTTTTAACAAACTTTTAAAATAAAGATCCATTAGTCCATGACCGGGATACCAATCATCGACCTTCAGATGATGTAAGGATACTAAGTACTATTTATGACTAAATACTTGAAACGTGTAAGAACAACAATGGTATTTGTCTGACGCACCAAAGAATTCCATTTCAGTCATTCAGTACACAAGTATGTGACGAACAAAAATTCCGAGGTATCTGGGTTACATTCTAACAAACACTGCTCAAGGATTACATGAGAATTTAGATCTCAAATATTTTTATGAAAAACTAGTCATTACTTTATTACATCACGTCCCTAATAAAACGTACATATTTGTAAATTATAATTTACAGCTTACAATTTTACAAGTTTCTGTTTAGTAAAAACGTCAGTGAACTTCACATACTAGTATTATATTTACATGTGCCATATTAGATATTACATATTTTGTCGAACATGCTGTAACAAAGCATACATGTTATTCACAAGTATACATATTTTGTAAAATTAACCTACTATTCTGATAGGATAGGGGTTTGTTCAGTGGAAGCGCACAGTAAGAGGCAGTGCTCTCTGTAGAGGCTCTACGAACCAACATCTCGCCCTCGTAGAGTTTTAGCTATGGACATCTATCATGAATAAGGCTGGTATCAATAAATCGAAGTTAACTCTAAGTGCGATTTAGTATGAAGATTCATCTGAAAATATTCCTACTAGTTTGATTTAGGTCATGAATCCTGCGTCATGGAGTGTGTAGCAGTCATACTGTGAGTCATTGTTTTTTGTTACTGTAACTACATATTTAAAACTTTTAATGACATGAATCATAATAAATAAACGAATAGGTATGCAAAAAGGTGCAATGTTTTATGATTTTTCCTAGATTTTATTGTACTGTAAATCAAATATTATTCACTAGAAAAAAAATAACATTTTAATTTGACTATTGGATTGGATCGCTAAATATAGTATATAGTAGTAGTAGGGTTCTTTTGTTTGTTTCTTTAGTAGGGCTCGTCCGGGTGCGTACTGCCACCATGCCTATTTCTGCCGTGAAGCAGCTGTGCTGTACTTCGGTTTGAAGGGTGTGAGTGCCGGTAAAATTTCAGGCACAAAAGGCTTATCGTCTTCATGGCTCAAGTTGATCATTGATGTTGAGTTGCATGAGCACGTTCCAAAAAAATATGTTCTACGATGCAATGCTTTGTAATAGTTAATGGTTACCACTTAACAGGTGCTTGTCCCATCTTCAAGTAACTTTTTTTTTAATAAAATACCTACTTTGGTTAAGAGGACCTTATTGTTAACATTATGTATCTTCCTCCCCTCTACAAAACAAGTTAATCAGTGCAAAAACTGAACCAATTTTGATAAGTTCAAATGAGTCACGCGAACTTGCTTGAACTCGGGTCATTGACCTAGTCACGGTCCACCTGTCATGTCCTATCGTTAAGTTCTGCTTATCTGAGCAAATCTTAACTGAAGATACCCCCGTGTTACTTATAACCGACTTTATATAGATAACAGTATTTCTATTGGGTTAGTGCTCATTGTTCGTTGCTCAAATAAAGCTAGACTAAGGCCCGTTTGTACAATCATCAGTTATACTATCTGAGATGTAATTTTAAAATCATCATCTTCATCATCACCAAGAATCTACAAAAGGTCACTGCTGAACATAGGTATCCCCCAAGGAATTCCACGAAGAACGGTCTTGAGCCCTCTCCATCCACCGATTACCTGCAATCTTGACGATGTCGTCGGTCCATCTGGTGGGGGTCTCCGTCTTCCAGATCGCGATCGCCATTCAAGAACCTTTATTCCCCAACGGTTATCGATTCTACAGGCTATATGTCCTGCCCATTACCACTTCAACTTGCTTTTAACTTCCATTTTAAAATAGAACGCAAATATCGTAAATTTTTCGAATTTATTCATTGCATAAGATTTTAACCGTGTTATACGAAAAAGACAAGCAATTCCCTTGGAATAGGCAAGGTTTAGGTTAGGTTAGAATAGTTTTAAAGAAGAAGAAGAAGACTGTATTTATTTGACACACAAAAGGAAGGTTCACAAACAAAAAGAATGATAATGTAAACAGTAGATAAGAAACAATGAAAAAAAAAACATACAACACACATAGGTACATAAAATCATTTTCGGCCATCCTTGTTGACTGTTGCCTTTAATCCAGTGCTGGACATAGCCTCGACTAAAGTTGATGGTTAGATGTAGTAGGTTTGTCCAGCACCTGTACCTTACTCTCAATCTAGTCCGCATTACCTATAGGAAAGACATAAACAATACACATATTCGACCTAGTCAAACTATGCTGGTTTCCGTTTTTTTTTCACTAATTGGCGCTGAAGGAGTTCGTTTTAAAAAAATGAATTTAAATGGACGAATTCTTAAAAACGTACGACATACGATTACGAAAATAAACTATCATAACTAACTAAACTTAAATAAATAACGGTATTTGGTTCCTAGTGGATTTATGAGCGTGTGAGTCATAAGTAGGTGCACACCGGACGGAAGTAGCTGAACAACTTATGTCCGTGCAGCACCATAACAGAGTTAATAAAGTAAAGCTTGGCCATGGTTACTGAGCACACATGCAGCGTAGGTTACTTGAATGGTTTAATTTTATACGCGCGGTTTCAATCGCGTTGACATAAAAATTTAATGCGACGTGAACTTTGAGGTATCGTTTTATTTTTTCTCCTTAAAGTCTTGATAATAATAATAAAACCCTCTTCTTCTTATAAGCTGTGGCCAACTCTGGTGTTGGAGTTTTAAGGCCGCCCGAAGGCCTCCGACGTGGGTTTACGCTGAGACCATTTTATCAAAGCACGATCTCGGAATTAAATGTCACTAAACGGTCATCCATCCATCCAAATACTTACTGGGGCCCAATTCTCAGGAGTAGATATAATTATCACATTAGATATAAATATATCGCGAAGACTGTTCAAAACTGTAAATTCCATGTAAATTTTACAGTCCATAACCTTAAGATACATTACTAACTTTACAATCATCTCTAACCCTGAAAATAGGGCCCCTGGGCGGAGACCGAAGTAAGACCGAAAAAGCAACCTTCTGAGTTGCAGGCGGGCTTTCGCCCACTAACTTCATATTGCACTACTGCAATATGAAGTTACCTAATAAATTGAATAGTTACACATAACCAGATGGACCGACAACATCTTCAAGGTTGCAGGAAGTCGGTGGATGGAAAGGTTTCAAGGCCATTTATAGTGGAAATCTTTTGAGGTCGTAACAAGGGACTTCTACTGACTCGACGAGAAGGCTACCGATGGTGGATCCACTACTAAAGTGCAACTACTAAACACTTCCTAGGAATTGTAGGAATTCGCGAGGAAAGGGGCTAATTGTCATCATTTTTTAATAATAATAATAATAATAATAAATAATGCGGGACGTAATCACACAGCATCATGTAGCCCCAAGCTAAGCAGAGCTTGTATTATGGGAACCACATGATTGATATACTACACATATAATTTTTTTTTTTGTAAATACATACATATCATACATAGAAACACCCAGACCCGAGACAAATATCTGCAGAACTGCATTACACTGTACATGAGAGTACTGCGATTATTATACAATGCCGATGGCAGGTATCTCTTCCACGCGAACAGAATACAAGAAAAACTTGCTTACGCATCGTTACTTCCGTCACGGTACGAGTATATGTAGAGAATACTTCACTGTCTGTCTGCTACGATGTATATTAAAGAGTTATTGAACTATCTCACTATTAGCAACTCAGTTTAAAACTTTTTTATAATAATTACTTAGAATTCGTGCACATTTGAATAGCCCTGCAGTCTTTGAAAAAAGAAAACATCCTTGTTTTATGTAGCTTCCTGTTTGCAAACTAGATGGCGTTGCTAAAAACTTCGCTAGGTACTATATCTGGTGATATGGCCGAAGCCGCGGTGAAAACTAGTACGTATGATACAACACATACATAACACATGATCATCATCATCGCATGATATGGAGACGTTACTGAGAACGTTACGCTCAATTTACTGGTGGATGTAGTTTTTGCTGGCTGCTTGAAATGCGAGAATGGTGGCGAAATCACGATGTCTACTATACTCTACATTCGAGATTCTTAAGTAAAGTCAGAGTTTTTAAAGTAGATTTTTAGGGTTTTGGTAGAAATTTGCCAGGCAAACTTAAATTCCCGGCTTGGTGGAGTAACGATTTGCGAAAGGCTGCTGAAGCTGGATGCGTCAAGCTGAGGACAGGACGCAATGGCGCTAGTTAGCGAGGCCTTTGTCCAGCAGTGGACTGCTATATCTAGGCTGATGATGATAATGATGATTCCTTAAATGACAAATGAGAATGATAATTCGCTAAATAAATAAGGGTAATATAGGTTCAGGGCTAGACGGTAGCGGCTGCACTAGGTATCATGCAGGGCTCCATTACATATAGTTGAGGAGCAGGTCGCTCCCATCTGGTATTTAGATGTCACGATGATCGTGCACAGCTGTAGGCGTGGGAACTATGGGTTCATCGAAAGTTTATGTTCCGAGTAATAACACTAAGAGTAGGTACCCACCATACACCACCACGTTCTTTGTTTCGATTGAGCAGATAATTTTGATTGATTGCTGACTTTTGTTATTAATGACAAAGTCTTTTACCTAATTATTTTTAATATTATCAGCCTGTGTCCCACTGCTGGGCAAAAGCCTCCCCCCACTCTCTCCATTCATCCCTCTCCTGTACTAAGATGGTCCATTTGGCACAGAATTTATCGAGTTCGTCCTCCCATCTCGTTCGCGGCCTGCCGCGACGTCGACGCCCTGTGTCCTTTTACCTAAAGCATAGTATGTTTTTCACTGGTATTTTGCTGGTCACTCTTGAACAAGTTCTTGAACGTCGCGGGTGAATAGAACAATAATTATTCTATCTACGGTTCATTACACGGTGTGGCCACAAAAGTAGCGGTCGCCGCCTCGTTACTAGGGTTGTCGAAGCGCACATAATGGCGGTATCGCATGCCTTGCATATAATCATGTGCAATTATCTGCAGCGATTAGTGATTGTCAACGCGTGCGGTCAAGAACATGTTATGAAGATTTAGGCTCAATTATAACAGTTTTTAACGGGATTCGTCCGTTAATGAAGCGTGCCGTGTTCATTAGACACCACGCGATGGAGTTGTGTTGTTTTGATGAGTTAATTTTGTGGTTAATTTGCAAAAACTTTTTTTATTAAGTGTGACTTGCCTCAAACTTACCCACATTTATTTGGTGTGAAGGTTAAAAAGAATAGTTTGTTTTTATCACAAATGTACGAAGGGCGTTTTTACCAAACTGAAACTCAAACTCATATTATGTATTTATTCAATAAGCACAGTAAAGTACACTTTGTAAACTTAGACCGAAATAAATATGATATTAAAATAAAAGATTCCGCATTGTGGAATCGAGCTTAATATTTCGTCACTCATTATGCAAATAATAATAAATTGATTATCATTTTGACAGCCCTATTCCCGGCGCTACGACCGGCAACCAAAGGTTGCGGTGGGTAAACGACCTACTTCAATGCAAAGCGCACTGCGCTATCACTAATGTTGATACAGTTCCTACTAAACACAACTTTACACTAGCTACCTAACTACATCATATAAACAATGCGTGCAGCTTTATTTACCACTAAGCTAAAAAAGAATTTATGTAGAGACTTCTCATATCGTACGAGAGAACATTGGTAGAGATTTTAAACTGAGGTGCACATAATGAACTGCTTGTGTAGGTACTCTAGAAGACCCCCTTTTCCCAAACTGAAAAAAAAAAACGTAGTTGTGTTGCCTTATTTGTGTAGGTAAACAAGTTATTTAAGACGTATTAGGTATCTAATGAATAATGCCCCAATCAACCTCAAAAATAGGTAATCGCCAAATGAGTTCGCGTGACAGAACGAATTGAGGCATCGTCTAGACGCCATCATTCAACTTATTATTCTGACAGCCAACTGACAGTAGGGAGTCGCATTAATTAAACACACTATCAAATCTGTTGTGCAGTTTGTTTTGAAATCAAAGCAATTAACCATTACGCAGTAAGTTTGAATTATTTTAATAAATTAAAAAGTGACGCGTGCTCATATTAAACCGTACGTCGCAATTAATGCTACGCAACTATGGTAATCAATAGGGTACATGCAACTACATCCTAAAATATACAAAATGTCCTATATCGATGTAATTGCAAAGGAAGATTAATAACTAGACGTCTAATTTTTTTTTTCTCCTTTCATGTGAACAGAAAATTCATTGTCTCAACTATGATTCTTGACTGTTTTTAAATCGAAATTACAGTAATAGGTATCCGTCCCAAGTATATTTTTTTTCCTATAACTTACAGCTTATACCGAGGCTTGAAACATTCACTCCCCGATTGGGAACAGCGGTATTAAACTTCTAATCCTATAAGGCTTATACTGAGGCTTGAAAAATTAACAACTGACACTGGGCGCCAACTAGTTCTTCTCAGTCGTAACACACTTGACAGAGCGGTCGTGATCGTTATGTCGGGACGGTGGCCTGCCTCACAATCCTACGCCATTCCACTCGCTCCGTTACATCATGTTTATTGTCCTCTCCCTTGTTTCAGATCCAGTAATGTCCTGGTAGTCACAGTAGGATCCAAGATGGCGTCCGCCGGCGCAGTGCTGCTCGAGGCGCGGCCATTCCGGCCCTTCAAGTCCTCGGAGGAGTACCTGTACGCCATGAAGGAAGACCTGGCCGAGTGGCTGACCGTCCTCTACCCGGAGCTCAGGATCACGGCCGATAACTTCCTGGATAGGCTGGATACTGGCGTCGCACTTTGTCGGGTAAGTCTTGTGTAATTTACTACGAAATACTTTTTTTTATTTGATGTGGCCAGCTCGAGGCTTGCGTGGGCAAGGATGATAATAGCGGTACGCATTATAAATGATGTATGGAAGCGCTTAGTTCTGTGGAATATCAACTTGATGCGGATGGTAGTTGGTCAGGAGTTCCTATGGAAGAAAGGTGAATGCGGAATAAGGTCATGTAGCTCCTGCAAACACTCTTCGAAGTACAATCTTTATAAGTCCGACAAACACGCAACCTCACGACGATGGCTCAAGATCTCGAGTCTTACTGATTAAGTCCTATTAAGAGATTAAGAGGGTATTACGAGGGTAGCTTTTCTAGGTAAATGAATGGATTTTTAAGTGTTGAAATAAATGGGTACTGAAATTACGTACGCTCTACTATTAGTTGGCAAGTATAAGGCATGGTGAAAAAAAGACAGTGAAAAATTTCTCGGATCCTCTTAAAGAAAATCTTCAATAGGGATTCATGGACTAACACCACCTAATTTACTTTTAAGTCTCAGGTAAAAAGAACTAGATGCGCGTACGACGTCGAGCTTGAAGATTTCTTTAGATCGTTCAGATCTTCTTTAGATTCTCCATGGCCCATAAAATGTATATCTTCCAAATGGTATGTTTTAACTTCTTCGTAATGAATAGTTTCAGGCGCTCTGTGAGTCAAAAATACGCAGTTATGCTCACGAACACAAGTTTAGTGGTAGGTTTTCGCATTATCTAAGAGCAAGGCTCGTATCTAGTATAAGTAGGTATAATCTTGATAAAAGGACAAAGTGCCGACGATTGAGAAATGATAAACAATCTAAAGTAGAGCTCTTATGTAAGCAAATTCTCACAGAACTTTTGCAAAAATCATAAAATCGCATAATTAGGGTCAAGTGGCTTAAAAACCTTTTTATATCTCAATTATGTCACATAAAGGTGAAATAAGTTTAATGTTAAGTTATGAGAACGTTACTTATTGTTGTAAAATTTATGTTATCGTAATCTTAAGTATTTTATCGGGTTTGGCCTCTTTCCTATTGATAAGGTTCCATTTAATGTTTACGTTTCAGTTGTGATCCGTATTACAGTCATAAATATGTATGACTTACACAGATTACCTGACTTTTATAAAAAAATGAATTTTACATCTCAAATGGGTAGTCAAATGGGTTGATTAATCAATTTTAGCTTTTTTCAATAACATCGTATTTTCGTTCAAAAGAAGCGGGAAATAAATATCTGCATTGTTAAAATAAAAATAATAGATACTGAATATTTTTATATTTATAGATAATAATATATACTTTGAGCATACTGGCCTTGGCATTTTAATTTTATGTTTTAGAAGTTAATTAAAAATTATTGATTTTAGAGTGGTTTGGGACTTATAAGGTAAGTAATAAAAATGGCTTTGCAGGAATCAATAATTTACTACATAAAAGAATTACCTTAGGTACGTTTTGTTTAGCTTTGTATTTCATGTCGCATAACACTTCTTTTAAAACTCTGCAGGATCACTTTCTTAATGTTTTGAGATATTACAATTTTTTTGTAAAGCACAGTATTTGCATTATTATTATTCACTAGCTTCCACCCTTGCCTTCGCTCGCTCGCGTTTAAGTTATTTTTCTATCCCTCGGATACGTTTTTCTGCATGAAAGTACCATTATGTCCTTTTCTGTACCCCTGAAAACGTGTTTATGCGAAATTTCATGATGATCGGTCGAATATTAGAGTCATCAGAATATTTCGTATTAACACCATTGCGACGAGTTGAAGACAGGGCGTAATGGCTGGATGTAGGTCCAGCAGTCTGCTAGATTGATGATGATGATGATGATGATGATGAACACCAAACGATGTTTTATTAGGCCTATATCCCGCAGCAGCTGTGGAATGCTATAGACAGATGATGCTGATGAACACCAAAATACTGTTTATTATGATTAATATTATATATTATGAATAATTAAAAATAATATTGCGTATGTTCCGACTCTGGTGTTCTAGTTTCTTGTTAGTGCTGATCATGTAAACGACAATGTGTATTAAAGCTCTGATGAAAGCTCCGATTACATTACAAACCAGTTGCAAATCAATTGCTTTACAATTTGCTAATCGAACGATTAGACAGGACGGTTAGTCAAATGTCAAAAGTACCTTGACACGTTGAACTGGGCTAATCTTGATCGAGTGTTCATGAACTATTGCAAATAATCTAATAATTATTACAAGCGTATAAATAGCTGATTATTAAGCCCTTGTCACGAAAGTTATTGATTTCTTCAAACTATCTACTTAGTTCTTTGGCAAGTATTAAGTATTCTAACGACCAGGGATTGAATTATCTGTCAAAGTAATTTAGTATTTACAATTGTAGTACAAATAGATGTACAAGATAAAAATTTTCTATTGGCTATTTTACAAACAACCAACAATGTAATAGATCCTCTTACTTATCCTACTAATATTATAAATGCGAAAGTTTGTGAGTATGGATGTATGGATGAATGGATGAATGTTTGTTAATCTTGCACGCAAAAACTACTGATCGGATTTGGATGAAACTGGGAATATACATAGTTTATGACTTGGATTAACACGTAGGCTTCTTTTTATCCGGGTACCACGCAAATTAATGTAGGTGAAATACCGTAGCAAATCGGTACACTTTTAAAAATTCCAAAGCCTAAGATGCTCTGAGACTCAAAGATTGCATCTTTTGTTCTAAAAAGTGTTCAATTTGTGTGTGAAATTGTGATTGCAGAGTGTTGCGACACTCAAGGTTGCCAACTGATGCGTGATGTGCGACGAATGCGCTATACCTACGCGCTACTCGCGTGTCGGACACACTCTCAGAAATACACAATTTACATAGTATTAATAAGTACTCGTTAGTATTTCAAAACTGAACTCAACCGTATGTCAATGCCTACTCAAGTGTAGATACTATTATGACAGCTTACAAATAGAACTGTCAAAGTTCTACGATTGGTTCTCGATTGAGTGAGTTTTGTTCCAGAATACGAACTTAAAAAGTTGGGTATGGCAATACGAGCTTAATACCGGCCTTTCCAGATAGAAAAATGTAAAGAAGCCATTTGTTGTTAGGGTTCCGTACCCAAAGGGTAAAAACGGGACCCAAACCCAAGTCCGTCTGTCTGTCTGTCTTCACCAGGCTGTATCTCATGAACCCTGATAGCTAGACAGTTGAAATTTTCACAGATGTATTTCTGTTGCCGCTACAACAACAAATACTAAAAACAAAATAAATATTTAAGTGGGGCTCCTATACAACGATACGGAACCCTTCCTACGCGAGTCCGACTCACACTTGGCCAGTTTTTTGAATTCATGAGTTTAGTCGGGGATTAGTCTAAGATTTATTCCCCTAAATTTGCTTGAAAATTGAACCAACATATCGTAATTTCATAATTTAATAGCATCCCAGACACGGTATAGAAGTCAATAAAAAGTAGAAGGGATTTCCTTGCAACGCCCCATTCATCAAACTCCTATCTCCAGTTCCAAGACCCCGTCTACAAATAACCACGTGGACTGAATCACTCCTTACCCCACATTCGAGGAAGCGTTGCTCACGCAGAATGCGATATATTTTTATCAGTGTGTCTGTTCCGCTGCTTCTTCGCGCGTATTCGTTTCCGGATGAGTAAAGTGTTAGCAGGTGAATGTAAAATTGTCTTCCACGAAATGATGGATCATAATCAAAGACCTTGTAAAGTACTTAGATAAACAATGCAAGAACATGCAGTCTAGAAATTGAAAACAAACATCTTTATTACTTTTTCTCGGACGGTGAAATAAAAGGAGGGGTTAATAGGTACATTATGTATACTATTCGTAGACGTTATTCTGAAGTTGTCGACATAGCTTAGAGAATTAGCAAGCTGAAGTCATATCTGCGGAAGAACCGGTAAACGAGTTTTTGAGTGGAGACCGCGGCTCGGCAAATGTAGTGTAGGACGACTACATGAGATAGGTCGAGTGACGATCAGGCAAAGGCTAAAGTAGAAGCTGGATGCGTCGAGCTGAGGACAGGGCGCAATGGCGCTCATTAGGAGAGGCCTATGTCCAGTAATGGACTGCATGCTATGGGCTGATGATGATGATGATGATGAGAATTTATTCTCTTAGATGCATTAAGTTATAATATCTGTATCTATGACGAATCCAACTCGGATGGACAGCGTTCGGGAAATTGCGGCATATCTTCTCGTCACAGATACCACAAAGCCTCAAGACAAAAGTCTTCAATCAGTGCGTGTTGCCAGTGATGACTTATGGTACTGAAACTTGGTCGCTTACTATTGGCTTCATACACAAGCTCAAAGTCGCACAACGGGCTATGGAGAGAGCTATGCTCGGAGTCTCTCTGCGTGATAGAATTCGAAATGAGGAGATCCGTAAGAGAACCAGGGTAACCGACATAGCTCTTAGAATCAGCAAGTTGAAGTCGCAGTGGGCAGGCCATATAGCTCGTAGAACCGATAACCGTTGGGAAATAAAAGTTCTCGAATGGCGACCGTGAACTGGAAGATGAAGTGTATGGAGACCGCCCACCAGATGGACCGACGACATCGTCAAGATTGCAGGTAATCGGTGGATGAAGAGGGATCAAGACTGTTCTTTGTGGAATTCGTTGGGGGGGCTATGTTCAGCGGTGGACTTCTATAGGTTGTGTTGATGATGATGATGATTTTCTATGATGATCTTTATTTGCCATTTTGGGTTCACTTTTGTAAAATCTATATGAAGTACAGTAAAACAAAACCACTGAGTCTTAAGTCCTCTGACGAGGCCTCACCTCCGCCCCTGTTATTAACGAAAAAGATTTTGGTAAACAATAAAAGCCTTTGAACAGCATTCAAGTAATGCGAATATAATTGGGCCAGTCCTTCGTGGAAATGAAGATTTAGAAAAAAACTTTCATCAAGAGAGTTCGGTGGCGGCTGATTTTCATTTTGCACAGAATCAAATAAAAATTCATTTTAAATTACACCTCCGAGCCGAGAACTGCAAATTAGCGGGCGGAGTATACATTTTGTTTGTATCAAAGATTTTGGATTTTTATATACTAAATCTATGGTTTGTATTGATTGATGCGCAATAATACACGGTTGCCGTGACTACGGTCTCGTGTAGAATCGCGTTAAATAAAAGAAAAGTATGAAAATTACTCAATCAAATCAAACGTGCATGTACCAGTGGTAATTGAGAACGATTAGGTAAATGTGCCGGGAGCTTTTTTGTCATGGTATTTTGCCCTTTGACTAACTGCTAGGTTAGTAATGTAATTAAGTACCTACTTATATTTTTTATCTTATTGTTTATTATTTTTATAAGAACATCAAAAATATTAGTATCTACAAAACAACTTTTTCAAAACTTCGATAAGAATAATTAAATTTTAGCGTTACATACCTAATCTGGACACGAAATTGGTCAAGAAACAACTACCCATACATTCTAAGTTTAGCTTTTTATGATGCTAAGCCAATATTTTTAAAATCCACGAAAATAAGTGAAAATAATAGAGTGTACTGTGTTTATAATGTAGATCAGATTTCAATGCAAACCATAATTTTATTATCAAAGCTCGCAAATTGCGTTTTAATCAATTCTTTGCTTATCAGCAAGAATAATTACTCAAGTCTTGAAGTACGATGTCAATACAATGTTATTCATTTTGTAGAGTCGTATAAAGCCTGAAGCTAGTTTTCCCCCGCGGCTTCGCTCGTGTGGTACCTTGATACAAAGTCCCTAGTCTATATAAACCTACTGGATGTGAGTGGGAATCTTATTGGATTTCTTGGGAAGGACCCTTTTATTCCTTGTATATATCTATCAAGTTTTAACTAAATCTCAGAAAATGTTCAGTCATTACAGAGTTGAGTAACAAACATAAACAAACACATAACATTTCATATTTATAACAGTTTCGTACTTCGTTCTGTGGTTATAACTTTGTTAAGAACTCGTAATAAATTGAGCTCAGCCTGTTATTACCATAAGATTGAATTATTAAATAGCTTCTAACTAATAAGTCGTTGTGATCTATGGGTTTTGCAAAATGGCGCCTGTCGATAAAGACAATGTTTATGCAGGAGGTTTGTGATTGGCTAAATTACTGTTCTATATTCAATAAGTAAGATAAGGTATTGATAATAGCGTGCCTAGCGTGCCTGGCGTGCCTAGTCTTTCAGTTAGGCTAGGGACTGGAATCTAGGCTAGCCTCAGCAAGTTCCTAGTAATGTTTACTTCAAGACATTCACATATGTGGTAGTAAGTACATGAGTATGAGTTGACATTGAGAAGAGATTTAGTCATTTAGTTGGTACAGGGTTGCGCAAGCGCACATCGCCGTTATCGAGCGACGATCGACCTTGTCGATAGATAGTTATCGATAATTGCTCAAAAATCTAACTCGCATAAGCAGAGCGTGTACAAAGTAAATAAGCATATATCTGTCGAGTTATGTAAAAACGACAGAACAAATTAAATATACTTAAGTAATTAAACTTAATTTAACAGTCCTAAAATTATGCTGTCCATTTTTTAATGATAAAGATAATAGGCGTCGCTATAATTTAAGAGCTGTAAAATTAGATTTTGAATATGAAAATGCACAACTTAATGGAAATGTGTCGTAAACCCTTCCTTTTTTACACATAACACTAATATTGTACATGCGAAAGTTTGTGGGTATCTGAGTATGATTGTGGTCAACTCCATAACAGCTCATTAGATTTGGATTAAACTTAGAATATACATAGTTTATGATCTGGATTAACACATAGGCTACTTTTTATCCGAGTAATACGCAAGCGAAGCAACGGGCGGAAGCTAGTAATTATGTACTATATTATTGTATTTTTGAGAATCCCCTGCACGAGTTCTATATTACAACATAGAGGCAGATATCTAGAAAAAAATATAGCGTAATTTTAGCATTTAATGTATCCCGCTAGTCGCTACGCCAGTCGCTCCGTTCATGCTGTGCGGCTGGCTCGAGGCGCGGGCGGAGGCGCCTGCGCAGACCTCACTACTCTCGTCTAAAACCTTCGACTCCTTATAAAGAGATCACGTTATTATTAAAGTTAGTTATTTTATACCTTGTTTAGTTTGCCGGATCGGTTGTAATTCTAGGTCGTTATAAATGCTGGGCAGTAATTACAGTGTTTTATAATAATTTATTTGCTGTTAGTATTAGCAAGCCATCTTGTTAGGAGTTAGGTAATACTTAGCTTTTCTGAAATAAATAATAAAAAACTACTTTAAACTTTTGAATAAGACAACTACCTACCTACTATTCGAATCCATTCTACCGTAGAAAAGAATATTCCCATGATGAAATTTTCCGTTTTTTTGGTAGATATTTCATTTTGTATATATTGTACTTAAAAAAAAATTTATAGACTACCCCTGGAGCCAAGGTGGAAGGTCCTTCTTTGTGAGTACGATCTAAGCCCGAACACACAATACGTAACACTTAATAAAAATGAAAAAACTCCGTAACATTTGATAGAAAGAGCGATTGAACAATAACAAAAAATGACCGATAAAAAAAAGTACCGCTAAAATTTTCAATCCTTATCTACATTCAACAACGAAGGATAAGATCATTCCTTTCATCAAAACCATGCTAAATGAGTTGCAAAATTGCAAATCAAACATTTGTAGGTTGGCCAACACGTGACGCGGTCGCTAACAATGCTGCCAACATAACGGAAACAACCGCTTTACATTAGCATGGCGCGTGAGAGTCGATAGATAGTCGAGATAGATATTGAACTATCGACCTGCCGCGCATCACAAGCGCTAACAAGCGATAGCTTTCAATATTGACTCAACAAGGTCAAATGTCTGCGACTTTTCACATAAATACGTACGGATACGTACGTAATACATACGGATGGCGACGGCAACGATCACGACAAAATCAGCCAATATCAGTCCACCGCTGGACGTAGGTCTCCCCAAATAAGACATCAATTTCTCGATTGGGGAGGGCCTCGGTGTGGGATCGCCCTACCAGCGCTATTGCCCGTCGGTAGCCTTAGCTGTGCCGGTGTTATGCTGCGCTATGCTGCTGTCAGTCGGCCGCCAGAGCCCTGTTTGTTATTTTGCAGCGTGCACCACTACTAGCAAATATGGAAGTTAACACCGTAATATCAAAAATCACCGATGACCTGTTATCTGCTGCTTCAAACTTTACATTTTAAAAACCACTAGACTTTGCTTCCAAGGGATTTTTTTGGCAATTCGTGTTCTCTTACTGTGTGCTGCCCATAAACGGGGTAACTTAATTTTATTTGAAGGAAAGCGAGGATAAGCCACTAACTTTGCCAATGTTCAATGTCTAACTCTACATTTTAGTTTAAAAGATGTAATTTTTTTATTATAATTATTGACACAATCATTTGTTTAACTTCATCATACCGATAAAAAACGATGGGAGAAGCCATTGGTTCCTGAAATACAGTTTTTTACTCGTTTGGGAGCCTATAGAATCAATAAAATATTGTGGAACAATTTCATGTAAAACAAAAATGTTTTATACATTAGGTCAGGAATGCAGAGTACCTTCGTACCATATTTTCGATGAACTACTTGTATATTCTGACATCATAGAGAATATCTGCCATGGCACGTGACGAGAATGGAGGCTTTACAAGAATAGTTTAGGCAAATTGCAATGGTGTGAAACTTTATTGAAATACCATTACAAGTTTCCACATATAAATGCATTCATACTTTATTCATAGGAATGCATTCTTAGAAACCCTTGCAGTACTAATCCGTTACAAGCATTTATTATTAAAATTTGGTAGGCATTTTTAAAATGTGCGATGGTATATGTTACTACAATTTCGTAAAGTTTAATAGCTTTTTGTCATGGTAAAAAAGTTTTTGACAAACTTTTTATTTTCACTTTCTCAGGTTATATTACTGTAATTAGCAAATATTCCTTAATTTCAATAAGCATTATTGAAATTCAAGTTAATCAAAAACTGTTTTACCATGAAAAAAGCTGTCAAACTTTACGAAAATCAATGAATAAATAAGGTAGATACTTCCTACAATTTACTCCATATATAACCAACTACTGGTACTTACTTTGTTACTATAAAAATAAATAATTATTTTAAAACTATAACATAAAACTTTGTACCTACATTGTACTGAACAAGGAAGGTAAATACTGACAATTGATTGACAAAACAGAACTTTGACACACTTGAATTATTCATTGTGAGTGACATACGTCATTGAACATGTCGTATTTTTGACATTGTTTTTGCACCTTCACTAGCCTCCTATATGGTGTTTGATTGATGTATCATTCAATCTTCATCATCATCACCTGTAGCTACCTACAGGATGTTCAATGCAGGTCATAGGCCCGTTAAAATGTTCTTGTTAAACGGTATTGAGATCTATCCATGGAACAAGGCCGGGATATTTAATTCAAATAATAATATTTAGCCCCTTTAGGGAGCGCACTAGATAATCTTTTATATTGGGTCCGTACAATTTATGAAATTGGCGATTTTTCATTAAAATTTATTTTGTACATATTTATTTTTAGTTCAACAGATAAATACGAAATTAGTTTATATTCTGAACGTAAAATTATTGCTTAGATTGAAAATTCAATGAAAACTATAATTGGGGAAATTCATCCCCAAAAAATAAAACTTAAAAACAGTTCATTTCGTTTGTTGTCGCTTTCAATGCTTAATTTCGTTGTATATTTAAAGAAATACATAAAGAGCACATAAAGATGTGCTAGTTTTCTTATTTACATAAGACTACGCATACTTTTTTTTCACCATCGAGTCCAATTATATACACAAAATTTGAAAAATAAATTTTCTTGAAAATCTCCATACAAAACGCCATCTTCATAATATGTAAGGACCTATTAAATATGAATTTCAAGAAATTCTTTCCCCTACACTATGCCTCAAACATCAAAACCCTCCAAACAAGGCTCTAGAACGGACGGCTGAGGCTGTGTGTCAGTGATGTGTTCACATTTTCTGTTTCAGTGTCCTAAACAAATCACTACTATATTCCTTATATGATTATAAGCCTTAGTTTGAATTATTTTTTAGATGCATGTTTTTTACTCCGGTTCCTTATGTATTTTTGAAATTTTATTAAGTAGGTATAAAGTGATTTACTTACCTTCAAGTTAAATACCTACAATTATGTACCAGCAGGTGGTTTATATCTTTTTTCGAAAAAACCCTGATTATAGGTAGATTCGTAATTTATAGATCTGGTTATGGTAATAAATCAATTTAATCAAAGGTAAGGTATTAATTGACATTTCAATAATCAGACTCCGAAATTATGATAATATCGCCGGGGTAATAGTGCATTCAGGAAGACATTTTGTATCGTCAGCCTCAAACGATAAAATAATAAGTGCAAGCTTTTATTCTGTATTTTTATCGAAAATAATAAGAAGCTCTCATGGCGTGGCTTACTTAGTTCTTAGCCGATCATCTGAGTTAAGCAACCCTCTGCCTGGTCACTACTTGGAAACGGTCACCCGTTTAGTGATATATAGATCTCAGCTCTTCCATGCTTTGGATGACCCGTTAAGATGTTGGCCCCGGCTTTTTCAGTCGTTAAGCCATGACGGAGGCCTTCGGGCGGCCTAAAAACTCCGACACCAAAGCTGGTCACTAGTTCAAACGAAGAAGAAGAATATTGAAAATAATGCAAACTATAGCATAAATAACTTATTATCATATTTTTTTATCATTAAGTATATATCTTTATAATTCATTAAAAATATGAGAACAAGGTACTTCCATTTATATAATAATTATAAGAGATTTTCATGATTAAAAAAGGTGATAGTATTTATTAAGAAAATAAAAAATATTGTTTTGCATGTGTGAGCTCTATTCGAGCTAACTGTACATTCAATTCAATAATTTCCCTACACGGTTACCTCTGTAACAATCTCAATGTCAAAACAGAGCAGTCCATTTTTGACATTTTGACATTTAACACGAGGGGAGTGTCCGGTGCCTTTGAACTTTACGGATTTGTACGTCAATTTGAACGGGCATTGAGCTTTCTACCTTCAGAGGCTAAAATTAAAATAGTTTTATGCTCTGACCATGGATAATGATATTGAACAAAAAAAAAAAACTAAGAGTTTACTTTAGCTATTTAGAATTTTTTTGAACATTTATTGTCTCCGAAATTCACCTCTTACAATGTAAGTTTTTTAAATTAAGTTAGCCTTCAGTATATCAACGAATTATCATGACTTTTACCTCATATATAATACAAGAAAAAGCTTTTATAATTCTGATTTGTTTTATTGTATGTCATCTGTCAGAAGACAGAGTGTGAACGAAGTGATTACGAAGTTATCGAGTGTAGTGGTGTGACCCCTCGCCATTTTCACGCTCGCCGTGACCGCATCTGTCAAATTTGACAGTGACAGTTCTTGTTCCCGCTTGCAGATGTATATTTTGGCTAATTTGGATCGCGACGTGAATCATCCTTGCTTGTGAAATGAAAATTCATCGATAATAAAAATAATGTATAATAATGAACTTCCTTTTTCTCAACTTTTTCTTGTTTCTTCAAAGGTCCCCACAGCAAGGGAACGGCCTACCCATTAAGGGTGTAAGTAAAAGTATAGCGCTAAAAATCTCCCATTATTCACGTTACTATAAAACTGCAAAACAAGTAGTTCATTTAATGGCAGCCCCTGATAGATATTCTTAGATTTTTTATTAAGTTTATATGTACATTTATTTTTGAAGTCTTACACATTTGTTTTTAAATATTTTTTCACTTCTCTTGCTCAAAAAGTGTATCATAATAGTGTAGCTTAGCGGGCTTGAAACTCGAGTTTAATACCTCGGGCTAAAAAGTATTTTTTCTTTTTAATTTTTGTCTAAAATCATCAGCCCGTACAAAGCATTCGTTCTCTTACATAAAAACTCGACTTTTTGGTGCTCCGTCAATCTTTTTTTTGAAAATAGAACCGTCTTGGTGATGTTTTATGAAGGTTGATTAATTTTTAATAAAATTTCCGAAAATTGTCTAATTTTGAATTGTTTTATTTTCTCGCAATCGAAGTGAAAAGTAGAGTGTTTTACTCGGGCCAAAACCACCCATTATAACTCCATTATATAATGGGATGGTTTAGTCCCTTGTAAAACAATCTACTATTATCCTTTTTCAATTACTTTTTAACCATCGTCATGGGTTTTCACAAAATTGTTATTTTGCTTTTTTTATAGGTATCTAGTAACAAAACAAAAAGGGTACCGACCGAGTAGATATCTACGTGTACGTACTTATTTATTTTAATTCGAATTGCCCAAGACTCACCCAACCCATTCACAACGGACGCCGATGAGTAATACAAACAAAAACGTATTATAACCATTATCAGATGTCCATACACGTCCCATACAATTACATCCAAATAAACAGTTGAATTGAACCTCATGCACTAACTACTGGCCTCTGATGGAGAATGAGCTTTATTTCTTTATATTAAGATTCAAACTAGCTAGTGTTTTTACAAATGGTTTGTCAAGTTTTAAAAGGCTTTGATTATAGTGTCATCGGAGAAAGATTTTTCAACCTCATCAATATATCTTGTAGAATTAAGAGCTTCCCAATTATGCACCTAATGACTTCGATATAAGGGTGTAATTGCCGAGGTATATGTATAGTCTAATTGACGCTTCGTTCGGTTATGGGCATCGTTGGCATCACTATTCGTTAATGAGATGAAAGTGTTGCCAACTGCGAGTGGAATTTTGAGGGTTTGGTGAAGGTTTCCTTTCTGTTGGGACTATAGATATACATATAACTCTATAGTATGACAAATAGGCTTGACATTGACAGCTGTTATAGAAATTATGTTACGCTTTGACAGATTTTTCTATTAAACTTACACTTTTGACATTCATTTTGTGGCTTGTAGCTACAAGACTCACAGTTTCAATAACTCGAGCTTTTAACGAAAACTGCGAGTTGGATTAAGTGCCTACACAAAATTATTAATATTTTGGTACGTACAATAAAAAACTTGTCAGTTTTTAGCCATGTGTTAAACTATTCTTACGGACACGGATGAATCATACATTTAATTGATTCTTGAACAAAAAGCATCGTGATTCTTGTCAATTAATTTTAATATTTATTGTTAGGGTTATTTCGACGTCTGACATGGTTCAAAAATATTTTATTTTGCCAAATTTTTGACAGACAAATTATGAAATGTTCAGAAAAAGTTTGTTTAAAACTATTAATTTAAATCCACGTACATATTTAAAATTATTCCGTTCCTGAAAATTTATTTTCATTTACATATTCTTACACGTTTTTATATAAATTGTAGGTACTTTAAAGTAGGTAACATAATTATAATTTCCATAAGTAGTCCCGGATCCAAGTCCAGTTAGTGTTGAACTATTTTCAGTTCCATTTTGGAAGGATGTGGGGTCGGAATAAAGTGGCCATGGCGCGTGCGCAGGCCGGATGTGCTTGACGCGACACAAATATTCCAGACAAAGATCGTCCAGTAAAAAGAGGAGATAGTACTTCAAATGGGATTTGAACCCACAACCTTGGGGTGAAAGTAGAATTTACAAAGACTAAGAAACACATTATTCTTTATAATTGTTTTATTCATTTAACTTTAATTAAGGTAAAAAAACAAATAACATTCATTAAAGAAATCAAAATCAATTAACTAATCAAATGTAAAAAGAAATAATAAATCAATTCAAGTCAAAAATCAAAAATAAAATTACAAATTAATAAGTCACAGTCATACATCCCGCTCACAGAATCTCAAGTATTCCGACATAATTTTTGTCCATCCATCCGCAAACAAATCACTTCATCTAACTTCAATTGCTAAGCGAAATGATACGAATGACAGTTTATCAATTGACGAATTTCTACAGATGAAATGTCAAAGTTTGTAAAAACAGGACTGGTGACTATCATTTCGGTGTGCAACCGAGTTAACTGATCAGGAAGCAGGACTGGCATCAAGGAGAGCGTTGAGCGCAGCGAGGATGTGAGGGATGGGACATGAGGATTATGGATTTCATAAAGTCTGTGTTCAGTGTGCGGATATATTCAGGACATGGGGTAGTTATTTAGATAAATATCCCTAAGGCATTTTTATTTAATTATTTATTTAAACACACATTACACATTACAAGCAATAAAAGTAATTATCTTATTAAATTCAACTGTTTTGATATGGCTTGAACATAATCTATGTGCATCCCTCATAAAAGGCAGGAGGATGATATATTGAATAATACTATATGTTCGGACTTCGGTAATATCATCTTCATTATTTTGAAGTATTGTGCAACGGCAAGATACGAGAAACAAAATAGGAAGAACTAACCGCCTATCGGCGAAGGGTCCTATCTGTAGTCTATGATCTTTGACCCCGGCGTGGTGGCAGACTGGCAGTGCATCGTGGTAACAGCTACTTAGCTTACGCCAGCTAGTGAGCTGGTTTACTATTATCTAAGTTGTATGCGTAATGTACATGTTATCGTGTATCCTTGTTATTGAAATGCCAATAAATAGAGATGGCAGATTTAGGGATGGATTTTAGCTATAATAAAGCATTTATGAATTATTATATGAATATCTGTTTAGATGTGGATTTCCTTATCGTTTTGAGCCGTTACAGCGAATAGTCTTATTTTATTGAGGCGATTCATATTCACATTCTTTATCTGTCATTGTAACAACATTGGAACACTCAAGTTCGTCAAATTCTTGTCAATTTTGAGTTTAACATTCATAATTGCTAAAATAGGCCGAAAAAGTTAAATGATAAATGAATTTATTGTTGTTGAACTAGGTAGTAAAATTAAATGGCAGCTAGGTAGTCTAAATTAAAATGTCAAAGTAAATGATATTAAAAGTCATTCAGAAATTCATCGATGTTATAGTAAACTTTTAAACGGCGTATCCACTTTGGAAATAAACATCACAACACCTAAATACATAGTCTATTCCAATATAAAGAGCCAAATAGATTCTAACGCGAAGGCTTTCATTCTCCTCTCTCTTCACAAATCCGTAACAGCTTAATCACAGAGTGGTGTATCTGTACATACGTGTCTAGTCTGTGTCCTACGATTATATCATAATGTGCATTTGTTATGCACAGCGCACGCACAGGACGCTTTGAGACTAACAATGGCGTGTAGCTACCTACAGTAATAAGGATTAGCCGACTTATAAGCAATGCTGTAATAACCTCATAACTAAGTAGGTTATAGTGATAGTCCCCGTCAACAGGACTACTTATTAGATATTTACTTGCATAAATAAGAGTACGTAACATTAGGACTTAGGACTAGTTATTTGAAGTATAGCAAAAAATACTTAAGTAATGAACTAGGCTAGATGCCTGAAAAATTCTATTTAGTCTGTCATTTACATTATCAAAAATATTGGACTCTTATTTTTTCTTTTGTCCATTAAACGAAAAATGAAAAAGATTTATAGTGTACATACACGTGACGTCACGGGTATGTACACCTTTTACGTAAAACTGACGTCACGAACCCCCTTACTCCCGAACTTTGACGCTCTATAGCTTCGTCAATTTTTATTGATTTAATAAATAAAAGAGTCCAATATTTTTTGTTAATCCATCTGGGAGACATATTAGAATGTTGTTTTGTTTGTCTGGTCATTATCCCTAAGGCCTCGTGGATGACGTACAATAATTGTCGTATTATTTTCCTCCACCGTCATGAAATAGTTCACTGACTCTAGTAGTAACGTCAAAATAGGTAACGTAAAACACGTAAAACCCATGTAAAACCACCTGGCCCCAGATTTCCGTCACTGGCCAGGAAAACGTCTTAAACCTTTCCTAGCCGCTGACGGGCAGCAGCGTCGGCCCTGCGATCTCCAACCCGCATGCCCAGTGTGGAGATTATAGGCATATTCTATTAGATCTGTTATAAGGGGAGGTATGTCAAGCCATGAACTGATATAGGCTTTGCTGTCGTTGTATTGAAGGCAACATCTTGGTCATAGAGGATTTTAGTAGTAGAATTTGGCGTTGCGCTTTAAATAAAATCTCTTGTATTTAGCTGACTTTACGTAAGTAAATAAACTAAAGTTACGCCAAAAACAAAGTTTATAAAACTGTGAAAACAGTTGACTCCAGCAAATAAGGACTTCGCAACCCACACCACGAGCTGTTCGACTATTGCGAAGACACTATCCTCTTTGGTATTGTCAATAATCTCAACCATAAAGGTTGCTAAGGATAAGGCACAAAAGAAGGTCACATTACAATTAAACCATAATAAGCCAAGGAACAGTGCCATATTCAGAAACTATTACACTTTCAAATCTCAAGTGAAATAAAGAAAGTGATTACCCCAGTATGGGCATCGATGCCCGCGGCGGCGCTCGGGCGCGAGGACCGCGACCTGCGACCGCGACGTCTGCCAGACCTCGCGAGTCGCGACCTGTACGTAGGTTAGCTACGTCCGTGAGACCATACCGATGCAATGCTGATTTATTAATACTTTAGATACTTAAAGACAACTCCAAGGTGCCCATGTGTTCGACGAATTACTATTAGTAATAATAATTTCTATGTATGATATGTATGTATTTACAAAAAAATATATATATATGTGTAATATATCAATCATGTGGTTCCCATGCAATGCATCCCATGCATACAAGCTCTGCTTAGCTTGGGGCTACATGATGCTGTGTGATTTCGTCCTGCATTATTTATTTTTTATTTTATTTTTCATTAGTGAAGCGACCAAAACAACAGAATGGTCTATTATAACAATACAATGGATAAACTGATGTTTGTGTCAGACACCTCGCATAGCCTTGTTTTTAGCGGACTAGTGTCAGTATTCCTCGTAAAGCTTTTCCCCGATGTACCCCGTCAGGGGTTAAATTTTAGGAACAAATTGATCGTAGCATTCCTCTAGTATCTCTAGTTGTATGCAAAGAACATACCCTCCAAACAAGTCTCTATGATCAAGGGTTTGTTGTGCGTTGATAATGAATAGCGCTTTAGGGGAGTCTTAGGTCCAGCAGTGGACTGCTATAGGCTGATGATGATGTTGATGATGGTGATGATGAATGTTTTGTGCCTGTAGTGTGTACACACTTCACATCTGATTTAAAACATATATAACGAACTTAATTTTAGAGCGGCTTGTTTGAGGTTATGCGAGGCTGACATTTAATTAACTTAGTTATAGTTGATAAGTTAGGTATTGGTTTATATAATTTAGTTAATGCATTGTTTTTGTTTTTTAATTTAATAATTTGATTTAATTAGTGTAAGTGGTCATTGGCCGTTCTAATTAATAAATAAATAAATAAATAAATAAATAAATAAATTATGGTTTTTTTGAGGTAAATAACTAAATGGTGATAATTCGAATATTTCTAACTCTACGCCACAGTTCTACACTGTCTGTATGTTCGTTTATTTAACGTTAAATCTCGGTGATTATATGAAACAACTACAAGAAATAACAGTTTTAACAGAGTGATAAATATTAATAGACATTCTTCAGTCGCGGTGGTTGGTAACCAGCAAAAGTACGAATAGCAAGATGCTGTCTCGTAGACTCCAAACTTAATAGCAAATCGCAAGTCGCGACTATTCAGAATGCGGCTTAATGTCATGACAGCCGGGTTTGCGGCCATCCACACGGTTATGGCGCATTGTCTCATACAAAGGAGTTAGAAACTGCTTTCTAGCAGCTAAGCCGCACCCAGAGCTTCCAATTAGCGTAATGGTGCATTAAATTGACCATTTGAAGTGACGTTTCTAAGTGTGGACACAAGACTCCCCATTATGTGTCGTCGGCCAAGCCTAGGTCTCAAAGACAAAGATTTCTTAGACGTCTGCGCATCTTATCGAGACGAATTTATCATTTTACATACGAAGCTTTCTCTAGACATAGGTACTTTTACAAGCCAAGACATAGCCAATACATTTCCAAGTAGGTATTTACTTAGAACATTTAAATGTAATGTATGTGTTGTCTTGAAAACAAACAATTTATTTGCACATCTTTGATACAAAATAGGTACATTATATCATTCAAAAGAATGTAGGTACGTAACATCGCGTAAGAATAAGTAATAAAAAGTCAATAAAAAGTAGATGAACGTTCAGAATTCACAAAGCAAATTATTTCTCGCCAATTTCTCAGAGATACCATCTCTCCGTCTCATCTAACGGCGAGAGAGAATTACATGATTTAGAGATTTCATATTCTCCTATTGTGTCCAAATTCACACAACTGTCTCAAATAATTGCTATTAATTACTTTAAATTCAATTATTTGTGTGTTCACTTGCAATTAGCTTTATCAAAGCCTTCACTTAATTGCGGATTGCGAAGAGATATAAATCGTTATGGATGTTAAACACTCGCGGGCAATATCGCAGATATATTTAAATCAATTATTGCAATATTTCAGGTGAAGGGGAATTGGGAAAAGACGTTTACCTTATTATGAATTTTAATATTTTAATATTTATAATTTAGTAGGACTACTAACAAAACCCATGTTCATGAACAATTCTCAACAACAACAGCTTATTCAATCCACTGCTGGGCATAGGCCACCCTTATAATATGGGGATAATCTCATAGTTCCCACGCTGGAGATCGCGCTTCTCGCACCATTGACGCTGCCGCTGGTCGGCGATTAAGGCATATCGCTTTGCCGTAGTCAGCCAGATGGCAGAGCCCCATTTGTTATTCAGTCGGTAAACCACGACTGAAAAAGCCGGTACCAACATCTGCCTTTCAAAGCACGGTAACTATCAGTTCTTAATACCACTAAACTGTCACCTATCCAAGTATTTTATACATAGTCGTAGGGGAGTGCTAGTAAACCACGCCATACGCGCTTCCGTGGCTAAAGATTCACAATATCTGCAAACAGATATTAATTAGCAAATAATGGTAATGAGATTGCATAATTAATGATAACGAGCCAATAACATTCAAGAAAGCATGACGTAACGAACGCGTGCGTTCCGAGACCGATTCCTCACGCGAGCCTCGGCGGGACAGCGTGAGTAGAATCCGACAAGCTTCCTCGCGTTCCACGTTTGATTATCAGTCCTGACGTTCCCTATTCAAAATGCCGAATGCACTTCCAAGCTTTCCATGTTCAGTTCGCATCACTTCCGGATTTTTCGATATTTGATAAATCGAATAAGTTTAAAAAAATTGTGGACTTGTTAAATAAATAGAGGAATGGCTTTTAGTGCGTTTACCTTAACCATAGGTGCAATGCAAATAGATCTAACTTATTTTTATGAGTGTTTTGTACTTACTAATTTAATAAACTTACTGGCTGTGTACAAAATCGAATCAATGATCATTGATCACTTATCAGACATCGTTTTTGTGAATATCTGTTATAATTTGTATTTGTCCTCACTGAATTTTAAGTAAGTACGGTACTAGCACAGGCTATAATATGCCAGCCAAGTTATAATTTTTTATTTTATAAATAAATTATGAATCTGACTTAATTTCTAATGACAAAACAAGTGATTATCACAATCAGCGGATGTGTTGCATGAAGGCTGCACCGTTTTCGATGCTGTTTCTTCACTAAATTGCATCAACCTTCTGGCGGCCTCGCTTCCAATTATCTCATTATTTTGCCAAAAATTTTGATAATCAGAGTTAATAATTTGTGTAAGTGCATAAACTAAACGGGTTCCGTCCGTTCAATTTTTATTGTTCCGGTCCGAAAACGGAACACTTGTAAATTTTATTTCAATGAAAGCCCTGACTTTTTGATAATTTTAAATTATTTGGGTCTTTGGATAATCTTAGCAAAATCATTCATCATTAAATTAATATCTTTTTAACTATTTGTAGCCCACGGCTTGGTACATATTATTTTATTTATCTCGAAAAGTCTCTGGTTATGGCTTTCGCCTCTGTCCTGCGCTCTGTGCCAGTGGTGGTGGGCAGCAAAAAATACTTACCAATAGCTTCCAAATGATAAGTAGGTACAATTAAACAAACAAGAAATAGGTAAGTTTTATAAATAAACAATGCTGGACGTTATCACACAGCTGCATGTAGCCCCAAACTCACCAGGATCTCACTCAGCATCATGTAACCATATGATTGATATACAACATTTTGTACATTATTTTCTTGTAAATACATACATATCATAGAAAACACCCAGACCCGAGAAAAATATCTGCATAACATTTGTCCCGCAACGGGAATCAAACCCCCAACCTTCTGCGTCTCAGGCAGGCCTTCGCCCACTGCGCCATTGAGGTCATTACTCATTATTTATTCCGTCTTACTGTCTTTTGTGGTCACAGAACCCAAAACAAAAACATTATACAAAAATGTAATTTTCCCAAAAAACCGCAAAACGTGGCTAATGAGCCATTTTCAGTTAATTTACCTTAATTATAATTGTAACAAAATATTTCAATGGAATTATTTTAGCCCTGACATTATGAAACTTGGTCTATTTTTGAGCTAAGTAAAAATATATTAAGTACCTACCTATATCTACACGGTGTAACTGGAAGGGTGGTTCAACGGTGGCAGGGCGATGGGGGACCTGTAACTGGAAGGGTGGTTCAACGGTGGCAGGGCGATGGGGGACCTGTAACTGGAAGGGTGGTTCAACGGTGGCAGGGCGATGGGGGACCTGTAACTGGAAGGGTGGTTCAACGGTGGCATGGTGATGGGGGACCTGTAACTGGAAGGGTGGTTCAACGGTGGCAGGGCGATGGGGGACCTGTAACTGGAAGGGTGGTTCAACGGTGGCAGGGCGATGGGGGACCTGTAACTGGAAGGGTGGTTCAACGGTGGCAGGGCGATGGGGGACCTGTAACTGGAAGGGTGGTTCTACGGTGGCAGGGCGATGGGGGACCTGTAACTGGAAGGGTGGTTCAACGGTGGCAGGGCGATGGGGGACCTGTAACTGGAAGGGTGGTTCAACGGTGGCAGGGCGATGGGGGACCTGTAACTGGAAGGGTGGTTCAACGGTGGCAGGGCGATGGGGGACCTCAATGTCTATCCGATTTTAGGCTGAATATCTCAAACCGTTCGGATTTTTTTAAATAAAAAAAGAACAGAATTTCGTACGAATGAATATCGTGAAATATTGGTTAAATAGCATTCAGGTCCGCCATTGCTTGCCATTGCAATTATCAGGAGTATGGCAGATCGTCTAATCTTGTCAGACATGTATAAACGATGGGTGGCTATTGCCATCTAGAACACTATTTTGTTTTTTTTTTTGGACTTTACCTTACGTACCTCCTTTGTTTTTTTGTTGTACGTTATTGTATTTTTTATAAATTTTTTGTGCATGTATTCATTTTTAAATATTTATATTGTCAATGGATCTCGTGTCTGAAAATAAAGATATTTACATTAATTTAATTTAATTGCTCTTTCATCATTGATCCACCTTTCCGGTTACATTGTGTATATTTCGAACGGTGGTCTATCATCCATTATATAGACGTAAGAAAATGAGTATTGCTTTTGATAACTACTATTGACGTCCAAAGGCTGAAATGATAAATAACCCGACCACAATAATATTGTACTCAAACAAACCAGCTCATGAATTGAATGATTGAATCAGGAAAACACCATCAAAATGTATACCATATACACTACTATATACCTATAAATAACGTCATGCGCTAAAACTGAAAATTATTAATAATGCTGGTAAATACATAAAATAACCTATGTATGCACCAATGTAGGAAGTTAAAATTAGGTATAGATTAACTAGGGTCTGCTCGTGGCTTATGTCGCGTTGTACCAGATTTTATGTTAACCCTAGTTTAGAAAATACATCTAGGCAAAGTTAAAAACAAACATTAAAACAAACTTTCGCGTTCATGGTATCTGTAGCACAGTGAGTAGGATAGATATTAAATTACTCTATACATCGTAATCTAAAAAAAATAATTAACTTCATTAAAATGATAAATCAAAATGTCCATGCCAAGATCTAATTAATCAACATTTGAGAACCAAAATCAACACAAAAACTAGACTCCTGTCATCAAAACATTATCAACGTCAAACAGTTTCATTAATCATTCATTAACTGACATGACCGAAACGTGGCCACCAGGTTACAGTCGCTCAGCGAGCTATGGAACGAGCTATGCTCGGAGTTTCTCTGAAGGATAGAATCCGCAACGAGATTATCCGACATAGAACTAAAGTTGTCGACATAGCTCAGAGAATTAGCAAGCTGAAGTGGCAGTGGGCTGGCCATATTGACTTGATGACAGTATACACCTGTAACCCCCCCCCCCCTAAAAATACTCCCCATAAAAACTTTCTTTTATATATTCATATGGCCATATGATGTCTAGTTTGGTTAGAACCCTACGCATATACCGTACATAACCCGCGATTCTTTTGAGGTATTTTAAAACGATTTCTCTAGCCTACCCTAAGATTATCTACCTATTCTAACACAAATTTTGATCGAAAACTCTTCCTGAACTTATTTTCTATTATTCCTATACTTATCTAACGAATTAACGGCCTAAGATTGGCGTTTTATTCTCTACTCTTGAATCTAGTGGTTTAACAGCTTATAGTTATTAAATAGTATATTAGATATGCTATCAATTAAACGTAATACATTATATTGATATAAATCTTTCATTCTGAATCTAATTCTCTTTCATACTGGCTTTAGTGATCGACGTAAAACTTGTGAATATAATTATCTTTCATACTGGCTCTGTTGATCGGCATGTGATCATGAATAGTTTTGTCTCTCATATTCTGACTCTAAATTGGCATAGGGACGCGCTCCGCCCCGCACGTCCTGTGGGTTTCGTCTCCTTACTTGGGTACCCCCCACCAAGATTTCATTTTGGGGGTTGAGAACATGCCTCATTACTGTCTGTAATTGTATGGTCAGTCTTTTGACAAGCAAAGGAGTAAGAGGGAGTGATTTTTCAGCTAAGGTGCATCAAATCACTGATATTGATAATACCTATAACTTAGGTAAAATGAAGCAGTTATTTGTCTGCTAATACAATACGAAATGTCCAAGGAATTAGATTCCTAAAATGTTAGCTTAGCTATACACTTGAATATGAAATCAATGATATATTTCACCATGATTACTGATAGTATCAAAGACTTACATTTGCCTGTCTTTGTAGCGTGAACCTTATTGGTTGTACCTCATCTATTGCGAGGATTTATTGTGTAGATAAGAACTGCATCTGCTTGTCTTAGTAGCTTCAATAGCTTGATAAAATATATCAATACCCTTATTAGGCAATCACCTCATCTTGTGCGAGGATTTTAATATGAAAACAAAGGATTCCATTCCTGGACAATTTTATACTGAATCATAGAACTTAACTGCTCATTCTCTCCAGTTAATAGGTAGATAGATAATTATATATAATATACCTTTACAGGCTAGATAGATTTTAAAACAATATATTATTGAATCTAAAAATAGAACGGCTTGGCCTGCTGGACTTAGCTAGGACGCTGCCACCATAATGATCTAGATTTTACCAATAGGCTAAATAAATTCCTGCCTGCCTACTTTGCTAGGCTTATTCAGGCAGGTTTGACTTTATAACGTAATATATATTATAGAATCTACAAAAAGGACGGCTTGGCCCGCCGGATTTAACGTGAAGAAAATACAGGACCTAGATTTAACAAATATACTAAATAAATTCCTGCCTACCTACTTTTCCTAGCCTACCATTGAACCTGAACCTACGTAGGCCCTAAAATAGCTAAGTGTGTGATTCTTTCAAAACTAGAAGTACAACCTTCTCATTTACATGTAAACGTGCGTGTCTCTCATCGGGGTGTAATGATGAGATACCTGGCTAACTGCTAGACCTAACGTCCCTATAAATATGTACGTGTACCTACCACCCTAGCCCTAAACATATAAGTGTGATAGATAAATATATAGATAAGTACGGGAAGTCTGTTACCAAGCGACCTAAGGCAACAGATGGAAAGTGGGTAGGAAGTAAGGATGAGGGAAAGATTTTCTCACTGCCGGTCAAGCAGGCTCACAAGACCGATCAGGGTGCTGACGGCTAAAGGTGTCTTGGCCGCAGTGAGAGGATGATGGAACCCCACAAAGCTAAGGGCAAGGAACGTAGCCCTTGGGTATAACACCGCAAGGTTTCCGGACTACGTTTGAAGTGATCATTCAAACAAGCCTTCTACCCTTCTCATTTACTTGCTCAATACGCATGGTCAGCAGGCTCACCAACCAATTGAAGGACGTGAAGGAGTCTTAGCCACGTATTGAGAAGCAAAGAAAGAGCAGATCATCTCTGAACTCGCTATACTCTCGTCTATTATCTGTCTTGAATTACGCATGGTCAGCAGGCTCACTAGACCAATTTAAGGGCGTGAAGGTGTCTTAGCCACGTAATAGATAATAGTCGAAAGTTCACTTTAAATTACGCTTGGTCAGCAGGCTCACTAGACCAATTTAAGGGCGTGAAGGTGTCTTAGCCACGTAATATCACTTGATAATTTACACTGAATTTACTTTACGAATTATAATCGTATAAAAATGGCGATAAGGCTTGGATGAACGATAACTTCTTGGGAACCGTGGACCGTCCGTCCGTAATTTCGCCTCGACTTATTCTTGCTCCTCCCCGTACTGATAATTGTGGAATGGTAACGCCGTACCGATTATTGTGGAATGATCCCGAATGTACCTAAATTCCCCTTTTTAAAACCTTTTTCGTTCCGCCTCATCGCATTCGAAACGCAATAACAAGTTCCGGAAGTTACGCTCAATCTAAATCTACCTCAGTCAATATTTTGATAGAAAAGTGATACATTATATAAAGTATTTCTATCAAAAGTTTATCCTTTTAATCAGTTATGAATAGTAATAATTATCTTACAGGATTTCCATTAATTTAGCGATAATAAATACCTTTCGTATTACGTTGCTTGAACTGATGGATTATTCTAAAACAGGCCATTCTGAACATTATATCTATTGCGTTAAGAGTTCATTTCATTATCTAAATTTGAGTGAACCTCCATATAGTCCCGCTTGGCAGCTCTGCTAACTCAATGATCAGACCCCTCCAGTCCAATATGGTCTTTATGTTTATAAAGTTAAGGTTTAAATTATGATTTAAAGTGTGTTTTCAACCTAAAACTTTCCACTCATTATTGTTTACGCTGCATTTTTCACAAAATGCAATAACAAAATCCGGATGTTAGCTCATTTATAATCTACCCTCATTTATATTAAATGTAGCATTTCTGTAGTTAAATTATTACAATAAAATAGTTATTGTTATGCTAACTTTATGATTATATTCATTCGTGAAATTCAAGATGTTTTATAAAGCTTTATGAATTCAATTAATCTAGCAATAATTAAATAACTTTTCTTCAGTTTGTTGATTGACCTACCCAACTATTTAGAACTAGTAATTATGGTTCTTATACTTGATACGTTAGAGTTCATATTATATTTTCAATTAATGGTTGAATCTCCTATAATTCGTTGTTTGACGTCGCTAGTGTTTTTAAATAAAGCAAGCGGTGATGCCATCTTTTTTATTTATTATGCAATATTATGTCTAAGCTTCTATAATGCATTGATTGATGTCGCTAGTGTTTTCACTCGCGTATTTTCAAATAACGCAAGCAGTGATGCCATCTATTTAATTTATTAAGCAATATTATGTCTAAGCTTCTTTAATGCATTAGTTCTTGTCGCTAGTGTTTTTGCCCGCGTATTTTCAAATAAAACAAGAGGTTTATTTATTTTCCATCGAGTTAAGAGTTAATTTTACGTTCAAAGAGACTGGTCTACCAAAAGGTTTATTTAGATACTATATTTTCCTATATTTGTGAGTGACGGAACACACCATAGGGTTCTGTTCCGTTACAGCCAACCCCCAATTTTTACGCAGGTGAGTAAATATTTAACCGAAGGAAAAATTTTAACCCATTAATTTCACAAATATATAAAATTATTTCATTGATAAGTCATTTAACTAAGTACAAATTTCTAATTTGCTAACATTTGAATCCAAATATTTGAATTGGCGTCTGTATGTAAATATGTTGTGTGTTCTTACAATATGTTAATGTGTTTAAACTGAAATATAAACAAGCATCAATGAGCATTAAATTTTTATTATAGAATAATATTCAAAGTCTTTATCTCTTGTTGAATTCAGATTCTTCGAAAAAGGAACTTGGTTGTGAAGCAAATCAATCCTAATGATTTGATGTAAGAGCATCCCATTTACCTCTTTTCCTCAGTAATACGAACACTTACACCACCTTCTCTCAAACCCGAATTCATCAAGAGCATTTAAGCTCTTTAACTAAATTAAAACTTGTTTAATATCACAGAGCATGTATAGTGTGCGTAAATTTCTTTCGTGCGTGTAGAGTAGGACTCTTTATGAGATCAGCTATATTAGAATATGCTGATGAATGTCTTCCGACTTAACCTAACACCAAACTTCCCCATAAAAGGTCCTTGTATGTATTCTTAAATGTTATTTGCATTCAAAGTCAACAAACCGTTTCTAGTCATGTTATTGATTAATCATCTAGGCCCTCCATAATTTTTTTTTTCTATAAACACTACACTTGCATTGCATTAACTTTCATTGCCATTCACGCCACCTTAAACAACTAATCAACGCATTGAAACCAGAAACTACGAAAAAAAATTGTACTGTTTCTCTAACAGCCAAAACCTTGTTGAATGTAACGAAACAACCCCCCAGTTGGGTAATCCCACTCACGTTTCACCGCATTTTATTTTTAAATTTAATTAATTTTGGTTTAATGTTTGTATTTGACAAACGTCAAACCCAAATCAATCAAATTCAAACTGAAAACTAGCAATTTATTTGATTTTTGCAGTTCACTAAATTGTTTATCTTAAAATATTTCCTTTCCCTTTTTGAAATGTATGCTATATTTTATTTAAATTATTTTATTTACTTACTTGATATGGTTTAACTTATCCACTATCTATAAATTAAGCTCAGGTAGTCATCTAATCTGATTTTCTATCTATTTGACAGACTGAATGACGTTTATAGCGACGTTTTTTTTTCTATGTATAATTGTCAGTTTTTCTTAGAAAGAATACTCACTTATTTTAAAACTTCTAGGTGTTAACTAACAATAATTTGTTAATAACTCTTTTACTACTATAATCTAAGAGTACTAACTTATAATTAACTTTAAATTAGATTTCCGGTAATTTTGTCTTAAATTAGATTATAATTAATTTTCTAGATTTTTATGTTACTTTTTGAAAATAAGTTTTGATATAACTTTCAATTACTTCAGTTCTTTTCCCAAAACAAAAGAACTGAAGAAATTGCTAACAACGAATACTTCCTAATCTCTACTTTAATTATTTTCTATGTAAATAGTACCATACAATGTAAGTAGATCCTATTAGATATGGCTTAAATGAGCTATACCTACCTTCTTTATTTCGACCTACGAGTATGTGCTGAACCCAAACTAATAACCAAATAGAGGCGTTCAAGTTAATTTTAGATTCATATAATGTAATCTTATCCCATGTCAATATTTAATCCCCATAATCCGCCTGATCCAAAAAATCGAAATAAAATATTCTAAATTATTTGAATTGTTTTTCATTTATTTCAATCTATTTTCATTTATCTTATTTATTTCGCTTGATGACAGTTTATTTCGAATTATTTGTATTTGTTTTATTAGGTATATTGGAATATTAAAAGAATATATATTTATTTTGTAAAAGGGCTTCAATTATTTCCGATATAATTGACAATTCCTACTATACTAACATATCTATATGTACCTCTGATTACTTATTTCATTATTATTTTCAATAAAATTAATGAAAATGAACTTAATATAAAGTATTACGACAAAACTTTAAATATCAACCCCCATTTTTTTAAACTAAACCGTATTTATGATTTGTTTCTATTATTTTAAATTGCAACCCCCCATTAATTGAACTAAACCGTAACTGTGATTTGTTTCTGTTTTTAAATATCAACCCCCCATTAATGAAACTAAACCGTAACAAGGTTTTGTTTCTGTTTTTAAATACCAAACCCCCAAATATTAAACTAAACCGTAACAATGTTTTGTTTCTGTTTTTAAATACCAGCCCCCCATTAATTAAACTAAACCGTAACTTATGTTTTGTTTTTGAACTTAAATAGTAAACTACTGAAATACTTAAATAGTGAACTAAACTGCTTTTATAAATTAATGAAACCAAAATATTTAACAAAAGACAAATGACCTAGGCTCTAAACTACAAAACTGCAAACCTAGTTTTATTCCGTTCTATCTATCTGAATTTTATCCGAACTGTAAAATATCTATCTGCCTAATAGTAGATATAAGTGAAAACTAAATTGCATTTTTAAATTAACGAAATCATAATATTTAATAAAAACGACCCAAATTCTAAACGTTCTATCTATATAAATCATACATATGCAAACGGTGAAATAAGTATCCACCTAAAGTAGATGTAAGTTATAAGGTTCCTATTAAAAAAAACAATGTTGAGGAAAGCGGTGTACCGGTAAAAACTTTCATTAGTAGTATCAGTAGTTATGAGAGTTAATGGTTAAATTTAGACTACCTTAAAACAAGCCACTACCTACCCTAGAATGAACGCTTGGAAATTTTAATAAAAGTATTGTACGAACCTACCTTCCTATCACGTTATGCAAGTAAATTAAGTGTAACTTACCTACCTTCCTATAACGTTATGAAAGTAAATTAAGTGTAACTTATCTCAATTATCTACCTGCCTCAGTATTTTATCTTACCTAGTTATGTTGTGTTACATTAACATAATATTTATCGTACATAACTTACAAACCAAACCTATCACCAATGAGTAAGTAAGTAGCTCAGGCTAGCCGAAAATCGAAATGAAGGAGAGGGCGTGATTCTACGACTACCTACTACTTCAAGTAGATACTATGCTTATTTCAGTATCTAGTTGTCTCCCAAACTCGAGAAGTCCTAATGCATGAATACTACCTACTTACAAAATTTTACGAAAACAACTGTTTCTATTTTTATTTTATGTGAAATCTTACGAATACAGAAATTTAGGTTATGAATTTTAATATGTAAACACGTCTATCTCTTTCTTAAACTAAAAATAAAGTGCTGAACAATTTTAGGTGAAACTCCGCACTTGGCCAGTTCCAATTTAGGAATCCACACAAGCGAATCCGCAGACGTTTACCAGTAATAATCTAAACTAACTCCCTTCCTATCGCAACATAAAATAAACTAAGTGCTGAACTAATTTAGGTGAAACTCTGCATTTGGGCAGTTCCAATTTAGGGATCCACACGAGAACTACTAAGTTGCATTTACCTAACTCTTTCCCAAGAGTCAGAAACCAACAACCTACAGAGAGAGAGAGAGAGAGAGAGAGAGAACCTACATCCCTACGCGTCATCAACGGCCCCCCCTCCAAACTGTGTCTGAACGAAAAGTTGCTGAACTACTTATGACTCCGAAAACTTTCTACAAATTTTATTTTCACCGAAATATAAAACTAAGTAATCTACGAAACAACATTTTCTAGACTTATTTTTACAGAACTAAACGACGCCACGAGCGTTTTTGCAAACTTTTTTTTTTAAATAAACTACGCCTCGATCGTTTTTACAGACTTTAATTTTTTTAACTGAAGCTACGCCACGAGCACTTGTTTTGTTTATTTTATTTTCGTGTAATGAGCTACCCCACGAGTAAGTTTCCGATTTTATTTTTACGCCACGAGCACCTTTATCCAACTACTAGACGATCACGGCCTATGTGCACTAACACTGTCGGACGTAAAATGGCAATCTAGCCTAACCCACGTTCTTGCTAAATTTCAGTCTATTATATGTTAAATTATCACCTGTACTATTAGTTATTCTGCGTATAAACTTAAGAATATACGTATCTATTTATTACTTTATCTCATTATCCTATTATTATCAATCAAGTTTTGGAATAAGAATCTGAACCCTACGAATAATCTGCGACTAAAAGTAACACCATCAGTTCAAAGAAGTTCACTGCTTGAATTTTAAATAAATATACCGACACTGAGCTACCTACTTTAAACTATTTTTTTGCTACTTATTTTAGAGTAGGTAGTACTACTTACTTAATCGTTTTAAAACCTCTCCTCTATACGCGGCAACAAATTGTGCGAAATAATTCCGCACTGTACACTACTTATAACTATACCTAAGCAAATCTTCAAACCTACATAATTTCTCAAATATGTACATACTTCTTACATTTTATGTAGAATCTTAACAGATAATAACACTAAATTATGTTAAATCAATAATCTATACTGCTAAAATAAACCGCATTACTTGTATTAATACCAAATCCTGTTCACGGCACGCTAAATTGTAACCCCCCCCCCTAAAAATAACTCTATTAAATAATTATTTAGTTTTTAAATTTCAAGCCATGGAAAGTCAACGTGGTAACCCTACGCATGCCCTGTACATAACCCGTGATTCTTTTGAGGTATTTTAAAACGATTTCTCTAGCCTACCCTAAGATTATCTACCTATTCTAACACAAATTTTGATCGAAAACTCTTCCTGAACTTATTTTCTATTATTCCTATACTTATCTAACGAATTAACGGCCTAAGATTGGCGTTTTATTCTCTACTCTTGAATCTAGTGGTTTAACAGCTTATAGTTATTAAATAGTATATTAGATATGCTATCAATTAAACGTAATACATTATATTGATATAAATCTTTCATTCTGAATCTAATTCTCTTTCATACTGGCTTTAGTGATCGACGTAAAACTTGTGAATATAATTATCTTTCATACTGGCTCTGTTGATCGGCATGTGATCATGAATAGTTTTGTCTCTCATATTCTGACTCTAAATTGGCATAGGGACGCGCTCCGCCCCGCACGTCCTGTGGGTTTCGTCTCCTTACTTGGGTACCCCCCACCAAGATTTCATTTTGGGGGTTGAGAACATGCCTCATTACTGTCTGTAATTGTATGGTCAGTCTTTTGACAAGCAAAGGAGTAAGAGGGAGTGATTTTTCAGCTAAGGTGCATCAAATCACTGATATTGATAATACCTATAACTTAGGTAAAATGAAGCAGTTATTTGTCTGCTAATACAATACGAAATGTCCAAGGAATTAGATTCCTAAAATGTTAGCTTAGCTATACACTTGAATATGAAATCAATGATATATTTCACCATGATTACTGATAGTATCAAAGACTTACATTTGCCTGTCTTTGTAGCGTGAACCTTATTGGTTGTACCTCATCTATTGCGAGGATTTATTGTGTAGATAAGAACTGCATCTGCTTGTCTTAGTAGCTTCAATAGCTTGATAAAATATATCAATACCCTTATTAGGCAATCACCTCATCTTGTGCGAGGATTTTAATATGAAAACAAAGGATTCCATTCCTGGACAATTTTATACTGAATCATAGAACTTAACTGCTCATTCTCTCCAGTTAATAGGTAGATAGATAATTATATATAATATACCTTTACAGGCTAGATAGATTTTAAAACAATATATTATTGAATCTAAAAATAGAACGGCTTGGCCTGCTGGACTTAGCTAGGACGCTGCCACCATAATGATCTAGATTTTACCAATAGGCTAAATAAATTCCTGCCTGCCTACTTTGCTAGGCTTATTCAGGCAGGTTTGACTTTATAACGTAATATATATTATAGAATCTACAAAAAGGACGGCTTGGCCCGCCGGATTTAACGTGAAGAAAATACAGGACCTAGATTTAACAAATATACTAAATAAATTCCTGCCTACCTACTTTTCCTAGCCTACCATTGAACCTGAACCTACGTAGGCCCTAAAATAGCTAAGTGTGTGATTCTTTCAAAACTAGAAGTACAACCTTCTCATTTACATGTAAACGTGCGTGTCTCTCATCGGGGTGTAATGATGAGATACCTGGCTAACTGCTAGACCTAACGTCCCTATAAATATGTACGTGTACCTACCACCCTAGCCCTAAACATATAAGTGTGATAGATAAATATATAGATAAGTACGGGAAGTCTGTTACCAAGCGACCTAAGGCAACAGATGGAAAGTGGGTAGGAAGTAAGGATGAGGGAAAGATTTTCTCACTGCCGGTCAAGCAGGCTCACAAGACCGATCAGGGTGCTGACGGCTAAAGGTGTCTTGGCCGCAGTGAGAGGATGATGGAACCCCACAAAGCTAAGGGCAAGGAACGTAGCCCTTGGGTATAACACCGCAAGGTTTCCGGACTACGTTTGAAGTGATCATTCAAACAAGCCTTCTACCCTTCTCATTTACTTGCTCAATACGCATGGTCAGCAGGCTCACCAACCAATTGAAGGACGTGAAGGAGTCTTAGCCACGTATTGAGAAGCAAAGAAAGAGCAGATCATCTCTGAACTCGCTATACTCTCGTCTATTATCTGTCTTGAATTACGCATGGTCAGCAGGCTCACTAGACCAATTTAAGGGCGTGAAGGTGTCTTAGCCACGTAATAGATAATAGTCGAAAGTTCACTTTAAATTACGCTTGGTCAGCAGGCTCACTAGACCAATTTAAGGGCGTGAAGGTGTCTTAGCCACGTAATATCACTTGATAATTTACACTGAATTTACTTTACGAATTATAATCGTATAAAAATGGCGATAAGGCTTGGATGAACGATAACTTCTTGGGAACCGTGGACCGTCCGTCCGTAATTTCGCCTCGACTTATTCTTGCTCCTCCCCGTACTGATAATTGTGGAATGGTAACGCCGTACCGATTATTGTGGAATGATCCCGAATGTACCTAAATTCCCCTTTTTAAAACCTTTTTCGTTCCGCCTCATCGCATTCGAAACGCAATAACAAGTTCCGGAAGTTACGCTCAATCTAAATCTACCTCAGTCAATATTTTGATAGAAAAGTGATACATTATATAAAGTATTTCTATCAAAAGTTTATCCTTTTAATCAGTTATGAATAGTAATAATTATCTTACAGGATTTCCATTAATTTAGCGATAATAAATACCTTTCGTATTACGTTGCTTGAACTGATGGATTATTCTAAAACAGGCCATTCTGAACATTATATCTATTGCGTTAAGAGTTCATTTCATTATCTAAATTTGAGTGAACCTCCATATAGTCCCGCTTGGCAGCTCTGCTAACTCAATGATCAGACCCCTCCAGTCCAATATGGTCTTTATGTTTATAAAGTTAAGGTTTAAATTATGATTTAAAGTGTGTTTTCAACCTAAAACTTTCCACTCATTATTGTTTACGCTGCATTTTTCACAAAATGCAATAACAAAATCCGGATGTTAGCTCATTTATAATCTACCCTCATTTATATTAAATGTAGCATTTCTGTAGTTAAATTATTACAATAAAATAGTTATTGTTATGCTAACTTTATGATTATATTCATTCGTGAAATTCAAGATGTTTTATAAAGCTTTATGAATTCAATTAATCTAGCAATAATTAAATAACTTTTCTTCAGTTTGTTGATTGACCTACCCAACTATTTAGAACTAGTAATTATGGTTCTTATACTTGATACGTTAGAGTTCATATTATATTTTCAATTAATGGTTGAATCTCCTATAATTCGTTGTTTGACGTCGCTAGTGTTTTTAAATAAAGCAAGCGGTGATGCCATCTTTTTTATTTATTATGCAATATTATGTCTAAGCTTCTATAATGCATTGATTGATGTCGCTAGTGTTTTCACTCGCGTATTTTCAAATAACGCAAGCAGTGATGCCATCTATTTAATTTATTAAGCAATATTATGTCTAAGCTTCTTTAATGCATTAGTTCTTGTCGCTAGTGTTTTTGCCCGCGTATTTTCAAATAAAACAAGAGGTTTATTTATTTTCCATCGAGTTAAGAGTTAATTTTACGTTCAAAGAGACTGGTCTACCAAAAGGTTTATTTAGATACTATATTTTCCTATATTTGTGAGTGACGGAACACACCATAGGGTTCTGTTCCGTTACACACCCAACTGACCTCTGTTTGAAGCTGACTTTGCGGAAGTTAGGAATTGATTTGTATGATTCATTAATCGTAACGATCATTAATTAGTATAGGCAGATGACCGACCATGACCTTCTGATGCATTATGGCAACATTACATAGTGTACGTTATCATCATCATCCACAACCCGACTTAACCCACTGCTGGGTAAACCCCTTCCTTTGCGCATGCCAATCTCCACGGTTCGGTTAGATGGAGTGGGCTTCAGCATCTGTATCATCCACAAAAAGACATTTGTTGGCGTGTGGAGCTGACTAAGTCACAGGCTTCCTTCACCTACATGGTATTGAAACACGCACAATCTATATAGGTGCGTGTTCGACATTCCAACCAGACCTTCGAGACCTCAAATCCTAACTAATATTATTAACGCGAAAGTAAGTATATTTATTGATTAAAATTTAATCATCATGAAATTTCGTATGAACGTTTTCAGGGTTTACATCAAAGGACCTAGGGTACTTTTCATGTAAAAAAGTACTGTTCTCGAGGGAGAGAAAATAACTTTAACGCAAGTGAAGCCGCGGGCGGACTTGACTAGCTGTCAAGAAATAAAACCACTTAAAAACCCACCAAAAAGTGTAATAAATAATAATAATAATAAATAAATAAATAATTAATTAATAAATTAGGTTTATTTTTCTTTTTTGGTTTTCTTTTAATGGTTATAATTAGCGGGGCTTCGCATAAGCATAAAAAATCTGATCCAACATATTTGGTTTCCATGAAAGTAACTTCAATAAAGTTTATAGGTTAAAATATAACTTTTTTTAAATACATAGGTAATAATTAACAGTTTGGGTAAAATTAAGTTCTCTCCCTGACTATTGTAGTGCCCATCAGGGGGCAGAAGTTACCTTTATACCTACCACCTGTATCGTGATCATCTTTGGATACAATAGACTAGATGTCCGAAAAAATCTATTTAGTCCGTCATTTACATTATCAAAAAATATTGGACACGTATTTTTTCTTTTGTCAATTATCAACAAATGACAAAGATATAGTGCGATGAAGTTCCGCGTGACGTCACGGGTACATTTTTTACAAACACGTGACGTCACGAGTCCTCACTCCCAAACATTGACGCTCTATTATAAATAGCTTTGTCAATTTCTATTGATTCGATCATCGATTCGATTAATAAAAAAAATACGCGTCCAATATTATTTGGTAATCTAACGGACGGACTAATTAGGATTAATATTTTTTACCCAGGGGCATCATCCCTATTCTTGAATACAGGCTTTAACATTATTTAACATTTCACAGTATATTTGAATTGTAATTATTTATGATTTATCGTGTTCAATGATCAAACTTGATATTTTTTATAGTTATTACGAAATTTACCATAACTAAACAGAACCTCTAATCGAAGTGCTCCCGGCTAAAACATAATCAAAAAAAGTACATCCATTCACACGAGTAAATTGCGCGCGTTGGACAACTGCGCCCCGAGCGAGTGATAAACATCGAATGTTTAATCGATTACGACGAATCGAATTGAGTTAGGCTGGTGCAGACGGTTCGGTTGTAACGCTGTCAGCGTTATTAATATAAGGAATGAATGGTTCACAGACATATTGATTTATATAATTAGCACATTCTTACTGATATTTTGTTTTTGTAGGCGATCGCGTACAGTATATTCGTAACTTTAAAATTCGTTCTTTTACCTTATAATTGTGCCAAAATAGTTTCTAATCCAATTGATAAAATCTTGAGAATAGTATGTACCTATATGTTTTGACAAGATTATCAAATCCTAACTTCCAAACTAATATTATTAATAAAGTCAGTTCGTTTGTTACGCTTTCACCATTAATATAAAATTCACATATATACGTTGTCAAGGGTATATAAAAGGACATATCGTTGTTTTTATCCAGAAAAATAAGTTTTAGCGCGAGTGGAATAACGGGCAATAATAAATAAATAAATATACGGGACATCTCATACACGGTCAACAGATCCCAAACTAGGCAGAGCCTGTACTATGTACCAGAGACTCATAATTGATAAATAAAACACCCAGACACAGAATAAACATCCATGTTCACCACACAAATGTTTGTCCTGGGCGGGAATCAAACCCACGACCTGTAGCTCAGAAGTCAGAGTTACTACCAACTGAGCTTCGAAGCCAGTAAATAGCTAGTACTTAATATGATGTGCGCTGAAAAGAACTGGCTTTTTCCCGCATCGTGTGTTACTGTCTTAGGTCTTCACTTTCGCTGCTAATTGTCCGATAAATATGTAATTATGAGCGAACGCACCGATAGAAAGTACTAGCTCGCTCTCACGGTCGGCGAGCTCCCGTCCTCGTCGTCTACGCTTACGTACTACGTATTAGTACTCACCTAGGTACTTATGGTAAGACACGTATGTCTACGTATCGATGTGTTACCATTGTGAGCTACAAGATCAACACCACACCACACCAGCCTTTATCAGTCCACTGTTAGACATAGGCTTCCCCTAATAAAGGAAGATATGCCCATAATCCCCACGCTGGGCATGCAGGTTGGGGATCGCCAGGCACAGCTTCTCGCCAGGCACAGCCCGTCGGTGGCCAGGGCATTTAGCTGTGCCAATGTAGGCTGTGCTATGCCGCAATCAGCCGGCCGCCAGAGCCCCGTTCATTGTTTAATTGCACCACGTGCAGCTGAGGTTGGCTTGGGTTCCGAAGATGCGAGTTGGAACCCCGTACACCATTATATAAATAAGATCACTATAGCAAAATTAAATGGAATTTTTGATTAAGTACGAAACGTTGAGAGCTATTTATTCAGGTAACAAATTAAGAATTGCGGTTGGCATGTTGTACAGACTAACGTATACTAGGTACTACTATTACTACGTATACTTAGTACTGTACTAATTGTAATTAGTACTCTAATCAGCCGGTAACACCCATTGCTGAGCAAAGACTATCTATCTATCTATCTATTCAGCCGGTAGCACCCACAGCTGAGTAAAGACCTCTTCTCTATCACGCCACTCCTGACGATAAAAGACTAACTACTTCGAATAAAATAAAAAAATATTTGTATATATTTCATTTAATTTCCCTGCCTTTTTTAACCGATTTCAAAAAGGAGGAGGTTCTCAATTCGTCTGAATCTTTTTTTTCGACTTTTTTTTATGTATGTTCACCGAAAACTCCATAAATTGTGGTTTCCGATTTTAAAATTCTTGTTTTGTTTAAAAGATGCTTCACAGGTGGTCCCACATAAATTCCTGAGGGATTGGTACTTTTTCCGGAAAACTCAAAAAACCTCATGCTTACTTGTAATTAACCGACTTCAAAAAGGAGGAGGTTCTCAATTCGTCGGAATCTTTTTTTTTCGCCCTATGATCACCAATATCTCCGTCAATTGTGAACCGATTTTCATAATTCTTTAAGGCAAGAAGTAAGAAGTGATTTATTTGAAGTCGGTATTTGAATTTACTACCTTGTGTTCACATGTCTTTTGGCAAATAAATATCTTTATCTTTATCGGTTTTTTTTTAAGTTCTACTTGTTAATGGAACTATTTCGATTTTAATTTTTGTTATAATACTTGCAGCTGATACACAAGCAAGCACATGACCCACCAATGTTAAGTGGTAACTTTTTACTAAAACAACGTATTGCATCGTAGATCACGTATGTTTGGAACTTGCCCTATGATGCAAAGTGCACCCATCAACTTGAAGTATGAAGGTGTTAGCCATCATGTGCCTGTAATGTCACCGGCGCCGGCGCACACACTCTTCGAACCGAAACACAGCAATGCTGCTTTACGAAAGAAACATGCCTACCTATCTACTACCTATCGATCTCGATTTCTTTGTTTTTTGCACTCATAAACATTTCTTGTAAGTTATTCATCAAAGTTACCTCGAAATGGCGTAATAAATCCCACACACGCAACAACTAGAAAGTAAATTGATAGTTTTTACACAATTTTGTTGTTATGTATAATCTTTGTTTACGCAATATTTACGGATAATTAACTCTCGTTATGTACATTTATTCAGATCGTTATATTTTGTATTTACATAGCCGCTGGATAGCAAAAGGCTAAAGATTGTCCCCAGCAGTCGTCTATATTTACTGGTGGAAACAAGCAATTATCAATACTTATTGTTTATTTATTAAGAAGTCGTAGACCAAAAGAGTTTCACTACCTATCTAAATAAATAAACAGAAAAATCTATGTTCTAAAAAGTGGTAGAACAAAAAAGTTCAATCTAAAAAATTTAAAATGTTTCCTTCTTCATGTTCTTGTTGCAAACATCTATTCAACAACTATTTATATTACGGGGTTGACATAGCCATTATTGACTAAAACTCTCAGGTTTAAATAAAGTGAAAATAATCTATAGACTGAAAAAAATGTAGGATATGTTGAAATTTAGTGTCCAAAAAAAGGAAAACACTTCTAAGCGGACGAAGTTACGGGGCGTCCACTAGTACAGTATGTGTAGAATCAACCGGAATTGAAATCTGGAACTTTAATTTAGTTGACTCCATTTTGGGACCAAGTCCAAGTTGTCGAAAATGTATTATTTGAAACCAATTCGAAATAATTACAATAATTATCAAGTGGACTATTTGCCTTCGTCGTGATTATATCCTGCACTAATAATGCCTTGTAAAATATCAATTTGCCTAATTATTTCGTCTAATTAAGTTAGATGTGGGACGCTGGAGCCCATAATTATTGTGTTCTCGCTCTAGAGTCATAATTTATGTTTTATTGAACTCGGCATTATATTATGAAGTTGAAATGTAACTTGAAAGTTTTGCTTTGTTTCAAGTATACATGCCTGTTACATGCCAGTTTATGTGATGGTTAGCGATACTCAGACCCACTGACTACTTGTCACTTAAAACAGTATTGGTGAAGTTAAAGAGGGCCTTAAAGAAGTTAAACAGTAGATATTGTTGGTTATAGTCCACACCACCAAGGCGGATTGGATTGTACTACCACTTGTGTTGTCCTCTTATCGTATTGCAGTCGGTTATATAAATAATGCTATCACACAGTATCTGAATCCCCAAAATAAGCAGAGCTTGTATTATTGGAACCACATGACTGATATACTACGAGCTTATATTCCTTTCTTTCCATGGTATGGACAATAGACTAGCATGGTATGGACATGTGATGACGAGGGATGGAAACCATGTGACTAAAAGAGTGATGAGTATGAATGTAACTGGATGTACGAGTAGAGGGAGGCCGAAGAAGAGATGGATGGATTGTGTGAAAGAGGATATGAGAGTGAAAGAAGTGAGTACAGAGTTGACAGCCGATAGGAGTGAATGGAGAAAGAAAACATGTTGTGCCGACCCCACCTAGAGTGGGATAAGGGCAGGGAAATGATGATATTCCTTTCTTTCCAAATACATACATTCTACAAAGAACAAACCCATACTTTAGACAAATATCTACAAATAATGCAAACATTTGTCCCTCGGCGCGAATCGAGCGAACAACCTTCTGCATTTTAGGCGGACCTTCGCCCACTACGCCACAGAGGCTGTCGGAATAAAAACAAAATAAACATTGATGCCTGATTTTCTTTCAAAATATCTGTAGACAAATACAGATCACTCTATTTGATAAATTTTCTTACAAAGTAGACTGAAGGTCACTGACTGATATTCGTACCTTTAACTACCTACCTTTATATAGGAACTTCTTGAGATTGTAGTAAAAGCTCTCACAATAGGTGGTGGCATGATGAACGAGTTACGGAGGCTGCGCGCGCAAGGTCGAGTCGTGGGCGCCACCGGTCATGCGCGTGGGCAGAACCACGCTTACATCTAAACTAGTTGCCTTTATAGCATGATAAAACAACATTATATTGATACATTATTATAGTAATGGGTGCCCTGCGACTTCGTGCAGATATTTTCTCCGTCGCAACCCTAGGGCTGAAATCAAGGAATTTCCATTTTCTTTAAATGCATCACCATACCCTCCTAATTTCAAGTCTCTAGATCTCACAGTTCAAGTTATGCGTTGATTGTCAGTCTTAAAGTAAGAAAGTCAGTTGTATTACAGTTTTATATATTCCGATAAATAGTAAATTATCTTTGACTCTTGCAGTTCTGTTTGATAACAGTATACAAATACCTTGACCTATTCGACTGTGGAAAAATAATGATAAAAGCGATGATGAAGAACGTTATCTCATTTTGAGTGCACGAACACCGCTCACAGACACACGCAGCATTAGATCGTGTTAACTTATGGAAAATAGTTGTCGTCTGTCCTGCCTGACGATAGATGATACTACGATAACTCAAGGGAGAGCAAAAGTATGAAACATGCTCTCTTAGTCTCCATATTACTAACGATCTTGTAGACTTCGAGCAAAATAAGATTATCTCGATGTCTGTATTGATCTGTATCCTAAGCGTAACGAAAAATGTTGGCCAATGACAAAGCATTATTTTAAATCTACGTTTTATCATACTTTGACGCTAGTCTTCGTTACAATCCGTTATCACGACTCACAACACACAGATTTTTCATTTTCATACATTAGCTCACGTCACGCAAATGTAAAAATACTCTTAGTTCTCCCAAAGTCCTTCTTTGCTACTTTAAAGAGTTTGGGTCAGATCAGCAAAGCAAAATAATATCTCAATATGGGGGCGTCAGTCAATAACCTTTTTTCCTCCACCTAAAATTAAGGTCATTTGTTTGTACCATATCGTTTGTATCCCCAACTCGCATGCCCAGCGTGGGGATTATGGGCATATCCACCTTTTCTAGGGGAGGCCTATGTCCAGCTGTGGACGATATAGGCTGGTGTGGTGGTGGTGTAGTTTGTACAGTACCTACTCGACGTCTCTACCGTAGTTTTTCTTGGTAACTCTGTTTTACCCGTCCCCACGAGCATGAAAATAATGAATAATAGTTTTATGTATGATATAATCAGTGTACAGCCCGATGGAAGACGAGGTCTTGGTTGGCCAAGAAAGCGATGGCGGGACGAGCTCGAGGCATTCGAGAGAGGATGGTGGGATATCTCGAAGGATAGAGATGGTGGGCGAAATTTGAGGGAGACCTTGGCCCAGCAGTAGGACGATGCAGGTTCATAAAAAAATAACCAGTGTGATGGAAGCCTATGCTTTCATTCTGGTAGTTTGTCATTGTTTAGTATCTGGCGAAGTATTTGGTCGCAAATATGATATAAGTAATCATACAGGTAATCAGTAGTAATGATTATTTTTATGTGAAATCAGTAGGTAATTAATGTGTTGTAGAGTATCAACTAAGGTATTTACTAAATTGAAGGGCGTTCTTCGATACAAAGGACTGATGAGTATGACCTCAGCTTGATTGTACGATCATCGAGATATCGATCTATTGAGACTAATCGATTGAAGGTCTGCCGTGACGAGTCCGGAACGTCGCGGCGTCGCCGGACATTTTCGGCCGGCCGGATAATTTTCTATAGCTTTATGAATAAATAAATAATATTTTTTTAGTTTTTTAGAGGTAATAATTTTCTTTTTCGTAAAATGAATTCTAATCAGCTCATAGCTTCTCGCGTCGTAAATGGAAGAAAAGTAGTCTTAGTTTTCCTTTTATACTTGTTATGGGCAAGCTGTTGACCTCTACACTTTGAAGATTCACTGAATTTTCGACAGTCGGCGTCTTCAAAATTGTTGATGAAAAAAAATACATGTAGACTAGTAGTTACTTTAGAAGTTGGTAGGTAATATTGGAAACTTTATACTAATGTGCATTATTTATTGTTTCAGGTAAGACATCACGTTATCCACTCACTTATTTCAGGGTGTACAGGGTGAGTAAATGCAACCTTCACGATTGCAAGGACTTGGAGCCCTATTTTTGTCTTCTAGCTTCTATCGCGGACAATGCCAGCTAACCTTCTATAACATGCAATTATCCACATTAAACTACCTATTTATCTAACGTGTAACATTTAAATGTAAAGAAATTAGATATCATATTTCTTCGCTTGTTGCGCAATGGCGCTCATCAGGGGAGGCCTATGTCCAGCAGTGGACCTCTGTAGGCCGATGATGATGATGATGATGAATTCCATCGCAATTCTTTAACTCACCTGTGTTTTTGATGGTAATTACAAATATTTGATTTCGTTCAATTATTCTCATTTCTACGACACGCGTTAATCTTAGCTATGTTTTCACATTCGCCGAAATTTTACTATACGTTTATGATTTGTAATTCTTTGTACGGTTTGCAATAAAGATATATCTATCTATCTTTGATCCCAAATGTTGAAATATTTGAGGTTCGCTCTCTGAAGTAAACTTGTACGGCGACAAAAGTAGTATTTAGTATACTTACACTCAACTGCTTGTATGCTTCGAGATAAATCTGAACGAGACATCATAGATTTTCTATTGTGTCTGGAATCACAGCAGAAAATGTTAATGTTTGTTTGTACTTATGCACTGACTTCAGATGCGTGACTGTATGTATTCAGGCTAATTAAATAAATAAATAATGCTGGACACTACCATACAGCATCATGTAGGCCCAAACTAAGCAGAGCTTATTATGGAAACCACATGACTGTTAAACTACTTAGATACATTTCAACATATTATACATAGAAAAACACCCAAACAAAATGAGATGGAGAAGTAAAACTAACTTTTTACCTAAAAATGCAGATAGACAGCAGGTCCAACGGAAACAGATAGTTTCCTCAGAATTAATAACTAATTAAATTACAATAATTAATGTCAATTACGAAATAGTGCCTTCAGTTAATCTGAGGACACGCACTTCGATACGGTTTCTAGAAAACCGTTGGGCAAGAGGCTCTACCGAGTGTACTCAAGGTCACGTGTCGACATCCTAGAGACTTGCAGATAGGCTCCTTATCACCAGGGCAGGACATTCAGTTTAACTGCTGCACTCACAGATAATTTTATAGGTTAGCTTTTGTCCGCGACTTCACTCGCTTTAATTTATGTTACTAGCATGTGTGGTTACCTGGATATAACAATTGTTGTTGTTACACCAGCCTGTTCAGTCCACTGCTGGACATAGGCCTCCCTTAAAAGAAGGGGGATATGCCCATAATCCATGCGGGTTGGGGATCGCAGGGTATAACTTCTCACATCACAGACGCTGCCTCACGTCGGCGGCCAAGGCATTTAGCCGTACCAGTGTTTGCCTGCGCTATGCCGCAATCAGCCGGCTGCTAGAGCCCCGTTTAATAGTTAGCAGAGTGCAGCACGTGCAGGTGACGTTGGCTTGGGTTCCGGAGATTTCGGTTGGAACCCCTTACACCGCCCGGTACCCAGATAAAAGTAGCATATATGTGTTGTGTCAATCCAGGTCTTATTCTATGTATATTCCAAGTTTCATCAAAATTCGTTCTTATCCCGGTACATCGCGAGCGAACCCGGGGGCGGAAGCTAGTATAATAATAAATATCAACTAAGTATTTCGCTGACTGCGCTTCATCAGAAAGTCATATTTTGCAGTATTTTTGCATAATTTTAGCATCTTAGTTAATCAGCCGGCGTGAGTCACGGTGAGACGCCTCACACTGTGCAAACAGCTCATTGTGCGGACTCAAATTAATGACGTTATTGTATTCCATAACCTTAATGTGTGTTCTCTTGAAGCACCTGCCTTGTAGAAAGTGTTCACAAGAAACCTATGACTTATTAACAGTGATCGGCATAGGTAGTGCTATTCACGGGAATTAGTGACCGTGAAGTTAACATGGATATGCAGTCTAAATCCCGGGAAATATATTTCCTATGGTTTTTTTAGGAATTCGTATTTTACATAATAGGTACCTAGCTTTATGCAAATACATATTGTATTGGTCACAAAGTCATCCCTTTCGCTCACGCTTTTGTAGTTTATCGTGGGTGAGGTAAGGACTTGGTTTCACTTAACGCACCCATTTGCAGTGAGTACCTTCATACACAATACGCGGGGCTGTTTATGTGACAGGGACAGAACTACACGCGGGCGTGGGAGAGAAAAGGCGCCCTTCATCTCAGACTCTCGCGCAGGTGTAGTGTGAGAGAGAAGGACTGTAGTCCTCGTCTATTTGTCTCATTCGACTACTGCTCACTCTTGTTCTTCGGTTCTTAGAGTGCGTACGTGTGATTTAAATGCTACTATTGTTTGACCCAGGCTAGTTTAACGGATTTTTGATTAATTTCTAACGTACGACTTTGGCTTGCTTTACCGGACTACGATTTGACACTGTGATTCTGTTGAACTTTTTGCTGGGACCTGTATTCTTCTTTAACAATATGGTAAGCTGAATTTCTAGAAATGAAGTAGACCACTGTCAAATGCTTTAAGCGAACTTGCTCCATAAACTTTGAACGGTCATACATAGTTACGTTTCTTATTTAGGTGACGATTGCTCCATTCCTGCCTTTTGAAGATCTGTTGCGTCATCGATACTTTGGCTTGCTATTTACCGGACTGCAACTTGATACTGATTGGACTTATCGCTGGGATCTGTATTCTTCATAGATAAGCTGAATTTCTACCTTTAGTATTTTGAGATAAATTATAGAGTTTCAATTCATTATTCTATTTTTGTTGTTTAGGTTGCTTCAGCCCTGCATTTTTGGATATCAAGAGAAGATTAAAATTATTTGGTGTATTTCATCGATACAAGATGGCACGACAAGTGAAAGAAAGCACAGTACTCGGATGGATTGAGGATCATCCTGATTTATTTTACGAATTTACCAATAATTCAATATATTGCACAAAATGTCTAACTAATATCGGGTGCAAAAAAAGTAGTGTGAAAAGGCACATCGAAGGATCCGTACATCAAGGGACATTCAAAAAACCCGATGAAAATTTTTATTTCGATCTGATCAGGTTTCTCATATTGTGCAATATTCCTTGATCGCAATTGAATAACCCGGCCTTTAAATTGTTTTTTACGAAATATTTGTGCTGTCACTGCGCTAATCGTCCTACACTACCATCCGAAACAATTCTGAGAAAAATGTATTTAGATAAATTATTTAAACAGAAAATAGTAACTATATACAATACGATTTCACATGAAAAATTGTGGATCTCTCTTGATGAAACCACTGACTACCTAGGCAGATATGTTGTAAATTTTTTGGTAAAGCCACTAAATTCGGTAAATATTAAAAAACCTTACTTAATTGCATGTAAAATGTTAGAGAAAGTTAACGGTAAGACGATATCAAATTTTGTAATAGAGTGTTTAGAACACATGTGGGGCGAATCTTGTGGCACTAATGTTGGAAATGTATTAGTATTATGCACGGACAGTGTGGCGTACATGCTCTTAGCAGGACGATTATTAAAAAGATTTTTACCAAACATGAAGCATGTGACATGTTTCGCTCACGCTCTGCATAGAGTTTCAGAAACGATTCGTTCCGAATACCCTGATATTGACTGCCTAATTTCTAATGAAAAAAAAGTGTTTTTAAAGGCTCCTAGTAGAGTTAAGATACTTAAAGATCTATACCCTGATATGCCCTTACCTCCAGAACCCGTAATAACCAGGTGGGGAACTTGGTAGCATGCTGTTTCATATTACGTAAAATATTTTAATAAAATAAAAACTGTTTTGTCATGTTTGAGAGCATCAGAAGCATTGTCAATACGAGTCACTAAACAAATTTTTGAAAAAACAAATATTGAAAATGATTTGAGATATATCGAGGAATATTTTGAATCAATTGTGTTTGCAATAACAAAGTTAGAGAAGTCAGACTTATCAATAGTAGAATCATTTCAAATATTAGATGAGATAAGGACTATAATCAATTGGAGTTCAACCGAATCCGTGCAACAAAAAATAGAGAATGTCATGTCAAGGAATCCGGATATAGATGTTTTGAGACTGTATAGTGAGAGACTATCACGTGAAGTAGATGCTGAAGAAATCTTACCCTACAAATTCGCCCACTCACTTCAGTGGACGTTGAGAGATCTTTTTCTCTGTACAAGTGGATTTTTAGCATCAAAAGAAATAGACTAAAACCGGAAAATATAGAAAAAATTATGGTTATTTATTTTAATTCTGTAGATCATGTACTTGATGTACATGATAGTGAAGCAGAAGATGATTAAGATTAAATTTATGATTTGTCAATTTATTAAAGCCCACTTAAATAAATAAATAAATAATGTGGGACGTAATCACACAGCATCATGTAGCCCCAAACTAAGCAGAGCTTGTATTATGGGAACCACATGATTGATATACTACACATATAATTTTTTTTTGTAAATACATACATATCATACATAGAAAACACCCAGACCCGAGACAAATATCTACAGAACATGCAAACATTTGTCCCGCAGCGGGAATCGAACCCGCAACCTTCTGCGTCTCAGGCGGACATTCGCCCACTGCGCCACAGAGGCCGAACTTGCATCGACAGTTTAAATATTAACAATAGAAAGTTAATATTAAGTAGTTGTTAGTTGTAAGTGGGTATTGGTAGTACCATTACATACTTTCACTATGGACTTTGTTTCTATGTACAAATGCTGTTGATTTTCAAAAAATGTGAATAAATACTGCTGTGTTTTAATTAGTTGGGTATTTAATTTTTATCTTTATTATTCAATCATCTTCATATTTCACAAATGATTATAATAAAAATTATGCAGAAGAAAATTCAGTTCCTCATCTTATCTATACAAAAGAGAAAACTGGGTAACTCATCAAGAGATCTCTAAAACTATAAAAGCTTCGAAGCTGATATTTTGCATGGAGCTTCCTTTTTTGACGTAGGCACCCGCTAAGAACGGATTCTTGAAAATTCGTATTCTAAAGTAGTTAAACTGGGGTCACAGGTAATTTTCAGGGTTCCGTACCCAAAGGTTAAAACGGGACCCTATTACTGAGACCAGACTGTATCTCATGAACCGTGATAGTTAGACAGTTCAAATACTCACAGATGATGTATTTCTGTTGCCGCTATAACAACAAATACTAAAAAACAGAATAAAATAAATATTTAGGGGGGCTCCATACAAAAAAAAACGTGATTTTATTGCTGTTTTTTATAGATAATGGTACGGAACCCTTTGTGTGAGAGTCTAACTCACACTTGGCCGGTTTTATTATTATATCTTTAGAACCGCTACTGTTGGCCCTTTAAAATTTGTAGCGTAGAAATATTACTTTTTGACTCTAGCATACTGTTTTCTGTTCTTTCTTTCAATAGCATGTATTTCTGAATTATACAAATAAACGTTTCTATTTCTATTTATTTATTTAAAATCAACAGACACGTATTCAGGTACTCATGAGATCTAAACAGTTCAACTTCATTTACATCGACATTCAGAAAAATATTCCCGGGAATCCCGGGGCATATCCATATTAACATTATCATTCAGGTTCATTGACCTAAAATAGCACTATCTACGCCGATCACTGCTTATTAACAAACATTGACAGTGTTTCTGTGGCGCAGTAGGCAAAGACCCGCCTGAGACGCAGTAGGTTGCAGGTTCGATTCCTGCCGCGAGACATATGTTTGCATTATTTTCAGATACTTGTCTTAGATCTGGGGGATTTCTATGTATAATAGGTATGTATTTTAACAACTTTTTACCTATATAAAGCTATAAATAAATAATGCCATACATTTTTCATACGACATCATAGCCCCAAAGTAAGCAGAGATTGTAGTACTCACAACTTATGATCACATTTTACAACTACAGTCCGCTTATCCACGAGACAGGTTGTAAGCCTATTACCCTAACTAAGAAGCTCAAATTGGTTCAAAATCCATTTAGGTCCAACAAGTTTTAAGAAGTTGTTGAGCATGTACCTAAATCGGTCTAAAACATTATTGATGGTTATTTACCAAAATTATTATTAAATTATACAAAGTCACGGGTTTTCCACTAGTCCAACAGTATCCTCTCCATCTTCAGAACTCATTAAACTATCTATAGGCGTCTATGGGTCGTTGTGCTTATTAAACTACTTTGTGTTGGCCAGTGTGGGTGTTCTCTAACAAAACATAATCAAATCTAATGCTGACCAAAACAGTCTGCTCCAGCAATTAGGTCGACTAGTGGCTGGCCCGCGACTCCGTCCGTATAGACATACCCCTTGCACCGCTTCAGTTAATATCCTTATTTTTCGCGCGGATCAGCGTTGCGGTATAGCAAAAGGTTATGTAAGGTCACTAAGGTCAGCGATCTATGGAACGAGCCATGGTCGAGGTTTCTCTGAAGGATAGAATCCGTAACGAGTATATCCGACATAGAACTAAAGCTGTCGACATAGTTCAGAGAATTAGCATGCTGAAGTGGCAGATGTCTTTCCATATCTGCCGAAGAAGCGATAACCGTTGGGGTAAAAGATTTCTTAAGTGGAGACCGCGGCTCGGCTAACGTAGTGTAGGACGCCCTCCGGCCAGGTTGAGTGACGATCTGCTGTCGGGAGCTGGTAGAAGCTGGATGCGTCGAGCACAGGACAGGGCGCAACGGCGCTCATTAGGGGAGGCCTATGTCCAGCAGTGGACTGCTATAGGCTGATGATAATCATGAAAAGTTAACTGGCACATTTTAAGCAGTAGTAGAGTTCTTCGTGAAGGACTCATCTGGACTCATCAAAGTACTGGCCTATGCTTCAAGTTGTGTTAAAGCCATCTATGGGTCTCAAGTCACAAATGCGTTTCCAAAACACGCCATGGTGTCATGTTAATAAGTTTGACATGAGTAGAGAGAATACGATTACACGCAGATGCCACCCAGATAACGTAACGAGGTGCTTTACGTTTGCGTTTCGTCGTAGGGAATAAGGGCCCTGGTTTTACTGTCGTAGAATCTCTCGTCAGTCGGACCGATAGCAGGAACAAACGTTTGAAATGCTATCGTGAGACGTGACGATAAATCGTTTGTAGTGTGAACGTAGAGCACATTTTTTATATATTTGGTTCTACGTGTGTTATTGTTGTATTACCTATCTGGCAATAGTAGCCGACGACTACTAGAAACTACAATAGACTTCCCCTTCACTAGGGTAGGCCTATGTCCAGCAGTGGACTGATATAGGATGGTGTGGTGAGGTGGTGGGGGTACGACTGCCAGAGTTGAATGGCTTGACGTATAAAGTAAACTCGCACGCGTCAACCCATTCAACTTTGACAGTCTCGGAACTGGGTCAGATACCGATCTGAACGGGCCTACCCGCGCTAACTGTCTGCGCCCACGCAGCCCTAATGGACGGCCTTTTATTACTATCTTTACGTTCTCCAAAACAGTTTGACCAACTACTTTTGATATAGAACTATTAGTTTCTTTAGAATCTATATATATAAAAGAGAACTATCCTCACTCACTCACTGACACACTCATCACGAAATCTCAGAAACTACAGGGCCTAGAGGTTTGAAATTTGGTACAGGTAGTCTTTAAAGAGTGTGAGCGCTCACTAAGAAACGGTTTTTGGAAATTCAACCCCTAAGAGGGTGAAAAGGGGTAAAAATGTTTGTATGAAAAATCGTATTCCTTGAACTTAGACACTTGAAACCTGGGACATGTATTATTCCATACAATCAATGAAGATTGGTGTCATTGAAAATTTGAAATAGTCCTCGAGGGGGTTGCAATGGGGTGGTAAAGTTTGTATGGGAAAATCTTAACGCGTGGTGTGATTTTCTTGAAACTTCGTCAGACCACTTTGAATATTAAATAATAAAAGACTGCATACCAGGTTTTTGAAAAAAATACCTTGATGGAGGGAAATCTATACATATAAAATCCTTTGTCCTGAATGACTGATGGATCAACGTACAGCCTAAACCGCTGATCGTAGAAACCTGAAACTTGGAGGGTGTGTTCTTTGTATGACATAGGCATCCGATAAGAAACGATTTTCCGGAATTCCACCCCCCAAGGGGATGAAAAACGGTGGCAAAGTTAGTATGGAACAAAATTATTCCTTGGTCCAATCTACTTCAAATTTTGCATAAACATTCTTTAACAGAATCGATGGAAGACGTGTTTCGTATTTTATTGAAACTCATCGCCTAACGGGGTTAAAAAGGAGTAGAAAGTTATTTTGGGGGTGATTGGTATTGGTTGATATCAATACTCCTTAGTGACACATGTTATGCCATTTTATTTTGACAATGTCGTGTTTGAAAACTCATTTCAAATTTATTCAAAAAACGTTGTTCTCACATAAAGGCTCCTACACACAGGTGCGTGGGGAGAGGTACGTTGAAAAATATTGATTTTTTTTAAGTTTTTCTGATCGAGTATAGTGCCCCGATTCATGAAAGTAAATTCGTCACATTTTTGAAACTCCATACATTGAAAGAAAATTCGTCACATGCATTAAAAAAAGATGTGTAGGTGAATGTGATCGGTCACAATTATGTCAATATTTGCGTCTGCCGGAGGGCTTCGAAGTGCAAGGCTTGGATTTCCAAAATCGGGTGGTAACTTTTTGAGATTTTCCAAAATTTGACAAATTTCAACAATTTTCTGGATCGAGAATTTCCCAATTACTTTTTTTGAGCTCGCTATTCAAGAAACGGAAAAAATTATATCTCGAGATTGATAATAAATAATAATAATTAATAAATAATGCGGGACGTAATCGCACAGCATCATGTAGCCCCAAACTAAGCATTAATTGAATTAAGCTACAGCTTGAGCCATCTTAGGAGGCAGACGGACAAAAACTGTAGGCAGTAGAAGGGCCGGTACGCGCAAAGCCACTCTGCGCTCCGTTCACTTTTTCGTCAGTACATTATTGTCAAATTTTATCGTGTGCTTTATTTCTAAATTACATTTTCATTGCCTTTGATAGTTGCGCGTAGTGTGAGATTTGTAGAATTTCAGCACATTATGTATTAGGACGGCTAAAAAGTTACATACTGCTGCAATAACTCAATTATGTGCAAGAAATTGGGATGCATTATCGCAATAACGCATTATTGATTGATTGCGTGGCTTTCATATCACTGCGGCCATTAAGACCTATTGTGATCGCCACAAAAATGCAAAAACGCATGCGATATTATCGCCGATAATAACACACCTGTGTGGGGAAGCCTTAAAAGCTTGGTGCAATGAGATACTCTTTAAAATTGGAATGTCCAATAAAAAATAATATTTAAATCGGATTAGAATTCGAAATTTCAATTTAATTAATTTGTTCTTGGTTATTTGAAGACCACGGGGATAGCAAGTTATTTTTTTACATAAAGACTTGAGATTTTACGCAGAGACTATAACGAAAATAAATAAACAACTAAAGCGCTGAACCATAGGTGGGACCTTGGAGAACTTGCTGCTTTTTGTAGCGATAGTGAAACTTAAAGAGGGTGATTTATGTGATGAAATTTTGCATGGGTAACCAATCATAATCAAGAGTTAGGCAAATAAAAATCCATCATACCTATACCGGCTGTTAACTTGGCGACGGAACGGAACGGAAACGGGTACCTACATAACACTACATTACGGGGTAGATAATGTAGTTATAGGTAGGTACTTTTTATTCCATTCATATTTAGGGTTCCGATTCAAATTACCGGGCTTGGGAAACATTTCACATGAAACGAAATACGTAAAAAAAGAGTATAAACGCAAACGAAGTTGCGAGCGGGTCAGCTAGTACAAATATATGGTGCTTTTATGACACTTGAAGATGAAACATAATTAGCTCTAAGTATTGTTTCATAGGTCTCGCATGTTTCAAACGTAGAGTACGTTTCAAATATGCTGTTTCAATATACAATGCAACGCTTTCTGTCCTTCAACATGAGGCATGAAGGTAATAAGCCTCACGATAGCATTTCAAACATTTGCTCTTGCCATACTACATGCAGTTACTACATATTCTATGACAGCAAAACTAGGAATGCTTTAAATTTAGAAGTCCCTGTTCTGGTTAATGATGTCTAACTATCTCGGTTTGAAATCATTAAAATTATTTTTATTTACTCACATACTAATACTAGGCGTATTTTTTTGATTATTAATTTAGTAGTAGTAGAGTTCTTGGTGGAGTGCTCGTCCGGTTGCGTACTGCTACCATGCCTATTTCTGCCGGGAAGCAGCTGTGCTGGATTTCGGTTAGAAGGGTGTGGGTGCCGGTGAAATTACAGGCACAAGAGGCTTATCATCTTCATGCCTCAAGTTGATGGACGCAGGGCATTGCATTATATAGCACATTCCAAAAAACGTGATCTACGATGCAATGCTTTGTGATAGGTAATGGTTACCACTTAACATTAGGTGGACCATGTGCTTGTTTCATCTTCAAGAAAGATATAAAAAATATAAAATATAATATTAATTACCATAAAAAAAAAGTGCTAGTCTGGTTCAGACTAGTGCAGGATCGAGGGACTCCTAAACCCAGCAGTGGGTCGAAATAGGCTAAAATGATGATGATGATGATCATTGTAAAGTTATCTCTGGCCATCCTTGTGAATACGGTGTGGCTTTCGCTAATTCTCTTCAGCGTTTTACACGTATAAATGCGCTCAATTTTTTTGTGACTTTTTTCATTGCGTATAGTCTCACCACAATATTAAAATCATAAACAATTTAACAGTTTATTTGAGGAAAATGAGTTATTACTAATAAACTGTTTTTTTTTTCAAAACACCGTCTTGTTAATTCCATACAAAAGACATAAACGCGCTATGTCGCAAGTTCCTCGGATGGTAACAGCGGTGGACAAAGACACGGTCATGTCACAAGACTTCCTGCGCCTGCGCCGCTGGGCAAGTGGGTCGCGGGCGGGCCTCCGCAGTTACTGCTGCTTCCTCTCGCTAATGGGGTCGCCATTGTGACAGTATTTTGTATCGATGGGGGTCGCATAAATAAATAAACTAATATTATAGTTTTCTTCCTCGTATGAGCCAGTGGCTAACTCTGGTGGTGGAGTTTTTTTGGCTGCCTGAAGGCCTCCAACATGGCTTACCTACTATAGCTTTCCAAAGCACGGAAGTATTCAGATCCAAATGACACTAAACGGTCCATCATCCAAAAAGCTTTAGAGCAGAGTGTTGCTAAACTAACACGATCTGGGGGGTGATCGGCTTACTCTGTTGCAAAAAGAAATGATTGACACCGATCCTGTTTTATCAAACTGTGTTAGTTTGTCAATTGACGTTCATTGAATTTCGACGTATGAAATGTCAAAGTTTGTAAAAACAGGATCAGCTATCATTGAGCTCTATGGTGTTAATTAACTGGTGACAATTTATACTCCATGAAAACGTAAGGCAAGTTCAAAGAAAAAACTAGATACTTTTTTGTATTTAAAGTGTTAGCCCACACTTCATGGAAAATCTAAGATTTTATAATCCTATCCTACTTGCTACTAATATTATAAATGCGAAAGTTGAGTATAGATGTATGGACGTTTGTTACTCTTTCACGCAAAAACTATAAACCCATAAACTTTAAACTTTAAACTTTTTATCGGGGTACCACGCGAACAAAGTCGCGGGCGGAAGCTAATATCCTATAAAAATCTCGAGAAAAAAATCTAGATCAGCAACATCGAGCTAATCACTTTTTGCTGATACAGAAATTTACAGTTGTACACGAAATTGTGAGAGCTCAAGACCGTACCACGTCATGGAGCTCTATTCTTTTCTATTCTTATCTTTGAGAGGCTTATAGTCTAGCAGTAGACAGAGGTAATCATTACATAGGAATCATAGCGTAAACATCTAATAGCAATATTTGCTATCGATCGCTTGGTTGCCTAATAAACAAATTCTAACTAAAGTATAGTAATTGCTCAAAGTTCTGTTACTGTATTAGTCAAGAGAACTAAAATAGACATTATCCTTGCGACAATTACTCGGTTACAACCTCTTAATAAGTGACACAAAATTCCTGCGATACTTTCGCCCACACAAAGTCTGTGCATTAGACGTTTTGCGTAATTTTCGCCGCCGTACCTACTTTACAACCTGGTTCTGGTCTTAGACCTAATTTATGTCCGAGAAAAACCGGAATCAGTCGGGAGTTGGAACATTATCGAGATTATCTGATAGATTGTTGGCAAATTGTGGACTAATGAAAGTAACTACGGTTGCTGGAATTCACATTAATTAACATTAGTAGTACTATTAATATCATTCATAATTTCCTACTAATATTATTAAATAATGTGACAGTTTTGAAGTTTGTGTCGCGTTCCGGAAATGGAACCTTCCTACCAATACGGAGTGGTTGTTTGTGGTCTGATTTTAAAGAAAAAATAATTTAATTCTTTTGTGTTTACATACTTGTGTTAGAAACCTAGCTAGGTTACTTGTTACGTTAAGTGCTGATGGCTTCGCACATTCATGACGCTCTGCGCACTAGGCCAAGTGTGTTTTCAGCACTCTTATCTTAATAACTGTATGTATAACCACCATGTATGCTTTTGTGTAAAATAAATAACTGTTCTTTCTTTCTTAAAACTTTAAGAACGTAGAACATATTTTTAGATTCCCAATTTTTTAAGTTAATAGTTCTGACATTTTGTTTTAGGTCATGTTTTTTAACAGTTCTTTTACTGACTTCTTCATAAAGAGGATATTGTTTTGTTTTTCATACATTCTTTAGTTATAGTCTTCTACTTACCCTTAAATTAAGCTCCATGTAAGGGTATGGCTCCAGTGCGGGCGGCGCGGGCGTGGGAACGCGCGGTCCCAATTACAGCGGTCGCGATTATCTCACTGAAACGCGCCGCGTGTAGGGTGGCCACGAGACACTATGGAGGCGGGATATTTTATAAAAATAAAACCACGTTCAGAATCCCTGTACAATGCTACTTTCCTACAAAAAACATGTATGTAATACAATCAAATACTCAGCCAAATATCCTTAGCATGAAAAGATTTTACAAAACAAGTTTTATTCATACGAGCAAGAATTATGATTTGAGCAATTAATTTTAGTTGTAAAGTACAAAATAATACATAAATTTATTTATTTCAGACAAAATTTGAAATATTGGTATGTAAATAACTTAAAAGTATGTACAAGTTACATTTAATTTCATGAACATCAAATTACATTTACACAATTTTTTCCCCGTAGTTTTATTAAATATTTTTTTTTACCTACCCCAATAAACTAAAATAATATTAATCATCATCATCATCATCAGCCTAATGAGCGCCATTGTGCCCTTTCCTGAGCTCGACGCATCCAGCCTCTACCAGCAGCCTTTCGCAAAATAATCTAATTATTTTTTTCTAATTAAATGGTCACACTAAGCACGTCGATCACGATCCACCCGGCGGCGATCACAAAGCGATAGCGGCGTGCGCGGGCGCACAAACTGCTGCAAGCTCCACGTACGGCACACGCTGCAAACTGCACTTCACTTTACTTGCAGTCTTTATTTACGGTCATTTTTCCCGTGGGAAGTAGGTACATCTCAATGTTTGCCCTCAATGGTTGGTATAAAGTGTTCTTTCGTGCATACCTATAAGTGGTTTAGCTTCATGGTCAAAAAAATCTGTTTTAATTCAAAATCTCATCGGGATCTTTGATGATTTTTAATCATCATCATCATCATCATTATTATCATCATCATCTTGAGCCTGTATCAGTCCACTGCTGGACATAGGGCCCAGTAAGCGCCACTGAGCCCGCTTTTCGGCTCTTCGTATCCACATCCTTGAGATGCTATTTTATTTATTTATTATCTACAAATGAAATGCGTAAGGATTAATTTAATATGATAACGTCCACACTCAGTTACTTAAATCTTTACGTAGTACTGACTAACTATAGCATCTATGCGTACGGTTATAAGAATAATTTTATATTGTCACACAATTATTGATTTCAGTAATCTTATCAAATAGGTCAACAACAATATGACGGGTCGATGAACACGAAACGTAACGAGGCTTCCGTATCGTAATTTCAAGTCTTCTCACAGCTGCGATGGTGGTGTAATGGTCAGCATAGTTGCCTTCCAAGCAGTTGATCCGGGTTCGATTCCCGGCCATCGCACATTTTTGCATCTTTTTTTTTCTAGCCAGTCACATTCATAAAATTATATCATAATCATATCTAAGATATTGAAATAGGGTTTAATTTTAGATGTTGTTTTGAAATAATTGGATTTGTCTCGTATTAAGAGGTTACTCACTTTCTGTTCCGCTACATCCGGGTTCAAAATATTTTCTGCCCAACATAAAATAATAACACTTTTTAAACAATAGCGCAATAACAGGCGTTTAGTTTTGACAATTCCATAATTAGCGCGAGAATTGCCTGCTGAGCACAGGAACGTAATCAGGATGAATGCTTAGGGCAAAAATGTATCCTATTTTGTTATGAAAGGAAAAAGTAATAATTTAAAACAAATATTATCAGAAATGGATAAAGAGAGATGGAAGTATTTCAAGGATAAAAGTAAAAGAGGTTTATGCTATTATACTAGTGCGCGTCCCGCAACTTCATCTGCGTCTAATTTTTTCCCGCTGCAACCCTTCAGGGGCGGAATTTTCGAAATCTTTCCTTAGTGCACCCCTAAAACTTGCTAAGACTAAATACGTAAGTTCACTGCATAGGCAAGAAACGTAGGAACAGTGTTTAAGCCTAACGGTTTAGGCTGTAAAGTCTCAAACTATCATCTCACGACGGTGACTCATGCGCGTTATGCCTTGCGGAATTTCGACACGCTACAAACGAGGCCTGCAAGGTCGTCAAGGCCGACAAAAGCACGTAAACACTCTCAGGCGTGAAAATTTAGATGCAATTACACACGTGACGGGGAAGCGCCATCGTGAATATGGTCCATATAAGGGTGCGCGCGCGCCGCCCCGCGCCACTCAGGGCCGCGCGCCCGCCGCGCAAGGCCGCGCGCCCAGGAAGGCAGGGGTGACTGACTCATAATAAAAATTCACACTATCAACGATTTACGACTTTGATATCCCTAAATGGTATAAATACGGAAGAAAAAAATCATTTAATTCTGCATTTTGGGGATCATTAATGCTGATGGATGGCACCGGCGATAAATTGTAAATTTATATTTAATGGCGCTGTTATCGTGTTTTATTCATGTGTACAAATCGAATTTAATAAAGTACCTATGGCTGTCAATTATAGAATTGGACACGGTTGTAGTTCAGGGTGAAATGGAGGAGTTTTTATGGAGATAATTGAGCGCATGCTGGGTTACGATCGGGTACTTCTGCAAGACCTTTATTAAATTAAAGGCAATGATGGATTTAATTAGTTTCCTGTTTTTTAAACTCAATTATAAATATTCACTAATTGAGTCGAGCAGATGTTACTTTAAATGTTCTTCTGAATTCTTAATATATGATCTCTAGTCTCTACTTTACCTATATAACTACATAGGAACTTGTTAATATATTGCATTAGCAAACAAAGATAATAGAACTAAATTGCATTGTAGTATCTATGATCTTTATGACATAAAGCCTTGCGCAGCCTGCCCGTGCCTTGTATGCGCATGACATTGCCTTGGAGTGATCAAGATTGTTGATCGTTAGCTGATCACTGCCGTATTAGGCGTTTCGTGATCCTGAATCATGTTCCAATCTTATGGAAGGTTGCTCAAGGAAATGGACCTGTTCCGACAAGAGATACCACCGAAATTAATATCAAAGTTTGCGGAAACATTATTTGTCTTTGGTTCAAGTTTCTTAGTTTCACAGTAAAATTGGTAGCTTTACCATCATCATCTCCCTGCCCTTATCCTACTCTCTAGGTGAGGTCGGCACAACATGTTTTCTTTCTCAATTTACTACTATCGGCTGTCAACTCTGTATTCACTTCTTTCACTCTCATACCCTCTTTCACACAATCCATCCATCTCTTCTTAGGCCTCCCTCTACTCTACTCGTAATCCAGTCACATTCATATTCATCAATATTTTAGTCACAGACATTGTGAGAAGGCTCAAAAGGACTAAGCCTTTTGAGTTAGTGTAAACGATAGAAAAATGTAGTGTATAGTGTTAGTGCTACTTTAATGAACACAAGAACAAAGTGTCCTCCCCTTAATTAGAGACAGTAAGAAAAGTGCCAATGGACACATTCTTAGAATTAATGTTTATATAAAATTAAGTTAAATTCAAATTACTCATTAGCCTACTTGGCTAGATTGTAATGAAATTAGGGTACCGTAATTATGTGGTAAACTAATATAAAACAAAAAAAAAAAAATTGTCACATGGTTTTCATCCCTCCTCATTCCTGTAAAAGACCATAATTATTACATAGATTGCATAATCTGGAGTCGACATTTCGTGAAACTCGTTTAGTTCGGTTTCGGTTTAATTCTGTGCGCCGTGAACTGATGAAATGGATGTACTTAATTTCCATTTTATATGAGTGTCCATGTCCATTGTCCGTGTCCGCTTGCAATCTTGATATTTATCCGCTGAAAGGGTCAATTAAACTTTAAATGAAATGTCCCTTTAGTTATTGAGCTGTCCGAACCAAATCGAATTTTAATTAAAGTCGCAGATTACAATTTACGGCACAATGATGCCTCTGGATAATTTATCACATAACATTGTAATTTGATTTATATTGGTAAGGGCTAAGGACGAGTCTCTAAAGGTCACAGCACAACTACTACTGACAAGGTTCATGGTTTTCATAGTATGAACTGTCAAACTCCTACTGTATTGAGTGACTCAAGTGAGCATTTCTTTATGTTTTCAAAACTTTTTTTTTATGCAGTGACGCTCTTCCTTCCTAATCCGTCCAACTAAACAAAGCGATCCGAACTAATAATTAATGACATAAATCAATTGTCAAAATAACATTCCTCCACCTAGTATCCTAACACAGGGTTACAACCCGTGTAACAGTAGTTTTTTTTGGTTTTCAGTCGGGGGGAGAGGGTTACCCTCTCATGAAGGGTAACAGAATGAATAGGGAAATTAGGGATAATACAACTATGTAATGATAACCATGGCGTTACATTCAAAAACCCTTTATAGAGGTAACCCCATTCATTCGGTTACCCTTCATGAGAGGATAACCCTATCGCGTGAAAACCAAAAGATTACACCTTACCTTGTGTTAAGAGGAGGTTATCCAAACGAAAGGGTAGCCCCGTCGACTGTATAACTTTCGAAGGAATTAACTCGAAATCGGGGTTGTACGGGCCCTGATTGAGTCTGAGAAATTTACTATTCTTGACATTAGGAAACCTACTAAAGTTACAATGTAATGTTCATTGGATTCACTATAAATCGCAGTCACTGACAATAGAAGCTTGGAGTCAGACAAGTTTATCAATAATCTAGATTTAGATTAATCGACTACCTATCCCATTGTGCTGGCATTGCAGCCACGAGAGTAATGGCTGGCGACGGACTGGACTAATGACTCTTGTATTGGAATAAACCTTATCTTGAGGAAGTCATGTTTATGCGTTTTGTTGGCAAATCTGAACTACTTGAAGCTTTCAAGGTGAACATAGATTGTCCTGTCTGTTTACTAGATATTTGTGTCTATTTCGTGGTTGAACAAATAAATTTACAATACACAATTTATTGCCAACATGATACCAATACCTGCAAGAGTTGCATTCCATACTGTTTATCTATTTAGTGTTAGTATGTAAGTATAAAAATTAATTCCAAATAAATAATGCCAGATATTTTCTCATATCACCATCATCATCATCATCCACAGCCATCATCATCATTATCAACTGCTGGATATAAGCGTCCCGAAGTTTGTGCCATCCACCACCGCGGTCTTGGGCTAGTCGCCTACACGTCATCATAATAGTCCAAAAGTAGAACTTCTGTGCTTGAGTAATCTTTTTTTGTAAATATATACTTAATATACATAGAAAATACCCAAATCCGAGGCAAATGTTGTATATTTTATTTATTTATTAACCTCAAAAGTACTGTAATATTTATTTATAAAAAAACACTTAAACCTGTCAAAAGTTTGTTTTAGATATTTGTAGATAATACAAACAATCTCGCGGTGGGAATCGAACCCACAGCCTTCTGCTTCACAGGTTGGCTCTCGCCCACTGCACAAATGTCGTCAATGCAAGGAATATTATTTTTTATAAAAAAAAACATATATTTCAAAAGTACATCTTAGTTTAATTCCAGTTCAAGAAGCAGTTTGCATTTCTCACTACGTTATTATGAAAGTGAGAGTATCTGCAGCGACCTTGAACCGGCAGCGGCTCTCGAGCGATCGACCGCGATCTTTCCGGTTCTCGGCCGCCAATAACGGTTATCGAACTTATTTCGATTATAGCCTGTTCCGGTGTGAAGGGCAGGGCTGCCGGTGAAATTACACATTACCACGATGATGATGACCAGTGATCGGAATTAGGTGAGCTAATTTACCTAAAGTTCAAAGAATAGAGTCAAAAAAAATGGAGACTTCCTTACCATTAACATTTTTTTCCGGGAAATCTTTCCCGGAAATTGGGAATTTGTTCCAAGTTTTAGGATATCAGTTAAGTACATTTAATATTAATGTTATTCATACAGAAAACTAACTGAATTAATTTTCCTTTTTAACAAACTTCAATAAGATTTATTTTGTTATTAACTCAGGTAAAAAACTGGATTCGCCTATGTTTTCGTTTCCCAGAATAGCCAAATCATGCTGTCCCTTTAAGTGTTTGTAGCAATACACAGCAAACCAGTGATAAACAACAACAACAAACGCTAAGAAAGGGACAGCATGCTTTGGCTATTCTGGGAAACGAATCATTGTTTAAGTAAACAATGACAAAAGGGTTGAAGGGTGAGGGTGTTTTGCATCCAAACGGCGTCATAACTTGTATGCGTGCGTGCATCACTTCTGTAGTTACCTCGGCAGCGTGTGTATCTTAGACTCGTGAATATTTTATTAACCTGTTTTCGTATCGATTATTGGATCTGCTTCACATAACTACCTTGGCTTGAATTTACGGACTGCGATTTATTGCAACCATATCACTACTTGTACCTATCTACCTTGGCTTGAATTTACGGACTACGATTTACTGCAACCAGAAATTTACTGCGCTTTACGGCAATCAAATTACTTGGTAAGTCTTTGATTTGTACTACACTTTTAAAACATTCTAAATATTAGACTGCTTTTGATAAATTTACCAAATTCAAACAATTTTATGCAACTATTTATTTATGGAATTTTATTCAGTGTTTTATATTTGAGTTCGTGCACAAATGTTGGAGCTACTGGCAATTCTATCATCAAACTATATTTTACGCGAAGACGTCCCTGGAAAAGTGTAGAAACTATATATTTGTCTCATTGTTTTCAGTAATTTTTCTGCCTCAACGCAACTAGCAAATAAATGGCGACCAAACCTACCGACGGGATTGTACAGTCGTGGATTAGAGATCACCCCGAATTGTACCACGACCCCGCTAGCAACACGATATTTTGTTCTAAATGTGAGAATTCTATTGTATGCAAAAAAAGCAATATACAGAGGCATATTGACGGACCAAAACATCAAGGTACTGCTAGGCAAGTGAACGAAGAATTTTATTTAGATTTAATACAATTTCTTATATTGTGTAACATACCCTGGTCACGAGTAAATCGACCAGAGTTTAAAACTTTTTTAATGAAATATATGTGTTGTAAATGTACAAATGTTAAAAGGATTCCCGATGAATCGTTATTGAGAAAGGTTTATTTAGACGTAGTTTTTAAAAAAAAAATTGCATTAATCCATGACCATGTTCTTAATCAGAAACTTTGGATATCTCTAGATGAAACTACCGACTATTTAGGTCGTTATATTGTAAATTTTCTTGTAAAACCTTTAAATCTCGCAACAAACAAACCATTTTTAATAGCTTGCAAAATGTTAGAAAAAGTAAATGGAGAGACAATAGCTCATTTTGTGATTGGATGCCTAGAAAATATGTGGGGAGACTCGTATGAAGACAAAGTAGGAGATGTTTTAGTTTTATGTTCTGATAGCGTAGCATATATGTTAAAAGCAGGAAGAATGTTAAAGAACTCCTTGCCAAATATGATACATGTTACCTGTTTAGCACACGCTCTTAACCGCGTTGCAGAAAAAATACGGACACAATATGCGGATGTGGATACTTTAATTTCAAATGTAAAAAAAATATTTTTAAAGGCTCCTAATAGAGTAAAATTGTTAAGGGAAAAATTTCCGAGCCTGCCATTGCCACCTGAACCTGTCATAACAAGGTGGGGTACATGGCTAGAAGCAGCTTCGTATTATGCTGAATATTACGAAGAAATAAAAACTATTGTAAGACTTCTAAGAAGTTCTGATTCTTTGTCTATCAGGCATGCTAAAACTGTCCTAGGAAAAGAAAGTTTAAAAACTGATTTAGATTACATTGACGAATATTTTAAAATAATTCAAATTTCATTAAAAAAATTGCAAAAGTCTAACTTATTGTTGACGGAATCTTTCCATATTTTTGATGAAGCAAGAATTGTTCTAAGCTGGTGTTCTTCTGAACCAGTAAAACAAAAATTAGAAAACGTTATGGACAGAAATCCCGATCTAGATGCATTAAGAGACATTTGTGAAAATATAGATAAAGGATTAGATAATGAAAATGAATTATTGTCATTCTATAAATATGTACCTGTAACTTCAGTTGATGTTGAAAGGTCCTTCTCTACGTATAAATGGATTTTAAGTACAAAAAGAAATCGTTTGAAAATAGATAATATGGAAAAACTCCTAATGATTTTCTTTAATTCTCCGGACGAAGATATTTCTTTATACTCCGTCCATGATGAAAACGTTAGCGATTCAGATTAAGGGACAAATTCAACATCAATGGAAATAATGTTTAGAGTTCCGACTGTGTATCTTAGGTAGGACTGGTTACTTTCTTAATTATTGATTTTGAGTTCCATTATCTGTACAAAATGAATAAATGGTACAAAAACTATAAAATGGCTTTTTTATTCCCTTGCTTAAATAAATGTTTTTATTACTATAGCTATTTACTAAAGCTGGTTTATAAATCACATTAGCTTCCGCGCTTACTTACATCGTTCATTTTATTTGTTGAAAACAATAAAAATCGTGCTTACCGTTTTTTACAACAATCGAATTCGTTTCCTCTTCTTGTTATCAATAATAAGAAGAGGAAATTAATTCGATTGTTATTTTACTGTATTAATTTTAGATGGACCTAAGTAATTTCTCGAAACCCGGGAAAATTTTCCCGGAAAAATATTTAGTCGCAAGGCGTCTCCACTTAGTCTCTGTTATTTTTCGAACTTTAGGTATTTTAGCTCACCTAATTCCGATCACTGATGATGACTCATGCCGTAACGAAGTGTAGGAAGTCGTCAAAATGGACTGATACGGACCTAACGAAATCGTCAGTTGATAGGGTATTGTACATAGAAAGAGAGCAACAACAAAAACACCAGCATATTCAGTCCATTGCTGGACATAGGAATCGGTATATGCCCATGGTCCCCACGCTGGGCAAGCGGGTTTGGGATCGCAGTGCACAGCTTCTTGTACCACCAACGCTGCTGCCCGTCGGCGGCCAGTAGTATGTTATGCCTGGCTGCGCTATGCTGCAATCAGCCGGCCGCCAGAGCCCTGTTTGTTAAGCAGCAGGGTGCACCACGTGCCGTGAGGTTGGCTGTGTTCCAACGATATTAGTTTCGAAGTCCTTAAGTACGCTAATTTTTTTATACTACTAAGTTAACAAACAGGCAAACGGTCCTCCCGATGGTAAGCGGTTCCCGTAGCCTAGGAAGAGCGCATCTCAAGGTTATTTGTCGTAGACTGAAATCTCTTGGGTTTTCTATAACTTGATGATGATAATGATTCCACTTAATAGTCTGTTACTAGTTTGTTTCGTGCAAATCTAAGGCAATAGTTAAAATTGTTGTCTAAATTACTAGCAGCTCAATTAGTATTTAAACCTGCAGTGCGCGTGGGCTCACCTCACAAATCTTAATCTAAGTTGGCTTAGAGAAGTCTTCTTCTATTATGAATCAATCAATTATTCACACCCGAATGTTTCAAATTAGTTCTTTAAATTAGAATACTTGCATTGTAAAATTCAAGTAAATAAGTATATTAATATTTTTTATTCAGTATGCATAAAACATATATTAGGTAAAATTTGTAAATTAATAAATTTCATTCATCAGGCATCTTTGACAGAGAGTAGTGACTGCCAAAATATATTAAAACCATGACATCACCCGTGCATTGCCAAAACCAGTCTTATTTGCTTATTTAACAGCCGTGTCCGATTCAATGCAAGTTGATGCGTCAATTTACGAGATTGTCATAAATTTATCTCCTTATTTTTGACGTTTATGAACACGGATCAGAATGTGTGACAGGTACCAATGAGGTTTTACGACAATGCGATGGAGAAGTGCTAAAGTCACTTGTATTTTCAATCAGTTCAATCTGTTATAAAGTAGTATGGACAATTTTAATGCTCTTTAATTATGCGTTTTTGATTAAACACTATAATGAAAAATAAATCAAAAGTAGGCAACTGATCTTTTTAAACAGATGCCTGAAAAATTTCTTATAATTTTTTTACAGTTTTTTTTTAATATCTATTGAATCACATTTTAAATTAAACTCGATATATAAAATTGGGCTCAGTGGCGCTTACTGAGAGAGGCATATGTCCAACAGTGGACTAATACAGGCTGAAGAAGACAACATATATTAGCACTTTACTAAATTCTAATTCTAATTCTGCTAAAAGTAGGACCCTTGATATGAATGCAATATGTCTGATCTATTACATATTTGTGAAGATATCGATGCATTAGGAGTGCGATCCTCATATAGTTGTCGGCCAGAACACAGTCTTCATTTTATAAATAATAATAAGAAATCCATAAAAATATTACAATTTAATATAAGAAGTATCAACCATAATTTTGATGCCTTTCTTCCTCTATTATCTTTAATTAAAACTGAATGCGATATTATTGTTCTGACAGAGTGTTGGTTATGCAAAGTTGCAAATGTCCCTGTCATTCCTGGTTTCATATCATTCTGCACTAAAAATAACACGAACCAGAATGATGGTGTAATTATTTACATTAAAGATAACATTCGCTGCAATGTATACGAACCGGAATTCTATGACGGCACCTGTCTCGTTTGTCGGATTGGTAACTTTCTAGCAGTAGTCGCAATATATAGATCACCCTCCTATAAGAATACAGACCGTTTTATAACCAATTTGGATAGTGTTCTCCAGTCCCTATCAGGTGTCAGAGACGTCATTGTAACAGGCGACTTAAATATAGATATTAGAGAAAACACTAAAGAGCCAAGCAAACGCGATGAACTCCTGAATCTGTCAGCGTTACATGGCATGTTACCAACGCATACATTACCCACCCGGATGGACAGTCTCAAATGCGTGGACCATCTTCTTCTAAAAAGCAACCGAAATTCTGTTACCCTGGTTCTACAATTTTATTTAACAGATCATTGTCCTATCCTCCTCTGTCTTTATAAACCTCTCGAAAAAAATCAAGTAATAACTACCTATAATAGAATTCACCACGAAGCCATTCTGCAGGAAATTAAAATAACAAATTTCTCCCATATTCTGACAATCTCCAATCCTAATGAGGCGACATCTAAACTAATAACAATAATACAGTCTATTATTTACAAACATTCTAAGAAAATCAATGCTAGTAGGAGAAAACATGTAATCAAACCATGGATGACTTCAGGGTTACTCAGATGCATTCGCCATCGTGATAATCTACATAATAAACTACGTAAATCACCAAAAAATCTTATTCTAATAAGCACCTATACTCGTTATCGTAATTTTCTCAATAATCTACTAAAGAAATTAAAACGGGAGTACGAACAGCGCGAATTTTCCAAAGCAAAAAACAACCCCAAAAAAACGTGGAACATTATAAAAAATATTACACACACCGAAAAATCTGTAGCTTCATCTCGTGAGCTCCTTCAACTAGACTCTGATCCGGTTACGTCGGTGAATAATATCAATATATTTTTTGCTAATGTTGGCCGGAATCTCGCAGATAAAATAAACAAATCGGTAAACATATCTGTACCTGCTTCTCCCTCCATTTATACCCTAATACACTCCTTTGCATTGTATCTTACTGATGAGTCAGAAGTAGAAAATGTAATCCTTAACCTACGGAGTGAGTGTTCGGCTGGATGGGATGATATACCAACGCATATTCTAAAAATATGTCGGAAAGAATTGATTCCTATAATCACTCATATTTGTAATAATGCTTTTTTAAATGGAGTTTTTCCTAATGACCTAAAGAAAGCTGTGGTGCATCCTATATACAAATCAGGGGACAGGGACAGTGTCAATAACTATCGTCCTATATCGATTTTGCCCTGCCTATCTAAAATTCTGGAAAGACTTCTCAACAAAAGACTTATTAACTACCTTGATCAAAATAAAATCATCTCAAACAATCAATTTGGATTTCGAAAGGGAATATCAACAGAAGATGCAGTGGGAAGTCTATGTAATGAAATAGCCCGTAATTTAGATGTAAAAAAAAAGTGTCTAGCTATCTTTCTCGATCTCTCTAAGGCGTTTGACACTGTCTCGGTCCCTCTGCTTATTAACAAAATGTCGCTAATTGGATTTAGAGGCTTAGGCCTAGATATATTCTATAGCTACTTAACTAACCGCAAACAGATTGTAAAACTTGAAAATTACACTAGCATGGAAGTATCTCTTGAGTACGGTGTTCCACAAGGTAGTATACTGGGGCCAACGTTGTTTCAAATATATCTTAACGATCTTTGCAATATGTCGCTTCCTAATTGTAAAATAATTTGCTATGCCGATGACACCGTCTTAGTAATAAATGGTAATGACTGGGTAGAAACTAAACAAAACGCAGAAAGTGCAATTGCAATTATAATGGCTTGGTTAGATCTAAACTTATTAACTTTAAATCTGAATAAAACGAATTATATAACTTTTTCACTGACTTCTGCCAATCAACCTCCACCAAATTTTGACATCAAAGGACACAAGTGCCATAATCCAACCATAAATTGTACTTGTTTATCCCTCTGTAGAACGAATAAAATTAAATATCTCGGTGTATATATTGACCAGCTTTTAAATTGGAATTCTCAAATTGACTCTTTAACGTCAAGAACAAGAAAATTAATTTATATTTTCAAGAATCTTAGATCCTCCGCTAATTTGAAAACTTTGAAAATGGTGTACTCTGCCTTGGGCGAATCCATCCTTAGGTATTGTATATCTGTTTGGGGAGGAGCTGCAAAAACTAAAATGTTGCAGTTGGAGAGAGCACAAAGAGCTGTATTAAAGGTTATGTTGAAGAAGCCTTTTCGTTATCCTACAACACCTCTATATACCGAGTGTGAAGTCTTCACAGTGAGACAACTTTTTGTACTCCAAACTGTTATCAAGTTTCACTCCTCCATACCATACAAACCAGACATTATAGAAAGGAAACGTAGATCGGACCGTGTCTGTGAAATCGAGATACACAGAACAACTCTCTATAGTCGCTTCTTTCCCATAATAGCACCCCAATTATATAACCGCTTGAATAAAATACACAATATATATCAACTTAACAAATATCAATTAAAAAAACTTCTTAGTTCCTGGCTGCTCCAACTAGATTACAAATATACTGAGGATCTTTTAATTTTCAAAACATCATAACTTGTATTATAGAATATGATTCTTAATTTGTATGTACCTTTTGTCTTTTATTAATAGTATGTATTACATACTCTGTCTTTGTATAAAATAGGACCGACTCAAAATATACTCACGGGTGCTACCCATATGTCAGAAGTTGGAAATTACAGGAGAGCTAAATCACTCAACGTACAACATACATATACAACAACATAATCGCATGCGCACATACATTTAGGTACGTTCTTATATGTTTTTAGTTTTTTGAGTGTAAGTAAATATGATTAAGGTAGTTACTAGAGTAAGTAATCATTTAAATGTTTTTAGCAGCTCTAAAATAAGTAGTAACAAGGGCAATGTAATAAGTGTGCTACATGCAAAGGTCTGGTCTAATATCGTTGGTACGATGCTTGTGCTGTGGGGACGTAAACCTTCTTCCGAGATACAGTTTAAACTAGTTCGGAAGTTGGTAAGCGTACACACCGCATAGCTTCACTGGTGTGTGCTGATTTTATACGACCTTTGCTTGTATCATAATTATAATATTTTTAGTTTAAGTACATAGTTTTTATAGTCCTAGTTTTTAGCTTCCTTGGCATAGGAATGGTTGTCTGGAAGAAATCGCTGTTAGCGATAAGACCACCAATTGTGTGACCAAAATATTTCACTAAAATATGTACCTACTTTTGTAATTTTTATTTTTATTTTTTGTGTCCACAATAAAGCATTTATTATTATTATTATTATTACTTTTAAATTTTTTTACATACTTGAATTTCATTCATTCATGTTTACAAAAGTTTCATTAAATGAAAGGTACTCCTAAGCGCCACCTACATAGGCGCTAGCAATCAATGAATCACCTAAGAGACGGGTAGCACGGTCTCACGCGTGGGACCGGCGAAAGAACCGTGGGACGCATGCTGCCATGCGCCAGTCTCCATGTGTGGAAATAGATCGTTTGTTGAAAGATAACGGCTACTTTAGAGTTCAATAATAACCAAAGAGTTTGCATATAAACTTTTTTCTGTATAATATAACTGACACGATTGGTGTTTTTGGACAATTCTTAACAAGTTTTCACGAACTTTTAACAAAAATTCACAAGGTTAAAAAAATACTTTTTCCTCATTTAATTATTATCTTCAGATTTTGCTCAGAATGCAACATATTATTCAATGAAATTTAAAATATGTAGTGAATTTAATTTTGGTAATGCTCCATTGAGCTTTTGAGGTTTTCAAGTTTTTCTACCGTAATAAATCAGTGTAAGAGAGAAACCTATGTACTGTTTAAATTTTTAACAGATGGATAATTAGGAAAAATATGGCTAATTATGTTTACTAATGTATTAATATGTTTACCCACATCTTCACCCAGGAATTACAGTAAGTTCAATGATAATCGATTTTTGGTTTCTTGCGAAATGTCAAGGGCACCGCCTACGTTATTTCCATGAAAACAAAACACTTATATTTATTCGGAAAACAATAAAAACCCTGAGCGTACTTGACCCAAAACCGGCAAATGATCAATAATTTGGTTGCACATTACAGTTATTGAATCTACCGAACTGCCTACATTGCTTGTAATAAGTACCTTCTGAAGTTCCGGTCAAACACTGTGTTTATAAGTTATTGTAGGTTATTGGTTAAACTAATACGGTCAGAGCAAACACAATCAGTCCTTAATACTCTCGTCGTTTTCGTCTTCTTTGTTAAGTTCGCTATCTATGGAATCTAAAGTTTTAGGTCGCCCAAAAGCCTGTTTTCTGATAAGCGATACATTTTGACGTGCCTTCCGACGCAGGGAAACATTTGGATCTAAACATTTAGGTTAAGCATTAAGCATTTAGGTTGTTTGTTGTTTTTAGCTATCAGAAGCAACCCTCCATCCTGTCACTGTTGGCGATATTGCTGAACGCGTAATTAAGGGCCCGTTTTTAAGCCGTCAACTCAATTTGCATCTTGAGTATTGTCTACATAGATATTTTATATGAAAAAGTCATTTTGAAAGAGATCGTGATTACAGTTGAGATCAGTTTATAAAATACCTTATAAAGAGTCGTGCTTCGAATGTGACATATGAATATAATAGTTACCTAATTTTTGAACGAAAAGAAAAACATGAAATTTTCATAGGTAGGTGCCAATACCTTTAATCAAAATCAAAATCAAAATAAGTTTATTCAATAAGCACATATTACACGTACACTTAGAAACGTAATTTTTTTAAATTTGAATTTACACCAATTCGTAATGTGTCCAAACAGAGAAGAATTGGAAAGAAACTCTGCTTAGCTTATATTCTTTTAAAGTCTTGTTTTTAACAAAGATATAGGTAGAGGTTTCTTAAACCTTTTGAACTATAGACCTCAAATCATACCTGAATTCTGAGTATTGAGTAAGCTTCCATATTAAACAGAGAATTTATGTTTAAGTACGACGTAATTACATATTTCAGAATGAAACGTTCGCAGTAATACCTGAGATCTGTCGATAGGTGGAGCTTGGAGCTAGCCTTGTGCTGACTGCTTCATCACACGATATATTGGGTGTGCTACGCTTGGAACCATCGTTTTTACCTTTCTCTGTGAAGCGCTGGTGGCGTGGTTTACTTTGGTGTTCTTAGCAGATCACCTCTTAAGCAACACTCCGGCCGTTCATTACTTGGATGGGTGACCGTATAGTGACATTTAGATTTGAGCGCTTCCATGCTTCGGAAGGCACGTTAAGAGGTGGATCCCGGCTTTTTAGTTGTAAAGCCAAGTCAGAGGCCTTCGGCCCACCTAAAAACTCCGACACCAGAGTTGGTCACTAACTCATATGAAGAAGACCTTTTTCTGTTTTTCACTGAAGTAAAATAACAAGTATTACAGATGAATACAACAATGGGGTAAATTGAAAAAATACGCACACGTTTTCTCTTAGCAACAGTAACAACGAATGTGACTACTTAGTCAAGCCTAACTAGGTTTGTAGGTACAATAATTGTAATGTACTTTTGTGTTTATAGATAAATTAAATAAAAGTTAATTTTTAAGGTTCTTATTAAATTATTAATGTTTACTTTACTACCTCAGATTATGTTATTCTTTCAAACTGCAGACGTTCAAATATACGTGCAAATATTTACATCCTGCATCTCTAGCTTCACGCCCGTTGACCCACCGAATACAAAAAGTACTTATGCAACAATTTTTAAGTAAAATAAAAAGCTTTTTGGGGCCAAATGGAAAAGACCCTGCAATTTTACCTCATCAATAAAATTCCATATTAAAGCCTTTATTTGCAGAAGCCTTAATCAATACTTTCGACAAACTACCTCCTGCCGTAATAACCAAAATTACAGAAAATATTATTTTTTATTGTGAACAATTATTTGTGTTTTAATTATGTGTTCACAGAGTTTTTGCAATCGTATGAATAATACTTTGACTGCGGGCCTCGTACACACATGGCTGTCCGCACCTTGTCAGGAGAAGCTTTGTATTCTCTGAAGAGGTGACCAGGCCAACAATGAAAACATATTTTACTAGTCATCTAGATATTTTGATTATAAATCACCAATGTATTCAATGGGGTGTACGGGGTTCCAACACCCATATTCGGAACCCAAGCCAACCTCACCTGCACGTGGTGCATTTTGCTAAACAACGAACGGGGCTCTGGCGGCCGGCTGATTGCGGCATAGCACACCCTACATCGGCACATCTAAATCCCCTGGCCACCGACGGGCAGCAGCGTCGGTGGTGCGAGAAGCTGTGCCCTGCGATCCCCAACCCGCATGCCCAGCGTGGGGATTATGGGTATATCCCCCTTTATTAGGGAAGGCCTATGTCCAGCAGTGGACTGATATAGGCTGGTGTGTGGTGGTATTCAATGCCATTGAATAATGCAAATTCTTTTAATATTTTAAAAAGTACCTAATTGCAATGTTTTTTACCCATGCTAACATTTTAAACTATTACTATGACACCAAAAATCTTTTTTTATTGTCCTTACTAACTAATATGTATAAATTTAATTAAATTATTTCAACATAACTTAGTAGTAGGTATTCAATTTAATGCGTGCCGTGTGCAAAACTTACAACTCGAGGCAAAAATTATGCATAATTGCAACACTTGTACGAGCTTTAGACAGAACCAGCTATTATCGAACTAAAAGGTGCTAAACTAATAACCAGGTACCAGCCGTGAAGCTATTATAATTAGCATAGCATATTAATATGATGAAATTTATTATTTATTTATTTATTTATTTATTACTATACTGTAATAGGTTCGCAGATGAAGCAATTGAAAGAACTAGTCATGTTTTTCTGTGATACTAAAAGTCGTGGGACGCTATATAAAATTATTTTGAATAAGCGCAAACTTTTACAATAAACTAAATTAATTTTAAAAAGGTACGTACATTATGTAATAAGGTTCAATTAATTAATCTCTAAATAATAAATTAATGCGGCGATGGGTTTTCAATCTGTCACGTGGAATGCTGTAACCTGTTTGTCATCTTTTCATTGAATAAAAATATGATTGAATTTTTTGTGGTGACTCAAAACCATGTACGTCTACGTTTTATAATTTGTGATTTACACAAAAATCTGGGACAAAATTTGCCCCAAAATACAATGTGTAGTACATCTCTGTACTGAATGTAATGGAAATGTCAAGTGTTAAAATGAAGGTTGACACATTGCAACTTTGCAAGCTCTTCACGGCGTCGTACAGGGTGTGGTCATGTAACCACTACTATTCCTCTAATACTGTTTAGTTAAGATATTTCTACATGTGAAAATGTCAACAAGGATAATAAAGTGTGAGAGCTTAGTAACCATTACTGTAAGAAGATTTCTTGAAACACTTTGCACATGCATTTATAACTTTAACATACAGCCGTTGTTTATATCCCATCCCAATCATCACTCATTGTTTAATTTTCTCCTTTAGCGCGGTTTATAACTCTTGTAACTAAAATGGCGGTATAATCTGTGGTAACTTTCTGGTTTCTGGTTTAAGAACTTTATTCTCTTAAGAATTACAGTAATTTACTTAAAACTAAAACTTTCAAAAATGTAGGTATTGATTTGTTAATAAAATTATTAATTAACTTGATCGTACTTATAAACTATTGACGAAATAACAACGGTCTAGAAGAAGAGAGGTTCCTGTACGTACGAGTTCTGCAACTAGGTAAAGAGAGTCAACCTCGTATTACGAGGGAGAGATAGCCCGCGCAACGCAAGAGGCTGATGGTTCTTGTACATATTAACCTTTGAAAATAACTCTATTTTGACAATTGGAATAATCCGGATTCCCGCTGCTCAGTGTTTGCATGATCTGCAGATATTTGTTCCGAATCTGGATGTTGTGGTACTAATAATTCCTGTTGTCCACGAGACTGGAACGTATCCTAATATATGGTTAAGGCTGTTGTGACTGTTGATAGCTGTTGTATAAAATGATCATATTTTATAGAGCTTCCTTTCTTTGTTGCAGCACGCAAACGCAGTCCGCGACTCAGCGCGCCTGATCCTAGACTCTCCTCAGCCGGAGTCTGAAGACGCTCTGCTGCTGGCGCGGGCCCTCCGCACCCGGCCCCCTGTCAACATGCTGCCCGCAGCCAAGGCCGGCACCTTCTTCGCCCGCGACAACCTCTCCAACTTCATCGACTGGTGCCGTCGCGCGCTCGGCATTCTCGAATGCCTGCTCTTTGAAACCGACGATCTTTGCTTACGAAAGAACGAAAAGCATGTGGTTCTCTGTCTTCTGGAAGTGGCTAGAAAAGGTGCTGTGCTGGGCATGCCAGCTCCGCTACTAGTCCAGATGGAAAGGCAGATAGAAAGAGAGTTGGCTGGGGAGGAACTTCGTCCCGATGATTCGGCGCTAGGGCTGGTGCCGTCAGCTCCTCAGCCGCAGCTAGTGACAAATGACTTGAGGAGTCTAGACGAGAGAGTCAGGGATCTGGTGGAACGCTGCTCTTGCCCCACGCAGTTCCCCATGGTCAGGGTCTCCGAGGGGAAGTATAGGATCGGTGATACCAGGATGCTGATCTTTGTTAGGGTGAGTTTTTAGTACTTTTAGTAGACCTCGCTATTAGATGATAAAATAAATAACGTCAGGCTCTCTCAGTATGCTGATCTATTAGGGTAACAAGAGGGAGAGGCTAGTCATATGACTTTCATTTACACAAGACTAACCTGTAGCACAAAATATTTCTTTTGTACCTGTAGGTAGAAGATGAGCAAAGTGAGTTCTGTGACTATTTAGTCGTGGGCTGGTCAACTTCTGTCTAGTTAGATATATAGTGGTAGTGTAGATTCATAGTGGATAGTACATGAGCAAATATTTCTTGCTTTAAAATTGAGTTGGCTTGAAGACCTCATTAGTTTTTTGAGAATACATGTTTATAGAATTCAGGAAAATATTAAAATAATTACATAAAAGTTATAGAGGATTTTATAGGGCCAATCATTTTATTTAAAGGCTACAGCAACAACCCGGCGTCAATGATCATTGGATGGTAATTATTTACCCGCTGTAGTGCTGGTAATGTCATCAATATAAAGCGCGTGGAATCATTACATTTGCATATACAAGTCATGTTATTAATCATGGGACTCGAATCGGCGCCGGTGGTACAGTCAATACCAACAGTGTTGTGACTGAAAATAAATTCTAAGAAATAGTAGATAGCGATAATTTTAGAATTACTTCAATTATTATCAAAAAGGGTGGTTTGATTGTAGATAGCAAAAATTAAATAGGTCTCTATTGGGAATTCGTAAATAGAGTACGGATTCCAGTTTTTTCGTAGTGTAAGCCTGAAAATGCCCTTATTCCTACGCTGTGATAAAATATTATTAAGTTTATGTTTTCAACTATAAGTAAATAAATAAATAAATAAATAATGCGGGACGTAATCACACAGCATTATGTAGCCCCAAACTAAGCAGAGCTTGTATTATGGGAACCACATGATTGATATACTACAATTTTTTTTTTTGTAAATATATACTTATCATACATATAAACTATAAATATCTCATGATAGTACAAAACCTTAAACTCCAAAAAACGTTCCAGCTAGTTCCATCTCCTTTATAGTTTACAAAATAATAGTCTACCGTGTTTTTTCTACTTCTAAGATTAATTAAAAAAATATCAAAATACGTTGATTCATTAGGAACACACACACTTTGAATCGTTTTTTTTTTTAAATTTACACTTACTTACCAACTCTCTTGTAAGAGATTTTAAGCCGTCCGAAGGGCCGAAGCAAACGACTGAAAATACCGAAACATATTTTCCGAAGTACAGAAGCAGTCAAATCTTAATGCCACTAAACCGTGCTGTAAAAATATACACAACAGTTTTGTTTCCGAGTGGCCGTGCGTCCATAACGACTGCCTATGCCAGCGGAGGTGAGCAGGAAGCGTGTGTATTACTTCGCTTTTGTTTACCTTTCATATGTAGTTCTGTACGCTGTAGTTTGGTTATGAATGAGCTTATGTTATTTCTTTCGATCACAAACAAAATATACAGAAATACCTACCCACAAATATGTTTTTGCTAAAATTCTCAAAGGCTTTTCTCTAAAGGTGACCAATTTGCACATACATTTAAAAAGCCGTTCCTTCACGGTGAATTGTTTCATAAAGTGCGAGTTTGCATCAATAGGGCCTAGGTACTCGTACCACGACCACAGAGTTTGACTACAAGCCAACGACTGAACACAATAACTCCAATTTCCGACAAGCTAATTTTATTATGCACAGTATTTCTAATAGCCAAATCTAAATAATTCAATAATTATTTAAGAGCTCCAGAACAAAAAATCCGAACCTATACCAAACACTACTGATATTGTTATTCGGATTTTAGTTTATTTTTTCGTTTAAGAACCTGTTTAACTTTTTTATTAGATTTCCTTTATATGCATTCTCATTAGGCAGCAATAGTTAATTAACATTAAGTTTGTAAGAAGTGCCCTACATCCCGCACATGGCGCCAACCTAAAAATAGTCTCACCTAAAATAGTACCACCAATAGTTTACCAGCCAAACCAATTCAATACCTGAGGTCATCGCAATAACGTTCCAATTCCTTTAAAGTCCACCGCACTATGATTCATTCAGAACAAATCCATGTTTGGTCAAATCGAATTGATAATATTGCGAAGGAAACTTAGAATCGACCTTAAATCATTACCAGAACGAATGGCCTCTGACAAACAACGAATTATTACAAGTTGGGGCTCATTCCAATCTGGCCGAAACCGCCTCTTGCCAATTTAAGGTAGAGCTCTCGTTACAAAGGGGGTAAAAGGTGATTGGGGGTCTTAAGAGGTTAGGCAAAGATAGATCCATATTAAGGGTAGCAAGGCTTTTATGTTAGAATCGAGGCCACGGTATGGGACCTCCGAAGGTGTATTCCCACGGCTTGAAGGTCTTATTTGGAGTTCTGGTTATGGGTTTAATAGTTTCATTAACATTTAGATAAACTGTTGATAGTAAATCTTTAAAACTAGTAGAGAGTAGTGCTGTAGGAGTAAATTAAGACCTGCCGAAAAGGCAAATTTATTTATGCAATCACCCTACACTTATAACCTTTCGGATTCATAAATTATTCAGGATTGCGTGACTGGTTTAAACTGATTAGCTTACCCTGTCGTATTTTCCTGCAGATCCTGCGGTCGCACGTGATGGTCCGTGTTGGCGGAGGCTGGGACACCCTGGCGCACTACCTGGACAAGCACGACCCGTGCCGCTGCCGCGCTCAGCACCGCACCTCGCTGTCCGCCCGCCTGGCCCGGCCGCGCCCGGACCTGGCCGGAGCCACCGTCACATACGAACGGCCTGACATAACCCGCCATGAAAGACACGACGGCCCTACCTCCCTGCCTTACATCAAGACGGAAAAGACCCCAGAGCCAACCAGAACGGACAGATTCGAGCCAACTTCCCTCCACAACGATATGAAGCAATACCACTCCAACAACAGACTGGACGCGCCAACTAGTCTACCGTACCTAGGCGAGGTGGACCGAGCGCCTTCTCCGAGTAGACGAAACAGGACCCACAGCCCTGCTAGGAAGTCCTCGTCTCCAGATCGCAGAACTAAGATCGTTGTATCGAATCACTTGGTGCCGGTTCCTCATGGCATCAGGAACAGAAGCCCTCGGCCGGTGTCGCCCGCTCCGCAGGCGGAGAGTGCGTCAGACAATGGATCTGAAGTGTCCGACGAAGGGTACAGGTCTCTGGGCGTGGTGGCCGGCTCCGCCCAGGGCTCGCCGTCCATGAAGACCACCAACAGATACAGCCTGCACAGCCAGAATTCGATGGAAGACGCAGAATTTAGCGGTAAGTTCAAAATTCTTACTTACGAACTGCGGGGTGTAAGGGGGACCCAAATCTCCGGAATCCAAGCCAACCTCACCTGCACATGGTTTACCTCGCTAACTAAGAAACGGGGCTCTGGCAGCCGGCTGATTGCGGCATAGTGCAGCCTCAGACTGGCACTGCTAAATCCCTTGACCGCCGACGGGCAGCAGCGTCCGTGGCGTGAGAAGCTGTGCCCTGCGATCCCCAACCCGCAAGCCTTCCGTGGGGATTATGGACATATCTCCCTTCATATAGGAGAGGCCTATGCCCAGCAGTGGACTGAATAGACTGGTGTTGTTGTTGTTTTTGATTTGCGACAGGTCATTAATGACTTTGTTGATTGGGCTAAAAATAATAATAGAAATAGTTTCATTCATAAACACTCCAATAGAACATATATCTAACGTTAGGAAAAGATGGTTAATATGGTGCCAATTTCCCAATGTTTTTCTTCACCATTGTGCAGAAATGCAATGGTTACTATACATTTACATAGCAAATATTATTATTTATGTATTGCATTTAAGCAGCAATTTAACGGTAGGCTGCCGAGCAGTGATGCGTCGAGTTTGCTGCGAAAATGCGTTTGCTAAGTGACGATTTGCGTAAGCGCATCCCAAGTTATAGGCAGTTGCGGAATATACAAAAGATTTTACTACGAACTGTACTTAGCTTTCTCCATTCCCCTTAATATGTGTATAACCCTTAGAATAAAGCCTATACATTTATAAATACTGACATGATTATTAGAATATACAGTCTGGAGGTATTCATAGTGCGATCAAGTATCTGTCTACTTATAATATTGTTTATGGCAAATACTCCAAATATTAAGTTAGGTCTTAAGAAGAATTTGTATTTTTTTTTGCTTGTCAAAATAGCTTTCTATAAATGGTCCAACTATTTCTTAATCATTTGTGTCCCAATGGAGATATATTCAGCTGGACTCCTAATCTTCCCCTAACGTCAAAAATTCTATTAAGAATTTGTGATTCGATCGATAAGTTTCAATTTACACCACGCGTGTACCTGTTGGTCCGTCAAACAAATTAACCACTCGCGCTAAACACTCAATTATGTATACAGCTGTATTGTCCACGAGTACCGTTGTAATGGGCAATTTACTCGATGTTTTGTGTGTGTGTATTTGCTTTGAGAATCACTTCTGCAATACGCGAATCTACCGTTAGCGCACACACATCGTTAAACTTATTATCATTAGTTATAATCTAGAAGCTCTAAATACATTTTGAAGTCTATTATAGCATCGGTATCTTCACAGTTTAAAGTCACTCAGCGAGCTTTGCTCGTTTGTCTGAAGGATATGATCCGCAACGAGACTATCTGACATAGAACTAAAGTTTCGACACAGCTCAGAGAATTAGCAACCTCAAGTGGCAGTGGGCTGGTCATATCTGCCGAAGAAACCGATGGGGTAAACGAATTCTTGAGTGGAGACTACAGCTCGGTAATCGTGTAGGACGTCCTCCGGCCTACGGTGGAGTGACGATTTGCGAAAGGCTCTTTTTAGAAGCTGGATGCGTCGAACTGAGGACAGAGCGCAACGGCGCTCATTAGGGAATTGGACTGCTATAAGCTGATGATGATAATAATGACATTTACCAGTTAGTTTGATGTTGAGCCTTGACTGATGTTCATGCGGCTCTCAACACTTGACACGGATGCGAAGTTCAGAGAAAGAGTCTCTGAAATAACCCTATTCATATCCAAGGTTTTTAATTATATTTTTTCCATTTCCTACAAACTTACGAATTGAAAAGATCTTAAAATAAGTTCAACCTTTAAAGTTACTTTCAAAGTAGCGATGTGCATGCCTCGCTGTCGCTGTGACATCAGTGGCGTAGTGGTCCTTCCTTCCTCGTATGAGTAAGTACCCAACTCTGGTGTCGGAGTTTTTAGGCTGCCCGAAAGTCTTCGACATGGATAAGACTGAAAAAGCCGGGACCAACATCTTAACGTGCCTTCCGAAGCACGGAAGCGCTTAGATCTAAATGCCGCTAAACGGTCACCCATCCAAGTAGTGACTGCCGGGGAAACCGTGTCTGATGTTATGTGAATCATATACTAAAGTTATAGTAACCTTTGCATCTATTCCAGATGATTTAGATAGCGACATTAGATACGACACAATTATTATAATTGGATGCATAAAGAGTCCAAGCGCCAAAATTAATTTGTTGAATTTCATTAAATCAAATCAAAGCCATGACCTATTGACCCTAAAAAAACTCCAGTAGCTTCATTCAAAGTGTTTTTAAATTCCCAGTCCAAGTGCCTTCGATAGTCCACGACATTAGTAGTTACGCAAAACAAGTCCAAAAACCATTTACTATAGTTACAATTGAGAATATATGCAAGGGCCAAATTAAGTAGGTACCTACCATACAAAGAATACCATGACAAAGAAGCTGACATAACTTATCTCGTCAAAGTATCGGTTACCGGCAGAACCAACTGAATCTGCAATTCAAACGGACAAACACTGCCCTTATTAGTAGATGCAGGTATTCAAGCGCCTACTTAGGCAATGTCTAAACTAACAGAGGTGTCACTTAGCATTGTTGTTTTAGGACATCGACATTCTTAACATGCTTTAAAATTAATAATAATGAGTCTAAAAAACAGTACCTACTAATAATATAAATGCGAATGTTTGTGAAGATGTGAAATTTAAACACGTATGATGGTTGCTCCTTCAAAACTCCTGATTGAGCTGAAAATGGTGATTGAGTTCTTGACCAGGAATAATATAGGTATAGGCTTATTTCCGTTACCACGCGAGTGAAGCCGATGTTTAAATGTTAAGATGGATATGTGGTGAGACAAAGATGGATAAAATAAGGAACGAGTAGGTTTATCAGGGAAGCTTCAAAGTGGCACCTGTGACAGATAAGGTGAGGAGTGGAAGACTAGCATTGTATGGATGCCCATACAATGCTAGTCTTCCACTCCTCGCAATGACATGCGTCATTTAATTTAATTGAATTTAATTTAATTAATTAGTACGGTCATTATAAAACCACTTACACTAATTAAAGTAATTCACAATAAAATATTTACGTTTAAATTTACATTACAAGGAATATACATAACAGAGCAGAAATAGTATACCATAATAATAACTGAGCAAATAACAAAAGATGAAAATGAAAATGGAAATTATATAAAGAAATGAAAATTAAAATGAAAATTATAGAAAAAAATAATAATCAAAAATAACATAAAAAAAGGAAATAAATAATAGTTCTTGTAGAGTTAAATACAATTGTCAAGCACATTATTTCACACTCAGACTTAGACACATACATCATTCTTTCTCACAATGCTTCAGAAATACCGACACAAGATTATGCCATTCGTCAAAAAATATGTCACAATCTGGATTGTCTGATAAGAGTTCATGAGGAGGGATGAAAACCGTGTGACTTAAAGAGTGATGAATACAAATGTGACTGGATGTACGATGCACTGGAGGTCGAAGAAGAAATGGATGGATTGTGTCAGAGATGATATGATAGTGAAAGAAATGAAATACAGAGTTCACAGCTGGAGTGAATGGAGAAAGAAAACATGTTGTACCGAGCGAGTCCGCGGGTGGAAGCGGGTCTTATTTTAACAGCCAATAGCCACAATAGTCAAATAAAATAAAATAAATAAATACGAAGCACAGTAGCTCAGATCTAAACGGTTACTCATCAAAAAAGTGATCGGACGGAGTGTTGCCCAATCATGTTCGAATTCATCCACATGACGATTTCGATGACGGCGACTTTACAGCTTTCCCAGATGGGCGATTGTCACGACTCAACTCGAACTCAAATCGCCCATCTGGGAAGGCTCTTAGTTATTTTTTGTCTCTAATATGGATTATATTATAACTAGACAGACCAAATTTAGGTTTACATACCCTCTCACATGAATTACAATAGAGTTGATCTCGAGAATTGTAGGTATATGTATAGCAGAGCTAAGGTCTCTTTAATTGTTTGGCGTTTAACGTCAACGTTGCGTGTGTGTTACGGCATAGCGCAGCCAACACCGGTACAGCTAAATCCGCTGGTCGTCGACGCATGGCCAGCAGTGTCGGTGGTACAAGAAGCTGTTCCCTGCAATCCCCGACCCGCATGTCCAGCGTGGGGACGAGCATATCCCCCTTCTTACTAAGAGAGGCCTATGTCCAGCTTATATATGCTGTTTTTTTTGTTGTTCTTGTTGAGTATTTTCATCATTAGCGATCTCTTTCAAAGCATCACTAAGCATTGCCTAGCCTTGCGGAACAGGAAGTATCCTACGCTTAAGTAATAAGTCTCCTTCTATGGGCATATCACGGAAAAGGTCTATGGGTGTATCAAAGGTAATTTAATATTTCTTGTCTTGCCTATGGAAGTTGCCTTTGTATGCCTTTACTATGGAAGTTAATTAAACGTACCTGCCTATGTAGTCGTTGAAATTTGATCTTTCTATCAATTTGTTGGGTATTTCTTTTGCGTTGGTAATCTTCAGATTTCTCACATAATAGCTATGTTGCATTACTGAGTTCTTGCAAATGTCCAAAATCCAAGTCCTTTGGTAAAAAGTTGGCGAACACAATAAGATAAGATAATTTATTTAATGTTTAACATAGGTTATAAATATAGGTCTTTCATAATATTAGTAATGAACCAGTTATTTAGAACATCTTGAGGGCGAGTAACTGTAATAAATCCTACATGAGTACTAGGTGACATTTCGGATGTATAAAAGAAATATGTCTGCACGTGAATTCGAACTCGCGACCTTTGAACGCCAGGCCAAGTTGCCACCTCATAAAACATTAATGATGTCCTATTCTAAGCGTATCCTGAACGCGCAGCATTCCGCCGCCCTAGATGGAGCTTGTCACACGGTACTAATGTCTGCCCAGTGCCACCCACACGGGGCTCGTATATGTCGCTAACTTATGAATATTATGTGGATTTTGCTATTGTTTTAAACAACATCTTTTATATGTTACCTACTTATAGGCAGTGTTGCCGTTTTTTATTTGGAGTTAATGCTGAAACTTGGTGCAAATAATGCCAAAAAAATGCTAAATAACTTTTGATAATGCTAAATAAAATGCTAAAATCCAAATTTTATCCCCGTATAGCAAACTGAAGTAGTTTACTGTTAAAATAGATGTATATGTTCGCATATAAAGAGCGCAAGAGAAGACTGCTACTTAGGTATTAAGACTAATTTGCATCGTATATTTATTGACCCTTCATATTTTGCTAGTTTTGCGGTAGAAATGCGTTGCTAACTGTAATTTTTTTCAAAATTCAGAAAATGCAGTAGTTTTTTTCTTTAAAATAAACCTATAGTTTCCTTAGAACAAAACCTATACAAATAATTATCTACAACATAAATTCCGAGGATGTCCTACTTCCTTTAGAGAGAGTGTTGCCATGCTACATAAAAAAACAATAAACTATGAGTCAATAAACAAATTGTCTCTGGTTTCAATAAAATCTTTTGAATTCCATACTTTGTACGTAAATTCAAAAAACGATAATCATGAAAAATGCTAAATGCAATTTTTTCATGGGTCATTCAATGGGTCACGAAATATGCTAGATTTAGCATTAAAAATGCTAAAACGACAACACTGCTTATAGGTCTCTTGTGTTGTGCAAGGGTTAGGAATAAGGAAGCACTCGTGGCGTGGCTTACTTCGGTGTTCTTAACATCGCTTTGGTTAAGAAACACTCCGCCCGGTCACTACTTGAATGGGTGACCGTTTAGTAGCATTTAGATCTGAGCGCTTCCGTGCTTCGCAAGGTACGTTAAGATTTTGGTCCCGCCTTTTCAGTCGTTATGCCATGTCGGAGGCCTTCGGGTGGCCTAAAAATTCCGATATCAGAGTTAGCTCATACGAAGAAAAAGAAGAAGGGTTAATTTTTTTGGCATTTTTATATGAGGATTGCGATCAGCAATTCGAACTAACAATGAATTTCGACCAAGCCAAAATCTCTGTATTCAATAACATCCTAGGACCACTTTTAGCAGCAAAACCATTCGTTAGGTTGGTAGCGCTGCCCCTTAACAAGGGGTAGGTAGCGGGTTGGTGTTTACAAATTGATAATTACTTATTAGTTGAGACAATTTTATCCATCTTTTTTTAAATTATGTGGATATTTCTCTAGCCTCTGGAGGTAATTTTTGCTCACGTTCTGTAGTGTCTGGGACATGTTTTGTGATAACAGATTTGAATTGACATCAAAACATGACGCAGGACACTGAGGTTATCGACTCAAATCTGTGGCCAAAACTTGTATAAGGCACACAATGGACTCTTGCCTCCAAAACTAATGGAATACGTCAAAGGAGTCACGTAGGTACCACTCCGATGAGTACGTATGTGGCTCTTTTCAGCTCTGAGGCCGCATAACCCTGACCAATCCCCTTACCACTGTCGTGGTTCACCTTGTATCTGCAATAAGTTATATAAAATAAAATAAAACAAATTAAAATAAAAAAAAACTGTTTATTCCGTAACTTTATCTAATTACATTAAGCAGTAAGTTACTGTAACATTTTTACATAATGTAAAATACTGTAAAACCTCCTAAAGGTTTTTATGAGTGCTTCTAAATACTCACTCGTGATGGGTGATCGTTTAGTGGCATTTAGATCTGAGCGCTTCCGTGCTTCGGAAGGCACGTTAAGATGCTAGTCCCGGCTTTTTCAGTCGTTAAGCCATGTCGGAGGCCTTCGGGCGGCCTAAAAACTCCGACACCAGAGTTGGCTACTAACTCATACGAAGAAGAAGAAGAATACTCACTCGTGCTATTATGTATTGTTATGCGTATCTTTATACCTACTTATCAAACACTTTATTTGAGCTTATAGCATATTGTGCCGTAGTCGATCAGCATCATCATCATCATCTTCCTCAACATGTAAAAGTACTGCTAAACATAGATCTCCCCCTGAATATTTCAAATGTAATTTTAACAATGTCACCAGTAGATCTAGAGGGGAATATCAAAATCATAATAACACTCTTTTCTTAATATTCCAGAGCGTCTCGACCAAGACGACGGCTGTCACATGGAGAAGGAGCGCGACTACGTGAGCCTCAACACGGGGCTCCGCAAGACGGACTTCTCGGAAACCTTCTACGGAAGCCGCAAGTCCAGCTCCATCGACGACAAGTCCAGCCGAGGCAGTCCGGAGCGAGTCGTCGCTGAAAGCAACAACTCTCCCAGCAAAAGCCTCGCGAGGCAGGAAGCCCCGAAGACTATAAGAAGTCGTCAAGCGAGCAGGATACCGCACTCCCCAGTTAGAAACAGGACCCCTAGCCGTGGAAACACTCCTAGCCCCAAACACACAGCTAACCCAGTCCAGACATCACCCAAACTGACTCCCAAACTCCCCCCTAGCTCACGCAACACTTGGAGTGGACGTACTGCCCCCACGCAGTCCAAAGCTAAATCCCGACCCGCTTTAGGAGCTGATACGTTCGACAATCCCAACAGGTCCCCGAAAGCAAAGCCCAAAGCTGCAAGTAATCCTACGGAAGCCTTCAAACGAAACTCGCCTTTACGGGCAAGCAGCGCCACTCTTCGCTCCCCACCCAGCCAGAAATCTCTTAGTCCTCTTCTAGAACAGATCTTGCGGTCGACAGAAACAGCAAAAGATGACGCCTCTGTTTTGGAAAAGATGAAGGAAATCATCAGGACGTATTCTAAGGGGGATGATTCGTTATCCAGAACGAGCTCCAAAGACTCTGATTATGCAGACTTCACATCTGCCTGGGTGATGTCTGACGGGAAGCTGGAGCGGTCTACCAGCACGAGGCAGCTGGCTGCTCCGAGGAAGGAGAGGAATGGACCCTCGAGGATACCAGCGCCAGTGGCTTTGGGCTGCAGGAGATCTAGTTCCACCACGCAGTTCCAGGTCACGGGGATGTGAAGAGCCATTAGGTCGGTGGACATCTAACTTAGGTGCAATGGTCAGTACATGCAAACTGGTATGTTTCTTTGTGAGAGTGCTTAATACCTTTTGTCATTGATAAGATTTTATCAAATCCTTTTGGCCTTATTTGCTTGACAAATTAAATTATTTTAAATTACAATTGTATACGTTTTGATTTTTAATTATAGGCTGGTCTGTAACAAAATTATTGTTTATTATATCCTAAAATTATAATTACTTTTATGTAATTCATTTTGTGGTTACTTTTGACTGTTCATTTGTGTAACACAGCATAGTGTATGTTAGATTTTGGCTAAAATGCATGGTGCTAAGTAAAATTAGTTAGATTAGATTATGAATAATTTAATATTAATGCAATTTTTGACGATAATTCACAAATAGTTAATGTTTAGAAAAAATATTGTTAAGATCTCTAGACATAAGAGTTTTAAAAATTGGATTGTTTAGAAACTAAAATCATTATCTTGATTAATTAAGTGCTCTACGATCCAATAATATTTTTTTTTAATGGTGGTTTAGTTTTATAATTATTTTTGTGTCTAGATTACAAAATATAGTACCATGTATTAGTTTAATTTTAGAGAATATTTTTTAAATTATAAAATGACATTTTTGAGTAATTGTGTCCAATTACATTATTATGACTTTATGCCCAGTTATAATTTAGCCCGGTATCAATTTCGATATTGCATTTAAAGAAAAATACCATTCCATTTATTTTTTTAAAAGCCGGGAATTATTGGCAATTAATTTTGACAAAGTAATCTCATTTTATGTAGGTTGTGAAGAGTGTTATGTAGAGCTTATAAGAGTTATTATTATAATACCTAGATTTACTATTCGACGTCTAGATCTTGTCTGTGGTAGCAGCACGGGACATGTAACGGTAACATCCAATCATACCTCATTAAAAGTATTTTTTCACTGACATTTTAAAGATTTTACATTTTTCACTGTAAATTGCCATCGAACCGTCCGTTTTTAACTAATTCTAATGAATTTTACAATTGAATGTAGCTCTTGAAAATTTTATAAAATGCTAAAAGATTTTGCTATTACAGATCAACATTTAAGCTGTAAGTTTATGTTAGACTATTACTTCTATCATTGAAATAAATAATTTAATTTTAATTAAATTAATGAATGAAGTGACTCATATCTAACCGATCACACATTGTGAAGTATTGACAGATTTTTTAAAATTTAACATCTAATTAGATACTTTAATTATTGCTCTACTCTCATAAACTGATTACCGAAACACGTTAAATTAGATATTATTTCATGTGTTTTGGTGATCGAGACTAAAATTATAAGTTAAGTTATAATAAATTATAATTTTACTATTATTAATTACTAACATTTAGTATTTAGAAATACAATTATTGGGAGAATGCTCATGAGTTTCACGCTATTATTCTTCACAAAAAGGAAAACAGGTCTAATATTTTATTGTCAACTAGAAAATATTAGAAAAGCAGTTCTAATAGTGAATTGTGAGGTAGAACTTATAATCGGGTTTTCATCTTTACTTGGTATATAAGATATTGTTTCTTGCAGAATTTCATGATTCTAGATCAATGGGAAGTGTTTTGGTTACCTTGCCAGTAGTCGCGAATATCAAAATATACGACAGAAACGGTCGTTTATTTGGATATCGTCGACTTAGAAGTTTGAAATTTTCACAAGTTCAAGGCATTGCGGACTAATTTCATGACGTATTTCATATATTCTTTACTTTATAACTTCACACATTCATGAGAAAAGATTCTTGACAATCAGACAGACAGACAACTCAGTGATTCTACAATTTTTTTCCTTTTAAGGTACGGAACCCCAACAAATTATACCTACTTGCTTTGTAATTGACAGTACAATATTGGCCTAAGCTTAGAGGCTTAGATAAGTTTATGTTAAGTTTCTTTATATTCGAAGTAAGGTTACCAGTGACTATGCCATAGATAATTGTTATGCACTGAATAAACGATACCATACAAATTTAAGTTGTTTTATTACATTACTCTGGTATTTATGTTTCAAAGCAGCTTTAGCTCGACGCATCCGGCCAATGAATTGCTTGTAGGGCTGAGGACAGAGCGCAATAGCGGTCATTAATGGAGGCCTTTGTCCAGCAGTTGACTGCTATAAGCTGATGATGATGATGACAGCTTTAAATGGCGCATTTCAAAGTTGCACTTAAATTTAAACTCCGCGCAGACTCTCTCTGGTACAGATATGAATTAATAATATTTGATGAAGTTGCTGAGGATGTAGTGAAGGTAGTAGGCAAGCCGTGGATCCGGCAGGCATAAGTCCGCTAGGAGTGACGTGATGAAGAGGCAGGTACTCAGCAGTGGGTCTTACCGGACATAATACTCAATTGGACACTCACAGTACGGCTATTCTACCAGTTTAAAGTCGCTCAGCGAGCTATGGAACGAGCTATAGTCAGATCTGCGAAAGGCTGCTGGTAGAAGCTGGATGCATCGAGCTCAGGACAGGGCGCAATGGCGCCTATTAGGGGAGGCCTATGTCCAGCAGTGGACTGCTATAGGCTGATGATAATATGGTGTACTCAATTACTGATAGGTAGGTAATGTACCTACTCAAACGTATTGAAGGCCTCAATGATAATTTGTATTCGGATAAGTATACTAGGCAAGAGAAGAATCCTTACTGCTAACAAATGTTACTTTGGCCTGCTCAAGTATTTCTGTTCAAAACTGATCTCCAGGAAAACTAAAATCCTCCTATATTAAACTTTACTAAGGCCGGTGCTTACTTACGGCTTGGAATGCTATTTATTGAGCAAAATTGAGAAGCATAGCTTGAAAGTGTATGAAAGGAAAATACTGAGGCGTATCCTCGGCGCTGCGCTGGATGGTGAATGTTGGAGGATCTGGTATAGTCACGAACTTTACAATATGTTCCAGGAGCCGGATGTTGTAAAGTTTATTAAAGTAGGCCGTCTACGATGGGCTGGCCATGTTGAATGTATGTCGGACGCAAGAACAACAAAACGTCTTCTAAAGGGCAAACCCGACGGCCAAAGACATCGTGGCAGATCCAAACTTAGGTGACTAGACGGCATAGAGCAAGATTCAAAAGTGATTGGAGCGAAAGGCCGGAGAGAAAAAGCCCAAGATAGACCCAGCTGAAGAAATTTACTTGCCCAGGCCAAGGCCCGCCCGCGGCTGTAGCGCCTTAGATGATGATGATAAGTTTACTAGGAGGCATGGATTACAAGAGGGTAAGGGGTCCAACCTCCATCTTTGGTACCCGAGCCAACCTTACTTGCCCGGGGTGCACTGTGCTGTATAACAAAAGATGCTCTGGCGGCCGGCTGATTGCGCATTGAGTCTTACATCGGCATAACTAAATCCCCTGACCGTCGACGGGCGCAGCGTCAGCGGTGTGGGTGTGAGAAGCTGTGACCTGCGATACCCAATCCGTATGCCTAGCATGGGGATTATGGGCATATCCCCCTTCGTATAGGGGAGGTCTAGTCCAGCAGTGGACTGAATAGGCTGGTGTGGTTATTGTAGTTGTTGTGAACTACCTACATTTACCAAGGAGGTATAGTAGGGAGGGCGTGCTTTGAAAAAAAAATCTGCGCCTAATGTTTTCTTCCAAATTAGGCTTGTGTCTCGTTTCCTTTTTAGTGTAACATATAAGAGGAAATGAGACAAAATCTTAATTTGGGCATTTTTATTAAGAAAAATCAACCACAGATTTTTATTCAAAGCGCGCTTTCCCCAAGTACGAAATACTATTATTAATTCCATTCGTCAGACTACTTTCAGAATAGAATAGACGAAACAAAAAGTGTTTTGATCTAAACTTTTTAGAGTCTTCTTCAAACCATAAACGATGCAAAAATGCGTGACAGATTTTTTGACAGTTTCACTGTAAGTAAATCTGTCACCATCCACCCGCAAAGCATGGCCAAATTACAATGTAATGAATAGACCAGCAAGATCATCCTTGACGCCTCACCAATGATCCCTCCGACACCTCGACTGCTTACTCTGGTACGATGCGATTATTAATAGCTCACTTCTGGGAGACTACGTTTTTCCTTATCATACTGTTTGTGTTATTCTTGACTCTGCGGGGAATGTTAAGAGCTAGCAGGCAGTCGAGGACAGGAGGCTGCTGGTGTGGTTAGAATACGCAGGTAATCTTTAAATCTATAAGAATATGTTTATTTTCGTTGTTTAAGGCGTTAACTCTATCACACGTAGGTAATCTTTTTATCCTTTTTTCGAGCTCGGAATACATTGGAGGCACGTTCATTTGTAGGATGCCCCCATGAAACAATAACTTACAAATCATGTTCAGTTTTGGACGCCACAACTTTAATATATCCGAAAAACATTACTAGGGTCCTTTTAATGAAGGGTGAAGATACTAGGGCAGCAGCATCAACCTTACACAAATACAGCGACCTACAACCTGGACAATCCTGTGACAATTTGTCATGGATGCCGCGTCACCATCTTGAGATCTCAAGCCAACCTCACCAGCCCCTGGTGCACCCTGCTAATTAACAAACGGGGCGCTTCTTTCCACACATTGGAGCGAGTAGGCGTCGAGTTCGTCATATCTTGTGGACCACATTCAACCAAGTCTAACCAACAAGGAAATAAAATAAAATAAAATCAGACTAACATTAAATTTAAATTAAAAACTACCTACTCAAACCAGATTGGTTGTCTGGGGGTTTAAAAATAATATATTTTAAATGTTTGTTTTTGAAAATACGTCTCAAGGAAAAGGTTTGAAAAAGGGGAGAGTTGAGACTTAATATGGTATAATACGGTCGGTAAGTCTAGCACAGAAAAGAATGCGCTCCTCGTCTGCGAGACTTTAGCAGGACCAGTACCTAGCACACTGTGCGTTCCGTCGTAACAGTCCTGTCAAAATCTGACCATCTAATTGAGAGATTAGGGATTGACGTCAATACGGTTAATTACTTAGTAAGAGTGGTAACAATTTCAACCCCCATTTTCGGAACCCAAACCAACCTCACACGCACGTTGTTAACTAACAAACTGGGCTCTAGCGTCCGGCTGATTGCGTCATAGCGCAGCCTAACTCCGGCACAGATTAAATGACGAATACACCCAGGGTCGGCGGCCAGGGCAGCAGCGTCGGCTGTGCGAGAAGTTGTGCCCTATGATTCCCAACCAGCATGCCCAGCGTGGGGATTATGGGCATATCCCCCTTATCAGGGTAGGCCCATGTCCAGCAGTCGACTTATTTAGGCTGGTGTTTTTGAACTTTTGGTGAAGTTAACTTACCTTTACTGTAAATTACATTATTTTATTTTAAAAGGTATGATTTTTATTTTCAGAGTAACCATGGAGTTGGATGCCATTTTACTGGGACTGATTTTGTACTTTGTACTTATTGGAATATGTTAGTTATTCTCAAATTTCTAGCGTTTGGTATAACTACAGATAAAGTCTTCCGATCAAATATTTTGTTAAGTAGGATGTATGTATTATGCTACCAGCCCATTCCCTAAACCTAATTTAGAGGTCCCTTCATTCCATAAATTATCGTGAATGTCCAAAGGAGGGAATTTTACCAGGATATGTGCAACTAGGACCTGTACCTATACCTATAATATGTTGGTCTACTAGACCAAAAGCCTCCTTTTGTCCGTCTTTCTATCAGTCACCAGGCGTACCTCATGAACTGTCATAGCTAGACAGTTGATATTTTCACAGAGAATGTATTTCTGTTGCCGCTATAACAACAAATACTAAAAAGAGAATAAAATAAATAGTGTGTGTGCCTGATGATAGTGGAGTGGCGCTCCCATACAACGATACGGAACCTTTCGTGCGCGAGACCGACAAAAAACCCGGAAAAAAACTTCTTGAAGTGACTTTAATCCAACGCACGTCGCGGATCTTATTACCGCTAAATGGTCACCCACATGAATAAACGGTCACCGCACATGGCTTAGGTGTAGACAAATAATAATAAATAAATAAATAATACTGGACGCTATCACACATCATCATGTACCCCGAAACTAAGCAGAGCTTGTACTATGGGAACCACATGACTGTTACACTACATATATACTTCTTTTTTTGTAAATGTAAACACAAACATATCTCCTACTATCTTCTACTAATATTATAAATGCGAAAGTTTGTGAGTATGGATGTATGGATGAATGGATGAATGTTTGTTACTATTTCATGCAATAACTACTGAATGGATTTGGATGAAACTTTAAATACACATAGTTTATGACCTGTATTAACACATAGGCTACTTTTTATTCTGGTGCCATGCGAGCGAAGCCGCGGGCGGAAGCTAGTTATACATAGAAAACACCCAGTCCCGAGACAAATATTTGCAGAACAAACAAACATTTGTCTCACGGCGGGAATTGAACCTTGCGCGCGTTGAGACGCCTGAGGGCGGACCTTCGCCCACTGTGCCACAGAGGCCGTCATAGGTGTAGATACTTACATAAAATTAGCGGTTCTAAAATTGCCATCTAGTAGGAAGCTAATAACTCATGGTACAAGTACATCAGATTGTATATCAGTCATTTGGGTCCCATAATACAAGCTTCGCTTAGTTTGTGGCTACATGATTCTGTGTGATAATATCCAGCATTATTTATTATTTAACATGTTTCAGTGGTGCTGGTGAACGAGGTATGCTGCAAGTCGATCTGCTTGAAGAACGCTCGTCGCGCTGCCGACAACGCGGAGGAACAGGACCTTGAGATGGACGAGACGATATCCAAGCCACCCCTGACAGCGCAGCCGAAGAGAAACCACGGCAAAGGCGACGCGGCTTACCTAGCAATGTAGATCCACATCTACTCTAGCCAGTAAAATTGCGATACTATGCTCTGTTTAATATTGCTAAAACTAATCAAAAGATAGCGCAGCGCTATCATAATAGTTCAGCTACTCGTCAATAGATGTCGTAGCTAATATTGGGATTCAAATTAATAAAATCGCTTAAAATTATATGGTTTTTTATATTCATCATATTATATGGTACCTATTTTAAGAAAAAAAAAAACAAACTGATTTCAAGTTACAACATTGATGGAACCAGTAGGAAGTGTAGATTTATTAAATACTGTAGATAATAAATTTATGAGTAGGAGTATGCTCTATATATGTATGCATATATGCATATGTATGCTCTGTATTGTGTCAGTGGTATGGATTTTGGGTCGGGATCCATAGATATATATATATATATATATATATATATATAAAATGTCCGTACCAATGTAGAAGTTGCGCTGCCTATTACACCGACACATTAAATGAAAGAAATAGGACTAAAGCATTGAATCATGCAATTACCCAAGGGAATGCTCGCTCTAAACAACAATCTGTGCCCAAAAAGGTGTTATGCACCAAAAAGGACTTGTTATAACAAACCGATCAGCAAACTTAATTGGAGACGTGTAGTTTAACACTTTTATTTAGATGTAGATTAATGAATCTACATTTGTGTCTTCTTATAAACGTAGGTGGGTTAAAAAGCCATTAACTTTACTCTAGTAGCTCAAGCTTAGCTCTAATTTATGCTGTACATTTCTATAAAGCGTCTATGATAGCGTCTATAGCCGTAGGTACATTACATGGTGTTCTCCTGTCAGGTTCATGCGTTAGCATCCTAGCATCCTAGTAGTCTGTGCATCCTAGTAGTCTGTGGTTCATATACTAGTCTGTGGTCATGATTCCCAATCACAACTTCTCCCAAAGCAAAATAAACATAAACAATGAGATTTAACGGCATTAAACTTTCTAATGTGGTTGATAACAAATTACAATGTGATACAGTGAACCTGAGCTCCAGTACCGTTCCTCCAACATGCCACCCAGATATCCCGGAGTGTCCTCCGCCCTGCAGCGCTACCCGTGACAATGCCATCAAGTCCCTTATTTATCTCTTTGAGACCTTTATGCGGGAGATGTTCGGATATTGCTGGGAAACAGCGATTTTCCTTGTGATCGTGTTCGCTGCTTACCTGTCAGTTAGAGGAATATTGAGAGCGGGGTGGTCCGGATTCTGCGGCTGCTAAGCTGAGAGGATCAAGTGCATAAGCATAGGTTACCATTGGTACCGACCTATAGTTTGGTTTCGAAGGAAAGCTAACGCTAGAACCTCAACACTATTGGATTGTGTTGATAGCAATATTTATTTACCGGTTACATGTCACTGGAAACGCGAATACTTCTAAACTTTAATGAGTAACAAGTAAGTAAGCCTTCAATAACAATACATAAGTTCAATAAAATCCTATCCTACTAATATTATAAATGTGAAAGTTTGTGAGTATGGATGTATCGATGGATGAATGGATGAATGTTTGTTATTTTGTTGTACGGATTTGGAAGAAACTTGGAATATACATAGTTTGTGACCTGGATTAACATAGGTTTTTTTTTATCAAAAACCACGCGAGCCAAGCCGCGCGCGGAAGATAGTATAGAATAAAAAAGACGTGTGGCACTCGGGGACTGCCGCGGTAAAGCTATTGCATAGCATTTTGTATCAACTTATGCAATTATAATTATTTATTTATTTTATTTATGCAGTATTTCTTTTTCTTTGATATTAATTCAAGTTATACTTTTTGAGCGTGGTGACCGATAAGAAATTTTTTTTTTTCTTTTATTAAATAAAAATACGTCTAGTTGCACGCACACAAACACCGTGTCGAAGACTGCCGAAAAGAAACGTCGTTAGAAAATGCACGGCCTTCAAGCCACACCTCCGTGCCCGTCGGAGTGGGGAGCGTGAGGTTTTTTTTCGTTACGGAATTTCTGGATTCGGTCCCCGCGCTCAAGGCCCTCGATAGAAGCTATGCAATAGCTTAAAACTTAAGTAATTCATGGCATAAGTTGATGGAAGCCTTTACCCAGCAGTGGATGAAATTAGGCTGTGCATGATGGTGATGAAGCTTTCAGTATCAGTTTATAAAACTGTCAGGAATATACAACTGTTCTAATCATTGTTTCAGGCCAGCAGTGTTGGAGAATGCAGTGGGGCCTCAATCTGATTGAAAAATATTTATAAATAATCCAAATAAAAACATTAAGAGAAACGTCAGTCAAACAAAAGAATGACCAGCAGCCCAACCATTCCAAGCACCTAAAAATGTGGTGCTGATTATCAGCACCACACAAGAAAAAATGTAAAAGTATAAATATAATTGATCATAGAACCATAATTAAACATCCAATTCCTGGGTTCAAATAAAAATCCCACAGAAAACAGCAGTTTCAGTTTTTCTCGCCCACTTTTATATTTTTTTTTTCATAAAAACATTGTATATATTTTAGTACAATTTTGTAAAAAGATAAGCGTAATGTGAGATTTTTGCTACACGATATAAAAAGAAAAATTCGGATTTTAAGTCAGCCAGTCCGTATGTTATGTATGTATATAACTATATTATTTATAAGTATATTATTAATACTAGTCTGAGAGCCAGTCTTGTGACAAGACAAAACACTATTATTATATAGCTAGAAAAATTAGATACAGATTTTTGTCCAAAGCGCGCATTCCTATAATAAAAACTCTGGTACCATTTGGTACCTATCTACTTACTTAATGATATTTTATAACCCTGTATGATGAAGCATATATCCAGTAGTGGATTTCTGTAGGCTGATGATCAATAGAATGAGTTTGGTACGTTCAGTCTAATAACTAGTAGTAAGTAGTATAAATATATTTCATACGCCTTGAACTGAGATCTCGCGCGCTAACTCCACAATCTGCAAATATGGCATTCGCAGCCTGAGGTTTCTCTTTGATGCAGGATTCTATTAGACTCTGTTGGCTCAAAAATATTATATAGAAAATGGTTTTATAGACAAAAATCACTAACCATGGAAACCTATATCGTAACGTGACCGATTACGCTTCGTTTTCCATTGAAAAACTGTTCAAAATTAACAAAGAGGCGTCGAATATTTGACATATTTTCAAGGGAAAACGAAGTGGCCGTGAGATCATTAGAGTACGTTGAGTTCAGATGACATGCGCGAGCGCTCGTTTTACGTACTCTTATAGTTTCCTACTTACAACCTTGCAACTCTCTCCTATATCCTATTACTGTCGAAGTAGTACCTATAAAGTGGCATCGCATCGGCACCATGGCAACGGAAGGGCGGCGGTGGTGGCTGGCTGCAGCGGTCCGTCGTTATATAGATAAGATTTTTATATATCCCGAAAATTTCGACTCAGGTGGAATTTGAACCCGCGACCTTCCCATCAATGCCGGGACGCGATGCCGGGACTCGCTAACCAACTGTGCTACCGAGCCAACTCCATGACTTGTTGAAATTTTCGGGCAGTCATGGCTAAGCGCCGGTGCCATTGGCTCCAGATCCCGCCTGAATGTCCAAATGTCCAATTTATTTTGGGATATATAATTCTTAGATTTTCCCTGAATTGTGGGCTAACACTTAAGATACATAAATGTATCTATATGGTCCATTTTAAGAATAGGTTTAATGTCCTACAGTACAAAATCAGGACTTTAGTTGACCCTGACTTGATATAGAAGACGTAGAGTCCTTTCCACGAAAGAAGTCTGGCAGACGAGGCGCCACCGTCATGTAAAAATTTAAATGGAATGGAAATAAAATCAAACTAAAAGCAAAATTAACACGTCTCCCACTAAAATATGATGCAAATAGCCAGTTCTGTCTAGAATTTCTTGATAATTCGGGTGTTGTTACGTATACTGGAGATTTGGCTTTAGGTCCGCTAATTGCTTCGAGACTTATTTCGTGAAAAGGAATCTAGTTAATACAACTACTGCAAATCGTAACGATACCTACCGCTATCTAGCAAATCCAGCCTAACCTGAACTACAAACACATCTAAAGTAGTAAAAAAAGCAACATACAGTTGAATTGAGAACCTCCTCCTTTTTGAAGTCGGTTGAAAAGGGAGTTCAGGTTATAACAGTTTTCTTAGTTTTACTTTTATCGTTATATTTCTAAAAATAAACATCCAAGAATATTAAAATAATTTGGACTAAAGTACAAACAAAGTCCGTTTAATAGTTGACACATTTTAAACCTTTTTTACCCCATTGATAACCCATTATCTTTTTTTTATTTATTTATTAACCTTGCAAAACAGATTACAATCAACTTAGCTTTGAGAAAACATTTTTACCCTAGACTTGTAATAAAATATGCATGCAAGTAATAACAAAGTTTTAGTGTTGCATGCATAAAAGTTATATATCCCTAAAACTAGGAACAGCAAATCTTAATAAATATTATGTTTAGCATAATACAATAGCAAGGCCTTGCAGACACCCCTTTACAACAAACACCTTCATCGATTAAATTGTAGCATATTCTTCTTCCATCATATTATTTTTTGTCATATTGTACGGCATCAGATGATAACCCTGAGCATATTACCAGACTAGGTACACATACAATTTTCATAGATTGGCTAAACGGTTTGAAAATAATACATAATCTAACAAAGAACACCCACAAACATACAAATACAAAACAAAATCGCCCAAGTTGCCACTGAGATCTTCACTCGCTTTGCTCGCTCGATCAATAAATAAATAATGTTGAGCAGAACATTATCTAGCCCAAAAATAAGCAGAGTATATATGATGGAAGTTCCCATTGGGAACCACTCGTTTATCGAATATATTTGTACAAATCTGGCACTGGCCGTGTTTAAAGTTCAGATATTTGTATCTGAATTTCTTCTTGCTTTCATGCATATTCTACGCTATACGCTAGTTAATATAATATCTGTAAAAAATACCTATACATACTCCTCTAATCCTAATTAGCTACACCACTGTTTGTTCAGTCACTGCTGGATACATTTCAAATTCACACCTCAAACAACAAAAGTCACTGTTCAGAGGCCTCATTTACTAACTCAGTTGCACACCGAAATGATCGGCACCGGACCTTTATTTACGAACTTTGACATACATTTGTTGAAATTCAAAGAACGTCAATTTGACAAACTGTCAAAATTTGTAAATAAAGCCTCTCTTTCATAGACTTCTACAAAATATATAAACTAACTTTTTGGTTAAACCTTACTGACAAAAGAGTTCATAAGGCTCCAAAACTCGCAGTTAAAAAATCTTCTACTTGTCAATACCTCAGCACTAAGTATCAGCGTGTTGTCAATTCTTTTAAAATTACAATGTGATATTAAAGGATACTCTCAAACAATTCAATGGTTCCTCAGGCTACCCATACCCGTATCCTCCTAACATGAGTATCGTGCCTCCTTCTGTGATCATTGTACAGTTCTGGGAGACCGCATTATTCATCCTGATCGTGTTCGCGGCCTACCTCTCCATCAGGGGGATGGTGAGGTCTACCAGAGCGGTACGGAGCGGAGGCTGTTTTTAAAGTAAGGCTTAGAGCAACAAGGATTTTTCTTACATAGCATACTATACAGTTTTCGTAGTTTGCAATAGTTAAGAATAACTTTCTGGTGATTGCCAACCAGTCAGGAAACTGTGGTATATTTCTTTGATGTTGCAAAATACGTTTTAACCACATACCTAGAAGATAGAGCAACTTCCTTACCAATCTGTTCAACACCAATCACTGCAATCACGATATTTTAGGACAATTGAATTAAATTATCATGTGGTAAACTCAAACATAATTAATAACCGACTTTTTGTTTAGTTTTGTTCATATTGTAATGCATTTTACCAATTAGTTCCCTAATATTTATAATTAATCAGAGGTATTTCAGGAAGTTTTCTTGACGTAGATAAGTCGTAGTAGAGCATATGATTTATCCAATAATTGTTTTGTTATATCTTAAAGGTTTATGGCAGCATTTTCGATGAAAGCTAAGCTAAAAGCAAGGCAGGCGGCTTGACTTTTTCCAACATTTTCTACAATTATCTCAATTTTGCATAGGCGGGTTTTGTGGATAATATTATTTTTTCTTGTTATATTTTGTTTCGTTCTTTGGTACTTATTTTACATTAAGCATAGTTACTGTACCTTCTTCGTGATGTCACCCATTCAAGGGCTCTATCTGAAAATGAGCACTGCCCGTATAGTGGTGTAGCAATAAAGCTGAGATTGGACTTTTTTTGCCATACACATCACGGTAGATTACGATTTTGATTTACCTTTCTTACCCTTCTTTTGCAGAATAAATATGGAGCATGAATATGAAGCTTGTTTACTGGGGCTTGTTCTATATTTTACACTTATTGGATTGGGTAAGTTTCTGCCAAATAGGGAGAGTACTCGATGACTCGTGTTGTTTTTCTTTGCTCTAACAAGCCTACCTACAATGTTATTATTATCTAGCCATATATATCCCACTGAGAAAAAGCCTCCCCCCAATTCCTCCAGACATCGCGATCCTGAGCTATTTCTCCCCAATTTATTAGGAATTTATCCAGTTCGTCCCGCCATCTTCGTTTCAGTCCACCGCGTCGCCTTCTTATTACCATGCATTGTATTTATTACCTACATTGTAATTATTCTATTTTCAGTGGTATTGGTGAACGAAGCATTTTGCAAGTCGATCTGCTTGAAAAACGCTCGTCGCGCCAACATTAATTATCAAGAACTTGATGTTGAGATAAACGAGAGAATGCCCACCAAGTCCATTATTACCGAGCAGCCAAAACGGAACCATGGCACAGGCGATGCCACCTTTAGAAATGCAACGTAATACAACAACTTTAGGGAAGATGTCGTTGTGTACAATTACTTAAGTTCAGCTACTCGTCAATAGATGTCGTTAATAATTCAAAATTATGTTCAGGACTTATATAAAAACACTGGTTGTATGGCTTTTATTAATTATAGTCACACTTAAAATGTACTTAATTACAGTTACTAATTAAAGCAGGTTTAATAAATACATGACTAACTTACATAATCTAACTAGTTTAACCATAGGTACAATTTTACAGGCAGTAGGCATTTGAGAAGATTATAATTTTTGTTACCATAATCTGTAAGGGATCTCTTTTGGATTATGTACAGTTGAGTATCTAATCGTTCCAGTTGATCCCTGGTCCACCACATACCTATTCAATATATTATATTATTAAATTATGCTGTATCTATTTTTGATCAATGTGAGTCTGTATAGCCCTGAGCGCAAATTTAGGGTTATAACAGTCAATAATAGTCAATTTTAGAGGCATACACTAGAGATGGGTCGTGTATATAACTAAAATTATTTTTGTAGGCCTGCTCTTATTCTGTCTTTGTCTACAACCTTCGTTCATCTGCACTACGGTTTGTCTTATATCTCGCGCTCGTTAAAAAAATACCAATCACAGCAAAAATATTGTAGGTAAACTACAATTTAATTACTTCGACCTGTCTTCCTCCTCCCCTGCCCCGGTGAACAGATAAATAATAAATTTTATTCTTTTTTGTTCTCCGCCTTACGGCACATTAGGTGCAGGCCACATGTAAATAGCGTCGGGTGCGGACGTGGCATGGGCGGTTTCCTATCCCATTCAAATTTCATACAAAATAATGGAAATAAAGCACAATTTGGCTCCGACGAGATTATGACATTACGCGTCATAATCGCGTCCGAGCAACGACATACCGTTTGTCCTAATTTTTTTATTTCGTTTTTTAATTGTGTTTTATTTCCATTCATTTTGTATGAAATTTTAATGGAATAGGAAAGCGCCCGTGTCATGTCCGCCGTATAGATACGCCATATAAATGTGACCGGGACCTTAAGGGGACAGAAATTGTTTTCATAAAAAAATACGCAATATTTCATAATAGATTGGCAGGTTTAGCCCGACTGCTCTTAACAGGAGTTTAACTCTAAACTAATGAAGATCTAGTCGTCATTTAAAAAGATCTTGTCCATGGGCACGGAGTCGAATATCCGGTTGGTGACGTCCTGGAAGACGGAGCTCAGAGACTTCTCGTACGAGTCCTTCAGCTCGTTGAACACCAGTTCAGAGTTCTCATTTAGGAACCTAGAAATAAATAAATATAATAAATAAATAATGCTGGACTATCACACAGTATCATGTAGCCCCAAACTAAGCAGAGCTTGTGTTATGGGAACCACATGATTGATATCATATATATAATTTTTTTTGTGAATATATACATATCGTTGATAGAAAACACCCAGACCCGAGACAAATATCTGCAGAACATGCAAATATTTGTCCTGCGGTGGGAATCGAACCCGCAACCTTCCGAGTCCCAGGCGGACCTTCGCCCACTGCGCCACAGAGGTCGTCAAAATTAAAATATTATAAAGATAACATTTTAACGTTTACCGCGTATAACCTAACTTAGTCTGTACTATAAAGTAACAAAATTGGCAGTCTTATCACTGAAAGCAATCTCTTCCGAGCAATCATTGTACGACGGATAGAAAGAGCAAAGCTAGATAAAGGACAGCGGGACGGGGCGGTGCACTAGTTTACGAAGTTCAAAATATCTAAACGAATGATGAATTAATAAGCAACATTGTCCGTGTCTGCCTAAGGCGAAGTATAAAAGTCCTTGCATGCTAAAATCGCTATTAATCAGAGATATCGTAGTCTTTGAGGCTATTACTAAGGGCTTGGTTTAGACATCTAGACATTCATTAGGTCGTCTTGTAAAGCTAGCTTTGACGAATAAATAAAACATGGCACCCACCACACACCTCCACACCAGCCTATATCAGTCCATTGCTGGACATAGGCATAGGCATAAAGGGGGATATGCCCATAATCTCCACGCTGGGCATGCGGGTAGGGGATCGCAGGGCACGACTTCTCGCACCGACGGGCAGCAGCGTCGGCGGCCAACATAATACAATATTCTAGGACTTTATCCAAAGGATTAGAAAGAAAACGTTCACGTCATCCTGATGTAGGAGGAACGAGATGAACGGACTATTTTTGTCCTTTGTGGATGATATCCAAAATGACTCATGATCTTAGCACAAATGTTCGCATGATCTGCAAATATTTGTTCCGGGTCTGGGTGTTACGGTACCGTGGTCACCACAGTAAGCCTCACAGAACAATGTGTACCCACTCGGAGTTCTTGAAAACCATGAGAGGAAAAAAATCCTAGTGTATTGTGTTTCATCCTGTTATGTCAAGGCTATGTTGGATGTTTATGGCCATACTGGTGAAACATGCAATCCCATAAGTCTATCACGCCGCGTACCGAGTTACATAATGTATACGAACGTTTTGACTTTTTCCCATGGATGACCAAAAATATTCCACTCACATATTCATCTGGTCTCCAAGCCGCTTGTCTCCATTGAAGAGGTTGGAGAAGTAGAGGATGACTCGCTCGGGGATGAACTTGACGCGGTACTTCTTGATGTGCATGAAGGTAACGCCGTCCTTCACCACGGGCTCGCCGATCAGGTCGTGTTTCACCACCAGGTTCACTAGAATGAAGCAGTAATTATGAACAAAGGTAGATTTGATTGTAAACATAACGCTGACATAATTGCTTATGGTGCACTTGCTTTTTGGGGGGCAACGTTTACAAGTGTTAGTGAGTGATGCTAGTGTTGGGGACAGGGCGCAATGAGGCTTATTAGGGGAGGCCTATAACCAGTAGTGAACTGTTATAGGCTGATGATGATGATGATGAGTGAGCAAGTATTAGGTATGTTGCCGTTTGGTAACAATCTATGGTAAAATAGTGAATATAGTTTGTGAACCTTGCAACTGGTTTATTTCTGAAAGTTACTCTTGTAAATTTTTATTAGTTTCGAAGTTCAACAATTATTATCAACAAGTGGTCGCAAAAGTCAAATTATTTTCACATAATGTTATTATGTTGCATTATGTTGCTCCACAAAAAGTAATTGCGATGTGGATGCATCTCTAGTGCGCATATCTATTGAGAGTATCTAGTGAAAGGTAAGTCTGAATATTATATATGTGGTACATGCTACCACCCACTGTAATAAATAATAGATTTTCGTAAGGCTCCAAGCCCATCGTTCATTTTTCATTTACCGAGCATAATGTGTCCTTGAATGATTACGTCTCATCCAGGGAATGCATCAAGATATCATGATAAACTTCAAATTTCAATAAATATTTATTCAATTAGGAACACTTTGAATCGTAAACTTTTCTACTTTACACCAATTCGTAACGCGACCAGAGAAGAATTGGCAAGAAACTATGCTGGGCATTTTTTAAAAGATGAATATCATCGTCGTCGTTGTTGTTGTAATCATCGTCATGATGCCCATGATTATCATCATCATCATGATCATTCTCATCCTTCCCATTATCACCATCATCATCACCACACATGACGGTAGACGTTGCAACAGTGGCCTCACCCATGGTGATGTTGGCGACTCCCTTTCCCTGTATAGGCAGCACGAGGATGCGGCCCTTCATCACGTAATCGGCGATGAACTCCATCTTGGGCGTGAACGAGTCGGTGCGGAGCCGGTAGTTGCTGAGGTCAGCTCTGGAATCAGGAGTTCATTTAAATATTATACAACTCTTGCAACCCCCTTACATGGGTTATTCGGCGAAGATTCAAGCATTAACACTTTTTGTGCTGAATAACAACATTTCACGTGAAAGCACAAGTTTACACGTAAACGAAGTTGCGGGCGGGTGAACTAGTAAAATATAAATATAAGTAAGTTAAGTAGGATTAGTAGGATAAGTAGGATAGAAAGAAGGATAACGTGTACGACTTACTTGTAGGTGGTAAGCACGGAGTCAGTGAGGCCGTGCAGTTTGACGTTCTTGTAGATCTGCGTGATGGTGACGGGGCCTGCGCCGGAGTCGATGTTGATGCCGGACACGTGGAGCGGCTCCATCTCAGGCACAGACAGCGAGGTTATTCCTGAAATATTGAGGAATACGCGATGGATAAAAAATATTATAAATAAATAGGCCATACAAAACAGTTTCAGAATAAAGATTATTGTTACATTCTATGGTTACATTAGACTCTGTCACGAGAGCTGTCAAAACCCTATGGTTTGCCAATTCTCGATAATATCTCTACTATGGTGGTACTTGCAAGATTTAGGGCCTGGGGACAACAACATTTTAAAGTTCATATAAAATGCTTAGTAATGTTGTGTTGCATGTTCAACTGATCCCAAACTAGGCAGAACCAGTGTACCAGAGACTGATATACATGCATAGATACTTATGAAACACGCAGACACAGATCGAACATATGTTCATCTCGCAAATGTTTGTCCTGAGGGCTTACCACAGGTTTTTATAGTTTACGAAAACTTTATAAGTTTCGGTATCTTTCCATACATTTTCAGTACAGCGCCTCTAGAGAAACGTGCATGAACTACGAAAATGTATGGAAATATATATAAACTTATAAAGTTTTCGTAAACTATAAAACCTGTGGTAAGCCCACTGAACGGGAATAGAACCCGCAACCTGCAGCTCAGAAAGCAACTACCAACTGAATTATAATACAACTAATTATATAAATTAGCCAGCTTAGCCTGCATTATTATTTTGGCATTTCTAAGCTTGAAAGCTAAATTAGTTTAAAGTTTTTAAATGACACGTTGATATAATCTACGGTAGTAGTTTAAAATAGGTGCCTGCCGTAGGCAATATTTGCATGTTCTGCAAGTTATTATTGTTCTTGCAGTAAGATGGTAAGAAGGTGTCCAATGATGCAATTATCAAAAACATTTAATCATCATCATCATCGGCCTATAGCAGTCCACTGCTAGACATAGGCCTCATCTAATATGCGCCATTGCGCCCTGTCCTGAGCTCGACGCATCCAGCTTCTGCCAGCAGCCTTTCGCAGATCGTCACTACACCTAGCCGGAAAGCGTCCTACACTACGTTTGCCGAGCCGCTGTCTCCACTCAAGAACTCGTTTACCCCAACGGTAATCGGTTCTCTATGCTATGTCGTCAACTTTAGTTTTATGTCGTACACATTTATTAATAGAAGGATTCCCCTATGTCCTATGATTTTAATCAGTTGATAGGATGACGGGGTATAAGAGGTACAAGCAAACCTATCTTTTTCAAATATTACTTACCCTTCTTCATTTTTCTGAGTGCATCAGGCACCGCTGTCTTCAGGCAGTCGTTGAGCTTGGGGTCCTTCTGACGGCATTTTATGAAGTTTTCAGCTGAAAAATAAATATAGGTTGTGCTTTGAATTTTATAAATTTACGAGAATAGAACTTTTTGTTTATCTTATCTCAGACATTACGAACTTCTTTGTTTTCATACGGGCTTATAAATAGGGGTACCTATCTCTTAGGAATCAAATTAATATGAAACCACCTGTGAAGTATATTCTTTTAAACAAAAAAAGAATATTGAAAATCGTTTCACAATTGACGGAGATATCGGGGAACATGAGACGAAAATTACAAGTGAGGATGAGATTTTTTGAGTTTTGCGGGAAAAGCACCAATCCCTCAGGAATAAAATTTATATGGGACCACTGGTGAAGTACATTCTTTCAAACAAAAAAAGAATTATGAAAATCGGTCCATAATTGACCGAGTTATTGGTTACATAAAAAAAAGTCGAATAAAAAAGATACCGACGAATTGAGAACCTCCTCCTTTTTGAAGTCAGTTAAAAATCAACACCGGCATATTCAGCACACTGCTGGACATAAAAGGCCCTTAATAGATGTAGATATGCTCATAATCCCAACGTTGGGCATGCGGGTTGAGGATCGTAGGGCACAGCTTCTCGCACCGCCGACGCCACTGCCCGTCAGCGGTCAGGTGTTATTTAGCTGTGCCGGTGTTAGGTTGCGATAACTGCATTCAGTCGGCTGCCAGAGCCCAGTTTGCTTGGTTTGGTTCATGGAGGTTGGAAACCTTATATCCGAATGTTGGTTTTCCACACTTCAAAAAGAAAATAAACTTAAACATAAATTATGATTCACTTATAAATTATTTAGAATAATTGTGGTTGTTTAGTATCTGAGTAAGTTGGATCATTGTGGTTGGTTAGTATCAAAAGTATTTTGGTTTACTGTGTTTGGGTAGCAGTAGTCAGTCAAGTACCTGTACAGCTGGTATACGCAATCCAAACGACATTTGATTACAGAAATTACGAACCGTGACAAGGCCAGCACAAGAATGTAAGTGTTTGCGAATCGACAGGCAGATAGGAGGCCGATACGACGTCTCAATATATTCGTTTTACAGCATAGGGTCGGCATACATAACGTCTCGGTTTTAGACCTGAGCCCTCATTATATAACTCTGTTGTACACCGAAATGGTCGGAACCGGATATTTATGTGCAAACTTTGACATTTCATGATTTCGAAATTCAAAGAACATCAATTGACAAACTGTCAAAGTTTGTAAAAACAGGACCGATGCTATCATTTCGTTGTAATGTAATGAGGTCTCTGGGCCCTGATTCTCGTGATATTTAGCACATTAGATATATCTCGTGTGAACTGTCAAAATTATGTGCAAATTTGACAGTACTCGCGCTGTATAACTGTATATCTAACGTGACCGTCATATCTATTCCTAACAATCAGGGCTCATTTAGAATAGAGATTATTGTCATATTATTGTGACATTTGACAAATTTTCATACAATTTTGTCAGTTTTCACGAGATAGAAATTACAGGCAGAAGAGGCTTATCAACTTCATGCTTCAAGTTGATGCCCCCGCAGGGTGTTACATTGTAGAGCACGTCCCAAAAAAACGTGATCTACGATGCAATGCTTAGTTATAGGTAAACGTTACTACTTATCATCAGGTGGGCCAAGTGCTTGCTCCATCTTCAAGTACCATAAAAAAAAATAAGTTACATAAATCTAGTGTGACATTAATCTCTACCTATGGCAGAAAGAAGGCCTGGGGCATGCTTGAAAACTTTCGAAAAAATATCACATGATAGAGATGATGTCATTATAATCAATACAACTATAATTTTACAAGATTCCGGCTGAGATGATGTTCGCAACCATAACAATTTTCAGTAAATTTCTTTCGAGTAGGTACAAGGCCCTAGCACCGCTTTTTACCACTATCTAGTACGACCAATCCATACACGACAGGAGCTGTCGTGTAATACCATATTAAATCAATTAGATTGATAAGAGAAAATAAAACTGAGATGCTTTCAAGTGATCGAGGAGTGACATTTTAGGTTATAACACAGAGTAATCCCTTTCTCTATGCGTAAAAAAGAAACCTGCTTATTCCCCAACAGAAGCGTTCTTGAGTTAAACATAGACCAACGCAGAAAAGACACTATTCGGCTATTCTTCAATTGAATAAGCACTTGCAGATGTCTATAGCTGCAAGTACTTAGTTTAACTCACTGGTAGATTAAACTAAGTAGGGTACTAAGTAGGGTTTATTTCGAACATATAATAGGTACGGTCGGCGACAAGTCGATCATAAAATGTGTTTAGTAGAAATCGTTATATTTTTAAAATTCCTCTTAGATCAAGACATGACAACCATTCAAGGCAAATTTTGTGTGACAGTTTAGTAAGGTACAGCTGTTTGAAAAATATAGTGTTAATCTACTTTTGTCGCTAACTGTACCAATAATTTATCAACTCTGCTATTATATTATTATATAATTTATAAGTACTAAATGCAGTAGTAGGGAATTATTTTAAATGGTTTACAAGCACCCAATAAACAATTGCACGCACTTAGTCATTTGTAATGATTTTAGCAACGGCGAAGGCTCAAAAGAGTGCTTATAATAAAAATTAAACAGTATACTAAGGGTGAGTCATATCTAATAGGCGACGCTTCATTTTCCATTGAAAAACTATAAAAATTTAAACAAGGCACAAAAATTAGTCGTTTTTACAGGGGGGAAGAGCTGTCGAGCTAAAGACAGGACGCAATCGCGTTTGTTAGGGGAGGCCTTTGTCCAGAAGTGGACTGATATAAACTAATGATGATGATGATGACAGGGAAAAACGAAATTGTAGGGTATTATGAAAAAACGAGAGGTATATTGGATTTGATAAATAGGTATATTGGAGCTATGCTCGGCATCAAACTTATAGATCGAGTCCCTAACATTGAGATCCGAAAACGGACAAAAGTCCAGGACATTGGAAATCGACTTATGGAGCTCAAGTGGGGATGGGCAGGACACAGTGCGAGGCGTGGTTACAGGTGGAGCAAGACATTGACCGAATGGTGGCCGAGGGTAGGCAAAAGAAGCGTCGGAAGACCAGTAGCGAGATGGGTCGACGACATAGTACGCGTCGCCGGGCGATCGTGGATACGACTAGCACAAGACCGTGGTGGATGGCAAAAACTCCGGGAGGCCTATATCCAGCAGTGGATAAAGTCGGGCTGCGGATGATGATGGAAAAAGACGCAGTTAAGAACATACAAGAATGCACTCCTTGATGGTTTTTCGGTCCCCTTGATGTTATTTTACCGGTGACAGATTGACACGTACCGTCTTGGGGGCTGATTCGTACCATATAATTAATAAATTAATTTCAAAATTAATGTGCTACATGGTACAAAGTGAAGCTTCGAAATTATGTTTCATGCTTGACTAGCTGTTATGGCGGCAACGAACACTTCGATAGCACGCAATAAGCATACCAGATTATAATTAGTTACCAATATTACAACATAATTAGACTAGATTAAAGAATATTAGGTCAGCATCAAGTTGTCCATAAGTCCAACAATACATTTAGCCTATTCTAGCCTATTACACGGAAGGGAAGTAAGTATCCATATCCACGAGCGGTTACAGCATCGAAGAAAGTATCGTTATGCAAGTTACCGCAGGTTCGTAATTGACTGTTACGTTTCACATTTTGGCATCAAATTAAGTAAGAACTTCAACAGACACAGGTTCGATTACCGCTAAAACTTTTGCCTTTATGATCTATTGAGTACGGGTTCACTACGCTTTGCCGAAACATATTTCAGCATGTTACATTTCACCTATGACGACTTACAGAATGATTATTTAAACAAGACTTCACATAAGCGAACTATATTACACCTTTGGTTCATTTCACTTAAAGTTATGAATGCAATAGTAAATTTCAACTAGATGCCATTTGCATAGCACTGAATAAAACATTCATCATCATCAGACTATAGCAATCCACTGCTGGACATAGGCCTCCCCTAAAGAACGCCATTACGCCCTGTCCTAAGCTCGACGCATAAAACATTATACCAATTGAACTACATTTCTACTGAATGGTCGATGAGTCGTCACAGGTGAAATGTAACAAGTTGAAATAGGTTTCGGCAAAGAGTAGTGAACCTGTTGAGTACACCGAAATTAACTACTCAATTTGATTTTTAGGACGTCAACATTGTTTGGTTTCTGATTATCGATTCTATTTCAAAAGCGCTAGTGGGGCTTCTTTTTTGTTCTAAGTAGATCTCTCTCCTCTTCACTAATTATAATGATGGTTTCATCTCTTTGAGATCTGAACCCTTCCATGTTTCAGTAGGCATGTAACAAGTTGGTACCGCCTTTTTAAAATATTATGACATGTTTGAGGCCTGCGGGTGACCTAAAAACTCCACACACTCTTTGCCTCTGGCGAACTACGCAGAAGGAAGGAAGGAACGCTAAAATAGTGTAATGAGTTCGGTCCAGTCGGCAAGTCCAGGTCTTACGCGAGCCGAGTTGACGCATTAGGTTGAATCTGCACACACGTATTTTCTTGTCCAGGAATAACCTAAAAGGCACTCTTCATGCAGGTCTAACCCAGTAAGACCACGAGTGGAAGTTAGCAAGAAATATTCACCACAAATACCATCAATGAATGCATTTTCAGTCGCTACAGATTATAGCTTCTGGTACGGAAGTGAAAGAACATCATCTATCATCGTGTCATCAGCAGTCATGTAGACCTTGACTGCTTGCAGTAACTCGGTGTGCAAGTGTGGCCGGCCTTCAACGATGGGCTCTGCTGTCGAAACAGTGGCTGGGACTTTTCCGAACTATATGATGAAACATTGCAAAATTATTTGATACTTACGACAAGCTTCCGCCCGCGGCTTTGCTCTACGTGTTCTGATACTGAAGCCAGAGTCGGCCAATCCTATTAAATCTTAGACTCCTACTTCTATACTTATTAACCGTCAAACGATAGCGTCAAAGCTATATTCCCTGGTCGCCGACAAGCAGCAGCGTCGACGTTGTACTAAAAGCTGTGACCTGTGATCCCCAAACCACATGCCCTACGAGAAGATTATGGGCACATCCTCTTTCTTATTAGAAAGATATCCAGCAGTGAACTGATAGTCTAATTTTGATATGAAAAGAAAGTACATTTATCTCATCACACTGAGATGTATTTTACCGAGAAGAGCTGGACACTCCTCAAGGGATGTCATACTCGCTTTTTATTCGGTGGTCGAGAGAACAATAAACTGAACTCTGCTTGAGAGGGTTGAGAAGTAATCCTGTCGCTAGCCTCTTCAATAATAATCGTCTCTTAGGTCGCGTTAGGAATTGGTGTAAATAAAAAAAAATTACGTTTCAAAGTGTACTTTGCAGTTCCTACTGAATAAATAAATTTTTCACTTCTCTTGCTCAAAAAGTGTATCATAATAGTGTAGCTTAGCGGGTCTAAAACTCGAGTTTAATACCTCGGGCTAAAAAGTATTTTTTCTTTTAAATTTTTGTCTAAAATCATCAGCCCGTACAAAGCATTCGTTCTCTTACATAAAAACTCGACTTCTTGGTGCTCCGACAATCTTTTTTTTTGAAAATAGAACCGTCTTGGTGATGTTTTATGAAGGTTGATTAATTTTTAATAAAATTTCTGAAAATTGTCTAATTTTGAATTGTTTTATTTTCTCGCAATCGAAGTGAAAAGTAGAGTGTTTTACTCGGGCCAAAACCACCCATTATAACTCGGTCTTATCATCCTCGTATCATCCTCGCTCCAGTATAACAACCTCGTATATAATGGGATGGTTTAGTCCCTTGTAAAACAATCCACTATTGAATAATATCAAAGAATTCTGGAACTGCAATGTACTGTTGTATTCATAGCCACAACAACTGTGCGTCGCAGTTGCAAAATTCTATGTTATGATAGTCTGATTTTGTTGTATGGTATACACGAAATAACAGGTCGGACACCGAAGCCGAAGGGCACATATGTTAATAGTGCATTGTTTCATACCTTAGGCCGTAGTCACTGCGCATTACATATTGGTATGCTATTTAAGGTAAAACCTTGAAGATGGCCTAGTGGTAATGGACGCCGGGGTAATTATCCCTGAGGTTTATTGACAGAGGGTAGGATAAAGGAAAATTAAATGACAAAAATACACCGATTTGACAAGTCGATGTATTTTATGAGTTAATTTAATAGTCAATTGAAGTGTCCTCAAAGTTTCATGCGAGTATGTAGTAAAATACCTTATAGAATAACTAAGTATGTTAAGTATCTATTGTGTCACAAAACACAGTATAAGTTTTTGTTTGGAATGATTTACCTATTGTTATGATAATTCCTTTCCTTACTTTTCAAGCCTTATTAATAATGCCTTAAATGTTTTTCATCATCCAACAGAGGTCTGTAGAAGTTCAGTGATGAACATAATGGTCTCCTCAAATATTTCCACGACGAACGGTTTTGGTGTTGAGCCCTTTTAACCCACTGACTTCCCGCAATATTGACGATGTCGTCGGTCCATCTTGTGAGGTTTCCTTATACTGCTGTATCTTGATCGTCGTGGCAATTCGAGACCCTTTTGCTGGCCCCTCCTGGCCCTTTAACTGTTCCACGAGCTGCTGTTATCTGTTCCACCAGCTATTTGGCTTGTCCAAGGTCACAAAACTAATATTTATTTTGGGAGCTATTTCAATAAACTTCAGATATTTTCTCCTTACTAAGAGGTAAATGTTTTAAATATTTTCCGAGATGTTTAATAAATTGAACAGAATTAGTTTTACCTAATCTTTCTTCTTATTAATATTATAAATACGAATGTAACTTTGTTTGTTTGTTACGCTTTCTCGTCTTAACTACCTCACATCATGAAATTTCGCATTCACGTTGTTAGGGATACATAAAATGACATAGGGTACCTTTCACGATACAGGCTACGCCTAGTCTAAATGTCGCTGGTTAAATAGTTCATAATAATATGTTAAGCCGATCTGGTTATTAAGTAAGTAAATAAATAAATAATTCTATTTTTTTTGTTAAATATTTTTTTTCCATTTCTTATAGAAAAAAGTACTAGGGATAGAATTTTTTTTTAGACGGATTGAGAAAATTTTGAAAGAGGCCTTTTCGATGGCACAAGGCCACCGTTGGCTTTCAATTCAATACGAACAATTTTATACCTTGATTTTCCAGAGTCTTATTATAATTCTAAAAGATCCGGGTGAGGAAGCGAGCTATGCATTTCAAGGTCTTCCCCTACAAGTGAACTTTACCTACTAAAGTTCAATTGTTTTTCTTGTTTGTATCTACCTTAGAAGTAAACAAAGTACTCACCTACTTCTTATATAGGTAAGGAATTTTATTGGTCGTGAGTTAAGCGGACGAATCTCTTGATTCTCTCTTACCTTAAAGCAAGGCTCGAGAGCTTGAGCCATCGTCGGTGGCGAGGTTGCGTGTTTGTCGGTTTTTTAAAGATTGTACTCTGGAGAGTGTGCGCAGGAGCTACATGTCCTTATTCCGCCTTCACCTTTCTTCTATAGGAAGTTCAGACGCAATGCCAACTACCATCCGCATCAAGTTGATATTCCATTTAACAGAACTAAGCGCTTTCAAACAATCCAAACATCATATAGAAAGCGCTTGCGCACTGCTAAAATATGGAATCAGCTGCCAGCGCCTGTTTTTCCATTTTACTTACGACCCTAACAGCTTCAAATAGAGAGTTAATAGACATCTTCTGGGAAAGCTCGCTCCATCGTCGACCTCATCCTTGCCCACGCAAGCCGAGCCGGTCAAGAGCTGGCCCATAATTTATGACCCAAAACTTGCTCGAAAGCCTCTTGTGAAACTGACAGAGTTTTTCAGTTACAGTTTCAGTTCAATTACTAGCTTTCGCTCGTGGTTTTGCTCACAATTTCGCTCGCGTGATAAAAACTAGCTTATACCTATCTCGTTCCGTTTATCATTATCAATACATAATGTAACACTTCAATTCAATCAGTTCAGCATTTTAGCATGAAGGAGCAACCTTCACATGCTAACATCCAAACTTTTGCATGCTTAATACTGGCTTCTGCACGCGGCTTCGCTTGTTGTACCCGTATAATATACCGTTTATAGCCTATTAATATGTTATTTCCGGTCTGGTTTCAGCTCAATTCGTTATTTGATTGAAAACTTTATTGCAAATACTATATATTGCAAAGGGGGCTTAATGCCCTTTATATATACATACCTAAAATGTGTTAATGCCAAAGGCATTTTCTACCTGCCAACCAGAAACAGGTTCCGATAATAAGTAGGCGTGCTAACCTTGGTTTACTAAACAAATCAAATGATGTGAATATGCTATTATACTATACATAACAAACGTTTAACCTAAACATATATACGTTCGTAGTTTTGGCGTAAACAAAAATGTTTGTAACATTTCACATTTCACATACCACATATTTTTTTTACACAAATCTTTTTTTCACTTCTCTTGCTCAAAAAGTGTATCATAATAGTGTAGCTTAGCGGGCCTAAAACTCGAGTGTAATACCTCGGGCTAAAAAGTATTTTTTCTTTTTAATTTTTGTCTAAAATCATCAGCCCGTACAAAGCATTCGTTCTCTTACATAAAAACTCGACTTCTTGGTGCTCCGTCAATCTTTTTTTTTTTTAAATAGAACCGTCTTGGTGATGTTTTATGAAGGTTGATTAATTTTTAATAAAATTTCTGAAAATTGTCTAATTTTGAATTGTTTTATTTTCTCGCAATCGAAGTGAAAAGTTGAGTGTTTTACTCGGGCCAAAACCACCCATTATAACTCGGTCTTGTCATCCTCCCTCGCTACGCTCGGGAGTATAACAACCTCGTATATAATGGGATGGTTTAGTCCCTTGTAAGACAATCTACTATTTTATTAGCCTTTTGTTAGTAAGATTGAGGTTTCGAATAATGAGCTTTTGAACTTTGATGCAAAATATGTGAAACCGCTCGAAAGCTGGCAAACCTTTATTTTATTTAAATTCTGCAATATAGTATTACAGTACAGTAAGATATTGCTTAGTACGGAGTAAGTACTTACGTAATGAACTCTCAGCACCAGCTAAACTCAGCGTCGCAGCAGCCAACAACAAACCGTTCATATACATTTTAATTGTTTATTTTACTTTCTTGTGTTAAACTGTCACTGCACGTCCCGGTGTAACGTCTGCGCCTGCGCACGCGCGGTTCTCTACTAGCGGCCGCGAGATACACTCGCTTTTTTATGCAACTCACAAATATATTGCAAAACTGGAGATTGGTGCAAGATTCTTGATATTTCGATGGCTGTTGCAGCCGAAATTACTGTTTAAATGTCCACTTGAAACTTATTTATATCGACAAATAATATTAACATAATCTTTTAGAAAAGTAAGCAGTTAACTGACTTTTTACAAATATTTTTTTACTCCAAACCGCTTAGGAAAATAACAATACATAAGAGTATGATTTTTATTTATAATATATGTACCTACATGTGAGCAAATAAATGAACATGAATAAGTACACACCACACACCACCACACCACACCAGCCTATATCAGTCCACTGCTGGACATAGGCCTCCCCTGATAAAGGGGGATATGCCCATAATCCCCACGCTGGGCATGCGGGTTGGGGATCGCAGGGCACAGAATAAGTACAAATGCCTCATAATGGTTTTCAGTGATGATACTCTTCACCTCACCTCTGCCTGCGAGCCTGAGTGAAAAAATGTATAAAAATCTAAATAGATACAAAAAAATTACGAACTTAATAACTATCTACGTACCTACCTACGTAAGTAGTATAATGCGTTTCTGACTGTCGAACAGGTCATAATTTTCATAAAATGTTCTAATATTGTAAGAATACATGTACCTATTACCTAGGGATAGAATTTGTTAAAATAAAAAAAAACTTTCGTCATTTGGCTAGAATACTTAGTTACCTTCAAAACCTCCGCGCCTGCGGCACCCACGATCAAAGCTACGGGTGCATAATATTTAAACTATCTAAAATGAACGGTACCTGCTTATTATATAAATTATGTAAAATGAATCAAGACTTGGACATAATAATTAATGAATTAGCCCTGCATTCTTAGCTCGTATCATAGCTTAGTTGAGCATACATTTTTTTTGCAGATTTTCAATAGAACTATGGATTAAACGACTCCAGTTGCGTTCTCGTTAAAATTCGGTTCGGACCTATTGAAAACTGATTGAAGTCTTTGCTTATGCATTGAGTTGGTATTCATGGTGTTTGGTTTTAAAATACAGAGATATGTATTAAAATGCCTTACCTACTTGTGATGCCCCGCAACATTGTCTGCGTAGGTTTGTCCACTTTAAACTACTGTAACATATTCAGGGGGCTGAATTTTAAGTAATCTTAATTGCACCAACAATTACAATAACAGTAGCATATTATGTTCACTGCTGGACATTAAAAAAAAATGTGGTGCTTATTAACCAGCATCCCAGGGCCTTATTTACTCATTTAACTTAACTTTAGCCACATAACCTTGAGGTCAATAGATAAGAAGTCCACGTACACCATAAAATGATTACACTCCAAGTTTCACCTTATCTGCGTAGGTTTGTCCACTTCGATTACCTACTACTGTGACATATTCAGGGGGTTGAATTTCAAGTAATCCTAAATGCACCAATATTATTAATAACAGTTGATAGCATATGTAGTTTACTGCTGAACATAGATCTCCCTTAAGAAGGGGGTCCTTACCAACCAGTGTCCCAGGGCCTTATTTACTTATTTTACTTGCCTTTAGCCACATAACCCGGAAGCCAATAGATACGATAAGTGCATTTACACCATAAATAAATTGACTCCCGGTTATAGACTTCTTGGACTTATGTGATTGTACTGATAGTTAGTTGGATATACAGATTCATTAGTTTTTATACATATATAGAGGCCCGCATAACGCCCGCGACTTCGTTCGAGTAGAATTTTCCCCCTCTTCTTCTTTTTCGTATGAGCTAGTGACCAACTTTGGTGTCGGAGTTTTTAGGCCGCCCGAAGGCCTCCATAATAGTTTAACGACTGAAAAGCCGGGACCAACATCTTAACGTGCCTTCCAAAGCACGGAAGCGCTCAAATCTAAATGTCACTAATCGGTCATCCATCCAAGTAATGACCAGGTGGAGTGTTGCTTAACCAAGGTGATCTGCAAAGTAAACCACGCCACGAGTGCTTTCCCCCTCTGCATCCATAGGAAGTAGAATTTAAGGAAATCCAATCTTAGCACCCCTGCACAATGCACTATACATAAGGTAGTTTTGGTTCAGTCAGCGTCATTATGAGTTTTATAAGTACGCACATATTAATTTATTGAAGCGAATCATTACTCAAGTGAGTGTTTTTCCACCACACTAGCATTGCGGCTGCTATTGACCTTTCTCGAAAATAATTGCGTAATATTTGTTTATTTCACACAAATTTGCATAGTTGCTAAACTTAGGCCCACAGTCCACTGGGGCTTTTCCTTTGCGAGCATTGATTATGCCTATTTTTGTACAGGTTTGGAATCATAATGATACTACGAAAAAATACGTACCCATTAGCTTTCATGTTGGCATTAAAATATTAATAAATAAGGCTGAAACTTTAAACTATAAATTATAATAGGTAAGACAGAAAACTTACCCAGTGAAGTAGGTAAGTATAAAATACTTAAACCTATTGAGATAACAATTTTTTATCCAAAATATTCTTAAATGCGGCTATAGATGCTTTTAAGATTAAAAAATAAAAATAAGCAGCAATGTCACAATACAGCTTAAAGCAATCGAACTCGTTTGAAACTGTTGCCGCGCCTCAGTCGACGGCACTCTTCACTTTCATCATACAAGGTCAGACTACAATAACATCATTTTTCTCTAAATCGTTATAGTTGTAACATTCTGTACTCTCAAATTCTTGAAAGCCTTTCTGATACTTCAGAGCCAAGGAGTTAGCGGGTAAATCTGGGTTGAACACCGAACGCCCGGCCTTATCCAGGTTAATAAGACCAAAGTAGACAGTCTCATTGTCAGTTTTAGTCTCTTTCCGCTTCTCGTGAATAATCAATGGTTCCTTAATCGGAAGAAGTATCATGACATCTTGGTTTTTCTTCCCGAGGGTAACTTTTGCTTGTATTGTCCCGTTGATTTTGTCCTTAGAGCCGACCTGCAGATTCATGGGTAGAAGGCATTCTATACAACGAATTTCATTGGTATGATCGGTGCATAGCGGAACGGGGAACAACCGGTCGTTGAGATAAAATCTGTACACGCACTTGTGGTCTTGTAGACTTGTGGCGCTGCCTCTGTTCTTGATCCTCGAGTTAGCTGAATGGCACTCAAAGTAGTTCTTCTGCCTGAATTCTTTTATTTCGTCGAGACTATCTTTGCTGTCGAGATTTTCAAACTCATCTTCTGATTTGTCGTAGATTTTGAATAGAGATGATGCTCCTGAGCGTATTTCGGAGACTTCTTTAATGGTGTCGAGAGAACCTTTTCTTACGCCATTGTTTTCTCCGAACGACTCGGTCGAAAGCTTGAAGTTTTCGTTTTTGTAATATTGCTGAACTTTGGGAATTTTGCCATTTGTTTTGCCATTAACTTTGTTATTTGTTTTAACATTTCTGTATTTTGGCATTGAAACCAGTGTTTCTATATCACTGTCTTTATTGTTTTGGCTGCTTTTAGCGTCTCCGTTGCAGGAGGAATCACCACAGTTCTTGCAATAATCTGTGGATGAATTTTTAGAATGTTTTTTAATAGTGAAATCTGATTTTGTTACTTTTTTAGGTTTTTCGGTTTTCTTGTTTTCAGAAATGCCTCCGGTAGAACAGCTTTTACCATCGTACGATGAATTGGAAGGTAGTTTTTTTGAAGAAACTACTCTTCTTGGAGGCTTTGAAGGTTTGCTGGTCCTAGGCGCCCTTGTGTTTGTGGATGAGTGAGTTGAAATCTTCGATGACACACTGGCTCGTTTGTGGGACATCTTCACATTTCTTATAGTTATCACAGGAAAAAGACTAAATTATTAACTGAGTTGAAAATAATATAAGTTTCTTTTTCACTTTTTATGAGCTTTGAATGATAAAAACCAGCGTTTACTAGTAAAAACAGAAAATGAAGATAATGTTGACAAACAAAATGTTGTCACTATGGTTACCATGGTTACCTGACAGTGCTCGTTCCCGTTCGAAAGATAGGTACCTAGGTAATAAAAATAACGAATAAAAACTTTTTGCATCTTGTTTGCACACAGCTCTATCTATCGTGAGATAGCGGAACGTATTCTCACTGGTGAAAAGCTATAAGGCTGGCGTCACAAATTATTCCATCTCAAGAAGTAACCCTGTTATGTTGTAGAGGGCGCTTAGACTATTTTTCGTTACTAATTTACCTAACCTACCCTTTTAGGGGACTTCGCTGGGTGTGATTTATCGATTACTTAAGTATTACGATTTTTATGTGAATCAATTGATAATAATCAAATAAATATTCTACTCATGTAATAATAATGCAAAATCTAATTATTGGGAGCGCGTTAATGTCTTTTGTATCGAAATATATATTGCAACAACATCAACAACAACACTAGCCTATATAGCCTACTGCTGGACATAAGCCTCGAATAATATGAAGCGGGATATGCCCTTATTCCACACGCAGGGCATGCGGGTTGGGGATCGCAGGGCACAGCTTCTCGCACGGCCGACGCTGCTGCCCGTCAGCGGTCAGTGTAAACGTAGTATTAATTTCTCTGAGATTAATTTTTCCAGGGGATTATCTAGCTGTGCCTGTTTTTGGCAGAGCTATGCCACAATCAGCCGGCCGCCAGAGCCCCGTTTGTTGTTTAGCAGGGTGCACCACGTGCAGGTGAGGTTGGCTTGTGTTCCGAAAATGTTGGTTGGAACCCTTAACACCCCTTTTTTTATTCATTAAGTTTATTTTACTGAGGAAAGTACAGAAAATTCTGGATTTGTAACTTTACTTACTTATAACCCATACTTTACTTGCGATAAAATCTTTTTAATAAGCCCCTTGGTAATAAATTTAAGTGACCCAAGGGTTTTTACGAAGCGCTTCGTTTTGCTAAATTTCATTCAGAACCATCAAAGTTAGTAATAGGTACCGTAAATTATTTCACTGTGATTAACTTATGCCTTTTTAGGGCCCATGAGCATACTTCATGAGTCAATTGCCCTAAAACATGCAATTTAACCAAACTAGAACTTGTAACACGACAAACACCCAAAATAAAGACCCAAGTTTTAGACTAAAATCTAAAATGTGGTCCTCGGTCCATATGAATCTTGTAATTTACTACATTTCTTTGGGTAGGTAGTTAGTTAGTAACTACCCACATACATACATACTTAGTACATACCCACATACATAGTAGGTACTCACATAAAGTAGTAATTCAAATGATGAACAAGTTCCTAGTTCCTAGATACTCTATCAATAATGTTTCACAAAGAATATAATTATTTAAGTGTACATACGAGCAATAGAATATTGTATTGTATCCCTGTATCTTCGTTTTTTTATTACTATTAATTTATCAACACACATAAATATTTTTTTTACTGATTTAATTATAAATAAAATAAATAAATAAATAATGGTGGACGTTATCACACAGCATCATGTATCCCCAAACTAAGCAGAGCTTGTGTTATGGGAACCACATGATTGATATATTATATATTTATATACATTTTTTTTGGAATACATACATATAATACATAGAAAACACCCAGACCCGAGACCAATGTCTGCAGAACATGCAAACATTTGTCCTACGGCGGGAATCAAACCCGCAACCTTCTGCGTCCCAGGTGGACTATCGCCCACTGCGACACAGAGGTCGTCATTAGTAAGTTAATAAGTAAGTCATTAGTAAGCATCTAGCTTAAACTCAACAAAAATACTCAAGGGCAGAATTTTCAATTGTTAATATTTTTTAGTGAACAAAATTTTCTAGGGAGATAAGAAGTTGTGTTTTGTAACTTAGCACCTTGTAAACTATTCATATTAGACTTTATTATAATTATAAATTCAGTAAGTGTGAGTTCCTGCTTGTGATGCACATCATGGAGTGTGGAGGTTGCCACTAATGTGGCTATGATTTGAGAAAATGAAAGATTATGGCAAAATAATACGAGTCCAGTATCCAATGCTGGACCTCACTAGTCGTGTTTATACGTGCACCCATTTCTGGACTGAATTGAAATCAGTGTTTATACGAATCTAGTTGTAAGATAGCGCCTGACTGACTTCAATCTTCACAGTTTCTTGAATTCATGGTTATAAACCATGACTAGTTATGAAGACAATAAACTACTCAAAACTGTGACACAACTATGTTAAGCAGACAGTATTGTTTTACAACGTTTAAATTTAAAGATAAGCATTATAGCAAAATAAGAGACTGAATAGTATATAGTAGTATATATTTCAGATAACTGAAAAGAATGTGTACCTTTTGAAGTATAAGTATGTCCTTACACGATTTAATAAGTAGAATCAAATATATTATTTTATATTAATACAGTAAATACTCCCTACTATATCAACTCAGTACTTAAGTTTAAGCACGGACTAGGACTTTCCTAATCCATTGTTTAAGTGATTCAGTATAATGTATTTTTTTTTTTAAATTAAGATTTGGCATACATACTTGTGTGATGATTCAGTAATTCATGACCCAAAACTAAACTTAATTTTACGTTCTTAAAACGTTGTATCTTGTTAAGAAATGGATCAAACCGGGATAACTATACTTTGAGAACTTTCATGTCAAGTTTAGTGTTATGAAATACACAACCGAATCGCCACAAATCTATGTATCCTTCAACTAACATAAACAAGGTTGATACCTCGAATACACCTTTTTTTTCTTTTTATTTATTATTTTAATTTAATAAACAAATATTTTCTATATATTTATATTATTAGTTGTTATATATGAAGCTAAACATTGGTATAAAAATAATTTATTCAAGTCTCAACAAAACTTAACAGCATGGCCACTGTACGGTGGCCTGCACATCAGCGCGCTGGATCACGGATCACTCATCTCAATCGGACCGTATCATCACCGATGTGCGCGCGCATACCCTTCTTTACACTTTGGCGGGAAAAAAGAAGAGCGAAGAAAAAGTACACTGTTCTAAGGAAAATCTTTGGAAAGAAAAAATAGAAAATTGTCTTTGCCAAGAAGAAAATAAAAAAAACAAAACGGAAGCAAGATATAAAAACTGAAGAAAAGATAAGAGTTTCCGAAAAAGGTTTTTTTGTAAAGTGAAGATGAAGTTTTGTTTAGTGATTGCCGCTTTTGCATTGGTAAGTCCATAATAAGTACTAACGTAATGTACTAACTTTATTAACATACCGATGTACTATCTACGCTATTGATGAATAATATGATGATGCACTGAAACACTGGTAAGTTTAGTTATCATCATATATTTACTCAACGGCGACTAAAGCGGTTAATTTTTTACAGATTTTCCGAAGTTTTATCTCGATCACAGAACATTTTGCTTTGATTTAAACTTATATAACTTCAGGATCTAATAGAGTCAAATTAAAGGTAAAAACACCATTGATTTAATTATTCTTGAAATATTTGTAATGACTCTTCTTAAATTCTTTTTTTTTTATTCGTATGCATGAATATTTTAACAGTAAATTTTTAAACCACTTGTTGGACATTCTAATAAATAATGTTTTCCTATCGTATTGTATGTCTCGTTTACTCAATTACATTTATGTGTCACCCGCAATGTTTTTCAGCGTCAAAAATCTCAACTGCACCCTTTTTAAACAGTTTTGAAACAAGGTTTTTATTCCAATCTTACCAAGATTGAAAAGTAAGTATCTACGCTTTCTGGTCTATAGTCAATTTAAATACAGTGTTTGGTGATGCTTGCAAGTGACGGTCAAGTTTCCACAAATAATGCAGGTCAGGTTATTTTGTTATAGTTATTGATCATTTTGGTCAATGGCATTCTTCAACCTTTCGAGTTTCACGAAGAGCTAAGAACCTACTTAGAGCCTTCACTTCACATCTGTGCTAATAATGATGAAATATACTTTTTTTTAAATAAATAATTATTTTCAAGTTCGTGAAATAACTTAAAACAACAGTGTTTTACAAAAAAAGACAGTAAATAGATAGACACAGAAGACGGAAAAACAAAGCGTGAAAAAGACTTGAACATTATTATATTTTTGACTTCCCTATTTTTGCAACGAGTATTATCTCATCAGCATCATCGTCATCATCAGCCCATAGCAGTCCACAGCTGGACATGGGCCTTCCTTAATGAGCGCCATTACGCCCTATCCTGAGTTCGACGCATCCAGCTTCTACCAGCAGCCTTTCGCAGATCGTCACTCCACCTCTACACGTCCTACACTACGTTTGCCGAGCCGCAATTCTTTCAATATATAATAAATATTAAGTTTCGCACAACTCCCTGATTATATCCCGTCTAAGCTCCATAAGAAGTATGAGTTAAAAAAAACCATAAACCATCAAAACGTAAGGTTTTATCAAACCAAATAGGTTTTCGTAATCGTTCATCATTGGACGTCGTCATCATTAATGTGTATCTTATAATTAACAAAAGTTGAGGTCCTTATGAGAGGTACTTGAGGAATTAAAGGAAATCCTATCGAGTTGGGACTCGTTTGATTCGTCTTGACGAGGACTATGGTTCTAGGGTCTGATGATTGAGTTGACTATTATAATATAAAAAATAATTGAAAGAGATAGATCATCATGACGTCATATAAACAGCTAATAAAAGCTTGTTTTATAAAAAAATACTTGTTATATGAATAACAACCTTAGCCGGTCTCATAACATTAACTATTATGATAATAAGGATAGGCGATAGTGAAAGTTATAAAGATTCGTTTTATTGCGGTGACCATGAATTGGCCAAGTTCAAGGATATTCTCCAACATAGCGAACCATCGTTCAATCTAGGTATTGATTATTTTTAGAAATTTTAACTAAATTCTACAATAAATAAATTCGTCAGTACAAGAAAATTATTAATGTGAAGTATATGTTATTTTTATATATTTTTGGTACCTACATACAAAATAAATATATAAATTTCTTTAAATGATCATCGATCAATAATCAAGTCGAAATACTCATTTATTACATCGGAGAAAGCGGCGGTTATGTTTTAAGAAATTGTCCGCGTTTCAACCAGTTTTTACAATAAATTAATAAGTACCAGCGCGTTCCTCGGTGGATTTTTTGCCGTTACTCATACCGAGGCGGGGTGATGGCTAACTCTGTTGCAAACAGAAATGATTGACAGATTGACTCCGATCCTGTTTTTACAAACTTTGACATTTCATCCGGCGACATTCAATGAACGTCAATTGACAAACTGTCACAGTTTGTTAAAACAGGTTCGGTGTCAATCATTTTTGTTTGCAACAGAGTTAGCCGATCACCCCGCCGGTAGACATTGTTTCTTCACGTGAGCTCATTCATATTGTTTTCACTTTCTGTTAGAAAATTTTGTAAATTTCCTCACATAAAAGTGAAATAAATACGGCATTAGATTTTTTTAATTTTAAAAATTTTCTATTAGTGGTTTTCTCAGATATTTTATAAGACTCGAGTTTTCCTACGTCTTATTTATCGAGGGGTGTAAGGGGTTCCCACCCCCATCTCTGGAACCCAAGCCAACGTCACCTAAACGTGGTGCACCCTGCTAACTAACAAACGGGGCTCTGGCAGCCGGCTGATTGCGGCATAGCACAGCCTAACACTGGCACAGCTAAATCCCCTGGCCGCCGACGGGCAGTAGCGTCGGCGGTGCAAGAAGCTGTGCCCTATGATCCCCAACCCACATTCCCAGCGTGGGGAAGTTAAGATAAACGTAAATAATGCAGAGACCTGAGATTGATTATAAATCGGCCAGGGTTCAATGTCTAGCCATTTGACAATAATAAAATGGCCACTCACAACTCACAAAAGACCCATCGATGCAGCACGGTGGCTAATATGGAGGGATTTATTGACAGGCATCGATCAAGATAATCACAATGGTATGAATGAACTTCGTTGTAAAATATATATAACGTGTAATCGAGTGTACATTTCAATTATTTAATGTTTACCATTTGAACAGATTCACACAAAAACACACAAAAGCACAAAAACGCAAGGAATAATATCAAAGTATGTAGAAATTATATTATATATAGCTAAACTACCACTGACTCACTCACTGACATGATTGTTCTCCCAGATGCCACCTCGTAGGGTTAAAATTTTTGGTGGATTCGTATAGAGGGAGTGGGGGCGACCTCAGGAAAAATCTGACATTTCCCCTTTTCACCCCCTTTCACCCCCACCCCCATGTATCTCGGAAACTATAGGTCGTAGAGGGTTCGCGCTCAAACTAATGTTGCTCAGGGTTTATTTTTATGTAAGAATTCGAAAAAAAAAATTAGGGTTCCATACAAAAAAAAAATAGTCCCATACAAAATTTTCACCCCCTCATACAAAACTTTTTTTTCTTTACTTTAATGACATGTGTCGATGTTTGGTGGAATTGTATAGGTAGGACAGGTGTAGGGTAGGTGTAGGGTAGGTATAGGGTAGGTGTAGGGTAGGTGTAGGGTAGGTGTAGGGTAGTTGTAGGGTAGTTGTAGGGTAGGTGTAGGGTAGGTGTAGGGTAGTTGTAGGGTAGTTGTAGGGTAGATGTAGGGTAGGTGTAGGGTAGGTGTAGGGTAGGTGTAGGGTAGTTGTAGGGTAGGTGTAGGGTAGGTGTAGGGTAGTTGTAGGGTAGTTGTAGGGTAGGTGTAGGGTAGGTGTAGGGTAGGTGTAGGGTAGTTGTAGGGTAGTTGTAGGGTAGTTGTAGGGTAGGTGTAGGGTAAGTGTAGGGTAGGTGTTGGTTTTCGTTTTCGTTGTCGTTTTCGTTTTCGTTTTCGTTTTCGTTTTCGTTTTCGTTTTCGTTTTCGTTTTCGATTTCGATTTCGATTTCGATTTCGATTTCGATTTCGATTTCGATTTCGATTTCGATTTCGATTTCGATTTCGATTTCGATTTCGATTTCGATTTCGATTTCGATTTCGATTTCGATTTCGATTTCGATTTCGATTTCGATTTCGATTTCGATTTCGATTTCGATTTCGATTTCGATTTCGATTTCGATTTCGATTTCGATTTCGATTTCGATTTCGATTTCGATTTCGATTTCGATTTCGATTTCGATTTCGATTTCGATTTCGATTTCGATTTCGATTTCGATTTCGATTTCGATTTCGATTTCGATTTCGATTTCGATTTCGATTTCGATTTCGATTTCGATTTCGATTTCGATTTCGATTTCGATTTCGATTTCGATTTCGATTTCGATTTCGATTTCGATTTCGATTTCGATTTCGATTTCGATTTCGATTTCGATTTCGATTTCGATTTCGATTTCGATTTCGATTTCGATTTCGATTTCGATTTCGATTTCGATTTCGATTTCGATTTCGATTTCGATTTCGATTTCGATTTCGATTTTGATTTTGATTTCGATATTAATTTCGATTGCTTCTTCTTCTTTGATATCATCGTTTATTGCTTCTTCCTCATCGATATTCTCTTTGATTGTTTCTTCCACATCAGATAACTTCTTTAATTGCTTCTTGGACTTCGATATTCTCTTTGATTGTTTCTTCCACTTCTAAATCTTCATCAATTGCTTCTCCTACTGCGATATCCTCTTGATTGCTTCTTCAACTTCGATATCCTCTTTGATTGTTTCTTCCACTTCTTAATCCTCATTGATTGCTTCTTACTTACTTCGATATCCTCTTGATTGCTTCTTCAACTTCGATATCCTCTCTGTGATTTTTTCTTCCACTTCTAAATCCTCATCGATTGCTTCTCCTACTTCGATATCCTCTTGATTGCTTCTTCAACTTCGATATCCTCTCTGATTGTTTCTTCCACTTCTAAATCCTCATCGATTGCTTCTCCTACTTCGATATCCTTTACTTTTCAAAATCCTCTCTGATAGCTTACCAATGCAACACCAAAACCGCGAGCTGCGTGCAGCTCGCGCACCACCCAACCTCTAGTTATAATATATATAGCTAAACTACCACTCACTCACTCACTCACTGACTGACTGACTGACTGACTGATTGACATGATTGTTCTCCCAGATGCCACCTTGTAGGGTTGAAATTTTTGGTGGATTCGTATAGAGGGAGTGGGGGCGACCTCAGGAAAAATCTGACATTTCCCCTTTTCACCCCCTTTCACCCCCACCCCCCATGTATCTCGGAAACTATAGGTCGTAGAGGGTTCGTGCTAAAACTAATGTTGCTCAGGGTTTATTTTTATGTAAGGATCCGAAAAAAAAAATTAGGGTTCCATACAAAAAAAAAATTGTCCCATACAAAATTTTCACCCCCTCATACAAAACTTTTTTTTTTTTACTTTAATGACATGTGTCGCTGTTTGGTGGAATCGTATAGATATTTAGTGTAGGTTAGGTGAAGGTGTAGGTGTAGGGTAGTTGTAGGGTAGTTGTAGGGTAGTTGTAGGGTAGGTGTAGGGTAGGTGTAGGGTAGGTGTAGGGTAGTTGTAGGGTAGTTGTAGAGTAGGTGTAGGGTAGGTGTAGGGTAGTTGTAGGGTAGTTGTAGGGTAGTTGTAGGGTAGTTGTAGGATAGGTGTAGGGTAGGTGTAGGGTGGTTGTAGGGTAGTTGTAGGGTAGTTGTAGGGTAGGTGTAGGGTAGTTGTAGCGTAGTTGTAGGGTAGGTGTAGGGTAGGTGTAGGGTAGGTGTAGGGTAGTTGTAGGGTAGTTGTAGGGTAGATGTAGGGTAGTTGTAGGGTAGGTATAGGGTAGTTGTAGGGTAGGTGTAGGGTAGTTGTAGCGTAGTTGTAGGGTAGGTGTAGGGTAGGTGTAGGGTAGGTGTAGGGTAGTTGTAGGGTAGTTGTAGGGTAGGTATAGGGTAGGTGTAGGGTAGTTGTAGGGTAGTTGTAGGGTAGGTATAGGGTAGGTGTAGGGTACTTGTAGGGTAGTTGTAGGGTAGGTGTAGGGTAGTTGTAGGGTAGGTGTAGGATAGGTGTAGGGTAGGTGTAGGGTAGTTGTAGGGTAGTTGTTGGTCGATTTCGATTTCGATTTCGTTTTTATTGCTTCTTTTACATCGATAGCCTCTTTTATAGCATTTACCACTTCGATATCTTCTTTGATTGCTTCTTTAACATCAATATCATCTCTCAAAGCATCATCCTCTTGGTTATTCTTTTTGATTGTTTCTTCCACATCAGTAAACATTTTTGATAGCTTCTTCAACTTCGGTATCCTCTTTGATTGCTTCTTCCACTTCGATATCCTTATTAATTGCTTCTTTCACTTCAAAATCCTGTCTTATAGCTTTACAATGCAAGCCAAAACCGCGAGCTGCGTGCAGCTCGCGCACCACACAACCTCTAGTTATTATACTATATATAGCTCGATTACCATTGACTGACTCACTGATTGACATGATTGTTCTCCCAGATGCCACCTTGTAGGGTTAAAATTTTTGGTGGATTCGTATAGAGGGAGTGGGGGCGACCTCAGGAAAAATCTGACATTTCAACTTTTCCCCCCCTTTCACCCCCACCCCTCATGTATCTCGGAAACTATAGGTCGTAGAGGGTTCGTGCTCAAACTAATATTGCTCAGGGTGCTTTTTTATATAAGAATCCGAAAAAAAAAATTAGGGTTCCATACAAAAAAAAAATTATCCCATACAAAATTTTCACCCCCTCATACAAAACTTTTTTTTCTTTACATTAATGACATCTGTCGATGTTTGGTGGAATCGTATAGATATTTAGTGTAGGTAAGGTGAAGGTGTAGGTGTAGGGTAGTTGTATGGTAGTTGTAGGGTAGGTGTAGGGTAGTTGTAGGGTAGTTGTAGGGTAGTTGTAGGGTAGTTGTAGGGTAGTTGTAGGGTAGGTGTAGGGTAGTTGTAGGGTAGTTGAAGGGTAGTTGTAGGGTAGGTGTAGGGTAGTTGTAGGGTAGGTGTAGGGTAGGTGTAGGGTAGGTGTAGGGTAGTTGTAGGGTAGTTGTAGGGTAGGTGTAGGGTAGGTGTAGGGTAGTTGTAGGGTAGTTGTAGGGTAGGTGTAGAGTAATTGTAGGGTAGTTGTAGGGTAGTTGTAGGGTAGGTGTAGGGTAGCTGTAGAGTAGCTGTAGAGTAGCTGTAGGGTAGGTGTAGGGTAGTTGTTGGTCGATTTCGATTTCGGTTTCGGTTTCGGTTTCGGTTTCGGTTTCGGTTTCGGTTTCGGTTTCGATTTCGATTTCGATTTCGATTTCGATTTCGATTTCGATTTCGATTTCGATTTCGATTTCGATTTCGATTTCGATTTCGATTTCGATTTCGATTTCGATTTCGATTTCGATTTCGATTTCGATTTCGATTTCGATTTCGATTTCGATTTCGATTTCGATTTCGATTTCGATTTCGATTTCGATTTCGATTTCGATTTCGATTTCGATTTCGATTTCGATTTCGATTTCGATTTCGATTTCGATTTCGATTTCGATTTCGATTTCGATTTCGATTTCGATTTCGATTTCGATTTCGATTTCGATTTCGATTTCGATTTCGATTTCGATTTCGATTTCGATTTCGATTTCGATTTCGATTTCGATTTCGATTTCGATTTCGATTTCGATTTCGATTTCGATTTCGATTTCGATTTCGATTTCGATTTCGATTTCGATTTCGATTTCGATTTCGATTTCGATTTCGATTTCGATTTCGATTTCGATTTCGATTTCGATTTCGATTTCGATTTCGATTTCGATTTCGATTTCGATTTCGATTTCGATTTCGATTTCGATTTCGATTTCGATTTCGATTTCGATTTCGATTTCGATTTCGATTTCGATTTCGATTTCGATTTCGATTTCGATTTCGATTTCGATTTCGATTTCGATTTCGATTTCGATTTCGATTTCGATTTCGATTTCGATTTCGATTTCGATTTCGATTTCGATTTCGATTTCGATTTCGATTTCGATTTCAATTTCGATTTTTGTCTTCGATTTCTCTATCATCAATATCCTCTGTTATAGCATCATCCTCTTAGATATGCTCTTTGATTGATTCTTTACCATCGATATTCTTTTTGATTGCTTCTCTTACATCAATATCCTCAATTTTAGCATCTTCTATTTCAATGTCCTTTTAGATTGCTTCTTTCACTTCTAAATCCTCATCGATTGCTTCTTCTACTTGGATAACTTTTTTAATTGCTTCTTACACTTCAAAATCCTCTTTGATAGCTCTTCAATGCAACAACAAAACCGCGAGCTGCGTGCAGCTCGCGCACCACCCAACCTCTAGTTATACTATATATAGCTCGATTACCACTGACTGACTCACTGACTGACTGATTGACATGATTGTTCTCCCAGATGCAACCTCGTAGGGTTAAAATTTTTGGTAGATTCGTATAGAGGGAGTGGGGGCGACCTCAGGAAAAATCCGACTTTTCCCCTTTTCACCCCCTTTCACCCCCACCCCCCATGTATCTCGGAAACTATAGGTCGTAGAGGGTTCGCGCTCAAACTAATGTTGCTCAGGGTTTATTTTTATGTAAGGATCCGAAAAAAAAAATTAGGGTTCCATACAAAAAAATTATTATGCCATACAAAATTTTCACCCCTTCATACAAAACTTTTTTTTTTCTTTTCGTCGATCACACGGTTGTTCTTTAGATCGAATCGTATAGATATTTAGTGAAGTGTAGGTGTAGGGGTAGGGGTAGGGTTTGGGTAGTTGTAGGGTAGGTGTAGGGTAGGTGTAGGGTAGTTGTAGGGTAGTTGTAGGGTAGGTGTAGGGTAGGTGTAGGGTAGTTGTAGGGTAGTTGTAGGGTAGGTGTAGGGTAGTTGTAGGGTAGGTGTAGGGTAGTTGTAGGGTAGTTGTAGGGTAGTTGTAAGGTAGGTGTAGGTTAGTTGTAGGGTAGTTGTAAGGTAGGGGTAGGGTAGGTGTAGGGTAGGTGTAGGGATGTTGTAGGGTAGTTGTAGGGTAGGTGTAGGGTAGGTGTAGGGTATTTTTAGGGTAGTTGTAGGGTAGGTGTAGGGTAGGGTAGTTGTAGGGTAGGTGTAGGGATGTTGTAGGGTAGTTGTAGGGTAGTTGTAGGGTAGGTGTAGGGTAGGTGTAGGGTAGTTGTAGGGTAGTTGTAGGGTAGGTGTAGGGTAGTTGTAGGGTAGTTGTAGGGTAGGTGTAGGGTAGTTGTAGGATAGTTGTAGGGTAGGTGTAGGGTAGTTGTAGGGTAGTTGTAGGGTAGGGGTAGGGTAGGTGTAGGGTAGGTGTAGGGTAGTTGTAGGGTAGTTGTAGGGTAGGTGTAGAGTAGTTGTAGGGTAGTTGTTGGTCGATTTCGTTTCGGATTTCGATTTCGATTTCGATTTCGATTTCGATTTCGATTTCAATATCGATTTCGATTGCTTCTTCTTCTTTGATATCATCGTTGATTGCTTTTTCCTCATCGATATTCTCTTTGATTGATTCTTCCTCTTCGAAACCATCTCTGATTGCTTTATCATTAAAAACATAAACCGCGAGCTGCGTGCAGCTCGCGCACCACCCAACCTCTAGTTATTATATTATATATAGCTCGATTACCACTCACTGACTGACTGACTGACTGACTGACTGATTGACATGATTGTTCTCCCAGATGCCACCTTGTAGGGTTGAAATTTTTTGTGGATTCGTATAGAGGGAGTGGGGGCGACCTCAGGAAAAATCTGACATTTCCACTTTTCACCCCCTTTCACCCCCACCCCCCATGTATCTCGGAAACTATAGGTCGTAGAGGGTTCGCGCTCAAACTAATATTGCTCAAGGTATTTTTTAATGTAAGGATCCGAAAAAAAAAATTAGGGTTCCATACAAAAAAAAAATTCTCCCATACAAAATTTTCACCCCTTCATACAAAACTTTTTTTTCTTTTGTTTTGTGGGATCGTATAGATATTTTGTGTGGTGTAGGTGTAGGGTAGTTGTAGGGTAGTTGTAGGGTAGGTGTAGGGTAGTTGTAGGGTAGTTGTAGGGTAGTTGTAGGATAGGTGTAGGTTAGTTGTAGGGTAGTTGTAGGGTAGTTGTAGGGTAGTTGTAGAGTAGATGTAGGGTAGGTGTAGGGTAGTTGTAGGGTAGTTGTAGGGTAGTTGTAGGGTAGTTGTAGGGTAGGTGTAGGGTAGGTGTAGGGTAGTTGTAGGGTAGTTGTAGGGTAGTTGTAGGGTAGGTGTAGGGTAGTTATAGGGTAGTTGTAGGGTAGTTGTAGGATAGGTGTAGGGTAGTTGTAGGGTAGTTGTAGGGTAGTTGTAGGGTAGTTGTAGGGTAGTTGTAGGGTAGGTGTAGGGTAGTTGTAGGGTAGTTGTAGGGTAGTTGTAGAGTAGATGTAGGGTAGGTGTAGGGTAGTTGTAGGGTAGTTGTAGGGTAGTTGTAGGGTAGGTGTAGGGTAGGTGTAGGGTAGTTGTAGGGTAGGTGTAGGGTAGGTGTAGGGTAGTTGTAGGGTAGTTGTAGAGTAGGTGTAGGGTAGGTGTTGGTTTTCGTTTTCGATTTCGATTTCGATTTCGATTTCGATTTCGATTTCGATTTCGATTTCGATTTCGATTTCGATTTCGATTTCGATTTCGATTTCGATTTCGATTTCGATTTCGATTTCGATCCTCTCTGATTGCTTTACAATTGAAAACATAAACCGCGAGCTGCGTGCAGCTCGCGCACCACCCAACCTCTAGTTATACTATATATAGCTCGATTACCACTCACTCACTCACTGATTCACTGACTGACATGATTGTTCTCCCAGATGCCACCTCGTAGGGTTAAAATTTTTGGTGGAATCGTATAGAGGGAGTGGGGGCGACCTCAGGAAAAATCTGACATTTCCCCTTTTCACCCCCTTTCACCCCCACCCCCCATGTATCTCGGAAACTATAGGTCGTAGAGGGTTCGCGCTAAAACTAATGTTGCTCAGGGTTTATTTTTATGTAAGGATCCGAAAAAAAAAATTAGGGTTCCATACAAAAAAAAAATAGTCCCATACAAAATTTTCACCCCCTCATACAAAACTTTTTTTTTTTACTTTAATGACATGTGTCGCTGTTTGGTGGAATCGTATAGATATTTAGTGTAGGTTAGGTGAAGGTGTAGGTGTAGGGTAGGTGTAGGGTAGTTGTAGGGTAGTTGTAGAGTAGGTGTAGGGTAGGTGTAGGGTAGGTGTAGGGTAGTTGTAGGGTAGTTGTAGAGTAGGTGTAGGGTAGGTGTAGGGTAGTTGTAGGGTAGTTGTAGGATAGGTGTAGGGTAGTTGTATGGTAGGTGTAGGGTAGGTGTAGGGTAGTTGTAGGGTAGTTGTAGGGTAGCTGTAGGGTAGTTGTAGGGTAGGTGTAGGGTAGTTGTAGGGTAGTTGTAGGGTAGTTGTAGGGTAGGTGTAGGATAGGTGTAGGGTAGTTGTATGGTAGTTGTAGGGTAGGTGTAGGATAGGTGTAGAGTTGGTGTAGAGTACGTGTAGGGTAGGTGTAGAGTAGGTGTAGAGTAGGTGTAGAGTAGGTGTAGAGTAGGTGTAGAGTAGGTGTAGAGTAGCTGTAGAGTAGGTGTAGAGTTGGTGTAGAGTACGTGTAGGGTAGGTGTAGAGTAGGTGTAGAGTAGGTGTAGAGTAGGTGTAGAGTAGGTGTAGAGTAGGTGTAGGGTAGGTGTAGAGTAGGTGTAGAGTAGGTGTAGAGTAAGTGTAGAGTAGGTGTAGGTAAGGTGTAGAGTAGCTGTAGAGTAGGTGTAGGGTAGGTGTTGGGTAGGTGTAGAGTAGGTGTAGAGTAGGTGTAGAGTAAGTGTAGAGTAGGTGTAGAGTAGGTGTAGAGTAGGTGTAGAGTAGCTGTAGAGTAGGTGTAGAGTTGGTGTAGAGTACGTGTAGGGTAGGTGTAGAGTAGGTGTAGAGTAGGTGTAGAGTAGGTGTAGAGTAGGTGTAGAGTAGGTGTAGGGTAGGTGTAGAGTAGGTGTAGAGTAGGTGTAGAGTAGGTGTAGAGTAGGTGTAGAGTAGGTGTAGAGTAGGTGTAGGGTAGGTGTAGAGTAGGTGTAGAGTAGGTGTAGAGTAAGTGTAGGGTAGGTGTAGGGTAGGTGTAGAGTAGGTGTAGAGTAGGTGTAGAGTAGGTGTAGGGTAGGTGTAGAGTAGGTGTAGAGTAGGTGTAGAGTAGGTGTAGAGTAGGTGTAGAGTAGGTGTAGAGTAGGTGTAGAGTAGGTGTAGGGTAGGTGTAGAGTAGGTGTAGAGTAGGTGTAGAGTAAGTGTAGGGTAGGTGTAGGGTAGGTGTAGGGTAGTTGTTAGCGATTTCGATTTTGATTTCGATTTCGATTTCGATTTCGATTTCGATTTCGATTTCGATTTCGATTTCGATTTCGATTTCGATTTCGATTTGCTTCTTTTACATCAATATTCTCTTTGATTCCTTCTCTTACATCAATATCCTCTGTTAAAGCATCATCCTCTTAAATATCCTCTTTGATTGCTTCTTTTACATCGATATCTTCTTTAATAACATCTTTCACTTCGCTATCTGCTTTGATGGCATCTTTTTCTTCGATATCATCGTTTATTGCTTCTTTCTCTTCAATATTCTCTTTGATTGCTTTTTCCACATCGATATCTTCTTTGATTGCTTCTGCCACAAGAATATCTTTTTTGATTGCTTCTTCCATCAAAACATAAACCGCGAGCTGCGTGCAGCTCGCGCACCACCCAACCTCTAGTTATATTATATATAGCTCGATTACCACTGACTGACTCACTCACTGATTGACATGATTGTTCTCCCAGATGCAACCTCGTAGGGTTGAAATTTTTGGTGGATTCGTATAGAGGGAGTGGGGGCGACCTCAGGAAAAATCTGACATTTCCCCTTTTCACCCCCTTTCACCCCCACCCCCCATGTATCTCGGAAACTATAGGTCGTAGAGGGTTCGTGCTAAAACTAATGTTGCTCAGGGTTTATTTTTATGTAAGGATCCGAAAAAAAAAATTAGGGTTCCATACAAAAAAAAATAGTCCCATACAAAATTTTCACCCCCTCATACAAAACTTTTTTTTTTACTTTAATGACATGTGTCGCTGTTTGGTGGAATCGTATAGATATTTAGTGTAGGTTAGGTGAAGGTATAGGTGTAGGGTAGTTGTATGGTAGTTGTAGGGTAGGTGTAGGGTAGTTGTAGGGTAGGTGTAGGGTAGTTGTAGGGTAGTTGTAGGGTAGTTGTAGGGTAGGTGTAGGGTAGATGTAGGGTAGGTGTAGGGTAGTTGTAGGGTAGGTGTAGGGTAGATGTAGGGTAGGTGTAGGGTAGGTGTAGGGTAGTTGTAGGGTAGTTGTAGGGTAGTTGTAGGGTAGTTGTAGGGTAGTTGTAGGGTAGGTGTAGGGTAGTTGTAGGGTAGGTGTAGGGTAGTTGTAGGGTAGGTGTAGGGTAGTTGTAGGGTAGTTGTAGGGTAGTTGTAGGGTAGGTGTAGGGTATTCTATTCGATTTCGATTTCGATTTCGATTTCGATTTCGATTTCGATTGCTATCCGCTTTGATGGCATCTTTCTTTTCGATATCATCGTTGATTACTTCTTCCTCTTCGAAACCCTCTCTGATTGCTTTACAATTGAAAACATAAACCGCGAGCTGCGTGCAGCTCGCGCACCACCCAACCTCTAGTTATACTATATATAGCTCGATTACCACTGACTGACTCACTGACTGACTGATTGACATGATTGTTCTCCCAGATGCCACCTCGTAGGGTTGAAATTTTTGATGGATTCGTATAGAGGGAGTGGGGGTGACCTCAGGAAAAATCTGACATTTCCCCTTTTCACCCCCTTTCACCCCCACCCCCCATGTATCTCGGAAACTATAGGTCGTAGAGGGTTCGCGCTCAAACTAATATTTTTCAGGGTGCTTTTTAATACAAGGATCCGATAAAAAAAAATAGGGTTCCATACAAAAAAAAAATTATCCCATACAAAATTTCACCCCTTCATACAAAACTTTTTTTTTCTTTACTTTAATGACATGTGTCGATGTTTGGTGGAACCGTATAGATATTTAGTGTAGGTGAGGTGAAGGTGTAGGTATAGGGTAGTTGTAGGGTAGGTGTAGGGTAGATGGAGGGTAGTTGTAGGGTAGTTGTAGGGTAGGTGTAGGGTAGTTGTAGGGTAGGTGTAGGGTAGGTGTAGGGTAGGTGTAGGGTAGTTGTAGGGTAGTTTTAGGGTAGGTGTAGGGTAGGTGTAGGGTAGGTGTAGGGTTGTTGTAGGGTAGTTGTAGGGTAGTTGTAGGAAAGTTGTAGGGTAGTTGTAGGTTAGGTATAGAGTAGGTGTCAGGTAGGTGTAGGGTAGGTGTAGGGTAGTTGTAGGGTAGTTGTAGGGTAGTTTTAGGGTAGTTGTAGGGTAGGTGTAGGGTAGGTGTAGGGTAGGTGTAGGGTAGTTGTAGCGTAGGTGTAGGGTAGGTGTAGGGTAGTTGTAGGGTAGGTGTAGGGTAGGTGTAGGGTAGTTGTAGGGTAGTTGTAGGGTAGGTGTAGGGTAGGTGTAGGGTAGGTGTAGGGTAGGTGTAGAGTAGGTGTAGTGTAGATGTAGGTTAGGTGAAGAGTAGGTGTAAGGTAGGTGTTGGTTTTCGATTTTGATTCCGATTATATATTGCGAATATCTCGCGCATATCTTCAATATTTCGCGAATCGAATATCTTGCGAATATATCATCTCGAATATCACGTGAATATCTCGAATATCACGCGAATATCTCGAATATCTTGCGAGTGTCACACTTATATCTTGAATATTTCACGAATATCTCGAATATCACGTGAATATCTCGTGAATTACTCGAATATCTCTTGAATATATCGAATATCTTGAGAATTTCTTGAATATCTCGCGGTTATTTCGAATACCACGCGAATATTTCGGGTATCTCGAGATAATCTTGAATATCTCGCGAATAACTCGAATATTTCATGAATATCTCGTGAATATCTCGCTAATATCTTGAATGTCACGGAAATATCTCAAATATATTGCGAATATTTCGAGTAAATTGCAAATATCTTGAATATCTCGTGAATGTTTCGAAAATCTCGTGAATATCTCAAACATCTCATAACAATCTTGAATATCTCGCAAATATCTCGAATATATTGTGAATTTCAGGGAAGGTGTAGGTTAGGTGGTTTTCTCAAATTTCTCAAATTACTCAAATTTTAGATTTTGATTTAGATTTCGATTTACCAACGATATCCTGTTTGATTTATTTTTTCTTTTCGATATCCTTTTGATTTCTTCTTCCTCTTCGATATCCTATTTCATTGCTTCTTTCACATCGAAAATCTCTTCGATTGATTCATCCACATTTCTCATTCATTTTTATTTCATTTTTATCTCTTCGATATCCTTTTATTTCTTCTTCCTCTTCGATATCCTCTTTGATTGCTTTTTCCACTTCGATATCGTCCTTGATTGCTTCTCTTACATCAATATCCTCTGTTATAGCATTATTCTCTCGGATATCTTCTTGGATTGTTTCTTTAATAATTATGTCGTTTTTGATTGCTCCTTCTACTTCTAAAACCTCAACGATTACTTTTTTACTTTGATATCCTCTTGATTGCTTCTTACTTTTCAAAATCCTCTCTGATAGCTTTACAATACAACACCAAAACCGCGAGCTGCGTGCAGCTCGCGCACCACCCAACCTCTAGTTATTATACTATATATAGCTCGATTACCACTGACTGACTCACTGACTGATTCACTGATTGACATGATTGTTCTCCCAGAAGCAACCTCGTAGGGTTAAAATTTTTGGTGGATTCGTATAGAGGGAGTGGGGGCGACCTCAGGAAAAATCTGACATTTCCACTTTTCACCCCCTTTCACCCCCACCCCCCATGTATCTCGGAAACTATAGGTCGTAGAGGGTTCGCGTTCAAACTAATATTGCTCAGGGTGCTTTTTAATATAAGGATCCGAAAAAAAAAATTTGGGTTCCATACAAAAAAAAATGATCCCATACAAAATTTTCACCCCTTCATACAAAACTTTTTTTTTCTTTTCGTCGATCACACGGTTGTTCTGCCAGATGGAATCAGTGAAGTGTAGGTGTAGGGTAGTTGTACGGTAGGTGTTGGGTAGGTGTTGGGTAGTTGTAGGGTAGTTGAAGGGTAGTTGTAGGGTAGGTGTAGGGTAGGTGTAGGGTAGGTGTAGGGTAGGTGTAGGGTAGTTGTAGGGTAGGTGTAGGGTAGGTGTAGGGTAGGTGTAGGGTAGTTGTAGGGTAGGTGTAGGGTAGTTGTAGGGTAGGTGTAGGGTAGTTGTAGGGTAGGTGTAGGGTAGGTGTAGGGTAGTTGTAGGGTAGTTGTAGGGTAGGTGTAAGGTAGTTGTAGGGTAATTGTAGGGTAGTTGTAGGGTAGTTGTAGGGTAGGTGTAGGGTAGGTGTAGAGTAGTTGTAGGGTAGTTGTAGGGTAGTTGTAGGGTAGGTGTAGGGTAATTGTAGGGTAGTTGTAGGGTAGTTGTAGGGTAGTTGTAGGGTAGGTGTAGGGTAGGTGTAGAGTAGTTGTTGGTTGATTTCAATTTCGATTTCGATTTCGATTTCGATTTCGTTTTTATTGCTTCTTTTACATCGATATCCTCTTTTATAGCATTTAACACTTCGATATCTTTTTTGATTGCTCCTTTTACATTAATATCCTCTTGATTAGCATCTACCACTTCGATATCTTCTTTGATTGCTTCTTTAACATCAATGTCATCTCTTATAGCATCATCCTCTTGGTTATCCTTTTTGATTGTTTCTTCCACATCAGTTAACATTTTTGATTGCTTCTTCAACTTCGATATCCTCTTTGATTGCTTCTTTCACTTCAAAATCCTGTCTTATAGCTTTATAATGCACGCCAAAACCGCGAGCTGCGTGCAGCTCGCGCACCACCCAACCTCTAGTTATAATATATATAGCTCGATTACCACTGACTGACTCACTGACTGATTCACTGATTGACATGATTGTTCTCCCAGATGCCACCTCGTAGGGTTAAAATTTTTGGTGAATTTGTATAGAGGGAGTGGGGGCGACCTCAGGAAAAATCTGACATTTCCACTTTTCACCCCCTTTCACCCCCACCCCCCATGTATCTCGGAAACTATAGGTCGTAGAGGGTTCGCGCTCAAACTAATGTTGCTCAAGATTTATTTTAATATAAGGATCCGTAAAAAAAAATTAGGGTTCCATACAAAAAAATTATTATCCCATACAAAATTTTCACCACTTCATACAAAACTTTTTTTTTCTTTTGTTTTGTGGAATCGCATAGATATTTAGTGTAGGTTAGGTGAAGCTGTAGGTGTAGGGTAGTTGTAGGGTAGTTGTAGGGTAGTTGTAGGGTAGGTGTAGGGTGGTTGTAGGGTAGTTGTAGGGTAGGTGTAGGGTAGTTGTAGGGAAGTTGTAGGGTAGGTGTAGGGTAGTTGTAGGGTAGGTGTAGGGTAGGTTTTTTTTTTTTTTTTTTTTTTGTGGCGTGTAGTACGCCCAGCGTGCTATCACCACTATTTATTTTGTGGTGTTTTTGTAGGTTTGTTTAGTTGTAGGGTAGGTGTAGGGTGGTTGTAGGGTAGTTGTATGGTAGGTGTGGGGTAGGTTTAGGGTAGTTGTAGCGTTGCTGTAGAGTAGTTGTAGGGTAGGTGTAGGGTAGGTGTGGGGTTGGGGTTGGTGTAGGGTAGTTGTAGCGTAGCTGTGTGTAGTAGTAGTAGAGTAGTTGGGTAGGTGTTGGTTTTCGTTTTCGTTTTCGTTTTCGTTTTCGTTTTCGATTTCAATTTCGATTTGGATTTCGATTTCGATTTCGATTTCGATTTCGATTTCGATTTCGTTTTTATTGCTTCTTTTACATTGATATCCTCTTTTATAGCATTTACCACTTCGATATCTTCTTTGATTGCTCCTTTTACATCAATATCCTCTTGATTAGCATCTACCACTTCGATATCTTCTTTAATTGCTTCTTTAACATCACTATCATCTCTTATAGCATCATCCTCTTGGTTATCCTTTTTGATTGTTTCTTCCACATCAGTTAACATTTTTGATGGCTTCTTCAAATTCGATATCTTCTTTGATTGCTTCTTTCACTTCAAAATTCTGTCTTATTTCGCTTTATAATGCACGCCAAAACCGCGAGCTGCGTGCAGCTCGCGCACCACCCAACCTCTAGTCTCTTATGTAATTGAATAATTACTCGTTAATCCATAAAAAAATGTGGTTTATTAAAAAATACGATTTTTTTGTCTGTATTTCATTCATCGTACGCCTACTTTCCTAATTACTTATTTATTTACGTTTATTGTAAGAAAACTGGAGTCTTTTATAATGGAGACCAAATGTCTGAAAAACTATTTAACTTGTAAGAACTGGTAAGAACTAATCAAAGAGGTTGAATAAGGTTTTTTTTTACCAACACCTTCATGAAGCCAACTAAGTTCCATTTAAGTTACAAAACAAACATTTATTTTCCCATAATACCATCGTTCCCAAAGAAAGAAAAGCGATCAAACAATAATAAGCCAATAACACGATAACGCGAAATGTGCCATTGTGAAACACGTCCATAGAGCGTAGAGCGACACGTGCGCTGCGTATAGATTCGTGGCATTGCCGCCAAGGATCAAGATGACGCGGTTCATCCGTCCCGATTGGGAGACTGACGTGTAGCTTTCTGATCCGAAGATCGTGGGTTCAAATCTCTTGGTCTGGTTGGTGTTAACATGCAACTGATTTATCTCAAAACGTCTAATCTTAGGTCTTTTAAATTTTAAGCAAAATTAAATAAATAAATAAACGTTTGTTTCAGCTTCTTAATGTGTGGAAACATTTTACAGCCATAGTTATGGAGTAGGTACCAACAATGTTAATCAATAAAACATTGTAAGGGAAGAGGACAAATACTGCATTAACCATTGGATTTTAATGATTATAACATGCTACCGAATTCGTCCAAAACATTAGATGATTTTGGGAAAAGACATAAATTAAAACAAATTATTTTAGTGTGTAGATATTTTCAAATTTTACTACCTATTATGTTCTACTGATCAAATATGTATAACAGTGGGATCCTTTTATTGGACTTTGGTTTCACTTTGCGTTTTATAGAAGCGCACTAAAAATTCTGAGGTATTTAACCAAAAAGATAAAAGATATTTGAAAGATAAAAAAAGTTATTTGTATAAAAACATGTGTAAAGTTGGAAGAAATGTTCAAACGTTGAATTAAATATGACATAGTCTACTTCATGCTTGACTTTTATTGGTATGCAAAAAATACATATCTCTGAATTTTTCCGCATTTTGCGTTGAGCATAAGCGTTTTATAGGTAAAGATTTCACTCAGCAGACAAAACCAATACGCGAACCTTCGTTGAAGCCCGGTAATGCGGCCACAGGGTTTTTGACAATGGACTGTCATCTGATAGACAAGTATCAAGACTACGTGCCCGGACTACCGACGCGCGGCATTGTCTGCCAAGGATGACGGTGCGTGGGGACGTCCGAATTGGGAGGAAATGTGGAAGTACGTGACGAAAGCAGTTTTCAAATCATGATTCAATCATGACCCCTGTTTTTTTTGCCTTGTTTTCTCAGATTAGACTTTAATGGTTGACCTCTGTTTTTCTAGAGACTAATGTACTTCGGTAAGGTAGGCGCTTGCTTGATTTACAAGCTCTGCTAGTCTTCTACAAAGACTAACAGCAAGTCTTTCTGTTTGGCTTAGTTTTTTTTTAAGTTTACTTTAGTTTGGCACTCGGCAAAGCAACATAAATGCCTAACTAAAGTAAACTTAAAAAAAACTGCAGTGTCCTGCGGAGTGCCGAAGGCGGACAGCAATTTGATCATTTCCTGATGATGCCTAGGCGAAACATTGTCAATTTTCTGTTGGGTTTTTGTAATTTGGGTCAGCGGAATTTTGTGCAAAATATTTTGTCTCATAAATATCTTGTAATGGATTTTCGCAAAGTCACGCCTACCGCAGAATCACGGAAATACCGAATGTCTAATCTACCGACTGAAAGTTTAGCCCACCGCTGTGGTGTGGTTAAAACTTTGCGTTACTTCTGCTACTCGTCGCTAGATGGCATTAACTACTACATTTTCGTTTTGATATTTTCTTTGCCATAGCGGAGACTACTGCTGCTAAAGCGGCTTTCAGACTACGCTATACTATTGTGTTGTAGCACAGAAGGACCTAATGCTATACTATATAGCATGGCTTTCACATTACGGCATTCACATTATTTTCGATGTTATCGAAAGAAATTATAGTATACTTTATAGCAAGCTCAGTTGAGCAGGACGGCCGTGGGTGAGGGAGGAGGAAGAAGGCGGTGGGTGATATAGCAGCATGAACTCAGCGCATCGCACCAATTGTATCGCGATAGTGAGCCAATAATATAAAGTACAGTACAGTGTGCACGTGTCCATAACAATGTATGGTGCGCGATATTGTTGTGATATGAGCTATATGCTAGCTATTATATTATAACGTAGTCTTAAAGCGGCTTTATCCTCGTCTTTCATGATTAAAATAGAGAGGGCTTATATTGTATGTGAGAGCGGATTTGAATCAGATTTAACTAAGCGGGTCTGCAAATGTGTATAATGATCAAACATAAGTACGACTATCTCCTGGTATAAAAAAACTTAATGGCATCTTGTCGTTGTCACATTAACAGCTTTCACCCCACTCTAAGTTTCTCTGGTGGTAGGTACCTATAGTGTATGAGTACACCATGGTACCATAACACATAAAACACACATTCGAAACAATACTGCAGATTGTCCCGCAGAGGGAATCGTACCTGCAACCCTAAGAGGTTGTAGGTGCGATTCTCTGCAACCCTAAGAGAAAGCAGGTGCTATTCCCTCATGTCTCAGCTATTAACTACTAAGTACTTGGATCACCGAGCCTTGCTCGGAATTTTTTCGTTTTCTAAAAATGAAACATAGCTAAATCAAACTATTGCCCTCGAAACCCCCTGCATACTAAATCGTTGGCGCCGTTACCGAGATTCAGATAATATTTATACAAAAATTGCTCGTTTAGTAAAAGGTATGATATGGGTATTACTAATAAAATTATTTACGTATTTTTCAATTATCTAGGTTATGCTTTAAAGTATTTTTATTGATAACTTTTATGGCGCAGTCAATGAAGGCCCGCATGAGACACAGAAGTTCGCAGGTTTAATTCCTTCCACGAGACAAATGTTTGTATGATTTGCAAATATTTGTAACGTTTGTTTTTTATATATAACGTGTATGTGTTATCTATATTACTCTTACTATGTATGAAATTCTTAAGAGCAATGTAATTTGCCTATTGTGATAAATAAATAAATTGAATTGTACAAGTAGTTTAGGTATCAGTTATGTGGTTTTCGTACTATACCTATACTGTACGTGGCATTAGCAACTTTTTCTTATGGGTACTTGAAGATAGTAAGTGGTAACCGTTACCTAACACAAAGCATTGCATCGTATCATGTTTTTTTTGGAACGTGCTCTACGATGCAACGCCCTGCGTCCATCGTCTTGAGGCATGAAGATGATAAGCCTCTTGTGCCTGTAATTACACCGGCACCCACACCCTTGAAACCGAAACATAGCACAGCTGCTTCATGGCAGAAATAAACAAGGTGGCCGTAATTCCCCGGACGAGTCCTACACAAAGAACCCTACTACTCGTACTACTAAAACTTTCCGTAAGGTCATCTGCCTATAACCAGCTGGAGTATAAAGAAACTCAGCCCTCAATCGTTTCCAGGTGACGAGGTCATGCCGCGGGCGCGCCGTGGAGGAGTCCGTGGTGAGTGACTACACGGGGGCGGGCGCGGGCTCCACGCCGAGCGTCTACAGCCAGATCGCCAACAACCTGGCTGAGAAGATCACGCAGCCCTTCTACAGGTACATTTCTTTTGGCTCTTCAGATTAAATTCTTCGCACATTTACTTACGATGCCGTGTCGGTCAAGACCATTTAATATTTTTTATGGATAAAGGATGTTTTATGCTCTTTGCAGTGTACGTACCTACTTAACTTAGTAGGTATCCACATTTGTAAGTGTTAGTTATAAGAGGGCGCGCAAGCTCTGAATAAACCAGTTAACTGTCAGTCACCGCGTTGTCATTTGCTCCCGTATTTAGTACATAACATTTGGCGAAGAGGAGGTTCAAAATGGCGGACAGAACACGTGCGATAGGAAATATTAAAGAGTTTAATCTCGGTACCGATACTTGGAATAGTTATATCAAACGAGTGCGAGCTTTTTTCTTGGTGAATGATATAAAAAGTGACGTGCAAAATTCATATCTGATCACGCTGGTGGGAAACGAAACGTACGATCTCATGACGGTATTGTGTAGCCCCGTGGAACCAGAGAAGAAATCGTTCGAAGAACTGGTCGATATCGTCGAAAATCATGTGAACCCGAAAGCTAGTGATATGGCAGAACGCATGAAGTTAAGAGCTTGTCTCCAAAATCAAAGTGAAACAGTGAACGAGTATTTATTGCGTCTAAAAAAGCTTGCCATGACATGCAAGTTTAAAGGGACGGATTCGTTGGAAGAAAATTTAAGAGACCAATTCACGTACGGTTTGAAGAACGAGAAGTATAGGCAAAGATTGCTGACCGAGCGGGAGCTCAGTTTCTCAAGGGCGGTGACATTAGCTACATCGTTAGAAGCGGCTGAGGTCGAGGCCAAGCTGGGAGGCAGTTACAGTAGCGTTGGAGAGGCATCTCACGGCGGAGTGTACGCGGTAAGATCCAGTGGCGGCAGCGCTGGAGGCTCGCGCAGCGGCCGAGCGGGCGCGCAGCGCGCAGGCGGCGGCGGCGGCGGCTGGGCCAGCGCGCCGCGCGCCCCCGCGACCGGCGGCGGTGGCGGCCCCGACCGGTGCTATCGTTGTGGATCGCGGCAGCATTCATCCGATAAGTGCGGTTATAAAAGTGCCACCTGTTATAAGTGCGACAAAGTGGGCCACATAAGCCATATGTGCCGTAATAGAAAAGGGCAATCCAGAGTGTTTTGCGTAGACGGTAGTGATTCGGAAGGAGACGTCGGATCTCCTACATTGTATCGGCTGAGTGAGTCGGAGGAATCCGATGGTCCTTGGTTTTGTAAGTTAAACGTGGAAGGAGTTGTGTTGGACATGCAAATCGACAGCGGTTCCTCGGTAAGCGCGATTTCTAAAAACACTTACGATAAACTGTATAGAGGAAGACCGTTAATCAGCTCCGATAAAGTACTGACCGTGTACAGTGGAGAAAAAATTAAACCACTTGGTATAATGCCAGTAAATGTAATAAATAATGATCAGCTGTTTACCTCAAAATTATATGTAATTGATAATGGAAATTGTCCTCCTATTCTGGGAAGGAAATGGATGCGGGAACTTCAGATTTCTTTGCCTATCGTTGCGCACATCTCATGCGATGAGAATAAAAACGTTCTGAATGAAATAATGCGGAAATATAAAAATGTATTTGAGGCCGGAATAGGAACTTTTAATCGCGGTACCATTAGTTTACAAGTGTGCGAGGGCGCAGTCCCCGTGTGGCGGCGCGCGCGCGTCGTGCCGCACGCGCTGCGGCCCGCGGTCGACGCCGAGTTGGAGCGGCTGCAGGCCGAGGGCATCATCAGCCCGGTCGAAGACGTGGGGGGTTGGGGAACGCCCATAGTTCCAGTAAAAAAACAGTCGGGCAGCATTCGAATTTGTGGTGATTTCAAGGTTACGGTTAATCCTGTTTTGAGCGATGATAAATATCCTCTTCCGCGGATTGAGGATCTATTTTCTGCCTTGAGAGGAGGACAGACTTTTAGTAAAATAGATTTAAAGAGTGCGTATCAGCAGTTTTTATTAGATGAAGACTCCAAAAAGCTTTGTACTATTGTGACTCACAAAGGAAATTTTGTTTATAACCGGCTTCCTTTTGGAATTAAAACAGCAGCAAACAAGTTCCAAAGAATTATGGATTCGTTGTTTAAATTAAATCACGTGACCGTTTTTGTGGATGATTTGATAATTACAGGGGAAAGTAGGGAAAAGCACGTTGAAAACTTGAATAAAGTATTTAAAATCTTGAATGATTGCGGTTTACGTATTAGTAGGGAAAAGTGTTGTTTTTTCAAAAAATGTGTATCGTATTTAGGACACATGATTGATGCGGAGGGTTTACATACAGAAACAAAAAAGGTAGATGCGGTTCTCGCTGCGGAACGTCCTCGCAACATTAGTGAGTTAAGAGCGTTTTTGGGTCTCATTAATTACTACTCAAAATTTGTCAAAAATTTTAGTACTATAATAGCACCTTTATATACATTACTTAAGAAAAACATATCATGGATGTGGACTGATGAATGCGAATCGGCATTTACAAGTATAAAGGAAATGTTAAAAGATTCAGATGTACTGATCCATTTTAACCCCGAGCTCCCCTTGGTATTATCTTGTGACGCGTCCCCGCACGGAGTAGGCGCGTGGCTCGGGCACGAGATGCCGGACGGGCGGCTGCGCGCTGTGGCGCACGCTAGCCGCACGCTCAGCCGGCCTGAGCAGAATTATAGTCAGATATGTAGGGAAGGTCTGGCTATCATCTTCGGAGTGCAGCGTTTTCATGAATACGTCTATGGACGGCATTTTATCCTTGTAAGCGATTGTAAGCCTTTATGTTCTATTTTGGGACCAAAAACGGGCATCCCGTTGATGATGGCAGGTAGGTTGCAGCGATGGTCGATAATTTTAAGTGAATATAACTATACCATTAAATGCATAAAATCAACAGAAAATTGTGTAGCAGATTGCCTATCAAGATCAGCAAAAATCGTATTCGATGAGTCATTGCGAGATGTAAGTCATAGCAGTAGGGAAACATTAGAAAACGAGTTGATTATTAACTTTATAGATGCTCCAAAACCAATTAATTTTAAAGATATAGCGCATGAAACAAAAAAGGATGTTATTTTAAGCCGAATATTTGGTTACGTACTGCATGGTTGGCCTGATAATAAAGAAATACCTAATGAATGTAAAGAATTATTTAATAGGAAAAATTATATCACGTCTGAGCACGGTTGTCTATTGTTCGGGTATCGGATAATTATACCTAAAAGTTTGCAGCGTTTAATGTTAAAAGAATTGCACAGCAGTCATTTAGGTATAGTGAAAATGAAATCGTTAGCACGCACCTACATCTATTGGCCAAACATTGATAAGGACATAGAACAAATGTGTGCGTCATGTGAAATTTGCGCAAAGGAACGGGATAATCCTGTTAGAAGTGCTTTGGTGCCATGGCCTTGGCCGACGAAACCGTGGTACAGGTTACACCTGGATCATTTGGGTCCGTATTCAAATAGTCACTATTTGATTGTTATTGACGCGCATTCTAAATGGTTAGAAGTGTGCAAAGTTAGTTCAACTAGTACTGAATTAACAATAAGGAATTTAAGAGATATTTTTGCGCGATTCGGATTGCCCCACGAGATTGTCACAGACAATGGGACGGCATTTACTAGCGAGAAATTTGCCGAATTTATGCATAAAAACGGAATTTGTCATAGATTAATAGCGCCTAGGCATGCCAGAAGCAACGGTGCTGCTGAGAATGCCGTCGGTTTGGTAAAAAAATGTTTGAAGAAATCCGCGCACGAAGGAATCGCTGTCGACGTTGCTCTGAGTAGGTTTTTGTTAAACTATCGTAATGCTGTGCAAAACACAACACAGAAATCACCTAGTGAAATGTTACTAGGGCGTAGGTTAAGATCTTGCTTAGATTTATTGAGACCATGTACAAAAACCATTGTTGTTGACAATCAGTCAAAACAAATTAAATCGTTTGGGGGTAAACAAAGGGATCTAGAAATAGGAGATAGGGTTATGTTTAAAAAATGGAAAAATAATAAAGAGGTCTGGGAAAAAGGTATAATAATGCGTAGGATCGGAAATGTAATGTATGAAATTAAGTACAATGAAGAGAAACACAGACGTCACATTGATCAAATATATAAATTCCCAATTAACAATGGGGGAATATTAACTGATAATTACCAACCCCTATTTGATGAATGTGACATTGAAGTGTCAGATACTGAGGAGTTGTCGACGTCGGGTTCTCCTGTACGGAGTTACTTAGGAAAATCAAATCACGTGATCCCGCCGTCGACGCCTCGACAGCAACAGGCATCACCACCAGCGTCTCCTCCATATGAAGAAGCGGTGAGTTTGGAGTCGATATCTAGTCCAGTTGGTCTAAATGATCATTACGATTTAAATTTCAAATCTGATTTTGTCAACACTCGCCGTGGAAACAGACATTGCGCTCCTGATTCAGATTGATACCTGTATTTAGTTATGTTTAGTTAGTGTTTAAGTGGTTTACATCCTTTAATATATTTGTAAAATTTAAGTTTCTTTTAAGGGGGGGGATAATGCAGTGTACGTACCTACTTAACTTAGTAGGTATCCACATTTGTAAGTGTTAGTTATAAGAGGGCGCGCAAGCTCTGAATAAACCAGTTAACTGTCAGTCACCGCGTTGTCATTTGCTCCCGTATTTAGTACATAACACTCTTCACACTAATAATAAAAATGCAAAAGTTTGTGAATGTTCCCGCTCAACTCGGTAACGGTGAATGGATAAAACTTGGAATATACCATAGTTTTTGACCTGTTTTAACACACAGGCTACTTTTTATGCGGTACCCGGTACCAAGCCAGCGGGTCCACGGCGGAAGCTGTATTATAGAAAGATCATCAGTAGTCTTATAGCTGGTTTACACTTTGTTAAGTATCAAATGCGAGTGATGGCCTTTGCTAATTAAGCTATTTTATGTATTACACCTTGGTTATTTTTCTGCAATGTAATCAGAATAAATTGAAAATAAAATAAAATTATATTATTATAAGCTTCCGCCCGCGGCTTCGCTCGCGTGGTACCTGGATAAAAAGTATGCCTATATGTTAATCTAGGTCACAAACTATGTATATTCCAAGTTTCTTCCAAATCCGTTCAGTAGTTTTTGCGTGAAAGAGTAACAAACATTCATCCATTCATCCATCGATACATCCATACTCACAAACTTTCACATTTATAATATTAAGTAGGATTAATCACTTCACTTCGCACTTGCCCTTATTACCTGCACTTATCATTATCACTTAACAGCGCATGCGTTTACACACAGATATTACTAATCACTTTACACTTGCACTTTCACTCGCACTGGATACATAGCAAAGTGTAAAACAGTTATTAGGAGCTTATTATGTACAACCAATGGTTAGTTAACAATACATAAAACAATAAGTTTACACGGGCCGATAATTATCCAAATCATGATTAACTGATACCAAACTAGTAGTTTAGGTTCTATAGTATATTCTGCCGTCAATAGCATAGTTACAGTAAGTCGCATTTTTGTCAATACTGAGTTAGATATACAGCCGTGATCACGACAGCGAGATCTACATTTTTATCTTATCCATTCATTTGTATCGTTTTTTAATCCAAATTTAACAATATAAAATTTGCAGTAAGTCGAGCATTTGTTTTACATCACCAGGCATGATTACAGTAGGTACACTTACTGCAAAAGTAATTATTCAGAGTCACTCGGCCAGACTACAGTATGACATCTATACCACTAATATGTTAAGTCATTTACTGTATAAAAACTGGATCTGAGCCGAGCAAATAAACACTAAGAAGATATACTGTTTTGATCCTAAGCAGTTTCCCAATATGTACTAAATGATTTAATAACAGTATGCTGGGATGCTGTACCTTTGTTTGGTACATGTCCTAATAATTGCCTTTATGTTATATAATAATACAGACAGTAAGATGCGAAACTGCATGTATGCTAAGTAACGATTGAACATCGCCAACGCTATAGCGACAGCAGGAAAGCGTACAAATTGGACAAAAAGAACGTAGAAGACCATAAAGATGATGACACCGTTTACGTATGTGTAGATCTTCAAAAGGTGGTAATGCTGCATCGCATGGACTGCTACAAAGTAGCAATATTCTGTCCTCGAATCGAGACTTTTGCTCCTGTAGGTAAATCTACTAAAGAAAATAATCCTAACGCTGTCTTATGGCACGAAGCCATTTCAGGCCGAAATGTTCATGATATTGTTTCAACATTCAGAGCTTTTTTTTACACCACCGGAACAAAAATGATTTGTTGATTTGGGCAGATAATTGTTCGTCACAAAACAAGAACTGGACACTTTTTTTCGTTTCTTATCAATATTGTCAACAGTGATATAATTGAAGCACGCCCCATTACTATGAAGTATCTAGATACTTCATAGTAATGGAGCTGGTTCTAGAACCAGGACATACATTCAATTCAGCTGACAGCTTCCACCACCAAGTGGAGCAGTCTCTTAAAAAAATGAAAAATGTTTGTGACTTTAATGACTATGTAGAAGATAAGATAAGATAAGATAAGATAAGATAAGATATGGCTTTATTTGGCTCAAACAATTACAGCACATGGTATAGCACAAAAAACAAACAGAAAAACACTGATACACAAATAGGTAGGTAGTAGGTACAATAATAAGTTTATCAAAGGTATCTTAGGTGCGTATATATAGGGTAAAAAAGAAACTAAAATTAGAAACATAATTTGACTAAATAAAATAAAAAAATAAGTATTTTACACAACCAAATCTAAGAAAACTATACAGTAGCACTAAAGCTGTGTGGATGGAATCGGTGCTGCAACGGTATGTGCCAAAAAGGCCCCTTCTCAGCTTGATGCTACTTTGCCTGGGGTGGCTAAGCAGCGCTGATTTTCAGAAGGAGCCTGGAACCTCCCGACCAAAGTGCAACGTGTCGGTCTGTTAGGTTGTCGTCAACTCTTGAATGTATGTATTAAGGTTAGGTAGGTGAATATTATATAAAAAATTATACTAGGTACTTTAAATCAATATGTTATATACTAATATAGGTTTATGTGAATAAATAAAAAGATAAATAAAGTCTAAAAAAATATTTTTTCCAAAATTGTTGCTGAATTCCTTCACAGCTGTCATCGCTCCGCCACACCAATCACTGTCAGTGTCAATCAAACAGATGACGTTGATTGATGTGCAGTGCACGCACAAACGTCAAATGCAAGGGCAAGGCGCGCAAAAATGAAAAAGCAAATTCTATAGAAAACTATGTAAATGCGTGAAAAGATATTATTTTATTTTATAAAATTAAATTAATAATATTGCGATTGTAAAAAATAAGTAAGTGGTTGCGTCCTACGTGTACTGTGGCTTAATATCAAATGTAGGACACATCAAATGCCTTTGAGAACACAACAAACAAACAAAAGATGTGCGCCTGTCATTGTAAGTTTGATCAAGAGCTTTTCTGTATTTTTATTAGTTCTTTTTTAAGAAGGAACCGAAAAGTGTTGATCGTTTTTAGAGCACGGATTGGCGGGAGCAGAGCATTCCAACATTGGGTGGCGGCGAATCGGAAGGAACCCCGAAATCTTATAGACTTGTGCCTTGGTGTCAAGAAAACCAGGTGAGAACATGCTCGGCGGGGGTATTTTGAGCTATCACTAGCCCATTTTAATTTATCTAAAAGGTAACTTGGTGTTTTATAAGAAATGAGGCCAAAAAGTAGGGTGGATAAGTGGAGATGTCTGCGTGCTTTCATTTTCAATAGATTGGATGAATTAAGATAGGGTGTTATATGTGTTCTTGGGGGAACATGAAAACAGAACCGGACACAAGAAGAAGCCGTTCGAACTTCAGGATTAAATTTCCCAAAGATAATAAACATCTGTGATTTCTACAATTATTGTGACTTTCATTCTGAACAGAAAATGCGTGCGTTGAAAGACCGGGTATACGTCAAAGATTTAACTGTGGTCAAAGTTATCCGTGGAGAATATAATTTGTTTTACAAAAAATGTCATGCTGATTAGGAATTCAGGACCTTAAACTTTTTACATGCCAAAATACTCAAAACCAAACAATTCCCTTGTGCTGAACAGAGATGTTCACCAAGGGGTATCGCCTCTTCACAAAAAGAGAAAATTATTAAAGATCTCGTTCCCTTGATGTTACCCAGCCGAAGGCACTTCTGGTTAGACTTGCCAGTTGACGATGCATCCTTAAATCTTGAAGATTAATTCTCGCATTATTGTTTTCATAGGAGTTGATTCCTAATTAATTGATTCATTTAATATTTTAATTGTTACATTGATAAAGAAGAATTTTTCATGTTTTTTCTTAAATGGTTTTACTTTTATTATTTACGACTTAAGTATCTATAAGATCCTTGTGTTGTTCTATGGATCAATAAGTGTTGATTTGATACCGAAGAAAGGATAATAATTTTAGTTTGTTTGAAATGTAAATCTACCTTAGATTATTCACTTTGCCGTAAATTAGCATCTGTGATTCCAGAATAAACGAAGACTGATAAATACTTATTAAGTTAACTTGAGTTTAGTGATTCATGTAAGAAAACTAAATTCTTAGTTGTGCTAATTTTAACTGGAAAGACTGATTCAAATTGATAAATTAAGAAACGTAATTTTGTGATTAATTATGTGATCATGGGCGGCTTAATTGTAATAAAGAAATTTTATTTGAACTAAATGCTAATTTATTTCTCTAAACCTATCATGAACCGATCAATATTATTACTAGATTATTTTCAGCATCAGTAAGGTAGTACTTATCAGAATATTTGAAACGGATTATATTTTTTTTCAAATATATTTATAAAACCAAAAGCTAATAGTGTGTAATAAACCATTGAAATTTATATGGTTACTTAGCATAAACAGAGTAAAACACACACTTACTATGTTTATGCTAAGTGTTCCCAACTAGAGAGTTTTTAGAAGATACTTAGTTTAAGAAAAATTATGAATTTATTTTTTCTTTCGATTGCTCAGTATTGATTTCCAAATAAGTAATACATAGGTGCAAAGGTCTTCTTTCATTTAAGGTATCAACCATTGCAATCTGATTACAAAAAAAGGATTTATGGAAGATTTTCGTACCAACACTTTTACCGCGTTTTTCTCGCAAACATCGAGAGCGCACTTACTGTATCTATGATTTTGACGGCAGTATTATATATATAAATATATAGAGAATATTAACCCCTGAGACCTGAAATGCAGGTGGTGCTAGATGCAGTAATTTTCATTAAACTTAGGTAGGTTGCGGCGCTAATTTGTTTTGTGGTTGCGGTATGATGATGAAAATTTAAATTATTTACTTAGTTTTTACCCTTGATGATAACGATAAAAATAGATTAAAGATAACAGAGCTGTAAGAACTTCCATCTATGTTATTTCACCAAGATCCGGTCTACTACAGATTCCTCGGCATCAGCAACAGCACGGCCCCCACACGACCGTTCGAGCACATCGAGCTGCAAGACCCGGAGACCACCACCAGAGACGTGGAGGAACTCTCCACACAGGCCTTGACCAAGATAGAGAAGAAACCGGAGAAGATCACTCTCTTCACCAGCTACCTTCCCTTACCTCAAGGAGCTAGTGAGAAGGTAGCAAGTGGGAAGTTAGAAACCTTCAACCAGACTAAGAATGAGGTAGATAGTGAGGTGGATAGCGATGACTTCGACGATGACTTTAGTCTTGATGATGACGAGGGAGAGAAACCTCGAGGCCCGTTCGTGTATATTCTGGAGCTGATGGGCAGTGTCATACAGCTGCTCTGGGGGGGTTTTCTGGCAATTTTCAGACCTCCCACCTCATCTAGATAATAGCTATAGATATTTTTATGCGATTCCGAGAGCTACCTATATTTCAAAACTTATAATATATGTTGAGTATTTTAAGTCCATGTGGAAGAGAACTCGTGTGGCCAAAGAATTAAACTAGCCTTTCAGAATATTGAAACTTAAAATTATTATAATATTATAAAATCTTCAAACCCAGATGGGACAGGAGCCTCTCTTGCCTCGGGTAAAAAGTTAAAAACTCTTCTGTTCTGACAATCTTATTATTTCTTCTGTGATTTCATTAACTCATTTAAGAATTTTGTACGAGTAATTGTAACAGATAGTGGTAACTGACGCTTGAAAATTTGGGATTGATTTGGGAATGTTCTTAAACATTTTTACACAAGCAAAAAGTTGATCACTATGTCAGAAGACATGCATAATAAATAAATAAATGATTAATAAGATAAGACATCACCCATTCTGTCGATAGTTCAGCAGTAAAATACCACACCAGTCTGTATCAGTCCATTGCTGGACATAATCTACTCATAAGTTTGTGTGCCATGGATATAAATTTGAATTTTAATGCCTTGTTCAAAATCAATTCTACTAAACTTTCTTATCCAAATAAATCCGACCACTAGATAGTACGTAGAATATTGCGACAGCACGTGTGATGTGACGCACGACGTTCTGTCTAGAAACGTCCAGATGTCAATCAAAGAATGGTGCAGGTGCATTATTATCTGCGATAATGTCGCATGCGTTATTGCGATAATCTCAACTCCTTGCACACAACTGCGTTATCGCAGCAGTGTGTAACTTCGTAGCTGTCCTAATACTTACTGTACTAAAAACAGATTTCGCGCGATAATATCGCCGATAATAACGCGTTTTAGGACGATCATGAATATTTCAACATGACGTATCCTAAGTGCCTGCCCAGATGGGCGTTTTACCATTATCGCGTGTACCCAATCAGGCTTGCTAAATGTCGCACATAAGGACTAGCTGTAAGCGTGATAAATAATTTTGCCCAGTCAAAAAATCGTTACTTTGAAACTACGCTTTTTCATGAGCCCAAACTTTACGTCTACGTTAAGAATACTTTTTCTCTAGTATTCGTGATCGAGACTCTGCACAAAATTGTATATGTATCGCGCGTATACTGTATGTATATATGTATACTGTATGTATATATGTATACTGTATGTATGTATATGTATACTGCTCAATGATGACTGCATCGACCTTAAAAGTTGTGTGCATTATGATAATATTTCTTAAACCGAGCTAATAAACTAAATTATTCACCAACAAAATTGTTTTATTCAAAACTAGCCTTCACCACACCACGCACACCACACAAGTCTATATCGGTCCATTGCAAGACATAGGCCTCTCCTAATAAAGGGGGATATGCCCATAATCCCCACGCTGGGCATGTGGGCTGGGGATCACGGCACAACTCACACCGCCGACGCTACTGCTCGTCGGCAACCAGGGGATTTAGCTGTGACGGTGTTAGGATGCGCTATGTCGCAATCAGCCAGCCGCCATAGCCCCATTTGTTAGCAGGGTGCACCACTTGCAGGCGGGGTTGGATTGGGTTCTGACGATGGGGGTTGGAACCCCTTACACCCCACACCTAAACAACTCTGGTCTATAATAACATACCTACGTGAACAGCTGAATCCGTTCACATTTGAACAGCCAGTTCAGCTCAGTTAGTGTTGCTCTGCCATCTGAGCTGCAGTCGCGGGATCGATTCCCGCCTAGGACAAACATTTGTAAGGTGAACATGTATGTTTGTTCTGTGACTGGGTGTTTTATAAGTGTCTATGTATGTTTATCAGTCTCTGGTACCCATAGTACAGGCTCTACCTGGGGTACCTACTTTGGGATCAGTTCCTTGTGTGAGATGTCTTATATATTGATGTATTTAATTCACATCACAGCTCATTTACAAACTGTCGCCTTCTTATAATTAGTAGGACAACATAAATAGACTGTCAAATAGTAATAAGTGGTCATGTACCTACTTATTACCTACTACCGGCTGTGAGAATTAATGGAATTCCCTCTATCCCACAAAATTAATGGAGATAGGCTACGGTGCATCTCTATAAGACTTGCCTTTAACCAACCCCTACTCGGTATCTTCAATAAAACATGGTTAAACATCATGTTTACTAAGCAACAAAAGTATATGATGCGAGGGTGAATGGGACAGTTGGAGAGGGAAGACCTCGACGTACGTTCTACGATCAAATCGGAGACGTGCTGGAAAAGGCCAGGTCAGGAGTACCCTAAACCGACGAGCATGTATGAAGAATGTGATGAGAGTGAATGAAGCAAAAGAGGTATGCCAGGATCGTAGCACGTAGAGATCCGTGCTCTCTGCCTACCCCTCTTGGAAAAAGGCGTGACTCTATGTATGTATGCATGTAAAACTAAGCAACACTTTTATGAAACATTACATTTCCACCCTCAATCAACCTGTCCTTGCTTCCCGCCCGCCCTAGCCACTCAGCTAAGTGAAAGACTTCTGCTAACGTCGCCGCCCTGAGTGCACTCCGCCCTGGCTAGGATTTCAAACCACTCACATCAATTAGGGCAGGTTTAGTGTTCATGATCTTTTCAAAGAAATCATTATACAATAAAATCTGACGGCCTCTGTGGCGCAGTGGGCGAAAGTCCGCCTGAGACGCAGAAGGCTGCGGGTTCGATTCCCGCTGCGGGACAAATGTTTGCATGTTCTGTAGATATTTGTCTCGGGTCTGGGTGTTTTCTATATATAATATGTATGTACTTATAAAAAAAATTATATGTGTAATCATGTGGTTCCCATAATACAAGCTTTGCTTAGTTTGGGGCTGCATGATGCTGTGTGATTACGTCCCGCATTATTTATTTATTAATACAATTAGTCCTAGAAGTGGTTTTTGAAATTGTATTTCCATTTTTTTATTACAATTTTGAAGAAGAATTTTTAGCGTTTATGTAAGTGAAGTTTTTGTTGTAAAACGTGACAAAATATCAAAATAGCTCCCAGTATTCCCAATCCCGTAGGTCATTCTTCTAAATTAGTAATAGTAGCTTAAATAGCTATGCAAAAAGCGCAAAACCGTTTTTGAAAAAGCTGAAGATGATGATGATGGTTTCATTTAAAAAATCAACTTCTTACATTTTATTTCGTTTTATAGACAAAATCAATCCCTTTAGGAATATTTTATTTAGACAGACACTTTGTAAGATGTACAAAGGGACCCATTTTAACACAGAGCTTAAAAATACGTTCCTTTTACCAGTGTAAATGTCTCCTGTCGAGGCTATCTAACAAAGAACACATCACGAAAGCTCTGCCTATCTATTAGACCTTCTGTACTAAACGTACTTATACCGCAGAATAAGTAATAGTACATAACATTGCGAGCCAACTGCGACCGCGGCGCGACGCGACGCTCCGCAACGTATTTAAAAATAAACAGGTCTTGGCTTCGATTCCCGTATATTTCCGATTTCGATTTTCGTATTTCCCGTATACTTATATGTTCTAGTATGCTATTGTGACATAACTTAAATATGTACTTACAATGTAGATTACTAATCTTCTATGTAGGTTATTGTAAAAAAAGCCTAAAAAAAAAACTCTTTTTAGCCTTCCTTAAAGGGCTCGTCCGAAGTACAAGTACAACGTACAACTTATGGTTTTTATGTTCAAAACAGGTCATTGCTTATTAACCGACTTCAAAAAAAAAGGAGGAGGTTCTCAATTCGGTTGTATTTTTTTATCAACTAAAAACATAAAAAATGAGAACATGAAATGAATGATGAAGTAGGACATGAAACGATGAGTGACGTTGAAGTTTTTCATAAAAAACCTAAGCATATCTCGAATCTCATCATTTTAAAAATGATATTGAATCTAGCGTCTTTCAAGACTATCGTAGAATGTATTTATGCGGTGCGGTGTTTGTATCACACCGCACAGTGTGTACCGGTCCTTGTCCTACGTATGTGACATAGTTACACCCGCAGAATACAGAATGGGACGACATATTGTGTCTGTCAGAAAGAGCCTGATGAGATTCGTACGTTTTATATTTACTTTCTGGATTTGTTTGAAGAGAAAAATATTTTCAGGATTAAATTTAAATATTCTACTATGCTATTTAATTTGAAATATACAAGGCCTCCTTTATAATAATCAAGTAACGTCTACCTTTCTGGGCGTAATAGGCTAGATGGCTGAAAAATTATATTTAGTCCGTCATTCACATTATCTAAAAATATTAGACACGTATTTTTTCTTTTCAAAGATATAGTGTGTTGAAGTTCCGCGTGACGTCACAAGCCCCCACTTCCGAACTTTGACGCTCTATATCTTTGTCAATTTATATTTTTAAATAAATGATGAAATGGACACCATTTTTTTCATCTTGAACGACGGTTGTCAATTTTATTAAATTTTATTTTCTAGTGTTTTTCTAATGTATGTCGTTTAATATTCATGGTATAATAACCGATAAATGTTAGATAAAAGACACAAGTATTAGAGGAATGGTATAAAAGAAGATTGAACGGGAATTCTCTGATGAAGAAAATTGTGCGCCGTTCGTTTTTTGTTAAAGTCACCATGGCTATAGCAGAAAACAGGACCTGACCGAAGACTGGACGACTGAACTTATAAACCGAACTACGTTGCCTCATATTATTGTTAGGTTTTTGTATTTTTACAAATTTTGTAATAATTTATTTATTTTACTGGCAACCCGAAGGCATTGCTGTGAAGTTGTCGCTAAAACTTCCTAGCGATGACGTCATAGCAATGTCGCAGGGTGGGGTGATCGGCTGGCGAGCGCTCACTTGGTTGACGGCTGGCATCGAGTAAAGACGTTCTAAAATAGGAGAAAGTGGAAGTACAGTCTGTAAAGTACTATTGTGGATGGAAATATAAGTATTCAAGGTATTTATTCGTGTTTGTCATTTATTTTATAATACTCTACCCCCTAGCTGTGACTGAAAGCCTACATTTCAGAAGTGACATTACCCACACCACGCTTTGTAATATATATGTATTTTAACTAAGGTTAGATTTCTCACATTTACTCGGAGAGTTTTATAGTGTCGGGGGGATCAAATTTTCGTTATTTTTGAGCTACAGCGTACCGTAGGAGTTAAAAGCATTATTATATATTTTTTGCTACTCAACCACGTGGTAATTCTGAAGTAAGTTGATCTAATAGCATGCTTTTATTGCCTCGTTTCCATAATGCCACGTAGCAGCGAGCTGAACTTTGTTGTTTTTTTTTGTTACCCGGCCACGTGGTGAACTGATCTAACGCTATGCTTTTGTTTCCTTGTTTCAAATAATGCCACGCGGCAACGAGCTGCCGTCCCCGCGACGCCGGCTGGCGACACCAGATGGTGCAAGATCCATGGGGCACACCGCCAGCTGTGAGTCGCAGATGGAGCCCGGCCTACAGTCGGTCTGAGGACACGTCGAGTCATCTTGTGAGCGGAGCCACAGCGGGTATCCACGCTTGCAAAGCCGCGACTACAGCGTGAGTCACCAGAAGAAGAGAGGAAGCCCGAGCTGGAGCTTGAGTAACCGCGATTGCGGTTGCGTTGAAGATTTCTGCAGGGAGCATCGTCAACAGGAAGACCATCGTACAACCCTGCTGACTTCGCGCGAAAAACAACAGCGGCGGGACCAACACAGACGGAAACATAGCCTGAAGCAGTGTGGAGACAGCCGCCGGAGAACCCAGAAAACCAGGTCACGTAGTCCAATTTTTACTTCTAAAGATGTTGCCAACCTTTTATCATCATCATCATCAGCCTGTAGCGGTCCACTGCTGGACATACCAACCTTTTTAATTTGTTAAAATCTCAACTAGTGGATAATATTGTATTTTTGGGTACCTTAGGTACCTAATAAACTTCATTAAGCATGCAAATGGGTTGTCGAACAGACTTCGTTCTGCGACAAGCGCAGTTGATAGAATTCGTCAACTTAATGTCGTAACTGCTACACTAGAGCACTAGTTTTTCAATTGATTTGCAGATACCAAAAGTTTATTGGTTATAAAGCCCTAAAAGTGAATAAGTTAAATGTCTAATAGAAAACACTACAGTAAATAGGTAATGTCAATGCCGTCGGCAAGAATTAATACCTCAAATGTTATATTTATAGTCATTTAAAAATTCGGCAACGGAGTAGTAACTTTTTTTCATGAACGTTATAATTATACTAGCCATCATTGTTTCGGTCTACCGTTTCGTCAGCTTCTTGTTGAATCGGGGCGCCATGTTTTTGCTCATAGGTCATTTGACATGCAGCAGACGTGACCAGCCCAATCCCACTTTAATTTTAGCAGCTTTAAGAGCTACGTCTACGATTTTTATTTTTGAGCGTTGTTAGGTGTTTCGGACTCTCTGTTCGCCTGACACCCAGGATACTACACTTCATCGCACGTTGACGAACTTTGAGTTTGGACTTTTGGATTTTAGTTAGAGACCAGGTTTGCGCTCCATATATGAGTACGGAAGGATGCATACGTCCATAAACTTTCGCTTGAGCGATATGGGAAGTTCACCCTTCACTATGCTTCCCATTGACCAGTAACTTTTCCAGGCATTTTCAGTTCGTCGAGCGACTTCCTTTCTCTGTCTGTCATTAAAGAAGACAATTTGGCCCAGGCAGATATGTTACTTTTATTGATTGTGTTTTCGTTGAGTAAAACCATCTTCACATTAGTGCCTTTAGGATAAAGCCAGTTCGGGACACATCACCAGTTGGATAGTTTCCTTAACTGACAAATGTAGGTAGTAAAATTTTTGTGTTTTTAATAAAGACAGATTTTTACTAATAACTAGTAGGGAAGTAGGGGTTTACTAGGGCAAAATTGGAATGTCTTTCCTGGCTTTTGTGGCTGCAGTTATTTTTCAGTTGAGGTTTCTGTTTTTTTTTGTGAGTAGGCATAAGCAGAGTACGTTGACGGGGTGGTTTGGTGGTTGCTGTTTTGCGTTAGATTATTTGAAGCGTAAGTGAATCTTGAAAGTTTGTTCTTTAACACATCAATGTATAATGAGTAGAGTATATTCCTCGAGCGTTGGTCCCATTTAATTGGCGACCTTCCTTGTCCGTTTTCTGTATTCTGTTTCTGTATGGTCAACCAAGTCGAGGGTGGTCTTCCGCGTCTATGCTTCGTCGTTGGCAAATTTAGGGCAAACTTAACCATTTATGATTTTCAGGGCGCCTCTGAATATGCCCATACCATTGTAGGCGTCCTTCTTTTACTTAGTCCGCTATCAGCGCGACTTTGAAGCTGCCTCTTATGTAATCGTTTTAAACCCGCATAAAATAGCTGGTCTTATTACTGTTTTATGCATCTGGCATGGTCCTTAAGTGGCATCTTTGTGTCACACATTACACCTGTGAATTGTTTCTCGTGTTTCTGTGTGTTACATCACTGTCGATCTTGCCATCGTCGCTGACTATAGAACCTAAGTATTTTAATCGATTTAGGTCTGGAAGTTGTATAAAGATCTTATAGATGTCATTATCTGTGGCACCATCGAATACGCACGACTTATGTATGTATTCTGTTTTCTGTCTGCTTGACCATTTTTCTTGAGTGATTTTATCCAGGAGTTGAGATTCTGTTTGAGATCGTTTATATCCTTCGAGATTCGCGTCACATCATCTGCGTATAGGATGTTTCAAGGGAATCGTTTCTGACAACTTTTCGTTAGGTGGTCCATGATGGTATTATAGAGTGAGTATAGGCTGAGCGTGAAACCTTGGTGGACTCCTGATTTGACTTCGAATCTATCACTGGCTTGCAACTGAACAGAGCGCCTGGATTGTTATGCCTTTTTAAATGTCTTTAATGAGTGTAAAATTCAGAAATTTGTTATTTCCTGAGCACTTTCCTTATTAGATCTCGAGGAATGCATCAATATAACTTTTCCAGTTTGAATGGATGTCTAATGTAGGTCCTATTAGGCCTGAATTCATTGGATTCTTCAACACCTAAAGTAGTGGCCGAGTTACCTGAATCCAGGGGTCAATTTTAACGAGCAACGTATACATTTTTTTGATGGTTTAATTTATCTGTAAATGAATTTAAAAAAACAGGTGTTAAATGTGATCTCTGTAAGTTATGTAGTTTCTGATTATTTAGATGACAAAAGAAAAGCTTGGGGTGAAACTGTCTTTGATTCCCTCAAAACAATGTTTTAAGAATTTGAAAAGACAAAAAAAAGATAAATATAAGCCAAGCAGAGTTTCTTGCCAATTCTTCTCTGTATGGTCGCGTTAGCGAATTGGTGTAAATTTTAAAAATATTTAAAGTTGACGATTCAAAACGTTTCTTATAGGTGCTAAATAAAAAAAAAACTAATTACAAAAAAAAGATAATGATTCCGATGCTATTGATGAGGATGACATTATTGACGATGTAGATGATATTGGTTGTAAACCCAGATAGGTAAATTATAGCTATAGAATATATAATAGGCAATAAGAATGTAGACTTAGTGATTAACGCTTTGAGTGCTTTAAACTAAGCAGCAGAAACAGGTTGCGTTCCCCGGGCGTGGTGCATAGCATCATAACCGAGGCCCGCAGTCAACGTGTTACAATAATTTTAAATTATTGTGATTATGAGGATATATGTAATTATTTTAGTTTCTTTTGTAATATAATTTAATTTAGATATCTGTTTGGTTATGAAATTTGGAAGTAAGTTGACTTTATGAGTTTATGTAGAGTTATTATTGTTTAGAATCTTGGATAAATTCATTGTGAGAAGGAATTTTACAATTAACAATTATCACATGGATGTGTTGTTTACAATAAGGTAACTTTCGTAAGCACATAGCTCAGGGTAAGGATTTGGTGTCATTAATGAGAAAAAAAAATGCTCATATGTAATTAGTAATTACATATTTCAAGAGATGGATTTGTTGAATGATGTGTAGAATGTTGAAAGGGAGATCTTGTTCACACATATTTCAGGAACGAGATTTTTTTGCAAGAATTGAGTATTATTATATTTTTGAGGTTATTTGAGAGATAATATTTGATTTTAGTTAATTTCTTATTCGTTTTCACACTGTTCTCATCTTCTCTGACATATTAAACACTATCATCAATGTCATGATAGGCATAAGTGTCAGGTTTCTTGAAATACTAGCCTTATTTAATTTTTTTTTGCAATTTTCAACAAAAATATTATCAATTTTATTGCTTTAATATGAAACTGAATTATTTAAGACCGTAAAATTCACTTCAAGTCTGATAATATTTTCAGCGTATCATTTAAAACTAATTAAATACTTTTAAAATTTTCTAAAAATATTCAAACATATTTATGACTGGTTAAATCAATTTTACATAATAAATTTTGTAACTGAAGTTGGGAATTTGCATAGTTATTAGACTTGGAATGAGTTTGAAAGAAAAGATCGCGGGATAATGATGATGATGATAACACTGTAAATGGTTAAAATTTATTTTGAATTATTGAAGTATAAAATAAGTTAAGCAGCTGATAGAATGGACACGGACAGAAAAGAGACTTCACCAAAAGAGTCACGATCTTCAGGATTGAGGAAACGACGGAGGAGGATGATATGAACAACTGATTATAGTAATGCCAGAATTGAGGGTTGGCAGGTCATTTTGCTGGTAGTGAGAAGCAGGGTTCGCACCAGTAAGATGACCACTTTTGAAGGGTAGTATACTTTTGTAAGAAGGAGGGTTTGCAAGTGTATACTAACCAAAGGTACAATAATCTGCAAGAAGCAGGGTTTGCAGAGTTATTGTTGGAATGAATGGATAAAGGTGATTTTGCTGGAAGTGAGAAGGAGGGTTCACACCAGTAAGATCACCACTTTTGAAGGGTAGTATACTTTTGTAAGAAGGAGGGTTTGCAAGTGTATACTAACCAAAGGTACAATAATTTGCAAGAAGCAGGGTTTGCAAAGTTATTGTTTGAATGAACGGCCAAATGATCATTTTGTTGATGTGAGAAGCAGGGTTCACATAGCTGAAAAGACTATTTGGATCGATAATGTACCTACCATTGTAAGAAGCAGGGTTAAAATAGAGTAAATACATTAACTTTAGGTATTATTAATCTGTTTGGATGTGAGAAGCAGGGTTCGCATCAACCAGGTATGATAATCAACTTAGAGTGAATTATGTAAACGAACTAAAATGACGAAAGATTTGGTTTATAACATTAACAAACAAACGATAATTGTATCATAATGTTTATAGATATATAGCTAAAACATTGGGTCTGTCCACATATGACATGTTAATAATTTAATGAAATTTAAATTGATATTTTAATAATTCATATAATTAATAATCAGCTCTAAAATTAGAATATAATTTTTTTTTGTTACGTTAAGCAGAGTTTAAGGAAATTTTGTGTTTGGTTGATAATTGTCGATAATTTATGATTTATTTTTGTATGGAAGCAAGCCGACCGAGTGTTAGGATAGGTTTTCTATGATCGACCTGTTTGCGTGCTTGAGGACATGCACGTGGTCAGGATGGTCGAGTGTTAGGTTTTTGTATTTTTACAAATTTTGTAATAATTTATTTATTTTACTGGCAACCCGAAGGCATTGCTGTGAAGTTGTCGCTAAAACTTCCTAGCGATGACGTCATAGCAATGTCGCAGGGTGGGGTGATCGGCTGGCGAGCGCTCACTTGGTTGACGGCTGGCATCGAGTAAAGACGTTCTAAAATAGGAGAAAGTGGAAGTACAGTCTGTAAAGTACTATTGTGGATGGAAATATAAGTATTCAAGGTATTTATTCGTGTTTGTCATTTATTTTATAATACTCTACCCCCTAACTGTGACTGAAAGCCTACATTATTATGAACAATTATTAGACTTGATACTGGCGAAATTGTGGAAACTATCCCAGAAGCCATTTAATAAAGAAGTGAAGTGAAGTGAAATGATGAAATACGTGTCCAATATATTTTTCACTTCTCTTGCTCAAAAAGTGTATCATAATAGTGTAGCTTAGCGGGCCTAAAACTCGAGTTTAATACCTCGGGCTAAAAAGTATTTTTTCTTTTTAATTTTTGTCTAAAATCATCAGCCCGTACAAAGCATTCGTTCTCTTACATAAAAACTCGACTTCTTGGTGCTCCGTCAATCTTTTTTTTTTGAAAATAGAACCGTCTTGGTGATGTTTTAAGAAGGTTGATTAATTTTTAATAAAATTTCTGAAAATTGTCTAATTTTGAATTGTTTTATTTTCTCGCAATCGAAGTGAAAAGTAGAGTGTTTTACTCGGGCCAAAACCACCCATTATAACTCGGTCTTGTCATCCTCCCTCGCTACGCTCGGGAGTATAACAACCTCGTATATAATGGGATGGTTTAGTCCCTTGTAAAACAATCTACTATTGTTAATGTAACTGACGGAATCATTAGAATTATTATTTTTTATCTAAAGATAGTGAAATAGGCAGTCTTTTACCGTTTTTACCGGTACAAACAAGGGTTCTTACATAATTTCGTATTTCTCTGAGCAAAAGATTTTCAAAACCAATTATAAACGAAATTAGCAACAATTTTCGACAACTTTTGTTATTGAAATCTAAGCAGAAAATTCGATTAATCTTTTGTATTAGGCTCTTATTACCTTCCTCTGATCTTTCTTTGGCTAAAAATTCAATTTGCTCAATAAACGATTTCGATTCAATCAAAATCTGCCCTCGGGATATTATAATGCCTAAGTATTTTAATATTAGGTAACTGGCTTTTGTCTGCGTACGGTATAATTATTAACCTTACTTAGATATCCGAAAATATTATTAAAATCTTGTCGGATATCTAAAGTGAAGCATATCTCAAAAAGTGTTTGTCTCTATACTTTACAATTTACTGTAGTTGAACCGAGGCCTGCAGTGGATAAAGTCAGGCTGTGGATGATGATGATGAACCGAGACTGATAAAGTTTTTATTCAAGGGATGTTTTTATTCAATTAATGAATTCTTGGATAAGTGGAGTAATATTCTGACTGAATGGCACCCAAGAAATGGCAAAAGAAATAGAGGTCGACAACGCAAAAGATGGGAAGACGAACTAAAGCTTACAGTGGGTCCAAAATGGAGAAGAGTTGCAAAAGACAGAAAGCAATGGAAAGCGTTAGAGGAGGCCTTTGCCAAGAGGCACACTGAGCTCCGAGATATACTGTAACTCAGGAAAGAAAACAACAAAAACTTAGCTAGCAAAGGAGTTCCAGGATAAGAAGGCTATTGAGATTGAAATTGAAATTGAATGAATTCTTGACATGAAATAATTTAGAATAGTACCTACATATTACAAATATATTTTTTTTGCCAATTTTTGTGGTCATTTTTATATTATTTGATTTAATGCGTGTTATTTTTATTTTATTTTAATCAGCATGTTTTTGTTTTATTTTATTTTATTTTAGTCTCTAGGAAAACTTACAGCTAGGTACAATAATGTTATAATTGTTTTAATGGTTTTTAAGCAATTTATGCATTGGTAGTTAAACCACAACAGAAAGATACCAGGCAATATCAGTCCACTACTTATATACAGGCCTTTCCTAAAAAGAAGGGGTTATGCCTATAATGCCCACGTCGAAAGAAGGGGTTATGCCTATAATGCCCACGTTGGGCAATTGGAGGAACCGCAGAGCACACCTTCTCGTAGCTGACGCTGCTGCCCGTAATCAAGGGATTTATCTGTGCTGGTGCAGGCTGTGCTATGCCGCAGTCAGCCGCCAGTGCCCCGTATATCGACGACCTCTGTGGCGCAGTGGGCGAAGGCCCGCCTGAGACGCAGAAGGTCGTGGGTTCGATTCCCGCCGCGGGACAAATGTTTGCATGTTCTGCAGATTTTTCTCTCGGATCTGGGTGTTTAATAAGTATGATTTGTATGTATTTACAAAAAAAATGTATATCAGTCATGTGGTTCCCATAATACAAGCGCTGCTTAGTTTGGGGCTACATGATGCTGTGTGATAGCGTCCAGCATTATTTTAATTTTAATTTATTTATCAGTAAGTACGGCGCACCATAGGCCAGAGAGGTCGGCTTGGGTTCCGAGAGATGAAGGTTGGAACTCCCCCTCTATCTATTACACTCCATAACATCCTTATAATAATGTTATAATATCCGCCAGAAATTATTATTGTAGGTACTGCAATATTGTTAAAATTAATAAAATGAAATTCTAAGTGCTTACATTTAATTTTATTGAATAAATCTTATCGCCTTTATCTTAAAAGTTTATTGACTAATTTCTCATATATAAATATAAAATCCTCCTCTTGGCCTCCTTCTCGAAGTTGAGGAGGCCAAGAGGAGGATTCAGCTGGGTTGGGCAGCATTTGGAAAACTACGTCGAGTTTTCTCGTCACCCATACCGCAATGTTTGAAAACGAAAGTTTTCAATCAGTGTGTCCTACCCGTCATGACATACGGAGCCGAAACGTGGACACTCACAGTACGGCTAGTCCACCAGTTTAAAGTCGCTCAGCGAGCTATGGAACGAGCTATGCTCGGGGTTTCTCTGAAGGATAAAATCCGCAATGAGTTTATCCGACATAGAACTAAAGTTGTCGACATAGCTCAGAGAATTAGCAAGCTGAAGTGGCAGTGGGCTGGCCATATCTGCCGAAGAACCGATAACCGTTGGGGTAAACGAGTTCTTGAGTGGAGACCGCGGCTCGGCAAACGTAGTGTAGGGCGCCCTCCGGCCAGGTGGGGTGACGATCTGCGAAAGGCTGCTGGTAGAAGCTGGATGCGTCGAGCTCAGGACAGGGCGCAATGGCGCTCATTAGGGGAGGCCTATGTCCAGCAGTGGACTGCTATAGGCTGATGATGATGATGATGATGAAATATAAAATGATAAAATATTAAATAGAGCGTTTGTATTAAAGTTATATAAATTCGATGGCAAATGTAAATTACGCTAAATGTGGCACAAAATTATATTTTCGCTAAATAATTAACCTTGATTATCTGAGTACTTTGTTATTATATAAGCAAAAGTTTAGGCAATTTGTCAGCCAATCATACCTAAAGTCATATGTCTACTATAGTGCTAGACGCAACCGTGTGTATAGGTATCATCATTAACATAAAGCAGTCCACTGCTGGACTTAGGTCTCCGCTAAGGTACTCTCTGCCTGCTACATTACGCAGATCGTCATTCCATCTAGCCGAGGATTATGTTTGTAGTTTTGTAATAATAATTTACTAATTATATTTTATCTTTTTTGACGAGGAGCACTCAAATTGTAGGTAATTAGCAATTCCTTATCCATTCAAAATAGAATAACATTTGAAAATACAAAATTCAAAGTTCAATTGACTGATTTGTTGTTTTTATCTTTGATCTCTTTTACCCCATTTTTGTTAATAGAATTCATCGATTGCCGAAATTCCGGAGATATCAACACGGGAAAAAAATCCGCATACACTAAATATAAGTAGGTAAATAAGCGCTTGACTACTGTTATATCACTATCTATCCAATACTTTTAATACTTATAAACCAAAGGCTGTAGATATCTGATCTCCGAGCTGAGCTTGGACTCGTCCTTGCCCAGTTCATCCACCATCTCCTTGGCGCGGTTGTTGGCGTAGTCATGTCCACAGTCGTGACGTTCCACCATCTTGGAGAGAGCTGTCCTGAGCTGTTGGCGGGCGCCTCCCGATGATGACTCCACGAGGACCTTCATCACGTCGGGGGAGAAACCCTGGAACCAGGAGTAAGAGCATGTTTACATTGGACGATACGATAGTGTTTCACACATAGATGCATAAGATCAGTGAGACATCGTTCGCTGTTGTATCGTGTAGGTATGAAGACGATAGAACGATATCTCACGGGTGAGCTTTATAAAAAAAACGCTTAACATTCACTATACCAACATTTTATCGTCACGTGAAACGTCAGTCTGACAGACGATATTACCGTTCAATGTGATCTGTGCTAAGGATAATGTCATAAGCCAGATTGACTAGAATACGGTATCAGCGCTCCTTGAATGACGATGACCTCGTTGGCGCAAGAGGATGACAAATATTTGCAATGGGTCTGGGTGCTATGTTATAGTATATTCAATGTTTGATACCGACGAATAGGTATAGGAAAATATCCTAGTACGGGGTCAAGGTTGTATACAATATCTCTCCATAGTCTCGTAAAACTAGACACAGAGCCACGACTCGGATCGCGGATACGAGTTACGATGTCTTTCCTCTTGGAACTTTACGAGTCCTCGCAAACACGACGCTTTGTCGTCGCGCTTAGTCGCCAGCGTCTGTAATATCTTGCTGTCGCGATTGTTGCCGTGTGTGCGGAGCTTTGAACAAAATTTTATTTTATTTTATTTTTAGAATTTTAAGAAAACTTACAGCTAGGTATAAAAAATAGAACACAGAATATTACATAGCACCCACTGAGGAGCACAAATGCATACTTAAGGCCAATTAAAAGTTTCCATAAATAGAATGTATGAAAATTGTCCCCCGCTGCTTGTCGTAGCGTCTAATCGCTGACGTTTGTCGTCCAATGTGCGCAGGCTGTTAGGTCTTACAAATTCCAATTCTGGTCTCAATCATGCTGAACCTAATCGAAACAATAATGGTTTTCATACCATAATAATTATCTACTTTAACAATGGATTATTATTCTTTGCTTTGACTCAACTCAGTACAATAGATACATACAGATATTTTTGAATTAAATAAAACCTTTTTCTGATGAGTCAGAAGTAGGGCTTGCATTATCCGTTGACTTTTAGTATCCGGATAATTCGGATATTAGTGCACTTTACTATCCGGATATCCGGATATTTCGGATAATTCGGATAATTTTAGGAAAAACTTAAAAAAAACGCAAATTAAAAGAAATTACGTTAAAAAATGGCTAGTTTTTATAAAATGTTTAAGTTAAATCACCATTCACCATAAGAATACAGCACTATAAACAATCAAACTTTACTGTTTCTTCAAAAACTTCTTCACCTACTTAGTAAATGAGTAATTATGGTATTTTATACAATTCAAGTGTTGAAGTGTTTGTATAACAATGCCACTATGTCAATTCGCCTCCTAGACCAGTATTAATCGTGTCCAACTGAAAAAGGCGAGAGACTCTTGGGCTCTCACATAGAGTCCAAGCCCCAAAACCGCTATGATGGTAGGCATCCTGGCTTTAGTGTGGCGGTACTTCACTCTGGGGCAGCTTCTTAGTCTGTACAAAGCACAAGTCCGATCGTGCATGGAGTACTGGAATGGCTCGGCAAAGTTCCAACTAGAGGCCCTGGACTCGATTGAGCGACGAGCTGTCAGGCTCATCGGCGCTGATTTGTTGGTGCAAGCAAATCTGCAGAGCCTCGAACACAGACGTCGAGTTTCCAGGCTGTCAGTTTTCTACCAATTCCACTTTGGTGAATGTACCCAAGATGTTCACGACCTGATCCCACCTTCCTCCTTTTATCTGCAACTTCTGCAAAGTACCACCCATACCTGGTCAACATCCCACCTTGTCGTAACAAACGATTCGCTTCCACGTTTATTGTTAGTACTAATAAGGAGTGGGACTTGCTTCAGGTGTCTGTTTTCCCGGCCCAGCACAACCTGGGAGTCTTCAAGTCCGGAGTGAATCGGTTCTCTCTAGGCAAGCGTGCTTCATGTTTGACCACATCTTCACCTGTTTCAGGTGTGTTAGTGGTCAAGCTTTTGGCTATTTTTTGTAAAAAATAAAAGATTGGGAGACGTAATCTCTCCGAAACTATTCATGCATATTCTATGCATTGGAAGATGTCTTTCAGTTTTTGCGCTGGGACGGATACAGCATGGCCAATATTAATAGTGAGTACATCACTCACCTTCGATTTGCTGACCATATAGTTATCATGACAGAATCACTGGATGACATTGTTGTTTGGCACGATGTTGTTACAGGTGGGTCTCAAAATAAAAGCATAAATATCGAAGTTGTTTACTATTATGTATATCTTAGTCAGACTGAATTATCTACTGAGTAGGTCCAATTTTGACAAAGAGGTCAACTAATGAATCTAACTCGGATGGGCTGCGTTTGGATTATTGTGGAATATCTTCTCGTCACAGATCCCAAAAATACGAAGACGAAAAGTTAAAAAGCGCATGTTTCCATTAATAGCTAGCTCCATACATGAGAAGTTTTACTGGCCAGGCATGACTGTCTGACAAATTTTTTGGGTTAATGGGTGTTGGCTGACTAGCTGATGACTTATCGTAAGCTTGGCCGCGGTGGTAATAGGCAGGCCAAATATTTCACATAGCCGATAATCATTTGGTTACAAAAGTTCTCGAATGGTGACCGTGCTCTGAAAGACGAAAGATTGGAAAACCCCCCCAGATTGACCAACGACATCGTCAAGTCTGCAGTTTGCAAGTTTGCAAATCCTTGAACATAGGGCTGTCTCGACATCCCTCGCAAGATTTTCACGAATAACTGTCTTAGCATGCCCTGAATACTCCCTTGATAGAGTAAGTAGTTGCTTGCAGAACTTCCAGTTCATGGTCGTCACCATTCGAAAACATTCTATTCAACGGTTATGGACCAATTTAGGTATGAAAATGAAAACCATAATTTATTTCGATGAAAATCACTACTAGCTGACTGATAATATTTTATCGTGACCTACTGACTTGTTATAATAATTTGCAATATGGTTATTAAATAATTATAAATTGAAACAAAAAATAAAAAATGAATAAAACCCAGATGTCAATTTTTAACTTCAGACAAAAAACAAACACTACCTACCGTTTCTATGGAAGATCGCTTCTTGTTTAGTCTAGTTTCTGAATGTTTATGAGATACTATGAATATTTAAAATTAAGGATGACATTGTTTTAAATTCAGATTACTTGTTAGTGTACACACTGAAAATAATGAAATATTATAGTTTTGATGTAGATAACTCTTTAAACAAATCAATATTTATTAAGCATTTTACTATCCGTATTATCCGAATTATCCGGATATAATGACCGTCATTATCCGGATAGTAAAATTGACAAATTATCCGGATAATTCGGATATCCGGATATCCGGATTGCAATCCCTAGTCAGAAGGTAAATAATCTAAGATCGATATAATATTCAACCTGAGTAGGTATTTTTATCAGTACGATCCACATAAAACACAGTACCTGACATATAAACATAACTACATACTCAAGGAAAATACGATGTAAACTTTATGATCCTCTTTTTGGGACCCGAAGATTTATTATGCCGTACGAAATGATATAAAACCCTAATGAAGTTCAGTTTAAGAGGAAAAATGCCATAAGAACTGGTAAAATACCTTAACTAATTTGAAATTAGGTTATTTGTACCTTCGTAAAAATATACACAAAAATATTTTCCTGATTCTGATTGCATTCTGATACAATTTTGTCAGTCTTCATCATCATCATCATCATCATCATCATATATTTCTCATTTCATTAGTAACAATCTTATTTTATTATCACTTTTATTATTGTATAGCAATGTTTAAAATGAATAAAAAATGAATTTTCTAAATCAATAATTATTCTTTGTGGATTTTGAAGAGACCTTTGCCCAACATTGGGAAGATATAGGTTGTAAAATAAATGAATTATATGTTTTTCTTTAACTATTTGGTAGACTGACCTAGCTACTTAAAAAATATAAACAACTCTGTCTTTTTTAAAAAAATCATGTGTCATTAATTTTTATTCCAGTTTTCAACCTACAGTAGTCCACTGCTGGACATAGGCCTCCCCTAATGAGTGTCATTTAGCCCTGTCTTGAGTTTCAAATTCCAGTTTTGATTCAACAGTAATAGCGCAGCGCTTTAGTGGATTCGAGCCTTACAAAGCTCACAATACAGGCAGGTGTTAACAACCCTCAAAACAATCTGTCTTCGTCTCCAACTAAATAGAAGCATAAATTTGTAATTTACATCGTAATTACTATAACGTAGTTAATATTGTAAAGTGCTTCGAATCTCGTTAGCTACAATTTGATTTTACGAGAGTTTTAAGATTAAACTTAAGTTTATAGATAAAAGATCTGAAGTAAAAATTTCTGAAGTAATAGCTGATACTGTTATTGGTTTTTAGATCTACTAAGATAAGATGCAGTAACATTCATTTTCATAAGTTAGTTTCCACAAAACGGCACGTAGGTATACTACCTCCCAGTCCCTACTTTGAATGAGTTAGTGGCCAGCAAGTGTAGATCGTGATGCAAGAGCAGCTACAGCCGCCAAACATTGCTAGGTTTATTACTTAGGAGGTAAGCAAAAGGTGGTGGCTGGAAACTTCAAGCTGAGAACAGAGCGCAATAGCGCTCCTTAGCTGGGACCTATATCTACCTATATGACCTAAACTGCTAAACGCTGATATGATGAGGATAAAGATGAAGTAAAAGGTTTCGAAAAAAGTAGTAATTAGGTACTTTTAGCAATAATTGGCTTGCCATATCTGCCGAAGAACCGACCACCGTTGGGGTAAACGAGTTTTTGAGTGGAGACCGCGGCTCGGCGAACGTGGTGTAGGACGCCCTCCGGCCAGGTGGAGTGACGATCTGCGAAAGGCTACTGGTAGAAGCTGGATACGTCGAGCTCAGGACAGGCGCAATGGCGCTCATTATGGGAGGCCTATTTCCAGCAGTGGACTGCTACAGGCTGATGATGAACAGTAATTGAGTTTCGGTAAAAACTATATTTATTTGTTTCAAACTCAGGCCTCAGGCAACAACAAATAACAGCTACGCCTTGCTTGCCCATAACACATCTGGAAAACTCAGGCCTCAGGCAACAACAAACAACAGCTACGCCTTGCTTGCCCATAACACATCTGGATAAAATATTAACGCTTCGAGAGCTAAATAACATACCGCGGTACTTGCTGCGGGGTGTGCTGCGATAATAGCAGTCATCGTATTAAACGTTGACGTCGTTCAAAAATTCACTTTGATTATTATTCTCATGGTGGCGAATTTTTTCATTGTGTGAAGAGGACTCACTATAATACGGTTAACTCGAAAGACAGAGGCAATACGTGAATATTCGCCGAAGGGCGACATTGTAGATGAGCTATAACTGTAGGTATACGTAGACTTCAACTTTCTCGTGCACGATTGGAAACAATCTAAGTGGTGCTAAAACTTTTACGAGAATCACGTAAAATCGCATTATGATCCTTGTCTACGCGCAACGTTATGGTCCTGTCTACGCTTTTACAAGGTTGTGTAACGACGTTAGTTTATGACCATTAAAGTCCGACGAAGCCTGCTTTAATCCCTTGGGTAATTGGTACACATGAAAATTGGTCGAAGTTTTGACGGAATACATTGACTGAAAGCCTGGTTTTCTTCGTTTGAGCTTTGGCGTCAGTTTTTAGGTCGCTAACCGAAAGCCATGGCGCGCTAACCATGTCTTAAAAGCCGGAACCAACATCATGATGTGTCTTCCCGAGCATAAAAGCACTCGGATATATGACGCTTTGATTTGACGGCCTCAATGGCGCAGTGGGCAAAGGCCCGCCTGAGACGCAGAAGGTTACGGGCTCGATTCCGGCCGCGAGATAATTTTTTTGTATGATCTGCAAATATTTGTCTCGGGTCTGGGTGTTTTCTAAGTATATTATGTATGTATTTCCAACAAGTAGGACTTTAAAAAAAACCGATTTCAAATAAATCACTTCTTACTTCTTGCCCTAAATAATTTTGAAAATCGGTTTACAATTGACGGAGATATTGGCGATCATAGGGCGAAAATGACAAGTGAGGATGAGATTTTTTGAGTTTTCCGGGAAAAGTACCAATCCCTCAGGAATAAAATTTATATGGGACCACCTGCAGTATACTCTTTTAAACAAAAAAGAATTTTGAAAATCGGTCCACAGTTGAGGGAGTTATTTTTAAACATACATAAAAAAAGTTGAAAAGAAAGGCTCCGAAAGTCGAAAAGAAAGGCTCCGATGAATAAAGAACATCCTCCTTTTTAAAGTCGGTTAAAAAATAATGAAAATCAGTAGTATGAGTCATTTGGTTCCCATAATACAAGCTCTGCTTAGTTTAGGGGATGCAATTATGCTGTGTGATAGTATCCAGCATTATTAAATAGTAACCGGGTGTTTCTTAATTAACATAATCAAAGAACATGAAGTAAACGATGCCACTGGCGCTCCTAAAAATAGATCCATTTTGGTTGCATTTGGATTTGCTTAGTACATTAACAAAGGCCTCGCCCCCACCTCATGTGGTCCAGTCAATAGTAGTACAAGCGCATGCAAGGCGTGCTCCAGGCGTGCTCCATCCGTGCGCGATTCATATGGTAGGAGGCGGGCTCGTATCGTCTGAAAACGCTCTTAGGATTTTTCTAAAACATTTGAAAAACACTTACGCTGTAGTCACTAAGCCTTTGTCTCTTGGCGTCTCGGCTGAGGAGGTCATACAGAAGCAACAGACGAAGGTTCGACCCTGACATCTTCGCCTTCGTCGACGAACCCGGCTGGAAGTGACAACAGATTTTATAATTGACAACGTCCATGGCAAGTGGGAAGAGCAAAGGGAGCCCATTATTATATGAAATCGGGCGCATTTGATATCCTTATGAATGTTTCTATCAATCAATAAATCTGAATTATTTTAACGATTACCAATTTGATTGACCCAATTAAGTATATCCTAGCTCCTTCAGGTGTGCAAAAATTTATCTATATTTTCTATGTATTCAAGAAATGAGTGTGGAAATTTACCGACCTAGCTATTGCTATTGACCTACTCTATAGCAAAAAAAAACCATTTGTACTTTTCTTGTTATTACCACCTTACTTATAAAAATCTTTAAAAGATAAGCAATGCTTAGACAAAGTGGCACGGCTAACTTTGAGAGCCTTCCCAGATGCGCGTTTTGCTAGCGCGATTGACATGCGTATCCAATCAGGCTTGCTAAATGTCACGTGGTATGTGCACGAGCTTCACATACCACGTGACATTCAGCAAGTCCGATTGGAAAGCATGTCAATCGCACGAGCAACACGCGCGAGCAAAACGCCCATCGGGGAAGTATCTGAGCAATGGTAATTTTGAGTAGCGTTTATATGTATGACGGACTAATAATGATATGATGATTAAATAACTATGAATGGTACTCGTAGTTATTTTGAATTGAAATAGCTCTTACTGGTCCAGCCAGCCAGACGGCCACGAATTTACAAACTACACAGAAATACGGATTAGATATACCTGAGGGCCAGCTCGCTCCCAGATGTCTACCACCTTGTCGTCATGAGGATCCCGCGCCATCTTGATCATGTCGCGCACGTCATCAGATAGGTACTGCAGGCTGTCCTCGCTGATGTCGTCGAGGAGGAAACCGTCAGACCTAGAATAGAAGGTTAATGATTCGAATGGTGGTACAATCGAAGGTTGACATATTTAGCAAATTCTTTATTTCTGTCCAACCGAAGTCTGACTTTCTGTCACCAGGCTGTATCTCATGAACCGTGATAGGCATCATTGAGGGAAAGGTAGAAAGAAAGCGTAGAAGAGGAAGCCCAAGAATAAGCTACATGAGCCATAAAATAGAAGGTCGGCGTCATGGGAAGTGAAAGAGACAGCAAAGAAAAGAGCTAAGTGGAGAGAATTGCATCACTACACCGACAGGAGCTTCAATTATAATAATATTTATTTCTGTGAGTAAATTCTATTGTCGGAGTTGTTTAGGCCGCTCGAAGGTCTAAGTCCTACATGGCTGATGATTAAAAAGCTGATTTGGGCTGTGCGTTGCTGGTTATAGTTCGAATAGAGCCGCGGACTTAAGTTCAGTTTGAAAAAAATGTGACTAATAGGCTGTAAGCATTGTTTTTCAGGTTACATTATGAAATCTTGTTTGTTTATGTGAAACTCTTTATTGCACATACATAAAATATGTTACAAAGGGTAGCCTTAATGCCGTATGCATTTTCTACCTGTTAACCAGTAACAGGTTCAGATAAAAGGTTGGCATGCTAACCTTAAATAACTAACAAGATCAATGATCTGACTAATATAGGTACTAGTATTATACATAATATCAACGCTTAACCAACCAAACGCCAAACCATAATATCAACTATAATCAATAGCAATCTTGAACCTATCTATTTCATTTTAGACCCATACCAACTGATTTTGGCATACCCTCCTAAAACGGGGGACGGCAATGACAACCTAGCTTCATGTTCCTCGCACCAAACCACGCACTCTTGAAGTACCTAGGAACTGGTCCGAGCTAAGTGGTCTACCTATACCTACTCAGCTTTGTGTACCCACCTGCTAGAGATCTTAACATCAAAATGCGGGGGCAGCAGCGGCGCATCATCAGGGCCGGGCTCCACCAGCGGTCCGACCTCCTCCTCGTGAATGTCCAGCAGTGGACCCTCGGACCTGGTCTCCTGTGGCTCGAGGACAGTGTACTGCGCGTTGTATAGCGGCAGAAGGAAGTTCCTCGACTGGTATCGGTTGATGAACGGTTTTGGGGGGGCGAAGGGGGCGTATAGGCCTGGCTTGTGGAACGGGGTTGTCATTTCGGACCTAGAATGTAGATTGAGGTTAATCATCGTCTTTAATATTATCATCAACAACAAGTTTATACTTGTGTATTATTATATTCATCATAAACAACAAAATTAATATCATGTTCATCATCATCATCATGACAATAGCATCATCATCAACATCAACGAATTATAATTTATGCAACCATCGATGGGTTCAAAATGTAAAGTCTGATAGGTGATTGTTAGTTTAAAAAGGATTGTCCGAATTCTAGCTAATATTAAGGAACCATAAAATAGTGAAGCTGAAAGTTGCAAACCACATATTTTCGAGCAAGGTCTTAACACTCTGGTCAATATATATCCTAGAAGCTAATAAATAAGCAAATTTGTAAAATAATACCGCGATTTCTTTAAATCAAGGCAGATCAGCAGCGTCGGTTTGCGTATAGGTAAGCACCGACTGGAGCTACTCGATTCAAAATTAGCAAAGCACATCTCCGGCCCGAACACAATGGCCGCATAAATTTATAATAAAATACCACAAGACTTTAAGGAAGAAACTGAGAAAAAATTATAGATTTTATTAAAAGTATATTATTTGTTGGTTACTATAGTCTTGACGAATTTTTTAATAACAAAAGTATAAATAAGTAGTTTTTTTGTTTTTGACAATTGACCTCTTTTTATTATTGTTAATTATTTATCTTCAATTTTTGTCATTTTATTTTTTATTTTTATATAATTGAATTAACTATAAATTGTAACACCCTATCCGGGTAAAAAATTATGACAACTACCACCTAAGTAGATAAACAATAATTTAAAAAAAAAAAAAACGACTTCAAAAACATTTATTGAAAAAACTGTTAAACTAAAAAGTTAAAAATAATTGCTTATTTTTTTGGTTCATCCACCTTTTTTCTATAAATTTATCCCTTACGATCTATGCGTTTACCACATAGGTAGATCTAGATACCTACCTGTTATTTTTGGAGTCGGTGTCAGCCAAGGCACGCCAAGGTAGGTAACTATTGCGTGGGCGGCGCAGGAGGGCATGTCCGAGGTGGGAGAAGTGTAGTTGCTATAATGTCGTACTCCAAAGCTGACTCCGACTCCAAAAATAACAGGTAGGTATCTAGATCTACCTATGTGGTAAACGCATAGATCGTAAGGGATAAATTTATAGAAAAAAGGTGGATGAACCAAAAAAATAAGCAATTATTTTTAACTTTTTAGTTTAACAGTTTTTTCAATAAATGTTTTTGAAGTCGGTTTTTTTTTTAAATTATTGTTTATTTCCGAAGTTTTAGTGAATCTGACTTTAAGACGATTACTAAAACTATAAATAAAATTCAAGCCCATAGAAATTTTATTCCCTATTGTCTTATCCCCGAAAAACACATCGAAAAAGATTCCAAATTGGTTTTTATATGACGGAGTTATGAGATAACAAACATAAAACATGAATAAAATTCGAGCCCATAAAATCTTAGTCCCTGTTTTTTAACCTTTAGAGTTGGTATTTTTTCTTCAAATTTTTATGGGACCAATCAAAAAGTATATCCTATACAAAAAACTAAGAGTTTTTTAAATCGGTTCATAAATGACGGAGTTATGAGGCAACAAACGTAAAAAAACGAATAAAATATGAGCCCATAAAATTTTCATTCCCAGTTTTCTCACCCTTAGTGTTAGTATTTTTACTTCAAATTTATATTGGACCATTTGCAAAGTATACCCTACACTACGATAAAAGAATTTTCTAAATCGGTTCATAAATAACGGAGATATGAGGTAAGAAACATAAAAAAAATTATAAAATTCGAGCCCAAAAAAGGTTCATTCCCAATTTTCTCACCCTTAGGGTTAATATTTTTTCTAGAAATTTAAATGGGACCAATTGGAAAGTATACCCTTTCCAACGAAAAAAGAATTTTCCAAATCGGTTCATAAATGACAGAGTTATGAGCTAACAAACATAAAAAAAAAAAAAAAAAAAAAATACAACCGAATTGAGAACCTCCTCCTTTTTTTTGAAGTCGCTTAAAAATAAGCTGACATGTATTATAATTATGTAAGCAATAAATAATATGAATATGAATATAAAGAGCATATTAATTATATTATTATTACTACTGTTCAATTTTTTTGTCACGGTCACCCACCAGTTACATAATATTTAGTACAAAGAGAATTCGTTCGTGGATGCGACTAGCACAAGACCTTAGTGGATGGCACAACCTTCGGGGGATCTATATTCAGCAGTGGATAAACACCTGAGGATGATGATCATGAACAAAATTAGGATTGTTGACCTCCAATACTTCAAAACACCAAAAACCAACCGAAGTATCCCGTTATTTTTGTATCTACCCAGACTACGTCATTATGCTAATATTAACAGCGTTTTGTATTTACAAAGCTTATTTACAATACACTTGCAAAATATTTTCAAACAAGTTTTTCGGACTCGCAGACCCAAATTTATGATTTATGACGATGCTCAGGGGCCAATCTATCCCTGAGTGTAGGTGAACACGATCAATTTAAGTACTTCTGCTTATGTACTTAGAGCGTGTTCAGATGACCCAAGAGAACCACACACACGCGTTGTGCCCGCCCTCTATCGTATGCATCTTGCACGCCTGGAGCATGCCTGGAGCACGCGTCGCACTCGCTTGTACTACTAGCGACTGGAGTACATGAGGCGGGCGCGAGGCGGGCGCGAGGCAGGCGAGTGGCGGGTGCGTCTCATCTGAATGCAGAGTTACTATGGAATAAACATAGTCATAATAGTGTGTACCTACTCACTACGTAGGAGAGTAATACAAAAGGAGAGTACGGATCGCTGTAACCTCGCTATACTAGCTCAATAGAGTCCTAGTGCGAGGGACCGAGCTTAGCGTTCATTATTTTTACTTGTCAGTGTACCTACCGTGTCCGCACCTTTATTTACTTATTTTTGAATTTAACTCTTGAATATAGACCGTGGATATGTAATATTTTTTGATTTTCATATTAATTTCACCATGCACCACCATTGTATTACATCAACTATATACACAGTTAGATTATCTAATTGAAGATTCACCACTTTATAATAAGTTAATAAATATACTCACTATTGTTGATTGGGTAGTAGTTATAATCGGCAGAGTCGTATAAGTTGTCAACCAGGTAATAGTACTGAGGGCAAATGTAATCGTAACTATCCATGGGTAGTCTAGCCTCCGAAGACTGGGAGTAACGATTCTTAGGTATTTCTTACTAATTTTAATGCTAGACTTCTTTATTTTACTTAACATTTTTTTTACATTGGATGGACCTTCGTTTGACCGCGAACTCACCTGGTCTTAAGTAACGTTGTGGTCTAAGATGGAGCATAAAGGTCCCGACTGAGGAAACGACTGAGGAAGGAGACTTAGTCTCTTCACTGGTGTCTGCTCTCTAGACTTAAATAGTCACGGATTGTAGTAATCAGGAAAAGCAGAGGCTGGTATAAAGTACCGATCCTTAGCAGTTCGGATAACGAAAGTAGAAGAAAACCGCTTAGTGCGATAAGGTGGTATATCGACTAAGAAAGGATGCATTTTTATAATGCATTTTCAGCATTTTTATAACTGTTCTTGTACTGTGTACTCTTTACTATTGGATAAAAGCTTATTTAGTAACCATTATTAATTTACGGTCCTAGTATGGTTAAACTATTCTATACTACTAAACTATAGCATATTTACAAAGCTCAACCTCTTAGTAGTTGTAAAACCCATCCACCATCCATTAGTGGTTGGCTTGAAGGCGCCGGGGTACGACGATGAAGTCACATACGGCCGGGAAGTAGTCCAACTTGGCCAGGTAGTAGTCTTGCTAGAAGTCGGCCGTGTTGTAGTCGTGGTCGGTCGGGTAGTAGTTGTGGTCAGCCGGGTAGTGGTGGTAGTCGGCCGGGGAGTGGAGGGTGTGACGTCATCTCGCGTTTCGAACGCCATCTGGTCGCTGAGGTGGGCGATTATCTGCATCGCTACCGGGAGGAATGAGTCGGAGAGTTGTACTTGCTGCTTTGCTGATGACACCTGCAAGACGAACGAGTACGTTCAGCAGTTTACTTCAGTCAGTTATCAATGATTGAAAATGATTAAGATGATAGCAACTTTTTTTTGGGGGCGTAGTAATAATGATTAAACCCCTTTATCCCATCATCATCATCATCATTCTTAGTTTTCCAAAACCCACTGCTGGGCATAAACCTTCTCCTTTAAACACCATTGAAAACGGTTTTGCGCTTTTTGCCTCCAAGTTTTTCGCTGTACAGTAATGATAACGTCCATCCACTGGCTGTTGGTCTGCCAAGCCCTCTTTTGTAACAATATGCTAATATTAAAAAAAAAAATGTAGTTACCTATTATAAAATAGTTTCAATTATATGTAACTTCAGTTTTAAATTGAGTTAAAATGTTATCAGACATGTCAAAACTTTGAATGGAATAAAGTTTAGCACGTTTGGGCTCGAAAACATTTGTACAAAATAATGTGTATAGATATTAATTAGATTGACCTCAATACGAAGGAAACTATCAGAATATTACGACCTTGTTTTTTGGGAATCGCTCGGTTCGGTAGCCCTAATTGCTTATTCTATTGCCCTAGAACACAAATTAACATCACTTATACTAATATGATTGATTTTTAGAACTGTTTAATACTTATTGAGAAGTAATTTATGCCTGCTCAACTTGGGGATTAAAGGAGTATTATATTATATTCTTATTTGTATCTATTCTTATTCTTATCTATTGAAGTCTGGTGGGACAGACTTGCCTATAAAATACTGCATAGTTTCTATGAAGACCGTGTGACCTGGCGATCAAATGCCGCCAGAAAATAAGCATTACCCTGGTATGGAGCAGATATCATATCAGTACTGGCAGAAGGCAGAATAATAGTTTTCTGGAAGAGCTTCTGACTGGACATTATAGGATGGTTTACCGGCCTCTGAACTGCTGTGCCGAGAGCAACGGGAAACCACTGCACAATCACTCCAATCAAAGCAACTATGAAGATGAATTGCGTCGACAAGAGCACAGCTTTTAAATTAATGATGATGATTATTATCTTTTATATTTTATTTTTCTCTTATTAGGCCTATGTCCAGCAGTAGATTAATATTATGCGGGTGTGTTGTTGTGGTTTCTTAAAGAAGTGAGTATACTCCTTGACTGAAGACAACTATAACTAAATAATGTCCCAGGCACTGTTAATTAGCGTTCCGATGATGTTTATGATTGGAAATTAGTAAGTACTACTAAACTTACATATCTAAAGGCATATAACATCCTACTAATATTTTAAACGCGAAAGTTTGTGAATATGCATGGTTTGCGAGTTTGGATGAATGGATGAATGTTTGTTACTAAAAAACTACTGAACGGATTTGGATGAAACTAGGAATATACATAGTTTGTGACTTAGATTAACACATAAGCTACTTTTTATCCCGGTACCACGCGAGCGAAGCCGCGCGCGCAAGCTAGTAAACAATAATTACGTAACCTTTAAAAGTAAAAGTTAAATGGCAAGCTTCATTAACATACAAGTGTAGTACCTATTGTTTAACTAAGTAACTCTTATTGAATACTCAAATTAGCTACCGTTTTGGAGAAAGCAATGTTCAAAAAGATTTTCCAAAGAGAACCGTTTTTAAAACGCAGCGCTTTATGCGAAAGAAACATGAGGATGGAAATATCTTGGACACTGGCACGTTATCTGCTGGCTCTCGGACATGACGCTCCGCGCCATGCGTCAGCACTTAAAGAGTAAATAATTTTATAACAGCACCAACAGCTTTTTAGCAGTACGAATGCGAGTATTGTTTCTTCTCATGGATTAATTTACCTATATAAAGTAAAAAAATCAGCGTATATGGTCTTCAAAGCGGGTACCAAGTGCCCTATATTTATTTGTTCCACCTGTGAGCCTGTGACACTAAATAATAATGTTACAGTCAAAAAGATTAATCTATTCAAGTATATTGGCCACTTGCTAACCGACGATTTGACATGCTGACAATGGAGAGGGAACGCAGAGCACTGTCAGTCCGAGCGAACATGCCGGCCTGCAGATTCGCGCGATGTACAGAGGCCAATTGGAGACAGTTTCCCGTTTAAACAAAATAAGTCTAAAACAATTAGGTACTTTAATCTGATTGTGAAGCTTTGATGAATAATGATGAAGACGAAGTGCTATCTCATTGGGATTCATACAACACTCGCGCTCATTAGCTAAGTATAATTTCACTGAAGAGGGATATAATATTACACTCTGCTTTTTGAAAAATCCTGTAATAATAATACAAATAATAAAAAGCTCGGGATGAAACTGTCTCCAACTCCCTCAAAAACAATGTAATAGATAAGAATAAAACAAACAAGACTTTAAAAAAATATAAGCCAAGCTGAGTTTCTTGCTAATTATTCTGTTTGGTCGCGTTACGAATTGGTGTTAATTTAAATTTGAAAAAAATTACGTTTCAAAGTGTACTTTATGTGTTTATTGAATAAGAGTATTTTGAAATTGAATTTGAATACTTACATAATTAGGTGCCTTATGTAAAAATATTTTTTGTCTTTTGACTTTTTAGATTTTTTGTCCTTTGTAAGTGTTATTATGTTTTACAATAAATTCTTCTTCTCTTCGAATTTGTTAGTGGCCAACTCTGGTGTCGGAATTTTTATACCGCGCGAAGGCCTCCAAAGAGGCTTTACTGAAAAAAATTGGGACCAACAACCTTCCGAAGCACGGAAGCGCTCAGATATAAATAAATAAATATTTTTTATTATTTTCCAATGGATGTTCTTAACTTACCAAACTGACAGCTGTAAGCTGCAATGCCATTATCATCATCATCGTGTGTCTTATCATCTTTGCAACCTGAAACAAGAGCAAAGAAACTATAGGTGGCTGTAGTTTGAATGGAATATTGTTATCTCGTTATATGAAAGCAATATTTTTATGGTACTTGTAGATGGAAAAAGTGCATGGGCCACCTGATGTTAAGTGGTAACCTTTACCTAACACAAAGCATTGCATCGTAGATCACGTTTTTTCGGAACGTGCTCTACGATGCAACGCCCTGCGTACATCAACTTGAGGTATGAAAATGATAAGCCTCTTGTGCCTGTAAATTCACCGGCACACACATATTTCAAACAGAAACACAATACAGTTGCTTCACGGCAGAAATAAACATTGTGGCAGTACTTCCCCAAACGAGCCCTCCAAATAACTCTACTACTACTAATATTAGTGATAAAGGACAAAAGCCTTTATTAAATTAAATGATTTAAAAAAATCACCTTGATTCATCACCAGATAGGGCTATGCAGAGGTCCTGATTTTTTTAACCCCTTTTTGTCCCGGTCCAACCTGTGCCTGATTTTTCTTAACAAAAATGGCCAAATTATATTAGGCACAGATTTTTGTTCAAGCCATAGACTTATAAATCTGTGGTGTGGTGTGGTCACGGTGTGGTGCGCGCCCTTCCATACTCAACCTCCTTGCTGTACGACTTTCAACGTCATCCATCCAAAGAGATTGAAAATAATATAATCCAATCATATTGTTTTTACGACTCTGTTTACAAAGAGGCTTTATTAACCCTTACAATGTAAACTAACGTTACTCATAAAACGGGTGGTTACTCGTTAACCCTCTGACAGCGACTGTAAACTTATATTGTTGAATCTCGCTGCGTTATGACTTGAGTCTGTGGTGTACTCTCTGATATAGAAATGCTAGGTTTTCACATTCAGCACCAATTTTTCAGCACCCATTGGCTCAGTTCAGTGTTATACCAAATAGTACAAATTTAATATGTTCTACCCTGACGTTAAAATTCAAAGATCTCAGATATTGTAGTTTGAAATTTAATTATTTAAAACTATTGAATTTAGTTTTAGTCTAAACCCCTGTATTAAGCTTACGTAATACGATTATTCCTTTCATCGAGATCCGAAGTCGAATAAAGAAGAAAGGCGTTGGGAACCGCATAACGGAACTAAAATGGAGTTGGGCAGGACACCTGACAAGGAGAGTTGATGAGGGGTTGAATGATCTTTTAAGAAAAAGAATATCTGCATAATTGTTATGCTGATGACAGGTGGATTAAGGCAATAACTGAATGGCGTCCAAGAATCGGGTACAAAAACGTCGGTCGTCTAGCAGCTGATGGGCGGACGATATTGCATCAATTGCATCGTGGGCCGAAACTGGATGAGACGAGCTTTGAACCTTGGAGCTTGGCACATACAAAGGGAGGGTTATACCTAGCAGTGAGTGAAGTCAGGCTGCGAATGTATACGATTACAAGTATTTTAAAAAATGTCTAAATACAAATTTATAAATTACCAACATTAATAAATTAGCATGCGCAATTTTGAGAGGCATCTGATTTAGGACTAATTAGTGATGCAAATGAATTTATATAAAAATTAAGATATTGGTTAGATTATTGGAACTAATGTTCCAGGCAAGGTGCTTATATCAATGGCTAATTGTCAAGCCACAGAATACTAGTTAGCTAGATATTAATATATTTTGTTGGTCTATTAATATTATATCTACCACTACATCACAAATTACAATTATCTAGATTGGCGCCACCGTAATACTATATTATTGACAACAACCTGACCTGTGACCCTGACCTTGGACTGACCTATGACCTCTGAACGAGAGAAGGGTTATTAGCGAGAGTAATAGCACTGTTGGTTTGGAATTAGATCGGGATTGTTACATAATATTTATTTAGGGATCCAAGATGGGAAATATATTATTTTATCTAAGAAACATACATAAAGTATCATACGACACAAATACAACAATTATTTATTTTGCATTAAGAAAATCAAAAAGCGAACATTTAAAAGTCAAAACAAAAACCTATCGTTGAGTCATCAATTCAAATTCGATTGTTTGTCTGGGTTAAAACTGTTTTAGGGGTTAAAAACGTACAATGACGAAAAAAGTCGAAATATCTTTATTCAACACAAGCCTTTGCCCACGGCTGCGCTCGAGTAGAAAGAAGTCTATAGTGTCCTGATCTTAAATCTGCATACAACAACAACAACACCAGCCCAGCCCATTTCACCCCACTGCTACTAGATAGGTGCAAATCTTTTTGCTGTTGCGGGAACCGAACCCTAACCCAGCCAGTTCGCCCACGTTTCCAATCAAAATAATATTTCTTGCTAACTGTCTCACCAGATATCTTATATCTAGCGCTTGCCTCAAGCTAACTGTAAGAGTACAGTCAGCTTTTCAATATTTTAGAATGTTATTGTTGATATTCATAAATGGAAAATTAAGAATTTCAGTGGTTATAAAGAACTAGGAATAAGGAGAAAGCATTTGATATCAACAGATGAATTAATCTGTGAGATTTGTGTCTTATACTCACGTTTTAGACATAGAAATTGTAGGTGAGTGTACGTACCCCGGAAACAATGTAAATCATGCCCTAGTCTAGTACCCAATGCTCGGCGGTCCTAGTGGGCAACACAATGTGGCGAAACCGGCCCTAACGGTACAACCAGGACCTGTTACTAACACTAGCTTTATTCGATACCTAATCTATGATTGTAAATTATCACGAGGCTTCGATAAAGCCGGCTTTTGGCTCCGGGATATACATTACATCTTGAGAAATAATATTTTATCGCGATCATACATATTGCACCGCCATCCTCTTTGAAAGCTTTGCTCTGCTATGGTTGCCTGGAAGAGATATCGCTTTCAGCGATAAAGCCGCGAATTGTGTTACCTTCATGATGCTTAGACTTAAGTTACTCTTACTTTTCCTTGTATTTATGTGGTGATCAATATATATCTATCTATATAGCTATCTATCTATATATTGTACGAGATCGTCCCCGGACACCTGCGCCTACCCCTGCCTCGCCCTGAGTTTGAATGGTGACGTTTGTGGCAGAATTATCAAATGATCATGTGTAATAATGAGCTCAAGATGATGAAGAAACATTACATAAGTCCAATAGTCAAAAGCCGGCTTCAGAGGTTTTGATTCATTATTTTATTACTAGCTTAGTAATAAATAGTAGCGACAGACGTTCTATCCAAATTCTTGAGTGCACACAAAATAATTATAGAAAGAAGCACTACAACAAAAAAAAATATCTGTGTCAATATCAAAGAAAGAAGCACTACTGATATAAAAAAAATTATCTATGTAGTTTATCAGTCATGTGTTTTCAAAGGCTCATACAAGCTTTGCTTAGTTTGTGGCTAGATGATGTAGATAGCGTCCAGCATAATTATACGCAATTTGAGGTTTTTTCCATATTTTTCAATTTAAACGATCTTATACCAAAAACCTATTTTCGAATATCGGTCCAGCCGTTGTCTTGTGCTTCCGCTTACCAAAGTGCAGCATTTAATTTTTACTAACCTATAGAATAGTTTTTCACGACCGACGGCCATCTACACGATCAAGTTGACCGGGCAAGTTTGCAGCGGACTTGAACTGGCATCCAGTTAAATTGGCCGTGTATGGCTATCAAAATATATTTGTCATCATAAAGAGGTTTTCTATGCAACCTATTCCTATTCAGCCACACACGGTCAAGTTTACGGGATGTTCGCTGCAAACTTGATTATGTATGGCAACTGATTGCTTTTTGCTTTTGTTTTCTTAAATCGAGCGACCTTCTTATAACACATCGACGACCTAAGAAGTTCGCATTCAAATTTAATTGTATGACAAGTGAGTTCGATTACTAAACTATGTTTTGGGATTCATTCAATATTAAAGAATTCGATCACATTCATACGTAATCTTTTTGAAGGTTTAAGATTAAAAAGTTGTAGATATTTGTTTCTTTAACTATGATTCTTTACTGCAATAAGACCATAATCATCAACGGAAGTTATTTCCAAGGCAGACAGACGTTATTTAGACGTTATGCTAAATTTTTAATATGAAATAAATGAATAATAACATAATAAATTCGGCGAAGGTTCGCGTTTTCCCTCTTTTTGTGCCGAGTTAAAAGTCAATATTGCATCCTTTTCACACAGCGTGAACCTTTAGCGAAATGTGCATAACATGTAGCCACCGAAGATGTTTTTTTATGGTACTTGATGAGATAGAACAAGCAAATGGCTCACCTGATGTTAAGTGGTAACCATTATCTATGACAAAGCATTGCATCGTAAATCACGTTTTTTTGAAACGTGCTCTACGCTGTAACGCCCTGCGTCCATCAACTTGAGACATGGCACGGGCACCCACACCCTTCAAACCGAAACGCAGCACAGCTGCTTCACGGCAGAAATAGGCATGGTGGCAGTACTTCCCCGGACGAGCCCTTCACAAAGACCTATCTATATATATAAAAATGAAACCCGTTTTCCTTGGTCACGGCATCACGCGTGAATGGCTGGACCGATTTCACTAATTCTTTTTTTGTTGTATTTGTTATTATTAGGAGAAGGTTCTTACGGAAAAAAATATTAAGAAAATCTCTCAGAAATATTGAAAAATATACATTTAATGTTGCTAAGGCGGTACGAAGTTCGCCGGGTCAGCTAGTACTACTATAAAAGTAATGTAGAGTAAAGTTACGACGTAACTAATAGATGTACATGTAAAGATCGGACCGCGCATCGGGACTGCGTTCCATCCAAACCGCAGTCCGATCTGTACGGTTTGGACTGTGGATCAAACTGTCATGCTAATGGCGCGTAAAGATCAGGCCACGCATCTGGGACTGATCACTGACGCGGTTAAAAATGTGAGATTTGCCTTCGCGTCGACATGCCAGATCGGACTGTCAGCCCCACGCATCTACACGTACGTTTCGGAGTGCGGGTTGGAATGGCGCGTGCTGTTTCCCGCGGTCCGTACTTTACGTGTGCAGGGCACTAATCAATTTATGTGTAGCATTTTTAATATAAAACTTTTAAGCAAAAGCATACTTCAATTACAAAATATCGTCATGCATGCCGTAGGTAACGTCGCTTACAACCAGGTAAAAGCTGGTCAAAACAAGGGAATATGAATGTACAAATATTGTTAAATTTATCAAAGCGACAAATTCATCCAACAATTTCAGGATAAAGCCACTAAATCAGAGTTTTTATTGCGTTCCGTACATTAGCAGAGCAAGGCCGCAGGTGGGTTTTAAAGTGGCAATTTACATAGAAAGCAGGTTACCTCTGCCGGCCCCTATCAGCATACCTACGTTTCTTCCAGGTTTGCGTCTTAATTTTATGTGGAATATAGAAATAATAAAGGAATAATTTTTATTTTCTTTAATTAAGTATAATGTTCTTAGTATACTCTGTTTAATTCATTTTCCTAACTTAAACATCCTATTATTGTTTGAAATCATGAATCATTTTTCAAAATCGATTTTTTATAAATAAGAGAGAATTTTCCGAAGGATTCCTAGAAAATGTCCATACATACGGAGGTGCTAGGATTTATTGCATAAAAACTTGGCAGTTCAATTCCAGCACATTGATATTTTACAGAGATGTTAAAAATATAATTATGTTAATACTAATATTAATGTAATGCCAAGTAGATGGATGATAATTTCCTCAAACTGTAATAAAATGAGGTTGTAACAGTAACAAACAGTGAGTAAACGATTTTTTTCCATCATGAATACTTCTTATATTTTAATTATAAGAAGTAAAAAAATCACTTCAGGCCTGTCTAAAGTGTAAAGGGGTGTAAAGGGGTGTAAAGGGTTCTATCCCTCATCTTTGGAATCCAAGCCAACCTCACCTGCACGTGGTGCACCTGGCTAACCAACAAACGGGTCTCTGGCCGCCGACTGATTGCGACTTAGCACAGCCTAACACCGGCACAGTTAAATCCCCTGGCCACTGACGGGCAGCAGCGTTGGCGGTGGGAGAATTTGTGCCCTGCAATCCCTAACCCGCATTATTATTGATTGCGTGGCTTTCATATCACAACGGCCATTAAAACCTATTATGATCGATCCCCAACCCGCATACCCAGAGTGGGAATTATGTGCGTATCCCCCTTTGCTAGGGGAGGCCTATGTCCAACGGTGGACTGATATAAGCTGGTGCGGTGTCTATAACATACGATTTGCAATTTTTTATTTAGTTTGACGATAAGCGCTAGTAGGTAATGGTCTGGAGAGAAATAAAAACATGTAACTTATACAGGCTTGTAACAGGCTCCGGAAATTAGTTATCTGTGTGAATGCGGCGGAAGGCTTATAATTTAGGGCTTTTGAAATGTTTTAAAATAAAAATAAATAAAGGATGATTCGGCGCCGACCGCGGACCCTCTTATTAATGGAGGATCCTGTCTGTTATCATTGTTTCGCTTAGGATCGGTTCTTTCAAATGCTTTATTTGTGCTGAATTAAGTATGACAATCTACTTGAGATTTTGTTTGTAAAAATAATTGTTATTAGCGAAAAACCTCTTTTATTTTTGTTTTAAATATCTAGACAAAATGCCTTTTTTCAAATTTTTGTACTTACTGAGTGAAGCTGTGTTGATGGGTTATTGTATATTTGCCCCAAAGTAAATTCGTCACGAAAAAGTATCTGTAAATTTGCAACAATTCTATTTTTCTAATAAACTACTCCGATTATAAGGTTTAACTTTTTTATGTGCATCACGTTGCTTTTTTCGGCACAGACAGCAGAAAAATCAACCATTAAGTAAAACAAAATTTAATAAATTTCAAAATAAAAATGTTATTTATTTTTAATCAAGAAAATTTTAATCAAGAATTTAACCTTTACTTTACATTGGACTTGCCCTCATCTTTGTGGATGATGGACATACATAAATTAATTCAGTAATTATCAGTTTATCAGTTTATCCATTTACTCAAAAATTGTAATAAAGTGGAAGAGACATCACAAAATTTATCGGCATAGACAGACAGGTCGAACCTATCATCAAATGCTTTAAACGAGTTTCCAACTAAGTAATTTTTAACCGACTTCAAAAAGGAGGAGGTTCTCAATTCGTCGGAAGCGTTTTTTTCTACTTTTTTTATGTATGTTCACTGATAACTCTGTCAATTGTGAACCGATTTTCAAAATTCTTTTTTTGTTCAAAAGAGTATAACTTCATAGATGGTCCCATATAAATTTTATTGAGGGATTGGTACTTTTCCCGGAAAACTCAAAAAACCTCATCCTCACTTGTAATTTTCGCCCTATGATCACCAATATCTCCGTCAATTGTGAACCGATCTTCAAAAATTCTTTAGGGCAAGAAGTAAGAAGTGATTTATTTAAAGTCGGTTTATTTTTTTTAAAGTCCTACTTGTTGTTGTACAGCAGCTGGAGTGGGTAATTTTATTTGTTTAAATACTAATAACTAATATTAATATTGATTATGTTATACGAGTTGTTAGGTACTATAATTTATATTGTTTTGTTGTTTCTTTTTTATTTGTTTTTTATGAATTTACTTTAGTCATACCTACACTCCAAACAAGCTTTCTAAATTTAATTTCTTTCTTGCATGTGGTGTTTGCCTGTAAAATGTTGTACATTTAGCATAAAACCCTTTATTTTTAGTATTTTTATAAAATTTTCGTAGTACTACTGTTGGCAAACCTAAATTAATTAATAAATAAATACAATTATCACCAAAATCAAAGTTGACACGAATTTTGCATCTTTGAGCAGGTACCTAGTCTCAAATATTCCAAAACGACTGAATATTTAATATCCCAGAAAAACCAAGCTTTTCATTTGACAAAAAAATCGAACTATAGAAAAGTCAGCATCTACATCTAAAAACTATGTATTTATTGAATAAAAGTATTAATTAAAATACTTACCTCCGTTCCTAAATGTTGGCCGTCTTGTTTCTAACTTAAAAATACGACACGTGTGTTTATGCGCTCGCGCACCTCGCCACTGCCAGCCTCCGGCCGTTGACCCAAAGGCTCTCGAGGAATTGTGTTTTGATCCTAAAACAGCTTAGTACGTCTACATTTGTGATGTTTCACCACATCGAACCGCGAGGCGTGTGACTTAAAGTGTTTTAGCCTTGTTTGTAATAAACGTAGACATAAATAAAATAAATAAAAAAAGCTGGTCACCATCACAGAGCATCATGTAAAACTAAGCAGAGCTTGTTTTATTTGAACCAAACGACTGATAAACTACATAGACTACATAATTTTGTTTTGTAAATACATTCATAATATACATAGAAAACACCCAGACCAGACATCAATTATTTATTCTAATACAAAAATTTGCCCATCTAATCTAGATGATCTACAAAGCCCCAAATGGGCCCAAGCCATTACTTGCACAAAAAAATAATCCATTAGTTATCAAAAACAAATTAAGAGCAGGTAATAAGTTCTAAAGAAACTTCGGCCTCATAGATGATTTTCTACTGCAACTTCCGCTATCATAGGGGCAAAATTTTCCGTAATCTTTATCACTTTAAACTTTGCAAATAATATACTCTCTCATACATACGTACTAGGACTTATCTTTCAGAATGTTGATTGTCAGACAGTCCTTAATAAAATTATTTTCTATGAAATTTCAGAAAGAAAAAAGTTAAAATAAAAGATTATATTATATATACTGAAAGAGGAACATTATAAAATAAAAGCAATTGCGGACTCCTAACTCTATTGTATTTGTGCAACGGAGCTTCGTGCGTTTACAAGTCACAGATACGGTATCGCCTGATTTATTCGAGTTCGATGAATTTGCTCCAAATTATTATTTATGTTGATGGTGGTCATCAATGATAATGACCCTAATGCATGTGCGTTATTTATACTTAACATAACAATAAACTTAAATATTAATAAGCCTTCTAACAAGTATAGAAAAGAAAGAAAGAAAATTTATATAATTGACTCATGCAGACATATATATACATAGAGACAGAAAATAAAAGTAATTTAATTATAAAATAGGTTAGTGCACATGTAAGTACTGAGCAGACATATTTAGTAAGTAAGTAATTTTAATTGTGTACCTAGAGTAGGTAGGTAGGTATCAAAGTATCTAGCTTAAGCACCAAATGAATAAATAGGTAGGCACGGGTACCGTCTAGCCTGGTGAAGCCAGTAATACCTACCCACCTACCCACCCACCTACCCACCTACCCACCTGCCTACTCACCCACCTACCCACCCACCTACCCACCAACCTATTCACCCACCTACCCACCCACCTACCTATCAAAACAACAGCAACAACAACAAAACAACAGCATCAACCTATATCAGTCTAACACACACACACCAGCCTATATCAGTCCACTGCTGGACATAGGCCTCCCCTAATAAAGGGGGATATGCCCGTAATCCCCACGCTGGGCATGCGGGTTGGGGATCGCAGGGCACAGCTTCTCGCACCACCATCAGTCTAACGCTGGACCTATATCCTATTCCATCGCTTATAATAAGGGGGATATGCCCATAATTCCGATGCTGGGCATGCGGGTTGGGGTTCGCAAGGCCCTACTTGCCAGCGGGCTGGCCAGGAGATTTAGCTGTGCCGATCATAGGTTGCGCTATGCCGTAATCAGTCGGCCGCCAGAGCCTCCTTTGTTAGTTAGCAGGGTGCACTACGTGCAGGTGAGGTTGGCTTGGGTTCCAAAAGTAGGGGCTTACACCTATAGAGTATAGTGCCTGTTTACGCCAACCCTATCTTAATTTATTATGATATTTTAAGCTCGTGTTTTCGCCTAAAGGACTCGATTCTTTCCGTCTTACTCCCACATACACACAACAGCATACATTATAACATCCGTCTCATGTGGTGCGAGCTCTGGAACGTACGGCTCTGGAACATACACTCACATACGGCGAAACGCAATGAAAAAGAAAAAAAAAACGCTGTAAGTGTCAAGTTGAACGACGCGAACGAAAAGGGCTGTTATTTTATCATTACGCGAATTATTAATCAAAAACCCAGATTGTAACTAGAAGAGGAAACGACACTGTTTGTTCGCCGCAAGCCGGGCCCGGCACGCATCAAGGAAAAACCACCAAGACGCAGGTTAGTGTATGGGGAATTCGCCATCGAGTCCTTGCCAGCCGGTTCATTTTATGGGATATTTTACTACGGTTTCCACCAGCTCTCCACTATATCGAAGGTGCCAAGGTCGCTTCCGGTCTTTCACCGGTGGTCCTTCCATCTAAACAACTAATTTCTACACATTATATCATCATCGCTAATCTACCTTGGCAAAACGCGCAACCAGTGCCCGTAAAATTGTATAATTAGGCTAGCCTCTGCGCGCGGCTTTGCTTGCGTTGTAATCGGATACAAAGTAAGTAGTTTTTGTGGAGGGCTCGTCCGGGGAAGTACTGCCACCGTGCCTAATTCTGCCGTGAAGTAGCTGTGCTGTTTTGGTTTGAAGTGTGGGTGTGGGTGCCGGTGAAATTACAGACACAAGAGGCTTATCATCTTCATGCCTGAAGTTGATGGACGCATGGCGTTGCGTCGTAGAGCACGTTCTAAAAAAACGTGATCTACGATGCAATACTTTGTGATAGGTAATGGTTACCACTTAACATCAGGTTGGCCATGTGCTTGTTTCATCTTCAAATATCATAAAAAAAGTAACCAATGTGTATGTGGTTATGTATAGTAAACAATGTACATATTTTCCTATTATCCAAATCCGTTGAGCCTTTACAGAGTTAAGTGGGAACAAACATACAAACAGACACACTCAAATACAAATAAAGCGCTCGTGGCTTACTTCGGGGCTCTTGGCAAATCATTTTGGTTAAGCAACACTCTGCCTGGTTACTACTTGGATGGGTGACTGTTTAGTGGCATCTAGATTTGGTGGTTCGAAAGGCACGTTAAGATGACTTTTTCATGGCTTCGGGGGGGCCTAAAAACTCAGACACCAGAGTTAGCCACTAGTTAGCACAAAAATAATAAAAAGACTATTAAACAAACTTTTGCATTTTTAATTAGTGTGAGGTGACTTGCCCACTGTTTATAATTAGGCTTCCCGCCCGCCACGTCACACTTTTTCTCGGGCCGATTTTTCTTGCTAAGTATATCTTGACCGATTTTTTGTGAGACGTGTGAGTTGCACTATTACAGAATCAGAATCAGAATCAGAATCATTTATTGCGAAAATGGGTATAAAAATTTGATGTTACAGACAAAAAAAGTTCCTCCATAATCCGCCTTACAGCATGCAATTTTATAAATATAAATGATGTCATACTATACATTATAATAATAAGGTTATATAAATTAGGAACATAGTTATTAAAAAAAATCTTAAGGTAATGGCTACATAATACTACTTAATACAATAAAAATTAAAATAATAATGTCATATAATAATGGATTGTCATTTAAATAATCATCTATTTTATAGTAAACTTTTTCATTTAGAAGCTTCTTTACTCTAAATTTAAAGATGTTAAGAGAAGTGGTCTCAAGTATATATTTTTGCAGTTTATTATAGATTCTATACAGAACACACTTTTATTCAGGTATGCAGTTCTATTCAGAGGACAACAAACTTTATGACGGTGGCGTTTGTTATTAAAACGACCATAGAGGTGAAGGTTATTCCTCACAAACTGAACCACTTCAAATATATAAATACAGGGCAATGTTAATATTTTTAAACTTTTGAAGTGAAAACTGCAGCTATCTGTTTGCTTCAACCTACACATAGCCCTCACGCATTTCTTCTGTGCCTTAAATACAGATTCTTTGCCAGGAGAGTTTCCCCAAAAAATTACACCATATCTCACCATATATTCAGTAAGTTTTATTTCTCTCCTACAAAATTCGGTCGACGACTATCCGTCGTGGGCGGGCAGCCTTAGCAGAACCAACATAGCATCTACATGAACTAGCACTGACAGGCTTTTAGGTCCTTCTAAGACAAGCCTCACTCACTCAAGCACAGATAACGTATTTTCATCCAAATTTTTCTATAAGAACTGTCAAAAATATCTTGAGTGTGGATTTAAGTTACTAAAGTAGACGTAAGTGGCACTTAGCAGTAGTTCGTTGACTTCTTAAATACCTACTTGCTCAGGTTTATAAAGTTGTAAATACCTGCCAGCCTTTTACCTACCTAAGTAGGTACTTTGTTTATCAGTAGGTACCTGCTACTGAGGTATTTGGATGGGTCGAGAATCTGAAATCATTGGAAAATCCACAGAGTTTAAATTAAGCCATAATTATTTATGACTTCATTTCAAAGATTTAACTTAGGTTTATTCTTAAACTTAAGTAACGGTCTCTGTGGTATAGTGGGCAAAGGTCCGCCTGAGACGCAAGTCTTGAGTTTGACTCCCGCCGCGGGACAAATGTTTGTATTATTTGCAGATATTTATCTCAGCCCTGGATGTTTTCTATGTATAATACTAGCATCCGCCCGCGGCTTCGCTCGCGTTGTATCTGAATAAAAAGTAGCCTATGTGTTAATCCAGGTCATAAACTACGTTTATTCCAAGTTTCATCCAAATTCGTTAAGAAGTTTTTGCCTGAAACAGTAACGAGTAGGGAATAGTGTGAAGTAGTCCAGAATTTATTTATTTATGTTAAATCTTAACGCCTATGTTTGAACTTCTGTTCTACCAACATCTACTTCCTGCAGAACTTAAAATTATAATTGTAATAATTAAGGTGGTTTATCTACCACGATTGTCAAACCGATTAATGACTGTAGTATTTGTACACAAGTAAATGCTGTTGGTCACCACAAAAAAAAACCTGGTGGTAACTTAGACGTAGCATCGTTTTTTTTGAAAATTTTGTTAGGTCTATTGGTTGACCATAGACCACCTAGTCCTTTTTTGAAAAAAAAATCGACGAGAAACGAAACGTCTTTTGGATTACTTAGTTATAGAAGTAGTTACTTATATAAGTTATCGTAGTCATAAAAAAATGAACTCTGACCAAACAAGGAAATTTAATGAACAAAAAGAATAATATCTTAAATTACAAAACAACTGCTATTTTACAGACCTAATAATGGTGGTAATGATGATAATGATCATGAAAGTGATGTGTGTGTCCAAATTCTTCATCATCATCGAAATTCCTATGGAATTTGTCATGAAATTCAGATTCTTTATCTGGCTTCTCGTCATCTCGATGGAAGAAGCTGTGAAGTCCATCCACCACTCCTTTCTTTATACTATGAACATAGTCTTTAAAACCTCCAAAAACTTTTTTCAATACATTGTGATGATTTTGAGTTTGAACCGGCTTGTCATCGTATTCCGCTTTTATGTGGAGAATACTGAACGAATTCTTCTTCAATTTCTTATCATTATTATTTTCTTCACTGCTTTCTTCACTGGTACTATTTTCTTCGACTTTATTATTATTTTGTTGAACATTATTATTTATAACTACAGTGTTATTGCCAAAGTTCAACGGCCTGACTGGAATGAAGTTAGTTACGATCGAAGGTAGAGTAGTATTATCAGGAATGTCAATGACGTTTTCTGTAACTTGGTAGGTTCTGTTGGTCTTCAACTCTTCATTCTTATGCGTTGTGCTGGAGACTGATGAGGGAAGGCTGGCTGGAGACACTAGTTTAATGAGAAGAATCTGAAACAAACAAAAATTTGTCTAATGATTGTAGAACTTGACTAATCGTAGGTAATCTTTGTATAGATTTGGACTTGTTTTCTAATACCTACCTAAATTTTTGAGACCAATATAAAATATTGTTGATAAATACTGTATAAAACGAATATAATCTTAAAGTTTTGGCTATTATTTTTATTTATTCAATTTCGAGAAAATTAACAAACTATAATACATAAATGTATTAAATAGAAAAGGCTACACATACAAAAAGAACAAAATTTTCGCAGCTAGATTTGATTTAATGAAAATGATGCTGTTTTAATTCCGAATAGATTCCTGCAGAACGGATTTGATCCGGAAATTAGAACATTCTTATAGTTTGCGAATCGAATCCAGCTATCTATTCCGATGGGTGGTCTCCATGTCTGACTTTTCTCTCTACAAATCCATCGTAAGTTTCTAAAAGTAGGAAACACTAGAGATAGATAGAATGCTGGAATAGTTAGGACTGGTAGTTATAAACTACTTTAGTTCTGTTTTTAGTCACATTTTTAGATTGACGCACTGACCATTCTATTATTTTATAACAGGTTGAAAACTTCTGTTAGACGCATGAGTTATGTGGCAAAACCCAGAATACTAAAATCACGAAAAAATAGTTCAAATTGGCTTGATGAATGGCGCTGACTGAATTAGAGTCATAATCCAGTCAGCCTGGCTGGTTGTCATAAAGCTCCTTATTTGAAATTGTCCCAGTTGCCATTGAATAAATCATCATCATCATCATCATCCACTGCCCGACTTTAACCACTGCTGGTTATAGGAACCCGCGAAGTTTGTGCCATCCATCACGTCTTGTGCTACTCGCATCCACGAACGCTTAAATAAATAAATAAATAAATAATTCAATAAAATTTGATAATATTTTGTTTTGTTAACTAAGGTTTTGTTTTTAAAATAATTACAATTGGCCTTTTGTTTGTCCTGGGTATCCACAACTATTTTTCTCCAAAGCGCGACTATTTCTAAAATCACTTTCTCTCCGCAGATACACATGTTTCGTACTCACCAAAACAAATTGTCCGATCCACTCCATAATTAGAAACAGAAAACGATTATTCTCTTCAGAAACCCAATTTAAACTAAACCGATTGCCTAATTGTTTTCAATTTACAAAAAATGCGGGCGAAATCGTCACAACATTTGCTCACAACCGAATCATAATTAGATTCACTTTTTTGGCGCCCTTTTGATCCTTCAGGTTTTTTATCTGACTACGAAGAAGAACGGTAATGTTTTTGATAGAACAAAATATAATGTCAGTTTTTCTGTATAGTTTGACAGGAAATGGAGGGAGGCGAAGTAAGTTTTTGTTTTTATAGGGCCAGTGAGTCAGAACATTGAAAAAAGTTGAGACTAGCGACTGCCCGGTTGGATTCCTTTGTGGTTGGGTTTGATTCATGATTCTTGGAGTTATGTTGACTGTTAACTTTGTTATGAGTACTCTAGTTTGGTTTCCTCTGTGAATTGCAAGACTCAGTGTCGTACAAAGCTCTTGTCACTAGTAAGTTAATGTACTTAGTATAATATTTTCTTTCACTACTGAAAACTCGGCGCTTTATAAAGGTAGGTATTACGGCCGCTACGCTCTGCAATCAAAGTGTTAACCAACTTTCACATTGAAAGACGTCACTTTGACCTTGAGTTCAGGAAAATACACTCGTAAATTATGGCCTTTTTTTCAAATCAACGTTGATGGAAAGTCCAGAATTTAAAAAGCTGTAAATACTTAGTTGTAACAACCATTCCTTATTTTAATTAACTTTTATACAGCTCTTTCCACATTAAGAATAATATTCACTTTATTTTGCTAAGCTTCTAATAAGTACCTACAAATAAATAAACAGAAAAAGTAATTGTGACCGGCCAGGAAGTATCACGCATTAGATGATTTGCTAAGTGTTCGTGTTTAATAATAGGCCTAAGACGAAGTAAATGAATGTATTAGATTAAATGATGAGATTTTATTTTATTTGCCAACATGGCTAGCAAGGTAGAATAGTCGTTCTTAAACTCGTTTCTTCATTTAGAGTGCCTGTTATTGTAAATTTAAAAGGACTCCCTTTCCCACAGTTAGACACCATGTTGGTTGTGCGTGCGCCTGTTATTATTACAACTGTATAACCTACAGCAATAGAATTTGCTAACAGAATTCGTTAACCCTTTCACGCACAAAATCGATACAGAAGGTATTCTAGTAGTTTTAGTGAATTAGAAGGTTCATTTTGATGTAATTTAACAATATTTATTATAAAAATCATAAATAATTTGGTAGATTTTTTGGAAATCCTTGGGATACCGGTGTCCCAATATGCGCCAAAGGTCAAAATAATGTGTAATTCTTAGGTTTCTAAAAGACATACTATTTGAGAATATCAGGGTATTTTTGAATAAAAACAGTGTTATTATGTACAATAATAATATATTATAATTATACTATGCTAATTTAATCATATTTATTACAAGTGAAAATCCGCAAATAAGTTTCACCCTGTTGTGAGACACAGGTTTGTGTTCACTAACATCTGCCTTTGCACAATTGACGCATCATTTTTGGTTTCTTTTACCATGGTGTGAGCCGGTGGAGATCTCTTGATTTCTATATCTATTCTTTTTAGGGTTACGTTCCTCAAATGGAAAAAGAGAACCTTTACAGGATCACTGCGTTATCTGTCGGTCTGGATGTCAGTCTGTCAAGACTCTTTTCTCAGGAATCCGTTTATGTATCAAATTGAAATAAATATCAAATACTCAGGTCTGTAATCCCTTCGAGCTGTAAAACAATCAAAGTTCTAAGTCAACGCAAAAAAGATACAGCCGCTCATGACGCATGTTAGCAATTTATCACACTTGCAAGGGAATCCAACCTATAGGGTACTTCCTGTTGACCTAAAATAATGAAATTTGGCAAGAAGCAATGACTCATATAGCACAAGACGTAAAGGAACATTTTCGAAACATTAAATTTATAGTTAGATCACAAAAAAATGATTTCCTAACTACAAGTTTGTACAGAACCCTCGGTGCACGATTCCAACTTGCACTTGGCTTGTTTTCCTTTTATTGATATGGCTGGTAGGATATTTTTTCCAAAAGAGAAAGCAGGGGCAGGTTTCGGAACATTCGTAGTTTCTATACCCTGTACGATAAATGTCTGATCTTCATCGCCCAATACCAGCGCATCTTCATACCATTCTCATCACAGACGCTGGTATGGCTACAAGATATTGTTCAACTTCGTCGAGAGCATGAGATTATTCTCGTTGAGGTCAACGAAAATAATCTCGTCCCATTATGAGCCTAAAACAGTGAAAAAAGCTTAGTAACTGTTAGTAAACGTACATAAAATGCTGAACAAAACATACTTGAACATTATAAAGTATTTGACCTATGAAGCATATTGGGACACATACTTCCCCTAAACATTATATGGTCTTTTAGTTACTTTATTCCTGCAAATTATTGTAAAAAGCAATAAAACATAAATGTTTACTTACCATTGTAGAAAACTTTGGCACTAAACAACCACAACAACAATTAAAACATAGTTTAATTTATTGTTCAAAATAATACATTGATGGACGCCAAAACATCAAATTTGAATTATAAACTTTTTGTATTTTTTTCGAACGCCGTACATTTTTTACCATAAATAATAAAGGATATGTTCAAAAATAAGTGCTTGGACTTCCAATTACAAAGAAGTTTGGCCTAATGTAGTGAAAAAAGTTTAAATATATATCAGGGACAAGGGTGTCCCATTTACGTCAAAGGGTTAAAGAGAAAAGATCACACTTGCAGCTCCTTCCATCGGCCTCTCTCCTTTACTTCCCTATACGACATGCCATCTACTTTCTCTTTAATGTGGCTCTTATAATTTATCCATGGTCTTTCCTAACCTCTCTTTCCTTCTTCTTTTCCCTCTATGTTGCTTAAAGCTATCATGTCGTTTAAGGTGTCCAAAAATCTTTCCTTTTCTGTTTTACAATACATGTCTACACGACTGTTGGAAAATAATGTTTTTCTAACCTATCTTGTCCAGATTTTTTTATCTCCTTTGGTGTAATTTATATTTCCATCTTCGCAACCCTCACCCGTGGTACAACCTAGCCCGTAGCTCATGATAATTGACAAATAGGGATCTGAAAGCTGCAGTTGGCTGATTGCGAAGACCAATATGCTGTTCAGTTGCAGTAGTAGTAGGCTTAATTTAGACTGCTGTTGTTACTGTATCTTTCCAATGCTGGGCAAAGATCTTCTAAAATATATTAAGTTCAAAATGGTAGGTGATAGGTTCCAAATATTATGATAGCTGAAATCCACAAAAAACCACAACTTAGTTAACTCCGGTTCGAGTCGAGTTCACAGCTCGGGGTACGGTCAGCAAAACAAACAGACCAACAAAATCACTTGAGTTATGACCTATCTACTCGCTCAGCTAATCTAAATCTTATTACAAAGCGTTTAGAGTTAGGAATCGTCTGCGCTGAATATACAAATCGAATTAAGTGTTGTTGCGACTAAGTACACGTAATCAATTTATGAGGACTGTCCTTTGTCTGTGTTTGTCTGTTTGTACTTTGTACATATATTACAATGAGATTTAAATTCAATTGAGGAAAAACACTCTTCTAATCTTACAAGTGCTTTAGATTAAATCCTAGCATAAAAACAAATACTAGGAAGTATAAACGCGTCTGATGAATTTGCTCACCCCAAAATTTCTTGGAATACCTATTCGCGGTCAGTCCGTGAAAGCTCTATCTTTCTTTCGTATGTCAGTGAAACTTGATAGTTCTTAACCGTTACTCAGTTTACAACTAGCACAGGAGGTAAGAACTCTGAACCACAAAGTGCCTACGCTATTTTTGCCTTTTAAAAGATAATGTTGCCTTTAGAAATAGCACACCAAGTAAAGTACTTTATAACTGTATTAAATTTTTGTGTGAAATAGATTATCTTATCTTAATCTTGCTCATAGCTGGAAAGATTGATGACGAACTTAATCATTGCTATTAACTTATTTTTTCTCTAACTGAAATCGACTAAGTTCAAGCTTGCACTCAATGTTGCAGTTGAGAACATCATCATCATCATTATTAGCCTATCATAGTCCACTGCGGGACATAGGCCTCTTAAATGAGCATCATTGCAGCCTTTAGCAGATAGTCACTGCGTTACTATCCGCGTAGTTAGGTAGGTAAGTACCTTTTTCTGCCGACGTTACACTTGGCCAACTGCTAAATAACCAGTGAATGCGACTTCTAACTTGAAGTTCTAAACTTATGAGTAAGCTGGTTTCAGTTCAAAATATTGTTTGGAACCTTATTTTCCAAGGTTCGAAACTTGGCTGAAACGTTATTGGAAAAAAATATAAAATCAAGCATACCTGCTTATGACTTACGACGTAGTTACTTACTATATAATGAAATAGTTTTTATAAGTCATCAGCTTATAATCCTTAACTGTACGGCGCGAAATGAATGAAAAAAAATCCTTTTTATCAATACACTTGTGAAAACATCCAATAAATAGAGAGAACCGCGCGTTTGTGCTCGTGTGAGTCAAGGCTTATTGTTCTTACATACAGACAGACGAGCCGAATTCTCTTTATTACAGACGCTCTATTTCTTAGTATTTTTATTGGTATGTTATTAGTGAGCAACCCGCAGCACACGTAGAACTTGTTCACCGCTAAATCCCTTAGGGGCTGAATTGCAAGAAATCAGCCTCTGGAGAGATCATACGCACTGCTGAAATAAAGAATCTGCTGCCAGCGTGTATTTTTCCATTGACTGCAGGACTGCAGGGACAAAGTTTTATTTTCAACACCCAAAGGGTAAGTGAAGTGAAGAAAAGAGAAGTGAAAATTTCTTAATTCAGTATGAACATTACAGTAAACTTTGAATCTTCAATTTTTTTTATTATTTTACACCAATTCGTAACGTGACCAAGTAGAGAAGAATTGGCAAGAAACTCTCCTAGGCTTTTATTTGGTTAATGTTATTTTTACAATATATTTTCTTAACATTGGTTTTGAGGGAGTTGGAAACAGTCTTACCCCAAGCTTTTTATTATCGAAATAATCAGAAATTTTATAATTATATTTTTTACCGAGGTTTCATTACATTTTTGAATTTATTTATTTACTAATCACGTCATTTGAAACGTACGTTATGCCTTTTAAATGATTGACTAACTTTAAGAAGCCTTACAGTAGGAACAGCAAGTATTAAGCTTTATTTCTAGTGTTAACTTTAGGATTGTTGCAATTTTTTTTTGATAAAATTAATATGTTTTTTGACATACATTATTTTTATATATATATTGGAACGGCACTGTCATGACATTTATTTCTATATATATATATAATATATATAAACTTATTTCTAAGTGATTCTCTGGGGCCCATATTATAAATTGCACGAACAGCCCTCTTCTGCAGCACAAATATGGTGTTGATTAGCAGCATTCCCCCACAGTAAAATGCCGTACGACATAATGCTGTGGAAGTAGCTGAAATAAACTAGTTTAGCCGTTTCTACATCAGTAAGTTGACGGATTCTTTTGACTGCGTATGCTGCAGAACTGAGTCTGCGACTGACAATCCATTTATGTGAGCGCCCCATTGAAGCTTAATAACTAAAGATAAGCTTAAAAATACAGTAGTATCCACAAGATTTAAATTCTTCATCCTTTATTTTAATGTTAAGCTAAGCCAAAGGCCTGCACCAAAAAAACTCTACACTCCCTGGCATCTCAAATGGGGGGCTGGGGGTGGAAATTGTGATTACATTAGTGTAGATACTCATGTCCTACATCTAGAATAAAGGCTGGTCCCGGGAAACCCAGCTCAAAAGCCAGCTAATCATGTTAAGCTAATTAGGGAAATACCCGTGACTAAATAATAAATAGGAACTTTTCAAACTATACATACCTAGATCCTACTATTTCATAGTTTTTATACAAAATTGAGTTAGTACCTTACCTGTTTTTTCTTAAATCTTCCTCTTTTTCGTATGAGCTAGTGGCCAACTCTGGTGTTGGAGTTTTAAGGCCCCGTGAAGGCCTCTGACAAGGTTTAACGACTGAAAAAGGCGGGACCAACATCTTAACGTGCCTTCTAAGACACGAAAGCGCTCAGATCTAAATGCCACTAAACGGTCACCCATCCAATTTGAGGCTGGAATGAGCGTTGCTTGTTTTTTTTTAAATAAAATTTTGGGTACTCCTTTGAACTTTTAAGTGGTGACACAGTGGTGATCAAATTGACGTTTCAGTAGGTACAGATTTTGAAGGACAGCGCCGTCTCAAACAGTTGAGACAATCTCAAATGGGTGAGTAGCGTTTTAGTAATCGGGCGAGTATATTCTAACTAGGACTAATTAATAATTCTAATAAAAATAAATGAGTATGTTAGAAATTTCCTTCTAATGATTTTTTTTTTAAATAAAAAAATATATTGTCATACATAAGATGCTTCTTTTTCGTAAGAAGCATCTGTGTCGTGTTGCTTATGAAAGTTGTTCATGAAAATGCTAAGCATGAGAAAGCTTTAAAAGAAGGCACCAACCTTACACTTAACAATACGGTGTCATTGAACCATCCTGAAAAACCCACAGCCACGTGACTCTAGAGCTCCGGTCAAAGTAATCTTGACCAAGTGGGGCCGGTCGGCGACCACTTCCCGACAGTCCATTACGAATTCATCATTCCATTTTCCACCAGTTCCTACCTTGAACGCCTCCCGTTGCCATGACAACCGGGCAGCGCGCGCACCCAGTCTCCCCGACACTGCTGGGACGAACACACGCCCTCCGCTCATAAAAAACGAAAACAAATTAACGAAAACAACCTCTTTTCAAAAGCTAGAGAACTTAATTTTACGCGGGAAAGCGGCTGTTTGTAATTCGAGTGTAGAGCGCGTTCTTAAATTGAATTTGACAGTTTCAAAGTAGCGCGTGGAGTGTTTGTTTTGTTTTTAGTTTGATAGTTATCAACTACCTACGTATGTGAATTTTTAAAGTTAGTTTTATGAGTTGCTTCTCCAAATTACCTATCTAAAACTACCCTCAAAACATTAGAAGGTTTATTAAAAACTAATATGTACTTTTAACCCGTTGAAAGCACGTGACATTACTACCTTCTCCTGTCAAGGTTACAAACACGTTTGAAACTGTTTTGACAGCTGTTGTAAAAGGCGATAGAATTGATTTATTTATAAATGGTGCTTCTGACACGCGAATGTCGGAGGACGTCAAATGCAGGGGTGGAACGGTGAGTGGTTGTTTTTAAATAGAGATAAGTTTTTTATTTTGTAAAATCATGGGCCCTGACTCTCGGAAATATATATGATTATCAATTTATCACATTAGATACTTTTATATCGCGAGAACTGTGAAAATTCTATGTAAATTTGTCTAACGTGATAATTCTATCTATTCATGAGGATTAGGACCCTGAACTGAGGGCTCATTTATTTATCTCAGTTGCCTTCTGAAATTGTCGGCACCGGACCTATCAAATAATTCAAACAACGTTAACTGACAAACTGTCGAAGTTTGTAAAAACAGAACCGGTGCTAATCATTTCAGTGTGCAACTGAGTTACTAAATAGACCCTCTAGGCCGTGGTTCCTGAAACCTACTAAGTTAAATGACATGTGTCAAATGCAGGAGACTCTCTTTCACCATACCGGTTCTTTCAAATCACGACACGAACTACTTTAGCTACCAACATACTTTTTTTTTAAATGTGTTACGCATATCCTTCAACTCGGGGAGAGTTGAAGCCTACTGACTAAGAACACACCGCGTTCCTTCACCGTAGTGCTAGTGCATCATCGAAACATTCATCGCCTGATGAAGGACTCAACGCTGCAGAAGCACTTGACGAGGTCATGGGGTCCCGGTAGGATTCTACCACGGCAATACCAACATACTTAGTACACTAATCTCGTAGTTGAGAAACTAACTAATAGCTATACTATACTACGCTAGAAATGTATCATTGTCTTATGACCCTAACGGCTTCAAAAAGAGAATTAATAGGTACCTTCTGGGAAAGCTCGTCCCATCGTCGACCTCATCCTTGCCCACGCAAGCCTCGAGCTCAAGAGCTGGCCCATAGTAAATTAAAAAAAAATATATATATACGATTTACGATCACGCAGACCATTTTGTAATGGTTTCTTGGCGCTTACCACTGAACCCTGAAAGTGACAGCAATTCATTTATCGGTTTTTCTTCCGTCGGCTTTTTAACCTGCTTTAGATATAAAAATCTGTTTAACTTACGTACTGCTGTTTTTAGAGTGTTTTCTTTAGCGATTTCAGATAAAACGGCAGGGGCAGCTGAAACTTTTTCTCTTAAACGAGCGCTTCTATTAAAGCTGATTTGGAGGCGTCAAATCAACCAATTAACAGGTTTTTCATTTTTAATTCTTTTTGTAGCTCTTTTCGCCTGAAACGCAGGATTACATAATTCAGGCTCAAGGGTTATTTATTTAACACTTTGTTGCACAAAAACAGAAAGAATTGTACAAAATAAAGCATTTTCTGCCAGTCAACCTTTCGTGGTAGAAAACAAGTTTGGCGTGCTAACTAAACTAGGTACATACTTGACGTTAAATTTATTAATTATTGAATATTTTTTTTATTAATTATTATTAATTTTATTATTTAAAAAAGGATTATAGAAGCACATTGACTGCGGACCTGCACCGAGCAACAGTTTGCGCCCTTTGAGCAAGAAGTGGGTTTTCAGCACTTATAGTGTTATACATTACCTATATCGCTAACAAACAAATTTTCGCTTTGCTTCAGTGAACACGAGCCCTAAGGAATAGACGGGAAAATTAAATTAAAATAAAATACATAAATAATTTCGTAAAAAGGTGGAAAAGAGGTTACGTGTGCTGATAAAGTCATTATACTGCTGCAAATTAATTCATTCATGAATGCATATGTTTAACTAAACTTATAAAAATGTTATAATTTAATCAGTTTTAATGAGAAAATTGGCATAACTCAGTGTTCTATATGTCCCTATGGTTTTAATAAATGAATCGCAAATTTATAACCGGCCCAAAAATGCTCAGAGCCCTTATTCTCTCTGACAAAAAAAAGATTCCTTGCCGATAACTTATGACGTCATAACATGCTTTAAACTCAAACGCGTTTCCAAAACGAGCCATGGTGTCACGTAATAAAATTGATATGGGCAGAGAGAATACGATACACGCATACACAACACACGATTACACGCAGATATTGTAACGAGGCGTGTAACGTTTGCATTTGGTCGTAGGGAATAAGGACCCAAGAAGTTTCTTAGATTTTGGCGATTTCAGAAAAAATGTGATTGATTTTTTATGTTATCGGTGGATGGAAATAAGGGTGAAATGGTTGGGAGTATTGTTAATATTATTGGACTTCTACAGGTCAATAATGAAGCTGTTGAAGGAGCTTCTCAAAGTTCTTATAAGATTAGGGTAGATACGCCTGGAGCGCTTCAGACCAACGCAGATTATCTGCAATAAGTAGGTGAATACTGAATAAACCTTTGTTTGTTTTCTGACCTTCTATCTGGGTAGGAATAAATAATAAAAAATATTTTATTTCGGACAAACTTAGGTAGATCCTTATTGTCAAAAATTGGGAACACAAAAACATAAATATAAAAGAAACACAAAAAGAAATGGAAAAGGCCAGAAAATGACTAATAATGGACCTACATTCTATTATGCACTCTTTCCACAAAAAAACTAAAGCATTTCGTTATATGCTGAAAATAGGTACATAAAAAATTCCCTTTGGTCTTTTTTGTGTCAAACGTCTACCTTTGTCTATTTTTTGAAATTCAACTACCTTTCTGTTACCAGTAAATACTTATTCCTTAGACATACAAACAGACGGTTTAGTTAGCAGGGTTCCGTCGGCCCCCGCGGGAATTCTAAAAATCAATACATAGACACATCTGCCACAACGCCTGATAAGATACACGTGTGTGTTACAATGGACAATACATGCTCTCAATACACACTTCACAATGGATGGAGACGGTCTCCTTATGCAGCAGTATATACTTTTAGACACTTTTCAGTCCTCTCTAAGGAGCGGGCAGAGTTGTAACTTTTCTCAAACATTTCTTTTTGAGTTCAAGTTTTTTTCAGTTCACTAGAACTGTCAAAACTGACAGTTTTAGTGACATATATTTAATGTTATAAATATATAAGACGAAAATCAGGTCCCAGTTCGATTTTGGTATGTAGATGTTATGATTAAGTGCGAACTTATTATTGTTATTTATTACTCTCTTTTAACATACATCAGTCAAGTACTGGACACAGGCCTCTGCTATTGATGGATAACAAGCGGGGTATGCCCAATGCCCATACTTTCGCTGGATATGCGGGCTGAAGATTGCAGGACACAACTTCTTGAACTTCGCACCGCCGCGCGTCGCTGCCCTTCGGCAATCTGGGAATTAAGCTGTGCCCTGTTAAGCTATGCTATCCCGCAGTTAGCCGGCCGCCGCGCCAGAGCCCCGTTTGTTAGTTAGCAGTGTGCACCACGTGTAGGTGAGGTTGGCCTGGGTCCCGAAGGTGGTGATTAGAAACCGTTATGTTGTTTATTGTATGCTAAGCTGTAGGTAGGTAGGTAAATACGTAGGTACTACACTCGCCTTCCAATCGGAAACTTATACCGACAAGTTTTGATTGAAAACTGCTTTATAGGAAGTTGGCCTGCCGGCTGAATCAATAATAACTATAGCATCGATTCGTGTTATATTATCGTAAACTCACTATATTAATGACTGACCGACTAGTCTTAATAACTTGATGATGGAGTTCCTTGCAAAAGGAGAGAGGTGGAAGACCCTTACCTTCGCCCTCGTAGAGAGCCCTCCGTTGGAGTTTAAAGATTTTTTCTCAGTGCACCCTGGCTGTCTCCACATCTGACAGAAGATGCGTCAGTTAGTACGCTCAACACACTAACTAAGAATTGGTTAGGTATATGTATGCAAGGTTGAATATCACTATTATCTTAATATCCGTTCTGGATTTTCAGCAGATGTGTAGAGAGCTCTTACAAAAAATATTTAAAGTTTCTCTGCGCGGGCGAAGTCACGGGTTTTCCACTTGTAGCGTTTTACAAATTCGCAGTAAAACTAATTATTTTCGTTGAGTGTTATCATAAGCCAGACCGACCGGATGGTTTTGATAACACGTTATCTACAATCAAGTGTCATTGATAACAGCTGTACAAGTTTCGATCAAACTTTTTCTAATTCAGTTTGAATTGTTTAACTTTTTAGTTTTAGACCTAACGTATGTACCTAAGGCCTAATTTAAATAGAACAAAGTCTGTAAATGATTTTAAGTACGCTCTATTAGTATCTTTTGTCTGATATTGATGAAACACTGTGGGTTTTGTTATACCTACATTTATGAAAAAAAAAAGACGTGTGGCACTCGGGGACTGCCGCGGTAAAGCTATTGCATAGCATTTTGTATCAACTTATGCAATTATAATTATTTATTTATTTTATTTATGCAGTCTTTCTTTTTCTTTGATATTAATTTGACGACCTCTGTGGCGCAGTGGGCGAAGGTCCGCCTGTGACGCAGAAGGTTGCGGGTTCGATTCCCGCTACGGGACAAATGTTTGCATGTTCTGCAGATATTTGTCTCGGGTCTAAGTGTTTTCTATGTATGATATGTATGTATTTACAAAAAAAATGTATCTATGTAGTATATCAATCATGTGGTTCCCATAATACAAGCTCTGCTTAGTTTGGGGCTACATGATGCTGTGTGATAACGTCCAGGATTATGTTATGTATGTATGTTATGTTATGTAATTCAAGTTACACTTTTTGAGCGTGGTGACCGATAAGAAAACATTTTTTTTTCTTTTATTAAATAAACGAGCTTCGTAGAGTCGTACAATACGTCTAGTTGCACGCACACAAACACCGTGTCGAAGACTGCCGAAAAGAAACGACGTTAGACAATGCACGGCCTTCAAGCCACACCTCCGTGCCCGTCGGAGTGGGGAGCGTGAGGTTTTTTTTCGTTACGGAATTTCTGGATTCGGTCCCCGCGCTCAAGGCCCTCGATAGAAGCTATGCAATAGCTTAAAATACGTCTAGTTGCACGCACACAAACACCGTGTCGAAGACTGCCGAAAAGAAACGACGTTAGACAATGCACGGCCTTCAAGCCACACCTCCGTGCCCGTCGGAGTGGGGAGCGTGAGGTTTTTTTTCGTTACGGAATTTCTGGATTCGCTCCCCGCGCTCAAGGCCCTCGATAGAAGCTATGCAATAGCTTATTTTTCATTAAATGTTTTTGAAGTCGGTTTTTTTTTATTTTATTCAATAGGTACCCAATTTGAACAGAGTTTGGTACTACTTATTTCAAAATGTTACCTACGCCCTTTTTAAAGATACAGAAAACCTTCATAGAGTGAAGCTAAGGGCAGGAACTAGTTTTGATTTTGTCAGTGAAATCGCTAGAAACCATCTTTCCTCAAAATTAGCATTTGGTTCGTAACTTGAGCCAACTGATTGAATTACAATGTTGCCGTTACGACCTTTGAAAATAATTTCATTTCGCTTCGCTGTAACTCAAGGTATGCTTCGCAGAGAAATAATGAAACAAAGAAGAAATTAAGATGGAAAACAATTTAAAGATTCTAGACGATTCAAAGAGGTCCGAGAATCTTATTGACTGAAATAGATTTTGACTCAGCGTAGATGAATTTCTCAACACAAAAATTAAACCATCATCTGACACTTAACAATTTCAAAATTATTAATTTTAATCCTATAAGTTTATTGATTTATTGAAGTGATATGTTTGTATTAATAAGAATTATGTAATTTAAATTCCTTGATAATTAAATATTTAAATTTTGCATGCCAATTGTATTTGGTGAAATATGAGAATCCTGTACCAAAGCACTTAAGAACTTTGTTACCATATTTCAAGCAAATAAACCATTTCATTTCATTTCATTTGCCTCAAGGCACAAACATATATTTAAGATGTATTTATTATAATTATTAATAACTAGAACGGTTTTTTAAAATAAACCAATTACACTAAATATTATACATTAAAATTAAACATGCAAAGATTATAAAAATCAAAATAAAAAACAATACAAAGGTCAGATTATCAAGATTAACAGAGTAATTTATGTAAATAATACCAATAACAATTTCATCGACCTATACTCTCTAGGGCACAGAATTAGCTAGAAAAAATATAACGAACACGTAGGCAGTAATGCCCTCCGGCCAGATATATGACGATCGGCAAAAGGCTGCTGGATGCGTTGAGCTGAGGACAGGGCACAATAGCGCTCATTAGGGGAGGCCTATGTCCAGCAGTGGACTGCTTAGATAGATGATTAAAGATTTTTACAACATCAAGTAATGTCTCTTGAAAATACAAAAAAGCTTGCATTAATCATTTATTTTGAGTCTTACCTCGCAACTTCGTCCGAGTTTTTTCTGCATCCCTTCAAGGGCTGAATTTCATAGTGTGACACATAGCATTCTTTTCCTAATAATATTCATACCGTTTATTGCGTACATTACATTTAGTTGCTTAGGTGTTAAATCCCTCTTTGTTAGATAAGGCAACTATGTTTATTGTAGATTACTTATATTTATGTATCGAAACTAACGTGAGATCGAAGATCCTCATCTTGATGTTGTTTTCCTCAAGCTCTCATTCTCTTTGAGGAGCTATTTCGGCTGTAAAGCCCTATTTAACTTCACTTTTTCCTTGTTACGATTCCTACATGAATCGATAGCGCAGAATTTTCTTATTATCTGTCTTTATTGTAATTTTATTTTGAAAATTTCCTTCTTTTGCGTCAGACTACTTATACTTGATACTTGACATATTTTCTGTCATGTCAACTGTTTAAAAGAAGAAGAAGTTCCAAAGCGTAAACCTATCCAAAGGGAAAACTTATCCCCATGTAAGTATTGTTCATAAGTAGGTATAATAAAATTAGAGTAGCTAGTAAACCTAGAGAGCCTAGAGAGTATGAACATAAGAAAAGAAATACTAGAAGATAAGATAAGATAAGATAAGATAATTATGTCCATATAATATCATTATTATTATTTCCAGCATTATTTATTTATTAATTTACATAATAGGTCTTAATTACTTAGCAGGTATGCAAATGATCAATAATATACATATAATAAATTATCCCCTATTTTAAAACATTATTAAAATTCAAAAAAATAATGTCAAAAATATTTCTAATAGTAATATTAATATAACATGTCAAAATTTGCCTAATATAAAAGAAAATATTATTAAAAAGCTATGTCCCTTTAATAATTTATAAGTACAATAAAGTATCTATCTTTCTCTGTGAGCAAAAACACAACAGGATTTTACCAACGTACTAACAAAAAATTCACAGACCTGAAGTCTGTGCAAAAATTACATATTCAAGTTACAACGCAAAAAATGTTATAAAACACAAAGTATTTTTGTATATTCTCACAGAATGTGTATATTTTGTACATTGTCGCGGAATGCGAGCGTAACAAAGATACAGGGTGATCTAGAGCGATGGTAAAGTAGGTTGTTTATGGTACAGTCGCCTGGTCGGGACAATTGTCTTGTTTGTCGTACACTTCCTAAATAAATAGAAAATCCTTTGTCGCAACGCAAAACATATCCTGTTAACGTTTCTCTGCATTAAACCCTGTGACGAAGTGCCTAGTGCAGGGGTCGGCAATCTGCGGCTCGAGAGCCATAATCGGCTCTTTCGATGTAAAGCAGTGTAGCAGCAATACGCAATAATACGATTTTTTACATCAAAACCATTAAAATCGTTTAATAAATCCATAAGTAAGTATGTATGCGCTTATGGATCGATTGCGCGAGCATGAGTCAAATTTATCTTTCACTCGCATTTTATCTGCTCTACAGAATGAGGACAGCCCCCGTCGCGACGAAAAAAATTATGCCATTTTCAAAATCTGAAGTTTAGGTTTGTTTCCTCTTCTAGCTGTGATGGCTGGACGGATTTGGATGACTAGGCCCTAGTGCATGGTGTGGACTGGCATTTACGAGGTTTTTGCATTTATCAGTCAAATGCTTTCGGCGACCTCTGTAGGGCAGTGGGCGAAGGTCCGCCTGAGACGCAGAGGTTGCGGGTTCAATTCCCGCCACGGGACAAATGTTTGCATTATTTGCAGATACTTGTCTTAGATCTGGGTGTATTTATAAGAAAAATGTATATAAGTAGTTTAACAGTCAAGTGGTTTCCATAATACAAGCTCTGCTTAGCTACAAAATGCTGCGTGATAGAGTCCAGAGTTATTTATTTTGCGTTCAATAAAAAACCTTCTTACTGAAGAAGATGATCACCCACTCATCCTTTTTAGCTTTTCTTTATCTACGGTAACCCTAAATAGATCTTCTGCCTTCTTGATTCCCGTTCATTGCCTAATGTTGCGAAGCCAGGAAGTTTTTCGCCAGCCAACGCCTTGTTTACCCTGACTTTTTCCCATCATTATGATTTGCAGTAGTTGAAAGCGTTCATGTCGTAAGAATAAAAAACAGCGAAGTGCGAGTCGGACTTGCGCAGGAAAGTTTCCGTACCATTATTTATACATGTATGGGAGCCCTCTTAATTTATTTTATTTTAATTTAATTATGTATTTTTTGAAGTGAATACAATACAAGTATATATTCTATGAACATTTGAAGCGTCTACCTGTTGCCGTTATTAACATCTAGCAAAAACACGGCAAGAAAAAAAACACATTTGTTGCGTGGAAAATGTTTGTTATTTTCTGTTAATTGTTGTTATAACGACTACAGAAACTTCGTATGCCGAAAATAAAATAAAACTTCCGTCAATTATTTCGTTGCACTGCTGTATTGTACATTATTATATATTATTGTTATACATTATTTTAATACATTATTTTAATACATTATTTAAACTTCAATTTTCAAGTTCAGGAATGTCATTTGCTACACAACCACCATAGTTCATAGCTAGGTACGTGACCACACATTATATTGCGGCTCGTTCTGGTCGCTCTCGATCAGGTTTTGGCTGAAAATCTGTGTTTTTGTTTTAAAGCAAAAAAAAAACACTACGCCAAGGCCTTTTTGTCGTGCTGCAGCACACAAAAACTTACTTATAAGTATAGCATAATTTTTAAGTACTTACCTTTGTGATTGATGTTAATTTTTGTGCCTTTATTTTAAAATTGTTATTAATGTAAATTGTGTGCCTGTAGTAACAAATAAATAATTTATCTATCTATCTATCAGAAATACATAATCTGTGAAAATATCAACTATCTAGCTATCACGGTTCATGAGATACGGTCTAGTGACAGACTGACCGACAGACAGACAGACTGACGGACTTTGATTTATTTAATACGTCATACTGCAATAGTTGATTAAAGCAATAAATTATTATTTCTAATTTGTTACGTTTATCTATTAGTATCCGTCCGCTAAAATGTATTTAATCCTCTATTCATAATAAAGTCTGATTGTATTATGAATACAATTTACAATCCATTTTACAATTACTATTAGAGCTAAAAAAAGCCGTAATAAAAGCTTTTTTCACAACAGTACCACTACAACACAACTTATTTGAGACTTTAAATGTCTATAAATAAAGACTGATATTGCATATAAACCTAACGTACTGTACGGTTTAATTCTTTTTCAATAATGCCTGCTTGTGAGAGACCTGTAGAGGAAATGAACCGTGTCCGAGGCTTCCTGACGGCCTCTCGATCTGTCTTGGTCACTCTTACTTAAATAACTCTCTCGATAAAACGGGAACTGTAATTTTTTTCAACTTTCATCTTTATATCGGTGAAGGCAATGACGACGTCTCAACGAAGAATCTTGAAAAAGTTGTGTTTTCGAGAATCTTCTTCAAGAGATTGATAGATAGAAAACTTTTTATTATACTTTATAAATAATATAAATATATAATCTTGTATTATATATATTTATCTTATTCTCTGCTCACAGACCGGATCTGATCACAGACTTGTCCGAGGCTCTCTGAATATTAATCTTAAGCTGGAAAGAAACCGTCTGATGAAGTCCACGCTCCGACCCAATCTACTCCAGATCATGGCGGGCACCGAGAAGTTTCAGAAGCTTCTCGGTGATAGATTTGTTGCCGTGGAACCCACCGATGACGTTGATGAGGCCCTACAGAACGTGGTTGGAGCGCTAAGGGACGAGGGCATCAAATTCTGCCAAATGCAGCCTAAAGGCAAGAAGTCCAAACTTTCAGATGATACTCTTCGGCTTATGACAAAAAGACGGGAAACCACTCAGGCCACTTCGTCAGAGAGGTCAGACCTGAGCAAGCAAATTGCGAAGATGATACGGCGCGACCTTCGGAGCTCCAACACACGCCTCATTGAAGAGGCAATAGAGCGAAACCGAGGGTCCAAAGTATTCACTCAGCAGCTTGGCAGGAGCCACCTGACGAAGTTAACAACACACGATGGCCGAACCGTATTGTCAAAGCCGGAGATATTATCGGAGATCGAGGACTTCTATGGCCGACTGTACACGGCACATGCTCCTTGCCCTCAACGTAACAACCACGATTCCAGATCCACCCTCACCCGCCACTACACCGACGACCTGCCAGATATCAGCCAAGATGAAGTCGTACTGGCCCTGAGACAGCTTAAAAATGGAAAAGCCCCCGGTGAAGACGGAGTCACTTCAGAACTTCTGAAGGCAGGAGGAGCTCCTGTTGTGCAGGAACTGCAGAACCTCTTCAACTCCGTCCTTCACTGTGGGAGAACTCCAAAGGCGTGGAACGAGAGTCTGGTGGTTCTGTTTTTTAAGAAGGGTGATAAGACTCTTCTTAAAAACTACAGACCTATTTCGCTCCTGAGCCACGTCTATAAGCTGTTTTCTAGGGTCATTACGAATCGTCTCGCCAGAAGACTCGACGAGTTCCAGCCACCGGAGCAGGCCGGGTTTCGCGGAGGATATGGCACCATAGACCACATTCACACAGTGAGGCAGATTATACAGAAGTCCGAAGAGTATAATAAGCTCCTGTGTCTGGCTTTTGTGGACTATGAGAAGGCCTTTGACTCTGTTGAAACCTGGGCTGTCCTGGAATCCTTGCAGCGATGCCAAGTGGACTATCGTTATATCGAAGTGTTGAGATGTCTGTACGAAGCCGCCACTATGATTGTCCGAGTACAGGACCAGCAGTCTAAACCCATCCAACTGCGCCGCGGAGTGAGACCGGGAGATGTCATATCTCCGAAACTGTTCACAAGCGCGTTGGAGGATATGTTTAAGACGCTGGACTGGAAAGGTATGGGCATAAACATAAACGGCGAGCACATCTCACACTTGCGATTCGCCGATGACATAGTCCTAATGGCGGAGTCGCTGGAGGAGCTGCAACGGATGCTGGACGGCCTAGCATCAGCCTCGCGAAAGATAGGTCTCGGTATGAATTTGGACAAGACCAAAGTCATGGTCAATGACCGAATTGATCCGAGTCCTGTCGTCGTTAATGGACACCTTCTTGAAGTTGTTTCGGAGTACACATACCTCGGGCAGATATTGCAGTTGGGTAGAAACAACTTCGAGAAGGAGGCCAAGAGGAGGATTCAGCTGGGTTGGGCAGCATTTGGAAAACTACGTCGAGTCTTCTCGTCACCCATACCGCAATGTTTGAAAACGAAAGTTTTCAATCAGTGCGTCCTACCCGTCATGACATACGGAGCCGAAACGTGGACACTCACAGTACGGCTAGTCCACCAGTTTAAAGTCGCGCAGCGAGCGATGGAACGAGCCATGCTTGGAGTTTCTCTGAAGGATAGAATCCGCAACGAGACTATCCGACATAGAACTAAAGTTGTGGACATAGCTCAGAGAATTAGCAAGCTGAAGTGGCAGTGGGCTGGCCATATCTACCGAAGAACCGATAACCGTTGGGGTAAACGAGTTCTTGAGTGGAGACCGCGGCTCGGCAAACGTAGTGTAGGACGCCCTCCGGCCAGGTGGGGTGACGATCTGCGAAAGGCTGCTGGTAGAAGCTGGATGCGTCGAGCTCAGGACAGGGCGCAATGGCGCTCATTAGGGGAGGCCTATGTCCAGCAGTGGACTACTATAGGCTGATGATGATGATGATGATGATGATGATTCTCTGCTTAGTTTGGGGCTGCATGATGCTGTGTGATAACGTCCAGCATTATTTATTTATATATACTCACATGAGGCTTCGTGGTAGCAAAGAGGCCTATACTCAAACCAACATAAAACTAAGAAAAAAACGGACAATAGCAATAATGAAAGTACAACGAGCGGTCTTATCGTTATATCGCTAGATAAAGTATGTAAAAGTTTGACCACTCAGTAACATATTGATACGAGAGTCTGTGCTTTGAAAGACACGTTATGCTGTTGCACTCGGTTTTTGCAGTCGTTAAGCCATCTCAAAGCCCAGGCCCATTATAACGCCTTTCGTGTTTCCGTACTTCTGTGCTCTCTAAATATTTTCATGACATGGAGGAATATTTTAATTACAGGACGTATTAATCAAATTTCTGTCATTTTTTATGTATATTTTTTACTTTTTTTATCAGTCTGTTACTTTATTATTACTTAATCTTTAATGTTATTTTATTAAGCACATCTGTGATAAATTTGCTTGCCTTGACGAGACAAAATTTTTTGGAGCTGTTTCTTTATTATTAAGACCATTTGTAAAATAATGATTTATTATTTATGATTTATGATATCTGCCCCTAAATTCTGCCAAATAAAATGTCTGTTTACTAATTCAGAGTGTTGAGGCTGCCATAACCACCACGCTCGTCAGGCGGGTTGGAAATCACAGTTTGTGTTTAGATCCTAAACGCCCTGCACACGTAAAGTTCGGACCGCGGGATATAAGACGCGCCATTCAAACCCGCACTCCGAAACGTACCTACGTGTAGAAGCGCGGGGCTGACAGTCCGATCTGGCATATCGATACGAAAGCAAATCTCACAGTTTTAACCGCGCATCACGTCAGTGGTCAGTCCCAGATGCGCGGTCCGATCTTTACGCGCCATTAGCACAACAGTTTGATCCGCAGTCCAAACCGTACAGATCGGACTGCGGTTTGGAACGCAGTCCCGATGCGCGGTCCGATCTTTACGTGTGCAGGGCGCTATTGGCTAACTCCTTTGGTATCTCAGACGAGATAAATAAATAAATAATGCTGGACACTAACATACATCATCATGTACTTAGCCGCAAACTAAGAGTTCTTATCATGGGAACCACATGACAGAATAAACTACCATTTTATTTGTAACATCCATACAAAATACCCAGACCCGAGCCAAAAATTTGAATCGCAACGGGAATCGAACCCGCAATTTCCTGCGTCGGCGGGCTTTTGTCCACAGAGGTCGTTATAGATAGATTTATTGAGAGAGGACAGGCTAAGGATAGTCGACGTAATACCAAAGTAGTAATCTTGAAAGGAAATAATCTAAAGGCTAATCTTTGTTTATTCCTTTTGATATTCGTTGAAGCAAACATAAATATTGAAGCCATAACCTTTGAAACTCCATGTACGTCAGCATCAGCACTTGTTCACAATAGATTATCCGGGCCACTGGTCTGTGAATAATATGAACGTCGATGCAAATATTTGCATCGGACCCAGAGCATCGCATTTCATATAACTGCCCATTTATCAATAACATTATATCGGATAGAATCGAGAGATCATCTGCCACCATCATCATAATAGTTAGACACGGTGAGTTTGAACTCACTGAAAAACACCGCTGAACGTTGAGCGTTCATCGTTCAGCACATGCTGAGCCAACCCCTTTTTCGGCACAGGGATAAGGGGGCTCGTCGATTTGCATTAAGTTAAATAAATCCTACTTATAGACTTTTGAGCGCTCTTATATTTTGTACCTTAGCATTGTTGATTGTTTTTTTTTCTGATGTGTACCTGTGTCGAAATGCATGTTTTTATACTCTATTCTATTCTATTTTGTATGTGTTCCTGAAAAGGGGTATATCTACTCCCGAAGCTCAACAGTATTGGTTTAAAGAGTTTTCGAATATTATAGTTTTTCTTTGAAGAACTGGCTTTTGTAAAGTGGCGCAATACTTTAACTCAAAAGCTTGTGAAGCAGCTCATTTTAGAACTGCCGTATATAAACAAATTTTCATGTCTGCCAAAGAACCGATAACCGTTGGGGGAAACGAGTTTTTGAATGGAGACAACGGCTTCGACGCTCCGGCTAGAACGCCCTCCGGCCAGGTGAAGTTACGATTTGCGAAAGGCTGCTGGTAGAAGCTGGTTGCGTCGAGCTGAGGACAGGGCGCAATGGCGCTAGTTGTAGAGGCCTATGTCCAGCAATGGACTGCTTTAAGCTGATGATGATGATGATACATAAAAAAGATAAGCGATAACTTGGATCCAATTGTTCACGTATTTTAACATAGAAATACAATATCACCTTGTATAATTATAAATAGCACTCCTTGATGTGCTTGATCATTGTATTAAAAACAAATTTTGTACTTTACAAGCAAACACTTCGCTCATACACAACAGCATTATTTATATGTCCTCAAAAATCTATAACAAGGTACATAAAAAGAAGGCAACATTAATCGTTTTCAGAACAATGTGAAGGCACTTCTAATTGATAAATGTTACTACTCAATATAAGAGTTTCTTAGTGACAAATTTGCGTACATATCAATGAATTATGTTAGCTAAAGCTTAAACGTTAACGTTATGATGATTATGATTAAGATTAAGAGCGTATCGTTCTTGAATAGAGACTGTTTAATATGTGCTTAAAAAATGAAGTACATAAGTACTAATACTTAGTAAGAATGAGCAGAGAAATATTTAAATCTAATGACTCTCATACTAGATTTCATAGTACCCAATATATTTCAAAAGATTGAGTTTTAATATTCCCACACCAGACAGAATATAATCAAAATTACAATTTGTTTGTTTCATAAAATCTTGAGTTATAAGGATGACTTCGTTTTCATAACAAGATAAAGAAATGAGAGGAATCAAGTCTATTATTATCGTTAATACAAACAAGTTTGAATGAAAGCCAACGCGGCCATTTCTTTAAGATATTACGAGAGTTGCGGAGGCTGAAATATAATCTGACTGGGAAACTTACGGCACTTAAACTTGTTCTATAGACACACGACTGACAAAACTATTTAGTTACTGGAATCAAAGTTGAAATGACGTTCTCGTAGCGCTTACATGCTTTTCAGAATTAAATCTATTCGAATTATTTCATGAACTTAATTAGTAATTAATTATGTAAGATAAAGATAAATAAGATAAAAAGGTTTATTCCATTGGTAGTAACTTTATAATTATATGTAACATTGCATACTATTGCATGGTATTGTTGGAAAACAACAAAAGATTTGTGATTTATAAATTTTTTGTTCAATACTTACTCTCTTACTCTTTCATGACATTCATACTAAAATAAACCCTATAAGTTATGGTTACTTCCATGAGCTTTCTCAATTCTAGTTGCTCGCAAAGCTTACGATAACACACACCTTTTTAAAGAAATATTAATAACTATTCAACTATTAAATTGAATAAGTATTTTATTGGTCCCCAATAACAAAATAGGTATAAGACTTAATTTGCTGTGTGTTAGTTACTAATAATTTGTAAATTTGTGTTAATAAGACCCTAAGGTTAGACAAATACATTGAGTTCCTCGCTCTAATTCTGTAGACACTTGTGTGTAGAAGCGAGAGCTCCTGCTCCGGCTAGCTCAAGGAGTGGAATGGAAGGAGGTGGAAATCAATTCTCAGCCTCGCCAAATGCGTTCTATAGCGGCACGACTAACGCAACTGTTTAGTTACTGGAATTGAAGTTGGTTTGACACTCTCGTAGCGCTTACTTCATGGCTTACTACATGATTCTCAGTTTAAAATCTTACTCTACTACTTAATCTGAACTTACTTTAGTATTTATTGTTAAAATCATTTCTAAAACTACAAAGGCTTACGACCATGCCAGAGGCCTACGGGTGGCCTAAAAACTAGTCACTATAGAGTTGGTCACAGTTCCAACGAAAATAATGAGGGGTTCTAATTAAAGTTCTCTATTGTGTGGTATGTGACCACACAATTCGTTACTTTATACAATGTGACCACACACACTTCTACACACTTCTTAATACAAAAAATACACAAAAACCGTAAAGTATAGACTTCGTACATCTAAAAAACATGAGGTTCTACTGTTTTGTAGCGGAAAAATGCCCTAAGCGATAGGCTCCAAGTCAAAATGAGGCTTCCGTTGCATATTTTTTTCGCAACTAGGTACTATTTATATAACTATATACTATATAAATAATAATATATAATGCTGGACAATATCACATAGCATCATGTAGTCCCGAACTAAGCAGTCTATTATGGGAATCAGATATCTGATTCACTACTTAAATATATATATTTATGAGAATATCAATTTATTTGCAACCACAGAAAACAGTCTTAACGGTATTTGTAAACACATTACATATTATACACGGAAAACACCCAGAGTGAAGACAAATTATATGTGGAAATAATGCAGACATTTGTCCCACGGCGGGAATTAAACCCGCAACCTTCTGTGTCTGAGGCGGACCTTCGCCCACTGCGCCTTAGAGACCGTCTTTAAATGATAAATAGATTCACGTATCCTCAATTTAGCACAAATATTAGTAAGTATAAAAATTATTCGATAAAAATGGGTAAGTTCCATGAAAATAAAGCACATTTTCTTTCCAGACAGTTGTGTTGTCTGAAGTCTATCGTGTAGGAAAATGAGCATCTCATTAAAAATGCCTCAAAAGTAGGTACTTCCCCTGCTTTTAATATAGAGCCTTATTCTTTTCATAACTTCTGTCGTTTTAATATCACTCTAGGTTATTAGAATAAATATACTTTAACGTTAAAATTTCCACGCAGAAGGTTTTTCACTGCACCCTTTCGGGGGCTGAATTTCAGGACTACCTTATTACCTCTTCACTCTTTAACTAGAGTACTATGCAAAGAGTATATATACCAAGTATATATACCATACCAACAAGTTTGACGGCCTCTGTGGCGCAGTGGGCAAAGGTCCACCCCAGACGCAGAAGGTTGCGGATTTGATTCGCGCCGTGAGTCAAATGTTTGTATGATCTGAACATATTTATTTATTTATTTATTTAATAGGAACGCCAACAGGCGGACACAGCATATTATACATATTTGTATTGGGTCAGTGTGTTTAATATGTATGTGAGAATTAGCAAGCTTATGTGGCAGTGCGCTGGCCATATCTGCCGAAGAACCGATAACCGTTGGGATAAAAGCGAGTTCTTGAGTGGAGACCGCGGCGCAAACTTAGTGTAGGACGCCCTCTGACCGGATGGAGTGACTGCGATCTGCGAAAGGCTGCTGATAGGAGCTGGATGCATCGAACTCAGGACAGGGCGCAACGGCGCTCATTAGGGGAGGCCTATGTCCAGCAGTGGACTGCTATAGGCTGATGATGATTTCTTAATGCACCTTTAATCTATGCAAAAACCCTCCCAACAAGTTTAAAGGCCGCTGTGGCGCAGTGGGCAAAGGTCCGCCCGAGCCGAGACGCAGATGGTGGATCTGATCCCGGCTACGAGATAAATGTTTGTATGATCTGAAAATATTTGTCTCGGGTCAATAGTTTAGAGTTTGGGGTGTACGAGGTTCCAACCCCAAGGTATTGTGTGATAATGTCTAGATTAGGAGCTCTTTGGTATTGTTTGATAATGTCCAGCATTATAATTTACTCGTATATTTATTCTTTTCATATAAGTCTCTAGAGACTTGGTTGTGCGTGTAAATCAGTCAGACGGATTAATTACAGTTTTTCGTATATTTTGCTAGAACATTTTAGTAATGAAGTCTGGTCGCCCTGCAGATCAAAATAAACTACGTAGGTCAAAGTCAAAAGAGCTTGAATAGTTTTTAAGATTAACTTTTCAGTCATAGCTTTTGCTTTGAACCCCTTCAGCGCTGGCGGGCTTCCAACACCCCATAGTTGACACAAATCTTTACAGTGGTCACTTGGACCCTCGTCAACTACTTGAGTGTTAAAAGGGAGCTTTAGGAATTGCTTAAGTTAAGTGTCGGTTAAAAGTAGTTCGTGGGAGCACCTCTTATGGGGGGCACTTTACGACCTTCGACCTAAAATATACTTAGTTGTTATTTACAAGATTTTTCCGACCTTTAAAAGTGAGTGGTTTTGTTAGAAGTCGTTCTTTTACATTAATAAAATTATACTGATATTATTAATGAGAGAGTTTAGATACTAAATACGTAGATAAAGTAGTGATTTAGATATTAGAAGATTAAGATTACCAAAAAGATATTGCCAAGTTGGTCTTAGGGCTTGTCCCCATTACCACGTCACGACCGATGTCGTCAACGTGGAACGGTGCGATGTCGCGGCGCGGCACGTTGACGTGACGTGCTAATTTTTGAACCATTCCATTGATTTAGAAGTGCCTAGGTCAAGGTGACTGCCCAGTAAAGGTTACCACTCAGCCTATAGAGGGTAGATGGTGAACGATTATCTTAACATAAGGGTTTCAGGGCCGGGGGTGGTAATAAGCTAATTTCTATTCGAAGGCGAAAACTTTTGTGCCTAACCTATTTAGTATCTGCGTGCCTCTACCTATCGGTACCCAAACCTAGATCCGATCTAGATATTCCATTTATTCAGATCATAATCAGAACTAGTAGTACTACCAGAGACCAGTTTAAACTGGTTTAAACTGGTCTCTGGTAGTACCTAACCTCGGGCTCTTTGTTCAGTCTCATCCGGAGACATACTACCACCATGCCTATTTCTACCGTGTAGCAGCATAGCTGTTTCAGTTAGAAGGGTGTGGATGCTGAAGGGTGTCATCTTCATCCCTCGAGTTCGTACGTGATGGAGGCCGAATATTGCATCATAGCCACGTTCCAAAGATATGTTACTGATATTAAAATAAGTTACAAAACGATAAAGTTCAAGTCGGACTCGCACGCATCGTACAAGATGTACGATGGTACGGAATTTAAATAGCACTATGTATTTTTTAAATAGTGTAAGTTCAAGTTCATTTATTGGTAACAAAATGTGGGTAAATGTCAATGGGTAAATATGTAGTAGATTCAATCATTTTACACTATATAATAAAATATAGGTAGCTAAGTACATCAATTAACATTGCTTCAACAATAATAAAATAAATTAATCATGTATAATTCAATTAAAAATGATAATAAATAATATTTATTAATTTTATATACTTTTTATTATTAGTTGTTGTAGCGGCAGTAGATATACACACTCTGTTAAAATTGACTCTAAATCTTCTCTCAACTCTAAATACAATCGGTTCTACGGTTTATGATAGTTTATGATATACACTACAGCCGGCTGACGAACAGAAAGACAGACAACGTAGTCTTCGTAATAGGGTGTCGTTTTTTCGGGTTATCCACTTCGGGTAGGGAACCATAAAAAGCGTTTCGACATAAATACCGTTTGCGAAGTTTCTTACTACAACACGAGCATAATATATCACTGCTGGACATAAGCCTCCTCAGGAAGGAGGATATGCCCATATTTGTCTTCGGATCGAGTGTTTTTATGTATAATAATGCATTGATATATTAATAACAGTAACAGAATATATCAATGATAATAATGTATTTAACATAATGTATTGTTAGAAACCTATTTTGTTAACGGCTATCCTCCCTCCGCCTATAAAGCAGCGTACCTACCTGCGTGCACTGATTGCTTAACGAGACTTTGTACTGTGAAGTGCAGACATATCTATAGACATTTAAAAGCGGTTGAGACGTGTTCTGTTAAGCGTTGAATTGCTGTCCATGTTTCTTACCTGAATTGTTTGCTGGCTTAATTTTGTAATTGAATTTTTAATCATGTTGATAAATATATTTTAAAAAATGATTCCGCTTCTGATTTCTAGTAGTATCATAACACAGGCTTTGCTTAGTTTGAGAATTTGATGTGTGAAAATGTCAAATTTATTATCTGTGTCCATGGCAGCTCAGTGGGGTGATCGGCTAACTCTGTTGCAAACAGAAATGATTGTCACCGATCCTGTTTTTGCAAACTTTGACATGTTACCCGTTGAAATTCAATGAACGTCAATTGACAAGCATATTTCTGTTTACAACAGAGTTAGCCGATCACCCCGCAGGTTTGATCTGCCTGTTTCCTTGACACCAATACGGGGCGATCACCAACTCGTTTGGGTTACTCATCGAGAAGACACCCTAGATTACTTAATGGGGTTACTAACTTAGTAGTTTATTCTACATCCATTTGAAGCAGGAAGTATTAGCAGCATAAATCAAGCAATAAAGCTGTATTCAATTCCTCCCCAGCAGGAGCTGGCAGTTGGCCAAGTAGCACAGTAAAGCTACCCTGCCACTACGGCTAAACGGGTTCACCGATAAACTCTATACAAGTGCTTACAATAAATTATATGAATCTAGTGCACTAGTAAATCACACTAATATTTAAAATGCAAAAGTTTGTGTTTGTATGTATGTTCTCACTCAACTGTGAAACCGCTGAATGGATTTGGATGATACATGTATTATAGGTACTAGGACGTGTAAAAACCAGGTTATTTTTAAAAAACCTCGGTTTTTATATTTCAAAACCGGCTAAAAACCTATTCACCGGTTGTTTCAGTTATTTTCCTACAAGACGAAATAAAACAATAAAATTCGAATAAAAATGTACGTATATTATATTTATTATAAGTAAATTTACTTATATTTAGCTTAGCACTGATTAATTTGACTTTAACTCAATTCAGACTTATAAATTAAAACTGAATGTTAATATTTACGTAGTGTTCATTTCTCTAACTAAAATAAAGCAAAAAATCAACCAATTAGACGCTAATACTTAAACCGGAACCAACCCACACAATTGAGAAAATAAATTTATGTCTTAAATGTGCGAAGAAAAAAGTACCGCAGTTTTTGTCAAAATTTGTTTACATATTGCACAACATACTGGGTTCTACCTATATAGATATTATTTTGGAGAAAAAAAAATACATTTACAGTTTTTTTGGGAAAACTATTTTCTTATTCTGTTCTGAACTTATTTAACACGTTTAAATTAATATTATGGTTTATATCGTAAATTAATTAATTTATATGTCGTTAATTATATATAAGAATAAGAATAAGAATAAGAATAATTTATTTTTACAAAACTTATAGGTACAAGTACTTAGTGCTTATGCTATAACTAAGGGTAGAAAATTAAAACTTAAGTACAACAAATGCTTAATACTAGTTTAGCACATACACTATGAAGTAGGGAACATGGGCTTGCATTCGAATATTCGAATATTCGAATAATTCGAATATTATTTTAGTTCGAATATTCGAATACTGATATTTCAATATTCGAATATTCGATTAAAATTAATACCACTGAAATCGGAACTCAGATGTGGATGAAATGCCACTTATGAGTTTGCGCGATATATACATACAAGACAATACAAGTTTACGTCGCTGTTCGGGTAAACAACATGAAGAATGATCCGATCCGAACCTGATAATTTTTATCGGGTTCGGAACACGGTTCGGATACACTCAGAAGTGTCGCGTAGTTGACGAGACTGTTCTGTCCATTCGTCTCTGACGTGAATGTTTATTTTCATGATTTTGTTAAAATAGATTTTAAGACTGTTTAGGGTGACATTACCGAGCCGGTCAAGCGAAATCTTATGGTGCTGCTTTGTTCGTCCGTCCGTCCTTAGCGTGGTTTACTTCGGTGTAGTTAAGAGATCACCTTGGTTAAGCAACTCTCAGCGCGGTCATTACTTGTATGGATGACTGTTTAGTGACATATAGATTTGACCGCTTCCATGCTTCGGAAGGCACGTTAAGATGTTGGTCCCGGCTATTCAGTCATTAACCCATGTTTGAGGCCTTCGGGTGGCCTAAAATCTCCGACACTAGAGTTGGCCACTAGCTCATACGAAGAAGAATATTTAAATTTGTGGTTGATTGTGCGTGTAAATCGCCAATGTCTCGTTACGGTGACACAACTTTTTGTATTATTTTTTAATTTGTTGTTTTAAATTAGTTCATGGAAATAACGCTTTTAAGGATAAAATAATTTGATATTTTAAACTTCTTCATGAAAATAACACTTAAAATAACAAAATAAGATGTGATTTTAATAAGAACATAGTGATTTTTCTATTATTCGAATAATATTCGAATAATTCGAATAGTACCCGAAAAAATTTCGAATATTCGAATATGAAAATTTTCGAATATTTGCAAGCCCTAGAACATACCTCCCGTGCTAGTTAAAAAACTGTGTTACGGCAAGGCATATATCGTTAATTAATAATTTAAATATATATAATAATAATTAATGTAAGAGACGATCCGGAAGGCTTTTCAGGGTAGCCTGATTTTTTCAAATAGATGAAGATTAGGTTAAAAATGTATGTAAACTAAAAAACATAAAAATGTTATAGCATTTTAATGTTCCAATCTTTAAAATTTAAATACTTTTTCGGTTTAAATTAAATTCTTAAAAGAAATAAAAGCATTTCTTTATTTTAACAACTATAATTAATATCAATGTGTTAAAAATGTTCAGAACAGAACAAAAACATAGTTTTCACAAAAATACTGTGAATGTTATACAGTTTTTTTTTATTAAAACTATTTTTTTCAAACTATGTTTACTATGATTTCTTAAGGTTCCGTAGCCAAAGGCTAAAAATGGGACACATACTAAGACTCCACGGTTCGTCTGCCTGTCTGTCTATCACCAGGCTGTATCTCTTGAACCATGATAGCTAGACAGTTAAAATTTTCACAGATGATGTATTTCTGTTGTTGCCGTAACAACAAATACAAAAAACAGAATAAAATAAATATTTAAGTGGGGCTCCCATAAAACGATACGGAACCCTTTGTGCGGGAGTCCGACTCACATATTTTGGTAAATACATACAGCTTCATAATGTACAATTACTATCAGTGTCTTAGAATTTAAAACAAGTATTCCACCTTATTTCGATTTTGGGACGTAAATCTTCTTTCTTCTTCTTCTTCTTCTTGACTTTCGACATGACCTGAACAGTCTACGTTACCTAAGAATAAACACGCTACACATACAGCGATTTACTCACTCGTTTGTAGTATCTAATATATTAGATAAAATGATTTTCACAACCAAAAAGCAATAATCTTATTCAAATGCTACCCAAAATTTAATTTACGGAACATTTGAATAAACAAAACCAAAACGCTAATTTTAAATGATGCCCTTTTAATTTCATGACCAAAACGATTTATTTATTAAACTGATTGAAAATCAGCCCTCACCTGTTATTACTTATAACGAATTTCCCCCCATCACCCTCTGTCTCTCGTCCATCAGAATACATTACCCTAGGGCCCTGGAGACTACATAGGGTTGTAAATAGAGAAGATACGTAATGATAGGTTGGTATAGGTAATAGGTTACTCGTGTGTTTAATATACATACCAGGTACTTATATGTAACACAAGTTTAATGGCTAATAGATTTTATTGATTTTTCTAAAGGATTTACAACCCTTCAGGTGTAGAACAGTAACCATAAGGTGGTATGCTTGTCGCTAGTTCAAATACAAAAAAATAGATAGATAGATATAACTTTATAGCACACCATACAAAGAAACACAACATAATGAAATAGGCATTAAAAATAATGGTACAATGGGCAACCTTATCGCTAAGAGCGATCTCTTCCAGGCAACCTTTGGATGGAGAGAAACTTTCTAATCAAACAGGAACGGCGGTGTTCCTAGTCCAAAATATGATTAAAATACAATATACTACATCTTAATACATACTAATAACTGCTTGCTATAAATAATTATTAAAATAAATACTAAAACTCAAAAAATCATATTATGTAATTCCTTTTTTAGGGATAAGGTTAGTTTTGCTGTGGAGACAAGCAGTCCAGTTCATCTCAAAGATATCTCTGACCATGATGTTTAGACATGAAGCTACCTACCACAGGCATCGTGATATAGCATAGAGTCACAGTCTACTAAGCATTTACCGCAGTACTTTGAGTGGCGTTTATACGCTACGGCTTTGACAGTACGGTTCAGCCATCGTGTGTCGTTAACTTCTTCAGGTGGCTCCTGCCAAGCTGACGAGTGAATACTTTGGACCCTCGGTTTCGCTCAATGCATACAATGATTATTGTGTAATTTTTGGGATAAATGACTATTAAGACTATTAATGTGCGCCGAGTTTTGGTGCGGACATTTTTTTAACGTCTGTGGCTTTAAGTCGATGACTTCAGGCTTATTGTTTTTTTAAGTGCAGTGGAAATACAAAAAAAGTACCATGTATTTTTTAACTGTTTGTTGATTTGACTGTCCCTAAAAGGGCTTGGGGTCACGCAAGCCCCAGGGGGCCGTGACAAATTGACGCAAGGGTCAGATGCTATTCAAATTGAATTGTTGTTTTTACGGTCTCTTTTAGCGTAATTTTCTGACGTATTCGGAATATTTCAGGAAAGTGAGCTTTAATTATTTTGTAAAATGAGCGTAATGAAAACGCGTGGTTGTGGAAAATATTAAGGAAAGCATTTTCTAATTATCAGTGCGTGGGGAGATCCATGTTCTGCAGTGGACTTCTATAGGTTTTTATGGCTATGTGTATACACAGCAGCATGTATTTTTTACAAGTTTTTATTTAGTTTCACTTTTCCTGTTGTTTGTGATCAAATTACTAGAGCTGGTGGGATTACGCACGAGCAGAGCCCTGAGAAACCTGAATATGTTGTATTTACCGCGCGTTAATACAAACTACAGGCAGAAGCAAAACGCATTTACTTTAAGAAGGAGTATATTTTTTTCAACTCCTTATCAAACGCAAATGTCGATATTGATATTTTTAATTCGTCAGTATATAAATGAGAGCGTATTCTTAATGATAAATTGTTCTTGGACAGCGACTAAACTATGATTGTACCTTCTAAGCAGTATATTTTATAATTAGCCGATCACCTACGTATTAGCCAGGTTTTAAATAAGTGTTTTACTGAGTACTTGACTAATAAATCCTACAAGTTAAACTGCGCGATACAAAACTTACAAGATTTTATTTGCAAGTTTTATATCGCGTAACAATGCAATATTACGATGACATGGAGCTGATCTGATGATGGAGATGGAAGATGGCCATGGGAACCCCGTCATAAAACGGCAAGATCCCATTGCCTTCGGGCTTGTATGATTCGTCTTGACGGGTACTTTGTCTATAAATGGCTTCAGGGTCTAATGATGAAGCAGGAAGGTAGTCGTTAAGCTTGTTTAAAAAAATGAAGGGAAGAATTGTATTTCAAATCAATTTAACTACATATTTTGTAATTAAAGGTATAATGTATTGTTATGTTATTAGTACATAATTGCAAGCCTCTGTATAATGTAAAGAATCGGTAGCATACATCATTTCCAACAGTAGGTCTACAGTGATTAGAATAATAGGACGTAGTAGGTACTACTGTTCTCAGCCAACATTAAATTTTGCTTTTGCGGCGTGCATAGTTCATTAGGTATATTTCCTTATTTTTAAGTGCTAAGTCAGAAAAACTATTAACAAAACCTTATAATAAATCGTGAAAATTAAAGGTTTAAACGAAATCAATAAATTATATTAAAATCATTTAATAATTTTAAGTTCTTTTAGACAAGCATCTTTACGTCTTTTTCCTCTATTTTCTTAGAATTTTAATTACCTTTAACCTAATTTCCCATCTGATGGCAGGGTCTATTTTTATTACTTTCCACTTCGCTCTATCTAACGCAACGTCCTGGGAAACATTGCAGGCTATAAGTGTGCTATAAGGTCTTATTGATCACATCCGCCCTTTTCTTCTTTGTCTTTTTTCAGTCATCGTCTTTCTGCTTGGCGAATAACTGCTTAGTATTCATAGCTTGTTTTTTAGCCGCTTGGCAAGTTACTTACATTAAAATAACTATAAGTATCAATGATACCATATTATTAATAATTAATATTTACATTAAAAAATATATAAGTTACAACGATAACCCTCCATGGGTTGAAACTAAGAAACAAAATTTTAGCAAAACATTTATCGAGAAAACCGATGTTTTTGTATCTAATTGAAGGCTTTCCGCTCCAGCTCAATTCAATCTGAATGTCGGAGCTTTGATCAAGGCACAGCCGCGAGGTTCGTAAATAAAATAAACCCGCCTTCACGAGGTCGCCTGGCGTTATCAGACAAGGTCATGTCTGCCCCTACCCCCTAACTAAGTTATAGAGGAAATACTTCAGTACCCCAGATAAACTGTTTTGTGGTATCCCTAACTTCTTTACAACTATAGGCCCTATGATTATAAGTTTTAAAACATTTTGTGCTTCATACTTTGAGGCCCCAGTTTTTAATCATCGATTACTGATATTTGTTAGATACCTTGATAGTTTAAAATTAGAATTAGTTTTTTCTACTACTTACTCGGTCCTCCTGATGGTAAGTGGTTTCCGTAGCCTAAGAAAGCCTGTAATACCAAGAGATACATGCACGTTGCCAACCCTATAACAATTATAAAACGCCCTTTTTGAAACACTGCATTTGTAGTATCTGGAGAAAATTTTGGTAGGGGAGACCATTGCACAGCTTAATTAGTTCACAAGCAAAAACTTGTGAAACCTGTGTCTGACTAGTACTATATGACATGTATGAACATGTGTAGCCTAAGCTATATGTCTGAGTCTGATCGAATATTATGGAAAGTAAGTAAGTATTACATAAGTTCTGGTTAAAATTTTGCTTGGATTATAAAATTCCACGACAGTCCTGAACGCGAGCTGCGATTTATGGTTATTTCCAGTGCAGTTTCTCCATAAATTATGTGAAACTTCATAGCGCTATAAATTTTGAGGAGATATTTTATGCAGTGGTTTCAATTTACGCTTATTATATTATTCTCCCTAAAACTACCTACTATTAAAATGCTAAAAGATTTTCATCTAAGAGTGGCAGACTGTAAAACATGATGTATACCAAATATTAGAACATAGAAGGATGATGTCGATTCTGTTGTACATTTTCCTATACTAAACTTAATTTGACATTCCTAAAAGCTAAAAGTGATACTATCTCTTTCATATAGGTAAAAATGTCAAGGATAGCTATAACCTTCTATATCTATATCTGCTATAGCTGTCATATTAAGTTATGTTTAGAAAAGTGAACAAGAGAATCAACTTTTTACTACTAATCTAATAGATTGATGCAGCACTCGTCGACGTCGCTGGGACGTCTAGCGGACATGTTTTAGATGTACTACGTATGTTTGCAAGCTATAATGTGCAAGCTAAAACAACTATATTTATTCGACTCGCTCATAGTTCAGTTGGTAGTAGCTCTACCTGCGATCCAAGTTCCAGGTTTCAACTCCCGCCCATGATAAACATTTGTGTGATGAACATGTAAGGTTGTTCTTTGCCAGGATCTTTAGTTTCTAACTACGTTTAACAGGATCTGGTGCCTATATCTCATATAAGAGGCTGTGCCTTATGTAACAGTTGACCGTGTGTGAGCTGTCGCGCACATACACTTTATTTATTTATTTATACCCTCATCTAATCAAATATGGAAAAAAAACATCCTCTTAATTTCCCCTAACTCCCATCATGTTTATAAACATGCATAAGTTTACTCATTATCTTTGGGTTAAACATATTCCTATCCTCATCCTCATCGTCCTAATCAGCTTAGAGCGGTCCACTGCTGGAGCGGTTCACTGCTGAACATAGGCATAATAGGGGAGCTATTAAGCACCATTGCACCCTCAGCTAGACGCATCCAGCTTCTACCATCACCCTTTCGCAGATCGTCACTCCATATAGCCGGAGGGCAGCCAACGTTTGCGAGACGCGGTCACTATCCACATACCATACTGTTTAACATCACACTGTGCCTGGCCCACACCCCTTGTTTGCCATTCACTACATCAACCGATGGGGTGATTGCTACACCCTGTCTCTCACAGGAAACAGTTTATACTTTCTTAGCACAAGTATCATTAACTTTCTGATAGAATATATGAGGTCATTCTTTACGTATGAGCCAAATAAGACGTTAATGGGCCTTTTAAAGGCCCCCGACATGTTTTGACATCTGAAAAAGCCTGGCTAACATACAAATTCTTCCAATTAAATAAAATCCAAATCACCATGAAACCCTAAGTTCAAGAAAGTCACTATTATAACTTCTAGATATGACATGATTTCTACTTTTATTAATAATTACATTATTTTTAGTATCAATTATTGTGTTCTTGACCAATAATTTGTTATTATAGGATTATATAGGAATAGGCTTAAACAAAATCGCAGTGCCTGAACGGGGTGCATGAATGTGCTATTAAGCTACCTTCTATCTAAGCTTTATAATTGTGTACAAGTAAGCAAATAAATGAATATGAATATAGTCTGTCTGACTATCTGAGTGTCTGACTGATTGTCAACCTCTGTGTGTAGGAATCGCGGAGCGCTCCTAGTCCCAATAAAGCATCGTAATGGCCGCAGATAAGCCGATCGTATTTCGCTAAAGCTCATAGTGACTTGACTTAGGAGCTACTTACGCTTTTTTCCCGCTATTTACAGACGTGTTTTAGCCTGTACTTATCGTTTATTTTCAATTCTCATCCCAGGCTATATATTTTTTTTTAAAAAGCGAAACACACTTATAATAAAGCAAAACATTGTAGCTAAGTGAATTTTCTCATGCTCATATAGGTTGCGTCACGCAAAAAGAACAATGGCGGTAAGCTGCACATTATGCGATTCTTCTTCTTCTTCGTATGAGTTAGTGACCAACTCTAGTGTCGGAGTTTTTAGGCCGCCCGAAGGCCTCTGATGCCATATCATTAACGACTTAAAAGCCGGGACCAACATCTTAACGTGCCTTCCGAAGCACAGATGCGCTCAAATCTAATTGTCACTAAACGGTCATCCATCCAAGTAATGACCGGGTGGAGTGCTGCTTAACCAAGGTAACCGAACACCGAAGTTAACTACGATACGAGCGCTTCCGGAATTTGATTCGAATATCGAATTAGGCGATTTATCGTTAGAATTACCCGTGCGTGCGCAAATACACCCCCTCCACTTCTTCCAGCGTTCTTTTTACATGATGCGTACTAATAGTTAGCGTAGTAATATTAGGATAGTTGGAATGATTTTGCCAATCTCTTAAGCCCACAGCTTAAGCCGAGGCCTTCACACATATTGACAGTTAACATAACACCACTTGGCCACTATGATTTTTCGTGAGTGGTATTTAGTGTAGAAGTGAATTCGGTTTCAGGGTTTTATCCTTATATCTTACCTAAATGCATTAGCAAAATGAATTTCAGTTTTAATTGTATTCAAAATAATGTTTTTTGGGTAATTGCTTTTATGATTACGGATCATTTATTTATTTAAAAATAAACGCACCAAAAACAACACTGAAAAACGGAATGGCAAGCCGAATTCACGGTGACTTATGGTGGCCATAGACCATGCTGTGAATCGTCCAAACGGCTTGATCCAATCTACAATTCATCTATATAATACACCAATATACCACTCACGATTAACTGTCACGCCAATCCACGCCCACCCACGGTCAGTCCTCCTTGAACCAACCTTCAGTGTCATGTCGATTGGACGATAGACTTGGTGTATGGCCACCAGTTTGCTGTTAAGTGAATTTTATCACGTGACTATAACAAGAGTAATGAACATATGTTTTTAGCGACTTCAAAAAGGATGAGGTTCTCAATTCGTCGGAACCTTTATTTTCGACTTTTTTATGTATGTTCACCGATATCTCCTTCAATGGTAAACCCATTTTCAAAATTCTTTATTTGTATAAAAGAGTATACTCTTTTAAACAAAGTGGTTTCACAAGTAGTCCCATATAAATTTTATTTCTGAGGGATTGGTACTTTTCCCGCAAAACTCAAAAAACCTCATCCTCACTTGTAATTTTCGCCCTATGATCATCAATATCTCCGTCAATTGTGAACCGACTTTCAAAATTATTTATTGCAACAATAAATAAATAAATAATGCTGGACTATCACACATCATTATGAAGCCCCAAACTAAGCTGAGCTTATGTTATGGGATCCACATGATTGATATATTATATATTATTATTATATATTATTGGGTCTGGATGTTTTCTATGTATGATATGTAATGTGTTTAAATATATTTTTTTTGTAAATATTTACATATTGTGGGGGAATGATAGGCGCTGGTAAAGGGTTAAAGTTTTAAATCGAAGGACCTTAATAAATATGAAAATATCTGTCCCAATTATGATTTTGGAATCGAAGATCTTTGCTCAATACACAAGGTAGAATGAATAAGACTGTCACCTACCTTTTCCACTCCAAACCATGCACTTCTACACATCGGTTGGTATGGTCTTCTGAGCAGCTCCTCAATCCAAAAATACGATCACAAATGGTTCAGCACTCGCGAGAACGTCTCACACAACAGATAAGTGATTGCACGGCAATATTAGATGCGTTAACTTGTCTATTCACGGAATAGTGTCCCAAAATTGTAAGGACGCGACCTTCGGTAGTCGATCACACAAGCAAACTGATGCGCCCGCGCAACAACGGGTGCAAGGACCTCTAATGTAGGTCATACCATCCACCGTTTTCAAAGCGACGGTAGTCGAAGAAAAAGCTGATGGCAATCAAATTCATCTACCCTATGTTTTAATATGAGCAAAGATCGAACATACCCCCCACCGAAATTATCATGATAATTTCCTATTTAATAAATAATGGATTGTTTGCAGAGGTAGTAAGGCTATTGCCTTTATAGGGCAGAGGTAAAAGTACTAAGTTTACATACACTTAAATAATTAATAGGTATATAATTAAACTAACGATAGGAATTAATTTTACAAGTATTTAATTTGAGAACGGAAGAGGACAAAGCTTATTTACGGGCCTTTTTATGATTCCCTTTTGCGTTCTCAATGTAACAACGCGAATTATTTTATCTGGGCCTTCATGGAGGCATTCGACCCTAGCACGGACCCAGTTAAGTGGGCGAGTTAACTCAGATTCAATGAGAACTAAATCACCGATTTTTATATTTGGAGGCGATGTGAACCACTTTGCTCTTTGCTGCAAGGTGTGCAAGTAGTCATCAGACCACTGCTTCCAAAACGTTTGGGAGATTTTTTGCACGAACTGCCAACGTGACAGTCGATTCACACTTACATCGTCAAGATTATACTCAGGTACGGCGAGTAGGCTTCGGCCTATTAAGAAATGACCGGCCGTTAAAGTGTCAAATTCATCAGGATTGTTGGACAATGGACATAATGGACGCGAATTAAGTACTGCTTCAATCTTACAGAAGACGGTGGTGAGCTCTTCAAATGTAAGTGCTCTTTCACCTACTGCACGGAGGAGGTGATGTTTGGCAGATTTGATGCCAGCTTCCCAAAGCCCGCCCATTGAAGCGGCCGTTGGCGGAATATTTTTCCATTCAATAAGACGAGACGAGCAGCCGTCAGCAATCGCGTCGTTATTTGAATTGAAAAAATTAAATGCTTCCTTTAATTGTTTCGCGGCGGCGACAAAGTTCGTCCCGTTGTCGGAATATAAACACGAGCACAAACCGCGTCGCGCTACAAACCTGTCAAGCGAGGCTAGAAAACAATCAGCTGATAAATCGCTAAGAACTTCTATGTGCACGGCCTTTGTAGAAAAACACACGAAAAGGCACATGTAGCACTTTAGAATCTTCGCGTTACGTGTTAGACTGGCCTTAATGTAAAACGGACCACCTAAATCACAACCAACATTATCAAAAACCTTCTTAGGTTTTAACCTTGCGGCGGGTAACGTACCCATGCATGGTTGTATTGAGGTAGGGTTGCATTTAAAGCATACGATGCATTTAGATAACACACTTCTAATCACACTGCGAGCGGATACGATCCAATATCGCTTACTTAAAATGCCTTGTAAGGAACGAGGTCCAACATGTAGGTATGTTTTATGAAAATGTTCGATTAGCAATGTAGTTATATGACATTTTTTAGGCAATAGCAAGGGATGCTTGATATTGTAGGGTACATCTGCTAGGGAGATTCGACCCCCCACCCTGAGGAAACCTTGGGGATCCACGAATGGTGAAAGTTTCCGTAACGACGGAACGAATTTATTATTTTTTAAGTGAGCGATCTCACTATCAAAGTAGGTATTTTGTGTAACCTTAATTACGACGTCATGTGACGTATTTAACTCGTGAGTAGTAAGTGGACCTACCCAACGCTCATTTTTTAGAATTCGACAGTTTTTTATGAAACGCAAACACCAGGCGACGATTCGTTGCAACCTCTTAAACGATGAGTATTTCTCAAAAAACGTTTTTGAGTAATTTTCCTTTACACCTTGAAACGGAAAGGAAAACGCATCAGTATTTGACTTTAGTTCTAAGATTTCCGTCCTTTCATTAACGTAGAACGTACTTACTGGCCACTGATGAACGTCATCAGATAACCAAGCTGGACCTTGAAGCCAGCTCTCATAGTCAGTCGCAAGCTGAGTAGGCATGGCACCTCGCGAGCACAAGTCAGCTGCATTGTTTTCGCTTCTCACGTGGTACCAACTGTGCGACGGAACTACCTCAACTACTTGAGCCACGCGACTCGATACAAATGTTTGAAGCTTGTAGGGAGGTGTTTGTAACCACGCGAGTGCTACACTAGAATCGGTCAAGGCTGTGACTTGGCATTTTTGAATATTTTTTTGGACAAATGAGACAAGTTTGGATAGTAAAACGGCAGCCATGAGTTCGAGTCTCGGAACTGAAAGAGGCTTGACTGGCGCGACCTTACTTTTGCTGATAAGCAGTCTCGTCTTAACATCATTGCTTGAGTTAACACTGCGGGCGTAGATACATGCTGCATAACCACGGGTTGATGCATCACAAAATGCAATTAAATGTACCCCACAGAACTTATGAATAAGTAGATGCCGTTCAATTTTTATTGACGATAGGCAAGACAATGTTGTAATGAACGTTGACCATTTGTCCCGCAAATCAGCTGGAAGAGCTTCGTCCCAACAGAGACCGAGTTTCCACAAATCTTGCATTATGCACTTCGCAAGAAATGTGCATGGTGATAAAAATCCAACCGGATCGAAAATGCTAGCCAGTAATTTTAAAACCGATCGTTTAGTGTAGGTAGTGTCCACCATGTTATAACTGAACGAAAAACAATCGTCAATTGGCAACCACCTTAGGCCTAGTACTTTCAGTGGCGAACACTCGGTGTCGTCACTGAAATTTATAGAAACTGTTTGGTCAGCGCCGATTTTAGAAAGCAATTCAGAGGAATTACTTGCCCATTTACGAAGATCGAAACCGCCAAGCTTCAATAGAGCTACGAGCTCGTCATGTAACGTACATGCTTCTTCAAGGCTCTGCGTAGACCATAACAGATCATCAACGAAAAAACCATTCATGAGGATATCAGCAGCACGTGGATACTGTTTACCTTCGGCCATAGCTAATTGTTGCAACGTGCGAATAGCTACGTAACCTGACGAACGCAACCCGTAGGTATTTGTTAGAAGTTCGTAGGTCTTAATTTCGTCCGAAGGCGATTCTCTCCAAAGAATGTGCTGATAACAGCGCTCAGAAAGATTAATAAGTACCATTCTATAGAATTTAGCCATGTCAGCGGTAAAACAAATATCATACAGGCGAAAATTGAAAATAATTTTCAAAATGTCGTGATGTATTTTTCTACCTGTTAGCAATGTATCATTTAAAGACACTCCATTCGAAGTGACCGCCGACCCATCAAACACCACTCGCACGGGAGTGGTAGTGCTCGATGTTTTAACCACACAATGGTGTGGAATAATATACCTACTCGGCTCTGTGCCGGTATATAATTGCATGTGGCCCATCTGTTCATACTCGCGCATGAAGTCTATGTAGGGCACCTGCAAAGCGGGTGAGCGAGCGAAACGTCGCTCTAAGTGATGCAACCTACGCACGGCGTGGTTGTAAGAATCGCCGAGGGTGGCGCGATCAGGGTCCAATAGGATAGGTGATACATACCTACCGGTACGCTCCCTATAATGATGCTCAGAATATATTTCATCAGCTAGTTTATCAAGTGGGTTAATAGGGTTGTCGCACGGCGACTCCTCTATTTCCCAAAATGATTTGAGCTGGGAGTTGATGGTGTCACTATCATTGGTGTACGATACCAAATTGCAAGACGTTGCAATGTTAGTGATGCCATCAGAAGTACACGGTACTTCAATTTTTCCACACAGTACGAACCCGAAAATACTGCTGAGTGCAGTGGGTAGTGTAGGGCTAATAACTAGCTTATTTCCGTCATAAATCTCAGGGAATATGTCACCTGCAAGAATAATGTCCACAGGAGATTTTTTGTAGAAGAAGGGATCCGCTAACAAAAGATTTTTATACTGCATGGAAACTTCCTCGGAAATTTCCACCGTAGGTAAATCGGAAGTTATTTTATGCAAAATGATAGCATCAATTTTTAGAGTGGGATTATCGCAATGCCGCGGTTTAATAATGCATGACGTCATGCCAAAGTTCTTAACACTATTTCCACCTAAGCCCATAATATTAAACGGGCATTTTTGACGTGACAAACCTAGCCGTTCAAGACAATTCAAAGTTATGAAATTTGACTGAGCGCCTGAGTCGATAAGAACACGGCAAACTTGCGGATTACCGAACGAGTCAATAACATTAACTACAGCCGTACCTAGCAGTACTGTATAACAATTCATGTTGTTTACGCTGGACGAATGCGAAGTATTAGCATGAGTTGTGTGCGCATCTATAGACATAGACTCAGCGCTGCTATTGTGCGCGGGCACGGCTCGCGTAGCAGGTTTGATTTCCGAGTCTAAATGCAATAAAGCATGATGACGCTTATTACACGTAAAACACTTAAATTCACTTCGGCAACCGGCTGAAGAGTGATTTTGTTTAAGGCAGTTATGGCACAATTTCAAATGATCAGCACGGCTGACTCGTTGTGCGGGAGACAATTCACGGAATTGCACACAACGAAAAATCATGTGATTTTTGCCACAATGTGCACAGGAAACATTATCAATCTTTGACTGCGTTTGTGAATAAAATGCCTTCTTATTAAAGCTTTCACTCGACCTTTTAGGGTTAGGTATAGGATTTCTACTCAGCGAAACAGTTGGCGAGGAATAAGCCTGCGAATGTTCTAATATCTTTATTTGATTATGTACGTGAGACATTAACTGTTCATAAGTAGGTATAGTCGTTTGATCGAGACTTTGTTCGAATGTCTTTCTTGTGTTGGAGTCTAATCCCCTCAATGCTATATGACATAATACGTAGCTAGATAAGTGCTCGATATTTAACGCATTAATGGCACGATATGAGTGATCGAAAGTCTCAATAAAATTATTTAAATTAGCTGGAGACTCTGTTTTTAATGCGGGAAAGTTTAACATTTTATCGAGATATTTACCTACTAACATCCTATTGTCTTGATATTTATCAAGCAATGACTGCCACACCACTTCGTAATTACTAGACGTTATAGGTATACTTTTGACGATGCTAAGCGCGGAACCTTTTGTGCATGACAACAAATAATGAAATTTATCTATGTTTGATATACCGATTTGATTATGCACCAAAGAGCAAAATGTTTCATAAAATGTTGTGAAACTCTCAATATTTCCATCAAATGTGAACAGTTCTAATTTAGGTAAACGCGGTCGAATATCTACGCTTAGATTTTTATCTTTCGCACATGGAGGAACGTCCACCATTGTGCTAGCGTGTTTTGAAACAGATAACTTTACGCGAAAGAATAGGTTATCAAAGCTTTTTAAATCATTATCTGAGAATTGCGTTTCGGGATTTAAAGTTAATTGCAATTCAAAGATCTCCATACAAATGTTTTCGAATGAGTCGCGTAATGGTGTTATCTCAGAGGCACGCAAAAGGAACATATCTTTTACTGATGGATTATTATAAACCTCATTAGACAAATCAAATACTTGCTGCAATTGCGAATAAATACGCTGCTTTTTAGCGAGATTTCTATTAATTATTCGAGTGGTTTCCAACTCTTTTCTAGTGGGAACTTTGTCTTCAGTCATTATGAAGCAAGTTCCTCAATACGTAATAAAAAGAATGAATTTACGAAATTCAATAATATTTAAAGACAACAAGCACGGCTTGTAGATAAATTGAATTAAAAATGTTGCACGGCAACGTGTTTAATTCAAAATGGCGTCCTGCTAAGCTAACCAACGTGGAAAGTTTGAGATTCGTACTATGTTACTTATGATTTTCAAAAAGAAATTTTAAAGAATGACTATCCGGCTCGAAGGACCAAAATGTGGGGGAATGATAGGCGCTGGTAAAGGGTTAAAGTTTTAAATCGAAGGACCTTAATAAATATGAAAATATCTGTCCCAATTATGATTTTGGAATCGAAGATCTTTGCTCAATACACAAGGTAGAATGAATAAGACTGTCACCTACCTTTTCCACTCCAAACCATGCACTTCTACACATCGGTTGGTATGGTCTTCTGAGCAGCTCCTCAATCCAAAAATACGATCACAAATGGTTCAGCACTCGCGAGAACGTCTCACACAACAGATAAGTGATTGCACGGCAATATTAGATGCGTTAACTTGTCTATTCACGGAATAGTGTCCCAAAATTGTAAGGACGCGACCTTCGGTAGTCGATCACACAAGCAAACTGATGCGCCCGCGCAACAACGGGTGCAAGGACCTCTAATGTAGGTCATACCATCCACCGTTTTCAAAGCGACGGTAGTCGAAGAAAAAGCTGATGGCAATCAAATTCATCTACCCTATGTTTTAATATGAGCAAAGATCGAACACATATCATACATAGAAAAAACCCAGACCCGAGACAAATATCTGCAGAACATGCAAACATTTGTCCCGCGGCGAGAATCGAAGTAAAAAGTGATATATTTGAAGTCGGTTTATTTAAAAAAAAAATTATACTTGTTATTTTCCATAATGAAAATACATTTTTATTCTCAGACTACATTTAATGAAGTCTTAGATATATTTATATTCTAAAACTACATTAAATGCAGTCTGAATTATGTAACAGAATTTTACAGTTACACAGGTCTCAGAGGTTAACAGCCAAGTCCAAGCACATATGTAACTAAAGGGGTCAAAACAAAGTTTTGCAGACGTACAAACTTCATCGAATCAATTTCAAACAATAACAATTACAAAGTTGTAGCTTGCAGCCGACGTGTATTTATATTGTTGTACAACTAGTATGTCCCGTGACTTGTGGACCGCGTAGAGGTTTCTCCCCATACACCCTTTTAGGGGCTGAATTCCAAAAAATCATCTCTTAGTGCACTCCTTTACTATGCAAGGAACATATCCCCCAAATTAAAAGATTCTTGGACTTGCAGCTTAGGCTATGCGTTGATTGTTAGTCAGTTAGTCCCCAGAGAATCAATTTAAACTATGTTTAAAGAATTAGATATTATGATAGCTTCGTGCCAACGTTTATGAAAACTCAATGTACCTATGTCGGAAAAAATATCAATATGTACCTACAAAAAAAATTGCGACTACCCTGCGTTAACACTATAAATAAAGATAATCTCACTGTTCCTACCGTAAGGCTCAATAAAATTAGTCATTATTTTACAGACCTCGCAAACACGACGCTTTGTCGTCGCGCTTAGTCGCGAGCGTCTTCATATCTTGTTGTCGTGATTGTCGCCGTGTGTGCGGAGCTTTGAACAAAATGTATGAAAATTGTCCCCCGCTGCTTATCGTAGCGTCTAATTGCTGACGCTTGTCGTCCAATGTGCGTAGGCTGTTAGGGTAATGTGTACGTTTATTTAAAACAGAATCCCAAATTACGCTCTTAATTTATCTGTGAATATATTCTAAAAGTTGACGATTCAAAGTGTTCGTAAGTTAAGGTTCTTGAATAAATAATTTTTGAAGTTTGAAGTTAGTCAGTCAGTCAGCTTCAAAACAGTTTAATATATTTATATTCTGTATTGTTGTGAGAATGGAATTATAACTTCAACAGTTTATAACTAAAGCTAACGTAAGTAACTTCCAGTGGAGACGTTTTAGAAACTTTGAGAGAGATAGTATTGACTAGGCAATTTTGTAAGATACCTAGTCGCAAAATGACTACCTGCATTGCTTGTAGCCCATTTCTTGTAATGTCTAAATCTCAAAAATAAACTATATAATGTACACCAGAAAAAAAAACAATTAAGAAAGATTTAATAGGCGGTCTTATCGGTAAAAGCGACAATCTATCTCTTCCAGACAACCTTTGGATGGACAGGATAACACGATAAATAAAACAAAATATGGCATCATGGTTTGGGTGTGAAAAAATACCTTGTCCACATCTTACCGACTACAAAGTTTGCGCTATCTATATTTTTGTATGAAAATGGAGCAGTGCCCCCTAGCGGCAAGTTTAGTATTCTAATAGTGTTACCTAGTATTCGTTGAAAAGCTCCCAAAGATTTGGAGAGATCGCAGAATAACCAAAGTAACGAAGGTTCGATTGATGAGAAGTCTGGGTGCTTACCACCGAGCCAAATCGAGAACGGGATTAGAATTGGATTTATGTCACTCGAAAGTCAAGTCACATCCTCACAAATACATATTTTTTATTATGTGTATTGTAAATTTTCGACCTGTAAATAACGTGAGCAATACTCGAAAATTATTACCATTAATTATATTTTCTTTGTTTAGATAAAATTTCGTAATATTTCATATTTTATTTAAAAATAGATAACTCAACGTTATTATAATTATCCGCCATTGAAAGGTGTCCCGCAAGATTTAACGTCAAGAGGGAAAGATTGTTGTTTGTCTTGCAAACGCACAACAGCATATTTCAGTATTTATCTAAATTTGTACCTCGGAATTAAGTTTTTATAATAGGTAGCAATTCCAGTGAATATTAATAACTGATAATTTGTATGTACCTACCTACTTAGATAATTATTTATTAATTTAGCGCACAAGCACATAGTTATGTACCAAAATAATGTTTGGTTTTGACTCAGACTACCTCCTAATTTTTGGACCTAGTTTTTTCAAACTTAATCATGATTAAAATCCTCGATCGCTAAAAAGTTACTTTCACAAAACTGTAAAAGCTCGATAGTAAACTCGATCAATTTCAAATTTATTGACGTCAACAGTGTCAAAAACAGACAAGTCTATCCTAATCTCAATTCAAATTCCGCAAGTTATCATTTTTTGTATGAGTACGAGGCAGGCTTTCAATACTACCAAATGACAGAAGTCAAATCCTAATCCTGTTCTCGATTTGGCTCGGTGGTAAGCACCCTGGTCTTTCCTATCTTCCTTTATGGGGCTGAGACATGGACATTGAGACTAAAAGAACGGAGGAAGATCGACGCATTGGAATTTTGGTACTGGAGACGGCTCCTGAGGATTCCCTGGACAGCACACCGCACTAATGAGTCGATTCTACAAGAACTTAAGATTAAAGAATGGTTATCGACGACTGTTCAAGTACGAATACTTAAGTTCTTTGGACATGTAACCCGCAACGAACACTCAATGGAACGTCTGGTAGTGCATGGCAAGATGAAGGGCCAAAGATCACGAAGCCACTCTCCCACGCGATGGTCAGACCTAATCAAATCTATTACACAAACCTCTATGACTGAATGTTCCCGTCAAGCTACTAATAGAACTCACGAAGCAAATTGCAAGAGCCGCCATTCAAACTCGTCCTCCATAACCACAACCACACTGACAAGACTAAGAAGAAAGTAGAAGTTGGCTTTTCTGGGGGTGCCAGTCGGTTGACGACCAGTCGAGCTTTCATCAAGTGCCAGACTGGAGAGAGGCAGCACGAGACAGAAGCCGGTGGCGTTCTATTGTGTCAATTTCTATTGAGGCCAACACTCGCTTCGGGGTCGATGCACCAGGATAGTACGTAAGTAATAATAATAATAATAATAATAATCCTGGACGTTATCACACAGCATCATGTAGCCCCAAACTAAGCAGAGCTTGTATTATGGGAACCACATGATTGATATACTACATAGATACATTTTTTTTAGTAAACATTGTAGCAACGTATGTTTTTCGCACTCAAGCCACTGCTAGAATACGTTTCAGTAAGACACACCACGAACGCTTCTATGTCTACTTTAAACCTAAAATATCACCTTTATCCCGGCTTTGAAACTCGAGACAGGTATTTTGTTTGTTAGCTAAAAATAAACTTGAGTATGTAAATATGTGCGCCAAAGAGTTTCAGCGAGACATGCCCACGCCTCGCTTACGTCACATTGACTTTAGGGCATTATCATTTTAAAGTGTGGAGAAGATTGCTTTGTTGATTTCAGCAGATCATTTGTTATGCCTTTGCATCTAGAGTTTAGGCCATAATACTACTAGCCTTTTTAAACCTTTGAACTTAGGCTGGAGAATTTATATAGCGTCAAATACCTAACTTTAAGTGACAGTACGAGACGCTGTAACAACTAGAACATGATTTCTAGATAGAGTAAGGAGCTTAAGTTATAATCGATTGCCATCATGGATAACTATCTTCCGCGGCCGGTTCCACTTGCGTGGTACTTAAAAGTAGCCTATGTGTTAATCCAGGTCACAAAATGATTTGATTGCAAGTCTCATACTTATCGCTTCACGACCACGACTTCATGCCCGAAGAAAGAAAGCAGCTTCGAGACACGCAGTGTTTTCAGCAGTCAACCCTCCGCCTTTCCTTGGTCATCCTATAGCTCATCCTAAGAAGTTATCTTAGGATGTGAGTGGCTTTTCAGTCGATAAACCATTAAAGAGGCCTTCGTATAGCCTAAACCTAACTTGCATAAACTAAAACAAGTATATGAAAAAGTATCACTAACGCTAAACAACAAAACGCACAAGGGAAATTGAAACATAAAGTAATCCAATCTATTTTATCAAGTGACGAACTCCGTGGTGCACCATAGTGATATGAAACACTATGTTCATAGTAACAAAGTTCAAATTCTAACTACTGGAGGTTGCATTCAAAGTGAAACTGTTAAAAGGGTGTCTTGTGTTCTGTTCTTTCTGAATGTTGTGACGTGTTTGCCCTTTGATGTACAGAATGTGGGAGTTTTCTTGGAAATAATGCAAGATAATAAACATTTATTGCCTTATTTCGCTCTTGATAAGGTCATAAGAGTGCTTAGTTATGATGAGAGTGAGCGTAGCAGGTATTACCTAGATACCACGAATTCTGAGACTCATAGTCGGTTCTGGCCTAGCTCTAAGCGATAAGACCGCCCATTGTACTTTCAGTATAAGTTATTGTTTGTTTTGTATTTTATGTTTAAGTTGGTGTGAGTACAATAAAGAGTTATCTATCTATCTATCTATCTGGCCTAGCGGGTAAGAAGTTACCAAGAATTTGAAAAGTGATGCCACGAATTTTGAGAGTTGTCGCCTAGCGGGTAGGAAGTTACCGAGAATTTGAAAAGTCATGGCCTGGACTACCAACCATGAGGTATAGGATATATTAAATTACCTTATCATCAAAAACTATGAGAACTTTATTCCGAGAAAATTTGAAAACTTGATTAAATTCGATTATGACATAACGTGTCTTAGTTATTCCGGATGCAAGTACTAGGTATGGATACACTTGCTTTTAACGGTAAAGAAAACATCGTTAGCAAACGCGTTGCTTCGAAATCTCCACCAGTATTCAGTATTGACCTTAATCTTCCCAGTGGATACAACTACTGAGAGGACGACCGTGCCTACTTAGTAGTTAGTACCTACTTACTATGGAATTTTTATATTCTTGAACGCAAAATTGTTTTAAAGAAATCTTTTTAATTAGAAAATAAAGAAACAGTTACTTTACCTTGGAATTTGTTGAAAAAGTTGAAGAAGCTCGAAAAGTGCACAAACTTGGAGGAAGGCTGATAAAGATTTAATTTTATTTTCGCTACATTTTGGTCAACTTTAATAATTTAAGTTATTATGGCTTTGTAATTAATTACAGTAGGCACATTTTTTTAGCTTCACCAATTTATAATATATCATTGGTTGTTGTAGTCTAATGGCGGCGTGCAACGGAAACCAAATCAACAAAATATTTTTCTACTTGATTATTAATCGAGTCGGTGTGTAAAACTAAAGAAAATGTTAATGTCATTTATAAAATATAATACATTTTATGGGATACGTTCGGTTTTGACGCAATTGGTACGGGTTCTCGGCATTCTCCTTTAAACTGATCTTTTAATTGATAATTTATGATAATTATAATGATATGATACCAAAATGATAATGAGACGCGCGGTTTGATATAATTCCGATCGCGAACTGAATGGTGACTGGCGTTAAGTGCAAAGTTAGCACATTACATGCAGTTTAAGTGCTCGTACAGTAGAAAAAAAATAGAAAAGAGAAAGATTTCGTTAGGGAAAATGTATATACTGTACCTAGGTACTGATATTAAAATGCTAATTGTGTGTATTTATGTTTGTTCTCACTCAACTCTAAATCTAACGGCTGAACGGATTCGGAATCGTACGATGTTTTGAACGAATTGAACCCTCAACCTCTTGCGTTTCAATCGGTTCTTTGCGTCAACGAGATAGATAACATTACCAATATCTGCTGCTCCAGGGTCGCCGACTAAGATGATCACAAAACTTTTCTTATTTGTGACCGCGGCCATTCCACTTATTAGCAAACTAGGGCCTATAATTTCTGGAATTATTACTTTTCTGTTTACAAACAGACAAAGTCGGTGAATCAAGGTTTAACCCTCGTTTATTACTGGGTAGTAATAGTTAATGAGCCAAGTTCTATCACCCGTTTAGTATTGGTACTTTTTTTGAAATAAATATCTGCACTAGAATCTAGAAATTTTCTTTTGGGTAGATACTTTTCTTTAGGAGTTTCGTGGAGTTACGTTTTGTTTAAACATGACGTGGCTTACTTCTGTGTTTTGAGTAGACAACCTTTTGGCAACTGCTTGGATAAAATACCGATTAGTGGCATTTTGATGAAGATGTTGGCTCGGCCTTTTTTGGTCATTTTAAGACATGTCGTATTCTTTTTTAGGTGACCTAAAACTGACACCAAAGTTTGTCACTAACTCATACGGCCACATAAAGAAGAACGTTTTTTTTAATGCTTTTGACTGTGGCTTTGCTCGTGGTAATGTACATTTTGCCAAATGTTTTGTTTGATGTCATCCGCATTAGTACTTTTTTCTGGATGAAAGGTACCATATCCGGTATATCCTTTTTAGGGTTTCGTACCCAAAGGATAAAAACGGGATCCTATTAGTAAGACTCCAATGTCCGTCTGTGTGTCTGTCACCTGGCCGTATCTCCCGTGATATTTCACAAGTGATGAATTTTTGTTGCCACTATAACAACAAATAGCAAGAACAAGAAAAACAGAATTAAATAAATGTTTAAGGTGGGCTCCCATACAACTGTACGGAACCCTTAGTACGCGAGACCAATTAGCACTTATTTGTACTCCTGACAACGCGTATGCGAACTCACTTACTCATTTAGAAATTAAAAAGTTAGGAGATTAAGAATTAAAAAATTAAGTCTAACACACTATAGCCGAAATTACGCGACGTAAGTTCGGCATGATAACGCCTGCAATGCTATTTGAATTACAGATGACACATTATGCTGAAATTACGTTGCGTTTTGGCATACAGCCGAACTTGTAAAAATCTGCTGCGGAACTTGCGTCGCGTAATTTTCGGCATAGTGTGTGTAGACACTTACACATACTAATTTCTTATTCTTAATCGCTTGCGGTACCACGCAAGCAAAACCGTGAGTGGAATCCAGTGTTAGAATATTACAAGTGGCATAGAGAATTCGATCCCAACATACTTTGACCTTCTAACTTCGCACTTGGCTACATTACCAGTTATTTGATCAGGGATTGAAAAAGTTTTGGGTAAGGGATGTTAGGGTTGAACCTCAGAGCGGAAAACAAAAAGCAAACAAATATCATCACAAACCCCATTATGGATATCTTCAGATAAATACATTGCTCAATAAGTTGTCATCATCATCAACCTATAGCAGTCCACTGCTGGGCATAGGCCTCCTCTAATGAGCGCCATTGCGCCCTGTTCTGAGCTCGACGCATCCAGCTTCTACCAGCAGCCTTTCTCAGATCGTCAATCCACCTGGCCGGAGGGCGTCCTGACGTTTGCAGAGCCGTGGTCTCCACTCAAGAACTCTTTTACCCCAGCGGTTATCGGTTCTTCGGCAGTACAATAAGTTCGGCTCAAGTACGAAGAATGTTGGTGAAGTGTCCCGTTCATTATGTTACCACTTGACCGTCTATGGCCTGAATTCACGAGTTATTTAAACTAAGGTGGTCGTTACTCAAGGCTTGAGACACAATCAACTTTGCATTTGAGTCACAAGTACAGACTTTATGAAAGCTTTGATTACAAATCTCAGTTCAGATTACTATTTAAGTACTACTCAGGAATAAAAATAATCATGAATAATCATGATTTATTAGTAAATAAATATTTATTATTTAAATATTGGTTGGTACTAAATAATAAATAATGCTGGACACTTTAACACAGCATCACGTAGCCCCAAACTAAGCAGAGCTTAAGCTACATAAATACATTTTTTTTTGTAAATAAATACTTATGATACATAGAAAACACCCAGACCTGAGAGAAATATCAGCAAATAATGCAAACATTTGTCCCGCGGCGGGAATCGAACCCGCAACTTTCTGCTTCTCAGGCGGACCTTCACCCACTGCGCCACAGAGGCCGTCAAATACTCATCATCAATATCATTATCATCAGCCTGTAGCAAACCACCTCAATATGGGCCTCCCCTAATGAGCGCAATGGCACTCATTAGCTAAGACTTCTCATGATCATCTGCCTGTAGCAGTCCACTGCTGGGCATGCTGGGCATAAACCTTCCCTAGTGAGTGCTATTATTACTACTCATAATCATCTAAAAATATAAATACCTTTGTGCAAGGATATACTAGAACTAGAAGGTAGTCAAAGGCAGAACTTGGCCCTTTACAGTTCATGGTGCAAGCTCATATTGACATCAAAAATCTAAACAAGTAAAGACTAATAGTTTAATAGTACTACCTACATACAAATTTTTACCTACATACAAGTTTAAAGGCCTCTTAGACCACGAGGTAATAAGTCTGTCTTAGTAGTCGAACGCCCGAACACTGAAACGCTTCTTAAATTCTAACAGACTCTTAAATACACAACGCCACTTATCATCATTGAGACCGTGATTAGCTGAGCAAGCATCAAATTCTCCTTTAAGTGTGTTTTCAATTACATTTTCCATTATTTTGGTCAGAAAGTTTAGTTTTACGCAGAAATCAAGACTTGATTTGTTCAATTTAATTAGATCAAGACTAATTTTGAGAAAGTGATGGTAACGAAACGTAAAATTAAACGTTATACATGTTTCATCACTAGTCAAGTTATTCAAAACCCAAAATCAAGAAGAAACACCTGATGATTATTTACAACAGCCTAGGTATACCTACCAGTCCTTCTTGCGTCGCCACGCCATAGGTTGCGCTGCGGCCCGTCTCGGGCCTCGGTGGTCGGCTTGCAGGGCAGCTGTGGCAATAATAGGCTGCTCTGTGCCGAAGCCAGCCGGCCGGCAAGGAATAAGAAGAAGGTATGGTGAAATATCGAACCTCTCAGATTTGATGGATACCTAAAATATTTATGGAGACGTCAAACGTCTAATCATCCTTTCAGTATACTGTTTGGAACATAGGTGGTCACTTAAGTGGGACTTAAATCTGACATCCTTTTTTAAGTTGTGATCTAATTATAGTTTCGGTGCAGGCGCGCGGCGTCTCAAACATTTAGGACCTCAAAAAAATTTAAGTAGCGTTTCAGTATTCGGGGGTTTCTGTCTTACACTTAGCGTAGTATAATAAGAGTAAGCCACTAAGCCGGTCTTAGGCTTGACATTTATTCAGTAAGACAGTCTTACTAAGACAGACTGAATACCGCGTGGTCTAATGAGCCTATTACTTAAACTGAAATATGTATGTAGTAAAACCGTTTCAGACTATTTAACCCTTTGAAATAAGACTGCAATAGACTGTATCGAAGCCAGTGTGGATAAAGGTTAAAGGTTGCGAGTTAGCACGCTATACATAGATACACAACAGTCACTTATCGACCTTAGGCCCAGGTCACACATATCGGGCAAGGACATGGCGCGGACATGGCGCGGACGTGGCACGGACGTGGCGAGGACATGGCACGGGCATGGCGCGGACATGGCTCGGACAAGACGCAGAAATGACGTGACAGAGGCACAAGTGTAGTGCAGTCTGTTGTCCGGTATCGATGTGTCAGCATGTCATCCTCAGAAGACGAAGATGCTCTTGCTCTCGTGCATACAATTAATAAATATACAGATCAGGGCCCGTACAACCCCGATTTCGAGTTAGTTGCTTCGAAAGTGAAACCCCTTCATTGGGTTATACAGTTGACGGGATTACCCTTTCGTTTGGGTATTCTCCTCCTAACACAAGCGAAAGTGTAACCCGTTCCTTTTGGTTTTCAGTCGATAGGGTTAACCTCTTATGAGGTTAAACGAATGAATGGAGTTACCTCTTGATAGGTTTTTTTGAATGTTACACAATGGTTATCATTACGCCTGACACTGGGTGGGGGAATTTAGATTTTGACTCTTGATTTATGTCGTCAATCATTAAGTTCGGATCGCTTTATTTGGTTGAAGGAAGAGCGTCACTGCATTAAAGAAAAGTTTTGAAAACATAAGGAAAGTGCTGTGTTTCAGTCAGTTTTCATTGGTCATCATCGCAGAGTATGCGTTATCAATGATAACGCATACTCTCGTATATGATAACTTATCATATACGAGACCCGCAGTCAACATATTAAAAAGAAAAAAAATGGTGTTTCAGTTTTCATAAGTCATCAGTTATGTCATGACTGAGGCCCGCAGCCAACATGTTAAAAAGAAAAAAATGTGTTTCAGTCAGTTTTCATAGGGCATCATCGCAGAGTACTCTGCGTAGCGGTATTTTTTATTTTTATTGTATTTATTAGGCAAAGCCGACAGTACACATAATGAGTATTTTGTAAAGCGTTATGTCCGAGACCCGCAGTCAACGTGTTAAAAAGAAAAATATGACCTCTAAACTATTTTGAATAATCATTTTGGATTGTCACTGTCACTGTCACTCTAAAACTCAAACTCAAAACTCAACTCAAAGCTCCACTCGAAACTCATTCTACAAATTCATCTATAAATGGTTATATCTCAGGAACTACTCATCCTAAACTAGCCGTTAATTGCTCAAAAGATAGCTATTGACAAGATCTTTATTTTCAATGACATATGTCAAACTTGAATTTGCCATATCTCGAGAAGTACTCATCCTAGACTTGCCGTTACTAGCTCAAATGATAGCTACTAATAAAATCTTAATTTTCGATGACAGCTGTCAAACTAAAAACTGTCATCGAAAATTAAGATCTTAACAATAGCTATCATGTAAGCTAGTAACGGCAAGTAAAGGATGAGTAGTTCTTGAGATATGGTTGATTTAAGTTTGACAGCTGTCATCGAAAATTAAGTTCATGTCAATAGCAATCATTTGCGCCAGTAAAAGCAAGTCTAGGATGAGTAGTTCTCGAGATATGGTTGATTTAAGTTTGACAGCTGTCATCGAAAATTAAGGTCTTGTCAATAGCTATCATTTGAGCTAGTAAAAGCAAGTCTAAGATAAGTAGTTCTCGAGATATGGTCGATTTAAGTTTGACAGCTGTCATCGAAAATTAAGTTCATGTCAATAGCAATCATTTGAGCTAGTAAAAGCAAGTCTAGGATGAGTAGTTCTCGAAATATGGTCGATTTAAGTTTGACAGCTGTCATTGAAAATTAAGGTCTTGTCAATAGCTATCATTTGAGCTACTAAAGGCAAGTCTAAGATGAGTAGTTATCGAGATATGGTTGATTTAAGTTTGACAGCTGTCATCGAAAATTAAGGTATTGTCAATAGCTATCATTTGAGCTAGTAAAAGCAAGTCTAAGATAAGTAGTTCTCGAGATATGGTCGATTTAAGTTTGACAGCTGTCATCGAAAATGAAGTTCATGTCAATAGCAATCATTTTAGCTTGTAAAAGCAAGTCTAGGATGAGTAGTTCTCGAGCTATGGTCGATTTAAGTTTGACAGCTGTCATTGAAAATTAAGGTCTTGTCAATAGCTATCATTTGAGCTACTAAAGGCAAGTCTAAGATGAGTAGTTATCGAGATATGGTTGATTTAAGTTTGACAGCTGTCATCGAAAATTAAGGTCTTGTCAATAGCTATCATTTGAGCTAGTAAAGGCAAGTCTAAGATGAGTAGTTCTCGAGATATGGTCGATTTAAGTTTGACAGCTGTCATCGAAAATTAAGGTCTTGTCAATAGCTATCATTTGAGCTAGTAAAAGCAAGTCTAAGATAAGTAGTTCTCGAGATATGGTCGATTTAAGTTTGACAGCTGTCATCGAAAATTAAGTTCATGTCAATAGCAATCATTTGAGCTAGTAAAGGCAAGTCTATGATAAGTAGTTCTCGAGATATGGTCGATTTAAGTTTGACAGCTGTCATTGAAAATTTATTCCAATTTTATTATAATATAATTATTATTGCGTAAAATAAACAATTAGTAGTCTGCATTTCCACCCTTAATGCTTAGAACACAATTACCGCAATTATTTTTAATCTTTTGACCGAAATTCTTTTCTCCATTATCTCCTATAACCCACTTATAACCCGTGTTACAATGTTAAAAAGGGTAACCCTAAGGAATGGGTTTTGGAATAATACCAAAACCCAATACTATTGACAACCCTCATGATCAGATAACCTAATCAAAAGGGTTTTGAATTGTTTAACCTATCAAATAATAGTGTAAACCATACGGAGAGGGTTAACTAAACTTTTGGAAAAACCCTGCCGAAAACCTCTTCATCGGGTTACCAAATCGGGCCCTGATACAGTTGAAGAAAATACACGCAAACGAATTTGCACAAGGATCAGCTAGTATTACCATGGGTATTACATAAAAAAATCTTAATACCGGTTTAGTTTAATCTCTTTCCGATTTCCAGCCACAATTTATCTTGAACATTTCAGTTACAATAATGGAACGACAATGATCATAAAGCGTTGCATATTTTACAATCAATTCAAAAAATTCAATATTAAATTCGATATCGTCATTCGTCACGCATTTTTACATCACTAACAGACGTATGTCGCAAGCAAGTACATACTACGAACTGGCGGCCATCTGACGCCCATCTGGCGGCGATCGGGCGCGGGCGCCGAAATGGCGCGTCATACGTCCGATCAACGACATACCGTGTGTCCTAAATTGTGCTTTATTACCATGCATTTTGTATGAAATTTGAATGGAATAGGAAACCGCCTGTGCCATGTCTGCGCCATGTCCGTGCCCGATGAATGTGACCTCGTCGGACGCAGACAAGGCACTGGCGGTTTCTTATTCCATTCAAATTTCATACAAAATGCATGGAAATAAAGCACAATTTAGGACACACGGTATGTCGTTGATCGGACGTGCTTATGACGCGAAGTCGTCCGAGCTAAATTGTGCTTTATTTCCATGAATTTTGTATTAAATTTGAATGGAATAGGAAAGCGCCCGTGCCATGCCCGCGCCAGGTCAGACAGGTGAGGCTTACGCCTTAGTCGCGTAGTGGCGAAAAACCTGCCTATGGCGCAGAAGGTTCGGGTCAATTAAAAATTATAATATTTTTATGTTTTTATTATTTGTTAAAGTATGATGATTACAAAATGATTATTACTGATCTTCATATAATTTGTATGTATGTACAACAACAAAAATCGGCCAAGTGCGGATTTTTTTCTTTATTTATGGAATAAGGCATTCTTTCTTGCCAAATTTCGGTAATATCAGAACATACAAACATTTGTCCCGCAACAGGAATGGAATCCGCTACCTTCTGCATCTCAGGCGAATGTTAGCCAACTGCACCACAGCGGTTGTCAAAGTTAGGAGAGTATACATAGCCGTGACACACAATGATTGTCTCTTGTATGTGGGCAGTGGGGAGTGGGTTCTGGGGAGTGAGCAGTGGGTGGCGCATATTTAGGTAATAAATAATAAATAAAAAGAAAAATATATTAGCAGATCATACAAAGTTTAAAGTCGCTCAGCGAGCTATGGAACGAGCTATGCTCGGGGTTTCTCTGAAGGATAAAATCCGTAACGAGTTTATCCGACATAGAACTAAAGTTGTCGACATAGCTCAGAGAATTAGCAAACTGAAGTGGCAGTGGGCTGGCCATATCTGCCGAAGAACCGATAACCGTTGGGGTAAACGAGTTCTTGAGTGGAGACCGCGGCTCGGCAAACGTAGTGTAGGACGCCCTCCGGCCAGGTGGGGTGACGATCTGCGAAAGGCTGCTGGTAGAAGCTGGATGCGTCGAGCTCAGGACAGGGCGCAATGGCGCTCATTAGGGGAGGCCTATGTCCAGCAGTGGACTGCTATAGGCTGATGATGATGATGATGATGATGATACAAACCTTCTCACAAGAGAATGGAACCCACACATCTTGCATCTCAGTCGGATCTTCACTCATGGAGCCAACGCGGTCGGCAATGTAACGTAAACTATGTTTACCATGCTGTCTGTATTTATGTATTTGCTGATTCAAGTCAAACTCAAACAATCTTATACAGGGTGGGGCAAAATGTTACCTCATTGAGGGCAGCCATCTTTTCTTTTGTAGTTATATGGTTTTGTTCTTATAAAACTATAGATTTATAATGAAAGAAAAAATAATTGCATATTCGGAATTAAAAAAAAAATACAGTCGGCCTAGAAAAAATTACATTCTAAAATCCGGAAAATGCAATTGTTTTTTCCTTCAAATTAAACCTATAGTTTTCTAAGAACAAAACTTCTAATTACCAAAGAAAAGGTACTTACCTAGCTGTTTTCAATGAGGTATAATTTTGCCCCGCCCTGTACAACGTTAGGGGGAGGCCATTATCCACCGCAAACACGCAACTAGGTGATTCTATTACGCATCGGTGGAGTCGATGGTGGATCATCTGTGGTATATCAGATACAGGGGTAGAGACTGAATATCATTTAAGGAAGCAATACAAAATATTGTATGCTATTGCAAAAAGCATCGACCTCGAATTGCTACATGTTACAGACGAAGATCATGATTTCTATATCCATAACCCACTCTATCCTTCATCGACCTCCATCTTTGGAATCCAGCTGACCTGCCCGTGTTGCACCCTGCTAACAATCGGGGCTGTGGCAGCAGTAGAATGCGGCATAGCACAGCCTGACATCTAAATTCCCTGACCGCCGACCGACGCGATCCCCAACCCACATGCCCAGCGTGGGGATTATGGGCATATACCCTTATACTGCTATATATAGGATGGTGATTATGATTTAAAGCTTGTGGGAAACAATGTAAGTGTAATGTCGCATAAGGTTGACAAAAAAGAGACCAATACCTATTAGTATAATACATACCACTATTATATTGCAGTTGGGTAGAAACAACTTCGAGAAGGAGGCCAAGAGGAGGATTCAGCTGGGTTGGGCAGCATTTGGAAAACTACGTCGAGTTTTCTCGTCACCCATACCGCAATGTTTGAAAACAAAAGTTTTCAATCAGTGCGTCCTACCCGTCATGACATACGGAGCCGAAACGTGGACACTGACAGTATGGCTAGTCCACCAGTTTAAAGTCGCTCAGCGAGCTATGGAACGAGCTATGCTCGGGGTTTCTCTGTAGGATAAAATCCGTAACGAGTTTATCCGACATAGAACTAAAGTTGTCGACATAGCTCAGAGAATTAGCAAGCTGAAGTGGCAGTGGGCTGGCCATATCTGCCGAAGAACCGATAACCGTTGGGGTAAACGAGTTCTTGAGTGGAGACCGCGGCTCGGCAAACGTAGTGTAGGACGCCCTCCGGCCAGGTGGAGTGACGATCTGCTGTCGGCTGCTGGTAGAAGCTGTATGCGTCGAGCTCAGGACAGGGTGCAATGGCGCTCATTAGGGGAGGCCTATGTCCAGCAGTCGACTGCTACAGGCTGATGATGATGATGATGATACCACTATTTACACGATCTATTTATTAATTTCATTGTTCTGTAACATTCAAAGACAACGACTGAACGTTTGAACCAGCATCTTATAAAATACTAGCGGCCCGTCCCGGCTTCGCACGGGTGGACATAAGACTTTTTTTTATATTTTTACATAATATAGCCTATATTACTCAGGGTGAATGTAGCTTTCCAATGATGAAAGAATTTTTGAAATCGGCACAGTAGTTTTTAAGTTTATTCATATTCAATACACACACAAAAAAAATACAAATTTTTCCTCTTTATAATATTAATAGTTAGTGTAGATGAAATTGTGCTCAATGATGTTACAAGACACAAAGCAAGTAAACAATGGCGTATCTTTTAATCTTACAAAGTATTTCCAACATCCGATCGTTGCTCGAACATGTTTGTTCGTTTCAATTAGCAAAAAGGCTCAACCCTTGCCCCAGGAGGGAAAACAACGGAAATGCGACCAACTCAATTATGTACGAACAATTTGTAGGCATTTTATTTGAAATCTTCTTTGTTTGAGCTAATGACTCTAGAGTTAGCCAGTGTCAGAGTTTTTAGGCCGCCCGAAGGCCTCCGCGACTGTAAAAGCCGGGCCTAAATTCCGTGCCGACTGAAGCACAGGAGAGTGATGAACGGAGAGAGTGGGGGGGAGGCATTTGCTCAGCAGTGGGATATTAAGGGTTCATTACAATAAAAATAATAATTTACTCTTGGACTCGGCACGCATCGTGAGGAGGTTACTCTCTCCGCAGCCCGTCGACCGTTTGAGGCCTGCCCCGCGGTCGGTGGTCCACCATTTTGGATATATTTTTACTGTCATGTGTTTTTATTTTATTTTTGTACATAGTAGATTAATAATATTTTAACTTTGTATTAAAAAATGTATTTTTGTTGAGTTTTAAGATGAATAAAGTGGTATAATAAAAACATAGAAACGCGCACATCCTTATCAACGGCAAATATCTAACCTTTCAAACTATCTCTCCAAACAATCACGTAGATCCTTGGCTTTGTAAGAAAACTAACAAACAAAAACATTTTCGCATTACGTACTCGTATAGTAATACAACTACAGATTCGTAATTTTTTTCAGCTTGTTTGAACGTGAACATTTAGCAACAACATGGCGTGCGGGTACAGACTTACAAAATGTTGCATGCAATGTAACACACAATGAAAGAATTTGCCGTCCACATTGTCATAGATTGTAACAGAATTCCGATAGTGAGGACGTCTTGCGCGCAAGAACTGTCCACACTACGCGCGCAATTATAGCATTTTTGCGTACATGCTCGGTCCGTGCGCGCGCTGTGTTCACACTTATGAAAAAGTGATGCTTCTTATTTTTTAAACCACTAAGTTAGTAAACAGGCATACGGTCCTTCTGATGGTGAGCGGTTCCCGTAGCCAGTGGAAGCCTATAACATCAAGAGGTATTAAATGCGCTACCCTTTTAAACATTTTAAAACGCCCTTTTTAAAACGTCGGCAAGGAGACCATTCCAAGCTGGATTGTTCGCGGAACTAAATTTCTCTGGAACCCGACAGTGCGAGAAGATATAGGTGGCTCCTTTCATGTTACATTGCATGTTACGTTACAGCAGTCTGTATCCGCCTTAACGCGTATCATTACGTACACATATACGTGAATGCATAAACGTATGAACATCACGTAAGGACGATATGTTTTCTCATTAGGCTCTATCTGCGTTGAAAAAACTATTATGAAGATCAGAAAATATTTGAGCTTTATTTCGTTTTTCTTTTTAATCATGTGGTGATATTTACTCAAAGGATTTCTTCTTTAGTAAATGAAAAATATCTAAAATAGAAATGCTATTTCTATGTCTCAACGATCTCGTTGGCGTAAAGGGCGAGAGACTCAAGAGATGTGAGTTCGATTCTCGCTGCGGGACAAATATTTGCATTAACTGGATATTATTTTGCGGTTCTGGGTTACACTCATTCGTCTCAAACTATGATACCCACGGGTATCATATCGTACTCGTAGTTTCTGATATCTTCGAAAACGGAGATAATCCTAGTGTAGAGTCAAGGGTGTTAAATCACATAACGTGGTATTTGAGTAACCTAAGTGGTGACGTGACGCCTGACAGGCCTCGGTTGAATATAAGTATAATACGCGATCTACATAAATTAATGACTGTAGCCTATTTGTGTTAATATGAATATTGAGGTATCAAATAAAACGATTTTGTATATTCTAATTTTAACTATTATTTAATTACAGACATTTCAAAATTAGCTCTCGTATTATTAGAAAAAACGCCATGAGATGAAGATTTGGTTATAAAAAAAATAAAATCAACACTCTTATTGATAAAAACATCTTAGTATTGACTTGAATAATCTCATAAAATAACATAAATTTCTTATCAAATTTGTAATTATAAAACTGACAGTGGGTATACTTCACTAATTTTTATTGACACTCAGGACACAACTGTTTCGCGCACTGCAGGCATACATACTTTTTACACCAAACACATTGGTCAAAAGACTTCCGGTCTCACTTAGGTGGACCGGTGGCACATTTATTTCGCCTCTTTTGCGTGATTTGCGTGTTTTGCTGCTCAGGTGGCAAATCTAAGTCCAAAATTCATCTGATGTTCGACCTCATTTCAAGTGGCATTCGTGAGTTATAAACTCTGCACTGCATGTGCTGTAAAACCATGCCTTTGGCCAAAGTTTTAATAGAAACCCCCTATACCAATGGTTCTACCTCCGTCAGCTTTATACGCAACACGTACGGAGCACGTTCACCGCCGTACTATGCCCAATATGAGATAAAAGATCACCATGGGCCATCTTCGTGTACGGTGACTGCAGGTGTAGACTGAACATTTCTTAGCAATTTTATCAATCTCGTCCACTCCTTGGTGGGATTGTAATATGCAATCATTTCAGACTAAGAACTACTATATTCTTCACACTCCGACCATTCTTCGATTTGTTGATCGACATTTGAACTGGTTCCCGGTTTAACTTGTCTACTTGTACTTGGTGCCACTCATCGGCACCATTGGTGATCTCTGCTACAGTACTCTTTCTAGATGCTTCTGTATCATCTATCCTTTATGTTTGCAGACACACGTCATAATATACTACAAAAAACAATTTATCAGCACTAACAAAAAAGTGTAAATACGCATAACTCACTGAATTCGCTCTCGCCAACACTATTAACTCTGTCCACGGCGTGGGCGCAACCAAACTCGAAGCTATTGGGACGCACAAACCCGAGCAACACGGGGAAAGGGGTGAAATAACGTTTTGTTAGTGCTATAGGGCCTGTGAGGCCAGACGTCACCAGTTAGAGGTTAATAAAATAATTGAAGACTGGTGCACGGTATCACACAACATAACCTCCCAAACTAAGCAGAGCATGTAACAAGAACCACATAACTGATTGATAATACTACATATTATATACCTATATTTATTAGGGTTTCGTACCCAAAGGGTAAACACGGCACCCTATTACTAAGACTTCACTGTCTGTCTGTCTGTCAGAAGGCTGTCTCATGAACTGTTGATAGCTAGACAGTGGACATTTTCACAGATGATGAATTTCTGTTGCCGCTATAACAACAAATACTAAAAACATAATAAAATAAATATATAGGTAGAGCAGCTCCCATAAAACAAATGTGATTTCTTTTGCCGTTTTTTGCTCGATATTAACAGGTAGACGCTTTAAATAATGACTGAATATTCAGATGTATATTCACTTCAAAAATAAATAATTAAATTAAAATAAAATAAATATTTAAGGGTGGGGGTGGGTACTTCCATACATGTATAGATAATACAGATTATAACAGAGATTAGACATAGAACACCTAGACCCGAAACAAATATTTACAGATCATAGAAACATTTGTCTCGTGGCAGATCAGAGAAACATTTATTTTTAGAATTTAGTAATGGCACAGATAACATAATACTAGTAGTAATGATGACCCGCATATGTCGAGAATCTTGGAAGGCTCCGTTTTACGATGTCAGTTGAGCTATTCAATTACCCAGTAACTCAACAATGCAAGCAATTCACAGAAAATACATGAAACGGAATAGTCTTGAGTCTGTCTGTGTAGGCTCGTTTACATTGTGCCAGTACTGTGCTTAAGCAACTTACTGGTCGTAGTACAACAGTAAGAGAGCTGGCAAAGTTATCACTAGACTTCTTTTATGGATTCTCGAAAAAGCCCGAATCCGATTAGGTAAAACATTGTTGAAGTAATTTTACATCTTAAAATAAATTTAAAAAAAAAACTGGAAACAATTGACAACGGAAAAGAAACTAATAGATGTTTGTTGATAACATATTATAAAATAATCAAAGTATTTAGCAAGTTAGGTAAATAATTTTCGTATTAATGTTTTAGAGTACTTATTTATCAATAAATAATAATGATCTAGCTGAGCCAAGTAAGTTATGTTAGTTTAACGTTGAAATAATAAAACGAATATTGGTTTTTTACAAGAATGTAACAATTTCAGAGTGCGCAGCGAATTTTTTTCTGATTAAAGAAAACATAGTCAGTCATCATCATCATCATCTGCCTATAGCAGTCCACTCCTGGACATAGGCCTCCCCTAATGAGGGCCATTGCGCCCTGTCCTCATCTCGACGCATTCACCTTCTACCAGCAACCTTATGCAAATCGTCACTCCACCTGTAACGCGACATCCTACGTGATGTGAGCGATCTGGATGCGAAGCGGCGCGGTTCGGCGTGGAAACAATTAAAAACAATTTTTGTATTGTATTGTATTCGAAATATTACAAACATCCGCAACATAGAAACATAATTATAGTTACATCCGTGGCCAGTAGCTCACAACGTGCAAACACGTCACAGTTAATTCCGTCAGCGAGTTTGAGACGAATAGGTGACAACTCAATTTGGAGTCTCCGGAAAATTTGAACAAAAGCGCTTACTGCACTCCGCTTGAGATTAATCTGAAGCGCTGGATCCACTGACATTTGACGCTGCAAATACCACGTGTGAGTAAGTCTAGAAGGCAAATAATGGGCTAATAAATCTTTCGAGGCGTTTGTTATGGAACCTAAGTAACCTTGTAAATAGATAGATACACTTTTATTTGCAACAACAAACACACATATACATAATAATAACAAAAATTTAGAAAACTACATTATACAAGACTGGAAAAATAAAAATATTAATTCATCTGTGTGTGTGTGTTGCAGTGTGACAAAAAGGTCATAACTCAGCGCATAATTTAGCTCAATGAGAAAACACAAATTTTCAGTTATAACCCGCCGAGGTAACAAGACGAACGAGATGCTTTGCAACAATAACAGTTGGTAGGTTGGTATAATGTAAAAACAGTACATAATAGATACCTATAATATATCTAGTGCAAAAGTGAAAGCTATTGAAGACTCAAAGTGAAGATGATGAACTTTTAATGCGTGACCTGATATTAAAAATTAATGTGGTTGCTAAGCTCAGATGTGTACCTAAGTATGTAATGATTAAATGAAAATGTCAATTCAGAATAATAGGAATCATCAACACGAAACAGAGAAAACACAATAAGTAATAAGGCTTAAATAACCAAGAAAGATAACTTAACGTGGTTTGAAAAAGAAAGCATTAGGAGGTTCTTTTATCACTTTTTCTCATATTGGTTGATAATAGTAATATAAATTATTATTGATTTAAAATGCGGACATGTCATAGTTATCAGTCATTAGCTATTGAATCAAATTACACTGAACGTTCTGTTTAAAACGCCGCTAACAGTCACCCATCACACCGATCGTAACTAAAATATATATAGTTACAGGCAGTAGCAGGCCACTGCTGGACAAAGGCCTCCCCTAATGACGGCCATTGCGCCCAGTCCTCAGATTACGAGTACTACCAAAAACATGACAGCACTTCCTACTTCCCCTGAAAAACAAGCGTGATTTAAATGATTACAAGTTGACCTTATCCTCCGAAACGGCCTGACCTTGCTTACTTCCGGGCTTGATAATAAACCGCCCGCCCGACGCCCGTCGCCGCCCGCCCACGAATAACATTAATCACCTACTTGCACCTTGCTTTACGTAATCAAATAGTAAACAGAAGCCATAGTTATGATTCCGATTTTAGAATCAAATAAAATCCTACTAATATTATAATTCTATCTTACTTTCCTTCTTAATGATCAACATCATTTGTTTTAGAGCTGTGCTTTTGTCGGCGCAACTGATGCAGCTCCTTCCATCTGTTTCTCTCCAAATCAGCTTCCTTTACTTATAATATAGAAAATAATAATTATTATTATTATACTTAATAATATAAAAATGTTAACGTTTGTGAGGATAGATGGATGTCTTTGTTACTGTTCTATCACGTGCAAAAACTAGTTTGTGATTACGCCACTTTTTACCCGGGTACTACGTGAGCGAAGGCGCAGTCGCAAGCTACTATATAAATAATGCTGGACATTATCACATAGCATCATCTGGCTCCAAACTAAGCAGAACTAGTGATGTGGGAACCACATTATTTTTTTTTCTAAATACCTAAAAATAAATAATTAAAACGGAACATCTCACACACGGTCAAAATCCCAAACTAGGTAGAGCCTGTACTATGGCTACCAAAGACTGACAAACATACATAGATACTTATAAAAAACCAGACACAGAACAAGCATTCATGTTCACACAAATTTTTGTCCTGGGCGGGAATCGAAAACGCGACCTGTAGCTCAGGATGCAGAGTTACTACAAACTAAGCTATGAGGCTAGGCTACCTAGATACCTACATTAATTACTTATTCATAGAAAACACCACACCAAAAACGCGATAGAGATCGAACCTCGAACCTGCAATCTTCTGCGTCTCAAGCTGGCCTTCGCCCACTACGCCACAGAGGTCAAACAATAAAGTTTATTAAATGTCTTTGTCCAAACTTTATGAGAATTTATCAAAGTTTTTTGATAAAAGTTATATGGTATATATAAATTTAACTAGCGGTGTAATATGACTTTCAAGAATAAATTGAAACTGTTTAATTTCCCACGAACTCCCTGCACGTAATAATTAAAAACAGAATTTAATTGCAACAAGGAACTTTTACCTAGCAATTATTATAGGAATTCTGAAGCGAAGTAAAGTTTGAACGAAGCTTTTAATGAAACCACTTACGCTGCTAGATATTATGAGTATCAGGTTCGTAGGGTTTTAATAAAATTCTGGACTTTGTACAAAATATAACTCTAATTTTTATTACTAGTTCACATACATAATAATTATTTAGTAAGTTTTTAAATTTATAAATATATGTAATACTGCTATTGTCATGAACAAACTTTAATTATATACCTAATGCACGCTAATCTAATCTTAATACAATTAATTTATATTTTTCTTTATTTTTTATTTTATTGATTTGTGTACCTACCAATAAGTAATGCCTATTGTTATATGGCTACGCAAAGTCCCTTTACCGAGAAGGAAACCAGGACCTACGCCTACGACACAAGTCCTTGACTTAGTGTAGGTCCTGTCTCATTTAATTTATCTTTATCAAGCAATTGTACCTAGTTATGCATTGATAATATTATTAATGATTTTATAGTAATTGTAACTAGTTGTTAGTTGTATAATAGCTTGAAGTGAAAATAAAGATATTATTTATTTATTATTTACCTACACGTTACAAGTCTCAATTCAACAGTAAGTAGGAACTTACAGTACAGATTTTGAGTTGATTCTTCTGTCTGTAAAAAAAATCAGACTTGCTGGTTTTAGGCCTTCCTTTGCGCGTGCCAATCTCCACGGTTCAAACCTCGTCCATCCAGTTTCAGCCCACGATGAATATCGTATCTTATCGTATTAGGTATCGTTCGTCCTAAGACGGCATTCAATAATCACCTTACTGCACCTCGCCTTGCCAGGTGTGCTGCCCAACTCCATTCTAGTTCCGTTATACGGTTAAACTCGACGTCTTTGATCTATAGTCGGCTTCTGATTTCGACGTTAGGATTACGGTCTATAAGCTTGATGCCGAGCATAGCACGCTCCATGGCTCTTTGTGCAACATAAAACCTCTACTATACTATACTATATAGGTCGCGTCATGTAAAAAAAACGCTGGCAGTAACCTGCGTATTTAGGCGAGTTATCGGTATTTACCCTTTCGCAATTAAACACACCACCTCCACTTCTTCCAGCGTTCTTTTTATATGATGCGTACTATACCTTTAGGATGTTGTTGGGGCTCCCGCGGTTCTGTCGCGCCTCTTGCATGTTCGCCGAGGCACGCCCCGACGGGTTCCACGCCTGTCTGCGGAAGAAACTCCGACACCAGAGTTGGTCACTAACTCATACGAAGAAGAAGAAGTAGTAGTTAGGTTTGTTGCGCCAATTAGTCTCGTCCGTGTACTCGTCGTGTCTGCTAAACAGGTCCTATTTCAGCATGTGCTGCCTCACACCATCAATACTTTGTAGCTGACTAAGGCGTAGGTTTCCTCGCGTTATTTCTCTTCACTGTTTTAAGCACGTGGTAGAAGCATTTTGTAATGAACTACTAGTGCACAAACCTCTCATATCGTGTATTTGCATTAAAATGCCGAGATTCGAACCCACCTTCGGAACGTATATCTACTAGGCCACCACGCCTCATTGTGTACTACTATTAATGAAATAGGCATGGATCGTAAAGCAGGAAAGCGATCCCACACTTCACCCCGATAGGTCCGCAAATTGGGGCCGGGAGATTTATCGACAAGTAAATTGTTCGGGCGCGGTCGTTTATTCCGGTCCACCTGAGTGAAACCGATCATCGGTGCCTATTGAATGCGGTGGGGCTGCCAGAATTGAGATTTGCACGTTCCAGGAAATATTAACTGAAAGTCAATGAACATTTTCGTAGCGTCGTCGCTGTGTTTTTAGCTGACTTGGCTTTACCGGAGCTTGCTTTTACCGGAAATTAAAATTATGGTTTGATACCTGTATACCTCAAATTAATGCAGTAGATTATCATCGCTTTTAGTGTTGCTGGTATCCATGGGGGAGGGTGACTATGAACTACGAGGTGAAAAAATCGTCTCAAGGGCTGCCAAAATTATGACGCTTTGGTAAGTACTATTTAGATCTAAGCCTTTTCAGTCTTAGTTAAGCTAGGAGAGATATTTATAGGGGCTAAGAGAGACCTTACCTTAAAACTCTCAATATCAGGTCTTACCATCCATAGCGCAGTAGATGAAAAGGGTACCCCACATAAAAAAATACACGAACAATGATCAGATTCATATCCTAAGATAATATAGGTAAGGTATAAGTAATCAGAAAATAATTTTCAACCAGGTATTAATTTAATTTTGTGATGAAAAATTAAAAATTCATACTACGAAAACATTATGCTGAAATGATCCTTAACCAAAAAGATCAACTCGGATAATAATGTGAACCACGTAATTTCCAAGCAAAATTTAATTAAAGTACAAACCGACAGACATTTTCCTCTATACATATTTATGACGGTACAAGTTCATTAGTAACTTGCGAAGTTTGACTGACTCTACCTTGTACTAAAGTTTTGAGTACGCGACATGAAACAGCGACATTTAAATAGCACTCCTTTTTAGAATCGCGCGTCGGAAAAAAGTATATTTTTATAGCATATATTTTTATAGCAGGTACCCACTTTTGGTACCACATTTTACATAAAAAAAACAAAATTACTATCTTACTCCTGAATGATTAATATTTCAACAGTTCCACCTGTTCGAAAACATAAAACAGGACTCTTTTACATAACGAAGCGCACCAAGACAAACGTGCTCCATCGTAGATTGCATCTTCGCTTCCCATTCATGTAGGCAAGATGTGATCTAACGCAAGCCTTTTCAATATTAAAAAAAACCTTTAACGTGCCTATTTTTGCATGAAAACCGTCAACTCTTTCTTATGCAAACATACCAGAGGCGCTACAAAAGCGTGGCTTGGGCTTGGTCTACTTAGCATGCAACAATAAAAACAACTTAGACCATAAGTCGCATCTTAAAGTCGTGTCTGAGAAACTATTTCCACCTTTTGGACAGAGTAATTTATGGTAAAAGTTTGAGATATTATTTAATTATCAGTTCAGAAATTCCCGGTATTTCATAGTATCTATGGCCTCACTCCCACTTAACAATAGTTTTAATTTTAGTTTTGAGTTTTGGGTATTCAAAGTAAGTAATTTCATGTTATGTTAGTCCATTATTCATTACCAAAGTAATCAAGTAGAGTTTTCCCCCGAGATGCAGGTCTTCCTAGTTTGGGCATATTGTAAAATTATTGTTGTTTAATTATTGTAATCCGTTTGTTAATTTTAACACTAAGAAAATGAATAAAGATTATTATTAGCGAATAAGTCTGATATCGTGCTGATGTTGATGTTTTCCCACGAGATTACCGCTATGTCGACTCAATAATTATCGTTCCGATGGTCGATTCAGTGAACAGTCTGATAGCGAAGAGCCTTGACCAATATCTTTAGAGGCTCTCGCTAGTCAGCGGGATCAAGGGTCAGATACAGAAGGCGGCTCTCCTGGACTCGGCACGCATTGTGCGGAAGTTGCTCTCTCTGCAGCCCTAGCCACCGACCGTTTGAGCCTTGCCCCGCGGTCGGTGGTCCACGATTTTGGATATATTTTTTAATTTAATGTTTTGATATTATTTTTGTATATAGAAGATTAATTATGTTTTGAATTTTGCAGTAAAAAATGTATGATCTTGATGAGTTTTAAAATGAATGAAGTATCATAATTATAAAGACGAAATCATGGTTATACTTCGTCTATTTCGTATGAGTTCCAGAGTATGGACCCTATACGAAGTCCTCCGACATTTCCTAAGTGATTGAGCTGGGACCATGCCTTCCGCTGCACGGAAGCGTTCGGTGCCAAATGCCCTCATTCCTTTGTCATATGAGCTAGTGGCCAACTCTGATGTCGTAAGTTATAGGCCGCCCGAAAGCCACTGACATGGCTTGGCGAATGAAAAAAACCGAAATAACCAACTGCATATTGCAGCGTTGCAAAAGGGCATTTTAACATTTTTAAAAGAATCAGCAAAAGCGCGGCGTTCAAAGGCTACGGGAACCGCTTACCATTAGGACGACCGTATGCCTGTTTGCTAACTTAGCAGTATAAAAAAGATCTAAATGCTATTAAACGGTTATCCATTCAATTAGTGTCAAGGCGGAGTAGTAGTACTTCAATTAGATGATAGGCTAACCAGTAAGTCAGTCACGCCACGAGCGTTTCGAAGACTAGTCCTATAAATGCGAAACGAACAGACAAAGCCTGTAATTTAATATGGCTAATTCAGTGGTTCTAGCGCATGGCGTGCCTCTTTGTGAGCGCTCCTTTGTAGTGTCTTGTTTGTAGAGGTAGGGAGGGGAACCGACAAGACAGGTACCTTTGGATAATAATCTAGAAGGTCTTGTTGAAGGTGCCTGTGCTATATGTGCTCAAATTAGAATTACAATTATAAGCCCAGCATTGATTAGCCAACTAATACTCAGGCTGAAAAACAGCGCTGAGCGCCCTTCGTTCAGCACATTCTGAGCCCACCCCTATTTCGGCATAGGGTACTATAAGGGGCTTATAAATAAAGGTACTTTTATAACTCTACCTTGACCACCACCTCTGTTCATAGGTACTAAGTTGTTTTATACCTTTGTGTTTTGTGTTTTATAATATAACCTATGTATGTATACAGTGTCCCTGCCTTCTTATTTTATTTTTATTGTATTTATTAGGCAAAGCCAACAGTACACATAATGAGCATTTAGTAAAACACTGATATTGATAATACTATAGAATGTGTGCCAATAACAGGCATGCACAGCATTTACATTATACTTATGCAATACACGACAACAGCTAAACACACTAAATAGAAAACAAAACAAAATGGGAGCAATAATATTTAAAACTAAGGAAATAAAAAAGTAAAATAAGAGCAAATATAAATAAAATACATAAAAAAAAGCCTTCTTGTGTCGAAATAAATATTTTTTCTTCTTCTGATTTTCTCTTATAGAGTATGAGTAGAATAAGAACCATCGTATCCTGTGCTTGACAGAAGAGTGTAATTTTGCACACCTCCTGGATTGTTAATTGTCTACTTTTTTCCCACGCCAGATCTCTTTCTGCACAAACAAAAAAATTTTGAATCTTACGTATGTGAAATATCTAACTACTAAGTCCTCTTCCTAAATTATGTAGTGCCCATCTACTACATTAAAGGCATATTCCAGGTCACAGCCATATCCCAAGTCACAGCTACCTGATGCTGCCCGTGTCGACGGACTGGGTTACAGCTGCGCAGCTGCGTAGCTGATGTTATGCTGCGCCATGCCGCGGTCAGCCGATCGGCAGGGCACTGTTTGTTAGTCAGCAAGGTGCACCACGTACCGGTCAGGTTGACTTGGGTTTCGAAGATAGAGAAACTTCCACCCCAAAATTTTGGGACCCATCGCAGGGTACCGCTCCTTGTGACGTCGATGCTACTGCATCTTGACAGACAGGGAATCAAGCCGCGTCGGCGTTAGGCTGCGCCATGATGAAGTCAGTTCCTAGTTAGCTAAGTGTACAACGCTAACCTGCCGGTTTGCTTAGGTTTCGAAGATGGAGATTGGAAACCTTTACACCCCAAAACGTATTAAAAAATCTTATCACTAAACTCTAGTTATGCTCATTCATATTGAAAAAACGGGAATTTTCACGTACCGTTACGTCAGTGAAGTTGTGTTTAGTCAGTCTAGTTGTGCTATTGACAAACAAGACTAGAAATTAAGTATAGAGCTTACCGCGTCCCTCGCCGCCCACGCCCACGCTGCAGACCTCGCCCGCCTCTACTGTCGTAGTTGCAAAGTTCCACGATCATTTACACCGAGCTTACGTATGTGCTCCTTAAGAGCCATCGTGGAGACTGCAACTAAACTGACCGAAGGAAACTTACGGTCAGCCGAACTAAAATAGTAAAATCTCACAGCACTATGTAGTTTAACCATGGAATCATGTATCATACCGTAACCAACCTGGCTACTTCGGTGCTCTTCGCAGATCTATTTGGTTAAGAATCACTCCGCCCGGTCACTTCTTGGATGGGTTATCGTTTAGTGGCATTTAGATTTGAGCGCTTCCGTGCTTCGGAAGGCACGTTAAGATGTTGGTCGCTTATTCAGTCGGTAAGCCATGTCGGAGGCCTTCGGGCGGACTAAAAACTCCGACACCAGAGCTGGAGCTTATACGAAGAAGGAAGGCACCGTAACCAATGAAGCTTCGTTTTCCCTTGAAAACTGTCAAAAATTAACACTCGTTGTGTCGAAAATTTGACAGTTTATCAAGGGGAAACGGAGCGTCATCGTCAACGGAATATTAAAGGAGCCGGTCTTAAGTAAGTAGGTAGATACTATTTTATTTTTTTATGATACATGAAGATGGAACAAGCACATGACCCGCCTGATGTTAAGTGGTAACCATTACCTATCGCAAAGCATTACATCGTAGATCACGTTTTTGGATCGGGTTCAACGTGCGCCCTGCGTCAACTTGAGGCATGAAGACGATAAGCCTCTAGTGCCTGTAGTTTTTAGTTGGACTGCAGGTACCTACTTCGATGAAAATTAAATAAACCTATTAACCTACTACGTTTTCGTTAGAAAATTCTATTAAACTATGAGTTTTATTTTAAAATTTAATTTTATAGTTTCTATAAAACCTCGAACACTTCACATTTGTCATTTTACAGTTAGCCTCATCAGTTCATCTTCCAGTTCAGTATTATTAGTAGTTCTGCCTTCTGAGGTGCAGGTCGTGAGTTCGATTCCCACCGAGGACTGTGGTGATTAATGACTGCACCAGGTCCCTGATTCTTGTGATTCCAAATATTTATCACACGAACTGTCAAAACTGTATGGTAAATTGAATCAGGGCCCAGGCCCCTGATTCAAACGATTCGATATAAATAAATAATGTATAAATCAATAATGCTGGACTATCACGCAATATCATGTAGCCCCAAACTAAGCATAGCTTGTATTATTTATTTTTTATTTTTTATTTATTTATTTTGAGATGGAAAACCAACAGCTATACATACTGATCATAGTTACGAAATAGAAGACTGGAAGCCAATTATAGGTCTTCACTGTTATCATTTTTTTAAACAATAAACGTGTGAACACTACTTTTTGAACACAAATAACGAGGTACATACTACAAAGATAAGAAATAAAAGAATTAAAAATAAAATATAAATCAGAGTTCTCACCTACCAAGAACTAACATAAAAATCAAGTGCACTTATTACTGCGACGCTGAAGGCAAGTTAGCCGTGCCGAAAAAATGATCGCTCAGAACCCGTCTTGCCTTTGGAACACTAGTTGTGAACAAATCAATATCATGTACCTTATAACTTTATTCTAATAAGAGAACAACATGATTGATATATTATTTAAATTTTTTTTTTGTAAATGTATACATATCATACATAGAAAACACCCAGACCAGAGTCAAATATCTGCAGAACATGCAAACATTTGTCTCGCGGCGGGAATCGAACCCGCAACCTTCTGCGTCCCAGGCGGACCAGGCGCGGATACAGAATTTCGCTTAGGGGGGGGGGGGGCATTTTTGTGTTTGGCAAGGCACTTAATTATTTTTCATCGGCGAGCAGAGCGAGCCGCGAAATTTTTTTTTTTTTTCAGAAAGTGTGTTATTTTGCCTGGGTATACTAATAATTATTATTATGATCACAAACGAAACACAAAAAGAAAACTGCGATTTTTAATATATTCATAGGAAATCGTCAATGCAAAAGACAGTAATGAAATTTTTACAAATAAAACCTCTGCATCTTGGTCATTTTTTATACTATTTTAAAAACAAAAACATAATATATATTGATTTTTATAGCTACAAATCTGCATAATTAACAAATTAACAAAAAACGTGAATGATCCTCATAACGGAAACCGGATAACGTTCCATTACTGGTTTTTTGTATTGTGTCCATACAGTGCCGTAAATAGCATTTTACGCACCCGGTGCGAGCTTCTATAATTGTTAAGCCTGGATACCAGACATAATAGAAAATCTATCTCGCGTTCCAGCATATATGAATTTAAAGTTGACTTCTCAGTGCTTAGTTGCTTTATTTATTATAGAAATAAAATCGGCGAGCGCAGCGATCCCCAAAATTTTTGGTGCAAAAAGGAAAAAGTAGTAGGTTCGTCTTTGCCCTCAAAAGAATACGTCAGACCATTTCATTTGATGCTGGTTTAGCAGCATACCACGGTCATGTGTCGTCAGCTCTAAGCTATGGTTTGATTTTTTGGGGTAACTCGGTAGATGTAGAAAGGGTTTTTAAAATACAAAAAAGATGCATTCGAGTCATAAATACAGCTTGGTTTCTGGATAGTTGTACACCACTTTTTAAAAAATGTAATGTTCTGCCACTTCCTTGTATGTTTATCAGGGAAATGTGTATTTTTGTAAAAACGACAATTATCATATTACAAAAAACACAGTGAGGTTATTACTCGACAGCAAAGAGCCAAGTTTAAAAACTTACTATATCAACCTCCATGTCATAAGGAAATATATAGGAAAAACGTTTATAACATGTCTATAGTCATTTATAATAAATTGCCTGAAGAACTTAAAGTGCTAGATGGAACCATATTCAAGAAAAAGTTAAATAATTGGTTACTTAATAGTTGTTTTTATAGCCTAAATGAATATTTAAATAATTAAATTTGTAACGACGCTCTATTAATATTTGCATGCCTGCATGCAGGCTGAATACATGTACTATCATAGCTATAAGACCTAATTGTGAAATTAATTTTATGTATTCTAGCAAATAAACGTTTGAATCTTGAATCTTGAATCTTGAAAAAGACAAAGAAAACGATGGCATTTTTTAAAAAGCCTAGGTGTCTAGGCCTAGGGCCAACAGACGTAAAAAAGGAAGTCGGTGAGCGGAGCGAGCCGCAATTTTTTTAATCATTCTAACTAGCGCTGTTGTGTTCTAATTCATCATTGTTGCAAACTTTATAAATCGGATTTAAAAAAAAATGTGCGTAGCTATGTACCATTCATAACCAAAAGGTAGTAACAAAATCGGCGAGCAGAGCGAGCCGCGAAATTTTTCTATCAAAGGTGAACATACAAAATATGAAAAAGAAAAATACGATTTATATCTGAATTTCAACCAACCTATATGTATAAGGTTATAATTATCAACGAAGACTTGGTCCTGATCTGGTCATTTCTGCACCCCACCAGAAAAGACAACTCAATTATTAAATTATATCTGGATATCAAACTAATAATAAATTAATACTACCATTCATGACCCAAAACTTTTTTCTGGTCTGGTAATTTCTGTGCCCCCCAGAAAAGAAAAGAAAAATTTATTTCCGGATATTAACCTAATAATTAAAACTTGGTCCTGGTCTGGTCATTTTTGCGCCCCCCAGAAAAGAAAACTACGGTTTATAACTGGATATTAACGAAATAATTAATGAATACTACCATGCATGGTCTGCGCCCTGTGCCTGGGCACCGGTAGCACCGCCTTATTTTCACTGGACACAGTATAATTAATAGCTAATTAGTTAACACATGACGATGTATTGATCGTTCCAAATTATCCTAGGTACATAATAAGTACCTTGTGAATGACTAACAATTAAAAAATTTAAAAAGTTCATAATATCTAGTGTATTTTACCGGAGTTGAGGGGGGGGCAATTGCCCCTATTGCCCCCCCCCCCCTGTATCCGCGCCTGAGGCGGACCTTCGCCCACTGCGCCACGGAGGTCGTCTAATATATTTGATTCTGTAAGATATATACCGCGGAAACTGTCAAAACTGTGAGAAAGGAGAATGCCGTCTGATGTATGGCGCTCGGTACCAAGACTAAAGCGAGTGCGTCAAAAAAATCATGTTACATCAATGTTTGTTGCCATAGTAACGTATATATCATTGGTTGTTGCAGTCTAATGGCGGCGTGCGGCGGAAACCAAACCAACAAAATATTTTTTTTACTTGATTATTAATTCCGTCGGTGTGAAAAACTAAAGAAAATGTTAATGTCATCTATAAAATATAATAAAGTTTATGGGATACGTTCGGATTTGGCGCAATTGGTACGGGTTCTCGGCATTCTCCTTTGACAGGTCTAGTCGAGATATACATAAATATATTAGAATCAAATAGAATCAGGTCAGAATCAGGCCCCTGGTATTTTATTTAGAGCAAGAGTGTTCGAGTGACACGGCGCGACGGCGCGGCGTTACATTACGTAGGTACTGCATCGCAACCAATGCAGCATTCAACCATTATATCGGTTTGCGATTATATTTGGGGAGAAATAACTTCTGGTGATAACTTCGTTGGCGCAAAGCACAGAGAAGTTAACCTACTGTAGTTTGGTTTAGTCTTCCGTAGCGCAAAGGGCGAAATATGCCACATTATGAGTCTCTCGTGTATCGTGGGTATCAGGAACAAGTACTCCTTGGTACCACAACACTAATAATAGTCATCGTCACAATCATCATCATCATCAGCCTATAGCAGTCCACAGCTGGACATAGGCCTCCCCTAATGAGCGCCATTGCGCCCTGTCCTGAGCTCGACGCATCCAGCTTCTTCCAGCAGCCTTTCGCAGATCTTCACTCCACCTGGCCGGAGGGCGTCCTACACTACGTTTGCCGAGCGGTCTCCACTCAAGAACTCGTTTACCCCAACGGTATCGGTTCTTCGGTAGATATGGCCAGCCTACTGCCACTTCAGCTTGCTAATTTTCCGAGTTATGTCGACAACTTTAGTTCTGTGTTGGATATACTCGTTCCTAATAATAGTAATGCAGGTTAACTTTTTATTATTATTTTTAATTTATTGTAGGACTATTATGTTAACAATAGTATAATCAATTATGTAAAATATGTGAGAACTAGATGTAGTGCTTAGATAAACCTAACAAAAGGCTAACGTTTTATTATGTAACCTACTTTTATTGAATATATGATATATCTATCCATCTTTCTATATTATATTACTCAGACCCGGTTCAAATCTTTATTCTCCTACCCTAGTCCTATGCTAGGTGGAGTATGATGTTTGAATGGATGTCTCTGCCTTCTCAGACATCCATCAGCCGTCAAAACCTGTATCTGTAGATTATGTCTTTGTCCCGCAGCGGGAATCCAACCAGCTACCTCTTGCGTCTCAGCCGGTTATTCGTTCTATTCGTATAAAGGTAACTTACCAATATCATCTAGGTATGATATGATAGTATGTTAGTCATTTTAGTATGCTTGTCTTTTTTAACCGACTTCAAAAAGGAGGAGGTTCTCAATTCGTCGGAATCTTTTTTTTTATGTATTTTCACCTATATTTCCATCAATCGTTGACCGATTTTCAAAATTCTTTTTTTTTATACTTCACAGGTGGTCCCATATAAATTTGATTTCTGAGGAAATGGTACTTTTGCCGCAAAACTCAAAAAACCTCGGTCAATTGTGAACCGATTTTCAAAATTCTTTAGGGCAAGAAGTAAGAAGTGATTTATTTGAAGTCGGTTTATTTTATTTTTAAAGTCCTACTTGTTTATGTCTTATTTTTATTTTTATTAAGAGGCTGAATATATGCACACCAACCATAGCTGGCATTTCAGATAGTTGGTAGACTGGCAGAAAATTATTTCTAGCATTAAGTCTACCAATTAACAAATTTTTAAAGAGTTTTAAGGAGTTGGGCTGGCTGGGGCCAGGTTAGCAGGGGGGCAATGCACAATACACCCCAATGAGGGACGTCGGTGCAGAACTTTGCCCCCGACTTCAAATTAGAAGTCTACCAATTGTATATTTTTTGTTTAAAAGTGCAATAAAGAATTTAATAAATAACCTATAGGTATTTAGGTATCTATAATAGTTTGTTTGTTTGTTACAGGTGGGTGTGCTCAGAGTTGACGCCGTCCGCAGGCAGAGGGCGCCCCGCCTCGCTGACATATCCAGGTAACCAATCCTACTAAGAGCCTGTCCAGGTGGAGCTATTTACGCTCGAGTCAAGTCGCACGTAGCCAGTCAGGGCCCCGATTCTCAGGTATAGAGATAATTGTCGAAACAGACATTATGTCACGAGAACGATCAAAATTTCATACAGCCTTGACAGTTGTTTTGAAATATGTCTAAAGTGATATAATTCTTTATTCTTGAGAATTAGGGTCCAGGCTTTTGAACGTCACGTGTAGTGTAACTTGCCTCCAATTATGATTGGCTACGCGCAACTCGACTCGCGCGTAAATCGGCCCATCTGGACTTGCAATGTGTGGACGTATATTTAAGAAAGATCCTTCTAGTTTCAAAAAATTACCTTAAAAAATGTTTGTGAAGAAATTAAAATTATGACTTGTACAAAAATCATTTTACTCTGTAGCCGCTTTTCTAGGCATAAACAATAATTAAATACTAGATTTAGTTATGTGTCCAAAACTTTGATGATGACTTTCTTAAATAGGTATATTTTATTATTGACATTTGAATTCAATGAATTTATTGTACATACTAAAATAATAATAATTTTACCGTATATGTAAATTTAATAAGCACATATTAACTTGACATAAAATGTTGAATACAATATAAATGGTGAAGTGTGTAAGACCTATTGTTACCATCATTATCATCATCATCATCCACAGCCTGATTTCACTCGCTGCTGAGTATAGGCCTCATTGTTACCATATTTCTGGCAAAATAAATGATTATATATTGATAAAAAGCGAAAAAAAAATGACGAATGAAAATATGAAGACCTATGATGGGTGTTCATGCCAAAACCACTCAACGGATGAAGCTTAGATTATAGTTCTAGGAGAATGAGATCTATATTAGTCGTTTTATCATCACCATAGTCGTTTTATTATAACATAGCAGTCCCTTGCTGGACATAAGGGTGTATATGGTTTCAAATTTGGAACCCAAGACAACCTCAACTACACGTAATGCACCCTGCTAACTAACACGCGGGGCTCTGGCAGCCGTTGATTGCGGCATAGTGCAGCCTACATCGGCACAGTCAAATTTCACAGTCAAATGACGACCTCTGTGGCGCAGTGGGCGAAGGCCCGCCTGTGACGCAGAAGGTTGCGGGTTCGATTCCGGACATTGGATTGTCCGCTGCGGGACAAATGTTTGCATGATCTGCAGATATTTGTCTCGGGTCTGGGCGTTTTCTATGTATGATATGTATGTATTTACAAAAAAAAATGTATCTATGTAGTATATCAATCATGTGGTTCCCATAACACAAGCTCTGCTTAGTTTGGGGCTACATGATGCTGTGTGATAACGTCCAGGATTATTTATTTATTTATATTTATTCCCTGGCCAGCGACGGGCTGCAGCGTCGTCGGTGCGAGAAGCTGTGCCCTGAGATCCCCAACCCGCGTGCCCAGTGTGGGGATTATGGCCATATCCCCCTGTATATATATGTATGTTATATTAGGAGAGGCCTATGTCCAGCAGTGGACTGATATAGGCTGGTGTGGTGGCGTGGTGTGTGGCAGGACATAGGCACCCATGAGCACCATTGCGCCATGAGCTTTACGCATCCAGCTTCTACAATCTTGTTATCCCGGTAAAACGCGAGCAAAACCCTGGTAGTAATACTAGCAATTTCGTTTATTATAGAAAATGCTAAAAGAATTATTACACGAATTTTTGATTTGAATTCTTTCTGTAACCGCGTGACTGGCCTCTGAAAGACTTCGTTAGTAAAAAGATTAAGACGTCCCAGTAAATTTGAATTTTGATTCTTCAATTCAAATTCAAGGATTGTAGAGTTATTCGGCATTTTATAGGCATTTCTTTGTGAATACGGTCGTTATCAATGTCTAGGGTTTAGCAGATGGGTTCTGAATAGTTTTGTATGAATTAATTTAGAATCAATTACTTTTAGCATAGAAAAGTATTTTAGATGAGTCTCAATCGGACATATTATAATTGCAAACTTATTTCAAACAAGTGTAATTGACAACTGTCAAAGTTTATAAAAACAGTACAGGTGCTTATAATTTCAGTGGGCAACTGAGTTAGTAAATGCGGCCTCTAGAGAGTACCTCCTATAGGTAGGCGTATGGCCCAGGTCACACATATCGGGCAAGGACATGGCAAGGACATGGCGCGGACGTGGCACGGACGTGGCGAGGACATGGCACGGGCATGGCGCGGACATGGCTCGGACATGACGCAGAAATGACGTGACAGAGGCACAAGTGTAGTGCAGTCTGTTGTCCGTTATCGATGTGTCAGCATGTCATCCTCAGAAGACAAAGATACTCTTGCTCTCGTGGATACAATTAATTAATATACAGATCAGGGCCCCTACAACCCCCATTTCGAGTTAGTTGCTTCGAAAGTGAAACCCCTTCATTGGGTTATACAGTTGACGGGATTACCCTTTCGTTTGGGTATTCTCCTTTCCCTTCTCCTTTATTCCTCCTTCATAACACAAGCGAAAGTGTAACCCGTTCCTTTTGGTTTTCAGTCGATAGGGTTACCCTCTTATGAGGTTAAACGAATGAATATAGTTACCTCTTGATAGGTTTTTTTGAATGTTACACAATGTTTATCATTACGCCTGACACTGGGTGGGGGAATTTAGATTTTGACTCTTGATTTATGTCATCAATCATTAGGTATTAGTTCGGATCGCTTTATTTGGTTGAAGGAAGAGCGTCTGCTAACTGCATTAAAGAAAAGTTTTGAAAACATAAGGAAAGTGCTGTGTTTCAGTCAGTTTTCATTGGTCATCATCACAGAGTATGCGTTGTCATATACAAGACCCGCAGTCAACATATTAAAAAGAAAAAAAAATGGTGTTTCAGTTTTCATAAGTCATCAGTTATGTCATGACTGAGGCCCGCAGCCAACATGTTAAAAAGAAAAAAATGTGTTTCAGTCAGTTTTCATAGGGCATCATCGCAGAGTACTCTGCGTAGCGTTATTTTTTATTTTTATTGTATTTATTAGGCAAAGCCAACAGTACACATAATGAGCATTTTGTAAAGCGTTATGTCCGAGACCCGCAGTCAACGTGTTAATAAGAAAAAATATGACCTTCAAAACTATTTTTAATAATAATTTTGGATTGTCACTGTCACTATCACACTCAACTCAACTCAAAGCTCCACTCGAAACTCATTCTACAAATTCATCTGTAAATGGTTATATCTCTGGAACTACTCATCCTAGACTAGCGGTTAATTGCTCAAAAGATAACTATCGACAAGATCTTTATTTTAAATGACATATGTCAAACTTGAATTTGCCATATCTCGAGAAGTACTCATCCTAGACTTGCCATTACTAGCTCAAATGATAGCTACTAATAAAATCTTAATTTTCGATGACAGCTGTCAAACTGACATCGAAAATTAAGATCTTAACAATAGCTATCATGTGAGCTAGTAACGGCAAGTCTAGGATGCGTAGTTCTCGAGATATGGTCGATTTAAGTTTGACAGCTGTCATCGAAAATTAAATTCATGTCAATAGCAATCATTTGAGCTAGTAAAAGCAAGTCTAGGATGAGTAGTTCTCGAGATATGGTCAATTTAAGTTTGACAGCTGTCATCGAAAATTAAGGTCTTGTCAATAGCTATCATTTGAGCTAGTAAAGGCAAGTCTAAGATGAGTAGTTCTCGAGATATGGTCGATTTAAGTTTGACAGCTGTCATTGAAAATTAAATTCATGTCAATAGCAATCATTTGAGCTAGTAAAAGCAAGTCTAGGATGAGTAGTTCTCGAGATATGGTAAATTTAAGTTTGACAGCTGTCATCGAAAATTAAGGTCTTGTCAATAGCTATCATTTGAGCTAGTAAAGGCAAGTCTAAGATGAGTAGTTCTCGAGATATGGTCAATTTAAGTTTGACAGCTGTCATCGAAAATTAAATTCATGTCAATAGCAATCATTTGAGCTAGTAAAAGCAAGTCTAAGATAAGTAGTTTTCGAGATATGGTCGATTTAAGTTTGACAGCTGTCATCGAAAATTAAGGTCTTGTCAAAAGCTATCATTTGAGCTAGTAAAGGCAAGTCTAAGATGAGTAGTTCTCGAGATATGGTCGATTTAAGTTTGACAGCTGTCATTGAAAATTTATTCCAATTTTATTATAATATAATTATTATTGCGTAATATAAACAATTAGTAGTCTGCATTTCCGCCCTTAATGCTTAGAACACAATTACCGCAATTAATTTTCATCTTTTGACCGATTTTTTTTTCTCCTTTATCTCCTATAACCCACGTATAACCCGTGTTACAATGATAAAAAGGGTAACCCTAAGGAATGGGTTTTGGAATAATACCAAAATCCAATACTATTGATAACCCTCATGATCAGGTAACCTAATCAAAAGGGTTTTGAATGGTTTATCCCATCAAATAATAGTGTAACCCATACGGAGAGGGTTAACTAAGCTTTTGGAAAAACTGCCGAAAACCTCTTCATCGGGTTACCAAATCGGGCCCTGATACAGATGAAGAAAATACGCGCAAACGAATTTGCACAAGGATCAGCTAGTATTACCATGGGTATTACATAAAAAAATCTTGATACCGGTTTAGTTTAATCTCTTTCCGATTTCCAGCCACAATTTATCTTGAACATTTTAGTTACAATAATTGGAACGACAATGATCATAAAGCGTTGCATTTACAATCAATTCACAAATTTCAATATTAAATTCGATATCGTCATTCGTCACGCATTTTTACATCACTAACAGACGTATGTCGCAAGCAAGTACATACTACGAACTGGCGGCCATCTGACGCCCATCTGACGCCCATCTGGCGGCGATCGGGCGCGGGCGCCGAAATGGCGCGTCATACGTCCGAGCAACAACATACTGTGTGCCCTAAATTGTGCTTTATTTCCATGCATTTTGTATGAAATTTGAATGGAATAGGAAACCGCCTGTGCCATGTCTGCGCCATGTCCGTGCCCGATGAATGTGATCTCGTCGGGCGCAGACAAGGCACTGGCGGTTTCTTATTCCATTCAAATTTCATACAAAATGCATGGAAATAAAGCACAATTTAGGACACACGGTATGTCGTTGATCGGACGTGCTTATGACGCGAAGTCGTCCGAGCTAAATTGTGCTTTATTTCCATGAATTTTGTATTAAATTTGAATGGAATAGGAAAGCGCCCGCGCCATGCCCGCGCCAGGTCAGGCCCAGGTCACACATATCGGGCAAGGACATGGCGCGGACATGGCGCGGACGTGGCACGGACGTGGCGAGGACATGGCACGGGCATGGCGCGGACATGGCTCGGACAAGACGCAGAAATAACGTGACAGAGGCACAAGTGTAGTGCAGTCTGTTGTCCGGTATCGATGTGTCAGCATGTCATCCTCAGAAGACGAAGATGCTCTTGCTCTCGTGCATACAATTAATAAATATACAGATCAGGGCCCGTACAACCCCGATTTCGAGTTAGTTGCTTCGAAAGTGAAACCCCTTCATTGGGTTATACAGTTGACGGGATTACCCTTTCGTTTGGGTATTCTCCTCCTAACACAAGCGAAAGTGTAACCCGTTCCTTTTGGTTTTCAGTCGATAGGGTTAACCTCTTATGAGGTTAAACGAATGAATGGAGTTACCTCTTGATAGGTTTTTTTGAATGTTACACAATGGATATCATTACGCCTGACACTGGGTGGGGGAATTTAGATTTTGACTCTTGATTTATGTCGTCAATCATTAGGTATAAGTTCGGATCGCTTTATTTGGTTGAAGGAAGAGCGTCACTGCATTAAAGAAAAGTTTTGAAAACATAAGGAAAGTGCTGTGTTTCAGTCAGTTTTCATTGGTCATCATCGCAGAGTATGCGTTATCAATTATCATATACGAGACCCGCAGTCAACAAATTAAAAAGAAAAAAAATGGTGTTTCAGTTTTCATAAGTCATCATCAGTTATGTCATGACTGAGGCCCGCAGCCAACATGTTAAAAAGAAAAAATGTGTTTCAGTCAGTTTTCATAGGGCATCATCGCAGAGTACTCTGCGTAGCGTTATTTTTTATTTTTATTGTATTTATTAGGCAAAGCCGACAGTACACATAATGAGTATTTTGTAAAGCGTTATGTCCGAGACCCGCAGTCAACGTGTTAAAAAGAAAAATATGACCTCTAAACTATTTTGAATAATAATTTTTGATTGTCACTGTCACTGTCACTCTAAAACTCAAACTCAAAACTCAACTCATAGCTCCACTCGAAACTCATTCTACAAATTCATCTATAAATGGTTATATCTCAGGAACTACTCATCCTAGACTAGCCGTTAATTGCTCAAAAGATAGCTATTGACAAGATCTTTATTTTCAATGACATATGTCAAATTTGAATTTGCCATATCTCGAGAAGTACTCATCCTAGACTTGCCGTTACTAGCTCAAATGAGAGCTACTAATAAAATCTTAATTTTCGATGACAGCTGTCAAACTAAAAACTGTCATCGAAAATTAAGATCTTAACAATAGCTATCATGTAAGCTAGTAACGGCAAGTAAAGGATGAGTAGTTCTCGAGATATGGTCGATTTAAGTTTGACAGCTGTCATCGAAAATTAAGGTCTTGTCAATAGCTATCATTTGAGCTACTAAAGGCAAGTCTAAGATGAGTAGTTATCGAGATATGGTCGATTTAAGTTTGACAGCTGTCATTGAAAATTAAGGTCTTGTCAATAGCTATCATTTGAGCTACTAAAGGCAAGTCTAAGATGAGTAGTTATCGAGATATGGTTGATTTAAGTTTGACAGCTGTCATCGAAAATTAAAGTCTTGTCAATAGCTATCATTTGAGCTAGTAAAAGCAAGTCTAAGATAAGTAGTTCTCGAGATATGGTCGATTTAAGTTTGACAGCTGTCATCGAAAATTAAGTTCATGTCAATAGCAATAATTTGAGCTAGTAAAAGCAAGTCTAGGATAAGTAGTTCTCGAGATATGGTCGATTTAAGTTTGACAGCTGTCATCGAAAATTAAGGTCTTGTCAATAGCTATCATTTGAGCTAGTAAAAGCAAGTCTAGGATGAGTAGTTCTCGAGATATGGTCGATTTAAGTTTGACAGCTGTCATCGAAAATTAAGGTCTTGTCAATAGCTATCATTTGAACTACTAAAGGCAAGTCTAAGATGAGTAGTTATCGAGATATGGTCGATTTAAGTTTGACAGCTGTCATCGAAAATTAAGGTCTTGTCAATAGCTATCATTTGAGCTAGTAAAGGCAAGTCTAAGATGAGTAGTTCTCGAGATATGGTCGATTTAAGTTTGACAGCTGTCATCGAAAATTAAGGTCTTGTCAATAGCTATCATTTGAGCTAGTAAAAGCAAGTCTGAGATAAGTAGTTCTCGAGATATGGTCGATTTAAGTTTGACAGCTGTCATCGAAAATTAAGTTCATGTCAATAGCAATCATTTGAGCTTGTAAAGGCAAGTCTATGATAAGTAGTTCTCGAGATATGGTCGATTTAAGTTTGACAGCTGTCATTGAAAATTTATTCCAATTTTATTATAATATAATTATTATTGCGTAAAATAAACAATTAGTACTCTGCATTTCCACCCTTAATGCTTAGAACACAATTACCGCAATTATTTTTAATCTTTTGACCGAAATTCTTTTCTCCATTATCTCCTATAACCCACTTATAACCCGTGTTACAATGATAAAAAGGGTAACCCTAAGGAATGGGTTTTGGAATAATACCAAAACCCAATACTATTGATAACCCTCATGATCAGATAACCTAATCAAAAGGGTTTTGAATTGTTTAACCTATCAAATAATAGTGTAAACCATACGGAGAGGGTTAACTAAACTTTTGGAAAAACCCTGCCGAAAACCTCTTCATCGGGTTACCAAATCGGGCCCTGATACAGTTGAAGAAAATACGCGCAAACGAATTTGCAAAAGGATCAGCTAGTATTACCATGGGTATTACATAAAAAAAAATTTAATACCGGTTTAGTTTAATCTCTTTCCGATTTCCAGCCACAATTTATCTTGAACATTTCAGTTACAATAATGGAACGACAATGATCATAAAGCGTTGCATATTTTACAATCAATTCAAAAAATTCAATATTAAATTTGATATCGTCATTCGTCACGCATTTTTACATCACTAACGGACATATGTCGCAAGCAAGTACATACTACGAACTGGCGGCCATCTGACGCCCATCTGGCGGCGATCGGGCGCGGGCGCCGAAATGGCGCGTCATACGTCCGATCAACGACATACCGTGTGTCCTAAATTGTGCTTTATTTCCATGCATTTTGTATGAAATTTGAATGGAATAGGAAACCGCCTGTGCCATGTCTGCGCCATGTCCGTGCCCGATGAATGTGATCTCGTCGGACGCAGACAAGGCACTGGCGGTTTCTTATTCCATTCAAATTTCATACAAAATGCATGGAAATAAAGCACAATTTAGGACACACGGTATGTCGTTGATCGGACGTACTTATGACGCGAAGTCGTCCGAGCTAAATTGTGCTTTATTTCCATGAATTTTGTATTAAATTTGAATGGAATAGGAAGGCGCCCGTGCCATGCCCGCGCCAGGTCAGACAAGTGGGGCCTATACCTATCGATGACCGCAGTATTGAAGTACAACACTAGATTGACACTAGAAATTTCAACTGCTTCAATTCTGAAACTCTGAAATTTCAGGTAATTTAATAAGCATAGTTTCTTTTGTACCATTTCAATTTATCTGAAATAAATTCTAAGTTAACTATAATATATTTTTTTAAAAACATTTATGGGCAAGTTCTTGACGGTCGAGGCTTGCTTGGGCAGGATGAGGTGGACGAGGGAGCTAGATTTTCTAGGAAATGCTAATTGCTAATAGGCATTCACACTTTTTTTTTAAATCTGACGGACTCATTAGAACCTTTTTTTTACCCAGTCGTCGTCCCTATTACCTGACCATTATTAGAAGTACATTACATTACCTTTGTCGATTAATCAGTTTATATTTGAATCCAATTCAGTAATCATACATTACATATAACGTACATTAAAATTGAGCTCAAAATCGAAAATTGTTTGTGTCTTTTCCGTATTGTGTAACTCGTACTAGGGGTACCTAAAGATGAGTATTCGTACTTATGGTATGGTTAATCAATTAATTTTATCTACTTAAGTGGATGCTGGCAACCCTAATGTGGTTGTCATTCCTATAGTCGTCTAGACATTCACGGACTATTGAGGATTTACCTACTTATAAAAATCTATCAAAACGTAAATGTTGACGGTTGTCATGCCGTGCGCAATAAAACGACATCCCTGAGCAGAATTTGGGGCAGCTGCAACAGCATCGTGGCAGAAAACTGCATGTCTCCTCTCTGGAAGTGTTTTTTGCTGAGAGTGAGTGAGAGACTAATTATGGAATTAACTTCCAATTTTAGGCATTTTCTGTCCTTTTATTTTCTTTCTATTTTTTGTGCCTCCTATTATTATTTCATGTGTGTGTAACAAATTTTTATAATAAGGATCTTAGTTGTCCGAAATAAAATATTTTTATTTATTTATTTATATGATACTTAACCTGTTGCATCTCTTATCGTTGGATAATGACAAACAATGACAGGCCAATTAAAAGTAATTATTAAAATTTAATAGCGTTTAATACCTAAGTAAGGGGATAACTTTGGTTACATATCTCAAAGAATTTCGCATCTTTTTGTAACTCCAACATAAAAATGAATTTTATAATTAAAATAACTAAGTACGAGATGAAATTCCTAGCTGCGAGTTTAAAACTAAACATTCAATTTTAACAAGTCATCAAACTTTTAAATTATTTTGATTGTAAATAGCTTTGTGAACGTTTTAATCTAGATTAGAGAAATAACAAATTCAATCTATTATTTCAACAGAAGTTTAGAACAGCTCCAATATCTAGTTGTAATCATTATGTTGATTAACAAAATGTACATACTAGATTCTGCCCGCGGCTTTATTCGTGTACCAAGTTCGAGTAGCCTAAATGTGGGTACCTACTTCCTGATCGATGAAAGTGACCTACGATGCAATGCTTTGTGATAGGTAATGGTTATCACTTAACATCAGGTAGGCCATGTGCTCGTTCCATTTTCAAGAACCATAAAAAAACCTAAGTATGTGCTAACTTGTTTTAGCTCGATCCATTCAATAGTTTAAGCTTGAATCAGAAACAAACATAGGTACCTCTTAACATTTGTTTTTTTTTTATAATAAACCACCACCACTTCACCAGCCTATATCAGTCCACTGCTAGACATAGGCCTCCCCTAATAAAGGGGGATATGCCCATAATCACCTCGCTAGGCATTAATAAATATTAATAAACAGCATTCATCAATTCAAAGGAAAAAATCTGGGCTAAGGTAATCTTTATTTCCTTGTAATTTTTTCTAAGGGTATATCCTCACCTCACCTGCACGTCTCTCCTCACCTGCACGTGGTGCACCCTGCTAACTAATGGAGGTCTGATTGCCTGATTGATCTGAGGGCCGGCTGAGCGCCGGCACAGCTAAATCCCCTGGCTGCCGACGGGCTGGAGCGTTGGCAGTGTGAAAAGTTGTGCTCTGCGATCCACAACCCAAGTCTAGCGTGGGGAGGTGGGTGGCTGAGGTTCGATTTTTTTCAATAAGATACGTTTCAGAGTTACATAATTAAGTTTTAAAATTCTAATCTAATCTACTTTTGTGGCTGATTGTAGGTACAATTCATAATATGTTCCTAATGTACTTATAAGCATACGAAAGAATACAGACAATACAATTGTACATGAGAAATGACACAAAGCGCGTGATAATCGCGTGATCGTGCCTGTAACGACCGCAAATTCGTTAGTCAGGCCCACGCTAACGACACAAGCACGGACTAAGGACGAGCCTACCTGAACTCGACCACAGGTATTTGTACAAAATAAATAAAAAATAAAACGCACTAATTTTAATTTAATATAAGTAGTATTTTTTCCCTTTCTTTGAATGTAGTGTACCTAACGTTAAGTATGTACCTAGTTTAGTTAGCACGCCAACCTTGTTTTCTAAAGGTTGACTGGCAGAAAATGCTTCAGCATTAAGTCCTCCTTTTGTACAATTCTTTTGTTTTGGTGCAATAAAGTGTTACATGAAAAATAAATAATTAACTAACCGTAAACTAAACCTAAAAGTCCAAGAGATTTCAAAGAAGGTGATGTACCCGACTGAAAGCCGTAGCATAAAAGACCATGACGGAGACCAAAAATGAGATGGTGTAACTGCATCTTAGAAGATTTTAAGGCCATGGAAAAGTTTACCAACTGTAGAGAACAGGCAAGGATCGGAGCGAGTGGCAGTCTATCGTAGAAGTGGCCAAGATCACAAAGAGTTGAATGCCGAAGAAAGTAAAGTAAAGTAAGTGCAGTAAAGTAATCCTTGCAGGTTTTTCTGAAATTCAGCCCCTATAGGGGTGCAGGAGAATAATAAAGTATTTTTTTTTACACTTGAAGATGGAACCAGCTCATCATCATGGCCCACCTAATGTTAAGTGGTGAACTTTATCTATCACAAAGCATTGCATCGTATATCACGGTTCTAGAACATGCTCTACGACGCAACTCCCTTCGTCCATCAACTTGAGATATGAAGATGATATATAATTTTACATTTCATTCATTTTCATTTGTTTTTTTGTTTTTTATATAATAAACAAGCTAAAATTCGAGGAGTCAAATTATAATGAGGTCGGTTAAAATAAATGAATGTTTATTCATATTTCATAAGTATTCACATGAATAGTAAAATAACGTTCATGAGTACAATTATTTTTTTCTTAGTATTAAGGAAGTGGATCAAAACATAGTTTGTTTAATCAAATATACGGCGCTACGAGCAGTGTGTACCTAGCGGTAAAACTATTGTGTCCTATAGTTGTTATAATATAGATAAAGAATAATGTAGGTAGCATTTATGTCGCTCTAACTTCCGCCTGCAGTTTCATGCGTACCCGTACCGTATAAAAAGCCTGCGTGTCTCAATACGCTTTCAGCTCAATACGAGCAATTGATCAATGATCAATTGAAAGTTTAATTCACTCTCTTCTATGGTCAGTCATTGTCGTGAAGATGAAAGTTTTATACACTTTCACCTACACATTTCATATTTTCACATTATCACGTTCTATAGTAGTACTTATACCTAATAGTCTTGTAGTAGTAAGTTTGATGTTCGCCACCACTCAAACTGCACCTTAACCGTAGACCGCATTCTTTGTTGAATATTGACAGTTCAATGGAGTGTTAATGTATTATATTAAATTTATATTGCTGCAAAGGCTTTGTGCCTAATGCTGACAATCGACTGCGGTGCACGGACATGCTACGCACAGTACTCACGGTTTTGAATGGATTTTAGCAAACTACGCAAATTAAATATTTATCGGAGACAATGTTATAATTTGATTATCTTCATCATCATGCCAGCAGTCTTACTTTCATTATTTTAGTGTCGTATAATCATCATGAAAGTAGAAGCAGATCAGGCAACAAGTCTCCATGCTCCATTACGTCATTTAAGAAGATCTGTGGGCCACTTTAAATTACTACTACTGATTATTTTACTTGTACTCACAAGTACAGAATACTTAAAATCAGACATCAAAATTATTGAAAACTAGCTCCGGATATATTACTGGTTCAAGAAGAAGCATCCGTAGATTTTATGTACCTACATTCATAATTCACCTTGTACCATACATATACAAATTAGGTTTCTACATTCTCCCAGCAGAGTGCGCCACGATGTATTGATAGCGCACATGTTAAAAAGTTATCTGTATTGTTTGTTATCAGCTGATCTGTAGTGTTTGAATCCTGAATTGAGATCCTCTTTAAAATAAAACAGTAATCATTATCTGAAAATCGAACAGCTTCGCCAATCTCTTTAGAATTTCTTCAATTAATACACTTCTATATCATTTCAGCTTAATCCGTGCAGTAATTTTGGCATAAAGGAGGGACAAATATTTAACATCTTTTACAAACATTCTCTTTTAACATATTAGTAAGATAGAGCGACACCAGAGTTGGTAATTAGCTCATAAAAAGAAGTAAGATAGAATATCAAACAATATTTATGCATACATTGTTAGTTATTTTAAACATCATAGATAAACATTTACAAGGCATTCATAGTGTCTATAGCCGCAGTTGTTCCGCCCCCTAATAGTGGTGTCAGGCTACATTTTTAATGGAAGCACTTATATTCCATCTCTACCTACATAGGTATATGGCTGATAATAATGGCATCTCCAACATCTATAAGATTATTTTCAATTAGAACAAAGCGGAGAGACCTGAAGCATCAGGTCTCTTAGCCAAGGATTCATAAACCTTGCCTTAAAAGGCTACTCACATATACCTTCTAATTACTTTTCTTGCTTTCATGTGAGTCAGTCTCCGGCCAGGTGGAGTAACGATTTGAGAAAGGCGGCAGAAGCTGGATGCGTCGAGATGAGGAAAGGGCGCAATGGCTCATTAAAGGAGGCAGTGGACAGCTATAGACTGATGATGATGATGTGAGTCAGCGACCAACAGGAAGCAAATCTTATACTTCAATAAACATCCGAAAACATCAAAGTATGTAACTATTGGCGGCCCACGATCAGGCTAGCGCAGGACCACCCCGTGGCAAGCGGCCAAGAGCAAAGGGAGGGATATTACTCAGCAGTGGGCAAAAGTTTCCTACAGAGGACGATGATAATGATGTAACTGTTACTTATATGTTCTGAAACCAGGTAAAACATTTCAAAGTAACTATCTAATACATCTCCGCTCTAATGCCCTCCGCGTTCAGTTTAATAACGCGTTCAGAGCTGTGTTGGAGCTACCCCGCTATTGCAACTCCTCCAGTAGGTTCTCGCAAGCACACACCGATTGCTTTTACGCCGCAATGCCGAAAAGGAGTGCATCCTTCGTGCGAAAGACGCGGGCCAGCACCAACGCCGTCCTGGCGATGATCTCTCACGAATAGACTGTCAACCGAACTAACTAACTGAATATACGACGTTGCTATGACAGAAAAATCGTGTTTGGTCATTAAACTTGTAAAATGTAAAATTTCTATATGAGCCATGTTACAAATTTTTGTAATACTTTTTCTGTATTGAACCTTTGAATTGTTTGCCTATCATCCAGATTCTAGATGAATAGTACTAGCCTTATCTTGCCTTCAGAAAGCACGCAAGAGCTCAGACTCAAGTCTACTGAACGCCCATTCTTATAAAAGCCTGGAGATTCATTCTCTTTTGGCATTCACGCCTGCGGAAAGATAAAAAAAATTGTATGAAAATGTCACTAAGTTCAATTAAGCTCATGTAATTTTGCAAACAATTTTATATCTCTGTATGCGTGAAAGTTATTGCACTAGATTCATTTTCTGTGTAAGATTCCTCAAATGGATTAGTAAGCTCCTTGCACTAGGCTACTCTCGAGCGTCGAGGCGTCGGTCGACTTGTTCCTGGCGTCTAAAAAGCGTTGACATAGCGTCGTTGCAGCTCGAAAGCAGCCTAATGTGGATTCCTAACAGAAATAGACAATAGAAAACCTCGTTGATGCAATGAGGGAATCTTCTTCTTTGTTTGAGTTAGTGGTTAGTCATTTTCGTGCATCGTCATCCACAGCTCGGCTTCATCTACTTCCACCACGGTCTTGTGCTAGTCGGATTCACGAACGTCCGGCGACGCGTCTTTGTCGTCGACCCATCTCGCTACTGGTCTTCCGACATGCTTCTTCTAACTACCCTCGACCACCATAACCTGCTCATCAAAGTTTTACAATACTGAGATAATGTTTCGGGCAGCTTTTGCAGTTAGTTAGAAAAACTTTGAGAAGGAGGCAGAGAAGGGTTAAGCTGGGTGGGGCAGCATTTGGAAAACTACGTCGAGTTTCCTCGTCACCAATACCGTAATGTCTGAAAATGAAATTTTTCAATCAATGTGTCCTACCTGTCATGAAATGCCAATCCGAAACGTGGACACTCGCCACGGCTAGTCCACCAGTTTAAAGTCGGTCAGCGAACTATGGAACGAGCTATGCTCCGAGTTTCTCTGAAGGTTAGAATCCGCAACGAGATCATCCGATATAGAACTAAAGTGGTCGACATAGCTCAGAGAATAAATTAACAAGCTGAAGTGGCAGTGGTCTCGCCATATCTGCCGAAGAACCGATAACCGTTGGGTAATCGAGTTCCTGAGTGGAGACCGCGGCTCGGCAAACGTAGTGTAGGAGGCCCTACGGCCAGGTGGAGTGATGATCTGCGAAAGGCTGCTGGTAGAAGCTGGATGCATCGAGCTCAGGACAGGGTGGAGGCTTATGTCCAGCAGTGGACTGCTATAAGCTGATGATGATGAAGATAATGTTAAATGTAGAATCTGTAAACTACAATAAATCATGTTCCTAATAGCAGGCAATATAGGTACGCTCAGCATATATATATCACCGCGAATACACAATTGGAACATAATCATATTGTTTGAGGTAACAGTTTGCACTTAACACTACTTAGACATATATTAATTAGCTACCGCACGCGACTTCGCTCGTTCGTATTCGGATAAAAAGTATCCTATGTACTACTTCTGCTTTAACTAACCACTTATCTATACATATTATAAAGAGGTAAATATTGTAAGTTTGTTCAAGAATAACTCAACATTCATTCGTTCAATGAACATATTAGGATTACGTGTAAATTAATCATGTTCAGAAAACATTTTACATGAAAACACGTTCTATACAAAAGTATACATGCAAATGAAGTTGGGAGCGGGTTAGCTAGTGTACAATATAGCCATATTCGTTTAGTAGGTTTGACATGATGAAGCAACAAACATTTGACATGGACATATCCAAACTTTCGCCTTCATAATATTAGTAGAACTAGTAGGAAGGATAATTATATGTAGGTATAGTAAATTGTAGGTACATTTGTAAGTTTACATTAAGTTGTGTTTGAGTTGCCAATTTAGCAAGTTCTTGGTAGGTTTGACAAGTACAAGTTACTGTTTCCCCGCGACCCACACCGCGCCCACACACACCCATAACATTGATCTTGCATATCAATGAACCGCCCGTGGCGCGGCTTTCTTTGGTGTACTCCGTAGTTATGGAACTTCTTTATCACTATTTGGTAATAGGAACCGTTAACACGTTGATTGCTGGCCTCGTACGTGACGCTACGCGCCATGCTCGCGGAGTACGAGAAGATGCAGAACCACATCTGTTTTCAACACTCAAAGTGTTTATTAGCATTGGCTCTGAGCGCTTCTATACTTTGGAATGGAAGGAAGTCAAGTTATAAAGCTGAAAAGAAGATAAAAGAACAAAAAATCACCCAGTGAATAGAAGCGCTCGTGGCGTGGTTAACTTCGTGGTTCCTAGCAGATCACCTAGGTTAAGCAATACTCCGCCCGGTCATTACTTGGATGGGTGACCGTTTAGTGACATTTAGATTTGAGCGCTTGCGTGCTTCAGAAGGCACGTTAAGATGTTGGTCTCGGCTTTTCAGTTGTTTAGTCATTTCGGAGGCTTTCGGGCGGCCTAAAAACTCCGTCACTAGAGTTGACCACTAGCTCTTACGAAAGAAGAAGAAACCCAGTTAATAACCATACAAAAGGTTTCTTTCTAAAATTCGTTGGATAATCGAAACATTATTAAAACAAACATAAATCCAGTTCATTATAATAATAATAATTTAGTCTTTCAATTTTGTCAATATTGTTTGATATTTACGAAGATCGCGCTATCGCAAGAGGTAGCTTTGGATTTATTTTTAAATGGAAAATATTGTAAACAAGGTAAGATGTTTGGAAACTACCACGTTTCATGTAAATGCGATGGAAAATTACAAGTCTCCATTTTTTAAGATAATCTTGCTAAAAACGTTTTTCACATCTTGAGCTATAAATATTGTATCACTCATCATACATTTTGAACGACACACCTCCCCCGGACATTGCACCTCCCCTGCCTCGCCGTGAGTTTGAAGTGTCAAATGATCACGTGTAAATATGTAATATACATTACATCTCATAGTCAAAAGCCGGCTTTTTAAGTGAAGTTGCTTGAAGGTATTCAACGTCCTAATAATTATTGGCCTCGGCTTTTTGAATCGTTGAGCCATCTCTGAGGTCTACAAAGATAAATTTGAAATAGATCGTGGAGCGAGCGCTGCGCGAATCGCACTCACCTTGATGATGAGATAACCGGCGGAAAGGAAATTATGCAGCAAAAACTGCAACTTACCATAGAGTAAACTTCATAAAATTACTTTAAATCCGGCGAATAGCGGTAACCAACTCGTATTGAATTGACAGCCTACGTAGGCCTTTGCGAAGCCCTAAAGTACTCCTTGATTAGCAAGGATAGATTTAGAAGTAGAGTTTGTTATAACAAGTTTATAATTATAGAAAACTTATTGCTAAGTTTCAAAGCGACATCAGAGTACATAAGTTAATTTACATCTAGTTTTGTTAGTTTCAGTTTTATGGGATCATGGTATGTTTTTCACAAGAAATTGTTTAATTGGGTAGTTTTAATAGAGAATATATTCGGAATATGAATGTTTATATTCTTTGTATGACGTCCTTGTACCACAACCTCTGTGGCGGGCGAAGACGTGGCTGAATGTAGCGGTTTCGATTCCCGGCGCGAGACACGAGTGCTCTACAATATTTGTTATCGAGTCCGGGTGGTCTCTATGTATATTATATAATGTATAAATATAAATAAAATATAAGTATTCTGTAGTATTAAACTATATATGTATGTAAGTACCTATCAGCCATGTGGTTCCTAAGACAAGCTTTGTTAGGGGCTAAATGATGCTGTGTGATCCAGCATTATTTATTTATTTATTTTTGACAGTCTCTTTGTATTTGGAGGGATAGATAGATAACACAGACTTACTTTTGCTACAATCCCGAAGCTTTAACCCATTTTCTTTAAAGAAAATAAAATAAAATGTGCAGTAGCTGCTAATGATTTTATATTTTTAGTACGTACTTTATTTCTTCTTAATTGCAAGAAACTTTCTGAAATCAGCGCAAAACCGAGTGCAGCTGGTTTTAATGAAACCTTCCACGTCCGAATGGAATTAGTTGAAAATGCTTAGCTTTTTAAGTTTTACGAGAGACTTAAACTTAGATTAAAGTTACGCTAGTTACATTTTGGAAAGGTTAACACAAGCATTATTAGTATGACAATTTAGAGAGTTTTTTTTTGTTAGTTGAGAGCTCTTCACACTGAGTATTAAAATAGAATGCATACGAAATCGTGTCCTGATAGTTTCATAATAAGTTTCCTAATTTCAGCATAAGAACTGGTTTGACTCTGGTTTGACTAAACTAGATAAAAAAAAAATTGATACAACTGATATGCTGGTGTAGTAACCAGACTATACCCCCCCCCCACTGCTGGACATGGACCTAATAAAGGGGGATATGCCCATAAATCTCCACGCTGGACATTCGGGTTGAGGATCGCTGGGCACAGCTCCTTGCACGGCCGCGCCGCTGCTGCCTCTCGGTTTGTGCCGGTGCCAGGCTGTGCTATGCCGCATTTTATTTCCGCATGATGACCTCTGTGGTACAGTTGGTGAAGGACCTCCTTGGACGTACAATGTTGCTGGTTCGATTCAAAATGGATAAATGTTTGCATGTTCTGCAGATATTTGTCTCGGGTCTGGGTGTTTTCTATGTGTATTTACAAAAAAAATGTATATATATGTAGTATATCAATCATGTAGTTCCCATAACTCAAGCTCTGCTTAGTTTGGGGCTACATGATGCTGTGTGATAATCCAGCATTATTTACTTATTTATTTAAACCGTCCGCCAGAGCCCCTTTTTTATACAGCGGTGTGCATTTTGGGTAGATAAAGCTTGGATTTCGAATATGGAGGTTGGAGCCCCGTACACCCCAATCACCCTAATTTGGTCGCTGACGTTTATGGCAGTGTGACACACGGTCAATAATAAAACATTATGATTTAGACATCTTGTTAAAGAACCATAAATCAAATGACAAATGAATTATTTGAAGACACAGCGAGTGTGGTGATGATATCATTTGTATCGTGGACATCGTGGTCATCATTTGTAAACAACTACGTTGTTTTAATATACTACGATTTAGGCCCTGGATATTTTTGAACTGGGGTGTAAGTGTGGTGTAACGTGTTCTAACTATCGCCTTCGGAACTCTGGCCAGTCTCACCTGCTCGTGGTGCACCCTGCAAACTAACAAACGAGGTTCTGGCAACCGGCTGATCGCGGCATAGCGCAGCCAAACACTGGCACAGCTAAATTCCCTGACCGCCGCCGGGCCGCAACGTCCGTGGTGCGAGAAGCTGTGTCCTGCAATCCCCTACTTGCATTCCCAGCGTGGGGATTATTAGTATTTACTTCTTCTTATAAGGGAGGCCTATGTCCAGCAGTGGACTGAATAGGCTGGTGTTGTTGTTGTTGTTGTATATTTTTAAACAAATCAGTATTAAGCTGTTCTTTGTAGGGCTCTTAGAAAGTACTACCACAGTGCCTATTTCTGCCGTGAAGCTTTGCTATGTTTAGTTTTGAAGGGTGTGAGTGCCGATGACATTATAGCACATGAGCCTTATCAGTTTTGCGGATGCTCGCGTAGAAATCGTCTACGTAGCAGAACAGCGTCTATGATGCAGCGGGTGTAGCGTAGGGCTTGCAAATATTCGAAAATTTTCATATTCGAATATTCGAATTTTTTTCGGGTACTATTCGAATTATTCGAATATTATTCGAATAATAGAAAAAACACTATGTTCTTATTAAAATCACATCTTATTTTGTTATTTTAAGTGTTATTTTCATGAAGAAGTTTAAACTAACAACTTATTTTATTCTTAAAAGCGTTATTTCCATGAAATAATTTAAAATAACAAATTAAAAAATAACACAAAAAGTTGTGTCACCGTAACGAGACATTAATAACACATTGTAAAAACAGTCTTAAAATGTATTTTAACAAAATCATGAAAATAAACATTCACGACAGAGACGAATGGACAGAACAGTCTCGTAAACTACGCGACACTTCCGAGTATACCCGAACCGTGTTCCGAACCCGATAACGTTATCGGGTTCGGATCGGGTCGTTCGCTATGTTGTTTACCCGAACAACGACGTAAACTTGTATTGTATTGTATGGATATATCGCGCAAACTCATATGTGGCATATCATGCACATCTGAGTTCCGATTTCGGTGTTATTAATTTTAATCGAATATTCGAATATTGAAATATCAGTATTCGAATATTCGAACTAAAATAATATTCGAATTATTCGAATATTCGAATGCAAGCCCTAGTGTAGCGCCTACAGCTACCTGCGCCTGATAGCGGAGAGGATGGAAGCGGATGGTGCCTTCATGAGGCACTGGACGAAAGTGCACACTCTGGACTATTGATCCAGTGCTCCATTGAGGTACATTCTCTTTTTATTGTGTGTATGTAGTATCTTTTTTTTGTCTATTAATATGGATGTAACATAATTATAAACTGTGGAGCTGAAATAAAAATTTTGATTTGATTATCACCTTCTTGCGTCAAATGCGCATAGACCGTTGCATAGTAGGGCATATTCAATCAATACATGGTTATATATGATGGTTACCATATATCTTAAGGTGGGGCATTATGCAGTACAATTTTATCGCTTAAGAATTCATAATACTCATGTATGCTCATGGTGAGCTCATAGAAAATTATAAGCAGCAATTTATGTATTATGTATGTTTAGGTTTCTTTAGGCTTCGTTATTTAAGGGTTCCGTTAACAATTAAACCCACCATTTATGATTCTAGGTATCATAGAAACAAATAAATAATTTTAATATTAATTAACATTTTAATACATTTAGTCTCTAAGTAGATAAGTAGAATTCATCAAAAAGCTATTAGGAAGGTATTTATTTTGCTTTTTGTAGAACGGCTAATTATAATTTAAGTAATTCATAACATTTACAAAGTGCAGCGTAATAAAATTATTTGAAAGCTTTCAGGAGATAATTTTGTGAAATGTAATGTCGCGCGCAAAATTCAGGCCGATCGGGATTAAAATATGGAAAAGTAGATCAAAATATTATCTCCATTTGAGACAGAATGAATTTTAAAAGCTTTGGTACAATAAAAAGGCTTTTGATGAAAAAAAAAATCAGATAAACTTGTTTGCATGGGAATTGGTGTGAAATTGCATATTTTACCCTTTGTGGTGTTCAAAGGACCTAGAAGTAAATAAAAGTATAATATGTAGTTAAAAACTGAAAAACACACTTCCACCTCCATCAGTTTTATCACAGTTTTAGAACCCGTATTTTTTTTATCATATAAATAATAATTGACTGAGATATAGAGTGTCAAAGTTCGGTAGTGGGGACTCGTGACGTCACAGCTAGGTAAAAAGTGTACTAAGCCGAGACGTCACGCGGAACTTCGATGCACATATATCTTTGTCATTTTTTTGTTTAATTTACAAAAGAAAAAATACGTGTCCAATATTTTTTGATAATATAAATGACGGACTAAATGGAAATTTTCATTCGTCACCCCTATTGTTAATAATAACATTAGTGTTAGTTACGAGTGAAGCTAATATAAAAGCGTATTAAAAAGACCAGAATTATTGTCAAAATTAGGGGCTGGTGCTAATAGTTAATTGACCTTGCGAAAATCCATTACATAGCTAGCTAAGCTAGCGCCAAAGCTTTGGCACCAACAAAAGTAACAAAGCCATCGCACACGAAAAGAAAATATGGTATTACGTAGGTACTTACTAAAGTTATATTTTGCAATTTGAAAGAGGTTATAACATTCAAGAAAACTTACATACTTGCCTTTTGCCTACTTGTTTTTAATATTTAACACTTTGAGTGCTGTAAGCACACTTGCGGCGAGCTGCTGCTGGAGCGCGGAGCGTGTCATATGCTAAGCCTGGAGTCAATGTGTTAGCGCATTAACTGTAGCTCGCAGTCGAAATGTTTTGGCCAGATACTTTATCTTTAATTAAAAGAAATGAAACAATTTGATGGATAAGTATTAAATTTTTCATCTCGTTTTTGAAGAAAGTCTTAAGAATTTTAATAATCTTTCTTTCTCTCTGTGTATTCTGTTTTTTATCAAACATCTAAAAATAATGAACGAAGATCTATCTTTTTTGTTCACGTCAAACATAATATTCTTTACAAAAAAAAATCACAAATCCAAATAAAATTAAAGAAACATTGAAGAAATTAACTGCAGATGTTGTCATGGGAACGAGACGCCGCGGCCCGCCTTTCCCAAGCGTATGAATGGATACCTTCACTGCGCAACTGGTTTCTCGTGGAGTTGCCGAAACATAGATATTATCACGAATTGATAATGGCTATAAAAAGTTGGTCTAGCCACTACACTATTTTTTTACAGTACTAAAATCTAAATTGTGATTCAGCAAGTTGGCTGTTGTAAATAAAGTTTACTAATAGTACTTCAATGGTTGTAAATTGAACTTATTTCAGCTTTAAGTTTACAAAATGCAGATTTAAGACTAAACACCAACAATTAGTTTCATTAAATAATTAACTAAATTAATACATATTTTTATAGTGAAATTACTTTAAAGTTTAAATAAAATAATATTATCAACCTAGCGGCACGTTGAGTATGAAAAAGCCGGCTAAATAATTCAAAATGATTATTTCTTATGATCGTAGATCGTTTATCATACTGTTTATTTAATTAATATGATTACTTTTACCATGTCGGCTCACATACATAACATCTGTTATTATGTATCATTAAATGATATACTAGTATGCTAAGTCATGCATACCCGCTTATTATTGATTCGCTTTGTTTTATTACAGTAATGAGATCATCTCTACATTCTGCAGGCTCTATCAGAGTGTGTCGTATCTACAAACATTTATCTTTGACCGCGCGGCCTCTGAGACTACGCGCGGCAGCTGTACTCTACCAGCCAGCCGAGAACAGCACAAGCGCATGGCGTCCTGACCGGAACGGACGTATTTTCTTTTATTTTCTTTAGTTTACATACTCTCGCAAACTTTTTCCGAGCTTTTCCATTACCGGCTGAATAAAACCAGCGATAGACTAGTTGTTAAGATTCGGTTGTGACGAGTGTTCCAATTTTTAATTAGAAAACTTAGAAGTTTTGTGTTTTTTAAGCTTTTTGTAGCAAAGACATTTTATTTTGACAGTGCTTTTTTATGTGTCGTGAACTCTTCGAAGTTTTGTGAATGAAATAAGTGCAAAATGAACGGAGTAGTCGTTGAAACGGAGAAAACTGCAGGGATTATAGAAAGGTAATAACTCGTGATCAGAAATAGATTTGTAAACAATTTACATTTTCCTTGAAATGTTGTTTTATAGGTAGGAACGTATTTTTACAGTTACTAATGTTGAGAAATCGAATCGAGAACTGTTCATGGACTTTTGGTATTTTTTTGGTAGCTTATCGGTGCATTATCATTATTATTATGGTAGGTAGTTGCCTCATTATAAACAAATAAATAATAATGATAAAAACTTTTTATATTAACTACTACTTACTGCATATTAACTTTGCTAAAAGTTACAAACCTAACTTATTCACTTTTTAATTTTGCCAGGACGTATTACAGCTTGAACTTGTTTTATACATGAGACTTTTTTAAAGCTTATTTACCTTATTTATACTTTACCCTAGTTTCTTAGAGATTTCTCAAAGAAGTTTTATGTAAATTTATCATAATTACAATAAATACACGTGTCATTTGAAAATATTTTCATTATGTTACGGAGCCCTAGCTCATGATCCACTCGTGCTTGACCAATTTTTAAAGAAATCTTTCTAATTTCGTACATAACAAACAATATTTTTTATTGAATTTATTTGTTATTCAAATGAAATCACAAAAAAGCTCTTTAAAAGAAAACGTTCTTATCTTATCTATATTTTTTGAAACACCTACACAGGTTCCCCCTCACTTTTTTAATAATACCTACATGCCTTCAATTACCTGACTAGGTAAGTATTTAGGTTCTACTAGAAATTTTGCTTTGGTAACTTACCTACTTAATTAAATATAAGCCGATAATACAAGTATTACCAGTTTCCAATCTACCGGTACATTACCGGTACACAAATCCACTATTTTACCTAAACATTAATAACTAATTAGTTAACTTACCTGCCTTTTATCAACAAAACCAATTAAACTCCTATTAACTTGTTAAGGTATTGCATTAATTATCTTCTTCCAAAGAGGGAAAGGTTTAATATAATTTGTATTAGGGCGTGGAATATCACTGAGAGATATTACCTACCTAGTCATTTTATTATTTGTCCTGCTAATATTATAAAGGCAACAATTTGTAAGAAAGCTTGGAGTTGTGAAATGATTTTTACGCCAAAACCACAGACCTAAGATGCAATTTTGCACGTATTTAATACTACAATAGGAATAAGGCTACTTTTTATGGGGGTACCATGCAAGCGAAGTCGTAATTCATATATATATTTTTTTTTTTTGATATTATTACAATAGTTCTTAATCATAAATAAGCATCCTTATTACTTGGTCAATTATAAACATGCAAATAATTAAAATAATGTCATGCTTAACTTTAAATAAAATGTTATATTTACCTACTAATAACAGTCTTCTAAGATTCAAAAAGATTAAATATTAAATATTTTGTTCAAGAAGCCAAACCTAGCCTAAGTTTTCGTTTAAACTGGTTAAGTGGCTCTTTCATCTTATTTGATATAACATTATAAATTCGTCCACACATAGAATAACAATTAGTTTTTAATAATTAAGTTTTTGGAATTTGGAATAATTCTATTTGGATCTCACGTATTTTTTGCGTTTATTTCATATGCTATCGTGAACAGGTTTGGATGTTCTCTGACAAATTTCGCAGGCGGAGGCATTTCCTCATTATTATATTAATACTCAATATATTTATTGTCATCACATGGTTATAAGGTAACAGAGTTATCACAGTAGGTGTAGTGTGGTAGTACCACATGTGGACCCCTTAGGCCATGGCAATATGTAGAAGGCAGACCGAGGCTTTCATCAGAATTTAGTAATGTGAATTATTATGGGTAAGTATTATACAATTTAGTTTATTATTTTATTTATTTTATTTTGAGAGTTTTTGGAAAACTTACAGCTAGGTACATTCGCACAACCTCCAAAACCGAAAAACTATCTGCAGAAGTCATCCAAAAAACAGAATTGTCCCGTAGCGGAAATCGAACCACCACGCGAGGTCGTCTTTGGTACAGTAAAATTACATCTTCAAACAAAATAAAAGCGTTACCTACACTATAAGGATACTAAATATTTCCTACGACAAGCGTCACAGTTATAAAAACTCTACCTCCTTACTCGCACCTCCTTACATAATTACCAAAGAGGTTGGATTCGAATATTTCTTTCAAAAACATTACAAAAAAAATACATGGGATCTCTCTGTTCACGTACGCAACAATATTTCAGCCTTCGAACAAACGTGTTTGTAGATTTTCGTAGAAGCAATTATTGGAAATCACAGCAGAAACCGGCCCTTTTTAGTATTATTTTGATTGGCAATGATCTGTGGAAGATTTATCGCCATATTCTCATGAGGATAATATTATTTCAAAGGAATGCTTACTTATTAATGAACAAATACTTATATACCTAGAGATGAAAACAAAAAAGTTTAGGTTAGCTGTGTTATTTATTGAACAATGTACAAAAAATGTTATAAATAGTGATAGTTCATTGTAAGGTTATCTTTGAGGTACGAAGATCTGAGTTACATAACAAAGAATATCGACTTACATAGGTACTTATGTTAGAATATGTATTAACATAATAAAGAGAAATAATATAACTTTGCATGATTAACTGCCTCGTCTATGATATGACTCTTTACTTACCTAACTGTTATTACCAATTATTTACACCTATTTATTTTAGCTATTAACTTACTAGCGCTTTTTAGAGGTATTCCACGTAGCGCACCCAGATGAAGCGCATCAAGTTGAAGCGCACCAAAGTATTTCCTCAAAGCGCACCCGTTTTGGTGCGCTTCAGTAAATAGGTACAAATGATAAGTTTTTATTTCTCGTTGCGCAACAATGATAATATAGGGTAATTCAAGCTTTCACCCACGCGGTTCCGTTTAACAGCAGCATTCAGTCCACTTCTGCAAACCCGGCAAATAAAAACTTCCCCTAATCAAAAGGGAGATTTATCGAAAGTCCCCACGCTGGGCCTGTGAGTGGGGGTTTTCTTCTTTTCGTGTTAATAATGTAAATGAACCCTAGGTATTTCTATTTCTTGAAGCAGGGACCAGCATGAAGCCTCCAGGACTGGTAGGAGTAGGGTAGGTACCTATGGTCGAATAATTTGTTGCAATGCCGTAACGTTCGAAAACTTATAAATATTAAATGATAATACTTATAATATTTCAGTCTCAGATTCAAGAATTTTCACATTTCCACAATTATTGTCTACTTTAAAAACTTTTTTTTTAAATGGCTATGGCGCTGAGGACGAAAAATAGGGTCAACAAGTTTTAGCATGACAAGCAAATCATTTGTTTTGCGTTAAGATTTAGTGATAGATACCTAAGTACTCCTACTTATTATTTTGTTTGAATAAATTCTTTGTGAATCATTTCCAAGGTTTTGCTTAGAATAGAGACTATAAGAAAACCTTGAATCGTTACTTTGATTTCATGTTAAATAAGCATTCAGAAAACAAAAAAAATCATCTAACAATCAGCTTCGAAGATGCTATACCTCAATCTTTTCTCTCCTTGCCAATCATTATTCCCAAAATAATTCTTTCATAGACGTTAATAATCGATGGTATAAGATGATGATGGTTTCTTGTGCTAAAGTATACCATTCTTTACTATTCTGGTCTTTCATTTTTCGAATCTAGATGTTGAAATGCTAGCACGAGGCACCGGCAACCCAATATTATGGTAATCCATCAATGTTCTTGCAGCTCTCGACACTAGAATGTGTCTTATAATATGAATGTGCATAATAATTCCTTGCAGCACGTGTCGTGGTGTTGTAGCTTAGGGATTAAATTTCGGTTTAGGTATATCGGGATGTGGGTACAGAACTTAGTCTATCCCATCTTAGTCTAAAAGTAGGATACCTACGTGTTAACTAAATATTTATATAGCATCCTAAAACAATCAAAACAATGATAAATTATGGGTACAGCCAACGGGCAACAGCTTCGGCTTCTGAAGCTGTGCAATGCTATCCCCAACCCACATGTTCAGCGTGGGGATTACGGGCGTAGGTATCCCCCTGCATCAGAGGACGCCTATGCTGTGTTGGTTGTTGTAAAAGTTACAGTACTTACATATACATATATTTTTATTTAAAATAAATATACTTTTATGTACTTATAGGTAAAATTTAAGCAACAGAGTGTAAAAGTAAAGGGTATACCAAAATTAGGTATCAGCTCTTCACGGCAGAGGTTCCGTGTGATTAATGCCCTGACCTTGCTAATCCCCGAACGTTATCCGAACCCTGCAGGGCTTCGCCCTACTATGCAGGGTCAGCAGAATAGTTACCCATTATTTTTTTTAGCGATCACAGATCATAGTACTCAGACTGAACATCAAAGTAAATGCCCATTTGTTTTAATTTTATTGATTTATTTACTTAGGCACACCAAACAGAATACAATCAATATATTTTTGCTCAAATAAGTGATCAAATTTCTTTAGGTCTAGATAGTACTCTAAAACTTATATCCACAGCATGAATAAGTGACATAATAAGCAGCATCAGCTAACAATGGTTGGCAGACATGATTATACAAGTAGAACATAAGATGTATAATGTTAATCCTTCGACTGGTGAGTCGAAAACTCATAATTGCGAGCATGAGGCGCACTCTAATGAAAGAGTGGCCAGAGTTTTTTTGTTGAATTTGCTAAAATTATTGTTGAAAATATCATCTGTTTCACAAATAATTGAAAAGGCGACACATTTATTTGAGGTGAGCTTTGGAATGAATGAAATCTTGTTAGCAATATTTAAAATCTCCTTCACTTCCCTGTTTCACCACACTAGTTCTTTTTCGGCACAGCCTTTAGTAATCTAAGGTGTTCTCGTTTATACTAATAAATATCAAAGACTAGATTATTATTGAAAAAACTTTTTTGCGAACGGTCCAAGCTCCAACACACCAAACTGGGATTTGAACAGATTATGGGAGTTAGCGGCCACTAGTCGCTAGGCTCTCGCGCCCGGGTTTGATCACGTCTTGAAGAGCTTTGGGCATGGGCATCTTTATTTTATGAATCACAATTGTTGTGACGATTTTTTTTTATACCTGAAGATGGAACTTGCACAAGGCCCACCTGATTGCTTTTTAGATCACGCATGTTTAGAACGTACGAGGCAACGCCCTGCGTCTATCAATTTGAGCCATGATGGCCTCTTGTGTCTGTAATGTCACCGGCACCCACACCCTTCAAACCGAAACACAGAAATAGGGATACTCCGCGGACGAGCCCTTCACAAAGAACTCTACTACCTACATTGGATTTTCTGTAATTATGCAAATGTACATATTATGTTTTTATAAGCTAGTAACATAATCAAGTAGTCAGCTCCTCACATATTGACCATGTCTTCCCTGTAGGTAAGGCCGACTAGGCTGAGAGGATGCTATAGGTGCTCAATTCTTCTCCATCTACCTATGTCCCAGGCACTACAGCCAGTCAGTGAGTAAATTTTTACACTTGAAGCGGTATAAATTATCTAGATTACATGCAAAGACTTTGAAAATGGGCTGGCCACATAGCACTCTACCCTGATAACAGATGGACCTTACGAAACACAAGATGGAAAGGACCACCAGGAAAAATAAATGTAGGTCGCCCCAGCAAACGAGAGGATGATATAAAAGAAATGCCTGGCTTTGACTTGACAAGCCTTGAAAAAAACAGAAATGCATGGAAGAAGTTGGAGGAGGCCTTCACCCAAAGAGGGGTCCTTACTTGAGGAGATAAATAAAGACAATCATAGTATTAAGACACAAACTTGTAAAACAAATAAGGAAATTATAAAAATATTAATCTATTATGTACAAAAAGAATTCATAACATCATAGTAAAAAATATATCAAAACGGGAAACCACCGACCGTGGGGCAGGACTCAAACGGTCGGTGGCTATGGCTGCAGAGAAAGGAACTTCCGCACGATACGTGCCGAGTCCAGGAGAGCCGCCTTCTGTATCTGACCCTTGATCCAGCTGCCTAGCGAGAGCCTCTTAAGATATTGGTCAAGGCTCTTCGCTATCAGACGGTTCACTGAAACGACTATCGGAACGATAATTGTTGAGACGACATCCCACATAGCAGTAATCTCGTGGGCCAAGTCAAGGTATTTGGTATCTATTATTATCGTTGTTACATGCGAAGGTATAAGTTTTTTGGAAGGTTTCATTTTAGAACTATTTTATTCTTCATCTTCTACTGCCTGGATCAAGGTCACTTGCTTAGTTACCTACTTACTTACTCTGCATTCAGCCGCTTACTTACACCGCATTCAGCCGTGTTGATAAGCGCCGTGACGGATATCGGGAGGAAGGAGGAAGGCTATTAATAGATCGACAGCTCTTCAATTGCCGTGCTGAAACCACATGTTTACCTACCTATTGTACTTAGGTATCAACAAAAATTATAGTTCATGTTCAGAGCTCTGGGAGTTAGTAGTGTGTGTGTCGGAAGTGGACCAAAGGTTTGTGCCTATTAGGTAGAATATAATTTGATATTAACTATGTATATTGGTAGTGTAGGACGCCCTCCGGCCAGGTGGAGTGACGATTTGCGAAAGGCTGCTGGTAGAAGCTGGATGCGTCGAGCTCAGGACAGGGCGCAATGGCGCTCATTAGGGGAGGCCTATGTCCAGCAGTGGACTGCTATAGGCTGATGATGAATAATGAATGAATGAATATTAGCTAAAAGTTGAAATATTTTAGTAGATTAATTATTATTAAAGAATGATACAATGTTTACACAGTTTGCACCAAAACACCATAAATTAAAATTAAGTAATATCTTTAATGATCTTAGTATAGTTATAAGGCTATCGACAAAAATATCTACATGGTTACATTCTTGAAGAAGCATAGTACCGGAGACGTGACTCGTACGAAATGTATAATGACCGATAAAATATTAATCTCAAGGTGTAATATATATCCCCTAGTGAAAAACCGACTTTATTTTAACTAAAGCGGCCACCAGTCATGTCCATTTCAGAATGTCATACATTTCCCAAGGACGCGATAAACCCACAGACAATGTGCACAATAGTCCACACAAACAATTTATCATAACATCCACATGTCCAGAGCACAATGTCTTGTATTGTTGCTAAACATCTGTCAAACACTTTCGTCACGCCCCTACACGAGTCTTTTGTTTTAAACAAGTACCGTGGGCGGACAAACGAACATTGTTATACTCGTATACAAGAAATAAAACTACTGTGTAGATTAATGAAACACTATTGATATTTTTTTAAGGTTTACGATTCAAAGGTAAGTAGCGAAATAATGTTAGTAGTCGGTACTTCTACTGGTAACTACTAGTTTCATTAAATATTTGTTATTTCTTAGACAAATATTCTGTAAGCCAACTACTAGAGTTCTTTGTGAAGGACTCGTCTGGGGATACTGCCACCATCCCTATTTCTGCCGTGTAGCATCATTGCTGTGTTTCTGTATTTGAAGAGTGAGGGTTATCATGACATATCATAGGTACACGAGGTTTGTCATCTTCATGACTGAAGTTGATGGACGCAGTAGCGGTTTCGACGTTAGGAACGTGAGACGCAATATCTACTTTGGGGTGACGTGGGTTATTTATGTGATTAGTTAAAAAAAAATTTTTTCGTAAAATGGCACACAAATTAATTGCCTAATGTGTCAAAAAATGATTAAGACTACGAACATTGGCAGCATCCAAGTAGGTATGTACTCAAACTGAGGCCCATGTACGTAGCGCCGACATAAATAATTTAACATGACAGATATGTTGATGAAAAATTGTGTTTAACTGCTTGATAGTATATCGATACATATGAGGCTAATAAAAAAAAATACTGCGATCAATCCATTAATCAAGAGTGCTTGAGAAAATCAGAGCCAGAAAACAGGGAGCGGAGAGGTCTCCGTTTTTTTTCCAGGTCGTCTCAGTGGTCTATAAGCTTTGACAAGCTCATCGCAATTTTTATTTTATGGTACTTAAAGATAGAAAAAGCACATGTCCCACCTGATAAGTGGTAACCATTAACGATCACGTTTTTTGGAACGTGCTTTACGATGCAACCCCCTGCGTCCATCAACTTGAGGCATGAAGATAATAAGGCTCTTGTGCCTGTAATTTCACCGGAACCCACACCCTTCAAACCGAAATACAGCACAGCTACTTCACGGCAGAAATAGGCATGGTGGCAGTACTTCCCCGGACGAGCCCTTTACAAAGAACTCTACTACTAAAAACTTGTAGCTTCTTTCAAACATTTACAGGTTTCTTTGATAGGTATATAAATAGCAGTGTTATCGATAATATTTACGACCAATACAAGTACATAAACCTATTGAACTATGCAAGGAAATATAGCCATGGCAAATTACCGTAAAGATTATGAATGTCCAAGTATAATCAATTTTACTCAATACTATATTGTTTCGTTCCTACCTTTAGATGTAAGGAAGCCATGTCGAAGGCCATTAAGTTGCCTAAAAACTCCAATACCGGATTAGAAGCGCTGGTGGCGTGGTTTACTTCGGCGTTCTTAGCAAATAATCTAAGCCAAACTTTGCGCGAACACTACTTTGATGGGTCTGGGTGACCGTTTAGTGCCATTTAGATCTAAGTGCTTCTGTGCTTCGAAAGGCACGCAATGAAATCCCCCGGTCGATCCCAGTTTTTGAGTCTTCAAGCCATGTCGGAGGCCTTCGAGCGGTCTAAAAACTCCGACCGCAGAGTTAACCACTTGCTCACACGACGGCCTCTGTGGCGCAGTGGGCGAAGGTCCGCCTGAGACGCAGAAGGTTGCGGGTTCGATTCCCGCCGCGGGACAAAGTGTTTGCAAGTTCTGCAGATATTTGTCTCGGGTCTGGGTGTTTTCTATGCATGTATGTATTTACAAAAAAAACTGTATTATGTGTAGTATATCAATCATGTGGTTCCCATAATACAAGCTCTACTTAGTTTGGGGCTACATGATCCTGTGTGATAATAACGTCCAGCATTATTTATTTATTTATTTATTTAAGAAGTAACGGAAATAGATTAAACCAAGGCTCGTTATTTAGTTTGATGAAATAACCTTAGCAAGCGGAAGCAAAAGTTCATGTTAAAGTTAGGCTCAATTTAAATTCACCTAAACCCTCCTAAATTTCCAATACGGGGCCTTATCTTTTAACTTCTTTATAATGGGACAAAATACTGGGATCAGGAAAAGCTGTTTTAAAATTAATATGATAGGACTTTCTAGCCAACAACAACACACAACTTTGTACCTGTCATGGTTGACTGGCAGAAAATGCTTTATAGCATTAAGTCCACCATTTGTACATTTATTTTTTTGTAAAGTGCAATCAAGAATTAAATAAAAAAATAGGAACCAAATGACCTAATTATTATTGTTTTAACGGGTCTTCCTCGCGTTTTACCTTATTTAAACAAGTAAGGTAAAACAATAATAATTATGATTATACTCGTGAAAGTTTAATAAATACCAAATGACTTTACTGAAAATCAATGCACAGCCGAAACTGTAAGTCGTAGAGTCTTTAAAATCAGAGAGAATGATATTTTAAGAAAAGAACAGGTTCTTTTCAAATTCAGGCCCTGGAGGGATGTAGCCGGGGAAAACCTCTACGCGGAAGAAAGGGCACCCAAGAGCTGACTAACCGGACTGACGCAGAAGTTATTGTCTTATGTCCAATTTTCGACCTCGTTAAGATCATTCGAGGCTCGATCACGAGGACTAGCTTAAAAGTATTATACGTATTCGTATCGCAGACGTAAGTTTGGCCAATGAGAAAACGAAGATTTAAAATAACGATTTGTCATTGGCCAAAATTTTTCATCACGGCTTACTAAACGTCACGTTGGAATATTCGTGATCGACCTACAGATCTTGCTTACCCGAATCCGCACGAACCGGTAGGCAGCTCGACAGGCCAGACCATGCAATATAACTATTGGGCTAGTAATATAGTTGCAAAGAATTAACTAATTCAATTTTATCCAATTAAACAAAAGCAGGTTGTTTAGAATTGGTGGTCGTGCAAGGTCGCTCTCAAACCGGACTCTGCACAAAAAATAATACGATTTACGACTTTATCAACACGCAATAATTAACAGGTTGAGACGTTGGAAAAACCACATAATTGTAATATTATTTTCAACAATAATAATAACCTATGTACCAATTACTTGAGTAATTCATGCGATCATAATTACACAATTCAACAATTGTAGTGTCCATCTGTGTCTATAACAATTTATCTGTACACCCAATAACCTGTGGCCTGAGTGTGTAGAAAATACCTAACGTCAAGGTTTGCGTTAACTATATTTTTCTATAGATATTTCAAGGTCTTACAAACTTCCCGCTAGGGGCGCTGCTCCATTTTCATACAAAAATATAGTTAACGCAAACTTTGACGTTAGGTATTTTCTTCGCACTCAATCCACTGGTCTACCTACCTCAGGAAAAAAAATATGTAGCTATTGACTACTTCTTGTGAAGCAATTTGACGAGTATAATGAAGCTTTTTACACTTACAATAAACTTTTGGACACTATATTTCCTTAACTTATCTGTAATAATTATTTATATTTTGTTCCGTGTGGGTGTTGTACAGCGGTAGTACAATTTAGCGTGCCTACTCGTGGTTCCTGACTGCCACAACACGAGAGAATCCAAGTTTGGTTAAGTTTATTACGTTACTGTTGGTATTATATTAGAATAGTTTATATATTCAAATGTTAATCTACTATTGTTGCCGCTATATATTGATGTTTTTAACAAAGTGCGATGATTGTCAAAACGTTGCGCAACCGTGCCATCAGTATCGCATTAGCAACCTTTCATCAGATGTCGTAAATGGAAAGTAAAACTTGACTGTGCACATCCACAACAACGTAAAGTTATGCATCTGGCCCAGCGATGGTGTCGGTGTTCGATCAGGAGGCTCTACTCCGGACAACAGTAAACTATATATCGCGATATATTTAACTACAAGACTCGTGAAGACATGCATACTCCGCAACAAAAAGGAACAAAAAGCCGATAATTATTTGATGTACTTACGACACTCGTAGATATAAGCATATTCCGTGACAAAATGGACGAAAAAGCTTGACTTTGGCATTTATCCTACTTACGCTATCGTCGCGTTTTGTGCGAAACATACCTAGTAGAATTGTTTGCCATCTTACGAGAAACTAGAAGGAGGTATGTAAATCGTACAATACGCAGCAGTTTCATTAGTTTCGTACAAGAAAGAATTATGAATGACAAACCTTTCTTATATTCTTTCTAATAACAATTAGACAATTAATTGACTCAGGCGTGACTGTGTGGGAATCCAATACAAGATATTTTATAAGGCAAAATATTTAATACAAATCCGCTAACTTTAAACTAACTTAACTTTTAACTTTATACCATTGTAACCATTATTTTTTTAAATGCCTATTTCATTATGTTGTGTTTCTTTGTATGGTTTGCAATAAAGTTATATGTATCTTAATATCGGACAGTGAAGATCGCGTATATTTTTGAGGAAGAAAGAAAAAAATCAGTTTATTTGGGCCATGATACACAGAGAGACGATTGGCCGAGTAATTCGAAGCACTTTTATAGCATTCCAAATATACCGAAAACGTTTTGCGGAGTAGAGCTCTAGGTCGTCGACCGGCTGACGTAACTGAGATGCTTGCGCCGTATATCTGGTTCTGACGATAACTTCTTATTGAACAATATTTATAGGGGCTTAGGTAACATAACCTAAAATTCATAGTACCTGCGTGGCTTGCTCCACCTGCCAAACGCGTCAAATAATATTAAACCTAATAGGAATAGAACTTTTTACGTCCACGCTCGTTACTTTATTCGCAGCTACAAGTAAGTTCAGAATTTTTCTGTTACTTTTAATGTCTCTGAGTGCGGCTGTTGGGACTTAATCAGAATTGAACTAAATCAGTAAAAAAATTTTTACTCGTCTCGACTCAGTTGAATAGTTAGTTCTAGAAAATGGTACTTATAAGTAAGTCGGATAGTCTGTGAACTTTTATAGACTGACAAAAGAAGAACACACAAAGGTAAAGAGTAGATTCTTTATCATCTATCGAATCGTTACCTAGTGACACAATCTGTGGAGTGTTTAGGCCATCAGAAGCCTCCAACATGGCGTACTAAGGCATTTGCAAAGCACCTATGTCATCCTCTCAGCATAGTCAGCCTTACCTACAGCAAAAATATGGTTAATACGTGTAGAGAATACACAGTTTTCGAAACGAAAAACCCATTAGTGCTCGGCCGTGATTCAAAATCACCACCTCCTGATCGGAAGTCAGGGCACAGTCAGGCCACTACGGCATACAACGCGGCATTTAGTTGTAAGAAATAAGAACCAGAGAAGAAAGAAAGCTAAACAGCTTCTATAATTGAAATCCATGAAAGAAATGGATAGGTAGGTAAGTTTACAAATCACAGCCCACGCGGAGAACACAAAAACTGTAAGATTTAATGTGGTTTACTTACAGTGTGCGGTTAGTTTATCTCTGCCGAACAGTTACATTCCTGTTGAGTGCTCTGAATCATCGGTGACGTGGCGAAGCTCGCTCTCCTAGCCATCTTAGTTGGTTTCTGATCATTTAAGCTAAGCTGTTTTTGCTTCACTAACATTTGCAATAATAATAATTAATTTATCCACGTGAAATACTACCCATTATTTTATGCAAAGTTGATATGTAAGAGAATTAGATAAAGTGGTAGTGGGTTGGCCATATCTGCCGAAGAACCGATAACCGTTGGGGTAAACGAGTTCTTGAGTGGAGACCGCGACTCGACAAATGTAGTGTATGACGTCCTCGTGACAATCTGCGAAAGGCTGCTGGTAGAAGCTGGATGCGTCGAGCTGAGGATAGAGCACTCATTAAGGAAGGCCTATGTCCAGCAGTGGACTGCTATATGATGTTGATGATATGTAAACTTATTTCACCAATAAATTATTGTCATAATATGTCTAATAGGTTTTGGATATCGGTTTAAACGAACACTCTCCACTAGCAATGCAAAACAAAAAAAAACAAAAAAAAAAACACACCTCTTCACCTGTCTTTATCACCAGACCCTCGTTACCAAGCCAATCTATTGGGCCATTATCATCATCATATGAGCGCAAACTCAAAAAGTTTACTGGTAGCACTGAATTGAAAAAGGAACTAGTAGCCAGTTAAGTGTTTCACTATCATTCTTCTGGCATCAGCGGGTCTAAAATGGCCACATCAGATGAACCATAATATGATTCACGCTCACAATCAGTTTACTGATGAATTCATATTAATCGCGCACAATTCATAATCAGCAATTAATATGTTTATCTGCCATTTTACGAAATTTATAGGATTTGCTAAGGATCTGCAAGGAATTCAGAAAATGAATCGCTTTGAGAGTAATCGCTCAATGTATTCGTTTTAGACCCCAGAACAGGTTTCAAGATACCAAATTATAGTTTTGTCATCTGAACAACATTTACCTAACATAGTACCTACTAAGTTTCATTTCGATACAACAATAATAATTAGAAGTAGGTTAAAATTGAGTTCTAGATTTTATTACCTATTATCTTGATAGTTGACAAGTAAAGTTGTGTGTATGTATGTATTTTATTCTTAAAAACTTAATACTATTTTCAACAATGTACACTGTAAAAACCCGTAGGTAAAAGCGTGTTGAAAAAGAAAGACGTATTGTCGTGGTATGATTCACCGATAATGATACGGGAGTTCTATGTTATCTACTTGTTATTGTATTCATATTCAATGGGGTGTAATAATAGGTTTGACCAGTCTTCGGTAAGTGCTACCATATCCGGGGTCTATAAACTGTAAATACATTTATATTTATATTGGGTAGAGAATTTAAATTATCCACTTTATGCATGCTAGATACATTTCTTAGCTGACTGAAATAGATTAATATTCATATTTTTTATTGCAATAATTATTTTAGTAACAATGTAAGGTGTTATAAAAGTTAAGTTAGTACATAATTACCCAATTTGGGCATAGCAACGATCAGAGTGGACCCATTACGTTTTGAAAATAAAGATTTTGTTTATATTTAGTAAACATAATTATATTTCACTAACTGACAATTAACGCACAGCCCTAGAGACTTTTTGTAGAGTTATATTCCTTGCATGGTGCAGAAGTTTGCTCAGCAAGATTTCCCTAAATTCAGCTGTTTTTCCTCTACGGGGACGGGTATTGAGGCCTTGATAGGATACAGCGGGGATTACCTCTATGCGGATGAAGATGCAAGGTGTCCACCAGCTTACATAACCAGTATTATTGTAGGTATGACGCTTATAACGCTTGAAATAATTAAGTTTAAACGAGTTCTAGAGTGGAGACTGCGAAATTTGCAAACGTAGTCTAGGACGCTCTACGGCTAGGTGGAGTAACGATTTACGAAAAGCTGCTGGTAGAAGCTGGATGTGATGAACTGCGGACAGGGCGCAATTAGCGCTCATGAGAGGCCAGCAGTGCCGTATACCCAGCAGTGGTCTACTATGGGCTGATGATGATGATGATAATGATGATGAACATTTTGACATTGGCTATAATTTTATGATGCGACGTGAAATACTAAATATCATTGATTGGCCCGCTGGACCAACAATAGAAGCACGGCAGCCATCACATTTATAGACAATAAAAACTTAAGGCATTGGCAAATAGAAAGCGTATCTGACGCAGCGACAACGTTTTGGCGACGCGTACTGGCGTCGCGCTAAAACGCGAAACTTGGAGCGCGTTAACTACGAACGCATCACTTACGGGACGCTCTGTCACCGTCAAGCGGTCAGTTTGACAGCCACGTCGGTGTCGTGTTGGACATGGAGGACACAGATATAGAAGAGAACTAGATAAAGACTTAAAATTCACTATGTTCTGAACATCAACTCATACGGCTGATCTCTACTTTCTTTTTCCAATATCATCAGTTAGAAAGGGATGCATACATATATCAATGCGACTTCAAAATATAGTGTTAAATACCTATTGTAAACATCTATATTGGTCCTCAATAAAGTAATTATTATTACACTTTATTCATTTTAAAACTCATAAAAAATACATTTTTTACTATAAAATTTAAAAACATTATTAATCTACTATGTACAAAAATAATATAAAAAAACATTATAGTAAGAAATATATCCAAAATGGTGGACCACCGACCGTGGGGCAGGGCTCAAACGGTCGGTGGCTAGGGCTGCAGAGAGAGGAACCTCCGCACAATGCGTGCCGAGTCCAGGAGAGCCGCCTTCTGTATCTGACCTTTGATCCAGCTGCCTAGCGAGAGCCTCTTAAGGTATTGGTCAAGGCTCTTCGCTATCAGACCGTTCACTGAAACGACTATCGGAACGATAATTGTTGAGTCGACATCCCACATAGCGGTAATCTCGTGTGCCAAGTCAAGGTACTTGCTAAGCTTGTCCTTCTCGGCCTTCACGAGATTAGCGTCATGTGGGATGGTGATGTCAACAAGTATCGCCCGGCGTTCCGACCGGTCTACCAAGACGATATCTGGTTTATTCGCAAGAATAGTCCTGTCCGTGATGATAGAGCGATCCCAGTAGAGTGTATTACGACCATTTTCGAGAACCGGTACCGGTGCGTACTTATAGTACGGAACCTCTGGACCGACAAGGTCGTATTGGAGAGCAAGCTGCTGATGGATGATCTTTGCTACTTGGTTATGTCTGTGCAAGTATTCAGTGTTAGCGAGGTGCAAACAACCCGAAAGTATATGTCTGAGGGATTCACCGGGACGATGACAAGCTCTGCAAATGTCAACGGTTCCATCCTTCATGATATACCTTCGGTAGTTGTTCGTCTTTATTACCTCATCCATAATCGCACAGACAAAACCTTCGGTTTCCCCAAAGAGGTCACCGAAACGTAGCCAGTTCACGGATGCGAGTAGGTCTACATCAGGCCCTGTAAGGGCTTTGTAGAACCGTCCGTGCAGCTCCTTACTCTCCCATACAACCTTGCGGTCGAGGGCACTCAGCACCGTAGGTTTGTGCCAGTTCTCCTTAGCCAGTGAGAGCGGGGTAAGGTTCTTGTCAACTGCTACGACATCACGATGCATCTCACTGTCGGCATGGAGGAAGTATTCTCTGAGCTTGCACACCTCGCGGTTATGGAGGGTCTTGGCATTTAAAAAGCCGCGGCCCCCACATTTCCGCGGGATGTACATCCTCATTACCGACGAGCGTGGATGTCGCATTCTGTGTGTCGTAAGAAGTTGACGAACCTTACAGTCAAGGGCATCAAGTTCAGTTTGAGTCCATCTCAATATGCCAAAGGTATATATAAGCAGAGGCATAACCCAGCCGTTGAAGGCACGAACTTTGTTACCACCCGACAAAAGACTATTGAGTACTTTAGTCAGGCGGCAAAAGAATCGCTCCTTCACCGACTGTTTTATACCTAACGCTTCTGACATACCGAGATATTTGTAGGTTTCGATATCGGAAAGAGATCTGAGGGATATCGTATCGGAAAGCTGTAAGTTTGTAGTATTTACAACTTTCCCCCGCTGTACTTGCATGACCGCACACTTCTCGACACCGAACTCCATGCTGATGGCACTGCTGAATATCTGTGTGATATTCAACAGAGTCAGCAGCTCTGGTTTTCTCGGAGCGAAAAGTTTGAAGTCATCCATGTACAACAGGTGAGAAACGATACCACCCTCTCTCCGAAGTCGATAGCCTAGCCCTGAATCCTTTAGCAGAGTACTAAGAGGATTCAGTGCCAGGCAGAACCATAGGGGACTCAGACTGTCGCCCTGGAATATACCCCGCTCTATGCGAATCAGATCTTGCGGAGCAGAGGGATCCCGTCCGCTACCTGGATGACGAAGAACTGTGATCCACTGTCTCATGCATGTACCTAAGAAGGATCTCAAAGTTGCATCAATTTTATACAACTCTAAGATCCTCTCCAGCCATGTATGAGGCACCGAATCATAGGCCTTCTTGTAGTCTATCCATGCAGCGGAGAGGTTCCCCTTGCTGCGCCTGATCTGCTGGCTAATGGTCATGTCAATGAGGAGGAGCTCCTTAGTACCGCGGGACCCAACCCTACATCCATTCTGAGCAGGAGCCAAAATATTATATGCAACTATGTGCGCATTAATTTTTACGGTCAGAATGGACGTAAGGAGCTTGTAGATGGTAGGTAGGCACGTGATGGGTCTGTAGTTCTTTGCTTCCGCGGTACTACCAGATTTGTGGAGCAGGAAGGTGACTCCAGTCGTCATGAAACTTGGCAGAGACCCAAGCTCGAGGGCTTCTTGAAATTGTGTGGCGAGTACAGAGTGTGAACATCGAAACCACTTCAGCCAGAAGTTATGCAACCCGTCCGGTCCAGGACTTTTCTTTTATTATTATTATTATTTGGTATTTTTAAGTTTTTATGAAATCCAAAATAGGTTGAAAACTTGTAACTATGGAGTTTGTGTATGGAAAAACCCAGGAAAAATATTATAAAATAAATTATTCGTAAAATATTTGATAGAAAGCGTGTGAAAGCGGTGAAGTTTTTTTTCTTTTTTTTTTATTATTATGACACTTTATTCATTTTAAAACTCATAAAAAATACATTTTTTACTATAAAATTTAAAACATTATTAATCTACTATGTACAAAAATAATATAAAAAAAACATTATAGTAAAAAATATATCCAAAATGGTGGACCACCGACCGCGGGGCAGGGCTCAAACGGTCGGTGGCTAGGGCTGCAGAGAGAGGAACCTCCGCACAATGCGTGCCGAGTCCAGGAGAGCCGCCTTCTGTATCTGACCCTTGATCCAGCTGCCTAGCGAGAGCCTCTTAAGGTATTGGTCAAGGCTCTTCGCTATCAGACCGTTCACTGAAACGACTATCGGAACGATAATTGTTGAGTCGACATCCCACATAGCGGTAATCTCGTGTGCCAAGTCAAGGTACTTGCTAAGCTTGTCCTTCTCGGCCTTCACGAGATTAGCGTCATGTGGGATGGTGATGTCAACAAGTATCGCCCGGCGTTCCGACCGGTCTACCAAGACGATATCAGGTTTATTCGCAAGAATAGTCCTGTCCGTGATGATAGAGCGGTCCCAGTAGAGCGTAGCACGACCATTTTCGAGAACCAGTACCGGTGCGTACTTATAGTACGGAACCTCTGGACCGACAAGGTCGTATTGGAGAGCAAGCTGCTGATGGATGATCTTTGCTACTTGGTTATGTCTGTGCAAGTATTCAGTGTTAGCGAGGTGCGAACAACCCGAAAGTATATGTCTAAGGGATTCACCGGGACGATGACAAGCTCTGCAAATGTCAACGGTTCCATCCTTCATGATATACTTTCGGTAGTTGTTCGTCTTTATTACCTCATCCATAATCGCACAGACAAAACCTTCAGTTTCCCCAAAGAGGTCACCGAAACGTAGCCAGTTCACGGATGCGAGTAGGTCTACATCAGGCCCTGTAAGGGCTTTGTAGAACCGTCCGTGCAGCTCCTTACTCTCCCATACCACCTTGCGTTCGAGGGCACTCAGCACCGTAGGTTTGTGCCAGTTCTCCTTAGCCAGTGAGAGCGGGGTAAGGTTCTTGTCAACTGCTACGACATCACGATGCATCTCACTGTCGGCATGGAGGAAGTATTCTCTGAGCTTGCACACCTCGCGGTTATGGAGGGTCTTGGCATTTAAAAAGCCGCGGCCCCCACATTTCCGCGGGATGTACATCCTCATTACCGACGAGCGTGGATGTCGCATTCTGTGTGTCGTAAGAAGTTGACGAACCTTACAGTCAAGGGCGTCAAGTTCAGTCTGAGTCCATTTCAATATGCCAAAAGTATAGATGAGCAGAGGCATAACCCAGCCGTTGAAGGCTCGAACCTTGTTACCACCCGACAGAAGACTATTGAGTACTTTAGTCAGGCGGCAAAAGAATCGTTCCTTCATCGACTGTTTTATGTCTCTGTCTACTATACCTAACGCTTCTGACATACCGAGATATTTGTAGGTTTCGATATCGGAAAGAGATCTGAGGGATATCGTATCGGAAAGCTGTAAGTTTGTAGTATTTACAACTTTCCCCCGCTGTACTTGCATGACCGCACACTTATCGACACCGAACTCCATGCTGATGGCACTGCTGAATATATGTGTGATATTCAACAGAGTCAGCAGCTCTGGTTTTCTCGGCGCGAAAAGTTTGAGGTCATCCATGTACAACAGGTGAGAAACGATACCACCCTCTCTCCGAAGTTGATAGCCTAGCCCTGAATCCTTTAGCAGAGTACTAAGAGGATTCAGTGCCAGGCAGAACCATAGGGGACTCAGACTGTCGCCCTGGAAAATACCCCGCTCTATGCGAATCAGATCATGCGGAGCAGAGGGATCCCGTCCGCTACCTGGATGACGAAGAACTGTGATCCACTGTCTCATGCATGTACCTAAGAAGGATCTCAAAGTTGCATCAATTTTATACAACTCTAAGATCCTCTCCAGCCATGTATGAGGCACCGAATCATACGCCTTCTTGTAGTCTATCCATGCAGTGGAGAGGTTCCCCTTGCTGCGCCTGATCTGCTGGCTAATGGTCATGTCAATGAGGAGGAGCTCCTTAGTACCGCGGGACCCCACCCTACATCCATTCTGAGCAGGAGCCAAAATATTATTTGCAACTATGTGCGCATTAATTTTTACGGTCAGAATGGACGTAAGGAGCTTGTAGATGGTAGGTAAGCACGTTATGGGTCTGTAGTTCTTTGCTTCCGCGGTACTACCAGATTTGTGGAGCAGGAAGGTGACTCCAGTCGTCATGAAACTTGGGAGAGACCCAAGCTCGAGGGCTTCTTGAAACTGTGTGGCGAGTACAGGGTGTGAACACCGAAACCACTTCAGCCAGAAGTTATGCAACCCGTCCGGTCCAGGACTTTTCCAGTTATGGGCCGAACGGATTGCAAATTTGACATCTATGGGGCTAATCTCAACAGCTCCCATGGTTTCAATAGATTCACACTCTCTACTCACCACATCCATCCAATCTCCCTCCGTGTGCTGGATGGGCACAGACCAGATGCTGCGCCAGAAATTATTCATGGCGTCCGCATCCGGTACACGCCCATCCATCACACATTGGTCAGGTTTCTCCCAATTTCGGTACACCTTCCTCTGGTCACTTTGGAAGTTTCGATTTTGCCAATATCGGTCCACACGTTCTCGATACCGACGAATGCGGCTTGCCCATGCAGAGATTTTCTGCTTCAGAAAGTCAATGCGTTCCGTGACACATGCCATATAATCTCGGGGCCGAGTATCGGTTCCAGCAAAGGCCTTTGTCACAAAACGCATCACTCGGGGGCGAGTATTGCCTCCTCTGAAGCAACTTAGCTTTGCAATGAGGGTCCTGAATTTACCGATCCGCCGTTCGATCCGTACTTGCCAAGCTGGAATTTTGTCGACAGGTCGTGGTGCTCGCGTGGAGTTTGGGAACTTGACACGTGCAACACGACATGCCGCCACGGCTCCGCAGTAAAGGATCGAATGGGTATCGGCTAGTCCTTCGCTAGTCTCTAGATAAGGGACCAACAAAGGATTCAAGGCCTCCATTAGAGCTAAGTTTCGTCTGTGAGTGGGCAAGCGAGGCAAACGCGGTCTTTCATCGAGAGTTGCGGACCGGTATGATAAAATCGCATCCTCCAAAGTCCTCCTCAACTGCTCATTTACCTGGTTTGTCACGCTGGTGATCTCGTAGTCGACGTTGTCAGCAGCGGGGTCCGGCTGCGTCGTTATAGGTATCGGAGTAGTCGTAACCGGCGACGTGGCAGCCAGGACCCGCTGCGAGTGGTCAGCTACTTGATCACTTTGGATTTCAGCGCGAAGCCGGTCAAGTACCGAGTCATCCAACAATTTTAATCGTTGGATGGCTCGTACCTGATCCGATAGCCGTTGTGCAGTGGCGGTGACAGCTGGCTCAAGCACCTGAAATAGAGGCAGCATCCGGACAATGTACGCGGTGCGGTTGGTTCCTCCCTCTGTAGCCCTATAATATGCGCGCATGACGTTTTCATTTATTATCTTTGTCCACTTCATACGTCGCACATTGCTGGTGGAGGCGGGGGTCGGACGCGGGGCAGATTGTCCCGCAGACCCCAAGCCGGCCGACAGCGGTGGCCGCCCACGCCGCACAGGTGGTCGCGGCGGCGGAGGCGACGAGGGCCTGCTCTCGTCGCTCGACGCGCTGGTGTCCGGGGGGGTGGCGAATACCTCATCCCCAGACGACGACGCGGAGCTTGACGGAGCAGGAGGAGGTGGTGTTGGGTGTGCTATGCTAGTTTCCGCTTTTGCTTTTCCTTTACTTCTTGTAATCATTGTATGGAGCTATTTTTCTATTTTGACATTTTATAGAGATTGACGTGAAATAAAAATCACAGACTAGTATTATGTATGATAAAAATAGGTTGAACTGCATCTTTATATTCTGTTATTACTTTGTACGGTTTGTGATTTACAACAAAATCTCGGCAAAACATTGGGAAAACCATGAAAAATAAAAATGAAGAAAATATTTGTTGAAAAAGCTTGTGTCAGCGGTGTTTTTTTTTTTTTTTTTTTTTTTTTTTTTTTTTTTTTTTTTTATTATTATTATTATTATAGATCAAAAAGTTCATCAAACCAGGGCGCTCGAACAAAATTCTATGCAGGTTCATACAAATGCCCTGGTATGCACTCGCAGAAATCGCATTGAGATAAAAATATATGGACATAAGAAAGTAGAGATCAGCCGTATGAGTTGACGTTCAGAGCATAGTGAATTTTAAGGTTTTATCTAGTTGTCTACTATATCTGTGAGTGGGGAGTTTAGGCTGTCAAACTGACCGCTTGAGAGAGCGTCTCGACGCGGCGGCGACGTAGCTTTAGGGGCGGCACTAAAGCGCTTTGTTTGACGAAGCCTTTAGTTGTCTGCGAGGCGAGAGGGACACGTTTGCTTCGACAAATATTAGTCCGTCGATATTTGTTCCGTATTGGATTTTATAGCGGTCGTATTTTAGCAAACACGCTGTTATTTTTCGCCAATCCACCAATAATATAAGAAACTTTATGTTTGTTTCGAATTACGATGCATAAATATTTGTACTCGTTTCCGCCAAAACCACTGAACATATCGAGGTTATCTATGGGTTCCCAACTGTCATACTTTACACCGAGACTCATTTTTCCCATCCAGTCACACTTACTCTGGGTGTGACTCGTTGGGAACCCCAAACATAATAGTATAGACTAGGTGAAACATATAGGCAACTAATTATACCAATGAACCACGCGAGCCAAGCCGCGGACGACAATTAGTTTTAACAATTCCATTACTTATTCATTTTCCATTATGAAAATGTATACAATGTTTACTTATTCACATGTTATGACTGTGTGTACAGTTCCTCGAAGTAAAGTTCAAAGCATTGGTATGCGCGGCGCGTCGTCAGGGTCACCAGGTGACTTCTCGAGCTCCTGCTTGTTACGTGACGCGAATCGATGGATTTGCAAATTTTATTACCCTTTTATCTAGTGGTAAATATGGGATGAAGCTAGCGAGAGGCCTTTGCATTTATTCAAAAAGTAGATTTAAATCATTTGATAAAGTAATATCTTGAGATAACAACATATTGACTCCCTAAGGGTGGGTGCACATCTGACGGAGGATGCGTCAGTTAGTACGGCCGACCGACGTACTGGCGCATCATCAGATATGTGTGTAAGGTAAGATGTTGAGGTATCAATTCGACTATTCTGGCGTCATGCAACTGACGATCTTCCGTCAGTTATGTATCGACCCTAAGAGCTTAATTCAAAGGTGATTGTACCTCAAACACCGATGGCCTTACTTATGAACAATGAATCTTTCAAAAGATAAACGATGCTTAACTATTGCCATCTCTAACCGTTCGATGATGACAAACAGTAACAGGGCTAACTTTGAGCATTGATTAACTTTAAGTAGCGTTCTTAAGTAAGGGGGTGAGTTGTTGACAGTTTTTAATATATAACTCAGCTGAAATTACTACTCAGGGGTTGTTCGGCTCCTGAGCATGGTTCATTAATACGAACTTTTGTGTCCTTTTTAAGTTAATCAAATTTACTGATGATTGATTTTAGGGGGTATCCAAGTATTTTATCTTATCTTATCTCACATTCCCAGTGCAACGGGGCAAAGGTACCCAAGTAGGTATTAATCATTAGGTATTAATAATTATTCAGGATGATGTTGGGGCTGCCCAGATTCTGTAGTGCATCGGGGATGTTTGCTCACTATCATACTGATGGCTTTCATGCCGTCATGCGCAATAAAACGACCTGATGAACAAAATTCGGAGCAGCTGCAACAGCGTCCTGATGTCAGTAGCAGAGAAGTGCATGTCCACTCTCTGGAAATGTTTTGTGCAGAGAGTGACTAATAATGGAATATATTTCCAATATTAGTCATTATCTAGCCTTTTCCTTTTCTTTTTTGTGTTTCCTTTATATTTAGTTATGTTTTTTTGTTCCCAATTTTTGTTAATATAAGTTGTCTGAAATATATATATTTTTTTTACTAAGATTATTTAAGAATTACAACGTTAATTGACAAGTACCAAATAAGGAAATTAATACGTAGATTTATGTTTGTGGAGTTTCAGCTACATTTGAGGAAATGCATCCATTTTTAATAAATAAATTGCGACTTTAAAGGATTATTTATTGTACATTTGCCACAAAGTAAACTACCGCCTATTTATATTTTTTCTTTCTTTAATGATTCTTTTCTACTGCTCAAACTCATTATGGTGGGCAAAATAAGGGGTGAATGACGCGTTGGAGAAAGGAAAAAGTCGTGGTTGCGTAACATCCGGGAGTAGACGAAGATAGACAGCGTCGAACATCTCTTTGCTCAAGATAGAGAAAAATTCGCTGAGCTGACGGCTAACCTCCGGTAGTGGAGAGCTACCAGAAGAAGAAGATGAAGCCCACATTACACAAAGGTTAGCTGGCAGAGAATGCTTCTTAGCATTTGTGCAATAAAGAATATTCTATGTATCTATCCTAGAATATCATTGTTCGAAAGGTTATCCTAACTTAAGTGTCCTTGGTCCTCTAGCTCCAAACATTCAGTGAACACTACATTTCATTTCCCCCGGGGTTGCTTGCAGCTTACCTAAACTTGGTGCCGGAGCATACAGGGTCCATATTAGGATAGCTTTATTTTTGTTATGATTACAATCAAAAACTAAATTCCTAAATTTTATTAAACGGAATCTCTGTAATAAAGCTTATTATAAAATATCTTATTATTTAGATGACTAAAAGCTTGGGATGAAACTGCCTCCAACTCCTTCAAAAACAATATAATAGTTAATAAGAACAATAACGTTAAAAAAATATAAATTAAGCAGAGTTTTTGCCAATTCTTCTCTGTTTTTCTTCTAAGTTATAAAAAGAAGTGTTAATTAAGTTCATATAAAATACTATGTTGTAATAAATAAAATTCAGGGCTGACCATTGAACTTGGCACCCATTTAGATTTTACTTCTTTTGTCGTTGAAGTCAACAACCAAAGCATATATCATAATATTGAACTTGGCTCTCATTTCACATTTATGTTTTTGATGGGATTCAATTCTTCTTCTTCATTTGCATTCAGTCGTTAAGCCATGTCGGAGGTCTTCGGGCGGCCTAAAAACTCCGACACCTGAGTTGGTCACTAGGTCATACGAAGAAGAATTTGAAGAAAAATTCTTCTTCTGTTTGGTCACGTTACGAATCAGGGGTGTTACGGATATCCCCATTCGCATCCGCATCAATAAATGCGGAGTTTTTAGGGATGCGGATTTATATCGGCAATAAATCAAAGACGTACAAAGAAAGTACGCGAGGTCAGAGTGGCGCGTACCTCGTGCGTGTTTGCTAGTTGCTATCTTCGTTCGTTAACTTAACACTAAGAAGGGCCATATTGGTGACCAGTTCCTAAAGGTTTTGTTTGCTTTGATATCGACGCGATTCCCATAGTGAATCAATTACAGGGTTTGTTTACTGTGTTTATCCAACTTTGAAGTGAAAAAGTTAATAAAATGTCACTACCAATAAAAATAGGATCTGGACTTATTTCATATAACAAAAATGATCCGAAGAAGTCAGAGTGTAATTTACAAAAGTTATTCGCGGAAGTAGGACGTCCCACCTGAAATCAATGCACCCAGAAGAGTTTATTTTGTTCAAAAACGCAAACAATGAAAACCAGGTGAAGAAAAATCGGATAAACATATAATATTCGTTTTACAAACTTTGTTTTGGTTGAATACGATAAACATAAATACTTTTCTATCGACTGTTTTTTTTTTTTAATGTTTTATTTTAATTAACAGTTTACTGTTTTCTCAATTAAAACAATTTAACTATCTTAAAACATCCTGAAATCCGCATCCGCATCTGCATCCGCGGATGTGAACCTCTAATAATTCTCTAATAATCTGCATCCGCGGATGTCAAAATTTTTTCATTCGTAACAACCCTGTTACAAATTGGTGTGAGTAAAAAAATTTACGACTTTAGGGTTCCAACTGAATAAACGAATTGTGAATTTTACCACCTTAGACGCAGAAGGTTGCGGGTTTGATTCCCGCCGCTAGAGAAATTTTTGCATGTTCTGTAGATATTGGTCTTATATTTACAAAAAATATATTATTAGTTTATCAATCCCCATAATACAAGCTCTGCTTAGTTTGAGATGTCGTGTGAATTATCACATAGGTACATTATAATTCTGGACATTAGTCGTGAAGCAGCATTGCTGTGTTTCGGCTTAAAGGGTGTCGTGGGTGCCGGTGAAATAACAGGCACAAGAGGCTTATCATCTTCATGCCTCATGTTCATCGTTGAGCACGTTCCAAAAAAACATGATCTACGATGCAATGCTTTGCGATAAGTAAACGTTACCACTTAACATCAAGTGGGCCATGTGGTTGCTTCAAGTAACGTAAAAAAGTCACTCTTGGGCCGCCTAGGCCTTCGTGCCTAAAAGTTACAGCACCTAGAGTTGGCCCCTAGCTTTACGAAAATTGGATTGATTGAGTCAGACCCTCGTTGCAGCCCTGTTCTTGTAGTACGGAGCATGCATTATTCATCGCCCATCGGATGCGGTGGAACAACTGTGAGGTCAGGCGGCTGAAGTTTCAGGGTTCAAGATTTGTCATGTTCCTCTGATTTCTTGCTCTTAGTTTGATTTCTTGCTTTGGTTAACGAATCTTTGATTCTTTTGAATGTTAAATAAATGAATATTAAAATAATTAATAAATAATGCTGTACACTAATCACACATCATCATGTAGCCCCAAACTAAGCAGAGGAAACCACAAGACTGATAAACTACTTATTATACATTGTTTTTTCGTAAATACATACATATTATACAAAGAAAATGCCTAGACCAGAGATAAATATCTGCAAATAATACAAACATTTGTTCTGCGGCGGGAATCGAACCTGCAACCTTCTCCCACTGCGCCACAGACGCCGTCATGGCCGTCATGGTAATCGCTTAACTTGAGGTTGGTATGGTATCGTCATTTAGTTCCACTAACGGCCGGTTCCTATATCATACCTGTAAGATCCGGGGTTATTGAATAAAACAAAGCGTACAAACCAAGGCTGTATTCCGACTGACATGACATTCGTCCAGGCCACAGACGTTATACACTACACTCCTCCACACTTATTCTTAATAGCTTATCATATTATGATTACAATTTATAAACTAACTTACTTTTAACAATAGAAATCAAACAAACTCTTTTTGACGAAGGAACTTAAATTACATAATAACAAGCAAATCTCATAGTGGCATACAGGAGTACCTTGTACCGTAGGTAAGTACTTAACAGGTACCTTGAACAGGTGTACACAGTTAAGTTCTTTTATAGTTTATAATTTGGCCTACTTAGTGTACATTTTCTAACTGGCCTCGCTGCCTTAGATACAATTGTGGCCGTGTCACGGGAAGGTTCACAGGGCTCAGGTACGCGTGCTGGTGAGCTCAGCACGGAACCACCATGCTGCCCGGCTATCTCCGACTGGATCTCCCGCCCTACTGTTTCCACGGTTAGTGAAGCTGGATCGGCTCTTTCCTCTGCGTCAAGGAAAATATCAGTTTCCGTCTGTATCTCGGGTACCCTAACCGGAGTACACTCAGGATTCGGGAAGATCAAAGAACTCCTCGACCTTGTTTTTAACTGATCGATGTGACGATGCACTCTATTGCCTTCCTCCCCAATTACCTTATAATTAGATTGGCCCATGCACGATTCCACTTTCCGGGGTAACCATTTTTCACTTTTTAAATATTGGCGATACCAGACGTTATGACCTGTATCAACGACCCTATTTCCACCGCCCGCATTATCTATTTGACGACCCTGTGCCTTACAAACTCTAGATTCTAAATTCGGTTTTAGTGCATCTAACCTTGTTCGTAGCCGCCTGCCCTGCAATAACATGGCTGGACTTTCGCCGGTCGACGCGTGTTCCGTATTCCTATAATACAACAAGAAAGAATGCAAAGCCTCCATTACATTTTTCTTTTCAAATACGGCTTTTATAATAACCCTTTTTAGGGTTTTAACTGCGTTTTCTGCAGCCCCATTGGAGGCTGGGTGATAGGGTGCAGTTAAGATATGCTCAATAGCCCGAGCTCGAACGAAAGATTCAAACTCCTTACTTGTAAACGGTGGCCCGTTATCTGTCACAATTTGTTTTGGTAAGCCCCACCTACCCCATAATTCGTTCAGTTTATCGATAGTAGACGTTGCCGCTGTACTAGGGACCATAAATATTTCCAGCCACTTGGACATGGCGTCAACTACCACGAGATAAGTTTTACCGTAAATAGGGCCCATAAAATCCAGATGAAGTCTTGACCAAGGCCGGCTAGGCCAGGGCCAAGGGCGCGGGGCCTGCCGCGGCGGAGCGTCCGCCACTGCCGCGCATGTACCGCACCCGCGGCACATTGCCTCGATAGCCTCATCTATACCAGCCCACCACACGTAGCTACGGGCTAAACACTTGGATTTAACTATTCCCATGTGGGGTTCATGAAGGACACTCAAAACTTTCTCCCTGCAATTAACAGGAACTAACACCCTATAGCCCCACATAACGCAACCTAATTCTTCATAAAGCTCCTTTTTCCTATTGAAGTACGGCTGCATACCTTCAATTTCGCACTGATCTGGCCAACCATCTCGTATAAATGCCAATATCCTACTTAAAATGGGATCCCTAGCTGTACTTCTCTTTATGTCATTATAGTCCAACAAGAAAGCTTCCTGAGCGAAATGTAGATAAGTTTGCTCAGGCATAACGCGCAAAACCGTTTTGTTATCAAGCAAAGGCAGGCGAGACAAGCCGTCCGCGCTATTCGCATCCGTTCTAACGTATTCAATATCATAGCGATACGCTGATAATATTATGGCCCAGCGTTGCATTCTACTAGCCGTCATCACTGGAATACCTGTGTTTGGGCCGAAGATTGATACCAAAGGTTTGTGATCCGTTCTAAGAATGAAACGCCTACCATAAATATACTGGTGAAACTTTTTCATACAATACATTATAGCTAAAGCCTCTCTATGAATTTGTGAATAATTCTTTTCAGCGCTAGTTAACGTGCGCGAGATAAAAGCTACTGGCCGCTCCCTGCCCTCGCGATCGGGCTGCGACAGCACCCCGCCGACCCCCGCTGAACTCGCGTCACATGTCACAATCAGCTCTTTACTTGGGTCATAATGAGCTAAAACCTGCGAACTCGTTAGTGTACTTTTAATTCCTTTAAATGCTTCCTCACATTCCCTACTCCAATGCCATTGAACGTTCTTCCTCAACAAGTTGTACAATGGAATTAATCGATGGCTATAGTTTTTAATAAACTTTGCAAAAAAATTTGCAAGCCCTAAAAACGAGCGCAGCTCCGGAACACTTTTTGGCCTAGGTAACTCAGATACAGCTGCGATTTTTGCGGGATCTGCTTTCAGTCCCTCTTTTGAAAGAATATAGCCTAAATATGATACTTCCCTTTTCAGAAATACACATTTAGATTTTTTTAAACGGAGACCGTTATCTAACAATCTTCTCAACACCGTTTCTAACGCTTGTAAATGATCTGACTCTGTTTTTTCCCCGATAATAACATCGTCAATAAATACTGCCACGTTTGGTATACCCTTCAAGAGGTTAGTCATGATACGCTGGAAAATACCAGGGCTAGAAGAAAGACCGAAAACTAAGCGATTATAACGGAAAAGTCCCCGGTGGGTATTGATAACAGTATAATCCTTAGAACCATCTAATTCTATCTGGTTGTACGATTGTGATAGATCAATTTTACTAAAATATTGAGCCCCATTCAAAGCTACGAGTATATCGTCTATCCTAGGTAACGGGTATCGATCGATCAGGAGAACGGGATTCAGGGTTATCTTATAATCAACGCAAATCCTGAGTGTACCATCAGATTTGTTGACGGGAACGAGCGGTGAGGCCCAGTCGGAGCACTCGACCGGCTCGATGATGCCGGCGCGCAGCATGGCGTCCAGCTCCGCGTCGACGCGCTCGCGCAGCGCGAACGGCAGCGTCCGCGCGCGGTGGAACACCGGCGCCGCGCCCTCGCGCACCCTTAGCGTGGCCTTGCCTCCCGTGAACCTTCCCAAGGATCCATCGAACAGCTGCTTATATCTGCCGACCAATGCATCTATAGCCTTATTCATATTCATTCCGCCGGAACGAGCGTCCGGTTGCACATTATTAATAGATGGAATTTCTATCTTTAACTCACTTAGCCACTGTCTACCCAATAAGGAAGTAGTGCCTCGGTCGATCACGAATAATTCTAACTCCTTACATCTATCTTTATATTTTACCGACGTCATAATATACCCTAACGGCCGTATATTTGAACCATCATAGAATCGTAAGCCTAAATCGTATGGATGGATCTTTAGATCTTTGAAATACATATCATAAGTACGTTTACTGATACATGATATCGGAGTGCCTGTATCTATTTCCATTGATATAACTTTTCCATCAATACATAGTGACAAACTCACCGGCTTATAGTCCCTCAAACTTAGTTGATGTAGATCCAGGAATTGATCCTCAAATTGTTCCTCGGATGCATCGTCGACGCTGCCCTCGCCCGTCGCACTGTCAGCCGCGTAATGAAATCCGCGATTCGCGGCCGACCTGAAGCGTGCTGCCGCCGTCGATGTTGCTCCGCCTGGAACAGCACCGTCCTCCGAACACATTCGGCGAAGATGTCCTGGCCGTTTGCACCGACTACAAACGTAGTTACGGAACCTACAGTTTCCGTAAAAGCGTGCTGCCGCCGTCGATGTTGCTCCGCCTGGAACAGCACCGTCCTCCGAACACATTCGGCGAAGATGTCCTGGCCGTTTGCACCGACTACAAACGTAGTTACGGAACCTACAGTTTCCGTAAATATGTGTGGACGCTCCGCAGGCCTGGCACGGGACAGAGCTATCCCGGTGGCCTGCGCCCACTACCCGCGAACCAGCGGCGCCCGCACCTGTGCGCGCTGGCTGCCTGACTGAGGCGGCGCGCGTTGCCCGCGCTTGCATGGCGTGCACCTCCGCACCCGCTGCTGCCACCGGCGTCTCCTCCGCCGTACTGCGCACCTCCACCGCTGCCGCATCCCGCTCTGCCGCCTCTAAAGACGTAGCATGCTTCACGGCCTCCATAAAAGATATTTCGCCATCCTCCGCAAATAACCGTTGACGGATGACGTCACCCTTCAAACCGCAAACGAATTGATCTCGTAAATTTTCTGAAAGTTTATCCTTGAATTTGCAGTTTCTGGCAAGTTTCTTTAATTCGGCTACGTAATCTCTTATGTGTTCCTCGGCTCGCTGTCTCCGCTGCCGGAATCGGTACCTTTCCGCAAGCACTGATGGAGTCGGTTGCAAATGGCGACTCAACAGCTCCTTTGCTTCTGCATATGTCAAGTCGGCCGGCTTCTTGGGACTCGCCAAATTAACAAAAAGCTCATAAGCTTCATCCCCCATAGCCGAAATTAACGTAGGTAATTTCAAATCGTCCTCGATCTTATTCACTTTAAAGTACATTTCCAATCGCTCCGCGTATGATGACCACGATCCGGTTTTCACATCAAACTCGCTTATTTTTCCGATTGTCATGATTAATAACTTTAATTTATGCACGCACAGTCCAAAATTACAGTAAATCCTCGTCGCCACTGTAAGATCCGGGGTTATTGAATAAAACAAAGCGTACAAACCAAGGCTGTATTCCGACTGACATGACATTCGTCCAGGCCACAGACGTTATACACTACAATACCGTTACCGATGACGTCTCGTTTTCCCTTGAAAAACTGTCAAATTTTCGACGCCTCGTTGTTAATTTTTGACAGTTTTTCAAGGGAAAACGAAGCGTTATCGGTAACGGTATATTATAGGAACCGGCCATAAGAGGTCCACCGAGTATTGGACGTAGAAAAACTCAGTAAACTCACTTATTTAACCATTTCTTTATTCAAATAACATAGACATGTCAATTTACTGATTCCACACATTTATATTTCTTATGCCTTTGTATTTGTATAACAAGGTGAATATTTTTATAACACAGTAGGCACTATACATTGAAGTCCATGACACAATTAAGTTGTGCATAGGTAAGGCAAAGATGTGGGTTTGAAACCCGTCCTGTTTGAAATTTGATAGTTTTTGGTCTGACTTCACATCAGATTTACTTCATATAGATAAGTTACCACTTAACGTTTTGTAGGTATGTCATCTACGTTATATGCAAAAACCAACGTTTTTTACCATGAATGTCACTATTTCTAAAAATTAATCAAGAAAATACAAATAAAAAAGGAAAGATCAATATCGTGACATGCTAGCTAAAACACCTAACTTTTAATTCGTTGGTCTGCCTAGGCGAGAATGGCGAGATACGCCAGTGGTCAGGTACCTTTCTATTGATCACTGGGCTAGCGACCAGCCAGCGGCGCCGAGGCGCGTTGGAGCTAATTCTATCTCCAATCAACAGCGTATTCATTACACTGCACTCACCCAGTATAAAATAACAGTAACGTAAAAAACTAAGCAACATTTTAACATGACAGTTTTTAATTTAACACGTTAACCAACTGCGCTACCGAGTCGGTAATGACGGGAAGGTTGCGGGTTCAAATCCCGCCTCAGTCGAAATTTATGGGATCTATAAAAATCCTAAAATTAAATAAATTTCAAAATAAAAACTGTCATGTTAAAATGTTGCTTAATTTTTTTAGGATTACTTTTCTTTTACACTGGAATATATAAAAATCTAAGATTTTCCCAGGAGAGTAAAAAATACTTAAAATACAACATTTTTTTTTTATCTTGTTACTGTTTCTTTTTTCTGCTGTCTGTGCGGGAAAAAGCAATGTGACGATCTTACAATAGTCAAAAATAATAAACGGAGGAAAAATAGAACTGTGGCGAATTTACATATACTTTTTTTGTAAGGGATTTACTTTGTGGGAAATGTACAATAACAATGACCCATTCAAATATGTTCAACTAATTAACTAAAGTAGATTTTTTATATTATTTTGTAATAGATAACAAGCTCAAACCAATTTGCTGCGCCCTGACAGGGTACATGTACTAACTAATAAAAAAAACTTATTTTGACGTGACGTAACACCTTCGCGTAACAAAAAGATAATTCATTTTACACAAACACAGTACCTTACTTATTGTGCTATTTCTAAAAGCTACTTAAGCAACGTTATCTATAAGAAGGCAAAAATAGCGCAAGCACTATGTGGTTCAGAGTTTTTACCTTCCGTGCTAGTTGAAAACTGTGTTACGGCGAGGAAATAACTTACGTTATCAAAAAAAATACACTAACAAAATATTTTATATTTTTATTACTTGCCCTTCTTGCGTGGTACCCAAGTAAAAAGTAGCATAAACTATGGTATTATATACAGATGGCTTTTAATGATAAAGTCACCAATTGTGTTACTTTCATAATGCTTTGACTGTTACTTTTACTCATTCTTGTATGAGCGTGGCGATCAATAAATATGAATATCGGGAAACAACAAAACTCACAAATCGCGGTAAATATCCTATTGATATTCATAATGACAATAAAGTGTTATGTATCTATCTATCTATCCTAGTATAGAACTTAAGCTCGATCCGCTCAGTTTTTGGCGCGAGGGAGGAAAAAACATTTCCCATTTTGCATCTCACATCTGTTTTCCACATGCTTTTATAATTTTTACGATAGTAAAAGTAAACCTTCTGTAGTTTATAGTCTGTGTTGTCAGCGGGAGGTGTTGGCGGTCGGAGCCTGCCAATATGATTACATCGCCACGTTTAACCCTCATCAGTGCTGCAACGAAGCTCTTAGAAAAATAATGAAAACTCTTTATTTAATTAAATTCCGTTTTGTCTGGGATATTGTCTTCTAAGGAATTTATTTTCTTATGAGCTAGTGGGAAATAGGCAGTCTAGGTTACCTCAAGGCATGAGTTTAAACTGTGATACTACTAGAATGTTCTGGTTTTTTGGAACTCTCTATGTATCACTTTATATGAATAATCTGAATCCTGTTAGATCATCATCATCATCATCATCAGCCTATAGCAGTCCACTGCTGGACATAGGCCTCCCCTAATGAGCGCCATTGCGCCCTGTCCTGAGCTCGACGCATCCAGCTTCTACCAGCAGCCTTTCGCAGATCGTCACCCCACCTGGCCGGAGGGCGCCCTACACTACGTTTGCCGAGCCGCGGTCTCCACTCAAGAACTCGTTTACCCCAACGGTTATCGGTTCTTCGGCAGATATGGCCAGCCCACTGCCACTTCAGCTTGCTGATTCTCTGAGCTATGTCGACAACTTTAGTTCTATGTCGGATAAACTCATTGCGGATTTTATCCTTCAGAGAAACCCCGAGCATAGCTCGTTCCATAGCTCGCTGAGCGACTTTAAACTGGTGGACTAGCCGTACTGTGAGAGTCCACGTTTCGGCTCCGTATGTCATGACGGGTAGGACACACTGATTGAAAACTTTCGTTTTCAAACATTGCGGTATGGGTGACGAGAAAACTCGACGTAGTTTTCCAAATGCTGCCCAACCCAGCTGAATCCTCCTCTTGGCCTCCTTCTCGAAGTTGTTTCTACCCAACTGCAATATCTGCCCGAGGTATGTATACTCCGAAACAACTTCAAGAAGGTGTCCATTAACGACGACAGGACTCGGATCAATTCGGTCATTGACCATAACTTTGGTCTTGTCCAAATTCATGCCGAGACTTCAGCCTCGCGAAAGATAGTCGCGAGGCTGAAGCTAGGCCGTCCAGCATCTGTTGCAGCTCCTCCAGTGACTCCGCCATTAGGACTATGTCATCAGCGAATCGCAAGTGTGAGATGTGCTCGCCGTTTATGTTTATGCCCATACCTTTCCAGTCCAGCGTCTTAAACATATCCTCCAACGCGCTTGTGAACAGTTTCGGAGATATGACATCTCCCTGTCTCACTCCGCGGCGCAGTTGGATGGGTTTAGACTGCTGGTCCTGTACTCGGATACTCATAGTAGCGGCTTCGTACAGACATCTCAACACTTCGATATAACGATAGTCCACTTGGCACCGCTGCAAGGATTCCAGGACAGCCCAGGTTTCTACAGAGTCAAAGGCTTTCTCATAGTCCACAAACGCCAGACACAGGGGCTGATTATACTCTTCGGACTTCTGTATAATCTGCCTCACTGTGTGAATGTGGTCTATGGTGCCATATCCTCCGCGAAACCCGGCCTGCTCTGGTGGCTGGAACTCATCGAGTCTTCTGGCGAGACGATTCGTAATAACCCTTGAGAACAGCTTATAGACGTGGCTCAGGAGCGAGATAGGTCTGTAATTTTTAAGAAGGGTTTTATCTCCCTTCTTAAAAAACAGAACCACCAAGCTCTCGTTCCACGCCTTAGGAGTTCTCCCACAGTGAAGGACGGCGTTGAAGAGGTTCTGCAGCTCCTGCACAACAGGAGCTCCTCCAGCCTTCAGAAGTTCTGAAGTAACTCCGTCTTCACCGGGGGCTTTTCCATTTTTAAGCTGTCTCAGGGCCAACACGACCTCGTCTTGGCTGATCTCCGGCAGGTCGTCGGTGTAGTGGCGGGTGAGGGTGGCTCTGGAATCATGGTTGTCACGTTGGGGGCAAGGAGCATGTGCCGCGTACAGTCGGCCGTAGAAGTCCTCGATCTCTGATAATATCTCCGGCTTTGACAATACGGTTCGGCCATCGTGTGTTGTTAACTTCGTCAGGTGGCTCCTGCCAAGCTGCTGAGTGAATACTTTGGACCCTCGGTTTCGCTCTATTGCCTCTTCAATGAGGCGTGTGTTGGAGCTCTGAAGGTCGCGCCGTATCATCTTCGCAATTCGCTTGTTCAGGTCTGACCTCTCTGACGAAGTGGCCTGAGTGGTTTCCCGTCTTTCTGTCATGAGCCGAAGAGTCTCATCCGAGAGTTTGGACTTCTTGCCTTTAGGCTGCATTTGGCAGAATTTGATGCCCTCGTCCCTTAACGCCCCAACCACATTTTGTAGGGCCTCATCTACGTCATCGGTGGGTTCCTCGGCAACGAATCTATCACCGAGAAGCTTCTGAAACTTCTCGGTGCCCGCCATGATCTGGAGTAGATTGGGTCGGAGCGTGGACTTCATCAGACGGTTTCTTTCCAGCTTTAGATTGATATTCAGAGAGCCTCGGACAAGTCTGTGATCAGATCCGGTATTGAACCTGTTGATCACGGAGACGTCTCTGAATATATGCTTTTTATCCGTCATGATGAAGTCGATCTCATTTTTGGTCACAGCGTCGGGGCTTCGCCACGTCCACTTCCTGTGGGGCTTCTTCTTAAAGAACGAATTCATCAAGAATAGCCCCTCCTTCTCTAGGAAGTTGACGAGCATTTGCCCCCTGTGATTCCTACTTCCATGACCATGTGGGCCCACTCTGGATTCGTCGCCAACCCGGACTCCCACTTTGCCGTTAAAGTCCCCCATAACAACGTTGAAGTGAGCCTTCGTGGTGTTGTGCAAGGCTTTGGATATGTCCTCGTACATATCCTCCACTTCATCATCCAAGTGTGCCGAGGTCGGTGCGTAAGCCTGAATGATCTTCATACTATACCGCTTGGATAGTCGAAGGATCAGGTACGCTACCCTGGTCGACACACTGGAGATTTCCTGAACGTTGTTAGAGAGGGCCTTATTGACGAGAAACCCTACGCCACCCTGTGATGTTTGGTCACCCTCGCGGAAGTACATTAGATGGCCCGAGTCTAGGGTAATGGTGTCCTCTCCCTCTCTACGGACTTCACATAACCCCAGAACATGCCACCTAATGTTCTGCAGCTCCACTTCCAACTGCGCTAGATGTTCATCGAGCCTCAGAGTGCGTCCGTTGAACGTAGCCAGGGTCAGTTGTTTCAGGTAGCCGACGGTATCCCGGGGATTGTTAGCACCCCTTGCCCCGCCGTAACCATGGCCGCTACCTGTATGGCCAGGAATAGCGGGGCGGCCGGGAACTGGGGGCCATTGCCTTCTTGTATTTTTCATTTGGGGGTTAATGCCCATAATCCCCACGCTGGGCAAGCGGGTTAGGGATCGCAGGGCACAGCTTCTCGCACCGCTGACGCTGCTGCCCGTCAGTGGCCAGAGGATTTAGCCATGCCGATTTAGGCTGCGCTATGCCGCAATCAGCCGGCCGCCAGAGCCCCGTCCGTTAGTTAGCAGGGTGTACCGCGGGCAAGTGAGGTTGGCTTGGGTCCCGAAGATGGAGGTTGGGACCCCTTACTCCCCTGTTAGATATGTATGTAACAATTTGAATATATTTTTGTATACTTACTACATAAAATAATTGGTACATTGCAAAATATGTACCGGAAATACAATATAACCAGCAACTATATAACTATGTATATTCCAAGTTTCATCCAAACACGTTCAGTCGTTACGTAGTGAGGCGACCACAAACATACTCACACGCATACAAACTTTCGCATTTATGATATTAGTGTGATGTGATGTGATAATAGGTGATCCTGTGTTTTTTTTCGAAATTCTTGTACTTCTTGTTTAAATGACTAGGTAGTGATGTGGTACATTATGAATAGTGCGTAGTTATGACGTGTCTGCTCTCCGGGGCGTGACCTAACCTTGCAGTAGCGTAAACAAGACGAGCCCGCCTCTTGCTATTGACTTTCATACAAAGTTGTGTAGGGCATTAAAAATATGATCGAGGAACTTCTTATAATAATGTCAGCTTAAAGATACTAGAGTACTAGATACTTGAGTGGAACCTTGGCTCGGCAAACGTAGTGTAGGTCACCCACCGGCCAGGTGGAGTGACGATCTGTTGTCGGCTGCTGGTAGAAGCTGGATGCGTCAAGCTGAGGATATGGCGCAATGGCGCTCATTAGGGAAGGCCTATGTCCAGCAGTGGACTGCTATAGGCTGCTGATGATGATGATAGATAGATATTAGGGACTTTTAAGAAATTTTTCAACTTCAACCCTCGTTGTAGTCACGTTGTAATCGTTTTGAGGCTTCATCATCATCATAATCAGTTGTTTCCAGTCCACTGCTGGTATAACCTTTATATCAAGCCACTCGCCTCAATTCTTCATTAGTCTGAGCTAGTGATGTCCACGGATCCTGTCTGCTCTAGGTAATTAAGATGCAAGGAATTCACACGCAGATACCCTAAAAAATTTTAACATTTGTATTCACCGTTTCTTTCTATCTTTGCATGAAAACATCGTGCGTGGCTCTAGAGTTTTTATTATCTCGATGCAGGAAAACGATAAAAAAACCACGAAGAAATCTTAGTTCAGCATGAAGGTTTAGCCAAGCAATTTGCTTTAAGAAAAGGTAAAGACTCCAAAGAGATTGGATCATTAAACAAACTTCATGGAAAAAAACATAAAATGGTTTCATTTCATAAAATGTAAAACGATTAAAATATTTTAACAAACATCGTTAAGAACAGGAAATCGCATTGTACTGCTAATGAAGGTCAGCGCCGAATTAATATTGATATTGTCCTTTCGTTAATGCCAACTTACAGCGTCAGTCACGTCACCGTCAAGTACTGAGCAAACCCAATCAAATCTACGAAATGTTAAACGTCCCCTTACCAACCGGTAGATTATGAAGCAGACGATTAAACTGGCAAATACCAGGTCCTTATTGCAGTAGGTCTTGCTGCCGAGATGCAAAGTGTAGCACGGTACTCGGTGAGTTACTCGTGCGCTGAGGGCGCACTACCATTTGTCCATGAATGGTACCGGAGCTGTTATATCGCTCACTACCCGCTAACCACTGAAGGATAGCTAAGTTGTAACCCAGCTTAGGCCGTCAGTGAAGCCGACGACTATTTTTCCATGAATAGTACTGGAGCTGTAAGACAAGCAAGCTGCTAGTACAGAGCAATCATACATGTTTCCGGTGACGATTCTGATTTGCTTGTTTTGTCCCACCGCTGGGGATTGGTTAGCATCGGGACATTATCCTTTTCGGTGTTGAGTTATTTGTACCCACGGTCTGTCGAAGGTGTTTAGTTCATCTCACCATCTTTTTCTCGGTATGCCTGTATCCGCCGCTCAGGGCTCCACTAGGTTGTTTTCATATTAAATAATAATAAATATATGGTACATCTCACACACGGTCAACTAATCCCAAACTAGGAAGTGCCTGTACTACGAGTACCAGAGACTGATAAAAATATATAGATAACACCCAGACACAGAATAAACATCCATGTTCACCGCACAAATGTTTGTCCTGAGCGTGGATCGAACCCGCGACCTGCAGCTCAGAAGGCAAAGTTGCTACCGGCTCAGCTATGAGGCCAGTCAATATTCTGGTAATATCACATATTATGTGGTTATTGTCCTTTTCAAAAACGTCCCCCAGCACTAAGCGAAACTAAAAAATCTACAGTTAGTTACTAAAAATACCATCCAAAATACAACATAAAAAACCTCTATTTGACAAAGACACGGATGTTTTTAATCATTAAAATTTACTTTTTTTGTTATGATTTGTATTTTGTGGACATTATTGTTTTGATTTTCATAAAATTTTCTTACATTAAATCTTTATTTCGCGCCGTTGGGACTTTTTTCTTGAAAAAGACCCTAGGTTTCCTTTGTTCATACAATCATTCCAACATGAATATATAACAATGTTTATAGTGGAAACTTCAAAGGTGTTAGATTTATTCATATGTATTTTTAAGCTATTGCATAGCTTCTACCGAGGGCCTTGAGCGCGGGGACCGAATCCAGAAATTCCGTAACGAAAAAAAACCTCACGCTCCCCACTCCGACGGGCACGGAGGTGTGGCTTGAAGGCCGTGCATTGTCTAACGTCGTTTCTTTTCGGCAGTCTTCGACACGGTGTTTGTGTGCGTGCAACTAGACGTATTGTACGACTCTACGAAGCTCGTTTATTTAATAAAAGAAAAAAAATTGTTTTCTTATCGGTCACCACGCTCAAAAAGTGTAACTTGAATTAATATCAAAGAAAAAGAAATACTGCATAAATAAAATAAATAAATAATTATAATTGCATAAGTTGATACAAAATGCTATGCAATAGCTTTACCGCGGCAGTCCCCGAGTGCCACACGTCTTTTTTTTTATCATCACTTTGTACCGTTTGTTTCCCAAATAAAATAAAATAAAACATACCAGTAACGAGACGGTGACTTTGACGCGCCGGACTTTAAACATGTCACTCTTTTTATACTAGTTAGCAAACAGGCATACGGTCATACGTTCCTCTTGATGGTAAGCGGTTACCGTAGCCTATTACGCCTGTAACATCAAGAGGTATTAAATGCGCGTTGCGGACCCTCTTAGACATTTTAAAACGCCCTTTTTGAAATGCTGCTTATTGTAGTCTCCGTATTGTCGATGTCCTATGACTTCTAATATACTATATATTTTATTGGGTGTTGTAACGTGACTGATGTGTGTGCATGAACCTTAATAATACCTTAAGTAGGTTCTTGTTTAATACAACGTAAGTACTTATTTAATGTTTAAAGTGCTCATTATTTCATTGCCTTACCTTATTTGATTTTAAATGCTGGACCGTAAAACTCTTTAAGTAAGTTTATAAATGGAATCAGTATAAAGGATAATTACTTTTTACTTTATAGCTTCCTTCATAAAATTATAAGTACGTAGGTAGGTAGTCACGTTCAATGAGATGTATACATTTATGAGGTAGGTAGGTGTACACTAAAGTGCAATGAGAAATTGACGCTCTGTGAAATTGAATGGCAAGCGCGTCTTAGTTTGACATAGTACTAAACTAGCTTCCGTCCGCGGCTTTGCTCGCGTGATACCGGGATAAAAAGTCGCCTATGTATTAATTCAGGTCTTAATTATGTACATTCCAAGTTTCATCCAAACCCGTTCAGCCGTTACGGCGTGAAGCATACTCACACACACAAACTTTCGCATTTATAATATTAGCGTGACTGCAACTTATTTTTCGCCCGAGGTACAGGTCTTCCTAGTTCGGGCATATTGCAAAATTATAACCTCTATTAATACATAGAATATGACCTGGATTTAAATACTTTAATCCGTATGTTAATTTTTAGCACTAAGAAAATGAATAGAGACTATTTATTTATTATTTTATATATTTTAACTTAGTGCACGTGAATTTACATACATAATGCCAATTAATAATCCTGATAATAAATAATCTATATAATTAACCTTATAATTAATAAATATATTTTTTTAGTTTTATTATAATAAGTTTCCTATCGTTCCGTATCTAAAATGAAAAAACGGAAAACTTTAAACAATAGCAAACATAGGTCCTCCAAATAAGAATGGGGATCCCTCCATAATCCCCACGCTGGGCATGTGGGTTAGGGATCGCAAGGCACAGCTTCCCGCGTAGAGGCCGCCTGTGCCCCGTTTGTTATTGTAGTACATCACGGTGAAGTTGGTTTTGGGTTCCGAAGATGGAAATTTGAACCCCTTATAGGAAAACTTGAAACTTTATACAGAGGTTTGAGTGAGTTTAAGCCTATTCTTCAGTAAAAGGTAGCAAATAGGCCCTGTGGGTATTCATGAATCATGCTCAGGAGCTCTATCTATCTATCTAACTATCTCTGAGTAAATATAGCAATCAGTCCTGTTTTCACAAACTTTGATAGTTTGTCAATTGACGTTCTTTGAATTTCGACATATGAAATGTCAAAATTTGGAAAAACAGGACCGGTTGCTATCATTTCGGTGTGCAACTGAGTTAGCTGATCAGGCAGATGAGCTGAGCATTTTATTGAAAATTAATATAGAATCTGTGCATTGACCTGGGAATTCAGACCTAACTTCCCTTCTTTCAATTCAGTCTAAGAGTCAGTGGCCAAATCCGAATTCAGAATTTTTGAAGCCGCCCGAACGCATCCGACATTTCTTGACGACTGGAAAAGCTAGGACCAACATCTTAACGTGCCTTCCAAATCACGGAAGCGCTCAGATCTAAATACGGTAAATGGTGGGTAATCCATGTAGTGATCCCGGGCAGAGTGTTGCTTAACCAAGGTGATATGCTAAGAATACAGAAGTAAGACGTGCCACGAACGCTTCGTAGATAGATGAAAGATAGAAAGATAGATACACTTTATTGAACTCCAATCACACCATAGGTACAAAGATATACAATAACGAAATAGGCATTAAAAATAATGGTACAACGGGCGACCTTATCGCTAAGAGATTCTTAACACAGACTTAAATCTGCAATCATCTGAATAAGTTTTTAGCTTTTTTGGCCCAAACATTCTCTGTGTCTCTTCTATTCTATTTATAGGATGGCAAAAATAGCTTATTGATCTGTCAATTAGGCATTTCAACCTTTGTCTGGGGAGCTGATGGAATTTTAATTGTTTCCATCCTTGCTAGTCAGAATATCAGTTCGGTTCAGCCACTATCAATAGTTTTTTTTGTTTTTAGACATTTTGATGTTTTGAAAAAAATAGGTGGTCAAGCGAGCGAAGCGAACATAGTAAAATTAGGGTATTTTTTTCCTCATTCATGCCAAGGGTATTTTTTTCCTCATTCATGCCAAAACTACTGAACTGGCTTTCCACAAAAATGTAGAAGACCAGTAAACATAAGGGCTATTCTATTTTCTACTACGATGTGAGGAGAACCGCGGCGTGAAAAGTAGTAAAGAATAATTTCTCGTCAGTTTTAGATCAATCTTCAAATTCCAGAGCTATTCCTTTCTACTTCAAAAATTCTTCCCACCAATCCAAATAGTTTTATAGCAGTACAGTCACCTTCAGAAGCACACGTTTGTTTCTTGTTGTACCGTTATTTTACATTTTGGTTTCATCATCTCCCTAAAACAGTCTACTGCAGGACACAGTTGATATTCCGCGTTAGGGGCGATTGGTAACCGGATGCGATTTTGTAGAAATTTTGAGCTCCAGTGCGCCAGAAACGCTGCGGTGCGAGATGAATGGCGTAGAATTGTGAGGCAGGCCACCGTCCCTACATAACGACCACGACCGCTCTGTCAAGAGTGTTACGACAGACAAGAAGAAGCAGGACATAAGGCTCCCCAATGAGCGTCATTGCGCCCTGTCCACAGCTCGACATCCAGTTTCTGCCAGTAGCCTTCCGCAGATCGTCACTCCACCAGGTCAGAGAGCGTGTTACAATACGTTGTCCGAGCGGTCTCCACTCAAGAACTCAACATTTTCGTTTAACTTTGATAAAATCTCGTTCAAAGAAAGCGTTCCTTTGAAAGCTATCTCAACTCGTAATTTGTTTAAGCATTCAGAGAGGTCCGTTTGTTCGGGGCTGGCTAATTAGTTGTCTTTAACTATTCTTGGAATGAATCCCTTATACAGGGTGACCCGGAACGTGATCGGAAACCTAGAGCTAATGTTAAAAAAATTGAATTAAAGAATGAAAAGTTTAGTCATGATACTAAAAACTGTATATTTTTAGTTAGTCACTCTCTTTTATTTAAATGTTTTAGTAGCTTCACGCTTGCTCATAAGATAAATACTTGAATAAAAGTGTGCGAAATTTCAGCTCAATCCGTTCAGTTTTGGCGTGAATGAGTAACAAACATACACAAATAACTTCACATCCTCATAAAAATGTTCAACAGTTTAAATAAAATATGAAAACCATAAAAATAAATAAAAATATGAGATAGTAATGTATAAAGATTTAATCGGTTACAAAAAAATAGTTGTGAAGTATAAAAAAAAGTTTTTATAAGTACTTCTTAGATCATGAGCTATTTTAAATATTTTGTCACTGCAAACTTGTTTCGTTTGATTCCTCGTACCGCAATGGATATAAATTATTAATTTTATTAGCTATTGGTCATTAAAAAAGTTAGGTAGATATACGAATGACATGTTATTTTCTTAAAACATATAGCACAAAACTATTCGACGCAATATACTTAAAAAAAAATTAATCAAGTTATTCTATCACATTATTCAAAACCAATATTACTCACTTTTCTAAATAAAACTTTTTTTTATCGCGGGACGTAATCACACAGCATATAAAGTTACATCATAAAAGTTACAGAAGTACCCAATCTTAGCGCTTGTGGCAATTACAACCACGTGGTTTGTTTATTATTTCCTTCCGTGCAGCTTCGCTCGCGTGTTACCTGGATAAAAAGTAGGCTATAATCTTAATCCAATTCTAAAACTAAGTACTTATATAATATGTGCAAAATTTCAACTTAAGCCGCTTAGTAGCTTTGACGTGCAGATGGGACAAACATCTTCACATTCATATCATATCTCACATGTTCATATTTCACATATATTTTACTAACTTTTGCAAGTAGGATAATGATTATTAATTTGAATTCTGTAAAACCTGGATTACTTTGGTAACTTTTTATAGCAAAAAGCTCTAGAAATTCGGCTTGATTTGAAACACCCTGTATAAGTTAAAGCCATTGTTTGAAAAGGATAGTTTCAGTTTCAAGCTTTATTGAAATTATTTGATTGAATTTAATATTTGACTGCTGAATAAATTGTGAAACTTTAACAATAGAGAGAGTTATTAAAATTCACGGACTAGTTTATTGTTCTTAGTAAAAATAATGATTTTAAGTTGATTAATGCTATATTTGTGTAATTGAGTGGTAGTAGAGTTCGTTGTGGAGGGGTCATCCGGGGAAGTACTGCAACCATGTATATTTCTGCCGTGAAGCAGCTGTGTTATTTCAGTTTGAAGGGTGTGGCTGCCGGTGAAATTTCAGGGCCAAGAGGCATTTTCATGCGTCAAGTTGATGGACGCAGAGTGTTGGATCGTTGAGCACGCTCCCAAAAAACGTGTTCTACGGAGCAATGCTTTGTGATAGGTGAAATTTACCACTTAACATCAGGTGGGCCATGTGCTTGTTCCATCTTCAAGTACCATAAAAAAATATACAGCAGCCGGATGTCGTCTAATAATCTGTGGGTGACCATCACCACGGTCTGGACACCTGAGGGACAGTGGCGTCGGGGTTGGTTGAGGGTGCGTTGGCGGGACGAGCTCGATGCCTTCAAAAGGGAAATGTTTTAGTTCAAGAAAATTAGTCAGATTAAGGCAAGAATCTCGAAATGAGAGATAGTCGATAGTCTATAAACTTGTATAAACCTTTATTTGAGCATCCTAAAATTTGTCTCAAAACCTACTACTACGTAGGGTGTTAGCTTCGAGCACTCTGCCCTCTATCTCGAAAATGGTTCAAGATTCTAAAATATGTTTGGACAAAAGTTGTAGAGAATTTAAAGTTCTACAATATTTATTAAGATATAAATAGCATAAAACCAATATGAAACATGATATTTGCAATAAATAGATTTTTAGACGTTTGACCTTGGAATATCTGTAGATAGCTTCTACACCACCAAACACCACACGATAAGTAGGTTTTGAGACAAGTTTTAGAGTGCTCAAATAAAGGTTTATACAAGTTTGTAGCCGACTATATCTCATTCGGAAGTGAAACCCCTAATTTTCCTGGACTATTGGGAAATCTATCGAAGAGACCTTGGCCCAGCAGGGGGACGAGAACGGTTAAAAAGTATTCAGACAAAATATTGGAACCTCAAGAACTCATTTACCGTAAACAGCTGTAGATAAGTATATATTATAGGTCGCTATAATCTGAGACACTTTGACACTTTGAACTTTGTACCACTTCGATAATACTGAGATAAGTTTGAACTTAACTAGTAAACAAGTTTAAGTACTACTTAAACTCAAAAACAGGTCATACTTTTATTAGTTTATGTGTGAAACGTTTCGGTTGCGGGTCAAAACAGGTAGGTACCTAAAAGTGACAGATAATATCTATTATTTGTCTCTGGTAGGTTACTTATGCCGCAAGGGGGGTTTAAGTTTAAGTTAAATAAGGAAGTTAAGTACCTATTTTCATTATTGACCTCTATCCTCGACTTAGATTAAATATTCTTTAGGTTCAATTTTCTTCCTACATAACAAAAATTAAGAAGTCATTGAATTTTCAAAAAAAAAAAACAAATATCCAAGCATTAAAGTAAGTAGGTACATACTTTTAAGTTTAATTATGGCTTTATTTTAAACTAGCTTCCGCCCGTGGCTTCGCACGCGTGGTACCGGAATTAAAAGTAGCCTATATATTAATCCAGGTCACAAACTATGTTTAGTCCAAGTTTCATCCAAAGTTTTTCAATAGTTTTTGCGTGAAAGAGTAACAAACATTCATCCATACATATTTCCATCCATACTCACAAACTTATGCATTTATAATATTAGTAGGAAGTGGGATAGTAGGATTTTCAAATAATCCAGTAATTAATACCTACTAAATACATCAAAAACATATTTCGTGTATATATTTCATATCACATTATCAAAAAAACAGCCCTAAAATAATTAGATTTTTTTATGAGTGGGAAGGCAGATCTTTTATTCAGTAAGTAGTATTGTCAAGCACGTTCTACCCTCACCACATCCAAAGCTTGATTCAACCCCGTACAATGATATTTATTCATTTATTCATATGTAATTATTCATGTTTGTCGTTCGCCTCCGAGCATACGGAACACTTGTGTAAACAGATACGGAACAGTGCCTTCATTGTGTACACGATCTTTCGTTAGGATTGGAGCGCTCGCGGCGTTGCTTACCTACTACTTACTTAGTTAGTATTGTAGCCGGGTCACTATTTGGGTGGGTGACTGCTTAATTGCTGGGTTACGTAAACTCTTGCGATAGTTCACTGCTGGACATAGGCCTCCCCTAATGAGCGCCATTGTGCTTTGTCCTGACGCATTCAGCTACTAACAGACCTTGCAAACACGACGCTTTGCCATCGCGCTTACTCGCGAGAGTCTGTCATATCTGTCGATTGTCGCCGTGTGTGCGGAGCTTTGAACAAAATTCTTTGAAAATAATTCAAAATTCAAAATCTTTGCGCTTGATGTTGTTTTACAAAAGGGTCCTTAAGTATTCAATTTTACAAATGTCGCAAGTTCATATATATAATATATACCTACTTCTAGACTGAGTAATGCCAAAGTTTTAAGCTCAGTTTAAAATAAATTATTAGTAAATAACACTTTTAAAAACAAGCTTGTCGCTAGATTGTATTCTTGTCAATACATCTTATCAATACAAGTAAATCTTTCGACGAGCCTTTATAGAAAGAAAGAAAGTTAAATTTATTTCACCCAAATTACAGTTGATACATAGTAGTTAGTACCTAGATAACTAAAATAGGTTAGGTATAATTAAACTTGGCCGACATAAATCTCAAAAATAGGTACCTTATCTTATTGGCCGCACCTTATTCTGATGATGCACAGCTTGTATATAACTCAGCAGTTAAGTGTTTGAATTAGGTATTTAAGTGTTTAAAATACTAATTATTTTTGTTTCCGATCGGGCGATGTGGTCGCTCAGCGACAAAGCCCGTTTTTAGTCATAAATAAAAAAAAGTGCTTATCCTATATATATACTTTAATTGGTCTGTCGCCGTTGTGGTTAAAGTAAAATAAATATCTATCGTAGTAGGTAAATTCCCGGGCCGGCTGACCGTCGTCGGCGGCCCGGGAGTTTAGCTGTGTCGTTCGTTTACATTCGTTTACAATTACAGACCCTAGAGTTCTTCTGTGCTTCGAAATGCACGTAAACTTTTTCAGTCGTCAAACTTCAAAATTGCAATAAGAAGACATTCGACATTCGAAATGCAAGTGGACTTTTTCAGTCGTCAAACTTCAAAATTGCAATAAGAAGACATTCGACATTCGAAATGCAAGTGGACTTTTTCAGTCGTCAAACTTCAGAATTGCAATAAGAAGACATTCGACATTCGAAATACAAGTGGACTTTTTCAGTCGTCAAACTTCAGAATTGCAATAAGAAGACATTCGACATTCGAAATGCAAGTGGACTTTTTCAGTCGTCAAACTTCAGAATTGCAATAAGAAGGCATCATGTAATTTTGGCTGCAAGGATGACCAGCAAAAAAACAGTAGAAAAGAAAATGAAAGACAATATAATGAGGGGAGTTGACACTCTAATAGATATACGAACTTTAACGTGCAAGCGTACAGTCAGCGACGAAACTGAAGTCAGTATTACAAATCGTTTTTGAAAACTACACTAAAAATATTAAAAACAAAACTTTCCAGATAGTAATAGTCCAAGCTATAAGGTGCTAGCTAGTAGGTACCCAAGTAGGGAACTAACAGCTGAAACCATTTTTTTCTGTAAAAGTAGACCACATTTATTGTATGTTTCTATATAACTAAATAACTCTATAAATCTCTAGTCTCTAACTAATAAGGATCTGGAATCCGGATAGATGGCTAAATTAATAACTACTATTATTATGTGCCATTACAAACTCTAAAAATTGAATGCTAGAAGATGGACGCTTATACTTTGATGGGCGACAATCAGTCAGTCAGTCAGCCAGTCCATCAAATTCATTACTCTTTATACGTTACATTTAACGTATAGTATACAAGTAAATATACTTCTTGCATAGTGTAAGGTACACTATAATAAATAATATAATAAGAAAAGAAAAAAAACGTTTGGATTTTGTAAATTCTCATGTTCATTATCAACTTGTGTCGCTGATTGTTCTTACCAAGTGTCCCGCGCAAGCGCGATGGCGTCGCTTTTGCAATAAAAATTCAATTTGTTCAATCAATTACTGCCTTTGATCCAATTCGCAAATAAGGGATTCAAATAGGTCAGTGTTTTTCAACATCGGAAACGAACATAGCAACATGTGCGTTGTGGAGCACATCACTACTCTACAGATACTAGTTGGAAAGAACTGGTAAGCCATTTATCGAATTATTTTGTGTAATTTATAATTAACGTAACTTTGATCAAAGAAATTGAATTAACTAACAAAAATTCATCAAAACTCAAAAACTCTAAACTCTAAAGTCATTTATTCAGTAAGAAATGTATAGTACACTTTGAAACGTCATTTTTTTGTAATTTACCATCCAATTTTGCTTTAACAATTTTTGGCTACAAGTTAGCATTTACGATTAGGACAAATTTTTCAATGGTCTATCAAGGACTATCGCAAAGTTTTACCCTAATTCTACATGATATATAATGTACTTTTTGTTCTACATAGAGTTTCAAATGGCTACAAGTTAGCATGTACGATCAAGGCAAATTTTTATAGAGTCAGGTAGGCCGGTACCTATCAAATCAAATCAAATCAAATCAAAATATTTATTTGCAAACACGGGTTACAGTGGTATAAGGTTGTTTGTAGAAGTCCCATACAATGTCTTACCAACTAAAGGCATGCAAATATAAAACAATTTGTTTGTACCTACTTAGTTAAAATGTCACATGGCATACAAAACAAGTATATAATTCATAATCTTGCGGCTAAACGAAAAATGTAAGGAGAATTAAATGAATAAATTATCGCTATCTAATATTTTCCAACCAAAGTAATTATACAATGTCAAAATTTTATGTCAAAAAATAAAATAAAAGCAATGTCAGAAAATACAAAAACAAAAATCATCAAAAAAAATAATAATAATAATAATATATATAATAATATGTCAAGCAATTCGAAAAAAAAAAACATTATTATACTATACAAGGATGTCATTGTCTGCAAAAAAATCATTAATGTGGTAATAACATTTTATTGACAAAATTTTAAAAAGTTTTCCTTTAAATAGTCTAATAAATTATCTCTTTAATAAATTCAAAAAATAAGTTTAAAAAAATGTGTTTACATTTTAAGACTAGGTAGGTATGTAATAGATCAGTGTTCATCTAGGAAATCGGAAAATTTTAGAGTTATCATAAATGTTTTTTTATACATTACCATAATTATCATTGATTGTTAACTAACTAATGAAAAAGGTTTATCAACAAACCTAACAATTATTTTACTTATATTCTTTCCATTCTCGGTTGTCTGGAAGAAATCTCTTTAAGCGATAAGACCGCCCATTGACCGCCCTTACTGTTTTTGTAAATTTTTGGTTTTTAATTGGTGTTGTGTGCAATAAAGAGTTCATTTATCTATCTATCTAATCAAAGCCGCGCCAAACGAAGCAAAACGACTTATTTTTCTTCCGTAGTCCTATAAACTTATTTTTCCAAAACACACCTACTAATAACCACGGTGTACACGGTGTACACCGTGGCACACACTTTGCTGAACAGCATAATGAGTAACTGGCGAACGAGCTAACTGAAAAATCGTGGCTTAGTCAGACTTATCTGACTAAGTCAAGTCTAACTGAGGCATGAATATGATAAGCCTCTTGTGCCTGTAATTTCACCGCCCACACCCTTCACACCCTTCATACCGACACACAGCAAAGCTGCTTCACAACATAAATTGGCATGGTGGCACTACTTCCAAATTTTGTCTAAATCCGTTCAGTGTGTGCCTGAAAGAGTAACAAACATCCATCCATACATGTTCACAAATTTTCGAATTTATAATATTATTATACCTACTTAATAGGATGTTCAACATTGCCCAGATATTCCACAAATAGGACACTAATATTCTGCAAGCGATAGTTCTCAAGAACTCAAAGGACAGCGTCAACTGAACTCCGATAGAGCTTCGTCTTATAGTTTCCTATGTCAAAGGCACCACGTACGTACTATTTTATCATAGAACCCGTATTCTTTGTAAGTTTGTAAGGAGAGCGTAGGAAAAGTGCAAATACTTTATAATTTTAATTTTTGAAGAGACTGTTTTATTTACATTTTTATTTAACGTCGAGGAAATTATTTAAATGTCTTTAAGGACGGTTTTCTATTTCATGAAAATAACCCCTTATTCATAGCCAATTTTAATTTTATAGCGGCTCGATAAAATAAGCTTGTCACTGAAGTGACAATATATCCTAACGCCATGTTGACTGTGGCGCAGTGGGTGAAGCCCCGTCTGAGACGCAGAAGGTTGCGGGTTCGATTCCCGCTGCGGGACAAATGTGTGTATGTTTTATAAATATTTGTCTCGGGTCTTTTCTATGTATGTATTTAAAAAAGTATATAAGTACTAGGTATATCAGTCATCCCATATCAGTTTCCCTTAGTACAATCTTTGCTTAGTTTGGGGTTTACATGATGTGTGAAGGTGTTTTTTATTGATTTAGTGTAAGTATTCAACATAAATTACCAAAACATTTATAATCTGAAATAATTAAATAATTAAGCACTATTTGTTGATTCCCTTTTTATTCCTTCTCTTTACAGTTTATGGCAATTAGGCTCACTTTACAGTCTATGGCAAGTAGAGGCACCAAAGAGATGTTACTCGGACCCTTAAATTGGTAAAATCTACTTCTGAAATTCTGTCTAAAAGGCACGCCACAGTTTAAAGTACAAGTCGACAAAACTAATATTATTTTTTTATTCATATATTACATAAAATAATCAAATATTTTGATTGTTTCAGGTACACTCCAGTCATATCATAAGTCCAGGCCTATCAAAAAGTTGGGCAAGTAGAACTTATGCAAATTACACCGCCCTCCCTGATCCCTAATTTAGGACAAAGGGCTGCTCAAACATCCTTTGTGAGCAAAAACTGGGCCCTGTGGTGCCAGGGGTAAGGTAAACATCCAGTACAAGGTGCCCCTAAAATTCAAGGGCTAAAAACGCCTAAGTTTAGCTGTAATAAATATATAAGTACCCAAGTAAATAATCTCCAACCAAATCAATCAAAAACCAAACAAACCCCAACCCAATTTCCGATGCCTGAAAAGGGTAAATAAGTCCTGTACTTCTAATAATTAGTCCTAAGATAATGCTACCTACATGTTTATGCAAATAAATATCTTTTATCTCGTATAAATTTTTATGGTAGCTGAAGATGGATCAAGCATTTGACGCACCTGATGCCCACAAATCATTGCATCGTGGTTCACGCATGTTTGGAAAGTGCCCTGCTTTACATCGCATATTGTCGATACTTTGGCCTACGTTTAACTTGAGGCATGAAGGTGATAACCTCACCCTTCATGCCTGTAACTTCACTGGCACCGATAACCTTCTAAAACACAGTAAATGCTACTTCACGGCAGAAATAGGCATGGTTTAGTAAGCGATCGGCAATTATGGCTCATAAAATCTTTTTTGTTCAAAAATACGTTTGCTATATGCTAAGAAAGCTTTGCGACTAAACACGTGAATTGAATGTTATCGCATTGCTATTTCAAATACGAATGACGTCAGCTGAAACAAGCCCCGTAGCCGGGGTTTATGCTACACTCATGGGCAACAATTTATTTTTTACTTGTAATTTTTAGTATTACGTGAGCCGTTATGCATGCCCCACTGTTAGGCAAAGGCCTCCTCATGATACCTCCAGTCATTTCGATCTTGAGCTATTTGTACACATTTTAAATTAAAAAAAAAAATATCATAAAATTGTAATTGAAAACCAGCTATTTTTGATGCCAACTAAAATAAAGTGCTTCTTTTCATATGCCAAGGTATGTGCTTAGCCTCGAAAACAGCAGATTTACGGATGCTTCAGAAATTTTGATAAAAAGCTCGAATTTTCTTGCTGAAATTTAAAATTCCACCTTCGTCAAACAAAGTCTCCGAAAAGACGCTTTGTAACGTTCAGGCTGATGAGCTTAAATAAATAGCAATGTTTACATAAAACGTTATTTAAGGTTATATTAGAACAAACAGATCCGTCCCTGTAGGCTCGGCTTTAATAATAAACGTGTTCAACATACACGTACATTGCCGAGTATCCGTACCACGAGAACACCGCGGAGCTATAAGAACAGCTGGTTAAGTTACACCAAAAACGTAAATTCACCTTCTTCGAATGAGCTAGAAGTAATAATAAATAATGTTTTTATTTTCATTTAAAGCAATTAATCAACTAATTACAATTATATTATAATCATTAATAATAATAATAATAATACATTAATATGTACAATGGCTTGTTAAAGACAATTTAAATCAGACAGGAACTTAAGTCAGTAGATCTATGCAAAATCTGGTGTCGGGAGTTTTTAAGCAACCCGAAGGTTTCCGATCCGACATGGCTTTATGACTGAAAATAGGAAAGACCTGTTCCTAGGCCAAAAATTGAACGGATTTGGATGAAACTTGGAATATACATAATTTGTGTAGAGGCTGGATTGGAAGGCGCAACTGCGCTCTTTAGGGGAGGCCTATGTCCAGCTGTGGACTGCTATGATGATGATGATGATGATGATGATAATTATTAAAATCTTGGTATTCCTCTGTGGTAATTAACTTAAAAAATGATGGTGCCACAATTCCTTAAAACAATCTTTAAAGTTAAAGATTGTTTTAAGGAATTGTGGCAATTGTGGTATTAACCATCATAGTATTGTGCTTTTTGTTTATAAAGATAAATAAAAATATATTTATAATAGGTAAACGTTTATTGCTGTTTCGATGTAAGCTGTGTAACATCACTCCACGCGTCTCAGCGCTCCTGAAAATTTAACATTTCATTTTCCTCGATAAATTATTTTATTTTCATTTCGGCTTTTCTAGCTCTACGTTCGCAACATTGCTTTCCAAATGAGATATAAATGTGTACCTATCCTTACTCTAGTACCTAACATAGTGTAAATTCAGACATACTCAATGGAATAGAATGGAATAACAAAAAAGCTTGGGACTGTCCCCGACTTCCTCAGAAACAGTGTAATAGATAAGAATAACAATTGTAATTGTAACAAAGACGTTTAAAAATTACAAGCCATGTAGAGTTCCGTGTCAATTCTTCGCTGTTTAGTCGCGTATAAACATATACATTTATATTTACTTTAATAGCAAAAAAATACTTATTCCGACACAAGACGGCGGAAACAATGGACATAGGTTACATATTAAAGTACAAAAAAACATAAAACAATTTTTTTTAACTACTATATAATAGTGCCTATGAGAAAAGGTGGCCAAAGGTAAGTAGCTAGTTTCTTTCACATTTTTTACATACTTCGCCTAAATCACATTACGCCTCACATTATGATTTTCACCTGTATAGGTACTAAGTATTAGGAGCTATGAACCTACAAAACTTCAAAATATATACTTGCAGATAATGAAAATCTGCCAAAACGGGAATTAAACCCACAGGAAATCATAAGTTTTTCTCTGTGCCACGGCAAGAGCCGTCGGCTGTAAGTATTTAATAACCATTACAGTGGTTAAACTTAACCCCAATTAAAATTAAACAGAAAATGCCTTGAATTTGGTTTTCGTGTTGCGTGAAATTATTTCGGGAAATCACGAAAGCTTTTAGGGTTCCGTACCCAATGGCTCGAAACTAATATCTATTGATACCTCACTTATTTATGTACTAAAAGCATTCAGGTACCTACATAATTTAAACGTATTCGTACTCGCACTGGGAGGTTCCAGAGGAATTTCCTCCCGCGAACAATCAAGCTGTGGAATGGTCTCCCTGCCGAGGTTCTCCCCAGAGACCACAATATGCAGTGTTTCAAAAAGGGTATTTTAATTTTTTTTTAAAGGGTCAGCAACGCACTTGTATTAATAACCTCTTGATGTTACAGGCTAGGTTCCATCTATAGGCTACGGGAACCGCTTACCATCAGGAGAACCGTATGCCTGTTTGCTAACTTAGTAGTATAAAAACTAGATTATACCATTTTTGACAGTTTTTAATACAAATCTAAGCTCAGATTAATACTCAGAGGTACATTGGCCTCTGAGCATGATTCAAAAATACGAGCAATATTATAAGGATTCATTTTTATTTGTAAATAAAAAAAAGCATTGTAAAACAAAGCAAGCAAACAAATAAACGCATTGTAGCACGCTCTGCGTAGGTGGAGTGACGACTTGCAAAAGGCTGCTGGTAGAAGCTGGATTCGTCGAGCTGGGAAAGAGCGCAATGACGCTCATAAGGGTAGGCATAGGCCTAGGTGTTTATTAATGCTGGATCCTAACCACACATCATCATGTAGCCTCAAACTAAGCTATGGGAACCACATGATTGATAGACTACAAATATATACATTTTTTTTGTAAATACATAAGTATCATACATAGAAAACACCCAGACCTGAGACAAATATCTGTAGAACATACAAACTTTTGTCCCGAAGCGGGAATCGAACCCGCGACCTTTTGCGTCTCAGCCGGACCTTCGCCCACTGCGCCACAAAGGCCGTCAAGCTTAGTTATAATATAATTTATTATAATAGTCTGATGATGATTAATGTTAGATAATCCAAAACTTATCCAATTACATGCGATGATTATTGTAATAACGTGTTCTGTTTTATTTTTATTTAACGGCTAGGCCACGACACGCAACGCAGTTTTTCGATCTCACCATAACAGATATAAATGGAAAACTATTTACTCACACCAACTTAAACATATACATAAAACAAACGTACAAACAGTATTAAAAATACAATGGGCGGTCTTTACGCTTAGAGAGAACTTCCTTTAGATGGACTGGATTTAAAAAGACTCAACAGACTTAATGGTAACTGACGATTTAAAATCAAGCAAATTTAATAACATTTAGTTTATCTTTGGATGTACTGGCGAATGAACTACATTTATAAATAAGACTTCGACCCAATCTCAGCTAAAAGTGGCTCAGTTAGCCTTACCGCTTATAAATAACACCGGCGAAGGTTTATCGTGTGAAGCCACGAACCCTAACACGCGATCTAGAACTAAATAACGGTCTAAAACCTTCATTAATACCTAACTAAGTAATTTAAGTTAACGAAACTTCTAGTGGATTCGTGTTTCATATCGTTGCCTACTTAGGCGAGGTGTCATATACTTATACCAAGGGTATACCACAAATTATGTAGATATAGCTATTTAATCCGAAATTTTATGTAATACTAGCTTCTACCCGCGGCTTCACTCGTGTGATACTGGGATAAAAAGAAGCCTATGTGCTAATCCAGGTCACAAATTATGTATATTCTAAGTTTCATCGAAATCCCTTTAGTAGTTTTTGCGTGAATAATTAAAAAAAGTCAAAAGTCAAAAGTCAAAATTCATTTATTCAGTAAGAACTGTATAGTACACTTTGAAACGTCATTTTTTTTTTAATTTACCACCAATTCGTAACGTGACCAAACAGAGAAGAATTGGCAAGAAACTCCGCTTGGCTTATATTTTTTTAACGTCATTGTACTTAATATCTATTACATTGTTTTTGATGGAGTTGGAGGCAGTTTCATCCCAAGCTTTTTTGTCATCTAAATAATCAGATATTTTATAATAAGCTTTATTACATAGATTACGTTTAACAACATTTTTGAATTTATTTACAGATAGATTAATCACATCATTTGGGATTTTGTTAAAAAATCGTACAGACATCCCTTTAAAAGATTGACTAACTTTATGGAGCCTTACAGTGGGAACAGCTAGTTTATCTTTATTTCTAGTGTTAACATTATGATAGTCGCTATTTTTCTTGAACATGTTAATATGTTTTCGGACATACATTTAGTTTTCATATATATATTGGCACGGCACTGTCATAACATTTATTTCTTTAAACTTAGTTCTAAGTGATTCTCTGGGGCCCATATTATAAATTGCACGAACAGCCCTCTTCTGCAACACAAATATGGTGTTGATATCTGCAGCATTCCCCCACAACAAAATGCCGTACGACATAATGCTATGGAAGTAGCTGAAATAAACTAGTCTAGCCGTTTCTACGTCAGTAAGTTGACGGATTCTTTTGACTGCGTATGCTGCAGAACTGAGTCTGTTCGACAACCCATCTATGTGAGCGCCCCATTGAAGCTTATTATCTAAAGTTATGCCCAAAAATACAGTACTGTCCACAAGATTTAGATCTTCATCTTTTATTTTAATGTTAGGTTTAAATTGTTTAACATTTGGTAATATAAATCTCATACATTTTGTTTTAGTCTCGTTCAGTAATAAATTATTTACATCTAACCAGTTAACAACTTTCGCTATTGCATTGTTCACGTCGTCAAAATTGGTCTGCCGTCACTTTAATTTAAATAAAAGTGACGTGTCATCCGCAAACAATACAATTTCGTGGTTGTCTCTCACAAGTTGAGGTAGGTCGTTGATGTAAATTAAAAATAAAAATGGTCCAAGTATTGACCCTTGCGGAACACCCATCTTTACTACAGACCCCGGAGAACATTTTCCATTTACGTCTACTTTCTGTATTCTGTCAGATAGGTAAGAAGTGAGAAGGGCTAAAGCCATACCCCTGACGCCATAGTGATCTAGTTTCCTGATTAATGTTTCATGGTGTACGCAGTCAAATGCCTTAGACAAATCACAAAAGATGCCTAAAGCATCATGTGAGTCCTCCCAGGCATGGTAGATATGCGATACCAACTCAACACCGGCATCAGTTGTTGATCTGCCCCGCGTAAATCCGAATTGTTTGACATCTAGTAAGTTGTTAAAGTTAAAATGGCTTTGCAGTTGACTGAGAATAAGCTTTTCAAAAATTTTACTAAATGTTGGCAGTACTGATATCGGTCTAAAGTTAGTAGGGTCAGAACTACTACCGGATTTAAATAAAGGTGTTATTTTACTATGTTTCATTAAATCAGGAAACTCACCACAGTCAATACATTCGTTAAATATAAACGCTAGTTCTGGTGCGACAATGTCAATCAACGATGTTACAACGCTAACAGAAATGCCCCAGAGATCCGTAGTTTTTTTGACATTTATCAGTTTGAATGTTTTAATAATATCATTACTGTTTACAAACATTCATGTATTCATCCATACATCCATACTCACAAACTTTCGCATTTATGATATTAGTAGGATTCCAGGTCTGGAACTACATAGTATAAAAAAAAATTACACAATATAAAAAAAATCAGGGTCACAATCACCTAGCAGTATGAAACATACTACTTTACGGCCTATTCTCATACCACACTACACTACACACTACACTACACAGTCGCCACAGAACACTAATACTCCTATCGGAGGCCGTCGCGTCCTAATCATGGGTCTGATAAAATACTTTGAATAAGTTTAAAGAAATAAATATTATGACAGTTCCGTGACAATACATATATGAAAACTTAATATGTCCGGAAACATATTAATTAGTTTTTTAAAAATAGCGACAATCATAATTTTAACACTAGATATAAGTTAAGGATAAACTAGCTGTTCCTACTGTAAGGCTCCTTATAGTTAATCAATATTTTAACAAAAACCCAAATGATTATTTGTAAATAAATTAAAAAATGTTGTTAAACGTAATCTCTGAAGCCTGATATCTGATTATGTAGATGACATAAAAGCTTGGGATGAAACTGCCTCCAACTCCCTTAAAACAATGTAATAGTTAAAAAGAACAAAGACGTTAAAAACACACTCGTATAAGCCAAGCAGAGTTCCTTGCCAATTCTTCTCTGTTTGATCGCGTTACGAATTGGTGTAAATATCATTAAAAAAAATTACAATTCAAAGTGTGCTTTATGCGCTAAATGGAAGGCTAAATGAATAAACCGATTTTTTACTTTAGATAACTTAACTTATTCCCATTACGGACGAGACAAACAAATATAATTTCAGCTCGTTCTGTAAGGTCAGCTGGGATAAGTTACCGCGTCCATCCCAATTACAGGCTAATCCTGCTAATACCCTGCGGTTGGGGTAACGCCATTATTTCCAATTAAGCACTCGCCCTAATTATAGGGTAGTTTGTAGAACGTGTCCTATCTCGCTAGCGAACTGGCGCGATATATTCGACTAGCTTAGTTCAATTAAGGGCTAATTTTGCTAATTCTCCATCTTCGGAATCTGAGCAATCACCCACCCGTGTTGCTGCTAACCAACAGTCTTGGCGGCTGACTGGTTGTGGCGTAGGGCAGATTAACACCCGCAGAGCTACATCCCCTGGCCGTCGACGGGCTGCAGCGTCGGCAGTGCCCTGCGATCCCCATAACCCGCATGCCCAGAGTGGGGATTAAGGGCATATCCACCTTCTTATAGAGTCGAACTATGTCCAGCGGTGGGTTGTTAAAGACTGGTGTTGGTGTTGTAGACAGTATCTAACTTCTTGCAACATACTAGAAATTATTTATTTATAGGTAGGGTCTGCGACAAAAGTTTATTAATAAAATGAGTTTTAGAAATTGTTTTTTTTAATTACCTTTGAATTCAAGACTTTTAAGCAAGTCTTCAAATTGGCGGGGAAAATATTTTGTGCGTTGAAGTTTGATTGATAAATTAGTAAAACAGTTTGAAAAATCTAAACTGCCGCTCCAGCGCTGACGCTGCTGCCTTTAGACGGCGGCCTGCAGTAGATTTAACTGTGCCAATGATAGGCTTAGGTTCCAAAGATGGAGGTTGAAACCTTTACACCTCTAGAGAGACCATCTAGCTAGCCTAAAAAATAACTTTGTATTTAAAGGTATGTCTCTCGTTGCCTTCTTGCGACTCTGAATTGTATTTACATGTTGATAATTTGTTAGTACTCTGTGATGTTTGTCCCTCCCTCGCATCAAAAATACTCAATGGATTAAGTAAAAATTTAGCACACCCTTAGTGTAGTTTTATAAAAGAAATACTCCAAAAAAATTGGCACAAAAATAAGAAGCTTTTAGGATTCCACGCGAGTGAAACCGCGGATAGAAGTAAGTATTTTAAAAAGCTTCAAAAGCTTCTTTATTTTTCACATAATGAACTCTGTTTTTTGTTAAATTTATTTCGGGAAAATGAGTTTGGTTTTATGTCACTTGTTCGCTTTGAAGCAGGAGTCCAATCGCGGGAAAGGGATTCAAACTTACTTACTTAGCTTTGAAGCAGCGAACAATCAGTGAGTAAGTCAAGATACTATGTTTTATTCACTGTACTGAACTATTAAAGTCGACCTACTTGCTACTTCTTTCCTATGGTATCCAAATTGAAAACCTATAGCACTCGAACATCGTAACTTTCTAGATAAATATTTTTTAGAATCGGACCTGTAGTTCCCATGGAATTACTATTCGTATGTACAAAGAAATAATAAATAAATAATAAATAAATAAATAATACGGGACGTAATCACACAGCATCATGTAGCCCCAAACTAAGCAGAGCTTGTATTATGGGAACCAAATGATTGATATACTACACATATAATTTTCTTTTGTAAATACATACATATCATACATAGAAATACGTGCGTGCTGAATAAAAATCTGTGCGTAATATATTCTCTCAAAAGGGTGTTAGACAAAAGAGGAAAGACACAACCCCTTTTTGGGCATTTATAATGAGACAGAACTGAAATCAGACAAAGATTTTTGTTTAAATAACTTAGGTATACTTACTATTAGTTTAAGTACTTAGTTATTAAGGTTAAATAAGAAAGGTTTATTATTCTTTTTAAGAAAGGTTTATTAGTTTTTCGGCGGTTTAATTTTTGGTTAAAAAGTTTATATTTTATACTTTTTATGTGAATTTAACCTACCAGGTAATAACAGCCAAAGTTGTGATTACTTTTAAAATAGCTGCCTTCCTTACTCTAGCTATTTACTGTTATGTACACAACTCAGTATTAAAATTTGCGAGTGAACAATAAGTCACCCCAATTTTCCCACCCTTAGGGTAGATTTTTCATCCAATTTTTATATAACCAACCAACCTATACAATAAAAAAAATAACGATCACAATCGTACTCTGTAAAAAGTTATGCGCAGTGTGTGAACAATCAATCATCCCCTGTTTTCCTACCCTTAGGATTGTAATTTTTTACTAAAATTAAAAGGGAGCAATTTCAGAGTATACCCTATCCAATAAAAAAAGAATGATCAAAATCGGACAACTCTATAAAATGTTATGCGTGGTCATACATCAAAAAAATACGCGTCAACTTGAGAACCTCCTCCGTTTTTTTCGTCGGTTAAAAATACTATCATGTGACTAGGTGTAACTATGTCGTCCTCTCTCCTATTTATTATTGTTGTGCCCAACAGGATCTATAATGATCTTAAAAAGCTGATAACACCTGTATATTTACATTTTGGAACACAATAAATGATTGTGTATTAAACATACAGCTGAATTGAGTCTCCATCTTGTGTAGTCTGTTGAAATCCGTAAAATAATAACCGCCGATATGCCATCAGTATCATAAGGGTTGTAATTACGCGGAGCCAAGCGATCTCGCCGGGGGGTAATCAAGTTAATAACCGCACGGCCTGAGAGACTCCGACAGAATTACCTATGATCATAGATCTAGAAGCAATTACTGTGACAATGTACCAAGACTGTAAACATATTAATATTCTATCTTGACATGTCACGATAATATGATAACTAGCTTCCGTCGGCGGCTTCGCTCTCGTGGTACCGGGATAAAAAGTAACTAATGTGCTAATCCAGGTCACAAACGGTGCATATTCGAAGTTTCATCCAAATCCATTCAGTAGTTTTTGCGTAAAGAGTAACAAACATTCATCCATACATCCATACATCTATACACACAAACTTTCGCATTTATAATATTGGTAGGATAGTAGGATAGGATATTAAATTAGTACTAGAAATAAAGGTAACTTTACTCTTCCCACTACTGGGCTCAAAAAGAGTTAGTGAATCCTAATCTTAACAAGTCCTATTATTATTATGAAAGTTAAAAAAAATAAAGTTTGTGAGGATGGATGGATGGATGTGGGCTGGCCATATCTGCCGAAGAACCGACAACCGTTGGGGTAAACGAGTTCTTGAGTGGAGACCGCGGCTCGGAAAACGTAGTGTAGGACGCACTCCGGCCAGGTGGAGTGACGATCTGCGAAAGGCTGCTGGTAGAAACTGGACGCGTCGAGCTCAGGACTGGGCGCAATGGCGCTCATTAGGGGAGGTCTATATCCAGCAGTGGACTGCGATAGGCTGATGATGTTGATGATGATGGATGCTTGTTACTCTTTCACGCAATAACTACTGAAAGGATTTGGATGAAACTTGGAATATACATAGCTGGTGACTTGGATTTACACATACTTTTTAACGGGGTACTACGCGAGCGAAGCCGCGGGCGAAAGCTTGTACTATAAATGCAAGTACGAGTTTATTTATTTGTTTTGCTTTCCTGTCTTAACTACTCAATTGATCATCATCATGATTTCGCATATATGTTGTTAGGGTCATACCTTTCTTCCCGTAAAAAGTTCGTCAGGATAGAAAAATAACTTGAATATAAAATTTATAGAAAAAAAACTATAAATGCTAGTATGTAAAAAGTGACTAGTATGTGTTTATTTGATAATTGCGATTTCATGTCTCTTAACTACCTACTCAATTGATCATCATCATGATTTAGCATCTATGTACCTACGTTGTCAGGGTACCTTTCTTCCAGAAAAAAGTTCCTGAAAATTATTTATAAGGCAATGTCTTCCTACGCTGCTGTAACAAAATCCCAAATGACATGGCAATAAAAACCAAATCTTTGCAATAAACTATAAAGCCTATAGTAAAAGCCATATTATTTAAATGATACGAGTATAAAAGCCGGGGATGATTGCTCTGACTCATAGCTCTTTTGGTAGTAACTCTGCCTTTTGAACTGCAGGTCGTGGGTTCGATTCCCGCCCAGGACAAACACTTGTGTGATGACTATGGATGATGGGTCTGTGTCTGTCTGTTTTATAAGTAGCTATATTTATCAGTCTCTGGTACCCATAGTACAGGCTCAGTTGGGATAAGTTGGCCGTGTGTTTAAAAAAAACATAAAAACATTTTACATAGGATCTCTAGAAAAATACTTTCTTTATTACCATTTCTTCTCAAGCTTGGTCGCGTTAGAAACGGTTAAATTCAATAACTAGAAAAAATAACAACATACTTAAATCAGTAAAGCCAGAGCAGTAAAAAAATACTATTTAAGTAGCATTTTTTTTATAAATCTGTGAATTGAGTTAAGACTGAGTTTGAGTTTCAAAAGTTTCTCATCCTCGTTAGCGAATAACCGGCTGACACAAGAGATGCCGGCTGGTTTGATTGCAGGTTCGAGACAAATGTTTGCATGCTCTGCAACTAACTACCTACGTACCTACATATAGTTCTTCACGTCACAGAATATTTTTATTTTTTGTGTCTGATACTCAATCAGACCCATCTCAAATATTTAGAGATCACGCAAACATTTGTACCGCAGCGGGATTCAAACTCGCAATATCTTAAACTAAAAGTCGTAAAACAAATGTTCTTGTCCTTAGGGAGTAGATTTACTCTCTCTCTCTGGATACCATACGAATTCAAAATTACCCTGTATTGTATATGGTTACAACATTACATAAATATTACTACATATAGGTAGTATTGGTGCGATCAGCCACGTGGAAGCCTTCCTTTGAAGTTTCATCAGCTAATCAATTTACAAGATGTAAGCAACTGCCTTTATTACCCGACTTGCTAAAGGTTGGGGTATGCTTTCGCTTAAAACATAGTGCCAATCTAAAATTAAGGTCTGACACCTTCGTCGTCCTTCGTAGTTTAGGTAAGTAGGCACCCATTTTGTAAATTAACTAGCTTCCGCCCGCGGCTTCACTCGCGTGAATGGGGATTTTGCCAAATATATTCATCCCCCTTTTCACGCTTTCGAGGGTGGAATTATCAAAAACGCTGAGGAACGTATAAATTAATGTTCAATCGTTAGCCTAAATTCAAAATTTAAAGATCTTAACTTCGAAACTGACGGATTTTCATATAAACTTTCATGCCTTACATTTCCCTAGAGGTGGAATTTCTAAAAACTTTTCCTTAGTGAATGCTTACGCTATATATAGTATCTTTATGCAAAATTTGAAGTCTCTAGGTCCAGCAGTTTGGGCTGTGCGTTGATATATAACCCAGTCAGTCAGTTTACTATTTTAAACAATTGACCCATTTTCCAAAGATAAAGCCGTAACATGACCTTATCCGTCGTTAAGTGTTAATTGTTACGAGCAGGCAAGGGTTAAGATATGCGTCGTAAATAATAACGACTAAATTATGGTAACTGTACCCTAAGGCCACAATCTTATGTCTAAGCCTGTTATTACTAGCATATTAAAAGTTATAACCCGTCTATGAAAACACTTCGTACTATGAAATTAAAACAACTTTCGTAGCAACTCCATGCCTAACGTGACTATTTTAATGCTAACTTTTCAATAACAGTTATCTTATCTTATCTTTTGAACCTGTCTGATCACACTGGAGGGTGGAGGCCCTTCCCTCTTTCCACACTTCTCGATCTTGGGAATCAGGATACCGAAAAAACATCCAGTTCGTCACGCCACCTCCGTCTGGGACGGCAACGCAGCTGTGTCACGCCCTGTGGAACCCACTCAGTGGCGATCTTAGCCCACAATTGGTCCGGCATCCGGCAGACATGTCCGTGTCCGGCCCAGTCCCATTTAGGTTTGGCGGATTTGTGAGATACATCGGCAATTTTTCTGAGAGCGCAGTATGGTATTCCGGATGTGGTCGGTGAGCTTGACGCCCAGAATACTGCGCTCCATCGTCCGCTGGAAAACTTCGAGTTTGTACCTTTGAAGAGCAGTCCAAGACATGTTTGTGCGGTATAGGTTAGTACAGGGAGAATGCTCATGTCCATGATTTTCCTTTTGAGGCAGAGTGGCAATTTACTTTTCAAAAGATCTTTAATGGCCCAATAACAGTTGCTTATTAACCGACTTCAAAAAAAATGAGGAGGTTCTCAATTCAGTTGTAATGTATTTTTTATAATTTTCATCTCAAATAGATAATTAAATAAGCTGACTCACTGACTGACTGAAAATCAAAAGGATACTATAATCATAAGTCGCTAAAACATGAAGGTCTATAGTGTATGGGTGCAATAAGAAAGGACTTAGACCTATAAGAGATGTAGTGGGGGTTGCTACGTGGAGTAGGACGTCGGAACTCAATTCATGGACTAAATACAAATATCAAATTTCTTTATTCTGTAGGAACCATAAGGAATACTTTAAATACATATTTTTTTGTACTTTACTCCTGTACGGTTACGCGACCAAACAGAAGAATTGGCAAGAAACTCCTTGCCAATAATTATTCTCTGATTTGGCGCGCTTCTCAGCTTGGCTTTTTTTAAAGCGTTGTTGTTACTTTGTTATGATAAATTTTATTAATCATAACTGTGTAGGAATTACATTGATTTTGAGGAAGTGGGAGACAGTTTCATTCCAAGATTTTTATCATTTAAATAATCTGAATTTATGTTTTATTACAAAGGTTACAATTAACAATATTAATTGGACTGTTTGTTTGTTGGTATGGGGTACTCAGGTACTCATAGTTGACACGACACAGGAAAAAATCCAAGCGTTGGGTCAAATATATGTTATTGACTGGTGGTATGTTGCAAACGTGATCCAATCAAAGCAAACGTGATAGGTAGAATCATGTTTCGGAAATGTTCCATGTTCAGTGGTTTGTGAGGCCTGGACTGACCGCCAATTATCAACTACCCTCGAGCCAAGACAAACACCCAGACAGGCTGCCTATTAACCCTTACTAGTGTGTACATAGCCCCCTGTGGGATTGCCTCTGTGTGTTTTAATTACTTCGTACATAGTCTACCCACTTTATATACAGTACCTGAATGACCGAGCTTTGCTCGTTTGTTCTCGTTTTCTAAAAATGAAACCTAGCTAGATCGATCTATCGCCCTCGAAACCCCCTGCAAACTAAATTTTAATGAAAATCGTTGGAGCCGTTTCAGAGATTCCGATTATATATTCTTCCTACTAATATTATAATTATATAAAAGGTGTATGTTTGTTATTCTTTCACGCCAGAACTGCTGAACGGATTTGGATGAAACTTGGAATACACATAGATAGTGGCCAGGATTACCACACAGATTACTTTTACACGCGAGCGAAGCCGTGGGCGGAAGCTAGTGTACAAATATACAAGAATTACTCGTTTAAATGTATTAGATTTTAAGCTCATTAATATGACTTACAAAAAATATTTATAAGCAGTCTTATTTAAACTTTAATGGCCTTACTTATGAACATCTTTCAAAAGATAAACGATGCTTAAACTATTGCCATCTCAGACCGTTCGATGATGACAAACAGTGACAGGGCTAACTTTGAGCATTGATTAACTTTAAGTAGCGGTCATAAGTAAGGGGGTTAATTGTTTGGAGAAATTTAAGTTAGAGTAAAAATTTCAATTCGATTTTAATTTATTTTACTTATAACTTTCATTGAATTTGTAATAAATAAACTATGTTTAAGTGTATTTAATTAATTAGTAGGTACACAAATATAAAACTAATACATTTTTTTTGTCAACTTGCATCATCTCACTGCTGGACAAAGATCTCCTCCAAATTTCAAATAATTTTCAATTCAGAAAATTATCTTTAAAATTTTCAGATTATTAGTCACTTCCTATAAATATTTTAAGAAAAATATTGTATATTGATTATTGTAATAATTTAAACATATATACAGAGACGTTTATAAACAATAGTATACCGGCTTCATAGTCAGTCATCACCATTCTCTCGTTGCCAAATCATCATGAAAAGCAGTCAGTAACGACAAAAGTTTGTTACGACTTTAGGAATGTTCGCTTTTTCTCAGGTCAGCTGTTCCAGGTCGACAACCTTTTTATTCGCTGTTTCAGGTCAATTACCTCTTGGTACTAACTTTAGGAAATTAATCGTGATAATACAGTAATAATAAGTAATAGTACCTACTACCTATATGATGCTGAGCACGGCCCTTTTTGGCTACTCTGTACATAGCAGACAATATAATACGAAATTCTATTTTTTTATATTCTCAAAAATTAAATTAACTTTCTACTAACTAACATAAATAAATTACTGTATTAAAAAAACTTACACTTTTTCTTTTTTGCCTTTATTCTATGCCTTTCTTTTATTCGGTAAATACCTATTGAAAAAGAAAATGAAAAATAACCTAAAACAACACCCGAAAAATCTAAATTAGGTATTTTTTTAATACAAGAATTGCCACTTTAGATAGATATATATTTTTTCATTTGCAGCAACAAACACACACACACACACACACACACACACACACACACACACACACACACATACATAATTACAAAAACTAATCAAAGACCAAAAAATAATAATTTGTCTATATGTGTGACAAAAAGGTGATAAAAATTATGTACTCAACATAATTTTGCTATGTTACATATTTTAAGTGAGTCAAGTGATCACCGAGTTTTGAATATTTTTGGTACTTTCCCTCCAGGTCTAATTAGATTGGAGCACCCTACATCGTCCACTTTAGAACATAGGCCTTGATTTGATCCAACCACATCCACGTTACTGAAAAGAAGAAAAATAAAAATATATCCAATTCTGTTTGTGTTTTGTTGCAGACGATCGGCTGTGGATGTGGCGAGTGGGGCGAGGTGGACTGGCGATACAGACAGGTCAGTCACTACTCACAGTTCTACCTTCTTTAGTTTTATGGAGCCTACTGCAGGGCAACTGAAACGATACGTATGACAATTGTATTGAACTTATGCGTTACGTTGCCGCTCTGACGTCACAGCGCATCTCCTTGCTCCTTGGTCGTTTTTCTGTAATGGTCAAATTGATTCAAAGACACTATGATAAGAGGAATAACTATTGGAAAAGCCATTAAGTTTCCAAAACAATTTTAAATTGAGGACGTTTTGCTCTCAGAGCATTTTACATTACAACCGAGTTGCACTCAAGAACATTTAGCTTCCTAAACCTCCTGATCCGGAATACTCTACCCGATTCGTCTCTCTGAGCCCCCTGTGCATTGTACGTGCGCTGCGTCGACGTACGGAGTTGCAAACCATCGTGTGGCATGGCATTGTGTTAAACATGTAAAACGACGCAGTGTCACTGCTCAGTCGACGCAGCGTACCGGCAACGCACCAATCAAGGTATACTATAAATAGATAGGACTGTAGTCAAAACTGTATTTTGTGAAGTGATTATTATAAACTTATTTTGGCATAACTGCTCTAAGTAAGATACTTTTCTTGTAATCATAATTCATTTTGCAGAGACTTATATTCCTTATCAATATTTAACCAACTTTGCCGCAGGCTCCGTGTGGGTAGGGTCAGTGCAAAAATTACAGCTGTACTCTTCTATCCATCCTTCCTTCCTTTTTCGTATTAGCTAGTGGCATTGGCGAACACTTACCTATGTCCGAGTGTTTAGGCTGCCAGGAGGTTTTTAACATGAATGAAGGGATACATGAATGTATGAATGAATAAATGAATGATTACTCTAATGCGTGAAACTGACATAAAACAAAAAACAATGACATTTAAAAACGGTACATGTCTTATCAAATAAAAATCAGACAAATATGTGTCTTTCGAATCTAATAAGTAAACGGTCACACATCCAAGTGATGGTCGGCGTGTTGATAAGGTGATCAAACAATTCATCATTAAGACTCTTTTATGCACATACTTTTTAGTTCTGATCACAAATCAATGATGTTTTCCGTCACCACTGAAACACAATAACCAATACAGACAGACTAGACGTGACAAAACCAAACCGGTTCTTTGTTCGATAAACCAAGCCACCTTGTGTAAACTTGGGTAAACCCTAACACCCTCTTACGGATTTTCGTGAAACTTTCAAGGAATAATACCGTTATTTTCACGTATACCCTATTGATCCCGCATCCCGAGCGGGTCGGTAATCCCGTGGGATAATACACAGGCAGGTAAATAGTTTGCCTGGAGCCATCTTGTTTCTTCGACACCTGAAGGGGGTTTTACTACGCTTTAAAAAACTTTTGTACCTAGCATAAAGTATGTAGGTAAGTATTTACCTACAACCTACTACGTAACGTACTAACCAACTATCTATCTATGGCTCAATGCACGATCTAATTTGAATTCAGTTCTTGTATAAAAAACCTGGGAGTACACGCTGTGCTCTATAGCCTCAATGTTTTCAGCATTCAAAGGAATGCTGACTGAACAAAAAATAAAGGCCTGGAAATTAAATTGCTAACTAAATGAAGCCATGGAAGTGATGGGATTGAATCCATGGAATAAATCTATTAATTTACAATCCTCACCTACCGACGCGGCGCGCGTCTGAGCGCGTAGGAGAGCATTTTATAACATGCTAAAGGAAATTGAAACATCTACACAGCAGTTAGTACTACTTTATCTACTTACGGATCTATTTTTGTCAGTGTTTGACAAAGCCCAAAGCTGCGTAAATTGCATGCAAATAAGGAACTTAACTGCTTTGTGGATGCTTTAATTTCCTCTAGCATGTTTCGTACATAATTCGAAGTTTCAGCCAAATTACTTCAACCGTTCCCTACGGAGTTAAGAGGGAACAAACATTCGCCACACTATACCAGCCTATATCAGTCCACTGCTGGACATAGGCCTCCCCTATTAAAGAGGGACATGCCAATAATCCCCACGCTGGGTATGGGGTTTGGGATCGCATCGCACAGCTTCTCACACCCGCGCCGCCCCCAGCCGAAGCTCAGTCACCGGCCAGAGCCCTGTTTGCAACAGAGTCGTGCCAATGAGGTTGCCTTGAATTCTGTAAACGGAGGTTGAAATCCCGTACTACAACCCAACCAAGGTTTAAAAACAAACACCCAAATACACTTTCTCATTTATAATATCAGTGTGACACGTCGGTATGCTACATAACTCTTGCAAGTATTTCTGTGTGTTTTATCTTATTTCGTTCCTCCGTTCAATCCATCACGTATGTTCAAGTTTCTAACTGAATTTGGACCTTTTTGTACGGAGCAAACTTTCTTACTGGAATTAAACTTTGTATCCCTTTGGTATCCTATTTGCTGAGTTATTTAATACTTGTTAATAGTGGTTTTTAATTTAAAAGCTAAAATTTAAGGCAGTTTTATCTACCGTCTTTTTATAGAAGTTTTCTTTTAGCGATGATCTAAGAGCGCTTCCGTGCTTTGAAAAGGACGTTAAGATCTTAATCCCAGATTTTTCAGGCATTATGTCATGTCGGAGGCCTAATATGACACCAGAGTTGGCCACCAGCTCAATCTAATACATTTTATCAGCACATACAATGTGGACCGGTCAGTCTTGCTCTCTCAATGAACGCATTTTGCTGTAGTAGAATCATGTGGTTACCATAATACATGTTCTGATTTGTCTGGAGCTAGATGATGTGTATGTTTTACGCTGCGTTCAGTCAGACGACACGCGCCCGCCTCATGCAGGTAGTCCAAGTCATTAGTAGTACAAGTGGGTGCGAGGAGTAAGCGATGCATACGGTAAGGAGCGGGTACAACACGTGTGCGTGGTTGGCGCTGGTCATCAGAACACGCTCTTAATGTCCATCAGAATTATATCAAGAAATATGCCCTCCTTTGAACTAATTTATCTGGTCCGTAGACTCAGCACATACAATGCGGACCGCTCGGCGCTGCTGCGCGCGCACGGCGCGGCGCGGTCGGTGGAGGTGGCGCCCGCGTCGCCCCGCGCACGCCGCGCCCCGCGCGAGTCCCGCCGCGTCTCGCTGGCGCAGGCGGCGGGATATGTGCAGCTCAACCAGTATAGGCTGCTCGAGCCTATCGGACAGGTTACATTATTATATTTATTAATCTTTTACATATTAATAAAAAAAACTTTCAGATCCATAATAAATATGGTTGTACTGTAATGATTAATAGGTACAAACATCAAGCAGAAAATAGAGAAAGAGCACATAGAACATTCATGGCTCACTCACTGAGTAGACATGCATTCACATATTCCATATAAGTGGCTACTTATTAATTAATACTAAAAGATTAGCTACACTCGAAATACATAGTAGGCAAACTGTAGCAATTTTTTTAATTCCCATGATCAATAGCCAGAATACAACATAATAAAGTTAAAAGTTTGTGAAGATATGTTTTGTTTCTTCATCACACCAACACTACAAGGACTAAGCAAAAATTTTGCAACAATTATATGCCCAACAGTGTCTGTGATCTGATTTTTTTTAATAAGTACCCTAAAAATAACATTAACCATTATTATCTATCTATTATAGAACGCATATAACTGATAGAGTATGGACCAAATATAATAAATATAGGCTCCTTTCTATCCGAAAACTTTTGTCTTTTGAACCGACCGTAATGCGTAAACAAGATAGACCACAAGTGCTTCTCGTCTAATGAAAGTGTTTGTTTCAGGGCTCGTACGGGATCGTCAAGTTAGCTTACAACGAAGAGGACGACACACACTACGTGAGTGGCTCTCTAAACATTATCCACATTATTTGCATAAAGCTCTAGGGTTACCATTCGTCCGGACATGTCCAGCTTTTTGGCTTTAAGCTTTTCATTGGTCCAGAATTTCGGGATGAAAAATAGTTACGGTCTCGCCGGACAAGTGACGAGCCTCTACTGGCTTGACTAAGTCGCAAGAGTTACGGTTTTCGATTCCCGCGATTGGACGAATTTTTGATATTCCGGGTCTGGGTATTGTGATATCATGCAGTATTTATAGACAAATGAGAGGATCATAGTGCAGGGTCAAGGCGTGACTGCTGGATGTTAGATTAAGATATCTAAAGTGTCTGTACTTGTTGGCAATATCCAGCTTTTTGCCAGGACTTTCAATATGGTAACCCTAATTACAGTAGCAAGGATCTAATTCAAGAGCAAACGGTCCGCTTTGAGGGATGTACATAATTATCTCCAAGACAAATAGTTTGCAGGCCATAGCTTTAGCGTTTAAATTGGATATAACTAATGAATGCCACGTGACTACGTCTGTGAAGAGATTTTGACTCGATGTCTTCAGGGAGTGAAATTCAAGGCTCAGGCCTCACCTGTCTGACCTGGCGCGGGCATGGCGCGGGCGCTTTCCTATTCCATTCAAGTTTAATACAAAATGCACGGAAATAAAGCACAATTTAGCTCGGACGACTTCGCGTCATAACCACGTCCGATCAAAGACATACCGTGTGTCCTAAATTGTACTTTATTTCCATGCATATTGTATGAAATTTGAATGGAATAAGAAACCGCCAGTGCCATGTCTGCGCCCGACGCTAGGTCACATTCATCGGGCACGGACATGGCACGGACATGGCACAGGCGGTTTCCTATACCATTCAAATTTCATACAAAATCCATGGAAATAAAGCACAATTTAGGGCACACAGTATGTCGTTGCTCGGACGTATGACGCGCCATTTCGGCGCCCGCGCCCGATCGCCGCCAGATGGGCGTCAGATGGCCGCCAGTTCGTAGTATGTACTTGCTTGCGACATACGTCTGTTAGTGATGTAAAAATGCGTGACAAATGACGATATCGAATTTAATATTGAATATTGTGAATTGATTGTAAAATATGCAACGCTTTATGATCATTGTCGTTCCGATTATTGTAACTGAAATGTTCAAGATAAATTGTGGCTGGAAATCGGAAAGAGATTAAACTAAACCGGTATTAAGATTTTTTTATGTAATACCCATGGTAATACTAGCTGATCCTTGTGCAAATTCGTTTGCGCGTATTTTCTTAGTAGGGCCCGATTTGGTAACCCGATGAAGAGGTTTTCGGCAGGGTTTTTCCAAAAGCTTAGTTAACTCTCTCCGTATGGATTACACTATTATTTTGATGGTTTAAACCATTCAAAACCCTTTTGATTAGGCTACCTGATCATGAGGGTTTTGAAAGGAGAAAAAAAAATCGGTCAATAGATGAAAATTAATTGCGGTAATTGTGTTCTAAGCATTAAGGGCGGAAATGCAGACTACTAATTGTTTATTTTACGCAATAATAATTATATTATAATAAAATTGGAATAAATCAATGACAGTTGTCAAACTTAAATCGACCATATCTCGAGAACTACTTATCTTAGACTTGCCTTTACTAGCTCAAATGATTGCTATTGACATGATTTTAATTTTTGATGACAGCTGTCAAACTTAAATCGACCATATCTGGAGGACTACTTATCTAAGACTTGCGTTTACTAGCTCAAATGATAGCTATTGACAAGACCTTAATTTTTGATTACAGCTGTCAAACTTAAATCGACCATATCTCGAGAACTACTCATCCTAGACTTGCTTTTACTAGTTCAAATTATTGCTATTGACATGAACTTAATTTTAGATGACAGCTGTCAAACTTAAATCGACCCTATCTCGGGAACTACATAACTTAGACTTGAATTTACTAGCTCAAATGATAGCTATTAACAAGACCTTAATTTTCGATGACCGCTGTCAAACTTAAATCGACCATATCTCGAGAACTACTCATCCTAGACTTGCTTTTACTAGCTCAAATGATTGCTATTGACATGAACTTAATTTTCTATGACAGCTGTCAAACTTAAATCGACCATATTGTTAAGATCTTAATTTTCTATGACAGTTTTTAGTTTGACAGCTGTCATCGAAAATTAAGATTTTATTAGTAGCTATCATTTGACCTAGTAACGGTAAGTCTAGGATGAGTACTTCTCGAGATATGGCAAATTCAAGTTTGACATATGTCATTGAACATAAAGATCTTGTCGATAGCTATCTTTTGAACAATTAACGGCTAGTCTAGGATGAGTAGTTCCAGAGATATAACCATTTACAGATGAATTTGTAGAATGAGTTTCGAGTAGAGCTTTGAGTTGAGTTTTGAGTTTGAGTTTTAGAGTGACAGTGACAGTGACAATCCAAAATTATTATTCAAAATAGTTTTGAAGGTCCTATTTTTTCTTTTTAACACGTTGACTGCGGGTCTCGGACATAACGCTTTACAAAATACTCATTATGTGTACTGTTGGCTTTGCCTAATAAATACAATTAAAAAAAAATAACGCTACGCAGAGTACTCTGCGATGATGCCCTATGAAAACTGACTGAAACATATTTTTTTCTTTTTAACATGCTGACTGCGGGCCTTAGTTATGACATAACTGATGACTTATGAAAACTGAAACACCATTTTTTTCTTTTTAATATGTTGACTGCGGTTCTCGTATATGACAACGCATACTCTGCGATGATGACTAATGAAAACTGACTGAAACACAGCACTTTCCTTATGTTTTCAAAACTTTTCTATAGTGCAGTGACGCTCTTCCTTCAACCAATTAAAGCGATCCGAACTAATACCTAATAATTGATGACATAAATCAAGAGTCAAAATCTAAATTCCCCCACCCAGTGTCAAGCGTAATGATAACCATTGTGTAACATTCAAAAAAACCTATCAAGAGGTAACTCCATTCATTCGTTTAACCTCATAGGAGGGTAACCCTATCGACTGAAAACCAAAAGGAACGGGTTACACTTTCGCTTGTGTTAGGAGGAGAATACCCAAACGAAAGGGTAATCCCGTCAACTGTATAACCCAATGAAGGGGTTTCACTTTCGAAGCAACTAACTCGAAATCGGGGTTGTACGGGCCCTGATCTGTATATTAATTAATTGTATGCACGAGAGCAAGAGCATCTTCGTCTTTTGAGGATGACATGCTGACACATCGATACCGGACAACAGACTGCACTACACTTGTGCCTCTGTCACGTCATTTCTGCGTCATGTCCGAGCCATGTCTGCGCCATGCCCGTGCCATGTCTTCGCCACGTCCGTGCCACGTCCGCGCCATGTCCGCGCCATGTCCTTGCCGATATGTGTGACCTGCGCCCAAGATGTCCTTTTTTCTATTTTTATTTTTATTTTAGTTACTTTACTGCGTGCCAATCCAATGATTTATTTTGCATGAAATATGGTACAGTAACGGTCTTATATAAAAATTTATTATTAGCGGTTTCACATACTCCAACGTCTACACAGCATGCAAAAAGTTAAGGATTTGTAGTTTTTTACATAAAAATAGTCATTTATCTAGAAATTCCGTCACACTGTAAAAAGATTCTTCGATGAGCCAGGTTTTTAACTTTCTTATAAACATTCTTAGTCGATGATATTTAATGCTATTAGGAATTTTATTAACGTCCACACATATAAAACTATTATTTTTCCCACGGCTTTGCACGCATTAAAAGTTATTTTATATCTCTCGGTAATAGCATTTTTTTTTTGGATGAAAGGAGCTCGATGTCCTTTTCTGGACCCCTAAAGTCCCCAGGCCGCCGACAGCAGCAGCATCGGCGTTGCGAGAAGCATTGCCTTGCGATCCCCAACCCGCCTGCTCAGCGTGGAGATTATGGGCATATCCTCCTTCTTATAGGAGATGCCTAATGACTGATTAGGCTGGTGTTGTTGTATATCAAGCCCACGGTGGATCGATATCGTCCATCCATCATGCTGGACGACCAAAGCTATTACCTAGGTTTAATGTAGCCTGAACAAAGACCTGGACTAGCCATGAGCCTAACTTTAAGCTAAGTGAATAGAAAACCAATTTTCTAATCGCACCTTCCCCTACCTCCACAAAACTCGTTAGCGCCAACTTCGAGAGAAAGTTTGGACGCGTGGATAAGTTTATAACTTTTGATGCAGTTTACTATCTACTGCAGGCAAGGGGAGGTAGACATCATAAATAAATAAATAATGCTTTACACAATCACACAGCATCGTGTAGCCCCAAAATAAGCAGAGCTTGTATTATGGCAACCACATGATTGAGATATTACTATATATATATATATATATTTTTGTAAATACATACTTAACATACATAGAAAACAACCAGACCCGAGACAAATATCTGCAGAACAGCCAAACATTAGTCCCGCACGAAACGAACCCGCAATTTTCTGCACCCCAGGTGGACCTTCGCCCACCACGCCACAGAGGTCGTCGTCATCAAGTTATTCTTTGGCGCAATGGACGGCAGCCTGAACGCGAGGGTCTAGTCGTTTCCCGGTGTGGGACCAAAAAATCGCATATTATAAATGCGAAAGTACAAACTTTCTCAGAGAGGTTTTCCTACCCAACTCTATAACGACTGAACGGATTTGGATGAACAGCAATTAAGTAATGTCTTTTTACCCCGGTACCACGAGCGAAGCCGCGGGCGGAAGCTAGTTAATGTATAAAATCATTACTTAATTGCTGTTCCGGATCTGAGGCCTTTACTAACTCAGTTGCACGCCGAAATGGTCGGCACCGGACCTACAACTTTGACATTTTATCGTCAAAATTCAAATAACGCCAATTGACTATCAAAATTTGTAAAAACGGAACCCGGTGCTTATCCGTTGAGGCAGCTGGGTTGTGGTATCATGGTATACTCATAGTTCCTGATACCCACGGCGCAGTAGAACTCCAAGACTAAATATTAGGTTTGGAATTATATTTTCCCCGTAATGGTTATTTCACCGGTGTGTAAAATACTGGCGAAGTTATAATTGTGGGGTTTTGAAACGATACAACTCTGAAGGCAATTTAAAATTTCCGTCGGAAATTTTGTAAATATGCCGAAATAACGGCACTACGAGGCTGGAGTTGGGCGATGAATAATACAGGAAAATGCCTCTACCGGCCGGGAAAGGTAGGATTGAAGTCCAGTTCGTCTCTTCTCTCTATCCCTCATTTGATGTTTAGGAAGTGAGAATGGATAACCTTCGCGTAACCATCAAACAAGAAGAGAGAGCCATTGTGATATTATATTTTAATGTTAGTACCAACAAGACAATTTCAAGAATATATATAAAAATCTCCGATTCGCCGATGACATAGTCCTACTGGCGGAGTCGCTGGAGGAGCCCTGAGCTTGACGCAGCCAGCTTCTACCAGCAGCCTTTAGCAAATCGTTACTCCACCTAGCCGGGGGGCGTCCTATACTACGTTTGCCGAGCCGCGGTCACTCAAGAACTTGTTTACCCCAACGGTTATCGGTTCTTTGGCAGATATGGCCAGCCCACTGCCACTTCAGCTTGCTAATTTTCTGAGCGATATCGACCACTTTAGTTTTATGTCGGATGATCTCGTTGCGGATTCTATTCTTCAGAGAAACTCCGAGCATAGCTCGTTCCATTGCTTGCTGAGCGACTTTAAACTGAAAACAGTCATTGTTATATTATATCCTAATGTTAGTACCAACAAGACAATTTCAAGAATATATATAACAAGTTTAGGGTTTTCATGATGGGTAAGAGAACAACGATAAGAAAGAAAGTCCTCTCCATGTATATTTTTTTTATTAGATGAGACATGATGTAAGTTTAACTAAGCTAACTTTTAAATAAAAACGGCACAGTCTCTTTTGTTTATTTTGGTTAGGCTGGTAGTTCGACCCCAGCTGCTATGCGCTCTTTTTCTACTTATCTGTTAATATAAACCGTAGCACCAAAATCTCTTGCACAAAATCAACTGTTTCACCAATAAGCTTGTATTAAACCCAAATCTACCCCCAGGCTATGAAGATCCTATCAAAACGCAAGCTGATGCGGCGCGCGGGTCTGTTCGGCCGGGCGCCCCCCCGCAAGCAGGGCCCCGGCCCGCCCCCCGACCCTCTGCAGCGGGTCTACCGGGAGATAGCCGTGCTCAAGAAACTGGACCACCCCAATGTTGTAAAGCTAGTTGAGGTAAGGAACCTCTTACAACAGACAATCCTGACTCTACATCTTTGGGTCATTGGCATCAGAACGGGTGGTAGGTGCAAGCAAGCCTACTTCGTCTCATGTCCCTGGTACTACAGCGTCAAATACAAAAGTCTCCACTTACTGCTGTACAAATTATAAAGTGCTAAGGCCTGAGTTTCGTCAAGATTGCAGGTTATCGATGTATGGGACCGTTCTTCGTAGAATTCCTTGGGGAGACCTGTATAGTGGACTTCTATTGGTTATTGATGGTGATGATAATGAAGGCCTGAGCTGAGGCATCAGAAACTACGAATACCGGAGCCCCACAACACTCCGATCAGTAACAAATAGGAAATGGAAATTGAACCCTGACCACTGCTACACTATGGAGGACATGGGTCACCATATTTATTTACTAGCTACCCCTGGCTTCGCTGGCGTAGAACCCTCATAAAAAATACTAGCCTATATCTCAATCCAAGACCACGATCGTTGTAACACGATCGAAACTTTGATAAAATAAAAAGTAAAATGCGATTAAGACCCGTAAAAATTATGTTTAATCGTGGAAGTTTAAAAATTCTACTCACGTCAAAAACACTACTCATTTCTTGTTTAGATCTACTTAGGTAGACATGTTATGTGCACAATCTCAGCTCAGCTTGTTCAGTTTTATTTGCGTGAATATAAAGACATATAAAGTTTGTAAAACATATAAAGTTTGTGATCATATGAAGTTACAAGCTTTCGCCTTTTTAATAAAAGGAGACACTATCACATAGCATGATATGGCACCAAACTAATCAAAGCTGCAGAGCTTGTATTGTGGGAAAGGAACCTCATGACTAATATACGAGTACCTACCTACTACTTTTTTATGTAAATACATGCCTAACATACACAGAAAATACTCGGACCCAAGCTTGGTCTTGCTTGGGTCCGAGTATTTACCCAAGCAAGATCATATTAACATTTGTCACACGGCGGAATCGAACCTGCAAACTTCTGTGTCTCAGGCAGGCCTTCGCCCGCTGCGCCACAGAGGTCGTCGATATAGTATAGTGGGATGTTTAAGTAGGGTAGGGTAACCGTACAGAGTTATTATTATATTTTTAGGTAGGTACTACTGAAATAGTTAAGAATAGAGATTGTAAAGTTGGACTTCAAAAAAAATATAAGACTAGTAGAGTTTCTTGCCAATTTTTCTATGTTTGGTCGCGTTACGAATTGGTGTAAGTTAAAAATATGAATCAGTGTATTTTACAGTTCATAGTGAAAAATAAATTTAGCTTCTTCACCTCCAAAACATCAAAGAAGTGATGTTGACAAACAGAACACAACTTGGCGCGTGAACTCATGGAAGTTAAATCGGTCTTAATTCCGCATCTCGAGATAAAACAATCTCAAACTGCACATAAAAGGCGCCGTAAATTCAGCGTTTTACAAGCGCTTAAAAATGTATTTCAATTTTAGAGATGAGAACCAATTTCGACCGAAAAACCCCAAAATCAAAAACATCTGTCATGTTTTTAGATTGTTTTCGGTCCGTTTTTGGTTCTCTTAATCAAAACAGACCCAGTTTAGAATAGTTCCCGTAGGTAAATATTTTGTAGGTGTAGAGAGGTTATAAAGTCATCATACATCATACATATCATGATGTATCTTTGCTCTTAGACATTTAAATTGTTATTAAATTATAATCAATTGTTATATATTTTATGGCATGTGTTATATCAGATTCATTGTAAGTACAAAGGAAAAAAACAAAACACTGTTTTACTAAACATCTTTGTCCTGAAGTCACTGTTATTTTTAAGTGACATGATCTAAAGGCATTGTACGGTTTCACCATACATTTTGGTAATTTGCGCGCGCTGCGATTTACTTTGCATCGCACGCGCTGCATCTTTTACGGAAACAAATAATTTAGAGCATTTAACATTCAGTACGTGACCTACTCGCGCCAGAGACACTACCAAGGAAAGATTTGCCACCTTTACCTTGTAATTAACATAACTTTGAATACACTAACTTTACTTGTGAATCTGGTGTTTACGTGCTCAATCTAACTAGCTAACCCTCTATGAACTATCAGTGAATCGTTGGTGCCGTGTAAGGGAAACAACTATCAACCTACGTAGCATCTTCTCCATGTAAGGTCGGAGGGTGGAAACAAGCAGCCCTTAGCCCTTACATTTTGGTCCTTCGAGGAAACAAGGTATTTATGCTTTTTTGTATTTCTTGACGATAGCGAATCGGTTGAATTGGCCTCCCACCAGCGGGAATCACCAGTAAAATTGAGAAGGCGCACATATTGTCATATAAGTACGGGAAGCTGAATACCTATACCGACCAGAAGTCCACGGAAACTCTGTCGTCTTCTCGTCGTGAACCAGCACTGCTCTCCTCTGTCACCGTAAACTACGTGGCCGAGCTAGAAGCTAACTAACAACATAGATTGTTCTGTCACCGTCAGCTACGTGGCCAATCTAGAAACTACCTAACATTAACATCCATTGTTCCGTCACCATCAACTACGTGCCGAAGCGATCTAACTCTCTAATCTCTTTACTACATAAATAAGACTTTCGATAACATGGAAGTACTAAAATTACAAGAGGAGTGCTTCAACAACATCAAAAATCTTTGTTCTAACTATGCCAAAGATAGTAAATCTAGGAAGACGGAAGATTATCTTCGTATTCGACTCCAGTCCCTCGAAAATCAATGGCGGGACTTCGAGAGGCGTCATATGACTCTCCTTGAAGCTATTGAGGATAAGACTCATAGTTACTTCACGGAAGATGTTTTCACCAAAACTCAGAAACTCTATCAGAAAACGAAGAATGATATGGATGGCTTATTGAATCAACTACATGAATGCAAAACTGTAAAATTTGACCTAAGCGGTACCGTTGAAGAAACCACCGATGAACATTTGAAAACTTTATTAACACGACAAGAGTGTAACTTCAAGGCGCTTGATCGTGCGATGTCTAAAGTTAACTTAAACACTATGACAGAGAAATGGGAGTTGGATGATCATCTGTCTATTTTGAAGTCTAAGTGGGACGTGATCGACAAACTTCATTGGGAGTTGGAGGCCGTACTGAAAGGCTCTGACATCACCTACTACAATATATTTGTGTCGATAGAGGATAAGTACGATGAACTGAAGAGAAACATAAACTCTAAGATTTGGTCGACAGTGCATTATCAACAATCTGCACCAAGAATTGAGGTTCCCGAATTTTCCGGCAGTTACTCAAAGTGGATTTCTTTCAAAGATCTCTTTCTAGAAACCATCCATAACAACCCAATGATCAACAAGGCTCAGAAAATGCAACACCTTAAGACGAAATTGCGCGGAGAGGCTGAGCGATTGGTACAACATCTTCACATCAGTGCTGAAAACTATAGCTCTTGTTGGGACATACTGTCTCAACGCTACGATAACCATCGTCTTCAGTTCACCTCTTTTGTTAACATAATGCTCAATTCGCCCGTTATCAGCCAACCTGATAGCCAAGCCTTGAAGAAGTTGCATGATGTCATCACTGAATGTATGAACGGATTAACGAACATTGGATTGAACACATCTACTTGGGACCCACTTATCGTCCATCTCATGTCACAGAAACTTGACGCCACCACATACACAGACTACATGAAAGATCTACAAGATCATAGAGAGCTACCACATTTGGAGCAGTTTCTTTTCTTTATAGAAAGCAAATTCATGGCTTACGAAGGCATGAAAACTGCTAAGAAAGAAGTACCAAAACTAACATCTGCTTCCCAAAAATCTACCAACCAACATTATTCCCACAAGAAAAATAACTATGAGTTTCAGAGAAAACATTCAAAAACATTACATACTGCTTTTATTACGTGCCCTCACTGTGAAAAAAGACATGTGCTGATGCATTGTCCTAGATTCATCGACATGGATACAACACAACGAAACAACCTTGTATCAAAATTGCATTTATGTAAAAATTGTTTATTTAGTCACGGCGACGCAGACTGCTCGTCAGCAAAAACTTGCAAAGAATGCAACAAGAGACACCACACTATGTTACATAATAATAAGGTAACTCCTTCGGCATCAACTTCATCTCAACAAAGCTCCAATCATCTCGCTAATAATGACTTGGAGATACTTCTTACAACGGTTCAACTTAAGATAAAATCTGCAAGTGGAACTTACGTCACACTTCGTGCTCTCCTAGATCAAGGTTCACAAGTGAACTTGATCACTGAACAAGCTGCTCAACTACTTCGATTGCCTAGAAAACGGATGAGCGCCACAATATCGGGAGTTGGAGCGCTTTCAGGAGACTGCAAAGGACGTCTGGAACTAAACTGCCAGTCGATACATTCCGACTATGCGTTTGAAACTCAAGCGCTCATTTTGAAAAAACTTACAAATAACTTACCTAACTCATCCTTTAATACGCCAAACTGGCCACACTTAGAAAACTTAAAGCTCGCTGACCCTGACTTCAACAAATCTCGCCCGGTCGATCTACTGCTTGGAGTTGATGTATACTCGAATGTTATCCTTGAGGGAGTCCTGAAAGGAAGTCAACATGTTCCTGTTGCACAACAAACGCACTTAGGATGGATTCTGTGTGGCAAAATGAAAACTTTCAATTGTCATGCCGTTCTAGTGGACCTCAACAGCATTAGCAAGTTCTGGGAACACGAGGATATCACTCAGGACAGCAAGGACGACATCTCCAAGGACGATCAGTGCGAAGAATACTATTCAAAAACAGTACAGCGAAGTTCAGATGGAAAATATATTGTGAAAATGCCTTTTGTTCCAAAATACGAAGAAAATATAGGCAATTCCCGATCTATTGCCGTCTCACAATTTTTACAGCTTGAAAAACGGCTCGGAAGAAACGCGAAACTCGCTCGTATGTACAGAGACTTTATAAAAGAGTACAACACAAACATGAAGATGGAGTCTAACATCAATATCCCACTGTTAAACTCAACGGTCAATAACATCGTTAACCTGACCTACCACAAGGTGCCATGGGATATTTTAGAACAAGCGGAGGATACCCAGGACATTGACAGACGACTCCGGTATCAAAGGGAAAGAGAAATCCTCCCTCAAAAAATAACTACTCATGACATACATCAATATGCGATTTGCTACCTTCTACTTGTAATCGTAATCATCATCATCATCGTCTGGGTAGTCACGAAATACCAATCCAACAAACAGGCCAAGAGCAAACAAGAACGCTCGAGAGAGCCACGCATCGAAGTCATAGAGCTTCAACCATGCTCCAAGCAAGGTAGGGTCGAACCGACCGCGCACGACCAGGCAGCATCCCTGGCAATGGAGGCTCCACGGGCACGGCGAGAGCGCCAACCGTCGCCTACCAAGGGCGGAGACAACGTCGCGTTTAACTTCGATGAATAATCTTTCTTGGCTTTGTACTGGCTTATCTTCTCTTGGTAGTCATTTAACTTTAACTTTAAGTAACTTCTTTTGGGGTTGCCAACATGTACGGTTTCACCATACATTTTGGTAATTTGCGCGCGCTGCGATTTACTTTGCATCGCACGCGCTGCATCTTTTACGGAAACAAATAATTTAGAGCATTTAACATTCAGTACGTGACCTACTCGCGCCAGAGACACTACCAAGGAAAGATTTGCCACCTTTACCTTGTAATTAACATAACTTTGAATACACTAACTTTACTTGTGAATCTGGTGTTTACGTGCTCAATCTAACTAGCTAACCCTCTATGAACTATCAGTGAATCGTTGGTGCCGTGTAAGGGAAACAACTATCAACCTACGTAGCATCTTCTCCATGTAAGGTCGGAGGGTGGAAACAAGCAGCCCTTAGCCCTTACAGGCATTTTCTTAATATAAGAGTTTCTAGATATAAAGTTCAATACATACGGCACCGGCATAAGTATGTGAATGATAAAAAATAAAAATTATGGTAACTCGTAGAAGTTGATCATAATATTTAGCTTAAAAAATGACTAATGCGTACCTACTGTAGAACTGCCGTGACAAAATGGAAACACGTTTATTTGTAAGTTGTAAAAAGACATGACCAAGCTATGTGAAATATAACAAAAAAAATTGTCAAGCATGGGTAAGGTCTATGCGAAATAAAAACTGTATAAAGATTTAGGGCGTAACTATGCCCTAAATCTTTATACGGTTCTTATTATGCCCTAAATCTTTATACGGTTCTTATTTCGCACAGACCTTACCCATCAATTTTGATCATGTTATGTGGTGTATAACACACCGAAAGTCGAAAACTTACTGCACGTTCCCACCCCTAGATTGAACTCTCAACGACTGAAGCTCCTGCTTTATGGGTTTACAATGTAAAGTAGCCTGAATTCTTTGGAGTTGTTCCACGCTGGCTATTGCTTTCCTGCGCGAATGAGATGAAAAATTCCGACTTATTTATGTACAATTTCAGCAAATTTTACAGGATCAAAGATTTATAACACTTGGGAATTCGTTTGAAAAAGGTATTGTCGGATTTTATTCATCTCGAAAACGAATTTCCACTTTATTTTTGTTTTTTACATTTGGGTCTGTCGAAAACTCGGGTTTTTTTGCGGTGTGCACGAAAAACTTACAATATATTATTTATTTCTGAAATCAGATACTCATAGTCTTTCTGTGTTAATATCTTTTAATTACAGAAATCGACTTGTCCTCGAAACTTTTAAAAAGTTGTCAGTTATTACATCTACAAAGATCCATAAATATTTTACATAATACCTAGGCATCTAGTTAAGTGCTCCAACTTCACCCCCCAAATTAGGAGCAAATTTCAAATAATCCTTTCGTTGTGAATTCCAGCAATAAGTAGGTACTATAAAATGCTCTAGCTAGGATACGATTTTGGCTGTTCGTTGAATGTCAAACAGCTTTATAACAGTTTTTTTTAATTTAGAACGAATTATGTCTGTCTCCAGGTCCTAGATGACCCAGCGGAAGACCAGCTGTACCTGGTGTTCCAGCTGTTGGAAGGGGGGCCCGTGATCGACATCCCCACTGAGACCCCCCTCACTGAGGACGTGGCCAGAAAGTACTTCAGGGACGTACTGCTTGGAGTGGAATACCGTAAGTTTATTACCTACAGCAAGTTAGTAATAGAGAAGTATGGAGGTGGGCTAGGGGATTGTACCCGAATTTAAATATTAAGGGTTTGAATCTCGGCCGTTCATCCAAAACAACAACACCAGCCTATCAGCCCACTGCTGGCCATGTGCCTCTCCTATAAGAAGAGAGATATATATGCCCGTAATACCCATGCTGCTCCAGTGGGTTGGGGATCGCAGGGCACAGGTTCTCACACCGCCGATACTGCTGCCCGTCGGCGGCCAGTGGACTTAGCTGTGCACAGTGTTATTCTGCGCTATGCTGCAATCAGCCAGCTGCCAGAGCCCCATTTGTTATTCAACGGGGTGCATCAGAGGCAGGTGAGGTTGGCTTGGGCTCCGAATATGGATGGAGGTTAGAACCATTTACACCTCCGGCCGTTCATTAATATTTTTTTTGTTAGGAACATTTACGTGCGCTTTGCCACGTGTTTGTACCAGTGAAGGAACCCATCGTAAGGGAACCCACGGCAGTCAGCTTACGTATTGACCACAGTAGCCCTAGTACAAGTCGCACAATACGGAAACGTTTATAATTTTCGTTTTCGAGCTCAATTTTAATGTACGTTGTTTGGATATTACGCAACTGGTTTTAAATAGAAACTGATCGAGCAATGTTGGTAATGTAATTTTCTTGCAGATTGCAATGTTTATCACTTAAATTGGGTGTAGATGGAAAAAGATACTTTAAAATTGAGCTTGAAAACGTTAACTATGAAAGGTTTTAAATTGTGCAACTTGTACTACGGGTTAGTAGGTTTACTTTTCTTATTAACGCTTGGCTAACACCATAGTCACAAAAACGGAACAACGTCATGACGTTGTTCCTTTAACCTAACCTAGTAAGACCTACAAATAACCAGTTATACGACAGCATATAAAACTCTTGAATAAGGGGTTTAGAGATAAGTAAATTAACTTCTTTGTTCCGGAAAAGGTGCTCCAGAATTAAATTGTATTAAGGCTCACTTACGTATGTCTGAAATGATATGTTTCGGACGCGACTTACTAGTACTTCGACTGCGATACTTAGATATGTTATGTGCCAGCTTTTCATCTCGAGGCGGGTGTGGCAAGAATCAGATCAACGAAAAGGCCAGGAAAAGCCAAATAACTATATTTTTATAGCACTTATTTTATGTGCTAAGTCTAGATACTTAAATATTTCGATGTTTTAATTTATTTTCAGCTATACTAAATAATCAAACCAATTTTTATGAGACTCTCGCTCATCCTAAACTCTGTAGGTTCTAGATTGATCTAACTCTAACACTTCCAAGTATCAGAGTGAGACGACAATGTATATATCATTATATGAAGAAGAAAGAAGAAAGAAGAAGAAAAAACATTTATTTGCAGCAGACACAAGTAAATACATATCATGGTAGGATCATAGATAATAAAACAAAGGTTGTCTTGCGCTGCAAATCGGTCCCTGACTCAGCATGTGCTGATTGGAACAACCAGCGCTGGTCTTCCCTCAGAGCCGCTGGTGAGGTCATGGACCTCTTACACCTTATACAAATTAATGACACATACAACATAGATGTAACATACACACTAGACAACAAAATAATAGATAAATTAAAACAACAACAAATTAAGTAAGTTATACAAGTACACAAAGGAAAAAAAAAAGGAAAAAAGCACACACAATAAGGTAAGCATACAATTAAATATTAGTTATGCTTTATATTGGGATGATCAGATAGCTTAAGTAGCAACTATCTACCCGCGTACAGGAGAAAGAATATTTATTTAATATTACCTAGTTACTAACATAATATGATTATATGGCACTTGTATCGAGTCTATGACCTTCCTGAATTTTTTGGCAATCAAGTAGAAATTTTTAAGTTTTATTTTAAATCCATGAACGTTTTGCAGGTTCCTGATCGGCGGTGGAATATTATTCCAACATTTGGAAGCAGCATAGCGGAAGCTGCCTTTGAAAGATGCTGATCTGTGTGGTTGTATAGAGAGCTGTATCGAGCACTTACGGACTTTGCAAGATCTAGAGTTTATGTATATACTAGCTGACCCGCTCGCAACTTCGTTTGCGTTTATTCTCTTTTTTTACGAATGTCCTTTCATGTGAAATGTTTCCTAAGCCCGGTAATTTGACACGGAACCCTAAAATATGAATGGAATAAAAAGTACCTACATATTCCTACATGACCTACCACGTAATGTAATAGTATTTTGTATAATGTAGTAACTTTTTTCGTTTCTGTTTCCGTTGGCAACCCGTCGCCAAGTTAACAGCCGGTATAGGTATGATGAATCTTTATATACCTAACTCTTGATTATGATTGGTTACCCATGCAAACTTTCATCACATAAATCACCCTCTTTAAGTTTCATTTTCGCTTCAAAAAGCAGCAAGTCCTTCTCCAAGGTCCCACCCATGGTTCAGCGCTTGGTGTTTATTTATTTTCGATAAAGTCTCTGTGAAAAATCTCAAGTCTTTATGTAAAAAAAACTTGCTATCCCCATGGTGTTCAAATAGCCAAGAACAAATGAATGAAATTTAAATTTCGAATTCTAATCCGATTTAAATATTATTTTTTATTTGTTCCAATTTTAAAGAGTATTGCATTGCACCAAGCTTCTAAGGCTCCCCCACACAGGTGTGTTATTATCGGCGATAATATCGCATACGTTATTGCGATAATGCGTCCCAACTCCTTGCACATAACTGCATTATCGCAGCAGTATGTAACTTTTTAGCCGTCCTAATACATAATGTACTAAAATTCTAACGATCTCACATTACGCGCAACTATCAAAGGCAATGAAAATGTAATTTAGAAATAAAGCACACGATAAAATTTGACTATAATGTACTGACGAAAAAGTGAACGGAGCGCAGAGTGGCTTTGCGCGTACCCTTCCCCTTCTACTGCCTACAGTTTTTGTCCGTCTGCCTCCTAAGATGGCTCAAACTGTAGCTTAATTCAATCTCGAGATATCATTTTTTCCGTTTCTTGAATAGCGAGCTCAAAAAAGTAATTGGGAAATTCTCGATCCAGAAAAATGTTGAATTTTGACAAATTTTGGAAAATCTCAAAAGTTACCACCCGATTATGGAAATTCAAATTGCACTTTGAAGTCCTCCGGCAGACGCAAATTTTGACATAATTGTGACCGATCACTTTATTCACCTACACATCTTTTTTTAATGCAAGTGACGAATTTACTTTCAATGTATGGAGTTTCAAAAATGTGACGAATTTACTTTGTGGCAAATGTAAAACAACCCCTCATATATCTGTGAAACTACAGGCAAATGTCAGAATTTCATGAATCGGGGCGCTATACTCGATCAGAAAAACTTAAACATTTTCAATATTTGCGCATGCGATATTGCGATATATTCTGTTATATTGTCGATAATACGTACCTATGCCCACGCACCTGTGTGTAGGAACCTTTATGTGAGAACAACGTTTTTTGAATAAATTTGGAATGAGTTTTCAAACACGACAGTGTCAAAATAAAATGGCATAACATGTGTCACTAAGGAGTATTGATATCAACTTCGATGCAAATCACCCCTAAAATAACATTCTATCCCTTTTTAACCCCGTTAGGCGATAAATTTCAATAATATACGAAACACGTCTTTCATCAATTTTGTTAAAGAATGTTTATGCAAAATTTGAAGTAGATTGAACCAAGGAATCACGTTGTTCCATACAAACTTTGCCCACGTTTTTCACCCCTTTAGGGGTAAAGTCTCGGAAACCCCTTTCTTATCGGATGCTTACGTCATATACAGAACACGTCTTCCAAGTTTCAGGTCTCTCCGATCAGCGGTTTAGGCTGTGCGTTGATCCGTTAGTCATTCAGGACAAAGGATTTTATAAGTATAGATTACCCTCCATTAAGGTATTTTTTTCAAAAACCTGGTATGTGGTCTTTTATTATTTAATATTCAAAGTGTTCTGATGAAGTTTCAAGAAAATCACACCACGCGTTAAGATTTTCCCATACAAACTTTACCACCCCATTGCAACCCCCTCGAGGTCTATTTCAAATTTTCAATGACACCAATATCCATTGATTGTATGGAATAATACATGTCTCAGGTTTCAAGATTCTAAGTCCAAGGAATACGATTTTTCATACAAACATTTTTACCCCTTTTCACCTTCTTAGGGGTTGAATTTCCCAAAATCGTTTCTTAGTGAGCGCCTACACCCTACAAAGAATACTTGTGCCAAATTTCAGATCTATAGACCCTGTAGTTTCTGAGATTTCGTGATGAGTGTGTCAGTGAGTGAGTGAGTATAATTCTCTTTTATATATATAGATGTTATGTATATATAATATACGAAACGTATAATGTATATACGTTACGATCATGACAACTTTTTTATTTGAATCTACCACTTCGCTTAGCATTAAAAATATTTAACCGTGAAAACTAGCAAAAGACTTATGTAATTCCTTTGACACGCTTTCGATTCTAAACATACTGGTGAATCACGACATTCTGTCGCGTCGGACATTATAAATTCAGCTTTATTGCTGTAAGCATTTTCTCCGAATGATCGTGACACGGGGAATTGTCTGAACCTTTTTCTCTCTTAAGCCTTTTCTAAGAAGCGGCCACCGTCTTATTGCGTTCAAATAAATGAATCCCGAAACAACTTGATCACTCAAAAAGCAATTTATTGGTAAAAATATTTATATTTACGTATGGCGGCGCGGCCCTGATCGATGGAACAAAAATTGTAGTTAATATTTTTTCTCAAACATGTTTGAAATTTGAAATTTGTCGTGTTTTATCGGCCAAATAAATTACTATGTAAACTCATATATTGGTCGTGTAATTTAAAAATGGATTGATCTTTTACTCGAAAACATGGCAACCAAGGAGGTAACAACTGGCTTGCAAATAGAAAGCTGTTTATTGCAAAATGTACATGTTCCGCCTAGGTACCAGGTACTTAGTTTTAATTTCCGCGTATTATTTGAGAAAAGTACTATACAAGTCTTGGCCACAACTAGGCATTGATGAACTTTCTTTACAGGTTCGTCCATCAATGCCTCTTTTGCTGACCGCTGCAGTAATGTACTATAGGTAAACGGTCACTGCCTCTCCGCTATATTACGGTTACGTCTTGCCGTTATTACGTAAAGAAAACACGGCTTACGACATTTTTTCCCTAAGATTTTCCTTATTAAGAGGTGTGTCTTTTGTAACCCGTACGACCCAATTACTTTAAAAATGTAGCTGTTTTTTTTCGATTCTACTCGTAGTTGATATTTGGACACTGTGAGTTACTTTTAGTAAGCCTTAACTCAGTTTTGAACAAGCTATAATATATTTTATAAAGGAAATAAATAAAATAAATAATGCTGGACACTATCACACAAGATCACGTAGCCTCAAACTAAGCAGAGCTTGTATTACGGAAACCACATGACCGATATATATTACACATATATTTTTTTATAAATTCTTACATAGAAAACGCCCAGATCTTACACAAACATCTGCATATAATGCAAACATTTCATCATCATCATCATCATCAGCCTATAGCAGTCCACTGCTGGACATAGGCCTCCCCTAATGAGCGCCATTGCGCCCTATCCTGAGCTCGATTCATCCAGCTTCTACCAGCAGCCTTTCGCAGATCGTCACTCCACCTGGCCGGAGGGCATCCTACACTACGTTTGCCGAGCCGCGGTCTCCACTCAAGAACTCGTTTACCCCAACGGTTATCGGTTCTTCGGCAGATATGGCCAGCCCATTGCCACTTCAGCTTGCTAATTCTCTGAGCTATGTCGACAACTTTAGTTCTATGTCGATTATACTCGTTACGGATTTTATCCTTCAGAGAAACTCCGAGCATAGCTCGTTCCATAGCTCGCTGAGCGACTTTAAACTGGTGGACTAGCCGTACTGTGAGTGTCCACGTTTCGGCTCAGTATGTCATGACGGGTAGGACGCACTGATTGAAAACTTTCGTCTTCAAACATTGTGGTATGGGTGACGAGAAAACTTGACGTAGTTTTCCAAATGCTGCCCAACCCAGCTGAATCCTCCTCTTGGCTTCCTTCTCGAAGTTGTTTCTACCCAACTGCAATATCTGCCCGAGGTATGTATACTCCGAAACAACTTCAAGAGGGTGTCCATTAACGACGACAGGACTCGGATCAATTCGGTGATTGACCATGACTTTGGTCTTGTCCAAATTCATGCCGAGACCTATCTTTCGCGAGGCTGATGCTAGGCCGTCCAGCATCTGTTGCAGCTCCTCCAGCGACTCCGCCATTAGGACTATGTCATCAGCGAATCGCAAGTGTGAGATGTGCTCGCCGTTTATGTTAATGCCCATACCTTTCCAGTCCAGCGTCTTAAACATATCCTCCAACGCGCTCGTGAACAGTTTCGGAGATATGACATCTCCCTGTCTCACTCCGCGGCGCAGTTGGATGGGTTTAGACTGCTGGTCCTGTACTCGGACACTCATAGTGGCAGCTTCGTACAGACATCTTAACACTTCGATATAACGATAGTCCACTTGGCATCGCTGTAAGGATTCCAGGACAGCCCAAGTTTCGACAGAGTCAAAGGCCTTCTCATAGTCCACAAAAGCCAGACACAGGGGCTGATTATACTCTTCGGACTTCTGTATAATCTGCCTCACTGTGTGAATGTGGTCTATGGTGCCATATCCTCCGCGAAACCCGGCCTGCTCCGGTGGCTGGAAATCGTTGAGTCTTCTGGCGAGACGATTCGTTATGACCCTAGAAAACAGCTTGTAAACGTGGCTCAAGAGCGAAATAGGTCTGTAGTTTTTAAGAAGAGTCTTGTCACCCTTCTTAAAAAACAGAACCACCAAGCTCTCGTTCCACGCCTTTGGAGTTCTCCCACAGTGAAGGACGGAGTTGAAGAGGTTCTGCAGCTCCTGCACAACAGGAGCTCCTCCTGCCTTCAGAAGTTCTGAAGTGACTCCGTCTTCACCGGGGTCTCAGGGCCTGTACGACTTCGTCTTGGCTGATATCTGGCAGGTCGTCGGTGTAGTGGCGGGTGAGGGTGGCTCTGGAATCATGGTTGTCACGTTGGGGGCAAGGAGCATGTGCCGTGTAGAGTCGGCCATAGAAGTCCTCGATCTCTGATAACATCTCCGGCTTTGACAAGACGGTTCGGCCATCGTGTGTTGTTAACTTCGTCAGGTGGCTCCTGCCAAGCTGCTGAGTGAATACTTTGGACCCTCGGTTTCGCTCTATCGCCTCTTCAATGAGGCGTGTGTTGGAGCTCCGAAGGTCACGCCGTATCATCTTCGCAATTCGCTTGTTCAGGTCTGACCTCTCTGACGAAGTGGCCTGAGTGGTTTCCCGTCTTTTTGCCATCAGCCCAAACATCTCAACCATTTGTCCATTTGACAATCATGCAAACATTTGTCCCGATTAAATATTAAATATTTGGTGTCCCGCAACCTTCTGCGTCTTAGTGTGTGCATATAGTGTATAGTGTCTGGAATCGCAGCAGATAAGAGTTTAATGAAAACACCTAACCTAGCTAACTATGGATAGTTTAATAAACCTCACATACTTCGTAATAACTTCAACCTGTTTTTAAAATCTGAATTCAAGCACAGGATTTTTCGTAATTTTTATTTTTAATCTTAGCTCAGGGTTATATTAGTTGCTAATCGTGATTCATAAAATACAGGCCTTAGAAATCTTAGAGTTGTATTATCAAAACTTTTTAAAACGACATCAATCAAAAAATCTTCCACTAAGAATGTTAATACTTATAAGCTCAAACTCAAACTCAAAATTCATTTATTCAGTAGGAAATGTTTAATACACTTTGAAACGTCATTTTATTGTTTTTAATTTACCACCAATTCGTAACGCGACCAAACAGAGAAGAACTGGCAAGAAACTCTGCTTGGCTTATATTTTTTTAAAGTCATTGTTCTTAATAACTATTACATTGTTTTTGATGGAGTTGGAGGTTGGAGGTTGGAGTTTCATCCCAAGCTTTTTTGTCATCTAAATAATCAGATATTTTATAATAAGCTTTATTACAGGGATAACGTTTAACAACATTTTTGAATTTATTTACAGATAGATTAATCACGACATTTGGGATTTTGTTAAAAAATCGTACACACATCCCTTTAAAAGATTGATTAACTTTATGGAGCCTTACAGTAGGAACAGCAAGTTTATCTTTATTTCTAGTGTTACCATTATGATAGTCGCTATTTTTTTTGAACAAGTTAATATGTTTTCGGACATACATTAAGTTTTCATATGTATATTGGCACATGCACGGCACTGTCATAACATTTATTTCTTTAAACTTAGTTCTAAGTGATTCTCTGGGGCCCATATCATAAATTGCACGAACAGCCCTCTTCTGCAACACAAATATGGTGTTGACATCTGCAGCATTCCCCCACATCAAAATGCCGTACGACATAATGTTATGGAAGTAGCTGAAATGAACTAGTCTAGCCGTTTCTACGTCAGTAAGTTGACGGATTCTTTTGACTGCGTATGCTGCAGAACTGAGTCTGTTCGACAACCCATCTATGTGAGCGCCCCATTGAAGCTTATTATCTAAAGTTTTGCCTAAAAATACAGTAGTGTCCACAAGATTTAGATCTTCATCTTTTATTTTAATGTTAGGTTTAACTTGTTTAACATTTGGTAATATAAATCTTATACATTTTGTTTTAGTCTCGTTCAGTAATAAATTATTTACATCGAACCAGTTAACAACTTTCGCTATTGCATTGTTCAAGTCGCCAAAATTGGTCTGCCGTCGCTTTAATTTAAATAAAAGTGACGTGTCATCCGCAAACAATACAATTTCGTGGTTGTCTCTCACAAGTTGAGGTAGGTCGTTGATGTAAATTAAAAATAAAAACGGTCCAAGTATTGACCCTTCCGGAACACCAATCTTTACTACAGATCCTGGAGAACATTTTCCGTTAAAAACCTGGCTCATCGAAGAATCTTTTTACAGTGTGACCGAATTCCTAGATATAGACGACTATTTTATGTATAGAAACAATGTAATTTTTATTTACATAATATTCTTAACTTTTTGCATGCTGTTACGGTGAAGTATGTGAATCCGCTAATTATAAATTTATAAGTCCATTATTGTACCATAATTCAGGCAAAATAAATAATTTCATTTCATTTCATTCTTCAGAACGATGTTTTCCTTCACTGTTTGCTCATGTAATAAACGAAAATGTATACTCAGAGCACAAGCTGCATTCAGCCAATAAAAAATATGAAACTCTACATTGAGTAGGTAACATAAAAGTGATATTTATATTTGGCGTGTCTGCAAACGGCAGCTATAAATCCGGACGTCCGCGCCGTCCGGCAGCCGGTTCCGGACGTTATATCGTATCGGATATTGTGGAATTGCTAACGAATTTCTGTGTTGCTGTAATTGTTTTGGAATTTTTACATAGCTCTTTGTGCCACGATGTAACAAGAAGCCATTACGAGCAATGAGCAGTGAGCACCAAAAGGACTGTCATTATCAACAGCCTATAGAAGCCCACTGCTGAACATAGGTCTCCCCGTCTCTTAAGTCCCTTCCAGCTATTGGTTTAATAGTATCTGATTGGACTATAGCCGAATAGAATTTTCAATGCTAAAAATAGCAAGCATCCATTTCGTTTTTTAAGATGAATGCTATGCAATAGGAAGTCAATTATTGTTATATCAAGCAACAGATTTCTTGCAATGTAACCGAGCTATCTCAGCTAGTCCAAAGACTTGAAAAATGAAGCGCTCATGGCGTGCTTTACCTTACACTTAGCAGACTCCGCCCGGTGGTCACTATTTGGATGGTTGATCAAACTGCAGCAACAATAATACCAGCCTATTTTGTCCATTGCCTTCCCTAAAAGAAGGGGATAGTGCCGATAATCCCCACGCTGGGCATGGGGCTGGGAATCGTAGAGCATAACATCTCCAACCACCATCAGGGTATTTAGCTGTGCCGACGTTAGGCTGCGGTTTACCGAAATTTAGAAGCAAGGAAAAAAGTGGAGATCAAAATCTTGACTTTTATAAAGAGCCGTGTCGAGATAGCTATAAGCTCTTTCAACAGAGTTGGCCATTAGCAATCTAAATCAAGTCAATCATCTAAATCAATCAAAAGTATAACGATCGCTATGTTCAAATGAAATGCATGTATTCGATGTTTTACAAAGTTTTTACGACATGTCCGTCCGTAGTTTTTGCGTAAATCCACGTATTGTGGCTCAAGTGTCAATTCTCCAGCCATCATTCCATACCTTATACCCTCGGCTGCCGGCCCTGATACATTACCTGTAGGCCGCAGCGCTGAATAAATAACTCGACAATCTCCGTGCCTCCCGCACACACGTACGTTTATATTGTGCTGGAATTTTACGGCTTGGTGGGTTCTTGACTTTTCTCTTAAATATTTGGAGTTTCGTAACCTAAAAGTAAGGTAAGGAAGATCGGAGATTCTTGTCAAGTTGTTTGCTAACTCTATTTTTGGAGTTTGCATGAAGACTTGCCACAAACAAAAATTAAAATTCGTTATAATGAAATTACACGTTTTTGAAATTAGCAAGATCAATTCCAGGAAATTACTCAAATAGACTAGATTTTGATTAGACGTTCGATAAATTGTGCCTATTTCTGACGTGAAGCAGCATTTCGGTCTGAAGGGTGTGGTTGCAGGTGAAATTACACCTTAACAATTCATACCTCAAGTTTATGGATGCAGGGTGTTGCATCGTAGGGCACGTTCAAAAGTACTTTGTTATAGGTAATGGTTACCACTTAACAACAGGTGGGACATGTGCTAGTTTCATCAATAGGTATCATAAAAAAAGCTCTTCAGTTTCAGTTGGTACTTGTGGTACCCGGATGAAAAGTAGCCTTATGACTACACATTGTGCAAAATTTCCGCGCTCCATCTGAGATTTCTCTAATGCTGCCTATGCTGAGTAAGGGTCCTGTTTTACCCAGTGTTCAAGTGTATTACTTACATCCAGGTACTTTATTTTGAGATTTTTGTATTAAAAATTAAGGACACCTAACCTTAGTCTAATTACTGTCATACATTTTTAATTTGGGTGAAATAAATATCTCTTTATCTTTATCATTAAATAGGATGATAACATAGTGGTCGAAACTGTCATTAGTGCTTCCCACTGCTAATTCTCCTGATGAATATCTGAAGATTTATGATAACACTATTACCGCGTATAATGAATACCTACTTGTTTGATTGGCACCGCAATGAAGCTGTGAAAGAGAGAACTACACGCTATAATTCGTTAGGTAGCTCGTAGAAAATACACGTTTTATTTATTCTACTAGTAATGTTACTTACCGACCAAATAAAGGCTGCGATTTAATTTCCCCTGAACAATTGCGTAAGAAAAGCAGGAGTGGTAGAGGAATGGCGGAGGACTGTGATGCAGGCCAATCAGTTCCGACACTTAACGACAACGACCTCTCTGTCAAGATTGTTAGGACTACGAAGAAGTAATGTGCTAGTACCATGATGAAAAATTCACCCAGAATTAATGTAGACAGCTTCCTAAGGGTGAAATTAATTTCAGAATCAAATCAGAAGTTCCAGAGAGGCTAACTTACAAACAATATCTTTCTAACCTTAAATAATTAGGGTAGATTTACGAATTTGTAGCAATGTCGGACGTCTTCGGGCGGCCAAAAACTCCGACACTAAAGTTGCCCACTAGCTCATACGAAGAACGTCTTGTTCACCTTTCTTCTATAGATAGAGGATAGATGTTTTTACCGAAATATGTCTCGGTCCGCAGATATTTTTAGAGCGGTCCACTCCACCGTACTCCTAATGGAGATTGAATGCAGTTCCCGCGGGACCGGCCCGATGCTTATTTCTTATGTATGATTACTCTATAATATATTCTGAGACTGATGTGCACCGACATTCGGTCAGTTCGTGATAAGACAAGTTAAAGTGAAAGTGAAAATGTCTTTATTCAGTACGAACATTACAGTACACTTTGAATCGTCAATACTTAGTCGTCAGACAATAGCGTTCGGGGCTGACAGTCCAATCTGGCATATCGACGCGAAAGCAAATCTCACAGTTTTAACCGCGCATCACGTTAGTGATCAGTCCCAGATGCGCGGTCCGATCTTTACGCGCCATTAGCACGAAAGTTTGATCCGCAGTCCAAACCGTACAGATCGGACTGCGGTTCGGAACGCAGTCCCGATGCACGGTCCAATCTTTACGTGTGCGCTATTAGATAAAAATGCCTTTCTATTAATAAGCACTACTGCTTTTTAATACTAGTAGAGTAAAGGGAAGTTTCACTTTCCCGTACCCCTATTATTCTTATCGGCTGATTAAACGCATATTATAAAATCTCGTGGATTACCTCACTACCAATGGCAGTACTAATACGAAGTTTAACAAGGCAAGACACTTGTTGACACACCTTTACTTGTTCCAAGCTTCTTCTTTCTTGACTGCCTCTGGAGTGGTTGCGGGTTCGATTCCCGCTGCGGGACAAATGTTTGAGATAATTTGCAGATATTTGTCTGGATCTGGGTGTTTTCTATGAATAATTTGTATGTATTTACTTAATGTATATAAGTAGGTTATCAGTCATGTTGTTCCCATAATACCAGCTCTGCTTTATTTGGGGTTATAAGTAAGTCCCTACTTAGGTCCGTATTTAATGCAAATTAATAACAACCTTTTATGTTGAAAAGTCCAATGCCTTTGTGTAAGCTTTTTAACTAATCTGAACAGCATTTCACTGACGAGTCGTTTCATTTCGTCGCCGTTTGAAGGCTTTACATCGGTAAAGCCTTATCCATGAATTCGTGAAAATAGTCCGTGAACTTTAGAAACTGGGTTAAACCTATTTTGGAGACGTGACTTTTGTGCTTACTGTCTGTGAGCTTAATTTGGTTATGTTAAATCTAAAATAAATGAACCGTATTTGCTTTTTGATATTTTTCAAAAAAGTTCCCAGACTAAAATAGTTTAATAATAAACCATTTATAAAATGTACCTACACTATTTTTTTTATTGTACTTGAAGATGGAACGAGCACATGGCCCACCTGATGTTAAGTGGTAACCATTATCTATCAAAACGCATTACATCGTAGATCACGTTTTTTGGAACGTGCTCTACGATGCAAAGCCCGTCCATCAATTGAGGCATGAAGATGATAAGCCTCTTATGCCTGTAATTTCACCGGCATCCACACCCTTCAATCTGAAACCCAGCACAGCTGCTTCACGGCAGAGATAGGCATGGTGGCAGAACGCACCCGGACGAGCCCTCTAGAAACTCTTCTACCTACTAATACAAAAACAATCATGCCATTACTTCTAATGCATACCTAATGTAACATTGACCTTATATTATTTTTTCTCCATTCCTATTATATGGTTTTCTTTCCTGTTTTATTTCAGCTTAAGAAGCACGCAGTATTTAGATTAACATGAAGTTTTTTGTTTTGTGTTCACATTTTAATCACAATTATGTAGCTACTAGTGAAGACCTGTAATTGGCTTTTTGTTACTAATCATTTATGTTAAGGAAATTCTCTTTAGCTGTTGGTTGTCCAATAAATAAATAATAAATAATAATAAAAAACATTCATGGGAATCATGAAACTTACATCCGAATACAGAAACTCTATTCAAATATTCAAGTATTTCGGTGGTGATCACATTAACGTTTCAGTACAAGTCTAAATAGTGGAGACTCCAGAATGTTTGTATAACGTTGCAACTAACAAAACATAAGTAATCATAGTCCATTTGTTATTTGCAGTGCATTACCAAGGCATAGCGCACCGCGACCTGAAGCCAGCCAACCTGCTGCTGGGCGAGGGTCGCGTGCAGGTGGCAGACCTGGGCGCGTCGGGCGAGCTGGCGGCGCGGCTCTCCGGCGCCGTGGGCACGCCCGCCTTCCGCGCGCCCGAGGCCACCGCCTCCACTGACAACTACGGAGGAGAGGTAGCCACCCTTCATCATCATCATCCAACTCAAACTCATAAACTCATATATGTATTTATTCAATAAGCACTGTAAAATACACTTTGAATCGTCATTTTTTCTCTATATATGATAAGTATGTATTTAGAAAAAAAAACTGTATATGTGTAGTATATCAATCATGTGGTTCCCATAATACAAGATCTGCTTAGTTTAGGGCTACAGGATGCTGTGTGATTACGTCCAGCATTTTTTTTTTATTATTATTTATTTTATCATTTTAATTTACACCAATTCGTAATACGACCAAACAGAGAGGAATTGGCGAATTGGCAAGACACTCTGTTTGAATAATATTTTTTTAAATTCCATGTTACAATCTCTGTTTTTAAGTATTACATTGTTTTGGAGGGATTTGGAAACGGTTTCATCCCAAGCTGTTTTGTCATCTAAATAATCTTTTTTTTACAGAGATTACGTTTATCAGCATTTAGTTTAGGAAAATGCACAACAGAATCGACATCAATGTGTCAACCAAATTTGACATTCCTTAAAGTGATACTATCCCTTTCTTTTAGGTGTAAAAGACAAGGACAGCTATAACTTTAAAACTGCCAAATTCAGTTCAGTTTAGAAAAGTGAACAACAAAATCGACACTATTGCCCTTTAAAAGATTGATCTACTTTATGGAGAGATATCATCATCATCATCAGCCTAAATCAGTCCACTTCTGGACATAGGCCTCGCCTAATGAGCGCCATTGCGTCTTGTCCTGAGCTCGTCGCATCCAGCTTCTACCAGCAACATCGCAAATCGTCACTCCAGCCACACTTATCAGCAGCTATCTCATCATTCTATGAGATGACCAGCTTTTCTAAGTAATCGGTTCTACGTCTCGCAATCGTTCGTCTCGCGTGGCCGAAGTATGACAAAATAAAATAAATCATGAACCTATATCAGGTCCACTGCTGGTCAATTCCCATTATTACTATATTGTTGTTGGTTGTCTAAAAAACAAGACCTATCCTAATCCTTAATCAAGTAGGTTATGTCCACACGGCAGTAAGCAGTTAGTCCCTCGGCATTGCGCCTTTGAAAACTTTGTGTAAATTACAAATTGGCTATCAAACTTACAATAACCCTCGACTGGTTGCTATGATTTCTGTTGTCAAGCAGCATTGATATGTTCGGATGATCTGAATAGTAGATTGGATACAATAACCACTATCTTGCCATAAACCACAGGTTTGACTGGTAGAGAATAATATAAGTTTGTTGACCCGCGTTGTACCCGCCTCAAAATCAGCGTATACATCGCGCACGCCTCGCGCACGCCTCGCACCCGCTTGTACTTTGTGCTACTAGTGACTAGACTACTTCGTTCGTGAGCGCGGAGTTGGCATGAAGCCGGCGCGAGGCGTGTGCGGATAGACTTCGATAAATGAATGCAATTGGAGATCTATTGATCTGTCATAAGACTCAAACTATAAGCAACAAATTTCAAAGCGGGCTCTGACGCACGTGTCGTACGCTCGCCGGACGAGTTCGTCTGAACACAGCGTTAATGCTTTAAAGTATGTCACGTGGAATGATAACTGCTTCCAAAAAGTGGGCTGCAATGTTTAGACTTGCTTCTCCATATCTGAAACCAATATTTGAAAAAAGTCGTGATCTTGTTTGTTTATCTTCTCAAAGATAGCAATCGCACCACACGCCGCAAAACCAAATTTCATGCGCACCACCTGAATGGCTGGTTCTCCTCAATTGTACGTTTTTACGATCTTCCCTTCCACGTACGTGCAAGTTGTGGAACTCCATACTGCGGTTTTCCCTCAGTGGTACGATAAGCGGTCCTTCAAAAGGCGGGTATTTCATCACTTTAAGAGCCTGCAGCGCGTCAGTATCGCCTCTAGTGATGCAAGTGTCCATGGACCACTTTCTATCAGGTGGCCCGCCTGTCCGTCTGCCAGTTTTCGCATAAAAAAATGATTAAAGCCGGCCTTTGACTATGGGATATATATAACATCTCGAGCTATAATATTTAATCATACATTTTAAACACCGGGGACACCGTACCTCCCCCTGCCTCGCCCTGAGTTTGAAGTGTCAAATGATCACGTGTAAAGATGTAATATACATTTTATTCCATAGTTGAAAGCCGGTTTAATCCGTACATTCACATCCAGGCAGCAGACATCTGGTCGCTGGGCGTGACGCTGTACGCCATGGTGACGGGGCGCGTGCCGTGGGCGGGCAGCAGCGCGGCCGAGCTGCAGCGGCGCGTGCTGGCCGAGCCGCTGGCCTTCCCGCCCGCGCGCGCGCCCGCTGCGCCGCTCGCGCACCTGCTCGCCAGAATGCTGGACAAGGACCCTTCCAGGAGGATCACACTGCAGGAGATCAAGGTACCCTTTCGTGATTGCTGTGTCATGCAAAGTTTAAACGTGATTTAAGTTTGCGAGTTAGGGTAAACGAGTTAAATTCTTTAGTCGAGACCGCGGCTCGGCATCAGTGTAAGTCGTCCTCCGGCAAGGTGGAGTGTTGAACTGGTAAAGGCTGCTGGTAGAAGCTGAATGCGTCGAGCTGAGGGCAGGGTGCAATGGTACTCATTAAGGGAGGCCTATTTCCAGCAGTAGACTGCTATACGCTTATTATTATGATGATGATGATGAAAGTCTGCGAAAAGTTTGAATCACGCATATACTACACCACTTTTCCATGTCATAAAGTACCTATTTTATTCTAAAATGCTAGTTTAAACCTTGAAAGTTTCTATCAGACATCATCAACTAACGTTCTTTTCTGGAATCTGCTAATAACAGTCACCACAGCAGTTGAACTTCTTTGAAAGGCTTGGAGCTCCAAGCTCTGCAAAAATTATGGCCCGGAAGATTTCCATGATGATCTTTTACCTAAAATCTCCAAAAAAATTAAAAGACCATCTTGGAGATCTTTCAGGCTAAAATTTTTGTAGAGCTTGGAGCTCAAAAGCCTTCAGAAGCCTGAAGAAGTTCAACCTGCGTGGAGACTGATAAAATGATCTTAATTTTGACAGTTCTTAAAATAGTATCGAAGAGTTTGTAATGATGCCCTTCACCAGCAATTACCCTCCCCCAGGAGCACGAGTGGGTGACCCAGGGCGGGCGGGACCCGCTGCCGTCGGAGCAGGAGAACTGCCGCCTGGTGGAGGTCACGGAGGAGGATATGGCGCAGGTCGTCACCTCCATCCCTAACCTCTCCACGCTCATACTCATCAAGACCATGCTCAAGAAGCACAGTTTCCAGGTAACAGCACCACAGTTTAGGATTTTGTAAGCTTTCTTTTTTTCTTGGATATGAAAAGCAGGGATTTGATTGATGTACCTATATGTATAGAGATGATGTCATCTCTCTACGCAGTGTAGGACGCCCTCCGACCAGATGGAGGGATGATCTGTGAAAGGTTGCTGGTAGAAGCTGGATGCGACGAGCTGGTGCAATGGCGTTGTTGGGGAGGCCTATGACCAGTGGACTGCTGTAGGCTTATGATGATGATGATGATGATTTACTTCTTTTATACAGGGTTCTCAGATTTAGAAATATTACACATCGTTGTAAGCAAAACGCTATCCTACTCCTTTTCTTCCTTCTTCTTCTGTTCCGAAAACTTTTCAAAAATATATTTTGTTTTAATTTGTAGGTACTACATAACTTTTGAAAACTGAAACTTCATTTTACAATGTGATGGTTCCAGAATCCGTTCCTCCGTAGTCGTGAGAACAGCACCGCGCGCCGCGAGTCCATCAGCGCGCGCGAGCCGCCCGCCGCCGACGAGCGCCGCGCCGCGCGCCGCGGCCTGGCTAGGGCAGGCAGGTCCCTCTCCGCACCCGGCAGCTACGCCACTGAGAGGTACACTTGTAGTGGTCAGCGCCGCGGCCTGGCCAGGGCAGGCAGGTCCCTCTCCGCACCCGGCAGCTACGCCACTGAGAGGTACACTTGTAGTGGTCAGCGCCGCGGCCTGGCCAGGGCAGGCAGGTCCCTCTCCGCACCCGGCAGCTACGCCACTGAGAGGTACACTTGTAGTGGTCAGCGCCGCAGCCTGGCCAGGGTATGCAGGTCCCTCTCCGCGCCCGGCAGCTACGCCACTGAGAGGTACATTTGTAGTGGTCAGCGCCGCGGCCTGGACAGGGCAGGCAGGTCCCTCTCCGCGCCCGGCAGCTACGCCACTAAGAGGTACACTTGCAGTGGTCAGCGCGCTGGCCACAAATCTATAAAACTACTAAAGGAAAGGCTTCTCTCTATTTATTTATTTATTTATAAAGGAAAACCAACAGCTAAAGTAACACAATGGTATAGACTTTTATAAACAGAAAGCCAATTACAGGTTTTCACGAGTAGAAGTCGCTTAGAAACAAATAGTGTGAATAGCTTGAATAACAATAATAATTAAGAAATATCAACATAATTTGGAAGGTACACTGTCAAATCAAATCAGACAATCAACATCATCACTGGCAAAGAACTCCGCACTCAATCGCTGTCTGGCGGAGTTGACGCTCGTGGTGAACAAGTCAGAATTCGTGCACTTGCAAAGCTTATTAAAATTGTTGCTTACTCGCCATAATAATGATTTTTTCCTGTAATTAGTTCCGACTATAGGGGTGGAATATAGGGTATTTCGGTGTTCTTACTGCTCATAATCACCGTGCTCTGTGCTGATAGCGGCTTGGACATATTGAAAATTCCTTAGCTGCCTTCTAAGAAGTCCACCAGAGATAATGAGAGATAATGAGGCCTAAATTATTTGTGTTGTCACAACCAAACCCAATATCAAAATACTTTTTTATTTCCAGGCAACCATCATTCGACATGGGCTTAGAGTCAGTTCAAGAAGGTCGCGATCAAAGTCAAGACATTCCACCAGCTAATAATGACACAAGCACAAGCACAAGTGACAGTCCAAGTTGTAGCACGCAAAGTGTCACCAGCAGTCAAAGCATAGAGATAAAGAGCGCAAGCAGCAGCAAGAGCGTCAGCAGAAGTCAAAGCGTCAGTGACAACCAAAGCGCGGCAAGTTCAAGCGTCAGCGACCTACAAAGCTCAAACAGCAGCCAAAACAGCGTCAGTCTAAAAGATTCTCCAGGTGATAATGGAAGAAAATGTATCAACAACAGTCATAGCTTCAGAATCAGTCAAAGCGACAGCGCTAAAGTTGTTCCAAGTAGAAGCGTTAGTCATAATGTTTGTGCTAAAAATGCTTACACTCTACAAAGTGCATCCACTAACAAAAGTGTCAATAGTGGGCAAAATGCAAACCATAGCGTCAGCAGTCAAATTGCTGACCGACAAAGTGTTAGCAGTCACAGTGTCAGTGGCCAAGGTGTCAGCAGTCATGTTGCGAGTCACAGTGTCAGTCAAACTTTTAGCACTCAAAATGTAGGCAATCGAGGTGTCAGTGACCTAGGTGTCATCAACCAATGTGCTACCAGTCAAACTATCAGCAGTCAAGGTTCTACTGCTCAAAGTGTCAGCAGTCATAGTGTTAGCAGTCATAGCATTAGTAATCAAAAAGTCAGCAGCTGTAAAAAAACTCAACATAAGTCTAGTCAAGAAACGAGTGAACGGTGATAACACAGATGCGCGAACCAGATGGTGGTTCGCAATTTTACGGTCAAAGTTCAATTTGATCGTATTTAAACTTTCATTAAATATTTTGACAGTTCCTGTCAAAGTTTAACTTTTAGCGGGATTTTAGAGTATCTCTATGAGGATTATGGTATAATTTTTTAATTCTCTGTAAAAAAAAATAGTGGCATATATATTACTATATCTTTATATTAGTAAAGGTACTTAAATATAAGGGGGTACACAATGTACTTACCAAAATATCGTACTTATTTCTTTGTGATTTATTTTCAACGTAGAAATATAAAAAATAATTAGAAAGGTAATTTTTAATAACGATATTTTTTAATCTACCTAATCTTTGCTAGTCTTAGATAAACTGTAAATATTCTACTTAACATTTTAATATTTCTACTTAAAATAAATGACTTATCAAGTTATTAGTCATTTTTCTGAAGAATTCTATTTTATGTTAAGTATTTTTAAAAAGATTTTTCTTAATAAAAAAATATGTTTTTAAAATTAGGGTACTTATGTAGGTATACCTCCCTACTAGATAGTGCTTTTATGAAAAATAGCAGCTATTTTAGTAACGCACTCAACAGCCTCAACTAGGATAAAGTCACTTTTACATTGTAAATATAATATTAGGAATTAATTCATAAAAAATTGCTCAATGCTTGTTTGTCTCCTCACATTTTGTAAATAGCTTGTTTTTTTAAATCTTTTTAATATAATTAATATTATAATGATTATACCATAAAACCATAAAAATACAATTAAATGTAAGTTCAATACATATAGTGTATTATTTTTTAGTTAAAATAACTGTCTAGTTTTTGTTTTTTGTTATAGAAAAGAAAATAAAAATTTGTTTTTTTTTACATCTAGTAGCATTCCTTCGATTTTAATGTTTCTAATTATTGACTCCCCTTAAAATATTGGGCTGTAAATATTTTAATCTAAGCGAATGACCAATTTTCACTGTCAAATTAGCTTTATTTACATTTTAATGCACCTGTTTAGTAATGCGGGTCGAAATTCGTGCGTTGCAATTTTATTTTATTGAATTGCATTTACAAGATATTAATTTTTATACTTAGTTTGTTCTACAACAAGTTAAGTAAAAATATTAATAAAAGTAATTGTTCAGCTGTAATATTTTATAGATAGATACATCACAATTTTTAATTGAAAAGTTATGAAATAAAGTTGCAATGCACATTCAAAACAGGTATCTAGCTAAGACGCAAGAGTGTGTAGTGTACAGGGTCCCTGGTCACAAATGTTGCATTTTAATTATTTAGTTTTAAGTAAACGTATGTCCATTTTATTGTGATTTTTATTGTTATTTTGTATTCAAAAATAGCAATAATATGTACCTTAGTAGTAGGTTCAGATCATAAAATATGTTTTTTTTTTCAGCATAAAAAAATGTTGTTCTGAATTTATTTATACGTTTTTTAAACGTTTCAATAAATTTATTCTAAAAGGTTCAGAGATGAAAAGATAAAGTAATATGTACTCACCTCACAGCTAACACACTATTTTGAGTGGGTACGTTTTTTATTGAATAATATATTTTAGTTAGAAAGTAGTTTTGCGTTAGTCAATTTTGGTAACTATCTAGAAAAAATAAAACAATATTTTTGACCTTTCTTAAACGATTTAATCAAATATATATTCGACCATTAAAATAGTTTCTATAATGTAAGCTTGTTTAAAAACATTTATATACTTATTATTTTTACTTATAATAGTTTTGTTAATTATAATAATTATTATTGTTTTTGTTATTGTTTTAGTTTGCAAGCGATTGGTCCAATTTACAAGGCCTTTGAATGTTGTGATAGAAGTATAGGAAACGCTTTTAAATAATAGGTAGGTACACATTTTATTATCTATTAAATAAAAGATTTTAAAATTTTTATTCATTCGATTTTTAATATTCGTATAGTCTATAATTAGATTTTATAAATAAAATTACATAGAATTATTATATAAATTAAAGATTACTTACGTTATTGGTATTCATTTTCAAGAATTTGGTTACTTACATTTTCAATGGATTTTAAAGAATTAAAAAATAAATTTTATTGTTTACTTTTGAATGAAGAAGTTGTAATCATATTATTTTGCCATCGACAAACTTACCCGATAATTTAGCAATACCTGATTCTGTCCGTAACACAAGTTATTTTGTCATAATAAATTTTACTATAAGATATTTGTGTATTTTTTTGGTGCCTTTGTTCAATTCCAAAAACGATTTTTTATGTTACTATAACAAGAGCGTAACAAGATACAAGATACAAGATATTTATTTGCACAAATAAGTGTAGGTAACATTAGGTCTTAGGACTAGTTTTAAAAGTACACGACTTATTTACCCTTTTCAGGCATCGCAAATTAGGTTGGGTAGAGGGCGCTTAAAACAAAGGGGGACAAAGCAACAAATACTTATGAAATTAATGAACTATTAACAAAGTTTACTTAATATAAATAAAATAAATAATAAATAATGCTGGACTATCACACAGCATCATGTAGCCCCAAAGTAAGCAGAGCTTGTGTTATGGGACACAAGTAACACGCAACTATATTCATATTAAATGCACCTCGATAGCGCAACTGAGTAGTCGGTAAGACTCCAAAGATGAGGATTCGATTCCCGCTGGGACGAAATGCATCTTGATGCTTGTTCCGGGTATTGTATCCAACTTACAATTGTTTCCGATATTCACAACCATTCTCACAACACAGGAAGTTGTGGAGAAGTTCGGTTAGAAGGGTGTGGGTGCCGGTGAAATTACAGGCACAAGAGGCTTATCATCTGCATGCTTCAAGTTGATGGACGCAGGGCGTTGCATCATTGGACACGTTCCAAAAAACGAGATCAATGCTTTGCGATAGGTAATGGTTACAACTTAACATCAGGTGGGTCATGTACTTGTTCAATCTTCAAGTGCCATAATTTAACAAGACCGGTTAAGTGGCAGTTGACTCGCCCACCGCGGGTGACGTCAATGGCGTGCGATACTAATTAGTAAGGTTTCTTCGTAATTAAAATGTGTACGTCTTATAGAAACATAGAAACCGGCTTTAGAATGGGCAAATAAAGGCCTTTCAGATAACACCATATTTGACCGTGTAATGCGTGTAACTTGCTTTATAGCTTGACCACAGCTGTCATTACATTTATTGATGTTTCTACAAAATCATATTAGCTGGAGACATTGCTATAATTTTCTTGTAAAATATAGATATACTTCTATAATATGCAGGTTTTTCACTTCGCAAACTTCGGAGTAAAGGGGGTGGTATGGTCATTTTTTGGACTTTATTGATTCTGAATGAAAAACTATGCATGATCTCAAAAAAATAAAAACTGTTATATACAGTTCAAATCAAGCCTTTTCATTTGATACCCCACTCGACCTATAAACCCCCCCTCTTATTTTTCAACTCCCCCATTTTGGAAGATTTTTCAAAAATGGTTTTAGGTGGAGACTTCGCTATAATTTTCATGTAAAATATAAATATACTTCGAATTATATATAATAATATTATATTAACTTCAGAGTTCTATTTTATGGTAAATTTTTGAGCTTTTTTCATCTAAATAAAAAACGATGCATGATATCAAAAAAATTAAAACGGATTTATATTGCTCACATCAAGCCTTTATAATTGATGCCACTCAACCTAGCAACCTCCCCATTTTGGAAGATTTCTTAATCACTGTTTAAGGTTGGGACTTCGCTATAATTTTCATGTAAAATATAGAAATTCTTTAACATTTCAAATTTCTGGCTTTGCAAACTTCGGAGATTAGGGGGATGGGGGGGGGGGGGGGGGGGTTATGGTCATTTTTTGGACAATTTTCATCATAAAATGAAAACCAAGCATCGTATAAAATATAAAAATCTGCTTTAAATTGAGCTAATTAACTCCTTTCTTATGATATGCCACTCGACCTATTGGCACCAGTTTGAAATTTTGACGTTTTTTATTTTGGACCTTTTGGGGATGAAAATGAAAATATTTTTTTTATTTTTTACTGGCAATCTTATTCAGTCAGTGCATTTTAAATCAACACCAAATTTCAAATGGGTAGCTTATTTAGTTCCTGAAATAATCAGCTGTGACAGACGGACGGACGGAACGGAACGGATGTGCGAGAAGCACTGTCCCGTGATCCCCAAACCGCATGCCCAGCATAGGGATTATGGGCATAAATCCCCTAAATGAAGAAATGGCCCCCAGTTCCCAGCCGCACCTGCTATTCCTGGCCATGGTAACAGCAAGTCAGGGGGTGCTAAGAACCCCCTGTCTACCTCAGGCTACCTGCAACACCTGACCCCGGCTACGTATAACGTACGTATATAACAGGCAACCTAATGTTCTTCAACTACGGCTACGGAGTTGAAGAACATTAGGTTGCCTGTTCTGGGGTTGTGTGCAGTCTCTACAGAGAGCGATTATCCTAGGCCCTAATCTTCGTAGTCAAGACCCGAGTACCCCGAGTCTAGACTCTGGCCACCTTCTATACTTACAGGGGCGATTGAAGCTGACAAAAGAACAATCTTAGCCTTGTGGCGCCACTGATCGAATGGCTTAAAATAAAAAGATAACATACAAGCTATATTGTCATATTTTATAGTGAGAACAAACATGACCATAAAAATACCCCCATGACAGAATTTATTAGTCTTGTGCCAGAATCATAGGACAACTATACCCTTTCATTTCCCGCAAGTCTCATCAGTGGAGGCTCTTGGACCAAGTTCCATACATTTTTGCCGTAAGTATGCTGTAGCCCCAAACTAATCAGAGCTTGTACAATGGGAACCACATGACTGGTATCACGCGAGCGAAGCCGCGGGCGGAAGCTAGTAATTTATACATATAAAACACCCGAACCTAAGACAAATATTTGCATATAATGCAAGCATTTGTCCGCGGCGGGAATCGAACCCGTAACCTTCTGCGTCTCAGGCGGACCTTCACCCATGGCACCACAGAAGTAGAACATACTTAGGTAGTACATTCGCATCGTGCTTTACATATTTTTTTTCAAATTTTCGCCTATTAGTTACAATATCAGTAGATACATAATATTTATGTAGGTACGTTGGACCTTCGTCACACCAAACTTCAAAATTAGGTCAATTTTGCCAAAAAAAAGCCACATCCTACTTATCTAAACCGGACATAATAATGGAGTTGCGTGTGTTTTAGGGTTCTGTTAATAAGAGACAAAACAAAAGATTAATTCGACTAAATTATTTATTTTCAATAGATTAACTACCCGAAGGCTATTGTTACACGTAAAAATAGAAAAGTGTGTGGGTAAGTATTATAATTATATCTTTTGGCCGTGGCTTCGCTCTCGGCGCGGCCCGTAAGTACAAAAAATAACAAACGGGGTTCTGGCAGCCTACCACAGATCGGTACAGCTAAATTCCCTGGAAGATGCCTACAACTCTTGGCGGCGGCTGACTTCAGGAAAGCGCAGCCTAACTCCGACCGGTACAACTAAATTCCCTGGAAGCTGCCTACAACTCTTTTTAGGGTTCCGCAACCAAAGGGTAAAAACGGGACCCTATTACTAAGACTTCATGAAGAAGATCTCATGAACCGTGATAGCTAGAGAGTAGCAATTTTCACAAATTATGTATTTCTGTTACCGCTATAACAATAAATACTGAAAACCGAATAAAATAAATATTTAAGGAGGGCTCCTATACAGAAACGTGATATTTTGCAATATTTTTGCTCGATATTAATAACGGCAACAGGTAGATAAACGCTAAAATAAAGAAATATTCATAGAATATTTAGTAGTACCTAGTATATTAACTTCAAAAATAAATAATAAAATTAATAAATAAAGGGGGGCTCCCATACATGAGTCCGACTCGTACTTGACCGGTTTTTTGCTACTTACTTGCCTACAACTTTTTTATTAGGCTAGTCACTTTGGTGGCAAAGTACTAGTAGGTACTATAGTAGCAGTGTGACTACAACTTATTAAAATTCTAATGTGGTATTTTTTTTTTAAGTTTAATCGTAATTTACCTACCCCCAGGTATTTAAACATTTTTAGTACTGTACTAACAATACCTTTAACTAAAAGCGGATCAGAGCACGTATTCGTCAACCAATTGAATCATCACTAATTGAAAATACAGTGATGTTATTTTGATACTTTTATATATTTTTTTCAGTAATCAGCTCCGCTTTGCTATTTTCTATAAATACCGATACCGGGCTAGACTTAGGAACAATTAGTCGCGAGAGATACAGTGATGAGTGACCCGAAGCAGAACCTGCTACTGTTCTTCGACCGGCCGACGGAGCCGTGCTTCATGCAGAAGGGAGACGACAACGCGGTCTTTGAGATCCCGGACCACTACTACGTGAGTAGCTGAAGAGCGGAGCTGATATGAGGTTCCTCGAGAAAGATTCCACCATCATGTCTTTAACGATTTCGTTGGCAACGAGACTACAGCTTGTGGTCGATCCCGTTGGACCCTCCGCGTATTTTGAGCCGAAAGTGGCGTGGTACTTCGTTCTCTTATACGAGTATACTCAAAGATAATCCTAGTGTGGGGTCAATACTGTGAGAGTTAGGTCAGTGTAATGTGTATCCTCGTTCAAGCCGGAGAAGTACCAGGCGGTGACCAGCACGCTGAACAACCGGTTCGGCGAGACAGCCGGCCGCGCCGTGCCGGTGCGCAACATCGCGCTCCCCAACCTGCAGGTGCCCATGGAGCTGCCCTTCAACGAGCAGTTCTCGCTCTTCGTGCCAAAGCACAGGAAGATGGCGGGGTTACTCATCGACATCTTCATGGGTAACCTCACTTTTAAAAAGCTTGGTACCTACTCTTGAAAGAGATTTGCCTTTTTTAGTGAAGTCTTATGTAGACTCAATCTTGTAAGCTCTTATTACCTATAAGTAATTGAACATATAGTATTTATCACTAGCCTTCTTATCCTTTCTTGTTTCAGGTATGCCTGACCTTGAAGATCTGCTGTCGATCTGCGCGTATAGCCAACTGCGTATCAACCCTTACATGTTCATTTACTGTCTGTCTGTGTGCATTCTCCATAGGTAACTTATCATCATCAGCACTGTATTTTTCTTAACTTTATATCGTTTGTTACATATGCACCATTAAATATTCATCTACTGTCTGTGCTTGTGCATTATAATTATCAACTAAATTAATAACTTTCCCATCTTTATCATCATAATATGCTTTTTCCAGGCCTGATACCAAGGGCCTGAACATTCCGACCTTCGCGGAGACCTTCCCCGACAAGTTTATGGACCCCAAGGTCTTCAGGCACGCACGTGAAGTTACTAGTAACGTTCTTACTGGAACCAGTGTAAGCAGCACTTATACTTACATCAATAAAATGAATTCATTCTTTCATTCATTCATTCATTCATTCATATCGTTTATTGCGTACATATACATTTAGTTGCTTAGGTCTTAGTAGGTCAATTTATAGGTACCTTCCTTCTTCAAGAAGGACCTATAGCGGTTTCCAAAGTTATAAAGTTTACCAATGATCACCTATGAATATTAATTTCAAATTAATGCACAGTATAGGCATCGTGAAGAAACCCTCGCCTTTATTTGGTACATGCCCAAAAACATACTTAGGTGGAGCAAACGCCGCTTAGCCGTGTCTGCTCGAAAATTTCGACACTGCGAGGAGTTGGCTCGGTAGTGCAGTTGGTTAGCGCTTCCCGGTATTAATGGGAAGGTCACGGGTTTAAATCCCGCCTGCCTGAGTCGAAATTGGGTTGTATAAAAATCTTAAACTTAGGTACATACGTTGTTTTGTTTCATGATTTTTTAAGGTTCTTCAAATTTTCGTAGAATCCTATAATCATCCCGACGAACTACACGGCGTCTGAGCTGGAGCCGGAGCAGCACGTGGCGTACTTCCGCGAGGACATCGGCATCAACCTGCACCACTGGCACTGGCATCTCGTCTACCCTCACGACGGCGACCTAGCCGTCGTCGCTAAGGACCGGAGGGGAGAGCTGTTCTATTACATGCACGAGCAGATACTTGCCAGGTCCTTTTTCTTCAGCATAGCCCTTGAAAAGCGAACGAATGTTAACGAAGGTGAAAAGCCCAATTTCATTATTTTGCTCATTAAAGTCTGGTGCTCGAAAAAGTCTTGCGTCGGGGAAAAGTTCAAAGTATATAATTATGTCAAATGTATGTAATTCAAGGGTTTGCGACTTCACCACGTTTAGCAGGTGGACTGTTGATGGTAGTATTGGTGTTACAGTGGTAGATCCTGCTGCTTATCTCATGCTTATGTAAAAGAAATCCAGAGGCCTAATTCTATCGGAAAAGTCAAGGCCACTTGCAAGCCACTTGCAAATTGAGAAGTACAATTCAGCTCCGTCAGGAACTGTAGGTAACATACCCTCCACAAGTTTTTAGTTTCGCCGCAAACGGGCCACACGCGACAGCCACAAACGCCACGACGAGAAGCTAGAAGCCTCGACGAGTGGCGGCTTCCGGTGTCAACCGTGTGCCGCCAGTCCATATAAAATATTTGAAAAATACAAGAAATAGATTCACATTCAGATTCAGATTCATTTTATTCATACTATTTTTTACATGTCAATTTTTGGTATAAGTTTGTACAAAGTTTGTACACAATGATCAACACAAGAAATAAATACAAAATTAAATTAAAATTAAATCAAATTTAGTAAATTAAAAATTAAATCGAATTAAATTAAATATATCTAATAAATAATAAATAACTGGTAATACAATTATTATTAATCAGGACATTTTTAAGCTAGTGAACTCATCGAACGTATAGAAAGACTGCTCGATAAACCAGCGCTTTAGGCGGTATTTAAACGTGCTTAGGCTAGGAGCCTCCGTGACGTTTTTGGGTAGCCGGTTGTAGACCGACGGACCCATGACATGGGTCAGTTTGTCAGACTTTGCCATCGTCCGCGATAAAGCCAATAGCTGCCCTGCACGGCGTGTGTTGTACCCGTGGGCATCACCAAGCTTGCTAAAAGCCTCCGGGTTCATTTTCACTTATACAGCTACCTAAAAAATCACCAACGAGGGCAACGTAAGGATTCCCAACTTCTTGAAGTAAGGGCGGGCCGAGGTATCCCGCGGTATCCGGACGATGGCTCGTACAGCGCGCTTTTGTAAACGGAAAGCGCGCTCCCACTCCGCGGTGCGCCCCCACAGCTCAGCCCCGTACCACCTCCCTTGGCAAGACACCAGAAAGCCGCCATAGTGCAAAGCACGCCCCACCTAATTTTCCACATACTTTGTCGATGTGGCCTTCCCAGGAGAGGGCACAGTCTATCTCGAAGCCTAAGAAGGTCGTACGGTCTGCTTGCGCAATCTTTATTCCACCGGCTAGGACTAGGCTAGGAGCTGTCGAACTTGGTGTCCAGAAAGGCGAAACTGTGTTTTCGACAGATTGAGCACCAGGCCATTCGTCATAAACCAGTTTGCCAGTTGGCAGTCCCTCAGGTTCAACCTTTCTTCGAGGTGATCGATAGACGGAGCTGTCACCACTGCGGTGATGCCACTCAATATGCCAGTGGCCGCGTTTTGTTGCTGTCGCGTGTGGGCCGTTTGCGCTGATCCTTAGACTGTGTGTGAATTGCCAGTCGGGCAATAAACAAGGCTATATTTACATGTTCAGTAACGGTATGATTTTATTTACTTAGATATAACACAGAGCGAATGTGCAATGGACTTTCCCGCGTCATCAGCTACAGCAACTTCCGCGAGCCGATCGCCGAAGGATACTTCCCGAAGCTGGACTCGCAAGTGGCCTGCAGAGCTTGGCCCCCTAGGTACCTATACCATCTGAATCTAGGTAACTTCTTTCAGGATACATAATAGTAATATGTCTCCCAGACTCCAATGTCATTCTCAGTTAAACTAAACAGGGATTATGTAAATAGAATTCAGCCTCTACCATCTTTTGCGATTGTTTATTGTTTATTTACTTATACAAAAAATACAAAATATATCTATTACTGCATATAGAACGGCTTACAACCATTGTAATTATAAATATTTGGTTGAATTAGATCACCTAACGGATCATGGACAAGCCCTACCTGAATATACTTGCCTACTATAATTCCTACATTCCAAAATGCATCAACGACTCATAAGCAAAATGTATCCTTAAGGCGACGATACATGTCAAACCTGTCTCGCTCGCACTATTCAACATTTTTGAAGATATAAAATCACTGAACGTAGTTATGCAAAATAGTAAACCTTCACAGAAACCTTCACTAGAAAATAACAATACAAAGGTTCAGCAAAAATATCATGTTGAACCCAACACGTTCTCTTACCAAACAAATTGCACCAAAATTGACCACATTGGTGCAAGTTTTTTGGTAAAAAACGTGATGGAATCAAAATGATATTATTGCTGAACCTTTGTATTGTTATTTTCTAGGCTGTGAAGGTTTGTTATTTTGCATAACTACATTGAGTGATTTTATATCTTCAAAAATGTTGAATAGTGCGAGCGAGAGGGAGGTTTGACATGTATCGTCGCCTTAATTTTATAATACTTAATAGGTTCGACAATACTGCGCTCCGTGACCTGAACCGTCCAGCAGACCAGATCAAGAGTGAAGTATCTGTTCTAGAGACTTGGCGGGACAGGCTACAAGCTGCTGTAGAGAACCTATCTATTCTTCTGGTAAAAATAGATAAAAATACTACTACAATAACTTATACAGAAAACAATACATGGCTACTGAGCGTGGTTCTCAAATACCTCTAAGCTCAATAAAATGCTGCCGGATAAGATTCAGACTTTCTTTTTTATTAATAGGATTTCATTGGCTATTCGGAATAAATCAGGTGTAATAGTAAAAATAAAAAACTTTCCGCTGGAAAGATCGACATTGTAATCCAAATTTAAGAAATTAGGTGGCTCCGTGAGTCAATTGCTTGTACCATGGCAAAAATCTATATTCATTTCTGATGTGGATTCTGCATTAACATCAGAAGGTATGGAGACTGGTCTTACCACTTATAACCAAGTTTTTCGTAGCCCAACAACCAACAGATGGCACTAGAAGAGACAACTGGTATCGACATTCTCGGCAACTTGGTAGAGTCATCCATCATGAGCCCCAACCGCCCTTACTACGGCAACATTCACAACATGGGTCACGTCTTCATCTCCTACTCCCACGACCCTGACCATCGCCACTTGGTAAGTTGCTTAAAAATTATCAGGAGCACTACTTTCACTGCATCGGTTGCATCACTCACTGCTTGTCTTAATATATCAATTCATCCGAAGCGCTCGTGGTGTGGCTTACTCATATGTTCTTAGCCAATCATCTGAGATAAGCAACCCTCCGCCCGGTCACTACTTGGATGGGTGACCGTTTAGTGGTATTTAGATCTGAGGGCTTCCGTGCTTCGGAAGGGGCCTTGGGGGCTTTGGGTGGCCTAAAGACTCCGACACCAGAGTTGGCCACTAGCTCGAACGAAGAAGAAGTAGGATTCATCCGATATGTGTATGCGTCAAAACACACTATAGGATGATTACGCCTGCAATGCTATTTGAATTACAGTTACAGATGACACATTATGCTGAAATTACGTTGCGTTCTGGCATATAGCCGAAATCGCGTAATGTTTAGACGCTATAACTATATTAACGAGTTTCTCGTTTTTTGGTAACCTATACAGGAATTCTGACAACAGACATCATCCGCCTTGACCTCAGAAGATCAAATATTTCCATCTTATTCATCAGAATTGAATTAATCACTATCTCAAACGATTCACTTCATTCTGCAAGTTTTTGAAAGTGTCTTCTTATCTTCATAAGGAAAATTTTGGCGTGATGGGAGATACAGCCACAGCGATGCGAGACCCCGTGTTCTACCGCTGGCATTCCTTCCTCAACGACCTGTTCGTGCTTTACAAGAAAAAGCTGACTCCTTACAGACCAGACCAGGTAATCGAGAATGAGGGTTCAGTGACAAAGACTGGTGGCTAATATTAGATGACTTAAGTATACAGTGTCAAGACAGTGGCAACTTCTATGTCTTCTCATAAAAATATATAAATTCAGGACAGGCAGTGAATGAGCAGCAGGGACTTAGGCCTCCCCTAATAACCCTTGTTCAGCGAGTGAAAGTTAGGAGCTTATCAGAACCTGTTGGCACTGGGAGCACTGATGTACAAATGAATTAATATCTAGAGCATAGATAACTAGAGCAGATGTTATAACATCTTCGCAATCCACAAAACACGCGACAGAACAGCTTGGAAACGCGGGTCCAAATTGGAGTAAAATAAAAAACCATGGCATGAAAAGATTCTTTATTTATACTCAATTAGTACCATAAGTAGTTTATCATTAAATCTAAAAAAACATAGGTGTATGTTATATAGCTCATTTATACAGCTTCAAATAGTTTTTACTCACTGACTGTGCCTGGTACGTAGCTAGATAGAGAAGCTTACATTAAACCTAGATGGAAAAAAATGGCTTAGTTTAAAGCAGAAGATATTGACTCAATATGTTAATGTTTCGTATCCAGTTAGACTTCCCCGGAATCCGCGTGTCCAGCGTGAGCGTGGAAGGGCGGGCGGGCGCGGACACGCTGGCCACGCAGTGGGAGCAGAGCACGGTGGACCTCGGCCGCGGGATGGACTTCACGCCGCGCGGCAGCGTGCTGGCGCGCTTCACGCACCTGCAGCACGACGAGTTCAACTACGTGTGAGTACTCACCTCAAGCCGCAGGGCTGACGACTCCGACACCAGAGTCACTTCATGCGAAAAGAAGCAGAACAATCATTAATAACCATAATTTCTTCATCCGATTCACATGAAGTGTTGATTATGCAAGCTTTTTACCTACGCTAATTGTCTTCGATCTCCATATATTTTTAGTGTTGTGTAATACAAAGAATACAATGTTCTCACCAATCTCCTCAGCATCGAGGTGAACAACACGAGCGGGCAGGCGCAGATGGGCACGGTGCGCATCTTCATCGCGCCCACGCAGGACGAGGGCGGCCAGCCGCTCTCCTTCGACGACCAGAGGCAGCTCATGATAGAGCTCGACAAGTTCTCGCAGCCAAGTTAGTTATTCTTTTCTATTTCTATCCACTAAGTATAATAAGCACGATGGGCTGACGACATGGTTAGCGTCCTGGGCCGCCGGTGGATCAGGCTAGCGCAGGACCGTGGCTAGTGGGGTTGAGTAGCAAAAGGAGGCCTATATTCAGCAGTGTGTGAAGTCGGGCTACGGATGATGGATCATGAAGCATTCTAAGACATGTCAGAAGCCTCCGGGCGGTCTAAACATAGACTAAATATACCTACTTTTTGACGTAAAATATTGTTGTTACAGTTAACACCGGCCACAACACCATCAGGCACAGCAGTATCGACTCTTCGGTGACTATTCCCTACGAGCGGACTTTTGTAAACCAAGCGGACCGGCCTTCCGACCCCGGCTCCGCTCAGGCCACTGATTTCGACTTCTGTGGTTGCGGCTGGCCGCACCACATGCTGCTGCCGAAGGGAACTGAGCAAGGATACCCCATGGTGCTCTTCGTTATGATCTCCAACTGGAACGAGGACAAGGTACCAAAACCTGAACCTTGATTTGACTTGACTTGATTTTATTTTATTTTTTTTGGACTTGATTTTATTATATTTTGGCAATCAGTAAGTAAATCTTCAGAAAAGAACTTCGTTAACTCCATCAGAAGCGGTAGAATCCGAAAGATAAAGATCTTTCGAACTTGTATGGTGTTCCCCGCCAAGCTTGACTAACCCTCAACAGATTATCAAGTTTCAAAAAGATTAGAGTTTAGTATTAGATTTTTTTCGCTAACTATATCGGAAGCTATTTGTACATATTATTATCCTACACCCTATGTTCTGTATACTGCCTTAAGTTCCACGCCAACCTTGACTAACCCTCAACAGAGAGTTATCTAGCGACTGGGACGTATGTAACGGCAGTAGGTAACCCCAGCCCGTGCACAGATCGAGCAGGACACGGTGGGCACGTGCAACGACGCGGCCTCGTACTGCGGCATCCGCGACCGCAAGTACCCGGACCGGCGCGCCATGGGCTACCCCTTCGACCGCGCCGTGCCCTCCGCCAACGCGCTGCAGGACTTCCTGCAGCCCAACATGGCCGTGCGCGCCTGCACCGTGCGCTTCACCGACAGGACCAGGGTTAGGGGGCAGCAGTATTAAAGATATACAGAAAACTTCTAATGATTTTATTTAAATTGTCACTCTCTCGTTAACTCCCATTAACATCCTGCTTACTATACTAGTACTATCTTTCTAATATTATATAGGCAAAAGTTTGTGTAGTTTGAAATTTCTATCCCTCCTTCAATCCAAAACATCACTGAAGTTTTGATCATATGTGGTTCCAGAATACAGATCTGGAATAACTTACAGGTACTTTTTAACCAGTTACTACGCAAGCGAAAACGCAGGCGGAAGATAGTTACTTAAGCCGGCTTTTGTATAAGGGATATATTACATGTTGAGCGATAATATTGTATCGCTCATCTTACATATTGAACGACACACCTCCCCAGAAACCGCACCTCCCCCTGCCTCGCCTTGAGTTTTAAGTGTCAAATGATATACATTACATCCCATAATCAAAAGCCGGCTTTATTGTTAAGGAAGAATGTGTGTTTGGAGGTTTAGGTGGATGATTAGTGCACCTTCATGCCCAAAAAACTGAACGGATTGAGCTGACAGTGTAGTGCCAGACTGATAGGTAGAGCATTCGGTCATTGATTACAGGGCAACTTTTTATACGGGTACCTAAGTGGAACCGCGGGAGGTTAAAAGCTCTTTATTGGACGTGATAGGAAATAAATCATCATCATCATCAGCCTATAGCAGTCCACTGCTGGACATAGGCTTCCCGATGGCCTCCCCCAATGAGCGCCATGGCACCCTGTTCTGAGCTCGCCGCATCCAGCTTATACCAGCAGCCTTTTGCAAATTCTCACTCCACCTGGCTGGAAGCCATCCTACACTACCTTTGCGAGCCGAGGTCTCCACTCAAGAACACGTTTACCCCAACGGTTATCGGTTCTTCGGCAGATATGGCCAGCAAACTGCCACTTCAGCTTGCTAATTCTCTGAGCTATGTTGACAACATTAGTGCTATGTCGGATAGTCTCGTTACTGATTCTAGCTCGCTCCAGAGGACCAACTACAATCAACCGAAGTACAAAATTTCGTGTTTTGTTTCATGCGATTGATCGATTTTTTTACTGTCAATTCCAAAAGCTCAGTCGTATGTTTTGTGAAATAGGGTCCGCAATGTTTGGACTTTCACACATTACGAACTTTGTGTGGAAATCTTGGTTTATTTGTTCGATTATCGAGTACCAATCACAAGAAACGAAACACGCAATTTCGTACTTCGTTGAATTAGAGTAGACCCCCAGGTTCATAATTCTTCTACGTAATATCATAGGTACTTTATTTTCCCTACCTACTACATCAGCTGATAATTCATTTAGGTATCCAAATGGTGCTATTTAAATTTATACCCCTCTAGGGGTAATAAATATCATAATTTAGTGTGAGCCTGAGCTATTGCGTTAACACGACGCATGTCGCGCTGATTTCCCGGGGGGGTGCAACTTGACTTCGAAACTGTAGGTCGTATTTCATTTTTTGATATATTTGATACAGATATAGAAATTGCTTTAAAAGATCGGTAAAAATCGACACTTGGTAAGTAGAAAAATTGCACACGCTTACAATGAAATATTAGCAAAAATGTAGAAGTCTTAAAAACTTTCCACAATATTTAATGGTTGCGATGGTATTTGTATTTATTTATTTACTATATTACCTTGCTGATTTCCCGTCCTTTGCCCATCGACTTTGACCCATATAACAACTAATAAAATATCAGTATTTTAAAAGATCTTTTAACGCTATTGATGATTCCGTAATCTATAGCGCTTATTGTTTGTGCGGCCAACCATCTCTCATTATCAACATTATCTTCAGCCTATATCAGACCACTGCGGGCCTCCCATAATGAGCGTCATTACAGCCTTTCGCAGATCATCACTCCATCTGACCGGAGGGCGTCCTACACAACGTGGTCTTCACTCAAGAATTCGTTTACCCCCAACGGTTTTCGATTGTTGTTAAGTCTGCTATGTGAAAAATAACAAACTGTACGCAATGTCAAGCATGTAACTAATGCTCCCAAATTCCACGATGGTGTGCAATCGCTCTACCTTACTACAGTAGGTACTAATGAAGAAATGAAACAAACAAAATTCGAAAAGCTATCTAGGTTTATTCAGTCTCATGAACATATTTACAGTATTTACATAACTTAACAAAGTAACTTATAATAACTGACCCATATATCTAAGACTAAAAATAATAATTATTAATTCAATGTCCAAGTTACAAAGCCAAGTCATAAAAAGTAGAGGCCATTTTGAAAATATTAATTAGCCCCTATTATAGTGGTGCCATAATCGCAAGATTTAAATGAAATACATAATCGAAGTCCTTTTTACAAAGCCAGAATTTTCTTTGGGGTTTTATCATAATTTTATTTATAACCCCAACAATATTATCAAATGCAACTTAACTGCCTTAGCGCTAGAGTTATCAAAGTCCGTTAAACATGTGCCTAGTTATTTTATATCGATTTCAAGAGGAATCACAATTATTTAATAGCTCTGCTCAACCAATCATTGAAATTAACACGTTAATGTTGTTACTTTAGAATCTTTTAGTGTTTGTAAAATGTTTTAAAGATATGTATTTACCATTATTATCTATTGCTAATTTCAACTCAATAAAATGTTTGTAATCAAAAAAAGGACCTTATTCTTATAGTTGAATTATAAAGACCCATATCCTGCAATCTACAAGGCTGAATAACAATATTAGGAATATAAAAACTAATTAAGTATGACTCCCCTCACCAACTTCCTTCCCAGTTAGAATTTTATGTAAGTGTAAAAATAAAATTTCTCATATTCACATGCACATGATTGCATCGAATAAAAATAGGGTAAATTCCTAAATGAGAAGTAGTATGGTGACTTAGGTGGTTATTAGTGGGGTATAGATATGTCTACTGCTGCCCCCTAACCCTGGTCCTGTCGGTGAAGCGCACGGTGCAGGCGCGCACGGCCATGTTGGGCTGCAGGAAGTCCTGCAGCGCGTTGGCGGAGGGCACGGCGCGGTCGAAGGGGTAGCCCATGGCGCGCCGGTCGGGGTACTTGCGGTCGCGGATGCCGCAGTACGAGGCCGCGTCGTTGCACGTGCCCACCGTGTCCTGCTCGATCTGTGCACGGGCTGGGGTTAGCTACTGCCGTTACATACGTCCCAGTCGCTAGATAACTCTCTGTTCATGGCTTAGACTATAGAAGAGAAATAGATGAAGGCTTGAAATTCACTATGCTCTGAATATCATGTTCAGAGCATAGTGAAACTCATACGGGCTGATCTCTACTTTCTTATGTCCATTAGCTAGAAAGGTATGCATACTTTATCTCAATGCGATTGCTGCGACTTGGTACCAGGGCACTTTATGGAAACTGCATAGCATTAGATTCGAGTGCCCTGGTACGATTTCCAATTTGAACTCTTTTGAAGTCGCATTGAGATATGTAATTGTATGCATCTCTTTCTAGCTGATCATATTAGATGTAAGAAAGTAGAGTTCAGTCGTACGAGTTGATTTTTCAGAGCATGGGGAAATTTTAGATTTCGTCTAGTTCTTTTCCTTATTCTGAGGTAAGGTTAGTCAAGCTTGGCGGGGAACATAGGGTAGTACTCAGAACATAGGCAGTACCTAAGTTACTACGTTCAAATAGCTTCCGATGTAGTTAGCGAAGAACGCAAAAACTAATAATTACCTACTAAATTCTAATCTTTATTGAGTTTCCGATTTTCAATAGTGTTTTCGATTTATCGATTCGGCCCAAAAATTATTTTGATACAAAAATGCACTGACAAGTGACTTTGTTTGAAATGAGAGTTTAAATCAGATTTAGAGAACAAGTAGTTTAGACTTTTCTTTAAATACAATGCTCAGATTAAAATGCCCTATTCAAGAGTTGTGAGGATCTCATTACCACACTTCAATACGAGGAGAGAGCAGAAACCTAGGTGTGATTCCGGCTTTACACCATCTAGTAACTGTTCCTCGGTCAGAAAGTACTCACCCTATCCTCGTTCCAGTTGGTGATCATAGCGAAGAGCACCATGGGATATCCTTGAGTGTTTCCCTTGGGCAGCAGCATGTGGTGCGGCCAGCCGCAGCCGCAGAAGTCGAACTCAGCGGCCTCAGCGGAGCCGGGGTCGGACGGCCGGTCCGATTGGTTGCGGAATGTCCGCTCGTACGGGATAGTCACGGACGAGTCGAGACTGCGACGGCGAATGGTGTTATTGCCGGGGTTTACTGGAAAATAAATAGTTATATGTGAGCATAAATTTTCCACTATCGTGGATATAGAGAAAAGACGGATTCCTTTGATTAGCTGGAAACAGTGAAGAGTCAATAACTGTATCCTGATAGCGCGCCATAACAGCTAAAAAGAATCCAAAAATTGATTTTGAATGCTGCATTTTAATAACTTTGACTCTAGACCTGCTGGTAGAGCTACATCCCGGATCGTAGATATTTTCCGAAAGGAAAATCTTAAAGAGCCAAAAATATTATGCTTACACCATGATGATGACGATAATGATGATGAAGATGAGAGATGGGCGGGCAACATCTATTTTCATACTCAACAACAATACTGTGACTGCCGATCCATATAACAAGTGTCGCAGACCCTCCCGAGTAGGAAAATATATACTTACATGCTTACATAAAATATATGCTTATATAAGCATCGGCTTCTGCAGTGTCACGAAGTTCTTTAAGCAGATATACTAACTTGGCTGCGAGAACTTGTCGAGCTCAATCATGAGCTGCCTCTGGTCGTCGAAGGAGAGCGGCTGGCCGCCCTCGTCTTGCGTGGGCGCGATGAAGATGCGCACCGTGCCCATCTGCGCCTGCCCGCTCGTGTTGTTCACCTCGATGCTGAGGAGATTGGTGAGAACATTGTATTACACAACACTAAAAATATATGGAGATCGAAGACAATTGGCGTAAAAAGCTTGCATAATCAACACTTCATGTGAATCGGATGAAGAAATAATGGTTATTAATTATTGTTCTGCTTCTTTCCGTATGAAGTGACTCTGGTGTCGGAGTCGTCAGCCCTGCGGCTCGAGGTGAGTACTCACACGTAGTTGAACTCGTCGTGCTGCAGGTGCGTGAAGCGCGCCAGCACGCTGCCACGCGGCGTGAAGTCCATCCCGCGGCCGAGGTCCACCGTGCTCTGCTCCCACTGCGTGGCCAGCGTGTCCGCGCCCGCCCGCCCTTCCACGCTCACGCTGGACACGCGGATTCCGGGGAAGTCCAACTAATGAAAGAAGTTTGACGTTAAAGCTGATTTTTCACCGCAAGAAAAAATTTTTTGGATGAGGATAGATCAACTTTAGTGAACCAAACTATTGCCTTTTCTTTTACCTTGAATGTTTCAGGTAGAATAACAGTGGAAAGATGGTCAAAGTTTTTCCTCAGAGTGAGGTAGTTGCTTGCAAGAAAAGTCAAAAAGATCCCAAAATCTGGTGGCGTAACTGTTACTTTGGAAAACCGTTAACTCTTTGCATCTTCCTCTCAAGAATTATAAACAGTGATACCTTATTTTAGGAGTCTAAGTAGCTAAAATACCTACAAAACTCTATCTTTACCTGCTCTGGGCTATAAGGAGTGAGCTTGTTCTTGTAAAGCACGAACAGGTCGTTGATGTAGGAGTGCCAGCGGTAGAACACGGGGTCTCGCATCGCTGTTGCAGAGTCTCCCATCACGCCGAATTGTTCCTAGGAGCATTGGAAATAGGGCACGTTTTAGTTTAGGCTAACCATTATAAGTTGTACTTTGAAATGGATTTGAATCAGACCATGGAATTGAGGCAAAATAATATTTTAGAAGAATTGTTATTAAAATCTGCGTCGTGGCAATAATACCACTGTAGGGACAAAATAATAGAAAGATGTATAGGACTTACTTTAGGGGAATTTGTATTAAAAATAATGAGTCACAAGAAATAAACGAGAGAGAGTCTCCAATCCGTATAAAAACATAGCAAGACTTTGAGTTTGCTTCTCCGTATGTAAATGGTACTCACCAGGTGGCGATGGTCAGGGTCGTGGGAGTAGGAGATGAAGACGTGTCCCATGTTGTGCATGTCTCCGTAGTAAGGGCGGTTGGGGCTGATGATGGATGACTCCATCAAGTTGCCGAGGACGTCGATACCGGTGGCCTCGTCTAAAACCCTCTGACGGCCGTTGGGCTACACAAGAAAAAAACGTTTTATATTATAAAACTCTACAGTAATAAAGAATAACCGAAAATAATCAATTTATTGGTATTAAATACATTACAGTAGGTACCAGTGTTAAAGCTTAGCTCTAATAAAAATGGATTATTAACCAATCCTGTATTCCAAATCAGACTTGTAGACCAAATTAGGTAGATAGATGATACTATGTTGCACAAAAATCAATGTACATAGGAGAACTTAATGCTAAGAAGCATTCTCTACCAGCTAACCTTTGTGTATTATTTATTGGATTTACACTTAACACTTGGATTTATACTTTAGGAAACAATTTTTTGTTTTACTATTCAAAAAATTGTGTTTGTCTGGACACCTTGTGATCCAGCAGTAAAAGCTGGCGGAATTTATGACGTAGGCAACAGGGTGTATGGTGTTCCAACCCCCATCTTCGGAACCCAAGCGTCCCTTCACGTGGTGCACCCTGCTCCCTAACTAACAAAAAGGCGCTCTGGCAGTCGGCTGATTGCGGCATAACGCAGCCTTCATCGGCACAGTTAAATTCCCTAGCCAGCGTCTGCTGAGCAAGAAGTTGTACCCTGCGATCCCCAACCCGCATGCCCTGCGTGGGGATTATGGGCATATCCCCCTTAATAAGGGAAGTCCTATGTTCAGCAGTGGACTGATATAGGCTTGTGTTGTGTGGTGATTGACAACATAACGTAGACCACCTATAAAAGCAAGAGGTAAAGAAACTTCTATGTATGATATGTATGTATTTACAAAAAAAAATGTATCTATGTAGTATATCAATCATGTGGTTCCCATAATACAAGCTCTGCTTAGTTTGGGACTACATGATGCTGTGTGATGACGTCCAGGATTATAAAAAAAAAATATATTTAAAAAACAAAAATATTTTTTTCTTACCAAAAGCACGGAGAGGTTCTCAACCGCGGCGAGGAACCTGTCCCGCCAGGTCTCCAGCTCGGAGACGTCGCTCTTGATCAGGTCCACCGGCCGGTCGATGTCGCGGATGGCCGTGTTCGCGAACCTTCACAACCAATCATCATCAGAATGCGTCATAATATGCGTAATTTCAAGTCGATTAGCAGGGGACTTCCAATTGATTATCAGTAGTCTCTATGCCTTTGTTGGAGGAATTTCACATCAAGTATTAGAAGAGTTCTTTGTTGAGGGCTCGTCCGGGGAGTACTGCCCCCATGTCTATTTCTGCCGAGAAGCAGCTGTGCTGTTTCGGTTTGAAGGGTGTGAGTGCCGGTGAAATTACAGACACAAGAGGCTTATTATCTTCATGCCTCAAGTTGATGAACGCAGACCGTTGCATCGTAGAGCGCGTTCCGGAAAAACGTGATCTAGGATGTAATGCTTAGTAGGCTTAATAGGTGATGTTTACCACTTAACATCAGGTGGGCCATATGCTTGTTTCATATTCAAGTACCATAAAAATTCTACCGCATTCGTATGCTTCGGAAGGCACGTTAAAACCAGACAGTTACTAAGTCCAACTAGCTGATACAGAGACAGAGAATAAGGACCTATAAAACGTTAGTGTAATGTCATCTTTGGAAGCAGTTGTTACCTTGGAGGCCAAGCCCTGCTGGCGACCTGCGAGTCCAGCTTGGGGAAGTATCCCTCGGCGATGGGCTCGCGGAAGTTGTTGAAGCGGGTGACGCGCCGGAGACCGTTGCACATGCGCTCTGTGTTGTATCTGAACAAGAATAACATAGTGTTATCAATCACAGCCTATAATGAAAGTAGGTTTCTATAGTGTACTTACTGTTTGTTTCCCAAACAAAATAATAATAATGGGTACATACTTGAATTAAAAAAATATATACAACACATATTTCGATGACCTCTGTGGTGCCGTGGGCGAATGCCCGCTTGAGACGCAAAAGGTTGTGGGTTCGGTTACCGCCAGTAGATAAATTTTTACATAATTTGTAATTATTTGTCTCGTTTTCTATGAATTTACAAAAAGAAATTATATAATTAATTAAGAGGGCTCAAGACCGTTCTTCGTGGAATTCCTTGGGGGAGAACTATGTTCAGCAGTGGACTTCTATAGGTTGTTGATGATGATGATGAAATTATTTATGTAGTTTATCAGTCATGTGGTTCCCATAATACAAGCTCTGCTTAGTTTGGGACTACATAATAATGTGCTATTATTATTATATGTTTTTTTTTCATAAACTTAACACAACCAATAGGTAAGTATATAGGCTGTTCTGATTCTGCGGACCACAGCTGTGGACTTGGATTCCCCGTCATAGAGTTAAGACTCCTTTTACAATAATAAATGTACTCTTCTCTTTCTACTAAGGTGACCTCCACTGTAATAGATCGTCTCCGAAGAACAACTACAACTGCTAACCATTGTACGTTCATTATTGCTATCATCCGTTTTGTTCTGTATACTCAGGTTGGTGTTAGGTATTACAATGTTTTCTATCTCTGTCTAGCTCTTGTCTGTGTAATGATGCAATTCTCTCCATTTAGCTCTTTCTATTGCCGTTTCTTTAACTTCCATATACGACATGACTGCGACTTTCTCTTTGATCTGGCTCATGTAGCTTATTCTTGGTCTTCACCTTCCACGCTTTCCTTCTACCTTTCCCTCGATTATGTTTCTAATGAAGCTGTCATGTCGTATAAGGTATCCAATAATTAAGTCTATCTCTATCTAACCTGGCAATGATCTGCTGGTGCATGTAGTAGAAGAGCTCGCCCCTGCGGTCCTTGTTGACGATGGCCCTGTCGGCGGCGTCGAAGGGGTAGACGAGATGCCAGTGCCAGTGGTGGAGGTTGATGCCGATGTCCTCGCGGAAGTACGCCACGCGCTGCTCCGGCTCCAGCTCAGACGCAGTGTAATTTGTCGGGATGGTGATTGGCATCTGGGGAATAAGAACAGAATGTCTATTTAGTAAGAATTTACCCATAAGCACAGGTACATGGCTATACGTATACGTACAGTTATAAAAGTAAGTAGGTGGTTAAAGGCTTATTAGAACACCCGGTATTCAGTCTTAGTAAGACTGTCACTTAGCGTAGTGTAATAAGAGTAAGACTAAGTCGGTCTTAGGCTTGACTAATTAGTCAGTAAGACAGTCTTACTAAAACAGACTGAATACCGCGTGGTCTAATAGTAAATAAGCATTTTAGTTATAGGTTTCTAGTAATGTACTTTTTAGAACTAAACGAAAGTATACGTGAACTGAAAAGGTAAGTAAATTGGATAAAACAGGGTGCCTAGTGCGAGTATTTTACCAGCCCGATCGCGTTTGCGTTTACGCCAATTTATATGGAATCGAGGTAGCGCCATCTAGTGAGAAACGCGTGGCACTGACTCCTTTCCATACAAATCTGCGTAAACACAAACGCGATCGAGCTGTTAAAAAAACTCGCACTAGGCACCCAGGACACTATCCCAACATGGGCAGCATCTTATCATAAAGCTGAGATGCTGCGCTGGTTTTAAGATGGGTTCTTAGAGCACGTGAAGTCCCGAACATGACAAGAAAATTGAGGAGAATAAAGTAATTTATTTTTAATAGATAAAGTGCCAAAGTTTGTCCAGTCCTAATCGTTTCTGTGTTTAACTGAGATACTAAATAGACCTGCAGTTGTAGTAAAGATGTTGTTAAGGTCTCACGAAGAAGATTGAAGAAGATTGTATCTGCGTAACGACTTACCCTAGTTCCAGTAGGCGAAGTAGTGGAAACCTCACGGGCGCGTCTGAAGACCTTGGGGTCCATGAACTTGTCGGGGAAGGTCTCCGCGAAGGTCGGGATATTCAGACCCTTGGTGTCAGGCCTGGAACATTAATGAACAAGTTATTATGTCCCATCTGGTAAAAGATATAGGAGCATTATCATGAGAATGGTAGGATTGGTTAAGGACAGTGATTGAAGAAAACCTTGTCCTAGCAGAAAACTGAGCTCAATATTCAATACTCAATACTGTAGGTATTAAGTATCATCACATGGTATATTGAGGTGACAGAGCTAACACATTATAGTGTGGTAGTATCACATGTAGAACACTCATCCCATAGCAATTAGTAAAAGGCAGGTCGAGGCTTTCATCTGATTTTTTTTGATTAGGTATGTATTATATAATTTTATCTTAGGTTTTAAGTAAAAAAAAGTAAAATTATTTCATTTCATAAGGATAAATTATTTATTTGATAAATAACGAATCTGTCTGTGCTTATTGATCTAACGACTACTTAATTTGTTTGCAGCCATGATAATTCCCGTTAATCCCCCGTCATCCCCTACTAGATACGGTACCAGTCTCCAGGTCCTTCTCTTGATCCTAACCTTGACTTTTTCACTAGCCTAACAAACATTTAAGTTTGACACCTTATACCTAGACTAGAGGTATTTAGTACTTATACTTTGAATAAGCAGTGTGATATGATGAAGAGGATGAAGGTTTATTACCTGTGCAAGATGCAGACAGACAGACAGTAGTTGAACATGTAAGGGTTGATGCGCATTTGGCAGTACGAACAGATCGACTGCAGGTCCTCGAGGTCTCGCATACCTGGGAATTCAAAATTTATGACCTTTAAAATTAAATAACTACCAACATGTTCTTAATTTGGATTGAAAATTGAACTATAATCTAGAAAGTGCTGTCTTTATGGATTTTATTGGAAAAAATGGTATCTAATAATAAGCTCACCTCTTTATAACAATTGTGCAATAAAGTATTTTCTTTGTACCTATCCTATCAATAAATCTCTTGAAAATTTATAATAAACTCCCTGAAAATCTAAAAGATGAGGAAGATGACAAAACTTTTGAACGACATCTAAATGTTATTATAGCTTAAAAAAAAAATTCAGTGACTCACTTAAAATTCCAGAAATTAACAATCAAATTGAGTTAAATCTATATTTCAATTTGCCTACTTTTTAACGGGCTGACTCCTACTCCATACCATTGCTGTGCCCAAAATTGGGCTCATAGTGTTATACTAATCCTCCATGTTTTGTACCTAACATTATTATGACTGCAATAAATAAATGAATATGAATAAGACAGGATCGCAAGTTACATGACAGTCACACTCTAGTAGATTCCTGACATCGCATTAGAATTCGGAAAAAGATGATCTGCTGATCGTATGATCAAAGTCTCTTTAGAGTTTTAACCTGTAGTGACAATTCGAACCAATACCGTGTTCTCATCATCTGTCACGTTAGGTATTCAATTATCCTATATAAGTATAGGCCTGGCCTGAGGTCTAATTATCAGGATAGTCCTGAGAACCAGACCCCTGGCCCGAAAAGGACATAAGCATTTTCTATAAAATTACCTATGTAAGTAAAAAAGTGGAATTTTACTTGTGAATCAAGTTGAATTACCCATGAAGATGTCGATGAGCCGCCCCGCCATCTTCCTGTGCTTTGGCACGAAGAGAGAGAACTGCTCGTTGAAGGGCAGCTCCATGGGCACCTGCAGGTTGGGGAGCGCGATGTTGCGCACCGGCACGGCGCGGCCGGCTGTCTCGCCGAACCGGTTGTTCAGCGTGCTGGTCACCGCCTGGTACTTCTCCGGCTGGAACGAGGATACACATTACACTCACCTAACTCTCATAACAATAAGCGTAACCATAAGGAGGAGTATTCGTTTTGGGACGGGGGTTTCGGCATGGTATCGAACCGGGGTGGAGCTGCCCGGCGATGAAGTCTGCGTGATGTAGCATGCTCCAGAAGGGGGAGAGTACCGGGACAGAAGCGTAGATATTTTGTAGATGGATGAGCCCCTCGAGTGGTGTATCCATTCGCGATTCGGTTCGTATAACCACACGGTTGGTATGACCATGGGAAGGTTGGAGGGTTGTTACCCAACTGTCACAGTCTTACCCCACATTTGGCGGGCTCTGTGGCGCAGTGGGCGAAGGTTCCCCCTAAGACGCAGAAGGATGCGGGTTCGATTCCCGCCGTGGAACAAATATTTACATTATTTGCAGATATTTGTCTCAGGTCTGGGTGTTTTCTATGTATAACGTACTGGTTGGGGCAAAATATGACCTCATTGAGGGCAGCGACCTTGTCTTTTGTAGTTAGAAGGTTTTATTATCAGGAAACTATATATTTATTTCGAAGAAAAAAACAATTTCATTTTCGGATTTGTGAAAAAATTTACTATGTTGTAAAACGTGCCTATAAAATGACATTTGTCAAAAAAAAACAAGTTGGTCTCAATCGACTCTATTTTCCAACACGAACACTTTTCTAAAAGTAACTTACCAAATCAAATCATAAGTTTTCGCAAAAATTAAAAAAAAAGTTTTTCATACATTTTCTATGAAATGTCATTCGTCATAACGGCCTATACGACATAGGCCTCCCCTAATGAGCGCCATTACGCCCTGTCCTGAGCTCGACTTTGCTTATCAATATTTTATTAAGCCTAGGCACGAACCAGAAAATAGTTTTATCATAAAAAGTACGGTAAATAATAAGGTAAATTGATCTAACGACAAAATTACAACTAATTGCTAATTAACAAGATTATCAGCCAATAACATAATACATAACAATGTGTCACGTCTTTAAATAGCTTTCCTGTTTGCCTGTAGACCTAAAGTTAGGATAGCTCTATTACATTAGAATAGCAGTAATCACACTAATATTATAAATGCGAAAGTTTGTATTTGTATGAGTATGTTTGTGGTCGCTTCACTCCGTAACGGCTGAATGAATGAAACTTGGAATAAACATAGTTTAAGACCTGGATTAGCACATAGGCTACTTGTTATCCCGGTACCACGCGAGCGAAGTCGGCGGAAGCTAGTGTTTTAGAAATAAATAAGTACCTAAATGTTCATGAGCTTTTGAGTGTGTAACGGGTTCAAACTTCCATCTTCGGAACCCAAGCCAACCTAACCAGCCTGTTGTGCACCCAGCTAACTAACAAACGGGGCTATGGCGGTCAGCTGATTGCTAAATAGTGCAGCCTAACACCGGCAGAGCTAAATTCCCTGACCACCGACGGTCAACAGCGTCGGTAGTGCAAGGAGCAGTGTCTTGCCATCCCCAATCCTTCTTATTATTGAAGGTTATTGTCCAGCAGTAGGTAGACTGGTGTATTATTGAAGCATTTTTGTGACAAATTTGGTAGACAAGCTAAGGTGCCACCTGGATAATTGTTACCTTCGAACACAAGCACATGCTACACCAAATGCATAGGTGAGACGCTAAATCAACTCGAACCCTCATATCATACAAAATATGATTATTATTATGTCTGCAATGTCACCGGCACCCACACCCGCTTGGCCGAAACACAGCAATGCTGCTTAGTACCAGAAATAGGCATATCTTGACCTAACCTAGAGTAAAACCTACCGTAGTACCTAAAGAGTTCTTTGGGGAAGTACTGTCACCATGTCTATTTCAGCTGTGAAACAGCTGTGCTGTGTTTCGGTTTGAAGGGTGTGGGTACATCTACCATGTAATGCTTTGTGATAGGTAATGGTTACCACTTAACATCAAGTGGGAAATATGCTTGTTCTATCGTCCAAAAACAAAAAAATAAAGTCACCGGCACTCACACCCTTCTGACCAAAACACAGCTTAGTACCAGAAATAGGCATATCTTGACCTAACCTGGTCTAGGTTACCAGGTACCAGGATTTTGTCCTGCATCGTGTGGTGAAACTATTAGTTCATAATGGTACCACAAGCATCACGTACAGATCATGCAAAAGTTTGTCCCACGGGATCAAATCTGCGCGTTTTGCGTCTCAGCCAGCTGTTAGCTGGTTGCCAGCGAAGTCATTTAAAGAATGATGGTAGTACTCTCCCAGATCAGCCTCATATCCAAGGGTTCTACTCACATAGTAGTGGTCAGGGATCTGGAAGACCGCGTTGTCGTCTCCCTTCTGCATGAAGCACGGCTCCGTCGGCCGGTCGAAGAACAGCAGCAGGTTCTGCTTCGGGTCACTCATCTTGAACTCTGCGGGATAAAGAACCTAATTCACTTCCATCATCATCATAGTCACATTTAAATCATAGCGCTTCCTTATTAAATGCAAGTTAAGATGTTGGTCCCGGCTATTTGACGGCCTCTGTGGCGAAGTGGGCGAAGGTCCGCCTGAGACGCAGAAGGTTGCGGGTTGGATTCCCGCTGCGGGACAAATGTTTGCATGTTCTGTAAATATTTGTCTCAGGTCTGGGTGTTTTCTATGTATGATATGTATGTATTTACAAAAAAACAATTATATGTGTAGTATATCAATCATGTGGTTCCCATAATACAAGCTCTACTTAGTTTGGGGCTACATGATGCTGTGTGATTACGTCCCGCATTATTTTTATTTATTTCAGAGGAAAATATTTTGTAAATATGTAACCCGATTTTCCCTATTTAATATCATTTATGTAACCTACATGCTTTTAAAACATTGGATGTATTTTCTTTTGTTTATCGGTAAAATAAAAAATATCTGGAAGAAATAAAGCTTGAAAGAAAGTGAAATATTGTAGATCTACTAACTCTACGAACTGCTACGGGAATTAGAGTTCTACGAACGGGTCTACGAAACGTGCTATTAGACGTTTTTGGAACCAATACAATTTTTACATTTAGTTTCATAAAAAAAATGGAAGATGTCCTCAAAATTGTAGGTACCTACTAAAACTGTAAATACAAAAGTGTGTTTGGAGGTGAGAACGTTTGAATGTTTAAGCTAAGCTTTTGTATGTTCGTTACTACGTAGGTACTTCACGCCAAGACTAATAAACGAATCGAGCTGAAATTTTGCACATTATGTACCTAGTTCTAAACCAGGAGTAACACTATAAGTTACATTATATTCGTAAATTATAGTAGTAAATACCTAGTAACCTTTGGAGCGGAACCCTTAAATGGTAAACTGTGCTAAAACTTCATCTACAAGGTAAGGAATTACTATCTACCTAGCTATAACTGTGGGTATGATCCTTCAAACTTGACCTAAGTAGCATAGCTACCTATTTAAATTAGCTAATAGCTACTACATAAGTTGTTCTGTAGAAAAATCAAGCACTTCTTGATGTAAAATTTGCATGAAAATTCAAATTTTTGAACTAGTTAATACCTAGTGATCCTACAATACAAATACCTGGGCACGACTTTATTTTGTAAAAGCATAAAAAATGAAACCCGACTTCAAAGGAACTGATTGTTAGAAGTGGTGTTTTTAAGTTACTTTTATTTTAAACTCTAATAATTTTATATAGGTATACTATCTTTAAATTTGAAAGGGACCAAACGAATAAAATAATTTTAACAACTGATTTGAGAATTTTTTGAAGTCGATAAAAAAATTTAAGTACGTTATGTACCTCTCAAAAGCTAGTCGTATTAGTAGGTTATACTTACTGCAAGATTATTTCGTTCACAAAAAACCACAGAACTGCCGCGAGCCCTAACTTAAAATTTAAATGTAAAGTGTAGATATTAAGCCGTGGAGTACACGGCTCAACTGTGGCCCTCCCAACGGAGCGTCCCGTTATAAAGCGGTGTGCACACGACACATTGATAGCGTGTGCAGAGGGATGTGGTTAGTCTTTATCTAGTTCCCATGGTAGTTGTTGTTGAAATTATTTAACTTACTTCAAAATTAGGGGTCGTTTCGACAGATTTTTGAATGTTAAACTGAAATGGTAGGTACCTAAGTGTTGGGGGTTCTGGTATCATTTCGTAGATATCAGAAATTGTAAGTAACCTAGGTAATTTTCAGATACGTGTAGGTAATTTGCAGGTAGGTATCGGTAATTTTCCAAATCGGTTCATAAATAACGAAGTTATGAGGTAACAAAACGAAAAATCTGTGTTATCGGTGGCTAAACCGGCTACCAAAACACACCTCACACCTCAGCTGATTATTCGCCCATTGTGCTAAATAATGAATTAATCAGATGATTATTCGAGTTGATTTTGACTTTTCTGTGATTTTGCCTAGGTAGGGAGGTACCTCTGGGCACCACTAGGCATCAATAATCAAGATAATTATTTACTGGTAGGTGGGTCTGCCTATGTAGGTAGGTAGGTAGGCCTATGTCCAGCAGTGGATTGCTATAGGGTGATAATGATGATGATGAGGTAGGTCTGCTATATCTACCTACTTATTCGCAATATCTATCGTATCTAATAAGCGCTAAGAATCACGGGGTGTACGGGGTTCCAACCTCCATCTTTGGAACCCAAGCCAACCTCACCTGCTCGTGGTGCACCCTGTAAACAACGAACGGGGCTCTGGCGGCTGGCTGATTGCGGCATAGCACAGCCTTAATCGGCACAGCTAAATCCCCTGGCCACCGACGGGCAGCAGCGTCGGTGGTGCGAGAAGCTGTGCCCTGCGATCACCAACCCGCATGCCCAGCGTGGGGATTATGGGCATATCCCCCTTTATTAGGGGAGGCCTATGTCCAGCAGTGGACTGATATAGGCTGGTGTGGTGTGGTGTGGTGGTGGCTAAGAATCATTTGACTAAACATATTAAAAACTATACGACTCGGCAAACGTAATGTAGGACGTTCTCGGCCATTTGGAGTGACGATTTACGAAAGGCTGCTGGTAGAAGCTGGATGAGTCGAGCTGAGGACACCGTCCAATGGCGCTTACTAGGAGAGGCCTATGTCCAGCAGTGGACTGCTATAGGCTGGTGATGAAAATACTTTTTTTCACGGTTGTAAGGGGTTCCAACCTCAATCTTCGGGACCCAGGCCTAACTCACCTGCACGCGGTGCACCCTGCTAACTAACGCACGGGGCTCTGGGGGCCGACTGATTGCGGCATAGCGCAGCATATATTGACACGGCTACAATCCATGGCCGTACAATACTTTAGTAAACCTTCATATAAATTTGATCATAAGGTAGACCGGTACCTACCTATCATGTTCATAGATAGGGAGGTAAGCAGGTTACATAACCTATACCCACCTATAGGTATGTATCGAGTGCCACTTAGCATTTAGTAAATTAGGGCATTATATTGACCTTGTATTAAATAGTACAGCAATTAATGAAAATAACTGAACTACTGTAGCCATCTAGACTCATTAACATTGCATAGATAACTGGCGTACGAATATAGTAGGTACCTTCAATGTTAAAAGATTCTGCTTTTTCAGTCGTTATATAGGGCATATAGACCAAGCGGTATATTCTGTCTTAGTAAAACTATTTAGTCAAGCTTAAGACCGACTTACCATGGAAACCTTCTACAGTAACCAATGACGCTTCGTTTTCCCTTGAAAAACTGAAAACTTAAAAATTAACGAGGCAGCTTTTCAGGGGAAAACGAAGCGTTATCGGTTACGGTAAGTACATTATAGAAACCGGCCATTAGTAGCTTACACTTATTACGCTAAGTGTAAGACAGTCTTACCAAGACAGACTGAACACACCTAAAAAGTCTTTTAATATCGCGTGGTCTAATATGGCTTTAAGTCGGAGGCCTTCAGGCGGACTTAAAACTCCGACACCAGAGTTGGCCTATAACGAACTACGAAGTGTCAAAAACTTAGAGATCATGTATCCTACCAACCGCCCAACTTTTGAAGAGGCACGTCAAGATGTTGGTCCCTCGTGGTTTCCAGTCACTAACCGATGGCGGAGGCCCAGGAGTGGCTGAAGATCTCACACCAGAGACACAGAATATGGTAGAACACTAGCGCATAACGTGTGTAAATAAATTTTAAATACATACCGAATTAATTAAATAAATAATACTAAACATTCATCATCATCATCAGCCTATAGCAGTCCACTGCTGGACATAGGCCTCCCCTAATGAGCGCCATTGCGCCCTGTCCTGAGCCCGATCCATCGAGCTTCTACCGGTAGCCTTACGCAAATCGTCACTCCACCTGGCCGGAGGGCGTCCTACACTACGTTTGCCGAGCCGCGGTCTCCACTCAAGAACTCGTTTGCCCCAGCGGTTGCCGGTTCTTCTGCAGATATGGCCAGCTGCCACTTCAGCTTGCTAATTCTCTGAGCTATGTCGACCAGTTTAGTTCTATGTCGGATAGTCTCGTTGCGGATTCTATCCTTCAGAGAAAGTCAAGGATGGCTCGTTCCATAGCTCGCCATAGCTGAGCGACTTTAAACTGATGGCTAAGCCGTACTGTGAGTGTCCACATTTAGCTCCCGTATGTCATGACGGGTAGGACGCACTGATTGAAAACTTTCGTTTTCAAACATTGCGGTATGCGTGACGAGAACGAGAAGACTCGACGTAGTTTTCCAAACGCTGCCCAACCCAGCTGAATCCTCCTCTTGGCCTTCTTCTCGAAGTTGTTCCTACCCAACTGCAATATCTGCCCGAGGTATGTGTACTCCGAAACATTTCGAGGTGTCCATTAACGACGACAGGTCTCGGATCAATTCGGTCATTGACCATGACTTTGGTCTTAACATCATCACATTTACACCAGCCCATATCAGTCCACTGCTGGACATAGGTTTCCCCTAATAAAGGTGATATGCCCATAATCTCCACGCTGGGCATGCGGGTTAAGCTGCTGCCCGGCGGCGGTCGGAGAATTAAGCGGTGCGGGAGCGAGCCCCGCTTGTTAGGGTGCACCACGGGCAGGTGAGGTTGGCTTGGATTCCGAAGATGGAGATTGAAATTGAAACCCCTTACATCCCGTCACATCATCACATCATGGAACCCCAAACTGAGCAGAGCTTGTATTATGGGAACCACATGAATGATATACTACACATTTTTTTTTGTAAATACATACATATCATACATAGAAAACACCCAGACCCGAGACAAATATCTACTAAACATGCAAACATTTGTCGCGCAGCGAGAATCGAACCCGCAACCTTCTGCGTCTCAGGCGCGGACCTCCGCGCACACAGAGGCCGTCAAAGGTAAGAAAGTATCTAGATACCCACTACTATCATACTAACGGTAACCACAGTTATTTTTCTAGAATTGGTAATCAACAACAAGAGCGTCAGCGTATTCAGTCCTCTGCTGGACATAGGCCTATAAGAAGGGGGATATGCCCATAATCCCTATGCTAAGCATGCGGATTGGGGATCGCTGGACACAACTTCTCGCGCTGCAGACGCTGCTACCCATCTTCGGCCAGGGGATGTAGCTGTGCCAGTGGTAGGGTGCCTTTCCACCAGAGATGTGTGTTATGCTACGTTGCTATGGATGCGTTTGATATCCACCAATCTTATTCATTGTTACACATAGTTTAGCACTGGTGGAAACAGATTCAACTAAGCTATGTTTTTTATATGGAAGGATGCGTACTATGGATGTGTGCTATGGCTGTGTGCTATGGATGCCTGCTATGGATGTGTGCTATGGATGCGTGCTATGGATGCCGCGCCCTCACCACTTCCCCACTATCGATGCATCGCATAGCTCGAGCTGCGCATCTTCCTGGCTCAGCTACTTTGCGGCAGTACATCTTCATAGCACATCTTACTCGCACCGCTACATAGCTTAGCATCAGTGGAAACGGTCACAAAGTTTCGTAGCTTAGCTTTTACATTCTCGCAGCATAGCTGCATAGCACATCTCTGGTGGAAAGACACCCTTAGGCTGCGCTGCGTGCAGCCCCGGCCGCAGGTGTCCCGTTAGTTAGTTAGCAGGGTGCACCACGGGCAGGTGAGGTTGACTTGAGTTCTGGAGATTGGGGTTGGAACCCCTTACACCACAGAAATTGGTAATCGTTTTAGCGAAATAGATTTTTACAGATTTTACGATCTCGTACAAACGTCGCACACAACTCGAACAAACGTCGTAAACAACTCGTACATACGTCGTACACTACTCGTACAAACGTCGTACAAACTTGGATCTATCGTCATACACTATTTAATTATTATAATTATTATCATTAACGTCGCGGACGTACATTAGGGCTTGTCCATAAAACCACGTTACGACATCGGTACGGTGTGATGGGGACAAGCCCTCGCGCCAAACGACTAACAACGTCGCCTAGCCTATCCTATCCTATCCTATCCTGAAAACCTAGATTCCTTTAAATAAAACAGTTTGTGGTTTGTAAGAAAGTTTAATAATAGAAGTATTGAAAATATCTCCAGTGAATGTTAACAAAAATATTAAAACAATAAATTTAGTTAGGTACTAACATGACTTTACGCTATGCTAGGTATAAGTCTAGGAATTAACTAAAATTTAAATATAAATACACTAGAAGTGAATCGCAGCCAAGGGATTCTTAGCTACCGTGCGATAAAACGCAATGGGTATGTCACACCGTGAAGCTAGGCCTGCGCCCCACAGGAGCCCCGGGCCTCGCGAGGCAGCCCCAGAGAAGGAATGCAGGGATGCGGCCGAGAGGCCCCGGGCAGGTCCAATAACACAACATAAAAGGGGTTGGGGGTTGTCTAGCCGCTCTTGAACAGGAGGATCGCGACCTGCCCCAGGTAGAAGTAGATGAAGTGGCGCGTCTCGTGGGTCACGTACGAGCCGAAATTGCGGCCCACGATGCAATGCCACGTGGGGTTGTACTTCTTGTCGAACTCCTTCTTGATGAACGCAGCGATGTCCTGGAACCAACATTAACCTATTTAAACCAACTGTTTCTCAGACATCACTCTACATGTTGGTCTTGTGAAACATCATCTGAATCCTCATTTAACTGAAATGGTCAGTACGTCCTTTATTTGCAAACTTTGACATTACATCTGTCGAAATTCAAAGAATGTCAATAAGCAAACTGTCAAAGATTGTAAAAACAGGACCAGTGCTATCATTTCAGTGTGCAACTGAGTAAATGATGCCTCGGAGGATCTATTTAGTAACTCAGTCGCCCACTGAATGATTAACACCAGTCCTGTTTTTAGTTGATAATTAACATTTGAATTATTACATGAATATCAAAGTTTGCAATTACAAGTCCGGTGCTGACCATTTCGGTGGGAAAATGAGTTATGAGGCCTAAGGAGGCAATAATGTCGATTCTGTTGTACATTTTCCTAAACTAACTTAAATTGACATTCCTAAAAGTTATAATATCCCTTACTTTTAGGTGTAAATGATACGAATAGCTAATTTAAAGCTGTCAAATTTTGTTAAGTTTAGAAAAGTAACAACAGAATCGACACGAATCAATCTCTCCGAAATGAGTTCTGTTTTGAAAACTTTCAAAAATCTATGATTGGAATATAGTCTTATTTTGGTTCTTAATACAGACCTCAGTGTTAGGATGTGTTAAAGTTGCATCAAGTCCCAATGATACCATTGTTGATGTTATAAAAATATTATGATACGAGCTTCCGCCCGCGGCTTCGCTCGCGTGGCACTGTATTAATCCAGGTCATAAACTATGTATATTCTAAGTCTCATCCAAATCCGTTCAGTAGTTTTAGCGTCAAAGAGTACCAAACATCTATCCATCCTCAGTAACTTTCAAATTTATAATATTAGTAAGTATATTTTAGTATATTTATCGAAATTAGTTTGAATCTGTTCTTGTGTTCATAGAAAAGAATCATCAAATTGATGTATTGATAGAAAGAGATGAAATTATTTCAGGAAGTTTAATTCTAAAATAGTTCTATGGCCATGAGAATGAGAAATAATTCATGAGACTATCTCAATAGGATGTAAATAGCCGCAGACAGGAAACCACATTTATTGGTGAGAATGTTGCACACTTCACTTGTATCATAGTTGCTATGTGATTGTGTTTATAGTTTTTAAGTTGTGTGCAAAAAAATCAGTCAAAATTATGACTAAGATGCCCGAATTATAGTCAGAGTAACACTGAAAACGCATCATGATGACTTGGTGAGTGAAAAACTATGCAGTGACATTCCAAGGTAAGAGTATCTTCATAAAACAAATGGTAGGTCTAACCTTGGAATGTCAAGTTATGTTCCAAGGTTTGGACCAATTTTACTATCATATTGATTTTTCACAAACAATCAAAGCCAGGTCAGGAACCCTAACAATGCAGCCCCTATCAATGCATACTTGACAGATTTGATGAACGTATACAAAGACCAACTTACCAGTACACTTGGCAAGGTTTAAAACCTGGATTTGTGTTGACTACCACACTCCACACCAGCCTATATCAGTCCAGAGCTGGACATAGACCTCCCCCTAATAAAGAGTCCCGTGCCCGTAATACCGACGCTGGACATTAGAGTGGGGGGTAAGTTTTGTAGCAGTGCAGGCAAGTTCCAATTTCTTTCTTCCAGTTTAGAGGATTGGATAAAAGAAGTAGGAAGGTGTGTAGGCCTAAAAATTCCTAAAATACTTTGGGAAAAATTACCTTTTCTATATTGAACTTTTCGAGAGCCTGAGTTGCGCAGTCCACAGCGTCCTGCTGCATCTCTTCGCTCATGTCGGCATTCTTGATCACGGCCTTGCGATCGCACATCTTGACAGTTACTGGTCTGAAGAGAAAAAAGGTTATAATCAGTTGTAGTCAGTGGCATGTCTTTCGGTAATTTTCTTACCGCTACCTGTCTGGTATGTTAGAAATTCCTGGATATTGATATTATGCTTGCAAAAATATTGAATTGGTGTTCTTGGGTTCTTACCAGAAAAATTAGCAAAAGTCAACATGACATTAGAAATGACAGGAATCAATTTTCAAATCCTGAGAAAATTATCATCTGTTTACAATGTGACAGATGGAGATTAGTTACAGGTTATCAATAAATGGCCCTTTAGGATAAATATCAAGTAAATACACGCGCGAGATGACTTACGTTGTTTATATTCGATAGATCTATAAATAAAACCTCGGTAAAGGTCAGGCGGGAAATCCGGGGGTAGGCGCATCCCGCTCGATAAAAGGGATGAATTCTGCGTAGGCAGTAAGTACCTAGCTAGACACCTAGGTCGGCTAGGTGAGTAGATAGGTATACCCGTACCTGTAGGTAACGCAATGCGACTTTCTGTACCTAGGTAAAAGGAACCGAATGATACCTGCACTCTGGAACGACCTGAACAGGCTTTTTAGTGGTAATTCTCACGGAAGCACTAGCACTAATACCAGTCATCAAAAAGTAAGGACCAGAAACGAGGCGCGCACATTTGCAAAGACCTCGCGAAAATTATGTAGTACCCCTTTAGGCAAAGATTATTTCCATAGAAACACCCTAGTTAGATCAATAAAAGCATTCGCAGCACATTTATCACGTATTTTTTCACCAACAGAATACTCCGCCTGGCACATCTCGCACACCATTTTGAAGATTTTTACGTAAATTCTAAAAACCGCACTATTTACAAATCAATTCGGCACACAGGGCGTATTTATTTACATTTACAAGCAGAAATACTCACTTTTGCTTCGGGAAATGAACAAATTCTCACGAATAGATTTTGATAGCCGGGGACTCAATTGCCTACTTTCCAGAGGATTCTTTCACAGGCTTCTTTCAGCAAAGATTTCCACGCAGTGCGCTAGAGGGCGTTCCAAATTCAAATCGACTGCTATTGAACTTTATTTCCAGCCATTGCCCGATCGACTACATTCTATCCATTTTAGTCGATTCATCAATGTTTTTCTGAGAAATTAAAGTTCTCAAAGCACTCAAAAAAATAATGACCCTATAAATCAATAGCATACGGGAATTTAAAGTCATATTATTATGCTGAACAGACGCTTATAAATTATTATGGTTTCTAACATTGAATAATTTAGTTGATTATCAACTAAAACTATGATTATTCGTAGTTGTAAGTAAGTAATTAGCACAACACTATTTAGCATAGACTACAGACTTTTTTATTGACAGGTTTCTTTGATTGGTTGTATATTCATTTCCGTTTTCCTGTGTGCAGATGAATATTTTCTAGTGCTGCCATGTTATTATTTACCGTTCCATCTTTTCCAGGATCCTAATGTACCCTATGAACTTCGTACCACTAAAATTGATTTGTAATCCAATTATTTTATAAATACTTATTTATTTATCTTCTAGTTTTCTGGTGATCGTTTTGGTTTTCTCTATTCCAACGGTAAGAGATGGCAATAGTCTAATCATCGTTTATCTTTTTAAAGATGTTCTTAAGTCAGGCCACTAAAGCGTCTGCCTTTACTTAGCAGGTTAGCATAACACCTCAAATTTTTCACAACCATAACATTTTAATATAAAACAAAGTCCCCCACCGCGCCGCGTCTTTTTGTGTGTCAGTCGTCTGTGTGTTTGCTATAAACTCAAAAGCTACTCAATTGATTTTCATGCGGTTTTGACCAATAGACAGAGGAAGAACGTTTAGGAGTATATAATTTGTTAAGGTTTTGTGTAAATAATGCACTACTACCCGTGCGAAGCCGGGACGGGTCGCTAGTCAAAAATAATAAATACTCATTATGAGGGGAGATTGGCTTTCAGTAGAATGGCAACATTTTATTTACACGCTCACGCTTCGCTGCCGGCCGCCCGCCATATTGTCTAAATGTATTGATTTCAAGTCTGGCCGAGCGAGCTGAAAGAATTTAATTTGTTTTGTTTGTTTTGCTTGCCTGTTTGTCTGTGTCTATTCTGTAACTGTCAATTTATAAAGTTGGTTCGTGTAGGAGGAAGCGTTGGTCGTTGTGACCGAAGATCGAAAATTAGAAAAAGGAATCTACTGTGATTCGTTTCACATTACATAGATAATGTCGGGTGGAAGCAGCAGCAACAGGAATGAGTGCAGGATATACGTGGGGAACCTTCCCCCAGACATCAGAACAAAGGATATTCAAGACCTATTTTACAAATTCGGGAAAGTCACATTTGTTGATCTGAAGAATAGAAAAGGACCACCGTTCGCTTTCGTCGAATTCGAGGATCCCAGGTAAATAAAGTCGCTAATGTAACGCGCTGTTATGTTTTTAGGGTTGCTTCAATGGCGTCAGTAATACATGATGTGAGCAGTACACAATACCTACACATGTAGTCAAAACAAACATTAATTTACTCAACTCATAGCAACCAAGCCAAGAAACCATCCACCATTCTCATCAGCTTTTATAATGGGACTTTGGACCTTGGATCGTTCTTTATTGATGAGCAATTAATATGACACTGTTGAAATGTCTTTAATACTTGTAACTTTTTTAACAATGTTTCTGCACTATTTTGATTTTAAATACAGTCCAATAACACTTAGTTTGTAACCAGTTAACCAGCTTATTCTTAAATATGTTTTATATACGAAGCAGTAACAACTTCTGGCAAGTGGTTTCAGTTCTGGACTACTCTAGTTACTTAGGAAGTGTTTTCCAATATTTGTCTTAGATGGTGCATGGTTTATTGTATAATTTTGGCCTGTAGATCTCAAGATTTTAATTTTTATTCACCATGAAAATTTTGTGAAATTGAGGTAAATTATATGCCAAAAAGGACCAAGTGTTTTGTCTAATTTTGAATTGGGAATTTGAGTTATTTAATTGACAGTGCCAGTCCCATGATGACAATCATAGATATATTTGATGACCTCTGCTGCAGTGGACGAAGGTCCACCTGTTGGTTGTGATACTTGTTACAACTATGTTCAAATAAAATCAACAAAACTACTATTATTTGCCTCTTGCAAGCTATTTGCTTTGGTGGAATAATAATATATGACAGGCATAAGTTATTATTAAATTGGGACCAGACGCTGGTATTGTGCTGATAACAAGCTTATTATTATACTTCATGATAAGCATTTCAACATGCGATCTGTTTTCTGTTCTATCAATATTTGTATAGATAACTAGGTAATTAATAATTTGGTACAGTCCTAGTTATAAACAGTATTATCTTTTATAGTGAGCGTCAAGATGGCGGGACCACCTCTTGTATTTAATTATTTTTACCATAGGGATTTAGTACCTAATTGGTACTATTTAGTACAGTCAAATAATTTGTACCTCAAGGAATCTTAAGTTATTCAGTATCGAAAGGGGTCCCGCCAGATGCAACCGTCAAGATGGCGGGACCACCTGTGTTTCTTTTAATTGCAACCGCGCATGAATATACTTATCACACTAGGATTTAGTACCTCACTGGATACCTCCAAAACACAACTCTTTATCATAAAAACTTCAATAATTCCAGAGAAAACTCGATTTCAAAACTAATGACCTAGCACCATAGTGTGTTACCCTGCGTAACCCCAGCAAATGCAAAGCAAATACACGTGATCCTGATAAGCCAGCAATTAACTTTAACTGTCAGGATTTAGTACCTTGTGGGTAGTATTTAGTACCTTTAGTCAAATAATTTGTACCTCAAGGAATCTTTAGATATTCAGGAACGAAAGAGGGGTCCCGCCAGACGCAACCGTCAAGATGGCGGGACCACCAGTGTATCTTTTAATTGCAACCGCGCATGAATATACTTATCACACTAGGATTTAGTACCTCGCTAGATACTTCCGAAACACAACTCTTTATCATAAAAACTTCAATAATTCCAGAGAAAACTCGATTTCAAAACTAATGACCTAGCACCATAGTGTGTTACCCTGCGTAACCCCAGCAAACGCGAAGCAAATACATGTGATCCTGATAAGCCAGCGATTAACTTTATCTGTCAGGATTTAGTACCTTGTTGATAGTATTTAATACCTTTATTGAAATAATTTGTACCTCAAGGAATCTTAAGATATTCAGGATCGAAAGGGGTCCCGCCAGATGCAACCGTCAAGATGGCGGGACCACCAGTGTATCTTTTAATTGCAACCGCGCATGATTATACTTATCACACTAGGATTTAGTACCTTACTAGATACCTCCGAAACACAACTCTTTATCATAAAAACTTCAATAATTCCAGAGAAAACTCGATTTCAAAACTAATGACCTAGCACCATAGTGTGTTACCCTGCGTAACCCCAGCGAACGCGAAGCAAATACATGTAATCCTGTTATGCTAGCCATTAACTTGAACTGTCAGGATTTAGTACCTTTATCCAATTAATTATATACCAAATTTCAGTTCTTTACAGAGTAGAATCACTGAAATATTTTGAGAAAACAACCATCAGGTGATTCGAGTGATTAACCTCTTTTGATTGGCATTATTCAAAGTGTTGCCAGTACAAAGAAGATAGGCCAGTTTCATACAACCTGTGACCTGACCATAAAATGTCGCGTCTAAAAATGACTTATGTCCTAATTGATAGTTCTTATTGAAGGATATCATGTGCAATTAATCGTTTCTTTTATTAAAGCTGGATAATTTTGTTTGGGTGTTTATTTTATACGTTTAGTTTAGGATTAATTAGGACAATGGCGCCATTAAATAACAACCAACCTTATCGTCTTAGGTACTCAATTATTCTAAAGTCACAAGTCACTACGTATTATATACTGGTGGTTACTATATAAAAACCATTTGTATATATTAAAGACGTATAATAACAGCTGGAGTGTCTCTGTAAGTAAAACTGAAAATTGTACTAGAATTGGCCTATAAAACAGCCAAAATGGCAACACCAACAATAAACGCGTGCTTTGATAATGACAGTTGACATTAGCACGAGAGATGCATGATGTGGGTGAGAGTGCGTTCAATAATCATGATACGTTATGGTAGGGTGTATTGTGATGAATATTTAGTAATAAATTTACAAGTATTACGGCTTTAATAAATAAAGTTATTAGTTATAATTTCAATACTCCATTATCAAGAATATTTTTACGTAATTCGCATTTAATAGCTTCCATTTATGGACAGGTCTGAAACTTTTAATTTTTTATACTCATATGTGTTTTCTGTACCGCAAGCATGTAGACATACCTAGACATAGACGCATTATAATTAATTTAAATTATTTTTTATGAAATTTTTAGACACGACACATGCTGATCTGAGACTTTGACCAGACAAGTTTAATACATAGGTATTATATAATGGCGATTAGATTAATACATTGGATTAGTGTCCCGCGGCGGGAATCGAACCCGCAACCTCATACCTACGTCTAAGTCATAATTATTTATCTGCAGCTCAAACAAACATTTGTTTATGTACTTCTTCTACGGGGTTCTACAATATATAAAAGAGGTAAAAAGAGTTTGAGAGAGTTTGATAGGTACCAACCGATTTTTTTTGTTCGGGAACCACGCGAGTCAAGCGGTCGGGCGGTGGAAGTTAGTAACCAGTTTATAAAAAACAGTTTAAGAATTGTGCAAACCGTACGAATTTTGCATTTTTACTCATGTACGATAGCTAGACCAAGATCGTACCGAAACTGTACGATTTTTTATACCTGGGATCATTTCATAAAGAAAAGAACGTGCTCCACCGGCTAGTATGAATTTAGGTAAATTCCCCAACAACCTAACGCGTGCCTGCGACATTATAAATGTTATGTTGAAAATCTAGTATCGTTTCCTAGATACTAGTAGAATTGTGGGTGGATGTAATCATTCAAACTGGTGGACGTGATCGACCGTAACGTGTCTAAAAAATCCATAAAAAATAATTTAAATGAATTATAATGCTAGATGCATTATAATATGTCTATATAATATGTCTAGGTATGTCTACATGCTTGCGGTACAGAAAACACATAAGAGTATAAAAAATTAAATTAAAATTAAATTTTAAATTAATAAAAAATAAAATTAAACTTTGGTGCTTTACATTTTGTAAAATCGTACCTTGAAGCAAAAAACCGTACTGTTCGGGTGAAACGTCGTACTTTTCCTGAAATTCATACTGGCAACACTTTAAATGATGCCAATCAAAAGAGGTACGTACCTAGCAGTCTTGCCGTTTTAGCATTTTTAAAGCTAAATTTTGCAAATTTTGCAATTTCCGGGTCTGTAAGCTTGAAAAAATTGCATTTAGCATATTTCATGATTTACATTTTTTTGAACGTTACCTACTTAGTAAGGAATTCAAAAGATTTTATAGAAACCAGAGACGATTTGCTTATTAACTCAAAGTAGTTTTTTAAAACATGGGAGCTCTCTCATAAGGAATTAACTTCCCCGAAATGTATGTTTATCTTTTGCGTAGCGATTGTTAATTTGTTACGAACGATCAGTGCAGTGTTCTTAATTTTTACGTCTAATTTGAATCTGATGTGTTAATATAATACCACAGCTTCTCATATTTATGAGAAAATTTAGCGCGAACAACGGGAAAAGATGACAGAGTTTAACTTATTGCAAATTTTGCAAGTGTAACATAATAGCTAAAATTTACTGAAGCATCACATTTCCACCGCAAAACATGCAAAATGTGTAGGGTCAATGAAAAGTAATTAACCTACGATGCAAATTAATTTTAATACCCAAAGAGCAGAGACTTCTCTTGCATTCTTTATATGCGAATATGCATCTATTTTAACAGGTGACCACTTTAGTTTGCTATTCAGGAATTAAATTTTGATTTTAAAATGTTATTTATCTTATCTAAAAGTAATTTAACATATTTTTGAAATTTTCTGCACCAAGTTTTAGCATTTTCTCCAAATAAAAAACGGCAACACAGCTGCCAATCAAAAGAGGTTAATCACTCTAATCACTTATTGGTTGTTTTCTCAAAATATTTCAGTGATTCTACTCTGTAAAGAACTGAAGTTTGGTATATAATTAATTGGATAAAGGTACTAAATCCTGACAGTTCTAGTTAATGGCTAGCATAACAGGATTACATGTATTTGCTTCGCGTTCGCTGGGGTTACGCAGGGTAACACACTATGGTGCTAGGTCATTAGTTTTGAAATCGAGTTTTCTCTGGAATTATTGAAGTTTTTATGATAAAGAGTTGTGTTTCGGAGGTATCTAGTAAGGTACTAAATCCTAGTGTGATAAGTATAATCATGCGCGGTTGCAATTAAAAGATACACTGGTGGTCCCGCCATCTTGACGGTTGCATCTGGCGGGACCCCTTTCGATCCTGAATATCTTAAGATTCCTTGAGGTACAAATTATTTCAATAAAGGTATTAAATACTATCAACAAGGTACTAAATCCTGACAGATAAAGTTAATCGCTGGCTTATCAGGATCACATGTATTTGCTTCGCGTTTGCTGGGGTTACGCAGGGTAACACACTATGGTGCTAGGTCATTAGTTTTGAAATCGAGTTTTCTCTGGAATTATTGAAGTTTTTATGATATAGAGTTGTGTTTCGGAAGTATCTAGCGAGGTACTAAATCCTAGTGTGATAAGTATATTCATGCGCGGTTGCAATTAAAAGATACACTGGTGGTCCCGCCATCTTGACGGTTGCGTCTGGCGGGACCCCTCTTTCGTTCCTGAATATCTAAAGATTCCTTGAGGTACAAATTATTTGACTAAAGGTACTAAATACTACCCACAAGGTACTAAATCCTGACAGTTAAAGTTAATCGCTGGCTTATCAGGATCACGTGTATTTGCTTTGCATTTGCTGGGGTTACGCAGGGTAATACACTATGGTGCTAGGTCATTAGTTTTGAAATCAAGTTTTCTCTGGAATTATTGAAGTTTTTATGATAAAGAGTTGTGTTTCGGAGGTATCCAGTGAGGTACTAAATCCTAGTGTGATAAGTATATTCATGCGCGGTTGCAATTAAAAGAAACACAGGTGGTCCCGCCATCTTGACGCATCTGGCGGGACCCCTTTCGATACTGAATAACTTAAGATTCCTTGAGGTACAAATTATTTGACTAAAGGTACTAAATAGTACCAATTAGGTACTAAATCCCTATGGTAAAAATAATTAAATACAAGAGGTGGTCCCGCCATCTTGACGCTCACCTTTTATAATATCTAGATATCTCTACATTTTTGCAATTATTTTGTTATATCTGTTGAAAAATGAAAATATTTATTTATTAGGAACCATAATGTACGCCTTAAATCATACATTTTATTATTAATTAACTCCTATTTGTTACACAACTAAACAGACAAGTATTTTCAAGAAACTCTGCTTGGCTTATATGATTTAACAATTGATTTTCTTAACTATTGTTTGTGAAAAAGTTTGAGACAGTTTTGTAGGTCGTCTTCTCAATCTACTCAATCATCAAATAAATTTGAAATAATAATGAAATAGAGCCTACTCTTTAACTTTTAGGTGATTGATTGATAATATGAACCACTTGATGAATACTGACCAATTTGTAAAGCAACATAAGTATTTGCCAGCATTACTACCACATAAATCCACATACCCACATGACTGATAAAGTCACCTTGAGCATTGCATTGTATGCTAATTAACTCAGAACAAATGCTCATTAAAATTATTTCAGTTGTTTGAATGCCATGACTTCATAACTAGCATTTTTAGGTCACATTTTACTTAGTTATTTTTTAAAATCCGAGGTGAACCAAAATATTATACACTAGCTAGCGGACCGATTTCAAAAATCGTTGTTTTCGGTATTACTTTGAAATGAATACTGATATTCCGGTAGTTTCGGTATTTTCGGTATTTTCAATATAATAGAAATAAGAAATATAGTGAGAAAAATATTTGAAATATATAATGGAATCGTAATTTTCGTAAGGGAATAGTCACCAGCCAAACAATAAAAGTACGTTATGATAAGAAAATCACATTTATTAAAAAAAAACAATCATTTGTTACGAAAGTATTATAAATAACTCGCTGCTGCTGACTGCTGAGTTATTTTAATTGTTTATTGACATAATATTATTTAATATAGATTTATAGTGAAATACCGAAAATAACGTAAATCCCGATTTCCGTTTTCTCAATGCCGGTATTTGAAAGCGTTCTTTTCGGTCCGGTATTCCGGTATTTTCGGGATTCGGGATCCCGGTTTGCGACCCCTATAGCTAGCACTCGCAGCTTCTCTCACAAAGCACCATTACTTAACAATGACGCTCACAAAAAAACAGAAATTTTGATAAGATTGTGGTCCACTTTATCAGCAAATAGGTCACAATCTGAATCCTCATCCGGGAGAGCGTTTAGCGCAGCGTGGACACACGGGATGGGTGATAAGATAGGTGATCGAGCCCGGTCGGTCTCGATCACCTACCTCATCACCCTACATGCTGATGCAGCGCTGGTTTTCAGACAGGGCCTTCTGTGTAATGACGATGATTGTCGATAAATAGAGATGCGGATGACGCTGTCCGGGCCCGGGACGGCTACGACTACGACGGGTACCGGCTGCGGGTGGAGTTCCCGCGCGGGGGCGGCGGCGGCGGGCGCGGGGGGCGCGGGGGTCCGCCCGGCGAGCGCTCGCGCCCCGCGCCCCGCGGCCCGCCCGCGCGCCGCTCCGAGTTCAGGGTCACCGTCACCGGCCTGCCGCCCAGTGGCTCCTGGCAGGTATACTTCAACAACAACTAATTAATACCTAGTAGTCTTCTTCTTTCGAGTCAATGTTCTTTCAAAATACTAGGTTAGATTTGTTTCGACCAAAAAGTTGCTACCGCTATAGCGGCGTCCGAAGCGATATTGAGGTCGGCTCTTGTACAGGTACTGGGGCAAGTGGGGAAATCCAGTAGATTCGACATAGTTTGGGATGAAGCACCACAGTCGCACTGCGCATGAGGCGGTTCTAGCATTCCCCACATATTGTATCTGTATCAGATCCTGGTGGAGTCACTATTCCCCTTTCTACACCCCAGTATCAATCCCTGTATTGCGCTATCTGTAATGCACTATTGACTTTTCACTTGGCAGGTCATGGTTACCGCGGATGGGCGCAAGCGTTAGACGGGGGGGACCGCAGACCTTTCTTTAAAACTAGCTCTATGAACGAGCCATATCTGCAGAAGAAAATGCTGATCAGAGTTCTTTCCACGAAAGAGACGCTAGTATTTCCCTCTCTCTCTCTCTCCCTCTCCCTCTCTCTCCCTCTCTCTCTCTCTCCCTCTCTCTCTCTCCCTCTCTCTCTCTCCTCTCTCTCTCTTCACTCTCTCTCTGTCTTTTTAACGGACTTTGAAAAGGATGAGGTTCTCAATTAGTTGGAATCTTTTTTTCGACTTTTTGTCTTGTCCCTCATGATATTGGGATCCCTACAAATATTCTTCCAATTTAGTACCGGTAATTTATTTTAATTCTAGAAATTAAAAATAACAACTGCCACCAAGTATTCCTTTTGATTGTGATAATAAATGTTGCAGGATCTGAAAGACCACATGCGCGAGGCGGGAGACGTGTGCTTCGCGGACACGTTCAAGGACGGCACGGGCGTGGTGGAGTTCCTCCGACACGAGGACATGAAGTATGCCGTCAAGAAGTTGGACGACTCCAGGTTCAGGAGCCATGAGGTGAGCTGGATCACTTACTACTGCCCCCTAGTGATATTATCAAGCTGAAAGTTTGTCAAAAAATTTTTTCAAATGTATGTCTCCTTGATGCTAAAAGTACTGAATGGGTTGAGCTGTAATTTGCATTATTTAGTTTTAAAATATCACATTGGCTACTGTTTGATGATCTCTGTGACGCGTGGGCGAAAGCCCGCTTGAGACGCAAAAGATATGCAAATTGCGTCTGTGTTTTCCAAGTATAATAAAGTGTCCTGCATCATGCATCATCATCATCATATAACCTATAGCAGTCCACTGCTGGACACAGCCTCTCCTAATGAGCATATGCGCCCTGTCCTGAGCTAAACGCATCCAGCTTCTACCAGTAGCCAACAGTAGATCGTCACTCCACCTGGCCGGAGGGCGTCCTACACTACGTTTTCCGAGCCGCGGTCTCCACTCAAGAACTCGTTTACCCCAACGGTTATCTGTTCTTTGGCAAATATGGCCAGCCCACTGCCACTTCAGCTTGCTTATTCTCTGAGCTATAAGCTCCGGGAGGAAGCTATGTATAAATTATGATATATTTCCAGGGCGAGGTGTCGTACATCCGCGTGAAAGAGGACTACGGCGGCAGCGGCGACAGATACGGCGGCGCAGACAGGGACAGGTACCTATTCTACCGTCTACACCATCTAGCATATTGTTCAACACACTATATAAATGAACATGTGTACACTTGTTGAATGCAAAGGCTTAGTTTAACTTCTTTTTCTTATTTTCCATATGAGTATTGAGGCTGCCCTAGCTTAGCGACTAGCGAGCGAAAAGCCAAAATGTTAGTATGCCTTTTGTTTGAAGCAGAGAAGCACCTTGATTTTTTTGACATGAATAATCTATTTTGGCAAATCTCATCGCACTGAGAGTTGATTGGTTTACCATAATAAATTTTCAAGTTTGAATCTAAACAAACGAAAGCAAGGAAAACAGTTCCTTGTGGGTGGACTTTCTAGCGAGTACCTTCGCTTGCCTTCACCCGCCTTCAGTCGTGTTCCAGCCGTTGTCTTTCTAGTGGTAGCGTGCGGTACCATCAGCGATCACCCCACGTGCCCCTTTACGCCTTCCTGTGGTCTGTCCCACCATCTTAAGAATGCGGCGAACCTCGCTCACAACTTGAATTCGAGACGCGGGCAAAGAATTGCTCCGTATATCGCTTCTCTGTTTAGTGGATGAATGATTCAGCCGTGCGGGCGGGATAGCAATACTGGCCGTTAAAAATTTTCTATGAATTTGGTTGTGTTCCGTAATACCAAAAATGATGACCGAAAACTTTATGTATTCTTTACAAAGTATTGTTATTTTATAACTAGATAAAATAAGATATGTTCCTTAACAAACAACACGTAAGAACGTTGTTTTTAATACTAAACAAAGAGGAAGAAATGTGGTCAATTTTTTCATAAAAATGTGTAAAATGCTATTAGGCTTTTATTTAATTTTAGGTATGTATTTTGTAAAAAAAACCTATCCTAATAGATAAATACTACACCACACCAGCCTATATCAGTCCACTGCTGGACATAGGCCTCCTCTAATAAAGGGGGATATGCCCATAATCTCCACGCTGGGCATGCGGGTTGGGGATCGCAGGGCACAGCTTCTCGCACCACCGACGCTGCTGCCCGTCGGTGGCCAGGAGATTTAGCTGTGCCGATTAAGGCTGTGCTATGCCGCAATCAGCCGGCCGCCAGAGCCCCGTTCGTTGTTTAGCAGGGTGCACCACGAGCAGGTGAGGTTGGCTTGGGTTCCAAAGATGGAGGTTGGAACCCCGTACACCCTGTAATAGATAAATACTATTGGAATACAAATAATACAATAATTTAATGGAAATATGCTTGAATTAGAAATCATTTTGGTATTACGTTTGTATGGGCAATTCGTCCTCCGGAGGCCCCTTAATAATAACAGTTTGTATGGTGTGCAGGTCGCGTTCGTACTCGCCCCGACGCCGCGGCTCGCCGACCTACTCGCCGGTGCGGCGCTCCTACTCGCGCTCCCGCTCACGCTCGCGCAGCGCGCCCCGATACTAGCGCCGGTCTGTACACTTACTACACAATGCACAATAACACGCTTATTACACCACGCGCTATTCACTCTGTCGTAGTAAGCCTGTCTTACTAAGTTAAGCCAAAGTCAAGTCTAAGTCAAGCATGTACGATTCACATTTACTGGCGCGCATCGGAGAGCATCGGAGCGAGTAAGTGAGAATCGTACTTAAGACTGACTTAGGGGCCATTCAAGTATTACGTTGACACTGCAGGGGGGAGGGGGCTTATTTTTGATGACAATGGGAGTAGGGGGTCTAGATGGTGATTACATCAGCAGTAGTTATTTATTTTTTTACACATTTGCAACCCACACGTTGTCTATTTGAAAACGAAACTCATTTTTGGGGATTCCCACAAATAATGAATATGTTTAGGTATTCTTAGAACCGAGTAGGGAAATTACCGCGCGCTATGCATTGTCTAAATATAATATATACCCGATGCACGATATACCCGATCTGGGATGTAATTACACTACACTACGCACGCTTTTTACACAGCGCTACCCTTCAAGTTATTCAACATTGTCCTACAGTTCATTGTTCCACGCGGGAATGGTGTCGTATAAGATAGATAGATGAAAACATTTATTTCGGAACACATGACAATGTAGGAACAGAACTAAAAAATAACAAATATAAAGCTGCTAAGTACCCACTCAACATTATCATAATAAAGGAATATAGCATAGGTATAAGCTAGCTAGAATTGAAATGCTTTGTCTTCGCACAAAGCCCATAGCACATGATGTGGCTAACTTAGCTCGATGTTGGCAGATCAAGTCATGCAACTCTCCGCCAGGTCACCAATTGAATGGAAATAATTAAATACTTACTAGAAAAAAAAACTTTATCTTAGCAGAAAATGATTTTCTTTCTAGTAGGATATTTTTGATCATAAGTAACTCATTTGACGCGCAGGCAGCCATGTGTTGAAGTATACTTATGTGCCGTTTTGTGAAAATAAACTATATTTGACGATTTCTCTTTCCAACACGATTTCTCTTGCAAGTGTCAAGTCAACACTGTTCATTCATTTTACAAAAGGCTCACTCTAGCGTATGTCTTACACATAAATGAACGAAATCAACGATTATCACAACTTCAAAACATACCTCATAATCAGAGAAAACATGTAAAAGTTCCATCAATTGGTTAATATTTTAATAATTCACTCCATGAACGTAGTAAAGGACGACCACCAGCCAGGTGGAGTGACGATCTGCGAAAGGCTGCTGGTAGAAGCTGGATGCGTCGAGCTCAGGACAGGGCGCAATGAAGCATCAGAGGAGGCCTATGTCCAGCAGTAGACTGCTATAGGCTGATTATGTTGACTCCATACACACAAACACAAAATATACACAAAATACAATAGTGTGCTTCTTTTGAGAGAATAGCAGCAGAGGAAACGAATATCATCAGGGATCTTGACAAGAAAACTGGACTTTGGTTTGTCAATAACTAGTTTCCTAACATTTTTTTTTATTTTTGTCTGCTACTTTAAATGCTTTTAAATTTTACTGTTTCTGCTTAACTTTCTTGATTTACGATTTAACTAACATCTCGTCTGCAGTTGCAATATTTTTGGACTAGAAATATTTAAGAAACGAAAATCTAAATAACCAGCAGCTGTAGCCAAGCTGTCCTTCTACATTCGCTATCAGTATTAGAAATTGTGAAGCTTATTATATTCTACTTAAAACCTAACCTGAATGGGAAAATGGCAAAACTTTTGATAGTTGTGAAGAAATGCACGCTATTATAATAATTCAGATGTTATGTTACAGTATTGTATATAGTATTGTCTATAAAAACTTTTTGGAAGTCAGTTATCCTAGAAGTAGGTAGACTACGCAAATGCAAATATGCCATAGCAAAACTGTCGATATTTGTGAATTGTAAATTGATTGCATGAATATGAATGTAAATTGATAACATACATTTTGCTCAGTCCGTCAATGACTTGATCTAATAACGTGATCCCAGGGTAAAAGAACTTGATAGCGATTGTAGAAAGACAACTAGGCTAACAAAGAAAACCAGGACTCGATATATAACATGGATGGATGAAAGGTCAGCACTAACTGAAGGTATGTTTGATCGACAGCATCCGGCTCGGAGACATGGCGACTGCGGGCGAGTAGCTCTGCAATATCTACGACTATATTAACTTACGTAACAGCGAATTAAGGTGGAAACTTGCGATAAATTATTAGGTGATACGGATATGACACTGCCTAATGGCCGATTCCTGAATACAGTTACCGATGACGTTTCGTTTGCCTTTGAAAAACTGACGAATTTTTGACCATTTTTTACAGTTTTTCAACGGAAAACGAAACGTCATTGGTCACCGGTATATTATAGGATTCAATGGTTACTGATCTTACAATAGGTATTTACGATTCTGCTCATCTCTTAGTTCAGAATATGGCAGCAGAAAATTCAGAATTAATCAAAAATCATTTGAATCATTTTAGAATAGGTTTATGTCATGAAAATGAATTTTGCTGGTAAATTATTGTTAATTTAGATTGGTTAATGTTTCCACCTTGCTCGTTCGCTTAGTTTTGTCGACGATACATAAAGCATGCTTATTATTCTTACGGGAAGGCCACAACGGTGCGTTGCGACGCATCTCAAAAATCTACGACGCTGCTCACAACGCGTCGTAGATATTTCGCGTTTTTACATGGTGTTGTGGTCTCGCCGTTATATTATATCGTCGACAGGCGTTTTTTTTTACAATCAATCGTAAATGATGTATTTGTGGACAAAAAACTCATCATTAGCTATTTGTTTTATCATTGCCTATCATACTAAAATATCTATTTTAGCTGAAAGCAAAGTACAGATTTTGTTCTGAACTTTTGTAAATATTTTGTCCACATTTGCCTCTTGAGCGACGCAACTGTATGTATTATTGTAATAACTGACTTGTAATGACTTGATATAATTAAAAAGATTTTCTTTTGTTTCATCCACTGTGGATTGGGATCTGGATGGGATCGGATGGAGGTGTGTGGCGTAGGATCGCATCGGATCACGGATTGTAAGGATCGGATCAATATGGATCGTGTAAGGATCAGGATTCCGGATCGTAAGGATCGGATCGTATGGATCAGGATTCCGGATTTTATGGATCAGATCAATATGGATCGGATGGATATCATATGGATCGGATCGCGGTAGGACGCGCGCACTCTTCACTGGATACTCTTTGGATCGTACCGAAGGATTCTTGGATGGATAGACTGGATAAAAATGGATAAACACACATTTTGGATTGTTTTTGGATTCACGGATCTTTGGGTATGGATTACAAATTAATGCAAAATAACTTGAGTGCACGCTCGGTTCGTTTGTCGAGAATACCACGGCTTATTGATGTTGTCGCCCCGGGCTAAGGCGCTCCTCGCGAGCCCATTGAGAGGCGCCGCTTAGTAACCTGTCTCTCTGTACACCACACAAGTACATACTAAACTAAAAAAATATATAAGTTAAGTATTCTGTCCCACGCGTGTTTTTCCAAATTCATTTGAGACTTAAAAAACGTAATTTGAAAGGTTTTGAGAGTTGAGTTTTCTATAAAAGTAAGTACCTACCGATGATAATAATATTGACACAAATAATCATCTTGTAGTGTAGACAGATTTCAATGCTAAGTTTGCTTTCTACCATGCCATAAAAATATATCATGCCCTACCTATTTAAAATTTGTTGATTAAATAATTTGCTATTGTTATTCTCAGTGCGCGTTCGGCATTTAGTGTGTTCTAACAATCATTCTTATTCCGGAGCCATACCTGCGACTTATTTACAATCCTTTGATTGGGAGACATTTCGGTTATCGACTGACTTCGCAGGCGTCAATGACCGACACGTGTTCCTACTCTGCAACCTCAGAATAAGGAAAAGAACTAGAAGAAATCTTAAATTTCCCCATGCTCTGAACATCAACTCATGCGGCCGATCTCTACTTTCTTATGTTCATATACTTTGTCATACGCTAGAAAGGGACACATACTTTTTCTGAAAGCGATTGCTGCGACTTCGTACCAGGGCTTTATAACGAAACTGCAAAGCACTAGATTCGTGTGCCCTCAATATCTCGATGAGTGCCTTGGTACGATTTCCAATTTGAACTCTTTTGAAGTCGCATTGAGATATGAATGCATCCCTTTCTAGCTGATTCTATTAGACATAAGAAAGTAAAGATCAGCCGTATGAGTTGATGTTTCAGAGCATGGGGAAATTTAAGATTTCTTCTGGTTCTTTTCCTTATTCCGAGCCTGCAACCTAACAATAGCCAAGTAAGGATTGAGAATATGGTCATATCAGTGTCATACGGTTAATAAGCATGCTTTCCAGGCTTTTGAGACGAGTGGTTGGTTGAGAGGATGAACTATTTTCGTGAGATTTTATCAAAATTGTTTTATTATGTGATCGATGTCTGATGAATTGTAGTTGTATGCGTGTTATATAGACCTACTGGAGTTGCATTCCAATGACCAACACAGTTTGATGGACTTAATAAAATTACGTATAAAATATGTTTGTTTTGTTTTATTTGATAGTTGTTTCCCTGCTTTGCTAGGAATAGGGATAGAGATACCGAAATGGTAATCTACTTTACTTCACTTCTTTATTATATGGCAATTATTTGCAAATAGTTCATAATAATATGAGGCAACGTAGTACGGTTTAGTCAGTTAAGTCCAGTATCAGAGAGTTTACGTCCAAATCTTCTTTACTTGTCAACTAACTTATAACGGTTAAAATACCATTAATAAAAATCGATATAGATTAGAAAAACACTAGAAAATAAAATAAGTCTCCCAAGTGAAAACTGTCAAAAATTGTCCTGTTCAATGTAGGCGTAGTTGCAGCGTGCGTCGAGTTTTGAATTTAATTTCCCCGTTTGTGGCGTTAAAGTATACTATCTATGGTTTTCTACATGACATTTGATCATAATGTAGGTATGTACCATTATATAAGTAAATAACTTATCATTTGTCATGTAATTATCAATGAAAATTATTTTTACAATCTAAAAAGAGAACAGTAATAATGTATTTTTTATTCATCTTAATGAAAATTCTATTGTATAGGGCTAACTTTTACTTTTATATAGAGCGGTAGGGGCTCAATCATTACAAAATACCAATTAATTGTATCCTACTTATAATCAACAACTCAATATAAATATAAATTCAATGAACACTTCACTTAGTCATAATCCGTTGATTTAACATTGGCCACTATATCTTGAACCCTGAATGTATGGCGCATGTTCCGAACGTGAGGTTTTCGTACGTGACCTGCCGGAAACCAGCGTCTTCTATCATCGTTTTGAACTTTTCCTGGAAATAAATTGGAGGGTAAATATTTAAAATGAGATACTCTTATTAAGTATTATTATCTAATCTATTACTTAGTAAATAGAGATAAAGTAAGCGTTTCTTTGGAATGGAAGGTAAGTGGTAGTGGGAGTGGGAATGAAAGTGGGGGTGGGGGCGGGGCCGCGAGTGGAAGCGGGAGTGATTAAGTTTGCTGAACCTCGGAAATGATTTTCTACTAGCTTCCGCCCGCGGCTTCGCTCGCGTGGTACCCGAATAAAAAGTAGCATATAATTGTGTTAATCCAGGTCATAAACTATGTACTTTCCAAGTTTCATCCAAAAATAGCAAGATATAAAATAGTTTCGATGTTATATCGGCCCTATCAGTGACTTTTACTGGTACGTACTTTTAGGTGCTTTTTTCGAGCTATAGATACTTATTATTATTATTATTAAATAGTATGTAGTACTAACTACCTACATACTATTTAGTTTGCATTAATTTCATTTCATTCGATACGCTACAATGGCACGCGTTTTTCACTGCAAGCAAATACGTCGTGTGCTCCGAATGCAATAAACGCATTCGGAGCACACGGCGTATCTGTTTGCAGTGAAAAAATTTGTTGAGCATGGTACGGTATACATGGTATCAAAATACTATTACAAAGAATGTTCGTTATGCATGTGGAAGGACCTGCTGAGAGAGGAAATGTGCATTTACTATGAAATTGTAAAAATCTCTTCTCTTACTTGCAATAAATATATTCAAATAGAAAATTGAGGTAGACCTAACAGAAAATTGATGGATTGTGTGAAAGATGCAAATAAGGTAATTATTTGACTTTATTGCACTTTACAAATGTACAAATGGTGAACTTAATGCTGAAACAGCATTTTCTGACAGTCAACCATGACAGGTAAAAAGTAGTGACAGCTTTATCTGGTCCACCTGATATAAAGGGTGATTAATGATAACCACCATTAGTTTACACCTATCGATTATTATACAAAAAATATAAAGGAGGAAATATGGGCTGACTAGCTTCCGCCCGGGGCCTCGCTCGCGTGGTATCCGGATAAAAAGTCTATTGTGTTATATAATCCACAAACTGTGTATATTCCAAGTTTCATCCAAAACCGTTCAGTAGTTTTTGCGTGAAAGAGTAACAGACATACATCCATCCATACATTACGAATGTACTTTTAGCATTTACAATATTAGTAGGATGAGTTGCATAAGTAGTGGATGAGTTGGGGTGTGTAAGGGGTTCCAACCCTTATCTTCGGAACCCAAGCCAACCCCACCTGCACGTGGCGCACCCTGCTAAACAACGAACGGGGCTCTGGCGGCCGGCTGATTGCGGCATAGCACAGCCTACATCGGCACAGCTAAATCCCCTGGCCACCGACGGGCAGCAGCGTCGGTGGTGCGAGAAGCTGTGCCCTGCGAACCCCAACCCGCATGCCCAGCATGGGGATTATGGGCATATCCCCCTTTATTAGGGGAGGCCTATGTCCAGCAGTGGACTGATATAGGCTGGTGTGGTTGTGGTTGGAGTTACATAGGCGCGTGTTGAATAAGTCGTGAGCTTGCATGCACAGCTCTGCCTCACTCCAAGTTACCTGATCTGGAAACTGTCGGATGCTCTCAACGAGGTACTGGTATGGTTTCCACTGGCCGGCGAACAGTTGTCCCAGCACTGGGATCACTTGGAACGAATACTGGTCGTATATCCTAAAAAAATATTTCAATATTAATTCTTGAGTTTGTTTTTATCTAGTGGGGTGTAAGAAGTTCCAACCTCCTTCGGGACCCAGGCCAACTTCACACGCGATCTTCAGCGAATGCACGCGGTGCATTCTGCTGACTAACTGACGAGGCTCTGGCGGCCGGCTGATTGCGGCATAGTGCAGCCTACATCTACAGTTAAATTCTACCGCCGACGGGCAGCGGCGTCGCCGGTGCCAGAAGCTGTGCCCTGCGATCCCAAACCCACATGCCCAGCGTGGAGATTATGGGCAAATCCCCCTTTATTAGGGACGGCCTTATCCAGCAGTGGATTACTATAGGCTGATGATGATAATGATTTTAAGCATTACGCTATCTTTATGTATAGGTCCTTAAAACATCGCCTTGGCCATGCTGTAATGTAATGATGTTATAATTGGTTCGGAATAAATAAATATTTGAAACCAATTGAGTAAAAAAAAAGTTAGCTACATTAAAAGCTCGAAAATTATGACCGTTTTCGTAATTTACAACTCGTTGGAAGCATCATGTAGCCAACTAAGTAGAGCTTGTGTTATGGGAACCACATGACTGATATACATTATTGTTTGTAAAAATATACATGGAAAAAAATCAGACCTGAGACAAATATCTGCAAATAATACAAACATTTGTCCCGCGGCGGGAATCGAACCCGCAACCTTGCGCGTCCGGCGGACCAGAGGTTGTCAAGTTAGATACATACCACTGCAAGGTTTCGTTGTTCAACTGACTGAACTCCAAACACATGAAGCGCCCTCCGGGAGCTAGCACCCGGTATGCTTCTTCTAACACCTGATAAGTAAGAAAAACACCATCATAAGATGTAAGAAATTCCACATTCTCACACTTTATAATAGAAGGCATCCACCACACCACACCAGCCTATATCAGTCCACTGCTGTTGGAACGCGAAGGCAACAATCGACCCTTCCACTTGTTATGTTAAATAGATACGATAAATCAGCAATATGCCTTCTATTCTATTCCAAACCAACCTCACCTGCACGTGGTGCACCCTGCTAAACAACGAACGGGGCTCTGGCGGCGGTTGATTGCGGCATAACACAGCCTACATCGGCACAGCTAAATCCCCTGGCCACCACGGGCAGCGTCGGTGGTGCGAGAAGCTGTGCCCTGCGATCCCCAACCCGCATGCCCAGCGTGGGGATTACGGGCATATCCCCCCTTTATTAGGGGAGGCCTATGTCCAGCAGTGGACTGATATAGGCTAGTGTGGTGTGTGGAGATATGGGCAGCTATGTAGTCATTTTGCGACTTAAGTATTAAGAGATTTAGACATATTTTTTGGCCTTAAGAACATCTTTGAAAAGATAAACAATGCTTAGGCTATTGCCATTTCATACCGTTGGATTATGACAAACAGTGACAGCATTGGTTAGCTTTGAATAACGTTCATTAATAAGGGGGTTTGAGATTTGGACAAAGAGCAACGTGTTCAAGTTGCGATCCAGTCACATTCTAATACCACCCCGGACAAAAATAGGCTGGTGATTCAAGTGTACGTTTCTGACAAGCGTGACCACTAAGATAATTAATAAATATAGATAGTGTAGAGTACATGAAATGTACTCTAAGGGTGGTTGAATGACAATGCACAAAATTATATCGCTATAGCAAGTCCGCTCGCCTCGACCGCTGCGTCCAGAGTGAGCCGAGCGTGTCGACTACACTTTATTATTTATCAGTACACTACAGATAGTTATCAATAAACCCATTTGCTTCTTACATTTTCGAGTAACGTAAAAAATCCACATTATCCCGAAGCACTCCACCTACATTTAAGATACCTTATCAATATGCGTACAGTTCCTGATACCGAAGGCGATGGTGTATGCCGTGTAGCTGTCATCGGGCAGTGAGAGCTGTTCTGCGTTCTGGCACACGAACTCTATGTCCACACCGGTAGACTGTGGTGTGTAGCCCAACCTAAGAACAGACATTTGAGGATCTAGATGGCGCAACGGTCGACAATACAATACAACCACAGTGGTTTTAAGCTGCGTACGGACAGCGCGTACATTGGTATGCGTGTCCCGGTACGCCATGTCCATACTTGCAGCGCGTATAGGTACTCTTGGGGTACGCGTACCGCGCGAGCCGCCGTCAGTCAGTTGTTGGTCGCGCGTCAAGCTGCGTACGGACAGCGCGTACATTCGTATGCGTGTCCTGAGGGCTTACCACGGGTTTTGATAGTTTTCGAAAACTTTTTAGGTTTTGGTATCTTTCCATACATTTTCGTACAGCGCCTCTAGGGAAAAGTGCATGAACTACGAAAATGTATGGAAAGATCAGTGTTGCCGTTTTTTATTTGGAGAAAATGCTAAAACATGTTGCAAAAAATGCTAAATAACTTTTAAAAATGCTACATAAAATGCTAAAATCTATATTTTTCTTTTGATTTCCTTAGGAATTTTGAATTTTTAGGTAACGTACAAAAAAATGTTGATCATAAAAATATGCTAAATGCGAATTTTTCAAGCTAACAGACCCGAAAATATGCTAAATTTAGCATTAAAAATGCTAAAACAGCAACACTGGGAAAGATACCGAAACTTATAGTTTTCGAAAACTATCAAAACTCGTGGTAAACCCTCTGGTACGCCATGTCCATACTTGCAGCACGTATAGGTACTCTTGGGGTACGCGTACCGCGCGAGCCGCCGTCGTCAGTAGGTTGTTGGTCGCGCGTCAAGCTGCGTACGGACAGCGCGTACATTCGTATGCGTGTCCTGGTACGCCATGTCCATACTTGCAGCGCGTATAGGTACTCTTGGGGTACGCGTACCGCGCGAGCCGCCGTCAGTAGGTTGTTGGTCGCGCGTCAAGCTGCGTACGGACAGCGCGTACATTCGTATGCGTGTCCTGGTACGCCATGTCCATACTTGCAGCGCGTATAGGTACTCTTGGGGTACGCGTACCGCGCGAGCCGCCGTCAGTCGGTTGTTGGTCGCGCGTCAAACTGCGTACGGACAGCACTCGTGGCGTGGTTTACTTCGGTGTTTTTAGCAGAAGGCTTACCACAGGTTTTGATAGTTTTTGAAAACTGTATAAGTTTCGGTATCCTTCCATACATTTCCGTAGTTCATGCACGTTTCCCTAGAGGCGCTGTACTGAAAATGTATGGAAAGATACCGAAACTTATAAAGTTTTCGTAAACTATAAAAACCTTTGGTGAGCCCTCTGATCACCTTGGGTAAGCAACACTCCGCCCGGTCATTACTTGACCGTTAGTGACATTTAGATTTGGGCGCTTCCGTGCTTCGGAAGGCACGTTACGATGTTAATCCCGGCTTTTCAGTCGTTAAGCCAAGTCGGAGGCCTTCGGGCGGCCAAAAAACTACGCCTCCAGAGTTGGTCACTAGCTCATACAAAGAAGAAGGACAGCGCGTTCCTGTGTCCATGGCACAGGACACGCGTAAGCGACTACGCGTACCAATGTACGCGCTGTCCGTACGCAGTTTTCGGCCAAGATATGACATCTTGTGACAAGCTCTGCGGCGCAATGCAGTGGGCAAAGTCCCGGCTGAAACCTGTAGGTACCTATACATTTTTTATGTTGTAAATACACCAAAAAAATTATATGTACTAATAAGTACTTATAGCAGCAGCATTGCTGCGTTACGATCTGAAGGGTGTGGGTGCCGGTGAAATTACAGGCACATGAGGCTTAACATCTTCATGCCTCAGGGTTTTGCATCGTAGGTCCGTTCCACACATCCGTGTGCTACAAAGCAATATTTTGCTATAGGTAATGGTTACCACTTAACATCAGGTAGGCCATGTGCTAGTTCTATCAATAGGTATCATAAAAAACAAGACCGGTTAAGTGCGAGTTGACTCGCCCACCGCGGGTGATGTCAATGGCGTGCCATATAATAATTTAGTAAAGTTTCTTCGTGATTAAAATCGTACGTCCTATAGAAAAATAAAAACCGGCTTTAGAATGGGCAAATTAAGGCCTTTATGATGACACCATATTTGACCGTGTAACTTGCTTGCGTAAAATATAGATATAATATGTATAAATTTCAGGGGGGGGGGGGTGTACGATCATTTTCTGTACTTTTTTCATCCTAAATGAAAAACTGTGCATGATATCAAAAAATAAAAACTGTTATATACTGTTCAAATCAAGACTTTTAATTTGATACTCCACTAGAGGTCTAGGTCAACCCTACCTTTTATTTTTCAAACAAATTTCAAGTAGGTAGCATAAGTAGTTCCTGAAATAATCAGCTGAGACAGACGGACGGACGGACGGACAAAGCAGCACCATAAAGGTTCGTTTGACCGGTTCAGTAACGTCACCCTAAAAAACGTACCAAGTAGAGATGAAACGGATATCCGGTAACTATCCGGTACCCTGCCTATCCGGCGGCTTCAATACTATCCGGCCGAATACCGGATAACTAGCGCATCATAGCCACAGCCATCATCATCTAACCCGAAACTAAGTAGAACTTGTATTATGGGTACTACATGACTGATATACTACAACGATACATTTTTTTGTAAATACATACATATTATACATAGAAAACACCCAGACTTGAGACAAATATATGCAAATAATGCCCCGCGACGGGAATCTATTGCAACCTTCTGCGTCTCAGGCAGATCTTCGCCAACTGCGCCACAGAGGCCGACGATTCGTTCGATGAGTATTAGTTTTGCTATAACATCGCAGCTTGCAGCAATCATCAGCCTATGTCCTGCAAGACATCTACAAGACAATGCAGAGTATCCCTTACCTCTGTGCCCGGAGCTGTCCCACATCCAACATGGCTTGGTTGATGTCACAGACGGTAACAGATGAGCGCTCCTCCGCTAAGCGCTGTTGGTTCTGTAGATACTTTATGTACCTAAATGTTATGTCACCTGAAACATGGAGCTTGATAAGCTGCCTGAAACATGGAGCTTGATAAGCTGCCTGAAACATGCGAGCTTGATAAGCTGCCTGAAACATAGAGCTTAATAAGTACCTGATAATATTCTTAGTAATTCAACATCATGCAATGACAGACCTAATGAGGTATTTCTTCTTTTTGTATGTTTATGTTTGGTGGGACAGTTCTAAAAAGCTGTTTTGGTGCTTTATTTATGGGCAGTTACTTTTTGCCTAACAGCAAAATACTTTCTGCCTACTTAATAAATAAGTCTAATTCAGCCAATACATCGGGCTAGCACAGGACCGTGGCAAGTGGCAGGAGCAAAAGGAGGCTGTACCAACTCCGCTGCCGGCCTGATTATGGGGGTAGCTTGAGGAAATCCAATATAAATGTCCATACAAACGTATGACGGTACTCTGAAAATTTGCGGGGTTGGCACCCCGCGCTCAGTCCCCTCCCCGCAAGCACAGGTAACTTAATACGCAAGCATGCAAAGTTGACAGCGAAGTTCATATTCAGTAGTGGCGTGTACTCGAGCTATCGATTATTGATGATAATGATACAGAGATGACCCTTAAAGGTTTCTTCGCAGATATGGCCAGCCCACTTCCACTAATAGGACTTATTACTCCCTTTACATTGAAAATAACTGTAACCTTCTTTACATTGATTTTTACGATAAAAGATGTTTATTTATTTTTTCTACAATAGGCTAGAAAATTCTAATTAGACCGTCATCTAAATTATCAAAAAATATTGGACACGTATTTTTTATTTTGTCAATGAAACCAAAAATGACAAAGATGTGTTGAAGTTCAGCGTGACGTCACGGGTAAGTACACTTTTTACATACAAGTGAGGTCACGAGCCCCCACTCCCGAACTTTGACGCTCTATAACTTTGTTAATTTCTATTGATTAAATAAATAAAAAAATACGTGTCCAATATTTTTTGTTAACCAAACTGACGGACTAATTAGTTTTATTATTTGTTTACCCATTCATCATCCCTATTATAATATTTATTTACTTTTTAGCTCAGAGAATTAGGAAGCTGAAGTGGGAGTGGGCTGGCCATATCTGCAAAGAACCTATAACCATTGGGGTAAACGAGCTCTTGAGTAGAGACCACGACTCGGCAAACGTAGTGTAGGACGCCCTCTGGCTAGGTGGAGTGACGATTTGCGAAAGGCTGCTGGTAGAAGCTGGATGCGTAGAGCTCAGGACAGGGCGCCATGCCGCTCATTAGGGGAGGCCCCCGTCCAGCAGGGACTGCTTTACGCAAATGATGATGATTTATTTTTATACTATCATCATTATCATCTCCCACTGCTGGGCATAGGCCTTCTTTTGATTCTGCCATTTGCTTCCATCCTGCCCTATATTTTTATACTTTATTGCACAATAAATGAAACAAAAGGAGGGTTAAATGCATTTTGTACCAGTCAAACTTGTGGTAAGATACCTATCACAGGTGTGCTTCAATTTACAAAAACCTTAACTTACATACATTACACATCATTATCATCATCATCATCATCTACATTGATTTGACCAAAATTATTATTATTATTTGTTTATACACAAACAGCTTAATGAAGAAGAAAACCATTTTTTGTTACACATGTCAAAAAATTCTACAAAAAATTACGAGAACAACTGTGTTTTTATTATTTTTTTATCTCTAAAACTGACCGAGATATAAAAGTGCAAAGTTAACATTTTTAGTCTAAGCCGCGGACGGAGCGCGATATCGTTGATGACGTCACGTGTCCTATCTCCACGCGAGCGACTCGGGGATTCAAAGCGTTTACCCGAATGTGCCCGTCGCGTGCGGAACTACTTTCTTTATTTTAAATAAGAAACAATAAAAACAACTTGAGTCCATCTAATAAATACTGTGTCGTGCCTCAGTGTAAAAATACGGCCACAAAAAAACCCGAAAAGTTGTTTTTTTACGTTCCTAAGGATCCAAAAATCAGAATAAAATTGATAAATGCGATGTGAAGAGCCCCCGTTAGGGCCAAAAACGACAGTATATTGTTTTGAGGATCATGTCGATGTAATTATTCAAATACCATGTGAAATATTAACTAAGTAGTAGGTACTTAACCTTGCAATGTGAAACACTAACTAAGGACCTAGTAGGTAGACTAGGTAGGTACTTTGTTAATGCTAGTAAAATGCTTTTTAGGGTTCCGTACCCAAAGGGTAAAAAAGGAAACCCTATTAGGTACTAAGACTTCGCTGTCCGTCTGTATGTCCGTCTATCTGTCACCAGGCTGTATCTCAAGAACCGCGATAGTTAGACAGTTGAAATTTTCACCGATGATGTATTTCTGTTGCCACTTTTTTTGCCGTTTTTTTGCTCGATGGTAATAACGGCAACAGGTAGACCCTTGAAATATTCACAGAATATTTTGTTTATATATTTAGGTACTTAAAAAATAAATTATTAAATTAAATTAAAATTAATTAGGGGCGGCTCCCCGATACATGTAGTAGGTATGTCGTATGTAGGGTACGCGACTCGCAGTTTATTGAACCATTCCAAGGTTAATGATCTCTTTATTTTTTATAAAACATTCTGCCACCATCAGACCGTGAACTATGGGAAGGTTGTTACATTGGCCTTTTTGAAATCCTTCTTCCATTTTAGTATAATTTATAATAATAACCAATAATTTACACAATATACTCAATCAATCAGCATTATTTTAAATTAATAAAAATAACCAGAGCGCACGAGAGCAAACAACTTAGCAGCGAAATGTACTACGGACGCCCGCCGCGCCGAGCGATGACGTCACGCGCTACTCGCGATCACTGACGAGATTTAAAAAACCCACGTAAACTTCCGACGCTTATAACTTCGGTAATATGGCACCGATCGATGTGAAAACTAGAATAATGTGTACGGTCTAGACTTTGATTATACGTACGCAAAAATGTGATATTGTAACCTTGTTATCTTCTCCATTCTCAAATGTGTATATTGGGGTTATTTTTCAGTGCACTTTAAATGACTGTCTAGTCTATTTTAGAAGGATTTCACTGATGGAGCATTTAAAAGTCATTACCTATCTAAAAATGTGGATTCAAATTAGTTTATGTACAAAATATGTATAACTAGCCTATAATTTAACACTGTTAAACTGTTAATCTTTGTATGTATAAAGAAAGAAAGAAAGAAATAAATAAATAATAATTTCTTGTATACAGGGTGGGGTCAAATTTAACCTAATTGAGGGCAGCCACCTTTTCTTTTGCAGTCAGAAGGTTTTGTTCTGACAAAATTGTAGGTATATTTTGATGAAAAATCAAAATTCATTTTCTGAATTTTGTAATAATGTACAGTCAGAGTATAAAATTACATTTGTCAAAAAAAAAAACAAGTTGGTCTCAATTGACTGTTTCCCAACAGGAACACTTTACCCAAAGTAACTTAGCAAATAAAATCGTAATATTTCGCGAAAATATAAAAATAAGTTTTCCATACTATTTCTATGAAACGCCATTCGACACAACATTGAGTCATGTACGCAATTCGACGCAAAATGGTCATCAGTGTTATCATTATTCTGCCAACACATTATGAAAGATCAATTTTAAATAAGAACAGAGTATTTCTCGGCAAGTGTTCGAATTGCATACATAGACTCAATTTTGTAGCGCATCGCGTTTCATGTTATGTTTTCCAATTTTTTTTCGCGTTACGCGAAAACTTACTATCTGATTTGGTAAGTTACTTTGTAAAAAGTGTTCCTGTTGGGAAATAGAGTAGATTGAGAAAAACTTGTTTTTTTGACAAATGTCATTTTCTAGGCTGACTGTACATTTTTTCAAAATTCGAAAATGCAATTGTTTTTTTTACTTTAAAATAAACCTACCATTTTCTTCAGTACAAAACCTTCCAAATACAAAAGAAAAGGTGGCTGCCTTCAATGAGGTAAAATTTTGCCCCACCCTGTATAGTGGCACTTATGCGTATAAATACAAATGGGGCAAATGGGGGCAGTTGGAAGAGGCCTTTGCTAATAGGGGCATACAGACTACTGTCGAGGGAAATAACCCAAGTAGAATACAAATAGAAAATTTAATGTTGAGGCAAAATATAAATATAAAATAGTTGATAGTATATATGTGATTCTATATTTGTATTAAAATATTGGAATAGAGACTTTTATTATTATTATAATGCGAATAAATAGAATTGTCATTTCCTTACCCGTCCCTCCCGCCATATCAAGCAGCTTTGTCCCAGGAGTGGGAGCCAGGCGGCACATGAAGATATCCTTCCATAATCTATGCACTCCCGCTGACATCACATCATTCATCAGATCATACTTGTTAGCTACAGTCTCAAAAACCTCATGGACTGGAAAAAAAGAACACAATTATTCCAGCATAAAAATAAGTAAGTCACATGTGTTGAATTTCTATGTTACGAGTAAGATGTTGTATCGGCTACTTCAGTAAATAACTTCAAAAATAAGCTCAACATCGGGCTCAACATCAACGTGACAAAATCAATCAGTGATAAAAAAAAAAGTGACAGATACAATATTTTTTTTATCACTGCCTGAAATGGACATACACAACGGAGGCTCATCCATAATTAAATTATAATAATATACCAAAACACTTCCCTCAAAATATTAGCTGTGCTGGAAAATACATAATAAGTCACCATGCAGAAGGCAGCAATTTTAAATGTGTCGAACGTAAAAAAAAAAAATTTTGCAACTAAATCCTATTAATATTGATATTCACTTGGTTTTGAACCAGTGAACTTAATTACACCGTAATTTATAATTTCGAGAAAAAAAACGTAAAAATTTGAATAATAAGTTTAAGATTATACCTCTGTGGAAGTCTGAGAACGCGACCCACCTCAGCCTTCGATAGACCGTGGGTATAAATAGATCGAGGGGAGGCCTTTGCCTAGCAGTGGGGCTTATAAGGGTACTTAATCGAAGTAGGTTTCCTCCCGAGGCTAACATTGAGCTTCGGTGTTTTGATCAGACACATAGAAGCAAGGGAACTTACCTTTTTTCCATTTCTCGTCTTCATCAACAGTTTGAAAGCCGAAATGCGTCTGCCTTTCCTGTTTCTCTTTCGAAGCAGTTTCCGTGCTGAGAACTCGCCTGGCGGGCCGCGGAACATGCCGTTTCAAGTCAATCATCCTAAATGGCGTCTTACGAAGAGCCATTGTAGTATCTATCTATAGTACTCAAAGATATTGTAAATAGTACTGTAGTTTGTGATAACGTGTTTGTACGACTTTAATTTCTTTCTCGTCTCGAATCTCGAACCAACGGGAAATTAAAAATAAGATCAGCTGATTGTCAATTGTCACTTTCTAATTGACAGAATGATTGACAGTTCTACACTTGGTTGTCATTGTCAATGGTTGCGCAACGCAATGGCAAAAATCATACTTTTTATGTACACGATTTTTAAGACCGACGGTTTGTCTTTTTTTAGTGTTTTTAGGATGTATTTCGTCTAATAATAATGTTATTTTAACCGTTAATACGTTAGTAAAAAGACACAAGTATTAGTGAAATGGAATAAAAGATGTGAACGGGAATTCTGGTATGAAGAAAATTGTGCGCCGATCGTTTTTTGATAATAATAATTATTATTATTTGAATAATTCATTTATTACAGGCATCGAATTGTCGTACGCAGTACAACAATATTAGCCCATAGATAAATACCTTAAAGTCTAACATACTTATCGTTAAAAATAAAACGAAATAACTAATTGCACACATGTTCATCGTGTACCTCAAAGAGGTTGGACTTTTTGACAGTCGATCCGTAGGTACTCTCCTTAAAGGAGTTAAAACTCACATTACGGCGAGACTCTAACTTCTCGACTCTCATGGTAAGGCCGGTCTTCAGCTTCAGATACTCGACCACCCCTTCTGCCTTCACGCAGTAGTGTACTTGCGACACGTAGAATTGCGTGGTGGGTACCTCAGCTCGCAACAGGCCTTTCTCATTCAATCCGGTCGGCACAGCTGTTCCGCACAGATTTCGGTAAGTGGGTTTCTTCTTCCGCTCTACCCATATAAAACCCTTTTTGTCACATTTTTCCTTCAAAGGACCCTTATACTGAGCACTATGATCTGCATCGGGTGTGTCAGCTTCATCCCCATTGGTCGCTTGGCCTTAGTTTGACAGGTGACGGCGGCCGCATAGTCACGTTTCGGCGTGCACGTGACGCGTGACGGGTCGGCCGCAGGCGCAGACGATGCGGCGACAAAGACGGCGGGTGCGGGGCGCAGGGCGGCACATTGTGAGAGCAGAATATATCTATATGCAGACGAGTACAGTCGACGTGGTCGAACTCCAATGGCGGGACCCGATGCAGGTTTCGTGAGACGAACGCAGGCACGTCATCTGGATCAATCACATTGAGGACGATGATGATATCTTGCAGACTACTTTCTCCGCGTACGTCCCTTCGGTAGTTTTTCATCTTATCGGTGATGTTCAACGACTCGTACATAACATCCTCGCATCATGAATCTCATTTTCGGAAAAACTCGTTTTGCAAATCTGTATTGCCGAGACTTCGTCCATAACATCCAGGCGATCCTGGAGGAAGGCCAGTAGTTCATTCGCCACAAGCTTCTCAGAACTCATAGCGCAAGCAGGCAGCGGTCATCATAGGGCGAAAATTACAAGTGAGGATGAGGTTTTTGAGTTTTTCATACATAAAAAAAGTCTAAAAACAAAAAGGTTCCGACGAATTGAGAACCTCCTTCTTTTTGAAGTAGGTTTAAAACAAAATTATACGAAAGACTAGATAGTATGGTCAAAATACTTTTTTTTATTTTTTTTTATTCTTATATTTGACAAAGGACTTTGAGTCGCATGGCAACTATGTCAGCCCTGTTACATCATTCAGTGTAATACTTTTATCAACTACACTTAACAATATTATACACCATAGAATAAAGTGACCTAGCTGCCTCAGACAACGGATCAGCTAGGATACTTAGAAATATACCTACGTCTAACATATTAATATTGTATAGGCTCTGCATGTGTGATCTTAAAGACTGACTCTGAACACATTCTACCAAAAGGTGATGAATATCCTCTATAATTCCACACGTGGAACAGTTAGGAGAATCTGATATTTTCATAAGGTGATTAAACTTAGCAAGAGGAATGTGTCCTGAGCGCAGTCTGTGAGCCATAACAATCAGACCTCTTTTAAGCTTAGTATTTACAAACCAGGGCACACAATGAGGTTCACGTTGAACAATTCTATACCAAATTCCTTTTGTATCAATATTACGATGAAAAGTTTTCCATCTCTCAAACACTTTATACTTGTATTTTAATAATATTTCAGTATGTTCCGGTATAATGTATGTTTCAGCACCTACTGAAGTAGCATTTTTTGCCAAGCTGTCAGCCTCTTCGTTGCCCTGAACCCCAACGTGTGAGGGAACCCACTGCAATCTCAGATCTATTCCATTTTCTAAAAGCAACAATACCTTTCTTATGATTCCATACGCCAGCTTGGAACCTCGTGCACCTGAGAGGCACCGGGCAATATGCTGTAAGGCACTTCGACTATCTGATAAGATAACTACTTTTCTTATATCCAAAGTAGCCATGTACGAAAGCGCCTCTGAGATTGCAAAGAGTTCAAGTGACATGACAGTATTAAATTTAGACATTATTTTATACATTTCTTTCACATTGTGATTGGGATCGTAAAAGGCAGCACCAGAACTGCAATTTAATTTTGAACCATCTGTAAACAGTTTGTGCCAATCCTTATATTTATCGTTAAGCATAATCAAAGTATGAATTTTGAGTTCATGATCATCATATTGGCTTTTAGCTTGGTCGATTCCTTCCACATTCATCTCAATAAAATCCAATTTTATATTAGATACCTATGTATCCAAAGAGAACATATCTAGTGGATTACTCGCATTTAAAACTTCCAATTTAGATTTTTCATAAATTGACACAAGCAAAGGCTTTTTATGCCAAAATCTTGACCCGCATAGGCGTATTAATTCATTAAAAAGAGTAATGGACAAGTTATTAGAAAACGACTGTGCCTTAAGGCAATACTTGGTAGCTAGATATTCTCGCCTAAACTGTAAAGGTGGTATACATAACTCACATTCCATCACATGGATAGGTGTGGTCTTAATGAAACCTCCCACTACCCGCATTGCAATATTTTGGACTCTATCAAGCTTTGTTAAATGTATTTTTGCAGCGGTATCATACAAGAAGCACCCATAATCTATCCTACTACGAATCAATGCTATATACAACCGACGGAGATGTTTAGGATGTAAACCCCATGATGCACCAGCTAAAACCTTCAAAAGACCTATCATTTTCATTGTTTTTTCTCGAGTCTCATTTAGATGTTTACTCCACAGCAGAGATTTATCTAACCAAATGCCTAAATATTTCACATTGGCAACGGGTGTTATAATGTTGTTATTAATATATAAAGTGACTCTGTCTGCACCTTTTCCTCTCCTAAAACTACAGCACTGAGTCTTGGTAGGGGATACCTCTAAACCTAATTCTCCTAACTTATCAACTACCGAACATAAGGCCTTTTGAATAAATATTTCATTTAATTCGGAACTCCTATTTTGAGAATATATCACAAAATCATCAGCGTACTGCAGTATATTAATGTTATCATAATTAGCTAAACAAACTTGATGTGTAGCTATATTGAACAATAGAGGCGAAAGAGGATCACCCTGTGCTAATCCTTTACTAGTATATCTTACGATGGCATGATCTTTATCTTCATCTATTATTTTCAAGTATCTTTTACTCAAAAAAGACCACAAATATTTACATGTCTGAAAACCTATGTTCAATTTGTCAAGTATAGAAACAAGCTTATCTATTAGAACATTATTATAGGCTCCTTCAACATCTAAAAAAACTGCTAAAGTCGATACGTCTTTTGACAAACCTATTTGTATTTTTGTAACGAGGCGCACTAAGCAATCTATACACGACTGACATTTCCTAAATCCACTTGTGGTCGGTGCTAAAATTTTATGTTTTTCTACATACCATTCAATTCGTTTACTTATCATTGAATGGAAAATCTTACAAATACAAGATATTAAAGATATTGGTCGAAATTTTGGATTTGAATTAGTATTAGAACTAGGTTTGGGAATAGGTACAATCATAATATTGCGCCACTGCTCTGGTACTACGGCATGTTTAAAAATCATATTAAATACTTGAAGCAAGTATGCCTTACCATTCATAGGTAAATGATATATCATTGAGTAGGTGATACCATCTTCCCCAGGTGCTGTGTCTTTCTTTTTCAAGCAATTCTGAAATTCTTGACATGAAAATTCTTTATCTAAAACAATATTGTCAGAAGTAAATAAAGGTTGTGAAGTTTGCACAAAGTCAGGAGCTAAACTACCTAAAAGTTCTTCTTTACTATCACTAGAAGCACGTACATTGTTATTGCGAAGACCTTTCATCCAACGCATACGACGCCACATGTCTGATGCTGTCATTGCTTCGTCTACAGTTCCGCAGAATTGTTGCCAATTGGCATACCTAACTCGCCTGTGAATTTTTTGGGCTTCAGCAATTTTTTTTTTAAAAATATCTAAATTATCAGGTGTAGGATTACGCCTAAACATTTTTAATGCCTGTCGACGTTGAGCTATAGCCATAGATATTTCTGAGCACCAATACGGTTTGGGTTGGAATTTTTGTGAAGGATCTATCGAATTTTTTATCAAAGGTATACTTTTTAGAGCAGCATCATTCACTTGATCAACAAATAGATCATAACTAGACTGAATATCTGCTTCATTAATTCTATCCTTGAAACTATCTTCCAAGATGTTATGATACAAACACCAATCAGCTAGTTTGAAATTTCGACGTTTTACAAACCTTATTGTACCCTGATATTCAAGAGAAAACTTAATTATTAAATGATCACTTCCAAGATTTTCCCTCGTCACCTTCCACTTAAAGTAAACCGCAATATCTGAGGTAACAAAGGTTATGTCCGGCGCAGATTCCTGTAAATGACCGTTAACTAATTTTATCCTGGTAAACTCACCACTATTGAGAGATACAAAATTATGATCTAAAGAAACATCAAAAAGCTGAAGACCCCTAGTATCTATTTTACATGACCAATCTGAATGATGACCATTAAAATCGCCAGCCACTAAAGTTTTTGTTGAAAATTTTGAAAAAATATTATCCCAATCACTTTGCGAAGTTCTTACATTCGAAGGACAATAAACTGAAACTACATATTCTAAATATTTACAATTTAAAATTTTTAAACTTAGAATTTCTATACCACTATTGCTATTATTTATAGGATATATTTGGATTTTAATGGATTTGTGAACTATTATCGCCACCCCCCCGTATGAATCTGTCCTATCTTTTCTATAAACATTATAATTACTGATGCGTAATGTTTTACTTGGGTCAAGCCAAGTTTCACTCAACAAACAAATCCCTATCTTCTCTTGAATAAGAAAGAGTTCTAACTCGTTTTTCTTGGGCACCAAACTCTGTGAATTCCATTGTGCAATATTTAAAAATTGCACAACGGAACTCACAGGACCTGATGCCCTGGTCGCAGTTACATTAGATAGATTGTTATCCATGATAAAAGAGGCCAAACAGTTTAGTCAAGACATCTCCTTTGCTAATCATCTGCACTACAAAAGCCATAAGTTCCTCAAAAAGTAGTTTCAAAACTTGACTAACTTTTTCATCAAAACTTTTGTCCGAAAACACAATCTCTTTCACCTTTCTAAATATAGAACTGAAACTGCTCTCTTTCTTTGTACCACTACTCTGCTGAATTCCCTCACCTGATGTCGCCGCCACCGATGTAATCAATGACGCCTGATCACTATTCGGACTTTGTTTAGCTGTTTTCTTCTGTCTTCTTTGCTTCTTACTTTTCCTCTTCTTTTCAATTAAAGAATCTCCCTTTCTTTCTAAGCTTTCCTCGCAACTGTCTTTAGAGTCATCCTCACTCACATCTTCTCTATCATTCTGTTCTACAGCAAGCGAGTTTTTAGGTTGTACAGCTTCATTTTGAATTACTTTCGCCCCAACACTCTGACTGTAGGACATGGTTGGTCTGGTAAACTCATAACTCTTAGTTTTCAAATCATTTCCAAACATGAAAACCGGTGGTGCAATTTTTTTTTGGCGTCCTTCTCTATTCTCAAGGTATTTCGATAACGCAATCTTATAGGTGCAATTTTCATGACACACCGAATATCTCTCTCTTTTAAATAAACAGGACACGACTTACTCAAGGCCATATGCTTTCCTTTACAATTTATACATCTGAACTCCGACGCCTCACAATTTTCATGTCTTCCACCGCATTTTGGACAGGTCAATTTTTTTGTGGGACACGTCCGAGTCAAGTGACCATATTTCCAGCACGAACCACACTGTGTCACCGGGAAAGTATAAGGATCCACCTTGAATCTGCAACCATAGCCAAAAACATAGGGAGGCAAAGTGGAGCTCTTAAAACCAAAACGTACCGTCTCGCTGCTTATCCATTCACCGGTTTCCGACATCCTATTCAATCTCTTCACAGAAATAATTTTACATTCACATTGAAGTGATTCCATCAAATCTTCCTCCTTAACATCAATCTCTAAGTATTTCACCACGCCGTAAGTAATGCCAACTTCACTCGTCAAATAGCAACGGTACCCGGAATCTACTAATGTTTTATTCTCCACCAACTTGTTTGCATCCTCTTTACTCTCAAAACTGATGACTACTCTATAAGGATTTTTGTACTTAATTCGTACTGCATTAGTTATTCCTTCAGCTTTCAGTAACATTGCTAGGCCAATTTGTTTTGGTAACATTTTGTATGACGAAATACATACCTCAAAGTAATTACTATTTAATGTATTATTATTTCTCAAATTTGATCCCCGATTTTTTTCGGTTGCAGCACGTCTTGTCTTTCTCTGCACGAGGGTAAACCCTTCATCATCTACCAACTCACGCTCATCGCTGCTGTAACTGTTTCTGAAGCGCTTGGCCGGACGCGACGTCGGCGACGACACGCCTACAATCTCCAAGGCGGGCGATTCACTGCTCTTAGCTACTATTTCACCAATAATTGTCGGCGCACTGCTCTCATCTTCACTCAGAACCATGTCGCTGTTCCGTCTGGACCGAGGTCTTGACTCGACCTCGGCCTCAGTTTCATCCATTTTTAAAACACGCGTATCTTCACTAAAGCTGTTTTTACTATATGACCGTATTTTATTACAACAGTTTAACAATAAATTCAGTTCAATCTAACGCTTTAAACATTGAAAAACTAATAAAATATGATGAGAAAATTTCAAACCATCCCGCGTCAAAATTTTTGACAGGTCAAAAAAAACAGGTCAAAATACTTTATATCATTAACCAACTTGAGATAAGAAAGAAAAATAAAAAATAAAGAAAACAACAGCGTTGCTGGGGTGGCGGGAATTTTTTTCATCTAGAACAACAGTGTTAATTTTGTTTTAATTTATTTTCTATTGTTTTTCTGATTTATGTTGCGTAAAGTTTATGGCGCTTTAACCAACCTACGGTAATAAGAAGACACAAGTGTAGTGAAATGAAATAAAAGTTATAAATTGGACTTCTCCGATTAAGGAATTTTTTGCTGATTGTTTGGTTATAGCCGCCATAGTTATAACAGAACATGACAGTTTAACAATAAATTCAGTTCAATCTAACGCTTTAAACATTGAAAAACTAATAAAATATGATGAGAAAATTTCAAACCATCCCGCGTCAAAATTTTTGACAGGTCAAAAAAAACAGGTCAAAATACTTTATATCATTAACCAACTTGAGATAAGAAAGAAAAATAAAAAATAAAGAAAACAACAGCGTTGCTGGGGTGGCGGGAATTTTTTTCATCTAGAACAACAGTGTTAATTTTGTTTTAATTTATTTTCTATTGTTTTTCTGATTTATGTTGCGTAAAGTTTATGGCGCTTTAACCAACCTACGGTAATAAGAAGACACAAGTGTAGTGAAATGAAATAAAAGTTATAAATTGGACTTCTCCGATTAAGGAATTTTTTGCTGATTGTTTGGTTATAGCCGCCATAGTTATAACAGAACATGACTTGACCAAAGATTGACGACTGGACTAAAAGACGGAAGAAATGGAATAGAGGAAGAAAAACACACAAATAAACGGAATACTTGGTAGTATGGTCAAAAGAATTTAGCCTGCCCAAATTGGGCTAAGAAACAAAAAAAACTGCGTTGCTGGCGCGGACTTTTTAGTCCGTTTTCGGACTTTTTCGGGTCTTAGCGAACTTTTTGCGAATCATTAAGTCTTCCGGACTTTTTCAGTAACTAATTTATGAAAATTTAATTTTAACTGCTAGTTAAAAATTTGCAGCTCGCTCCGCTCGTTGTTTTGGCACACATTCTTGTTGTTACATGTCATACCTGATGACTTTTTCTTACTTTTTCTCTGTTTTTGATTATTCTTACATTTTCTTTATTTTTACTTTTTCTAACATTTTCTTACTTTTTTGTATTTTTCATATTCTTTTTGATTGCTTTTTCTACTTCGATATCCTTCTTGATTGCTTTTCCCACGTCTTCTTTGATTGCTTGTTTTACATCAATATCCTCTTTGATTGCTTCTTCCTCTTTGAAATCGTCTTTGATTGCTTCTTCCTCTTCGATATCCTCTTTTGTTGCTTCTTCTTCTTCGATATCGCCTTTGATTGCTTCTTCCTCTTCAATATCCTCTTTGAGTGCTTCTTTTAAATCGGCATCTTCTACTTTGATACCCTCTTTGATTCCTACTACTTCTTTAAAATCCTCTCTGATAGCTTTACAATGCAATACATAAGCAAAAAATTGCGGCCTGCTCAGCTCGCAATTCTAATTTGTTTTAACATTGCTGATTCGTTATTTTACATTTAGCTCTCCTGTTGTTCAGATTCATAAAAGATTGCGTGGCTCCCTTCACTTGCCAGCTGCTTTTCTGCCTTATTTTGAAGTCGCAAACTCTATGCTTCAAATCAAGCACTTCTGTATGTAAAAGCATTCTGCGCTCGCTGACTACATTACTCAATTGTTTTGATGTCGGAACGGAAACTCAATTACAAAACTCTTGCTATTACATGCTCTTGCCCTTGCTTATTTATAAAAAAAATCGCGATTGAAAATAAAGATTGATAATTCAGTCCTTTAAATTCAGCACTTCAATTTCGATATCGTGTGTGGGTTTATCGGAATAATCTCAATGAAACCTATCCTAACTTATTTTATTGCGAAAGCGAGTTTGATATGCCATTGATTTATTACCATGCCTATTTCTGCCATTTCGGTTTGAAGGGTGTGGGTGCCGTTGAAATTACAGGCGCAAGCGGCTTATCATCTTCATGCCTGCATTTGATGGACGCAGGGCGTTGCATCGTAGAACACGTTCCAAAAAGCATGATCTACGCTGGAATGTTTTGTGATAGGCAATGGTTACCACTTAACATCAGGTGGACCATCTTCAGGTACAATAAACAAATATTTGTGTCGCTTTTACGCCTAGAGCACCTACTCAATATATCATCATTCAAATTTTACACGATATCAGGGGTACAAAAAAAAGTATAGGCTTTACCTTTCATCCAGAAACAAAGTACTGTTCCCGAGGGATACAAAAATAACTTCCCCATTGAAAGCGAAGCTGCGGCCAAAAGCTACTATTATCTAGAAATGTTGTGATCAGAGTCTGATGATGAGGCAAAAAGAGAAATTAGGATTATCTGGCTGTTTTTTTTTTTGGAAATACCTATTGCAATTAAACAAAACTTTTAATAGAATATTTTGTCATTTTTCGGACTATTTTGGCCTTGATTTCGGATCTATTTCTGTTTGTTGGTCTGACGGCAACACTGCAAAACAACGAAATCGAAAACAACAAAGTTTTGAAAGTTTTACTAAAACTTCGTGTCAATGAAATATAGATTATATAGAGTTCATGAGGAGTTTATGAAATCAAAGTGCAGCTCTAAATAAATTATGAGTTCAGCTGACGATCCAGGTACTTACATATCTAACAAAATCTCAAGCAAAACAAATACAGTGGATTTCAACGACCTCAGTTGTAACGTGTTTATAACGACGATAAACTTACGTACTTGACTGCATACTTTCGTAGGAAATTCATTCGGCTAGGCTACTATCAACTGCGGTTACATAAAGCGTCAATTTCGGGTATAACGACTTGTTTTTATGACCCATTTGTGACATTCCTAGAAATCCTGAGTCGGCATGCAAAGACTCATTCATTAAACTATTAAAAGCTTTCTTATAATTTGTTTACATTCACATATGGTCAAATGCTTTGTCTGACATAGGACTACTTAGAATTAAGATAAACTTATGAATCAGTTCCGTAGCAATTTCCAGTTAGTGAACAGTGTTTCATAAACTTGTGAACATGGCTCCTAGACATACATTTACTGTTAAAGAAAAAGTGGACATCATTTCGAGACTGAAAAATGGTGAAAACAATATTGATCTATTTAAACAATTTGGAGTTTCACATTCTTCAATATCAACAATGTGGAAAAACCGCGCTAAAATTATGGAGTGTTTTGAATCAAAATCCCTCAAAATAATGAAAAATCATAATCCAACTCATCAAGATATTGCAAATGCTCTGCTAGTGTGGTTTAAAGCTTCGAGAAGCCAAAATGTACCCATAAGCGGTCCTCTTTTGCAAAAGAAAGCTAATCATTTTGCCAGACAGCTTGGGAAAGCAAACTCTGAATGTTCAGAAAGCTGGATTTACAGATTTAGACCACGTCATGATATAGCGGTCGGTAAAGTTTGTGGAGAAGCTGCCAGTGTGTCGCAAAATGACTGTGACAATTGGTTGAGAACAGTTTTACCAAAATTAACTGAGGGGTATCATCATCATCATCATCATCCGCAGCCCGATTTCACCCACTGCTGAGTATAGTCCTCCCTTTGCTTGTGGGGTATACCAACAGTCAAATATGGAATGCTGATGAGTCAGGATTATTTTTAATAGAACATTAAAATTCATAGGAGAAAACAACCATGCTTGTTGCTTCAAGTATGGCAGGTGAAAAACGAACATTGCTGGTTGTAGGCAAGGCGAAAAAACCAAGGTGTTTCAAGAATGTAAAAACTTTGCCAGTTGATTACGAATCCAACAAAAAAGCATGGATGACATCGGAGATTTTTGAAAAAGTTGTACGGAAATGGGACTCTCAGTTAAGAAGAAACAAATAAAAGATCATGTTGACAACTGTCCGGCTCACCCACAGATAAAAAAATTGACTAACATCAAACTGTCATTTTTACCCCCAAACACATTAGTTATTCAGCCTATTGATCAAGGTATAATTAAGACTCTTAAAAGCCATTATCAAAGGCTTCTAGTGGAGAAAATGGTGAACGACATTGAAAAAAGCACTACCCCATTTGCAGTCCGGATGCCATTGAAATGCTAACTACAGCATGGGCACGAGTTACTCCAGATACAATTAAAAATGTTTTACACATGCTGGGTTTGGTAAATTTTCGACTATTAATACAACTGAAGACGATTCTGATGATGAATTGGAAAATTTGCCATTGGTGAGATTATCATCAGCGGAAGCAATAGTTACGGATTGGGAAACTTATGTGAATATCAAGTTATCACTACTGATAACTTGACTGACGCTGAAATTATTGGGTCTGTGCTTCAAACACAAGAAAAGGAGGATGAAGAAGAGGAAGAAGATTGCAATCAAAATGAGATTCCAACAACTAGAGATGCATTATATGCTATAACAACGCTAAAAAGTACTGTTTATTTGATAAAGGCAAAAATAATTTTGATCTAGAAGGAATTATGAAAATAGAATATTATACCTTACAGTGTGTACAAAAAACTAAACTTATAGAGCACCTCCGCTCGCCGCTATTGTATTACCTATTTGGCTATAACGAGCAAAGCAAACAAAAATAATGAGCTAGAGCATAGGAGGAAGGGAGACCGCGCGAGCCCGATGTGGACCGCGCAGACCTCAGTGCGAGTGTACGGAAATGTTAGCTGTTCCCCGCGCGGACCTCAGTGCGAGTCTACAAAAATGTTAGCCGTTCCCCGCGCGAACCTCAGTGCGAGTCTACAAAAATGTTAGCCGTTCCCCGCGCGAACCTCAGTGCGAGTCTACAAAAATGTTAGCCGTTCCCCGCGCGAACCTCAGTGCGAGTCTACAAAAATGTTAGCCGTTCCCCGCGCGGACCTCAATGCGAGTCCACGGAAATGTTAGCCGTTCCCCGCGCGGACCTCAGTGCGAGTCTACGAAAATGTTAGCCGTTCCCCGCGCGAACCTCAGTGCGAGTCTACAAAAATGTTAGCCGTTCCCCGCGCGAACCTCAGTGCGAGTCTACAAAAATGTTAGCCGTTCCCCGCGCGAACCTCAGTGCGAGTCTACAAAAATGTTAGCCGTTCCCCGCGCGGACCTCAATGCGAGTCCACGGAAATGTTAGCCGTTCCCCGCGCGGACCTCAGTGCGAGTCTACGAAAATGTTAGCCGTTCCCCGCGCGAACCTCAGTGCGAGTCTACAAAAATGTTAGCCGTTCCCCGCGCGAACCTCAGTGCGAGTCTACAAAAATGTTAGCCGTTCCCCGCGCGAACCTCAGTGCGAGTCTACAAAAATGTTAGCCGTTCCCCGCGCGAACCTCAGTGCGAGTCTACAAAAATGTTAGCCGTTCCCCGCGCGGACCTCAATGCGAGTCCACGGAAATGTTAGCCGTTCCCCGCGCGGACCTCAGTGCGAGTCTACGAAAATGTTAGCCGTTCCCCGCGCGAACCTCAGTGCGAGTCTACAAAAATGTTAGCCGTTCCCCGCGCGGACCTCAATGCGAGTCCACGGAAATGTTAGCCGTTCCCGGCGCGGACCTCAGTGCGAGTCTACGAAAATGTTAGCAGTTCCTCGCGCGGACCTCAATGCGAGTCCACGGAAATGGTAGCAGTTCCCCGCGCGGACCTCAGTGCGAGACTACGGAAATGTTAGCCGTTCCCCGCGCGGACCTCAGTGCGAGTCTACGGAAATGTTAGCCGTTCCTCGCGCGGACCTCAGTGCGAGTCTACGGAAATGTTAGCTGTTCCCCGCGCGGACCTCAGTGCGAGTCTACAAAAATGTTAGCCGTTCCCCGCGCGAACCTCAGTGCGAGTCTACAAAAATGCTAGCCGTTCCCCGCGCGGACCTCAATGCGAGTCCACGGAAATGTTAGCCGTTCCCCGCGCGGACCTCAGTGCGAGTCTACGAAAATGTTAGCAGTTCCTCGCGCGGTCCTCAATGCGAGTCCACGGAAATGGTAGCAGTTCCCCGCGCGGACCTCAATGCGAGTCCACGGAAATGTTAGCCGTTCCCCGCGCGGACCTCAGTGCGAGTCTACGAAAATGTTAGCAGTTCCTCGCGTGGTCCTCAATGCGAGTCCACGGAAATGGTAGCAGTTCCCCGCGCGGACCTCAGTGCGAGTCTACGGAAATGTTAGCCGTTCCCCGCGCGGACCTCAGTGCGAGTCTACGGAAATGTTAGCCGTTCCTCGCGCGGACCTCAGTGCGAGTCTACGGAAATGTTAGCCGTTCCCCGCGTGGACCTCAGTGCGAGTCTACGGAAATGTTAGCCGTTCCTCGCGCGGACCTCAGTGCGAGTCTACGGAAATGTTAGCCGTTCCCTGCGCGGACCTCAGTGCGAGTCTACGAAAATGTTAGCAGTTCCTCGCGTGGACCTCAATGCGAGTCCACGGAAATGGTAGCTGTTCCCCGCGCGGATCTCAGTGCGAGTCTACGAAAATGTTAGCCGTTTTTCGCGCGGACCTCAATGCGAGTCCACGAAAATGGTAGCCGTTCCCCGCGCGGACCTCAGTGCGAGTCTACGGAAATGTAAGCCGTTCCCCGCGCGGACCTCAGTGCGAGTCTACGGAAATATTAGCTGTTCCCCGCGCGGACCTCAATGCGAGTCTACAGAAATGTTAGCCGTTTCCCGCGCGGACCTCAATGCGAATCTACGAAAATTTTTGCCGGTCCCGGCGCGGCTATAAGTGCGAGTCTATAGAAATGTTAACCGTTTCCCGCGCCGATCTCAATGCGAGTCTACGGAAATTTTAGCAGTTCCCTGCGCGGCTATGCGAGTCTACGGAAATGTTAGCCGTTAGCCGTAGTTGCAATGCCTTGCAAATTTATAAAAACAACATTTCTTTTATAATCCTTTGATCAGAATGGCTCGTCAGTACAATGAAATGGCTAAAAATAATATACAACTGTGAACACATATAACGTGGATATTTGTTTGTAAATTGAGCCAATACATTAAAAATGTCAAAGACATCCTCCATCCCAAAGCACTAGATGTTTGTTAGTCATATAACATTAGTTTCTATGTTTGTTAGTTTTCTTTTTAGGAATATTAAACCATTAAAATATTTAATACCAATACCAACCTGTTAGTTACCTATCTAGTTAATTGTAATTTTGTTTTCTCTGCCTTCTATTTTATTGTTGTTTTTAGAGGTTTAGGTCTAATTATAATTAAGTCTTTAGTAAAGTTTAAGTTTAGTTTTTGACACCGACCGATTGTCAATTTTAAATCGTAAAATGAAAACCATGCATCGTATAATAACATAAAAAACTGATTTAAACTGGGCTAATTGACCCCTTTCATATGATATGTCACTCGACCTATTGGCACCAGTTTGAAATTTTGAAATTTCTTATTTTGGAACTTTTGGGGGTGAAAATGAAAACATTCTTTTATTTTTTTACTGGCCACCTTATTCAGTTAGTGGATTTTAAATCTGTACCAAATTTCAAGTGGGTAGCTTAAGTAGTTCCTAAAATAATCAGGTGTGACAGACGGACGGACAAAGCGGCACCATATGGGTTCGTTTGACCGGTTCGGTAACGTCACCCTAAAAATGTACTTACTAAGACAGACTGAATATCGCGTGTTCTAATAGGCCTTTTACTAAAATACCTACTTACCTACCTAAATAGTTTCTTTAAATCCTTTCAGAAAATAAGTATCCACTGCATTCTGTGTCCCACTGCCGTCAGCGGTGGGACTGGGACTGCGGTGTCTCCTGCGTGCTGATGCTGCTGTCTCCGGAGCAGAGGGAGTGCTTCCTGGCACGGTTCCAGGATGTCTGCGAGGAGGAGGGCTTCAACCAGTCTACTTGGACTATTGATCTGTGCTATCTATTGAAGAGGTATGAAATGAATCAGTCTGTAAACCAAGCCTTCTTTTTTGTAATTTCTTCTCTCTTCTTTCTTGCTGTGTTTCGGTTTGATGGGTGTGTGTGCGGGTGAAATTACGGGCACACTTAACGACTTCATGCCTCAATTTGATGGACGCAGAGTGTTGTATCATGTGGGGCACGTTCTAAAAAAACGTGATCTTCGATGCAATTCTTTGTGATAAGTAATGGTTAGGTTACCACTTAACACCAGGTGGGCCATGTGCTTGTTCCATCTTCATTCAGGTACCTTCATGTACTAAAATATAAAAAAAAGCTTGGTCGTATTGTAATCTGTAAAGTCAACCGAAAATCCACACTTAGGTAATTTAGGGATGATTCAAAGTGGCGGTTCGACTCATAAAGAGAGTAGTGTAGTATTCGACAGGACACAGATGGAGAGGGTCGTGTTCACTCACCCTGATGAAGACTTTATTAATGAGTCAAAATACTGTCGGTGCCTTTATCGATGTAAATGGTACCTATGTGAAAATTCTCGTTTTTCTATTAAAATCATCATCATCAGCCTATAGCAGTCGACTGCTGGACATAGGCCTCCCTTAATGAGCGCCATTGCGCCCTGTCTTGAGCTCGACCCATCCAGCTTCTACCAGCAGGTTTTCGGAGATCGTCACTCCACCTGGCCGGAGGGAGTCCTACACTTCATATTCCGAGACGTGGTCTCCACTCAAAAAACATGATCTTAGGAGTTAGATTTTTAAAATAATTGATTTGCTCCAAAATTTACGTAGAAAAGTAAATAATATAAAATAATCATTGAATCAGGTAATAAATAAGCTGATTCAATGATGCAACCCTTGCTAGGAAGGAGATTGAGAGAGAGAGAGGTTCACTGTATATCTAAACTATTCAAAATTGTAATTTACTGCTGATTCAATGATGCAACCCTTGCTAGGAAGGAGAGAGAGAGAGAGAGAGGTTCACTGTATATCTAAACTATTCAAAATTGTAATTTACTGCTGATTCAATGATGCAACCCTTGCTAGGAAGGAGAGAGAGAGAGAGAGGTTCACTGTATATCTAAACTATTCAAAATTGTAATTTACTCTGTATCACATCACACTAATATTATAAATGCGAAAGTTTGTGTGTGTGTGAGTATGTTTGTGGTCGCTTCACTCCGTAAAGGCTAAACGGATTTGGATGAAACTTTAAATATACATAGTTTAAAACCTGGATTAACACGTTGGCTAATATTTATCCCGGTATCACGTGAGCGAAGGCGCGGGCGGAAGCGGAAGTGTGACTTACATATGAATAAAAGTAATATCTTTCAGGTTTAATATCCAACACACAATGTATACCACAATGGCCGGAGTTAACGAGGACTATAGGAACAACAGCTATTATCGCAATGTTATTGATATAGTAAGTATTTAAACCTGCTATTTTATAAAATACCATAATAATTGAGTTGTAAGATAGGTAGAAAATATTTTATACTTTTTATACCTAAGTTGTTGTGGCTCATGTTGCGGACCTCACTAATATTAAGATCTAAATGTACCACATGAAACAATAAAGAATATGATTATGATCATGATGAATCCTCCTAATATTAAAGTTTGACTCGAATTTCTACCCACTGATCCTTATTTATCATTCTTAAATATGCCTCACTGATTTTTATCACAATACTAATAATTCTTTTGCGATATTGTTCCTATACCAAAAGTTTCCCAGCTGTTTTTTTCCCATTATTTTAATTGCTTACGCGATAGTGTTCTTAATCTCATTTTTTTGTGGTAATTTTTCGTGATACGTTTATTTTTTATTTTTTTATTGTTGTTAAACCAGCATCTTTCATAATACTTTTAATATTTTTCATACATTTTTTCCCAAGTGTAATTTCATTTTTCATTGGGTACCTATCAGAACACCTAGATAGCAAAAAGACTATTTAGTAGAATTGACTAAGAACCAAAAATACTTGAGAATCAAGAACTCGTTTACCCCAGCGGTTGTCGGTTCTTCGGCAGATATGGTCAGCCCACTGCCACTTCAGCTTGCTAATTCTCTGAGCTATGTCGACAACTTTAGTTCTATGTCGGATAGCCTCGTTGCGGATTCTATGCTTCAGAAAAACTCCTAGCATGGCTCGTTTCATAGCTACTTTAAACTGGTGGTCTAGCCGTACTGTGAGTGTCCACGTTTCGGCTCCGTATGTCATGACGGGTAGGACGCACTGATTAAAAACTGTCGTTTTCAAACATTGCGGTATGGGTGACGAGAAAACTCGACGTAATTTTACAAATGCTGATGATATGGGCTGATTATGATGATGATGATGATGTAGGTTAAAAAGTTTTAAAAAAAATCTTATAATTAGGGTATATGCTTCTGGTAATATTTGCTATTAAAGTCTGAGTAAATACGATTAGGAAATCTTGCCTTGCCTTATATTGCATGAAATAATAATAATTATTGTATTTTGTAATTAGTTTTATTATTTGATCTATTGTAATATAATTTTAATAATTCGCTTTTATCCGTCTTATCTCTAAGAAATATTTGCGCGACTTATAAGTCGATTATAGCGCTCATAATATTAAAACATACATCCAATGTACACACCTATATTCTGTCAAATAAATGATCATTCATTCATTCAAGTATCTAGGCTGTCGCTGCTGAATCCCAAGTGGAAGACTTCTCAAGAGCACCCATGGTTTTGGCATATGGCGCTATCATGGACCACCGTGATGGTTTTCGCCGGTAGAAGTCCGGCGTAATCATTCTATTGCTCCGTAATGGAGTGGTATCCATGAGGATTGTTCCCTCACACCCTAAATACATAGTCTAAGAATAAAATATTGATCCAACTTTAACCTAGTGGTTCAACTTACAGGACCGAGCCAGAGTGCACACCCGGTTTAAACATGCCACCTCGTCAGGCATTGAAGTGCGCGAAGAGTTCCTGAGCATGGACAAGCTGACAGCCCACTTACGCAAGGGACCCGCTATCATGCTGGTCGATGCTGACCTACTGTACTGTGATATCTGCAAGCACAACAAATTGAAAGCTGAGTTTAGGTAGGTTTTTTAACATGGTTTAATTTTACTCATGAAACTAACGTGAATTAACTCATTCATATTGAAAAACGGGAATTTTCAGTGCTAGACGAGACGCGGAAAGAGAGCGTCGCGTTCATTCACACCGATGAAGACTCTTAACGAGTCGAAGCGCCATCGGCTCCTTCACCGATGTAACGGTACGGGAAGCTTCCCGTTTTTCACTATGAATGGTTTAATTTTTTTTAACAAAACTGCGTCTCCATTTGGTTTTGCGTGCGATTAGTGGTTAGTGTGATGAATATGTTGCCACGCAAAAGACATGGGTAACTTAGCTAGACGTGGTTTCGAAAACAACGAGTGTCATACCCAATTAAACATTTACAACAAATTTCGAACAAGTACTAGCAAGACGATCACTTAACACACAGACAATACATAAAGAGTCATATATATACTTGTCTATTATTTTAAAAATTATAAAATGGCAATTACTAAATGATTATTCAAGGTTCACGAAAAAATCATCAATGTTTTGTACCTAACATTACTGCCATAAACTGCCATAAATAATAAATATTAAAACTACCAATATAATTTTGATCCAATATTCATAGTGCAATGGGATATTTTTTGATGTAGATATTTTATTAAAAACGCTAATTGTACATAAAATAAGATAAGATAATATTTATTTGCCTGAACATATATGTACATAATAGGTCTTAATTACTTAATAGTTATGGTTAAAGTATGTTCTACCCTAGAGGCATGCAAATGATCAATATAAGGTAACAATTATTTCTTAATTATCATTAATTATTTAACATACCTAAAACTCAGTAAAAAATTCTAACGTCATGCTCGTAACTGTCAAACTGATGTGTTTAGATCGTGTTTCGGCGGCAGCTACAAAGGGCACTACATCTTACTGGTGGGACACTCTCGCAATAAGGTCGTGTACCGCGACCCCGCGCTCTCGCCGCGACTCTGTGTCGCCTCGCGCGCCAGACTGCACCGAGCCGCCTCCGCCGTCGGAACTGATGATGACTGCATACTTGTGTACAGTGACTTATGACCCTGGGTTTACACTGACTCATGACCCTGGCTGTACGCTGGCTCATTCATGACCCTGGCTGTACACTGGCTCATTCTTGACCCTGGCTATACGCTGGCTCATTCATGACCAAGGCTTTACGCTGGCTCATTCATGACCCTGGTGCGACGCTTTGTTGACTCTTTGTTTGGGCGCGCGCTGACTCGAAATTACTTAGGTATATGTAAGTAACATTAGCAGTTTAAGTACTTATGGCCTTACTTATGAACATCTTTCAAAAGATAAACGATGCTTAGGCTTTTGCCATCTCTTACTGTTGTATAATGACAAACAGTGACAGGACTAACTTTGAGCATTGGTTAACTTTGAGTAGGTAGTGTTCATAAGTAAGGGGGTTAGTTATTAAGGTTAAATAAGAAAGGTTTATTATTTTTTGCTTTCCAGTTTTTCGGCGGTTTAATTTTTGGTTAAAATGTTTTTATTGTAACAACTTTTATAAAAAATCAAACTCATTAAATAATGTCATATTTTTTTTTATCAAAACTAAACTATAAGTAGTTCTCTTTCTTTGATATTTTTTAAAAGGTTTGTTTTTTAATTCAATTGTAAGTGCTTTTCTTTTATTTGAGTTGTTAGTATTTTGTATTTAATTTTATTTTTAATTGGAATGTAATTGTCATCATCATTTCCCTGCCCTTATCCCACTCTAGGTGGGGTCGGCACAACATGTTTTCTTTGGAATGTAATTAATTAATGTAATTGTAATTGGAATGTAATTGTAAATAAAAAAAATCAAATTCAAATATATTTATTGTCAAAAAGGGTTACAATTTTTACAGCGAAATAGAAAACATAGCATGATTACATTGAAGTATCGAAGTGCCATTGAACCCCAAACTAAGCTGAGAGCTTGTGTCTTGGGTTTCAGAGTGCAGTTAACAATAGAAAGGTTAACAAAGGGGCGCGAGTGTTATTATGACAAGTACTGTATAAATGTAAATTGTAATGATACAAGTTAGTCAAAATAAATAAATGAATATGAAATTGTTTCACCACAATGTGATGTGCGGCCTATTTGCTGCTGTAGCACACAATACCTATTATAATAAGTGTTTTTTTTCGAACTTGTAAATTCTTAGTTTTATGTGGTCTTATATGTATTTGTATGCTATTTTGTAGCAAATAAAGTGATGTCTATGTCTATGCTCATATTAATATTTTTCAATAACTACCTACTTTAAGTTTATAAGATTATGTTTTTTATAACGCTGTTTGATTACCAATAAATAAAAAATAAAATAAAGTTCTGAAAATTCTTTTGGTTTTTTCTAAACCATCGGCCGCGGACATAGCGCGGATATCGTAATAACCAAGTGCGCGCTTTGACAAAAATATCTGCCTTATGTATTGTCCAAAAAAGGGGTTGTGTCTTGTGTAACACCACAGCTATAAAAAAAGTCACGTCTATTTCCCAGAGGGGAAGGCAGAGACCACAGATCTCCACGTGCTACGATCCTGGCATACCTCTTTTGCTTCATTCACTCTCATCATATTCTTCATAGATGCTCGTCCGTTTAGGGTACTGGCCTTATTCCAGCACGTCTCCGATTTGATCGCAGAACGTACGTCGAGATCTTCCCCTTCCAACTGTCCCATTCACACTCGCCTCCTTCCTTTCTACATGTCCAACCACTTCAGCATACGTTTTTAAACTATATCTCAATTCACTCGACGTCTCTCTTATCATATGTCACTATTTCGCACTCTATCTCTCAAAGTCACACCACACATGGGTACTTCTCAGAGCTCTCATTTCTACAGCATTTATTCTACTGTGTTTATTCTGCCATACCCAGCTTTCACTACCATACATCAAAGTCGGCAACATTAGAGTGCTAAGCAGCAGCAGCATCATCATCATCATCATCATCAGCCTATAGCAGTACACTGCTGGACATAGGACTCCCCTAATAGCTCCCCTCAGCTCGACGCATACAGCTTCTACCAGCAGCCGATATCAGATTGTCATTCCACTGGCCAAACACAGGCGCAGACGGCGTCTCACTGCCACTATAATGCCTAAGTAAAATGAAATATATCTAAACACGTAACCAACGTAACTAAGAGGTACCTACCCAATAAATGCGAAACTGAATACCAACCTAGTTTCTTTGTATGAAAGCCTCTTTTAATATTATTTTTGTTAGGCGATATCAACCTACTCTACTGAAATTTTATACAGTCTAGGTAGGTACTTCTTTATTTTTTCAATCATTTATTGCGTACATGTTGTTTACAGAGGTCTTAAATTCTATGTATAGTTTCAACATGAACCCTGTTAGGGCATAGCAAAATTTAGGCATCTTGCTAGGTGTCATAATATAATAAAAATTTAGGCATCTTGCTTAAAAATTTCTTACAAACTAAAATACATTAAAACTAAAATTGCACAAAAAAAATCAAATAAGTAGGTAAAGTCCTAGTGACTTCTTAACATAATCTCAAATGTTAAAGTCATTATGCATATCTAGTTAGTAATGTTTGTATTATTACACCTACTTTTATAGGTATTGCTTTCAAAATAACTTAAAATATTTTATATAATTTTATTCATAAACAATTTTACAATCTTATTTGATTATTGGCTAAAAACAAACAAACAATTATTTTGAAGGCTATTTATGTAATAAGTATTGTATTTTACCTATAGATAATTCTTTTATTCTTTATTGTACACGAAAACAAAATACATGAATAATTTACTTAAATGATATGTACAAAGGCGAGCTTAACCCTGAAAGAGGTTTCTTACAGCAAACCTTTGGGTATTGGGAGAAGATAAAAAGAGAAAGATAAATACATGTGTACGTTGTGTGTATGTGTGTGTTAAGAATGGATATTTTTATAGTATTATAGTGTTTATCTACTTAGGTATAGGTTTAAGTTAATTGTACCTTATTTTTGTTGTTACAATTACAATTTGCTTAGTTTAAGTCTTACTACATCCTTTAAACAGGGTGCATAGAACTGTACACTGTCATAGTTAGGTACTGAGTCATAAGTTGCTATAAATAAACTGTATAGGTTCATACTGAAGCACATAAACTTAAACTGAACTTACCTGACCTACATCACTTAGTGTAATTAAGGCAATTGATGTATGTAGGTAGATATTTACTTTGTAAACTAAACCATTTCAGTCAATAGGTAGGTCTATAAAATACACTTGAAACATTTCAGTCAATAGGTTAGGTACATAAAAATACACTTGAAACTCAAAGTCAGGGTTAGCCATAAAGAACAATAAGTCATTTAATACTCCAAGCTTATAAACAACTACTAATAAACTATTAATTAATAGGTGACATGGTATTTTAATGAACTGGGTAGGTTAGGTTACGTATCTGTTAGTCTAAAATGCCTAGAGTTAATCAATCATTATTTGCTATATTAATATTTTTTTGATTATTTATTTGCTAGTTACAGACACAAATAACCTACCTACCTATCCTTGGTAGATAGGAACTGCAAAAGCATTTATGAAGATGTTAAATTACCTATTGATCTTTTATCCATAAATAATACGTAGGTACACATTACCAGCACATGCGCAGCACATCACAATTTTATCAGACAATCGAGTTATTAATAACAAAGTATTCGTGAAGACGAGATTTTAAGGATATTAATTCCAAAAAAATCTCTGCTTCAGCTATCTACGCCATTATCTCTACGTGTCGGCGTTGTCTATAGGTCTACTATAACCTTGATATTGATCAAGAAGTTGACTGCTTTAATATGTAACCTGCTTCAAAATAAGAAGTTTATTCTAAGTTCAAAAAAAGACGTGTGGCACTCGGGGACTGCCGCGGTAAAGCTATTGCATAGCATTTTGTATCAACTTATGCAATTATAATTATTTATTTATTTTATTTATGCAGTATTTCTTTTTCTTTGATATTAATTCAAGTTACACTTTTTGAGCGTGGTGATCGTCTCGATTCGTGCGGGCTTCGTAGAGTCGTACAATACGTCTAGTTGCAATTACACAAACACCGTGTCGAAGACTGCCGAAAAGAAACGACGTTAGACAATGCACGGCCTTCAAGCCACACCTCCGTGCCCGTCGGAGTGGGGAGCGTGAGGTTTTTTTTCGTTACGGAATTTCTGGATTCGGTCCCCGCGCTCAAGGCCCTCGATAGAAGCTATGCAATAGCTTAAAAATTAATTTCTTTGATTTTGGGTGGTATCTCGTAATCTGAATCTGAATCTGTGGTATTTTTTCTTTAATTTTTAAATGGAACTTAACGAAAACTACCTACCTATACTGAACGAAAATATAATTTTCTAAATCGGCTCATAAATTAGTGAGTTAGGTAACTGGTAAATAAAAATGCAACCGAATGGTTCCATGAAATCTGTATATTAATATCTTTATCGTCGGTTTTTATTAAAATTATTCTATGATAATAGAATATTGTCTATGGTAGGGAATTCCCCTGAACGACTAAACTAGTTGATAGGGTACCCTATGATGTAGTTGATTGTGAAATTTCCTGTTGCAATATTTAATAATCATCCAATATAAAATCTATAGCAGGTAGAGAGATTGAAGAGTATTGAAGCTCATTTTGAACCACCCCGTCGCAAAATGAGCTTCAATACTTCAATGCTTCAATACGATCGATGCTACGAACAATTATTTGTCGCGTTTCATAGCATCGTAGAGTCCTTTTCACGAAAGAAATCTCGCAGACGAAGTAGCGAATAGCAAAATCAACACGTCTTCCACTAAAATATGATGCAAAATAATCTGTTCTGACTATAATTTCTTTAAGAGTATTCGTTTTTTTTACGTAGGTAGGTAGGCTTTAGTTCCGCTGATAGCCGCGGGACTTCTTTTGTGAAAAGGACGGACCTATTTTGATTTATTTTTTTTGTTTGAAAGGTTTATTCATCGAAAAGGTTAGCTATGATTCCGTTTGCAGATCATCAGCTCTTTCTTTGTTGATAAAGTAATCTGAGCAATATCTAGAGGTCCGATCGATCCGTAATTCGGTATTTTGTCACATCAATGATATTGCACGAACATGGTAACCTTGACTTGATGCTGCAGCATCACCTGGAATCTGCAGGTTAAGTACCGAACTTCTTACAAACATACAGCAGAGGTATCGTGTTTAGGCTGATTTAAATGGTCTCGATGAATAAGTTTTAGATAGATGGTGATCAGTATCTGATGATGAAGTAGGAAAGCTTTTATGTTGGGAGTTTTATAAATGATAAATTTTAACTTGTTTTCTATTTTAAAGTGACGTGTATTGGTGTTGCCATTATTACCAACATTCTTGAAAACCAAACTTAGTTCTCTAAGGATTGTTGTCTATGTTCGGGGATTTTTATAGATAGCGTTTTCTCTATTTACTAGTGATTGATTGTTGATTAATTTAATTATTTTATCATAGCCTATCGCTATTTGACCCTTGTTTGTTAGAAACGTTTATTTAGTTAGATAACTCTCATATTCATGATCAGGGGGTTCTCATTCTCAGATTCATGTCACATAGACATATTATGTATAATATCGCGAAAACTGTCAAATTTCCATACAGTTTTGACAGTTCTCGCGTAATAATCTAATGTTACATTATTCTCTATTCCGGATTTGGGCCCTGTTGCATAACTTTAAGTTCCTAGTATACCTACTTTATACTGACAAAGTTTCAACAAAGGATTTACTTATGTGCTTACATTGTGATATGTAAACATTTGTTATAAATGTTTTGATGAAAAATCGGCGTGACTAAGAGTACGTTTTGTTCCTATCTATGGTAGTATTAATAAATTAAAATTATTTTTAAATATGCAGTTGACACTGCCCACAAGCTCAAGCTCTGCCAAACTATAGAATAAGCTCAGAACTAAGATTTCATAGAGCGTGCAGCAACTCAAGGAAGAGCTCGTGGCGTGGCTTACTTTGGTGCTCTTAACAGATAACCTTGGTTAAGCAACACTACGCCTCGTCACTACTTGGGTGGGTGACAGCTTAGTGGCAGTTAGATTTGAGCACTTCCGTGCGGCGGAAGGCACGTTACGATGGTCCCGGCTTTTACAGTCGTTAAGCCATGTCGGGGCCTTCAGCCTAAAAACTCCGCCACCAGAGTTGGCCACTAACGCATACGAAGAAGAAGAAGGTTAATAAAGCTTGAGCAAAAGGGCAGTGTCAAAAATCGCTCTTCTGAGGAGATAAGCATTTGTCTCGGTCTCATAGGACTCGAGAAATGTGCAACCGCTGTAAATCTTAATAAGACCTGTGTTTATAGGAACAGATTTTTTGACTGTTTACAAAAGTAGTTTAAATCCTCTGTGTGCTACAATGCGCCTGTCATGATTATTACGGCAAATCTTCTCAAATAGGGAAAAGTCCTCTTCCTTCTACAGCCCATTTTGAAGAAGAAGCATAGACCCGAACTCTTGAACAGAAATAATCTAGGTAGGTACTATAGTATCGGTCTCTATGCTCTTTTCTCTTACGAACGAGAACTATTTCCAATGTAAGTAGGTAAGCCACAAAAAAGTTTTAAAATGGAACGATGAGTCTTGTTAACATGAATGTCAGCGCAGCACTTTGCCTAAAATTCAGCAGAATCACAGAATAGGGAGGGCAGAAGCAAAATTGGCAGAGGTAAGAGAGTGGAGCAGAAGTACGTGTTTGGTTGTAATAAAGGTAACTAACTCTCCTGTAAATTAAAAGTTTTGAACCAAGGTTTTAAAACTCAAGTCTTAAACCAAACTAAACGATTAAAAAATGAAAATTGACTTTCCTCGGACATAGCAACACTTCCTAGTCGGGGATTTACCTAGACCCACCACATCTGGCAACCCTGATTTCCATTTTCTGTCTAAAGGTATAGCATTGATTGAATGAAAATGTTGCCAAGCTCCAAGCGTACATATAAAGAGCGAACCGACCACTATAATTTTTACTTTGTGTTAAAAATCCTACCCAGTGATTTAGTTTAGGCTTCATATTAAGTTTATCAAGTACCTACCTAATCTCTAAAGTTAGTAGTGAACTCGTCTTTACCTACTTACGTAGATTTAAATTAGTATAACGTGGTATAACTAAGTAGGTTAAACCAATTTAAATCTAGGTGTATTATTAAACATCGATTTTTATCTAACTCTGGCAAGTTTGTAAGAATGTACCAAGGTACAAACTACTTAATTTCCGTAGATAGGTACCTAACGAAGTCTAATCTAGGTTTAAGTACAGGTCCTTGAAAGAAACGTCATAAGGCAAGTAAGTACCTACTTATTAAGATGCTGCATAAGTATCTACCAAAAGTTTTCACGACCAACGATTACCTACTACTTCGATCCATCGACTCCAAATTCTAGTCCGGCGTTGCGCGTCGTCCAAAAATATCTCTTGAAAGAGGTCATCCTCAATTTCAATATCACCTAAATTACAATATTTGTCATTACATAAACAAAACCTAACCTTGCTCAGGGCCATTTTGACCCTGAATTTTCTAATCTTTACACTCCTACTAGCTTCACGTGCCCACTAGAGATCGATGGTCGATCTAATTAAGCAGGTTACTTTAGGATGTTTTCATATACCTATTGTTTTAATATAAAGAAAAGACTAAATATTCAGTACAAATTCCGCTATAATCTTCTCTGACAAATATCACAAAAACCCAACAGAAATTCGTGAAGAGAAACTACCATGTCCAAGAAGACAGTGCTGAACGAGACCTACCATGGAATACTGGAGGCTATGTCAATACCTGCGGATTTTCACGAGCGAGACGGCAAGAAGTTTGCCAGCTACGGCTCAGCAGTGCCTATACACTGCTGCACTGCTCAACAGGTAAAGAACCTTTCAAAAGCCTTTGTTGCTTGTCACCGTAAAAACCTTAATAAATTCTTACACGCTACATATTTCTAATAGAACCAAATAACTTTACTATTTATTAGTTATTAATTATAGGTAGTTAAGTATCCTTTACAGCTGAAGCGTGTTTATTATTGTGTTAATTTTTTATTGTAATAAAATGCGTCGAGCTGAGGATTATCAGGGGAGGCCTAAGTCCAGCTGTGGACTACTAAATACTGATGATGATGATGATGTGTTTTAAATTCATATTGCAAAGACTTTAGTCAGTTTTACAGAATAATGGTGGCTTATTTCGGTGTTCATAGGGGATCATCTTGGTTAGACAACAGCACCTGGATCATTACTCTGATGGGTGTCCATTTTAGTGGCATGTATGTCTGATCTTACGTACTTTGGAAGGCACGACGATAAGACGTTGTTGCTAAACCATGTCGGAGGCCTCCAGGCAGCCTTAGAACTCCGACAACACAGTCACCACTAGCGAGGCCACTCATAGGTACGAAGAAAAAACAGAATAATTGTTTGCACTCCAGCCAGGTGGAGCGACGATTTGCGAAAGGCTGCTGGTAGAAGCTGGATGCGTCGAGCTGAATACAGGGCGCAATGGCGCTCATTAGGGGAGGCCTATATCCAGCAGTGTACTGCTATAGGCTGATGATGATGATGAACCTCATCATCATCATCAACGTCTCAGCCGGCTGTACATTCCGCCAACGAGCTCGTGAAATTAATCATGTTCATTGTACTATTTAGGTGGCAGAACGATCGCAGAGCACGCACCACTACACTGGCATCTTCACGGAGGAGACCCTGATGCCGCTGGGAGAAGTGGCTTACGTCAGGATCGACGAAAACACTGCTGAGAAGGTACCTCCAGCTTCATAGCGATAGGAGTGCCGTTGCAATACCTGCCCTTCCAATGAACAACTCGGAGAAGGTACCTCTAGCTTCATAGCGAATAGGAGTGCCATTGAAATACCTGCCCTTCCAATGAACTACTCTAAGAATATAACTCTAGCTTCATAGCGAATAGGAGTGCCATTGCAATACCTGCCCTTCCAATGAACTACTCTAAGAATATAACTCTAGCTTCATAGCGAATAGGAGTGCCATTGAAATACCTGCCCTTCCAATGAACTACTCTAAGAATATAACTCTAGCTTCATAGCGAATAGGAGTGCCATTGCTATACCTGCCCTTCCAATGAACTACTCTGAGAAGGTACCTCTAGATTCATAGCGAATAGGAGTGCCATTGAAATACCTGCCCTTCCAATGAACTACTCTAAGAAGATAACTCTAGCTTCATAGCGAATAGGAGTGCCATTGCAATACCTGCCCTTCCAATGAACTACTCTAAGAATATAACTCTAGCTTCATAGCGAATAGGAGTGCCATTGCAATACCTGCCCTTCCAATGAACTACTCTAAGAATATAACTCTAGCTTCATAGCGAATAGGAGTGCCATTGCAATACCTGCCCTTCCCATGAACTACTCTGAGAAGGTACCTCTAGATTCATAGCGAATAGGAGTGCCATTGAAATACCTGCCCTTTCAATGAACTACTCTAAGAAGATAATTCTAGCTTCATAGCGAATAGGAGTGCCATTGAAATACCTGCCCTTCCAATGAACTACTCGGAGAAGGTACCTCTAGCTTCATAGCGAATAGGAGTGCCATTGCAATGAACTACTCTGAGAAGATACCTCTAGCTTCATAGCGAATAGGAGTGCCATTGAAATACCTGCCCTTCCAATGAACTACTCTAAGAAGATAACTCTAGCTTCATAGCGAATAGGAGTGCCATTGCAATACCTGCCCTTCCAATGAACTACTCTAAGAAGATAACTCTAGCTTCATAGCGAATAGGAGTGCCATTGCAATACCTGCCCTTCCAATGAACTACTCTAAGAAGATAACTCTAGCTTCATAGCGAATAGGAGTGCCATTGCAATACCTGCCCTTCCAATGAACTACTCTAAGAAGATAACTCTAGCTTCATAGCGAATAGGAGTGCCATTGCAATACCTGCCCTTCCAATGAACTACTCTAAGAATATAACTCTAGCTTCATAGCGAATAGGAGTGCCATTGCAATACCTGCCCTTCCAATGAACTACTCTAAGAATATAACTCTAGCTTCATAGCGAATAGGAGTGCCATTGAAATACCTGCCCTTCCAATGAACTACTCTAAGAATATAACTCTAGCTTCATAGCGAATAGGAGTGCCATTGCCATACCTGCCCTTCCAATGAACTACTCTGAGAAGGTACCTCTAGATTCATAGCGAATAGGAGTGCCATTGAAATACCTGCCCTTCCAATGAACTACTCTAAGAAGATAACTCTAGCTTCATAGCGAATAGGAGTGCCATTGCAATACCTGCCCTTCCAATGAACTACTCTAAGAATATAACTCTAGCTTCATAGCGAATAGGAGTGCCATTGCAATACCTGCCCTTCCAATGAACTACTCTAAGAATATAACTCTAGCTTCATAGCGAATAGGAGTGCCATTGCAATACCTGCCCTTCCCATGAACTACTCTGAGAAGGTACCTCTAGATTCATAGCGAATAGGAGTGCCATTGAAATACCTGCCCTTCCAATGAACTACTCTAAGAAGATAATTCTAGCTTCATAGCGAATAGGAGTGCCATTGAAATACCTGCCCTTCCAATGAACTACTCGGAGAAGGTACCTCTAGCTTCATAGCGAATAGGAGTGCCATTGCAATGAACTACTCTGAGAAGATACCTCTAGCTTCATAGCGAATAGGAGTGCCATTGAAATACCTGCCCTTCCAATGAACTACTCTAAGAAGATAATTCTAGCTTCATAGCGAATAGGAGTGCCATTGAAATACCTGCCCTTCCAATGAACTACTCGGAGAAGGTACCTCTAGCTTCATAGCGAATAGGAGTGCCATTGCAATACCTGCCCTTCCAATGAACTACTCTGAGAAGATACCTCTAGCTTCATAGCGAATAGGAGTGCCATTGAAATACCTGCCCTTCCAATGAACTACTCTAAGAAGATAACTCTAGCTTCATAGCGAATAGGAGTGCCATTGAAATACCTGCCCTTCCAATGAACTACTCTAAGAATATAACTCTAGCTTCATAGCGAATAGGAGTGCCATTGCAATACCTGCCCTTCCAATGAACTACTCTAAGAATATAACTCTAGCTTCATAGCGAATAGGAGTGCCATTGCAATACCTGCCCTTCCAATGAACTACTCTAAGAATATAACTCTAGCTTCATAGCGAATAGGAGTGCCATTGCAATACCTGCCCTTCCCATGAACTACTCTGAGAAGGTACCTCTAGATTCATAGCGAATAGGAGTGCCATTGAAATACCTGCCCTTCCAATGAACTACTCTAAGAAGATAATTCTAGCTTCATAGCGAATAGGAGTGCCATTGAAATACCTGCCCTTCCAATGAACTACTCGGAGAAGGTACCTCTAGCTTCATAGCGAATAGGAGTGCCATTGCAATGAACTACTCTGAGAAGATACCTCTAGCTTCATAGCGAATAGGAGTGCCATTGAAATACCTGCCCTTCCAATGAACTACTCGGAGATAGTACCTCTAGATTCATAGCGAATAGGAGTACCATTGCAATACCTGCCCTTCCAATGAACTACAAGGGTTTTTTGAACACCGATCAATTCTTTACCGTTACCTTCTTACCTAGAGCTTCTAATCAGCGTGCCACGGGTAGATTTAAGCTACCGGCCGCGGCTTCACCCGCGCTTAATCCAGGTTACAAACTATATATTCTATATATTCCAAGTGTCATGAAAAGCCGTTCAGCCGTTCAAGCGTGAACGAGCTACAAACATCCACAGAAACTTTCACGTTTATAATATTACTAGTTTCCGTCCGCGGCTTCGCTCGCGTGGTACCTACCACCTTGCTGGTATCTATAAGACTTGCTCCTTCTTTGGAATCTTTTAAGAAACGTGTCAAAGATTTTTACCTTCATCAATTCACATCAACTGCTTAGCTAAATAGTATTTTATTGATAGTTTTGGCTTTGAAATTATAATTGTACTTGGTCTATTATACAGGCTATTTTCTAAATTTTGTTTAATAGTACAGGTATAATTTAGTTGTTTTTTAATATGTAGTATATAAAATATAGGTAGGTGATTGGTTTTTGTATTATAAGCACCACCGCTCAATACTTTTAATTATATTCTTTCCATTTACCGCCACCTACATTACTATTTCATTTCTCTGTTTTTGTAAATTTTTGGTTTTTAATTGGTGTTGTGTGCAATAAAGAGTTCAAAGTTCATCCAAATCAGTTCTGTAGCTTTTGCGTGAAAGAGTAACAAACATTCATCCATACATCCATACTCACAAACTTTCGCATTTATAATATTGGTAGGATAGTAGGATATTAAATAGAATAGTAGGATGGAATTAACACAAAGCCTCTTGTGCCTGTAATTTCACCGGCACCCACACCCTTTAAACGGAAACACAGCACAGCTGCTTCACGGCAGAAATAGGCGTGGTGGCAATACTCCCTGGACGAGTCCTCCACAAAGAACTCTACCTACTACTACAATTTTAGTTTTAGTGCAAATATTAGAATATTATTTAGCGGTGTGTGTGTGTGTGTGTGGTTAATGTTGTTTTTTTATGTTACTTGAAGACGGAACAAGCACATGGCTGGCCCACCTGATGTTAAGTGGCAACCATTACCTATCATAAATCGTAGATCATATTTTTTTGGAAGGTGCTCTACGATGCAACGTCCTGCGTCCATCAACTTGAGGCATAAAGATGATAAGCCTCTTGTGCTCTTGTGTTGTTCATCATCATCATCATCATCAGCCTATAGCAGTCCACTGCTGGACATAGGCCTCTCCTAATGAGCGCCATTGCGCCCTGTTCTTGTGTTGTTATGTTAACTGATGTTTAAAAACACCGTTTTCCAGGTGTCAGTAAGCAGCACGAGCATGCTCATCCTGTCCTCCGACGGGCAGCTCGCGCAGTGGCGCTGCGCCCCTACCTTCCACTCCTCGAACCAGTTCCTCGCGGGAGCGCCCATCGTCAACGCTGACGGAGAGCTGCTGTCTCTCGTCACCGCCAAGCATGGTGATCGGTACGCCATCTCCAATATACTGGTAAGATCTGGTGGTGATCATAGATCCTGCTATACAAGACAAAACCAATATGAAACTTAGCTATGTAGATAAGATATTTTTCTCAAAAATGCTTGGAAATTAGAGCATTATTTTGACAACCTTCTTCGAGATAAATCGAAATTGCTGTACCGGCCCAATACATGCGAGCAGCGGCCGGCAAAACTTGTATGAAAAAAATGCATATCTGTCGTGTTATTTAAAAATGGAACGATCTTTTACTCCGAAACATGGCAACCAAGGAGGTAACTATAATAATAATAATAAATAAATAATGCAGGACGAAATCACACAGCATCATGTAGCCCCAAACTAAGCAGAGCTTGTATTATGGGAACCACATGATTGATATATTACACATATATATTTTTTTTTTGTAAATACATACATATCATACATAGAAACACCCAGACCCGAGACAAATATCTACAGAACATGCAAACATTTGTCCCGCAGCGGGAATCGAACCCGCAACCTTCTGCGTCACAGGCGGACCTTCGCCCACTGCGCCACAGAGGCCGTCAAACTAATCAAAGGGTTTATTTAAATTTCGAACTGGCTTGCAAATAGAATCTCATGATTTAAAAATGTACAAGTTCTACCTAGGAACTATTTTGTTTTAATTTCCGCGCATTATTTGAGAAAAGTACTATACAAACCTTGGCCACAACTAGACATCGACGGACTCAGGTATGTGTGCCCAAAATTTACACGTTCGTCCATCATTGCCTCTTTTGACGGCATCTGCAGTAATGTACTATTATATCTCACCCAAGTTATACGACTAAAAGCATGTATAGTGTAAATTTAAAATTAGGAACCTAGATTTAAAAAAAATGCACACTAAAACATTGGGTAAAATACGATCCTTACTCAGCATACGTGGCATTAGAGATAAAGCTCAGATACCTTGTTGGATTCTGGTATGTGAGTAGGTGTAAGGGGTTCCAACCTCCATTTTCGGAACTCGAACCAACCTCTCCGGCCCCTGCTAACTAACAAACGGGGCTCTGGCAGTCGAATGATTGCGGCATAGCGCCGTCTTACACCGGCAGAGCTATATGCCCTGGCTGCCGACGGGCAGCAGCATCAGCGGTGCGTGAAGCTGTGCCCTGCGATCCCCAACCCGCATGCTAAGCGTGGGGGAAGGTCCAGCAGTGGACTGATATAGGCTGTTGTTGTTGTGAGTAGGTGCCATCGTTCTCGTAAATCTGGTCTACACAATGGAAATACCGTGAGGTCAGAACTGAGTAGGTAAATGTTGCCTTTTTTACCAGACTGCAAAAACGAAAGAGGAACATTCCATTCAAAAGTAGTTTCGTTGTTGCACGGCGCTCTTGGCATTAGTTGCAGATATCAATAACAATACCAGCCTGTTTAGTCCACTGCTCCCCTATACGAAGGGTGACATGCCCATAATTCCCACGCTGGGCTTGATTGGGGATTTCAGGGTACCGCTTTTCGCACCACCAACGCTGCTGCCCGTCGGCGGCCAGGGGATTTAACTGTGCTGGTATTAGGCTGCGCTATGCAGCAGTCAACCAGCCGCCAGAGCCCCGTTTGTTAAACAGTAGGCTGCACCCCGGGCAAGTGAGGTAGGCTTGGGTTCCAAAGTAGAGGTGAGAACCCCGTACATCCCAAAACAATATTAAACTAATACGTAGATGAAGATCATAGTAGATAGATGCCAATGCCCTAAATGAGGCCATCCCAGGAGGTGGCGTGACGAAGCGTGGGCCTCAAGGATAGAGTTTGGAACCCATAAGACCCATGAAATTAATATTGGGCGGATAAAGAGACTGCTGCCCTTATCATGATAAAGGGAGCCGAAATATAGATATTTATTCATACAATTATAACACAGCATTACAGTACCATGGCGCAGTATATATGTACAATACAAAAAAGAACAAACCTCAAACAAAATGAACATAAAACATGCATAAAAATTATGAAAGCAAATATAACAAATTGTACTATTCCTTACACTATCAATCATCTCACAAAACTTCAGACATACTTCGCACACTTCAGTCCATATGTCAGCAAACAGATCACACAATGGTGCTGATGCTAGAAGCGCATTTAATAATTTTTGGGCTTGAACGAGAGGATGACACTCACAGTACGGCTACTACACCATATAGTTTACAGTCGCTCAGCGAGCTTATGGAACGAGCTATGCTCGGAGTTTCTCTGAAGGATAGAATCCGTAACAAGTTATCCGACATAGAACTAATGTTGTTGACATAGCTCAAAGAATTAGCAAGCTGAAGAGGGCTGGCGATATCGTCGAGCTGTGGACATGGAGCAATGGCGCTCATTAGGGGAGGACTATGTCCAGCAGTGGACTGCTATAGGCTGATGATAATGATTGCCTTAGGGGGTTTGGCAAAAATCACAAAATGGGGCGTAAATCTTAAACTTTACCACGTATCATTGAGCATTTTTTAAACCCCCCTGGGTGCTAGAAAAAACATCACGTGATTAATGGACGGCCCCTTCTTTGGAACGACATCTACGGGGGTAATGAAGAGAGTTATTCTTACCATATATTTTTATTTCCCAGGGTATAGGCGGGTACTTCGAGACCACAAAAACTTGGAAGGTAATCAGCTCTCCCGGATTGGTGTACGGCGACCGTACCTTCCCTTCTCGCGAAGCTCTTCGCGAGTACGTGGCCTTTCTCCCCCCTAAGGGCTCCCCGGAGGCCTCCGGCTTCAGTCCGGTGATACATTTGGCCTCTTCCCCTAGGATCTGTCTGGTGGCGGCATCGGGGAGACAAGCAGCACATATTATATTGACTGATGTGATAGTGAAAGATATTGATTATTTGTAAAAATATTCTAGACAACTTTTGTGGCGCAGTGGGCGAAGGTCCACCTGAGACGCAGAAGGTTGATTCCCTTCCCTTGCGGGTTTGATTCCCGCCACGGGACAAATGTTTGCATTATTTGCAGATATTTGTCTCAGGTCTGGGTGTTTCTATTTATAATGTGTATGTATTTACAAAAAAATAAATATTTTAAGTAATATATCAGTCATGTGGTTCCCATAATACAAGCTCTGCTTTGGGGCTACATGATGCTGTGTGATGGTGACCAGCATTATATCCACAGATAGTACGATTCTGAATGTAGGTTAGTAGTTAGTAGAGCTTTAAGGAATTTCAAGAAATGAATTCTTTTCTTAGGGATGATTCTCATTATACCGGGGCGTGCCGTGTGCGTGGCCCGGATTTGACATTTTGTATGAATCAGTAGGGGACGGGGCGGGTCCGAGCAACAACCGTGGTGTAGACGAGCGTCGTTCGGGCCCGGACGGGGCACGGATCATGCACTGCATACTTAGATAAAAAAATACAAATACAAACAAATTGTGATACAAAGGATATCGCGCGCCGTACTATGCATTGTGAAAAAAGTGGCATATCTTGCTAGCTATCATTTGTCAAAACCACATCATACAAACATCGTCTCTTTATTAAAGATGATAAGACAGAAAATCTAAGTAAGCCGACTAAATGAAAACTGCTGCTCCGATAACCACGTCGTACAAATATCGCCTCTATAAAAAAGCAGATAAGACAGAAAATCTTAGCATGAAAACTGTTGCTCCGATGCGTTTTGGCGGAGTTATAGACAAGCCGTTTTCGGACGGATAGTGCAAAATACTTTGTATAGTTGATCGAAGACTGTAGTATATAGTATATTGTAGTTTCATACAAAATGTATGTAACGTTTCAAATCCGTGCCACGTACACGGCACGCTCGGGGCACGGCTCGGTGTAATGAGAATCATCCATCACGTGACCGTGACACAACAATATCTATCTATCTATCTATGCTCTAAAGATGACATGAACTTTTGAATCATGGTTGTGATGTGAACATGATTATCTGCCTTCTGGGTGCTCAGTGCGAGTTTTTTTACCAGCTCGATCGCGTTTGCGTCTACGGAAATTTGTATGGAAAGGAGTCAGTGCCACGCGTTTTTCACTAGATGGCGCTACCTAGATTCCATATATATTTGCGTAAACGCAAACGCGATCGAGCTGTTAAAGAACTCGCACTAGGCACCCTGTTCCTCCCGTGATCATGGCGCATGCAATTGTGTCGAAATATCAGGAAACAATAAAACTCACAAATCATGTTAAATCTCCCGTTGATATTAAATATTAATATTTATGTGTAACGATGACGTTTGAATTCGGTTGGGTTCGGTGAATACAGACTAGTAAAGAACTTTCTATAATTTTTACATCACAATTTCTTTATAATATTAGTCTATTGAAAATATAACATGGAGAAAAGATATAGAATAAAAATGTATATTTAGATTAATTAATAAACAAAACAGTGATTCTTTATGTATATTTTGTAAATGTTTTGAATATTTAATGTAATCTCAGAATGATATTTAACTTTATTTTTATTTAATGAAATAAATACCAGTTAAAAAATTAAATTTTTCATGTAATCTCACAATGATATTTAACTTTATTTATATTTTTATTTAATGAAATAAATACCAGTAAAAATAAGTATAAACTTTTATTGTTTGATCACCTGTATACCCCCATTTATAAAATTGTTATGTTAGCATGAAATCTTACAATTATTACAACTTAAATAAACTAAATAGATAACCATAGATTACTTTAATTTACATACTAAATCCACAGCCTAAATTTTGCAAGGTACGATAACAATATTTTCAAGGTTCAATATTATTGTAGTTTATACAAATTATTTAAGACTAAATAAATCTAAGACATAATTGTAAATTGACTCGCACATAAAAATACATTATATTTGTAATTAGCCTATGCTGTCTCCAATACACCTTCAGAACCCAAGACCACCACACCTGCCCGTGGTTAACAAACAAATGGGGCTCTGGCGGCGGCTGATTGCGGCATAGCGCAGCCTAACACCGGCACAGCTCAATCCCCTGACCGCCGACGGGCAGCAGCGTCGGCGGTGCGATTCCCAACGCGCATGCCCAGCGTAGGGATTATGGGCATATCCTCTTTATTAGAGAGGCCTATGTCCAGCAGTGGACTGATATAGGCTAGTGTTCAATTGCTGGTCAAAGGTCTGAATTAACGAGGTAATTATATATTTTTACTGGGTTCGGGGTTTTCAGTCTTTATAACGCAACATCATTACAGTCTGACTTTTTGACACTTACACTTGGCTTAGATAATCCTTAGTAACAGAGGGGTACACAAATGGAATCATTTGCCAGAAGTGGTTACTGCTTCCTCTATAAACGCAATTAAGATAGCTGGATAAGCTAGATAACTGGTACAAACTAATAAACTAAATAAATGAAAACAGTGTAGAATCAGTGCTCAAAAGTTACACAAATCAGAATATTAGACACAGCGAAAGCTGCTGGTCTATCACAGCATAGTATACAACAAAGTCGTTTCCCACTGTCTGTCTCTATGTATGCTTAGATCTTTAAAACTACGCAATGAATTTGATGCGGTTTTTTTTAAATAAATAGAGTGATTCAAGAGGAAGGTCTATATGTATAATTTGCACCCGTGCGAAGTCGGGGCGGGTCGCTTGTAAATAATAAATAAATAATACACAGGGCCTACCATGAGTTGCACAATACGAAAACTTTTATAGTATACTATATCGAGCTCAATTTTAATGTACGTTTTTTAGAAATTACGCAACTGGTTTAAGTAAAAATTGATCGAACAACGTAGGTATAATGTAATCTTCTTGCAGATTGCAACTGCATCACTCAATACGTTGAGGTAACGAAAAAAGGTATTTCACAAATTGAGCTCGATATAGTATACTATGAAAGTTTTCGTATTGTGCAACTCATGGTAGGCCTTCTGAGGTAGTCGTGTATCCTTTCACCTCTCAGCCTTAGATTAAGTTCACAATATCGTTTTTGCTTGCATTGGAATGCACTTTCTTAGAATAGTAATGCTGATGCAGCCGACTGTGTCGCGCGGCTGCATCCGTAGCGAATGTACTTAGTTCATCAAATCGATGTACACCCAATCGATAAAAACCCTTATTGACGTTCCCAAATTAAGAGTAGGCACCTTGAGAAAGCTTAAAAGGGGGTAGGGTGTAGGCAAGCCAAGCAGAGTTTCTTTTCTTGTTGTTTGGTCGCGTTACGAATTGGTGTAAATTTAACCTCTCAGTGTGCTCCGCGCGGGGACGCTAACATTTCGATCGGGCAACATCGCCTCCTCCTATCCGAGATCCCATCTTTTTCGTTGATTTGCTCGTTATAGCCAAATAGATAGCGCTATTACGACGAGCGGAGGTGTTAAAAAAATTACGATTCTAGGAGTTCCTTGTGTTCATATTGAATAAACGTATTTTGATTTGATTTGTCTCAGCTAAATTCTCTGGCCTTTGAAAAGCAGCAGCTTCGTGCAATTCGCTGTACTATACGATCTAAACCTCATCATAAACCTATATAGCGCTGTAGGGACACAATGTAACCGCAATGCAATTCAGCATATTGTAAGACGCTGCCTCCTCCGCGTCCCCCCGCGAGAAGGCTAGCCAGTCGTTTCCTAGGGCTCGGTCCGAACAGCCCACATGTGCCTAATTAGAATAAACGCGATTGCTTCAAATCCATCTTTCAATTAAAGTAATAATTTAGTTCCTCCACATCTAACAATATTAATTATTACAGCGCCATAATAAAATCGGGCTCAGTGGCGCTGGGAGGCCTATATGAAGCAGTGGAGCGATACAGGCTGAAGTATGTCCAGCAGTGGGGTGGCTGGTGACGGCAGAAGGCTACGTGTCCAGATAAAGTCTGACGAGGTCTGCCTCGGCGGCCGGACACCGCGACACGGGACAAGCGCCGGTCGCCCGCACGTGCCGGGATATACACACGTAGCAGAATATGTAGCTGGAACAATAACAGGCTTATTAAACCACACGGTATTCAGTCTGAAGTCTTACTACACAAGTTTTTTGATATGTCAAAAGCGTTTGACTTTGTCTCCCACTCGTTATTGCTAAATAAAATAGTTAAAAATACGGTATAAGGGGCCCTGCTTACAAGTGGTTGGAAAGTTATTTGACAAACAGATTGCAATGTGTAGAAATTAATAATATTAATGCAAATAAAGAATTAAAGCCATATCAGTCAAGTTATAGACAAAATCGGTATGGAGTACCTCAGGGTAGCGTATTGGGACCTCTTCTATTTCTACTCTATATTAATGACCTTCCTGATGTGACTTCCAATCCATGTACTTTATTCGCCGATGACATATCTATTATAATATCATCTAGTTCTGACATTTTGACTGATTATACTGCTGACATAAATAATACAATTGATTTAATAATTAAATGGCTTGATGAAAATAATTTGAATGTTAATTTATCAAAGACATATGTAATGCAATTTAAAAATTCTAGTAAAAAAACGGATCAGCTACAAATTTGCTATAAGGATCAAATATTAAATTTAGTGAACGAAACTAAATTCCTAGGCATTGTGCTAGATCAAAATTGCAATTGGAAGGCACACATCGCTCAGGTTTGTAAGAAATTAAATAAGTTCGTATATGTGCTTTATAAGCTTCGTAATACTGCAAACCATAACACCATTCTGACTGCGTATCATGGATACGTAGCATCAGTCTTAAAATACGGTCTTATTCTCTGGGGCAACTCGACAGATGTGCAAAGAGTTTTCATTGCACAAAAGAAATGTGTACGAGCAATTGTTGGAATACCTCCGTGGGAGTCATGTAAGCCTATCTTTCTGAGACTAAGTTTGTTGACATTGCCAAGCATGTATATTCTAGAAGCTGCTAAGTTTGTTAAGGAGCAATCGAATTTATTTACGAGGGCACGTGATATATACCCTAAATGTGTAAGGAACCCAGACAGAATAGTTCTTTCCAGGGTTCCTAGAACAGCGCTTTACCAAAAAAACACTTTTGCCATGTGTGGACGAATATTTAAAAAAATTCCTGATGAGATGAAAAATCTACCAACTGGGTTATTTACAAGAAAATTAAAATTGTGGCTCATTGGAAAAACTTTCTACAGCGTAGATGAATTTCTCAATACAAAAATTAAACCATAATCTGACAATTTCAAAATTATTAATTTTAATCCTATGTTTATTGATTTATTGAATTGACATGTTTGTATTAATTAGAATTATGTAATTTAAATTCCTTGACAATTAAATATTTAAATTTTGCATGCCAATTGTATTTGGTGAAATATGAGAATCCTGTACCATAGCACTTAAGAACTTTGTTACCATATTTCCCATTCATCCAACCATTTCATTTCATTTCAAGTATTTATTTTAAAAAAATCAAATAACCCGGCTGCAGAGACCGGAAGTTTTTAATTTTAAGTTTAGCATAAAATGAAAATGGCATCTTGGAGTCGCCATATTGGATTTTTGGCACTCCTTATGATCTACATGTAAAAGAAAGAAAGAATAAAATTCATTTATTTCATCCTTATTGCACACAAATATACATACCAATTTAATGATTTTTTTAAATCCAACGATACCTAAATTTCTGGAAATCGATCATTTTTTTACATCTTTTTAGTTCATTGTAAATTGAAAATGGCTTCTTACAGTCGCCATATTGGATTTTTTTACATTTCATATAACTTATGTCACCCTCGTGATCTAGACGAATAAAACGACCCCTCATTAGTCAAAACATACATCATAAAAACATAACCTGACTGAAGAGGACTTCAGTCGGGTAAAAATAAGACCCTTCAGCTCGCAGTGTGGTCCGCGCGTAGACACGCTAACAATTAGTTCGGGCGACATCGGGCCCGCGCGGTCCCCTTCCTCTCTCGCTTCCTCCATCCAAGATCTCATTTTTTCGTTGCTTTGCTCGCTATAGCAAAATAGATGGCGCTACAACGGCGAGGGGGTTAAACTTGACATTTAGTCTTACTGACTAAATGTCAAGCCTAAGACAGACTTAGTGGCTTACTCTTATGACACTACGCTAAGTGTAAGACAGTTTTACTGACAGACTGAATACCGTGTGCTCTAATAAGCCTTTAATATTACGTCAGCGAGGTTCAATGGATAAATTAATAATGAAAATTAACTTTTTTTAATTTAACCCATGCTGTCTGGAGTATCTGAATTTTGACAGTTCGTTATTTAGAAATAGTATTTATTGAATTTTTCAAATTAATCTTTGCACTAATGTTATGTACGTTCAGTATTGTAATTTTGTATATGACTGTTAAATTAAAAACAATATTTACAAAATAAAATATAGTGAAAAAAACGCCAATTTCATATGGACCTAATATTAGTGGGGTGATAAGGAAAGATGCAATCAGCGTTGTAGACTCACCCGGAGACGGGCAGCGCTGTGGGTACCTTCCACGACTGCAAGCACACCGGGCACTTGTTCTTCAGACGGAGGGACGACTCGTCCTTCTGCACGACACAAACACAATACTGATGACGGGTAAAAAAACAATAATTCAGTCCGTCAGATAAATCAATAAAAAATATTGGACAAATACTTTTTTAACCGATAACCGTTGGGGTAAACGAGTTCTTGAGTGGAGACCGCGGCTCGGCAAACGTAGTGTAGGACGCCCTCCGGCCAGGTGGGGTGACGATCTGCGAAAGGCTGCTGGCAGAAGCTGGATGCGTCGGGCTAAGGACAGGGCGCAATGGCGCTCATTAGGGGAGGCCTATGTCCTACCTAATTCTATCAATGATTGATGATTATTTTAAGAGTAGGTTTGTAATTAAGGCGAGCAGATACCATTGTCAATTGTTTATTACTGGTCAATCATGTTCCACCTTTCTTGTCAGGGGAGTCCTATGTCCAGCAGTAGACAATACTAAAATCTGTTGTACATACTTAGATGTTATTTATTTTTTGTCGTAACTATGAATATGATTAAAGAAGGCCTATGTCCAGCAGTGGACTGCTATAGGCTGATGATGATGATGATGATGATGACATACTTTTTTATTTATCAAATAAATAAAAGTTGATGGAGATAAAGAGCGTCAAAGTTCGTCACGGCTAAGTAAAAAATGTACTAAGTTGTCACGCGGAACTTCAACGCACTATATCTTACTTATTTTTTGTTTAATTGACAAAAGAAAAAATACGTGTCCAATATTTTTTGATAATGTAAATGACGGACTAATTAGAATTTTTCATTCGTCATCCCTATTAGACTGGTCACATGTGTGGCTGTGGGGTGTAAAGAGTTCCAACCTCCATCTTCGGAACTCAAGCCAACCTCACCTGCCTATGGTACACCCTGCTAACTAACAAACGAGGCTCTGGCGGCAGCTGATTGCGGCATAGAGCACAGGTTTTAACAAATAGACGAAGTGCTTTACTAGGAAGGTTTATAATTTGTCGAGGTTTTGTGTAAATCAAGCTGTAATAATAATTTTAATAAAAGTCAAGCTGTCTGGCAGCTTTCATAGAAATCGCCTAATCCCAATGAGATATAACAAAACAGCGAAGCGCTCATGGGGAGGCTTACTTCGGTGTTGTTAGCTGATCTCTTGATGTCTTGGTCGATCCGCTAGTCACTACTTGGATGGGTGACCGTTTAGTGGCATTTAGATCTGAGCACTTCCTTCCTTCGGCACGTTAACATGTTGGTCCCGGCTTTTCCAGTTGTTAAGCCATAAAATTCCGACACCAGAGTTGGTCACTAGCTCATACGAAGAAGAAGAAGAAGAAGAATAACAATACAATGTATGGTGGAACAGGGTGCCTAGTGCGAGTTTTTTACTAGCTCGATCGCGTTTACGTTTACGCAAATTTATATGGAATCGAGGTAGTGTCACCTATACTTCAGCCATATTGGATGAAGAATGTTTGTAAACAAACATTTCAAAACATTTTGTAATTATTCCATAAATACGTAAAATTTCAGTTAACTAATGACATAAATGAAACTTTTACTATATAAGTAAAATATTAATGAAGTGCACATCCCGACAAACAAATAATAAAAAAGTACTTTTGAGGTTAAGTATGGGTGGTTTGTTTATATTTATTCTTCATCGAATTTGACTGAAGTATAGTGAGAAACGCGTGGTACTGACTTATATCCATAAAAAATTTTCGTAAATGCAAACGCGATCGAGCTGGTAAAAAGACTCGCACTAGGCACCCAGGTCAGAATGGTCTAATGCCCGTGCGTATTGGCACGGGTTGTTGGTGAATTATAAAGAGCAGTGTTAGACTGACGTCGGGCGGCGGCGGCGGCGGCAGAGCAGCCGTCACGTGGTCAGCGCGCGCCTCCCACCAACGCAGGAACTGGACCAAGAAGGCACCGTACTCCACCGCGCGGAGACACGCTGAGCCCAGCAGTGGGAACCCCGGCAACAACGACCTGGGTGTACATATTACTAACTAGAGTAACTAGGAGATATCCAGACAGGGTTTTACAGTGATATAAAAAATAATCTTCCATATAATTTTTATGAAACGTCATTCTCCATAAGATTCAGTTCCATGTATTCAATTTGACCCAAAGTGGTAATCGGTGATATGGAAAGAGTTTTTTTTTTACAAATCTAAGATCAATTTGAAATAAGAAACAGAATCTTAGATTAAAGAAGAGAACAGAATAAATCCCAGCATGTTTTTGAATTGCAAACATAGATTCAATGTTGTGGCAAATGGCACTTCATGGAAATTGTATGGAAAACTTTTTTGAATTTGCACGAAACTTTACGATTTGATTTTGGTATGTTACTTTGGGAAAGTGTTCCTGTTCCGAAAAAGAGTCGATTGAGACCAACTTGTTTATTTCGACAAATATAATTTTCTAGGCTTATTGTAATTTAGTAAATTCTGGAACTGCAATTGTTTTTTTTTTACTTCAAAATAAACTTATAGTTTTATAAGAACAAAACCTTCTAACTACAAAAGAAAAGGTGGCTGCCCAAGGTAAAATTTTGCCCCATCCTGTGGATAAGTAAGTGAACTGAAAGATAGACATTAGTACTTAAGGCGACTATACAGGTCAAACTTCCCTCTTGCTCGCACTATTCAACAATTTTGAAGATATAAAATCACTGAATGTAGTTATGCAAAATAGCAAACCTTCACGACCTAGACAATAACAATACAAAGGTTCAGCAAGAATATTACGTTGAAACCAACGCGTTTTCCTACCAAAAAATGTGCACCAAAATTGATCACATTGGTACTAGTATTTTGGTAAGAAAACGCGATAGAATCAAAATTATATTATTGCTGAATCTTTAAATTGTTATTTTCTAGGCCGTGAAAGTTTGCTATTTTGCATAACTACATTCAGTGATCTTCAAAATTATTGAATAGTGCGAGCGAGAGGGAGGTTTGACATGTATCGTCGCCTTAAATTAACGGCAGGATAGATATACATTAGTAAGTGAACTGAAAGGTAGGCATTAGTAAGTGCACTGAAAGGTAGGCATTAGTAAGTGAACTGAAAGGTAGGCATTAGTAAGTGAACTGAAAGGTAGGCATTAGTAAGTGAACTGAAAGGTAGGCATTAGTAAGTGAACTGAAAGGTAGGCATTAGTAAGTGAACTGAAAGGTAGGCATTAGTAAGTGAACTGCAGCTAGTGACAAAAACACGGAAACTTAAAGTCATTAATTAGATAAATAGCTCACTCGTAGTCCCCCTCCCTGATGCTAGTCCACCAGTCCCCCCAGCCGGGCGGTTCCTCACGAGGCGGCGCGTCGCGCAGCGCCAGCCCGAGGCAGGCGAGGCCGGGCGCGTGCGCACTAGCGCGCCCCGTCATGTACCGCGCCAGCTGCACTAGTCGTACACACGACGTCGCCAAGTGGACGCTAGAGTATACGTGGATAGCTGCTCGACGGATCTTGTCCGATTTACTCTGCGACACAATAAAATATCGGATAACAAGGCACCAGTGAACAGGTTATCTTCTAGGCAAGCGTGCTCCATCGTAGACTGCATCTTCGCTTACCATCAGGCGAAACGTAGTCAAACGTAAGACTATTCAATATATAAAAAAACTTTAATAAAAAAAGACGTGTGGCACTCGGGGACTGCCGCGGTAAAGCTATTGCATAGCATTTTGTATCAACTTATGCAATTATAATTATTTATTTATTTATGCAGTATTTCTTTTTCTTTGATATTAATTCAAGTTACACTTTTTGAGCGTGGTGATCGTCTCGATTCGTGCGAGCTTCGTAGAGTCGTACAATACGTCTAGTTGCACGCACACAAACACCGTGTCGAAGACTGCCGAAAAGAAACGACGTTAGACAATGCACGGCCTTCAAGCCACACCTCCGTGCCCGTCGGAGTGGGGAGCGAGAGGTTTTTTCGATAGAAGCTATGCAATAGCTTAAAAAAAGCAAGGTAACTATTGAAAAACACACGTACACATGTATCTATCCTTCTCTTTCTATCTTCTCCCAATACCCAAAGGTTTGCTGTAAGAAAACTCTTTCAGGGTTAAGCTCGCCTTTGTACATAGCATTTAAGTAAAATTCCTGTATTATGTTTTCGTGTACAAATAAAGAACTAAAGATAGAACATTTAAAAATAGATTTCTCTACCAGTCTAAATTCTAAAACAATAAAATTTTAACATTGCATTCTTGAAAAAACATCGAGAAAGAAAGTGAATGTTGAGGTGTTAATATACAAAGTGCATAAAAAAATGCGCGCCATGCTTCTGTGGGTTGGACAGTTTCTCGCACCACCAACGCTGCTGCCCGTCGCCAACAAGGGAATTTAACTGTGCCGTACACCCGCAAGCTAAAGCCAGGGGATATACCTATGCTGATGTTGAGATGCACTATGCCGCTATCAGCCGCCGCCAGAGCCCCGTACGTTAGCAGGGTGCACCACAGACAGGTGAGGTTGGCTTGGGTCCCTAAGTTGGAGGTTGGAACCTCTTACACCCCATCGTGTATTTGCATTGTATAAACATTTTTATTTTCATTTTCACTTCACAAACCTTGCCGAGTAGTCCATCATCATCATCAGCCCTCCACCGCTCCACCAGCCCTTCCACCTTGTCCTTCAGATAGGGCCCCAGCACCAGCAGGATCAGCGAGGCCTGCTCCAGAGACACCGGCAGCCGCTGGCCCGAGTCGAACTCAGTGCTGGAGGTCGGCACTCGGAGTAGACCGTAGAACCGCTCCGAGAATGATGCAGCTGGAATTCATTTCAAATTTCAAATCGTTGTTATGAAGGAATGTTTCTTGTTGGTGATAGGAGGCACAGTGCAGTGATAGATCTTCACTATGAGTATGTATTTATTCGTTGGTGGTTGGGTGAGGAGACCATACAGACAATTGCAATGCTTACTGACTATTACCTAAGCTGTATAAGTGTGGATAAGTGATGAGTTCGCGTCAAACCACATCGCTTATTGCGTACATGTTGTTTATAGACTTATAGAGGTCTTAAATTCTAAGTTTAATAAAGTATTAACATCAACCCTGTTAGGGCATAGCAAAATTTTGGCATCTTGCTAGGTGGCATAATATCTTCAATCAACTAAACAAAGGATTTTGCACTATCCGCTCGATAGCGGCTTGTCTAAAACTCCGCCAAAACGCATCGGAGCAGCAGTTTTCATATAGTCGGCTTACTTAGATTTTCTGTCTTATCTCCTTTATTATAGAGGCGATATTTGTATGACGTGCTTCTCGAAGCAGCAGTTTTCATTTAGTCAGCTTAATTAGATTTTCTGTCTTATCTCCTTTATTAAAGAGACGATATTTGTACGACGTGCTTTTGACAAATGATTGCTACACGTCCCTTGTATAGTTGATCGAAGCATAATATAATAAAAAAAAAATTACAAACTAAAATACATAATATAACTAAAATTGCACAAAAAAAACAAAGTAAGTATATTATCTATATGAATATACTTAAGAATCCAGCGACCCTCGCTCACAACTTCGATGCAAAGCGCGTGCAAAAATCACTCCGGATATCACTATTTGTTGTTTAGCTGATAGATGTTTCTAAATTTGATATGAATTTAGTTGTGTTCGTAATACCAAAAATGATGACTGAAAACTTTATGTATTCTTTACATAGTAACTGTATCTAGATATATAAGCTAGGTTCCTTAACAAACTACACGGAAGAGGCCGTTGTGTCCAACGACACGATACTTGAGTGATAACTACAAGTCTATGGTGATAACCAACATTTTATGCTAAGCTTTATTACAGAGATTAGATTAAAAATATTTTTGAATTTATGATATATTCTATGTATGATATGTATGTATTTACAAAAAAAAAAAAATATGTATCTATGTAGTATATCAATCATGTGGTTCCCATAATACAAGCTCTGCTTAGTTTGGGGCTACATGATGCTGTATGATAACGTCCTGGATTATATTATATATTTAAAAAGAAAATTAAGTAGCATACATTACATACCGGTGAGGTTGGCTTGGGTTCCAAAGATGGAGTGTAATGTCATTATATTAGAATTTTTTTTAATTCTTAAAACTGAACAATAGCCTTAAGGCAAGCAAAGCTTGTGTTAGGGGAAACCTAAATATGTATATATTTTTTTTTTTTTCTAATTTATTTGATTAAGTCTTACCACCACCACCACCACACCACCACACCAGCCTATATCAGTCCACTGCTGGACATAGGCCTCCCCTAATAAAGGGGGATATGCCCATAATCCCCACGCTGGGCATACGTCTTAAGTCTTATGTTGGATCCTAATTTGAAGTAGAGAGGAAAACGTTAGCCACTGTCATCCCACATTGGGGTGTACTATGCATACATTGTCCCCGCTAATGCGACCCCAGACCAACTCCTTAAAACAACGCAGGACCCAAGGTTGGTGGCAATATTGTTCTAGAATTCCCGATGCTGCCTGTGTCTGTGAACTTTTAGCATTTGACCAATTTCAGGCAGAATAAATTTGTATCCCTTGAGTTTCCAGTTAAATTACTTTGGTGGTTCAGTCAGTCAGCCAGTCAAGGCCTTAGCCTAGCCAAGTTTATGAGCAGCAGAAGCCAAGAAGTCAGAAGCAGAAGTGCAGAAGTCTTAATTAAAATTACCATAATGTTTGAGGTAGTGGTATTGCAGACAGCAGTCGAAGACAAGGTACACCTCATCGAACCACTCCAAACACCAACCAAACTTGTTTGGGTACACTGTGGCCAAATACTGGAAACAAATATATATGTCAGAGGTTTGCTTACACCACCACCAGCTTATATCAGTCCACTGATGGACATAGGCCTCCCGTTATAAAGTGGGATATTATTATTATTGTTTAATACACCAGCAGCTTAAGCTGTGTATATCATATCTGTGCACTGTTTTTTAAATGCTATAATCCCCGTGCCGGGCATATGGGTTAGGGAACGCAGGGCACAGTTTCTCGCACCACCGACGCTGCTACTCGTCGGCTGCCAGGGGTTTGCTTCAGGATTATTTATAATTAATGTGTTATGTAACAAAACACGTGATGATCCTTTAGGGGGCTGGTGTTGTTAGTGTAGATAAATAATAATGATACGAACCTCTACAAATTTCCTTAGCGCAGGCTTCACAGTTGCTCCAAGAGCCTCCTGTGCCGCCACTTGGAACACGGACGGAGTCCCCTGAAGGGTACGAGTCAAATGCGCCGCGTAAGCAGCCATTCTAAGCACAACTCAATCAGTCTTTTGAACTTAACGTGTAGTTTTTATTAGTAAACTTAAGTATACTTTGGTCATTGTTGAAAGGTCAAGAAAATAACACGAATTTCATTTTTCATCTTTGATCTGTGTTTGTTTACCAAAATTCATCTTCTTTTTCTTTTTTTCTATTCTCTCTCTCTCTCTCTCTCCGTTTCATTTGGGCTCGTTTCATTTGTGCTAAAGCAGAGCTATTTCGACAAATTATTTAGTGTTGCCAAGCCAATTTTCTAAAGACTATACGCTTATAATAACGCTTGTAACGCTTATTATTAGGCCCATAAAATTACAAGTTTTAGTTTTTCGTAGTTTTCTCTGTTAAGTGAATTTGTAATTATTTTGAGACAGTTAATAACACCGTCTCACACCGTCAACCGTATCAAAACCGTGACCGTATTTAACTATTCGTATACTCATTGACTACCGCTACCAATCAACTACTAACAATTTTTTTATACTCTATGGTGTGATGGTGGTCAAGTGTTGTTGTTGATTAGGCTTTTTACCGAAAAATCTTAAAAAATCTCCGTTTTCGTTAAACAATCCATCTTAATTCCAAAGAATTGTGATAAAACACCATCCAAGATGTCTATCGGTGTGCCTATTAAAGTACTTCATGAGGCCGAGGGTCATGTAGTGACGCTTGAAACTAACACCGGCGAAGTGTACCGCGGGAAATTGATCGAGGCGGAAGATAACATGAATTGCCAAATGACGCTGTGCACGGTGACCCACCGCGATGGCCGCGTCGCTCAGCTAGAGAATGTTTACATCCGAGGTTCGAAGATCCGCTTCATGATTTTGCCGGACATGTTGAAGAACGCGCCTATGTTCAAGCGACAAGGCAATAAGTCATCGGCCGGACGCGGTAAAAGTGCGATACTTCGGGCCCAAGGTCAGTATTTCAGTAATATTTTGGACCCCAGAGAATTTGTTTACAATGCAACATTGTTTGTAAACAAAGTCCACAAACATCCAGGCCTCAACCCAAGTTTGATGAAATAACATATAGCACTTTACTAGCTTCTGGCCTGCGGCTTCGCTCGCGTGTTACTCTGATAAAAAGTAGCCTATATGTTATTCCTTAGGTTCCACAAACAAAATATCAGTCTAAGTCATCTACTGCTGGACATTGCCTAGACAGGGAATATACCCATAATCCCCACACTGGGATTGTCTGTTGGGATTGCAATGCTGCAGCCAGGGGACCTAGCTGTGCCAGTGTTAGCCTATAGTCTATACTGCCATCAGTAGGATATCCTTAGATTGTTAATTTCAGCTCGATAGGGCATATTTCAAACAAGTGTGATCTATGATACAATGCTTTTTATAGTTAACGTCTCACTCATTGCGTAGGCAATGCACTTGTTCCATCTTCAGGTACAAAAAATCCTGAGATCAATGATTGATTTGGGTTCATGTATGTCGTTTCAGCGGCGGGTCGAGGGCGCGGCGGAGGTGGTCATCGGGGCGGCGGCCACCGCGGCGGCTGGCAGGGTGGCTCGGGGCCATCTCGACGCTAAGTCCGTCCACCTTCTAGTATAAGATTATTTTACTTGTCGACGTTGATGTTGCCATCTGTATTATGTTCATATCAATTCTGTTGTAGATCACTATTAGGATTTAGGCTTCCTAGGATAGACCTATCTGTGAAAAAAGTTTCAGCCGCCTAGCTCACTACACATAAAGGAAAGTTTTGCCCCAAATGTTATAGCTTTGCTGCTTTCGGCATCTAGAGGTTAAGCCCAGGCTTGTCTAACATGGGACATGAATAACTTTACCTAATAAATTAACCAAAAATGAAGCTGAACTTCAAATCACATCACACTAATATCATAAATGCAAATGTTAGTATTTGTTCTCACTCAACTCTGAAAGTTTTATGGAACATGGAATATATATGGTTCTAGATCGGGATTAATATAATAGGCAATTTATCTGACTAAATAGCATAAATGCCATACAAGTATAAAATAACTCTAGTTATGGAATTTATCTGGCAAATCAGGTGGTTGGAGGTAAACAAATTTTTGTATTGAATTGACAACCAATGCAGGTCTTTTGTGATTGAAAAGATTTAAACGGTATTGTGATACTAATGAGATAATACAGTTGGCACATTATTCAACTTAATTATAAGAGTATGTGTGTGTTTAGCGAGCACCTCACATTGTATACCAGTGTGAATGTTTGTGATATATGGTATAAAGACTAATATAGGCCATCTTGGAGAATTTGTATTTTATTTGACCAATTTTTGACACTTTATATTCTCATGCACACGTAAAAATACTAAAAAGCCTCATAGTTTCTTCATGTAGTGGCCAACACTGATGTCGAGGTTTTAGGCCACCCAAAGGCCTCCAACATGGCATAACAACTGTAAAAAACCAAGATTAACAACAACGTGCCATACTAAGCATGGAAGTATTCAGATCTAAATTCCACTAAACCGTCACCCATCAAAGTAAGGGTCTTATAGCTTAGGAATGACCAGTACCATCCAGTACAGGTTCTGCCTAGTTTGGGATCAGTTGACCAGTAGATTAGCACAGGATTGTGGTGGATGGCACAAGTTGTGGGTGGCCTATGCCCAGCTGTGGGTGAAATCATCTGGATGATGATGATGATAACTATTCTCAGTCATGTATATATTTTTTTTATCTTCAATGTAAAGTCCCAAGTAAGCTCCTGGTTAAAGTGACAAGTAGCATAGGGAAAGGCCTATATTTGTTTCTAAAATTGTCAGTCTAAAAGTGTTGCTTAAATTATGTCTAGAGATATGAAACTACATTTATGTTTTCATAACCATTTAATACCAATATTAGGATTTAGAATTAGAATACCAACTTACATTTATCAACTATCCTAGATGATAATTATGTTAGATAATATTATTTACTATCACAAATACAATATTGTAAAGTACTATTAACACTGTCATGTAGAGCCCTCACAAAATTCAAATGAATGCTACTAAGAGCATTATGGCTACCTACAGCTAGCAGCACGTTTGACTTTTTCAATTTAGTATGGACTATTTTTTCTACATGTTCTGCGCAGTATCTGCACTATTTTAGCTCAGGCTGATAAATTCGTACTGGGAGCATAAATACAGACAGAGAGGTTTAGTCATGTTAGTACCAACATTACTAGACCTATGGGTATTAATGATAGTACCATCATTAGGGTTATTGTCAAAATCATTAGAAAAAGAGTATAGTTAGGGGTAATATAAATGTGTATGGTTAGCAACAAAAGTCGATTAACCTAGAATCTTCAAAGTGGGCGTGAAGGTTTAGTCAGACTGAAGTTTGATTTTTATAGTTTTTTTTAACCTTTATCGTCCCACTGCTGGGCAAAGGTCTCCCCCATAGACTTCCAAACATCGCTGTCCCGAGCTACCTCCCACCACCTTTTGAAGGCGTCGAGGTCGTCCCGCCAACGCATCAAAATTACAAAATTAAATTGATTAATTTCAAGAATTAGAAATACATTTTGAAAAATCTTAAGTGTCAATCTACTTTTGTCGCTGACTGTAGGTACATTCAAGTAAAACAAAAAGATTTATATTTTAGAGATAAAATATTTTTCATTTAAGGTAGTTCCAATATAAATAAGTTGCTAGAATAAGTATGTCCTACTTACTACCTACCTGGTACATACTACCTAAGTTCTACCACACAATAAGGTTCTACAAGCATTTACGTAAGCCTACCTAAGTACTAGAACACTGTAAATGCTTATGAAATATTCCTACCGAACCTGCACCACTTCATTTATCAATTATGATACAAAGGAGACTCATTCCTTGACCTCTTAAAATTTCTCTGAAAGCATGTTCCAAAACAAAGAAACTACTTTCAGATGTTGAGCTCACAACCCAAAATCTTGCTGTTTTAGTATCAAATACAAAAACGTAGGTTTAAACGGTCGTTGGCATGATCCAGTCTAAATTACGCTGCATTTTTACAACTGTCTTGCAAATTGCTTTGCGATCTAGGTCCTGAAATTTCTGAATTTCTAGGCCTTTAATCGACTTTTATAGTTCTGTACGGATTTCATTATAAATCTCGGCTTAGGTGGCTCAGGGCCCCTGAATATGATTCATTAATAAAGGCCTCAATGTGCCTGCTTAGACCCTAACCCTATGTGCTCATGTCCATATCCTAAGACATCATTCATCAATGTATGGCTGGCGTCTAGAATCCTTTTACTTTTGTCGTTATTTTATCAAAGTCAAATAAACTCTCATTCAATAACATCCTAGCTACCTAGGACTTGAATCGTCATCGATCCCCATCTTAAACCTTATATTGAAGATTTCAATCGATTTATTAAAGCTAGACCTATCCCAAAGTTCATAACAACTTCACATGTCAGTCTTTTGTCCGTTTTCCCGTGGAGCGGGTTTTTTAATCCGCTGCAGCGCTTTATGCAGCCGCTGGAAGGGAAGTTCCACGATGAGGGCCAGCGGTAGAGCGGCTAAATACGACACGCTGGCAACTCCGAACCATTCCAAGATCTGTAAGATGAGAATCATATTAATAACATTAACATAAACAATATACCTACGTACATCAATTGACGACCTCTGGTGGCGCATTGGGCGAAGGTTCGCCTGAAATGCAAAAGCACAAAAAAAGATATTTCTTTTGTGGCAGAAGGTTACGTGTTCGATTCCCGTCGTGTGACAAATGTTTGCATTAACTGCAGATATTAGTCTCAGGCCTGCGTGTTTTGTATGTATTTACATATAAAAATGTACAATGTAGTACCTATAACAGTTATATATGGACTAGTCGACCAACAACCAGTGCGACCCATTGACGATCTCTCGTCATAAGGACCAGAAATACTTAGATATATTTAAGGATGAAGTTATCAGACAGAATGAAAGTGACCCATATAACTCGGAGGATTAGCAGGCTGAAGTGACAGTGGGCCGACCTTATATGCTGTAGAACCGACAACCGTTGGACCAAACGGGTATTGTATGGGGGACCCCGTTTAGGTAGTAAAGAAGTAAGAAGTAAGATTGGTAAGCAAAGAGTAGGACGTCCCTTGGCTAGATGGGGTGATGATCTAGGTACGTAATGTGGCTTCTGCGTAAAACGAAACTTTCTGACCAAAAAATGTAATTGACCATGGGTAATTTGATGCGTGCTGAGCTAATCACGGTCTCAATAATGATAAGTGGCGTTTCTGGCAGACAGTGGATGAGAAGAGTCGAGGATCGGACTCAGTGGCGAATCTTGGGAGAGACCCACGTCCAGCGTGGACACCACACCACACCAGCCTATATCAGTTCACTGATGTAGATAGGCCACCCTTAATAAAGGGGGATATGCCCATAATCCCCACGCTGGGCATTCGGGTTGGGGATCGCAGGGCACAGATTCTCGCACCACCGACGGTGCTGCCCATCGGTGGCCATGGTATTTAGCTGTATCGATGTAGCCACTAGAGCTCCGTTCGTTATTTAGCAGGGTGCACCACGTGCAGGTGAGGATGGCTTGGGCACCGATGATGGATGTTGGAACCCCGTACATCCCACTACTGTTGAACTGCTGTAGGATGATGATGATTAACGGCCAGTTCCGTTACCGATGAACGCTTCGTTTCTCCTTGAAAACTGTCATATTTTCAACGCCTCGTTAATTTTTGACAGTTTTTTCAAGGGAAAACGAAGCGTCATGTACCGAAAGATTTGTCGTTTGTTTTTCTTTGATTTTTATGTTTAATTTTTCTTGTATTAATTTCTGTATCTTTATTCTTTAACTGATAAGCTTATGCACGCCAACCACAACTTTTTGCCTGTCATGATTGACTGGCAGAAAATGCTTCCTATGCATTAAGTCCACCAATTGTATTTTTTTTTGTAAAGAGCAATAAAGAGTTAAATAAGTAAAGGATGATGCGTGGTTACCGCTGACTGTCGGTCGAGTTGCGAGGGTGCGAGTCTGGCCGCTACCAGGGACTTGTTGATTGGCATGTGGAGGAGGAGAGCTCCGAACGACAGCCGCGCCCAAACCGACCAACCCTGCCAGGACAGCACGCTGGCGACCGGAGCTGAAACAGACTTACGGTTACATATCACACTTTCTTCCTCTATGAGCTGGTGGCCAACTCTGATGTCAGGAGTTTCTAGGCTGCCCGAAGGTCTTGGACTCGCACTATTAATACATATTAGTATCGATTCTGTTGTTCACTTTTCTAAACTTAACTAAATTTGACAGATTTAAAGTTATATATTTAAGCTATCTTACTCATGAAACTAACTTGAATTAACTCATTCATATTGAAAAACGGGAATTTTCACGAACCGCTACATCGGTGAAGGCACCGACGGCGTTTCGACTCGTTAAGAGTTAGTCTTCATCAGGGTGAGTGAACGCGACGCTCTCCCTCCGCGTCCCGTCTTGCACAATCTATATAGCTATCCTATTATTATAACTATCCTTGTCATTTACACTTATAGGAAAGGGATAGTATCTGTTTTAGAATGTCAAATTAAGTTTAGTTTAGGATATAAATGCACAACAGAATTGACACTATTATCTATCACACTACGTATGATTATGTTTGTTCCCAGACAACTCCGTAGCGGCGTTTGATGAAACTTGGAATAACATAATTTCAGATCTGGATGAAGATGTGTAAATCACAGGTTACTTTTTATCCGGGTACCTCGCCACCAAAGCCGCGGGCGGAAGCTAGTGTTTTATGTTTTCCACTCAAGTCCACAACGGCTGACCGGATTCGACGACTTTGAATAATATTGGTTACAAACATACGTACTTAGTGACCTGGAAACTGTATGAAATATGACAGTTCTCGCGATATATATTTATTAGCATCAAATATAACGAATCGTCAGAATCAGGCCCCTGGATTTTTAATCCCGGCACCATCATTAAGCTGCGGATGGAAACTGAATTATGTAAAAATGCCGGCCAAGTTATAGCGGCAACATAAATACATCATCTGTCAAAAATCAGCTGTCTAGCTAACACGGTTCATGAGATACAGCCTGCTGACAGACAGACGGACAGTGGAGTCTTAGTAATGGGGTCCCTTTTTTACACTTTGGGTACGGAACCCTAAAAAGACCACTCCTAACAGTCCGACCGGTAGTCGGACTACTGGGAATGGGTTTTGTGGTCATAGCTTCCTAATTACCCGCGGAACCTTTTAATCTGGAAACTTTAAAATAGGGCTGATAAATCGTAGTTTACTTAAACTACAGAAACACCCAACTTCATCAATTCTGGGGTTGGTTATCTTTTCCGTCATCTTGAATGATGTAAGTACTGAGACAGGAAGGCACTGCTAAAAGTGGGTTAGTTACAAATACTACGACTTAGGTCATAACGAACTCACTCTTAGGTAAACTACCCACTTGAGATAGCCTACTGAGTTACCATAACCTGCTTGTTGTATAATAGCAGGAACAGTTCAGAGTATAGGTATAATGTAAGGTAATCTTACAGGTCAGATACGAGGTATTTACAAAGTATCTTTATTATCATCATAATTTTTGGTCGAGTCCCATTTTCTTTCTATGTCTTCTATGTCCGCAATCATAATGTTAACACTAGAAATATAGATAAACTAGCTGTTCCTACTGTAAGGCTCCATAAAGTTAGTCAATCATTTAATGGGCCAAATGACGTGATTAATACAGACGTTACAGTTATGTAAATAAATTCGATTATTAAACGTAATCTCTGTTCTAAAGCTTAGTATAAAATATCTGATTATATGGATGACGAAAAAATTGGGATGAAACTGTCTCCAACTCCCTCAAAAACAATGAAATAGTTAAGAATAAAATTAGTAAAAAACAAGAAAAAAATATTAAGCCAAGCAGAGTTCCAATGTCAATTCATCTCTGTTTGGTCGCGTTACGAATTGGTGTAAATTTAAATAAAAAATAATTGACGTTTCAAAGTGTACTTTATGTGCTTATTGAATAAACATGTTTTGATTTTGATTTCTTTGAATGCTATGTTGTATGCTAGTTAGTACCTACCTGAAGACTTATAATATTTTTAAACTTACCTAAATATTAGCAAAAATATTTTGTAAACTTCGTAATGGCAATGTCACACTCTCCAAAAATATTTGTTAAAGATTTACTGTTTTGTAATATGTGAATTTGTCGTTGGGGTTGCTAACAATAATAAAGAAATCATCCGTTTTCCACCCACTTTTGCATAGATCTTTAGATAATGCCACTCGCCTCTATCTCTCGCTAGAGCCGGATGCCGCTCTCATGGTCCTGATCGTCGACTCATCTCGCCGGTGCATGTCCTCTATTTACAGTCTCTTGGCCACCCTTCGGTCAGCAAACCGGTCGCTACTCCGTCTAGTCAAGTACCTTCATCATAATCATCATCGGCCTATAGCAGTCCACTGCTGGAGAAGCCTCTCCCAATGCGCCATTGAGCCCTGTCCTCAGCTCGAAGCATTCAGCTTCTACCAGCAGCCTTTCGCATATCGTCACTCCATCCAGCCGAACGGCGCCCTACACTACGTTTGCCGAGACGCGGTACGGTAAGTACCGTTATTATAACTATTCAGGGCTTTTGATCGCCACAACCATACTTCTACCTATTACGTTAGAGAATCAAACTGTCTCGGAACTCAAGAAGTCTATTATGCTGGGTTTGCCAAACATATTATGTTATCTGTGGCCAAACGAAGTAGGTCAACAACTATTTGAGCCTCTATAATAAAACTTGTAGTATTTACTTGGCGCTGCGGCCAATTGCTCTAAGGGTTTTGGCTGTAAATAGCGTTATACGCATGGCTGGTACGTTCATTAGCACAGGGTTATGGGGGCTCGTCGATTTACATTTAGTTAAATAAATCCTGTGTGTCGAAATAAATGTTTTTCTATTCTCTAAGTAGGTAGGTACCTAGAGGGGGATTACCTCTACTTAGTGCCTGAAGTCATTATGTACGCACGTCTTCATAAGTCAATAGGCAATCTAATGCATTTGTATGATTGAAAAATCGTAAAGCAAATATTGCTCAAGGATATTTTAAAATGTTTTTTACCCATTGCAAATTCACGGTCCAGTAAATTATTTTTTTTCGTTTAAATCTGTGTTTGTCGTCTAGATTTGCACAAGTGTAGGCAAATAGGATATAAGGAAAAGACCAGGGTTTTATCTAGATATCTTTGTTTTGAGTATTTTTCTCAGATTATTGGCAAATATCGCAAATACGTTTTAATGGACATTGGACATGTTATATTTGAATTAGGTTAGGTAATGGTTAATGTAGGCTTAGCGTATATTTTTCTTTTATTTATTGACTTCGGACCTTCGGTACACCTACCTAGATAGTTATTACAAAGCCTTCATCATCATAATCAGCCTATAGCAGTCCACTGCTGGATGCCGGCCTCCCGTCATGAGCGCCATTGCGCTTTGTCTTGAGCTCGACGCATCCAGCATCTACCAGATTTATTAACCCTATAGTAATCATACCGTTACCCACACCCTTCAAACCGAAACACAACAATGCTGCTTGACTGCAGGAAGCGCTCGTGGCGTGGTTTAGTTCGGTGGTTCATAGCAGATCATCTTGATTAAGCAACACTCCACCACGTCACTACTTGGATCGGTGACCATTTAAAATCATTAAGATATTCACGCTTCCGTGCTTTGGGATTCACGTCAAGATGTTGGTTGTCAATCGGAGGCCCTCGACGGCCTAAAAACTCCGACACCAGTATTGGCCACTAGGTCATACGAAATAAGGACGGCAGCAAATGGCATACCCGGCAAGTACTGTAAGTAACTCAGAATCAGCAAGTTGAAGTGGCAGTGGGCACTGGGCAGGCCATATAGACCGATAACCGTTGGGGAATAAAGGTACTTGAATGGCGACCGCGATCTGGAAGACGAAGAGTAGGGAGACCCCACCAGATGGACCGACGACATCGTAAAGATTGCAGGTAATCGGTGGATGGAGAGGGCTCAAGACCGTTTCTCGTGGAAATCCTTGGGGGAGATCTATGTTCAGCAGTAGATTTCTTGTTGTTGTTGATGACTGTCAAAAATTGTTTATTCGGAACAAAAAAACATGGGTTTATTATGTATAACCATACAAAAAAGTTTCTGTGCAAACTGTTTAGGTATAACAAAGTACTGGTGTGAAATACAACTGCAAAAAGTAATCGCTTTAAGCGATAAGACCGCCGATTGTACCTACATTACTTTTTTATTCTCTGTTCTTGTATTTTTTGTATTGGCTTTGTGTGCAAAAAAGAGTTTATATATCTATCTATCTATCTATCTGCAAAAGTTACAAAACTAAGTAGCATCGTTAGCGCCCTCTTCCAGAAGCTCGAGACCAGCTTTCCAAAAGGTACAAGAAACATTAAAAATTGTGTAATATCTAAATGAGCAACTTTAATCTAAATCCTACATATAAGACCATTAAAATCACAGCAGTGCAATAATCCTTAGTAGGTAGGTAGGATACTGTAGGTAACTCACATGGTATCCTGTGCATGGCGCCCAGCAGCGCCAGGGACACGAAGGCCGCGAAGACAGGGCGCTCCAGCGCCGCCAGCGCCGCCGCCGCCGCCCGCGGCCCGCCGTCCTGCGACACCAGCCGCGGAGACGCCGCCACCCACCACACCGCTAACGGCACAGACGCTATCGATACCCATCTGAATACCTGCAAGTATACGGTAAACTTTACTGTAGGACGCCCTCCGGCCAGGTGGAGTGACGATCTGCGAAAGGCTGCTGGTTGAAGCTGGATGCGTCGAGCTCAGGACAGGATGCAATGGCGCTTATAAGAGGAGGCCTATGTCCAGCAGTGGACTGATATAGGCTGATGATGATGATACAGTAAACAGAAAGCTAAACTTCTTTCTCAGCCTGCTTATAACATACCAAGACATACTTAAGTAGACTTTTTTTATTTACAACTAGTGACCCACCCCGGCTTCGCACGGGTGATGACTATACATATAAAGCTTCCTCTTGAATCACTCTTTCTATTTAAAAAACCGCATCAAAATCCGTTGCGTGGTTTTAAAGATCTAAGCATACATTAGGGACAGGCAGCGGGAAGGTTTATTTTATACTATGTAGAGATAGTGATAATGCGGGTTCGATTCCCCCCGCGAGATAAGTGTTTGATGCTTTGCAAATATTTGTCTGGTCTGGGTGTTTTTATGCATAATATTTGCAAAATAAAAAGTACCTATGTACCTAAAAAGAATATTTATATATATCAGTCATTTGGTTCCCTTAATACAAGCTCTGCTTAGTTTGGGGTTACATGATGCAGTGTAGCGTTTTTTTTAAATTTATCACAAAGACGATAAAATTTTAACAAATAACATGGGGCAAAAAAGAGGGCATGAAAAAAGTGAAGATACAATATTACCTGAACGATAACCTAATGAATGCTGTTTTCATAGAAGACGCAATATCTACTGTTTTTAAAGAAGACGCTGGTATTTTACCGAAGCCATTGCGGATAGTTATCTACCTAGGTCTTTGAAACCTTTGTTATTTTCATGGACTTATAACAGCTAGCCAGCTAGCTTAAGCTTAAAGGTTTTACTTATGTAAGTACCTAGCAGTTTTATCAGAAATATTTGCTCATCATGACGATTACCTAAGTAAGTAAATACAATATTTTGACCTGCTAATAAAGTTCAGCAGTATTGCCAAGCTAGGCTAGCTTAAAGGTTTTACTTATGTAAGTAATAAGAAAACTGACTTCAATGTTTGAGGGCGAAAATTACGAGTGAGGATGAGGGTTTTAAATTTTGCTGGAAAAGTACCAATCCTTCAGGAATGAAATTTGCATGGGACCACCTGTGAAGTATACACTATCAAACAAAAATAGAATTTTTAAAATCGGTCCTCAATTTATGGAGATTTCGGTGAACGTACCTACATAACAAAACATACAGCCGAACATAGAACCTCCTACTTTTTTTGAAGACGTTAAAAATGTAAGCTCATCGCGCAATAGAATTAAGTAAGGCTAAATACAATATTATGACCCGGTAAGAAAGTTTTACAAATTCGCTTAAATATCAATAAACTAAACATTGATTGACTAGTTAATATTATTGCAACAGCTGAACAGACTAGACATGAAGTGAAAGTCTAAACGGTCTGTACCCTAACGTAGGTTGTAACTAGGGCTCTTCGTAATGCTGTTGTATAACTTAACGAATGCCTAGGCCAAAGAGGGGGCGGGTTTTTTTTTTCATCTATAACAACTATATTGCAAGATCTTGTATCTTTTATTTTATTTACATTATTTTACTTTATATACAAGATTTTATTGATAAAAACATATTTTACAAGTTTTTTACTTTATACGTTGTGTTTGTGTTTGTGACCCTCAGGTTTGCTTCGGTCATTTTTGGGTGATTGGTGTCATTATCAATTAATCTTCTCTATCTTGAATATCCCCAAATCAATTATATTAATATTATATTTTTTCTATTTTAATATTAGAAACTACGAAACTTTTTTAAAAGTTTCCTAGTTTCGAAAAAAAATTTGAAAAATTAAATCGAAAACTGTTTCTATACTGAATGGCAGTGAATTCCCAAGCGGGAACGCCCTGAAAACATCCAGTTGTAGTATTCTTTGATTAATTACTGCCTTCCTAAAATTTATGAAACATCCTTAATTACTATTGAGGGATTTCCCGTAACATAAACCATAAATGAAAAATCTGCCAACTTAAAAATGTAAGTACAATCGGTAGAAAAATCGGTATAATTTCCACGTATTCTCTGAAATCGTGGGAAATCGTTCCATTTCGGTATTTCGGTAGGACAGAGCCCATATCGGTAGAAATACCGAAAAATCGGTAGGTTCGAGAACACTGCGACACCGACTGACCACGGCTCGCGCGGCACGCTTTTCACAAAGTATACGCGTAGCTGCAAGTACAGACATGGCGTTCCAAGATACGCGTAACCCGACTACGCGTACCAATATACGAGCTATCCGTACCCAGCTTACTACTGCTAAAACTTACCTTATAATCTCCCAGCCTGGTGTGTGAGGATTGTATGGCGTGATGGACATGCGCCAGCAGCAAGCCGACCAGCGCGCCCGGGGCGTTGCCCAGCGGGGACTGGTACAGGACGTTGAAGGACGCCTCGCCGCGGTACGTCACGCGGACGGACCTGGGACGAGACAGGGGGCTTGTAGTGTGACGTGGAATGGCTCCATGAGAGGATAATAGAGATGAAGACTGGGTAAAAAATATATTCTAATTAGTCCGTCAGATACCACACCAGCCTATATCAGTCCACTGCTGGACATAGGCCTCCCCTAATAAAGGGGGATATGCCCATAATCCCCACGCTGGGCATGCGGGTTAGGGATCGCAGGACACACCTTCTCGCACCACCGACGCTGCTGCCCGTCGGTGGCCATGGGATTTAGCTGAGCCGATGTAGGCTGTGCTGTAGGCTGTGCTGTGCCGAAATCAGCCGGCCGCAAGAGCCCCGTTCGTTGTTTAGCAGGGTGCACCACGTGCAGGTGGGGTTGGCTTGGGTTCCGAAGATAAGGGTTGGAACCCTTTACACCCCGTCCCCCGTCCGTCAGATAGCTCAATAAAAAATATTGGTCACGTATTTTTTTATTTATCAAATAAATAATATTAATTATTATAAAAAATAAAATTGATGTCAAAGTTCGGAAGTGGGGTCTCGTGACGCCAAGGCTATGTAAAAAATGTCGCGGAACTTCAACGCACTATATCTTTGTAATTTTTTGTTTTATTGACAAAAGAAAAAATACGCATCCAATATTTTTTGATAATGTAATGTTTTATTTTTATTTTATTTATTTGGTACAATAAACAGTTACAATATAAAGGTAGGTAGTAAAGATTTTATACAATAGAGACTTAATAATAATGTAACCCACGACATTGCACTCAGATTAGTAATACAAATTTTAAATTTATGAAAACTTACGCTAGAGGCTACTGACAGCTACTACAGTAATAATAATAATAATAGATCTAAAGACTAAAATAGTTATATAATGTTAATGGAAAGTTTAGCTGGCAACAGTCATAGTAAATAAATTTAAAAAAGAAATAATCAAAGAAATAACAGAGCTAAGACTAATGTAAATATTTAGATAAAAAATATAAAGTCAGGAAGACAGCTTGTCCAGGACAAGATACTTGAATCGACCAATGCTGTTAGCAAATATGTCTATATCGATAAAGTTATTGTTAAATGACTCTACCATCCGGCGCACGGGTGTGCGTAGACCAGCATTAGTACGGCAGGTATTAAGGGCGAACAAGGTTCGCGAGCGCACCAAACGTCTGTGCACGGTTCGGGGTACTAGGTAACATATGTCAGAGGTTAACTCTATGCAGTCAAAGTTGTTGTTAACAATTTTGTACAACGTGGTTGCTTCAAGATATTTACGCCTGCATTCAAGCGAAAGCAATTTGTATTTTTTAAGCAAGCATTCATATGAGAGATATTGCTTATAACACCTATAATTGGTGGCTCGCAAGAATTTGCGTTGAACCCTTTCAATTGATTCATTATATTTATTATAAAAAGGGTTCCATATGGGAACCGCATACTCAAGCTGCGAGCGGACTAGTGTTTTATAGAGGTATAGATATGTAGAGCTGCGCTTGAAGTCGGTGGAAGACCTCATAACGAAACCGTACATTTTAAATGCCTTATTGACAATGTGATCAATGTGTGAACTTAAACAGAGTTTAGTGTCTAGCTGTATCCCTAAATCCCTAAGTGAGTTTACTTTGGTTAAGGGCTCATTGCAGAGATAGTATGTGCAACAAGTTGAGTTTAACTTAGTAGTGAATGTAATATGGGAACATTTAGGGATACTGAGCTGTAATTTATTGTCGTAACAGTAGGTTGTCAGTCGATCCAGGTCTAGTTGGAATGAGATGCAGTCATCAAAAGTTCGAATAATTTTGTATACTTTGAGGTCATCGGCGTAGAGCAGGAAGTTTGAGTTGTCAAAACACATTTTTATGTCGTTTATGAATAAAATGAACAGCAATGGTCCAAGTATCGAGCCTTGGGGGACTCCAGACGTTACTCGAACACTAGTAGAATGAAATCCATTCAACACAACCTTCTGTGATCGGTTTTGTATATAGGAAGCAAACCACTTAAGTAAACTACCGCGCACTCCGTAATAGGCTATTTTATTTAAAAGAAGCTCATGGTCCACTCTGTCAAAGGCTTTTTTATAATCCGTATATATAACGTCTATTTGAGCGCGCTCATCAACATTTTTAAATAAAAAATTAGTAAAATTGAGTAAATTTGATGTAGTTGATCTAGGCTTAACGAATCCATGCTGTTCATCTATAAATATATTATGTAGTATCGGGTAGATTTCGTTATGCACGAGGCGCTCAAAGAGTTTGGACAGAGCGGACAGTATTGATATTGGACGGTAATTTTCTACATCGTACCTGGAGCCGCTTTTATGTACTGGAGTTATATTTGCACGCTTCCACACTTCAGGAAAAATCCCATCGGCTAAGCATTTGTTATACACAATATACAGGGGTCTACCTATACTTACAGCTGTCTGCTTGAGAAACAGAGGTGGTATCATGTCAGGTCCGGGACCTTTGCATGGATCAAGTTGCTTAAGCTCCTTGACTATATTCGATTCGTCAATATGAAGGTGGGAAATAATATCGCATTTATCGAATAAATTTGACGGTGGCCGCCATTGATCTATGGTAGGAGAAGCTGTCTCGAACACTGACTGGAAGAAGTCGGAAAATAAGTTGCAAACAACTTCGGGATCATTCGATTTAGTATTTAGATATTTCATGGTAGACGGTACTTCAGGCTTGCCCTTTCGATTTGATAGGTAAGTCCAGAAGTGCTTTATGTTAGAGGGAATATTAGTTTCCACAGAATCCATATAACTAAGAAAACATATACTGCATTTTTCTTTAAATAAGGCTCTATATGTTTTCAGTCGTTATCCCTATTACAACTTAAGATCTGATGACCGTAGGTTCTGATCTCACTCAGATACTGGGTACATCATATTTTTATTTACGTGAGATTTAAAGAGGGATTGGGGTGGGTGTAAGGGATTCCAACTGCCACCTTCGGATCCCAAGCCTACCTCACCTGCACGTGGTGCGCCCTGCTAACCAACAAACGGGGCTCTGGCGGCCGGCTGATTGCGGCATTGTGCTGCCTAACAACGGCACCGCTAAATTCTCTGACCGCCAACGGGCAGCAGCGTCGGTGGTGCGAGAAGATGTACACTGCGATCCCCAACACGCACGCCCAGCATGGGGATTATGGCCATATCACCCTTTTTTTGGGGGGGGCCTATGTCCAGCAGTGGACTGATATAGGTAGTTGTTATTGTTGTTGTTTTAGGTAACATTGATTCAAAACGATATGCAGTGATACAAATAATAGTTAGGTACTTAGTACCTACCTATTATGTAGGTAAGAGATACCTACCTAGTACAGTTTCTACTTTATGTAGAAAGGTACCTTAGTACTACGTTATTAAGGATAATTCAAGACGCCCCCTCATGATGACGGCTCCAAAACACGCATAATGTGATCTAACAACACTATCCTGCCCCCAACAATAACAATACTTTATACGTAGATAAAGTAGTACCTACTAATCATCAGTATTCGTAGATTTCTATACCTGAAAGAGTAATCATCATCAGCATCGGCCTATAGCAGTCCACTGCTGGACGGCGGCCTCCCCTAATGAGCGGCATTGCGCCCTGTTCTGAGCTCGACGCATCCAGCTTCTACCAGAGCAGCCGACAGCAGATCGTCACTCCACCTAGCCCGAGGGCGTCCTATACTACGTTTGCCGAGACGCGGTACGGTAAGTACCTTAATGCTGGACACTGCATCACACAGCATCACAGCGTTGTGTACAAGTACCGGCCCGTAATTCTAGCGCTGACCGTTATTGCGCAGAAGTCAAAGTAAGGTATCAAGTAAAAAGTATATAGAGGCGAGAGAGAACGAGAGACCCATGCGCAGAAGTTTCATTCAGCGCTAGACTTATGTGCTGTTTACGGGATTGATGCCAATGAAAGCAAATAAGAAAGTATACGAAATATGCATTATGCCGTGTCTATTATACGGCTGCCAGACATGGGCGCTAACCGAACAACTAGAAAATAAATTGAAAGCATGCCAAAATGGAATAGAAAGAAGTATACTAGGTATAAAAAGAAGGGATAGAGTGAAACTTCAAGAAATTAAAGCAAAAACTAAATTTAAAAATACACTCACAGTTTACAGACAACTGAAATGGCGATGGACGGGGCATATGCTAAGAGAAACTAGAGAGAAATGGACAAAGTTAGTCACAGATTGGTATCCAAGGGACAGCAAGAGAAATTGAGGTAGACAAATTAAAAGATGGGAAGATGACTTCAAGAAAATAGCTGGTCCAATATGGACCCGCCTTGCGAGAGACAGAAATAGGTGGAAATCTTTAGAGGCGGCCTTTGTCGACAGACAAGCTGTTACTGACAAAAATTAAGTTGCCGATGTAATGTAATATGTAATAGTAATTTAGTTAATAAGAAAGCACTTATCCATTGTAATTTTAAGTAACAGCAATAAAGGCTATTTTATTTATTTATTTATTCCTATTACGGGATTGAACTGTTGGTGTTTTAAAAATGAAAATACGCGATTGAACTAGGATTAGTATAATATTGAATTTGATGTTGATAACTTTTAATACGCGTGTTCTTATTGAGGACCGAGGATCGACTGAGGCAAGTGCCTGGAGTTAGGGAAGGAGAGGATGCAAAAGTGCAGACGTAACTGAAAAGGTAAGCAAAATATGTAACATTTGGTTGGGTATAACAGTGCGTGCTGCTAGCTGTAGGAACGTTACGTTTGTCAAGCCGCAGTCTCCACTCAAGAACTCCTCAATCGAGATGAAGAGAAATCTACACACACACACACACACACACACACAAACATCACCCGTAACAATTATAAGATATGTAAAAGTTTTGCTTCTTTTGTTACTTCTATTTTTATGTTTATTTTTCTTGACTTTTAGTTTTAGTTTATGTTTTAATGTCCTTGTGCTCCTCTAGTCTTAAGGTTTGGGCGCTGAAGATTGTGACACAGTTTATACTACTGCCACTCTCAGCGTCTCCACTGTATCTTGTTCTATTCTAATACCTATGCCAAATAAATACAAATAACTCACTCAGGGCGATGCATTACGAAGTTAGGTACGAGCCGCCAGTAGTAGGCCAGGCCGGCGACCACCAGCACTGAGGCGGCCAGCAGCGCGGCCAGCACGGCCAGCGCGCCGCGCCGCCAGCGACGCAGCGCCAGCGTCAGCACCAGCGACGCCGCATATAGCTGCATATCCGCTGCCAAGTACCTAGCAGACCGCATTTCGTTGAAGTAAAGCGAAATGGTATTATAATTTCGTGGCAGGCAGCGCTCGTTTTTGAATTGAGGCGAAATGACAATGGTATGGTAATTTCGCAGAGCGTGATAGCTTATTTGCATGCGCCTAAGTGGGAGCTAGAAAGATATAGATCATAGGCCTCTCATAATGAGCACCATTAAGACGCAATGGGTCCTTAGCTTGACGTATGCAGCTTCTACCAGCAGCCTCAAGCAGATCGTCACTTCTCCTCCCCGAAGGGTGAGTGTGTTACACTTATTCGCTCGCCCATATTCGGCCTCTCCGTTGCGTTCTCTCCTTAGCGTGACGTATCCAGCTTCTACCAGCAGCCTTTCTCTGATCGTCACTCCACCTAGCTGGAGAGCGTCCTACAATAGTTTTCCGGGACGCGGTCTCTCAAGAACTCATTTATCCTAACGAATGTCTTTCTTCGGCAGATATTCCACTAGCTAGCTAATTATAAATTTCTCATTTTCTTAAAAAAACTTTTACGGAATGAAATTTTAATTCTGAGGTCTCGCAAGTCTTTTTTATTTGCACTAGACTTGAATTACAAAGAACTAGCTTCCACCCGCAGCTTCACTCGCGTGGTAACCGAATAAAAAGTAGCCTATGTGTTAATATATATAATCCAGGTAACAAACTATGTATATTTCAAGTTTCATCCAAATCCCTTTTTGCGTTTAAAAGTAAAAAATATCCAAACATCCGTTCGACATCATGCTTACAAACTTTCACGTTTGTGATATTAGTAGGATAGGTATCACACTAAACCAATGGTACCTGTTATAATTATCGTAACCCCGACCCGACGTTGCAAAAGGAACTCTGACTAAGCAGTATACCCTAAGAGCTTTTCTGTCAATCAATTTGATTTTTTCTGTAACAGCGATAAGTCGCGAAGAGTCGATAAACGGAAGGGAGGTCTTTGCCCTTCAGTGGGACAGCGATGTCATATTTAATCACATCTAATATTATAAATGCGAAAGTTTGTGTGTGTGATATTTGTGTTCGCATCTCTCGGTAACGGCTTAACGCATTTGGATGAAACTTGGAATATACATAGCTTAAGACTTGGATTAACACATTGGCTACTTTTTAACCCGGTATCACGCGAGCGAAGCCGCGGGTGGAAGCTAGTAATCATCATCATCCTCATCCACAGCTCCATTCATCCACTGTTGGGTATAGGCCTCCCTGTGTATGTGCCAATCTCCACGGTTCAAAGCTCGTCTCGTCCAGTTTCGGCCCACGATTGATGCAATATCGCCTATCGAGCTGCTGGACAACTGACGTTTCTGTACCCGGTTCTTGGACGCCATTTAGTTATCGCCTTACTCCTCCTGTCATCACCTCGGCTTGCCAGGTGTCCTACCCAACTCCATTTTAGTTCCGTTATGCGGTTCCCAACGTCTTTGACCTATGTTTGACTTCGGATCTCTACGTTAGGAATTAGGTCTATAAGCTTCGGCATCAAGCTAGTATTAAATAATAATAATTTGATGCAACAGCACTCACCAGGTCTGTATAAGACATTTATCGTCCGCATTCACAACATTGTTGAGATACAAGAGCTGGTTCCACCACTTGTGCCTGCAGATGGCGGCTTCCTCCCCGACGAGGGGGCTCCACAGCGGGCCGGAGTCCAGCCGCTCCCACCAGCTCGCCGCGAACCAAACCACGATGAAGTAGCTAGGACTTATCCTGGAGATGACATCGTTTAGTGAGAAAAGATTACAATTTTAAAAACAGAGAATCTAATACGCTACTTCTCTACGATGCACTCCCTTATCCAACCAATAGCCTTCTGACCAGTGTCCTAAGACACTGGACCAAAACGCATGTGTTGGCCTGCAACTCCATGCGTTGTGCCAAGTAATTTTGTGTTATAGTCCAGTTTTCAATTGTCAATTTAATTTAATTTGCAATTTTATCCTAATTTATTTTGTCATTTTAATATATTGTCATATATTGTAATATATTGTTTAATGTATTGTTTATCTTGTAATTTATATTGTAACTTTAATTAGTTTTTTATTTATTTTGTAATTAATTTTTTTTTACATTTTAATTTAACTTATTTTTTTATTTTAATTTAATTTATTTTGTAATTTGAATTCAATTATTTAGTAATTTTAATTTATTTATGTTTTAAGTTTAACCATTTTTATGGACTATGGTCTGAAATAAACGATTTTTATTTTTATTATTTATTTTTTATCCAGTATGGTGCTGAACTCTGGGGTCTATGTGCCGATTGGGATCTAGTGTTCCGCCTTCAGAAACGCGCGGTTAGAATAATTGCACGAGTGCCATATGACACCTCCGCTAGGCCTACTGAGCTCTATTGTCAGCGTTGGGCGTTACGCGGTGAAAAAATAGACAATACGAATCGCGTTGCTGTTCAAACGAGCGGTAAAAAAACGCCTACGCAGCGTTCAGTGTGCCGCGTGCTCCCTAAGCGGTCGGACGTGTTGCTTGTGTAGCGTGCGTCGTCATACTTCTTACGATGTCGTGGGTTGTAGATCCTGAAGTGCTCATCATAGAAGTGGAGTCTCGTCCCATTTCTCAATGCAAAATCAATGCCCTAGTCATCATCATCATCCACAGCCCGATTTCACCCTCTGCTGAGTATAGGCCTGGCTTTTCTCCTGCCACTCGCCACGTCTGCGCTTGACTGATCGAAACCGCTACTGCTAGTAATTATACTATTCATTTCAACGTCTTACTGAGGCGAGAGACGAGACAATAGTGATTTAAACGCGCTCGTATGAACACTCAGATTGAGAGCGTTAAAAATCCGCCAACGCCGGGTTTTACCGTGACGGATATTTCACGCTCGTGCGAACGAGCTCTAGAGTCTAGGAATTTTGACGCTGCCAGCGATAGTTATCCAATAAGTGGCGGTACATGTACGGGCTAACTGGTCGTCCTTTGAAACCCATAAGATGGCACACTCCTATAACACCCGAAACGCTGGGAAGCTGGTTGGCATAAACCATAAGCTAACGAGATCGTCCAAACTCACCCATGTCATGGGTCCGGCCGTCTATAATAGACTGCCAGTATTTGTAACTACAACGCCAAGTCTGCCCAGCTTTAAGTCCAGCCTAAAACGCTGGCTTATTGAGCAGTCGTTCTAAATCTATAATGAATTTACCTTTACAAAGCACCTAATTGAATATTTAGGTGAAACTATTCTTTTGAATGTTATTTAATGTTTGAAGGTACTGATAATACCTATACTTCTATAATCAAACTGAAAAAAATAACTAAAAATTGGTTTTACGAATAAATGATTATATTTATGATAATAATATTAAAAAGCGAAAGATTTTGAGTGTAATGATCTGAGGGTGTGATATGTGTAGTTCTTGACCAGGAACTTGTTTTGCTTCCTGACTCAATACACTTTACTCTCTAGTATAAATATCTCTGCTATGAAAATCTCTAATTATATATATCACGAATAAATTGGCCCCTAGTCCATGAATTAATAACGTCTAGGGCTTGACGTTTCTAAGGGCTGGTACTTGGCAGTCAAAGGAAGGATATACTTGATACTAACACAATTGTGGAAAACTATCCCAGAAGCCATTGAATAAAGAAGTGAAGTAAAGTGAAGTGGTTTATACCGGATTGGTACAATCCGTTATATAGCCGTTTGAGTTCGTTGCAGAGCTGAGAAAGCTATACAATATACACCTGGGCACCTATGCTACGTACCTGATGATCCTGTTGATCATAGTCTCGAAGAAAGTGTAGACGGCCCCCTCGGACTGCCCCCGCGCCCGCTGCTGCAGTATCTTGTGCGCCAGCAGGAACGAGGACATGAGGAAGAATATCTGCACCATGAGGGTGCTGTTCGCCATCGCCATAGCATCAGCTGCTCTGCGAGTCTGCACCGAAAGTATGGGTTACAAGCCTTGGACTCTACACACTATGCCGAAAAATACGCGACGTAAGTTCCGCAGCTGATTTCGTCAAGTTCGGCTGTACGCCATAACGCAACGTAATTTCAGCATAATGTATTCAAATAGCATCTGTAATTCAAATAGCATTGCTGGCGTATGCCGAACTTTCAGTCGAGTAACTGCAACATAGTGTGTTTAGACGCTTAAGCTTATACATCCGCAATTGGCACAGTAGATAGTAATACCATGGGCATATCCCCTTCATAGGGGAGGCCTATGTCCAGCAGTGGACTGAAAAGGCTGTTTTTTTTTATAGTTTATAGGTTTATGTTTGACCACAATCTCACCTGTGGTGTTGTTGTTAATGTGGTTGTAAGTAATATGCACCTAGTTACTTAGGTTTCTTCGCTTAGAATATAAAAAGTAGTTTTAGGTAGTAGGTAGGTGTTATTTTAATTTACAGGGGGGTGTACAGGGTTCCAACCCCTATCTTCGGAACCCAAGCCAACCCCACCTGCACGTGGTGCACCCTGCTAAACAACGAACGGGGCTCTGGCGGCCGGCTCATTGCGGCATAGCACAGCCTACATCGGCACAGCTAAATGGCTTGGCCACTGATGGGCAGCAGCGTCGGTGGTGCGAGAAGCTGTGCCCTGCGATCCCCAACCCGCATGCCCAGCGTGGGGATTATGGGTATATCCCCCTTTATTAGGGGAGGCCTATGTCCAGCAGTGGACTGATATAGGCTGATGTGTGTGTGTGTGTGTGTGTTATTTTAATTTATTTGAGTAGACTTTGTCTGAAGTGTTGTTTTTAGATGTAAGTTTCTTTGTCCAGCAGTGGATTGCCGATAATGATGAAGTTTTCTTTTTACTTGTCACCTTCTTTTATTTGTCTTTGTCTATTTTTTTCCCCTCTTATAATCCCGTATAATTCACTGCCGACAAGGATGGGAATGATTTAGATCTTAAGTTTTTGTAATGTTATTTTTTACGATATACAAATGAAACTTGAACTTGAAACTCGTCTGATTCTTTGACCTAGTGACTAAAATATTAAAATGTAGTCAAAAGTAGTATAATACCGTTGAATTGAAATACCTAAGTATACCTTACATAATACGCTCTTGAACTTGAGACATCAAAAAGCGTTACTTAACCGCTAACAGCCACTTAAGAGTGTGAAGTAGTGTTTAGATGCCCTAGTTAGATGCCTGGTAAGCAAATAATGCCACAAATGTGAAATTAAAGATCAAAATTACTTATTGCTAAAGATTTTATCACAAAAAAACAAGTTTCAACGGCAAATAATTTTTCAAAATATAGGTAATTTTTAATTTAGGTAATCTGGAGATGGACGATGCACCCAATATTACCTAGCTACCCTCAACCCTAACAGATGAGGGATTGGTAGTTTATAACAGACATAAAAAAAGGAGGAGGTTCTCAATTCGGTTGTATTTTTTTATGTTTTAAAACAAAAGGTTGAATAACCAATCTCCCTGTTTACTCACCAGTTCGTATCTCCTAGTGTCAGTGAGGTAAGTCTGCGTGCTGATCCAGCACACGTGCTCGATGATGACGCACATCATGCACAGCACTCGTAGGCCATCGAAGGCGCGGAGGTCGACGGACGAGGACGCTGGCGGAGGGGCCAGGAGTGCGTTCCAGCAGCCGCGTAGAGACCAGGCCAGCGCCCAGCTCGCTCCTGGCGGTGAAAGAAAGTTTTATTTACTAATATAGGTATTTACCTATACGTAAATGGTGCTTTGATTATTAGGTATTGATCGATTCCTTTTGAGGGTTTGGGTACAAAGGGTGAAAATAGGACCCTATTACTAAGACTCCACTGTCCGTCTCTCTGTCTTTCTTTCTGTCTGTCTGTCTGTCTTTCAGTCACCATGCTATATCTCATGAACCATGATAGCTAGACACTTGAAATCACCGATGATGTATTTCTGTTGCCGCTATAATAACAATTATATTAAAAACAGAATAAAATGATATTACAATTTATAAATATACAATGGTGTGGAACCTTTCGTGCACGAATCCGATTCACACTTGACCGCTTTTAATGTTTTCACTAACAAGAAAATATACTACAAACGGTCCTACAAATAGATCTAAATCACAGAATAAGGAAGGTACGAAAATATTAAGCTTCTTCGTATGAGCTATTAACCAACTGTCAAGCTATTAGGCCTCCGATATAGCTTAACATACAATACTAAGCAAATTTTAGTGATGTAAAGCTTGCATCAAATCACTTTAAATTTTTTATAAAAAATGATTAGCTGTTTTTATTTCGCTGCTTCAGCGATTATGTTGCGAAAATAAAATCACGACTTTTCAACCATATTGTAATATTATTCACTCCGTTGGTTACGTTATGTAACTGTATCCAGCATCATAGTATCTAGTAGGCAGTACCTATCTAGATAATCTCTACCTAAAAGTCTAGCGGCAAGGTATCTATTCTGAATTTCTGAGGCACATTCTACACTAAAAAGACTAAATATTATAAAATATTTTGTATGTTTGCATGTAGGCGGTAATCTCATGATTGAACCGAATTTGAAACGCCTGTCGACAAAAGACTACATTAACACTGAATATAACATTTTATAATATGTGAGTATATAATGATGCCAATGGATATTATAAAAGTACGCGAGTGAAACAGCGCGGGTCCTCTAGTGTTTTTTTTTTCGTAAAGATGTTCGTCCGGAGAAACAATAACCTTAACAACCTTAGTGCATAGGTATACTTATAGTTTATGTCAAAAGATATATTATAATGGAGCGGGTAGCTTCTTACGAAGCTATTTCATCCATCACCTGGAGCTATCAATTTATAATGACATAAAGTACTTGTAACAACATTGGTAGAATGGAAGCCATGTATGCCAACTCTTATTTCAAACTGGTTGCATAATTATTTATTTGTTCGCAGGTTAGTCGTGGGTAATCTTGCGATATACATAATTTTATATATTTATTTCTTCTTTGTAATTAGTGATGAATTGTTTGCATTGTTCATAAGTTATTGAATGGGCACCTGTTTTTGCACCTGTTTTTGCGTTCCTACCTAGGTAGGTACTTACTTCTTATTCAGTCAAATTACTTTCCTACCTTTACAACATAAAACTAAAACACATACTTACACACACACACACACACACACACACACACACACACACACACACACACACACACACACACACACACACACACACACACATACACACACACACATACACAAACACACACACACAAATGCGATTGAAATAGAACAGTCGTAATATTTAAAATTCTTTATAAAATTACCATTGCTGCTTTGTTGTTGTTACCTACCTATCTTTTTACTCTTTATTGTTTAGTTTTTGTGATTAGTAACATACTCATCTGCTAACTTATCGTCCTAACGCATATTACGAGCTGTTTACAAAATGTGGATTCAAATTGGTTTATGTACAAATTATGTTTAACTAGCCTATAATTTAACATTGTAAAACTGTGAATCCTTGTTTAAATAAAAATAAATAATAAATAAATAATAAAATAAATAAAATAGATACACTATAATTATATTATACTAGCTGACCCGACATACGTTGTCCTGTCTCAAAGAGGGTATCGAAGTTAAAGAAACATTCAAAAAATATTTCGTAATGGAAAAAGCAATCAAAAAGGTTATTGAAGAGGATTAAGCAATCAATGAGGATATCAAAGTGGAAAATGCTATCAAAGAGGATATCGATGTTAAAAAAGCAATTAAAGAGGAAATCGATGTGGGAGAAGCTATTAAAGGGAATACTGAAGTTGAAGAAGCAATCAAAGAGAATCGAAGTGTAAAAAGAATCAATGAGGATAAAAAAACAACAACTACTACCCTACCCTACCCTTCCCTACCCCTACCCGTACCCCTACCCCTAACCCCAAATATTATAATATAAAAAAATAAATATTATCGGGATAGCTATCCTATGTCCCTCTCCTGGTTCTAAGCTACCTCCCCACCAATTTTCACCCAAATCGGTTCAGCCGTTCTTGAGTTATAAATAGTGTAACTAACAAACTTTCATATAATACAATACATTGTGACATTACAGGTCCATGAGAGATCTGATGAAGCTGTCTGGCTCAAGTTAGTAGATGTATTCAGTATTCAATATTTATTGCAAATATATTACATATGTAGATACATTAAACAAAAAAAAAAGTCTGATGTTAAGACTAGGTTGAGAATCAATACATAATATGTACCCTGTTAGGGGGATGTAGAGCAGTGCAGCGTAGGACACGGTCCTAACAAGGATGACTACCGATGCAATACGTTATAAATGTTAGCTTATCAACATCATAGGTAACTAGCTTCTGTTTGCGGCTTCATTCGCGTGGTACTCGGATAATAATAAGTTAATGTGTTAATCCAGGTCACAAACTATGTATTTTCTAAGTTTCATCCAAATCAGTTCTGTCTATTGTGTAGATTAGAAGCGTTAAGATGTTAGTCTCGGTTTTTTCAGTCGTTAAGCTATGTCGGAGGCCTTAGGGCAGACTAAAACTCCGACACTAGAGTTAGCCACTAGCTCATACGAAGAAGGAAGGAATATAATTACTATTGTTTAAAGGGTCTTCCTCGCTTTTTACCTTAAAACTTTTCCCGACGTAACGAAAGAAAATAAATAATGTAAAATGCGAGGAAGACCCGTTAAACAAAATTCAAAATTCAAAAATCATTTATTCAGTAGGAACCGCATAGTACCCTTTGAAACGTAATTTTTTTAATTTACCACCAATTCGTAACGTGACCAAACAGAGAAGAATTGGCAAGAAACGCTGCTTGGCTTATATTTTTTTAACGTCATTGTTCTTAATAACTATTACGTTGTTTTTGATGGAGTTGGAGGCAGTTTCATCCCAAGCTTTTTTGTCATCTAAATAATCAGAATGATGTTTAATACTCGTGAAACTTTAAAAAATACTAAGGATACTCAATAACCTAAATTTCAATTTAGGTTGGGCAATGTTTGTTACTATCAAAGTTGTCTTATATAGATTTGGCCAGTATCTAAATGTTCTCATGTCGTTTACAGGAACTCGTCGATTGGTAGCTCGGTTACGACACGCCGTGTCGTAACACTGTGAAGGCGCCTACCTAGGCACTGCCTACGTGCCGGTCACTTGGGACTTTGGAATTTAGTAGAACCTTTTGAGAGCGGATTTTAGATAAGATTTTTAGGTCTAGGGTTTTTACGCGAGCAAAATTTGTTTAATCCTAAGCGTTATCGCCTTTTCCCTATTATTCTCAGTGCAAAAATCTATTATGATAAATATCTAGAAGCAAGTTCTATATTTACTTTCAGTAGGGCAGTTTGCAAGCCCTTCACCGCCGCGCCGTACCGAAAAATTGGAACACCAGGTTTCTCTAATAAAAAATGGGAGATTAGAAGTCGGAATACATCCAGATTTTGAGCAATTATTCTACAGTTCTATGAAAGTCTAGGGAGAAAGTTAGTGATCGTCGTTTGCGAAATTCAACACATACCTACCTACGTAAGAAGCGTTTTTATTGCGTGACTTTTGTTTTGGACACTTCACTTTTATATGATTGCAGTAAGTAGGTAAACGTAACCATCATTACAACTTACAAACTTCTTATCTCCTTTTCCCTTCGGAATAAATTAAACATTAGCAATTTTGTTTCATTATTTATGTTTAAGAAATGGATTCCAATCGTGTTGCAATATGTGTACAAAGGAGGCCTTTGCCCAGCAGTACGTCGAAAATGGCTATAATAATAATAATAATAATCTTGGACGTTATCACACAGCATCATGTAGCCCCAAACTAAGCAGAGCTTCTATTATGGGAACCTCATGTTTGATACACTACATATATATAATTTTTGTAAATACATACATATCATACATAGAAAACACCCAGACTGGAGACAAATATCTGCAGAACATGAAAACATTTGTCCCGCAGCGGGAATCGAACCCGCAACCTTCTGCGTCACAGGCGGACCTTCCCTCACTGCGCCACACAGGTCGTCGAAACGATGATGATGATGATTAAATAATTATGTAAGTAGGTATCTACCACGTTTAGACATACCAGCTAAAAGCTTAAGGACAAGTCAGCTACCTACAAATTAAGTATTTTGAGTTTTTTTATACACCAATTGGCTTTTTAATTATTTAATTCTCTAGCCACATATCATGAATCGAAATCCACTAGAAAAGGCTTAGGCTGACGCAAGCTTACGCACGCCTTAACACGCTTACAGCGTTCAGGACATAATTCTATCATAGTTTGAATAGGTATAATAAAACTGAATTTATATTTAAACGCAACAAACATACAGCCCTCCGGCTAGGTAGTGTGACAATCTGCGAAAAGCTGCTGGTAGAGGCTGAATGCGTCGAGCTGAAGACAGACCGTAATGGCGTCCATTACGGGAGGCCTATGTCCAGCAGTGGACTGTTATGGGTTGATGATGATGATGATGATGAAACATAGAGTTGCCTGCGGTTTCGCCTGCCATTTCCGTTAACATATCTGTGTGGCATCCGGTTCTGTCAGAGAAATAGTATCTTTTTACAAATAGTATGATAATTCCCCAGTAGTTACAAACAGATGCACAGTTGCACACATTCACTTTTTATGATAACAAACCGGAATCCGTTGTTTAATATGATAGGTATTACGTAAAATAACTGTAGTGATATTAATAATACAATGCAGTGCGTGGTCTACATTCGATTCATAAAATAATTATTTGCGATTTGACCTTAATACCTACATATTTGTTTATTTTCGCAATGTAATCTTTATCAACGAAACGGAAGAGTATTTGATTATAGTGTTGATACATTTACTACGCATTTACTAGGGAAACCAAAAAATACACCGTAATACATGAATGCCTGTAACACTAGAGGTGACCCTGATCCGCTGCATCAACTTGAGGCATGAAGGTGTTAGCCTTATGTCCCATAGTGTAGCACACACACTTCAAAGGGAAACAGCAATGTCGCTTGGCGAAGTTCTTCACTAAAAACCTGAACCCTACTTCCTTCTGAATGGGAATGGGGCAAAATTTTACCTTATTCTTTTTTTATTCATTTTATAAGCTTACTTTTGACCGCCATTTATTTTGTAGTTAGAAGGTTTTATTCTTAGGATACTAAAGGTTTATTTTGAAGAAAATAACAATTACATTTTCGGAATTTTGAAAAAAAATTACATTCAGTCTAGAAAATGACATTTGTCAAAAATTGATAGTTGGTTTCAATCTACTCTATGTTCATACAAGACCATTTTTCTTACATTACCAAATCAAACCGTAAGATTTCGCGAAAATAAATAAAAAGATTTCCATACAATTTCTATGAAACGTCATTCGCCAATACATAGGCCCCATATTATAAATTGCACTATTGCCTAAGATTATTCGAATCGTTTGCTAAGATTATCTTCAGAAGGAGAACGATCCATTGTGTACTGTTCCTACTAAATAAATAACGAGCCAAAATGATTAATTTGAATCTGCAAATAATGTCGTAAGTGGATTGTTTGGTGAGATGACATGTTGCGATTGCATAGACAACAGGACGTGTGTACCATTATTATCATAAACAAATTATCTACCTATGTTATTTCCGTTTAGATTGTAAGAGCTTTGTTACTGCTTACTATTATTACCCACTACACTATGATTTGGTAAAACTGTCCGTCGATATTATTAATTTTATCTTCATCAGCCAGACCTTTGTTTGGTCAGACCTATCAATAATGTATAATATCTGAAAACCAGCGCAGCATCGGAGCTTTATAAGACTTAAGAGACAGTAAGAAAAGTGCCAATGGACACATTATTAGAAATTATATTTGTTAAAAATTAAGTTAAACTTAAATTACATATTAGCCTACTTGCCTAGATTGTAATACACTTAGGGTACCGTAGTTACATTTATATATTTTTTTAAATCGTAGTTTTATGCTCTGATGATGACCATGATCAGATAGTATCAGATTTTACCCTTTTCTCAATGATGCATCTATTTATTAATTCTATTTACTTATATTCAGTTTTTTCTTATGTGTTTTGGGTAAAATAAATAATTCTTTCTCACTCGGTACTCCATATTTGCGAGGGTTTATAATTATCACTATTCTTGGGAGTTGGGTTGTGGATCGCTCGTCGATCGCAGTTTTCAGTAATTATGAGAAAGCTACTCTTAACTTAGAATACCTTTGCCACTTTCGGCATACAGAGAAAATGGAGGACCCCTCGATTTTCTGTTATCTGCATGACCTTACATAGTTAATACTAACAGCTGAAAAAGCCCCCCCAGGGCGTTCTGAAGTTGGCAGTTCCTTCACGGTCCAATAGTTTTCTAAGCGAAGCTAATTAGCTAAAAGATGCTAGCTGACTGATTTATCAGATAACCAATGTGCAGAATAGGCTGTGCATCTTTCTAAAGACTTCAATATTTAGATGGTCTAGTCTTGCATAGAAGAAGTATTCTTAGAAGGATTTCCTTTTATCCTTTCACTAGTGGGGGTAGTGGAGATACCCTAGAGACATGGATCTCAGTACACACTTACCTTTCCTAGCATGATCGGGCAGCGTCAAGTCCAGCACGGTGCAGACGGCCGTCAGCGCCAGCAGCGCTGCCACCAGCCCTGCGAAGGCTCGCTCGCTGGTGGTCAGCGGAGGGGTTTCCTGGAGTCCTGTCTGACAGTACTTCAGCTCGAGCAGGTGCGCTGAGAGGTTGTACGCTGACATTGTGCTCGCGTTCACGCATGACGCAAACCTGGGGGCAAGATGACATTAAGGGTACTCTTAACCTGGTAGGTATACCTTTATCACCTCTAGAGGAAACGACGGGTCTTGGAACGCCATCAGCCTGATCTGAAATTGTCAATCCTACAGCGAGGTTTTGGCATGTTTTACTGACACTAAAACAAGAGAAAATAAAACAAAAACAAAAGTTTAAAAAAACTTAGCACACCACACAAATTTTATAATTTCCTCGAAAACTTAAAATAATAATAATAATATAATAATAATGCTGGACACTATCACACAGCATCATGTAGCCCCAAACTAAGCAGAGCTTGTATTATGGGAACCACATGATTGATATATTACATATATACATTTTTTTTTTGTAAATACATACATATCATACAAAAATTGTGTGATTCTAGACCTACTGTGTGATATTTGCGTGTTTGCAAGCTTTAGTTCACATTGATACAAGAATAATTTCCTAATCTATTATTAAACAAATGTTTGGTCTGTGTGTAGGTAAATATTTGTTGGGTCTGGGTGCTTTGTTGGTTTTTTTATGGATTTGACGGATTCGACTAAACAAGACACAAGACTGTGGGTGATGACATTAACTTCGGGAGGCCAATCCAGTAGTTTATACTGTCATCAACGGGTTAGATCATCGATGGATGCGCCACTATGATCCAAACCAGAAAATGAATAATAATAAATACATAAATAAATAATGCGGGACGTAATAACACAGCATCATGTAGCCCCAAACTAAGCAGAGCTTGTATTATGGGAACAACATGATGGAAATACTACATGTATAATTTTTTTTGTAAATACCTACATACCATTCATAGAAAACACCCAGACACGAGACAAATATCTACAGAACATGCAAACATTTATCCCGCAGCGGGAATCGAACCCGCAACCTTCTGCGTCTCAGGCGGACCTTCGCCCACTGCACCACAGAGGCCGACAAAAATGTACTTTGATTACGGTTTCTCTTGAACAAATTTCAATTTCAGGATTGATCATCAGCGTGTGATCATAAGTGTCTAAACACACTGTAGCCGAAAATTACGCGGCGTAAGTTCCGCAGTTGATTTTGTCAAGTTCGGCTGTACGCCATAACGCAACGTAATCTCAGCATAATGTGTCATCTGTAATTCAAATAGCATTGTCGGCGTTGTCATGTCGAACTTACGTCACGTAATTTTGGCTATAGTGTGTTTAGACGAGGAACACCATTTTTTTCATCTTGAACGACGGTTGTCAATTTTATTAAATTTTATTTTCTAGTGTTTTTCTAATGTATGTCGTTTAATATTCATGGTATTTTAACCGATAACTGTTAGATATAAGACACGAGTATTAGTGAAATGGAATAAAAGAAGTTTGAAAGAAAATTGTGCGCTGATTGTTTTTTGTTAAAGTCGCCATTGCTATAGCAGAAAACAGGACCTGACTGAATACTGGACGACTGGACTTATAAACCGTACTACGTTGCCTCATATTATTATGAACAATTATTATACTTGATACTGGCGAAATTGTGGATTACAATCCCAGAAGCCATTTAATATAGAAGTGAAGTGTTTAGACGAAGCAGTTCATTGCTGGACGTAGGCCTTTTATAATGAGTGCCATTGCGCCGTCTTGAGCTTGACGCATCCAGCTTCTACCAGCAGCGTTTTACAGATCGTCTCTTCACCTGGCCGGCGGGTTTTCTATACTATTCGTATGTTTGCTGAGCCACGGTCTCCACTCAAGAATTGGATTGATTAATACAGTATCATTACTTAAGCTAAGGTAAAGTCAAACTCTTTTATTCAATAAAGTCCTAGGCCCACTTTGAGGTGATATGTGTTAGTTGATCTCTCACCATGCCGCGTGTCTCTCAGGCTGTGTCTGCGGTAGGTCAGGTGGAACTGGACATCGCTCGCTGACGCACAGCCCGCGGTGCAGCCGCGTGTGGTTGAAGTTGTCCACCCAGTTGTTGGAGTACCTCTGCAGACAATAAGACCATCAACATCCGTCGTCAATACAACAACAACGTTTTTAGAATCTCAAATTGAAAACACGTTGGTGTTTATTGAGGTTTGAGAACACAATTCTTTATTTAATTTGGAATGAAATAGGTAGGGACGTACGAAGATAATGTAATTGGTATAGGTATAAAAATAATGTTGAATATGAGTCGGTACAATAGAACCAACAGATAAAAGGCCAAGCAAACGGGTTGAAAATATTCTGGGTCGATTCCCGTCGTGGGACAAAATGTTTGCATTATTAGCAAGTTGAAAAAATTACCAAAAAAGGCCCGCTCCCTCAGTTCCTACGTTCCTATTGTTACTTTCAAAATAAATCACATTTTCATTAATTCCCACAACACAGCAAAATTTTACCTAATTGAGGTCAGCCACCTTTTCTTTGTAGTTGGAAGGTTTAGTTCTTAGGAAACTAATAGGTTTATTTTGTAGATAAAAACAATTGCATTTACGGAATTTTGAAATATTTACAGTCAGCCTATAGACGCATTATGTACATATTGTCTATTAGACATAAAATATAACCATTTCAATGTAAGGATCATTTTAAAACTTTGAACATTTTGACTTTGCCCAGCCTTTACATTTTAGTGACCATAATGGATGTTGTCAAGAATCATTATAAATATGAAACAAATGAGCAAAGTATTTTGAGAAAAGATACACGAAGAATTAATATAGAGGCTCCTCTACAGCCAAGGTTAAATGTTGTAAAGCATGGCTCTAGGTACCAAGCGATTAAATTATTTAACTCACTTCCAATCGAACTTAAGAGCATTGATAGTCCAACCATCTTTAAATCTAAATAAAAAAAACTTTTTTTAGAAAAGTGCATATACTCCTTGGATGACTTTTGATTAGGTATTGTGAAAATGTATTTTGATTTTAAGTTGGACATGGTTTTAATCAATGATTTTGACTTAGGTATAAGTATAGGTATTATAAATGTGACGATTTTGATGATATCAGTGTTATTTGTTAAATTGGACTATTTTTTTTTATTATTGGTAATAATTTGTTGATTAAGTTTGCTTGTTTGTTAAGAGTTAAATTAATAATTAATAATTTTAATCTCCTTTTTTTGTCTGTTTATAATAAATAACTATGTAATTCAAATACGATTTGTAATGAAATTGTTATGAATAAATAAAATGAAATGAATGAATGAATGTCCAATGTAAGTTACATTATCACGATGTCTTCTACAACCTAAGTGATTGTTATAGAGTTACCTTCGTTCTGGTGAATATATCGCAACACAACAAAATTGGATCCATACTACTATAATAGACAGTAACAGTGGTCATTAGTGCGGTGTTTGTGGTCGCTACCACTGCCGCTAGATTTTAGATTTGGTGTTATTATGCAACGTCAATTTTGTATCTACCAGTACAATATGTTATACAAATATATTTCTTATCATGGTTGTGGGTGCACATGAGTGTCTTCTTTTTGTTTGTATGAGCTAGTAGCTAAATCTAGTGTCAGAGTTGTTAGGCCACACACCTCCGATGACCAACATCTCAACATGTCTTCCGAAGTGATAAATCCAAGTTTACGTCATCCGAGGGCCTCCAACATGGCTCAACTGAAAAAGACGGGACCTTCGTCTTAACGTGCCTTCCGATGTTGTACTAATCAGAGTACTTAGTCAATAATTTGTTATTTATATTATGTGCATATATATTCACAACCTCGTTGGTGCTTTGGGTGAGAAACGTCTGAGATGCAAAATGTTGCAGGTTCAAACTCAAGCTCAAACACAAAATTTCTTTATTCAAGTACGTACACTTTCAATCCTCAATTTTTTAAGCTATTGCATAGCTTCTATCGAAGGCCTTGAGCGCGGGGACCGAATCCAGAAATTCCGTAACGAAAAAAAACCTCACGCTCCCCACTTTTACTTAATTTTATAATCTGTTGCTTGGAAATAGAGTTCATATTCAAACTTTTGTATTCTATTAGTTCTTCGTCGCAACGTCGCAGCGCTAGTGTTCAACACAGTAAAGATAGCTACACGTCCATGATTGGCCTCTGACACGAACTGACGTCTGACGTTTTTCACCTGAATCTAATTTCAGATTTGTTTTGAAATTTCTGTCATCACAATCTTTTCTTTGGAATTTTTATTGCTTTTAGATGTTTATGTGTTTCAATTATAAGTGAAATCGTATAAAAATAAATAAATAATTATAATTGCATAAGTTGATACAAAATGCTATGCAATAGCTTTACCGCGGCAGTCCCCGAGTGCCACACGTCTTTTTATTTACAATTTTTTATATCTTTATTGGTATAATAATGTTGTGAAAGATTTTATTTTCGCGAGGTCTACCTGTTCGCAGAACTACCTGCTAGTTATCTAGGCTCAATCGGTAAGCCATTTCGAAGGCCTAAGTTCTGAATGACCTGAGGCTCTGAACTTTTTAGCACAATTACGCAATACTGCAGATATTCTTCTAAGCCTACAGGTGACTGACCGTAAACGCCGAATGGTAATCACGTTCACCTTGGAAATATCGGTCAATGAATGTTGCATAAGTAACTATATTTAAAAAGTGAGTTTTATAAAATTCTAGTTTGGCCATGCACTTGAATTATGAAGAGTTAAAACGCCGGTTTTGCAATAACACTGTTATTTATGTTCCTTGTAAGATTCGGAGTGATCGCAAAGGACATCAAAACATATCATGCCCAATTTTTATATGGATGACTAAAGTTGCACCAATAACAACAACACCAGCCTATATTAGTCCATTGCTGGACATAGGCCTCTCCTTATAATAAGAGGGATACGCCTATAAACCCCACGCTGGGCATTAGGGATCGCAAACGACAGCTTCTCGCACTGCCGACGCTGCGGTCGGCGGTCAGGGAATTTAGCTATGCCGGTGTTCAGCTGCGCTATGCCATAATCAGCCGGCCGCCAGAGCCCCGTTTGTTAGTTAGCAGGGTGCACTACATGCAGCTGACGTTGGCTTCGGTTCCCAAGATGGAGTTTGTAACCCCTAAAAAATAACATAGCAAACAGCATACACATACATAGCCAACCCCCACACTAGGGTGTTTTTGTGTATCGTGTCTTAACTATGAGAACCACAGTATCACAACACAGACCAAAACAAATATCTGCAAGTCATGCAAACATTTGTTTTGCAGCGGGAATCGAACCCACAATCTCATGCATTCGTTCATTGCACCAAAGAAGGTCACTGACTGAGATAAGTGATAACAATGGTTTGAGCGCCATGGCGCAATGCTCATTACGGCTTTGTCCAGCAGTGGATTGCTATAGGCTGATGATGATGAGAATGAAAAACACTACACCACAAATAATGTTTATTACATTTCCGGCAGTAATTTAGATACTAAGGTAAACCTAACTTTCTAGGTGGTTTAAAGTAATTTATATGTCGTAAACCGAAACGGAACTAAATAGAAAGAAACCTTACAGCCGTGACGGCCACGCCACGTTACTGTTGAGAAAATATGCCCAGGATTTTTTTCCTTTACAGCCCTCGCAAACACGACGCTTTGTCGTCGAGCTTAGTCGCGAGCGTCTGTCATATCTTGCTGTCGTGATTGTCGCTGTATGTGCGGAACAAAATGTATGGAAATTGTCCCCTGCAGCTTGTCGTAGCGTCTAATCACTGACGTTTGTCGTCCAATGAGCGCAGGCTGTTACAGTATAAAGAGAAAACCTTATTTTTAGGGCCCAAAAGTCACAAACTTGATTCAATGGGCGCGGCTAAAATGCATGCTGTACCTCCTAGTATCATAGTATCAAAGGATCACGTGGTCCGAAACGCAAGCCCTTTTCTGCATTCAGAGCTCGGTGAGAAATTGGTGACAGTTATCATAATCTACGCGGACTACAAACGTAACAGCAATTTTGTAAAAATAACGAGAGCGCGTTGATGTCTTCTGTATGAAAAAAAATATTTTGTTGGATTTCATGTTTTTTGGAGACATTTCTGAAATCGGCCATACGGTGTACACTATCTTTATGTATACATATGTAATGAAAAGTTATATTAAGTAGTACATATTTTTATTTCACACTGAACCAATTTGTGTTTTTAAGCCTAAAAAATGGCTAACGATTGTGTAGAAGTGTTGGCCTCCGACATGGGTGAGCATTCCACTGAAAGCGGAGACCAACCTGTTGGCAACACCGCGTGCAACGGGAACCCTACGGAGAAATAATTGTGGTGACACTGGCGCGAGCAAGGCAGCGACAGAGCGCGCGCTATCGAGCCGGGGGCATTGCACGTCGAGCCTTGGAACCAGCAACATCTCCGTAAAATTTTTGCCCGAGTAGAATTTTACCTTTCCGCTTATTTAATTAGTTGAAATAGAATATAGTTATATTTTTACCGCGTTAATTCAGATCATTGTAATATTGAATCGATTTACTAAAATTATACAGTACTTTTTTCGTTAGAAGTGGGATCACCCGTGTCACACCTACCTGGCCCGAAAAGTTAAGAAGTGCTATGGGCGGGAAACGAAAAAGTAAGCGAAGACGCAAAACGAAACGGCAAGCGAGATCTTCATCGTCGTCAAGCAGCATTGGTTCTAGTTCCAGTAGCAGCAGTAGCAGATCAAGGAACAAAGCAGTAGCACCGTCACCCCAGACACGAAAAAGACCAAAGGTATCAAAAGCAAGCGAAACTGTGAGTACAATGAATACTACCTTACACAGTATGATACCTGACTTTGACCCGCTAAAAGATGATGTCGCGTCTTGGCTTAACGTTATAGATTCTTTTGCATCTACGTTTTTGCAGTGTACGTACCTACTTAACTTAGTAGGTATCCACATTTGTAAGTGTTAGTTATAAGAGGGCGCGCAAGCTCTGAATAAACCAGTTAACTGTCAGTCACCGCGTTGTCATTTGCTCCCGTATTTAGTACATAACATTTGGCGAAGAGGAGGTTCAAAATGGCGGACAGAACACGTGCGATAGGAAATATTAAAGAGTTTAATCTCGGTACCGATACTTGGAATAGTTATATCAAACGAGTGCGAGCTTTTTTCTTGGTGAATGATATAAAAAGTGACGTGCAAAATTCATATCTGATCACGCTGGTGGGAAACGAAACGTACGATCTCATGACGGTATTGTGTAGCCCCGTGGAACCAGAGAAGAAATCGTTCGAAGAACTGGTCGATATCGTCGAAAATCATGTGAACCCGAAAGCTAGTGATATGGCAGAACGCATGAAGTTACGAGCTTGTCTCCAAAATCAAAGTGAAACAGTGAACGAGTATTTATTGCGTCTAAAAAAGCTTGCCATGACATGCAAGTTTAAAGGGACGGATTCGTTGGAAGAAAATTTAAGAGACCAATTCACGTACGGTTTGAAGAACGAGAAGTATAGGCAAAGATTGCTGACCGAGCGGGAGCTCAGTTTCTCAAGGGCGGTGACATTAGCTACATCGTTAGAAGCGGCTGAGGTCAAGGCCAAGCTGGGAGGCAGTTACAGTAGCGTTGGAGAGGCATCTCACGGCGGAGTGTACGCGGTAAGATCCAGTGGCGGCAGCGCTGGAGGCTCGCGCAGCGGCCGAGCGGGCGCACAGCGCGCAGGCGGCGGCGGCGGCGGCTGGGCCAGCGCGCCGCGCGCCCCCGCGACCGGCGGCGGTGGCGGCCCCGACCGGTGCTATCGTTGTGGATCGCGGCAGCATTCATCCGATAAGTGCGGTTATAAAAGTGCCACCTGTTATAAGTGCGACCAAGTGGGCCACATAAGCCATATGTGCCGTAATAGAAAAGGGCAATCCAGAGTGTTTTGCGTAGACGGTAGTGATTCGGAAGGAGACGTCGGATCTCCTACATTGTATCGGCTGAGTGAGTCGGAGGAATCCGATGGTCCTTGGTTTTGTAAGTTAAACGTGGAAGGAGTTGTGTTGGACATGCAAATCGACAGCGGTTCCTCGGTAAGCGCGATTTCTAAAAACACTTACGATAAACTGTATAGAGGAAGACCGTTAATCAGCTCCGATAAAGTACTGACCGTGTACAGTGGAGAAAAAATTAAACCACTTGGTATAATGCCAGTAAATGTAATAAATAATGATCAGCTGTTTACCTCAAAATTATATGTAATTGATAATGGAAATTGTCCTCCTATTCTGGGAAGGAAATGGATGCGGGAACTTCAGATTTCTGTGCCTATCGTTGCGCACATCTCATGCGATGAGAATAAAAACGTTCTGAATAAAATAATGCGGAAATATAAAAATGTATTTGAGGCCGGAATAGGAACTTTTAATCGCGGTACCATTAGTTTACAAGTGTGCGAGGGCGCAGTCCCCGTGTGGCGGCGCGCGCGCGTCGTGCCGCACGCGCTGCGGCCCGCGGTCGACGCCGAGCTGGAGCGGCTGCAGGCCGAGGGCATCATCAGCCCGGTCGAAGACGTGGGGGGTTGGGGAACGCCCATAGTTCCAGTAAAAAAACAGTCGGGCAGCATTCGAATTTGTGGTGATTTCAAGGTTACGGTTAATCCTGTTTTGAGCGATGATAAATATCCTCTTCCGCGGATTGAGGATCTATTTTCTGCCTTGAGAGGAGGACAGACTTTTAGTAAAATAGATTTAAAGAGTGCGTATCAGCAGTTTTTATTAGATGAAGACTCCAAAAAGCTTTGTACTATTGTGACTCACAAAGGAAATTTTGTTTATAACCGGCTTCCTTTTGGAATTAAAACAGCAGCAAACAAGTTCCAAAGAATTATGGATTCGTTGTTTAAATTAAATCACGTGACCGTTTTTGTGGATGATTTGATAATTACAGGGGAAAGTAGGGAAAAGCACGTTGAAAACTTGAATAAAGTATTTAAAATCTTGAATGATTGCGGTTTACGTATTAGTAGGGAAAAGTGTTGTTTTTTCAAAAAATGTGTATCGTATTTAGGACACATGATTGATGCGGAGGGTTTACATACAGAAACAAAAAAGGTAGATGCGGTTCTCGCTGCGGAACGTCCTCGCAACATTAGTGAGTTAAGAGCGTTTTTGGGTCTCATTAATTACTACTCAAAATTTGTCAAAAATTTTAGTACTATAATAGCACCTTTATATACATTACTTAAGAAAAACGTATCATGGATGTGGACTGATGAATGCGAATCGGCATTTACAAGTATAAAGGAAATGTTAAAAGATTCAGATGTACTGATCCATTTTAACCCCGAGCTCCCCTTTGGTATTATCTTGTGACGCGTCCCCGCACGGAGTAGGCGCGTGGCTCGGGCACGAGATGCCGGACGGGCGGCTGCGCGCTGTGGCGCACGCTAGCCGCACGCTCAGCCGGCCTGAGCAGAATTATAGTCAGATATGTAGGGAAGGTCTGGCTATCATCTTCGGAGTGCAGCGTTTTCATGAATACGTCTATGGACGGCATTTTATCCTTGTAAGCGATTGTAAGCCTTTATGTTCTATTTTGGGACCAAAAACGGGCATCCCGTTGATGATGGCAGGTAGGTTGCAGCGATGGTCGATAATTTTAAGTGAATATAACTATACCATTAAATGCATAAAATCAACAGAAAATTGTGTAGCAGATTGCCTATCAAGATCAGCAAAAATCGTATTCGATGAGTCATTGCGAGATGTAAGTCATAGCAGTAGGGAAACATTAGAAAACGAGTTGATTATTAACTTTATAGATGCTCCAAAACCAATTAATTTTAAAGATATAGCGCATGAAACAAAAAAGGATGTTATTTTAAGCCGAATATTTGGTTACGTACTGCATGGTTGGCCTGATAATAAAGAAATACCTAATGAATGTAAAGAATTATTTAATAGGAAAAATTATATCACGTCTGAGCACGGTTGTCTATTGTTCGGGTATCGGATAATTATACCTAAAAGTTTGCAGCGTTTAATGTTAAAAGAATTGCACAGCAGTCATTTAGGTATAGTGAAAATGAAATCGTTAGCACGCACCTACATCTATTGGCCAAACATTGATAAGGACATAGAACAAATGTGTGCGTCATGTGAAATTTGCGCAAAGGAACGGGATAATCCTGTTAGAAGTGCTTTGGTGCCATGGCCTTGGCCGACGAAACCGTGGTACAGGTTACACCTGGATCATTTGGGTCCGTATTCAAATAGTCACTATTTGATTGTTATTGACGCGCATTCTAAATGGTTAGAAGTGTGCAAAGTTAGTTCAACTAGTACTGAATTAACAATAAGGAATTTAAGAGATATTTTTGCGCGATTCGGATTGCCCCACGAGATTGTCACAGACAATGGGACGGCATTTACTAGCGAGAAATTTGCCGAATTTATGCATAAAAACGGAATTTGTCATAGATTAATAGCGCCTAGGCATGCCAGAAGCAACGGTGCTGCTGAGAATGCCGTCGGTTTGGTAAAAAAATGTTTGAAGAAATCCGCGCACGAAGGAATCGCTGTCGACGTTGCTCTGAGTAGGTTTTTGTTAAACTATCGTAATTCTGTGCAAAACACAACACAGAAATCACCTAGTGAAATGTTACTAGGGCGTAGGTTAAGATCTTGCTTAGATTTATTGAGACCATGTACAAAAACCATTGTTGTTGACAATCAGTCAAAACAAATTAAATCGTTTGGGGGTAAACAAAGGGATCTAGAAATAGGAGATAGGGTTATGTTTAAAAAATGGAAAAATAATAAAGAGGTCTGGGAAAAAGGTATAATAATGCGTAGGATCGGAAATGTAATGTATGAAATTAAGTACAATGAAGAGAAACACAGACGTCACATTGATCAAATATATAAATTCCCAATTAACAATGGGGGAATATTAACTGATAATTACCAACCCCTATTTGATGAATGTGACATTGAAGTGTCAGATACTGAGGAGTTGTCGACGTCGGGTTCTCCTGTACGGAGTTACTTAGGAAAATCAAATCACGTGATCCCGCCGTCGACGCCTCGACAGCAACAGGCATCACCACCAGCGTCTCCTCCATATGAAGAAGCGGTGAGTTTGGAGTCGATATCTAGTCCAGTTGGTCTAAATGATCATTACGATTTAAATTTCAAATCTGATTTTGTCAACACTCGCCGTGGAAACAGACATTGCGCTCCTGATTCAGATTGATGCCTGTATTTAGTTATGTTTAGTTAGTGTTTAAGTGGTTTACATCCTTTAATATATTTGTAAAATTTAAGTTTCTTTTAAGGGGGGGGATAATGCAGTGTACGTACCTACTTAACTTAGTAGGTATCCACATTTGTAAGTGTTAGTTATAAGAGGGCGCGCAAGCTCTGAATAAACCAGTTAACTGTCAGTCACCGCGTTGTCATTTGCTCCCGTATTTAGTACATAACAGTTTTCATGGAAAGATGGTATGATACGATATCAGGCACTGAACAAACTAAAAGGCTCGGTAAAAGTCTGGTACGAATCTTTATTACGTAGCGATCACACGTGGACAGCTTGACTGTGGAATGATTGGAAGGCGAAAATAACAGACACGTTTAGGGTTAAAAGAAATATGTATGAATTGTTGCGAGGGATCATTGATCAAAAACCGGTCGAAAATCAGTCGTTGTACGATTTCTTTTTCGAACAAAAAACAAAAATCGATAACCTATGTATGAATTTTTCGGAACATGACGTTATATCAATAATACTGGGGAATATCGGCGATGATAATATAACAGCATCCGTTGAAGCGAGTAACTTCGTTTCATGTGACAGTTTGGCCGGGTTTTTACATAGCCGCGTATTCAAATCGAAAACGGACAAACTAACTCTAAAAAGTAACGTCAATAATAGCATTGGCAGCAGTAGTCGCGATAATAATGTTAGGACCCAACATACAGTTTCAACCAGTCTACCCTCAAATTTAATAAACCAGACGAATGCGGCTCAAATGCAAAATCGTAAGCCAATTGAATGCTACAATTGCGGTGGCAACCATAAGCGAATACTGTGTACATTAAAGTGCGAGTTTTGTGGTAGACGTGGGCATTCCGAATCGGTTTGTTTCCACAAAAATGGAAAAACAAAAACCGATCTAATTGAAACAACAAAATAAGAAACAGAATAGGTATGTACAATCATGTAATAAAAAGCCAGAGTAATGACAAACGCAGCAGAACATTATTACCAGCATTCAAGGGTCAATTTAAATTATGCAAACGTCTAAAGCGGTATATATATGAAGTCAAAGATTCGTGCAGTGGAATTAAATAAATCATAGATAGAGCCAATAATAGGGTTGCGGATGCGGAAAACCTTGGATTTAATTTGATGATTGACGTATCGATATGAAACGTAGGTATAAATTAACAGTGTACCTATTGGGACTTCCTAAGACTAAAGGAATGGCTGGAACAGGCACTGTTCGGATTAAGGCAGTGAACTAAATTATTATTTGTTCGGGTTGTCATAGCTCAAAGACTACACTATTATTTCAGGTTATCCAGTATATAAGTAACTTTCTTTGCGTGTCTTTTACCGGTAAAATTTACTGAGTTGCACAGTCTTACAATTTCTTCTGTATGGTAGAAATTCCTAAGCCTAAAGGAATAATGCAGGAAAAATTTAAGTACTCAGTTATAAACGAGATTAAATAAATTAGTCATGAGTGGCCGAACTTTCTCGGATGTATAATAATTGATAAAATTTATATCTCCAGGTGATCCGTGTAAGGCCTGCAGTTGACATCCAGGTCCTGTCTATTCGTGTCGTGCCTGAGGACATGCACAGCGCAGGAGGGCCGTGTTGGCAACACCGCGTGCAACGGAAACCCTACGGAGAAATAATTGTGGTGACACTGGCGCGAGCAAGGCAGCGTCAGAGCGCGCGCTATCGAGCCGGGGGCATTACACGTCGAGCCTTGGAACCAGCAACATCTCCGTAAAATTTTTGCCCGAGTAGAATTTTACCTTTCCGCTTATTTAATTAGTTGAAATAGAATATAGTTATATTTTTACCGCGTTAATTCAGATCATTGTAATATTGAATCGATTTACTAAAATTATACAGTACTTTTTTCGTTAGTTGAAGTGTTTTAATACCTTTCCTATAATTGCAGTTTACATGCCTTCCAAAACATGGAAGCGCTCTAATATTGATGCCACTAAACAATCACCCATCCAAAATAATAAATGGGCGGAATGTTGTCCGAAGTAAGCATACTAGGTGAGCGCTTCAAAATTGGAAAGTAGCAAATTATACATACATACCTTCATAGTCTGAAAAAGCTGGTGATGATCGTCACCATCCAGCTCGAAGGAACCGAGACAGAAGGTGCCGCGCCGCGCCAAGCACTCGTTGAACTGGTCCAGGTGGAAGAGTGAAGGCATCTCGTAGTATTGCTCATCTGCAAGAAAAATACAGCTGCATCTGTTGCTTTTGTACAAAGTACGTTCGTTTTATCTGTTCTGTGGTTTTGATTGACCATATCTGCTTTAGGTAGAATTACGTTTTAATTAGACTTTTGTTTGTGGTAATTGGAGAAGGAACAAGTAAATGGCCTGTGGCATCCACTATGGTACTATACTATAATATTGTACTATAGTGCCCAGAGTGCTTTTGAACCACTTTTAAAAACTTGGTACTTACAATAGTACCCAGTAGTGACTGAGCTGCAACAAAGTCCGTGGAACGTGCTCTACAATGCAACGCTCTGCGTTCATCAACTTGAACCGTGAATAAGTTGTGTCATGTTTTCTTCAAAGACATTGCAAGGATAATTTGATTTATTTAGTAAATCATCGATTCGTAAGCTTTATATTATTAACACGGTTCCGTTACCTATTTACATTGTTTTTTGAAATTGTTCTTCAAACATTATTCAAACAAAGGCTCATATATTATTTAATCAAATAATTTATAATTGTTGAGTAATCAAGTGAAATAACATGTCATTGGAACCAGTCCTTCATCGATACTTTTTTAGTCTCTAATTATTGCTTGGGTTGGGTCTATTATTTTTAACTTTATTAATATTAATGTACCTAGGCTAGGAAACATATGGAAATCACAAATATGAACTCCAACCACAATCCGTTACCTATCATGGTTGACTGGCAGAAAATGCTATCTAGAATTAAGTCCACCTTTTTTTGTACATTTATGTTTGTCAAGTGCCACAAATAATTATTAAAAAAAAAATATATGACAGTAAACCTAGGTAAGTAGATACCTAGATTCTTATAACAAATTATTGGCATGAAAGGCGTTATCTTATTTGAGTAGAGAAAATCAGTTTATTATTATACTATGAGTTTAAGAAATAAAACAGTTAGATTATTGTAACACTATTCATGTTGTTCATAAATTACATGAACCTCGAAACCTTTTCAGTTTACTTTTTTTTCCCTGGCGTCGCACTGTTTGTGCATTTGTCATTATACATGTGTTTTGGATTCAGTGTACTTGTTAACATTTATTTTGTGCAAACTAGAGTAGGTACTTAGTATTGTGGCTCGTAGTTGATACAACGAAGCGGGTCAGTTCTTGCCAAACTGAAGGAATGTGCACAGCTTTCATTGCTTCATTTCATTTAGCCACTTGAAATTATAATCAGCGAATTTTTTCGTAAATTTATTCAATGACTGCGTGATTAATAAAACATACTTTGCTTAGAATTCCCCAATCTTCAATTTTGAATTGTTACTATGGTCTTCCAGGATTTTTTTAATAAAAGGCAAAACCTAAACAGGAATTAGATAATTTGATTATAAAAGAGAATGCCGTCTGATGTATGGCGCTCGGTACCAAGACTAAAGTAAGTGCGTCAAAAAAATCTCCAATAAGTTTTTAGTCGATTCTACTGTCAAAATAATTAAAATGAGGGTTATTGAAATAGTAACACTTAACATCAATGTTTGTTGCCATAGTAACGTATATATCATTGGTCGTTGCAGTCTAATGGCGGCGTGCAACGGAAACCAAATCAACAAATATTTTTTACTTGATTATTAATCCCGTCGGTGTGTAAAACTAAAGAAAATGTTAGTGTCATTAATAAAATATAATAAATTTTATTGGATACGTTCGGTTTTAACGCAATTGGTACGGGTTCTCCGCATTCTGCTTTCAAAATTATTTATATTTAATTATGTACAATTTTTTATTTTTATTTCCATACAATTTTGTAGTTTTAATATTTTTTTATTTTGCAATTATTATTTTATATTAATTGAATTTATTTTAGGATTAACGTGCATGATGATTTCAAAATAATAAATAAGCTTAATATGGTGATAATTAGCTTGAGTGCTAAAATGTACCTGTATGCAAATAAATATTTCATTTTATTTCCTTTCCAGTAAGAAAGGCTACCTAGGTAAATTTACTTTTACCTAAGTTACTGAAGTAAATATTGATAGCCAGTGTAACATAAGCATATTGCAATAGATCAGAAATTTTCCTCTTCCAAACTACCAGTTCAACCAGTTAATCTTATTAGATAAAAATATTCCTATCCGTTTAATAATAACTTTCATGTCATCATTTCTGTCAGTAACTAGACCGCTTGAAGAGTGTTTCCTGTTTTGAATGTTTGTCTATAATCTAAAATCAAAAGTGGAGTCATTATAATAAAATACCAAGAGAAATTAGTAGGTTACCCAATTATAATATGTTCAAAAATTAATTATATGACCTCAATTAACACATAGATAGATAGATAGATATTTTATTTATTAAATAAACTTTTAACAAAACTCTGGTTAGTAATGTCTTAAAACCTATGTTAGGTTTGTCTAGACTTGTTCTCGATAAAAACAAATAAAAGTACCTACAGAATGAGAAAAACAACCAGGCCGGGAAGGGAACATAATACAAAGTAATAGTATAAATAAATAAATAAATAATCCTGGACGTTATCACACAGCATCATGTAGCCCCAAACTAAGCAGAGCTTGTATTATGGGAACCACATGATTGATATACTACATAGATACATATATTTTTTTTAATACATACATATCATACATCATAAATGGTTAAATGACATGAATTTTTACGATAAAAAAAAGACTAAGTACCATAAGTGCATGTAAATGAATTTAAATTATGTAGGTCTCATATTGTATAAGCTTTTGTATATTATAATTTGTATATTTTATTAATTTAGTATAATTTATATGCCATGAAACTGGCAAAAAATGCGCACGCTTTAAATACTGTAACATCTTTATACCATGTTCTATGCAAATAATCAATTATGATTATGATTATGAAATCATCCACATGATCAGGAAGCAATACTAAATAGGAAAAAAATTCTCGACATATCACACAGAATCATATAGCCACAAACGAAGCACATAACATACGTGTATATTTTTTATTTTAAATACAAGCATTGGATGATGATAAGGATTTTGAATAAACAAATGTAAGGTGTTCCCCCAGGCCAGACTATAGGAGTCGAGACTGCTGGACAGAAGCATCTCCAATTTCCATACTTATTTAATACTACCTTCTGCCAGCGGCTTCGCTCGCGTAGGTCCAGGATAAAAAGTAGTCTATGTGTTAATCCAGGTCACAAACTATGTATATTCCAAGTTTCATTCAAATCTGTTCAGTAGTTTTTGCGTGAGAGAGTAACAAACATTCATCCATTCATTCATCCATACATACTCACAAACTATCGCATGTATAATATTAGTAGGAAGTAGGATAGTAGGATAGTAGGACTAGCTTCAAAAATCCAAAATACTAATACTTTGAATTCGGCACCTTCCAGTAGGCCTCCCGGCGGCCTTTATACTCCAAAACCAGAGTTGGCCATTAACTTATACGAAAGAAGTCCTGCTTAATAAATATTAAAGTTAATGAATGACCTAGGCCAGTCTCGTTTGCATCACGTAATTGATTAGCAGCTAGCTCATATCCTGCGGCGTGAACTTGACTATTTCAGGATTAACATAAAATGATTGGATGTAAAATGTTGTATGTATATTTGAGGGTAAATATATGTATGCAATATGTATGCATAGCCTTGACCCGTCACTCAATGCGAATCTATCTTATATCTGGTCAAAATTATGTAAAATCACAGTAAAACTAGTACCTAACCTGAATGTTTCAGGCATTGTAAAATTTATCATTTTAATTTCATAACATGTTTTATAATTAATGAATTTTCTTTTTAGTTTACCGGTTTGTTTTTTATGATGCGTGTCCTAAAAATTCAACAAAGTAAAATAAATAAGTAGCTATTAAAATATTGTGTGTTTTAGGCAATATAATAATTATGAGCAAATAAATAATGCTTGACATACTCCCTGATACTGTCACTCAGGCTCCAAGTATGTATTCATTTAAAACTAAATTAAAAAGGTGGCTTATCGAGCAGACCTTTTATAGCTATGAAGAATTCATAAACTACAAGTACCTACCTACCTGAATGTAGGTACCTAAAACATTATATAGTACTTTTAACATTTTTCTATACTTATTTCATTTCATGATTATTTTATTATATTATATTAAGCTATTTCTTATACCTAAGAAATGTATACACTATTGACGTATACTGAATATTATGAATAAATGGCTATTATGACTATTATTATGACTATTATGACACTATCACACTGCATGTAGTCCCAAACTAAGCAGGGCTTGTATTATGTGAACCACATGGCTAATATACTACTTGTCACAGACATGTAACCTTCTGTTATATTTTTCTTGCTTAAGGTGTTTCTGTTTTTTGGCAATAAATTGATTTGTATTTGTATTTGCTATAGTATATTAGTCACGTGTGCTATCACCAGTGATCGGAAAGGCGGGTTAAAATACCTAAAGTTCAAAGAACTGAGTGTGGAGACTTCCTTACTACAACAATTTTAATCGACCCGAAAATTTGAACAATTTGCGCAGTCAGTACATTTAATATTAATGTGACCTAATTCAAATCATTGCAAAAAGTTCCTTATTTTATAATTTAATTGTTATTAAGAGGTTGAGGGTGTGTCGCATTCCAAGAGTCGTCGTGCGTGCTTCACTATAAATGTGTTTGCCTATAAATGGATTGTAACTACAAAAATAAACCGAAAACCGAAGCAATTGACCCGAAACAATATTTTTTTAGCCCACCTAATACCGATCACTGGTTATCACGCCAGGAATCGAACCCACAACCTGTGTCTCAAGCCACAGTGGTCGTCGCCAAGTAGACCAAAAGTTAAAGGAACATGGTGGTAAAACAAAACAGATTTAAACATAACATTATGTACTACATGAGGAATTGGATGATACGGTCGCCGTATGTACAATAACGAGCATTGAGTTCGTGCAATTTCTCCGTGCTCACGATCGGCCGGTCATCGAGGTCATGCTGCAACTTACCCAATGTTACCAATGTTACCATACCAGTCCACGTTACCGGTTCTCACTGCCTGTGCTAGGAAGTCTACCGGATACACACCGGATTTAAACAAGGATTCTGTGACGCAGTGGATAAATGCCCACCTGAGACGCAAAGATTCGATTCCTGCCGTGAGACAAATGCTTGTATGAAATCTGCAAATATTTGTCTCGGGTCTGGGTGTTTTCTATGTGTGCATCTACTTCTAGAGGCTGGCATAGGGGAAAACCTTTCTTTTACATTTGTTTTTTCATCATCCAATCCGTACTCAGTCTTCATCCTTTACTGGATATACCCACCCCTTCCTAAGTTTCTGCCATACAGAACGGTTTTGTGTTAGACGTATCCACGAACCCTCAGCAAAGAGTATATATCGTTGGCCCATCTCGCTACTGGTATTGTTTCTTAATTAAAATTAATTTTGAAATCAATATTACCTATGCCGCGTAATAATAAAAATAATAAAAATCTTATAAGTAAATCGTAATAATAACAATATATGGACATAAAACTAGTCATTTAATATTCTTTTATGTTTATTATTGAAGTAATTTTACACCTATAGTGTAGATATTAGTCAGAAACATGTTAATTAGTTTTGATATTAGAAATAGCATCTAGGTACCTGAAGCTTTGCTTGCATGATATCTAGATAAAAACTGTGTGATATTACCAACAATAAGTCAAATTCAAATTATCTTTATTTAGTTAAAATCCTAAGGATATTACACCGTATTTTTTTATTTTTACATCAATTCGTAACGCATGTTCGTTCGTGTCTTATATTTTTTTACCATCTTTGTTACAATTTTTGTTAATTTTATTACATTGTTTTTGGAAGTGTCGGAGACAGTTTCATTCCAAGCTTTTTTTGGCATCTAAATAATCAGTTTTTTAAAGCTTTCTTACAGAGATTACGTTATGCAACATTTTTGAATTTATTGACTGAGATTTTGTTACAAAAGCATACTCATTGCCCTTTAAAAGATTGACTAACTTTATGGAGACTACAGGAGGAACTGTGAGTTAACATTGTCGTTACACATGTGTACATCGTGTGGTTCTCATGGTATGGTGTGGTGTGGTATCTCGTTTAAAGTTACAGCTTGAAGCTGTATCATCAATCTAGCTTAGGATATTTATACTCTAGAGTGGAAAACGTGGAAAAAAAGTGTCTGCACCAAAACTCCGCGCACGCTGTCAATTGCGCTGTCTTTGAACACTTTTCAAGCGAGATAAGGTCAAATTAGTGCAAATTTGGCATTTTGAAGTTTATTTATGTCAAACATGTTTGGACGATTTTTGTAAAATTTCACTTGATGACTATCACTGATAAGTTCATGGCGTGTAGAGCTCGCGATGTTTTTCTTCACCGTTGTGTGGATGTGGTAATGCGCATATAATTTTTACGAAACAACAAATCCGATTCCAAACATTGGCGTAATATCTTGTTTTTTTTTAGATAATTAATCTCAAATTAGCTTGCGCCCGCGGCATCGCTCGCGTTTCAGTATTTTTTCTATACCTCGTGAACTTTATTTTCTGGATGAAAGGTACCCTATGCTTTTTACTGTACCCTGACAACGTGTACGAAATTTCATGATGATCGGTAAGTGCAACAAATATCACTTTCGCATTTAAAATATTAGTTAGGAGGTTAGGATTAGAGTTTATCACGACACCAAGCTCTAGGTAGGAGTTTTATCTTACTCGTGTAGGCATGTAGTTATAGCTAGTGAAAATGCTTACTTAGGTTTTGTATTATGTTGGTTAATACGTGGTTAATAATTAAACAAGTCTAGTTCTCAGTTCTAGAATGATTCAAAAGTGATTAATGGCTAAAATTTCAAAAGCCTGAAAATGGTTCTACGTGAATATGGAATTGAATACCAATTCTAGTTCGTTTTAAAAAAAAGGTCTGATAGTGCTAAACGAGTCTCATTGATTTGCGGACTTTGAGCATTTTGTCTGGCCATTATTTAGATTTAGATGGGTGACTGTTTAATAGCATTCAAATATTCCGAAGGTACAGGTTCAGGGCTTTTTTATGATATCTGAAAATGGAACAAGCATATGGCCCACCTGATGGTAAGTGGTAACCATTACCCATAACAAAGTATTGCTTCCCGGATTGCAATTATTGGGTCCCGGATTTTTAGGTCTTTAAAGTCTTAAAATTGGAACACCAGAGTTAGCTGCTAGCATATACAAAGAAGAAGAACATTAACAGGGATTTGAACCTACGACTATCTAATAAAATACCACCTTAACAACCAAGAAATGTGGAACACGCAACACTCACATCACACTACATATTAATTAAATGCAAACAGTATATTTGTAATACCACCAAACACTGAACAGATTGAAATGAATTTGGGTTAGTTAAATGGATAGTAAGCCGCATCTTCTATAGATGAAAACTTCAGGCACTATACAAAAACACACGTTATAAACTATTTCATTTAAAACGAAATATATATCAAAGTTATATTAACCGACTACAAAAAAATTAAGGCAGTTCTCAATTCGGCTGCTTTTAACATCCCCATAAAACTGTATGCCCTCCCTTTCAACATTCGGTGTTTTCACGACAGGAGACGAGGCTTTCAACTATCTTTACAGCCACTTGCTGAAGCTAGAAGCTCATAACCACTGGATATCGTACCACTGATTTCGTATAGCACATCCTGGCCGGCGACGAGCGCCAAGCTCGATAGCACTACAATCAGCATCATCGACACGTGTTGCGCGGGCGACGACGCCGGAACGACTGGATCCCTTCTAATTCCACCGGCTAGATTTCAGCAATCGTAAATACTAGGTCCTAAACTCAGGCATGCGCTTAAGGCTGAGTGCAGAGTGGTGCGGGCGGGTAGCGGAGCGGGCTGACTACCTAACTAGAATTAGAGGTTGTGCGGAAAGAGCTCGAGAGCCGGTGTGTTTAAAAGTGAACTAAAGTGATAACGGTAATTGTTCTGTTATAAAAAAAAAAAACATCTCAGGCCTTTGCCCTGAGTTTGTTCCGTTCTCACCCGGCCCCGTACTCCCCCGGTCCGTTCTCCCCCGATTCAAGTAAAGTTTATATCAATAGTTTTTGTCTCTACTGTACGAAGATTCTTATATAAGTACGTAATAATCACGTGCTTTTAGCTGTAAGTAGGTAAATAATGTTATTGTTTTTTCTTGTACCTACCACCTACAACTACAATGGGTAGGTAAGTAGGTACTCACTTATAAATATGTATGATTTTTACCATATTTTGTTCTGTTATTGTATTATGAATAACTATTGTCGGGGGCGGAAACATAGGTTGTTCTCAGTGCCGCCGTGTAGAACTGCGGCGCGAGCCGCATTACCTATCCCACGCATTCTCGCCACGCTCCACGCTCCCCTGAACGTTAGTCTTCACTGTCACTTATTTGCGGATGAATTTGCGGTAATTAGGTCGGAATTCCTGAAGTTTGGTGAGCGGGATGTATGACTGTGTGTTTAATTATGTATGATTATGTTTAGTTTAATTTTTTTTATTTATTTTTTTCTGAATAATGTGACTTTTATAGCTTTTAAAATGTAATTGGCTTATTATCCATGTTGATTAAAGTAAATAAATAAATTGAAATTGATAAAAGAGTAATGATAGTATAGGCTTCCCTTTGTGCGTACCAATCTCCATAGGTACAGCTACCTTGACTGTGGACCGGCCAACTACAAAGTGCGATGGTGTGTGACTCGATCGCGTTAGAGGATTGTTTTTTACAAGCCAGCTTTAACATGTTTAACCGAATGTTGTTAGCCTTACATTCCGCTCTTGCTACCCGCCCCACAGAACTCTGCGTTTAGCCTTATTGTTCCAATAAACACGGCGATGGACTTGCAGCCTGTCATATGGAATGCTAGCTGTAGATATTGCTAAAATAGAGGACTTACAAAAATATTTGAACACGCCTGTTTGGTTTGGTTAAGTTGTTGAGATGACTGAATGTCTACCTTTAAAAAAATATAGATCTGATGATTTCTACCATGGGAGAAGTTTGAACTATAATAATAATCATATTTTTTTCCAGATCACATTATGCTGGACATTATAAATAACACATCATCTAACCCCAAACTAAGCAGAGCTTTAATTATGGGAGCCACACGACTGATATTAGGTACTACTATAATGGGAAACAACTTTATATTTTAATAAAACGTTAGCCTAAAACGAACTAAGGTACACCTTTAACAGCCTGCGCACATTGGACGACAAACGTCAGCGATTAGACGCTACGACAAGCTGCGGGGGACCATTTTCATACATTTTGTTCAAAGCTCCGCACACACGGCGACAATCGCGACAGCAAGATATGACAGACGCTCGCGACTAAGCGCGACGACAAATCGCCGTGTTTGCGAGGTCTGATAATAAACAATGGTGAGTCAACGTGTTGCTGAGTTGCTGTCAACATGTTGCTGACAAACTGCGTGTTGCAGAGTTGATCACTGCATGTTGAAAAGTTTCGGCGAGCGACAGCATCAGGTAAACAATGTTGATTAACAAAGGTTTACAATAAATACGAGGCTATATACACCTTACCACTTAGAGTACTAGCAAGTAGTTACTCTAACCCGTCCTAAAATGCAAATGAATAAAGTCTATTTCAGAAATGTTCAAAATAATATAAAAATAAATAAATAAATAAAATAAATAAATAATGCGGGACGTAATCACACAGCATCATGTAGTCCCAAACTAAGCAGAGCTTGTATTATGGGAACAACATGATTGATATACTACACATATAATTTTTGTAAATACATACATATCATACATAGAAAACACCCAGACCTGAGACAAATATTTACAGAACATGCAAACATTTGTCCCGCAGCGGGAATCGAACCCGCAACCTTCTGCGTCTCAGGCGGACCTTCGCCCACTTCGCCACAGAGGCCGTCAATATAAAACGTCGTAATTTAAAATATGTTTGGGTTGTTAAGGGTTTCAACCGCCACCATAGGAAATCAAGCCAACCTCACCTGCCCGTGGTACGCCCTGCTAGCTAACAAACGGGGCTCTGGCGGCGGCTGATTGCGGCATAGCGCAGCCTAACACCGGCACAGCTAAGTTCCCTGACCGTCAACGGGCAGCAGCATCAGCGGAGTGATGAGCTGCCTGCGATCCCCGACCAGCATGATCAGCGTGTGGATTATATGCATATCCCCCTATGGCATATGTCCAGCAGTGGACTAATATAGGCCAGTGTTGTTGTTGTATGTATGGTTGCATTACGGATTGGTGTAAAATAACAATTGAAATTGTAATTTTATGATGTTACAATTCGGAGACACCTTGTATCACAGTTCATGAAGAAACGGTGTGATCCATCATCATTGTATAATTTATTGATGATAAAGGTATGTCGTTTATAGTTTGCAAAATTTAGGTAATTAATTATTCATAGCTAAAAACAAGACGCTGTAGTGAGAGCGGCGAGTGAAGCGGTAGCGGCAGCGGTTGATGAAATAAACAGTCCCAGTTTTTAATTCCGATCACAGGTGTAAAAACTCGCTGAATCTGACACTTGGCACTCATTTCAATAATTTGATTGCTTCTTCTTCTTCGAAATCCTCTCTGATAACTATAAGATGCAACTCACAAACCACGATGTGCGCAGCTTGCGCACCACCCATCCTCTAGTTTTAATAATAGTCAAAAAAGTCAAAAAGGCAACTAAAATGATTCTTACTTCTATAATTTTCGAACCAGACATTTGAACTACATATTTATAATTTATAAATCAAGAAGGTAGTATAGTTGGTATAAAAAGGTCTAGCTAAAGGTTAAACTAGAGGCATACACACGTTTTTAAGCTTCAACCATTTAATAGACCATTTTAAAGTTCAAAGTCATTTATTTGCGAACATGAGTAATGAAGATGTAAATACAGTGGTATTATAATTCAAGCACAACATGTTCTGCCTAAATATAAGGCATGCAAAATTTCATCAATAATAAATAATAATAAATAAATAATAAATAAATAAATAATGCGGGACGTAATCACACAGCATCATGTAGCCCCAAACTAAGCAGAGCTTGTATTATGGGAACCACATGATTGATATACTACACATATATATATATTTTTTTTGTAAATACATACATATCATACATAGAAACACCCAGACCCGAGACAAATATCTGCAAACATGCAAACATTTGTCCCGCGGCGGGAATCGAACCCGCAACCTTCTGCGTCTCAGGCGGACCTTCGCCCACTGCGCCACAGAGGACGTCAAAGTCATAGTTTTCTAATGCATTGTACACGTCAAAAATATTATCAATTAAATTATGTACATACAGTAAAATTATCAAATAAAATAAACATTAAATTTGTCAAATAAAATAAAATTGGTACTATTTCTAATAATTAAATTTGTATGTCCTTTTCTATTAAAAAGCCATTTATATGATAATAACATTTTGATGTCAAAAATGTATTAAGTTTATTCTTAAATAGTCATTGGTAGCAATTTTAGATTATTCGGCAACTTATTAAAAATTATGGGTGCCATTCCATAAAAAAAATTCTTGAGGAGAGCTGTGCTAGCGCTGGTCGAGCACAAACGTTGTTGGTCACGTCTACTGCGTGAGTGGCTTGGCTTTTGGAATAGATTAATATGGCTTTTAACAAAAACAGCTATCTCATAAATGTAGAGTGCTGGAACGGTAAGAACATTTAATGCTAAGAAGTAGGGTTTACAACTGTCGGTTCTCTTCAGGTCATACATAGCTCTTATGCAATGTTTTTGTGATTTAAAGATATTTTCTCTGTCAGTGAAGTTTCCCCAAAACATGATACCGTACCGTAGTTTAGAAGAAACGTAAACGTTGGTTTTAAGCACACGGTTTTAATTAAAAGTAATTAAATAACCTACTCCTTCATCAAAGCAAACCTTTGCATTTGTTAGTCGTCGTGAAGCACGCTCGCTGGCAGTGGCGCCCTACACCACAACCCGTTAGGCCGGTATTACGGAACTATTACATTAACTCGCCGACACACTGACCCCGCTGTTTGTTTATTTCATTAATTCCAGTCCTTTTCATGATAAGTACCTGCCTTTTTCCTCTGAAGTTGGTTATTTTTCCAAGCGAAATTATAACTAAAAATACAACTAACTTTTATTATTGCTATGACGCAAAACTTTTGAGAACACTATAGGGAGCTGTCAGAAAAATGAAAAAAAAGAGCTCATTTCATTTTTAAATTTTCAGTATCTTTTGACAATTTCACTTTCGCTGATAAATTTACCTAGAATGAAGAAGATAACAAGGTTAAAATATCACACTTTCATGTACGTAGAATCAAAGTCTAGACCGTTCACATTATTCTAGTTTTTATTTCACATCGATCGGTGCAATATTACCGAAGTTATAAGCATGGGAAGTTTACGTAGGTTTTTTAAATCTCGCTAGTGATCGCGAGTAGCGCGTGACGTCATCGCTCCTATACGGCGCCGCGCGGCGGGCGTCCGTAGTACATTTCGGTGCTAAGTTGTTTGCTCTGGTTATTTTTTTAATTTAAATGAATGCTGATTGAGTGAGTGTATCGTGTAAATTATTGTTTTAGAACTAAAATGGAAGAAGGATTTCAAAAAGGCCAATCTAACAACCTACCCATAGTTCACGATATGATGGTGGCAGATTATTTTATAAAAATAAAGAAATCATTAACCTTGGAATGGTTCAATAAACTGCGAGTCGAGTACCCTACATACCTACTAATATATACATGCATGGGGGAGCCCCCCTTAATTAATTTTAATTAAATTTAATTATTTATTTTTGAAGTAAATATATAATCAAAATATTCTGTGAATATTTCAAGCGTCTACCTGTTGCCGTTATTAATATCGAGCAAAAAACGGCAAATAAAAAAAGTGGCAACAGAAATACATCATCGGTGAACATTTCAACTGTCTAACTATCACGGTTCATGAGATACAGCTTGGTGACAGATAGACGGACAGACAGACATACAGACGGACAGCGAAGTCTTAGTAATAGGGTTTCCGTTTTACCCTTTGGGTACGGAACCCTAAAAAGCATATTACTAGCAAAAACCAAGTACCAACCTAGTCTACCTACTAGGTATTTAGTTAGTATTTCACATGGCAAGGTTAAGTACCTACTACTTAGTATTTCACATGATATTTGAACAACTGACATCGAAATGATGCTCACAACAATATATATGCTGTTGTTTTTGGCCCTAATGAATGTGCTCTTCTCATAGCATTTGTCCATTTTTTTCTGATTTTCGGATCCTTAGGAACGTTAAAAAACAACTTTTCGGGTGTTTTTGTGGCCCTATTGAGACACAATACAACATTTATTAGATGGACTCATGTAGTTTTTATTGTTTCTTATTTAAAATAAACAAAGTAGTTCCACGCGCGACGGGCACATTGGGGTAAATGCTTCGAATCCCCGAGTCGCTCGCGCGGAGACAGGATCCGTGACGTCATCAACGATATCGCGCTCGGTCCGTGGCTTAGACCGAAAATGTTAACTTTGCACTATTATATCTCGGTCAGTTTTATAGATAAAAAAATAATAAAAACACAGTTGTTCTCGTAATTTTTTGTAGAATTTTTTGGCATATATAATAAAAAATGGTTTTCTTCTTCATTACAACATAATGGTAGCAGTCATTTGAAATAGCATAGCACATCACAATAACATACTTAAAATCCTTTGAGGACACCATAAAGGCAGTAGTCAGAAGCAGGTACTTTACTTACATGCCCACTTTTTCCAACATTTGGAGCAAATACAAACATCTCATCACGACTGTTTCCTTGTTGATTGGATATTGGACATTGGAACTTAAACTTCAGATTACTCAGTACGCAAAACTATTGAGGACACACCATAATACTGTATCCACACCTCACCACACCAGCCTATGTCAGTCCACTGCTGGACATAGGCCTCCCCTACTAAAAAGCTATAATCCCGACGCTGGGCATGTGGGTTGGGGATCGTAGGATACAACTTATTGCACCGCAGACGCTGCTGCCCATCGGCCTCCGGGGGATTTAGCTGTGCCGGTGTTTGCTTGCGCTATGCCGCAATCAGCCGGACACAAACCGAGTTTATTGTCCTGATAGGTTGCACGTTTCATCACAATGATTTCCTACACCTTTTAAGAAAAAGCGATAGACGATGCGTGCGCATAGAAATAAAGTAGTCGACATAGCTAGCTAGCTAGCAAGCTGAAGGGTTGGCCATATCTGCCGAAGAACCGATAACCGTTGGGGTAAACGAGTTCTTGAGTGGAGACGGCGGCTCGACAAACGTAGTGTAGGACGCCCTCCGGCCAGGTGGAGTTACGATCTGCGAAAGACTGGTAGAAGCTGGATGCGTCGAGCTCAGGACAGGGCGCAATGGCGCTCATTAGGGGAGGCCTCCAGCAGTGGACTGCTATAGGCTGATTATGATGAAGGTGATGATGAAAATGCGTACACACAAAATTTATTACTTTTCTTCTACATAAAGCAATAAAAAGCCCCGCTATAGGGCCGACTAAACCACCAAACTAGTTGCACGAGCAATAGGGTGTGTCGGTTTCTTCATCGATCCTTCATCATGATGTTTTCCTACACCATATTATGAATATGGTACGCACCCATAATATATTATTTTTTCTCCCACAATACTACAAAAATTTATGAGCAATAACTACTATAAGAAAAAACGCCTGGTCAAAATAAACTTCAGACTGACCGGTTTGCTATGAAATTTTAAAAAGGTATTGTAAAGACCAAGTACTTGTATTGTCGTTGAACTTTCAAAAATGTGTTCAAAATACAAATACAAAATACAAATACAAAATACAAATACAAAATAGTTTATTTTCAAAGTAAACCGGGTACAAAATAAAGTTAGATCTCTGCCTCCTGTGGTAGCTAGAGTTAGCTGTGTTACAGGATGACAGATTCTTCCCAAACTAGGTATTAGGATGCTTACAATATAAACAATTTTAATTGTTTTTCTTAAGTTATAGGTACTATTGTCTAAATGAATCTATTTTTAAAGTAGTGTGTTTTATAATGTTCAAATAAAAAATATTGAAAATGCAAAGGAGTAAGAAATGAAACTTTAACAAGACATAAACTATACTAATACTATTATAATAACGAGTACAATACGTAATTTTAAACTAAAAATTATTCTAAGAGTGTGTACAAAATTATAATTACCTGTTTTTTTTTTTTTCAAGGAAACCTTCTAGTTTAGGGAAGGTACTGAATCGATTAAAAAAAAAATGTTCACTCATAGTTAAGAATCTACTATTCTGACCTCGTTGGAGCAAAGTCAAAGTTAAAGTCAAAATCTCTATAAAATCCATACTAACTTCTGCCCGTACCTTCGTTGACGTGGTACCCAGATATAAAACCAAACTTTTCCAGAGGCCTTATTTACTAACTCAGTTGTACACTGAAATGATAAGCACCGGTCCTGTATTTACAAATTTTGAGTTTGTCAAATTGACGTTCTTTGAATTTCAACAAATGTATGTCAAAGTTTGCAAATAAAGGTCCGGTGCCGATCATTTCGGTGTGCAACTAAGTTACTAAATGAGGCATCAGGTCTAGAACTACATATGAGCATTATTTCACCTCAATCCGGCCAGTAGCTTTGGTGTGAAGGAGGTACAAACATTACAAGCTTTCGCTTTTATAATTTTAGTACAAAGATCCTAGGACTTTTAATTAAGAATCGACGGTAAAGTAAGCAATGGGCGAAGAGAAAACGCAAGCTAAACGCAAGAGGTTTTGATTCCCACAACGGGGCAAATGTATGCATGATCTGCAAATATTATTATCTGGTTATTGTGGCACCACGGTTTCCTACTCACTATTCTAGTCTTAATGTGGGATCAGGAATATGTATGTGATTTTAGGGTTATTTTTCAGATGCCGGGGTTGGTTATTTCACTATATATATATATATATATATATATATATATATATATATATATATATATATATATATATATATTTCACAAGCACATAGCCCCACTGATTTTCTGTGCCTGATCTTAAGGTCTTCTTTTTCTTCGTTAGAGCTAGTGGCCAACTCTGGTGTCGGAGTTTTTAGGCCACTCAAAGGCCGACATGGCTTCATCATCATCATCAGCTCATAGCAGTCCACTACTGGACATAGGCCTCCCCTAATGAGCGCCATTACGCACTGTTACCCAACATGGCTTAGTGACTGAAAAAGCCGGAACCAACATCTTTACGTGTTTACCTAAGCACGCAAGCGTTCAGATCTAAATGCTACTAAACGGCCACCCATCCAAGTAGTGACCGGGCGGAGTGTTGCTTTACCAAGATGATATGCTAAGAATACGGAAGCAAGCCACGCCACGAGCGTGTCGTTGTTAAGGTAACCAATAATTGTAACAGTATTGTATTGCATGTCATGGAGGAACGGGTCCAACATGCAAAGCATCAACTTGATGCATGAATCATGAAGCTTTACATGCCTGTAATATTCATCATCATCCTCCACAGCCCAACTTCACCTACTGCTGGGAATATGTCTCCCTTTGAATGTGCTCCAATGATCAAAGCTCGTCTCATCCAGTTTCGGCCCACGATTGATGCAGTATCGTCCAACTATCTTGCTGCTGGACGACCGACTCTGTACCCGGCTCTTGGACGCCAATTGTGTAGTTGTACCGGCACCGAATGCTCCTCCATGGCAGAAATAAGTATCGTGATAGTATTATAATCTTCTTGTTTGTCAACGAAAGCCCTTCACTAAAAGATCTACTCTACCTAAGTAGGTAGAGCTTTTTGTGAAGGCTGCTTATTTTTATTTTACTTTTTGGTACACCGCATTTTTGTTTCCTTTTGTTGATTTTTTCAAGTATTTATTTATAGATGGATAGAACGTCGAGATCTGAAAACGGACAAAAGTCCAGGACATTGTAAATCGACTTATGGAACTCAAGGGGGGACGGGACGGACACATTGCGAGGCGTGGTGACAGGTGGAGCAAGACATTGACTGAATGGTGGCCGAGGGTAGGTAGAAGAAGCGTCGGAAGACTAGAAGCGAGATCGGTCAACGACATAGCACGCGTCGCCCGCCTGGTGTTCGTGGATGCGACTTGCACAAGACCGTGGTGGATGGTACAAACTTCAGAAGGCCCATATCCTGCACTGAAGAAGTCAGGCTGTAGGTGGTGATGATGGTGAGATATAACTTACTTAAAAACAAGTAGATGACATTGATGACAAGTAGTAGTTAATGCTTAATAGCATATTTTCCGGATAACTTTGGTTAGTGTAGAGATACATTGAAATTATAAGTAAACTTTGAATACAGGTACTCACTGAGATGTGTTCAGAAACAAATAATGAAAATGTCGATGTTCATGTTTACTACATGTACACGTATGTATGTACCTATATGTACGCTTCCTGATCAGAAAGTGTTATTTTCAAAATGCCTTAAATGTAAAATGACTATATTGCTGAAAACCAAAACAGAAAAATGACTAAAGTTAAAGATAAAAATTGTAGTAAGTTAAAATAATAAGTTTAAGTTAAGTTAGTTTTAAGGCTACGGGTACCGCTTACCATCAGGATTACCGTATGCCTGAACACTAACTTAGTAGTATAAGAAAAATTAAAGTCCCATTGTGGCTTAAATTTAAAAGGTGTAACATGTAGGCACTCAACTAGTGAAGGCGGATCGAAGGTCTTCAACATGGCAGAACTACTTTAGTTTTAGATTTATTTGCATTACTCGGATAATTGAGTCAAATTATTTTTATAAACCTAAATATAGGCACATAGGTAGGTACCTACCTACCTACCTACCTACTCAGCCTATAACAGTCCACTGCTGGACATAGGCCTCCCCTAATAAAGGGGATATACCCATAATCCCCACGCTGGGCCTGCGGGTTGGGGATCGCAGGACACAGCTTCTCGCACCACCGACGCTGCTGCCCGTCGGTGGCCAGGGGATTTAGATGTGCCGATCTAGGCTGTGCTATGCCGCAATCAGCCGGCCGCCAGAGCCCTGTTCGTTGTTAAGCTGGATGCACCACGTGCAGGTGAGGTTGGCTTGGGTTCCGAAGATGGGGGTTGGAACCCCGTACACCTCAGGTAGGTACATAAGAGCCTTAATGTACATTGTTGTCATTACTTCCGTGCAATAAAATGAACTATGTAGTTCTATAAAATTAACCAACATTAGAGTATTAAATCCGAATTCCCGGCATACCGCAGGTTTAGCTGGTAGAAAACGCTGCTAGCATTAAGCCCACCTTTTAATACAGTTTGGTAGGATGTATGGATGAATGTTTGTTACTCTTTCATGCAAAAACTACTGAACGGATTTGGATGAAACTTGGGATAGGTATACATAGTAAATATAATTTTATAAGATCTAAGTAAACACAATACCTATGTTATTAGTAATTTCAAAGAATAAATGACGCTTTATTATTATTAATAGTATAATTTATTGCTCGGGCTGACCGCGTTTTGCATTTGAAATGCCATCGAGGCATTTGAAAGCCTCTGCTTTATGCTTTACTATTTAAAAAAAAACATATTAAAAATGCTTGGTATCCAAATTTTTCGAACCAGACTTTTGACTTAAAACTGTATTTCTGCCAGCAGCTTCCCATAATACGAGCTCTGCTTAGTTTGTGGCTACATGATTCCGTATGATTTGATTTATGTGTGACTAGATTCCGCCCGCGGCTTCGCTCGCGTGAACCGGGATAAAAAGTAGCTTATGTGTTAATCCAGGTCACAAACTGTGTATATTATTCTATATTTCATCCAAATCCGTTCAGTAGTTTTTGCGTGAAAGAGTAACAAAAATTAATCCATACATCGATACATCTATACCCACAAACTTTCGCATTTATAATATGTGTGATAGTGTCAAGTGTCCAGTATTATTATTATTAACTCTTCTTTGGCCTCCCCATCGAGGAATCAACCCCTAAAATAGCGCCCTGCACACGTTAAGATCGGACCGCACATTGGGACTGCGTTCCGAACCGCAGTCTAATCTGTACGGTTTGAACTGCGGATCAAACTGTCGTGCTAATGGCGCGTATAGATCGGACCGCGCATCTGGGACTGATCATGATCACTGACGTGATGCACGGTTAAAACTGTGAGATTTGCTTTCGCATCGACATGCCAGATCGGACTGTCAGCCCCGAGCATCTTAGGTACAGGCCCCACTTGTCTGACCTGGCGCGGGCATGGCACGGGCGCTTTCCTATTCCATTCAAATTTAATACAAAATTGATGGAAATAAAGCACAATTTAGCTCGGACGACTTCGCGTCATAAGCACGTCCGATCAACGACATACCGTGTGTCCTAAATTGTGCTTTATTTCCATGCATTTTGTATGAAATTTGAATGGAATAAGAAACCGCCAGTGCCTTGTCTGCGTCCGACGAGGTCACATTCATCGGGCACGGACATGGCGCAGACATGGCACAGGCGGTTTCCTATTCCATTCAAATTTCATACAAAATGCATGGAAATAAAGCACAATTTAGGACACACGGTATGTCGTTGATCGGACGTATGACGCGCCATTTCGGCGCCCGCGCCCGATCGCCGCCAGATGGGCGTCAGATGGCCGCCAGTTCGTAGTATGTACTTGCTTGCGACATACGTCTGTTAGTGATGTAAAAATGCGTGACGAATGACGATATCGAATTTTATATTGAATGGATTGTAAAATATGCAACGCTTTATGATCATTGTCGTTCCATTATTGTAACTGAAATGTTCAAGATAAATTGTGGCTGGAAATCGGAAAGAGATTAAACTAAACCGGTATTAAGATTTTTTTATGTAATACCCATGGTAATACTAGCTGATCCTTGTGCAAATTCGTTTGCGCGTATTTTCTTCAACTGTATCAGGGCCCGATTTGGTAACCCAATGAAGAGGTTTTCGGCAGGGTTTTTCCAAAAGTTTAGTTAACCCTCTCCGTATGGTTTACACTATTATTTGATAGGTTAAACAATTCAAAACCCTTTTGATTAGGTTATCTGATCATGAGGGTTATCAATAGTATTGGGTTTTGGTATTATTCCAAAACCCATTCCTTAGGGTTACCCTTTTTATCATTGTAACACGGGTTATAAGTGGGTTATAGGAGATAATGGAGAAAATAATTTAGGTCAAAAGATTAAAAATAATTGCGGTAATTGTGTTCTAAGCATTAAGGGTGGAAATGCAGACTACTAATTGTTTATTTTACGCAATAATAATTATATTATAATAAAATTGGAATAAATTTTCAATGACAGCTGTCAAACTTAAATCGACCATATCTCGAGAACTACTTATCTTAGACTTGCTTTTACTAGCTCAAATGATAGCTATTGACAAGACCTTAATTTTCGATGACAGCTGTCAAACTTAAATCGACCATATCTCGAGAACTACTCATCTTAGACTTGCCTTTACTAGCTCAAATGATAGCTATTGACAAGACCTTAATTTTCGATGACAGCTGTCAAACTTAAATCAACCATATCTCGATAACTACTCATCTTAGACTTGCCTTTAGTAGCTCAAATGATAGCTATTGACAAGACCTTAATTTTCAATGACAGCTGTCAAACTTAAATCGACCATATCTCGAGAACTACTCATCCTAGACTTGCTTTTACTAGCTCAAATGATTGCTATTGACATGAACTTAATTTTCGATGACAGCTGTCAAACTTAAATCAACCCTATCTCGATAACTACTCATCTTAGACTTGCCTTTAGTAGCTCAAATAATAGCTATTGACAAGACCTTAATTTTCAAAGACAGCTGTCAAACTTAAATCGACCATATCTCGAGAACTACTCATCCTAGACTTGCTTTTACTAGCTCAAATGATTGCTATTGACATGAACTTAATTTTCGATGACAGCTGTCAAACTTAAATCGACCATATCTCGAGAACTACTCATCTTAGACTTGCCTTTACTAGCTCAAATGATAGCTATTGACAAGACCTTAATTTTCGATGACAGCTGTCAAACTTAAATCAACCATATCTCGATAACTACTCATCTTAGACTTGCCTTTAGTAGCTCAAATGATAGCTATTGACAAGACCTTAATTTTCAATGACAGCTGTCAAACTTAAATCAACCATATCTCGATAACTACTCATCTTAGACTTGCCTTTAGTAGCTCAAATGATAGCTATTGACAAGACCTTAATTTTCAATGACAGCTGTCAAACTTAAATCAACCATATCTCGAGAACTACTCATCCTAGACTTGCTTTTACTAGCGCAAATGATTGCTATTGATATGAACTTAATTTTCGATGACAGCTGTCAAACTTAAATCGACCATATCTCGAGAACTACTCATCCTTTACTTGCCGTTACTAGCTTACATGATAGCTATTGTTAAGATCTTAATTTTCGATGACAGTTTTTAGTTTGACAGCTGTCATCGAAAATTAAGATTTTATTAGTAGCTATCATTTGAGCTAGTAACGGCAAGTCTAGGATGAGTACTTCTCGAGATATGGCAAATTCAAGTTTGACATATGTCATTGAAAATAAAGATCTTGTCAATAGCTATCTTTTGAGCAATTAACGGCTAGTCTAGGATGAGTAGTTCCTGAGATATAACCATTTATAGATGAATTTGTAGAATGAGTTTCGAGTGGAGCTTTGAGTTGAGTTTTGAGTTTGAGTTTTAGAGTGACAGTGACAGTGACAATCAAAAATTATTATTCAAAATAGTTTAGAGGTCATATTTTTCTTTTTAACACGTTGACTGCGGGTCTCGGACATAACGCTTTACAAAATACTCATTATGTGTACTGTCGGCTTTGCCTAATAAATACAATAAAAATAAAAAATAACGCTACGCAGAGTACTCTGCGATGATGCCCTATGAAAACTGACTGAAACACATTTTTTTTATTTTTAATATGTTGACTGCGGGTCTCGTATATGATAACGCATACTCTGCGATGATGACCAATGAAAACTGACTGTAACACTGCACTTTCCTTATGTTTTCAAAACTTTTCTTTTATGCAGTGACGCTCTTCCTTCAACCAAATAAAGCGATCCGAACTTATACCTAATGATTGACGACATAAATCAAGAGTCAAAATCTAAATTCCCCCACCCAGTGTCAGGCGTAATGATAACCATTGTGTAACATTCAAAAAAACCTATCAAGAGGTAACTCCATTCATTCGTTTAACCTCATAAGAGGTTAACCCTATCGACTGAAAACCAAAAGGAACGGGTTACACTTTCGCTTGTGTTAGGAGGAGAATACCCAAACGAAAGGGTAATCCCGTCAACTGTATAACCCAATGAAGGGGTTTCACTTTCGAAGCAACTAACTCGAAATCGGGGTTGTACGGGCCCTGATCTGTATATTTATTAATTGTATGCACGAGAGCAAGAGCATCTTCGTCTTCTGAGGATGACATGCTGACACATCGATACCGGACAACAGACTGCACTACACTTGTGCCTCTGTCACGTCATTTCTGCGTCTTGTCCGAGCCATGTCCGCGCCATGCCCGTGCCATGTCCTCGCCACGTCCGTGCCACGTCCGCGCCATGTCCGCGCCATGTCTTTGCCCGATATGTGTGACCTGGGCCTTACGTTTCGGAGTGCGGGTTGGAATGGCGCGTGCTGTTTCCCGCGGTCCGAACTTTACGTGTGCAGGGCGCTAATGTTAAGAGTTTGCGTTTTGGTGCTGTAAGCGACTGTGTTTTAGAAATAAATAATTCTAATCATAATTCTAACATCTATTTACTTACTAGAAAAAATGTTATGCAATAAAGAAGTGGGTTTCTTACTAGATAATTACGTGTTTTTAACATTTTCGGACGAATGACTCAGAAAGCTTAGTACCCTTGGAAAAGATTTATTAAATCAAAACAAGACACTAAAGGACAGGTTATAATATTAACATAATATTTTTAGGCAATTCCTTTTTCGCATAGGAGTATTTTTGACTGATTCATGTTATTATGTATTTAAATATTCCGTTTGTAACCAAAAATTTAAGGGTAAGTTCCTATGTAGTAGGGTTACAAATAAAAATAAAAATATACATCACACGTGATGAAGTGACTGATCCCAAACTAGGCAGAGCCTGTACCTACTAGGTATGTACCAGAGGCTGAAAAATACATAAATAAATAAATAAATAATGCGGGATGTAATCACACAGCATCATGTAGCCCTAAACTAAGCAGAGCTTGTATTATGGGAACCACATGATATAATCATTTTTGGACATAAGTTATATGTTGTATGTATGATATGTTATTCGGGTCCAGACCCGAGAGAACATGCAAACATTTGTTCCGCAATGGGAATCGAATCCGCAACCTTCTGCGTCTCAGGTGGACCTTCGCCCACTGCGCCACAGAAGCTGCCAAGATAAATAAATATAAACCTACTACGAATTTTACATAAGTAGTATAAGCTAGATGCGTCGAGCTGAGGACAGGGCGCAGTGGTGCTCATTAGAGGAGGCCTATGTCCAGCAGTGGACTGCTAGTCTGATGATGATGATGATGATTTTAATTGTAATTGTTTGTATAATTTTAGTTCTGGCAAGTTTTTCTTTTAGTTAATTTTGTTTTAATAATGTAACCCAGCCTCCCGCGATACAGACTCCGCCTCGTATGAGGACCATTAGTAATTTATTAATATGTATTTACCTGTAACCCACGGCCTCGCTTGCATGGTACCGGGGTCAAAAGAACCCTGTCCCCGTCGGGGAAAAAAAACAAAAACTAAAAAAACATGTATATAATTATATTTCATCCTCCCATCTCAGAAAAAATATTTTTGCTCTTCGATATCTGAGTGCAAAAGCCGTTTTTATCCGCTAGAAGATAAAGTAAATTTAATTTAGAACATCGTGTGCTCTAAGTTTGTGAATTCAAAACATCATTAAACCTATTTACTTTTACCTCCATGGTGCCGAATTTATCATACAACCTTTTTTAAATTGGTTAAAAACTCAGACTCAGATCCTTCTCGGTGTGCTTTGTTTTTTGCATTTAGTCATTTCCTTGCTGAGGTGGGATGAAAAGTTTCGTGTTGCACTCGAGTGCAAAGATTTTTCACCTCGTGCTCTTTTGATTTCCTCGCAACTTTGCACTCTTGTTAACAAATAACTATTTCAATCGTCAGCCAAAATACAAAATTTGGAAGATTCCTATGACCTCTATGTAAACCTAAGTTTTGCAAATAAATGAGTTGATGTGATATTTTACCCCATAAGGGGTGACATTTCTAAAGTTCCTTCCTTAGTGGACGTCTACTATATATGAGGTTGATACCTACCTTCGTGCGAAACTAGTCTCTAGGTGCCCAGGCCCAGGCAGTCCCTTTACGATTTAATATATTGAGATTTGATTTGATACTCCTATAACACCCACAGACCCAGACCAAACACCCATGCTCACCTCACTTTAGTCCTGGAAGCGAATCAAACCCATGACCTGCTAGTTCGGAAGGCAGAGCTACTATCTACTGAGCTATAGAGTCAAACAACTGTGCTACTGGTAAAAGTTATGTTATACTGGCAAAAGTTTACTTCGGTGATCTTAGCAGACCATTACAACTGAGTAACACTCCTTTTAAATGGGTTAAGGGAAATAAGTTTATTTTGGCGTATAACGACCCGCTCCACTAGTGAAGAAATAAAGAGACACAAGACTTACATTCCTAAAACTAAACCTAAAAATAGTTAATATATCAACCTTAAGCCGTTATTATATTGAATGGATTTGGGATGTAAGGGGTTCCAACCCCCATCTTCGAAACCCAAACCAACCTCCCCTGCACGCGGTGCACCCTGCTAAACAACGAACGGGGCTCTGGCGGCCGGCTGATTGCGGCAATCGCGCAGCCTACACTGGCACCACTAAATCCCCTGGCCACCGATGGGCAGCAGCGTCGGTGATGCGAGAAGCTGTGCTCTGAGATCCCCAACCCGCATGCCAATCGATTATGGGCATATCCCCCTTTATTCAGGAAGACCTATATCCAGGAGTGGACATAGCTGGTGTGCTGTGCTGTGCGTTATTAAAGCCTAGACTGCTATAGGCTGGTGTGCTGTGTGTACTGTGCTGTGCGTTATTAAACTTTACAACAATAATTTACACAAAAAGCTAAGAATAAGGGACATTAGTTCAAACACGCTTCCGTGCTTCGGAAGACACCTTGACACCATTGAGATTTTGTTCCTGGCTGTCAGTCGTTAACGCTTTGGATAGTGAAAACACTCTGGAAGTGCCGCTGCTCCCCCCGTAGTCAACGTGTTAAGTCCCGGAGGATTCTAGGCGGCCTAAAAACTCCGACGTCAGCTGTACTAAAGAAGGTTTACTTATGTAAATTTTAACAAATCGAGTAATATTAATGTTTTTTGAAGTCAAGAAGATTTACCAGTCCCTTTAATATTATTTCATCATAACTGTTATAGATCTACGCCGTAACACCTGGTTACCGGCGCAAACCAGTTCCTTAAGGTAATTTTCAACGATTAATTTATGTGTCGTCCACACTCGGAGATGTAGGGTTAGGTACCTGTTTAATAGCTACTTAGTACAGACAGATTCCCTCATATTAGGTAGTAATCAAAAATACTAAAAATAAGATTCCCTTTTGTAGTCAGAGCGACTATAACGTGACTAAATTATATTATAAGTTGTAATTTTATTGAAACTTATGTTTTTGATTTAGTTTTTTCTCTCTTGTTATAATCTGTTTCGATCTAATGATGTATTTTACCGTAGGTATCATATAACCTAACAGTTATAAATCACTCTGAATGCTTAGACTCTAGTCTACACCATCTACACCCACACTTCTACACTAATATTATAAAGAGGATAAATTTGTATTTTTGTGTGTTTGTATTTTTGTAATGAATAAACTCAAAAACTACTGTGTCGATTTCAAAAATTCTTTCACCATTCTAAAGCTACATTCACCCTGAGTAACATAGGCTATATTTATTGCTAGAAAAGATTAGGGATCCTTACTAAAACTTAAGTAACGTAACCCAAGGTGTAAAAAAATGACCACCCGTGCGAAGTCGGGGCGGGCCACAAGTTAGTTATGATCTGTTGCCATACGTGAGGTAATTGGCTTTCTGATAATATTTTAAGATTTCCACTTTATGTTAAATTAGCTGTTGGTCTTTCAATAATAAATAAATATACAAAAATAGGAACCTGTTCATAGTCCTAGGGGGTGGGCGTTGGTGACTGCGCCGCAGTTATTTATAGCTATTGCGGTTACCATCGATAACCAATTTTATATAAATTAGGTACTTATGTTACATTGTTCTGATAAAACATTTGTACTCGATGTTAGTCCATTGTGCGTGATATAAATGACTAGTATGTATGGTGCATAGTATTAACTGTTATGTTATTAATTAAATATGCCTGTTCATAATACAAACTGCCGTTGTAGCCGAAATCAGCCAGCATATCATCATCATGATCATCATCATCAACTGTTCTGTCGTAAATAATAAACAAATAATGCTGGACACAATCGCACAAGTATTCCAAAACTTAGCAGAAATTGTATTATAGGAACCACATGACTTCTTCTTCTTCATATGAGCAAGTGACTAACTGGTGTCAGAGTTTTTAGGCCGCCCGAAGGTCTCCAACATGGCTCAGCGACTGAAATGCTGGTACCAACGTCTTAACGTAGGTACCACATGACCGAAAAAAATCTTAACAGATCTTAAGTCGGGGTACATCCCACTAGGCCACGGCTTATAGAACATAGTTATATATAGATAAAGAACATACGTTATAAATGTGTATGTATGTAACCCTTTCTACAAATATAACGTGTTATTTAAATTAGACAGAATAACTACCAGGAAATAAAACAAATAATGTACTTAACATTAACCATAAAAGTAGGTAAATAATATCCAAAGCGTAACTATTTATTACAAAAATTAACATACGTTTGAACTGGTTTTTATATTAAAATTGAATTATTTTTATATTAGAATGTAAGATCGTTTGCAGAGGCTTGTGACGCAAATCGCGAAGGAAAATAAAGAAACAAATATATGAATTTGCATACGAGGTTGATGTTCCAACGCATTTGAAAATCAAGTTCATTTTGTAAACATTTCTACAATCTCAGCGCAGTGGCATGCGAGGTGCGGATTCGAATTCTTCTTATCTAAGACCTCTTTTACCATCCTAAAGTGACATCAAAGTAAGATAATTGCCTAGTAACATGACACAAGTATTAGTGAAATGGAATAAAGAAGATTTGGACGGAAACTCTGATGAAGAAAATTGTGCGCCGATCGTTTTTTGTTATAGTCGCCATTGCTATTGCAGAAAACAGGACCTGGCTGAAGACTGGACGACTGGACTTATAAACCGTACTACGTTGCCTCATATTATTATGAACAATTAATTATACATGATACTGGCAAAATGGTGGAAAGCTATTAAATAAAATACTAATAATATAATACTAATATAATAAAATACTAATAAAGAAATGAAGTGAAGTGACAGGTTCACTTAAAGGGGTATTGACGAACGGACTTTAAGTACGCGGTTTTTAAGATCGCGAACTTACTCTCGACGTCAGTGAAGAACGTGAAGCTTGTTCACACGGTATTGCGATGTCTGCTTACTACTTACTCGGCGGTTTTAAAGTACGCGTACTTACGGTGACACCAGCGAAAAAGGCCGTCGAGCCACAAGTTCGCGAACTTACTCGCACGTCTATCAACAACATTTAGAGATATAACTTCAACCAGCATATAGCTTTCTTTGTCGTTACTTGAAGACGATGAAAAAGGCCCTTATTCTCTTTCTTGACCTATGGGCGACGTCACAACATGAGAATCCCGTTAGTATACTTAAATAGTTCAAACTAACTAACCAACTAGTGGGTTCGATTCCCGCTGCGAAATAAATGTTTGTTCCTCCGGCCAGGTCGATCTACGAAAGGCTGCTGGTAGATACCAGCAGCCTTTGGCACTCATTAGAGGAGGCATATCTCTAGCAGTAGACTGCTATAGGCTGATGATGATAGTGATGCTTATTATAAAATTTCTGATTATTTAGATGACATAAAAGGTTTGGGATGAAAAACTGTCTCCAACTCCCTCTTAAACAATGTAAAAAAGATTGTACAAGACTAAAAAAATATAAGCCAAGGAGAGTTTCTAGCCCATTCTTCTCTGTTTGGTCGCGTTAAGAATTAGTGTAAGTCAAAGAAAATTGCGATTCAAAGTGAACTTAAAGTTCTAAATGAATAAAGCTAATTTGACAATAACTTTGACTTTGATGATAACAGAGAGGAAACTAGTGTGGGGTCTGCCGGAGACGCAGAAGATTTGGGGTTCGATTCCCGCTGCGAAACAAATTGTTTGCGTCATCTTATCTATCTCGGCTCTCGGTGTTATCTATTTGTAATGTGTGTAAAAAACGTATTTAGTAAAGAGTCATGTGGTTCCCCTAATACAAGCTCTGCCTAGTTTAAGGCTATATGAATTGTGTGATAATGCCCAGCAATTGACGGCCTCTGTGGCGCAGTGGCGAAGGTCCGCCTGAGTTGCAGAAGATTGCGGGTACGATTCCCACCGCGGGACAAATTTTAGCATTATTTGCAGATATTTGTCTCAGGACTGGGTGTTTTCTATGTATAATATGTATTTATGTAATAGTAAATCAATCATGTGGCTTCATAACACAAGCTCTGCTTAGTTTGGGGCTACATGATGCTGTGTAAGCCAACCTCACCTGCACGTGGTGCACCCTGCTAAACAACGAACGAGGCTCTGGCGGCCGGCTGATTGCGGCATAGCACAGCCTACACCGGCACAGCTAAATCCCCTGGCCACCGACGGGCAGCAGCGTCGGTGGTGCGAGAAGCTGTGCCCTGCGATCCCCAACCCGCATGCCCAGCGTGGGGATAACGGGCATATTCCCCTTTATTAGGGGAGGCCTATGTCCAGCAGTGGACTGATATAGGCTGGTATGTGTGTGTGTGTGTGTGTGTGTGATGCTATGTAATAGTGTCCAAGATTATTTATTATTAATTATTTATGTCAATGCGTCTAGTCTAGAAGAGTAGGTACGGTACCTAGTAGGCTTATTCCCGACGATATAATGATATGCAGTCGTTCTGTGTAGTTTTAAACCGAAGGCCTCCGACATAGCTAATCAATGTCTATGTGTCTAAAAAAACTTTTAGGTAAGTTATTAATTATGCAAATACAACAAAAAACCAGTGTAAATATCGTGCAAATTCTATGCGATACCCCCAGGCTGTTTATCTCAAACCAGATTTAAAACCGGATTGCGTTCGCGCAGTTCCGTGGAAAATTTTTAGGGAAATTACCTATCCTGACCAGACTTCCGTAGATCCGCCTAGAAAATAAATAATGCTGGATAATTTCACAGCATCATCCAGCACCAAAGTAAGCCCCCAGAGCTAGTGCTATGGGAACCGTATGACAAATTCATAAAAAGTGTACCTTTTTGTAAATACGTACATATCATACATAGAAAACACCTAGACCCATGACAAAGAAAATGATGAAAATATTTGTCCCGCAGCGAGAATTCAACCCGCAATCTTTATTGAATAAGGAGGATCTTCTCTTCACTCACTGCGCCATAGAGGTCTTCAAAAATGGGCGGCCTATGTCATTCACATGACCCCATACTACTCTTGTCATCATCATCATCATCATCAGCCTATAGCAGTCACTGCTTGACATAGGCCTCCCCTAATGAACGCCATTGCGCCTGTCCTGTTCTTCGCAGATCATTTCCATCCCACTGCCACTTCAGCTTGCTAATTCTCTGAGCTATGTTGAAAACTTTAGTTCTATAACGGATAATCTCGTTGTGGATTCTCTTTACTTCAGAGAAACTTCGAGTAAAGCTCGTTCTATAGCTCGTTGAATTCCACACGCATTGATCATGCAACTAGCTATTACATTTTTCTATACAAAAGACATAAACGCGCACGGATGGATCTCGCAAGATCATTTTATTTACAAACCCCAATTTTTTAATTTAGGCCTTTGCATCTAGATTTCAGATTCAAGATTCAAATGTTTATTTGCCTGAAATTAATAATTATTTTCACAATTAGGTATTATAGCTATCTAGAGTACTTGTATTCAGCCTGAAAACCTGCATGCAAATATTATCAGAGTCCAAGAATTTAATTAATTATTTAAATATTCATTTAAGCTTTAAAAACAATTAATTAAAACTAATAATATCACTTCTTGAATAAACCTTTGTCCTGGAGCAAGAATCAAACCCGCTAACTACCTCTTACGTCGTGGCCGTCTCGATTGCTACTTCAAAGATATTAATATCCAGCCAGTGGAATTCTACAGTACAGACTGAATTAATAAGAAAAAATAATCCATAAAAAATACAAAATGAGCAGTAGCCGTATTCCGCCGTATTCCAAATACAGCTATCACTTTTTGCTTTGTTGTAGTTGGGTAAAAAGCAGCGATTGCCTTCAGATCAATCACGAGGAATGCTTCATCACCATCATCGTCATCATCAGCCTATAGCAGTCCACTGCAGGACGCCTGCCCTAATGAGCGCCATTGTGCCCTGACCTCAGCTCAACATATCCAGTTTCTACTAGCTGCCTTTCTCAGATCGTCACTGAAGTGGAATGGTTACTGCTATAATTGTTAATATTAACGGTAGTAGTAACTCCGCACTAGGATTCCCTGTGTTGCTTCCTGCAATACAGGGAATTCTAGTGCGGGGGCCAGTGACCAAATATATTTTTTCACTTCTCTTGCTCAAAAAGTGTATCATAATAGTGTAGCTTAGCGGGCCTAAAACTCGAGTTTAATACCTAGGGCTAAAAAGTATTTTTTCTTTTTAATTTTTGTCTAAAATCATCAGCCCGTACAAAGCATTCGTTCTCTTATATAAAAACTCGACTTCTTGGTGCTCCGTCAATCTTTTTTTTTGAAAATAGAACCGTCTTGGTGATGTTTTATGAAGGTTGATTCTTCCCTTCACGGTAGAATGCGAACTGTTTCGTTGAGGGTTATTGAAGGTATAGAGATTTAAAAAAAAAGATGGTATTGGCGCTAAATCTCTAGAATTTTCTTCATTCCAAATCACAAACTTTTACGTTTAACTTCCTGACTTTAACTTTCAAATTGTGAACGTGAAAAATGTCATCAAGTGATAGTGAAGATGCTAATATGCAAATGGAAGAAAAGGGCAAAGAAATAATTATGAATCTGTTGCCGACAAAATCACGTGAAATATATTTAAAGAGTTACGAAAATTTTATGAAATGGAGAGATGAGAAACGTGTGGATTCTTTTACAGAAGGGGTTTTTCTCACTTATTTTGATGAATTATCGAAAAAATTCAAATCGTCGACTCTTTGGAGCACATATTCAATGTTAAGAATGACCTTAAAAACAAGACACGACGTCGATATTAAAAAATATGTAAATTTAACGACTTTACTGAAGAAATTGTCCACTGGATACAAGGCAAAAAAATCTAAAGTCTTGACGACACAAGAAATCGAAACATTTTTAAATAACGCTCCAAATAAACAATACTTGGCAACAAAGGTAACCTACTTATGTACTCTACTCAAACTAAATAAATAGATACCTACCTACATACCTAAATTATGTACCTAGGTTATTACGATTATTAACACACTTATTTTTTTGTTCAACAGGTTGCTTTAATTTGTGGAATCAGCGGTGCATGCAGAGGAATAGAGCTTGCCAATATAACGCTAGAAGACGTAGAAACGGATACAAACCTACAAGCTGTGAGTCTGCCGAACACGAAAACAAACAAAGAGCGTAAATTTGTCATCAGTGGAGAATACCTTAATATAGTTAAAGCCTATCAGGAGTTACGTCCCACTAATGTTTCAACGAGAAGATTTTTTCTAAATTATCAAAATGGTAAATGCACAAGGCAAGTCATAGGCAAAAATAAATTTGGTAACATGCCTAAAGATATTGCCACTTATCTAAATTTACCAAATCCGGAACTCTACACGGGCCATTGTTTCCGCAGAACATCCGCGACTCTGTTGGCGGACTCTGGTGCGAATATAACGACATTAAAACGCCACGGTGGATGGAGGTCCGCTCAAGTGGCTGAAGGTTATATAGAGGACTCTATACAAAACAAGTATCACGTCACGCAGCGGATTATGGAAGGAATCAATATTCTACCAAACATTACAGAACCCCAAGCATCTACATCGCGGGATTGGATGAATATGTGAACTCAGCTGAAGCCGCGCAGGAAACTCAAGCATGTTTCGAGTCTCTCCAACTTTTACTCCACAACAATCAACTCAAAATATTATCACATCCCAATCACAGAGAAACGAAATAAAATTGCCCGGGAAAAACATATCACTAAACATAATTTAATTGCTCTAACTGCACATTTAATTTTTAATAAAATTTCTGAAAATTGACTAATTTGGAATTGTTTTATTTTCTCGCAATCGAAGTGAAAAGTAGAGTGTTTTACTCGGGCCAAAACCACCCATTATAACTCGGTCTTGTCATCCTCCCTCGCTAAGCTCGGGAGTATAACAACCTCGTATATAATGGGATGGTTTAGTCCCTTGTAAAACAATCTACTATTTCACTTCTCTTGCTCAAAAAGTGTATCATAATAGTGTAGCTTAGCGGGCCTAAAACTCGAGTTTAATACCTCGGGCTAAAAAGTGTTTTTTCTTTTTAATTTTTGTCTAAAATCATCAGCCCGTACAAAGCATTCGTTCTCTTACATAAAAACTGGACTTCTTGGTGCTCCGTCAATCTTTTTTTTTGAAAATAGAACCGTCTTGGTGATTTTTTATGAAGGTTGATTAATTTTTAATAAAATTTCTGAAAATTGTCTAATTTTGAATTGTTTTATTTTCTCGCAATCGAAGTGAAAAGTAGAGTGTTTTGCTCGGGCCAAAACCACCCATTATAACTCGGTCTTGTCATCCTCCCTCGCTACGCTCGGGAGTATAACAACCTCGTATATAATGGGATGGTTTAGTCCCTTGTAAAACAATCTACTATTATATTGCAAGCTAGCTCATTTAATCATAATATTTTTAGTAAGATAACAATGTATTAGATAGATAGATAGATAGAAAATTCTTTTTGCACAAGATAAAATACAAGTACACAGGCGAACTTAATGCTAAATAGCATTTTCTTCCAGATAACCTTTGTGTAGTGTGGAGATAGATTGGTAGTGCTGTATTATGCCTTAAGAAAACTAATTACATATATTTTTTTCACTGCGATTTTTTTTTCATTATAAATAATGTAAGCCTACAAGCCTACTCATGTTTGGATTTGCCTCTGGCTATTCCCTTGCCAACATACAAAATATGTATTTGACACTAGCTTTTGCCTAAGTTAATTGCTATATTGATTAAAAGTAAGTCATTAATAATCACGGAATTATAACTAATATTATGAGTATTTGGCGTGAAGGGGCATCTTCACATTAAAAGTATTTTTAAAAACTTTCGCCTTTATAATATTAGTATAGAAATTGTTTATTGTGCCAAAAATACAGTAGGTTTTTATGTAGCTGTCTCAGTAGTAGTGTAGTCAGACATGGATACTAATGAGTGGCATATACGTTACGAGAAATCGTTACGATTGCACTGTAACGTTTAAAAGGCACCGATTAATCGAAACGTGTTTGTGATGAAAATTAAGTAAAAAGCCGAGTTTTCTTATAACATATACACGACAAAATATACAAGCAAGGATCAGATTTCTAAGAATAAATTAAGAGCAGGTTGACAGAGAAGTAAGAAAGAGATTAGAATGAGCTTTATCCGTCAAAAAAAATCTTTAAAAAGATAGACAATTCTCTATTAAAAGGTAAAAGTATGTGAAGATGTGAATCTGAAAATGTTTAATGCTCCACGCGAAAACTACTGAAAGAAATGATCTAAAATCTAACAGATTAGGTAGTTCTTGACTAGGAATGATACATCAGGTTACTTTTGATCGGGGTATCACGCGAGTGAAGCTACGGGCGGAGCCTAGTACCTACAATAATATAACGGGTTGAAGTAAACAACCCATTAAAATTGAATCTACTTAGCGAATAGGTATGTTTCCTAGATCGTGTTTGTGATATTATCTAGTATTTTAATTCATAAATTAAATAGAAAGGTCAGCAGCATTTTTCCCATACTTACGTATTCCCGGACTTTTTACCCGACGGCTGAATGCGGCATAGAGCAGCCTACACCAGCACAGCTAAATTGGCATGGGCCGCAGCTACCGTCACAGTGGAGCGAGAAGCTGTGCCCTGCGATCCCTAACCCACATGTTTAGCATGAAGAGTATGGCCATATTCCCCTTATTAGTTGAGCTTGAGGCCTATGTACAGCAGTGGACTAATATAGTGTGTGGGCGTGACGCAATGGAGGGTAATGTGTTTATCAGCCTATGTATGTATAGATAGATAGATAGATATATGAACTCTTTGCATACAACACCAATTAAAAACCAAAAGTATACAAAACAGAGAAATTTAATAGTAATGTAGGTACAATGGGCGGTCTTATCGCTTAAAGCGATTTATTCCAGACAACCAAGAATGGAAAGAACATAATTAAAAGTATTGAGCGATGGTGCTTATAATACAAAAACTAATTACCTACCTATATTAGATATACTACATATTAAAAAATAATTAAATTAAATAAGATTTATAAAATAGCCTAATAAAATAGACTAAGTATAATTAAAGTATGTTGCTCCTTTGTCTCTAGAGACCAAACGCGTAAGCCGATTTCGATGATTCTTTCGTCAATTGATTTGTCTTGCAAGTATCATGAAATACATAATATTTAATAAAATTCACTATGGCGACAACCAGACATAGAAGGGGCTCTAGAAGCCACAAACGTGAAAAAAATTACCGCACCAAAACTCGGCGCACGCAGATATTTAACAATTATTATCAAGTGACAAAAGGTCTCAATTAGAGCAAATGTGGCATTTTGATGTTTATGTATGTCAACAATGCTCGAAAGATTTTTGTCAGTTTTCAATATGACTCTTTCAGTTAACACTATATCTCTATGACCATAATGTGAAAAAAAAAGTCGACAAACTATGTTATTTATTTATTTTGATATATTAGGTGAATAGGTAGGTATTTAAAAATCATCTTTCAGTTTTTCTGGTCATTTTTCATTTCAAATGACCATTTAGAATCTAGATCGGCTCAAATCTTCAATAATAGACCCCGACTGTTTAAATCGTAATGTTCCGCATTATTCCGGTCTACAGGTCGTGAGTTTCAATCCCGGCCATGCACCAAAGATTTTTTCGATTCGAAAAATATATGTGTGCATTAATGACTAACGGCCGGTTTCTATATTATATCGTTACCGATTACGCCTCGTTCCCTTGAAAAACTGTCAAAAATTAACAACGAGGCGTCGAAAATTTGACAGTTTTCCAGGGGACAGCGAGGCGTAATCGGTAACGGTATAATATAGGAACCGGCCATAATTTTAATTTAAATGTGTGTAAGGGTCTATATGCCTGAAATAAATGACTTATTATATTATTATTATTATAAGTCGACACATGCAATCAGCTTCTACCGGTCTTACACTACGTTTGCCGAGTCATGGTTTCCACTCAGGGCGGCCAGGTGGGCAGCTCGGTGCTCATTAGAAGAGGCCTAGGCTGATGCTGAATGCTGATTATAATGATGATGATGATGATGATACTACGTGCTCGAAACGGTGAAGAAAAACCTCATGAGGAAAGCCGCTGTTTACACGTATTGACCAAGTCTTTCCTGTAGGCAAGGTAAGACTACTGGACTTGTTTTTTTTCTTTTTGGTTTTGCTTTAAAGTTCACTTCTTGAGCATTCGAGTTATTTGATTTTTAAAATTTACTGTTTTATTGTCACAATTCCACTCGGTCATGGATAATTGACCACTTAGTAACATTTGATCTGAGCGCTTCCGTGTTTCAGATTTTAGGCTTGGCTTTTTAAAAATTCGACAGCAGTTTGGCAACAAGAAGAAGAAGGACGCGGGCTAGTGAAGTACTTTGAATAAGGCATAATTTTTAAGCTAAAAAAGGAGCAGTTTTTCAACAACAGTTATTTATTTTATTCAAAGTGTAGTTTAAGTGCCTTCTTTATATTTTTTATTCAAGGTGTACTTTAAGTACCTCACGAGTAAACAATTTTTTTACTTTATTTTAATATATTTCTGTGAAAAGAAACTTTGAACTCCTTATAATTTTCAAAGCTGGGCCAGGGTCTGATGATGGAGCTGAAAGATAGCCATAAAGCTTGTTTTAAAAAGCTGAAGACTTGTTTGAGTTTACTCAAAGGGCATAAAATACACTGAAACTGACAAGCCCCAGACAATAGATATAGTATATATATAATATAATAGACAATATATATAATTGGTAACTTTCCCCGATTACTCAATTTAAATATCAAAACTGTAGAATGTAATTATAAAAATTATTCTATTTCCTTTAAGTATGTTAGTTTATTTTTTAAATCGAAATTAAAATGTCAGGTCCCACCCATTACTGACAGAGATATAAGTATCTATTTACCGTCAAACAAAATTGATAAGTGAATCGATGAAATATGCTAATTTTGAGTAGGTTATTTTGATTTATAACTTAGGAAGTTAAGTACAGTCAGCCAAAAGACATGTTATAGTCGTTATAATTATATCCGTCTTATCTCTAAGGAGTGTTTGCACGACTAATAAGTCGAATATAGCGCTCATAATATTAAAACATATATCCAATGTACACAACTATATTCTGGAAAATAAATAATCCCTCTAGTGTTCAATAGTGGACTAATTTACACTGGAAAATGTAATTAAATGTAATGTAATTAAAAATAAATAAATCGACTTCAAAAAGATATTAACTCAAAATCATTGATATATACTGTCACTTGCTCAAAATGGAGAAATAATATTTTTAAAATGTTCACGTTAACAAACAAAAACGAAATCAACAGTACAAGTAACAAAAGGGGCCGACAAAGTTTTTTGAGGTGAGAAAAGAAGAAGAAGAAAAAAACTGTTGTATGTTTGTTTGGAACCCCATAAATATTATCGTATTATATTTTGCAATTCCGATAATATTACATACATACGTGTTGAATTGATAACCTCCATTTTTGAAGTCGGTAAAAATACTTCACATTAGAATGAAACTTGGGCTGGCCATGTATGCCGCAGAACCGACAACCATTAGACTAAACGTGTACTGGAGAGGAAACTGGAGAGACTACGTTTTGGTAAGCGTAGTGTAGGCCGTCCCTTGGTTAGATGGAGTGACGATCTGCGTATAATGATGCAGGACAGTGGATGAGAAGAGCCGAGGATCGGACTTAGTGGCGAACCTTGGGAGAGACCCACGTCCAGCAGAGGACTGCGATAGGTTGATGATGATGATGAATGATACTTTGTGTCTGACTGTACCAACACAAAAAGCTTTTATTAATTTTACTAATAAGGCTTAGATTTATGAGTTTGTAATAAGGTAGGAAGGTTTCTTTGAGTAGATGCCTAATAATTATGTTTAGTTTAACCATAGATTAACCACAGTTTAACAATATATTGGTGGTCTCAGTAAAAAAATATAAGTACTTCAGTTTTCTGCCGTGGATATCCAGAGGCTAAGAGGTTACAGCAAGGTATGGATCCACAAGGGAGTAAGGGGTTTCAACTTCCATATTTAGAATCCCAGCAACCTCATTTAGTAGTAGTTGGAGGGCTCGTCCGGGGAAGTACAGCCACTATGCCTATTTCTGCCGTGAAGCAGATGTGCTGTGTTTCGGCTAGAAGGGTGTGGGTGCCGGTGTAATTACAGGCACAAGAGGCTTCTCATCTTCATGCCTCAAGTTGATGGATGCACGGCGTTGCATCGTAGAACACGTTCCAAAAAAACGAGTTCCAAGTACGATGCAATGCTTTGTAATTGTTAACACTTTAGGGAAGTAGGCCATGTGTTACACTTGGGAGGTAGGCCATGTGTTTGTTCCATCTTCATGTAACATAAAGAAAAAACCTCAACTGCCCATTGTGCGCTGCAATTCAACAAACGGGGCTCTGGTGGCCGGCTGATTTTGGTGCCAGTAGATGTTAACTGCAATCCCCAACCCGCATGCCCAGCATGGGGATTATGGGCATATTACCCTAATTATAGGGGAGATCTATGTCTAGCAGTGGACTGAATAATCTGGTGTTGTTGTTGTATGTATCTTCCATGGTATCAATCGATCGTGGCAATAACCCACTCCAAGAAGTAGGCGGGCATTTCTTATTGTATAGGTAGCCAATGTTAGAGTTTTTAGGACGCCCGTAGCCCTAAAGCTCGGACTACAGCTTAACGTACTGTCCGAAGCACGCGAGCGCTCGGATTTAAGGTCACTAAAGGAAAGTAAAGTAAAATTATCTTTATTCTATTTTGAATCATATTTTTTTTTATTTACACCAATTCGTAACGCGACCGAACCAAAGAGTTTACATATTTTTTTGTGTTTTTACTAAAATGGACCAAACAAAGAAGAGTTTCCATCCAAATGGACAACACAATATTACATTGGTGAGTTGCCGGAAGGGTTGCTGTCAGATACTGCGCGAGCCAAGAGCCGTACCTTCTACGCGGCAAATAATTAAAATCAGGTAGTTTTGTTTAATTAATAGTATGTTACTCTATAAGGTTAAATTATATGGGCCGTAGAATAAAATAATTTAGTTAATACCGTCTAATAAACTTGATGTCAACTGCTTAATAACAGCTCTATAAAGTGCAGTCTCGTACCTACTACCTGTCTGTACAAGGCCAGCGAAACAGTTAAGAAGTTCTTGGAAAATTAGAAATAATTCAAAGGTAAAAAATATTTAACCTATAACAGGTCTGGGTGTTTTCTATGTATGATATGTACTGATATGTGTATTTACAAAAAAAAAATGTAATATATCAACTATGTGGTTCCCATAACACAAGCTCTGCTTAGTTTGGGGCTACATGATGCTGTGTGATAGTCCAGCATTATTTATTTATTTATTTAACTGTAATACCTAGAGAAAAAGGTAGAATTATGTTGTCACCAGCCCTAATGACGTCACACTATTTTAGGAGGCACTCATGGCATGGGGTACTTCCGTGTTCTTGGTAGATCATTTGTGTTAAGCAGCACTCCGCTCGGTCGCTACTTGGATAGGTGACCGGTTTTGTGATCTTTAGATAAACGGACAATACACGGAACATCTCACACATGGTCGACTGATCCTAAACTAGACAAAGCCTATTTATGGGTACCAGAGACTGATAAACATACATAAAACACACAGACACAGAATAAACATCCATATTCATCACACAAACGTTTGCCCTGGGCGGAATCGAACCCGCGACCTGCAGCTCAGAAGGAAGAATTATTACCGACTGAGCTGTGAGGCGCTTTAGAAGATATTGGTCCTGGCTTTTTCAGTCGTTAAGCCGTATCGGAGGCCTTAAGATGGCCTAAAAACTCCAACAACAGGGTTGGCCTCCATACGAAGAATGAAGACGAAACTAGCTCAGGACTTTCTAAATAAATATATAATAATAATTAAATAAATACATTTTATTTCAGGCAACAAAGAAAAAAGTACCGGCCCATATAAGTTAGGTGGTGGGATCTGTGATTTTTTTCTAGAATATTTTTTCTTGAATTTCATGTGATTGAAGGTCAAATGTTGTTTAATATGAGACCTGACCATAGTACCATAATTTTTTGTCAGTTTTATTTTAAGTTGGATTGAAACATTACCTTATTCTGAAGGCTGTAGTGCCGTATAGGGTATTACTAAAAATTATACAATTTTTTTATAAAACAACCCAGTGGAGCCCTGAGAACCCTAGGCTAGATACCATCGATAGAGTATGGGTAAATAGCTAAAGATTTAAATGACTGGAGGGATCATGGGTAGGCCTTATTCCGGCAGTGGAATATCAGGCTATCCCTTGATCCAGCTGCCTAGCGAGAGCCTCTTAAGATATTGGTCGAGGCTCTTCGCTATCAGACCGTTCATGGAAACGACTATCGAAACGATAATTGTTGATTATTATTAATAGAAATAGTTTATTTGAAAGACACACACAACACAATTAAGAGACATAAAGAGGCTGGTATAGATAACAAGTAACAGTCACTCTAACCTCAAGAAAACAACAATTATTATTATTGTAAAACCTAGGCAAGTTCAACATTTGAAACTGAAAAAATGCATAAACTCAATCATTCAATTTTTGCATTATATTTTTTAGGTTAATCCGTAATCTCAATCATTCGATTTATGCATGATATTTTTATGGCGTTTTAAAACAGACATCGCGTCAAAACAGTGATAAAATGACAATATTCAAATAAAATGTGTAACGTTGACGTAGTATTTGACCTTTACGGGCCCTAAAGCCAGTTTTTGGTTGAAAAATGTATAAAGTTGGCGTAGACATACATAGGTAGGATTGATCCTTGAACATCCAGTTATTAGATACAATATCATGTAAGTAGATCTAGGGTTCCGTAGGCTAGTGCAGAGAACGGATAGAAAATTCGCGAAAATAACGAAAACGGTAAGTAATGAAAATAAATGAAAAATAAATAATAATGCGGGACGTAAAACACACAGCATCATGTAGCCCCAAACTAAGCAGAGCTTCTATTATGGGAACCACATGATAGTGTACTACACATACATAATATTTTTTTTATAAATACTTACATATCATACATAGAAAACACCCAGGACCGAGACAAATATGAACAGAACATGCAAAAATTTGTCCCGCAGCCGGAATCGAACCCGCAGCCTTCTGCGTCTCAGGCGGACTTTTACCCACTGCGCCACAGAGGCCGTCAAATGAAAATAATATATCAAATTGTTTAATATTTTAGATAGGTAGTTTTTTATCATTATTATGTAAATAAGCAATTATAAATGTTCTTCAAAATAATTAATACAATGGCCGATAAAAGTTTAAAGTAAATAATACAAATATACATACAAAAACAATTTCTAACCTTCGTTTAAAATTCAAAAATTCATTTTTTTGGTAATATTGTGTAAAAAACAATATATTTATGAAATATGTTTGCTCTAAGGCCAACGCGCACAGTAGCACGTCAGCAATCCCCAGTCTGCCGCAGCGCCACCTTAACGCTTTGAGACCTAAATCAAGAGTTTGAGTATGTTTCCCTTTGTTTGTTGTAAGTACCTGCTGTTAGATGTAAGATTAAAATTGTATACCTACCTAGTATATTAAAGTATTATTAAGATTTTTATATCATATGTTTATGCGTAACGCTTTAGATGAAAATCTGTTAAGTTATGCGTAAGTTGAATAAAGAAATTGGAATTGAAATAATATTTTGATGATAATTATGAATTATTCTTTTCAAGTCGCTCATAAATTTTACAGATCCTTCCGTTTTATGTCATTCTAAATTTAAACCCAAAATATTTTATTTTACAAAAACCCTTCAAAAACCCTTCTGCATCCCAAATGCCCTCGAACAAAACTTAAAAATACATTCGATTACGTAACTGTTTAGTAAGTGTTGAAAGAAGATGTTTAAGTATGTATGTTATAATCTTTATAAAGGGGTTTTATTCTCAATCGTTAACAATATTTTTGAAATCAACTTTGTCACATTATTAAAAAACTAGATTAGTAAAGACACTCGGTACCTAAGAGGATATATTTTTAGAAAGAGGTATCTAAGGGCATTACAATAATTGTATTCCATTAAATAAACGTTATTGAAATTGTAAAAGAATAAATAGTCTGTAATAAATGCACGGAACCACTGGAGCTCGTGCGTCACTCACCCGCCCAGAAACGTAATGTTATAAATATATGTTTCTGTTGTGTGTTGGGGTTCAGTCGCGAATGATCTGAAGAGTCGGAGGTTGACACTCCGGGGTCGGTTCTGCTGCAGTAACAGCTACTCTGTTGGGATTTCAGCTCAGTGGGAAGATTATATACCAGTGGGGACTCTGTGGGGAATTTATCAGCTCAGTGGAGTCTGTGAGATGTTTTCAGATCAGTGTAGACAAGTGGGAATATTTTAGGGGCTTTAAGAGATTATTTCAGCTCAGTGGGGACGCTTTGAAAATTTTTCAGCGTCACACTGCAGGGATTTCTTAGCAAAAGTGGACCCGCTGTGGGAACACTTGAGCTGAGTGGACTGTAGGAATTTTTTCAGCTGAGTGGGTACTCAGTGGGAATTTTTCAGTACTGTTAGAACTCCGTGGGGAAAATGTTTGTGTTTTGTGTTTTGGCTGCTGTGGCTGGTGGATATGCCTTGGAAATAAGCGGTAAATATTTTTTCAGGAGTATTTTTTTTATGGTACTTGAAGATGGAACTACCACATGGCCCACCTGACGTTAAGTGGAAACCATTAATTATGCATTGTATAGTAGATCACGTTTTTTGGAACGTGCTCTACGTTGCAACGCCCTGCGTTCTAATATGGCAATCACCTCTTGTGTCTACTCTTACTAAAACATTGATCAATCATGTGGTACCCATAATACAAGATCTGCTTAGTTCGGGGCTACATGATGCTGTGTGATTACGTCCCGCATTATTTATTATTTATTTATTATTAATGTCTACGTGAAATTTTTATAGGTACTTAATACAACTTTTGAATACTCCAACACGTTTTGTTTTTATGTGACATAAATTTTATATTACTGAGTAAGTAAATAAAAATTGTTCAAACCAGTGATAAAACGAATCTTGTTATTGTATAAAACAATGTTATTTTTGGTTTCAAAATTGAGATCAAGTTCAAGGAAATCGACCAGATTTTCTTGATGTGTAAGTTAAAAAACTTGAGTTGAATGAACTCGGTTCGGCACTTCCTAAGTTAATAAGACAAAAAAACATATTGAACAGTTTTTGGCGGTATTTAGCTGATAATGAATGAAGAGATTAGTTTATGCACTTTTACATTGATGGGACTATTAGACCGTCATTCAAGATAGTTGTCCAATAGAAATTGAACTGGCTAGTCATTTAGAGAAGTAGGGCCGTACAAAGTACATATAATAATTCCCTGGTAGAGCCCATTGATTATCAATCAATCAATAAAATTATTTATTTGCTTCAAATAGGTGTACCAACCCACCCGTTGTAACAATACCATATGTATACTAGCTTACGCCCGCGGTTTCGCTCGCGTGTAACCCAGATAAAAAGTAGCCTGTTAATCCAGGTCTTATACTATGTGTTGGAGCCACAGCACGATAAAAACAGCAACACTACAAATAAAAAGAGCTGTCACTGTCATGCCAACGCAATATGACAGGTGACAGCCGGCATTACTTTAAATTTTTTTGATGGAGCATACCTCACACTTTCGTTACACCACCGTTACAAAAGGCTTCATATTTGTCATCGTTTATTGTAAAAATTTGAAGAATAAATCATTATAACTATACAAAGGACTGACGTTAGATGATGAATATACATATATTCCAAGTTTCATCAAAATTCGTTCAGTAGTTTTTACGTGAAAGAGTAACAAACATATGTACATCCATGCATCCATACTCAGCCAAACTTTCGCATTTATAATTATATAATAAAGTAGGATTACTCGGCTCACATATACCATTTATTATAAGTTATATCAACCGGCAACAGTCCATCTAAGCATCTAAAGTAGACACCCAGAATCAATTTTCGAACATCTTTATTAAACTGAAGTCGGCTTTTGACCATGGGAATGTATATTACATGTTTACACGTGACCATTTGACACTTCAAACTCAGGGCGAGGCAGGGGGAGGTGCGATGTCCGGGGAGATGTGTCGTTCAAAATGTATGATGAGCTATAAAATATCATAGCTCAAGATGTAATTTAAATCCCATAGTCAAAAACCGGCGTTAATAATCCAGATCACTCCACCAAAGGGTCCGTGAAATACTGACTGAACTCACAAAGACAGGTTTCGCTGGTGGAAAAATCTTAGATCATTAACCTCGCCTTTTGAAACATTTGATACCCCTTTATTCATACATAACCTGCTGTTAAACTCTGATGAACCTGACTAACAGTCAATAAATAGTATGAACCTGTATCTTCTTCGTATGAGTTAGTGGCCAACTGTTAAGGCCGAGTTTTTAGGCAGCCTGAAGACCTCCGATATGACTTTTTTCTTTTTTTATACTACTAAGATAGCAAACAGGCATACGGTCCTCCTGATGGTAAGCGGTTCCCGTAGCCTATGACTTAATGACTGAAAAATCCGTATACATAAGTCCTACGAGACTTTAAAATTAGTATTAAGTTCTATGCATAGTTTATATAGTATAGTGTAGGCGTGTACTTAGAGCTAAATAATTTCCTTAGATTCAGACCATGAAGTACATAATAAGTAACAGTACTGCATCTGATCGCTGGCAGGAAACCTCAATGGTCTATAGAATAGAGTCTATGCGGATGAAATTGCGGGGGTTTCCCTATGAAAATAATCCTAATTGAAATGGCTTAATAGCCAGAAATCTGTTGTCATGTTTTTGAATGACCGGTTCAGAGTTCTGACCACATTTATTGAGCTTTTTACAAAAACCCGATAAAAACTGATATGTAAACCCATGATGCATATGGACCGGTTATGTTCCAGATTATAACAAAATAAAAACAATCGAACAGCTTTACAAATTTTTCCTTAAGTATACCTATTATTTGAAATCTAATATGATATCGGCAATAGGTATAATTAAGCTCATCTATACTACTATAAAGAGGTAGAATTGTAAGTTTGTATTTAAGTAAAGGAGTTACATCAGACAAGGGGGTCATCAAGGTATGGAGTCCCAAAATGGGCCAAAAAAATTAAACTTATGCAAATATATTGAGTGAGGTGTCATATGAATGTGTTTTGTATGTACATTCCAAAATGGTTTTTATTTTAATTCTAGAATGTATAGTTTTTGAAATAGGTCCCAAATAGAAAAATTAAATAACCATTAGAACATGACATGACCTTCCATTTTTTAGAGTTTCGTTGACATCGCAGTTTAGTAAGTTAAAACGTGGTCAACTAACGTTTGTATTGAATCGACAGCCCAGGTTAGCCTTATGCGGGCGACGAGGTTATTGGATCGCGGTATCAATGCCAGCTGACCCGCCCGCAACTTTGTTTGCCTTTATTTGTTGCGCGGAAGTCGTAATATTTTTAGAATAAAACGTACATCATAGTCTTCGGTAAACAAACTATACTAACTAATGTTATAAATGCGAAAGTAAATCTGTTTGTTTGTCTGTTTATTACGTTTTTATGCCTAACCCGCTGAACCGATTTTAATAAATTTTGGTATAGAGATAGGTGATGGGAAGGGTTATGGGAAGGGTAGTTTTGTATGGTGAACCAAACGAGATATAAAAATATATCATACCTACTCATACTTTTGGTATAGCTTCCACTTTTGCACTGAATATATCTAAGGTATCGATTATGTACATTATACCAACCTACCAACTGTTGTTGTTGTAAAGCATCTCGTTCTTCTTGTTACCTCGGCGGGTTATAACTGAAAATCAGTGTTTGCTCATCGAGCAAAATTATGCGCTGAGTTATGACCTTTTTGTCATACTGCAACACACACATAGATTAATTAATATTTTTCTTTTTTCAGTCTTGTTATAAGTAGTTATGTAAATTGTTGTTATTATTATGTATGTGTGTGTTTGTTGTTGCAAATAAAAATGTATCTATCTATCTATCTATCTATGATGTAAAGAATTTTTCTGCATTTGTGACCTATTATCATCCGCAGCCCAATATTACCCACAGCTGGGTTTAGCCCTAGCGTGGCCTAGCTATACTTATGGTAAGAATGATAGAAGATTTCGTTAACGTCGTAGTTCAGATCAGATTGGATAAAATAGATCGCGCTATCAATGCGAATATTAGTGTTTCAGCTTGAGGGAAGATTAGTCGGGGGTAATCAGAAGCAAGTCCAATCGAACATTGTGTTTGGCACACACGCCTGCTCACAGTTATCAGTACATAAGATCTACATAATACAGTTAGAACAGAAAAAAACCATATATACGTGATTATGGCACACGTACCTACATTATATGCCTGCTCACAGTAAGTGACTGTCTGTCTTTTACGTTTTCACGCCTATAAACAACAATGTGTGTTTTCAGCACTCAGTGTTATGGGCGATTCTCTGTAAACTCGTAAACGGCTGTCCGGACCAAATTTAAGCCAAAAAAATAAAGTATAGAAATATAACCATGCCTCATAATTTCAATCTTACGCTGAACTTTATAGAGCTATTACATTTATATTTATAACATTTTTACTTTTTTTTCTAAAAAATATTAAAGCCCAAAAAACACAGTCCCCTGGGTGTCCTTTTTCCCGGATTCCGACGTTAAGATAATATTTAAAAAAAAACTATGAAAATTAAATAAAATTTGCAGTTATTATCTTTAAATAAAATAATTAATACATATTTATGACATTTATCAAGGTCTAATTTCTTATTTTTTAACTGTAATAATCTCATGTTATTGTTGTCCGAAGTTTTCTTAGACAGTACCCTGTCAAAAATTTAAAGCTAAAATAAAAAAAATCTATTGTGTATACAAACGTTTTTTTGCGAGAAACGAAACACAACTAATGTGAAGTTGTACCATTATGGCCGAGAACGGCGTCAGGCCGCCATTTGTTTAGTCTCCGAGCGCATTTTGTGGTGTGAGTACGCGTGTTAGTCGTTGTGATGACAGTCCTCTGGTAAGTGATTTTAATAATATTAATTAGATTAAATATTTATATAAATAGTTTATTATGTCTGTGGTTTGTGTCCATATTTGTCGGTAGCTTCGTATCGAATCATGTTTAAATCGTTTTGTAAATATTTTGAAACTAAACCAAAATACACAGTCCCCTAGCAACAGTCCCCTGCTTGGTAATATGACAGGGTACTGTTCTATGTGTCAGGGGACTGTGTATCTAATTAAATTGGTAATAATTTAAAGGTTTTGTTTACATAAATTAGTTCACTTGTCGAAAATTTATTCATATAAGGAACATAGGAGTCTTCACAAATATGTTTTGCATTAATTTACCTCACTGGACGTTAATTATGTTACAGGCTGACCGCATAAACTCAAGATGGCTCTTAAAAAAAAACTTATCGCGAGAATAATTATTGGAGAAAAAAAGACAAGCAGAGAGAATAAAAATTATTCTCTAAAGAGAGGTGATGAAAAAAAAGGAGAGGTTAAAATATCAGAGAAAGAAAGAAAAAGGTTGAGAAAATTAGTGCAAGATATGACACGACGTAAACACAGGCCTGCCTTAAAGACGTGGAAAGAACACTACACTGTATACCGATCTAAGCTAAGAGACTGAACAGCGTTACTAATACGTTAATTGTTATGCTTTTGCCGTAGCCACGTGTGCATGCTGAGGACATGGGTCTCCAGCGTTGTTTTTGCCTTATGGCTCCAAAAGTATTATAGCTAGCGGGCTGAAAATTTTGGTTCCTTACGCATCATTTCAGCACTAAATCAGGGGCAATAATTCATAACTCTCGCTTCTGCCGTTTGCTGGTTTCAGATGTGCAAGCTCCCATCACTCTGGCATACACATAGTTTTAGGCTGTAGCTCCGAAGTTTTTTGGCACTTCAATTATGACTTAGATTTCTAGATTGCACCAATTTTATACTACTCCAGTAAATATTTTCGAGCGCTAATGTCAATTGCTCTAATGTCAAACTAAGCTCATTGTGATTATATATGTGCCTTATTAGTTTTAATAAAAGGACTTTTTATAGATCTCATTTCAAATTACTTGAATTATAACTAATTTACTATTATTGTTGAGAGGAAAGACATCTTTGTTGTGATTGTAATAGTAGTACTTTATAAAATACTGCGTAAGTTTAATAACTGTTATTAGTATTCATCTAAGTTGATCTCAGGTACAAAATGTTTCTAGTACCATGGTTTTGACATTGAAGTTTTTATTTTGTTAGAAGAGTTTTGTTTTTGGTTCTTTTTCTTAAGATTTTTTTGAAATATAAACGTTTTATGTTGATGCGTAAATATCGTATAAAATAATAAATTATTAATACCAATAATATGACTTCTATTTCTACATAAAACAGTCCACTTTCATGTACAAAACAGTCCCCTGTCGCAATTTTTCAGAAAATCTTAAATAACTCTAAAAATACATATAAATTCAATTGGCTCTCTTATGTACTAAAATTAATAGTTACTTTCCTAAGCAATACTATTATATTTTCACGACAATGAAAGAAAAATATGCCAGGACAGATTTTGTATGGGCCATTACGAGTTTACAGAGAATCGCCCTTATACATTATACACTAGCGCGTTGACTGCGAACTTCGCAGCAGCGGTTCGAGTAGCAATTTGCGCCCTAGAGCAAGTGTGTTTTCAGCACTCAAAGTGTTATACACGAGTAACTCGCGCGTTGGCTGTCGGCCTCGCAGCAGCGGATCGAGCAGCTCGCACCCTAGAACAAGTGTGTTTTCAGCACTCAAAGTGTTATACACGAGTAACTCGCGCGTTGGCTGTCGGCCTCGCAGCAGCGGATCGACCAGCTCGCACCCTAGAACAAGTGTGTTTTCAGCACTCAAAGTGTTATACACGAGTAACTCGCGCGTTGGCTGTCGGCCTCGCAGCAGCGGATCGAGCAGCTCGCACCCTAGAACAAGTGTGTTTTCAGCACTCAAAGTGTTATACACGAGTAACTCGCGCGTTGGCTGTGGGCCTCGCAGCAGCGGATCGAGCAGCTCGCACCCTAGAACAAGTGTGTTTTCAGCACTCAAAGTGTTATACACGAGTAACTCGCGCGTTGGCTGTGGGCCTCGCAGCAGCGGATCGAGCAGCTCGCACCCTAGAACGAGAGTGTTAAAGTGTTACTAGAGTTAGATGGGAAGGACAGATAGGGGATCAAAGTTTGCACGGGGAACCAATAATTTCTCAAGTAAGGGATACAAAAACTCATGATACCTATACTTTTTAACTGGCTGTGACTTGGTGACGGGTCGCTAACGGAAAAGGGAGTGAGAACGGGCTCGGGAAAGGCAGCGGAAGCAAAAGCAAGAACGGGAACGGGGACGGGCCCGGGTATCTACCCGGACCTAACCTGGTAATTGTAGGTAATAAATAAATAATAAATAAATAATCCTGGACGTTATCACACAGCATCATGTAGCCCCAAACTAAGCAGAGCTTGTATTATGGGAACCACATGATTGATATACTACATAGATACATTTTTTTTTGTAAATACATACATATCATACATAGAAAACACCCAGACCCGAGACAAATATCTGCAGAACATGCAAACATTAACGTAGATTGGTACTTTTTATTCCGTACATATTTAGGGTTATGTGTAAAATAACCATATTCAGGAAACATTTTACATGAAAACGGCATTTTACATTGCGGGCAGGTCAGCTAGTATTTAATACAAAAAGTTTTTGATTAAATGTCTAATGTACTAGCTTCGCCCCGCGGCTTCGATCGCGTGGTACCGGAATAAAAAGTAGCCTATGTGTTAATCCAGATCCTAAACTTTAATAATAATAATAAGACGAGTTTAAAATTAAATAAAGTGTCATAATAAATTTATTTATTTCAGACTACAAATATTACATATACAAAAACATTATATATGAGAGTCCATAATACAATATAAATAAAATTATTCACCCACACACAACTAATACTTTGTACAATGATTATGAGAGCAAACTATGTATATTCCAAGTTTCATCCAAATCCATTCAGCCGATACGGAGTAAAGCGACCACAAACAGACTCACTCACACACACACACACACACACACACACACACAAACTTTCGCATATAATATATATAGTGTCATAGTGTGATGTGATGTCATGTGATAAAACCTGCCTTCGCGATGGCGGGAGTGGTTCCCAGACCTTTTCGAATTTATTCCTACAAATTGTATGGCTTTTATTAACATTATTTCAATTTAATTCCCAGGATTTTCTTGGTAGGACTCCTTAGTTCAGTTGATAGTAGCTCTACCTTCTGAGCTGCATGTTGCAAGTTCGATTTTTGCCTAAGACAAATCTCTGTGTGAAGAACATGGAAGTTTGATCTGTTTTAAGAATATCATTGCATGTTTAATAATATCTAGTACGTAGCACAGGCTCTGCCTAGTTTGGGATCAAATGAACTTGGGGTGTAATGTAAGGAGTTCCAACCCACAAAGATAACCTCACCAGCACATGGTACATCCTGCTAACTAACAAACGGGGCTCTGGCGACCGGCTGATTGCGGCATAGCGCAGCCTAACACCGACATAGCTCGATCCCCTGGCCACCAACGGGCAGCAGCGTCTATATCAGTCCATTGCTGGACATAGGCCTCTACTAATAAGAAAGGGGATATGCAAATAATGCGCGCGTTGCACATGTGGGTTGATCTCAGGGCACAACTTCTCGCACTGCCGACGCTGCTGCCTGTAGGCGGCGTTTTTGCGTGATCCTCGAACAAACATTTAAGTATTATTTCACAGTTTTCAAATATATATAAGTAGAAGAGATGTAATTGCCCACGTTGTTTATTTTACATAGAATTCATCAGGTGTTAGTATGGCTTCATAAGTTACGTAAGCAAGCATTCGTTCTTTATGTGATAGAATATGGTAAGGTATGTCTGACCACTTTGCAACTATAACGGAAAAATATATCAGAGCGGCATTTCTTGATGACGAATACCTAAATCTAATAATAACCTTATAGTACCGTATTGATAACAAATTTACCGTTTTGATCCGATGTCTGTCGCTCATTTTATTTTCTTTTGTTAGTTTTAACAAATATATGTTTTCAACGATTTGAGTGCTGAATAACACAACTGAGCAGGCGCAGGTTCATGCCCGCAGCATCATGCCCGCAGTCAATGCATGAAAAGTAACTCAAACACTAATGATTGTTTCTTATTTTATTCGAGTCCTGATGAAAAGAATATTAATTATTATGGTGTTTTTACGAGCTTTTAGGAATATATTGAATAATTGGCAAAGCATTTCATGCGATAAAACAACTAGTTAATTAAAGAAATATTCTAATTTATCTTTAGAAATTGATAGCTATATAAATTCCTACGACAAAATATATTAACATTGAGCAATGAGTAAATACTGACCTGACTCAATACTGAATATAAAGATTTAAAATACTAAATTTAGAAAAAAAACTAGATGAATATAATGAGGCTATCTTTGAATTCAAATTAAAATGTATAGATTTATTTGAATATTAACAAGTCTAGACATTAAATAGCCTATTGGCATTTTAATTATAATGTTGGTGCTATAAGCGAATTTGGGTTTGATGATAAAGGCCCTTTTTAGGGTTCCGTATCCTAAGGGGTAAGGGTAAGGTAATAACTAAGACTCCACTATTCGTCTGTCTGTCGTCTAAAAACAGGAGAAGAATCAACTTTGTTATATGGAAGGCCCCCTTAAATAAATAAATAATTAATGCGGGACGTAATCACACAGCATCATGTAGCCCCAAACTAAGCAGAGCTTGTATTATGCAAACCACATGATTGATATACTACACATTTACTTGTTTTTGTTAATACATACATAGAAAACACTATTATTAATATTTTTAGTATTTGTTGTTATAGCGGCTACTTAAATACATAAATCAATGAATCAATCAAATTATGTTTTGCTTCAAATAGGGTTAGAAGGTTCTTAAATAAAAGTTTTACCGTCACCAGGCTTTTTCATCAAACGTGATAGTTGAAATTTTCAAAAGTCTAGAATCAATCAAGGTCTAGAAATAATATGTGCAAAATTTCTACTCAACAACATTTCACATAGGTAAGGTTCATACCTTGCGCGGGGTAGAATAAAATAACTTGGCAATTTAAACAACATGGGTGATATTTGCATGTGGAAATAAGGGATGTTCTAGAAAAGTTTGAGATAAAACAACTTTAATATACCTATAGCTATCTTCGATCCACTATACAAAGGATTTTGCACTATCCGCTCGAAAGCGGCTTGTTTAAAACTCGGCCAAAACGCTTAGGAGCAGCAGTTTTCATATAGTCGGCTTACTTAGATTTTATGTCTTATCTGCTTTATTATAGAAGCGATATTTGTATGACGTGCTTATCGGAGCAGCAGTTTTCATTTAGTCGGCTCACTTATATTTTTTGTCTTATCTTCTTTAATAAAGAGGCGATATTTTATGACGTGCTTTTGACAAATGACAGCTAGCAATTTATGCCACTTTTTTCACAGTGCATAGTACGGCGCGCGATATCCTTTGTATAGTTGATCGAAGATAGTTATAATAATAAATCCAACGCGAGTTCTTCTACCTAGAAATACATACAACCGCATGATGAAGAATTACAACAATGCCTTCAAAGTTAATAACAGACTCGACATCTTTGGTCATAGCCTGCCTGCGTTTAAGGCAGAAGCTCGGAGATCTACTTCACTTGTCTAGTTTTCTTTTTTTAAGACTCCGTTGTCCCACTCTTAGTATCCTACTTCTTACCCTATTAAATTACTAATATTATAAATGCGAGAGTTTGTGATTAAGGATGGGTGAATGGATGAATGATTGTTACTCTTATTTATATATTTATTATTTATTTAATATAGGCCAGCTCTTGATCTCAAGGCTTGAATAGGCAAGGATGAGGTCGACGATGGGGCGAGCTTTCCCAGAAGATGCCTATTAACTCTCTTTTTGAAGCCGTTGGGGTCATAAGACAATGGAAAAACAGACGCTGGCAGCTGATTCCATATTTTAGCAGTGCGCATTATAAATGATGTATGGAAGCGCTGGTTAGTGCTGGTAAATGGAATATCAACTTGATGGGGGTGGTAGTTAGCAGTGCGTCTGAAGTTCTTATGGAAGTAAGGTGAAGGTGGAATAAGGTCATGCGCACACTCTCCGAAGTACAATCTATAAAAGACCGACAAACAAGCAACCTCGCGATGGTGGCTCAAGCTCTCGAGCCTTGCTTTAGCAAGATACTCATGACCAATGAGCCTCTTAGCCCTGCGTCAACTGAGTCTAGTGCGGCAAGTTGATATTTGGCTGAGCCATCCCAAAGATGGCTGAAATACTCCATACAGGATCGGACTTGAGCTTTGTACAGTTTCAGGAGTGTCAGAAGGTGTATGAAGAATCGCTTGACCCTATTTAGGATGCCCAGTTTCTTGGCCGCAGTTTGTGCTTTAAACTCAATTGTGGTGCTAAAGTTGAGATTAGCCCTCAACTCGATGACAAGAAGTTCGAGGCTGTCGGTTACTTTAATTACTGCACCACGAAAAGTGGGAGCAAGGTCAAATAGACACTTTTCTTTCACGCAAGAACTCCTGCACGGATTTGGATGAAACTTGGAATATACATAGTTTGTAACCTGGATTAACACATAGGCTACTTTTTTCCCGGTACCACGTGAGCGATGCCGCAGGCGAAAGATAGTTTTAATATAGTTAAACTTATAGTTACCTATTCAAGAATGTTGCACATACCTTTAAGTGACGGGTCCTTAGTATTTTAAACCTTAATTCCATTGTAATAAGTGTTATATACATCTGATGATAATGTGTCAAAATAAATAAATAACATTTTTGTGTATGACCGCTCTCTTGTATATCTCAGCTCGAGTCCCGAGAGCCTATAAACCCATTGAATATAATTTACTTATCGTTTATTCTCTCTCTCTCTCTCGGCGCTCTTTAGCGGAGGCCTTTGTCCTGCAGCGGACGCTATATGCTGATGGTGATGATAGTTTACTCCTGGGATAGTAAAACCACTTTTTGCTTGTTAGATTAATTGCTTAGTTTCAACGGTTACTAAGGATTTTGGGCTTAATTTATTAAATGTATTCACAAAACTTGATGTTCACGGCCCATTGGGTTTACATTTGAATTTTAAATCAATTCGCTATTATTTATTAGGTTATTCCTGTTATTTGCATAGATTATTATGGTGAAGTCAAACTTCTAAAGCCTTAATATGAGTTTGAATACAGTTTCAAGGTCTTCCTATTCGTCGTCTTCTTATATGTAAGTAAATGGCAAACTCTGGCTACAGAAAGTATAAGGCATTTTTTAACATTAAATGTTAAATGTTAATTAAATGTTACAATAAATTTTATTGTAGTCATTCCTTTACAGTAAATTTTATGGTTAAATATGGTTTAATAATAAAAAAACATACATTAATCGCACTCATCTTTATCTTTATGTATAAATAATAAATAGTTGCGTTTGTAGAATAATGATTAATCTTAAAAGTACTGATAGTTTTAAAAAAAATGAGAGTAGTATTGAGCTCACACCTAAGATGTTTTGTGTCATCAACCGATAAGCTCTTGATATCGACCTTAAGAAGATGACCAGGTTGAAAGCGTATTTAGGATCGTTCTTGAGTACGGACCTGAACCAAAACCAACAAGTCCAAAAGTAAGTAAATTGTTTATTTTGACCAAAAAAATACAATTAGTCAAAAAAAAGTATATGCACAGCATAAAGCTACAATGAACAGCAGCGCTGATTTTGAGCACGAGCCTCGGTTGACGCACTTAACTAAAGGTTAACCGAAAATAACCCACCCACGGGTCAAACAACGCTTTAGCACGCTTAAATTCCATGGTATATTCAAATGAGCAACATGATTCGCGAAAACAAGCCGTTTACGGGCCCTACCTTGATATTCGCTGGTTTCTTCCGTCGCTCACACAGCTAGTTCTAGAACATAGATCGACCGGTTCCACTGTTGATCATGAATCAACCTTGGAAAAACACCGGCATTGTCAAGTTCAAGATCAGTTACTTTATGTCTGTGAAGCTTTTGAAACGGCCCAGGGTCTTGCTTCTCATGAATTGTGATTATTGTCACAATAGAAAATATTATTGAAGACTTTATTGCACAAAAACGAACGTATTGTACAAAAGTAAGACTGCTTAAAGGATTTTGTGCCTGTCAACCTTTCCTGATATCAAACAAGGTTCGGTAGACCTTATGTTGCGAGAACTGACAAATTTCCATAGAGTTTTGTTAGTTTTTGCGATATGTCTTAGGCGTAGGTCACACATATCGGGCGCGGACATGGCGCGGACATGGCGCGGACGTGGCACGGACGTGGCGAGGACATGGCACGGGCATGGCGCGGACATGGCTCGGACATGACGCAGAAATGACGTGACAGAGGCACATGTGTAGTGCAGTCTGTTGTCCGATATCGATGTGTCAGCATGTCATCCTCAGAAGACGAAGATGCTCTTGCTCTCGTGCATACAATTAATTAATATCAGATCAGGGCCCGTACAACCCCGATTTCGAGTTAGTTGCTTCGAAAGTGAAACCCCTTCATTGGGTTATACAGTTCGTTTGGGTATTCTCCTCCTAACACAAGCGAAAGTGTAACCCGTTCCTTTTGGTTTTCAGTCAGTTTGAGTTTGAGTTTCAGTGAGTCAACCTCATAACAGGGTAACCCTATCGGTTACCCTGTTATGAGGTTAAACAAATGAATGGAGTTACCTCTTGATAGGTTTTTTTTGAATGTTACACAATGATTATCATTACGCCTGACACTGGGTGAGGGAATTTAGATTTTGACTCTTGATTGATGTCATCAATCATTAGGTATTAGTTCGGATCGCTTTATTTGGTTGAAGGAAAAGCGTCACTGCATTAAAGAAAAGTTTTGAAAACATAAGGAAAGTGCTGTGTTTCAGTCAGTTTTCATTGGTCATCATCGCAGAGTATGCGTTGTCATATACGAGACCCGCAGTCAACATATTAAAGAGAAAAAAAATGGTGCTTCAGTTTTCATAAGTCATCAGTTATGTCATGACTGAGGCCCAGCAGTCAATATGTTAAAAAGAAAAAAATATGTTTCAGTCAGTTTTCATAGGGCATCATCGCAGAGTACTCTGCGTAGCGTTATTTTTTATTTTTATTGTATTTATTAGGCAAAGCCAACAGTACACATAATGAGGAATTTGTAAAGCGTTATTTCCGAGACCCGTCAACGTGTTAAAAAGAAAAAATATGACCTTGAAAACTATTTTGAATAATAATTTTGGATTGTCACTGTCACTGTCACTCTAAAACTCAAACTCAAAACTCAACTCAAAGCTCCACTCGAAACTCATTCTACAAATTCATCTGTAAATGGTTATATCTCTGGAACTACTCATCCTAGACTAGCCGTTAATTGCTCAAAAGATAGCTATCGACAAGATCTTTATTTTAAATGACATATGTCAAACTTGAATTTGCCATATCTCGAGAAGTACTCATCCTAGACTTGCCGTTACTAGCTCAAATGATAGCTACTAATAAAATCTTAATTTTCGATGACAGCTGTCAAACTAAAAACTGTCATCGAAAATTAAGATCTTAACAATAGCTATCATGTGAGCTAGTAACGGCAAGTCTAGGATGAGTAGTTCTCGAGATATGGTGGATTTAAGTTTGACAGCTGTCATCGAAAATTAAGTTCATGTCAATAGCAATCATTTTAGCTAGTAAAAGCAAGTCTAGGATGAGTAATTCTCGAGATATGGTCGATTTAAGTTTGACAGCTGTCATCGAAAATTAAGGTCTTGTCAATAGCTATCATTTGAGCTAGTAACGGCAAGTCTAGGATGAGTAGTTCTCGAGATATGGTGGATTTAAGTTTGACAGCTGTCATCGAAAATTAAGTTCATGTCAATAGCAATCATTTTAGCTAGTAAAAGCAAGTCTAGGATGAGTAATTCTCGAGATATGGTCGATTTAAGTTTGACAGCTGTCATCGAAAATTAAGGTCTTGTCAATAGCTATCATTTGAGCTAGTAAAAGCAAGTCTAGGATGAGTAGTTCTCGAGATATGGTCGATTTAAGTTTGACAGCTGTCATCGAAAATTAAGTTCATGTCAATAGTAATCATTTGAGATAGTAAAGGCAAGTCTAAGATAAGTAGTTCCTGAGATATGGTCGATTTAAGTTTGACAGCTGTCATCGAAAATTAAGTTCATGTCAATAGCAATCATTTGAACTAGTAAAAGCAAGTCTAGGATGAGTAGTTCTCGAGATATGGTCGATTTAAGTTTGACAGCTGTCATCGAAAATTAAGGTCTTGTCAATAGCAATCATTTGAACTAGTAAAAGCAAGTCTAGGATGAGTAGTTCTCGAGATATGGTTGATTTAAGTTTGACAGCTGTCATCGAAAATTAAGGTCTTGTCAATAGCTATCATTTGAGCTAGTAAAGGCAAGTCTAAGATAAGTAGTTCTCGAGATATGGTCAATTTAAGTTTGACAGCTGTCATCGAAAATTAAGGTCTTGTCAATAGCTATCATTTGAGCTAGTAAAAGCAAGTCTAGGATGAGTAGTTCTCGAGATATGGTGGATTTAAGTTTGACAGCTGTCATCGAAAATTAAGTTCATGTCAATAGCAATCATTTGAACTAGTAAAAGCAAGTCTAGGATGAGTAGTTCTCGAGATATGGTCGATTTAAGTTTGACAGCTGTCATCGAAAATTAAGTTCATGTCAATAGCAATCATTTTAGCTAGTAAAAGCAAGTCTAGGATGAGTAGTTCTCGAGATATGGTCGATTTAAGTTTGACAGCTGTCATCGAAAATTAAGGTCTTGTCAATAGCAATCATTTGAACTAGTAAAAGCAAGTCTAGGATGAGTAGTTCTCGAGATATGGTTGATTTAAGTTTGACAGCTATCATCGAAAATTAAGGTCTTGTCAATAGCTATCATTTGAGCTAGTAAAGGCAAGTCTAAGATAAGTAGTTCTCGAGATATGGTCAATTTAAGTTTGACAGCTGTCATCGAAAATTAAGGTCTTGTCAATAGCTATCATTTGAGCTAGTAAAAGCAAGTCTAGGATGAGTAGTTCTCGAGATATGGTGGATTTAAGTTTGACAGCTGTCATCGAAAATTAAGTCCATGTCAATAGCAATCATTTGAACTAGTAAAAGCAAGTCTAGGATGAGTAGTTCTCGAGATATGGTCGATTTAAGTTTGACAGCTGTCATCGAAAATTAAGTTCATGTCAATAGCAATCATTTTAGCTAGTAAAAGCAAGTCTAGGATGAGTAGTTCTCGAGATATGGTGGATTTAAGTTTGACAGCTGTCATCGAAAATTAAGTTCATGTCAATAGCAATCATTTGAACTAGTAAAAGCAAGTCTAGGATGAGTAGTTCTCGAGATATGGTCGATTTAAGTTTGACAGCTGTCATCGAAAATTAAGTTCATGTCAATAGCAATCATTTTAGCTAGTAAAAGCAAGTCTAGGATGAGTAGTTCTCGAGATATGGTCGATTTAAGTTTGACAGCTGTCATCGAAAATTAAGGTCTTGTCAATAGCAATCATTTGAACTAGTAAAAGCAAGTCTAGGATGAGTAGTTCTCGAGATATGGTTGATTTAAGTTTGACAGCTGTCATCGAAAATTAAGGTCTTGTCAATAGCTATCATTTGAGCTAGTAAAGGCAAGTCTAAGATAAGTAGTTCTCGAGATATGGTCAATTTAAGTTTGACAGCTGTCATCGAAAATTAAGGTCTTGTCAATAGCTATCATTTGAGCTAGTAAAGGCAAGTCTAAGATAAGTAGTTCTCGAGATATGGTCAATTTAAGTTTGACAGCTGTCATCGAAAATTAAGGTCTTGTCAATAGCTATCATTTGAGCTAGTAAAAGCAAGTCTAGGATGAGTAGTTCTCGAGATATGGTCGATTTAAGTTTGACAGCTGTTATTGAAAATTTATTCCAATTTTATTATAATATAATTATTATTGCGTAAAATAAACAATTAGTAGTCTGTATTTCCGCCCTTAATGCTTAGAACACAATTACCGCAATTAATTTTCATCTTATGACCGATTTTTTTTTCTCCTTTATCTCCTATAACCCACGTATAACCCGTGTTACAATGATAAAAAGGGTAACCCTAAGGAATGGGTTTTGGAATAATACCAAAACCCAATACTATTGATAACCCTCATGATCAGGTAACCTAATCAAAAGGGTTTTGAATGGTTTAGACCCATCAAATAATAGTGTAACCCATACGGAGAGGGTTAACTAAGTTTTTGAAAAAACCCTGCCGAAAACCTCTTCATCGGGTTACCAAATCGGGCCCTGATACAGATGAAGAAAATACGCGCAAACGAATTTGCACAAGGATCAGCTAGTATTACCATGGGTATTACATAAAAAAATCTTAGTACCGGTTTAATCTCTTTCCTATTTCCAGCCACAATTTATCTTGAACATTTCAGTTACAATAATTGGAACGACAATGATGATCATAAAGCGTTGCATATTTTACAATCAATTCACAAAATTCAATATTAAATTCGATATCGTCATTCGTCACGCATTTTTACATCACTAACAGACGTATGTCGCAAGCAAGTACGTACTACGAACTGGCGGCCATCTGACGCTCATCTGGCGGCGATCGGGCGCGGGCGCCGAAAAGGCGCGTCATACGTCCGAGCAACGACATACTATGTGCCCTAAATTGTGCTTTATTTCCATGCATTTTGTATGAAATTTGAATGGAATAGGAAACCACCTGTGCCATGTCCGTGTCATGTCCGTGCCCGATGAATGTGACTAGCGTCGGGCGCAGACATGGCACTGGCGGTTTCTTATTCCATTCAAATTTCATACAAAATGCATGGAAATAAAGTATAATTTAGGACACACGGTATGTCGTTGATCGGACGTGGTTATGACGCGAAGTCGTCGAGCTAAATTGTGCTTTATTTCCGTGCATTTTGTATTAAACTTGAATGGAATAGGAAAGCGCCCGCGCCATGCCCGCGCCAGGTCAGACATGTGAGGCCTGTGCCTAACGTGACAATCATCTTTATGCGCGACAATTTCTTCTGTAGTGTTCCAAAGGCGGCGATGGGCCAGCAACCTGTTAGGTACGTGTAATGATAACTGCAAAATCTGGATATGTCCCAGATTTTGTCCCCGATTATGTAATTGTAATGTTTGGGGTTGCCTCTGATTCATTGTTCCTGAAAGGCTTTGCATACTGAGCAATTTCTGACCATTGTTTTTGTTAATTTTACTTACGTAAATATACATTATAGACACACAAGTTTACATTTACTTAAATTTATCCATCACTCTCACAAAGACTCACGCAAAATTAAGTTTATTCCATCCGTCATCCCGTGCAACTATGAGGCAGAAGGGTGTATGTGTGTGTATGTGTGTGTGTGTGTGTGTGTGTGTGTGTGTGTGTGTGTGTGTGTGTGTGTGTGTGTGTGTGTGTGTGTGTGTGTGTGTGTGTGAAGTCTATGCTGCCGGCTCCGAAGGATTTATATTATTCGGGGTGTAGAGTTGAAGCAGGCTGCTATGCAAATCGAGAGCATCGATCTTGTTGCGCATCTTGCGAATAGTAGATATCTCTGATGGGGAAAACGTTTAAACGTTTAACGTTTTTTCATCTTGAAAAAACACAACGTTTTCTCGTAGAATCGTAAATACGTAAAATAAATACGTAAATACGTCTGTACAGTCAACGACAGAGAACTTACTTAACCAACAAAAAAATAACGTTACTACAAATAAATAAGAGCGTGAAGATAAAGTATAGAGTTGGTCTGCCATTTATTCGAGACTAGGAGAATCATGTATAAAGTGTCTATTTCTTGTCTGTTCTAGGGCTTGCAAATATTCGAAAATATTCATATTCGAATATTCGATTTTTTTTCGGGTACTATTCGAATTATTCGAATATTATTCGAATAATAGAAAAACACTATGATTTTATTAAAATCACATCTTATTTTGTTATTTTGAGTGTTATTTTCATGAAAAAGTTTAAAATATGAACTTATTTTATTCTTAAACGCGTTTTTTCCAAGAACTAATTTTAAAAAAATTACAAAAATGTATGTCACCGTAACGAGACATTGGTGATTTACACGCACAATCAACCACAAATTAAAATTTTCTTCTTCGTATGAGCTAGTAGCCAACTCTAGTGTCGGAGATTTTAGGCCACCCGAAGGCCTCAGACATGGCTTAACGACTGAAAAGCCGGGACCAACATCTTAACGTGCCTTCCGAAGCACGGAAGTGGTCAAATCTAAATGTCACTAAACAGTCATCCATCCAAGTAATGACCACGCGGAGAGTTGCTTAACCAAGGTGATCTCTTAAGTACACCGAAGTAAACCACGCCAAGGACGGACGGACGGACAAAGCAGCACCAAAGGGTTCGTTTGACCGGCTCGGTAATGTCACTCTAAAACAGTCTTATAAATCTAGGTTAGTTGTTATTTTAACAAAATCATGAAAATATACATTCACGTTAACGACAGAGACGAATGGACAGAATAGTCTCGTCAACTACGCGAATGCACTACGCGACACTTCCGAATGTATCCGAACCTGTTCCGAACCCGATAAAAGTTATTGGGTTTGGATCGGATCGTTCGACATGTTGTTTACCTGAACGACGATGTACACTTGTATAGTCTTGTATGGATATATCGCGCGAATTCTTAAGTTGCATTTCATGCACATCTGAGTTCCGATTTCGGTGTTATTCGTTTAAATCGAATATTCGAATATTGAAATATCAGTATTCGAATATTCGAACAAAAATAATATTCGAATTATTCGAATATTCGAATATTCGAATGCAAGCCCTAGTCTGTTCCCACTGAAATGATCAGCAACAGACCTGTTTTTATAAACGTGCTAATAAATTCACTTTACAGACCATTGTAAAAAAAGATCCTGTGCTAATAATTTCAGTGGGCAGGTGAGTCAGCGCAGATTCCTAAAAATAAAACTGTAGCAAATGCAGTGAGCGGCTTGATGTACTTATTTTTAGATATTTCATATATTTAAATGTCAACTGGTCCAACAGGCCCTTTCAAAAACTACTTGATGCTTTGGTCCATAAGTAAAACTAGCTAGTTTTTTCTACGGCCTTGATTGAGTTCATTCAATGTTTCATGAATTCTGTCCATTTTAGCTTAATGATTTTAGAATAAGGATTACTAGCTTCCGCTTTATTAAAAAAAAACAAGAATTTTTGGGATAAGTACATATTTTAAATCTTAAAAAAATGTATATAGATCAGATCATGTGTCACTAATATTATAAATGCGAAAGTTTGTGTGTATGTGAGTATGTTTGTGGTAACGGCTGAACAGATTTGGATGGGATTTGGAATATACATAGTTTATGACCTGGGTTAGCCACGCCACGAGCGCTTCTTCTAGCCGATCTAGATGAATTAGGTACAGCGAGTGGTAACTTTTGCTCAATGTTCGGGACGCTGAAGTGCCTAGGACATTGCTAGATGGAGTAGGCTTAAGCAGTTTCGGCACCTTTAGGTACCATCCTCTCAGCCTAGTCGGCCTTTTCCACTGAAAAAACTACAAGATCTCACACTACCCGCAACTATCAAAGGTGTAATTTAGAAAAAGAGCACATGTTAAAATTTGACTTTATCGTACTTACGATAAAGTGAACGGAGCGCAGACTACCGCCTACAGTTTTTGTCCGTCCGCCTCCTAAGACAGCTCAAACTATAGCATAATTTAATCCCAAGATACTATTTTTTCAGTTTCTTGAAAAGCGATTTCAAAAAAATAGTTATTGAGAAATTCTCGATTCAAGTCAGCGAAAAAAATTTGAAATTTTATCAAATTTTAGAAAATCTCGAAGCGATACCCTCTGGCAGACGCACAGTCACAATTTCATAAATCGGGGCACAATACTTGATCAGGAAAACATAAACATTTTCAATGATAAAAACGCGTGGAGTTAACTAAGCCATTACGATGTTTTCCCTCACAGTATTGAGCACGCATACATTTTGAACTTCTAGTACATCCTACTTGGCTACCACGCCTCACTCACAGCTTAATATAACTTTAAAAACCAATTATACCTTTAATATGATATTTTAATCATGTAGGTTTTTAATATTATATCCTCAACTAGAGGTTGGGTGGTGCGCGAGCTGCACGCAGCTCGCGGTTTTGGCGTGCATTGTAAGGCTATAAGACAGGATTTTGAAGTGTAAGAAGCAATTAAAAAAGATATCCAAGTAGAAGAAGCAATCGATGAGGATTTAGAAGTGAAAGAAGCAATCTTAGAGAAGAAATCGAAATCGAAATCGAAATCGAAATCGAAATCGAAATCGAAATCGAAATCGAAATCGAAATCGAAATCGAAATCGAAATCGAAATCGAAATCGAAATCGAAATCGAAATCGAAATCGAAATCGAAATCGAAATCGAAATCGAAATCGAAATCGAAATCGAAATCGAAATCGAAATCGAAATCGAAATCGAAATCGAAATCGAAATCGAAATCGAAATCGAAATCGAAATCGAAATCGAAATCGAAATCGAAATCGAAATCGAAATCGAAATCGAAATCGAAATCGAAATCGAAATCGAAATCGAAATCGAAATCGAAATCGAAATCGAAATCGAAATCGAAATCGAAATCGAAATCGAAATCGAAATCGAAATCGAAATCGAAATCGAAATCGAAATCGAAATCGAAATCGAAATCGAAATCGAAATCGAAATCGAAATCGAAATCGAAATCGAAATCGAAATCGAAATCGAAATCGAAATCGAAATCGAAATCGAAATCGAAATCGAAATCGAAAAAGAAAACGAAAACGAAAACGAAAACGAAAACGAAAACGAAAACGAAAACGAAAACGAAAACGAAAACGAAAACGAAAACGAAAACGAAAACGAAAACTTAATTGAAAAGAAAAACGCAAACCAACACCTACCCTACAACTACGCTACAACTACCCTACACCTACCCTACGAATACCCTACAACTACCCTACACCTACCCTACACCTACCCTACAACTACCCTACACCTACCCTACAACTACCCTACAACTACCCTACACCTACCCTACACCTACCCTACACCTACCCTACACCTACCCTACACCTACCCTACACCTACCCAACACTTACCCTACAACTACCCTACACCTACACCTTCACCTAACCTACACTAAATATATAACCTACACTATATACGATTCCACCAAACATCGACACATGTCATTAAAGTAAAGAAAAAAAAGTTTTGTATGAAGGGGTGAAAATTTTGTATGGGATAATTTTTTTTTGTATGGGACCCTAATTTTTTTTTTCGGATCCTTAAATTAAAAAGCACCCTGAGCAATATTAGTTTGGGCGCGAACCCTCTACGACCTATAGTTTCCGAGATACATGGGGGGTGGGGGTGAAAGGGGGTGAAAAGGGGAAATGTCAGATTTTTCCTGAGGTCGCCCCCACTCCCTCTATACGAATCCACCAAAAATTTCAACCCTACGGGGTGGCATCTGGGAGAACAATCATGTCAATCAGTCAGTCAGTGAGTGAGTGAGTGAGTGAGTGAGTGGTAATCGAGCTATATATATTATAATAAATTATAAATTAGATTACTACGTTTTAGTTTGTTTTATTGTCGTATGATTAACTTTTAAATGAGCATCTATGGTGTGAAGACGCTCGTGGCGTAGCGGCCGACTAGATTGGGTTTTGTATATAATAAAAATAAAACAAATAAATAAAAATAAAAAAGCCTGTTTATGCGGTAACCTTAACTTATTACAACTCATGCATTTAGAATCAAATTAGGATGTTAGATTGGAAAAAAGTTGTATTAAAAATTCTTTGACATTAGAATGAAAGTCAAAAGTATATAATCATCCACACCACACCAGCCTATATCAGTCCACTGCTGGACATAGGCCTCCCCTAATAAAGGGGGATACGATCACAATCATCATCATCATCAAACATCGGCCTAAAGCAGTCCACTGCTGGACCGCTTTTATATTGTTGACTGGACCTAGGGCCTTACTTATAATAATCCGAAAAAGATAAACGATGCTTAAACCACAGATACATACCACAGGACATAAGAAAGTAGAGATCAGCCGTATGAGTATAGTGAATTCACAGATATAGGAAGACAACTAGATAAAGTCTTAAAATGCAATACGGCTGATATCTACTGTCTTATGTCCAATATCATCAGTTAGAAAGGGATGCATACATGTATCAATGCGACTGTTAATCGTACCAGGGCGCTCTAACAAATTTCTATGCAGGTTCATACAAAAGCCCTGGTACGAAGTCGTAAGAAGTCGCAGAAATCGCATTGAGATAAAGTATGCATCTCTTTCTGGCTAACATATATGGACATAAGAAAGTAGAGATCAGACGTATGAGTTAATGTTCAGAGCGTAAATGAATTTTAAGACTTCTTCTATGCTTTAGTCCTATTTCTTTGATCTAGTTCTCTTCTATATCTGTGGCTTAAACTATTGGCATCTCTTACCGTTGGATATTGACAAACAGGGACAGGGATATTTGAGTAGCGTTTATAAGTAGAGGGTAATGCTTATAATATACAAGGTATTGCAGACCTGAGTATCTATTTGATATTAATTTTAACTTGACACTTCCATGCGTTCTTTAAAAAAGGTCTTGACAGACAGACGGCGACAACGATGCATTGCTTTGTGATAGGTAATGGTTACCACTTGGTATCAGGTGGGATATGTGCTTGCTCCATCTTCAAGTACCATAATAAAAAGACAGACAGCCAGAGGACAACAAAGTGTCAAACCCTATAAGGGTTTCTTTTTTCTTTCCTTTCGAGGTACGGAACCCAACGAACAAGCACTTTATAACTATGTAGAACTCTGGTACCTGATATTTGCCTACCCCTAAATTTAAATTTATTCCTCTGGTCTGAGGTGTAATTTTATTCACAGACACATTTGTTTGTAAATATAAAGGTCAATCAAACAAACAAAATTATTCATAATTAGAGAAGTACCTGCCTCATTATAATTTTATGAACCTAATATTTTATTGCTAAGGATCATAAAATATAAGGTCAATTTTATTTATCGTAGGTATAAAAACATAAGTAATATGTAAGGTCAAATACATAATCAAGATTTTCGTAGGAAATGAGGAAATGTCAAAAAATAGTGCTACAGAGAGTAACCGTCCTATTCATAACAGTTCTATAAACCTAGCTAAAATGACGTTAGAATATCATGTCACCTGTTTTTAGCTCACTTTATTGAGCCGTTAGAACATGACATTTGATATGAATAAGGGGGTATGTCTGAATAATTTTGAGCGAAAAAGTATTCGTATATTATTGTAAGATTTTGACCAATAAGAAAACGTAGATTCAAATTAACGTTTTGTCATTGGCCAAAATTTTCAGTTACGCTTATGATACGTCAGGATTAAATATTCGTGATTGCTGTACAGTTTGACCGGCCAGGTGGAGTGACGATTTGCAAAAGGCTAGGTACTGGTAGAAGCTGGATTCGTCTAGCTGAGGACATGGTGCAATGGTGCTCGTGCTCATTAGGGGAGGCTGATGATGATGATAATGTACAGTTTAACAGTAAGAAAGGCTTCTTATAGCTATTGACTAAATACATTCATAATAGGCTGATCATACTTGACTCTATTTAGGTACGCGATAATTACGTAGTGGGCACCCAACATAAAAATATATAGTTTTTTTCCTGAAAGCGTTAAGACAAACAAACAAATTAACTTCACATTTATAATATACGTTAGGATTAAGTCTCTTATTCATGGTCAGCATTGGTATTGATTAACGAGTGTAGATTTGGTCTCTCCGTTCAATCATCAAGTTATGTCGGAGGCTCTAGTGGCCTAAAACCTCGGACTCCAGAGCTGGGCAATTTTTTTTGTTATCTGTATTTTTAAGATTCTTCAAGCACGCCTACCACCATCTAATAACAAACCACAGGTTTGGCTGGTAGAAAATGCTCGTAGCTCCACCTTTTGTTACATTAATTGTGAAATAAAATATAACATTAATTCCAATTAGGTAGTATTTATAGAAAATATTATTGGAAAGATAGAAATCTATAAAAGATATTATAAATGCAACTTTTAAGGTAAGACACTTAGCAAATATCGGAAGTATATACCTGCCGGGTGCAAGAAAATTACTAGTTAAATAGGTACTTACTGAGTAAGGCACTATATAGTACATAGTACATAGTACCTACACGCGATTAGCAATGCTGATCACCTCGGCTTTTATGACAAGTGTCGCAAATAATAAGCATTATTCTTTGTATAATATACTTATTTTACAAAGCCTTTTACCGCTTTGCTAAGACGCAACAAAATAATATCTGTTATAAATAGATAGATAGATAACTCTTTATTGTACTCACACCAACTTAAACATAAAATACAAAACAAACAATAACTTATACTGAAAGTACAATAGGTGGTCTTATCGCTTAGAGCGATCTCTTCCAGACAACCTTTGTAAATAGGTACCTATTGACATATAACTTAGTAATATGGATTGATTATTATTATTTGATTCTGAAACCGAAAATAAACGTTATGTTTGTATACCAAACATATTTAAATATGTATATATACTCAGTACATACAAATATTTTTATCATCTAAAAATAGATATTTACACATTCAATTTATTTTTTAATTAATAATATAATGTTGGAGATAACATTGCGTCACAAATACAAAAAAGCTATCATCGACACGTGGGTAAAAACCCAACCGCCAATAAAAATAGTAATAGGTAATAATTAAACTTGTAGTTTTTATGGTTAGTCGTCATTCTGAATTGACTCTCAAAAGCTTTTAGCAGAGTTCTAACAGAGTCCCTGAAATACGCATTCAAACTAGAACTCATTGAGGTGAGAGAATCACATTTCATACTTCATCACATAACAATCATGACTAATATTATTAATGCGAAAGTTTGTGTGTCAAATTCTTAACTGCTGAACGGGTTTTGATAAAACTTGGAATACCTACGTAAAATACAAGCATTGTAACAGGCTTTTTATCCCGATTCCATCCGAGCGAAGCCGTGGGCGTAAATTAGTAAGCAAATAATAGACCCATTGACCCTGGCGATAAGTAATCTAATAAAAATAAATGGAAAACTATCCATTGAAATCATAATGTATGTCCGAAAACATATTAATTTGTTTGGTAAAAATAACGACAATCATAATGAACTATGAACACTAGAAATAAGGATAATGTAGCTATTCCTACTAATGCTCCATAGAGTTAATCAATCTTTTAAAGAGTTGATTGTACGATTTTTTAACGAAATCCCAAATGACATGATTAATTTATCTGTAAATAAATTCAAAAATGTTGTTAAACAAAATCTCTGTTATAAAGCTTATTATAAAATATTTAATTATTTAGATGAAATAAAAGCTTGGAATGTAATTGTCTCCAACCCTCTCAAGAACAATGTAATTACACAAAATAGATATTAAGAATAATGAAGTTAATAAAATATAAGTTTAGCAGAGTTTCTTGCCAATTCTTCACTGTTTGGTCGTGTTACGAATTGGTGGTAACTTAAAAAAATACGATTATACGATTCAAAGTGTACTTTAAGTACCTCATGGATAAAAAGATTCTTTACTTTACTTTTAAACAAATTACCGAGCTGCTGCCATTTTCCATGGGTCCGGCAGCGGCTCTTGTATTGCTAGCGCACCCTGAATTGTCCCCGGTGCCAGGGACGATGCAGACTTAGGGGAAAAAAGTTCCAGCGGGGGATGTATCCTGGGATATAACCCTGTACCGGCATAAGTCTGACCACGGCTTCCTCGCGTAGTAGACAGGCGAAAACCTACGTTTATTTTATATTTCATCCAAATTCGTTAACCCGTTACGGATTTGAACGGAAATAATTCTACACTCAAACTTCAGCATTTGAAATGAAATTAAATAAAATTTATTAAAACCATTTGCATAAAGGTACAGTTTTACACAATTCACATAAGTTATTGGTGCAATAAGATGTAAGTTTATCTAATACCAATGAAGTGAAGTACCATGTTGTAGTCAAGTGACTGTCCTCTGCATTAATTGACACTGTCTCACAGGATTTATGACAGGTATGAGGTGATGGGTGGGACTCTCATGCTGGCTGTTGATTTATTATATCCCATGGTCAAGCCATCAAAGTTAGCTGGCTTCAGAACAAATTGAATGTAATTTTCATTTCAGAGATCATTTCTGTGATTATTATGATATTGCGAAAGTAAATGGGCATACGTGGATAATAAAAAAACAGGACAGAACCTGGCAAAAACTAAGCCTATACAACAGTGGATGACTGCGGGAGGAGATGACGATGATGATGTTTCTGGGTTTACAAGAAACTAGAACTAATTTCAGTTAATCTACTCCAGATGAAGATTACGCGCGGCTACCTCGGCTGTACCACCTGGACGACTACAGCGCCTGCCTGTCGAAGACTGACGGACTGTACTGTGTCGGCAGCTTCCACATCCAGCCACCCAAGCAGTACGACCAGACATACGAACTGATTAAGGTACCCTTCATCATGTTGAAATCTACTAAGTTTCTCGGGGATTTTGAAGGGTTCAAAGTCAAAGTCAAAGTCAAAATTCATTTATTCAGTAGGAACTGTATAGTACACTTTGAAACGTCATTTTTTTAATTTACCACCAATTCGTAACGTGACCAAACAGAGAAGAATTGGCAAGAAACTCTGCTTGGCTTATATTTTTTTAACGTCATTGTTCTTAATAACTATTACATTGTTTTTGATGGAGTTGGAGGCAGTTTCATCCCAAGCTTTTTTTGTCATCTGAATAATCAGATATTTTATAATAAGCTTTATTACATAGATTACGTTTAACAACATTACATTACAACGGTTTAGGTCAGTAGGCTAGGGCCCAGCTGACAGACACTACTGTTCATTAACCTAGTAAAATCAGCTCAATTCTTATAATTATATTCTTTCCATTCTTAGGTTGTCTATAATAAATAGCTTTAAATGATAAGTCCGCCGATGGAACCTACATTACTATTTTTTTTCTCTGTTTTTGTAATTATTTTGTATTGGCGTTATGTGCAATAAAGAGTTTATCTATCTATCTAGTAGAAGTTTTAACTAGGTATTTACTTACTTCCTGGTCGCCTCCTTTAATATCAATGACAGGTAATAGAGAAACAGTGGGCGAAGGCTCGCTTGAGATGCAGAAGGTTTCGGGTTCGATTCCCGCCGCGAGGCAAATGTGTGTACTGATTTGCAAATATTTGTCTGGGTGTGGGAGTTTTCTATGTATGCCTCCTTCTCCGTCATTCCGTCAATTCTGAGGATCGTGACTCTTGATGAAGTCTCTTCACTGTTTGCCTCCATCGGTTTCTATCGCCCGCCTGATGGAGAGCTGACTGGTATCTTTAGGTGTTCGGATATCGTTACCGAATCGTAATGTAATGTATGTATTTACAAAAACAAGTATGTATATAATGTAGTCATGAGGTTCCCATAATAGAAGCTCTGCTTACTTTGGAGCTAGATGATGCTGTGTGATCATGTCCAGCATTATTTATTAGTATAGTTTGATCTGACATGGTATGTATGTTGGAAAGTTTATTAAAGTAGGCCGTTTCCGATGGGCTGGCCATGTTGAACGTATGTCGGACGCCGGAACCCCTAAGGGTCAAACCCGACGGCCAAAGACATCGTGGCATACCCAGAAATAAGTAGCTAGACGGCATAGAGCAAGATTTAAAAGTGATTAGAGCGAAAGGCTGGAGTAAAAGCCCAAGATAGACCCAGCTGGAGAAATTTATTTGCCCAGGCCAAGACCCACCCGCGGCTGTAGCACCTTTGATGATGATGATGAGTCTCATCTAACATGCTATTAAACTTCCAGGAGTACTCCTCAGACCCGTTCCACTTCAACCGCACCCAGCTCCACCGAGGGTACTGCGTCTCCGACCGCTGTCCCTCCTCAGAACGCAACACCAGCCTGCGCTTCGAGCGCTGCGCTGCCCAATGGGGCAGGAAGCGGAAACTGCGGTTATCACTCACCTCCCTCAAGTACTGCAAGACGCATGCCCAAGAGTACGCCAGAAACGAGAACCCTGAACCTTATGATCTGTCGCAGAAGGTTCTGTTAGCTGTGGTAGCTGTTCTGTGCTTTGGGAATGCTGTTGGGACGCTGTACGATATGTTTTCTGGAGATGGGACTAAAAGTAAGTGTTTATTTATGTATTTCGACACACCAACAACAGATGCATACTCTTCTTGGGGTCTGTGATGTTCTTCTTTTCCAGCTTCTTTGTTCAGCCCTAGAAAAGTCCACTGCAAGGCAACTTGGTCTATATTGGAGGGAGAGTTGGCCATTATTGGTCACGTTTGGCAGACAGGTTGTTTTATGGTGTCGAATGAACAAGTGGATGCTGTGATTAAATAAATAATAAATATTTAAATAATTTTTATACAAAAAGATACAAGAGGTATGACAAAATAACAACAATAAAAGAAGGTATTATTTAAATTCGCAAAGATACCTGTGAATAACCAAACTACGCGGAAAGCTTGTAAAATGCATTACCAACTAGAGTACCAGATTATTTACATTATCCCCCATGAGTCCGCCCCACCATTGGTGATTTCTTACAATGCAACAGGAACCATCACTACTTATTATAAAACAAAGTTGTTTGCATTTGGTCAATATTTCTTTCTTCTTATATCTTGGCTATTCATTTGTATCTATCTTCAATTCTGACTTGCTTTTGTTCAGAGAACGAGTTGCTGGCGGTGTGGTCTCTCCGTTTGAACTGGCAGCGGCTGACTGCCTCGTACGAAGATGGCAACCCTCGCCTCAACGCGCTCTCGCCGGTGCAGGGCATCAGGTACCTGACCATACAGTTTACAAGCCTATTAACCATGGACTCACGTCTGTCGTTGACTACATAGACTCTAAAACATACCCCTTCATTTTCATTTATTTATTTATTTAGGGCTTCCAATGAGTAAGGGAGGTTTCCTTTCCTGTGCTTATCTCTTGTAACCACAGCAACTGCTGGAGTTGGGAAAAAAACAACACCCAACACAAGCATAAATTATAGTTCTCATGACATGACATGGAATAAATACTTGCAGTGCTTTTTGCACTTGTCTCGAAGCGGGAATCGAACCCTTACCTCTCGGAGAAGTAATAACGACTTCTTAATCATCATCCTCATCATTCGCAGCCTGATTTCACCCACTCCTGAGTATAGTCTGAATGTACTTGCCACGGTCCTGGGTCACTTCTTAATATTGTTTTTATTGTAAGTTGGTTATATAATTGTATATATTGTATTCTAGAGTATTGCTGATGGTTCTCATCATCGGAACCCATGGTGGGTGCATCCATGACATGCTGTACCTGCAAAACCCACGATTTGTTGAGAAGGTATGCGTTCACACTTTTTTGGGTTTTGTTGGCTTTCAATCTGAAAAACTTATGCACTAATTTGAGAGATGATTTAGCTATATTAACTTTCATAGTACTAAGGTGATTAAAAGTTCCAAGTAACGTTAGTATGTCAGCCAGCTTCGAGAAAAATAAGTCAACCAGTAGTAGTTAGGACTAGATACTTGTACGAGTGGTTACTTATCACTTTAAACGGTAAGTAGCTACTAGCCTACTTGGGAAAGTCCCCTCACTTCATAGTAATGAAAATGTTTGTAACTGAGGTTATAAATTCAATTTGTAATGTTTATCATTCAAAGCATAGTAAGCTTATTTTTAAGAGAAAACTTCACTTTTTTATGGTGTTTGAAGATGGAACAAGCACTTGGCCCACCTGATGTAAGTGGTAACCATTACCTATCACAAAGCATTGCATCATGGATCACGTTTTTCGGAACGTGCTCTACGATTCAACGCCCGGCGTCCATCAACTTGAGGCATGAAGATGATAAGCCTCTTGTGCCTGTAATTTCACCGGCACCCACACCCTTCAAACCGAAACACAGCACAGCTGCTTCACGGCAGAAAAATTCCGGATTCTGATTTCTGATGATTTTCCGTATTCGGTATGTTCGGCAGATTAACGGAACATTCCTCAAAATATTCGAATATTTTATAATAGTTGCCTGATTTTTCGTATTCGATGAAGCCACCATTCGGTCTATCTCTTGTAAAAAAGAAATTGAAGTAGTTTTTCTAATAAATTTAACTTACAGGTGGCAAGAAACCCATTGTTCATGATCTTCATGAACGGCACCTCCGTGGTGATGATCTTCGTGCTGGTCTCCAGCTTCCTGCTGGCCTACAACCTGCTGCTTCTGTCCAAGACGCGCGAGCTCACGATCAGCATGCTGCCCTTCTGCGTTCTCAAGAGAATCGCCAGGTATAACATATCATCTAAAAGAAGCTAGCTTGACTGTAATCCAGCTGTAAAAACAACACAGCTATGCTATATCCCCCTATGGACTATCCCCCTTCTTAGTGAGTATCCTTTGTCTGTAACTGATATAGGTTGGTATTGTGTTGTAATAGTTTACATAAATTGAACGTTTTTTTCATCGCCCTGATTTCACTCAACCGCACAATAGGATCCTCGCATTCAACAACAGACAATAACACCAAATATCAGTCCAATGCTGGACATAGATCTCTTCTAATAAGAAGGGGGATATGCCCATAATCCCCACGCTGGGTATGCGGGTTGGGGATCGGAAGGCACAGCTTCTCACACTGCTGCCCTTCGGTGGCCAGGGGATCTAGCTGTGCCAATGTTAGGCTGCGCTATGCCGTAATCAGCCGCCGCCAGAGCCCCTTTTGTTAGCTAGCAGGGTGCACCATGGGCAGGTGAGGTTGGCTTGGTTTCCGATGATGGAGGTTGGAACCAGTTACAACCTTCTTCCTCGTTGTGAATCAACTATGACCTGACACCACAGCACCCATATCTAAATAAGTAACTGCCGATCTTGCAAAGATTGTTAGGCAGTCGGAATATCTTGGACTTGAAAAAAATGTGCTAAATAAATCACAGTGTGAAACAGATTTTATCACCATGGTCAGGTATTCTAGAGCAATGTTGTCATTAACGTAAAGTCCTTCTCCACTACTTTTTGTAGTTTTACTGGCTGAGGTCAGATTAGCAGGGGGGCAATCCTCAATTATAAATTCAAAAGTGAGTTATTTGGTTTGTTTGTTTGTTACGCTATCACGCCATAACTACTCAACGTACATCATGAAATTTCGCATACATATTGTCAGGAGTACAGAAAAGGACATAAGGTACCTGAAAACCAGCGCAGCCTGCTTTTATTTTATCCATGTCTTCATTAGTCTTTCTACTTTTCAGATGATTTTATGAAATCTGTCTTTACTTTTATATTTTGTTTTATTACCTATGTTATTTATGTTACTGTTGGGTACAATAAATCATTTTTTCTCTCTTTCTCTTTCATCCAGAAAAGTCTAAAAGTTCCCGCGGTAGCTAGTACACAAGACATTTTTCCCCACCTGGTCGCTGGTTTTGTTTGGTCAAAAACATGTGCTAAAAGTGCACCTACATAACATAGCATAGTTTTAAGGTCATTGAGCTTATAGGCTCAGTGTCACCCATAAAATTTATAGCATAGTTAGATCTACGAAACTAGTAGGTCAATGTTATCGTTATTTATAGACTTGTAGAATACCGCACTTCCTTATTTGTTTGGGAAATTATTATAAGGTACCTATAATTATTAATATTAGTCTTTTTACCTTGTCCATTGTGCTGTTGATTAGATTTTCCAAATATGATAAACTTTTATGCCAAAGCTTTGGATAGCAATATCCAATTACTTCGTTGGGTTTATTTTATTAAAAATACCTAAGCATTAGTATATAGCGTTGGTTTATTTAGCGAGACATTAAAATTGAGACTGAAAAACTTTGTTTTGTTGACCTCAAATATTGGGGTGTTAAGGGTTTTAACTTCCACCTTTGGAAACCAAGCCAACCCCACCTGCACGTGGTGCACCCTGCTAACTAACAAAGGGGGCTCTGGCAGCCGGCTGCTGATAGCAGCATAGCGCAGCCTTACACTGACATAGCTTCATCCCCAACCCGCATGCCCAGTGTGGGGATTATGGGCATATTCCTTCCTATATTCAGAGACTGATATAGGCTGGTGTTGTTGTTGTTGACCAAAAAACCTAAAGAAGTTCCAATCGTGTTTTAAAAAGATAAAAAATTAGGTAAATAGTATATAAATAGTGAACCAGAGTTGTTTCTATGTTTTTACTATTGGAAACATTGTCACACCATTTAATGGCACTTAGCCTGGTTTTGAAAATGTCTTGCTCTAAAGCAAACATTATTAAAATTATTTCAATCGAGAAACTTTCACCATCTAAATGGCCCTTATTCTGTATTTGAAAAATGCTCTAACACGCTCTCTCAATCCCCATCTTTCTCCAGGATATCACCGTTGAACCTGCTGGTGGTGGGCTGGGCGGCGACACTCTGGCCGTGGATGCGCGCGGGGCCGATGTGGCCTACCCTAGTGGAGCCCGAGAGTAAAATCTGCCGCGACAAGTTCTGGGCGCAAGCGCTGTTCCTCAACAACCTAGTGCAGCCTGATGATCACTGCCTGGTGCAGACATGGTGAGTTCTGTTCTCTTACTATATAATCGACTTTCAAAAGAGCCGGTTCTCATCTTGGTGAATCAAACTCAAACTCAAACTCAAAATTCATGTATTCAGTACGAACTGTATAGTACACTTTGAAACGAATTTTTTTTTAATTTACCACCAATTCGTAACGCAACCAAACAGAGAAGAATTGGCAAGAAACTCTGCTTGGCTTATATTTTTTTAACGTCATTGTTCTTAATTAACTATTATATTGGTTTTGATGGAGTTGGAGGCAGTTTCATCCCAAGCTTCTTTGTCATGTAAATAATCAGATATTTTATAATAAGCTTTTCACTTCTCTTGCTCAAAAAGTGTATGATAATAGTGTAGCTTAGCGGGCCTAAAACTCAAGTTTAATACCTCGGGCTAAAAAGTATTTTTTCTTTTTAATTTTTGTCTAAAATCATCAGCCCGTACAAAGCATTCGTTCTCTTACATAAAAACTCGACTTCTTGGTGCTGCGTCAATCTTTTTTTTTTTAAATAGAACCGTCTTGGTGATGTTTTATGAAGGTTGATTAATTTTTAATAAAATTTCTGAAAATTGTCTAATTTTGAATTGTTTTATTTTCTCGCAATCGAAGTGAAAAGTAGAGTGTTTTACTCGGGCCAAAACCACCCATTATAACTCGGTCTTGTCATTCTCCCTCGCTACGCTCGGGAGTATAACAACCTCGTATATAATGGGATGGTTTAGTCCCTTGTAAAACAATCTACTATTATCAATCAATAGTAATATAAAGATATACATAGACAGATAGACATAAATTCATACAAAACATTAATAAAGATGAACAAGTACCCTAACACATGCACAGATATATTAACAAAAACAAAGACAAATTATACAGGTGTGTAGGACGTACTTATCTGTTATGTACAGATCAGTACGAAAAGTCCTCAGCATATGCTGCGAACGAATCCTCAACGCTGATTTTCCGCTCAAGGCTTTTTGGTGACGCACGAACATATATACTATCTATATACCCTGTCCATTTCGTTATTAGTTTATTGACATTTGAAACCCTGTCCGAACCCTAAGCTAAAAAGGTTCGTTATTCAGTCCGATATTACATAATTTACATACTAAGTTAATCAATAATTACTATGAGAAAAAAAATACTAAGGAGATACATAAGTGAAAAATTGTTACACCAGAAAGAAAGAAATAGTAAATAATAAATTGATTGTATATAAATATACTCTTGATGACCACGGTAAACGTAGTGTAGGACTCCCTCCGGCTAGGTGGAGTGATGATTTACGAAAGGCCGCTGGTAGAAGCTACTCGAGCTGAAGACATGGTGCAATGGCGCTCATTATGGGAGACCCATGTTTAGCAGTGGACTGCTATAGGCTGATGATGATGATGATGATGACCACATGTACAATGTACCAACAGGAATCCAATTACAGGAATTATTTTGTCGTTTGTATTATTATAGGTATGTGTTCTTTTGTGCCTAGTTTTTACATATATTGTCTTTGTATCTTCTCTTTGTGAGTTTTATCATTGTGTGTTGTCTAATAACATCAGGTGGGCCATGTTCCATTGTTCCATCAATAGTTATCATAAAAAAATCTATTTCCACATCGGTTTCCTCTTTAATTGCTTCTTTAACATCGATATCCTCTTTGATAGCATTTTCCATATGATCATTAATTACTTAATCCTCTTCAATATCCTTTTTAAAGGTTTCTTTAACTTTGATACCCTCTTTGTATGTATGCATTTACTTCAGAATATAATCCATAATTTTGTTAGTACACAAACAGATCAAAATTTAAATTTAAAAATAAAAAAGAGTGTTAGTACATTATTACATAAATTAGCCATAATCAAAATTTAAATAACATAATCAAGTAAAAATATCAATACAAAACTAAACTATTTCACTCCAATGTGAAGCAGCATCCAATGTTGGTTAATTGGACAATCCCACCTGTCGGACAACATATCCAGGATGCAGTTAGGGCTGCCTCGCACCCTTTTACGTAACGAAGCGCACCTTTTGCGTATTATTGCATGAAAACCGTCAACTCTTTCATGCGCAAACATGCCAGAAGCGCTACAAAAGCGTGGCAGCCCGATCAGCACCCTGAATGCGTTATTATATTGAACTCGTAAGGCATTATATGCTTTTTGCGTATCGTTTGTCCAAAGGCTGCATATGTAGAAGGACTGGCAATATGCTTTAAAAAGCGTAACCTTCACTGGTTTAGTACACATTGCAAACCTTCGGGCAAGCATCTTTGAGACAGTACAACGTCTCTCGGGTCAGCTAGTTCTATAGAAAAGAAAGTTCACCTGACTTACCTAACTCACCAGGTTCATAGCGACAGACATGCAGCTGTACATCCTGGCATCTCTACTCACGCTGTGGCTGGCGAGGAAGCGCGCCGCCGCGCTGCCGATCCTGGCGACCTTCACCGTCGCCTCTTGCGTGCTCAACGGACTCCTCGCCTATATCTTCGATTGGAAGTCACTCATGTATCATGTCTACCCTGGGTAAGACGAACAGCTAGTCATAAACAATTTAATCCTTGCAAAATAGAAGTAATAGTCAGCCTTACTGTACATTCCTTGCTGGCGGGTAATGGGTTACATCTTTTGTTCAACTTCTAATTTTCATAAATTCCATGCAAATAGACACAATTGAAAAAAATTACTCTGCATTCATATTTCTTTCTATATACTAACGCCCCGTTCACACGGAGTCGTGTCTTACTCTGTCGAATTTGATTTTTTGTGGGATCCGGGTCAGTGGCGACAGTATTTCAATACTAGAGTTCACACGAGCATTCGGTTTTAAGATCCAACAAAAAACTCTAATCTTACTCAAGTTGACATCTGACGGTACGTTCACACGGCGTCGAGTGTTTCTCTACCGAATCGGTTTTTTGCAGGATTCGGTTTAGTGGCATAAGTATTTCAATGAAGGAGTTCACACATGCATTCGGTTTCAAGACACGACAAAAAAACCGAATCTTGCTGAAGTTGACATCCGATTTTGCGACTATAAACCGATCCGGCGATACTGCAAAATGCAGATCCGATGCAGTGGTATAGGGCATTCAATACATGCGTTCATACGATACACGCAGGGGTAGATTCGGTTTTTTGTCGGATCTTGAAACCGAATGCGTCGCACAAGCTGGGAAGGAGGGGTGGGCGGGAGGGACACACTGCACGTGCGCTTGCCAGTCGCCAGTTCTTTTCGCCCGCTTTGACTGACCGCTCGCTATGACGACGAAAAATATAAACGTTGAAAATTTAATTTCTCTTGTCCAAAATCGGCCAGTTTTATGGGACCAAACTCTCGAAATATACAAGGATAAAAACTTGAGAACTGCTGGCTGGCGAGGAATATGTATAATTTTGAATGAAGATTTTGAAGAAATGGAGGAGAAAAACAGGCAGGATTATGATAGATAGATAGATAGATAAATCATTTATTTGTTACTACAAGCACACAATTTACATTAATAACAAGATATAAGCACAAAAAAATAACATTAATAGAAAGAGAGAAAAAAAACACAAACATTTCAAAGAACGAATTCCTACGAATTATATGAACTTTTATGTAAGTTTTTGTGTGCTGCAGCAAGACAAAAAGGCCTTGCCTCAGTGAAATTTTTTGCTTTAAAGCAAAAACACTGATTTTCAGTCAAGACCTAATCGAGAGCGAGCAGAACGAGCCGCAAAATAATGTGTGGTTACGTACCTAGCTATGAAATATGATGGTTGTGTAGCAAATAACATTCCTAAATTTTGAATTTTGATTAAAGTGTGTAATAATAATATGTGTTTTTAATAATGACAATAGTGTAACAAAATAATTTATGGGAGTCTTATTTTATTTCTGGCATACGAAGTGCTTGGGAATACCCTCTATTTGCTTTTGCAACAAAAACTTTTTGAAATTTAATCTAAATGTATATTTGGTGTTAGCATTGCGGATGGGGGGTGGAATATTGTTCCAGCACTTCGTTGCCGAATACCTAAAACTTCCTCTAAAAGCTGCAGTCTTGTGATTGTGATAGGAAAGTGCAGACCTTACTGACCGTAACCCCTTATCACAGACGAAGTTAAGTTTTGAGTGCAGATACTCAGGCTTTTTAAATTTAATAACGTCAAAGACCAGTCCTCCCAAGTGCAAAAGCCTCCGTGATTCCATATTCAACAAGGACATTTTATTCAAGTATGGTGTAATGTGACTACGAGGCGGGATATTGAAACAAAAGCGACAACAAGCATTCTGAACTCTTTGTATGGTGCGCTGGGTTCTCGTAAGTAACCGAGGACCAAAAACTATATCCCCATAATTAAGCTTGGAAATGATTAGCGATTCGCAAAGGACTATACGGGATGCTTCAGTCAGTTGATTTCTAATTTTGTACAGTATCTTTAGGCGGTAAAAACAAGTCTTTACTAAATTAAGAACATGATTCTCAAATCTGAGTTGACTGTCGATGGCAATCCCGAGATTCCTAGCCTCTTCGACTCTACCTACTTTAGCGTCACCGATAGTTACATCTGGATCGCCATTTAGCTTGTCAATTTGGTTTTTGGTACCCAAAACCATATACTGTGACTTTGTTGGGTTTAACACGAGCGCATTGCGCGAGGACCAGTCCGCTATAGCGTTCAGATCTTTATTCAATCGTTGAACAGCTTGTGTTAATTTGTCGGGTGTCTCTGATACATAAATTTGCACGTCATCTGCATAGCAGTGGTAATTAGAATGACAGATAACCTTTGACAAATCTGCACAATAAATAATAAATAGAAGTGGTCCAAGTATAGAGCCTTGCGGGACACCACGAATAATAGGCATTGGTTGTGAAAATAAAGTTGATCCATCGTTTTTTGTCAGTTTTACTGTTTGTGACCGAGAACTTAGATAGCTATGGAACCACATTAAAGATAATTGACTCAGACCATAGTATGAAAGTTTGGCGAGAAGGAGTGGTATGTTGAGGCAGTCAAATGCACGCGAATAATCAAGCAAGGCTAGCAATGTGCAGCGCCCTCTATCCTGCTCTGTCAGAATATTATCTGTCACATCCAGAAGGGAAGTCACAGTTCCACGACCTTTACGAAATCCAGACTGCAGAGAAGGCAGGATGTTATTGGATTCTACATACCTCGTAAGTTGGTCACTGATGACTTTCTCAAGGAGTTTCGACAGGAAGGGCAGAATGCTTATTGGCCGAAGATCCTAAAGCTCGACTGGGGTGTTAATTTTTGGTATAGGTGTCACGATAGAAGTTTTCCATTGACTTGGAACTGTGCCTGTTGTAATGGATTTATTTATGATAGATGTAATGGCGTCCAAGGTACAAGGAAGCGAGAACATAATCATTTCCCTACTAACACCATCATCACCGAGAGCGTTCGACGTTATTGACATTATAATTTTAGATACCTCAATCGGCGTGACGGGTTTTAGTTGTAATGTCTCGCTCGTGTACTTATTATCCGTGTAAAATGAAAGATCTGTAGGGTTTACTATATTATTTCCAGGAATATTTAAAAAATGTGCATTAATTTTATTAGGGTCATCAAAATATACAGGCAACGATTTTTCATCAGTTGAGTCAATTAATATTTTATTTTTAAGATTTTTCCAAAATGTTTTACTGTTTTTGATTTGCGAATTTACTACACTATTGAAATATGCACGTTTTTCTGCAGCTATACTGGTTAGAACTAATTTCTTCAAATCCTTATAATATTTTCCGTCTTGGGCTAGGCCAGATTTGCGATATGCCTCATGAGCCTTGTTGCGTTCATTAATCATTAACTTACAAACATCAGTAACCCAGGGCAGTGTATGTTTGTTTGTAACCTTTACCATTTTAATAGGTACATGTTTATCAAACAGATCAATAATTAATGAATTAAAAGCTTCGACCATCATATCTACAGTTGGTAGCGAAGCGATCGAATCCCAGTTAATTGCGTATAATTCTTCGTTAAATGCGTCAAGATTAATATTATTGAATGGACGAAAGGGGAAAGATCTGGGTACAGGCTTAGGCTTACTAATAGATAAGGTAACATTAACCATTGCATGCCCGTACTCACCAGTTATATTATCAACGGAAACGTCGTGCACAGGTGCATTTGTACAAAAAACATCTATAAGCTTTTCACTGTGCGAAGTAAAATGCGTGGGCTGGGTAATATGTTGAGACAAGTTCATGTAGGTGAGAAATTGATTGAATTTAATTGTGTTGTAGTCAGCTATAGCAAGCATATTAATATTTATATCTCCCAACAACACAGCGTAATCAAAATTAGAAAAATAATTTAGAGAGTCCGTGAGCGCGTCAATAAATGTGTCAACATTGACCCATTCGGGTCTGTAAGCGGTGCCTATAACTACGCGGAAACCACCTATTCGCGATGATATCCAAAACTGCTCGATTAAGTCATTTGGTCTCGTTAGATATCGTACGCTTATTCCACATTTAATATAAAAACCTAGACCACCCCCCGCCCCCCCTCGCATGTGCAGCGGACGAGGCGCAAGGCGCAGTCTGTATCCCGGCACGGCCGGCGCGCGCGCCTCCTGGCCCTTCCGTATCCAGGTTTCATTTATCGCAACAATGTCCGCACAGTAACGCAGCATAGCAATTATGAAACTATCGTGGCCTGTGTTCAGTGATCCCGCATTATAAAGCGCCAAACTTAGCAATTTTTTCTTACAACCCATAATGACAGGTTAACTCAACAGAACGATAGGTAGTTGCAAGCAAGATAACATTATTTTGTGTGTAGTGCAAAGTTGTAAATAGTGCTATGTTATTGTAATGACTGTAATGAGACATTGCGAGTGCGATGCTCGTGTATGCGTGTGTGTGTGTATTGTATTGCGTCCCGCACTGCTCGTCTAATACTACAACAAACACAAAATTAGCCCAAATTGACCCAATATTAAAACTCATATAAAACAGCAAAACACATGATAAAACAATAATATTACATAGTTTTTTGTAACACACAGCAATTAAAAAGTAGCCGTCAAAAAGTATTTTATTTTGAGCAGTAAATAATAGCGCAATGTAATTAATACAAAAATAAAACATTATATTCTTTGCTCGTTCAACAAAAATGAAATTAGTGGTTAGGAAATAAACAAGTTGTAAAAAGATATCTAAAGAAAGCGGTTTGTCACGGCAAGAACTACATAATAACAAGACCAATAAAGCGAAATGAAAATAAAAACTAGGTTTGAAAATACTAATGATGTAAACTGTTAGAAGCACCAACTGCAACTTTGGTAAACTTGGTTTTGGTAACTTGGCAACTTTGGTTCGCAATTATGGTAAGTTTGTAATTTTTTAAAGTAAACAGGTTAAGTATTTGTACATTAGCAGTGTGTTACAAAATTAACGTTAGATTGATTCGTCTTGCCAAGGCACAGCTCCTGCTGTAGAAATAAAATAATTTGTGAATTCAGGTCGTATAACATTAGCACATCGTCCACCTCGTGTACTATTTTGTTCATTAGGTGCATCTGTGAACACGTTAACCACTGATGAAACATTGCTTGTTGTTTCTATGTTCGACTGTACACCTTCCATATCTATTATAAAATTATGAAGTACAGTGCAAGCCTTTACAATCGATATTGCTGTGCTGGTATCAACATCCAGTGGACGATGAAATATTCGCCACTTGTTAGCTAATATCCCAAAGGCGCACTCAACAAAGCGTCGAGCTCTGGTTAATCTGTAGTTATATATTCTTTTGTTTCTATCCAAATGGTTTCCGCCGTAAGGTCTCATCAAATGTTGATGCATGCCAAAACCTTCATCGCCTATTACTACAAACGGAATCGATAAATCGGAATCGTTTGTCAGTGGACATGCTGCCGGTAATTGCAAATCACCATCTATTAGTTTTTTCCAAAAAGTACACTCCTTGAATATTGTCGAATCGCATTCTTTTCCATACGAGCCCACACAGATGTATGTACATTTATAATATGAATCAACCACTGCTAATAATACGATGGAAAAGAAATCTTTGTAATTCATAAACATGGAACCACTGTTGTTTGGCTTTTTTATCCTAATATGTTTACCGTCCACTGCACCAATGCAATGGGGAAAGTTTGCTCTAGTATTAAATCCATTGGCGATATATTCCCAGTCAGATATTGTGTTGGGTAATGTCATAAACTCCCCATGCAAATTGTTCCAAATAGCATTCGTTACTTCCTTAATAATGTTACTGATCGTAGACACTCCGACTCGGTAGGCGTAATGTAAATCCTTGTATGAACACCCAGAAGCCATATATCTGCAAGTAAATTTAATTATATTTTTCAGCTAAATCGATCGTAAAGAAGTGGACTAATATTAGAGACAGTTGGATGAGGAGTATTAATGAGAAAAAGAAATCAAAAAAATCAGGATTGTCTGCGACATGTCCGAGAGCCTACGTTTATCATCGTCAAATGTTGTTCTTAAAAAAAATTGTGACGCCAGCTGACACACATGATAGTGCAACTATTGCTACACCAAACCCAGCAGACGATAGTACAGCCGCTACAGTTACATCAGATGTTACCCATGACAGTGCGATGGCTCAGGACAATTTATTTGGTGAAGATGTCGCAAATAATCAAGATGCTACAGATGAAAGTCAACAAGAAACTAATAATGAAAATTTAGTAGGTGGTTCGAAAAGAAAAAAAAGCAGACCATCGAGGCAGAATTTAAACGTGTTTGATAAGAAAATTAGTGAGTTTATAGATTATCAAATGGAATGCAAGAAGAAAGAAGAAATGAAAGAAGACCGTAATTTGTTTTTCTTTTAAAGTCTACTTCCATCATTGGCAACGCTAAACGATAATCAAACATTAGAATTTCAATCAGGCGTCTTAAATTTATTGCAAAATATAAAGAACCGAAATGAATGGTCTCCTGCACACTCATCAACATACAACTATGAACCAAATGTGGCACAATCACAAGGCTATTTTACATCGCAGTACCAAGCATCACCAGAGTCTCAAAGTATTCAATCGAATGCTTCTGATTTACCAGACTTTCATAATATGTAGTTGGGAAACTTCAAACTGTGTACCTACCAAGCGATTTTCTATGATTTCTTAATCATATTTTTAATAAATAATTTAATTATAATAAAATACAGTATTTCAATCTTACCTTATACATATCGCTAATTTTTCTTCTGGTCTAATGCTTATCCTCATATTTGTATCACGCTTTTTCAAATCTTTTTCCACTTTTTTCAAAAGATTATCAAATGTAGGTATAGTCATTCTAAAGTAGTTAAAAAAAATTTGTGGATCATTTCTTAACTGCTGCATTAGAGTTGTAAAGGCACCAACTGTTGATCTTCTTTGTACTATTGGGTTTAACCACAATCTTTTTCTACGACGCTGACGGCGATAATACCAGTATAGTATAGCAAGACTGTTCACGTCCATCGCTTCCAAATCAACGTGAGGAACTGTGCGCGCTATTGCTAATAAAAGCCGGATGGTGAGTTCACACGAGATCCCGATACGAGGCCGTCGGATACGGCCAAGCAAGATGTGCTGTGTGAATACAACATTCGGTTTTTCCAGATCCGATGAAAATAAGATTCGGCAAATCTTGTCTCCGTGTGAACGTACCGTTACTCAAGTTGACATCCGATTTGGCTGCTTGAACCGGACCGACAATGTAAGATCCGGTTTAAGCGACATAGTATTTCTGATACATGCGTTTACACGGTGTAAGTTTCGGTTCGGTTTTTTGTCGGATCTTACAATCGAATCCATCTTGTCTTCTTTTTACTGTTGGGTTTAACCACCACCTTCTTCTTCTATGACGCCTCTGACGGCGATAATACCGATATAATATAGCAATAGTGTTCGCGTCCATCGCTTCCAAATGATAGAGACTGACTCTGAGCGCTGTTCTGCCAAACAATCGAATCGTGAGTTCACACAGGCACCGAACACACCCGGATCCGGGACAGTCGGACACGACAGCGCCGTGTCAACACAACGTTCGGTTTTTTTTCAGATCAGACAGTAATAAGACCCAACAAAACTTACCTCCGTGTGAACGTAGCGTTATAGTCACGCTTTGATATACTCCTGTGTCATGAGTGTGCCATAAACTATAAGTCCCCTCAGCATGTTTCTTAAAATCATCATAATTATATTATTTCAGCACATTACACACGATGTACCACGGCGTGCCGTCGTTCTACCGACTGTACACGACTCCATGGGGCAGCCTGCCCGCCTGCCTCGTGGGCCTGTTCCTGGCACATCTGCACTTCGAGCTGGAGGAGCGAGCCATCAAGCCTAATGATTACAGGGTGAGTTCTTCTCCACGATTGAAAATTCTGTGAATTTGACATAGGAAGAGACCCATATTCTTATACAAAAAGTACCGTTAACATCAAACAACAACAACAACAACAACAACACCAGCTTATTCAGTCCACTGCTGGACATAGGCCTCCCCTATAAGAAGGGGGATATGCCCATAATCCCCACGCTGGGCTTGTGGAATGGGGATCGCAGTGCACCGCCGACGCTGCTGCCCGTCGGCGGTCACGGATTTAGCTGTGCTGGTGTTAGGCTGCGCTATGCCGCAATCAGCAGGTCGCTAGATCCCCGTTTAAATAAATAAATAATGCGGGACGTTATCACACAGCATCATGCAACCCCAAACTAAGCAGAGCTTGTATTATGGGACCGACATGACTGATATACTACATATGTACAGTTTTTTTTTTCTGTAAATAGATACATATCATACATAGAAAACACCCAAACCCGAGACAAATATCTATAAAGCATGCAAACATTAGTCCCGCGGGTTCGATTCCTGACCCGCAACCTTCTGCGTCTCAGGCGGAACTTCGCCCACTACGCCACAGAGGCCGTCAAGTTTGTTAGTTAACAGGGTGTAGGTATGGTTTGCTTGGGTTCCGGAGATTTGGGTTAGATCCCCTCACATGTAAAAACCACCCCCAAAGTACCATGTAATCATAATATAAAAAAATAGGTAAGTAGCTAGGTAATTGCTGTACATACCTACTATAAAAAGTGGATGTATTTTGGTCTGTTCTATTGTCATAATTTATGACTTCACTTGGGGCAATAACTGAAAACCGGCGCAGCATCTGAACTTTGTCTCTAAGTCAAATGCTGCCAATGCTTAACTTACTCAAAGTATAAGGTACCTAATTTAAGGTACCTATTATAAGGTTTGAGATTTTTTAATTAAAGTTACAAATAGCATTTTTTTTGGGTGAAATAAATATATCATTCTTTCTTCTTTCTACCCTGACACTAAGAGCGTATTCACAAACACGAAAAAATTGAGGAGAGGCAACGTCTTATCATGATCATCATCAGTAGTAGCAACAGTCCACAGCTGGACAGACGTCCAACTTCTAGCAGCCTCAAGTGCATCGTCACTCCACCTGAACGTCCCTTCTTCCATCAATGAAAAGGTCACTCTCGAATAAAAGGCGCTTTTGAATCAGACAATATAATTTCAACTGTTTCTCAAATGAGACCTGACGAGCTCAAATACATAGCAATAGTTTCTTACCTAGAAAAAAGTTTTTCTTTCACTTTTATCGCTCCGCCAAGAAATGGAATACCTTACCCGAATGTGTTTTCCTCGATGATTATAATCTGGGTGTCTTCAAGTCTCGAGTGAACAGTTTTCGTCTAGGCAAGCGTGCTCCATCGTAGACTGCATATTCGCTTAACACCAGGCAAAATGTAGTCAAACTTAAGCAAAAAAAAGTCAAAACGCTTCGATACCGCGTTCTAGGGTCCTATGACTAAAGCATAGAAGAAATCTTAAAACGCATTCATGCTCTGATCTCTACTTTCCCATATCCATACATGATAGCTAGAAAGGGATGCATACATATATCAATGCGACTTCAAATGAGTTCAAAAAGAAAATCGTACCAGGGCGCTCGAATATAATGCTGCATTTTCATTGAAATGACCTGGTACGAAGTGGCAGAAATCGCATTGAGACATAAGAAACTAGAGATCAGCCGTATGAGTTAATGTTCAAAGAAAAGTGAATTTTAAGACTTCATCTATTTCTGTTCTATAATCTAAGCTCCTCTTAATTTGCAGATATTCCGGTGGTTGTACTACCCGGCTCCCCTTCTGATCGTGGGCTGGATAGTGGCTGGTAACTGGGTGCGCGAGGTCACCGACCCTGTATTCACGGCTACCTACGTGGCGCTGGAGCGGCCCGTGCTCAGCATCCTCGCGGCCACCATACTGCTGGGCTTGTTCAATGGAATGCCTGGTAACTTTCCACCATAAATTGATGCAAGGAATGTTTGATCTCATTTTGCATTTAAATACAAAAAAAAATCGTTAAAATTTAAAAAGATTAAAATAATACCTATCGTTGATCCATCAAATTCAATTTTGTCTGGGTATGGCTTCTTTCCAATACCCAGAATGATGATAATGATGATTGCTTGCTTTGATGGGACCGGTATGATAATGAGTGAAACGACTGTTCGTCACCGACGTGAGGTTTCAACTGTTTTATTATGGAAAAATTACTACTAACTATGCACAATTTGCTTATTGTTTGTAAAGGCTGAATGTGCGGGATGCGGCCCGTACAAGAGTAACCAACGCAAATATATGTTTAATAGCCTTTTGATGGCTTTAAAATCCAGCTTTTTATTGACAGTTTTTGACTGCCTTACTGCCTTACTATGAAAGGCTGTCTTCAACTGTCTTTTTTTATTTTTTACACCTGGGGTTCCTGTAGAGTTGGTTCTGTGGTTGGCTACTAGCCCGTGATTTTTTCTTATACTGTTTATTTGTACATCCTCAAGGTTGATATATTCATAATTTTGGTATACAACAAGTAGAGAATATGAAAAAGATTTAACAGCCATCTCGTACATCTTCAGGGTTTCTGCTGAGCTGGTTCTCTTGGAGCCGCAAGTCAATCATAAGCAGAACTTTCTCTAACTGTGTTTTGTACATCCCCAGGGTTCATGCACAGCTGGTTCTCGTGGCGAGGCTGGCACGCGCTGGGCCGCATATCGCTGTCAGTGCTGATGGTGCACTGGATCATCAACACGTGCATCGCCGCCTCGCGCCCGCAGCCAATCACCACCTCGCTGCTTGACGTCGTGAGTGTTATGTCAACTAAAAGATAAGCAAGGGGCTTGGAGCCTTCCCAGATGGGCCTTTTGCTCGCGCAAGTTGATCGCGCAATTTAAATGCGTCTCCAATCAAAAAAAAGTGAGAAGTTAGCTTAAAAAGCCTTTCTTTTGAGAATTATCAAATTATTACCAAACATGTCATAGAGTTACATTAAAACCATTCCTTGCAGACTGTCGACAGCGTTGCAACAGTGGTGATGAGCTACGCCGTGGCCGTCCCTCTGACCCTGATGGTGGAGATGCCGATCCTCAGGGTCTCCAACGCAATGTTCTTCAAGTCACAACCGCCCAAGGAACTCAAGCAGTCATAATGTTCCCTCAAACACCAATAGGTGTCTTTGAAAGTTCCTTATTATAAGTCACCTCTTGGAATGGTAGAAAGTGGACCGGGAGTGAGAGTTCAAGATTGAAGATGATTATTTGCATTTTTTTGTTGTCATTGTCAACAACCTGTCCACTGCTGAATTGATCGCTATCAATTTTTGAGAGGTGCAATTTTTCATGCCATTTAGGTTTTTTAGACAACTTTTATGATGACATGATTAGGAACATAATTTCCTTCACAACTGTATACTAAGTTTGTGTCTTTGTGTGTGTGTGTGTGTGTGTGTGTGTGTGTGTGTGTGTGTGTGTGTGTGTGTGTGTGTGTGTGTGTGTGTAGCCTACCTAGTAAGCCGTCGACACCGGCTAATGATATGCCATAGCCCGTCTCTAAGCCCCTAGGTCCTGTAGGTTTGGCTAATGTTTGTTAATGTACATGTTTGGTGTGTAGACTCAATTAGTTATGTGTAACCATGGTTTTTGGATAATTTTTCCCGATATTTAGTTAAAGTTGCGATGAAAAAAATATAACAATGAAAACAGTAAGTGTTAGAATAAATAGTAGTTATTATTCATTTGCCTATAACTGCATCGAAATATCGAGAAATTATGAAACTTACAAATAATAATTCAGTGACCTGAATTTTTGCCAGTTTTTGATAAAAACTGTGATACGCTTATTTTATTTTGTAAGACAGAGATTACTGAAACCCTACTCACATTTTTGAGATTTTAAACAATAATTAAATAATGATCAAAATGATGTTTCAATATATTTTCTGAAGGAATAAAACCAACAGACAAGTAAGATGGAGATTACTGAAACGCTTCTCATATTTTTGAGACTAAACATATTTTAAATGATGATCAGATTTATAAAAATGATGTTTCGTTACATATTCTGAAGAATAACAACAACAACCTTTATCACATGTCCACAGCTGGGCATAGTCCTCTCTTTATAAGAAGAAGAGGGAAATCCCATAATTAATCTCCACGCTGGGCATACCAGTTGGGGATCGCATAACACGGCTTCTCGCACCACCGACGCTGCTGCCCGTCGGCGATTATGAAATTTAGCTGTGTTCGGGTGCGCTATGCCGCCATCAGCCGCCCGCCCGAGCCTCGTATCTTAGTTAGCAGGGCGCACCACGGGTAGATTTGAGTTCCGAAGGTTGCGCTTGAAACCCTTTACTTAAGGAGTTTAGCGGGGTCTCAAATGGTTAAGATGATCTCAAATATTTGAGTATGAGTTTCAGTATTCGGGCGTTAGGAATACGAACTGAGTTCGAGTTTGATATAACCATAGATTTAAAGAAAAAAAAACCAACCTCTTTGGATGTAACCCTTTCATAATTTAAGAGCAAGTTTGAGAGTGGGCTTGAAGACCTTGTCAGAGCAGAGGCGAATATTTGGGACGCGAGAGGTTGGGGGTTCGATTCCCACTGCAGGACAAATGTTTCCCTGATCTGACACGAGCGGTGGGGTTAAGGCTAGTATATGAGTATTGGGTTTATGATATAAATTCTTCGAATTAGTGAGTTGTAAGCAAACATTATGTATTGATAGATGTGTTAATATGTGATAATATAAATAGTGGGCTTCGTATAATTTACATAAATTCAAGAATTTTCGGATAAGAATTTTAATTATTAAGCTCAACATCTGGCTACGAATAACGGCTGTTTCTTATAATATACCGTTACGCATGACGCTTCGTTTTCCCTTGAAAACTGTCAAATTTTCGACACCTCGTTGATGATATGATTATGATTATGATTATGGTAAATTTTTTACAGTTTTTCAAGGGAAAATGAAGCGTCATCGGTTATTGTATATTATCCATGGTAAATCCATCAGTGATTAAAATAGTGATGGAAACAATGACTTATTTATTAATGACACTGCCTGTTATGGACACATTAGGCTGCTCGTCCATAAGTAAATAATAATGAATGAATGAATGAATGAAAATTCTTTATTGTACACCTTAATTTTAGAAACAACAGATATAAATTACAAATTGAAGGTACAATGGGCGGTCTTATCGCTTGTAAGCGATCTCTTACAGACAACCTTTGGATGGAGAGGATATGTCAAAAATAAGAACGGCCGGGGTTGTACATACTTTATAAATGATAAATTATAAAAATAAAAAGATGTTTTTTATGTACTAGTTCACGACAACTGTAGGTACAAAGAGGCTCGATCATTAAGACTAGCGAAAAAGTATTCGTATCTCAGACGTAAAAAAATTTGGCCAGTGAGAAAGTGTAGATTCTTAATAAAAACTTTTTTAGATAAAAATTTTCGCTTTGTTTACGATATGTCACGTGGAAATACTACTGATCGCCCTACAGAACAAAAAAGTTGAAATATTGCCGTTGATCCACGTACGGTGGTACGGTAGCTAGTAGAAAAATAAAGAATATGATATTCTTCTCCGACAAGAATAGATTCATTCACAAGTTGGATGCCCACCATGTGTAGAATAAACCAAGTTCATACCTAGCTATGTTATTATATAAATAATAGTTGACTGAGGTGTGAATTGCTATTGTAAATTGTATAGGAGTTATTGAGTATCTAGTAATAGTAAATTATAAGATAGTACATATTTAGTTATTAAGTTTTTTTACGTAAGACAAAGTAAAAACTAAGTTGAAAAAATACAAAATGGTTTGATTTCTGGTTATTTCCCGTAGGTACATAGTAAGTGCTTAGACACAATAGCACCCTGTACACGTACAGCACACGCCATTCCATGGCACTCCGAAACGTACGTGTAGATGCACGGGGCGGGCTGACAGTCCGATCTGGCATGTCGACGCGAAGGCAAATCTCACAGTTTTAACCGCGCATCACGTCAGTGATCAGTCCCAGATGCACGGTTCGATCTTTACACGCTATTAGCACGACAGTTTGATCCGCAGTCCAAACCGTACAAATCGGACTGCGGTTTGGAACGCAGTCCCGATGTGTGGTCCGATTTTTACGGGTGCAGGGCACTAGGTAACCCTGCTCAACACGCTTTTCATCTTTTTCTCTTAACACCATGACATCATTATTACAATGTTTTATTATGTCAATGTATGTAGGTAAACATTAAAATATTATAGATTTATTATTTGTTTGAGTTTTTTTATATTTGTGCGCCCTCAAAATAAAGCATTCGATGTTCTTAGTACATAATCTTGGTAAAGCAACTCTCAGCCCGGTCACTTCTTGGATGAGTAACCGTTTAGTAGCATTTGGGTCTGATTTAAGATGTTGGTCCCGGCTTTTTCGGTCACCAAGCCAAGTTTGTGGCCTTCGGGAGGCCTAAGAACTCTGACACTAGAGTTGGCCACCAAGAAGACCCTCGAAATGTCACTGTTTATACTGAATTTATCGTCATTTAGTCAGTCAGTCAGCAAGTTATATTTAGATATTATAAAAAACGTTTTTTGACCTAAAAAGCAGGCGTTTATTAAAATCAGACAAGTAGGTAGAATCCGATAAGGTCAATGTCGTCTGGGCAAAACATGGAAAAAGACCTTGCAAACGGAGTTTTCGCGCAGGTCGACTAATAAAGGCAAACCCGAAAACTAGTAAATCGATAATCATCATCATCATAATCATCGGCCTATAGCAGTCCACTGTTTGACATACGCCTCCCCCTCAGCTCGATAAATATATCTATTAAGATATATTTATTTTGGGTTCGTTCCGTTGTCCCGTACTCCCCCGGTCCGTTCTCTCCCGATTTGGTTCAGGTACGATCAATTTGATGCGAAGAATTTCTTTACGAAAAGTACTGGCATGCACAAATGTCAATAAGTAATAAAATAATAATAAAACTTTTTTTTTAAATTACGATTGATACATTGCTACAGTGTAAATAGGTACTGGGTGCTTAGTGCGAGTTTTTTTACCAGCTCGATCGCGTTTGCGTTTACGGAAATTTGTATGGAAAGGAGTCAGTGCCACGCGTTTTTCACTAGATGGCGCTACCTCGATTCCCTATAAATTTGCGTAAACGCAAACGCGATCGAGCTGGTAAAAAACTCGCACTAGGCACCCTGATTGTAAAATGTAAATACATGCAACATTTCAGTCCTTAATACGAAATAAAACTCAATTTTATGTTTAAAATCAAATACAAAATTAGTCCCTAGTCGCTAGTTGTATAATTAAACGTTATAATTGCAAAGCTCACAAAAAAACACTTAGTTTTGGCTGAAATATCTACAGCGGATATAAAATCAAATACATAATAAGTCTCTACTTACTTTAAAATATTCACAGTTGTTGTCTAATTGTACAGTTAAATTTTAAAATAGTTTACAAACTAGGTGATATGAATAATTCAATAAAATAAACACAAAAACATGCAAAATTATCACAATTCTACTTAAAACTACGTTTTTAATCACACTTTTTGTCTGTTTCCAAGGTCAAATTTGAAGTAGTTTAAAAACTAGGTAATATGAATAATTTGACAATTAAAATAAACACAAAAACATACAAAAAAATCACTACATAAATAAGTATTAGTTACCTATACATATTAGCAGGAGGTATTATTATTATTGAAGTAAATTAATGATAACATATTCGAACATGATAAATACATAAATTAACAAAAATAAAAACTAAATATTTTAAATGAGAATAAAATGTAGTCTGAATCACTTTAGTTTTCGTCAGTATTTAATGTAAATGGATGCAAAAGCCACAAAAAATATTAATATAAACTTTACTTGCATCGGGGGTATGGTCCGGGGGAGTACGGGACTGGGGGACAACGAAACGAAGCCTTTATTTTTTACCCGACTGCGCCAGAAGGAGGGTAATGTTATTCGAGAGTATGTATGTATGTATGAATGTATGTCCGTTTTTTGGCAAGCCCTACAGCCCAAACCACTGGACGGATTTTGACATATGAGGTGTCATTGAATTCATCTGAATTGTGGAAGTGACATAGGCTATATAAATATTCAAAATGGCACCCGCAAATTAAAAAAAAAAGGGTTGGGTGGGTGTGTTTTTATTCCGCACTCTAGCAATATGGATATCAAATGAAAGATCGTAAAAAGACCATTACAAAAATATAGGTATCAGGTCACGTTTGTAATACTGTTTTAACATAAATTGTCAATAATAAAACGTCGGAAAAAAATATTATAATAACAAATAACCTGACTGCTAAAAATTAATGAACTGAAAAGAGAAAACAGGTATCAAAATATCAATGTATATTCAAATTAATCAAACTTTATTAAGTTTGATATGCTGTAGGCGGGGACAAACGTAGTTTGGGTGGACCTTTCTCGCCCGTAGGCAACAAAGTGTTGTTTGTCCTCACCTGCAGCACCATAAAGTATTAAGTTTGATAAATTTGAATATACATTAATAATGTGATTTTACTCTTTTCAGTTCATTAATTTTAAGTAGTCGAGTTTTTTGTTTTTATAATAATATTTTTTTATATAAATTATTTTACTGTGTTTTTTACTTCAATAAAGTACGAACCTACATAAATATATACTTTTAACCTATTTTATAAAGAAGCAGGTCAAACTTGATCCATTCAAATCTAAAAATAAGCAAGGATTTTTTCAAAAGAGTTCACGTTTTGCAAGGTTGTATGGCGCACTTGAATATGACCATTTAGTCGCAGGTACTGCGCAGTTGAAGTATCACAAAGAAAAAATTAATAAAATACTGGAATATAAAGTGGTGAGTTAATTTTGTGAATAATTAAAATCTCGCTAGTTATTACTAGTTAGACTGAGGAAGCCAGTTTCTTTTAGAAAAGTTGCTTCCACATCTTCACCTGCTTGCAGATGTGATAGCGTTTGACAACTTTATTGGGGGCGGTCCCATAATTACGTGATGTTTTTAAAGCTTTTTTTACCCCCCCACCCCCTTGGTGATACGTGGTGAGATTTAAGACTAAACCCCCTCCCCCACCCAAAATGACGTATATTTTTCGTAGGAACCTACAAAGAATGTCAACAATTTTTGAATATTATCTATAAATACAGCTATAAAGTATACCTAATCTAATTTTATACTGAAATTAATGACCATGATTAAGGACTTCGTTCGTTGAGTTAAAGTCACATTGCACGTCATATATTAGTACACCAGCCCCCCCCCCCCAAACCTCCCTTGTGATATTTCGTGATTTTTGCCAAACACCTTCCCCCCACCCCCAAGCTTCACGTGATTAATGGAAGGCCCCTTGAGAGATTTCGCATATCTACATTTAATTTATTGATACACATTTAATAATTGATATAACATAACGATCTATAATCGTATTCATGATCTGCGTTTTCTATGAATAGTCTGGTTATCAATGCATAATTATTATTTTTTGTAATGTATTATTAAAAATTCACATGCGTATGCGCTGGCGAGATGTGCAGCACTATTAATTTAATTTTTCATCAATGTAAACCCTACCATATCTTTTGTGAATAAATGTCAGTTTGGGAAAAATTGTCCGTGTCTGAGATATAAATATTTTTTTTTAAAATATGTCCCTATTTCATAGCCGAGAGCCATTGAGATACGATAGTAACAGTCAATGCTGCTAGCACTATGCTGCCCCCCTCCCCCTACTTCCTGCGAATCACAAAATGTTCCTTCATTTTGAGCATGTGCATGTAAATCTGATTATGTTGATTGTTTTTTACAACAATATCTAGTAAGATGTTTCGAGAAGCAGTTCTGAAGTTGCTGGCTATCATAGTGGCGGGCGCAGTCGGTGCAGCAGTCTAGTCGCCGAGATCGTGGCCACCGGTATGTAATACAGAGAAGTAGTTTTCATTTCACACAGTAACTAGAGGCCACATTATCTATAGGAAAGCTAAAATAGCGCAGGCACTATGTGGCTCAGAGCTCTTACCACCTGTGCTAGTTGTAAACTGTGTTACGGCGAGGAATTCATTGTGGAGGGCTCGTCCGGGGAACATACTGTACGTACAAGAACTGCCACCATGCCTATTTCTGCCGTGAAGCAACTGTGCTGTGTTTCGGTTTGAAGGGTGTGGGTGCCGGTGAAATTACAGGCATAAAAGTCTTCATGCCTCAAGTTGCTGGACGCAGGGCGTTGCGTCGTAGAGCACGTTCCATAAAAGTGATCTACGATGCAATGCTTTGTGATAGGTAATGGTTAACACGTGGGCCATGTGCTTGTTCCATCTTCTAGTACCATAAAAAAATAGAGATATGAAGATTTTGGTTGATCATAGCTTTACCACCTTAGTGCTTTGTTGTTTTGATCTGCAAATATTTGTCTCGGAACTTTTCTATGTATTATATATTTCCGCCCGCGGCTTGATCAAAAGTAGCCTATATGTTAAACCAAGCCACAGTGTATGTTTAATTTCAGTTTCTTGATAGAGTATAAATTGCTCATCAGTCTATAGCAGTCTGATGCTGGACATAGGCCTACCCTAATGAGCGCCTTTGGGCCCTGTCCTCAGCTCGACGCATCCAGCTTCTAGCAGGTGGTAAGGCGGCTGATGATGATGATAATGATGGTGATGGTGATAATTATGATGATGATTATTCCTATTACATCCCTCGAAGTCTTGAGCCTTCCACCCTTTTAACTTTTAATGGATGCATACACTTTACGAGAAATCGTTACAATCGCACTGTACCGATTAATCGAAACGTGTGTGTGGTGAAAACTCAGCTTTCAACTCAGACGCTTGACAAGACGTTACAATAATTTACTTTCGTCAGATGTATCCAATAGATTTTTAATAGATTTATTAAATAAAGATACAAAGTTTACACAGTTTACACCAAAACACTTTGTATCTTAAATTACAACTAAGAAATATCTTAAATGATCTTATTATAGATATGAGACTATCAGCAAAAATATCTACATGGTTACATTCTTGGAGGAATTTATTAATTATAGTTTGTGCCCTAAGAGTTGGTATGTTGTTTGCGTGACAGGTCCGCAAAGTAGGACATCGAAGCAGCTGGTACCGTCGACGCCCAGTACGTACGTAGTCATTCGGTACATATAAGCTAAGAGCGCCCAATATGTCCGGACTATTTACTTTACTGTGCAGTATCAAACAATAAATGTGTCACTAGCAGCAATTTACGCCTAAACTCCAATGTATCTACTCCAATCATTCCCGAAACGAACAAAGATGGAAAGAGGTAGGGATAATAACCGTACATTCGTTTATAGATATATCTATTGAATTTACGCTGCAGCCTCTCCAACATAACGGTATACTTTGCCTCATGAGGGTCCCATACAATAGCGCTGAATTCCAGCCTGCTACGGACAAAAGCATTGTACAGCATGATGGCCACTCCTACATCTCGAAACTGGCAGTTCTCATTATGAAACCCAACGTCTTATTTGCACGCTTACACAGTGATACGATGTGCCCACGGAAGTGTGACGGAAGTCAATACGTGAGTCCAAAATAAGTCCCAGGTCATGTATTTCACTTACTTTCTCCAGTGCCGAGCTATCAAGGGTGTATATTGACATAAAGGGCTGCTGCAATCTAGAGAAGCTCATAACTTTACATTTTGAAACATTAAACGCCAGCCTGTTAGACTGACTACAACCCACGACTGCATCTATATCTCTCTGCAGCTCTCTACTGTCGAACACTTGACCTACTGAACGGTAGACCTTGAGGTCATCAGCAAATAATAGGCAATGAGATGTGCTTAGAACCTCAGGAAGTTCATTAATCATAACGAAAAACAAGGTCGGTCCGAGAGAATTCCCCTGACTTACCCTAGACCTGGTATTAAATTCTTCTGACTTGTAAATGCCCAACTCTACATATTGCTTACGGTCTTTTAGGAAATTAGCAAAAAAATTAGTAATTTAGGGGCAGTACCCATTGATGAAAGTTTTATTAGTAATATGTCAAACTTGTTTGTTTCCAGGGACATCTTTATGTCGTTGATGATGATTAATAACATACTGCTGGCGCGTGAGTTATCCTCTCAGACGCTTGTCATTGGCAGCCATGATGCTGCACTGATCCATCCACATTATAATCGATACTTCCACACCAGGACGCTAACACTCCCCGCTCGATATGGTAAGGAAGAGTTAATATTGAGAGCCTTGAGTTCCCACGTTTTGTTTTTTATGGTACATACCTGCAGCGCATGGCCCACCTGATGTTAAGTGGTAACCATTACCTATCACAAAGCATTGCATCTAAGATCACGCTTTTTTGGACCGAGCCCTACAATGCAACGCCTTGCGTCCATCAACTTGAAGCATGAAGATGATAAGCCTCTTGTGCCTGTAATTTCACCGGCTCCCACCTGCACCCCTCAAATCGAAACGTCACAGCTACTTCACGGCAGAAATAGACATGGTGGCAGTACTTCCCCGGGCGGACCCTCCACCAAGAACTCTTCTTCTACTAGAGAGTGTATTCTGCATCACAATGACCATCACGATATTATGATATATACCAATGTCGCTCATTGGGGAGTCCTGTTGCTGGCAGTGTACTGCTATTGGCCGATGATGATGATGACCTATGAGTGAAATTACAGGGAAAAACATGAGGCTTTACATGGGGTTTCATTTCCAACTTCGGAACCCAAGCCACCACCTGTTCGTGTTCCCTGCGTTGAACGTACGTTGAAGGCTGATTACGGCATAGCGCATCATCTAATTCTAATTTTAATTTGAAGTGGGGGGAAAAAGTTCTGCACCTGGGGTGTATTGTGCATTGCCCCCCTGCTAACCAAACCCCAGCCAGCCCAACTCCTTAAAATAACGGAGAAGGACTCTGGGTTGGTGGCAACATTGCTCTAGGATTCCCGATACTGCGCATCATAACACTGGCCCAAAAAATCCAGGCGGCTGACGGGCGGCAGCGTCGCCGGTGCAAGCTGTGCCCTACGATCCCCAACTCCCCATGCCCAGCATGGGGTTTATGGACATATTCCCCTTAACTTACTTTGTTATCTTGTTGCTTATAATACGCATGCTGTGATACCCTATAATTACAGGTGCACTGAGACCTTTATCCTTTTACATGTTATTTTGTGTGTGTGGTGTTAGCCTGTGTTGGATGTCCTTATAAATAAATTAAAAATTTTAAAAAAATGAGGGGAGGTATGTGTCGAGCAGTGGGCTCCTAGCAAGTATGAATGAATGTGTTAGTATCTTGTCTTATTTATCTTTCTGATCTAAGCCTTTCTGATCCCGATGCAAGGCCTCCCAATCTTTTTCCACACAATGTGAAAGTAGTAAGTTACTTACTAAATGTAAGTAATTTTATTTTGAAAACAAAATCCACAGCTCTTGAGTACAATATGAATTAAACTTATTACCTTAACTAAAAGCCAAAGTCGGATTTATATTTTACGAGTATTACATATTGACATCGAAATATCTCGCCTAATTCTTACTTATGTTATTAAAATACAAGGTATTACACCTAATAATCATATACTACACTATAAAAATCACTCAAGACTAATTTTTCGACTGTCAGATACTCACCTAGTGTTAACTCACTTTATTCTTCAGACGATGGACTTCAAAGCTACCTCCGCCTCCGTGGTGACGCACCACTACGCGGCCTCCGTCACCTTACTTCTGGATATACCCACGCAGCAGTTCCTCAGAGCACTCACATCACGTACAAATAAATTAATCTAATATTGTATTTGTTTTCTTCATCTTTAACTGTCATCATCAAATCAAAAACCTATAGATATCCACTGCTGAACATACTCCCCCAAGAATCTACACGAAGATAATAGAAATAGATTGTAATCTTGACGATGTTATATCGGTCTATCTGGTGGGGGGGGGGGTCTTCCTACACTTTGTCTTCCAGATCGCAGTCGCCATTCGAGAATCTTAATTCCCCAAAGTAGTACCTAAACTAAAACAAAAATCCTTCCCTCAAACGTTCATTCAAAACGTTCGAAAACACTATATAAATACATAGAAAGTATTTATTTCAAGCTAAGTACAGCTCATATATAAGAAAAAAAAACACAATATAACTTTTTAAACTAATAGGATTTCTAGGAAGGTGGCGTTCACAGTAGTAAACGGAGGGTCCACCCTCCACCCTCCTTGTGGTCCCTCTAATTTGTTACCTACCTTGTGTGTTAAATGATTTTTGTGGGTTGCAAATAAACAATTTGATTTGATTTGATTTGATATGATATAATGGTGAAGATGGGGTGTACGGGGTTCCAACCCCCATCTTCGGAACCCAAGTCAACCTCACCTGCACGTGGTGCACCCTGCTAAACAACGAACGGGGCTCTGGCGGCCGGCTGATTGCGGCATAACACAGCCTACATCGGCACATCTAAATTCCCTGGCCACCGACGGGCAGCAGCGTCGGTGGTGCGAGAAGCTGTGCCCTGCGATCCCCAACCCGCATGCCCAGCGTGGGGATTATGGGTATATCCCCCTTTATTAGGGGAGGTCTATGTCCAGCAGTGGACTGATATAGGCTGGTGTGTGTGTGTGTGTGTGGAATGGTGAAGATGACGTTCATAAAGCCGGCTTCACTGCTATTCGTTTTTGTATTTACTAACAATGCACATTGCTCTATTTCCATGAAGCCATCAACGTCTTGCATCATAAAAACAGATAGCTCTGAATGGGTATTACCGTAGTTCCAGTAGCTCTGAACTTGTACGGTGATTATCTTGAAGACAAAAGAGCCTGGGAACTCGACACATGACTGTATAACGGATACATTGGAAAATATACCTAATTAAAAAATAATAAAGACCTTGTAAAAAGTGCATTTACTATGAAATTGTAAAATCTCTTGTAAATTTTACTTGCAATAAATGTATTGAAATTGTTCTAGTATCTATAAGTCGCAGCCCTATTGTATGTCTGAAAAGGAACTTGCACTTGGAAAGAAGTTCTAGCCCAGGAAAATTAGGAGTTTCACCTCGGAATGAGAGATAGTCGGCTATAAACTTGTATAAACCTTTATTTAAGCACCCTAAAACTTGTCTCAAAACCTACTTATCGTAGGGTGTAAGCTTCTACAGATATTCCAAGGTCAAAGGTCAAAAAATCGATTTATAGCAAATATCATGGTTCCTATGGGTTTCATGCTATTTATATCTTTATAAATATTGTAGAACATTACATTCTCTACATATTTGTTCAAGGATGTAGAGAATTCGTGCCCTAATTTAACTAATTTTCTTGGAACTAGTCCAAGAACATTGGAAACTTGGGAGTAATTTTTTGTTTGATTTTGTGCTCAGATCTAAATGCCACTAAACGGTCACCCACCAGCAGTGACCAGGCGGAGTGTGTTAAGAACACAGAAGTAAGCCACACAACCACCACAACACACCAGCCTATAACAGTCCACTGCTGGACACAGGCCTCCCCTAGTAAAGGGGGATATGCCCATAATCCCCAAGCTGACGCCACAAGCGCTTCACCCTATTTCATTTTATGTATGAGAATACGTACCGTCGCGCACAGCACGTAAAAAGAACGCTGGCGATAAGCGCTGCGCCAACACCCCCTCCACTTTCTTCCGGCGTTATACATGACGCGTATTGACGGTGGATTTACGAGTTTTCGGCCGAGATATGACGTCTAAGAGTTTTTTTGAATGTGTCCAAACTAGTCTCTGATAAGTTGACCTTTAAAATTCTCGCTGCGATCATACATCATTTTTCTTAATTAATAGGAATTATCTATTGACTTAGGTTGACGTCGGCCGGTCCAGTCATTGCACCGGATGTGCGTGTTTTACCAGGATTCGGTACATCCGTTGTTTGAGAGTAAATTAAGATTTTATTTGGAAATGCCGTACCTAATGTGCCTGTTCCTAGTCACACTCATACATAATAGGTGCTCCGCGACTTCGTCCTCGTAGACGGATTTCTCCTTTGCACCCTTTCAGGGATTGAATATCTGGATATTCAGTCCCTGAAAGGTTGCAACGGGGAAAAATGTCATCGTGGACGAAGTCGCAATCCTTTTAGGGACTGAATATGTCGTTATTCAGTACCTGAAAGGGTAGGTACAACGGGGAGAAACGTTGTCGTGGTCAAAGTCGCAATCCTTTCAGGGACTAAATATGTCGTTATTCAGTACCTGAAACGGTGCAACGGGGAAACACATCTACGTGGACGAGTAAGTATTCTCTGGGGAATTCTTTCTCTTTTTTATTATAAAGCTGGCAGACGGGTAGGTGGGCCATACAACTTCAAGTTGCAAGTATGTGGAAGGAAGGAACGTGAAACACGGACAGTTGAGGAAAACCATCCAGGTGGTCCGGATGAAATTTGGATTTGCAGCGTGTGGTGCGATTGTGGTAACCAGCCGCAGGCATCAAACTAAACAACTCAGAACACTCTCCATAGTAACTTCAGATATAGAACTACCTTCGGACGATAGAATACACAGAGATACTTAGTCTCTCCGCAAACTTAACGGATCCAGATTGTCCACGTTATTTACTTAGTGTTTGTTATTCATTGCTGAGCGTGCAAGGAACTTCATAGGTACTGGTAAGAAAGAAAGAAAGAAGGAAAGAAAATTCATCATTGCATACAAAGTAAGCAGGTAAGAGCGTAGGTACAGAGTTAGTTGGTATTTCGTATTGCGTGGGGTAAAATTGGTACCGTCTCAACATGTGCTGCTCGGCTGCACCATATCTAGAGAGGAAGCTCAGCGCTGGTTTTCAGACGCGGCCGAAGTATGAAGACACGAACATCTACCTCCTACCTACTGATGGTAGATGTATGATGCTTAGTTGATCATCTGAGATATGCAAGTCTACTTGGATGGGTGTCCGTTTAGAGGCATTTAAATCTGAGAGCTTCCGTGCTTCGGAAGGCAAGTTAAAATGGTGGTCCCGGCATTTTAGTCGTTCGGGCGACCTCTAAATCTCCGACACCAGAATTGGCCACTAGAACTACCTGCTCATACGAAGAAGAAGAACTATTATGATGTAATGGTTTATCATGATCATCATCAGCCTACAACAGTCCACTGCTGGGCAATGATCTCCCCTAATAAGCACCAAGGCGCCTTAATTATAATGGTTAACTAATAGTTAATCCACTAAATATGTGCTACAGGATAATAATTTTGTTAAATAGCAGGATTACTTGCATAATTTTTTTATTAGCAGGTTTGCAAATAAATGTTTTGCTAAGGTATTTCTATGGGTAAAAAATACGGACAAGTGACTAGCGCTCTGAGGTTTCCGTACCTACGTTGTGTAACAAAATTGTAATAAATAAAGGTAGCCATTATGGGTGGATTTGATAAACTCGGGATAAAAGCTGTCGTATAGGTGGTACTAGCTTGAATTAACCACAAAAACATTCAGTCTGGAAATTATTTGGAAATTATAGCCTTTTTGATTTTAGCCGCCTTTTAATCGATTTCAAAAAAGAAGGACCGGGGTCGTTTCGGTTGATTTTTTTTATTACACACTTCACCATCCCGTTTAAAGGCAATCCCATTTAAAACGTGATCTACGATGCAATGCTTTGTGATAGGTAATGGTTTCCACTTATCATCAGGTGGGCCATGTGCTTGTTCCATCTTCAAGTAGAATAAAAAAAAGGCATGAAAAGTTGAAATCTAAAAGGATTTCAACTTAAATTGTGTCAGAAAGTTTCCTTGCATTCTAAATTTCAGGATCCTGATGTTACTGGAATTAAGGTAGGTATCCTAGAACCTAGCGAGGTTTATTAAGAGTACCACACCACCGAGAGAACACTTGCAGCAGTTGACAAGAGATGTAATTGTACTCATGAGTACGTACGGAACCCTTATAGAGCCGCACTTGACCGTACCTAATGCATTGGCCTAATATAAGAAACTAATATTAGGTATCGAAAAGTTTAAACGGAGTTTTTATGTCCAATGTTCTTTTTGTTCGTGAAGATTAATCTGGTTCTTAAATCATATTTAATATTTAATAATATTTAGTTAGGTCTCGGCATGAACTTGGACAAGACCAAAGTCAATGACCGAATTGATCCGAGTCCTGTCGTCGTTAATGGACACCTTCTAGAAGTTGTTTCGGAATATACATACCTCGGGCAGATATTGCAGTTGGGTAGAAACAACTTCGAGAAGGAGGCCAAGAGGAGGATTCAGCTGGGTTGGGCAGCATTTGGAAAACTACGTCGAGTCTTCTCGTCACCCATACCGCAATGTTTGAAAACGAAAGTTTTCAATCAGTGCGTCCTACCTGTCATGACATACGGAGCCGAAACGTGGACACTCACAGTACGGCTAGTCCACCAGTTTAAAGTCGCTCAGCGAGCTATGGAACGAGCCATGCTTGGGGTTTCTCTGAAGGATAAAATCCGCAACGAGACTATCCGACATAGAACTAAAGTTGTCGACATAGCTCAGAGAATTAGCAAGCTGAAGTGGCAGTGGGCTGGCCATATCTGCCGAAGAACCGACAACCGTTGGGGTAAACGAGTTCTTGAGTGGAGACCGCGGCTGGGCAAACGTAGTGTAGGACGCCCTCCGGCCAGGTGGAGTGACGATCTGCGAAAGGCTGCTGGTAGAAGCTGGATGCGTCGAGCTCAGGACAGGGCGAAATGGCGCTCATTAGGGGAGGCCTATGTCCAGCAGTGGACTGCTATAGGCTGATGATGATGATGATGATGAATATTTAGTTAGCTATGAAGTATTAGAGGGCAATAAATTATAAAATTATTACGTTATAAATATGCAACAAAAAATAGTTACATAGATGTGTGTTATGAGATTTATCAGGTAGATAATGCAGTAATAGTAGAGTTCTTTGTGGAGGGCTCGTCCTTGAAAGTACTGCCGCCATGCCGATTTCTGCCGTTAAGCAGCAGTGCTGTGTTTCGGTTTGAAGGGTGTGGGTGCCTGTGAAATTACAGGCACAAGAGGCCTATCATCTTCATGCCTCAAGTTGATGGACGCAGGGCGTTGCATCGTAGAGCAAGTTTCGAAAAACTTGATCTATGATGCAACGCTTTGTTAGTCAAGTAACGTAAGAAAGAACCTCTTTGCCACCTCTTGTTTTACCTAAACCTTTGACCTAAATATTTTATTGTTATGTAAATTATATTTGTCTAAGCGCACCGAGTGAAATCCTTACATCATATCCGATCTCAAGTCTTACAATGGGATATCAATACCAAATATATTTCACAATGCAAAATAAACACTAGGAACTTCGCCTGCCATGAATCAATCGTCAAAATGAAACATATGTAGTATGAGGCAGCCCATACACGCCACGTTTCACCGGAAACAGAAAAATAAAGGACGAGAAAAGAAAAAATATTCTTCATAAGTTAATTATAAAACTTTAAACTAAAATTTCAGATTATTTAGATGACAAAAAAGCTTGGGATAAAACTGTCTCCAATTCCCTCAAAACCAATTTAATAGTTAAAAATAAATATTGTAATAATGACATTAAAAAAATATAGGCATGGCATAGTTTCTTGCCAATTCTTGTCTGTTTGGTCGCGTTACGAATTGGTGTAAATTTAAAACATTGACGATTCAAAGTCAGATCAGTCAGTTACTCAAAAACAGCCTGCGCACATTGGACGACAAAGGTCAGCGATTAGACGCTACGACGAGCTGCGTGGGACAATTTTCATACATTTTGTTCAAAGACACACGGCGACAATCGCGACAGCAGGATATGACAGACGCTCGCGACTAAGCGTGACTACAAAGCGTCGTGTTTGCGAGGTATGTAATTGTTTGTACTAAATAAAAAAAAAATCATGCCATTTTCATGCTGAAAAACGACACCAACACACTGATTTCCACCACCAAGTACAGACATACCTTTCTGATTGAGATGACTGAGACGCTTTTGCCATAAGCTCATTGGCACAGTCCCAGCAGCAAAAGCAGTCTCTGTTCCCTACCTATTGAAGGGAAATTAAATGACCTATTTGAGAGACGGGACGACCTTGCACTTTTATTTTATAAAGCCCATTGTACCTGGTACAATCACTGTAGTTCCTACAGATATCCTTATGGAAAGCTACAACATAACCTTTACCTTTCTGACTCACAGATATTACATTATTAATACTAGCGACCCGCCCCGGCTTGGCACGGGTGTAAACCTTTCTCTTGAATTGCTCTATCTATTAAAAAAAACCGCATCAAAATCCGTTGCGTAGTTTTAAAGATCTAAGCATACATAGGGGCAGATAGACAGCGGGAAGCGCCTTTGTTATAAACTATGTAATGATGAGAAGGGACATACAGGACATTTGCGAGGCTAACTTTGGATAAAAGAGGAACCTAACCTAAACCTTCACTAACTAAATGTTCTCCATTAGCAACAGAGATGGAACACTTTTTCTGGGTGCTTGGATAACAAGATTAGGGTCCTAACACATATGAGCGCCCCACTCACGTAAAGTTCGGACCGCAGGAAACAGCACGCGCCATTCCAACGCGCACTCCGAAACGTACGTGTAGATGCGCGGGGATGACAGTCCGATCTGGCATGTCGACGCGAAGGCTAATCTCACAGTTTTAACTGCGCATCACGTCAGTGATCAGTCCCAGATGCACGGACCGATCTTTACGCGCCATTAGCACGACAATTTGATCCGCAGTCCAAACCGTACAGATTGGAGTCCCGATGCGCGGTCCGATCTTTAAGTGTGCAGGACGCTATTGGCTACAGCACCACTGTCCACAATATCTTATCTGCACTACAGGTGGAGTAGGCTCAAGCAAACATAGTACATTCGTCAGTATGTTCCAGCTTTTGCTCTTTCTCCTCTCTCTTCCGCTTAGCAACGTTTAGCTATGTGTCTACTCGTCTTACAGTAGAAGCAAGTCTATTTACCGCTGGGGCAAACGAGTTCTTGAGTGGAGGCTCGGCAAACGTAGTGTAGAACGCCCTCCGGCCAGGTGGAGTGACGATTTGCGTAAGGCTGCTGGTAGAAACTGGATGGGTCGAGCTCAGAACAGGGCGCAATGGCGTTCATTAAGGGAGGCCTATGTCCAGCAGTGGACTGCTATAGGCTGATGATGATGATGATGATGAAGGTTTTACCCTCTTGTTTACAATATATGTCGCATCACACTTCACACTAATATTATAAATGTGAAAGTTGTATGTGTGTGAGTAGGTATGTTTGTAGTCGCTTCATTCTTTAACGGCTGAATGGATTTGGCTTAAACTTGGAATATACATACTTTATGACTTGGATTAACACATGGGCTACTTTTATCCGGATAATACACGAGCGAAGCCGCGGGCGCAAGCTAGTTTGATTAGTCCATATTGTTACTATTTGCGTCGACGATTCTTTTGTACTGTTCATTCGATAAGCTGGCAGTTCCCAGACCAGAAACCAATACGTCAAACTGCTCCGGAACTCCTGAAAGCAGGATTATTTTATTTAATATAGGTTGCATCCTCTGGAGGCCATCCTCTCTCGAAGGCTTCGAGCTCGTCCCGCCATCACTTTCTTGACCACGACGTCGTCTTCCATCGGGCTGCCAGGATGTTATGGCATTCACCCATCTGTCTGGTGGCATCGGGCTAACATGGCCTGCCCAGTCCCATTTTAGCCGGGCTGCATTCCTGCCCACGTCGGCAATGCCAGTAATTGAACGCAGTATGCTATTCCGCACTTGGTCAGGGCGTTTGTATCCGAGGAAATTGCGTTCCATTGCCCTTTGACAAATCTTGAGATTGGACTTCTGTAGCTCAGTCAATGACCATGTTTGGACACAACTCGATGGTGGGCGCTTGGGGGAGAAATTTGGGACGATAGATAGATAGATAGATATTGTACTCACACCAGCAGCTTGAATTAAAAAAAAGTTATTCCATAACAAAATATTTCTAACACGATAATATACCAAGTTTTAACGTCCAACTTAACAACCTGAAAGCTATAAAGCAGACGATATACTGGCAACCACGAAACCGAATCCAATTCAGGCCTTTAGGCCGTAATCAAGAAGCCTGATCATCATCAACATCAGCAGCAGCCTATAGCAGTCCATTGCAGGAACAAAGACATCCCCTAGTGATCGCTATTGCGCCCCGTCCTTAGCTAGATCTAACTATCAAACACAATTACGTGTTAATTATTAATTTGTTGTGAATTATAAAAACCAATTACGAGTACATTACTTTTAACTTCATCATCATTAGCCTATACATAAATTAATAAATAATATTTTTTCGACTAATGTGCTTATATACTTAGTAGAGTAGTTTGTTTAAAAGTGTTTATTGATGTACTCAGCTTTCTATATTTCTATAGTGTAAAATGCTCACGTACTATTTACCCATTGACATGTATCCAAGTTTTGTTACAAATAAATTAACTTGAACTTGAACTTGAACTACACTTTTAATATTATACCTTAACCTTCCTTCCTTCTTCGTATGAGCTAGTGACCAACTCTGGTGTCGGATTATTAGGCCTTATACCTTTACATAAATAATATAGACTTGTAAAGTAGGTTCTAGCTCAGGACAGGGCGCAATGGCGTTCATTAGGGGAGGCCTTTGTTCAGCTGTAGACTGAATAGGCTGGTTTTGTTGAAATAATTTTTAGCATCGACCCAGCCGTTCTTGATTATATAGAAACCCCTGTACAACAAACAAACAGTACCTCTTTTTATTATTAATAGTACGGATGAGGCGCTGATGGATATTTGGTTTTTACAAATTTCTATTTATATTAAGTCAACCTTATTGTTACAAAATAGGCATTTCTGCGCTCGACCTCGGTTAACTAAGACGTTGCGTGCGAAATTGAGGACAGCATTACAGAAAAAGATTGATCGGATATATTTTTCTAATATGTTGTATAAAAATAAAAGATATTGCATAATATAAAAATAAAAAAATATTGCTCTTAATATTTTTTTTATTTATTAATAATTTTAAATTATTTTTTTATATTAAATTTACGGTTATTATTGGGTCAGTGAAGTGTAAGGGATGAGGGTGCAATGGGTGTTGGTCAGTTTGGTGGCAGCAGTCGGCGGTTTTGAGTTGATAGGTGAGTTTTTTTAATTATAATTTTATTTAGGTATTTTAATAAAAAATATAACTACTTATTTATTTAAAAAAAAAATTGTTGTCATGTAGCCCAGTTAATAAGTAGGTACCTAGCTATTAACCATTGAATTAATCGAATCAAAAATCTAAAGTTTTCTCATTACTTCGCAGATAGTGTTAGTTAACAGACGATACAAAAATCATTGGCCCTTTTAATTAATTTTAATTTAGTTTTTGAAGAGTCATATCATAACTTCTGTGCTTTTGATATAAAAAAAAATAGTTATTACTAAGATGGTAGTAGGTAGTAGTATTAATAAGTAGGCTATTTTTTAAGATCTGCCTCGAATTTTATCTTGATAATGATGAAAGTGAAGAAATCAGATGAATTAATATAAGTATTCAAAATGATTTTACTTGATAATTGTTAAAATAGGTAAATCAATTCATTATTTCAGCCAGTCAAAAAAAATAAAATAAAAATACCTGAATTCGATAAAATAACAATAAAAATTCTAAGTTTGACTGCAAAGTCTATAAAACTACTAACGCGTGAAATAAGGTTCTCAAGATAAAGGCTAGCTTACTCACACTTAATTTCTGTTTGTCAAGCAATATCTTAAAGAACTAGGTTGTGTGTTTGTTTAGGATTTAGCGGATACGTTCATTACTGAGCGGTAAAACGCTCGTTATTATACGCGATATTTTTTAATGTCCTATGTTCATTATTTTTACCCTTAAGTATACTGGGTATACCATGAAAGTAGAAAGAAAACAAACTCAATGTCTTGTTAACGCCTATATCTCTCATCATTACAAGAACTTATATTACAGTATAAAATAAGTCAATAAATATTTTAAATTATCTACACTAATATTAAAAATAGGAATAAATTGTATTTTTGAATGTGTGTATGTTTGTCATGAATAAACTCAAAAATTACTGTGCCGATTTCAAAAATTCTTTCACCATTGGAAAGATAGATTCACCCTGAGTAACATAGGCTATATTTATTGCTAGAAAAGTCCACCCGTGCGAAGCCGGGACGGGCCGTTAGTGTTAAATAATACAATCATTAAAACAGATTTTTCTGATCCCGAAAGTCCTAACTCTCGAGAATTGAACACGCATCTATTCTGCTGTGGCGTATTTGCTACGTCATCGTAAAATAGGCCCGAAAAAAAAAACACATTTAATCGGTTTTACTGTTTTAAAATTCAAGGTATCTAATCTAATCTCCATCTAAAAAAGCCTACAAGAACAATCACTGAAAATCACCCACTGACCTAGTAACAGTTAGTAAGGTATTTTGCTTATAATGCACAAAACTCGCAAATACTTTTAGTCTGCATAACTAAACTTGTTTTATTCATAGCATCTAAGTATATCCTAAGAGAAACACTACCTTGAACTCACACTTCTTTATTTGTGCGTATACTTTGATTTATCTCCTGTTCTATCTGGAATCAGGAATTGATACTTGTATCACCATGAAGTAACACCATGAATTCAACACCTAGATAGATCTTTTAGACCTGCATATTTGCAGATCATGTAAACATTTATTTTCTCTCGCAACAGGAATTGAACCCCTAATTGTTACGTTAACAACGACTTCATAATTTTTTTTTAACTTGTATCCGTTTCTCAAGAAGTTAAAAATCTTGGTTCACACCTTAGATTTTTCAATTTCATAACACTTACCTTCATCCTGAGCCCTCATCCTTTTTTTTAAGCTATTATTTAAACTTATAAAGATCAACTATTATTTAAACTTATTTAACTAAATTTATCATTCACGGAAAAATAAAATCTGATGATCGTAATGGAACGGCTACATATCCTATGTAGCGCGTTGTGTGATAAAGACGCACTATGACTTTTCACTCAGTAGAGGGAAACAAAACGAGAACCTTCGCCGGAACGCGCATTATTTATGTAGTCACTTAAAACGCTGACATTTAGATGAGAGAAATGTAGAGTTTTTATTAGGAACTTCCAAACGTGGCTAGATTTGCGAAGGTTTTGCCATATTCAGCACGCTTAAGGAGCTCATAACTTGGCTTACTTTAGTGCTCTTAGCAAATGATCTTCCACGCGATAAGACCTCAATAAATGAAGACCGCACATTGTACTCCTATTTTTCAAGATAATGTCTGTTGTTTCTAAAATAAAGATGTACAATTAAAGCATTTTCATTCATTCATGCACCTAAAGTCCGCCAATTCTTACCAACCACAGTTACCAAAGCTTCTGTAATTAGGTATTAGTTTTTTGTGATTTATAAATTGTTCTTACCAAGTGTCATTTCTATTATTTTTTATTTAGTTTTTGTGATTTTATTTGGTGTTGTGTGCAATACAGAGTCTCTATGTATTTCTCTGACCGTTCTTAAGGTTACCGTTGAGTGACATTTAATAAGAGCACTTCCGTGCTTCGGAAACCTTCCTACTTAAGGTGTTGGTCCCGAATTTTTAGTGTAAGCGGCCAAGAAGAAAACTCAAGTGAAAAATATGCATACAAATATGCACTAAAAAGTCCAAAATATGCACTAAAAGCTCTCACAAAGGCCGAAATATGCAATGCAAAATCCAAAATTTTTATTTTTATATACATTCAATAAAGAAGCTACAAAATCAAAAATATTCTTAAAATCATGCATAGTTTTTATGACAATATACAATATAGTTTTTTTTTTTAAAGTTGATGAATTTTCCAGAGTTTTGTGACGTTTATCACCTAGTATTAATTTGTACGAAGAACACGACACTTCTACGTCATCTCAACTGACGTCAAGATATTCCCATTTCATGAGATACCTGATTAGGCAGGGTATGTACCTAACCTGTGCCATTGATATATGCATTAATGTTCAGTGTTACAAGACTCGTTTTTTTTTTTAAGCAAAATGGTGTCTAGCTTTCTACGAATCTTTGATATCGAATTAGGAAGGGCGTTAACCAGTTTGATCATTGGTTCCAGTATAAAGATTGATTTAAATAGAGGATGGTTTTTGGTTTTCAATTTTTTTTATGGCATCTGGTAACTTATGGCAATGTGTTGGAATAAGATCCTTATTATACTCACCTAGCACCCTATACATAAGTATGTACCTCCCGCTACTAATTGAAATATGCGCGATTGGTAAAAAACGCTGTGCCTATGCAAATATGTCGAAGATATGCATATAATCCGATGTCTATAGTCATGAATATAAGCCGGTAGATGTACCCTGGTACTCAGAAACCTTCAGATGTCGATGATTTGAAATGGTTACTTCTTATTCTCCATTGTTTTTATGACGATTCCACGCGGATCCGGCTTTTCTGAGACCTTTTTCTGAGTTCTTTGGCTTGGAGTGCCCACTTTATCCTTATTATACCATCTAGCTTCAATCACATGGTAAGGTCCTGGATAAAAAGTATTCCTGGTCTAGAACTTACACATCTGTAGAATTTCAGCAAAATCTGTTCAGTAGTTTTATTATGAAGAAGTAACAAACATTGCACAAGCTTCTGTACTTATAAAAATTTTATTAGTACTTTTTTTACAGTTTATAGGCTTACGTTTGATCTATCTCACCTGTTGGTAAGTGATGATGCGGTCGAAGATGTAGCACGCTTGCCTAGAATGTACCTCATTACTCTTCGCTTGAAGACCCCTAAATAAAAATAGCTTGATTATGTTGCCCTGCAGACGAGCAGTACTACGAGATGCCGCGGCTGTTCCACCTGGATGACTTCGACGAGTGCCTCTCCAGCCGGCGAGGGGTCTTTTGCCTCGGCTCCTTCGACCTTCTGGAGCACTCCAACCATAGGCTCCTTCAGTATATTCAGGTACCTACCATTGAAGGTGGAAAGTGTCTTACCATTTTAGAATATTATTTGGTGCAGCAAAGTCTGACCACATCTCAGCTGGTATTTATATATCCAACATTACCGTTAGTCCACTAAAAGACATAGGCCTCCCCTAATAAAGAGGGATATGCCCATAATCTCCACGCTGGGCATTCAAGTTGGGGATCGCAGTGCACAGCGTTTCACAGCCGACTCTGCTGCCCGTCGGCGGTGTGATCAGAGAATTTACGTGACGGTTGTTAGGCTGTGCTATGCCGCATTCAGCCAGCTGCCAGAGCCCCGTTTGTTATACAGTAGGGTGCACCATGGGCTTTTATTCCGAAGATAGAGGTTGGAACTCTTTACACCGCAATGTATATATGTGAGATTGAAGTATTTTTTACTAAGTTAGCAAACAGGCATACGGTCCTCTTGATGGTAAGCGGTTCCCGTAGCCTATGGACGCCTGTAACATCAAGAGGAATTAGAAGCGCGCTGCTAACCCTTTTAAAAATATTATAGCGCCCTTTTTGAAACGTTGCTTATTGTAGTCTCTGGGGAAAACCTCGGCAGGGAGACCATTCCACAGCTTGGTTGGTCGCGGGAGGAAATTCCTCTGGAACTCACAGTACGAGAAGATAAAGGTGGCAATGTATGTAGGATACCACTTTAAGAAAGAAGGTGAAAGAATGAAGTCCTCAGACTCTGACTACAACACCTCTTCCAGAACGTCTCCGAAGACAAGTATCACTTCAACCACACGCACATCCACCGCGGGATGTGCCTCACCACCAGCTGCGCCTACTTCCACGGCAGCCTTAGGTCCCGCTTTGAACAGTGTGTCGGGAACCTCACCGCCAACCGCTACGGGTTGGAGACAAACCTCACACACTTGGACTACTGCAGAACTGCCAAGCACACTGGGAGGCAGGTGGATGGACTGGATATAGGCTTTGCCTTGATCTGCGGCCTGTTGATCCTGATGAATATGGTTGGGACGGCGTATGATATGTTTCGGGATACGGAGAACAAACGTGAGTAGTGTTTTTATAATTGAAGAAAAGCCCTAGTAGGGTCGATTGAATATGCTCTTTAAAACTTTTTTTTAAATTCAAATATTTAAACCCATGTTCAAAAACCATGCTCTGGCACAAATCTCTCTCTGATTAGTGTTGCTAAAGCACTGCAAAGTTAACAATTGTAAATTAAAACAGACAAAATATCTAAGCTAGAGTTACGATCGGAATTTTTAATTTAAGTAGGTACATTAATTTTGATAGTCTGTAAAGTGAGGTATTGAAGTGTCTGAGTTTCCATGATACATATTAAAATTATGACAGAATCGGTGATCTTTTATTTAAATTAAAGTGACGGCAGACCAATTTTGACGACGACGTGAACAATGCAATAGCGAAAGTTGTTAACTGGTTCGATGTAAATAATTTATTACTGAACGAGACTAAAACAAAATGTATAAGATTTATATTACCAAATGCTAAACAAGTTAAACCTAACATTAAAATAAAAGATGAAGACATATCTTGTGGATACTACTTACAGCTTCAATGGGGCGCTCACATAGATGGGTTCTCGAACAGATTCAGTTATGCAGCATACGCAGTCAAAAGAATCCGTCAACTTACTGACGTCGAAACGGCTCTAACTAGTTCATTTCAGCTACTTCCATAGCATTATGTCGTACGGCATTTTGTGTGGAGGAATGTTGCTGATATCAACACCATATTTGTGTTGCAGAAGAGGGCTGTTTGTGCAATTTACAATAGGCCCCAGAGAATCACTGAACTAAGTTTAAAGAAATAAATGTTATGACAGTGCCGTGACAATATATATATGAAAACTTAATGTTTTTCTGAAAATTTGTAAAAAAAAAATAGCAACTATCATAGATAGATAGATAGATAGATAGATAACACTTTATTGATCACCACATTAATACAAGGAAAAAAAAAAAATAAGAGTAACTTAGGTCTAAGCATCATGAAGGTAACACAATTGGCGGCCTTATCGCTGAAAGCGATCTCTTCCAGGCAACCATAGTAAGGAAAGGAAGAGCAAAGCTTTAGAGGATGGCGGTGCACTTATGCAAGATAAAATACATAATTAAGTATTACATTTAAATACAATGTTGAGAAGACTGACTATACACAAAATATTAATAAATTATGCTATTAAATCTAATCCTAATACATACAATAATAATAAGAACATACTAATACATACATAGTTTATAAAAGAAAAAGAAAAAAAGAGAGTGACAGGAAATAAAATACTAACATTAAGAAAGTGATAAGTAATGTTGGTAAACTTTGAGTTTGAAAATGTGATGTGATGTTGCTCTTCTGATACTGAGTGGTAAAGCATTCCATAACCGCACAGCTTGGGCCGTGAACGAGCTACAATAAAAAGAAGTTTTTTGCAAAGGAGTTTTAAGTAAAAGGTTATCTGACGACCTAAGAGAAAGGTTGTGAGAGGAGCAACGATATTCAAACCTATCTTTAAGATAGGAAGGAGAAAAGGGATTGAAAAGAACAAAGTAAAGAAGAGATAGAATATGCAGATTCCGGCGTTGGCGAATAGGAAGCCATTTTAGTTTGGCACGAAAGGGAGACACGTGGTCATATTTACGAAGGCCAAAGATGAATCTGATACAGACATTTTGGAGACGCTCAAGCCTATTAAGTTGCTCCTCAGTGAGGTCCAAATAACAAGTATCAGCGTAATCTAGCACGGAAAGTAAAAGAGATTGTGCAAGTGTGATTTTGGTAGCAGTAGGAAGGAAATTCCGTAGCCTTCTGAGTGAGCCAGCAGATGCAAACAACTTACGACTGGTAGTATCCATCTGAGCATTCCAGGAAAGAGTGCGATCAAAAATGACCCCTAGATTTTTGACGGTCTCGCTATAGGGAACGGCTATCCCATCAAAAACTACATGCGGCAGTGTTGACCAATCAATGTTGCAAAGTGTTCTTGAGCTACCAATTATTATAGTTTGTGTTTTAGACGGATTTATTTTTAGCCCATGACACTTACTCCATTCAGTAATGCGACGTAGGTCCGAGTTGGTTAACTCAACAGCCTCAGAAATATTGTTGAGTGGAGCTTGCGTATAAATCTGAAGATCGTCTGCATAGAGGTGGTATGACGATGAAAGATTATGAGAAATAGAGTTGATGAAAATTGCGAAGAGAAGAGGAGATAGTACGCCGCCCTGAGGCACGCCGGCAGACGTATGACACCACGAAGAGAAAGACTCATCAAGGCGAACTCGCTGTCGGCGGCCATGAAGATAGCTGAAAAACCAGTCAACCGCTGCTGAAGAGATGTTTAGAGTACGGAGTAATGCCAGAAGAATGTCGAAGTTAACAGTATTGAATGCATTACTAAAGTCTAGGAGAGTTAGGACAGTGACCTGGCCATTGTCCATTCCCAGACGTATGTCATCTGAGATCTTGACTAGTGCAGTAGTAGTACTATGGCCTTTGCGAAAGCCAGACTGCATAGGATTTAAAAGGTTGTGAGAGGATAGAAATAAATTTAACTGATTATGTACTAGACGTTCAAGAACTTTGGATAGGAAGGGAAGAATTGAAATAGGTCGGTATTCAGAAAAGGATTTAGGGTTGGATTTTTTAGGTAAAGGAATGATTTGTGCTTCCTTCCAAACTTCCGGAAAAGCACCATTCGTTAAAGAGTAGTTAAGGATATGGCAAAGGATGGGAAGAATGAGATCAAGAATGGGAACAATCATGTTACGACTAATGCCATCTGTTCCAACGGCATTGGACGTGATAGAAAGAACACTCTTTTTGACATCAACAGCGGCAACTTGGCTAAAAAGAAATGGAGTATGATCAGGAGTCGGTAATGAAGAGAGAAAATTGATAGTACGATTTTTGACTATATCACTAATGTCAGAAGCAGAAGAAAAATGATGATTTAGAGAATCGATGTCGAGACCTCCAGGAATAAGGTCCTAGCGAGCCTTACTAACTCCTAATGATCTCAGAAACTTCCAGACCTTTGCTGGATCTTCATCAGAAACAGATTCATGGATATGGCGACGTTGCGCGTCTCTACACACCCTATTGCAGCGATTTCGTGAAGAGTAGTATTTTTCCTTGTTATGCTCACTAGGAACCATTTTGTATCTAGTTTTGGCAACATTTTTTTTGTGTATGAGAGCTTTGATTTCATCAGTGAGCCAAGGAGCAGGTAATTGTTTCATTTTGATTGCACGAAAAGGGGCATGCTTATCAAAGAGCGCAGTAACCATGTTATTGAAAATTACCACTTTATCGTCTATGCTATTACTGTTTAAAACAGGTGACCAATCTAACTGGTTAGCGTCATCCAGAAACCTTTCCGTGTTCATACTACCAAAACTACGCTGCAGAATTATTTTGGGCTTGGCTTTGGGAGGACGTACTCTATAAGACACGAATATCAAATCATGATATGAAAAACAATCCGCCGAATACTGGCCATATTTACTAACGTGGTTGAGAGAGGAAACAATAATAAGATCAAGTAAAGAAGGCGGAGTATTGGGAGCATGGTGAGTGGCGTTAAGTGGAAGAATATGAAGATTGCACGAATTAATGACAGATGTCATAGAAGAAGTACGGTTGTCCTTTTTCAAAATTCAGCAATTGAAGTCACCCATAATAATGGAATGACTGTAGGTAGGGATAATGTTGACTAATAAGTTTTCAAAAGAGGAAAAGAAGTTATTTTTGCTGGAATTAGAATAATACACACCAAGAAGAATCTTGGTGTGTGAGAGAGATACTTCAAGAAACAGGTGCTCACCAATCTTCAGGGGTGGTGGTTGAGGGGACATACTTACAATTGAAAACGGTAAATGAGAACGGAGATAGATAGCCACGCCTCCACAAGCGCTGCCAGTCCGGTCATTCCGAATGAGACGGAAACCAGGTAAAGCGTACGCGGTAGAAAGAAGACATGGTTTGAGAAAAGATTCAGATATAAGAATGGCATGAATGTTTTTGTCATTGAAAGACGTTAACATTTCAGAAAAATGGCTTGGTACACTTTGTGCATTAATATGGACAACATTAAAGTTCTTAGGTACATCAGAAAACTGAGATTGAAGACTTTCCGAGAGAGAGGGTATACTAGAAAAGCTGTCATCGCTGCCAACCGACTCATTATTAGAAGAGCATGTTTGATAATCATCACTATCGTCACCAAATATGTTATTTAGCATTTAAAGTTATATAAAATAAATATACCTACCTATACACTATACAAGTAACAATTTTATTAAATACGTCAATAAAAAGTATTAATAACAACTATTTTACTATACCTACACTAAATTCCTGCTTGTTTGTGCTAACAAAAGAGACAAAACTAAATTCTAAGCTAAAGAAAATGAGAAAAAAAAAAAAAAAAACAAACTCATTTACATTATGCCATAAATAAAAAAGAAGAAGAAGTAAATTCACATGCGAGAAAAAGAAGAGATTTTAAGTGTGAACGCATCCTAAATGAGCGTTTATAAACTGTCATTATTATAATGTGACATTGACAGTTATTTAACATGAATCGTAAACAAAACAATCAAAGAAATTAAATTGACAGATTGTGGGTGAATGAAAGTGAAAAAAGTTTGTGGAAAGGTGAAGGTACCACTAACGTTGAAAAAAAAAAACTAAATATCATAATGTTAACACTAGAAATAAAGATAAACTAGCTGTTCCTACTGTAAGGCTCCATAAAGTTAGTCAATCATATAAAGGGCAAAACGTACGTTTCTTTAACAAAATCCCAAATGACGTAATTAATCTATCTGTAAATAAATTCAAAAATGTTCATAAACGTAACCTCCGTAATAAGGCTTATTAAAAAATATCTGTTTATTTAGATGTCAAAAAAGCTTGGGATGAAACTGTCTCCAACTCTCTCAAAAACAATGTACACAAGAACAAAAATTTTCATAACATGGACTTTAAAAAAATATAAGCCTAACAAAGTTTCTTGTCAATTCTAAAAAATTGTGTTATTTTCTCTGTTCTATGAGTTCACAAACTCCTATAAAGAAAAAGTTACGAGAAATCCACTAGTCTAATATGAATCACATAGCTTCCTATGTACCGTAAGTTCTCATACAGTTTGTAAATATATGGTAGGTATGGGCTCTTTCTTCCGGAACCACCTGAAATAATGACAAAATGCAAAATAAACTGTTTTTAAACCACAAAAAACTATATAGCCACTTAAGTTCATGAGTTACTTATCAAAGCAGTACTTATCTGTAATGATCAGTTATGTTTTTGCCTCTTACATAACACAAACAACGACCCTTAGTGCCTACTCTGCGTCATAGGCAGAAAAAAACCAATTATTTTTACGTGCATCAACAATGTAAGCTTATCCGTGTTATTAGTAAAAAAAGTTATAAATAATGCTGGACTATCACACAGCATCATGTGGCAGCAAACTAAACAGAGCTTGTGTTATGAGAACCACATGACTGATATATTACATATAAACTTTATTTAATACAAACATATCATAAATAGAAAACACCGAGACCGGAGACAAATATCTGCAGAACATGCAAACATTTGTCACACGGCGGGAATCGAACCCGTAAACTTCTGCGTCCCAGGCAAACTTCTGCGTCCCAGGCGGACCTTCGCCCACTGCGCCACAAAGGTCGTCAAACGTTTTTATGTAACAAAATAACACGACGACTGGTCTCGATAAAACGCTGACCGGTTATTTTAGAATATAGTATGTAAGATAGTTAGATACACACACTTTTTTTGGAACTCATTACCACGTGCACAAACTGAAGAGGAATCAGCTCCTTAGTAAGCTTCACGCATAATGAAGTATTCTTGTTCGGTATCTAACCAGATAGGTAACTCAGTTGCCCACTGAAATTATATAAGCACCGGTCCTTTTTAACAAACTTCGAAAGTTTGCTTGTAGACGTTCTTTGAATTTCGACAGATGAAATGTCAAAGTTTGCAAATAAAGGTCCCCGGTGCCGACCATTTCGGTGTGCTACTGAGTAACTAAATCAGGTCTCTGGTCTATGATAATCCAGGTCTTTGGTACTAAATGAATTCTAAACCAATAAACATAAATACGAATTAATATTTGGCATTTCAAGGCCCCAAAAAGATATTTTTCTTAGAGCTCAGCAAATAAATAAATAATTCTGGACACTATCACACACGATCATGTAGCCTCAGACTAAGCAGAGCTTGTATTATGTGAACCACATGACTGATTTAGTTTGGTACTTTGATAAAAAAAATTGTAATTCAAAATAACAAATAATGTTGGACACTAATCTTAATCACAGGCCTTCAGGCCAGTTTTTGCCTATTGCGTCACAGAGGTCGTTAAAAATAATAAAACAGCATAGTCGGCCATACCTTAAACCGCAAACTTTTTTTTATAAACAACACAGCAAATGACTAATGAATGACACATGGATTCTACTAGAACTTACCAATCAATACCAAGGTAGAAATTACAGTTACATTATTTTGCGTATCTGCGTCACATCAATTTATTAATAATCATGTAGGTATCTTTCCCACAATTACTGCCGATGATAATTTATTATTTGATAGTCATTTATGGAATAAAAGACAATACATAAGTACCTATATCTAATGTTAATTGGATTTGAAAGAAACGATTTACGAGGCGATCGAAACGGAAAAAATAAAATCAATTAAAATAAAATTCGGTATGTATGCATGTACCTACCTACTTACCGTCTACCTACTTATTTCTCACCTAACTAAGAAGCTCTCGTGGCGTGGCTTACTTCGGTGTTTTTAGCAGGTCATCATGGTTAAGCAACGATCTGCCTAGTCACTACTTCGATGGGTGACCGTTTAACAAATCCCGTAATTAATAAATAAATTGTTAATCATACATACGAGTAAATGTTATGACAGTGCCGTGTCAATACATAGATATAAGAAAACTTTATGTATGTTAAAAACATTTGTTTAAGAAAAATAGCGACTATCAAAATGTTAACACTAGAAATAAGGATAAACTAGCTGTTCCCACTGTAAGCCTCCATAAAGATAGTCAATATTTTAAAGGGCTTTTTGTACCTGTATGTAAAATCCTCCCCTTTTAACTCCCCTTTTAAATCTAGGTACTGTTCTTAATTATTAATTAAGAAAAGGTATTGTATATATCAGTCTTTACAAAAAAATAAGCCGAGCAGTTTCCTGCCAATTCATCTGTTTGGTCGCGTTACAAATTGGTGTAATGTAAAAAAGTTTATGACTTTTGCCTACTCCTAAGTACGTAGATTATATATTAAGTAGTGTTCATATTCCAGCCAACAAACTCCTAATGACCTGGTCCCTGTGCGTGAACTGGAGACGGCTCACGGCAGACCACAGCGATGGAGACCCTCGCCTTTCCGCGCTCAAACCTGTACAAGGGATGAAGTGAGTCTTCTTAATCTTCACATCAGGGTTCGAATGGATAATTATCATTGAGATTATCGTGATAAAACCAGATTCAATTTATCTATATACTAAAGTAGGTAGGTAACCTAATATATTAAAGTTAGACATCGGTGGTGGTTTTGATGAGACTGTTTTTCTTTCCAGCATAGGCCTCCCCCAAACGCTTCCAAAGTTCGCGATCGCGAGTTTTCCTTCTCCATATTGGATCAGCTGTCTCTTTAAACCAGATGACTATGAATTGCACTCATAAAAGTAAACTGTATTTGAACGTGTATTTCCGCACTTGTGTCTACTCGAACGCACGAAGCGTCATCCTGCGGCCTGGGGTTTTCCCAAATCCCTTTACAAGAAAAATTCACTTCACTTCACTTCGTGATTGTGGCTTTTGTGTCAAGATTATGTCGATAATAATCAAGAAACTTGGTTATTATGATAATTTCGAGATTTTAGGCCGTCGAGAAGCCCTCCGACTTAATAATAATAAATTATTCTTAATACTATCAAATAGCATCATGTGGCCCCAAACTAAGCAGAGCCTGTTGCAGTTAGCAATAGGTTTCGACCCCAATGCCTCTCAATCATTTGCTTAATTCGACTAAAAGGGTCAAACCTCCCTCTCGCTCGCACTATTCAACATTTTTAAAGATATAAAATCACTGAATGTAGTTATGCAAAATAGCAAACCTTCACGGCCTAGAAAATAACAATTCAAAGGTTCATCAAGAATATCATGTTGAACCCAACACGTTTTCCTACCAAAAAATTTGCACCAAAATTGATCACATTGGTGCAAGTTTTTTGGTAAGAAAACGCGATAGAATTAAAATGATATTTTTGCTGATCTTTTTAATGTTATTTTCCAGGCCGTATCGTGAATAAATAAAATAAAATAAATAGGCCGTGAAGGTTTGCTATTTTGCATAACTACATTCATTTGATTTTTATCTTCAAAAATGTTGAATAGTGCGAGCGCGAGGGAGGTTTGACCCACAAAGTCGCTTTAATAGCGCGGCTACATTATCGCCCTATACGGCGAAGATTCACGCTGTGTAAAGAAGACACACTATGACTTTTCACTCGGGAGACAGAGAGGCAATACGCGAATCTTCGCCGTAATGCGATAATGTAGCAGACCCATTATCGGATGAGACTGTTCAAGTCGACACCAGCTATCCTGAGGGATACTTCGGACGGAACCAGATACTAGATGGTTCGCTTAATTTTTCGCTACTATACCCAGTTCCGACGATCACACATGACTGATCAACTACTTATAGACACATTTTTGTAAATACATAAATAACATAAAAAAAAACTCAGACCTTGAATTGAATTGACCAGAATTGTCAACCTTCCCTTTTATTGACACCACTTACTGTTAAAAAACCACACTCGTCTCTCGCTAACAACATGTCGGGAGGTCACCTCATCATCAAGACTTTGAGAGCAGAGGGGCGCAGTAGAAGCTTGCTGGGCCATTAACCTATAATAAAACGCCGTAAATGATTCACACAAGACGGGTCCTAATATTGCACATCCTGATTTTGTACCGCCTGATTATCCATGTACAAACAATACCAATCAAAAATTCCACTGAATCCTGGATGTGAATAATCGTCACGTGACAATTATGCACACTCCGAGCAAACACAGCCAGACTATTGATGTGCATGGCTTCTAATTAGTCGATTTTTTTGGCAGCTATTAATCGCAACAAGTAAAAACGTCCATAGACTCATCATTAAACTAAATTACAATTGTGTACATGGATAATCAGACTGTACTTAATCAGGATGTGCAATATTGGCTCCCACATAATATTCTCAACTTCTACCTTACCACAATCACTGTAGATGGCGTTACTCGTTCTATAATTTAGTTTTAACCAACGGATAGTATTAAGGATTGCTGTGTTTCAGAGCTCTCACCCTGTTGCTGATCATGCTGGCGCACACAGTGCTGGCCTTCCACATTACCTACATCTACAACCCGTTGTTCTTCGAGAAGGTACATTTTATCTTTCATATTGCAATAAAATATCCGCGTTCTTACCAAAATGACAATGAAAGTAATTTTGTCATATAAGAAGGACACTGGATGATAGAAAAATATTTTGATGATAAACACAATCTTTGCCCTCAGTCAAGTCACCACCCGATGTCAGCGTACTTCCAAAACGGCACGTCCATAGTTCAGACGTTTATCATGGTGTCCAGCTTCCTGTTAGCGTACAACCTGCTTCTGCACTCTGAGACTAGTAAAAAGACATTGAGCCTGAGGATGTTCCCCAAATGTCTGCTGCATAGATTGACCAGGTACATCCTTCATCATACTTCATCACTACACAGTAGAATTTAGATGAAACTTGTAATATACATAGATTGTAACCAGGATTAACGCATGAGGCTACTTTTTATCGGGGTACCACGCGAAGCCGCGGGTGTTAGCTAGTTCAATATTTGTCTGAAATAGTACTACCATAAATTCTTAGAAAAGTCACTAGATATAATGTTATATCGGGCACGGACATGGCACGGACATGGCGCGGACATGGCACGGACATGGCGCGGACATAGCGCGGAAATGGCACGGACATGGCGCGGACATGGCACGGACATAGCGCGGACATGGCTCGGACATGACTCGAAAATGACGTGACACAGGCACAAGTGTAGAGCAGTCTGTTGTCCGACATCGATGTGTCAGCATGTCATCCTCAGAAGACGATTCTCTTGCTCTCGTACAATTAATTATTATACAGATGCTTAGAAGATTTTGGGTGCACCCTCTGTGGCAAGAGGGACAGCATTCCGGACTATTAACTATTGAGAAATATTTTTTATAAATATTATCATTGATTATTATCAATTGAGATAAGCTCTAGGCAAATATCAAATGTAGTAAATTTGTGTTCTAAACAGTCCAAGAGCGAACCCTGTTACTACTAAACATAATATCGTGAAAGTTTTTATTTTTAGTTCATGCTAAAGACAGTGAATATTTTGGTATTTTCATAAGCAGTCTCTAAAAATTATATTTTGATTGTGAATAGATAGTTATATATTCCTTTATTTGACAGCACAACAATAAAACGAACTTGGAAAGAAGCTAGGTATTAACTTACCCCCTTACTTATAAACGCTACTTAAATTTAGCCATTGCTTAAAGTTATGCCCTTCAGTCACTGTTTGTCAATAGCCAAAGGTTAGGGATGGCAATAGTTTAAGCATTGTTTACCCTTTGAAAGAATTTTACAAGTAAGGCCCTTATAGAATAGTAGGTACATTACAAACATAAAGAAAATGCTTGCTCCAGTGTTGAGTGAGACCGTTCTGTGCCGGGTGCAAACAGGCCCAGTCTCTGATTTTTGCCGCTTAACACAAAGTAAACAGGTGCCGTTCAGCGCAAAATAACACCAACCTACTGGATTATATTAAATATCTCTATATATTTGTAGGATTTCCCCAGTCTACCTTTTCATCCTCGGCATGGCTGTGACGTGGTGGTACCACATAGCAGACGGGCCGCTCTGGGGCCCCCTGGTGGGAGGGGAGTGCACCAGATGCAGAGACAAGTGGTGGACGCAGGCTCTCTTCATCAACAACCTGGTCAGGCCAGGAGTCAAATGCCTTATACATACATGGTAAGTCTCACTTCTCGACCCTTGCCATTTGAACGAAATTTTCCTCGTATGATAATTTTCACAATAAACACGTACTTGTGAAAGTGAAAATTTCTTTATTCAGTACGAACATTACAGGACACTTTGAATCGTATTTTTTTTAATATACACAAATTCGTTACGCGACCAAACAGAGAAGGATTGGCAAAACTCTGCTTGTCTTATTTTTTTAAATTCCATGTTACAATCTGTAGCTCAATACATTGGTTTTGAGGGAGTTGGAGACAGTTTCATCCCAAGCTTTTTTGTAATATTTTTGAATTTCATTTAATTAAACTGTGTGGGGGCCTATATCAATCCACTGCTGGACATATGGTCCCCTTATAAAGAGGGATATGCCCATAATAACCACGCTGGCATGTGAATTGGGGATCGCAGAGCACAGCTTCTCGCACCGCCGGCGCCGGGGAATTTAACTGTGCCAGTTTGCCAGAAGCCCTTACTTCCCTTTGAATTTCACATTTAATAAGAAAAATTTAAAGATGATTTCCCACCGAGCCGCGAGATAAATATTTGTATTATATGCAAACATTCGTCTTGGGTCTGATGGTTTTCTATGTACATAATGTGTTTGTATTTACAAAAAATGTGGTTCTCATAATACAAGCTCTGCTTATTTTGGTGCTACATTGATGTTGTGTGATTAATATCCAGCATGTTTTAATTATGTATTCATTCTCAACAAACACACACATGAACTGGCCAAAAACTTGCTCAACGACCAAGAAAATGTTAAACGCCTAAAAAGATGGCAAATATTGGATCTGGACCAAAGAGGATGACCAAAACTCTCACACAACCAATTTCTGGCGCAACTCTTGCGCTCATACGACTCACCCCCCAGATCAAATCTGATTATGGCTGAACAGCCGATTGCAGATAAGAAGAGGCATTTTTTTTATTCATTCTCAAAGACTCTTCTTCATAGATGACATTAACACCGAGTCAACTCGCACTTTACCGGTCTTTTTTACTTTCCAGTTTCCAACCAAGGTTGAATGATGATTGTACTTGTAGACGGAGAATATCAACAGATAATTACATCCTCTTGGCAGATTCCGATAAAATTATGCCAAGCCTGTTTTACTATAGATCACAAACTATACTTTCGACCTATCGAAATGTACTCTATAGAGTCCCAGTTTCACACGCGAGATTTGCACTACTTTAGACCTTATGTCACTTGAAACGTAAGGTCTGAACTAGTGCAAAGGAGCAAAACCAAAACTCGATTTTTGGTGCATGGTGGGACATTTTACCCACGTTTGTGGCTCTAGACTTCTTTTTTTGCCTAAGTCCCATAAAAAAAAACTAGTACCTTCTTAGTTTTTTCACGCATACATTAAAACTTACTAAAAACTAAATTACTGTTCGTAAAAAAGCCTTCGGATAATCGATGCCGAATCAATTATTTGTCTCATATTCACCGAAATCTTTTTTAACGGTTTTGTTATTATTTTAAAAATATTATGAAACCTACTTACCTAGTTTTTCATGAATAAAATACGAAGATTTTTTACAGTTTTAATAATAGTAATAACTTAATAACTTGACCTCCAAAAGAAAATCAAGGCCCTTCAATTCTTTTGTTTACCTACTCGATGACTTTAATGAAGTATTAGCTAATACGGGTATTTTGGCGCTTGTTTTCCCTTTAAAATAATTTTGAAAACCGTTTTGAAGGCGAAACTTGCCTCTTGAGTTTGTTGATTAGTTACATAGAAATATTGTTTACATAGAGACTTCCAATCTCAAAGGTGAACATTGTCTCTATCTATTCAGCCGGTAACAACCACTGCTGAGGAACGGCCTCTTCTCTATCACGCCACCCCTGGCGATCTTGTGCAAGCCAGATCAACTGCTCTCTTGCCTTCACAATAATTTCCGACCATCGGGCAGGTAGTCTACCTCTAGGTCGTCGCAGTGTCATAGTAGATGAAGAAGAAGAAGATGAAGATTACAAATAATCAATAGTAAAGTGCTTAAATCTAATACGAGATATAGTGACACAAAAATGGCGCCACTCAGTATATGCTGCAGAAACATGGAAGCTACTGCAGCGCTGGTTTTCATTGTGAAATGCAGTAGTAACCTCATATAACAGTGTAATATCGATGAAGGCGATGGTATAATCACCCTTCCAATTGCGAATATTAAATAGACAATAGACAAACATTTATTTACCACTTGGCACACAATACATAAAACAACAGAATGAAGTAGCTAAAGTTAAATAGTAAGTAATCAGTATCGTTCTGGCATTGGTTGTGCCGCAGCAGCAAAAACATTGACTCAGCATTAATGCCTTGCCGCTGAGAGGTACCTAGCTAGGCGCTGGTATTCTGCCGAAAGCTTTCTACAGTTACTGGGAGTAGTAACTGTAGAAAGCTGTGAGACCAATCATATAATAAATAAATAATGAAATATAAATATAGCCTATGTGTTAGATAAATAATATAATATTGTATCTATAATAAGTTTACACGCGACATGATAGCGATTTGTATCGAAATTAGGACAGGGTTTAATGGCGCTCATTAAGGGAGGCCTATGTCCAGTTATATACAGAATAATCAAGAATAATCAATTTATTGGTTATAAATAGGTACATTACACGTCATAAAAAAGATCAATAATTAAGTAAAAGAATACATTTAGAGGGTCGTAAAAAACAACATTAAAATAAAACATGGTAGATGCAGCCGTGGACTGCTAGAGGCTGGCGATGATTATTGTGCTTTTATATTCTTCCAATAATCGTATTTTCGAGACAAGAAATTGTCTCTATCTAAATGGGCCTTAAAAATCGTTGACCGATGCAAATATATTTAAGAAAATTGCCCACTTAAAATTTTACCAACGTTTACTATAATTGTTCAAAAAAACTATTTTTAATTGAATTGCTGACGCACTTTTACCTATTTGCTAATTAAGCAAACCATAATTATTTTAATTTATTATTGCAGTTTTTTAGCTAAAGCAAGTTTTTAGTACCAAGAGTGTAGTGAGTAAAGTGGCGGGCGACAGTTAGTTTTGTTTACATTGTAGATGAGTCATTATGTTGCAATGAAGGCCATGTCATAAAGGGCCTTGTACAGATAAACAGGTCTAAACCTGTCTGCATTGCCGAAATTATTATTTTCTAATTCAGTTTCCTATATTTAATTATAACCACTAACCAGGTTGGGAAGGTTGGTGAGCAGGGATCGGATACAGCAGACTGCATCTTCGCTTACCTTACCTTAGGCGAGTTGTAGTCAAACCCAAGCCTATTCAATATAAAAAAATAATTAAAAAAGGTACACACAGCGTCACGATCTGGTATACCCCTTTAAAGTATAAATTTAAACTGCTGCCGTGAAGACCATATTCAAATGGCCAAAATCTTATACAAAAATATGTATACTTGGCTGGGGGATCGAACCAGCAATTCATTCCCACCAGTTTATGAATCAGACGCTCTAACCAACTGAGCTATCGTAGCGATATCGTAGCGATAATGGCGAAATTATAAGTTACAGTATACGTTTATTATTTTGTCTAGGTATTCATGGATGCGTCAGCTAGTAACTTCTTCATTTGTTTAACACGGTAGGAAGCTTAATTTAAATAATTAGGTAACTTACCTACTACACTTACAGCGTAACGTAATCCATTGTGTTAGTAACAAAAAGTAAAAAAAAATACATTTAGGTAATGAGGGATTTGAACCCAGTACTCTTGTAACGTTTAGTTTAATGTCGAGTGTTGAAACCGCCACTCCATTGTGTCGTATAGTCATATGATTGAAATTAAATATTCGTAAGCAAAGAGGAGAAGTTTTATGAAACACTGATTTGTGGAAAAAGTTGAGATCCACGAATGACGCCGCGACGGTTTGAACCTACTAACATTAACTAGGGGGGTTACCAGACTCTGACGCTTTCTGTACAAAGTGCCAAAACCAGCAATTTTACCATGCCGCGTACAGACTGCTGCAATGTAACATACAAAGAGCATTTCACTATGGCAGTTCTGTTACATTGCATGAATCATGAAACATTGCGTCTGTCTGTACCCGCCACCAGAATACGGGAATTACTACTCTCACACTATTTTACGTGAACCCTAACTACCTTTTGAGAATAACTAAATATAAGTACTTAAACGTTTAGGATAAAACACGCTAGACTAGACATATTGACATGCTGAGGAAGAAGGGAGATCCTTTGTTACGAAAAATAGGTATTTTCTATTATCTTCTTAAATTTTCGTAGCTACAGAATAATTAGTTATAATATTAGCTAGTAATTACAAAAATAAGGAAAATACTTCATCCGCGTAGAGGTTTTAAATTTCAGAAAATTCCTTCTTAGTGCCCCCCACCCGGCCCCCAACACCACACAAGGAACATAGATACCCCCCACAAACAAGTCTCTAGGACTTTTTGGGCTGAAAAACAGCGCTGAGCGTTCATGTATGGGGGACGAAAAAAATCCTCATAAATTGACTTGAAATTTTGCAAAGAGACTCTTCAATAAAAATAAACGAAACCTGTTTCAGCATTTTTCGCAAATCAACCCCTAAAGGATTCAAGGGGGGTGGCAAAGTTTGTATAGTGGATAAAAACAATATTCACCTAATGACTTGAAATTTTGCTCAGAGACTCTCTAATAAAAATAAATAAGCACCTATTTCAGCATTTTTCGCGTATCAACCACTAAGGGGTTCAAGGGGGTGGCAAAGTTTGTATGGGGAACAAAAAATGTTTACTAATCAACTTGAACTTTTGCACAAATACTTCCTAACAAAAATAAATAAACACCTATTTCCGCATTTTTCAAAATACAACCCCTTAGGGGTGAACGGGGGTGACAAAATTTTTGTGCGAGACTAAAAAATCTTTACCTATCGACGTCAAATTTTGCACAGAGGCTCTCTAATAATAATAAATATAAACCTGTTTCAGCATTTTTCAAAATTCAAGCTTTAAGGACGTTCATGGGGGTGGCAAAGTTTGTATCGGGGATGAAAAAAATCTTCACCAATTGACTTGAAATTTTGTATTAAGACTGTTATAAAAATAAATAAACATCTTTTTCAGCTTTTATCGCAAGGGTGGCAAAGTCAAAGGTAAACGAGGCAAAATAAAAGGTGAAGAAGGTGGGATTAGATGATTTGCATGGCGAACTATCATTTCTCAAGTTAGGTAGGTTTAGATAAATTCATCATGCTTAAACGACTAAGGGAACGAAAAAGCGAGTGAGAGCGAGATAGGGAACGGGAACGGGTAGATAATGTAGTAATATGTTCTTTGTATTCCGTTCATATTTAGGGCTAATCTAAGGTTAAAAATTAACCTCGGTTGGGGGGGGGTTAAAAAGGGTGGTAAAGTTTATATGGAAAACTATTATGCCTTGGTTCGATAAATAATTAATCATGTACTTATTTTAATTTTCAAAACTACTCCTAGGGGTGTGCAATAAATTTCTGAAATTTGTATGAAAAAAAAAGATTCCATCGCTTATCCCTGTAATTTGGTATGTAAATCTCCATTTGACATATAAATTTCCACGCGGGCGAAGCCGCAGGGTGCAGCCAGTCAGTATACAAAGTACAAAGTCAAAGTATCTTAATCCGCAAGTCATGTAGGTAAAAATGTATACGGTTAAATATTGGCGTGTCAATCAATCCACAAATTCGCAACATTTTTTGTATCAACTACCTACACTATTAGCGAATCTAAAAAACGTTAAGTTCAATTAGTTGCGGAAGGATAAGTTTACATTATGAATTAGGTATCTAATGTTAGTTAGATGGAGTTTTTTGGTTATCTTTTTTAAAGATTATTTTGCAAAAACTTTTTTTAATTAATACCTAAGCGTTACATTTCAAGAAAAAGGTTATGTTTATGAAACTGCACGCTATTAATAATTATGTAAAGTCATTCTAATTCAAGCATCAGTAGGCTCATATATAAATTTTACATTCTACAAGTTTATGATCTCCCATAAACGTATAATAATTTAATAATGTATGTATATTGGGATATAAGTTAAACACTTACACCCCGTAAGGGGTAGCCAACCTCGCCTGCAAATGGTGCACCCTGCTATACAAGAAACAGGGCTCTGGCGGCCGGCTGATTGCGGCATAGCGCAGCCTACCACTGGCAGAGCTAAATCCCCTGGCTGCCGAAGGGTAGCAGCGTCGACGGTGCGAGCTGTGCCCTGGAATCTCCAACCTGCATACCCAGCGTGGGGATTATGGGCATAACCCCTTCCTGGGGAGGCCTATGTCCAGCAATGGACTACATCAGGTGGTTTTGTTGTTGTTGTATGATTTTAAAGAAAATGTAAATTCATATTTATTTAACATATCTATCTGGTTGCAGGTTCTTAGCTGTAGATATGCAGCTGTACATCGTCTCCACGCTCCTGACCCTGGCGCTAGGCAGGAACCCTCGACTGGCGCTCAAGGTGTTAGCTGGTCTCTTCGGGGTGACGGTGGCCTGCAACCTTGCAGCGGCTTACTACTTCCAACTGAAGCCGATGGTGACCCTGATGTTCCCAGAGTGAGTACCTTGCACTAAGGGATACGTTTTGCACCAGTAGCCATTTTTACTAGATGGAGTTACCTGTTCAAAAATATTGACGGCCTCTGTGGCGCAGTGGGCGAAGGTCCGCCTGAGACGCAGAAGGTTGCGGGTTCGATTCCCGCTGCGGGACAAATGTTTGCATGTTCTACAGATATTTGTCTCGGGTCTGGGTGTTTTCTATCTACGATATGTATGTATTTACAAAAAATATATATGTGTAGTATATCAATCATGTGGTTCCCATAATACAAGCTCTGCTTAGTTTGGGGCTACATGATGCTGTGTGATTACGTCCCGCATTATTTATTTAAGAAGAAAAATAGCAGTCTCTCTGATTATGCTGATAGAGTACCTATGAGAGTGGTGAGAATCTTGTTTTTACGACCAATAGTTGGATCCGAAATTTCATTTTTTCACCAGGCACATGCGTACCCAGTTCGAAGACGAGGCCTCCTTCACGTGGCTGTACCAGGCGCCGTGGGACAGCCTGCCTGCCGCCCTGGTGGGGCTGTTCGTGGCATTCCTCCACCACCAGTGCCAGGTTGAAGGCTGCAAGCCTGGAGACAGTTTGGTAAGAAAAACACATAGCTCTTGTCCTGTTCTCCTAATTATTACGACGCGGCGACGACCTCTGTGGGCGAAAGCTTCCTGAGACGCAGAAGATTGAGATCTCGTTTCCCGCTGCGAGGCAAATGTTTGTATGATCTTCAAATATTTGTCCCGGGTCTGGGTGTTTAATATGAATATGTATTTACAAAAAATGTATATAAGTAGTATATCAGTCATGTAGTTCCCATAACACAAGCTTTGATTACTTTGGTACAATATTATGTTGTTGGAAAATGTCTGGCATTATTCATTTATTTACTAGCTGACCCGCCCGCAACTTCCTTTGCGTGTATATCTACTTGTATATCACAATCTAAACAATTTCGGAACACATAGGGGACAAATTATACCTATACAAACATTGATTTTTATTTATATAGATTTTTTAGGTTAAAATATTATTAAATTTGTCGTGTCCGATCGCCATGTTAAAGCTAGACATGACCAATTGACCACGTTGAATGCTTTTCACCTAAAGGAAACCCGACGGTCAAAGACCCTAAGTTTGAGCCTGCTCAAACGGATGGATAGACGACATCAGAGCAACATATAAAAGCTATTGAAGCTAAGCTGGAGAGAAAAAGACCCAGCTGGATAAATTTACTTGGGGTGTACGGGGTTCCAACCCCATCACCTGCACGTGGTGCACCCTGCTAAACAACGAACGGAGCTCTGGCGGCCGGCTGATTGCGGCATAGCGCAGCCTAACACCGGCATAGCTAAATACCCTGGCTGCCGACGGGCAGCAGCGTCGGTGGTGTGAGAAGCTGTGCGCTGCGATCCCCAACCCGCATGCCCAGCGTGGGGATCACGGGTATATCCCCCTTTATTAGGGGAAGCCTATGTCCAGCAGTGAACTGATATAGGCTGGTGTGGTGGATACATTTACTTGGCCAGGCCAAAGGCCCTCTAAAGGGGTGAAAGATAGTTAAAGGGGTTGTAATTAAGCCCCAATATCCGCTCGCTGACATCCTGGACTTGGATGATGAAGATAAGGAGTTTTTCTTTCGAAAAAAATATCGATCATGAAAGTTAACTTTCGTTTCGTAGTATTTTTAAGACGCAATTGACCTTTATGTTATGTAGTATTTTAGCCATATCCATCGAGAAACAGCCATGATGTCAACTTAAATCGCCTATTCATAACACTTTCATTGCCGATTGTTCCGTATTTGACCTCCCAAAGGTCTCGTAATATCGCAAATGGTAAGTCAAGGTTCAAACGTCCAAAATAAGGTAATCAAGTCTAACAACAAATATTGGAAAATTACCTTTTCGGAAATCGATAAGCCTTTTATGATACAGCAAGTTTTAAATGAGCATACCTTGACTGTGTCACAAGGTCTGTATCCTAAACTTAGGACATATTTAGGTAGGTTAGGTAGGCTTTAATAGCGCCCATTAATCCTCATAGAACCAAAGTTGTCGAAATAGCTCAGAGAATTAGCAAGCTGAAGTGGCAGTGGGCTGGCCATATCTGCCGAAGAACCGATAACCGTTGGGGTAAACGAGTTCTTGAGTGGAGACCGCGGCTCGGCAAACGTAGTGTAGGACGTCCTCCGGCTAGGTGGAGTAAGGATCTGCTGTCGGCTGCTGGTAGAAGCTGGATGCGTCGAGCTCAGGACAGGGCGCAATGCCGCTCATTGGGGGAGGTCTATGTCCAGCAGTGGACTGCTATAGGCTGATGATGATGATAATGACCCTCAGTCTAGCCGGCCTGTCGGCTGGTGACAGAGGTTGAAACAAACTCCTGATATAATATTACTAGCTACCGCTTGCTGCTTCGCTCGCGTGTCAAAAAAAATAGCCTTATATCCTCGTCTAGATCTGGATGGTTTAAATTTAAACACCGCTTTTTAATCTTTTCTGAGAGTTTTTTTAATAATACGTACATACCTTTAACAATATATTTGTATATGATAAGTGTCCATACCAAGTTTTAAACAAATCGCACCACGCGTTAAAAAGTTCTTAATGATTTTTGATTTACACTTTTCACTCCTTTCCAACCCTTCAGATAGTGTTTTTTTTTTAAATCCCTTTAAAATTCTTGTGGTTTTGTTATAAAAGGAACCTTCACTCTAAATTTCGGCTTTCTACCTTTAGTTGTTTAGGCTGTACGTAGGTACGTTGATTCCAGAAAGAGGCCTTCTTTTATAGATATACAAGTTTTTCTCTAGGTAATAGGTAGGTACTAGTTACCTACATAATGATGATTCACACCGGCTTGACAAACACACAAACAACATAACTTGTAAATTTTATTGCTTACATTTTCTACAAGACATTTTAGCAAAATCTTAACATTGCTAAGATTTTTCTAAAAGTCATTTCAATAGATAGGTTCATTACCTATTTTTTTTTTTCAGATCATTCGCACCTTATACCGTTTGTCAGTTCCTAGCATGTTCCTATGGGTATTCGCCGGGTACTTCATGAAGGGTGTCTCTCATCCGATCAGCGTCGCGCTCTACGCTGCCCTGGACCGGCCCGTCTTCGTCTCACTGACTGCCTTCGCCATGTACGGCTTCTTCAACAAGATTGACAGTAAGTTGTTGAGCGAGGCGAAGTGTTCCTAAAATGGTCCTATAGGGTATACTCCGGTTACAGATAACAGTGTGTCTAGCATGTTCTGGAGTGTTCTAACAAGTACCTGGGGGTATTCTCGGGGTACATTGTCCCTAGCATGTTTCTGAGGGCTGCTTACTGAAGGGCTTCTCTCTTCCCATCAGTGTTTCGTTCTATGATACAGGGAAGCAAACAGAGTTCCTAGAATGTCCAATTTGGTAGGTACCTAATAGTCTCGTTGCACTCCCTATGTAGGTCTAAGTCAAGTCTCATGTTATGTTATTTGCTTATGTACCTCTTATGTAAACGTATACAATCTAAGCTATGTAATTACTTTTACATTGGCGCTCATTGGGTCCCGGAGGGCCAAGTAAAGGGCCTTTCCTCAAGTAATTTGTTTGAGCAGGTCTCTGGTGGCAGTTCCTCTCGTGGCGCGGCTGGGAGATCCTCGGCAGGATGTCTCTCTCCATCTACCTGGTGCACTGGCTGATCGCGCTCACACATCTAGCTGTCAAACCTTATCTAGCACCCGTCTCTGTGCATGAGATTGTAAGTAAAACTTTAGACTAGCTTCCGTCCGCCGCTTCGCTCGCGTGGTACCCGGAAAACGTAACATATAATCATCGAGAAGCAACTCTATCTCGATGCCTACCTATAGGTAATTATGTTCTTTTTGGTCTAGGGCTACTTAATGTTCAAAATTTTACACCAAGTGAAGAAGAAACTTACATTTTACATTTTTTGACGTTTCACGTTCAAATCTTTTTACCACCCTCAGCACACCCCCACCCTTGAGGACTTTTAGTTTTTAGTATGTTCATCTGTATTTATCAAGGTTTAAGGTTTATCTGTACCAATTTACAAAACTACACGAAATATTTCTCCTGATTGCCCATGACATACTATTTGTAGCTAAAAACTATTGCTTTCATAAAACTAGTAGGAAGAAGGATTTGACAACCCTGTTAGCGCAAGTGACGAGTCAGCTGAGTTGTAAGAGATTGCGGGGGTTCGATTGCCGCTGCGGGACAAATATTTGCATGCTCTGCATATAATTATTTTGTCAGGGTCTGGGTATTGTGGTCAAATGATTTCCGGATCTGAAGTCAGGGTAACATGTAACGCCTCATCCCACTAGGCGCATACAAATTACGTATGTACCTTATAGGAAAGAGTTTAAGTAAGTTTAAGTAAGAGTTTAAGTAGGTACCTATTTATAAATCACTAGCTTCCGCCCGCGGCTTTGCACGCGTGGTACCGGTATAAAAAGTAACCTATATGTTAATCCTGGTCAGAAACTATGTATAATACAAGTTTCCAATTTTCATCTAAATCCGTTCAGTAGTTTTTTGCGTGAAAGAGTAACAAACATTCATCCATTCATCCATACATACCTACGCATAAACTTTCGCATTTATAACATTAGGTAGTAGGATGTAATATGTACATAGGTATGTAGATATTTTTATTGTTTCTCCCCAGGCTGGTCATTTCCTCTGGACGGTGTTCGTGAGCTACTGGTCTGCTCTGCCACTCCATTTATTCATAGAACTTCCCGTGCAAAGGTTTCTGCAAGCCATCTTCTGAACAGAGTGATACTGGTCATGCTGAATGAAGGTCTTCTCTTGCCATGATAATTTACGTAAAAAACTCAACTTTTGTTCTCATTGTATGAGATGAGGATAGTAAGTAGGGACAGTCAGAGGTAGGTAGGTAAGGTTGATGGTACAAGATAGTGCCACATTATGTATTATGCTTTGAATTGAGCTATTTATGTATCTGTGATAATCACAGTGTAGCCTAAATGTAAGTAGGTTATACTTACTTAGGTAGTAGTTAATTATAATGTGGTTTGGCCAATGTTAAATAGGTAGGCAGCCATAATTAAGTTATTTATTTATAAGATTGGGAATAAAGTAAACTCTCAGAAATAAAACTGTTTATTATTTTATTTTTAGGCATCCTTAGTACAAAAGAAATAAACATAATCAAGGCTTTGAAATACTGAACGTATCCGAACAAATATTTGACAAAGGTTTCACTTGCCAGTGACAGCTTGCATAACTGTCAGCTGTCTGTCAGGATGACGTTTCCGTTTTCTGACCAGTGTTGCCGCTTTAGCATTTTTAATGCTAAATCTAGCATATTTTCTTAACCATTAGCATAAAAAATTTGCATGTAGCATATTTCATGATTAGCGTTTTTTTGAACGTAACCTTATATACATAGTAAGGAATCCAGAGGGTTTTATAGAAACCAAAGACAATTTATTTTTGACCCAAAGTAGTTTTTTTATGTGGCATGGCAACACTCTCTAAAAGAATTAGGACTTCCCCGAAAATGTATAACTTTTAAGAGATAATATTTTAATTAAGATACTTATCTTTTGCTTAGCAATTGGTGTTACGAACGATCAGTGTAGTGTTCATAATTGTAACGTCTAATTTGAAATTGATGCGGGTAGATGTGATCATGGCTTCTCATATTACGATAATTAGCAACATTAGGGCGAAGAATGGGAAAAGATGACAGAGTTTAAAAGTTTGGCTGTCAGTCATCTTTGTCAAATAAAGATGATCCAATCAAAGCTTATTGCAAATATTGTAAGTGTAACACAATAGTTAAAATTTAATTAATAAAGCAACACCTTTTCACAGTAAAATATGCAAATTATGAAGGGTAGCCGTTGACCACTTCAGATAGTTAATCGGGAATCAAAATTGGATTTTAGCATTTTATTTAGCATTCTCAAAAAATATGTAGCATTTTTTTCGCATTATCTGCACCAAGTTTCAGCATTATCTCCAAATAAAAACGGCAACACTTGTCAAGTCAGTCAAAATCCTTGCCCTTGAATTGATTGGATCGTTTTGTGTTTTTTGTTTGCTTTTTGCATTGACGAGGCCTGACGAATCGCCTGGAGCTTTCCATTTGGTGTTATTTACGTAATCCTTATAGTACTATGGGGAGTCACAATAGCCATGAAGTGAAGGGTAGTGGGGGCCAGGGAGATGCCAGCGGGAACGGAAGCGGTGTCAGCACCCCAAGAGGTTCCCAAAGAGGCTCGCGTTCAGGTTCCGGTGGAGACCTTCAGGGTCTACCGGAGAAGCAGGAAAAACCTCCACCGTCTATGGTGCCCGTGGAAAAACTCGGCAAGGTTAGTTTGCATAACGTATGTCGAATAATAATGTTTGTTTTGATGACAAGCATTAGATCTCGTGATCGGCGAGTTTTCAGCTATCTTCATAGATAACAGAGAAAACCCAGCTTATATCAGATACTAGGTTTCAGCCGCGGTTTGGCTCGCATGGAAAAATAATCTCTTCCTGGTCTAGAACTACACAAGTGCAGAATTTGAGCTTAATCATTTGCACAAATTGACGCAAATTTTTGCCATTTAAAGTAAGATAAGGTGGGATAAGGATCACTTATTAGAAACCCTTGGATCCTTATGAATATAAGAATAGGTAGACCGTATTTTGACAGTTAAATATGATAAACTATGTAAAAACTTAAACCCCCTCATTCCAAAGCGAAGACTAAAGTTAGTCTAGGTTTATACAAGGTTTATATAATATATGACATTCTGTATACAAAATACTAGATTTAAATGTAGGCTACCTTTATCATCTGTTTTGCAATAAGGGTTTTTAAATGTACTTGTCTCCTGTGTTATTCTATTTGTTAGGATATTTACTATTTCATCATGTCTTTGTCTAGAGTCAGTCGTTTTACAGATTTTATAATATAATTAGTTGTAAGGGTATTTTACATCTGCAGCACAATAAGCTAATAATACTATGTGTTCAAGAAGATAAATAACTGAAATAGTAAAACATGGTAGGTACATACCAAAGATGTGAAAATCAAGAAGTCAATTTAAGTAGGTATTTAAAGTAAAATAAAGTAAAAATCTTTTTATCCAGCAGAAACCTTAAAGTATACTTTGAAACATAAATTTTTAACGGCTCAATTCAATCATTCAAATTCAAGGCAAATTAAATACTAACTGATTATATTTTATGGTATCAGAATTAACCATTTTAGTATCTTATGTCATGCTAGTCCAAATGTGTAGCGTTCCGCCGGCTCGGTTTAGCGGGCTTAAGCGTTAAGAGAATCATCAAGCTGAAATAGCATAGGGCTCCCCATATCTGCCCAATGTACAAATATCTGCCCAATGGGGTTTGTTATGCCAAACAATTATTGACACTGCATCTCGGCAAACATAGTGTAGACATAGTGTAGACCTGGCCAGGTGGAGTGATGGTAGGAAGGCTACTGGCAGAAACTAGATGTATCAAGCTGAGGATAAGGTGCAATGGCGCTCATTAAAGGAGGGTGATATCTACCAGTGGACTGAGATACCCTGATAATATTTTTCTAATGGGCATCACATCAATGTTGTTGGCCATCAGAATCATAATAATTTACTGATGAAAATGGGTACAAAAAATGTATGTTAGACACTATAACGTTCCTCCATAATCCGCATTACAGCATGCAATATTATACTTAAATATAAATGATAGCACACCATCTGTTGGCCGTGACAACATTTCTAGAGACAGACTATTAAATCAACGATCAACCAGTTAAATGTTAGATCAAGGGCACAACTAAGGTACGAGTATGTACCTCAGCTTGAGCCATTGCCAGATTTAAGGGGGCAACATCAAAAACCTAACCTGGAGATGTCTCCAGGTTAGGTTTTAGATGGCACAAGCACATGGCCCCCTGATGTTAAGTGGTAACCATTACCTATCACAAAGCATTGCATTGTAGATCAAGTTTTTTTGGAACTACGATGCTATGTCCTGTGTCTATCAACTTGAGGCATAAAGATGATAAGCCTCTTGTGCCTGTAATTTCATCAGCACCCACTCCTTTCTAACCGAAACACAGCATAGCAGCTTCACGGCAGAAATAGGCATGGTGGCAGTACTTCCCCGGACGAGCCCTTCACAAAGAACTCTTCTACTAACGACTAGGTTAGCTAGAGCGGAGCTAATATGGTTGTTGGGGCAACCTAGAGTGTGTCTTTGTTGACGAAGAAATGGGTTTATAATGTGTAACTGTATGACCATCTGCGTTGATATCATTGAGTATGTTGTATGCAAGGTTGATGTGCATGAATGAACATCCTTTATTCTCTGCATTACTGACGACCTTGATGGCAATAAAGCGGTCGTGAACTTCGGAGCTCGTTCTTCGTAGGTCTTGGTTAAGTGGATAAGCAACATTCCACCCGGTCACTGTTTAGATGGATGAACGATCATTCAAACGGAATAATTTCCGAGTAGATCCGACAATGACGATTGAGCCAGAATTACATTATTCTGTCCGAGAATGTTGTGTTGTCATGCGCCATCGTGTCGTGTTCATCAGCAGCTTATTAAGATCCAAGAAATCCGTCGGAATAGAAATACTATCGAACACTTTACGGAATCGACTCTGAAACTTTTCGAATGATTTAAAATACCCTCCTGCTGATACGCAAATTACGCAAACCGAACTCTACGTGTGGCAGGCGCATAGGGGTTTGATTCCCCTGGACAAATGTTTTCATGATCTGTAGGTATTTGTTCCGGTGTTATGGTACCATGATGTACTCATTGGTCTTGACAACGAAATCCACGAGTACATAGAAGTCCCAACAGTTGACGAGGAAATAAAAATAAGAGGGAAAAATTACTTGTAACGACTGAAATGCCATGTCAACCCGCTAGCAAGATTGCTGGTAGAAAATCCAAACAACACAGCTGTTAAAGAGAATAAGGCTGTGTCCCCAGTAGGCAAACGGCCGACTGAGTTTGCGGCGCCGGCGTATCGGTTTAGTAGGCCCTTCCATGTATTTGAAATACAGTGTCTACAGTCGCTCACTTTACGCAGTTTGCAGAGTTACGTGCGCCGGCTGCCTCAGTTAGTGGCCGACAGCAAAACCGGTTCCAGTCGGCTGCAGGCGGTTGTTCGCCGGGCGTAGTGAATCCGTTTGCAGCAAACTGTTCATGCGGACAGTTGGAAAGAAGTTATTACTATAAAAAACGCCTCTAAGATACCCAGTACTTCTAAAATAACCATCTTAACTAACACTACCACTTCCTTCGTACAACAATAGTAAAGTGAAAATTCAGTCGGTTGACCTAAATAAGCGGCTAACTCATAACACAACCCAATCAAATCTACGAAATGTTTAACGTCCCCTTACCAACCAATAGGTTATGAAGCAGACGATTAAACTGGCAAATACCAGGACCTGCGAACAGTAGGTCTTGCTGCCGAGATGCAAAGTGCACCCCGGTACTCAGGTGAGTTACTTGTGCACGCACTACCATTTGTCCATGAATGGTACCGGAGCTGTTATGTCGCTCACTACCCGCTAACCACTGAAGGATAGCTAACTTGTTACCCAGCTTAGGCCGTCAGTGAAGCCGACTACTATTTTTCCATGAATAGTACCGGAGCTGTAAAGCACGCTCACTTCTCGGTACACATATGCGCACCTCCCCAAACTGCTCAGCTGGGTAGGCCGGTTCATATGTCTAGCAGCATGAACTACTTGCTATCCAGGCAAGTACCGGAGTACCGTAACAAGTTACAAGTAACGAGTTACGTATAAAGATCACTCACCGACCCCGCTTTTAGCCATGTTTGACTCTTTCGCCCTGGGTTCATGAAACTAACTACTACTAGCTAGTTGCGCGCGAAGAGCGACGCCCGGCATCCACCATCCGCCGAGCAGACGAACATACCGCTCCTCTGCAACTAATCACATACCACCACGAGTCCATACCCAAGTCAAGACCAAAGGCCGAAGCCAATGACGGGCGACCTTGACACCCGTGGTACCCTGGTTAAGTAACGGGACCCGTAGTTCCTGTTACAACTCCAACCGCTCGGGTCTGTCGGTGGAGTACGCTAACTCATAACAGTTTGCTTGCGACGCACACAAATTGATCAGCTAACTCGAATTTCAGTTCTCCACAAATTTGCGGCTCACTCAGTCGGCCGCTCACAGTTTGCCTAATGGGGAGTTGGGGACACAGCCTTAATGTATTGGATAACCTGCTGCCAAAGGAAGGAGAAAGGACTTGATTCTAGACCCTAAACGCCACCGCTAAACCACCGCTTATACTCCACCAACTGATGGTGGGTTTAAAATGGAACAAAAAAATTCTTGAAAAAAATTCGCCACAGAAGAAAATCAGAGATCAATTAAGTCAAGGTTATGTTGACTGATGGATGTTTTATTTAAGCCCCATCCAGAGTTACCTGCGGGGTGTTCAGCTAACTCGGTTACAAACAGAAATGATTGACACCGATCCTGTTTTAACAAACTGTGACTGTTTGTCAATTGACGTTCATTGAATTTCGACGGATGAAATGTCAAAGTTTGTACAAACAGGATCGATGTCAATCATTTCTGTTTGCAATAGAGTTAGCCGATCTCCCCGCTGTTTTCTACAGCAAACATTGTTAACTCAACAAAATGCAAGCTGTTCATTGGTCTAGACTAGACTGGAGCACACTGTGTTGCTGAAAAAAACAAATACAAGCATTTATTTTTATTTATTTATGAAACATTTACAATATCATGACACTAAAATGATCAAAGCGATAATGAAAATTACAATAGGGATGACGACTGGGTAAAAAAATAATAATTCTAATTAGTCCGTCAGATAGATCAACAAAAAATATAGGACCCGTATTTATTATTTATAAAATAAATAAAAATTGACGAAGATAAAGAGCGTCAAAGTGGAGGCTCGTGACGTTACGGCTAGGTAAAAAGTGTACTAAGCGGTGACCTCACGCGGAACGTCAACGCACTATATCTTTGTCATTTTTTGTTTAACTTACAAAATAAAAAATACGCCTAATTTCTGCCTAATAATAAGAGGACCCTTTCTGTGAATATAGCTATGGATCACGCACAGTATCACGGAACAGTAGTAATGACTTTATAACAGTAAACAGAATGAGCAATTGAACCACTCAATTAATCAAGTTTGCACTTGAGATGAATCGATGGAGATGAGTGTTTATTGTTCAAACTGAACAGTGAGTTGGCGCCCGGCCAATGAGGTTAATTAACTGCGAATCTTTTGTGGCGATTCATAAAAGAAATGTATACGTACTTGTTAGCGCCATCTACTGCAATACACATTCAGACTACACATAAATATTGTATTTTATTTAATCTATGAATTCCATTCCATCCTTCATTCCCTCCGAACGAAACGAAACGTCAAGAGGAGCCATTCATCGCTCTCAATCGCCGGCCGGCGCATTCATTCTTCAAATACTGTGCTCCGCTGTTTTCTACAAATAATTATCTAAATAAATACAAACAATCCATAAGAAGAAATAAACTAAAGTGAGAGTTTGAACACTTCCAAATTAACCTGTGCACTTTATGGTGGATATTTTGACGCTGAACCAGCCATCAAGTTTCCAAGTAAGTTTCGTTCAAATTCCTTCCTACTTTCTTTATATAATCCACCATAATTTCGGGTCCTTCGAGCCGGATCCTATCTATTCCATCCTTGTATCTATTTGTTTACGCTATTTACACATAAATACGTCAATTCCTGACCCCACGTCACGCATTCAGATTTGTACTTACACTCACTCGCACCCGCCTTACACATCAAAACTACTTTACAAACACTTATTTTAATAACCTACGCCACGCTAAACTCTTTCAACTTCTCAATACACACATACAATCACGCACGCAAAACAATTATCTATTACGCATTTCAAATCACATTACGCTACGCGCCGCCATTTTTCCCCTTGTGTTAATTTCATAATTTTATTTCTTTGTTGAACTTATTTTGTTCATACGTATTTTTCACCAATATTAGTGACGTGCCTACCTATTTTCTTCGTAAATTTCGTTTCCGAAAATGCCGCCGCCAAAATCTAAGCCCTCCGCTAGTGCGACAAATTCGGACACGGAAGAAAACCCTCCATCGATTTTAGAAAATAAAGTTATAATGCTAACCGCGAAGCATCAAAGCTTATTTCAATTGGTGCAAAATATGTATGATTTGAGCAACCGTTGTGGCACAAACGATTCAGTGAAAAGTGTATTTCTGATTCGAATTAACTCGTTAGAAAAGATACGTCAAGAATTTATTCAAGTATCGGAGCAATTGAGCTTGGCAATGTTGGCTGCGAACCCAAAGGCTGTCGTGGACTTCGCGCCATTGCTTGCTTTCGACGAGCTGTATTGTAACATAAAGGCCGTCGAAACCGCACTCACTAGTGTCGCTAATGTAAACTCTGAACCGCTTTCTAATGCGCCGCAAAATAAGAATAACTTTGATGTTTTAAAAAGAAAACTGCCTGCTTTGGAGTTAGTGTCATTTGATGGGTCGCCCAATAAATGGTTGATGTTCTATGAAAACTTTACCGCACTCATACATAATAATACAAACTTGTCTGACGCCGAAAAGGTTCAGTATCTAATCGGCAAGCTGTCCGGTAAAGCCCTTAGCGTGTGCGCAGGAATTCCTCCCGTCGCTAATAACTATTCAATTCTATGGAACGCGCTCAAAGACAAGTACCAAGACAAACGGACACTAGCTACAATGTACTTAGAACAAATATTTAATTTCAAAGGCAGCCAGACCCCGTCTGCTAACTCGTTGGATGCATTTATCGAACATTTCTGTGCCGCTCAATCCGCGTTGAAACAGTTGGGTATTGACGATCTTGCTGACTTTATCTTTACGCACCTCGCTTTGTCTAAGCTAGATAAAGAAACTGTCAATTTGTTTGAACAAGCGCATCGAGATGAGAAGCTACCTACTTTCGACGCACTAACTAAATTCATAAAGGAACAAAGTAAGATACATATGCTCCGCAACGCCGCCGTACCTACTACTACGACCGCTAATACTACCTACTCTAGACCCGCTAATAACAAATACCAACCCGCTGCCCCGCAATACAACAAACCAAAATTCGCTGCCGTTCAGACGTTTGTGACGCAACAAAATAATAATTTTCCGAAATGTGCCTTCTGCAAAAATGACGATGTACACCCGCTATACAGATGTGAAGCTTTTCTCAAATTGAATGCATCCGCTCGTATTAACTTTGTACGTTCAAACAATTTATGCACAAACTGTTTAGGTTTTCACAATACGAATTCTTGCCGCTCATACAACAGATGTGCTATTTGTAACCGCATGCATCACACGCAATTACACCTTGATTCATCTCGGTTTGAATCCGCTACCGCCGGACCGAGTACCGGCCGCCCCACCGCCACGCGCTCTCAGCCGCTCGCCGCGGCCGCCGCGTGCGCCGCTAACGATACCCAGGGACTGAAAACGTTACGGTATAAAGGTATCAGTACCGTAAAAACGTAAACATACCATTATCCGATAGAGGTTGGGCTATACCGTTATTTTACCGGTATAGAATTACGGTACCGAAAAAATATGAAGTCGAGCCGGTAAGGATGCAAGCGGGGTGGTGACGGTGGCTTGCGGGACGGGAGGGGGAGGCTCGCTTGGGGGCGCGCCGATCACCGAATGCTGTGCTGACAGGAGTTATTCTTTAGGTTTTCGTATTCGTTCTGTTACGCACGCGCTCACGCACGCACATTACTTAGTTACTACCTGCTTTCATTTTTATACCTTCTATCTAACCTACTAGAAAATATTACTACGTATTTTATTGCTTGTTACCTACGTAATAATGGGTAGAAAAAGAGGAAGTTCATCCCCAAAAATAAAACTTAAAAACAGTTCATATCATGTGTTGTCGCTTCAATGCTTAAATTCGTTGTATTTTTTTGTGTTCGTTTTCGTTTATAAATAAGGCTACGCATACTTTTCACAATATTGTCCAATTATAAACACAAAATGATAGAAATTGGATTAGTAGTTTCAGATAAAAATATAAAAATATATGTATTGAGAAATCATTTTCTCGAAATTCTCCATAAAAAACGCCAATTTCCTAAGTAAGGAACTAATATTAAATGTTTATTATTATAGAAATATCTTTAAATTATTATGATCCGCCTTAAATGTGATTACGACAATTTCTAGCTATGGAAAGATACCAAAATTAGTAATATACTAGCTTGAGTTAATTGAACTTTTTAGTATGTTAAATTTATGAGATGCCTACCTAATTGAAAATTTGGTTTAATTAATATAAGTATTTACTAAACTATGCATGTTTTTTTTATTATTACTGATGTACTATTATTAATGTTTACAAGGTGGATATATTACTTTTATTTCACTGTCCATTTTATGATGTCCTTTGAAAGATTCTACAATCTTTAACATGTGCCTGTATGCCATATTCCGCATGCATGGTCGTACAAATTGTAGCTCACTTGGCAGCATTTGACAGAAATGGTAGCTCCCTTTATAAATTTCATTTTCTTTGATACAATCAGTACATTCAGAATCATATTCCAGCTAGATCGACTTATCGCCCCCAAAACCCCCTACATACAAAATTTTATGAAAATCGTTGGAGCCGTTTCCGAGATCCAGATTATATATATACATATATACAAGAATTGCTCGTTTAAAGGTATTAGATATGCAACTTCATTTTGCAATACAAGCCGACATTGCCGAGTATAACCCTTGAAGATTCAGCAACTGATTGCTGAGGAGTTTTATTCGTACACGCGGAGCATATTGCGGTTAGATTGAGGAGACAGCAGTGGCAGCTACAGGACGAGGCGGGGGGAGGTGAGCGAGGGAAATAAGATGCACCTAAACATCAGAGCAAAGACGATAACCCTCGAACTGGCAAAGAGCCGGCTCCCGGCCGCTTCAAAATTTGCCGCGTCTGGCAATCGGCCGGCTCCCGGCCGCGCGCTCGGTCGCTGAACCGGCGCTCGGTTTTAGTACTTTGAACTGTATTAAACAGTTGCCAAACCCTACTAAGAGATGTCGCTAGCTTCCTTGAAAACAGGGGCATGTAATGAACGAAGAATCGAGTTTTTGTCCATAGAGTTTTTGTTCAGAAATTCAATTATGATTGCACAGATGTCAGTCAAGTGGCTGTCAAGTGGTTGTTTGTGTGATTAGTTATTGTTGTTTTTAATGTGTTTTGAAGTGTTTTAGTGTTGTTTGTGTATTTTAAGGATAAACAGGTATGTTTTTAACGTTTTTTCATACGTTTGTAACGTTTTACGAACGTTTTCATTCGAAAAAGTTAATTTTACGTAACACGGGAATTCTCGACTTTTTTTTTACTTTCTCTACTTTCACTTTTGAATAGCGATGTGTTTATCAGTAAAACAGTAATAAATTAATTTTCTATAGGTAGAATATTTCAAGCAGATTTCGTGGAGGTATGATACTATAAATAGTTTTATAGTAAAATATAAAGTAAATAATTATTATATATTACATGGGGGGCCCGGACCACCCACGATGGCCGACGGGGGGCGGGGCCCCGCAGATTTCCCATTTTCCATTTTCTTTTCGACGCAGTTCAAGAGATATACGGCAATATTGCAGTGAAGTCAAAGCTGGATAAATAATTTTCAATGTAGCCGACTAGACATTAAATACTTGCGACTGTTCTGAAATATATTTCAGTAGGGCCATTGCTGCAAAATTGCCGGACTACAATATTGCAATTATTGCACTTTGTGAGAGATTTAATTGGCAGTTTGGTGGCTATACCATTGCAGCAAGAAATTGTCAAAATTGCCCGTTTACGAGCATCTGTAAACAAAAACTAAACTGTTTTGCCAACACCGCAACACTAAAAGCTACTTGACAATAGATGTCGTTTTTAAGAAGCACTAAACCAAAGAGTGTTTGGTTTAGAAGGTTTTATAGGTACATGAAAAGGAGTTTTGACGGCAAAACGCTGTATAACAGAGGTTTTAGAAACTCACGTGATACTTTACATGGGATTAATAGGGGAAAATTCAACTCTAATGCAATAATGGCCGAACTCACGCCACTGCACAAGTTCGACCATATTGCGAAGAGATTAAAACGCACCGTGAATAGGCCAGCACGCAGCCCGGATCTTATGAAGTATTAAGCCTGCAATACATGTTGGTGGAGCCTTGCCGAGCGAAGGCCAATACACCAACGTATAGATAGCATATTACCCTTGCCTTGCCATTGTTCGGTGTCGCTCGCCTAGCTGGCCGATTGAAAACTTTCGTTTTCAAACATTGCGGTATGGGTGACGAGATAACTCGACGTAGTTTTCCAAATGCTGCCCAACCCAGCTGAATCCTCCTCTTGGCCTCCTTCTCGAAGTTGTTTCTACCCAACTGCAATATCTGCCCGAGGTATGTATACTCCGAAACAACTTCAAGAAGGTGTCCATTAACGACGACAGGACTCGGATCAATTCGGTCATTGACCATAACTTTGGTCTTGTCCAAATTCATGCCGAGACCTATCTTTCCGAGGCTGATGCTAGGCCGTCCAGCATCTGTTGCAGCTCCTCCAGCGACTCCACCATTAGGACTATGTCATCAGCGAATCGCAAGTGTGAGATGTGCTCGCCGTTTATGTTTATGCCCATATCTTTCCAGTCCAGCGTCTTAAACATATCCTCCAACGCGCTTGTGAACAGTTTCGGAGATATGACATCTCCCTGTCTCACTCCACGGCGCAGTTGGATGGGTTTAGACAGCTGGTCCTGTACTCGGACACTCATAGTAGCGGCTTCGTACAGACATCTCAACACTTCGATATAACGATAGTCCACTTGGCACCGCTGCAAAGATTCCAGGACAGCCCAGGTTTCTACAGAGTCAAAGGCTTTCTCATAGTCCACAAACGCCAGACACAGGGGCTGATTATACTCTTCGGACTTCTGTATAATCTGCCTCACTGTGTGAATGTGGTCTATGGTGCCATATCCTCCGCGAAACCCGGCCTGCTCCGGTGGCTGGAACTCGTCGAGTCTTCTGGCGAGACGATTTGTCGACCCTTGAGAACAGCTTATAGACGTGGCTCAGGAGCGAGATAGGTCTGTAATTTTTAAGAAGGGTTTTATCTCCCTTCTTAAAAAAAACATCGTCGGTGTAGTATAGTTTGCATAGACTTGCCGAACGTCTAGACGGTAGCTCGTTTCATGTATCAATTTGCCTACGCTCGCATTGGCCTAAACTCGATCAAAATGTAAGTATAGCGGGCTTTAGGTAACTGCTTAGTCAATGGAAATTATGAAGGAATGAAAGACAGAGCAATACTCGCGCCTCATAACAAAGATGTTGAAAAAAATTAATTATTATATAGTTGCCAAACTTCTACTATAGTAAGTATAGTAAATACAAAATCTACTAAAGCCATGACTCAATGAAAGATCCACCTGAAGGAGCAGTCAAAGTAACAACAAAATTTCTCAATAGTGTCAACATTTTAGACTTGCCATCACACGAACTAAAATTGAAAAAAATGCGTTGATAATGTTGTCGCATAATTTAGACGTATCAGAAGGACTATGAAATGGTGTAATAGTAGATTGTTTTACAAGGGACTAAACCATCCCATTATATACGAGGTTGTTATACTCCCGAGCGTGGCGAGGAAGGATGACAAGACCGAGTTATAATGGGTGGTTTTGGCCCGAGTAAAACACTCTACTTTTCACTTCGATTGCGGGAAAAAATAAAACAATTCAAAATTAGACAATTTTCAGTATTTAACCCGCAACGAAACAGTTCGCATTCTACCGTGAAGGGAAGAATTAACCTTCATAAAACATCACCAAGACGGTTCTATTTAAAAAAAAAAAGATTGACGGAGCACCAGTCGAGTTTTCATGTAAGAGAACGAATGCTTTGTACGGGCTGATGATTTTAGACAAAAATTAAAAAGAAAAAATACTTTTTAGCCCGAGGTATTAAACTCGAGTTTTAGGCCCGCTAAGCTACACTATTATGATACACTTTTTGAGCAAGAGAAGTGAATAACTTATTGTGACAAGTCTGTGCAATCACATAATATAGGCAAAAATTGTTATTGGTAAACAATCTGGCAAAGAAGTATATATACTAAGGGTAACCCTTGACTCATCAAAAGGACAATTGAGATGCACCATTCAGCGTCAACAATTTCCCGTTAGATCTGCATTTGCCATGACTGTCCACAAATCCCAAGGGCAAACATTGGAAATTGTTGGGGTTGACGTAAAGTGTAGTGGTCCAGTCTTCATGCATGGCATGATAAACGTAGCATTTTCTAACAAATCTCAAGGGCAAACATTCGAATTTGTTGAGGTTGACTTAATCTCCAGTCCGGTCTTTATGCATGGCAAAAAAGTCAAAAGTAGTCATAGAAAAAGTCTACCTTCCAAATGAAAATCCACGACAAACCCACAATATAGTATGGTAGGAAGTACTAGGATTTCATAATTAATATGATAAAAATATACTTACTAAATTGATTGATTAACTTTTAAATGTTACTGTTAACTATTAAAATATTAAACTAAATGCACTTGTGATTTTTTATTGGGTAACCAGTTCATATTTTCTTATTAATGTGTCGGTAAGATGGAAAAAAAAATATTCATATTTTATCAATAAGTATTTCGTATTATAATTTACAAAAACACGGTTTAAAAAAACCGAGCAAAGCTCAGTCGTCCAGGTACTGTAAACTGAAACTAGCCAAGGACGACAGAAGACGCGGTTATATAAAAGAATACCTTTATCCTTGGGGATTAGGTAGCGCTACCTCTTTATACCGTTTCGTATTTCAATACCTAATTTTTCGGTACCGTAATTTTTTTAGCTATTGAAATATTTAGGTATCCGGAATATAAAGGTATGACGTCATACCGATAAATAAAGGTATCTTAATTTTTCGGTTATTCAGTCCCTGACGATACCTACTCCGAGTGCCGGCCGCGGCCCGCGCCCGCTGCGGCGCAAGCGGACGCGCACGATTATGAACCTTATGTTCACGCGGAACAATATTCCACGCTACCTACGCATGATGATAGTGCCGCATTTACGACTTCGGCTCGTAACTCGAATGCAACGACAGTACTCCTGCCTAGCGCTGTCGTATATGTCTACGACGACTCAGGTAAACAGCTAAGAGTTAGAGTTTTCTTAGATAGCGGTTCCATGGGTCACTTTATCACAAAATCATGTTGTGATCGCCTGAATTTAAATATCGCACACGCGCCCGGTACCGTCAAGGGAATTGGCCAGTCGGTTAAACCATTTTTGGGTTTCGCAAAACTCACGATTTATTCCCGCTTCGACTCACGGTGTAGTTACACAATTAACGCGCGCGTAATAGATACTATCACCGACAAAATGCCTATCACATACATAGATACGTCCGAACTACAACATCTACGCGATTTGCCTTTAGCTGATGACGAATATCACACGCCCGCCGACTTCGATTGCCTGATTAGCAACGAGCTATTCCCTTTCTTGTTAGGAAATCGCAAGGTTACCGCTCCTGGTTCATCCGTTGTGGGTGTTGAGACCTCACTAGGCTACGTAGTGATGGGAAGGGCTGACTGCGTCCCGCACTCGTATCGTGATAACGATCAATCCTTTCACGCCATCATCGAACCCACGCTTGAATGCTTAACCCAACGGTTCTGGGAACTTGAAATTGTACCTACCAAAAAACACTTAAGTCCGGACGATGAGGCATGCGAACGCCTTTTCAAAGATACGTTTTCTCGCGACGATACCGGACGATACACGGTCGCGCTCCCGTTTAAATACGAACCGATTGAGCTCGGTCGCTCCGAAAACGTAGCTAGGTCTCGCTTAATAAATCTAGAAAAACGCTTAAACGCTAATCCCGAATTACGCAAAGATTATAACGCTACGATCCAAGACTATATCGATAAAGGCTACCTAAATAAAATTGACAAACCCGAACCCGGTCCATGTTATTACATCCCGCATCACGCTATTTATAGGCCCGATAAGGCAACTACCAAGACTAGAATCGTCCTAGACGCGAGCTGCAAAACTAGTTCTAATAAATCGCTCAATGATGTTTTGTACACCGGACCGAACTTACAAAAAAATATTTTTGATCTGCTTATCAATCTTCGGTTATTTCCTGTAGCCCTATCAGCTGATATTGAGAAAATGTTCTTCCAGTTAAAGGTAGACCCAAAACACCACCGCTTCCAACGCATTCTATTCCGTTTCCATTCGGATGATCCGATTTCTACCTACGCATTCTCCCGCGTCGCCTTTGGAATTTCTAGCTCGCCATACTTGGCTATGCGCGTCGTGAGACAGCTTGCTGATGATGAGCGTGCTCGCTGGCCGGCAGCCGCCTGGGCGGCTGAACGCCATTTCTTCATGGACGATTATGTGTCATCTTTGTCCACGGCCTCTGAAGCTGAACAACTGTATCACGAACTCACGCAACTCTTTAGGGCTGGAGGCTTCAATCTTGTCAAATGGGTCACAAATAGTACCGAACTAATGAAACGCATTCCTGTGGATCAGCAGGCTCCTAATATAGTAAACTTTGATGAGGATACTAACTTAAAAATTATCGGCTTACAATGGAAGACCCGCGAAGATTCTTTCTTTTTCAAGGTCAACGCTAATGACGCAAAATGTACTAAACGCAACATACTGTCCGTCGCCGCCCGGCTTTTCGATCCGCTGTCCTTACTCGGGCCGGTAACCGCGCTTTTGAAACTACTCGTCCAAGAATGTTGGAAACGCGATTTAGACTGGGATGATGATGTTCCCGCTTACATTGAAGACCAATGGTCTCAATTTCAAAACGAACTTCAATTATTAGAACGTATAAAAATTCCTCGACATGTAGGTATTCTTCAAAACTCTCAAAACATTTCGCTTATCGGTTTCGCTGACGCGAGTGAAAAATGCTACGGTGCCGCTATCTATCTCAGGGTGAGCCATAATAAAAACGACGTAGGTAAAGTAACCCTACTCTGCGCAAAATCAAAGGTTGCATCTTCAAACAATGTTGTTACTTTACCGCGCCTCGAACTTTGCGCGGCGCTGTTGCTTTCTAACCTAATCGTCGCCGTACGCGATTCCCTCTGCGAATGCATTCAATTAAGTAACATTATAGCATTTTCGGACTCCACAATCACGCTATCGTGGATACGCGCTCCGCCATTTCGTTTTCAAACGTTTGTTGCTAACCGAATCTCCGCAATCAACGAGAACTTGCCGTACTGGTTTCATATACCCGGGAATGAAAACCCCGCGGACATAATTTCACGCCCTGTCATGCCTAGCAAGCTCTTAGATAACGACCTATGGTTCCATGGCCCATCGTGGCTCGCTTCTCCTCCTAATGAATGGCCCACTCAAACTTATGCTAAAACTTTAACCATCGCGGAACTTCCTGAAACAAAAAATTTAACGCTTGCAGTTCAAACTGTAGAAGATAGCTCTGACGTCCTGTACGATTTAGCCAGCCGTATGTCCAAATGGAATAAATACTTACATACGGTTGTATATGTTTTAAGATTTATAAAGATAATAAAATCTCGCAACGCAAATATCTCCGTTCAAGACTTGGAAATCGCTGAAAAATATATCTTTCGTAACATGCAAAGAAAACATTTCCGCGACGTAAATATTCCTTTTTTACGGAAACTAAACGTATTCGTCGATAAAGATAATCTAATTCGAGTCGGCGGACGTTTGAAAAACGCTCAGCTTAATTTTTCGCAGAAGCATCCAATTGTTTTACCAGCAAATGACCCGATTGTATATTTACTAGTCGATCATGCGCACATCGTGAACGCACATTCAGGTCCGAGCCTTCTTCTTGCTTTACTACGACAAAATTATTGGATTATTTCCGCTAGAAATATGATACGTAAACGCTTAAGAAACTGCCACGCTTGTTTCAAACTGAAACCTAAAAATACTTGTCCCCTTATGGGAGATTTACCCCACTTTCGGGTAAGTGAAGTCAAGAGTTTTGTCTTTACCGGTGTGGACTACGCGGGTCCCTTTTTTGTAACGCCATATCGCCGTCGTGGTGTAAAAAGTACCAAGGCTTATCTATGCTTATTTATATGTTTAACAACAAAGGCATTGCATCTAGAATTGGTTTCTGATTTAAGTACCGAAATGTTCTTATCGGCATTTAAACGCTTCATTAGTAGACGGGGCCCGGTTTCCATGATTCTTAGCGATGGAGGTACTAATTTCGTTGGAGCAAAGAGAAAACTCGACGAATTGCATTTGCTATTAACTTCGGATTCACATAATAAATATCTTGATCAAAACTTAGCTGATTTACACGTTCAATTTAAGCGAAATCCTCCTCTAGGTTCTCATTTCGGAGGCATCTATGAAAGTAATATCAAATCAGTCAAAACGCAATTAAAGCGATCAATTGGAACGCAAATTTTAACTTACGAAGAACTTAACACGGTCTTGATTCAGATTGAAGGGATTTTAAACAGCAGACCCTTGTGTGTCTTGAGCTCTGATCCTAACGAGCTAGAAGCTTTAACGCCATCGCACTTTTTAAATATAACGCCCTTAAAATATCTTCCGGCGCAAGACGTACTTAACGTGCCGGACAATAGGTTGAGTCGTTATGAATTGCTTAACAAATTAATTCAATCCTACTGGCATCGGTGGAGGATTGAATATCTGACCTCACTGCAAAGCAGACAGAAATGGAATACTCCATCTGAACCTATAGAAAAGGGTCAAATAGTAATAGTTAGAGAAGATAACGCCCCAGTATTAAGCTGGCCTCTTGCTATTATAGAAGAGCTCTATCCGGGAAGAGATAATATTAGTAGAGTCGCGAAAGTTCGCACTAAGACCGGCTCTTATGTTCGGCCGGTTGTAAAGCTCTATAAGCTACCGCTTCAATAAATCTTTTGCCATATCAGCGTAACTCAGCATATTAATTTTCGTAACTTAACTTAACTTAACATACATTTGTAAATTCAATTTAAATCTATAATTCTTTCTTTTCACTTACTCAGTGCCTAGGTTTTTCAGAAGGTATCCCTTCAGCCCGGGGACTAATGTTAGCGCCATCTACTGCAATACACATTCAGACTACACATAAATATTGTATTTTATTTAATCTATGAATCCCATTCCATCCTTCATTCCCTCCGAACGAAACGAAACGTCAAGAGGAGCCATTCATCGCTCTCAATCGCCGGCCGGCGCATTCATTCTTCAAATACTGTGCTCCGCTGTTTTCTACAAATAATTATCTAAATAAATACAAACAATCCATAAGAAGAAATAAACTAAAGTGAGAGTTCGAACACTTCCAAATTAACCTGTGCACTTTATGGTGGATATTTTGACGCTGAACCAGCCATCAAGTTTCCAAGTAAGTTTCGTTCAAATTCCTTCCTACTTTCTTTATATAATCCACCAGTACTGATACATCCTTCCTGCTAATTCTATGAAGGCGAGAAGCGCTCGGCATTGGTTTTCATCCTTCTTGATAATTCTATGTAGACGAGAAGCACTCGGTATCGGTACATGAACATGTACATAGACATGCCTTCATAGCATTTGCAGGAATTCTTTCAAGCAACCGTTTAGAGGCATTGATCTGAGCCCTACCTGCTGCTGCACTGGCCCCCACAGAATGCTGTGACACCCGACGACGTTACGTGTGTGTGTGTCAACAACACAATAACACAATACCGCATATATCAGTCCACTGCTAGACGTAGGCCTCCCGTAATAGAAGGAAGATATACCCATAATCCTCACGCTGGATGGGGCATGTAGGTTGGGGATTGAAGGACACAGCTTCTAGCTTCGCCGTCGTTACTGCCCGTTAGCGGTCAGGGAATTTAGCTCTGCCGGTGTTAGGCTGCGCTATGCCGCAATCTGCCGGCCGCCAGAGCCTCGTTTGTTAGTTAGCAGGGAACACCACGAGCAGGTGAGGTTGGCTTGAGTTCCGATTCCGAAGGCGGTGGTTAGAACCTGTTACACCCCATAAATGTTTTATTGCGCGGCCAAACAGCAAATTTATAAGTGTAGCGTGTACTTATACAGTGTGTTATACGGAATCAGCAGAACTGAAGTACAAAATACCCTTTTATCCCGAGTTTGGTCGCGTTGAAATCAATGTAATAAAATTCTAGGAACCTCATCCTAGGAACTCCTAGGACCACATTTCATGATCTTTTAAGCAGATGTAGTATTTGCTACTGAATTACGCCGATTCCAACGCGCTGCGACCAAACTAGGGATTCAGGTAATGTTTAGCTCATTGAAGGTCGCCGCAAACGGGCCACAAGCGACTGCCACAAAACGCGGCCGCTGGCATATTTCGTAGTTTCCATACATTTTATATGGACTCGCCGCACACGGTTGACGCCACACGTCGCGGCTTCTAGCTTCTCGTCGCGGCGTTTGTGGCTGTCGCGTGTGGCCTGTTTGCGGCGACCAGTAATATTCAACCGATCGCCGGCTACCAACAAAATGTATGGTTGTGGCGCAACCAAACGGACATTAGGTGAGTAACTCTCTATAGAGCTGTATACATTTTGTTGGTAGCCGGCGACTTGCTTGCGCTGCCATGGTCTCCCGGTGAAATATAGCTCTTACGCTCACATGACGCGATAGAGTGGGTGACGTTGATGGACTTGACACTGAATTATATAAACGCTCTATAAGTAATGAATTAGTTTATGGCTCGTACAAGGTTTTTGTACAATGCGAATAGTGAGTTCTAATCGACGTTTTACTAAATTTTAATGTTTATCAGAAACACATAACAAGTATCCTATTAAATTACCATGTAGGTGTTTTTTTTTAAATATAGGTACAAAAATTTTTGCATCTCTATCCATATTGTCGTCGTATAAGATATATCTTCACATCCTATGACTGTGGTAATAGTAGTATTCTTATTTTACTCCTTCAATAACCATTCACAGTGCTTCTCAAATTTTGTTAAGAATCGCCGACATAAAAGAAGAAATCGTTGTACAGCTTGACTGGTTATTCTTCCTATTCCTTGACAGTTTTATATTATTCGTCAGTTTTCGATCGCATGTCGGAAAATTTACAATAAATCTAAATATTGCCATAACTCGACAACCAGTAATATTCAACCCCGCGTTGATGGGGACTTTTTTGTTGCAATTGACACAAAGACTCCCGGGGGTGTTAGTCCAAAGGTCAAAATGACAAGGTGTTGATGTCCAGCATAAAATACCATGTAGTCAAAATGTCCAGTTATCAAAACAACCAGTTGCTAACTTTAACTTGCCAAATGGTCCAGTTGCTAAAACGACAAATAGTTGTTGCTATGCTATATTAAGTCCACTCGTGGTGCCCTGGATTACTAGAGTTAATGTCTTAAAAAAATATAATGCGGGTATTTTATATTTACGTTACAGTTTATAGTTGTTTTGTGAAAATATCCATATACCAAACTAAACTTGCTGTAAATTGGAGGTTACACTGTTTTCGCAGTTTGTGCTTCAAGCAATTTGTTTATCTGTTATCAAACAATATAACAAACCTCTTTCTCCTGTTGCGCTCATATTTTTTTGCATGTATATTTTTTAGCTAGTTCTCTTTGGATCTTTGGATTTGGACATTTTGACCTTTGGACTAATATCCCCCGGAGTCGACACAAAGTCCCTTTATTCCTTGAAAGGTTGATTAACCAATTACCCTGTAATTATTTGTAGTTATGACTGCTGTCTGTTCGGCCCCAGTGAATGCGTTTAGAATTTGCAGTAAGTTAAGTACGGAATTTGCGACGATGGCTAGCGACAAAGCCTCGACCTAGACATAAAAACTAAATCGCCATATCAAGCGTTATTTAATCGAATGCTATTTGTTTAACCTTATTTGTTAAGCCTTAAGTCAAGTCAAGTCAAGTCAAAATTCATTTATTCAGTAGAAACTGTATAGTACACTTTGAAACGTAATTTTTTTAATTTACCATCAATTCGTAACGTGACCAAACAGAGAAGAATTGGCAAGAAACTCTGCTTGGCTTATATTTTTTTAACGTCATTGTTCTTAATAACTATTACATTGTTTTTGATGGAGTTGGAGGCAGTTTCATCCCAAGCTTTTTTGTCATGTAAATATTCAGATATTTTATAATAGGCTTTATTACATAGACTAGAGGTTGGGTGGTGCGCGAGCTGCACGCAGCTCGCGGTTTTGGCGTGCATTGTAAAGCTATAAGACAGGATTTTGAAGTAAAAGAAGCATTTAAAAAGGATATCGAAGTAGGAGAAGCAATCGATGAGGATTTAGAAGTGGACGAAGCAATCAAAGAGAATATCGAAATTGTAGAAGCAATCAAAAAAGTTAACTGATGTGAAAGAAACCGAAAAGGATAACCACGAGGATGATACTATAACAGAGGATATTTATGTAAGAGAAGCAATCAAGGACGGTATTGAAAAGGAAAAAGCAATCAACAAGGATATCGAAGAGAAAGAAGAAATCAAACAGGATATCGTTGGTGAAACAAAATCGAAATCGGAATCAAAAACGAAAACCAACACCTACCCTACACCTACCCTACAACTACCCTACACCTACCCTACAACTACCTTACAACTACCCTACACCTACCCTACAACTACCCTACAACTACCCTACACCTACCCAACACCTACCCAACACCTACCCTACCCCTACACCTATACTTCACTAAATATCTATACGATTCCATCTGGGAGAACAACCGTGAGATCGACGAAAAGAAAAAAAAAGATTTGTATGAAGGGGTGAAAATTTTGTATGGGATAAATATTTTTTTGTGTGGAACCCTAATTTTTTTTTTCGGATCCTTAAATTAAAAAGCACCCTGAGCAATATTAGTTTGAGCGCGAACCCTCTACGACGTATAGTTTCCGAGATACATGGGGGGTGGGGGTGAAAGGGGGTGAAAAGGGGAAATGTCAGATTTTTCCTGAGGTCGCCCCCACTCCCTCTATACGATTCCGCCAAAAATTTCAACCCAACGAGGTGGCATCTGGGAGAACAATCATGTCAATCAGTCAGTCAGTCAGTCAGTGAGTCAGTGGTAATCGAGCTATATATAGTATAATTAATTACGTTTAACAAAATTTTTGAATTTATTTACATAGATAAATTAATCACGTCATTTGGGATTTTGTTAAAAAATCGTACACACATCCCTTTAAAAGATTGACTAACTTTATGGAGCCTTACAGTAGGAACAGCTTGTTTATCTTTATTTCTAGTGTTAACATTATGATAGTCGCTATTTTTCTTGAACATGTTAATATGTTTTCGGACATACATTAAGTTTTCATATATATATTGGCACGGCACTGTCATAACATTTATTTCTTTAAACATAGTTCTAAGTGATTCTCTGGGGCCCATATCATAAATTGCACGAACAGCCCTCTTCTGCAAAACAAATATGGACTGTAGAGTGGACTTATAGAGTGACTGATACTGCCGTAAAGTTAAAATTCTTCTATGCTTCCGCCCAAAGCTTTGCTCGCATCGTTCCCCGATAAAAAGTTGGTTGGATTGTTGAATTCGTTATTTTAATACATAAATGAATTATATTTACACTTGAACTTCATCACTAGTATAATTATCAATCTTATCTTAACTGATTATCGTAAATGATTTGGCTTATCCGGTATTTTTTAGGGTTTTGTACCTCAAAACTAACCCTTTTAGAAGATCACTCCTTTGTCCGTTTGTCTGTCTGTCTGTCTGTCTGTCAAGAGTACAATACCCTTTTCTCAGGAACGTGTGGATATATGTAGATGAAATTGATATCATATTATCAGGTCTGAAATCCTTTACAGTTGTGAAAAAAAACAAACTGCTAAGACAACGCAATCAAAAGATACGGCCGTTTATGCCGTGTATTTTGACACTAGCAAGGAAACCAAAACCTAAAAGGTAGGCACTTCCCTTTGCACTAAAATCATGAAATTTGGCAAGATAAGAAATATCATATAGCTCAAATAAAAGAATAAAACCGAAAACCGTAAAGTAGTCACATCACAAAAATATACCTACAACTTTGTACGGAACCTTCGGTGCGCGAGTCCAACTCACACTTGGCCGGTTTCTTTATAATATTATCTTATCAGCCACTGATAACAACGGTCCAGCTGTTTGATTTGTTTTATTGCAAAGTTCATTCTACGATATGAAAGTCGTACGTAAATAAATAATTGTATTCTAAAACAAGTTTGATCCGAATAATTTAATTTTACGCTACTGCGTAATACATACCAAAACGTTTAACTCATTACAATGTGCTGAATATTAATCCAATTGAGATAAAATTAACTAAATTTAACCTCAGTGTTGACTAATAAAAAACTAGGTATCGCTTAACTAAAATTTGGGTATAAAAGATTGCACTGAAGATCCCTAAGGTGTTGGTTGACCATCACCAGCCCAGCTCCATAACACTTAATGGATCGATGGGAGAAAGCTTTTGAGGTGATCAATCTCAGGATATTCGGCATCCGAGTGAAGATGGAGAAGAAAACAGCTGCGCCGACTTGCAAGGTGACCAACCAACTTTAGTAGTAGAGCTCTAAGAGGGTACGTCCCAGGGCCCAGGACGTACTACCAAGCCTATTTCTCCTGTGAAGCAGCATTGCTGTGTTTCGGTTTGAAGGCGTGGGTGCCAGGGAAATTACAGGCAAGGGAGGCCTTTCGCTTGTTCAAGTTGATGGACTCGGGGATTTGCATCGTAGAGCACACGTTCCAAATTTGCGCATGACCCACGATACTATACTTTGTTATAGGTAAAGGTTACCACTTAACATTAGGGTGCCAGTGCGAGTTTTTTACCTGCTCGATCGCGTTTGCGTTTACTCAAATTTATATGGAATCGAGGTAGCGCCATCTAGTGAAAAACGCGTGGCACTGACTCCATACAAATTCCCGTAAACGCAAACGCGATCGAGCTGGTAAAAAAACTCGCACTAGGCACCCAGGTGGGCTATGTGCTTGTTTCCTCTTCAGGTATTCGAACGACGAATATGACGACCTCGTTAGCGCAGTGGTTGAATAACTGAGAGCCTGAGACGCAAAGAGTTGCTGGTTTTGTTCGCTGCGGGACTGAAATGATTCTTCGATCTGTAGATCTGTGGTGTGATGAACAGTCGATTCGGCTGTGCCGGTGTTAGGCTGCGCTATGCCGCAGTCAGCCGGCCGCTAGAGCCCCAGAGTCCCAGACTCTGTTATTTCGTAGTGTAAAGCTTGCTAGTGACTAGAAGAGTGATGAGTATTAATGTGACAGAATGCACGAGTAGAGGGAGACCGAAAAAGTGTTTGATAGATTGTGTGAAAGAGGATATGAGAATGAAAGGAGTGGGCACAGATGTGACGGCTGATAGAAGTGAGTAGAAGAACAGTGCCACAATGATATTTTGGCAGACCTGAAGTTAACTATTTGGTAACGCAATAGAAGTTATAAAAGTTAAATTCGCTTCTGCTATGACAGTAGCCTAACTTCAGGTCCGTCAAGTTATAAGTGTGGCACTGTAAACATGTTGTGCACCGTGGGACAAGGGCTCAATAATGAGGTTGGCTTGGGTTCCAAAGAGTTTGAAATGATACCCTTTACACCGCCACTAACGGTTTGTATTGTTTCAATAATGTTGGTGTATCTTTGTTTCAGCTTTTGGTACAGAGATCACAAAAGGAGGATGGAATCAATGGCGTCACAGAAAACTCATTTAAGGTGAGTAAAAATAAACAGTCAGCAGTTGATCCAGTCAGCTATGTCGCGGCGCAGATATAACGCTGAGCTGAAAACCCAAAAAAAGAATTAAAATATTTAATTCAGGCAACAATAGAAAAGTACAGGATGTTATAACTTATTCTACGGCCCATAGAATGATGTTATACGTAACAAAATAATTATATAAGAATATTCGCGACACTTAGAGCAGCGTCACAGGCGCAGCCGGGCGCAGGAAATTGTTCGGCCCGGTCAGCGCGGTTCCACTCTGATTACGGCTGGAGGGATTCTTTTTCTATCGCACAACTTAAATGAGGGTTTCATTTAAGTTCCGCGTCTCGAGGCTCCTTCCGAGGAGCCAAAGGACTCTGTTGATCTCCTGTACCTCTGATACAAGTTGCGCAATACGGAAAAAATCATACATTTTCTTTCTCGAGCTCAATTTTAATGTTCGTATTTTGGAAATTACGCAACTGGTTTTAAATAGAAACTGATCGAACAATGTTCATAATGTAAACTTCTTACAGATTGCAATGTTTATCACTTAAAACAATGAAGAAGAAAACCATTTTTTGTTATACATGCCAAAAAAATCTACAAAAAATTACGAGAACAACTGTATTTTTATTATTTTTTTATCTCTAAAACTGACCAAGATATCAAAGTGCAAAGTTAACATTTTCGGTCCAAGCCGCGAACCGAGCGCGATATCGTTGATGACGTCACGGATCCTGCCTCCGCGCGAGTGACTCGGGGATTGGAAGCATTTACCCCAATGTGCCCGTCGCGCGCGGAACTACTTTGTTTATTTTAAATAAGAAACAAAAAAACTACATGAGTTCATAAAATAAATGTTGTATTGTGTCTCAGTGTAAAAATAGGGCCACAAAACACCCGAAAGTTGTTTTTTTACGTTCCTAAGGATACGAAAATCAGAAAAAATTGACAAATGCTATGAGAAGAGCACATCCATTAGGGCCAAAAACAACAGCATATATATTGTTGTGAGGATCATTTCTATGTCAATTGTTCAAATACCATGTGAAATACTAAGTAGTAGGTACTTAACCTTGCCATGTGAAATACTAACTAAGTACCTAGGTACTAGGTACCTACCTAGGTAGGTAAGTAGGTAGACTAGGTAGGTACTTGGTTTTTGCTAGTAATATGCTTTTTAGGGTTCCATACCCAAAGGGTAAAAACGGAAACCCTATTACTAAGACTTAGCTGTCCGTCTGTATGTCTATCTGTCCGTCTATCTGTCACCAAGCTGTATCCCTTGAACCGTGATAGTTAGACAGTTGAAATGTTCACCGATGATGTATTTCTGTTGCCACTTTTTTGCCACAGGTAGACGCTTGAAATATGCACAGAATATTTTGTTTATTTTATTTTTATTTTTATTTAAACAAGGATTCACAGTTTTACAATGTTAAATTATAGGCTAGTTAAACATAATTTGTACATAAACCAATTTGAATCCACATTTTGTAAACAGCTCGTAATATGCGTTAGGACGATAAGTTAGCAGATGAGTATGTTACTAGTCACAAAAACTAAACAATAAAGAGTAAAAAGATAGGTAGGTAACTACAGCAAAGCAGCAATGGTAATTTTATAAAGAATTTTAAATATTACAACGACTGTTCTATTTCAATCGCATTTGTGTGTGTGTTTGTGTGTGTGTGTGTGTGTGTGTGTAAGTATGTGTTTTAGTTTTATGTTGTAAAGGTAGGAAAGTAATTTGACTGAATAAGAAGTAAGTACCTACCTAGGTAGGGACGCAAAAACAGGTGCAAAAACAGGTGCCCATTCAATAACTTATGAACAATGCAAACAATTCATCACTAATTACAAAGAAAAAATAAATATATAAAATTTTGTATATCGCAAGATTACCCACGACTAACCTGCGTACAAATAAATAATAATATTATATAGTTACTACAAAAATAAATAATTAAATTAAATTAAAATGAATTAAGGGGGGCTCCCCGATGCATTTATATATTAGTAGGTATGTAGGGTACTCGACTCGCAGTTTATTGAACCATTCCAAGGTTAATGATTTCTTTATTTTTATAAAATATTCTGCCACCATCATATCGTGAACTATGGGAAGGTTGTTAGATTGGCCTTTTTTAAATCCTTCTTCCATTTTAGTTCTAAAACAATAATTTAGACGATACACTCACTCAATCAGCATTCTTTTAAATTAATAAAAATAACCAGAGCGCACGAGAGCAAACAACTTAGCAGCGAAATGTACTACGGACGCCCGCCGCCGCCGAGCGATGACGTCACGCGCTACTCGCGATCACTAGCGATATTTAAAAAACCTACGTAAACTTCCCATGCTTATAACTTCGGTAATATTGCACCGATCGATGCGAAATAAAAACTAGAATAATGTGAACGGTCTAGACTTTGATTCTACGTACGTAAAAGTGTAATATTTTAACCTTGTTATCTTCTTCATTGAGCAATTATCGAAAAAAGGTTGAACAAAAAAGTGTCGTTAACGTAAACTATGAAAGGTTTCGAATTGTGCAACACGTACTGATCATCAGCATGAGCATATAATAGCGGTCCACAGCTGGACCACAAAAGACATTTCTTTTGTGGCTGGACAAAGGCCTCCCCTAATCTCTAGATATAACTCATATTTTTCAGAAATACCTGTTCCCCATGTACTCAGACCTGGCGACACATTTCTTCGCGTATATTCACCGAGCGGGCAAATGCAAAAACAATCACATACCCCTCTCCGCCTTCAGACAGCAGTGCGAGAAGATAATGAGCATGCTGGATGACGCCGTCATCACTGAGACCTATGTCAGGTGAGTGGTACTAATAAGCTTACTGTTACATTTATTGGTTATTAGTACATTACTGCAGCGGGCAGGAAAAGAGGCATTGATGGACGAACGTGTACGGCACACATACGTGAGTCCATCAATGTCTAGTTGTGGCCAAGGCTTGTATAGTACTGTTCTCAAATAATGCGCGGAAATTAAAACAAAATAGTTCCTAGGCAGAACTTGTAAATTTTTCAATAAACAGCATTCTATTGGCAAGCCAGTTTGAAATTTAAATAAACCCTTTGATTAGTTACCTCCTTGGTTGCCATGTTTCGGAGTAAAAGATCGTTCCATTTTTTAAATAACACGACAGATATGAGTTTTCATATTAATTTATTTAGCCGCTAAACACAACAGATATGAATTTTCATACAAGTTTTGCCGGCCGCTCATCGCATGTATTGGACCGGTGCAGCAATTTCGATTTATCTTGAAGAAGGTTGTCAAAATAATGCTCTAATTTCCAAGCATGTTTGAGAAAAAGTTTATCAAGTATTCGTTTTAAGTTTTTAGTTTTAAATAATTTAAGTTCTAATAATACATAAGTTCCTTTTGATCTGTTAGTTACCATAGGTGTAGGTACCTACTTAGTTATTATAATGCTGTGGCCGGAGGAAGAACTTGAAGCATGAAGGTGTTAGCCTCATTTACCTGTAATGTCACTGGCACTTTTCCTTTCTAACTGAAACATCAATGTTGCTTCATGGCAGACATAGGCACCCTTTGTCCGGATGAGCACTTCACAGAAGCACCACTACGACTCCGCTCGCCGCAATAGCGGCACCTATTTGGTTATAACGAGCAAAGCAATGAAAAAAATAGATAGAGGATAGGGGGAAGGGTGACCGCGCGGGCCCTATGTTGCCTGACCGAAATAACGTGTCCCCGCGCGGACCACATTGAGTGCTGAGAGAGTTGAGTAGTTTCTATCGGCGAGCAGAACCTTTTCTAATTGATCTCTATGTTGTAGGATGTTCAGTTCGGACGAGAGTGAAGGCACCGTGACCCCTGAATGTCTTCGCAAGTTGCTCTACACCAGCTACAAGCTGGCCATGGACCATTACCCCGAAGGCCCGCAGACCTGTCTCATGGTGAGATTAAGGCCCTCCGTGCATTAGGGAGCCTGGCAGTCGAACATACTACGGTGTATGGGAGCGCGCGCACTAAGCGGCCACGAACTCCCGGCAGCGGCAGCCATTAGAACGCGCCTGATTGTGCGACAGATCTTTGCTTGCGCACAGCCAGAGCGAGTCAGTTTCCGCGCAACGTATTTTGTGTTCTTAGATATGAAATAAGCCTTTCAGATCGATTTGCTGCTATTACTGGCTGCTCAAATTTTTTGAGGCCTAAGGCCCGCATGCAAAGCGAACTTAAAAGTGAAGCTGACTTTGTAAATATTCTATCCAAACTTCGAAATTGTGTAAAGCAATCTTAGTACCTAGCTTAAGAAAAATCAGTCGTCTAATATATCTAACTCTATAGTCTCTTATAGATACCACAGAAATTAGAGATGAAGCTTTATTTGGTACCCGGTGTACTTTTGAAAATAAATATATTTTGAAATTACTGAAGAGTTGTCTAATTTATTAAATATTTTCAGATAAATAAGACGCTATCAGCGATTGTGAATGGTTGCTTCAATAACAAGGAGTCTCACAGCGTCGGCTTCGTAGTTCGCTGGCTGGAGGAACACTGTCACCGCTTGATACACCCTGTACATAGGTGAGAACTTAGTCTAAATCTAATCTTAGTACTCACATAGTGAAAATAGTTTAGATTATGAATACATTTGATCAATGATTGATTAAGGTAACTTCTCTGCCATACAAATATCAATAAAAAGAGGTAGCAACAGAAATTTCAGCTATGATATGCGAGTTTTAAGGTCACACTGGCTCTTGCTTACTACTCGCTAACATTACACTGCTTCCGCACAACACGCAGCGCCATTTTAGATCAAGGTGGCTGCTCGCTGGCCGACGGGGACCTCGGTTGTTTATACAATAAAGCAATAAAGAGTATCGGCCCAGTGACACTTCCCTGCGGAACTCCAAAACTTATTTCCTCTTCCTCGTTGAATTGATAAACATTAATTACATCTACCTGGTGGGTGGTTGAATAGGTAACTTCTAAATCATCGTCACCACCTCTGATACCAACATTGAGGTTTTCCAGTAGAAAGTGGACAGAAACAATGTCCAAAGCCTTAGATAAGTTCAGAAATACCAATCATTTTCTGACTAATCGTTAGCCAGATTTCATTTTTACATCTACTGCTTTCTCATCTAGAACTATACCGCATAACTACATACGTTTCTACTTTTGTGTCCCTCTTTTTTATGAACTATATAAACGTTAATTCTATTGTATTATTTCAGCGAAGAAACCGCCTATTGTGTTTTCTTCATATTGGTTAGACTTTTACTTACTTTTATTTGTTTTTCTTTCTGTTATTTACCTATATATCTATTTAAAACATCATCACAACCTATTTCCCATTATGGATCTCTTCAGATTATGCTCAGTACGCAAACTTATCATAGCGGATAGTCCTAGTACATGACTCCAAACGAATTTGTGTTAAGTAAAAGAGTTGATCCAAAGTGTTCCTAAGTTAGGTTAGGTCCTAATTGAATAAATATTTTTTGAAGTTTGAAGTTATATTCGATGCATTTATATCCTAGAGCCACAAACGTGGAAAACTATGTCTGCACCGAAACTCTGTGCACGCTATCAATTGCGCCAACTTTGAACATTTTTCAAGCGACAAGGTCTAAATTAGTGCAAATTTGGCATTTAGTAATTTATTTATGTCAAATACACTTGACGATGTTTGACAGTTGAAGACTGTGATTCAATAGAGTACTATACAGAGTGGGACAAAATTTTTCCTCATTGAGGGCAGCCACCTTTTCTTTTTTAGTTACAAGGTTTTTTTCTGAGAAAACTATAGATTTATTTTGAAGGAAAAAAAATAATATTATCTTTGGATTTTTGAAAAAAAATACAGTTAGCCCTTAAAATGATATTTGTCAAAAAAAAACAAGTCGGTCTCAATGGATCTCAACAAATCGTAAGTTTTCGCAAAAATTAAAAAAAAAAGTGTTCAATTTCTCAAAAGAAGGTAGCCTTGAATGAGGTTGATCTTGATCAAGTGATCTTGCCCCATTCTGTACAATAATGTCGATGGTTGCATGTTCAGTTATGGCAAGGTCGTTGTCGTTTGTCAGGTACTGCGTGCACACGCTGGCGACGCGTCACCGCGACATGGCGACGGCGGCGGGCGGCGACGGCGAGGGCGCGGGGCTGGAGCTGGGCACGCCTGTGCTGGCGCGCGCGCTGGGCAACGGCTCCGCGCTGCTGCCGCTCTCCGCCGCCTGGCTGCTGGCTGCTGCCGCGCCGCCGCTCTACAGCACGCCGCTGCAGCCGCCGCACTACCAAGGTACGCTCACTGCAGCACGCCACGCCATCTATGTCGGATTGACACTCATCTCATACATCTATCATATCATACTCATGTTCAGGGAGGGGCTAAATGTTACCTCATTGAGGGCGGCTACCTTTCCTTTTGTCGTTACAAGGTTTTGTTCTGAGAAAACTATAGGTTTAATTTGAAGGAAAAAATAATGGCATTAATGGCGGACAATAAATCAATGATAACAATTTTACAATTTTAATTTGATAAAAGCGCAAAAAAATATATCTTAAGCAAAAAAGTCTTTATTCCCACAATTTTTTTTTTATTATTGACTTTTTCATAAAATTGAGACTGTCAAGCTAAATGTTTTTTGTATTTAAATGATAGTTCAGAAGGTGTTGCTTAAAAATAAGTCTTACATCTTAACCCTAAGTAAGATAGTTTAGAAGTTATGACGGACAATAAATTGTCTACATTATAAGCTATCAAATGAGTCCTCTTTTGTCTGCTTAGGACCTCTACATGGGTAGCTATGGCTTGATTAGTCCAAGCACCTCAAAGAAAAACAAAATGGCTGCCATTTTATCATGGAAAGAGAGGGAAAAAATAGGCATGGTGATTTGGTCGATAAAATTTACCGTGTTTCACTGCCCCAAAGTCTACGACACCGGTAACCGGACGCATTGTATAAAGAAGTTCCTTAGACTATGGTACATCTGGCGGCATACATTAACATTGCATTCGACCTTGAATGCGCAGAACACAATTTTGTATGGACGGTTTGGTCTACTTGTTCTGTGAAGTATCCCCACTATTTTAGCTCAGGCTTAGCGCGAGCTAAAATAGTGGCTCGCACTATTCAACATTTTTAAAGATATCAAATCACTGAATGTAGTTACGCAAAATAGCAAACCTTCACGGCCTAGAAAATAACAATACAAAGGTTCAGCAATAATATCATTTTGATTCTATCATGTTTTCTTACCAAAAAACTTGCACCAATGTGATCAATTTTGGTGCAAAGTTTTTGGTAGGAAAACGTGTTGGCTTCAGCATGATATTCTTGCTGAACTTTTGTACTGTTATTTTGTAGGCCGTGAAGGACTACATTCAGTGATTTTATTTATATCTTATAAACGTGAATAGTGCGAGCGAGAGGGAGGTTTGACATGTATCGTCGCCTTAAAAAATCGTGCTAGGAGGACCTGTTAAACTACAATATGAGCTGTTGCTTGAAATAACATTATATTATTTGTTTGTTTTATTTGTCCCTCTGAAGTTGGCTGCAAGTAGCACGTATGTCCTATGTTTGGGTCGGATTGTACTATTATTATTGTGTGGTCGAATCGTTTGTTAAGCCTGGTGGATGGCGGCCTCCCCTAATGAGCGCCATTGCGCCCTGTCCTTAGCTCGACATCCAGCTTCTACCAACAACCGACAACAGATCGTCACTCCACCTGGCCGGAGGGCGTCCTACACTACGTTTGACCCGTGGTCTCTCAAGAACTCGTTTACCCCAACGGTTATCGGTTCTTCTACAGATGTCCAGCCCACTGCCACTTCAGCTTGCTAATTCTCTGAGCTATGTCGACCAGTTTAGTTCTATGTCGGATAGTCTCGTTGCGGATTCTATCCTTCGCGAAATTCTGAACATACATAGCTCGTTCTTTAGCTCGCAGAGCGACTTTAAAACCACACATTTTAATTTACAAACTAATTTCAAACGTTCTAAACCAGACAAACTATTGTAAGTGAGTACGTTTCGACTCTCTCAGAGAGGCCTTTTCAGGGTGAGTGCACCGCCGCCGTTTCGATTGTTACCGAAAGTCGTTTTCAGGGTGAGTGCAGATGACGCTCTGTGTGATGTAGTTATGATGTGTGTATGTATTTAGGTGGTGGAGGCCTAGCGAGTGCGGCGTGGCTGTCTCGGCTAGTTTGCGCGGTGCCGTCGCACTGGGCGCCGCTATACATCTCGCGGGAGCACGGCCTCGGGACCAACAGGTTCCTGCATCACACGCTCGCCTACAGGTCCGTGCACTCACACATCTATACACACCACACACCACACACCGACAGCAGGCTGGACAATATACTACATTACTGCAGCGGCCAGCAAAAGAGGCATTCAAAAGTCAAAAGTCATATACGCGAGTCTATTAATGCCTAGTTGTGGCCAAGGCACGTATAGTACGTCACTCAAATAATGCGCGGTAATTAAAACTAAGTAGTTGTTAGGCAGCACTTGTACATTTTTCAATAAACAGCATTCTATTTCCAAGCCAGTTTGAAATTTAAATAAACCATTTGATTAGTTACCTCCTTGGTTGCCATGTTTTGGAGTAATAAATCGTTTAATTTTTAAATAACACGACAGATATGAATTTTCTTACAACTTTTGCCGGCCGCTGCTCGCATGTATCGGGCCGGTACAGCAATTTCGATTTGTCTCAAAGAAGGTTGTCAAAATAATGCTTTAATTTCCAAGTATGTTTGAGAAAACACTTTAATGGAGTACCTCCGTGTATGGTGTATCCATGCTGTTACGTATCAGATCGCAGTACTAACAATAGCCAGGCAAATAATACTTTTTACGCCATCGTCGCGAGGCGCGCGCTTATTATCAGTTCACGTTAGCTTGTCATAAACGGCGCGTGTCTCATTGTATCAAAATATCATTATCATCATCATTGATAATGAAGAAGAAGAAAAAGAAAAATCAGGAAGAAGAAGAAGCCCACCTGTCAGAATAAGTGCGGTACAGCACCGAACTGCCATAAGCTCCTGCTGCGCTCTGAGGTACCGACGACGAAGCTCTATGTGTCTCGCGTGCATTACTCCAAGTCATTCCAAAGCCGTCTAAATAAAGATGATTGATATTCATCAATGTAAGCTAAACGGCGATCTTAGGAAAATATCGATGCTCCCACATCAATGCTAGGTCCTCGAAAACATCGACAAATCTATGTTACAAGAAAAGTATCGAAACATCGATTTAATATTTCAGAAACCATTTCGATCAAAGATACACAAAGTTAAGAATACATATCCAAAGTTTAAGAATAGCATGAGTCCTAGGTCAACTTGTTATGTACGATTCACACTCACCGGCGCGCCTCAGAGAGCATCGAAGCGCATTTTAAAACATGCTAGAGGAAATTGAAACATCCACAAAGCAATTAAGTTCCTTATTTGCATGCAATATCTACTTACGGATGTATTTATGTCAGTGTTTGACAAAGCTCAAAGCTGCGTAAATTGCATGCCAATATGGAACTTAACTGTTATGTGGATGTTTCAATTTCCTCTAGCATGTGACTCGTACATAAGAGGTTGTTTGCCGGCAGAGGTCCGACACTGGTGATCGTGCAAGCTCAGGAGCTGGTGGTGGTGGTGTGTTCTCCTTGCGAGTGGCGCGACACGCACCAGTACTGGGGCGGACCGGAGTCAGCTCTGATACAACTCGAGCCCACGTGAGTACCAACACACTACTCTATCTAGAAGTAAGTAGGCAATCAAGTTTGCACATCGACCCTTGGAAAGAGACAATCGGCTATTCTCGGCTTCGTAGAGCGTTATCTCTGTCCAAAGAAATAGGACTAAAGCATAGAAGAAGTCTTAAAATTCACTATGCTCTGAACGTCAACTCATACGGCTGATCTCTTCTTACTTATGTCCATATATGTTAGCTAGAAAGAGATGCATACTTTATCTCAATGCGATTTTTGCGACTTCGTACCAGGGCATTTGTATGAACCTACATAGAATTTTGTTCGAGCGCCCTGGTACGATTAACTTTTTGATCAATTTTGAAGTCGCATTGATATATGTATGCGTCCCTTTCTAACTGATGATATTGGACATAAAAAAGTAGATATCAGCCGTATGAGTTGATGTTAAGAACATAGTGAATTTTAAGGCGTTATCTAGTTCTCTTCTATATCTGTGGGTACATTATAACAACGACTGACAAAACTGGACAAAACGTCACATAGGTAGTGAGTGTGTGACAGAGATGACGCTCTACGAAGCCGAAAAAGCCGATTATCTCTTTCTAAAGGTCGATGTGCAAACTTTATTGCCTACTACTGTACTGTAAAGGATCGCCTCCTTATATAGTTCTCTGTTTAGCTGATGGTTGATTCAGCCGTGCGGGCGGGATAGCAATAGTGTATTTGATATGAATTTGGTTGTGTTCCGTAATACCAAAAATGATGACTGAAAACTATATGTATTCTTTACAAAGTATTGTTATTCTCCAACTTGATAATATAAGCTATGTTCCTTAACAAACAAAGTGTAAGATATTGTTGTTTTTAATACGAAACAAAGATGAAGAAAAATGGTTAATTTTGGCATAAAAATGTGCAAAATGCTATTGGCTTTATTTGATTTTAGGTAAGTATTTTGTAAAAAAAAACTGTCCAAGAAGCTAGATAAATACTATAAGAATACAAATAATACAATATAGTGGAAATACGTTGAATTAGAAATCATTTTGATATGACGTTTATATGGGCAATTCGTCCGTTGGTGGCCCCTTATGGCGACGATACATGTCAAACCTCCCTCTCGCTCGCACTATTCAACATTTTTGAAGATATAAAATCACTGAATGTAGTTATGCAAAATAGCAAACCTTCACGGCCTAGAAAATAACAATTCGAAGGTTCAGCAATAATATAATTTTGATTCTCTCACGTTTTCTTACCAAAAAACTTGCACCAATGTGATAAATTTTGGTGTCAATTTTTTGGTAGGAAAACGTGTTCTGTTCAACATGGTATTCTTGTTGAACCTTTGTATTGTTATTTTCTAAGGAGAATGGAGGTTTGCTATTTTGCATAACTACATTCAGTGATTTTATACCTTCAAAAATGTTGAATAGTGCGAGCGAGAGGGAGGTTTGACATGTATGTAAGGCGACGCTTTAAGTGTTAATATAGTGATACAACAATTTGCAGGTTCTGTGTAGTTGAGCGCGCTCCCAAGATGTTGTACTTGAACACGTGCATCCGCGGCTACGCCAAGGGGCTGCGCGCCGGCTCCGACCCGAGGAAACCTCTGCTCGTAGTACCCGAGGGGTTCGACACGCTCACCTTCAAGGGAGTGCCCTATGCCCTCAACGCTATCGAGGTAACCACCACACCAGCCTATATCAGTCCACTGCAGGACGTAGGCCTCCCCTAATAAAGGGGGATATACCCATAATCCCCACGCTGGGAATGCGGGTTGGGGATCGCAGGGCACAGCTTCTCGCACCACCGACGCTGCCCGTCGGTGGCCAGGGGATTTAGATGTGCCGATGTAGGCTGTGCTATGCCGCAATCAGCCGGCCGCCAGAGCCCCGTTCGTTGTTTAGCAGGGTGCACCACGTGCAGGTGGGGTTGGCTTGGGTTCCGAAGATGGGGGTTGGAACCCCGTACACCCCCATCGAGGTAACCACCTCTCACTGACTTACAGTAGTTGCCCAAATTATTAGGGACAGTATTGACATTTTTGAATTTTCTAGTTTGATTGGATTTCTGTAACAAACGATAAATTGTGGGTCCCTTATATATTTAAAAACACAAACTAGGTTTAAATGTGACATGCAGAAACCTTATAACTAAACTATCCACAGGATGTAAGGCTGGGTCAGATAAACATAGGTAACTGAACCAGCTAGTGTAATAATGTCGGAGGCCTTCGGGCGGCCTAAAAACTCCGACACTAGAGTTAGTCACTACCTCATACGAAGAGGGATGAAGAAAGGAAGTGTAATAAATCAAATCTCATCTAATCTAAATATTTTTTCTGAGCACCTAGTCCAACAGTTGATAATGTTGTATGATTGGTTAGTGAACACGTGACGTTGTGACGTTGTTACGTTGTGTTGTGTGGTCAGGTGTGGGGCTGCGGCGACCAGGCCTCGCGCGAGTCGCAGCTCGAGGTGAAGAAGTGGCAGGTGCGGGAGGCCGAGCGACAGAGACACGTGAGTACCTCCAACTGTACCTGTACCTCCCCTACCTCCTCTACCTCCTCTACCTCCTCTACCTCCCCTACCTCCCCCACTCAACTGAAACTAATGACGGCCTCTGTGCCGCAGTGGGCGAAGGTCCGCCTGAGACGCAGAAGGTTGCGGGTTCGATTCCCGCTGCGGGACAAATATTTGCATGGTCTGTAGATATTTGCCTCGGCTCTGGGTGTTTTCTATGTATGATAATGTATTTACAAAAAAAATTATAAATGTGTAGTTTCAATCATGTGGTTCCCATAATACAAGCTCTGCTTAGTTTGGGGCTACATGATGCTGTGTGATAGTCTCCAGCATTATTTAAATGTAAATTTTGTTTGTTTCCAGGTGAAGTTATCAGCGGCGGATTGGATCGAGCACCCAGACAGATATCTGTTGGAGTTGGCGGGACGGCCTCAGTACAACAACTCCGCCAGCTAGTACTCGCCCTGTCCTGTTATTTTGGTCTTCTTGGGTGGTATTTAGTAGGCGAGTAAAGTCACATGATAAGGTTAAGTGTTTATTGTGGACCGCCGAATGTCTATAATGTAATCTTCGATCAGCTACACAAAGGATATCGCGCGCCGTTCTATGCACTGTGAAAAAAGTGGCATATATTGCTAGCTATCATTTATCAAAAGCAATACAAAGTCATACAAATATCGCCTCTATAATAAAGAAGATAAGACAGAAAATCTAAGTAAGCCGACTAAATGAAAACTGCTGCTCCGATAAGCACGTCATACAAATATCGCCTCTATAATAAAGAAGATAAGACAGAAAATCTAAGTAAGCCGACTATATGAAAACTGCTGCTCCAATAAGCACGTCATACAAATATCGCCTCTATAATAAAGAAGATAAGACAGAAAATCTAAGTAAGCCGACTAAATGAAAACTGCTGCTCCGATAAGCACGTCATACAAATATCGCGTCTATAATAAAGAAGATAAGACAGAAAATCTAAGTAAGTCGACTATATGAAAACTGCTGCTCCAATAAGCACGTCATACAAATATCGCCTCTATAATAAAGAAGATAAGACAGAAAATCTAAGTAAGCCGACTAAATGAAAACTGCTGCTCCAATAAGCACGTCATACAAATATCGCCTCTATAATAAAGAAGATAAGACAGAAAATCTAAGTAAGCCGACTATATGAAAACTGCTGCTCCGATGCGTTTTGGCGGAGTTTTAGACAAGCCGGTTTCGGGCGAATAGTTCAAAAGTCTTTGTATAGTTGATCGAAGAATTTAATTTACAATACTGTTCCTCGATCTATGGTGAGGTGATACACTCACAGCTGCATACAGAGTATTTTAAACACAATATAATTATTTATTTGCAAATTAACATACAAGAAAATAAAAGTAAACAAGAGAGAAAAATAACATAAAACATAGGATGTGTAGCAAAGTAGCAAAATGGCATCATGATATCCTAGCCAAGGTTTTAGCAGCATAAGCTGGTATTCTGCCAATTTAACAGTTATTCATATTGAAAAACTTAAATTTTCACGTCCCGTTACATCGGTGAAGGAACGGACGGCGTTTCGACTCGTTAAGAGAGTCTTCATCAGGGTGAGTGAACGTGACGCTCTCCCTCCGCGTCCTGTCCCTGATGAAGACTCTCTTAACGAGTCGAAACGCCGTCGGTTCCTTCACCGATGTAACGGGACGTGAAAATTCCCGTCTTTTAATACGAACGAGTTAATTCACGTTAGTTTCATGAGTAAAATTAACAGTTATTCTTTTACAATTTGGTCTGGCCAATCATAATAGTGCCCTTATTATAGACAAAAAATAACTTGGGTCGCCGTTATCGAAATCGATCGTCGTATAAATCAATCAATCAAATATCAAGTCAAATATCTAGTTACAACTTTAAGGAACAAGGATTTATTTAATTTACACCAACAATTGGATACCAAGGATAGTTTACAATTGCAATTCGTAATGCGCCAAAACCGAAAATAATTGGCAAGAAACTGCTTGGCTTATATTTTTTTTAAGTTGTATGAAGACTACTTAATTATCTCGCTGTACATCGCTGTTACACGAACTAACATATAGACCAAATAATTTTACTGTACGTTGAACTAATTTTTAAGCCAATTTGTAAGATTATTTCGAATTATGACCCAACAGACATTGATTGTCCTTAATTTTAGTTCATACAAAAATCCTACAGAATCTCTAAATTTTGCCCGTATTTTTCATTTTTCTAAACTTTTTTATAAAGTGTTTACCATTTATTTGGACTTTGTTGATAAAAAAGCCAAATTGGACCAACTGTTCTGAAGTGAAACGCTTACTAACGAACATCATTTAATTTTTATATAGATTTACGCAAGTAACATGTCGGTATAGTCACTGTATCCTTTCAAAGTCAAAGTCTAGTTTCTAAGATCACTTTAAATCGTCTGCAAAGTGTATAATCATCATTTTATTTATAACTACTTAAGTACGTACTAATATTAATTTGTAAATGCTCAAAGTGATGATTCCATGAGCGTTTAAGCTTCTAATGACTACAAGGTGATTCAGGCAACATGGTGCAACATTTGCTTTTTTCTTCTCTTAAAACATCTTCGCAAAAATATTCCGCATTGGCAGAAACCTGGATGCCTGAAATATCTATTAAGTCTGTGATTTAGATTATCAAAAACTATTGGCCACCTATTTTTTCTTTTGTCAATTATACAAAAAAATGTAATAATATTTTTGCATACACATGACGTCACTCTATATGCTCCAAACATCAACTCATAGCGCTGATCTCTACTTACTTATGTTCGTATATCATTTGCTAGAAAGGGATGCATACTTTATCTCAATGCGATTGCTGCGACTTCGTACCAGAGCATTTCAATGAAACTACATAGCATTATATTCGAGCGCCCTGGTACGATTTTATTTTTGAACTCATTTAAAGTCGCATTGATATATGTATGCATCCCTTTCTAGCTAATGATATATGGACATAAGAAAGTAGAGATCAGCCGTATGAGTTGATATTCAGAGCATGAATAAATTTTAAGATTTATTCAATGCTTTAGTCATAGTTCTTTGACCTATATTTAAAAAACTTCACAGCACAACTTCTAAAAACTAGGAACAAACTTTGTTCCTAGTTTTTAGGTTTTTAGCCATAATTTCAAAGTCATTATTATTTTTGTTGTTTTAAGCCGGGCGAGAAGTATTGATCATTGTATTTAATTTAATTATTGTTTTAGGTTCTAGTTTATAATAAAAGATGATACTGATGATCATGTTGATGGATCTCTATGGAAAAACACACTTATGAGCTAGTGGTCAACTCTTTGGCCCTGGCTGTACCAGTTCACCACTGTTTTTTATGATAAACATTGCAATCTGCAAGAACATTACATTAGCTACAACATTACGTTACCGATCAGTTTCTATTTAAAGCCAGTAGAGTAATTGCCAATCAAGGTACATTAAAAATGAGCTTGAAAACTTAATCTATGAAAATTTTCGTATCGTACAAGTCTTACTAGGGGTACTGGTGTCGGAGTTTTAAAGCCTGGCTTATCGACTAAAAAAGCCGGGACCGATATGTTAAAGTGCCTTCCGAATCACGAAAACGCACATATTTAAATGCCAGTAAAGGGTCACCCATACAAGTAGTGAGAAAAATTATCTTCTGAGAACACCGAAGAAAGGAACGCCAAGCACTGTTTACATTAATTTCATTCATATTACTGACATTTTACGTAGAATCCTTGAATTTCTTAGTCGATAACTTGAAAATAATTATTTTCGCCTTATGTTATTGACGTACACGATAAATTTAAACCATATAGAACAATATTGAAATAATTTACATAATGCGATAGTAAATGTATGGAAAATTCAACCTCTGCTGTCACATTTTTTTCCTACATTGAACCGAACCGTTCTACGTTAAATATATGCGGCACCCCGCCCGCGACGTTTCGATACATTTTGTTTAGTGACGGTTCTGAAAGATAAATAAACAAAGTAGCTGTCTTTTTCTTATGTTTGAGATAAAATTATTTGTTTCAGTACCTACTTAATTCTTTCCAATAGTTCTGGGTGCCTAGTGCGAGTTTTTTTACCAGCTCGATTGCGTTTGCGTTTACGGAAATTTGTATGGAAAGGAGTCAGTGCCACGCGTTTTTCACTAGATGGCGCTAACCTCGCACTAGGCACCCTGAGGGCTTACCACGGGTTTTGATAGTTTTCGAAAACGTATTTTGGTATCTTTCCATACATTTTCGTACAGCGCCTCTAGGGAAACGTGCATGAACTACGAAAATGTATGGAAAGATCAGTGTTGCCGTTTTTTATTTGGAGAAAATGCTAAAACATGTTGCAAAAAATGCTAAATAACTTTTAAAAATGCTAAATAAAATGCTAAAATCTATATTTTTCTTTTGAATTCCTTAGTAATTTTGAATTTTTAGGTAACATACAAAAAAATGTTAATCATAAAAATATGCTAAATGCGAATTTTTCAAGCTAACAGACCCGAAAATATGCTAAATTTAGCATTAAAAATGCTAAAATAGCAACACTGGGAAAGATACCGAAACTTATAAAGTTTTCGAAAACTATCAAAACTCGTGGTAAGCCCTCTGTTGTTTCTGATGAAAACCAACGGCCATTTTGTCTAGATTTTCGGAGCTCCGGATTTACTACAACGTAGGAATTTGACTGACCGCGGCTTTCTACGCCAAGTTGTTGAATCGAATATAGGTGCTAAAGCATGTGATATCAATCACTACAAGGCTATTTTACAAAATTATACTGTAAATAGTAAATAATACCAATAAAGTGTTTTTAAGTTATAAGTTGTTTTTCTTAACCTTATTATAAAAACTTATATATATATAAGTTCAAGAGTTAGCTTATTATCACAGATTTAGAAGAGAACTAGATAAGTCTTAAAATTCAAAACGGCTGATCTCTACTTTCTTTGTCAATATCATCAGTTAGAAAGGGATGCATACATATAACAATGCTACTTCAAATAATTTATCGTACCAGGGTGCTCGAACAAATTTCTATGCAGGTTCATACAGATGCCCTGGTACGAAGTCGCAGAAATCGCATTGATATAAAGTATGCATCCCTTTCTAGCAAATGATATATGTACATAAGAAAGTAGAGATCAGCCGTATGAGTTAATGTTCAGAGCATAAATAAATTGTAAGACTTCTTCTATGCTTTAGTCATAGTTCTTTGCTTACTATGGACTTCAACAAGCTGAAAAAGAAGGTTATGCTACGTCTGGAAACTTGTAAAAAATAATATCTTAAACTAGGTACTATTTATAATTTTTTTATGTGCACATTTTCGCAACATTAGGAAAAATCGTGAAATATCAAAATTGGAATTTCAAGAGTGGCGCCATCGAGAAAATGCAAGTTCTTTGACTGTGGACCGCTACTCAACGATAGATGGCGTGCTTTGATTTTATGCCACATAATTAAATTTTTATCACAAGAGGTTGAGGTTTTACCGTATTCAATATCAGCAGTTGCTAGTAATTGCAGAAGTAAGTTAAACTGGTTATGCCTATGTTTACTTTAAAGAAACATAATAAATTATGATATTAGGTAAATATTCTCACATTTTCAGATAGCTATATGACATCGAAAATTTAATAACTTTTAATTTTTTTAAATTTTTAATTTAATAAAACATCGCGGTTCCGGTGTCTTTAATAACCACGGTAATATTGGTTGTCATGTGAAGCCTCCCCAAGGCAGACAGCGCGTCTCTAGGAACTATCGATTTCACATAAACATGATAAATCGCTGGAATCACTCAGCTCCACGTTAAGTGCCTTTGTTCCGTTCTCATTTACAGAATGTCGTTGAATTTGTTCACCAATAGGGTAGCTTTAATCAACCCGTCTTGACATAGGTAGGTACGGAGCCGAAACGTGGACACTCACGATACGGCTAGTCCACCAGTTTAAAGTCACTCAGTGAGCTATAGAACGAGCTATGCTCCATTGGCGTATATATAGGGGGGGCCGGGTCCCCACCCCAGGATTTTGGGTTCGTCGAGCTCAGGACAAGGCGCATTGACGCTGATTAGGGGATGCCTATGTCCAGTAGTGGACTGCTATAGACCGATGATTATGATGATGAGGATAGCCACTGTTGCCTGGTTGGGTTTCCTTCGAGTCCTAATCCGGAGGTTAGCGGTTCGAATCTCGGCCATGGCTCGATGATGTTATATGTTAAGGAAAAAATCGAGAGATCCATAAATTAGCCAGCTCCGCATGTATTGACTTTCTTGTGGATAAAGCGGACTACGCTGAAAAGATGCTGAATGCAATAAACTGTATGTAAGTTGCCATTTGATGCTGGTAAATCATATATTAGATTCAAAGGTCCAAATAAGTAGAAAACATTCCGATAGTCGAGACAGCCTGGTTAAGTTAGGTGTTATATTTATTCGTCGCCATTGCGCCGTCCTGAGCAGCTTAGCTTTGCTAAATGAATACTAGGTCGCCAAGCAAGCTAAAGCGTAAACGCCATCGCCAACAATCATCAAAGTTCTATTAATGAAAGTGGCATTCCTTTCAGGTCAAAAATCCCTAACTAAAGTTAACATATGCACCGGCGTGCCACAAGGCACCGCATTAGGCCCACCTTTCTTTACATTGCATAAAGTAAATAAAGTCAGTAATTGTGCATTGTTTACCATTCTAAATTTATATTTGTTCAAACATAACCTGCTCGTTTTTCATCCTTGTCTGTTTATCCTTGAATGTTTGCTGTCTGCTACCTCCCCTGCCCTCCCCTGCCCTCCCTGACCCTCCCTCAGTCTGGGTTCGTCGACGAGGGAGTGCGGTCGTTGATCTCTCTAAACGCGTGACCAATTTCAAAATATTTCGTTGCAAAAGATTTCGTGCATAGATTAAATAAATTCTTTAAACTTTTCATAAATTTAACCATAAACAGTGTTAATCGCATAGAAAGGGCAATAAGCGGATTTAAAACCTTACTTAGTTAACATAACTTGGTGATTTGAATTTGTTAAAAACAATTTATTCTTAGATATTTAATTTAAATCTTAGGTTTAATCTGCGACAAAATCAATAAAAGTTTAAAAATAAAAAAGATTCTTATCAGATTTAAAAACTAGAAAAAAATAATGAATCTTTACCCAAAAAAACTAATCAAGTAAAAAAACTTTAAAACTTTCATATATCTACATACCTCTCCATCAGTAGTGAACAGCATGGCATGGTGAATGATCAAAGATGGATTGGCGGGAAAAACTGTTTGGCAAAAACCTCGTCCGTTGCGGCGAAAACGGACAGCTGGAGACCATTCCAACATCGCAGGCCTTAGCCGACTGCGCTGAGGAAGGCGAGGGTTCCATCTGCGGGATCTATTTCTCCTTCGCCAACATCAGTGATGAGAGTGATGACTTCGGGGTGAGGCTCGAAGAGGTTTATAAAAAGGTTGGAGGCAGACTCAAGGTTGTGGAAGTGGTGCTATGGGCACACGTGGGCACGCCTGAAGGACCAGTGGAAAGGGAGGCGGGGTTCCGGAGAACGCTGACTGGGAAGCCGTGGTTCGCTGTGCCCTTCCATGATGTTGATACTAAGGTAAATGAATAATGCTGGACTTTACACAGCGTCATGTAGCCCCAAATTAAGCCGACCTTCTTTATAGGAACCACATGACTATAATATACCACTGATATAATTTCAGCTACCTCCATAGCATTATGTTGTACGGCATTTTGTTGTGGGGGAATGCTGCAGATATCAACACCATATTTGTGTTGCAGAAGAGGGCTGTTCGTGCAATTTATAATATGGGCCCCAGAGAATCACTTAGAACTAAGTTTAAAGAAATAAATGTTATGACAGTGCCGTGCCAATATTTATATGAAAACTTTATGTATGTCCGAAAACATATTAACATGTTCAAGAAAAATAGCGACTATCATAATGTTAACACTGGAAATAAAGATAAACTAGCTGTTCCTAATGTAAGGCTCCGTAAAGTTAGTCAATCTTTTAAAGGGATGTGTGTACGATTTTTTAACAAAGTCCCAAATGATGTGATTAATCTATCTTTAAATAAATTCAAAAATATTGTTAAACGTAATCTATGTAATAAAGCTTATTATAAAATATCTGATTATTTAGATGACAAAAAAGCTTGGGATGAAACTGCCTCCAACTCCATCAAAAACAATGTAATAGTTATTAAGAACAATGACGTTAAAAAAATATAAGCCAAGCAGAGTTTCTTGCCAATTCTTCTCTGTTTGGTCATGTTACGAATTGGTGGTAAATTAAAAAAATGACGTTCCAAAGTGTACTATACAGTTCCTACTGAATAAATGATTTTTGACTTTGATATATTGTGTAAATAGAAAACCCCCGACCCGAGACAAATATTTGCAAATCATGCAACTGTTGGTCTCGCGGCGGGAATCGAACCTCCAACCTTCTTGCTTCTCAAGCGGGCCTTGGCCCACTGCGCCACAGAGGCCAAATAAAGTTAATTATGATATAATGTTCAATGGTAATATGTTTGTAAATAAAATATGTGTTAAACAGTAAATGTTAATTTACTTACCGGCTTATTTGAATTTTTTTGTGCAATTTTAGTTACATTATATATTTTAGTTTGTAAGAATTTTTTATTATATTTTGCCACCTAGCAAGATGCCTGCTTTGCTATGCCCTAACAGGGTTCATGTTGAATCATAACTATACATAGAATTTAAGACCTCTGAAAATAACATGTACGCAATAAACAATTTGAGATTTGAGATTTAAGTTGATGTACTATTTATGAGTTCTTAAATAAACATTGTAAATCAATAAAATTGTTAGCATAGCGCAATCAAAGCAAACAACGAATGAACGGATTGCTATGTGCACTTTATAAAGCGCATATTTTTTTTACCTAATAAGTAATTTATACTTAGGTTAATTCAAATTATCTACACTGATTATGCTGAAAGTTTAGTAACTTATTTTTCAATCTTATTAATTTAAATCTGACGATTCGATATATTTGATTATAAATACCTATATCGCGGAAACTGACAAAACTGTATGAAATTAGATAGTTCTCGCGATATAGGTATACTTATTTATTAGAATAAAATATATCGTCAGCATCAGGCCCCAGGAGATGTACAATAAGTACCAACAGTAATGTCCAGCTGCGTAATATTGGGATCGCCAATCCACCCTATAGCCAAGCTGATCAAGCCAATAAGGCCATCAAGCCCCACCCTTACTTAGGGTTAGGGCACACCTTTACAGATATAAATAACTTATTTCATGCAGTGGGCGCGCCAAAGCCTTGCGATGTAGACCTCCCTAACATACATTCCGGAGCTTATTATTACCCCTACCAACCTGCATGTAATATAAAAGCCTTAACTAGCAACAACGCCAGCCAGGATAATATAAGCCCACTGCTGAACATAGGCATCCACTAATAAGAAAGGTGACATGCCCATAATCACCACGCTGGGTGTTCGGGTTGGGGATCGCAGGGCACAGCTTCTCACACCGCGCGACGACGACGCTGCTGCCCGTCGGCGGTGAGGAGATGTAGCTGTACCGTTGTTAGGCTGTGCTATGCCGCAATCAGCCGGTCGCAAGAGCACCGTTTGCTATAGTTAGCAGAGTGCATGGACAGGTGAGGTTGGCTAGGGTTCCGAAGATGGAGGTTGGAACCCCTTTCACCCCTACTTTTAGGCACCCTTACATCCCACGCTTTAGCTAAATTAAAACATTTAAATAAATTCTCCGAATCTTGGCCAATTAAAGTAAGAAATAGCAATCCTTAGAGGTTTCCAATTAAATCTAAACCAATCTAAACTGACGCACAATTATTTCGTCGCTCATTCCGGTGAGAAACACCTACTCTCGAGGTAGGTTTTTGTTAGTATAATATTTTCACAAAAGAAACATTCATACATAAAGTATGAATGTAATGGAAAATTAATATCGAAATTAGATAATAGACTCCCCAAATTCTGAACTTTAATTTGCTTCACGACTTTTGCTCTCTGGACGTCCTCGGAAATAGATCTATATATAAGTACCTACATATTTTTAAAATGTAATGCACTACATAAATAAATAACATATAATAATGCTGGACGGTACCACATTATACGCATTAAAATATGGCCCCAAACTAAACAGAGCTTGCATTATGGGAGCCACTATCCTAATTTACTTATTTTTTTAACATACTTACATATTAAACATAGAAAGCACTCAGACCCAAAACAGTTATTTGCAGAACATAAAAACATTTGTCTCGCGGCGGGAATCGAACCCGAACACCTGCGTCTCAGGTGGGCCTTTGCCCATAGTTGTCGTCAAATAAATAGATAGTTCAGTAAAATTCTAGATTGGGGAAGGCGAAACATTGTCGAATTTCTGTTGAGTTTTTTATATAACTCGTCAGAGAGAGTTGGCAAAATTTGTACTAAATATTTTATCTTTTAAATTTCTTATTATGTGTAAAATTTCATCTTAATTCGTTCAGTAGTTTTGGCCATAAGAAAGAAGAAATATTTCACGTCTCACTGAAGTCATCATCATCATCAGTCATTCAGTCCACTGCTGGACATAGGCTTCCCCTAATGAGCGCCATTGCGCCCTATCTTCAGCTCGACGCATCCAGCTTCTGCCAGCAACGTTTCGCAGATCGTCACTCCACCTGGCCGGACGGGGCGTCCTACACTTCGTATACAATATACATTTACCTCACATATTTATTACAAACTTTCTTATTTCGTTTTTATAATATTAGTAGGATTTATTCTATGATAAAAGGTTTATCTTATAAAAAATAATAATGAATAGAGTAGCGCGCGTTCACTCGACACGACTCTAAAACGCTAAAAATGCCAACTATTTTCTAAAATCGCAGAAAGCGAGGACTTCAAGAGCTCATTCAGGGGCTTCAGGGCTGCCCCTCGCGCTGGGGTCCCATAATTACGGGAGGGCTGCACTACCATGTATCACCCTAAATTACTTTCCTCCCTGCTTCCCACCCCTGAGCATTCACACGTTAAGTTGGCTGCTGCGGATAAGCGACAATAACCACTTTAGGTAATTATAGAGCTAGGTCATTACCATTTAAGGTACCTTCTGTATTAAAATTATTCGATAACCAACCAACTCTTCATTTTTCAGGTAGGTAGTTGTTGTTTCAAGCCCGTTTTATAATAGGAACCTACATCAAATTTTTTAAATTTTCCATCAACATTAAGTAAAATTGCACAAAATGAACAACGTCATAACCACATACAGTATTAAATTGATAGAGACATACAGTACATACATACAGTAGATATAGAAGTATATAGTGCGATATTATATACCATATTATTTTCATTCTGAACGAAACATAATAGACTCTCTATTGTGTCTGGAATGATGAGGTTAAAAGAGTTAGTCAGGCAGGGATAGGGGTAAATTGAATAACTGGTAAAATGATGCCCCCATAAAAAGTGCGAGCGAGTGGTAATCTAACCTAAATTGGTTACCACTTTATTACGATGTACTGGTAAGCACTGGTAGGCGCCGGCAACCGGTATTCTTCGTAAAAGCAACATAAGGGTGCTTTATACCCGGGAACAGGTGCATTGCACTCATTAATGTCATTCTTTGGAAACCTGCCTGTTAATAAGTACTTTTACACAGGGGGGCGTGCGTTGAGTATCTTAGATACAGGTGTTTTTAAATATTTTTTAAAGCTTAAAGTTAGTAATTTGATCAGCGAGTTGTTTTCAACAACAGTATCGTGACTTATTCCCGTTTTTAAGTGGTTCTGAAATTAGGTAAACAGATTTTCTTGAAACAAACACAATTAATCGCACTCTTGATCAAGACACCAAAATCAGTACATCCGTTTAGGATCTACCTACGTGGCCACTTACAGACACAGATATAGATACTAACAGATCATCATCATCATCAGGCTATAGCAGTCCACTGCTGGACATAGGCCTTCCTAATGAAGGCTATTGCACCCTGTCCACAGTTCAGGGCATCCAACCTTATCTTTCGCAGATATACAGATATAAGTTAAACTTCCAAACCCCCTCTTTGCGTCGGGGGATAAAAATCAGCGCTTCTATAAACTAGCTCATTCAAAGAAATAACAATCATCCGTTGTGCAAACATCAAATACGAACGCAGGCAGGTGGAAACATACCGTACAGCTTTTGTCCGCATTGCATTGTCAGCATTGTACCTATTAGTACAATATTGCATTGTGCGCAACGTACCGCATCAGAACGGGACGATATCAAAATGAAAGTAGAATAATTCGTGTATTCTTATTCACGTACTTTATTATGTAAGTAGGTCCTATACATTTAAAATTAAATGTAAAATCTCTTAGGCACGTCAATTAGTAAGAAGCTTACGGGAAAATTACGTTTCGGCACAAATCCTGTAAAAAACATCCAAAATGTATCTTGAGGTTTTCGAAAAAAAGGTTCTGTCTGCCTAGGTCGCATTTTTTCACACGTTGACTGCGGGACTCGCAGGAGCAGCTCGCGATCTAAGGCAAGTGTGTTTTCAGTACTTAAAGTGTTAAACATTACACTTCTTTTGATCACTTACTAGTTAATACCCTCGAGAGCAATGAATCCGGGTCACTCAAAGAATCCAAAAAATCTCGGAAAGTAAGAATGCTAGGTTAATGCAATAAATTGTATTTAATAGACAATTTAATACTCCTTAAATGAAAGTATTAAAACTTCTTAGTTATTGTAAAGTTATATCATAAAAAAATCAAATTTGAAAAGGGAACACTGTCGAAGATGGAACTACGAAATTACAGGATTTGTTTTTGCTTTTGTTTGTAATCTGTCATTTATGTTGGTACATAAACCAGGTTGATAGTGCTCAATATTCATTATTCAAGCTGAAATCATGTCGCTTACACTTGAAGAATGCACCAGAATACTTACATTGGTGGAAACCGGCCGGAGTCAGCTCGATACAGCCAGGACTGTCGGTGTGTCGCTGTCAACAGTACAAAGAGTTCTCCGACGTTACGAAGAAACTGGTTCTAACCTACGCAGACCAGGAACGGGCAGAACTAGGTGTACCACAGCACGAGAAGACCGATACTTGGTGAACACCATGCTTCGAAATCGCTTTCTCACAGGAACTGAACTCACAAATCAGTTTCGACGCCTCGGAGGAAGTAACCCAAGTGCATGGACAGTAAGACGTCGGCTTGCTGAATCTAACTTAAAACCCCTTAGACCTGCAAACGGCCCTAAACTGGAGCGTGGCCATCGTATTTCAAGACTAAGATATGCCCAGAACCACGTAAATTGGAGTATTGAAGATTGGTCGAAAGTTATGTTCTCCGACGAATCAAAATTTATGCTCTACAAGCACGATGGAAGACAGAGTGTATAGAAGACCAGGGGAAAGATTCAAGCAAGCATGCATCGAAGAAAAAGTAGCCTACGGTGGTGGGTCTGTACTTGTGTGGGCCGGAATTTCCTCTGAAAGTCGCACAGAGCTGGTGATCATAGAAAACGGCTCTTTAACTAGCGTAAGATATGTGGAAGAAATCCTCAACGAACACGTTGGTCCATTTATGGTCAATTTGGGTGAGGATGCTATATTTATGCATGACAATGCCCGACCTCATACAGGTAGGATTGTGAATGACTACCTTCAAGAGATGAACATTACTTGTATGGAGTGGCCAGCGCGCAGCCCGGATATCAACCCGATCGAGCATGCTTGGGACGAGCTAGGGAGATGCGTAAAACAACGAAACCCTCCCCCAATCACGCTTCCTGAGCTCAAAATTGCTCTCACAGAGGAATGGGAGAATATTCCCCAAAATCGTATAAGGAACTTGGTGTACAGCATGCCAAACCGCGTAAACGCAGTAATGGAAGCACGAGGAGGTAATACGAAGTATTGAAATTCAAGAAAATCGTCATAAAGTTCAAAAATTTCATGTTTCCTATTTTTGTTTTAAGGAGAGATCAGCAGTTTTTTTTCTTTATGTAATTTTGTGTAAATAAAATGTATGGTGACTCATATTTTTTTAACTTTCATTTAAGGAGTATTAAATTGTCTATTAAATACAATTTATTGCATTAACCTAGCATTCTTACTTTCCGAGATTTTTTGGATTCTTTGAGTGGCCCGGATTCATTGCTCTCGAGTGTATTATTGTATAATTATTTCAGTAGTTATTTTGGCATCTCATTTTCAGTTTCATCTGAAGTCTGCGTTACCTGTAAAAGGAAAAATGCGAAACTTTTCCATTTGCAAAACAAACATTGCAAACATAACTTTTTAGCTTTTTCCCCCTTTTGGGGTCGTTTGTGAAAGGGCGTCGGAAAGTTTGATGCGATGTCGACCGATGGATCCATGTTAGAAATAAAAGAACGTATTATTCGAGGTGTTGTTTTTGTTTTTCCATTGTTTTTGGGTAGAGGGGAAATATTCATTCTGATGGTTTGCGTCAAATGAAATGAGTAAAACGAAACGTAAAGAAGATGTAATTTGTACTACAAGTAGAAGGATATTTTAAAAAAACTACCAAAATAATGAGTTACCTAAGTAGTCTAGGTACTACCTAAGCACGGGTTAAGATTAAGTAAAATTGTCATTTTGTAAGAATATAATACTTTTACTTACCTACTGTAGTGTAGGTTTATTCGACCTATACCTAGTTACCTAATGTACTATACATATTCGAACCATACCTAGTTAAAAAATAAATAAATGATTGATTGATTAAAATAATACGCTAGGTATGTATTACTAAAAATTAAAAAATGTATATAAAATAAAATAAAATATGTAGCTTTTTATCTACATTAATGTTCATGCAAGCTTTACCCCTCCCCTCTTACCGAATTCAATGACTATTTTGCGTATTTGAAATCCATTGCCATGACGAAAAGGGTGTTCAAATATGTTCAAAAATGCAAAAATGCAATCCCGCCTGTTATACATCCGAGCTCGTTCGTCGATTGTAGCCGTGCAGAGGCTAAATAGAGAATGTACCTTCATTCTCTATTTTCCCTAGAGTGAGGTAGTCGATTTATTTATAAACGCCGCGTCCAGTAGGTATTCAAGCTGATACAGCAATAAAGGCAGTACGAAGTGCGTTTCCTATCATAGGATATTTTATTAAACTAAACTACATGATAGGGTCTAGAGTAGAGCCACAAACGTGAAAAAAATATACGCACCAAAACTCGGCGCACTCTGCCTACTCCGCCGACGACCGATGTTGAACACTTCTCAAACGACTAATGGTCTAAATTAGTGCAAATATGGAATTTTGATGTATTTGTATGTCAATGGCGCTTTTTGACAGTTTTCAGGGACTGAGATTCCATAGATTATTATGCCAAACCCAAATAACGCTCGGTAACGAAGACAGTGTACCTACCTAGGGAAAGCAGACACAGCACATCTAGAAACTATTTGTGCCTGTCTTGTCAAGGTTCAATAATTAGTTACTAATAAATTGTTTTTATAGCCTAAATGTATATTTAAATACCTAATTAGTTTTGCTGTAACGACATTCTAATAATATTTGCCTAAGTCCTAATTTTGAATCATGAGAAAGTTAGTAGTCTAATCGAAAGCTTGCATTTTGATGAGCCGACAATGTGTGTAGTTGAACTTACAATGGACAAGCTACAGTTTACAGTTTTTTTTTTTGTGGGCGCAGGAGCTACATGACCTTATTCCGCCTTCACCTTTCTACCATAGGAGCTTCAGACGCACTGCTAACTACCATCCGCATCAAGTTGATATTCCATTTAACAGAACTAAGCGCTTCCAAACATCATTTATAATGTGCAATCACTTACGACCCTAACGGCTTCGAAAAGAGAGTTAATAGGCATCTTCTGGGAAAGCTCGCCCCATCATCGACCTCATCCTTGCCCATGCAAGCCTCGAGGTCAAGAGCTGGCCCATATTAAATAAAAAAAAGTTTGTTAAATATAGGTTGATACCTACACGGGACATTGACATAAAGTGATAACAACAACCAATAATGGACGATGACGAAAATCAAAAAGGCTTTTCATTTGTTTGAAAAAGATATATTATTTATTTTCCAGAATATAATGTCACAATTTCGTCTTAAATTAAGTTAATTTCCTATTTTATTCTACCTCATTGGCATGTAAATATTTAATATTGCAATTTAAGACAAAAAAATACCTTAAAGTTACGCAAATTTAATTAAATTTAATGTCAAAATAATCAATTGTCAAATGTCCCTGTAATTTAAATATTAAAAATTGAATAGTAACATTTGCTGTGTAGGCATTTTTTAAATTTATTATAGAACAAATTTCCTGAGAGGTTTATAAGTCCTGTGGTAGATTATTATAAATTTTTATTGTCTCATAGACCAAATTGGTTTCAACATAATTAGTCGTCGTCATCAGTAATATCGATATCCCGCGTATCTACTTGTATTTAACAAACTCTAGAACATCATCATCTTTTTTATTTATTTTTATTTATTTATTTCAAGGAAAACAAACAGCTTTTTTAACAAATCATAGAACAAGGCTGAAAACAAACAAGCGTTTAAAGTTTTCACTTAAAGAATTTTGAATAACTTCCAGAATTAATAATAAGGAATAACCTACACAATGAACTATGCTAAATACTTAAAAGATTTAGTTTTTATGCCTAAAAGATTAATATTCACAAACAGACACAGAGTAATCCAATCTTAAGCCATATCAACCTTAAATTTAACAATTTAATTATTTTTCTTATTCATAATTTAATGGAAAAAGCTTACAAAAGAACTTTTTGCTAGTTTTACCTTCGATTAAATTCAAATTCATATGGATTGCAAAAATAGTTACCAAATTATGACAAAAAAAACAATTCATGCTAGCGCATGATTCTGCTCAAAATTCTCTAACAGGACAAATTATGCAAATCGCATCTTCATTTCATTTGAATATTAGCTGGATAAGGAATGTAAGGGCACCCCAACGGGGAGGTACCTACTATTTCTGACTCGGTATGCACGTGGGATTAGTCGGTTTGCTTACCCGATTAAATACAGCTAACATGCGTAGTTTGTGTGAATGTTACCCTCAAAGTAAACACAGAGAATCTTATGTGGTGGTACCCCAACGTACGTCTAGCAAACTGCAACTACCTAACTTCCTTTAGATAGACATGTTTTGTGAATAGCCGCGTCCACTCTGGGCGCATGGGCTCGCGCGGATGCCTCGCGATGCACCCCTTAAACACAGAGGCGAGCTTCGCGAGGCAGGCCAGGCCTTCAGAAGCCCTCTAGCAACCATCATCCACACCCAACACACAACGCGCCCACTGAGGCACCTTTGAGCACGCTCAGCCAAGGCAACGTGCACCCGAACAACTCCGAGGTACGTCCAGTCGTCCACACAGACCGAGACAATGGCTCACGACACGAGGCTGCCGCGCGAGCCATGCTCGATTGTTGTGGACGCGGCTATTTTAGTGTTTTGGTAGAAATCAATGATGCGGTTTCAAAATTAAGATGATAGGTACATACAGAAATAAGTAGTCACAACGGATCTACGAGTAGGTAATGTTCCACTGAAATTAGGCTCAGCAAACGATTCTAGCAATCCTAGCACAATCCAACACAAATACTGGGTGGCGCAAAAGTAAAGACCCTATTTGGTTCAGCTATAACATTTTTTCTAAATTAGAAAACTAGATTTAGATTTTTTTAAATGTATATTTGTGCCATTAAATTTCGTACCATTAGGATTTAAAGATGATGTCTTTTAAATGGTGACCTCCAGAGTTGATACACATTTGAGCCCTATTTATGACATTTTGCATAACTTGCCGTAACACTTCCTGCGATATGTTCGTTATTTCTTGACGAATGTTTTCTTTTAGAGCTGCGAGAGTCTGTGGCTTGTTCACATACACCCGAGATTTCAAAAAACCCCAAAGAAAGAAGTCTGGACTGGTCAGATCGGGTGATCTTGCAGGCCAAGGCAAATCGCCAAAACGAGAGATAACTCGGCCTGGAAAAGCGTCCCTCACTAAGTCCATAGTGTCGCGCGCTGTGTGTGCCGTAGCGCCGTCTTGTTGAAATCAGATGTGCTCCAGCCCCAATTCGTCCAAACTAGGTATCAAAAACTCACGTAACATGGTTCTGTAGCGTTCTCCAGTGACAGTTATCGCATTGCCTCCAGCGTCTTCGAAAAAATAGGGTCCGATCACTCTGTCAACACAGATGCCACACCATACAGTAACTTTTAGTGAGTGTAGAGGTGTTTCTTGAATAATGCGCGGATTATCAGTGCCCCAGAACCGAGTATTCTGCTTATTGACATGCCCTGAGAGATGGAAATGCGCTTCGTCACTCATAACCAATTTTGAAGGAAAATCATCCTCTTCAAGGTTGAGGTTTATGACGCGCTGGCAGTAATCTAGACGAGCTCGGTGGTCAGCAGGCAGCAGCTGATGAGTCATTTGAGTTTTATACGGGAACATCTTTAAGTCTTTCACCAAAATACGCTGCAGGGTCCGTCTGGAAATGCCCAATTGCGTGGCACGTCGCCTCGTTGATGTTTCTGGACACTCTTCCACATCTTCGCGCACAGCATCGATATTTTCAGCTGAACGGCCTGTTCTTGGTCTCCCAGACTTAGGTATATCCAATGTTGAGCCAGTTGCTTCAAGGCGTGTGGCAAAGCGTCGAATTGTGCGACCAATCGGTGCCGGACGGTGGGGAAATCGTCGACGAAATTCACGTTGTGTTCTTATCACTGATGAATTATTCCGTAAGAACATTGACACAATTATTCCACGTTCTTGGGGAGTAAAACGGTCCATGTTTATTTTCAGTGTATTTTACATTTGTTCACTACACAATTTTCAACAACAGAATGACAGAAAATGTCATATAAAAAAAAAAGTATTTTCTTTAGTGCCAGTACTTTTGCGCCACCCGTTATAGGAACTACTCGCTACTTGCAGCCTGCTTCAGTCAGAGAGACATAGATGCGTGTGACTTCTGTAAGTTATTAATCATCGTCTGCAGGCGCATTCTGATCTCGAAAAATGAAAATTCTATTCGAATCTCGAATACTGAATCAGTTTGCTATATCTTTGCTTAATAAATGAATTTGGTCGCTTGGAGTGAATTCGAGACTTCGATTATCTGACTTATTGCAAAAAATGCCCATGAACAAAGGCTTCATACGATAAATGAGAATGCTGTATGGACAGGAGGAGTTACACAGAAGGATTGGGTAAGAAATTAGCATATTAAGAGGAAGTTTTAAAGTAGCTCCAATAAATGTCAAAATATTAGAAGCAAAGCTTAGATGGCTTACATGTTATGCGAAGACCAGAAGACCACGTCGTGAAAGTGCGTTCCATTTCATCAAATAAAAGGAAAAGAGGAAGACCTCAGACCACGTGGATGACGAATGTCCTTAAGGACCTGAAAATTCTTATCCTTACGAAAGATAACACAAAACAGCGGAATACTTGGCGCCGCATGATTAGGAAAGCCAACCCCCAGTAACGGGTAAGAGAGAAGACAAAGAAGAAGAATTTGTAGTAGAATGTCTCTCTCTTTTGTAGAATGTCTCTGCTGGACTGGTTACTGGACCCACTAGGGATGATGCCTGGGTAGAAAAATAATAATTCTAATTAGTCCGTCAATTATATTATCAAAAAATATTGGACACGTATTTTTTTATTTTTAAAATAAATGGAAATCAACAGAGTTATAGAGCGTCAAAGTTCTGGAGTGGGCGCTCGTGACGTCACTTGTATGTAAAAAAGTGTACTTACCCGATACGTCATGCGGAACTTCAACGCACTATATCTTTGTCATTTTTAGTTTAATTGAAAAAAGAAAAAATACGTGTCCAATATTTTTTGATATGTAAATGACAGACTAATTAGATTTTTTCAGGTATATTGCTATTGCTTTACACCTGAGTACCAATAGCAAAACAGTTTAAAAATATGAATTGGCAGCTCCCCACGGGGGTAACGTCTCACGAAGGGCCCCCTCGGCCCACCCCGGCGCCCGAGAGCCCTTCACTCGCACGCTTTCAACTCTTAAAACGCTCTTTAGAATGTATTCATTCGTCTTGGTCTAGAAACTGCGGCTCACGTTGAATTTATGAGTTTACTCCGTAAATGAGTTTTTTTTTCGTTTCGTTTACTTACTACAATATATCATGCTGGGACGCTACCGTAATAAATAACTTTTTCATGGACGTATGAGTGGCTAAACTTTTGGTTGATGGCTGATTTTGCCTTGTTGGATTGCAAAATTCATGATGTTGAAAAGGTTTTACATTATTTTTTCATAAATGTATGAGGTACTGAGTGGCCAACTTTTTGCTAAAGGCCGCTTTTGCATTGTTGGCTTTTTTTGATGTTGGTCCAAATGATCGACTAGAAATTTCCATAATTTTATAATAAGCTTAGCTTCGTTCAAATCAGAACTTACAGACTTTCCTATTTTCTGTCGTGAAGCAGCATTACTGTGTTTTGGTTTGAGGGGTCTGTACTGGTGAAATTACAGACACTAAGAGGCTCGCTCACCTTCATGCCTCAAGTTGATGGACGCAGGGCAATGCATTGTAGGCATATCTTAGTGCACGCTCTAAACATGCGCGACCAACGATGCAATGCTACGTCATCATCATCATCATCATCATCATCATCATCATCAACCTATCGCAGTCCACTGCTCGACTTAGGTCTTTCCCAAGGTTCGCCACTGAACATGCTTCGTCATAGGTAATGGATATCAGTTAACATTAGGTGAGCCATGTGCTTGTTCCATCTTCAAATAGCACAAGGAACTATTTTTTTTATGAATTAAAATTATATTTAAACAAGACAGTGCCATGGGAATATTTTATTAACATAGGAAAACTCTCAATATAAACTTGGCTTTTAGACTTTGATCTCAAAATAATAAAAAATACATCAATTACCGTAGTTGTACGTACTATTACAAAAAGTAAACGGAATTTGAAAGTTTACTTACAAGTATAAACTTTTTATAAAAAATAAACCGACTTTAAATAAATCACTTCTTACCTTTTGCCCTAAAGGATTTTGAGAATCGGTTCACAATTGACAGAGATATTGGTGATCATAGGGCGAAAATTACAAGTGAGGATGAGGTTTTTTGAGTTTTCCGGGAAAAGTACCAATCCCTCAGGAATACAATTTATATGGGACCTGTGAAGTATACTCTTATAAGCAAAAAAAATATTTGAAAATCGGTTTACAATTGACGGAGATATCGGTGAACATACTCGAAAAAAAGAGGTTCAGACGAATTGAGAACCTTCTCCTTTTTGAAGTCTGTAAATAAAAAAACTTTGATTTAGGCAGCTGCCATTAGCTGTGATTCGCCTACCCTTATTCCACTCTAAGTTGGTTCACTACATGGTTTCATTCTCCATTCACTCCTATCACTTCTGTATTCACTCCTTTTACACTCATACCCTCTTTCACACAATCCATCCATCTCTACTTCAGGCAGCTGAACACTCTTTGATAAAAGTGCCCTTTAAATTTTTCCTACGCCATATCATCCTCGATCCAATGGCTTTAGGACCGCGATCATAAACTTCATTGCGATCTCCTTAAAGTTGGGAAGTGCAGGATTAAGGAGTTAGGGTTGACTGCGCCGGGGCTGGGATCGAACCCGTTACGGTCTAGTGGCCTCCCTCGGCCCCCGGGGCCTGGGGAGCTCTTAATCTGTAGAAGTATATCGAAGCGTCTGATAAACATATTCCGGAAGGTTTATTGTCTGGAAAAGATCTTTCTAGTGATACAGACCGTCTTTTGTACTTTGTTTTGAATTAAGTTAGGCTAACTTAAGTAATATTAAGTTGTTCTATCAACATTATGATTTGAATAGAAAGTTAAAGTTATAATTTGGCGGTATTCTTTTATAAAGTTATCAAACATCAAAATTTGATTCTTCAGTAGGTAGGTACTTATATTTTGTACGGTCCTACAATGCAGCATAGAATAGGGACTTAAGTCTTAAGCTGTAGTCAATGCATTAGTCTTAAGTAGTAAACTGCACTAGGCCCTCTAGAACTGTACATAAACTAAGAAACTATTAAAACGCCTAAATCTTCTCCTATTCTAAATTTCTAAATTAGCCTTCTTTGCTCAAGCGGGCCTTCGCCTACTGCGCCACTGAGGTCGTCGCCTACTCTCCTTTCATGTCGTGGACGTGGGTATTGAGAACCGAGAGTATCTGTACCGTCCATTCACACTGCAGTGTAAGGCTCTGAAAGGACCCAAGTAACAAAACATTGAACTATCGACACAGGCGGAGCACGCAATCTCGCTAAAAGCCCCCTCAATACCTGAATGACACCTGTATACCGACGGCATAAGGTTCAGATTCAAGTTCTATATTGGGGGATTAGCCATTCTTAATGGTAATGCGTCAGCGAGTCCATTTTGTGTGGAAAAACACGTATTTTTGCATAATGTCCCCGAGGCTCTGCGGTGATGACTTACGTTAATTAAAAATGCGGTAATACCCTTGTTTTATAAGCTGGTGCTACGCATTTCAGCCAGAAATATAATATTTAGAATAATATATAACTACAATAGTAGATTGTTTTACAAGGGACTAAACCATCCCATTAGAAATTTTATTAAAAATTAATCAACCTTCATAAAACCAAGACGGTTCTATTTAAAAAAAAAAAAAAGATTGACGGAGCACCAAGAAGTCGAGTTTTTACGTAAGAGAACGAATGCTTTGTACGGGCTGATGATTTTAGACAAAAATTAAAAAGAAAAAATACTTTTTAGCCCGAGGTATTAAACTCGAGTTTTAGGCCCGCTAAGCTACACTATTATGATACACTTTTTGAGCAAGAGAAGTGAAAAATTAATTATTACATTAGTAGAGGCGTAATAAGAGTAAAAAGTTAGGTTATAGATAGATAGATAAACTCTTTGTTGCACACAACACTAATACAAAAAATACTAGAACAAAGAAATTAAATATTAGTGTAGGTACAATCGACAGTCTTATCGCGATTTCTTCGAGACAACCTAAGAATGGAAATAATATAATAATAAGAATTGAGCGGTGGTGCTTGTACAAATCTAATTACCTAGTTAGACTACATTTTACAATACAATACTAATATATCTGTTAAATATAATTTTGAAAAAGCCTATTAAATTAGTAGGAATAAATATTTAGTTTTAAAGCTAAAGTTATAGTTAAAAGTTTAATATAATATTTATTTTATATTATTTATATTACACATTTTGTGTTTTTGCATGCAGTGCACGTTTTGTAGAATTCGAGTCAGTACGCGTTCTTAATTTACGTTAACGTAAACGTACGTGCATAGGAATAGTTAGCCCAATTAGATCCATATTTAAATAACATACTTATAGCATTGGTAAAAACCTAGGTAGGGTAATAATAATGCTGGACAATATCACTCAGCATCATGTAACCCCAAACTAAGCAGAGCTTGTATTATGGTAACCACACGACTGATAAAAGCAAACAATAGCAATTCCTTTCGTTCTAGTCTACTGGAAGTAGGAATATGGTGGTGATCGGCAGCCGGTGACCGGTAACCCGGTGACCGGTTACCGATATATTACTATGATGTGTTGCCGACCTGGTGGAGCGTTGCCCACTCGGTAACCTGTAGCCGGGATGATAACGTTTCACCGACTGATTCGGTAACGAATCAGTAACCCGTCACCAAACCAGTAACGAATATATTTAGCGATGTAGTAAACTAAGACAAATGACAATAACTAAAGTAATCAACTAAAACAATTTCTTATTTTCAGGAGACATGAATAAAAAGTTTCAAGTTTGAAAAAAAATCTTAAGTTTGAAATAATGTAAATAACATTAAGAATCTTATAACAGGTGACCGAGTCGGTGAAACGTTATCATCCCTATCTATTACCGATGCGTTACCAATTCGTTAGACGGTTGCTAGTAACTGGTGGCCGGGTTGGTGATGTGTTGCCGGATGGGTAACCTGTAACCGACTCGGTAGCCGGCTGCCAACTCGACTGGCCAGTTGCCGGGTTGGTGGTGTGTTACCGACTTGGTTACCTGTTGTAAAGTCTTAAGGAAAATTTCGAGGTTTGATATTTTAGTTTGTCCTAGTTTATGAATTACTAGTTTATTTTAATTTACCCGTTGCCGGTTTGGTGACGTGCTACTAACTTGGTAACCTGCTACAGAATTGGTAACTCGTTACCGACTCGGTACGCATAAAAAACGTTAACCCTAGTCTAAGTTGGTAATTAATAATTGTAAGTGTAAGTTAAGTTAATTGTAATTGTACATGTATAACTAATTAAGGAACTGTCAATGAATAAAGTTACTAGATTAGGATGAAATATTATACCAATTGTACCAAAATGTGTATAACAAATAAGTAAGAACAAATAAACAACATAAGAACTGGACCTCATTGCATCCCAAAACCGAGATGCAATGAGATCAGTACTTACCCCTAAGTGTTGGGTTACACTTGAATAAATAACCTAAAAAATATATAAAGAAATTTACGAATAATAAAGACCCTGATTAAGTTAGGGCTGTGCCTATAAAAAAAAAGTACCCACATGTCTAAAGTTAAGTACCATGGTAATACAACACTCAAACCCGGAACGAATAACATTTGTTCCGATCATTTAGCCGTATTTCATGTTATCAAAATAGTATTGAAGATGTTTTAGCAGATCATCCTTAGAGTTGTAATCTTTTGATGATCTTGGCAACACGGCCCGGTCAAAATTTAGGGTTGACTGTTCAGCGGAACGTCTTTTGGATCAGGAGCGCTTCCGTTCAAAAGATACGTTATTTTTTTATGGTAGCTACTTGAAGATGGAACAGGCACCTGGCCCGCCTAATGTTTAGTAGTAACCATTACCTATCACAAAGCGTTACATCGTAAATCACGTTTTTTTGGAACTCTACTATGCTGATGATAATAAGCCCCTTGTGCCTGTAATTTCACCGGCACCCACACCCTTCAAATCAAAACAGCACAGCTGCTTCACGGAAGAAATACGTATGGTGGCAGTACTTCTCCGGCCGAGCCCTCCACAAAGAACTCTACTAGTAGGTATTAACGCCATGTTGAAGGTGTAAAACCTTGGACACCAGATTGGGTCATCAGCCTGTGCTAGGCTGATGGCGGCATAGCACAGCCTAATACCGACTAATTCCCTGTTCAGCAATGGCAGCGGTGAGAGAACACTGTACCCATTCGATCCCCAACCAAGCGTGGGGATTATGGACATATCCCCCATTCTTAGGGGAGGCCTATTTGCAGCAGCGGATATAAGCTTAAGTTCTTCTTCTTCTTCTTCGTATGAGCTAGTGACCAACTCTGGTGTCGGAGTTTTTAGGCCGCCCGAAGGCCTCCGACATTGCTTAACGACTGAAAATCCGGGAGCAATATCTTAATGTGCCTTCCGAAGCACTGAAGTGCTCAAATCTAAATGTCACTAAACGGTCACCCATCCAAGTAATGACCGGGCGGAGTGTTGCTTAACCAAGGTGATCTGCTAAGCACACGGAACTAAGCCTCGCCACGAGCGCTTCTGTAGCTTAAGTAGTGTGTGTCAGTGTGGTGGCCTGGTATGTGCTAGTAACGAAGTACGAAAGAGCCCGTATTAAATTTAAACAAGGATTCACAGTTTTACAATTACAATACAACCTAGGCTATTTAAACATATTTTGTGCATAAACTAATTTGGATCCACATTTTCAAAAAGGTTCGTGATATGCATTAGGACAATGAGTTAGCTAAGTATGTTACTAATCACAAAAACAAAGAAGTATAAAAAGATAAGTGGGTAACAACAAAGCAACAATGGTAATTTTAAAAAGATTTAAAAAATCCTAAGTAGGGGGAAGTGGGGCAGATTGATGCACAAAAATTTAAAGTTCCATAAAATGTGTATAAACATATATATCTCAGAAGTTTTGCATTATACGTTTAGCTAAATAATTAAATATTAAAATGTCATAGTTTAAAAATGTTTAAGTTATCAAAGAAAAGAAATAATTGACGTTTAGTAAAAAATGGCTTTTGTATCAATCTGCCCCACTAGCGGGGTACTTTGATACACCACGTGGGGCACTTTTATACAGGGTGGAAAAGCTATAAAAATTGTCAAATTTAAACACTTACATTGATTCCACTTGTTTATTGTGATGAGATCATAATCAGCCTTCTATTGTATTAAGATACTTATGTAATTATTATAAGAAATCTTAATCACAGTCAATCGCATACAATCAATAAATCAAACGATCTAACTTAATATTATTTGAAAAAGGAATATCAATAAATAAATAAATATAAATAAATAATAAATCACTCATAGATAGATACACTCAATTAATAGAAAAAGTATACATAGATTAAGTTCGAGCTGTGGCTTTCGTAAAATTTGGTGTAGGCAGATCTAAAACAACATCTCTAAAATAAACACTTGCGTTGTCTTAACATCTGGAAAGACAAAACATGGCCCTTTTTTCATAAGTACTCATACTCAATTAAGTTGTATTTAAAAATTACTTTGGACCCATAATGGGGCACTGTTTTTTTTTCAAAATTAATGTTAAGTATATTCCCAACATTTATATTTTCAGGGTTATGAATGTCGAAATCAGGTCCAATTTGTACGTCTGATCCTTCATAATCATCGTTACCACTTAATTTAAATAATTCAGTCTCAGATGAATCAGATTCTAGAAAACGAGAACAGGCCGTCTTCTTTCTGGGCTAGAAATGCGGTACCTTAATACAGAGACGGGGCATAATGATACACATCAATGTGCCCCGCACTTTGTTGCATCAAAGTGCCCCAAACAATGATTTTTCAATATTCAAATTATCATAGTAAAACTAACTTTGATTTTAAGTAATATTAACGAAAATCATAATAATTGATAGTTTAACTTACCTTTAGTATAAAAAGATCCTCGTTAGATGTTATCGAAAAGCGTCGAAACACTTTCACATATCGCGTCAGAATTTACTTAGGAGTGCCTAAAACACGTCTCGAAATGCCCAATGCTGCCCGTTGACAGACGGTCGGTGCGGTTACGATGGATTCGTTCGGAAGTTTTTCCGAACGTTTTAGAGATTACACCACTCAAATCAATTCACTCAATTATTAGATAAGGTTGGTGTATCAATGTGCCCCTTGTATCAATGCACCCCACCTCCCCCTACTGTTCTTTTTCAATCGCATTTCTGTTATTGATGGGTTGTGATGTGTGTGTTTTTATTAGTTTTATGTTGTACAAGCTTCCGCCCGCGGCTTCGCTCGCGTGGTACCGGGATAAAAAGTAGCCTGTGTATTAATCCAGGTCACGAACTATGTATATTCGAAGTTTCGTCCAAATCCGTTCAGTAGTTTTTGCATGAAAGAGTAACAAACATTCATCCATTCATCCATACATTACTCACAAACTTTCGCATTTATAATATTATTAGTTTAGTAGGATAGGAAGTAGGATAGTAGGAAGTAGGATTTATAATATAAGTAGGATACGATAGTAGGATAGGTAAGTAATTTTACTTAATAAGAAGTACCTGGGTCGGTAACAAAAACAAAACATGAACGAAGAAAGAAAAGATTACATCTTTACAAAACTCCGTCATCCAAGTGAATATGCTCTAAATCTATTAACAGCTCATTAGCTGACCTCGCCGGAAGTCGCTTTAAGTTTATTTTAGTTTGTTTGAAGTTACACATACATTGACCTAACTCAATTAGTGGCATGTGTGTTCGTTTGTCTCTTAATGTTGTAAACTTCATTTTCCCTTCTATTGGTAGCTTAGTGTTATCTGTTCTCCCCAAACGCTTATTTTATCCATTCTTTAGATAACCATGTTTATAACGTCCAAAATGTTCTACATCCAAAAATAGGTTTTCTATTTTCTTCCGTTGATCGTCAAAACATACCTAAAATTGGAAACAGTTTTATTTTCTACGCTTTTTCAATGGCAAAAAACAAAGTCCCCATCGCGTCTGTATGTCGGTCAGTTCGCGATAAACTCAAAAACTACTGAACGGATTTTCATTCGGTTCACCAAAAGACAGAGTGATTCATGATAATTTGTGAAGGCTTTGTGTAAATTGGTTGTAATATGACGATAATTGTTGAAAATATCGGAAAAAGTCAAGCCGCCTGGGAGCTTTCATCGAAAACGCTGCCTAAACCTTAAGAGATATAAAAACTATGTTGTATGGTGAAATAGATTATATATTATGCTCTCCTACCCGTGCAAAAACGGGACGAGTCGTTAATTGGTAACAATTTTAAAATAGGTACGCTTAAGTAATATTTAATAATAGATTAAATCCAGAATAGCAATAGCAAAACAGGCTTTTCGTAACAAAAATCATATTTTCACTTGCAAAATCTCCAAAAAAGTCACTGTGACACAAAGACAAAGAGATTTTGGAAGCATTTGAAATGTGCTGCTGTAGAAGAATGGAAAGAATAATCTGGGTAGATAAAGTAACTAACAAAGAAGTTTTAAGTAGAGTCGCCGAAGATAGACTTATGTTAAATAATATAGAAAACAGAAGAGGTAAGATGTTTACCGTATACGACATGACAACTGTATACGCGACATCATTGAGGGAAAAGTAGAAGGAAAGAGAGGAAGGGGAAGACCAAGGATAAATTATATGAGCCACATTAAAGATAAAGGAGATGTCATGCCGTATAGGGAAGTAAAGGAGGTTGCTTTAACGAGAGACAGATGGAAGGAGCTGCATCAGTTGCCGACAAGAACACAGCTCATAGATGATGATGATGATGATGATGAAGTAATATGCGAATGTTTAAATTATTTGAAATATTCTCAATTCATGGAGCGAGCTATGCTCGGCATCAAACTTATAGATCGAGACCCTAACATCGAGATCCGAAAACGGACAAAAGTCCAGGACATTGGAAATCGACTTATGGAGCTCAAGTGACAGGTGGAGCAGGACATTGACCGAATGGTGGCCGAGGGTAGGCAAAAGAAGCGTCGGAAGAGCAGTAACGAGATGTGTCGACGACATAGTACGCGTCGCCGGGCCAGCGTGGATACGACTAGCACAAGACCGTGGTGGATGGCACAAACTTCGGAGGCCTATGTCGAGCAGTGGATCAAGTCGGGCTGTGGATGATGATGATGATGATTCTCAATTGTTCCACCTGCTGGTTGTATTACCACGTGAATTGCCTGGCTAACAAATTCGTTGGCTAAAAAAATAAAAGTCAGTATTCCGATCACGCGTTGACTCAGGCAAACGCTTCGTTATGTCCTTGAAGATGTGCGTTTTGAGTTCTGCAATCAAATCGTATGGTAAAACATATCTATATATATAATATATAAAAGAAAGTCGTTACACTACTACGTTACACTATTTATAACTCAAGAACGGCTGAACCGATTAAACTTAAAATTGGTGGGGAGGTAACTTGACATAGCTTAGAACCAGGAGAGGGACATAGGATACTTTTTATCCCGTTATTATTAATAGTAGGGGTAGGGTAGGGTACGGGTAGGAGTAGCGCTAGCGGGTAGAGCTAGCGTAGAGGTAGAGTAGGGGTAGGGTAGGGGTAGGGGAAGGGTAGGGTAGGGGTAGGGGAAGGGTAGGGTAGCTGTTGTTGACAGGACAACGTCTGTCGGGTCAGCTGATTTGTGATAAAAATAAAGCTCTTTATTGTACTCACGCCAGTATAAAACATACAGAACGATCATGACTATTTCAACCTGACGTATCATACCATTAGTGAAAAATTTGGCCAGTGACAAAACGTTATTATTAATTACGTTATCTACGCTGTCTCATTGGCCAAAAAGTATAGTACATTGTTCACCGAGAGGAGAAAGTGACCGATTACCGTCGAGGGTGTCGGGTGTCACCCGAGATCGGGAATCGCACTTTCTCTCGAGTGATACATAGTGCTTTATACTACACCTACGAGGAAAATAAAAAACTAACTTGACTTTGACTTTGACTTTGACTTTGACTTTGACTTTGACTTTGACTTTGACTTTGACTTTGACTTTGACTTTGACTTTGACTAGCCAGTGCTTTTTTTTTAGCTAGTGGCCAGTGTCATTTTACGAACTTGGAGATAAAAACTCACTGTAAAAACTTTTTGGCTTTTGATATTTAGGTTACCAGCGCATAGTCTTACCCAAAATTAAAAAAGAAAAACCACGTAAGAAATGGATTTTCATACACTTTTCTCTCCCGCTCAGATGCGTTTTCTCCCCGCATATTTGTTCGATATGCAATGACGTACTTTATACCGTAAATTTGATAAGGTATCAAGGTACTTTCCGAGCAGGTGTAGTATAAAGGTCTACGATACGAATATTTTTTTACTGGTCTTCGTAATTGAGCCTTAGGAATGTTATGAATGTCTTTATGTAGCTGTGACTTTATAATTGAGAGTACAGATTACTTTTTTGGTTCGTCTTTACCTTACGTAGAAGAGCCGAGAAAAATGGAAAAAATATTTTAAGAAATTATTTTTAATAGGTAATAATTTTTTCTTCTTTTTGAGGAAAATGGAGGCACTTGCCGAGCAGTTGAAAACATTAGGCTTATAAAAAAGTATTTTGGCATCTTCATAACGACTTTGGCAATTTTATTCACAAAACCCAGACAACCGCAATATGATTAGGGTTTTCCGGAAATATGGTTTGAAATCATCCATTGCGTGGGAATGCTGCTCACGTAGGTATCCGACGACCACGTGACGGACATACAGACAGACATCTTAGATAACTTGGTCACTCCGTATTTAAGTAACCTAAGTAGGTACACTTAAGCCGGCTTTTATATATATATGTTTTTTAGCTTTAATATTTTTTCGCTCATCTACATATTGAACACTGAGTTTGAAGTGTCAAATGATCACGTTTAAAGATGTTATAAACATTACTATGTTTATGTTTGTGTTTCTATTTATTTATTATTTATTATTTATTACTATCCTGTAGTCAAAAGCCGGCTTTAAAAATACATAGATTTGTAACTATTTATATTACTATTACATAGGTTATCTAAGTGTAATTTAACTCGATCGAGTATTCAGTATTCAATATTTATTGCAATCATATTACATAGTGTTTAGAAACACTTATAAACCAGCACTTATCAGATTTTATAGTATTTGTAAATAAGCGTATAGTATTTGTAACTTATTGATTAATAAATAATAGTCATAATAGTCATTTATTCCATTAAATTAAATTAAACAATAATAATTGTATGCGGAATGAGTTACCCTATACTATACTATACTATACTATACATTATACTAAGTATAGTAAGACACTGGATGAACTTTAAAATTGTTGTTGATCACCTTTTAACTTCCTAATCTGAACCTTTTCTTTTTTTTCGCTATAGTATAGTAATATATAATATAAGTATATATAAGTATAGTAATACTATAGTATAGTAGTACTATACTATATACATTAGGTCACATTAAAAATATAATCAAATGTCTAAGTCACAAACACAAACACAACTACGTATTCATAAAGTAAAATAAAAATTATATAAAAGTGAAAAAAAAGAAAAGTTTCATATTAGGAAGTTAAAAGGTGATCAACAACAATTTTAAAGTTCATCCAGTGTGTACAAACACTTCTACAGAAGAAAAGCTTTTAACTTTATTTCTAAGAGCCTCTTTTGTGTATCACTGATTTAATGTCGAGTGGCAGTTTATTAAAAATTGAGACCGCTTGATACCTACTGCAATGTTTCATAATATTGAGTGAAGGACATATTTTATTCTTTAAGTTTAATAAATAGGTAAATACAATACAGTTACTTATATAAAAAGAAGTCGATAAAAATCTAATAACAAAATTTTGTTAGTCGTCGCTCGAACAGCGCTGCTGACTTTATGCTGGGAAGCGGGTTCAATTCCTGTATGGTTCGAAAATGTTGGATAATTTTTTTTTGTGTTATTTAGTTAGACTAGTTCAGCAGAGATCTTCAAACCTTGTATAAGGTAGCAGAATCTGTGCAAAATTGTCCCGCAAAGGGAATCGAACCTCTTGCAAATAATCTTCTTGCGATAGAAGCCTCCAGAAGCTTACTTACAAGCAGAAAAACCTATTGTTACTTGGATTAGGCTTCTCCTTCATGCCTCAATAATTGATGGTCACAGAGCTTTGCATTGACCTACGATGCAATGATTTGCGATAGGTACCTTATTGTTACCACTTACCATCAGGTGGGCCTAGCTTTAGGTATGAAAAAATATATTTTAAGTACTGTGACTTCGAAAGGTACGTTAAGATATTGATCCTGGCTTTTCAGTCTTTAAAAAGTAATAATCTCTTTATTCATGAGGCACTTCAAGTACAATTTGAATTGTCAGTTTTTTTTAAAGTTACCACCAACGTCTTCCCCGTTCGTAACGCCTCCGAACAGGGAAGAATATAATTGTCAAGAAACTCTTAACTTCTTACCTCTAACCTCCTTAACTCTTAATAATTATTAGTATATCGCAGCAATTATATATCTGAGGTGTAAGGCCCACGTTTGGGCGAGAATTGTCCACATTTTCATTTGAAATCAAGAAAACCAAATACATATTTATCAATCATTTCTTTTGTTACAGCGTCGCCTGACCCAGAAGTACAGCATAGCAGTAGGAGTCCCGACCCTGGTCATCCGCGGACGACCAGTCCGGGACGCCCTACTTCAAGACCCGCTGGGAGAGCGGTTCCCGTGGCCTGCTCCTCCGCTACATGAGGTGCTGCGAGGAGTGCAGCTGCAGGGAGACGGGGAGACCAAGGCGTATGAAGACCTGCCGTCTGATGCGCTGAGGGTCTTCTATTTTGCAGCGCATTGGGTATGCTTTAAGCAAGTTTCAGACATATAAAGCCTGTAGCACAGAATAATTAGGGCTACTCCCCACTGTAGTGGGGGTGTAGTGTAGTTGGATGTATCCAAACCCATTGTTCTTGGAAAAGAAAACTTTCATCTACAGGAGCGCTTCATCTATTAAGGATAACTACTTAGTAGGTGGTAGTCGAAGGGAAATGCAATCATAATACTTACTCGCTCTGTGCGACACCTATGGTTTGTGACATTATGGCGTCCTTCCTTCCTTCTTCGTATAAGCTTCGTATAGTGACCAGCTCTGATGTCGGAGTTCTTAGTCCACCCGAAAGCCTCCGACATGGCTTGACGGCTGAATAAGCCGGGACCAACATCTTAACGTGTCTTCCGAAGCACGGAGCAATCAAATCTAAATGCTACTAAACGGTCACCCATCCAAGTAGTAAGACCACCGAAGCCACACCATGAGCATAAACTGCAAAAATCCGAATCTATAGAAGAAATCTATGATAATAAGTTGTCTATTAAGTATCCTCATCATTTCTCTAAGCTAAGTTGCCTTTGGACAATAAAAAACGTGAAATTATTTGAATGTCAAGTCTCAGAAATGAAAGAATATCAAGTTATCGACATAGCTCAGATAATTAGTAAGCTGAAGTGGCAGTCGGCTGGCCATATCTGCCAAAGAACCGATAACCGTTGGGGTAAACGAGTTCTTGAGTTGGAGACCGTGGCAAACGTTGTGTAGGACGCCCTCCGGCCAGGTGGAGTGATGATCTGCGAAAGGCTGGTAGAAGCTGGATGCGTCGAGCTCAGGACAGGGCGCAATGGCGCTCATTAAGGGAGGCCATGTCCAGCAGAGGACTGCTATAGGCCGATGATGATGATGATTTTAATTTGAAATTATAAGCTCAAATGTTTCCCAGTGTCCGCCATGCCGAGCGTTTTCGCCGAGCGTGTGCGCCGCTCTATCTGCGGTGCGGAAGCGACGAGCGAAATACGCCAACACACAGCTGATACTGGTCTCCAGTGACAGGTAACTTACCTTCTCAGTGAGTTTTCAACATTTGCAGGCGCTAGTAGATGTAGCGACTCGGCAGGGAAGATAGCTTTACTTTTTACCATATTCTTATGCTAGTGCATGCGACAGATCAGCGTCTTGTTGCGACGACTAAGCGCGATGACAAAGCGTCGTGTTTGCGTTGGCTGTAAGGGATATTTCCTAGATGCTGGGGTAGGTTCAAGGTGTAGGTAAGGGGATCGAATCATCTTTGGAACTCAAGCCAACCTCACGGCGCGTGCACCGTGCTAACTAACAGACGGGGCTCTGGAAGCCGGCTGATTGCGGCGCAGCCTAACACTGGCACAGATACATTTCCTGACCGCAGACGGGCAGCAGCGTCGATGCGAGTGCGAGAAGCTGTGTTCTGTGATCCTCAACCCTCATGCCCCCTAAAAAAATATTCAAATCGGTCAAGCCGTTTCTAGGTTTTGCTAGACACATGCATTGCAATATTGGCAATGGATTTTTATATTATACAGATGAACCCTGTACTGGGTGAGAATTGTACTTGCTCGATCTCGTTAGCGTTTTCGAAGATAATGGCCTCGAAGCGATGCCATCTTTGAAGCTCTTTTACCTACGTCAGAAATTTAAATACCCGTTGTAATTTTGAAAATGATTGAGATTCATTAAAACCGCTGATTGTTCAAACGTCAGTTCAGATGTGGTTCACGTTTTAGATCTGCAGTCATCATAAATCTATAGGGAAGTGATTACGGCTGCGAGTGGGAGAGTTACAGCCTGCGCACATTAGACGACAAACGTCAGCGATTAGACGCTACGACAAGCAGCGGGGGACAATTTTCATACATTTTGTTCAGAGCTCCGCACACACGGCGACAATCGCGACAGCAAGATATGTATGACAGACCCTCGCGACTAAGCGCGACGACAAAGCGTCGTGTTTGCGAGGACATAATATTATCCTAATAATAATTTAAAAAATAATTATTATTAAAATGTTTGTGAGGATGTATGGATGTTTGTTACTCTTTCACGCAAAAAAATGGATTTTGATGAAACTTGGAATATACATTGTGACCAAAATTAACATTGTGTACAAATTAACTACTTTTTACCGGGTACCACTCGAGTGAAGCCGCGGGCGAAAGCTAGTGAAATAGTTTTATACTGTTTGATACGTAAACAAGCCTAGTTTTGTGAATTCCACCCCCCAATAGTTTAAGAATAGGGTTGTCTTGAATGAGTTTGATCACGCGACTGTCAAAGACGCCATCAAACAGAGAGCCGCGCGTCAGCCGGAAGGGGACACGCCGCGCTAAAAAACTGAATTTGTTTTTCCTTTTTTTCCCAACCAGGCGACGCCGACGAAGGAAAGATTAATGTATGTTATTCGTGCGTATCTGTGAATGTATGTTTGTAATATCTTTATTACCTCCTATCATCTAAACTGTATAAAAGGGAACGGTACAGTCGGGAATGGACCCACCGGGATTGGGACAAACGGAAAAAATATAGGTACAGGAGAATAGGATAAACCGGAAAAAGGGACAAAACAAAATAAGTCAAACATGAGTGGGAAAACAGGAACTTTGATCGAACTAGAATGGGACAAACGAGAATGGGACAGGCAGGAAAATATAAAAAATGGAAATAGGACGAACACGAATAATAAAAAAATATACAACCAAATTGAGATCCTCCTCTTTTTTTGAAGTCAGTTAAAAAAATGGGACAAATGGGAATGTAATGAACCTATTCTTATTCATATTCATATATTTTATTCATACTATAGGAACACAGGGTACACGTCGATTTACAAAAAAATGGCAAAACTAAAACTAGTCCATACTATTTAGTAGTATGCTCTTGAGTCTCAGTAAATTGCATAATGAGACTGAAGAGCAATACAAGTTTCAGAGATCACTCAAAATGGAACCCCGATTTCTCAATTTTCCATTTTCTCTCAACAATTTTTTGGACTAATGGTTAGTGAAAACAAAATGTTTTCCTCAACAAAATCAATGAAGCCTTTAAAACACTTCGTTTTATCTAACTGATTGATTATTGATGAATTTAATTTGAGGGTCTATTTCTATTCAGCGCATTGAAGCGAAGGAACGCGATCCAATTAGAGACCCAACTTGCTCGGAATCGCAAAGTTTCTCTTCACAAAATGTTTGTTATTTATTTATTGCTTTCGATTACCTACTCTATTGTAGGGTTATTTTGAAACGCTTGAAAATTTATCGAGTGGAATTCGTAAATTTTTAGTTAATAATCAAAAGAATAGTGAGAAAGACTCAGGCGTGACTGCGGAAATCTTACCCGTGCACAAATACGGGGTGTACTCCATTTCTTACAGCGTTCTTTTTACATGACGCGTATAAGACCTGGGCCTTACTTTTAGGGTTTAAACGCACAATCATCACTGAGTAAAAATTTTTGTATAGGAGTTTGGAATCACGTATTTCTCTCAGATTCCTACAACTGGTGTTGGTTCAAATCATCTCCGTATGGGAAAGCATACGAATTGAAATTCACCTTGTATCTTTAAGTGCAGCATGACATTCTGTTGTGGATAGCGGCTTGCTGCTTGACACAGACAATCTCTCTTTTTCTCTAGTTTTGTCATCAGAAGAAGTCGAGATATTTCCTGTTTCCTGGAAGTTTAGTTAAGATAAGTATGTATATTTCAAAGGTTATCTGGAAAAAAATATTTTAATGCTAAACTAGTGACACACTAGTGATAGAAAATACCGTGTACGTACTTGCTTTTATCTCGTGCAATTAAGAACTTTCTATCCACCTATCTATATTTATAAAATTGAATAATGTACGTAAGGTACATTAGCGTTTAGCTCCCATAGTAGAATCTCAAAGGGTTACCTTAGAGTGTTATCTGACACGAGCAATGCACATAAAACAATGGCTACCCCAATGAAAAGTAAGGGTAATTTCCTAGGGGACGTGTCCGGCTTGAGAACGGCTCATGTTTGCATACCTATCTATATCTACCCTTACGTAGGGAGGACATTAGCGCGATCGCGTCAAGCGAGCCACTTGACGAAGTTTTAGACCCGTATCACGAGCGGGTTTCATTGTTGTTAGTGGTTTTATTTGACAGCTGTTGCATACTTATTTTTACTTTCGATGTAAGGTTAGATGTTTTTTAATTTAAAATTATATTTTTGTTCTTCGTATGAGCTAGTGACCAACTCTGTAAAATTATATTAAATCAATATATAAATAAATAATGCTAGACTCTAAAAGTAGCGGCACGTAAATCTAGCGATGACCGTTACTGCGCAGAAGTCAAAAGTAAGGTATCTTATATTAGAGCCCTTTCATACGGCACGATTCAACACGCGCTGATCGCGAATATGTACTTTATGTAAATTAAATAAAGTGAAAATTCAAATGTTTCTGAGGGGCAAGAGACGCTTCCGCGACTCGCGCGCGATTTCGCGCCGAAGAAATTCGCGCTCGTGTCGCGCTCGTGTAAACGTGCCCTTATGTGAGCTAGAGGCAAGTGAGAGCGAGAGACCCATGCGCAGACGTTTCATTCAGCGCTAGACTTACGTGCTTTAACTCAACATCAATGGCCTCAAACTTCTTCTTCTTCTTCGTATGAGCTAGTGACCAACTCTGGTGTCGGAGTTTTTAGGCCGCCCGAAGGCCTCAAACTAAGATTGAGCTTGTACCAATCTTGTAGGTACTAATAGGAAACCATATTACGGATAATATGCTAGGTAGTACCTACTAACAATTTAAACCTTATTTTTTGTAAATACATGCACATCATATAGAGACATCACCAAGACCTGAGACCATCGAGGTACCTATTTATACTCTAGAATGGAAAACGTGGAAAAAAAGTGTCTGCACCAAAACTCCGCGCACGGTGCGCTGTCAATTACGCTTTCTTTGAACACTTTTCAAGCGACATAAGTCTAAATTTGTGCAAATTTGGCATTTTATTTATGTCAAACACGATTGGATGATTTTTGTTAGTTTCACTTGAAGACTGTACTTTAGAGTGTTCTTTAGAATAGGGAGGGATGACGACTGGGTAAAAAAAATAATTCTTATAAGCCCATCAGATAGATCAACAAAAATTATGGGACACGAATTTTTTATTTATCAAATAAATAAAAATTGACGGAGATAAAGAGCGTCAAAGTACGGGAGTAGGGTTCGTGACGTCACGGCTAAGTTAAAAGTGACGTCACGCGGAACTTCAACGCTCCATATCTTTGTCATTTTTTGTTTCATTGTCAAAAGAAAAAATATGCGTCCAATATTTTTTGATAATGTAAATGACGGACTAATTACAATTTTCATTCGTCATCCCTATTATCTCGATGCCTGAGACAAATAATTTCAGATCATACTTACAAACATTCCTCTCAACAAAAACTGCAACCCGCAACCACAAAAGAAACCGCAACCCGCAACCTTCTGCCTCTCAGGCGAACCTTCGCCTACTACGCCACTGAGGTTGTCAACAGTAACGGTTGTAGGTGGTTCTTAAATCGAAGATTGTTCCGAATCATTGAAAGTACATGATTGTTTGTGAATACCTAGGTACTTACTTCCATATTACGTAGTACCTACGTACCTAGAATTATATATCATTAAAATTGATTGCGTGGCATTGCTTGAATAATCGCTGGGAGAACGGAAAACGACTCTTCTATCTAAGTGAATAATTCATCGAAATCCGATGTTTTGTTGTAGGTCGTTATTGTTATTGAGTATTTGTCATCGGATTCAAATTGGAACTGAAATTAAATTTAAACTAGCTCTGACGCTAAGGCTGACTCAAAAGGATCAATATACTGTTTAGATACCTAAATAAAACACGACTTTTGGTACTATGTTTTTGACAAAGAGTAGAAACTTTTACTTTGGTAGGTTTTGCACTGGGTCACTCGGTACGGTAGCATATTATAATCAACATCATGATCATCGGCCTATAGCAGTCCACTGCTGGACATAGGCCTCCCCTAATGAGCGCCATTGCGCCCTGTCCTGAGCTCGACGCATCCAGCTTCTACCAGCATCCTTTCGCAAATTGACACTCCACCTGGTCGTAAATTGGATATTATAATAGGTAAAGAATATTCCTTTTCTCAGCCCTATAATAATGTTACCTAATCTAATCTAGCTTAGGTAATTATAAGAACCACTCCCAGTCGACCTTAACCACCGGAAAGACATTTTCTCATTTGGTCAAAAACGATGCAACTATAGATAATTACATCTATATTCATATTCATATCTATTTATTGCATACAAGTAGGTACATTGTTTGATTGCTTAGGTGTAAGTAGCTTTAATTAGTCTGTACATGTACCCTGTCAGGGCGCAACAAATTTGTTCGAGCTTGTCATCTGTTACAATAATAATATAATCTAGCAAAATTAGCTTTTCCAAACTTAAGGGAATAGGAAACAACATGGAAACAACTCACCCTTATCTACCCAAAGACTTTCCTTTACTCTGCATTTCCAAAGCTCAGAATCAATGCTTTAATAAAATTACGCCCCAAATACAAAATCAGTTTCTGTAAAGCAACCATTTGTATGCTGTGAGGGTGCCGGCGATCTCGCAGGGTTGTGACGTTACCCTTTAATAATGCGCACGGTTTGTAGGGTTGACTGGAAGGAATTTTCATGAAAATGTTTCCTTACTAAATGACATGGGCTATGTAATCCTCTGCTTCAACCTAGCGACGACATTATCGTGAGAGTAATTTAGTAGTAACAGAGTTCTTTGTGAAGGGCTCATCCGGGGACGTAGTACCAATGAAAACTTCTGTCAAGAAATTGTGGCTATTTAGATTACCGCGTTAGTATGTCGGTATACTCAGTCTAAGAATCAAAACGCCTAACCTGCCTGCTCGCAGTAGAGCTATAAACAAGTCTTGTAGACTTGTGGTAGCCCTGGTTTCAACCCGTGAAGCTACTTTACATATTTTTCCTATTTTTCTTGAAATGTCTAGCTAGACTAGACGTGTTGCTTATTTATGATAGCAGTTTGTTTGCCAGGTATTCGTTTTTACATGTATAGTAAAACTAAAATTTCTAATATTCCTTTAAACACTTCATATTATGAGTTTCCCGCTTAAACTATCTATCAGCCATTTTGTAAAATTTCCCCGACGCGTTCATTGATTGTCTGCGTTTCTTTTATTTCCAAAATGTCTGCCGCAATTGAGCTTAATCCAGCTGACGGGGATATGTTTGTGAATGAGGAATTATGGTATTGGTTTCTCTCATTTTTACGAATAATTTATAGAATAGGGAAGTGGCAATGCCAAAATTACTTTCGGAGACGCCATTTTTATATCCTGAGGAAGATCTATATATGAGGGCTCACCACAGGTTTTGATAGTTTTCGAAAACTTTATAAGTTTCGGTATCTTTCCATACATTTTCGTAGTTCATGCACGTTTCCCTAGAGGCGCTGTACTGAAAATGTATGGAAAGATACCGAAACTTATAAAGTTTTCGTAAATTATAAAAACCTGTGGTAAGCCCTCTGTCAATCTAGGTACACGTTGTCTTAAAAGTAACTAAATTGTGTTTGTAGTGTGTCCACTACTAACACAATTTACGTCCGTAGGTACCTAATTAACTTAGAAAATACTATTACAAACATCGTTTTCATTATAATCTTGGTCAGACATCTACTTAGAAACCTAGGTATAACACATATAACAGCAAAAGGTATTATGTAGGTAACCTATCTTCATAGGTCCTTTCTAAACAACAATCATCTTGCCATAAGAATTAATTTAAATTAAGCAGAATAAATAATTCATTCGCAGGCCGCAACGAGAATATCACTGCTCGGCACATTCATTTTTATGGGAAAATTATATTCTTAGGGATGTCCCAAAAAATACAGGAGAGACGGAAATGTCTTCATAGCTGTCGTCTGTTGAACCCGATGAATCCAAATTGACCAGCAAATATATGAAAATAATGTCACATAATGTCGTTTGTATTGACGGTAATACCACTGAACTTATTTGGTAGTGTGAACGTAGAGCGCGATTGTTCAGTGATCTTTCCACAAGTTGATTTGTCAGTTATTTTCATAAGTACGTACCTACATTTGCTCCCTCGCCAGTCGTGAGCTATCTTCAAATATCGTATTAACTATAGGCTTAGTTTTCTTAGATCAAGAAACTTTGGCCCGTCTTACCTATTCTAGAATGAAGTCCAAAGTTTATTTCATTTTAATTTCATGACTTGAGCATACATTTTTAAAAGGATTTCATGATTTATTAATCAGTTCTTTCTAAAATACAACAACAGTCCTCTACAATAGACCTAAAGTTAGTAGATATAGCAGGGGCTAAGTGTAAAAAGACAGTCAGGGATAATATCACTTTAAAGGGAGTAATTTGGAGTTTCAGTTAGTCATCACATCATTTATTATCACAGAGTAGGTACTAGGTAGGTACCTAAAGTACCAAGGATTTTTTATTATGAGAGTGCGCGCTTTGAACATCTGTGAAAATCTGTGCTAACTTTTTCAGGTACCTATTAGTTACTTAGGTGTTGTCTATTTCCCCCAACAACACCCATTGCTGACACCACACCAAGTGTACCAACTTGGTGACGTTTAGTGATGGGACTGTTTTTCTAGGCCTAGAATTATGGCCAATAGACTCCTTTCTAGCAGAATAGTAACTCCTTTCTAACACAATATTGTGTTGCATTGAAACCTAAACGAATCAAAGTATAGACCTCTAGGTTGGCACAACAAACATTCATTATCACACGATTAACATTAAAATTACCGACGAATTTTTTTTACTTGAAATACCTACTTTATCATAATTTTCATTGTATATGTAATTTCCTAAACATTTTGTAGCAACCCTAGAAAAGAGTCAAATAAACAAGCCTTATTTCGTTCTTGCCGGTTTCATACTTTCATAAGAATTATATCTTTTCATAGACATTTGGGTGTTGCGATATGAACCGACGTTATTTTTTATGGGTAAGTTGTAGAATATTGTAGAAACGAATGATAAAATCGAACAGTTTTATTGCTGTTATAATTTTAATCAAACCATGAAAAAGTGCTATTGCAAAGCCCTCTATTCATATTTAAATTAAAATTATTTATTGCTTACATAATGCTGTATGTATATGAGTAATGTCATAAATTACACCTACCAATTACCAACCACGATAGTACAATAATTGTACTGTCGTGGTAGATGTCATTATATAAGTACATGGATAGTGTGTTGCATTGCAATTTACAGCTAACATTAAAATTACATAAAATAAAATGTCAATAATATAGCTAATGGATAAAAATAACAATAATAAAATATAATAAAATATGCCAATTAAATTACTTTTAATATATTAAGTAGTTTAGTCATGAAAACTCTTCAGGACTATAAAAAATGTGATTCCTCAGGTTATTATGATGCTATAGAGCCTTAGATGATAAAAAACATAATTTATTTTTAAACTATTAAATCATGCGTTCTTGTTAACAACTGATGATTGAAAAATCTGTAATTTTTCACCCATATTCATGATCAAGGGCCGATCTATCCCTGGTAGTAATCAGATATAAGAGTTGTACTATTAAAAAATCTGTATTTAAACAACGACTCAGGTAAAGGTCTATAAAAAGACCTTTGAAATCAGTTCTTGAATACAGGCTCAAAACACACCGCACGGCGCTCAGTGCCGGGTTTTCTCGTAGTTCAATACAATACGTAGACATAGATAAGTATCAGTTCCTGTGAATCTAGAATCCGATTGTTTCAGCCCGTGGTTACAGACAACACAGGCATCTAGTGTTTCATTAATCACGATCGGAATTGCGTCGAATAGGCATGATCGTACCTACATAACTGTAAATTAGGGTTGACACAAATTGAAGAATATATTACGCGTAACTGAAGATTTCCTTTACTTGATGATGGACGCTTTACCGAAACATATTTAAAATTGTTACATTTCATCTATGACGACTTATAGAATGATTATCTAAACAAGACTTCATTTAAGCGAACTAGGATAGGGCGTTGAGTGAACAGCCAGTTCCGAGGTTTGATTCCCTCTGCAGTACACCGATAAATCCTATCAAGTTACTAGTTTTAACCGACTCAATAAACTGATAATGCTATCAAGTTAAATTGTGGGTATAATTGACTAAATTAATCTAGATTGACGGCTATTGTGAGTAAGAAAGAAACAAGATGTGGTTTTTAATTGAGAAAAAAATCAATCTGTATTTTGTAATTCGTATTTCTGTGGAATTATAATAATAAATCAATACTCTTAATTCCTAGTGCAAGGTGCAAGAGAAAGAATAGCGCCACCTATAGAAAAGGTATAGGTTATCAATTCTAACAGACCTCGCAAACACGACGCTTTGTCGTCGCGCTTAGTCGCGAGCGTCCGTCATATCTTGCTGTCGCGATTGTCGCCGTGTGTGCGGAGCTTTGAACAAAATGTATGAAAATTGTCCCCCGCAGCTTGTCGTAGCGTCTAATCGCTGACATTTGTCGTCCAATGTGCGCAAGCTGTAAAAACATATTTTTGTTTATAAAACTTTCTACATGTAACCTATAAGCAAAGCAAGATCCACAAAGCGATAACTTTATGCGTAAGAATCCCTTAGCTTATCTAGATATTTATAATTGAAATATTCCTGAAATAAACAAACAAAAAATCAGACACCAGCTTGTATTTTTGAACCTTCATTCTGCGTATTTAGTCCCAAGGGGTGGCAGCCCTGCTATACTTAGCCTCAACTCTCCACCGTGTCTCCACCCCTAGTGAGGGGTAGGTGGTCACCTGCCACGAAAGTCCATTGACGCATTCAGCAGGGTAGGTGTCTAAAACCGATAGGTTTATACCAATGAATTTATGGACTTTCACGAAAAATATATAAATTACAGTGGAAATAATATGGATATCATTTAGAAAGTAATCCTAGGCAGTATTTTATTTAAGAATATGATTTTCATTTTATTCCATTCCAGTGTTTTCGCCATACTAAATGACTCTACTGTAGGTACTTAGGTACTAAGCCTAGTGGTAACCATCACTGCTGGGTTTTTTCTTGACTGCTAGCGTTACTTTTTACAAAAAATTTATAGCTACATAAATTTGGTAGATAAATAGATAAATGATAGATTAAAAAGGACTATAATGTACCAGGACTATCTTACATGTACAACATGTTATCTACAAAAAGCTGAGAGGGCACTCACATAAGGCGACTATAAGGGTCAAACCTCCCTCTCGCTCGCAATATTCAACATTTTTGAAGACATAAAATCACTGAATGTAGTTATGCAAAATAGCAAACCTTCACGGCCTAGAAAATAACAATACAAAAGTTCAGCAATAATATCATTTTGATTCTATCACGTTTTCTTACCAAAAAACTTGCACCAATGTGATCAATTTTGGTGCAAATTTTTTGGTAGGAAACCGTGTTGGCTTCAGCATGATATTCTTGCTAACTATATTGCATAACTACATTCAGTGATTCTATATCTTCAAAAATGTTGAATAGTGCGAGCGAGAGGGAGGTTTGACCCTTATAGTCGCCTTAAGCTGGAGAACCAGTCAGGTACAAGCCACCCCCAACACATTTTGCCCAACCGTATTGTACACGACTGGAGCTTCCAGAAACTGTAGTTAGTGCTCCATCAGTGAACTCCTTTAAAATAGACTGGATAAATACTTAAAGTACACTGAAAAATAACTCCGATAAACACGTATCAGCTTTAAAGCTGCCTGTGTATTAACAAATTATAATAATAAGAACTGGGCAGGTAATTCTGAACTTCTGAGCAAGTTGGGTAAATTCTTAACCTCACGCAGGACACGCATTAAAACTTCACTTTGAGTCTTCAATAGCCGTCTCGTTTGCACTGAATATATATGGTCTATAAAAAATACTGGTTTTATGTTATCCCAACCTAGTTACAAACTGTAATTGTTGTATTGCATCTCGTTCTTCTTGTTACCTCGATGGATTATAACTAGTACCCATAATAACTGAAAATCAGTGTTTACTCATCGAGCAAAATACGCTTAGTTATGACCTTTTTGTCACACTGCAACACACACTTAGATTAATTATTTGTGTACCTGCTTTTTGAAAATTTTGTTTAATATTCTGTGTGTGTGTGTGTTTTATCTATCTATCTATCTTTCATAAGAAAAAATACATTTTCTGATCCAACCTCTTTCAATAATCGTATATTAAATGAATGAAACCGTAAACCTACCCCTAACCTCGGAAGTCCGACCCTTTACTAAACGAGTGAGTAAATTCGATAAGTTGAGATCCTGATCGGAACTTAGATAATTCGGACCAATCGGATCGCGTTATTGAAGTGCAAGATTGTAACCAATCGGATCGCGTTATTGAAGTGCAAGATTGTAACTGTCATTGTGAAGAAAACTTTTTACTTTTGAGCTGACACTGGCTGAAATATTTTCATACTACGTTGTATCGTCATGTCATTGTCATGTCCAAATTCTAGAGTTCATACAAAAAAGTCAGACTGAAAAACTCAAAAAACTCAACCCATTGTAAAAAGAACTCAGGTTTTTCCGTATGTCCCTCTCCCAGTTATCTCATTCTCGTTTGTACTATTATTTATTATTTGTCACATAATCCCGTTTTTCTTATTCCCGTTTATCCAATTATCCAGTCTGTCCCATTTTCCAGTAATAATTACACTACATTTTTTTTCTTATTCCCGTTTGTAATTTTTTTCGGTTGTGCTATTGACGTTTTTGCAGCGCTCACGTTTCTTCCAGCTGAATAGACACGCGGTATAACGTCTTTAGCAGTCGCGTGATCAAACTCATCAAGACACCCCTATTCCTAAAGTTGGGACTCGAAAAACTATTATGTATAAACTGTTTATATTCGTCTTGCTTACCGAAAATTTAACTTACCATTTGCTCACCTTTAAATAAGTTCGTAGACACATACACTAGCATAGCACAATAACTGTGGGCCTCGAACGTGAGGCTACGAGCCAGGGGCCTTATTCTCAGACATAGAAATGATAGCTAGATAGACAAAGTCAATATTGCAATCAACACCAATCAAAAAAATACAAGAACAGAGAAATAGAATAGTGATGTTGGTACAATCAAAGCCTTATGTCTTATGGCCTTAAAGTGAATGAGAGAGTAAAGTCATTAGAAATATGTTGCGAAAACTGTCAAATTTCCATGGTTTTTATTTATTATTGGCCGGTTTGATCCAGAGGCTTGCGTGGGCAAGAATGAGGTCAACGATCGAGCGAGCTCTCCGAAGATGCTTATTAACTATCTTTTTAAAGCCTTAAGTAGAAGTCGGCAGTTTTAGCAGTTCTCGCGATATATGTCTAATGCGACAATCATCTCTATTTATAAGAATTGGGCGTGGGTCGTAAAGGACATTGTATTTTACGTGTTCACATTTTAGGTTCACATTTCATCAACTCACTGCACCCATAAAATGCAATGAAAGGGAATGAAATGCGCATTTTTGGTACCTCTGCTCCCTCACACCAAAACACCAGTAAGCATCTCCCTCTAGATATGATGACATCAGAACTAACTCGATTACAATCAGCGAACTCTCAATCTGAATCACATCTGAACTGACGACCATTGAACAATCAGCGGTTTTCAATAGATGTTCTTATATCCGAGAATTTATGACGTATACTCGTAACAGAATTTCAATATGGTAGGACTGCTATTTTAATGTTTTGATGTCATTCCTATCTTCTTACCGATACCTATTCTCATTTTTGTACCGAAATTTAGATCTAGGTAAATATAGAAAAAAAAGTTTGGTATGGTTAAAGGCTGGACCGATTTTCATGATCTTTGATTTTTTTTTTATCTGTCTCCGGCCCGAATACCAGAATAAAACATCGGAAGCATTCACAGATTTATAAGTTTAGTACTAAAGTACAGATAGGAATCGAACCAACCACAGTCGAAGACGCTAATTATAGTTCCAAGTTGAAAGTCGACGTCGCTAGTGAGCTTATAGAAAGAGACAAAATATATCGTGCCATCACTGTCTTTTGCTAGTGATGTACCACTAACGATAAACATACCTAATAACGTGCTACATTTGAAGAACTTGAAATAAAACAATTAAGGATTCTATACATGCTTATTTTTTTATTATTTATACATACCTAAATATACTAGATAAGTACACAAAATATACATGACTTTATAAAAACTGATACATGGTAACTATTATTGATTAAACAAACTGTACGTGAAGTTCTATCGTAATTATTCTCGTGATCCATCCGAAGACATTAGTACACCCGCCCTCCCAGTTATCCTATAAAGTTGCGGAAATATTCTCTAAACGAAATGACGAGCGACCGACAGAGCTCAGTCGTCGGGGATGCGTTGTGTACCACACAACGCAGGTAATATTGAAAAATTATAAGTTTTAGAGTTGCTATGGAAAGCAACATTTTCTAAACGTATGTGCTGAAGTGGTGTCACGATGATGCGTAACTACATAGTGTTGAATAATTATAAGGTACTAATGCTGAGGACGGAGCACGAGTATAATCATTAGTGTTGGATTCTTGGAGTGACACTTTTAATCGCTTAAAAACTATAATATATACTAGTTATAACAGACAAAATGTCATTTATTCTCTTATTATCTCCATCTAAAAAAAGGGCCAATGTTACTTACTATAAAGGCAATTTAAATATAAATTATAACAATCTAGGTACTTATTCATGTAAAGGAACTTAATTGTAATGTATTTAATATAACACTTTTTAATTTGCTGATTGATCACTGTTTTAATACATACAACAATATTTAGCATTCCGTTTTTACCCTTTTTAAAATAAAACAATATATAAAAACATTATTCAATAGGAAGTTAAAAATCGTAAATTTTTAGGGTGACGTTACCGAACCGGTAAAACGAACCCTCATGGTGTTTGTCCGTCCGTCCGACCGTCTGTCACACCTGATTATTTCAGGAACTACAAAATGTACCGACTTGGAATTTGGTTTACATTTAAAATGCACTAATTGAATAAGATTGCAAATGAAAAAAATATAAAAATATTTTCTTCATCCCTAAATACTCGAAAATAAGAAATGTTATAATTTCAAACTGGTGCCACCAAATCGAGTGGCATATCATATGAAAATATCAAAAAAAAACAATTAGATTTTAAGTAATAAATAGGTTAATTATAAAGTAAATATAAAAAGGATTTTTTTTGTCCTGGCTATGGAAAGTACCTTTTAACTTAGAATGAACCTTATATTTTTTACAATCTGTTTTCTTGACAACTAATACATTTTGAGGGAGTTGGAGACAGTTTCATGTAAAGCTTTTTTGTCATCTAAATAATCAGATAATTTTTAATAAGTTTTATAACAGAGTTCACATTTACCAACATTTTTTTTACTGATTAATTAATTATGTCATTTGGGATTTTATACACATTGCCTTGAATACTTGACTAACTTTATGGAGTTTCTACGTCGGTAAGTTGACGGATTCTTTTGACTGTGTATGTTGCAGAACTGAGTCTGTTCGACAAGCCATCTATGTAAGCGCCCCATTGAAGCTTATTATCTGAGGTTATACCTAAAAATACACTTGTATTCACAAGATTTAAAACGTCATAATGTTAAATTTTCTTGTATTTGTTGTTGTGCCGAGCTCAAATAGCGGCGGGGATAAGGGCAAGTAGATAATGTTGGTGTCTCTCTGAAATCATTGATAATAAGTTAGGTGAATCTTGTTCTTATATTATAGTATAATATATTTAGTAAAACTGTCATGCATGCATTGAGATATTATAATACTCTAGAGTGGAAAAAGTTAAAAAAAAAGTGTCTGCATGAAAACTCTAAAAACCTTAAATGATATAAGGTCTAAGTTAGCGCAAAATTGGGTTTTTGAAGTTTATTTATTTCAAATACGCTTTTCGACAGTTTTCACTTGAAGACTGTCACTCTATAGTAGGAGATATAATATCTCAATGCATGCATGTCATTAAAAATAACGTAAGTTTATAGTTGAAGAATGACATGTAATAAAGAATTTTACCTTGATCATCTGTAGACGATTCATCAGTCTTGCTGTTTTTGTATGGCGGCTACTTATCAGGATCTGGTTTCGGTTGATCAATTGGACTAACGATATTTTAGTCTCTCAGTTTTGGTCTCTCAGACAATTTGGTATTTTATTTACATTATATAGTTCATCACCTGAAATATAATGTATTGAAATATTATTTACAAAAAAAGCTTCAAAAACCTACTTCTAATAACTCTAAGAGTATATTATAAAATAAATCCTTGACATTTTATTACAATTAAATAGTTCTAAAATCTATAGTCTTTTTACACTCTGCATACATTTATGTATAATGTATTATACTTGTAAATAATCCGAGTATGTAGTAGGTATCTAACTTATACCCATACACACCTTTCGTCCATAGATGTTTGTCAAAACATCGATAGTCGATAAAATGTAGTTGATAGGTGTTTTACACAGCCCTATTCTTACCAACATAATTTTTGAATATTCAAAAACGAATGAAATTGATGAATTCGTTTCGTACGATGCTTATTTTACTATGTTTGAAATAGTATATTAAGAGTACATGGGAATCTACTCACTTTGTCTATCTTTTGGAATCCCACTGCAAATTTCTGCCGCCGTAAAAAGAGTTGGTCGCGGAATAATTATGCCTAAAAGACGACCGTTTTCGTAAAATTTACGCACGAAATGTTTGGAACAAACTTTTTTTTCCATTAGTTTATTATTTTTAGGTGAATTCAAAAATGTAGAGTTTATTTGACTAAGCCACAAACTTTGCCTATAGGGTGTTTGCAGAAAACAGTGTATTATGATACCACTATCATTTTTTGATTCACACGTAGGGACATTACATTTAGTAGCACCCATTTTATACGATTTCACTTATAATTGAAACACATAATAAACATAACATCTAAAAGCAATAAAAATTCCAAAGAAAAGATTGTGATGGCAGAAATTTCAAAACAAAACTGAAATTAGATTCAGGTGAAAAACGTCAGACGTCAGTTCGTGTCAGACGCCAATCATGGATGTGTAGCTATCTTTACTGTGTTGAACACTAGCGCTGCGACGTTCTATACGAAGAACTAATAGAATACAAAAGTTTGAATATGAACTCTATTTCCAAGCAACAGATTATAAAATTAAGTAAAAAATTTAAAATTGACCTAATTTTTTTAGTGTCTCTCGATTTTTTCTCTTCGATAACCAAGCGTGGAAGCATTCACGAAAAAAAATTAAGAAGAAAATTCATTTTCCCATACGTTTTGTATGAAACGGCTTTTTGATATCTCGTTATCGGAATCAATGATTTCGATGAATATTTGAACCGGAACAGGCACGGAAAAGGAAACGGGAGTCCGAATGGTTAAGTAAATTAAAAAAAAATAATTCAGTACGAACATTACAGTTACCTACATTTTGAATCGTCGATATATAGAATATAGAAGAATTGGCAAGAAACTAGCAGAGTTTCTGCGGCTTACATTTTTTAAATATAATTTTTACAATATTTATCTCAACTATTACATTGGTTTTGAGACAGTTTCATTCCAAGTTAAATGATGTGATCTAAATAATCAGAAATGTTATAATAAGCTTTAAGATGATTTAACCCATGTTACACCTTAGGTGCTGTGAGCGTGGACAAAAGTTTTTCAGTGTCTTGTGTATAACAACACTTCGAGTGCTGAAAACACAGATGTGATTCTGCAGGGCAACACGCCCTCGTACGTGGCACGTAACGTCATGTGCGAGGCCAGCAGTACACGTTTTAAGTCATAACTTAATAAAAAACTTAATTTAATTTAATTCAGCTAATACGTTATTGATTCTGAGGCGGTACGAAGTGCGCCAGCTAGTTATACAGACCAGATGCACAACACATGAACACAAGGAAGGATAGAATGCAATGCAAAAGTCTTAAACATAGGGTATACGCTGTCAAACCAAATCCGGGTACAGCCAGCCGCAGTCCCGGATAATGGAAACGTAATGGACTGGTTATCGCGCCGACCACCCGGATATAGAGTTTATTTAACACAACGATAAACAGGAAGTTTATGAGAACCGACCTTTTTGGGTATAATCATTCTAATAAATAATCGGGAGAGGCAATCTACGCTTTTTTTGAAAGACCAAGTAGGTAGATTACTTTTTATTGGAGGATCAAGTAGATACCTAAGTAGGTAGGTAGGTTGGGTGGATGATGAAGGTAGGTTGACGGCTGGTTCCTATACGCCCAGTTCCTTTACCCGTTACCGATGACGCTTCAGTTTCCCTTGAAAAGCTGTCACATTTTCAACGTCTCGTTAATTTTTATCGAGGGAAAACGAAGCGTCTTCGGTTACGGTGTAATATGATACCATGGTATGTAGGTTCCAAAGGTTCCAAGTTCCAACCTCCGTCTTTGGAACACAGCATCGGCACAGCACAACTTAACATCGGCACTACGAGAACCTGTGCCCTGACTGCGATCCCTAACCCACATGCCCAGCTTATTTAAAAAATCCTTCAAGTTGATTATTTTTTGCCACAACCTAGCTACTTCCTACTATCCTACAAGTAGCGGCACGAAAGTCTACCGCTGACCGTTATTGGGCAGAAATCCAAAATATGGGAGCTAGAGAGGCGAGAGAGAGAGGGAGCGAGAGAGCCATGCGCAGACATTTCCTTCACCGCTTGACTTACTTGCCGCTAGCTATACTTCCTTCCTACTTATATAATATTATAAATGCGAAAGTTTGTGAGTATGTATGGATGTATGGATGAATGGACGAATGTGAAATGAATTTGTTACTCTTTCACGGAAAAAATACTGAACGGATTTGGATGAAACTTGGAATATACATAGTTTGTGACCTGGATTAACACATAGGCTACTTTTTATCCCGGTTAAGTGCGAGCGAAGCCGCGGGCCGAAGCTAGTATTAAATATACCAACGTAGTTCATCAACATCTTTAATTTTCTAAGTGAATGCTCACCGCGCGGAACATCACACCTCCCTCCCTTCATTTACAAGTAATACTCAGTCCAGAGTCCTAAAACTCAATGGCTAGACAGAAATTGGTTATTTATCCAAAAGATTGCCTCCATTAGTGCATGTAATGTACATATGTTATATGTGGTAGGTACATTTAGATCTTAAAATTAACTAGCGACCCGCACAGAAATCCAAAATCCAAAATCCTGCTTCGCACGGGTGCTAATTATACATATAAACCTTCCTCTTGAAACACCCTATCTACTAAAAAAACTGCAAAAATAAAGATAACTTACTTAAATAATAATCAGTCGAATAATTTGTCATGAATGAAGTAGATTTTATGTCAAAGTAAATGAATTATAGAAAATAACTTTAAAAAAATATACTAATAATATAATAATAGTATGTAGTCCAAAAAAATGAACTCCATTAGTTACACATCGCCTTTTTATTGTTAAATCTTGTCGACGTCGACATTGGCAAAGTTGTGGACGCTATACCACAGAGGCCATAAATAAAAAGAAGAAGAAAAACCGTGTGTATTAAATCTAGTGCATGGTTGTTTGTTTAGTACCAATCAGTTTCAATTAATCCTGCGTGATTGACTAACTTTGTTGCAAACAGAAATGATTGACACCGATCCTGTTTTTACAAACTTTGACATTTCATCAGTCGATTCAATGAACGTCTTATTATTATGAACAATTATTATACCTACTTGATACTGGCGAAATTGTGGTTAACTAGCCCAGAAGCCATTTAATAAAGAAGTGAAGTGAACGTCAATTGACAAACTATCACAGTTTGTTGATTGGTCTCAATCATTTCTGTTTGCAACAGAGTTAGCCGATCACCCCGCAGTTAGATAGATAGATATAATGTTTATTTGCAACTACAATTACACACATACAACAATTTTTAAGATTTAACAAGTAGGTAGTTTGACATTCACACAGTTCAGTGTTCCTTCGGTCCTCAAAAGATAGGGAACCGATTTATTAATTACTTCGGCTAGCTTTTAATAATATATTAATAATCCTTATCGTAACTAATAAGTAATAACTAATAAATACCTATTATAAATGCAAGGTTATATGTTTGTATGTTTGTTATGAATTTCACGTACTTACACGTTGTCAGGGGTAGGACATAGACCACAGGAAAGGACATAGGGTAGTAAATTACCTTTCATTCAGAAAAAAAGTTCCCGAATGATGGAAAAATAACTTAAACGCGAGTGAAGCCGCAGGCGGAAGCTAGTAGTACTCAAACAAAAGCAAAACTTTCGTTAAACAAATCTGAATAAATTCTTTGAAAAATGCTTGAAGACAGTTCCTTTCCGAAGTTAGGAAATTAAGTGGGGAAAGACGAAGAGCTTTTCTCCCTGAAACTCGATCAAGCTGAAAAAGAGAAAGACATTAAAAAGTTTTATAAAATAGGCTTAAAAGTGGCTGAAGTTATATATCTTGATGCGAAACTAACTTACAAACTCAGTGCGCAGTCGTGGTGTTTTTGCTTGGCTATGTGTAAAAAATTATTAGTAAAAAAAATCTACAAAATGTTTGTAATTAATAAACTCAAAAACTACTGTGCCGATTTCAAAAAATCTTGCACCATTGAAAGCTACATTCACCCTGAGTAACATTGCTAGAAAGTTTACGGATCCTTACTAAAACTTAAGTAACGTAACCCAAGGTGTAAAAAAGTGCCCTAACCCGCGCGAAGCCGGGACGGGCCGCTAGTTTATAAATAAAGCACACGATTACTTTTTCGTACTGACGATACAGTGAAAGAAGCGCAGATTGGCCTCGCGCGTCTCCTAAGATGGCTCAAACTGTAGCTTAATTCGATCCTGAGATACCTTTTTTCGTTTCTTGAATAGCGAGCTCAAAAAAAGGTATGTGGAAATTCTCGATCCAAGTCAGCGGAACAAAATTTGAAATTTTGTCTAATTTCGGAATTTAAATTGCAATTTGAAGTTCTCCGGCAAACGCAAATTTTGACATAGGGGCTAGGGCCCATCCGCGTAGCTCTCATATTTGCGAAACTACAGGTAAATGTCTTTTTTTTCATAAATTGTTCCTCGAACAACACTTATTATTTATCCGGGGTACCTACCACACGATCGGAGCCGCGGGTGGAAGCTAGTAGAACAAGTAGTCTTATAAAAGCTTATCACATAAAGTTGACTTGCACATAAATTCTCGCAACTTCACCACTATGAATCATCATACCTCTGGACCGACACAAACAACCGCGAGTAATAAATCCCGCAAATCCGACATCCACTAACCAAACTCCAAGCCATCCGAGTTGCGTTTATGAGCTAACTTCATCACTTATTTGAGACTAGCTTCCGGTCGCGGCTTCGCTCCTATTACCATATAAAAAGTATTATATATTATTATATAAAAAGTAGCTTATTGTTTATTGACTTAATAACTAGAACGGCTTGCGCCAATTACTCTAATTATAAAAATTTGGTTGAGTTTTTTTAGGGGGTGTATGGGGTTCCAACCTCTATCTTCGGAACCCAAGCCAACCCCACCTGCAATTGGTGCACCCTGCTAAACAACGAACGGGGCTCTGGCGGCCGGCTGATTGCGGCATAGCGCAGCCTACATCGGCACAGCTAAATCCCCTGGCCACCGACGGGCAGCAGCGTCGGTGGTGCGAGAAGCTGTGTCCTGCGATCCCCAACACGCATGCCCAGCGTGGGGATTATGGGCATATCCCCCTTTATAAGGGGAGGCCTATGTCCAGCAGTGGACTGATGTAGGCTGGTGTGTGGTGTGTGTGGTTGAGTTTATACATAGTCAAAATTCAATAAAAATAGTCAGTAATAACAAATTCAATAGGTAGTCAAATCAATCAATATCATACTTACCTACACACACTATCAATAAACTTACACACACTTCTGTCAGAATTAAATTTGTAGATATTTATATATTATACATAGTCAATAATAATAATAATAATATTAAAAAAAAAAAAAAAAAAAAAAGTCACCGCTGACACACGCTTTTCCCAAATATATTTTCCTAATATTTATTTTATCATGGTTTCCTCGATATTTTTCATCCAATAGTGTTTTAAATTTCAAAACCACGAAACAAAACTGTTTATTTATTGGTACAACCTATTTTTGTTACCTAAATCACAGAATACAGAGAGGACTAAATGTCAAAATACAATGCATACATGTCAAGATAGAAAACTAACATAAATAAGATGTTAACAAGAGGAAAAGCAAGAGCGGAAGCTGAAAACGCACGCCTATCACCACCTCCGCCTGCTCCGTCAAGCTCCGCGTCGTCGTCTGGGGATGAGGTATTTGCCACCCCCCCGGACACCAGCGCGTCGAGCGACGAGAGCAGGCCGCCGTCGCCTCCGCCGCCGCGACCACCTGTGCGGCGTGGGCGGCCCCCGCTGTCGGCCGGCTTGGGGTCTGCGGGACATTCTGCCCCGCGTCCGACCCCCGCCACCAACAGCCAAGTGCGCCGTATGAAGTGGACTACCCAAATCAACGAAAACGTCATACGCGCGTATTTTAGGGCAACAGAGGGAGGAACCAACCGCACCGCGTACATTGCCCGGATGCTGCCTCTATTTCAGGTGCTTGAGCCAGCTGTCACTGTTACTGCGCAACGACTATCGGATCAAGTACGAGCCATCCAACGATTAAAATTGTTGGATGACTCGTTACTTGACCGGCTTCGCGCTGAAAGTCAAAGTGCTCAAGTAGCTGACCACTCGCAGCGGGCCCCGGCTGCCACGCCGCCGGTTACGACAACTTCGATACCGGTAACGACGCAGCCGGACCCCGCTGCTGATGACGTCAACTACGGGATCACCAGCGTGAGTAACCAGGTAAATGAGCAGTTGAGGAGGACTTTGGAGGATGCGATTTGGTCATACCGATCCGCACCTCTCAATGAAAGACCGCGTTTGCCTCGCTTGCCCACTCACAGACGAAACTTGGCTCTAATGGAGGCCTTGAATCCTCTGTTGGTCCCTTACCTAGAGACTAGCGAAGGACTAGCCGATACCCATTCGATCCTTTACTGCGGAGCCGTGGCTGCGTGTCGTGTTGCTCGTGTCAAGTTCCCAAACTCCACGCGAGCACCACGACCTGTCAACCAAACTCCAGCTTGGCAAGTACGGATCGAACGGCGGATCGGTAAATTCAGGACCCTCATTGCAAAGCTAAGTTGCTTCAGAGGAGGCAATACCCGGCCCCGAGTGATGCGTTTTGTGACACAGGCCTTTGCTGGAACCGATATTCGGCCCCACGATTATATGGCATGTGTCACAGAACGCATTGACTTTCTGAAGCAGAAAATCTCTGCATGGGCAAGCCGCATTCGTCGGTATCGAGAACGTGTGGACCGATATTGGCAAAATCGAAACTTCCAAAGTGACCAGAGGAAGGTGTACCGATACTGGGAGAAACCTGACCAATGTGTGATGGATGGGCGTGTACCGGACGCTGATGCCATGAATAATTTCTGGCGCAGCATCTGGTCTGTGCCCATCCAGCACACGGAGGGAGATTGGATGGATGTGGTGAGTAGAGAGAGTGAACCTATCGAAGCCATGGGAGTAGTTGTGATTAACCCCATAGATGTTAGATTTGCAATACGTTCGGCCCATAACTGGAAAAGTCCTGGACCGGATGGGTTGCATAACTTCTGGCTGAAGTGGTTTAGATGTTCACACTCTGTACTCGCCACACAATTTCAAGAAGCCCTCGAGCTTGGGTCTCTCCCAAGTTTCATGACGACTGGAGTCACCTTCCTGCTCCACAAATCTGGTAGTACCGCGGAAGCAAAGAACTACAGACCCATAACGTGCTTACCTACCATCTACAAGCTCCTTACGTCCATTCTGACCGTAAAAATTAATGCGCACATAGTTGCAAATAATATTTTGGCTCCTGCTCAGAATGGATGTAGAGTTGGGTCCCGCGGTACTAAGGAGCTCCTCCTCATTGACATGACTATTAGCCAGCAGATCAGGCGCAGCAAGGGGAACCTCTCCGTTGCATGGATAGACTACAAGAAGGCCTATGATTCGGTGCCTCATACATGGCTGGAGAGGATCCTAGAGTTGTATAAAATTGATGCAACTTTGAGATCCTTCTTAGATACATGCATGAGACAGTGGATCACAGTTCTTCGTCATCCAGGTAGCGGACGGGATCCCTCTGCTCCGCAAGATCTGATTCGCATAGAGCGGGGTATTTTCCAGGGCGACAGTCTGAGCCCCCTATGGTTCTGCCTGGCACTGAATCCTCTTAGTACTCTGCTAAAGGATTCAGGGCTAGGCTATCGACTTCGGAGAGAGGGTGGTATCGTTTCTCACCTGTTGTACATGGATGACCTCAAACTTTTCGCTCCGAGAAAACCAGAGCTGCTGACTCTGTTGAATATCACACAGATGTTCAGCAGTGCCATCAGCATGGAGTTCGGTGTCGAGAAGTGTGCGGTCATGCAAGTACAGCGGGGGAAAGTTGTAAATACTACAAACTTACAGCTTTCCGATACGATATCCCTCAGATCTCTTTCCGATATCGAAACCTACAAATATCTCGGTATGTCAGAAGCGTTAGATATAGTAGACAGAGACATAAAACAGTCGGTGAAGGAGCGATTCTTTTGTCGCCTGACTAAAGTACTCAATAGTCTTTTGTCGGGTGGTAACAAGGTTCGTGCCTTCAACGGTTGGGTTATGCCTCTGCTTATATATACCTTTGGCATATTGAGATGGACTCAAACTGAACTTGACGCCCTTGACTGTAAGGTTCGTCAACTTCTTACGACACACAGAATGCGACATCTACGTTCGTCGGTGATGAGGATGTACATCCCGCGGAAATGAGGAGGTCGGGGCTTTTTAAATGCCAAGACCCTCCATAACCGCGAGGTGTGCAACCTCAGAGAATACTTCCTCCATGCCGACAGTGAGATGTATCGTGATGTCGTAGCAGTTGATAAGAACCTTACCCCGCTCTCACTGGCTAAGGAGAACTGGCACAAACCTACGGTGCTGAGTGCCCTCGACCGCAAGGTGGTATGGGAGAGTAAGGAGCTGCACGGACGGTTCTACAAAGCCCTTACAGGGCCTGATGTAGACCTACTCGCATCCGTGAACTGGCTACGTTTCGGTGACCTCTTTGGGGAAACCGAAGGTTTTATCTGTGCGATTATGGATGAGGTAATAAAGACGAACAACTACCGAAAGTATATCATGAAGGATGGAACCGTTGACATTTGCAGAGCTTGTCACCGTCCCGGTGAATCCCTCAGACATATACTTTCGGGTTGTTCGCACCTCGCTAACACTGAATACTTGCACAGACACAATCAAGTAGCCAAGATCATCCATCAGCAGCTTGCTCTCCAATACGACCTTGTCGGTCCAGAGGTTCCGTACTATAAGTACGCACCGGTGCCAGTTCTCGAAAATGGTCGTGCTACGCTCTACTGGGACCGCTCTATCATCACGGACAGGACTATTCTAGCGAATAAACCTGATATCGTCCTGGTAGACCGGTCGGAACGCCGGGCGATACTTGTTGACATCACCATCCCACACGACGCTAATCTCGTGAAGGCCGAGAAGGACAAGCTTAGCAAGTACCTTGACCTGGCCCACGAGATTACCGCTATGTGGGATGTCGACTCAACAATTATCGTTCCGATAGTCGTTTCAGTGAACGGTCTGATAGCGAAGAGCCTTGACCAATATCTTAAGAGGCTCTCGCTAGGCAGCTGGATCAAGGGTCAGATACAGAAGGCGGCTCTCCTGGACTCGGCACGCATTGTGCGGAGGTTCCTTTCTCTGCAGCCCTAGCCAACGACCGTTTGAGCCCTGCCCCGCGGTCGATGGTCTCCCGTTTTGATACATTTTTTACTATAATGTTTTTGATAGTTATTTATGTACATAAGTAGTATTAAGTTTAATTATAGTAAAAAATGTATTTTAGATTAGTTTACAATTAAATAAAGTGTCATATTAATGCCTAATGTTATTTTTGGTCTAGAACTAGGTAAACGTTTCCAAAAAAAATCAAGCATTAGGTATACTCTTAATCGTATTTTTTAAACTTTCACGAGTATATTATACTCTTAATGTCCAAATCCAAATTTTCACCTTTTTTTAAAAACCCCGTTCCTTCTGCCCGCGCAAAAATTGAACTAAAATTTCAGCTCATTCATTAGTTTTGGCATGAACAAACTTACCTACTTGCAGATTACTTTACATATTCTCATCAAAACTTTCACCTATAAGATACTAATAGGATAGGATTGCGGACCGGAGGTAGCTCGATGAATACGCATAAAGGGTTGGTTAGGAATTAGTAAGGCTCCTTCATTATCCGGGATTCATTCTATTGGTATAACTTTTGAAACTATCATGGTTGAGAACATAATTATTAATATCAACGGGATATTTACCATGATTTGTGAGTTCTGTTATTTCCCGATATTTCGACGCAGTTGCATGCGCCATGATCACGGGAGAACTGAAGTCATTCTATTGGATTGGCCATTTTGAGGATTCTGAGATAGGTAAAGGAGGAGAGAATGTTATACACGACTTATAAGGGTCGAATTTGCTTAGATTTAATAGTTTTTGTTGTAGAATTAATAGATTTATATATGAACGATTAAATTTGGCAGTTTGCACCAAAACGAACCCTCTTATTCATAACTAAATGTCATTTTATAACGGCTCGATAAAGTAAACTTATCCTTGTCAAAATGTAAATAAAAAGAGTTGACATGATTTGTATTTTAGCGACATTTTTAGCAATAGTTTATAGAACTGTTGAATAGGATGGTGTTTTGGGTCTCTACCCCAATAACGTCAAGTTAGATAACTGCTGGTTAAACTGTCAAATTCGCTCAGAGATATGTCACATTAACCAGCTACCCCCTTACTTATGACGCTACTTAAAGTTAATCAATGCTCAAAGTCAGGCCTGTCACTGTTTGTCATTATCCAACGGTAAGAGATAGCAATATTTTAAGCATCATTTATCTTTTGAAAGATGTTCATAAGTAAGGCCACTAATAGCTTACTTTGACACCACTTGAAGATACTGAAATAGGTAATACAATAAGATCACTCAAGATATTTCTAAGTTTTTTTCAGTTTTTTAAGCCATGTCGGAGGCCTTCGGGCGGCCTAAAAACTCCGACACGAGAGTTGGTCACTAGCTCATACGAAGAAGAAGAAGATTTAAGATGCTAATATCTTAAGATCTGAGCGCTTCGTTAGCACGTTAGATGCACCTAGGTGTCGGCTTTTTTATCGTTATGTCTTGTCACAGAGGCCTTGGGGTGACCTAAAAATTCGAATACAGATATTTCACTGCCTTAGAAGAAAATACATAACGCCTGCACCTAAATACCAGAAATCACCCAGACCTAGGGCAAAAATTTACCTATGTTCATACAATTGTTTGTAGCGGATATGAATCGCACCCCCTACCCAAAGCGCAAAAAGTAGAGCCTACCAGCTGAGTTATCACTTTAATGGGCAAAGGCTCGCCTGAACGCAGAAGATTGCGGGTATCATTTCCACCAACATCATCATCCACAGCCCGATTTCACCCACTGCCGGGTATAGGCCTCCCTCAACTTGTGCCATCCACCACGATCTTCCACTACTCTAACCCACGTACGGCCTGCGACTTTGACAATGTCATCTGCCCATCTTGCAGCCGGACGTCCCACACTCCGAAAGCCATTCCTAGGCCACCACTCATTTCCACCACCACCTGACAAATGTTTGTATGATCTGCAAATATTTGTTTTCTATGTAAAATATGTTGTTTTTACAAAATATAATTCTTGCCTTATTTCATTTCATTTTTTATTTCATTTCATTTTATTTATTTGCATGAATATATGTACAAAAGTTCTTATAATCTAGTATGTCCATTTATATTCTACCTCGATTAGGCGTGCAAATTTTGAGTCAAATTAATAAAAATCTAACATAATTACAGAATGCCAATTGATAAAAATAATTACATAAGAGAAAAAATAAAAATTTATAATACAAACTGAGTCAAAAATAATAATAATTCTAATAACCGACCTTCTTATAATTTAAATATTCATTGATGTCATAAAAACAATGCTCCAACAACCAGATCTTCACTTTCCTTTTAAATAAATTTAAACTTGGTTCCTTAAAAAGTTCCTTAGTAGTATATCAGTCATGTGGTTCCCGTAATACAAGCTCTGCTTAGTTTGGAACTATGTCATGCTGTGTGATAGTGCACCATTTATATACACTATTCCATCTATTTACCCACAGAAGTGAGCAGTCATACAACCGAACGGTGCAATCCGTGTCCGGGGCCGGAGCCCTAGCTGTTCCATGGGGCTCCGCGGAGGTCCGCCTTGCGCTGCCAACAGCGCTGGCCGTGGCTGGGATTCCCGCGCTGGTCATCACCGACGCAGCCGGTAACGTCCTCGCGTCTAACGGCAGGCGGCACCTGGCGGCGGATCCGCTTGGATTTGTAAGTCTTTAATATCAAACAAAGCCGTGTGGTCGCCTTGAACGCGCTGGCAAGCCATTGAGCCTGTGGTGTCCGCGTACACGCAACAAGCTTATTAGTAGTGGTATTACTTTGTGTTGAAATATACTTAAGGCTGCTGGTAGAAGCTGGATGCGTCGAGCTCAGGACAGGGCGCAATGGCGCTCATTAGGGGAGGCCTATGTCCAGCAGTGGACTGCTATAGGCTGATGATGATGATGATGATGATGATGAAGTATACTTATGTGCTGTTTTGTGAAAATGAACTCTAAGAATAAACTATGAAATTGGCGTTTTGTATGAAGAATTTCGATAAAATTGATTTCTCCATACATACATTTTTGTGTTTTTTCTGAACCAAGTAGGGCAGATGACCCGGTTGTGGCCACCGACCCCTTTTTGGCCATTTGAGACTTCAAAGCGTTGTAATTAAGGCATAGAGAAATATGAGACTTTCGATTTCTGGTCCATAAAAAATTGAGTTATGTCAACACTAAATCTGGTGACAGTTGTAATGTCTCTAACTTTATTCTAGATTTTAGTGCTATTTTTGTAGACAGTCGTGAAATGTGCTGACATCTTAGCAAAATCATTAAGACGAGCGGGTGAGTAATCAGTTGTTAACTTTGTAATCTTTAGTTATTTTTTGGATGTTTATGTTTATAATCAATAAAAAATATATTGTCTACGTGGAACTAAAGGTATTTTGTCGCCATATATTTAAGAAGTGACGTATAACCAGGTGGCCACTAATGGAGCCCAAATTATAGAAATTCTCCGTTTCTGGCCACTTGGCTGGCCAGAAGTGGGGCTCCTACGTGCGCCACTTTTGGCCATGTATGTAACGATATTTTCTGTTAATTTTCAGAGTTACAGCCAAATGCCTTCACCAATGGAGGCCTTTACAAAATCATCACATTGGTGTTATCCACCAAAAATACTTTTCGAAGGCCAGAAAGACCAGATATGACAACTAGCCAAGTCAAACCTTAGGCTTCAATATATTATCCTAAGTTTTATGAAAAAATGATATTTTAAGTTTTTATAAAATATTGTATGTTGTTAAGAATAATTTTCAGGACTGACTTTTGAACTTGGCACCCATTAAGATCTCACTTCTTTTGTTGTTGAGGACATTGAACTTGGCTCTCATTTTACATATATGTTTTAATGGGATATCATTGCTTTTTGTAAAACTATAAAAAAAACAATTTTTAATTTAAAATATTGCCTACCTACTTATTAAAAGAATTGTAATACGATTTAACCACAGATATTATAAGTATTTTATATAAAAAAAACTATGAATTTAAAGGAGAAATCGCAATCTTATAGGTCAGGTGGTATCGAGAGACAACCGGACAGACCGGATGATTTTTGGACGTTAATATCTAAAACTCATAAAAATTTGGCAGTTTCTGATTTTTTTCTTTGTATTCACCCAACTACCCAACTGGATGCCAAATTTGAACTTTCTAGGTCATCTGGGACTGGGTTAGAATTTTGATTTACAGGTCAGACATTTTTGGACGTTAATATCTAAAAATGATAAAAAAATACTAGATTCTGATTTTTTCCTTTGTATTCTCCCAACTACCTATTTGGACGCCAAATTTGAACTTTCTGGGTCATCTGGAACTGGGATAGAATTTTGATATATCAGTTAATCAATGATAAAAATAAAAATGTACTAGTTTCTGATTTTTTCTTTGTATTCACCCAACTACATATCTGGATGCCAAATTTGAACTCTCTAGGTCATCTGGTAGTGGGAAATCATTTTTATCTATAGGTCAGTCAGTGATAAAAATGACGATTTTTGGACGTTAATATTTAAATAACCGTTTGAGGTGTGCTTATGAAATTTGAAACACATAAATGTATCTCGTGAGGCTCAATATATGAGCCAAATTTACATGTTTATGTGAAATAGTTTTTGAGTTATGAGGGGGTCGAAAGTGGCTCCAAATGGTTCGTGTAATATTACACACGGTGCTGCTCGCTAGTTCTGTTAGCTTGAACTTGGCTTTGACACACTACCGCTGGTCAAGATATTTGACATCAATCGATCTAAAAAACTAACAAAGGTTGTGAATATTTTGCAATTTAGTAATAAATACCTGATTACTTTGAAAATATCTGTGTTTTATTTTTATGGCCAGAAGTGGCACATGAGGTGGCCAGAAATGGGATAAATCTGGCCAGAAATGGCACAAAATCCCTTTTTCTTTGTTTTTTGTTGTATAAATTTGTCTATTGTATGTTCTAAACAAATAACGTTTTCATACATAAGAACAATATATATCTGATGCATTTATACAAAAATCATATCCTTGATAACAATATCTACAGATTAAGTCTGCCTCAAAGTTGACAAAACTCTTAAAATGGCCAAAACCGGGTCACCTGCCCTACTAATCCTAATCTCCTAAAATTTTGTATGTACGATTGGACAACATTGTGAAGAGTATGCGTAGACTTTTTTTATAAAGATAACTAACACATCATAAAATACTACGAATTCAAGCATTGAAAGTGACAACACGTCAAACCGAAAAATAGTATTATATTGAATTTTCAATACTTGCAATAATGTTACGTTCATAAAATAAATTAATTTTGTATAAAACTGTTGAATTAAATAAAATATGTACAAAATGAAATAGAGAGAAAAAACGACAATTTCACATGTAACAAGTACCGCAATTCTCATTATTTGTATTCATATTCATATCATATTCATAGTTACGACAAAAAATAAATAACATCTATGTACAACTTATTCTAGTATTGTCTACTGCTGGACATAGGACTCCCCTGATAAGAAAGGTGGGACATGATAGACCAGTAATAAAACCTACTCTTAAAATAATCATCAATCATTGATAGAATTTTCATAAAATAATTAATTACCTATCTTAAGATCAACGCAATGACCATTAAACCCAGGCGTACCTACCTACTTGTACTACAAAGCCTCAATCAGCCTCCCATTGCTAAACCCTTTTCATGTGTTCAGGTTCATGTGAGATACCTATAACCTGTAACATGCAATTTAACACGATGTGAAAGCAATAATTGTATTGTATTGTATTGTCCATAATCCCCACGCTGGGATTGAGTATCGTAGGGCATTTCGCAGCACCGACGCTGCTGCCCGTCGGTCGGTGGCCAGCAAGGGATTGAGCTATGCCGTCGTAGGCTGCGCTATGCCGCTGTCAGCCGGAGGAAAGAGCACCACAAGCTTGGGTTCCTAATATGGCTTCCTTACAAAACCCTCCTAAAGCATTGAGAATCCCAAACGTGACCTTCTGAAATTCATAAATATCCATTAACGAGTACCATCTTTAATCCTGTTCCAGAACTTCCCGTGGGCCCAGCGACCGGTCTCCGTGCTGACAGAACAAGCCTTGCTGAAGATGGCGAGGCATCCGGCCGTGGTACTTTTTATAGGTAAGTTTTTGGTGTTTCATTACAGTAGGAACTGCTAGGTCTTTATTTCTAGTATTAACATTCAGGTTACCGCTGTTTTTCTTAAACAAATTGATATTTTTTCGGACATACATTAAGTTTTTCTATTGGCACGGAACTGTCATAATATTTATTTCTTATTACTTAGTTCGAAGTGATTCTCTGGGGCCCATATTATAGTTTAAGCCCTGTTCTGCAGCACAAATATGGTATTAGTGCAGCATTCCCCCACAACAAAATGTCGTAGGTACAACATAATGCACAGGAGCTATTCTCATTATTCTTTAGGAGTATATTCTCTGCAGCCGCCCCGCCAAACTCACGAAATAATTCAATTCCTACTTTCTCATTTCAGATGACGAAGACTCGGAAATAGAATTCGCTGAGTCAGTCCTTCTACCTTCAGCAGAATCCTACTACGAAGAATGCACCATCCAGTTCCCAGGCTTCTGTCCGTACCAGAACTCCTCAGACGACGAGTCCATGGACTTCGACTATCCAACATCAAAACACTCACGAATAAAGAAGAAACCTTTCAAACATGTCATGTTTTTTATAGGAATAGACGGAACGGACTGTGCTGATATGCTCAGGGAGCATATATGTTTAGATGACGCAGTTCCCTTGCTAACTGCTATAGACTTTCCGAAGCAGCGCATGGTGACCATGCAGTTTGGTGATGAGATAACCACAGACTCTGTGCAGAACTTTGTTGATTCTTATTTGAGCGGGAATGCTGAGTTTAAGGCACTGAAACCTTATAGTGAGAAATGTTAGTAGGTATTGTAGAGAAAAGTTTCAGTTGAACTTGAACCAAACATATAAAGTCAAAGTAAAATAGTAGATTGTTTTACAAGGGACTAAACCATCCCATTATATACGAGGTTGTTTTACAAGGATGACAAGACCGAGTTATAATGGGTGGTTTTGGCCCGAGTAAAACACTCTACTTTTCACTTCGATTGCGAGAAAATAAAACAATTCAAAATTAGACAATTTTCAGAAATTTTATTAAAAATTAATCAACCTTCATAAAACATCACCAAGACGGTTCTATTTTCAAAAAAAAAGATTGACGGAGCACCAAGAAGTCTAGTTTTTATGTAAGAGAACGAATGCTATGTACGGGCTGATGATTTTAGACAAAAATTAAAAAGAAAAAATACTTATTAGCCCGAGGTATTAAACTCGAGTTTTAGGCCCGCTAAGCTACACTTTTTGAGCAAGAGAAGTGAAAATTCATTTATTATGAACTGTATAGTAACTTTGATTCGTTATTTTTTTATTTAGAAATCAATTCGTAAGGCGACCAAAAAGTAAAAAGTTGTCAGGAAAACCTGCTCGGCTTATATTTTTTAAAGTCTTTGTTACACTCGCTATTCTTGATTGATTGAGCTGATATGCTCAGGGAACATATATTGCCATTGTTTTTGAGGGAGTTCGTAACAACATCACCAACAACAACACCAGACGTCCACAGTTGGACATAGGCCTCCCTAATCCTCCCGTCCCTAATAAGACGCTGGGCATGTGGGTTGGGGATAGCATGGCACTGCTTCTCACTCCGCTGACGCTGCTGCCCGTCGGCGGTAGCGAAGCGAAGCGGGCTGTGAGTTGTGACAATGCTCAAAATGCTCGCTCACATGACGCAGTGGGGATTTCGAGCATTGTGATTGGCCAACTCACAGCCCGCTCCGCCTTGCTCAATCGAAACGCACCCTAGGCTGCGCTATGCCGCAATCAGCCGGCCGCTAGAGCCCCGCTTAAGCTGGCGATTGGAACTCATTATACCCCCTATGTTTGGAGTGGAACCAACAATAAAACGATCTAAAGAAAATCCTTATAGGTACGTAGGACTACTGGATTGTGTCTTTGTTTCTCTGCATTGCGCTGGTTCTCACCCATTTCCTTTGACCATTTTTAGTTGTAAAGTATTGTACTTAGTTTCTCCTCGATTTCCTTGAGATTCCATCATCTGATCCTGACTTGATTATAATGGTGCCACCTCGGGAGTAGGTATACCTTTTCGAACAAAAATATTTTTTTTAATCGGTTCACTATGGTAATCATTTCGAACCAGTTCTATTAACTTTTATGCACAAGTTTGTTGTTAGATGTCGCTAGTCGCTAGGTGAAAAGTAGATTTAATATTTTTAGTAGTGTTGATACTTCGAAATGTTTCATTAGCCTAATTATTTTACTTTGTAAAATACTTAGATTAGGTATTTAAGTAATAAATAGAATAATTTTGATGTGATGGTCTTATTAGATTTTCAATGAAATAAAGAAAATTAAGAACAGATGAAAGTTGTTATTAATTTTATGTTTGCAAAATAGCTAACTACCTACTAGTCCTTTTCACGAGAGAAGTCCCGTCGCAATTAGAGGATTTTTTGTTTTTAATAATGAATTATCAAACAGCTACAATATTTATAGTGACGTGTAGGTACCTACTTAATGTTAAAAATAAGTTAAAACAGATTGTTTGCATCATAAATTCATAATTTTAGTAAGGGACGTGTTGATTTTGCTTTTAATTTCTGTTCCATTTTTATTTTCAACGACACGACACGACTAGCTACTATAATGGCGCCTGGAGCCGGCGCCGCGGCGCCGCCGCGTCTGCGGACTCGTCTGCGGACTCGTCTTCTCTTTTTAGTATCATAAACTAAACATTTTTAGACTTAAACTACTTTTAGTTAGTTATTACAAAAAGTTTTTGAAAGAGGAATCTTTACACAGTCCTAACTTAACATACCACCGTATGGTATGGTGGCATAGTTATAATAATAGTTAGGTAGGCAGGGCGTATCGTACTTAAATATTTTGACGCATACAACGCCATCTTGTGACGAGTAGCATATTTTTCTTAAGCTTAATGTTTGCTTGATGCTTGAAGTTGAAAAATGTCGCTCTTTACAGTTTCCTGCTCTATGTCACTGCTGTCACTTTGAAATGACAGATGACGGAAGCTTTGAAAAAAAAATATTGACGCCAAAATTGTAGCCGCCATTATTGTGAAATAGAAAATTACAAAATATTTTTCACGTGCTCAATCTTTACCTGGTTACCAAAGCAATTTTATTAGTACACAAACAATAAATAATGGCGGATAACGACGATCTTCTCGACTACGAGGACGAGGAGCAGGCGGACCAGCAGACCGCGGACGGAGCGTCGGAAGCGGCGCCCGGTAAGAAAGAGGTTAAGGGCTCCTACGTCTCCATCCACAGCTCGGGCTTTCGCGACTTCCTGCTGAAGCCCGAGATCCTGCGCGCCATCGTCGACTGCGGCTTCGAGCACCCCTCGGAGGTGCAACACGAATGCATCCCCCAAGCCGTACTCGGAATGGACATCCTGTGCCAAGCGAAGTCCGGTATGGGCAAAACAGCCGTGTTTGTTTTGGCGACGCTGCAACAACTTGAGCCTTCCGAGAATCACGCATACGTGCTCGTCATGTGCCACACCAGAGAGCTAGCCTTCCAGATCAGCAAGGAATATGAGAGATTCTCCAAATACATGGCTGGCGTCAGGGTGTCCGTGTTCTTCGGTGGAATGCCTATCCAGAAAGATGAGGAGGTACTAAAGACAGCATGCCCACATATAGTTGTCGGAACCCCAGGAAGAATTCTGGCTCTAGTGAACAGTAAGAAACTGAATCTGAAGCATTTGAAGCACTTTATCCTTGATGAATGCGACAAAATGCTGGAATCTCTGGATATGAGGCGTGATGTGCAGGAAATCTTCAGGAATACTCCTCATGGGAAGCAAGTGATGATGTTCTCTGCTACTTTGAGCAAAGAAATAAGACCTGTGTGTAAGAAATTCATGCAGGACCCCATGGAAGTGTATGTAGATGATGAAGCCAAGCTGACGTTGCATGGACTGCAGCAACATTACGTCAAACTGAAAGAAAATGAGAAGAACAAAAAGCTATTTGAGCTTCTAGATGTGCTGGAGTTCAACCAAGTTGTGATATTTGTAAAATCTGTCCAACGCTGCATAGCCCTCGCGCAGCTGCTGACCGACCAAAACTTCCCAGCCATCGGAATCCACAGGAACATGACCCAAGATGAGCGCCTCTCCCGCTACCAGCAGTTCAAAGACTTCCAGAAACGCATCCTGGTAGCCACCAATCTCTTTGGACGAGGAATGGATATTGAGCGAGTCAACATCGTCTTCAACTACGATATGCCTGAGGATTCTGACACATATCTGCACCGGGTGGCTCGAGCTGGGCGCTTCGGTACCAAGGGGCTGGCCATCACCATGGTGTCCGATGAAGGGGATGCCAAGATCCTGAATGAAGTCCAAGATCGCTTCGACGTCAACATCTCCGAGCTGCCTGAAGAAATAGAGCTGTCCACTTACATCGAGGGCCGATAGATTTAAGAATTTCATTCCCCTTACCGTACAGTAAACTGATTTTGAAGAGTGTATTTCTAACTTTAACTATAAGACTTATTAGTGTCAGTTTGAGTTGAATCTTGAGTCACTAGGCTTGTGTCCAAACACAAATTATTACTAAGATTAAGTAATTAAAATTGACATTTGATATTGTGATACTGAGTTATTTTTATACCCACCGTTTATAATAAAGCACCTTATGAAGGAATTATTTGGTATCTTTTTGTACATGAAGACCTTGGTTAGTTGATATAATAATAATTATCCAGAAAGATTATTATACCCATTACTTTCCTAAAATAATTTACAGTATATTTGAAAATACTGCTATTAAATCTGTCTCAGTTTGCTTGTAGCTTTGGATTCTAGCTGGGTTTTCATGTACAAAACTAAACCTATATCACTTCATTCCACACCTTACTATTAGATTAGAGTAGGGAAATAAGTAGGTATCTAAGTAAGGGATGGTTCCCATTATACAGGGGCGTGGCCCGGACATACAATTATTTTTCCCGTTTCATACAAAATGTATGTAACGTTTCAAATCCGTGTACCGTACGGGCCACTTAATGAGAATCATCCCTTATAGGAAGGGTGGTTGCTGTCAAAGAAACATATCCAAAGATCTAATTAGGAGAGATCGCCGTGAGGTATGTAAGACGCAGGTTGAATTCCCGTCGCAGAACATTCCACTATCCTGGGTGTATAGTAGACTAAGTTAGACAGCCTGGTTATTCTTGCTTCTTTGGTAGGTATAAAGTAGTCTTGGTTCCACAGATAAATTAATACTACGTTTCTTGGTTCCTGATAAAAGAGGCAGTCAGTGATGTTACTAAGGGCCTATGTCTATTGTTGTGCTAAACTAAGGTGCGTTGTACTAAGGGCCTATGTCTATTGTTGTGCGGGTTCGAGTGCCGCTAAGTCATCAAAACTGGAATATTTTTTTAGTTATGATGAATAAAGGTATGTATAATTATTTGGTGGCACATTGCAGTTATCATCGTTTTCCTTATTTAAATCTAACATTTAAATTATGTCGGTTAGGGATTATTCAATAGTTAAGGAATAAATTATAATCCTAAATAGTTCTTAATCAAAGTTGGTCAGTTAAATAAATTAATAGGTTTAAAAAATAGAAAATAATAAACAACTCTGGTGTCGGATTTTTTAGGCCGCCTGACGGCCTCCGACATGGCTTAACGACTGGACTTAGCTCGGAAGCGCTCAAATCTAAATGTCAGTAAACGGTCACCCATCCAAGTAATGACCGGGCTGAATGTTGCTCCAAGTGTTGTCCAAGAGAGCTCTCAAATTAGGTACCTACTACCTATGTACATAATTATCATAATAATATGGTAAATAGGTATTCAATTCTTCGAGTTTGTTTGTTAAGTCAAGTGTTTTGTAAATAACCTTTCTAGGCCGTGTCGAACTCGTAATCGACCGGTGTCGGAGACAACTTCTGTCAATACATTCTCCTGCCCTTCTTGTCCCATGCTAGTTGGAGTCAGTAAAATATGTTTTTTTTAATGAGTACTATAGCATCATCAACCTATAGCAGTGCTGGACATGGGCCTCTCGTAGGCAGGTGGAGTGACGATGTGCGGAAAACTGCTGGTAGAAGCTGGATACGTCGAGCTGTGGACGGGGCGCAATGGCGCTCATTAGGGAAGGCCTATAAGTACCTAGTAAATATAGAGGACCTCTGTGCTCTGACACACGGTCAATTGATCATAAACTAGGCAAATCCTTCATCAGTGACTGATAAACTTACACATCCTCTTGTAACACCCAGACTCAGAGCAACATCCATATTCAAAGCATAAAAATGGTTTCTTGGGCGGTGATCGATCGAACCCCCGACCTCCAGCTTGAAGAATTGAATACCTATTTACCATATTATTATGATAATTATGTACATAGGTAGTAGGTACCTAATTTAAGAGCTCTCATGGACAACACTTGGAGCAACATTCAGCGACATATAATATATAAGACGGGCGATATGCCCATTATCCCCAGGCTGGGCATGCGGGTTAGGCATATAGCATGGCACAGCTTCTTAGGCCGCGGTCACGAAGACAGCGGCGGCGGCGCACCAAAACGCAAATCTATGCATTGAAACGCGCCATTCCTTGCGCCGCCGCCGCCACGCTCCCGCTCCCGCTGACTTCGTGACCGCGGCCGCCAGAGCCCCCAGTTGATAAACAGCAGGGTGCACCACGAACAGTTGAGTTTGACATGGGTTACAAAGAGGTTGAAACCACCTCAGAGGTTGAACCAGTTACCAACACAACTAAAAGGTAGTTATGAATGAGGCTATTATGTTAGCTAGGTAGCCTACGTAGGTGTAGGTGTTTTTAACCGACCGAAAAAAAGGAGGAGGTTTTCAATTAGATTGTATGTTTTTTTTTTAATATACCTACCTGTACTACCTAATGGCTGTATTTTTTTGTTTTATCCAGGCTTCTTGTAGAACTAAAACTAAACAAGCAATAAAACAAAAAAATATATATTTAAATTCTATATGTAATCAAATATTTTTTCTTATTACCTAAACACAGCTTAGCTGACAATTGACATTCACTGGTACAGTCACATTCATAAATTGTTAGTTAATTGCACCAGCCATTAGATCTTTCACAGAATTTATACTTGAGAATTCCTGAACACAAATTATACGTTGTGTTTCAGACTTCAGTTTGAAGGGTTCCGGTGCTGGTGGAATTAAAGTGGGGCTTAACAACTTCCATGCCTGATGAACGCAGGGCGAGATAAGATAAGCCAAACATGCGTTAAAGAGGGTGTCCATTAATTACGTGAGGCATTTAGGGAGGGGTCGAGCCAAATCTCACGTGGGGGAGTGGGGTAGTCCCGGCAAATCTCACGTAATTTTTATCCTCAAGAAAAATTAATTAAACCTTGTCAATTCCAAAGCCATAAAAAATCGCCAAAATCACCTCACGTAATTAATAGACTCCCCCAAATACGAAGCAATACTTTGATAAAATATAAGTGATGGTTACCACTTAACAACAGATGGGTCATGTGCTAGTTCCATCTTTTGAGAGTTTTCATATTTATATGATCTTATAAAATTTAACCATCGAGAAGTAATGATGTATAATGTTGTAAGTCTTACACAAATTCTTAAAGTATGACTAAATTTATGAATGTGACTGTACACAATCCAACTGGTATAAAAAGTAGGTACCTATATTGTTATATTTAAATGACATCATCATGCATCATAACAAGAGCACCACAAAGGCATTCAGTCATCATTATTTAAACAAGCAAAGAAAAATGTTAGCAAGTTAAAACTTCTGAGAATTCAGAATATGATAGATAAAGATAACCCTGGAATTATGTAACACTTAACCCATTTCATGACTACAATCTTTGACCAAATATTTCAAAAATATAAAATTTTATTGCATATTTGTCCATAATTCTTTAGACTTTATACAACCAAAGAAAAATGTTAGCAAGTTAAAACTTAAGAGAATTCAGAATATGATAGATAACTCTGGAATTACATAACACTTAAACCCATTACATAACAATAATCTTTTACTTAATCACCAAACAAATTCCTATTTCAAAAATAAAAATTGAATTGAATTTTTCTCCGTACTCCATATTCTTTAGTAGCAACTATCACAAAGTTAGACTGAATGCTGAACGGAAGTGATTCCAAATCACACCACCGGTGGTTTCGTTCTGGTGGTGTCAAGTGGAATGAATGGCAGCTGAATAAGAAGACTAGCACAGACCTAGGTATCTAATAACCTAAATGCGGTTTCTTAGGATTATAAAATGTTTTTTCATGTGTGAACCTTGTGATTAAATCCAAGGCCCACTTCGGCTGATCTCCAGGTACCATATGCCCAGCGTTTCTGACCAAGATCTCTACCAGTTTACCAGCTTGCTTAACATAACCAGCCACTTCTCCATCCACCTTCCACTGGTACCGTTTCGCTGTCTTATAGTCCTCCGAGCCTGTGAACTTGAGGTTTCTTAAGTAGTTGACTGTTAAGGGATAAGCGACGATTATGTCTAGTTGGCCATTGTAGATGACGACATAATAGTGGTCTAATAGCTCTGATATTAAAGGCGCTACAGATTTCATGACGTCTTGCTTCAAATGTGCTTCGACTATGCTTCCGTTGTTGAAAGGCAAGTCACCAACATGAATAGCTTTCCGAACAGTACTCTTCTGTAACATCGGTCCAAAGTCTTCGTACTGTGTGTAGTCTTTTGAGTGTAAATAGTTGAAGTAGAAGTTAAAGCCTGTCATGTTGGTGAAGATACTCTTTCCATCAATCATGTCTCCGTTCAATAAAGTATCAAACGTCTCAAAAGCTTTCTCCCAATTTTGTTGGTGGATGTACTCTTTCGTTTTGTTCTCATACTCTTCAAAGACTTTTGCTTGGTTCCAGTCAATCAGGCCTATTTGATTCAAGTATTTTCCGTAAACAAGTTGGTGTTCTGGATCACTTAAGCCATTGCCGATGGCAACTCCTTTCAAGTTAATTTTAAGGGCAGCTTCAGGATTTTTCTTGTGAATTGTGTAAGCCAAAGCCGGCACATACTTCCCTCCATAAGATTCACCGGTGACAAAGAACTTGTTACCTTGTAGTTCAGGGAAAAGCTGGAAGAATTGTATTACGGTTGAGTAGAGCTGTTCCCCAACCTGGGTTTCATCAGTGCAGTAACCTTTATCGTCCTTGGTGAAGCTGAATCCTGTGCCAACTGGGTTATCAATGTAAATAATATGGTGACTTAGAGCCCAATTGTACTTCCTGCGTTCGAATCTCCCATTTCTCACCCTGAGCGGACCGTTTTCGGTAAACAGGCCGTACAGGGAAGTAGCACCTGGACCTCCTTGCAACCATACGATGACTGGAGCCTCTTTTTTGTCCGGTATCATCGCAGGAAAGTACCAGAAGAACTGATTCGAGTCATATGTCTTGTTCACAGTGAAGTAGCCGGCGTAACTTTTGATACGTAGACTTTCCGTGAAGGGGACACGGGCTAGGCGCCTGCCTTCTGTAATATTGCCGGTTTCGATGAACGGCGTCAGAAATAGGGGAGTTCCTGCATCGCCCTTATCCCTCTCACCCAGGTTCAGTTCAGGGTACTTGTGGAAGAGACCCTCGGCAGAAAGTATGCCGACACTGATTAATAACAAAGCACGCGACATGTCGCCAAGCCTGCGATCCGCCGAATGACGGTCCCCTTTATATAAGTTACTCTTATGTGACGGTCTATTGTAATAAATTTGATTGAGACGGCCGTTCTTCAGAACGGTGGCTTGGCTTTTGATTTAGCACTAACTATAGGTAGGTAAGTGAGATACCTAAATTCAACAATTTATTTCAATCCGTCCGGCTAAATATCAGCTCAACTTTTTTTTTATTTTTCTACTCTGCCTGTGACTCTGCTTTGGGATGATGTTACCAACTCACAACAGGCTACGTCAGATTTGTCGCGTGCTAGGTCTGTCTGTGTCCTCGTCTCTTGTCTTATCGTAAAAGCGCTCTAAAAATCGATCGATCAATGGCTTGGTACGTAAAAGCTTACTAAAAAAATTGCGATAGCTAAATTTTTGTATTGAGTCAGATTAGACATGTGTTCGATGTATCAAAACGTAACTTATATCAGGTACGGGTTAGATATCATACCATATCGATATTTATAAAAACATAGGTAACCGATATCATAAAAACGAAATAAAATCGAATCCTCAACTGTTAGGTTCTAAAGACTTCACTTCGCTACATCTCTTTCAAAGTATGAATTGTTTGACGGGTAAAAAAGAGATGAAACGAATATTAAGATATCGATAAACTAAATAACTGTGTCAGTTTGTCGTTTCGTTGTTAGTTTGCATAAATAAAAATCAAATATTCATTACCTCTGTTTCGAATCTAATAATCCTCTGCGAATATGATATCGTCTATCGATGTACTAAATAAGTTGTTGTAAGTACCCGTTGTTAGATTGCATAACTAAAAATTGGTATCTAAGTTAAAGAAACATTCAAAAAAGATATCAAAATGGAAAAGGCAATCAAAAAGGATATTGAAGAGGATTAAGCAAAAGATTGAAAAGGCAATCAAAAAGGATATTGAAGAGGACTAAGCAATCAATGAGGATATCAAAGTGGAAAATGCTATCAAAGAGGATATTGATGTTAAAGAAGCAATTAAAGAGGAAATCGATTTGAGAAAAGCTATTAAAGGGATTACTGAAGTTGAAGAAGCAATCCAAGAGTATATCGAAGTGGAAAAAGCTATAATGAGGATAAATCAACAACAACAACAACAACAACAACGACTACCCTACCCTACCCTACCTTACCGTACCCCTCCCCTACCCTTACCACTACCCTACCCCTACCTATATGTATCCTATGTTCGTCTCCTGGTTCTAAGCCACCTCCCCACCAATTTTGATCCAAATCGGTTCAGCCGTTCTTGAGTTATAAATAGTATAACTAACACTACTTTGTTATATATATATATATATATATATATATATATATATATATATATATATATAGATCCAGAATTATTTATTTGTTATAAAAAAAAACTCTGTAGGTAGGTATGCAAAAAAACATTTAACTTACATTATAACAAAAAATTATCTAAAGTAGATATGAATGTACATAATTATGATAATAAACTACGGAATTCATAAAAGCAGCACTAAAAGAACTCAATAGGTATGCTTGGAAAATTTTTAGCTACATTAAAACAAAAAAGAATTTAAAGTAGTAAATGATAATTAACTTTAGACTTCAAACTTAAACAAATTGTACTTACTATAGTTAAGTAATTAATTACTTACCAAATATGTTTGACTACCTACACTACCCACACTTTGTTGCATAGTGTGATGATAAACCCTAGGTGATGTAGGTACCAATTACGTAAGATGTAGGAACCTATACGTTTTAGGTATTTGCTAACAAGCGTTTTCTTGTCTTATTTCATATGACTGTACATATATAACTGACCACCATCAAATTAATTCTATTTTGTAGTGTAGCAATACTAGAGATCATTTCATTTTTATTATGTAGATTTTACTACACGACATAAAAAAGAACCGTCGTGTCAGGATCGCCTGGATAATAGGAAACATCGAAACTATTTTGTATTGCTATTTAGAAAATACTTGAAACCACGACCTAAGGTATACAACTTTCACTTTCTTTTCTCGATGTTTTTTCAAGAAACCAATGTTAAAATTTTATGGTTTTAAAATCTAGACCAGTAATAAAATTCTTTTTGTGTTGTGTTTGCCATGCCACATGTTTTTCAATAGTTACTGGTTTTTTTAAATTAAAAATGATATCCGAAAAAAGTTTTATATATTTATTTATTATTTACATACAAAATTAAAATGTAAAACATTGTAATTAAAATATGTATCCTAAGTGTCTAGGACTCTAAATGAAGGTCTCTAGGGTTATAAAATGTTTTTTCATGGGTGAACCTTGTGATTAAATCCAAGGCCCACTTTGGTTGGTCTGCGGGTACCATATGCCCGGCATTTCTGACCATAATTTCCACCAGTTTACCAGCTTTTTTAACGTAACCAGCCACTTCTCCATCCACCTTCCACTGGTACCGCTTCGCTGTTTTATAGTCTTCCGAGCCTGTGAAGTTGAGGTTCCTTAAGAAGTTGACTGTTAACGGATAAGCGACGACTATATCAAGTTGGCCATTGTAGGTGACGACATAGTAGTATTCCAATAGCTCTGATATTAATGGCGCTACGGACTTCATGAAGTCTAGTTTCAAATGTGCATGGACAGCTCCTTTATCGTTGAAAGGCATGTCACCAACATGCATAGCTTTGCGAACAGCACTCTTCTGCAACATTGGCAAAAAGTCTTCAGGTATGTAATCTTTTGTGTGTAAATAGTTGTAATGTGCGTTGAAACCTGTCATATTTAGAATTTGGTACGACAAGTTACCAAAGGACTCCGTAGCTTCATTCCAATTTTGTTGGTGGATGTACTCCTTTGTTTTGTTCTCATACTCCTCAATGACTTTTGCTTGGTTCCAATCAATCAGGCCTATTTGTTTCAAGTATTTTCCGTAAACAAGTTGGTGTTCTGGATCACTTAAGCCATTGCCGATGGCAACTCCTTTCAGATTAATTTTGAGATCCGCTTTAAGATTTTTCTTATGAATAGTGTAAGCCAAAGCCGGAACATACTTCCCTCCATAAGATTCACCGGTGACGAAGAACTTATTACCTTGTAGTTCAGGAAAAAGCTTGAAGAATTGTATTACAGTTGAGTAGAGCTGTTCCCCAACCTGAGTTTCATCAGTGCAGTAACCTTTATCGTCTTTGGTAAAGCTGAATCCGGTGCCAACCGGATTGTCGATGTAAATAACATGGTGGCTTAGAGCCCAGTTGTACTTCCTGCGTTCGAATCTCCCATTTCTCACCTTGAGCGGACCGTTCTCGGTAAACAGGCCGTACAGGGAAGTAATACCTGGACCTCCTTGCAACCAGACGATAACTGGAGCCTCTTTGTTGTCCGGTATTATCGCAGGGAAGTACCAGAAGAACTGATTCGAGTCATATGTCTTGTTCACAGTGAAGTACCCCGCGTAACTCTTGATATGTAGACTTTCCGTGAAGAGGACACGGGCTAGGTGCCTACCTTCTATAATATTGCCGGTTTCGATGAACGGTGTGAGAAATAGGGGAGTTCCTGCATCGCCCTTATCCCTCTCACCCAGGTTCAGTTTAGGGTACTTGTGGAAGAGACCCTCGGCAGAAAGTATGCCGACACTGATGGTGATGAAGAACAAAGTACGCGACATGTCGCCAAGCCTGTGATCCGCCGAATGACGATCGGATTGACGAACGGTGGCCTATTAGCCTTTGCTTTAGCACTAATTATGGGTAGGTAAGTAGGTACTACAAACATTCAACAAATATTTTATTTCAATCCGTTCGGTTTCAGCTCAACTTTTTTTGTTTTTATTTTTCCACTTTTTGCTTCGTGAATCCCAAATGAGGATCATACACATAACACAATATTTGATTTCTACTTATGGCGACGTATGCGCTTTACCAATCTGAGGATTTGGTCTTTTAAACGATTAAAATTCATTAAGAAATGACAAAGTCATTAAAGTTTTCTTTTCGGCTATTTCAAAACGTGCGCTCTGAGGTTCTTTCTATATGATGACGTCATACAGAGCTTACCGCGCCCGCCAAACGTGAGAGAGTGAACGGAGAGGTTTTTCTGGTAAAGGTGTACAAATAAAGGTACAACAAACAAAACATGAAAATTAAATGGATACCGCGCCCGCCAAACGTGAGAGAGTGAACGGAGAGGTTTTTCTGGTAAAGGTGTACAAATAAAGGTACAACAAACAAAACATGAAAATTAAATAGATATCTACCTAGGTACTTTGCAATAGCAAACATTGAAAACGAAGTCGGCGAGTGGAGCGAGCTGTAAATTTTTCTTCATAAATAAATATATGTGTGAGTGGGTTAATATTTTAACGAATGAAATATGAAAAAACGGTGAGGAAAAATATCTTAAGAAAACCAACATACCCTAGAACTACAATTCAAAAAGTTTGTGTTAGGTTAGTGTTCCAAATTCCAATTAAAAGCAGCGATAGGCTTGCTATGCTACTTGTAAAATGAGTACAGAATGTCATGTTTGAACTCGCTTCTGACTACTATCTCAATAGATTTGCAAAATGAACAAAATAGACAAGATTAAATTCTACTTCAGAGCTTTAGTGTGCAAGCTCTGAAGTAGAATTTAATTTTAACCTGCAACTCCTAACTAAATTTTACCTACCTATCTATCATCTTTAGTTACAATTTTATTATTACTTCTTAACAATTCATTAAACATGTAAACCAGCCATAAAAAAGATGTTTCACATCAAAGATTAGGGTTTCAATCGGTCTTCATTGGTCATTTTTATAAGAGTAGGTAGGGAGAGAAAAAAATGAGCCTTATTTTCCAGCTGGTGTTGTGTCTCAACAGTACTCTATTTTTTTCTTATTAAATCGTGTATCAAAATCGCCTCATTGTGTCCTTATCATATCGTACCTCGGCATCGTATTACAAGTTTACTGATATAAAACCAAGTTATTCATTGTTTTTTTTATTTATGTATATAGGTTGCGGGTTCGATACCCGCCGCGGGACAAATGTTTGCATTATTTGCAGATATTTTCTCAGGTCTGGGTGTTTTCTATGTATGATATGTATGTATTTACGTATTTACAAGTAAAAGTAATATAAATAGTACGTATTTACAAATAAAAGTAGTATAATAGTAGTATCAGTCATGTGGTTCCCATAATACAAAATCTGCTTAGTTTGGGGCTACATGATGCCGTTTGAGAATTTTTAGCATTATTAAGCTATTGCATAGCTTTTATCGAGGGCCTTGAGCGCGGGGACTGAATCCAGAAATTCCGTAACGAAAAAAAACCTCACGCTCCCCACTCCGACGGGCACGGAGGTGTGGCTTGAAGGCCGTGCATTGTCTAACGTCGTTTTTTTTCGGCAGTCTTCGACACGGTGTTTGTGTGCGTGCAACTAGACGTATTTTTATTAAATAAAAGAAAAAAAATTGTTTTCTTATCGGTCACCACGCTCAAAAAGTGTAACTTGAATTAATATCAAAGAAAAAGAAATACTGCATAAATAAAATAAAATAAATAATTATAATTGCATAAGTTGATACAAAATGCTATGCAATAGCAATACCGCGGCAGTCCCCGAGTGCCATACGCCTTTTTTATATTATTATGACGCTATATTTAATTGTAAACTCATCTAAAATACATTTTTTACTATAATTAAACTTAATACTACTTATGTACATAAATAACTATCAAAAACATTATAGTAAAAAATGTATCAAAACGGGAGACCATCGACCGCGGGGCAGGGCTCAAACGGTCGGTGGCTAGGGCTGCAGAGAAAGGAACCTCCGCACAATGCGTGCCGAGTCCAGGAGAGCCGCCTTTTGTATCTGACCCTTGATCCAGCTGCCTAGCGAGAGCCTCTTAAGATATTGGTCAAGGCACATATTTATTATTATTATTATTAAGAAATGGTTACTACATTCTTTACTTTACTTTATAATAAAACTTTTACAATGTTTAGACTTAATTCTTCACTTAATAGCAAACAGATCTCTAGGTCTCTAAATAAAGCTCTCAAGAATTGTAAAATGTTTTTCCATGGGTGAACCTTGTGATTAAATCCAAGGCCCACTTCGGTTGGTCTGCGGGTACCATATGCCCTGCGTTTCTGACCATAATTTCCACCAGTTTACCAGCTTGCTTTACGTAACCAGCCACATCTCCATTCACCTTCCACTGGTACCGTTTCGCTGTTTTATAATCTTCTGAGCCGGTGAAGTTGAGGTTCCTTAAGTAGTTGACTGTTAGCGGATAGGCGACGATTATATCAAGTTGGCCACTGTAGGTGACGACATTGTAGTGGTCTAATAGCTCTGAAATTAATGGCGCTACGGACTTCATTAAGTCTTGTTTCAAATGTGCTTGGACAACACTTCCATCGTTGAAAGGCAGGTCCCCAACATGAATAGCTTTGCGAACATCGCTCTCCTTCAACATAGGCAAAAAGTCTTCTGGGATATATTGTTTTGTGTGTAAATAGTTATAATATTCTTCGAAACCGGACATGTTAAGAACTTGGTTGAACAAGTTAAAAAAGGACTCCGTAGCTTCCTCCCATTTTTGTTGCTGGATATATTCCTTTGTTTTGTTCTCATACTTCTCCAAGACTTTTGCTTGGTTCCAGTCAATCAAGCCTATTTGATTCAAGTATTTTCCGTAAACAAGTTGGTGTTCTGGATCACTTAAGCCATTGCCGATGGCAACTCCTTTCAGGTTAATTTTAAGGGCTGCTTCAGGATTTTTCTTGTGAATAGTGTAAGCCAAAGCCGGCACATACTTCCCTCCATAAGATTCACCGGTGACAAAGAACTTGTTACCTTGTAGTTCAGGGAAAAGCTGGAAGAATTGTATTACGGTTGAGTAGAGCTGTTCCCCAACCTGGGTTTCATCAGTGCAGTAACCGTTATCGTCCTTGGTGAAGCTGAATCCGGTGCCAACAGGGTTATCAATGTAAATAATATGGTGACTTAGAGCCCAATTGTACTTCCTGCGTTCGAATCTCCCATTTCTCACCCTGAGCGGACCGTTTTCGGTAAACAGGCCGTACAGGGAAGTAGCACCTGGACCTCCTTGCAACCATACGATGACTGGAGCCTCTTTGTTGTCCGGTATCATCGCAGGAAAGTACCAGAAGAATTGATTCGAGTCATATGTCTTGTTCACAGTGAAGTAGCCGGCGTAACTCTTGATTCGTAGCCTTTCCGTGAAGGGGACATGGGCTAGGCGCCTGCCTTCTGTAATATTGCCGGTTTCGATGAAAGGCGTGAGAAATAGGGGAGTCCCTGCATCGCCCTTATCCCTTTCATCCAGGTTCAGCTCTGGGTACTTGTAGAAGAGACCCTCGGCAGAAAATATGCCCACACTGATGATTAGCAAAAGAGTATGCAACATGTCACTATGCCTACAATCTGCAGAATTATGGTCAAATTGACGAACTATATAGATAGCCTCGATATGTAATTTATGGAATGTACTTACTACACTTTAGTTAACGTGCACGTAGGTTGGTATTCATACAAATTATTTCAGTTATTCTTATTTCAGGTATTGTTTTTAAATAGTTTAATTTATGTATTAATTTTTGTGTGAAGAGTCAGTTGTGTTGCATCAACCGTGCCATAATTCTTTTGGTACTGAATAACACAACTGCGCTGCGCTGCATTTGAGCTGCAGGCGCCGTTCGTGTTTCGAGGCCGAGTTTAGCATCTAGTTTAGATTATTTTTAAAGCGTCAAGTTGTAACTTTTACTAAATACCTAATAAAAACCTAATATTATACTAACTAAGGGGCCATTCAAGTATTATGTTAGAAGATTTATTAAAATTTGAACCCCCTTCTCCCCCTTTTTAGCAAAAGTAAGCTAAGCTTTTACCAATGCTTACGTACACATTGGTTCCTATATGTATTTTTCTTTTAATGTATTCTGGATAAGACAAGTGAATAGTGCGTGGTAATTCCCCTACTCTGTTCTAAGCGAATACCTAGACGTATCAATTGTTTGTGGGGATCCCCGAAATTGCGTTTTGTTTGGTTTAAACTCGGCTGTTACGTCATGCTTAAATTTAGGTAAATTTAGATTTTTTTATATAAAAGCTATTCTGCTGTTACTTCAAACATTTTGTTAACGTTCATAAAGTGCCATCTTGCGTACCAAAGTTTGCTTAAAAATGTAAATATCTTGGCTAGGTATTTTATTCAAGGTATTTACATGTTTCAGCCAAAAATACTTACATTTTTTCAAACTGATCGTACGTGGAAAACTGACTAAAAATTTACCACGTTTCTCACTTCCTAGCACTAGATGGCGTAGTGTAAAATGTACAATCCTAGATCACGGTGACGAAAACGCCCGGCATTCCAATGGCTCAGGATGTTTCAAGTGTTTGAAATTTGAACTGAAGTTTCAAAATAACAGCAGCACTTGGATCAATAAATCTCTAAGTGTGATTGATCAGTATGTAATTTTTGAGTTCCAAGAGTTATGTAGGTACAATAGAGCGTCTGTCTTAATAGAGAAGTAAAATCTTCATTTCGTGGGATTTTAATCAACACCTTTTTAGGTACTGACTAAATTGTATGATTTTACATTCAAATGATTAAATTTAAAGATAAAAGTTTTAAAATTTTTCGTAATTTTAAAACTTTACTAAGTTTCAGTAGCCTTTCTACTTTAGTGATAGAATTTTAGAAAGTTTTAAGAACATTTACCTTAAATTTACACTAATTTGGCAACAACCGAATAGGAATTAGGGTTTGTTTTAGTTAGATAAAAACCGATTTTTAGTTAGATTGGTGCCAAGCGAATTGCCACCATTGTCTAAAAAATAATTAACTACTGCTTACTTAATCATCATCTTGAGTCTAGACCTCTATAGGGTACCAGTTGTAATAATGTTACTATCACTTAGGTACAAATACTTATACTTTTAGGCGATCGCGTTTGGTCTGTATTTTGATAATTTGTTGGTGGGTGCCAGCCATGCTGCCGCCGCGCCGTGACAACGCATAAAAAATTGCTCCATAAATAAGTACATAGAATAGAATACCTAGGTACCGAAGTAATAACCTATTGTACAAGATCAATTTGTAGGATAATTTCATGGTCCATCCAAAGCCTAGACAGAGAAAGCTATAGACGACGAGATAATTCATCTCATTCTTTCAAGAAAGAGAACTACTTATGCGTGCTTCATGCAAATAAGGGAGACCGCACTATAGATTTGCTGTCCCTTATCGCGTGCCGGTTTTTTCGTTGTTTAGCGCAACATTGCGCTAAACAAACTTTGGCAGCTAGCAGCAGTTTTGGAAGATTTTGTGAAAAACTTGCTTGAAACTAAATTATTACCTGGAAAACTTATGTTTCATCTATTGTAAATCAATAATAACAAATGAATGTTATGGATTTGTCTATCAAAATGGATCGGTGTAGTGTATTTTGGTGCAAAAGTGGCAGTGGTCAAAACATTCCGGATTTGTCTTTTCAAGCGTAAGTATCGTACGTTTGACGAGGTATTTATTCAAAAATGGATTATTAACTAGACTTCCACAATAAATAACAACATTTAGAGCAGAAATCAGTAAGAAAATAAGCCAAAAAGTGAAATTGAATTTTGTTTTGTTTTGTTTGGTGTTGCCGGCATTTGAAATGAATTTTGCCCACTGCACATTAATTTTTGGCTCAACTTTCATTTATTTGTAGTGAGCTAGGCGGCTGGAACTTTTGTCACAGATAGGAAGCCTGAATCTAAAATGGCGTAGTGCGGAACCAAATAGTTTTTGAGATATGATTATTTGAAAATTCAAATTTTTTACTTAATTTCGTCAAACTTGATGACACTGCGGGCAATTTTTTTTTTCATCTCTGAATATCGAAAATATGGTCTTCTTCTTTTTATTTATGGCCTCTGTGGTATTTTTTGGTAATTCGACATTGACAATGATATTTCTCGTTGTTAATGTAATACAATGAATAGACAGTCGGTTATTAGATTTTTTACAACCACCTGGAAATCCTTCCCGCAGCAGTAGGTTCTAGGACACACCAACATGAGTAGCAAAGGTTCTAGATATATCACAGAACTGACGCAGATCACCCCGATGCCACGTAGTCTTGTGGTCCCTATGCGTAGATTGGATATAAAAAATGTGGAACCAGAAATTCACGTGGAAGATCCTGAGTGGAGCTAGCCCGCGAGGACGAGTGGGCGAAGCGACACTCAGGGCCGACGAGGTCAAATACCCGAATCAAATATCCATTTTTATGATTTTACTGTTTTTAAACTGATCATAGGTCATAGGTCCCTCTCCCGGAAGTGTGTTTTGACGTATATTGTTTAATTTTTTTTGTCTCGTTAAGCTCAAAACTTAATTATTTTTTTCTCGGAAACTGTGAGATTCTCCCTTTTAGAGGGAGGGTCCCCACTCCCTCCCTGCCCTTCCCCACCCCATAAGTTCATTACATATACAGGAAAGTCGTTTCATTTTTTATTAGAACTTTAAATTATATAATTTCTTTGGTTCATTATTATTTGCATAGCCCGGTTTAAAGATGACGTTTTAATTTCAGGATAAAAAACCAAAGGGCCACGTAATTCAATGGATGGTAACTGAAAATACACCTGTATGTCTCCAGTTATGTGAATCTTCGTAAGTATAAAAAACTTAAGTCTATTTTGATACTGATTTTATCGTTTAAAAGCCATGTGCTATATTTGGTCAACTTTGACCAACCGAGGTCTTAATGAATGTATAGGAAAATAGACCACGAAAACCAAAGAATTCATTTTTTTTTATATGTTGTGCTATTAAATGTTAGGTTATTGTTATTATTATTATTATTATAACACTTTATTCATTTTAAAACTCATAAAAAATACATTTTTACTATAAAATTTCAAACATTATTAATCTACTATGTACAAAAATAATATAAAAAAACATTATAGTAAAAAATATATCCAAAATGGTGGACCACCGACCGCGGGGCAGGGCTCAAACGGTCGGTGGCTAGGCCTGCAGAGAGAGGAACCTCCGCACAATGCGTGCCGAGTCCAGGAGAGCCGCCTTCTGTATCTGACCCTTGATCCAGCTGCCTAGCGAGAGCCTCTTAAGGTATTGGTCAAGGCTCTTCGCTATCAGACCGTTCACTGAAACGACTATCGGAACGATAATTGTTGAGTCGACATCCCACATAGCGGTTATCTCGTGTGCCGAGTCAAGGTACTTGCTAAGCTTGTCCTTCTCGGCCTTCACGAGATTAGCGTCATGTGGGATAGTGATGTCAACAAGTATCGCCCGGCGTTCCGACCGGTCTACCAAGACGATATCTGGTTTATTCGCAAGAATAGTCCTGTCCGTGATGATAGAGCGGTCCCAGTAGAGCGTAGCACGACCATTTTCGAGAACCGGTACCGGTGCGTACTTATAGTACGGAACCTCTGGACCGACAAGGTCGTATTGGAGAGCAAGCTGCTGATGGATGATCTTTGCTACTTGGTTATGTCTGTGCAAGTATTCAGTGTTAGCGAGGTGCGAACAACCCGAAAGTATATGTCTGAGGGATTCACCGGGACGATGACAAGCTCTGCAAATGTCAACGGTTCCATCCTTCATGATATACTTTCGGTAGTTGTTCGTCTTTATTACCTCATCCATAATCGCACAGACAAAACCTTCGGTTTCCCCAAAGAGGTCACCGAAACGTAGCCAGTTCACGGATGCGAGTAGGTCTACATCAGGCCCTGTAAGGGCTTTGTAGAACCGTCCGTGCAGCTCCTTACTCTCCCATACAACCTTGCGGTCGAGGGCACTCAGCACCGTAGGTTTGTGCCAGTTCTCCTTAGCCAGTGAGAGCGGGGTAAGGTTCTTGTCAACTGCTACGACATCACGATGCATCTCACTGTCGGCATGGAGGAAGTATTCTCTGAGCTTGCACACCTCGCGGTTATGGAGGGTCTTGGCATTTAAAAAGCCGCGGCCCCCACATTTCCGCGGGATGTACATCCTCATTACCGACGAGCGTGGATGTCGCATTCTGTATGTCGTAAGAAGTTGACGAACCTTACAGTCAAGGGCGTCAAGTTCAGTTTGAGTCCATCTCAATATGCCAAAGGTATATATAAGCAGAGGCATAACCCAGCCGTTGAAGGCACGAACCTTGTTACCACCCGACAAAAGACTATTGAGTACTTTAGTCAGGCGGCAAAAGAATCGCTCCTTCACCGACTGTTTTATGTCTCTGTCTACTATACCTAACGCTTCTGACATACCGAGATATTTGTAGGTTTCGATATCGGAAAGAGATCTGAGGGATATCGTATCGGAAAGCTGTAAGTTTGTAGTATTCACAACTTTCCCCCGCTGTACTTGCATGACCGCACACTTCTCGACACCGAACTCCATGCTGATGGCACTGCTGAATATCTGTGTGATATTCCACAGAGTCAGCAGCTCTGGTTTTCTCGGCGCGAAAAGTTTGAGGTCATCCATGTACAACAGGTGAGAAACGATAACACCCTCTCTCCGAAGTCGATAGCCTAGCCCTGAATCCTTTAGCAGAGTACTAAGAGGATTCAGTGCCAGGCAGAACCATAGGGGACTCAGACTGTCGCCCTGGAATATACCCCGCTCTATGCGAATCAGATCTTGTGGAGCAGAGGGATCCCGTCCGCTACCTGGATGACGAAGAACTGTGATCCACTGTCTCATGCATGTACCTAAGAAGGATCTCAAAGTTGCATCAATTTTATACAACTCTAAGATCCTCTCCAGCCATGTATGAGGCACCGAATCATAGGCCTTCTTGTAGTCTATCCATGCAGCGGAGAGGTTCCCCTTGCTGCTCCTGATCTGCTGGCTAATGGTCATGTCAATGAGGAGGAGCTCCTTAGTACCGCGGGACCCAACCCTACATCCATTCTGAGCAGGAGCCAAAATATTATTTGCAACTATGTGCGCATTAATTTTTACGGTCAGAATGGACGTAAGGAGCTTGTAGATGGTAGTTAGGCACGTGATGGGTCTGTAGTTCTTTGCTTCCGCGGTACTACCAGATTTGTGGAGCAGGAAGGTGACTCCAGTCGTCATGAAACTTGGCAGAGACCCAAGCTCGCGGGCTTCTTGAAATTGTGTGGCGAGTACAGAGTGTGAACATCGAAACCACTTCAGCCAGAAGTTATGCAACCCGTCCGGTCCAGGACTTTTCCAGTTATGGGCCGAACGGATTGCAAATCTGACATCTATGGGGGTAATCTCAACAGCCCCCATGGTTTCGATTGGTTCACACTCTCTACTCACCACATCCATCCAATCTCCTTCCGTGTGCTGGATGGGCACAGACCAGATGCTGCGCCAGAAATTATTCATGGTATCAGCATCCGGTACACGCCCGTCCATCACACATTGGTCAGGTTTCTCCCAGTTTCGGTACACCTTCCTTTGGTCACTTTGGAAGTTTCGATTCTGCCAATATCGGTCCACACGTTCTCGATACCTACGAATGCGGCTTGCCCAAGCAGAGATTTTCTGCTTCAGAAAGTCAATGCGTTCTGTGATACATGCCATATAATCTTGGGGCCGAGTATCAGTCCCAGCGAAGGCCTGTGTCACAAAACGCATCACTCGAGGGCGGGTATTGCCCTCTCTGAAGCAACTTAGCTTTGCAATGAGGGTCCTGAATTTACCGATCCGCCGTTCGATCCGTACTTACCAAGCTGGAATTTTATCGACAGGTCGTGGTGCTCGCGTGGAGTTTGGGAACTTGACACGAGCAACACGACACGCCGCCACGGCTCCGCAGTAAAGGATCGAATGGGTATCAGCTAGTCCTTCGCTAGTCTCTAGATAAGGGACCAACAAAGGATTCAAGGCCTCCATTACAGCTAAGTTTCGTCTGTGAGTGGGCAAGCGAGGCAAACGCGGTCTTTCATCGAGAGGTGCGGACCGGTACGATAAAATCGCATCCTCCAAAGTCCTCCTCAATTGCTCATTTACCTGGTTTGTCACGCTGGTGATCTCGTAGTCGACGTCGTCAGCAGCGGGGTCCGGCTGCGTCGTTACCGGTAACGGAGTTGTTGTTTATTATTATTATTATTATCATACCTACAATGGTAGAATTCGTTCATTTTTGTCTTGGTTTAAAACTGTTTTTTTAAGCTATTGCATAGCTTCTATCGAGGGCCTTGAGCGCGGGGACCGAATCCAGAAATTCCGTAACGAAAAAAAACCTCACGCTCCCCACTCCGACGAGCACGGAGGTGTGGCTTGAAGGCCGTGCATTGTCTAACGCCGTTTCTTTTCGGCAGTCTTCGACACGGTGTTTGTGTGCGTGCAACTAGACGTATTTTTATTTAATAAAAGAAAAAAAATTGTTTTCTTATCGGTCACCACGCTCAAAAAGTGTAACTTGAATTACTATCAAAGAAAAAGAAATACTGCATAAATAAAATAAATACATAATTATAATTGCAAAAGTTGATACAAAATGCTATGCAATAGCTTTACCGCGGCAGTCCCCGAGTGCCACACATCTTTTTTTTTTTATTTCAGACTAGAGAACCAGAGGCTACGTTAAATCAACGGATCATTCAGATTTAAAACGGATTCGGGATTCGTCAGTCACAACTGACAGCATTTTTTGACAATTCACCTATATGCCCCCAATTATTGAAATCTGCCACAGTAAGTATCAAAAAGCCTAAGCTATATTTTATCAAAACCGGGTAAGTGAAACCCAAGATACTGCTTGCCTTCTCCGAAGTACCCGCAAATTTAATTAGCTAGTTGTGGGTTCAATTCCCACTGCGGGGCAAGTGTTTGCATGTTCTGTTTGGGGCTACATGATGTTGTGTGATAAGGTCCCGCATTATTTATTTATTTATTTATTTCCAATGGACTTTGGCTGACAGGAAAGAAATACTTTAATGTTAGCTCCAGTTTTCAAAAAGTTTTCACTAAGATTTTATACTAGCTTCTGCCCGCGGCTTCGCACGCATGGTACCTGGATAAAAAATAGCCTATAATGTTATTCTTGGTGTAGCTCTACATAATGTGCAATGACAATTTGTTATATAGGTACACCTAGTTAACTACCTACAAAGCCTCGGTCTGCCTACTATATAACCATATTGCTAAATTTACCCTTAGACAGGGTTTATGTGAGATACCTTACCTAGAACCTGTAACACAATGCAATTTAACACCATGTAATTTACTCCGGTGATCTTTGCAGTTCATCTTGGTTAAGCAACACTCCGCCCGGACACTACTTATATGGGTGATCTGGATGGCATTTAGATCTGAGCGCTTGCGCCCTTCGGAAGGCACGTTAAGATTTCTTCCCGGCTTTTTCAGTTGTTAGCCATGTCGGAGGCCTTCGGGTGGCCTAAAAATTCCGACATCAGAGTTGGCCACTACTTCATACGAAGAAGAATAAGACCAATATGTTCCATGCCTCAATTCATATGTTTCATTGTCATCATCAGCAGCAGCATTAATAGCTTGTTATATTTCCCAGCCAGAACGATAAACACCTTGTAAAAGCAATAAATTTATTGTATTGTATTGTATTTGTATCTAAATTTTGCGTGAGGGAGAAATAAACAATACTCAATACCTTTCGCCTTTATTATATTAGTAGGATTGTTAGCCTTTTATGTACGTATTTTCTACAGATTACATTTGTTATGTTTAAATACCGAAATTAATTTTTGATAACTGTTTTTAGGGTAAATCACCATCATACACACTACGAAGGCTGCGGAAAAAAATTGCGTTGGACTGCTAAGCTATTAGAAGATAAGCGAAAAACTGCGAGCTCTTGGGGAAAAAAGTTGGCGTTTAATAAAAGAGTAGTGAATTTAGAAAATATGATTGCAGAATCGAAAGCATAATTTTCTAAATGTTGATGTTTTGGAGAAATAAAAATATATTTCCTATATTTCTATTTATTTTTTGCATGTAGGAATTTTGAAAGCTTATACAAGAAACATAAAGACATGCGTGAACGACAACTTAGGACACAAATAAATAATAGGATATTTTTGCCGTTCTGTAAAAAATCAATGCAAAAGATATCTTTATTCATGTCCGTTAAAATATTCAATAGTCTCCCCGAAAACATGAAAGATTTGGCACTTATCCGTATTAAAATAAGACTTCACAAATGGCTTGTAGATATATGCTTTTATACGATTAAACGAATTTATTAAAACTAAATAATAATTTACTATTTTTATTTCTTCATTTGAATGGTTAGTTTTCATTTTGACATATATTTATTAAGTAATCTCGATTGTCAACTTAATTATTGTTAATTAAAATTAACCGATATTAATGATAATTAATGACATATATACATATAACAATTTAATGTTTGCACGCTTCTGTAATGAAGTATAAGTATGCGATCCACATAGCCTTTAAGATTTTCCTTTGTAATTACCATACTTTTATGCAAATAAATATAATTTGATTTGATTTGATTTGAAAATTATATAGGTAGGTGCATTCAATCAAATTTGCTAAACATCCTTCCTTCCCTAACATATTATCAAAAGTAATTAAAACTTGTTAGTGAAGGTAGATTACAAATGAAAAAAAATTTCGTGTAAATGAAAAAAATGATAGATTAATACTTTACCTGCAGTATTAATTGATAGATTAATACTTAACCTGCAGTATTAATTGATAGATTAATACTTTACCTGCATGACATTAATTTCGTGTTAGATTTATATTTTACCCATTATCATCATCAGCCTATAGCAGTCCATTGCTGGACATAGGCCTCCCCTAATGAGCGCCTGAGTCCCTGTCCTGAGCTCGATGCATCCAGCTTCTACCAGCAGCATTTCGCAGATCGTTACCACCTGGCCGGAGGGCGTATTATCAGTATATTTTACCCAAATCTATGGAAATTTTAATTATGTGGCAACCCTGCAGTTGAAATGAGAAAGACTAGGGTGGCCACGCAAACTATAAATCTATATATATACTTAATCTATGATCCAAAGCAAGTTTTGCAGGTTTCTAAAAAAGAATTTGGTAACACTGGATAATATGTCAACGACCTCCTAAATTTTTGTCTATATCAAAGGTTCGATAACCTTTCTGGTTGTGTCGTTTCGTTTGTTTTCCATCACAGATTTATATGTCTAAAGTATTTTCCATATTTTTCGTTGTTTTGTGATGTTGTTTTTTAGATTATATTTTACTCGATTTTAACACGCAACAGGTTAAGTTTTGTTTAACTTTAACTCCGAAGAAACTATTAAGTAATAACATGTACATAATACATTTATTTTTACTTGTAATTTTGGTTTCCACATCATTTTTCGAATTAACCAGCGCAGTGTTCTTTCCAAATGTGTATCCCCGATTAAAGCTAGAAGCAAGCTCATCATCGGACGCCGGAGATCCCTTCATGATCACTCCTTTCTTGAAGAATGGATCTATAAAGCTTGCCCAAGACCTTTCTCGAGTCTCTCTGACTGAGGATATGGGTTTCCGAAGTCATGCCGGTTTCTTCACAATTGACGAAAACGACGACTCAAATCTATATTTCTGGTACTTCCCGCCTTTTTCAAAAGACGAGAGAGCGCCGGTTTTGCTTTGGCTGCAAGGAGGTCCGGGCGGCAGTTCGCTGTTTGGCCTCTTTGCTGAACTGGGCCCTCTTATAGCGAAGAAGGATGGTTTCGCGGTGAGGAAATACCACTGGGCACTGAACTGCCATCTTTTATTTATTGATAATCCAGTGGGAACTGGTTTCAGCTTTACCAAAAACAATGCAAGTTACTGTACTGATGAAAAGTGTGTTGCCACCAACCTCTACAATGCAATGCAACAGTTCTTCACACTGTTCCCCAATTTAAGAAGCAATGAATTCTTTCTAACTGGAGAATCATACGCTGGGAAGTACATACCATCATTTGCGATGGAGATCCACGAGCAGAATGGCAATGGTCATGGAGAAAAGATCAATTTGAAAGGCCTAGCTATAGGTAATGGATACTGCGATCCTATAAACCAAATGGACTATGCCAGCTACCTCTACCAGCATGGATTACTAGACTTCAACCAGCAGATGTTGTTCAAAAAGTACCAAGATAGAATATCACAACTCATTAAAAAAGATAGTATGTTGGAAGCTGACCTATTAATGGACAAACTGATGGACGGGGACATTAGCAATATATCCTTCTTCAAAATGTTCACAGGCTTTGATAACTATTACAACTTCTTGCAAGTCAAGAGTGAATATGACACAACCAATTTGTTAAACCTACTGCAAAATGTTAAGATCAGACAGAGTGTGCATGTTGGAGGATTGCCTTACAATGATGGGACAATAGTTGCAATCAACCTCGCTCGTGATATGATGAAATCCGTAACATCTGACATATCAACACTCCTATCACACTACAAGATTGTATTCTACAATGGGCAATTGGACATTATTGTAGCATATCCTTTGACTGAAAGCTTTCTCCGAAATCTCAAGTTTTCTTCATCGGAGGAGTACAAAATTGCTCCAAGGAAGATTTGGAGGGTCGGGGATGATGTTGCAGGATATGTTAAGAAAGCTGGCAACCTGACAGAGGTTTTAGTCAGGAACGCTGGTCATATGGTGCCCATGGATCAACCAAAATGGGCATATGATTTGATAACTAGGGTTGTTACAGATGGTTTTTAACACCTTCGCTCGACGCAACAGCGGAAACCTATTTGACCATAACGAGCAAAGCGAATGAAACAATGAGAGTAGGGGACATGAGGACCTTCATACAAGTCTACAGAAATGTTAGCCATTCCCCGCAAGGTCCTCATTCAGCGCTGTGGTGTTAAAAACAGGAAATAGGGATTTGTTTTTATTGGGTAAAGTGAATCAGTTATGTTATTTTAGTTAGTTATGATATTTTTATCCTTATTTGTATTAATTTTAAGTTTATTATTGTTTTTTTATTATGTAGCTGTTAGTTACTGAATTTCATACTAAACAGATATCATATTTATATGTATTTTTAGTGATGTGGTGATAGTGGTTTTGCAAAGTCCCCAACAGAGATTTTGTAAGGTACGCAGCGATAAACATGCCAAAGAAAAACAATGAACCTCACTTTTTTTATTTTAACTAAACTATTTTCGTGTTCCCTAGTAACTCTTCCTAGATGTGGGTGGTTTACCTAAAGGTTTACCTATTACTTAGCCCAGTTCTGTTTTCCATTAACACCTTTCTTAACTTGTGAGGGTCAACTATGAAATTGTATTATTTATGTAAATGACATGTCCAACGACAGACTAATTTTAACGACGTGAACAATGCAAGATCGGAAATTTTAAAATAAGTGATATTCAATAAAAAAATATGTTATTATTTATTAATCAATTTTATTCACGAAATTAATTACCACTAAATAAATAATTATCACTAGAAACAGTCAAACAAACAGATCACTAACAAAAAATATTTGGTGGGGGAAAAGTAGAACATAGATGTAGCTCAATGACATATATTTATAAATTATTCATTTTGATTTGAAATAAAATAATCAAGGAGGTAGTTTTTCTGGTTTTCGAAATTAACAGAGCGATAGTCTCATCAAAAAATTTCGTCTTTCAGAGAACTGGCTATTTTAACATACAAAAATTCGCAACATTTATTATTAAAACATTCATAAAAATACATTTTCTTTTTAAGGTCAGCATTTTACAAATAAACTGAGCAAGGCAAATCAATTATTAGCTAGAATTTAACGTTAATTCTTATCTTACATTAAAACGATTACATACTTCCTATTAATGTATAGGGGGAACAAGTTGAAAATGAAACAAGACAGTTCAACATTAAAATTCAATCACACATCATCTTATTTTCATAAATTCATTCTGAATTACTTAAACTAGCAATATACATTTCTTATCAATCTATTTTAAGATACTGGAGAAAAATCGAGACGATGGTCGAATTTGGATGGCTATGAAGAATGAATGCATTTGCTGTACCAACTTAAAGATTAATGTATTTTGAGTGCTGAAAACACGAAACTCAATATCTTGCTGCACCAAGGTCTGTCCGAGGCCAGAAGTCAACGTGTTAATGAACTTAGGCCATTGCATCTTTTCTAGACCATCAAGTGGTAACTTTTTGACCAGGACTGCTGTTACTAGTGCCATGTACTAGGTTAGGAGCAGGTAAGGTAATGGTCGAACACCTATGAGTACACAAAGCAGACCATTCTTCATGGAATTCCTTGGGGGAGCCCTATGTTCAGAAGTGGACTTCTATAGGTTATTGTTGATGAGAAGTCCACGCTATGCAAGTAAGGCAGTGAGAGCGTCCAGGAACTGTGACCTCTGCGCCGTCGGAAGGGTGATGACTGACGAGTCCATGTGGTCTAAGACGACCCGCGCGCCGCACTTTGTCGCCGCTTGCTCGAACGCAGCACCGAATAGACTGCAAAAAGTATGATATGTTTATTTGTTTTGAGTAGGTGTAAGAAATACATTGTGGACGCAGGGAATCTGTGGATGAGGCTTGCAAGGAACCAGAAAGGAGTGGCGTTCTAAAGAGGATGTCAATAGGCTAAATGATGAGGTGCAACATTAGTGCATAACACGATTTAAAAAAATTAGAGACGTTTGTAAGTTCATGAACTTTACATAATTAACCATAACAATCCACACTCACAGTCTAAATACTACACTAGGATTTTTTTCCTCATCTCTCTCTCCTTTTCGTAGGTATCAGGAAATATGCGTACACCGTACCACAACAGCCAGACCAAATATCTGCAGATTATTCAAACAAGAGCCGTGTAGCCTAGTGACTTAAGATCTGGAGGTCATGGACTCGAATCCCAGCCGTGCACCAATGGATTTCTCGTTTCAAAAATGTATGTGCGCACTACCACGAGCTCGAAACGGTGAAGGAAAACATCGTAAGGAAACCAGCATGCCCTCGAACTAAAAAAGTTCGAAAGGTATGTGCTAGGTTAGTCTTCCAATAAAAAGCGGCGATGGGCTTGCAACCTGTCACGTGGAATGATAGCTGCTTGCAAAAAGTGGGCATGTATCGAACGTAATGTTTGGACTTGCCGCTGACTACCCCCGTTAAGGTATCCTCAATAGATTTGCGGACTGAGCAATATCTTAAGATATCCATAATGGGGAAAAAGTCGTGAAGATGTTTTTTTGTTTGTTGTCTTGCAGCGCACGAAAACAGCAACCACTTGCGTTTTATCCAATTATTCGTCCATTGAGGCAACAGAATTGATAAGCGAAGCAAAGATCTCAAGAAAGTAGGTCGGTTTTGTTATAAAACTAAGCTACACTCCAAAACTTTTGGGTTTGTTATCAGGCTGTATTTCATGAACCGTGATAGCTAGAGAGTTGAAATTATCACAGATTATGTATCCGTCTGTTTCCGCTATAACAAGAAATACTAAAAACATTAAAATAAACATTTAAGTGAGGCTCCCATACAACGGTATGGGACCCTTCCTGAACGAGTCCAACTCGCACTGGGTTGGTTTTTATCTTTAGTGGTTAAGGCTGTGCTTTGATTCCATAAAAACACCTTCTCTTTTATTTATACACTAGCGGCCCGTCCCGGCTTCGCACGGGTAACGGCACTTTTTTTACACCTTGGGTTACGTTACTTAAGTTTTAGTAAGGATCCCTAATCTTTTCTAGCAAATATAGCCTATGTTACTCAGGGTGAATGTAGCTTTCCAATGGTGAAAGAATTTTTTAAATCGGCACAGTTGTTTTTGAGATTATTAATTACAAACATACACACACACAAAAATATATTTTTTTACTGTTTATAATATTAGTGTAGATATTGATTGGTTGTGGAATGGTAGAGTTACTTCCTAGGCTCGTGGTGGCAGCGCGGCGGCACTCCGAGCAGCATGCAGCGGTCGGGCGTGCTGACGCTGGCCACGAGCGGCCTCCCGCCGCCGGCCGCGGCGCCCGCCCACCGCGCCAGCACGCCCAGCCACAGCGGGCCGCGCACGAACCGAGCCTCCGGGGTGCCCTGTACACAATAACCATCAACATTTATTTAAGAAATATAGAAAGAAAATATCTTTACTATACCCAAATTACATTAAATAGTACATAGGTAGGTAACTATATAATAGGTATGATTATGTCATAGATCAAAAAAGAAAAAAATATATAGGTACCTAGATATGAGTAATGTACATAAACACAGGGTAAAACAGGCTCTGGGGCTCGGAGTGGGTGTCGGAGTTTTTAGGCCGCCCGAAGGCCTCCGACGTGGCTTAACGACTGAGAAGCCGGGACTAACATCTTAACATGCCTTCCGAAGCACGGAAGCGCTAAAAACTAAATGTCATAACACCGAAGTAAACCTCGCCACGGGGGCTCTGCGAGTCACTCTAACTTTGAGATCCTACGACGGCCTCTGTGGCTCAGTAGGCGAAGACTTGCCGAGTAAAACAAAATGTGAAAACAGATCACTACATATTTTTATTTTATTCCTAATGCAATGTTTGTGGCGTCATCCAATTCTTAGGCACAGTCTGAAACTCAGCGCTGTCTTCTCACTGAGCAGGTTGGTAACTATTACCTACCTACTTTTGTGATTAAAAGCTGAGACTGTTTGGCTCCATCCAGTACATAGCGGACTCACTACCACTCGGTGGGCACTTATTCTTATCATGCCAATGTTACTATAATTATGTTCTTTTGTGCCTATTTTGTTTTGAATCGTCTACTTGTGAGTTCGATATGTTATTGTGTTGTGGTCAAATAAATGTCTTCTTTCTTTCTTTCTATTTTAGACAGCTATTTAAATAAAACTTTTAGATCTTTAAAAGTACGCAACAAATTTTGATACGGTTTATTTTAATAGATGAGTGATTTTGATTTAACTCAGGACCGGCCTTCCTGCGGTTCGCCCCGGTCTCCCCATGCGAGTGGCCGCACTACACGCCAACACTCGAACGACTATGGATTTATAGGCTGTGATAATAGTGAGTAGGTTGGTTCACATCTAGCACATGAGGCAGTCGTCGGTTACCTCTTGCACTATGAAGTATGAGAAGGGGCCTGCCAGACACATCTGCTTGGCGGAGAGCGTGTGGTGCACGAGTCGTGCCACGGCCTCCAGTGCCTGCCTGGCGGCGGCCACGCCCGTGCGTCGCGCCGGGCACTCGCCGCCCGCCGTCTCCAGCGCCGACAGAGACAGCTGGAAACCTTCCTCTTTGGGGATTGTCTCCTGGAAAATATAATCAATAAATTTAAAATCAATATTAAACACATACACACATTTATTCAATAAGCACAGGAAACGTAATTTATATTTATATTTACACCAATTCGCAACGCGACCAAACAGAGAAGAATTGGCAAGAAACTGCTTGGCTTATATTTTTTGTCTATTTTTTTACAAACTTTATTCTTAACTATTACCTAAATTGTTTTTGAGAGAGTTGGAGACGATCTTTTGTAAATTTTTTCATTAAGTTTTTTTGTCATCTAAATAATCAGATATTTTATAAAAGGCTTTATTAGAGTTAACGTTTAACAACAGTTTTGAATTTATTTACAGACTAGCGGTCCGCCTCGGGTTCGCACGGGTAGTTAATAAAAAAAAACAAAAAATTATAACTTTTTACACACACACATACACCCTTTATTTCTTGATAATAAGTATTGACTTCCCTTCCGTACCCCCGTAACGCTTATTACATCGCTTTGCTGCCTAGCTAGCCGAGCGGGGTAAGCGGTGACATGACCACGCAACTTTTTTCAAATACTTACATTTTAAAACTCGTGATATCTTTTGAATGGAATGTCCGAATTGAATGATTTAAAAAGTTATATAAAGTTATTGAAACAGTCTTGAATATAAGTAATTTATTTTGATAAGGATTAATACCGAGTGACAAATAAAAAGCCTTTTCCAGTGCCGGCAGTTCAATTTTTTTTTTTAATAAATTAACACTTATTGTGACATAACTATAATAGCTAGACATATGCTGTCCCGACACTTTTTGTGGATTATGATGTGTTCTAAATAGTCGTGGTACATTATTTTGTTCTATCATCAATAGTTTTCGCAGCGCACGCGATGTAAGGAATTTTTTAAGTAATTTTTTTACACCTCGAGTTACATTATAGAACTTATAGTAACCAACCCTATTTTTTTTGAAAATAAATATATAGCCTATAACACCCGGGGATAGTGTAGCTACCCAACGGTGAAAGATTTTTTTTAAATCGGTCCAGTAGTTTCGGAGCCTATTCAATGCAAACTAACAAACAATCAAATCTTTCCTCTTTATAATATTAGTGTAGATAGTGTAGATAAATTAATCACGTCATTTGGGATTTTGTTAAAAAAGCGTACACTTTGCTCTTTAAATGATTGACTAACTTTATGGAGCCTTCAGTAGGAACAGCTAGTTTATCTTTATTTCTAGTGATAACATTATGATTGTCGCTATAATGTAAATAATACGGCGCTTAGCCGTGACTGCCCAAAAATTTCGACAACTCGAGAAGTTGGCTCGGTAGCGCAGTTGGTTAGCGCATCCCGGTATTTATGGGAAGGTCGCAGGTTAAAATCCCGTCTATGAGTCAAAATTTTTAGACAAATATCTTATAATCTTAGGACAAATATCTTAAATTAAATAAATAATAATTATTAATCGAACCTCTCTCTGTGGCTCAGTGGGCGAAGGTCCGCCTGAGACGCAGAAAGTAGCGGGTTTGATTCCCGCCGCGGGACAAATGTTTTCATGTTCTCCAGATATTTGTCTCGGGTCTGGGTGTTTTCTATGTATGATATGAGTATGTATTTACAAAAAATATATATAAGTAATATATCAATCATGTGGTTCAAATAACACAAGCTCTGCTTAGTTTGGGGCTACATGATGCTTTGTCATAATTTCCAACATTATTTATTTATTTACCTTTGTACAGTCAGCATCAAAAGTAGATGATGAGTTTCAGAATTTCAATACAGCTGATAGAAATTTGCGTCAGAATTAGATAGCAGTAAAGTGTTCCAAAAATAGGTGATTGAAAAATATGCCAACAATAAGCTAATGACACTAACCACCACATGTACCTGATGACTTTATGGGTCAAAAGTATCTGATGTAAAATAGTTTTATAAATATATGAATTATGTTACTTTACAATATTTTGGCAATAAAGATATAAGTTCAAAAATAACTGACTATATATCACAGCAAAAATAACTGATTATCTATTTTATCCTTTTAGCTCAGTAGATAGATTCTTAATAAATAATTAAGAATTACTATCGACTTATTTTTATTTTTATTTTTATTTTTATTATTATTTTTGTTTTATTTTTATTTTTATTTTTATTTTTATTTTTATTTCTATTTTTATTTTTATTTTTATTTTTTGTTTTATTTTTATTTTTATTTTTTTTATTCACACTTTATTATTATTATGATGTATTTAATATTATAAATTCGAAAGTCTGTGTGAATGTTTGTTACCACGTATCTTCGTAAACACTAAACAAATTTAGATGAAAGGAGAATGCCGTCTGATGTATGGCGCTCGGTACCAAGACTAAAGTGAGTGCGTAAAAAAAATATCCAATAAGTTTTTAGTCGATTCTACTGTCAAAATAATTAAAAATGAGGGTTATTGCCATAGTAACACTTTACATCAATGTTTATTGCCATAGCAACGTATATATCATTGGTTGTTGTAGTCTAATGGCGGCGTGCAACGGAAACCAAATCAACAAAATATATTTTTACTTGATTATTAATCGAGTCGGTGTGTAAAACTAAAGAAAATGTTAATGTCATTTATAAAATATTATAAATTTTATGGGATACGTTCGGTTTTGACGCAATTCGTACGGGTTCTCGGCATTCTCCTTTGGGGAACAAAAAAAATCTTTACCAATCTACTTGAAGTTTTGTACAGAGACTTTCTATTGAAAACGAATGAATACGTGTTTCAGGATTTTTCGCAATTCAACCCCTAAGACTTTTAACGGGAGTGGCAAAACTTGTACGCGGTACAAAAGTCTGTGTGAATGTTTGTTACCACGTATCTCCGTAACCACTAAACCAATTTTGATGAAATTTAGCACGTTAATAGTTTCGGTGCCAGAATAACACATAAGCTAATAAAAATTTGAAAAAACAACCCCAAAAGTGGTGAACGGGGGTGGCAAAGTCTGTATGGGGAACAAAAAAAATCTTTACCAATCAACTTGAAATTTTGCACAGAGACTGTCTACTAAAAATAAATGAATACGCGTTTCAGGATTTTTCGAAATTAAATCCCTAAGACGATTAACGGGAGTGGCAAAGTTTGTCCCCGTACAAACTTTGCCGCTCCCCAAACAAAAGTTTGTGTGAATGTTTGTTAGTTTAGCTTAGTGAATAATACAAAAGCTTATCTAATTTTGATTTTAAGCTATTGCATAGCTTCTATCGCGGGCCTTGAGCGCGGGGACCGAATCCAGAAATTCCGTAACGAAAAAAAACCTCACGCTCCCCACTCCGACGGGCACGGAGGTGTGGCTTGAAGGCCGTGCATTGTCTAACGTCCTTTCTTTTCGGCAGTCTTCGACACGGTGTTTGTGTGCGTGCACTAGACGTATTTTTATTTAATAACAGAAAAAAAAATGTTTTTGCTTATCGGTCACCACGCTCAAAAAGTGTAACTTGAATTAATATCAAAGAAAAATAAATACTGCATAAATAAAATAAATAAATAATTATAATTGCATAAGTTGATACAAAATGCTATGCAATAGCTTTACCGCGGCAGTCCCCGAGTGCCACACGTCTTTTTTTTTTCTCTAAAGTTGTAAACGGGGTGGCAATGTTTGTATGGGGAACAAATAAAAATTTTACCAATCGACTTGAAATAATGCACAGAATCTCTCCTCTAGAAATCAATGATTTTCCGCACTTCAACCCCTAAGGTGGTTAAAGGTAATCAATTTTTATTAATGAACTTTGATTAAAATTGATTCCTAAAAAGTACATTAAGAAAATAAAACTTGATCAGGGTATGATTAGCGATGAAAGTTTGTATGGGGAACCAATCATTTCTCAAGTTAGGTAAGTTTATTAAAATTTATCATACTTAACCTGCAGTTGAATTGATTGAAAAAGGTAGTAAGAGTGGGAACGAGAACGGAACGTTTACGGGTATGCTAGGTAATGCATTAATAATATGTTAGTACTTTATATTCCGCGCAAAACGTGGTAAAAATAAACCTTTATGTAAATAATGAAACACATTTTGACACATACATTTCCACGCGGGCGAAGCCGCGGGGTGCAGCTAGTATATTTATAGAACTATTTTACATCAGATACTTTTGAACCTTAAAGTCATCACTCATCAGGTACATGTGGTGGTTAGTGTCATCAGCTTATTGTTGGCATATTTTTCAATCACCTATTTATGGAACACTTTAGTGCTATCTAATTCTGACGCAAATTTCTATCAGCTGTATTGAATTTCTGAAACTCATCATCTACTTTTGATGCTGACTGTACGAGCAAAGTCACGGGCGAAAGCTAGTAAGTATAAGGGATTATATCATTATAGATACCAACCCCAACCACTTACTTTTTCAAACAATATTTAATGTATCCAGTCATTTTGATTCAACCCTGTGTAAGTACTTACACAACTGTTCGGACTTTTTGCGATGTAGTCATTTTGCGAATTAGGTGTCAAGAGATTTAGTCATTTTGAGATTTGTACTAAGAGCGACGTAGTCAATTTGCGATCTAGTCATTCTGATACCCCGACACAATACATACAGACAAGAATTAAACAGTAGAAATAATAATTAGAAAGAGACAGAACAATCAAGTAGGTTTAAGTAACTAAAGCTAGGTAATTAATAATAATATAGCATATATATAATAAAGCAGACCTACTCACATGCTCAATAAGTGCCATAATCGCGTATACCACGTCCATAGCGGCCACGGTGGGTGAATGTGACCTTTTCAGTAGGAAGGTTGTATGTACTGGGGCTGTGAGCTTAAGCTTCGGTGCTGCCGCCTCTATCGATGCCAGGAGAGTCTTTCTCAGTTCCACATCCATTGAGCGGTACGCTTGGCGAGCTTGCTGTAATGGAATACTGGAAAAATCGTAAGAAACCTGTTACATTAGTTCCAAATCATCATCATCAGCCTATAGCAGTCCACTGCTGGACATAGGTTTCCCTAATAAGCGCCATTGCGCCCTGTCCTGAGCCCTGCGGGTTCGAATCCCGCCGCGGGGCAAATGTTTGCATGTTTGCAGATATTTGTCTCGGGTCTGGGTGTTTTCTATGTATGATATGTATGTATTTACAAAAAAAAACGGTATATATGTAGTATATCAATCATGTGGTTTCCATAATACAAGCTCTGCTTAGTTTGGGGCTACATGATGCTGTGTGATAGTTGTCCAGCGTTGTTATTATTATTATGTTTTACATTTTATTTTCCTCGGCAAGCTGGAAGGGATTGATGGCACGGGCCTAAGCCAAGTGTTATCAATTGGGTTAGAAGTGGACGACGCAGTAGGCCGTAGATAGATGGGAGTGTATTTGTGTGGATGTTTTGGTGCAGGCTATCGAAGTGGATGAAGAAGATAGATGAAGTTGTTATAAATGATTCTCACCCCGTATCAGCGAGCAGCGTTCGTATCCTATGCTCGCCAGCTCGCGAGTGCGTATGGAGTTGTGGTGCCAGAGTGGGCGCGTGCCTTAACGCCGCTTCCACGCTCCATTCCCGGTAGAGCGGGAGAGAGAGATCCTTTTCTAGGGTCACTGATGATGACTGAAATTATAAAATAATGTCAGGTATGTTTAGCAGAGGAAGTAAATCAAATTGTTATCATCAGTCGGGGTCGTGTGCTAGTTAACATGTGTTAATCAAAGGCAAATCTATACCAATTCGTAACGTGACCAAACAGAGAAGAATTGGCAAGAAACTCTGCTTGGCTTATATTTTTTTTAAGTTCATTTTACAATTTCTATTCTTAACCCAAGCTTTTTTGTCATTAAAAAAATCAGAAATTTTATAATAAGCTTTATTACAGAGGTTACGTTTAACAAAATTTTTGAATTTATTTACAGTTAAATTAAGCATACCTTTTGGGATTTTGTTAACAAATCGTACAAACTTTACAGTAAGGACAGCTAGTTTATCTTTATTTCTAGTGTTAACATTATAATTGTCGCTATTTCTCTCAAACAATTTGATATTTTTTCGGATATACATTAATATGTCTGAAATCAAGTCGGAATAATTGTTATGTACAGCAGGTGTGTCAAGTACTAATGTATGTTTCGTAGCTTTTACTTGTAGTACTTAAGGCCTAAGGGTACCTTAAATGAAGAAACGAATAAGCACAGTAAAAAGCACAAGAAAAAAGGCACCTTATTTAAGATTTTATGTATGGCTTGGATTGTATAGCATTGGAAGCTCTAAATAAATATTAAAATGCAGTTGTGTCATGTGCAGTAGTAGCACAGTAGGCTAGATTCCTAAAAAAATCTAATTAGTCCGTCATTTAAATTATCAAAAAATATTGGACACGTATTTTTTATTTTGTCAATTAAACTAAAAATGACAAAGATATAGCGTGTTGAAATTCCGCGTGACGTCACGGGTAAGTACACTTTTTTTTTACATACAAGTGACGTCACGAGCCCCCACTCCCGAACTTTGACGCTCTATAACTTTGTAAATTTCTATTGATTAAATAAATAAAAAAATACGTATCAAATATTTTTTTATAATCTAACTGACGGACTAATTTTTTTTTTTTTTTACCCAGTCATCATCCCTGTTGTAATCATTTGCCATCTACGCTAGGTCTAGAGTAGTTTATTGTTATGTGTCCTTTAGAGTAGCAAGGCCAGCCAGGGTTCGAAATTATCAAGATAATTACGCTTCTTGATAATTATTGGACATAATCTTGACATAAAAGCCACAATCAAGAAGTGAAGTGATTTTTTTCCTAAGGGGATCTGGGGGATTCCACGTGCGGCACATTGACGCTTCGTGCGATCGAGTAGACGCAAGCGCGGATATACACGTTCGAATACAGTTCACTTTTATTAGTGCAATATTTTGTTATTATCAATTATGGATCTGTTATTATCAAGATAATGGGGATGACGACTGAAAAATTCTAATTAGTCCGTCAGATAGGTCTACAAAAAAAATAGGACACGTATTTTTTCTTTTGTCTATTAAACATAAAATTACAGAAATATAGTGCGTTATGTTCCGCGTGACGTCACGGCTCAGTACACTTTTTACGTAGCGTGATGTGACGTCACGATCACGAGCCCTCACTCCCGAACTTTGAAGCTCTCCATTTTTGTCGATTATTATTTATTTTATAAATAAAAAAATACGTATCCAATATTTTTTGTTGATCTATCTAAAGGACTAATTAGTTATCCCTATTATCATGATAATTATCCACGCCCACGCACGCCGCCCACGTGCAGCCGTAGCCGGCCGACACCCGCGACAGTTACAAGAGGAGTGTCTCACTCACCGGCGGCGTGTGCGTGATGTGGTGCGTGGCGAGTGCGTGTGCGTCGAGCAGGCAGGCGGGCGGCGCGCGCAGGCACAGCGCGCCCCCGCTCGCCACGCCCACGCACGCCGCCCACGTCACGTCGCCGACACGCGCGACAGTTACAAGAGGAGTGTCTCACTCACCGGCGGCGTGTGCGTGATGTGGTGCGTGGCGAGTGCGTGTGCGTCGAGCAGGCAGGCGGGCGGCGCGCGCAGGCACAGCGCGCCCCCGCTCGCCACGCCCACGCACGCCGCCCACGTCACGTCGCCGACACGCGCGACAGTTACAAGAGGAGTGTCTCACTCACCGGCGGCGTGTGCGTGATGTGGTGCGTGGCGAGTGCGTGTGCGTCGAGCAGGCAGGCGGGCGGCGCGCGCAGGCACAGCGCGCCCCCGCTCGCCACGCCCACGCACGCCGCCCACGTCACGTCGCCCGACACGCGCGACAGCCGCCACGCCAGCTCCACGCCCACGCATGCACTCTGTAACAACAAGCTCCTGGTTACAACACTCACTCACTCTGCAAGTAGAGATCTAGACGCGAACAATGACTCCGATTGAGGAAAAAGGAGTCCATTTACAAGTGGCAACGGAGTTCGTATTTTTAACTCGGATGGTACTAGAATTGGTCGAGGAAGATAGATCAAAATCAAAATCGCAAATACGTTTATTCAATAAACACATATAGTACACTTTGAAAAGTCAATTTTTTTAGTTTAAATTTACACCAGTTCCTAACGCGACCAAACAGAGAAGTGGCAAGGAACTCTACGTACTAGGTTTTAAAAAGGCGTGGAAAGAAATTATAAGCGCTTAAAGAGTGGAGAGTATTAAAGCTTAATGCGGCAGCTCTCAAATGCCCGCAGTCAACATGCTAGTGTTTAACACTGTTACTGCTCACTGGACAAGGACAGACGTGCAGAACCACATCTGTGTTTTCAGCACCAACGTGTTAAAATAAAATTAAGATTTGTATTTAAATTATATCTTACTGGTTTGCCATAGTAGGTGAACTGTGTGTAGTTGAACATAAGAGTGTTTCTCCTTTCCTCCCACGCGCGGCGCTCGCGGCGACGTTCCACTAAAGCCTCTAGCCCTTCCCGGCCCGATTCATTATCTTCACTCTGAAATTAGTCACAATTATTACATTCCTATGTCATCAACAACCTATAGAAGTCCACTGCTGAACACAGGTCTCCTCCATGGAATTCCACAAAGAAAGGTCTAAAGCCCTCTCCATCCACCAATCCTGCAATCTTGACGATGTGATCGGTCCATCTGGTGAGGGGTCTCCCTACACTTCGTCTTCCAGATCACAGTCACCATTCCAGAACCTTTATTCTCCAACGGTTAATGGTTCTACGGGCTATGTGGCCTGCCCACTGCCACTTCAGCTTGCTAATTCTTTGAACTATGTCGACAACTTTTACTGTATATCCTTTAGAAAAACTCTAGGATAACTTGTTCCATATCCTGCTTAGCAACTTTTAACTGGTGGACTAGTCATACTGTGTGTGTCCACGTTTTGGCTGCTTTATTAAATTGAATATTATAAAAGTTTGTAAAGACAGAGATTTTTGTTACATTTTTTGTTCATATGTTCGGGCAAATAAAAATTATCTTATCTTATCTTGTAAATACTTATTATACACAAATTATAGTAGTTTCTATTATGTGAATTATTTACTTACCTCATCATCATCATCATCATCATCTCTGAAGATGTCATCAAAATTGGGAATGTTTTCTTCACTATCTTTGTAAACCAGCCTCACCTGCAATTAAAATCAAGTTGATAGGTAAATATTTTTGGTCCCCTAATTTAGTGGTTTTACTATAAAGGGAAGCTACACTTCAAATTTCAGCTTTGTATCTTCAGTGGTTAAGGCTGTGCATTCATTCCAGAAAAAGGCTTTCTCTTTTAAATTACATGGATATGATATAGTTTTTATGTTAGTGGTTTAATCACTCCTAAACAGCTTGACTAATTTTGAGGGGGAGGGAGAGGTTGAGGATACCCTAATTTCGGTGTTATGCCATGCAAAAAAAAATATCCCTCAATGACATCTAGTTCATATCAGAAGAGGAACCTCGCATCAGACCTTTAAACTGAAAGTTTTTCAGTATTATTTATCATTTTCTTATAGTGAGTAGTTAATATTTAATTTTCTCTTAACTGTTTTTTTTTTGTATACCTAGTATGTAGTATTATATTTTTTATATTAATAATAGTATATGTATTAGAATTAAAACTTTATAGTACTTTTTTGTGTATAGTAATAAGTTTTTTTTTATAATTGTGTTTAATTGTAATATGTCCAAACATGTGTTAGTGCACCGCCATCCCTAAAGCTTTGCTCTTCCTATCCATAATCTGGATGCCTGGAAGAGATTGCTTTCAGCGATAAGGCCGCCAATTGTGTTACTTTAATATTGCTTACAATAAGTTACTTTTACTCTTTCCTGTATGAATGTGGTGATCAATTAAGTGTTATCTAGTTTGATGAAACTAGTACGAAAAAAAAAATAATTTTCAAAAATTCATATATCGAAAACTATTTGTTTCCCCACCACGCCCTTTCAGATTTAGGCTTCCTAGGTACCTACCTGTGACAATAGTTTCAGCCGCATGGCTCATTTATGCTAAAGGAAAGTTGAGCCGAAAAACTCGTGATGTTTGTTTACCTGTCCATCACTGTATACATTGCAGACATCCGTTGGTTTATGAGCATCAAGAACGAAGAACACAACATCTTCCTCGGGCTGCAAGATATCAACCAGGTCTATGGTCCCGCCGCAGTTGATCAGCACAACATATTTGATCTCTTCATTATTCTCGTCATATGCGGTCTTCAATTCGGCTATACCACCAACTGGGACCAAGGTGTACGAGATATTGTCAGCTTTGAATAATCCCTGGAGTATTTTGCATGTGCATATCGCGTCTACGTCGAAATGGACTAGCAGCAAAACACGCTGTAGAAAAACAGTTTGGTTACGTTACGCTTGTTACAAAATTTGCTTAAATTTTTAGTTTTTACTTACGTTGCCCAGAAGTACGTTGTAGAAATCATTCTTGAGGTCTTCTACGAACATTTTAAGACGTCATGGACTTGGTGATGAGAGGATTTATCATAAAAACATCGCAATAATTTTATCCGATTCAGATTGTTTTTCTTTCATTCAACAAAACCTCATCGCGGCGAGCGAACACCTGTTTGCAACTGTCAAAATTCCCAAACAAAATCAAAACGTCAACAACTCTTTCCCGCGTTTTTTTAAGGACGCGTTCAAATTTAAAATTTTAGGCACAGAATGGGCACAGATGTGCAAATTTAAAAATTAAATCTATCTTTATTCAAAATATCTCGATGAATCAAAATGCATGGATATTTTGTATTTCAATTAAAACCTTTCAATGAAAGTATGTTTTTAATATAAAATATCCTGTAATTCACTATCGCGATGAAGTACATAGGTACATATACATACCGACACTCATAGAAATTAATACTTAGCCTACACTTAGTTAAATTTGTTCAATGTTCTCATTCTCTATTCGAGAAAAGAAAGAAAATCATTCATGCATGTTCCATACTTCCATCTCCAACCAATCCACCGAACAACAATTAGTCATTCAACATAGCTGACCGAAGCATTCAACAGGTGCAGAACTTTTAAGCAAGTAATCACAGAGAAATTAATACTAATTAAGTAATCTAAAAAAACATTAGGGAGGAGTTGTGTCTTCCCTTGGATAGGTAGGATATCTGTTGCAAGGATTTTTACTAGGTACCAACTTAATTCATATAGGTATCTGATTTTTAGCATCGATTTAAACTTCAAACTATTGATAATATTTTATTGAACTATTGAAACCCGGCTTGGTACATTGTTTATTTTGTACCTACACTACAGATATAATGCTGATGAATATAGGTAAGGTACCAACTAATCAAAATCAACTGTTAAGGTAACCCCTATGCCCCTAGCCTCATAGAGAAATTAAACGCTACATACGCTTAGCCTTTCCTCAGTATGTAAGTACCTACTTAAGGATAGTAGACTAACCAAAACTGATAGATAACTTTTCCCAGCTACTCTATAAAATTATTTGGGTTCTTTTTAAACTAATTAACAAAAAAAATATTAGTAGGAACCACTTTTATATTAAGTATATTATCAGGTACCTATTATATAAAATTGAACAATCTTAAATTATGTATTCACAGATCCTGTCTGATTTTTTTTCTTAAAACATTCTACATGATGCTGAGCAATTTTATGTGCTATTGTATTCGGTCTCAGCAGATTGCCTGATAGCGCTTGAAAATAAGACTTTATCACTGTTTCGTCAGTTTCTTCTGGATACAAGTAGTCTTTCAACTCGTAACATAGCATTTCTTCTGGGCAGTCAAGTGCACGCAAGCAGCCAGCGTACTCCGACCATATTAGCTTCCTCCACTTCACGTTGTGCTTCTGCGCAAGGGGCACTAAAACGCACGCAGCAAACGTACTATCTCCGTAGCTAACAGACTGGAACTGTTCCAAGAACTGCGTGTAGAAATCTTGAAAGTTATGCAACCCAACAAGCTGCTTATCGAAATTGAACCCTTGTTTCTTCTGGAATAACTTTTGCGAGCACTTCTTGAGTAAAGCCTTTATTCTCGCGTGTAAAAATAAAGACTGGTCGCAAAGGAACACGCACATTATCCGGCAAAAGCGGTCTGTAACATCAATATCATTCAGGAGATCAGGGAAGCATATTTCGTTGAAGAGAATCCATTCTAAGCTGCAAGTTATTATGAACTCCTTTTCAGCAGCGATTTGTGCAGCAATTTTGTTCGCGTGCTCGCCGACAACCGTTGGCCCCGGCTCTACCTCTTGGCTTTTGCTGTAGAGCGACAGTATAGGTAGGTAGATCCAGTCTCTTGGGAGAATCGGTTCTTGCCACTTGAGTAACGCGACGTTGGGTCCTGTATCTCTGTAATTTAGATTGATCACCTTGCTGTAACATATTTTAATATCTTCAATAGATGGTACAGCGTTCGAGAATCCTTCAGCATCAGAGATGTTTATAAGGTTCAGCAATCTTTCGGCTGTGAACCATTGCTTATTAAAGATGATCTTTTCGAACAGGTACACTAACTCGTATCTCTTGTCTATCCTGAAAACGTAGCAGAGTTTGTTCCCAACCGCATAAAGCAAGTCTTTGCTTTGTTCTGTTAAATCTGTCTTTATAGATAGCTTGAGGATGTTGAAAACAAACTCTATTTCCATTCTAGTAAACCAGTTTTCAGCTAAGCTAGGTGGTTTTTTAGCTAGCTTCTTCAGATAAGATGTTAGATGTTGCAAAAAGCCCTCTGCGATGACATTATCATTGACATACAGCAACAATTTGAATAGTGACCCTAAAAATGGTATTGGCGATACGACATTGAGAATAGGTAGTACTTTTTGTCCAGAATCAATCACTGATCCGCCAAGACTAGTCAAATTCTTGACTAGATAAAGATCCTTATTTTCAAGTCCCGAAAGTAGATTTGAACTAGGCAGAAGGTTTTTAATTATCTCCTTGAAACCTTGAGAAGACGACAGATGCTTCAGTGAGTCGTTGAGAAACTTTATGGGTATGTTTTCAATGAGAAGGACCGTCTTACAGCAATCAAGGGCTGAACACAGCAGACGCAAATGCGCGCAAGTATAAACATTGGATTGCGATAACTGTTGCATCCATTTCTGTATCCCTTCTTTAAGCAAAGGGTATAACTGCGATTTGTAATCATCTGTCCCCGTCAAGTTGCACGCCAGTAGTCTATTCACCAATTGGAGGACAACCGCAGCGTGAGTAACGGTAATTATTGGAGACGTCGTAAAAATGTCTGTCCCTTGAACGTGTTTGTAAAGTGTCGTTATTACAACTGGGAACAGAGATACAGCGATCGCTTGTCCATACCACAGAAGATTGGAAAGTAAGCAATATGCTTCGATCTGTACTTTCAAACCGTAGGTCCTGTCAACCCCTGAACTGATGTATTCCGAGATGGGCGTCAGAATATCGTATTTCGATACGAGAATATTACTTATTTCATCAGATTGAAGGGACAATATTCTTAGCAATCTTACAGCTGATAAAATTGGTTTTCTCTTGTACACTGCTAGTGGATCAAAAACGAAATTCACAGCAGTTGCTGGGACAAAGTTATTGAAGATTGTTTGCATCAGATGCTCAGTCAGCACTATTTTTGATGCTGTTTCAACAGAATCTCTTGCTAATCTCGTCAGTATTTGCAAACAATATTGAACACAGTTGTATGTAGGTTTTACAGTCTCCAAAATGTAGTACAATCTCTGAAGGATGTCAGTCCTCAAAATGGCAGCAATCAGATCTATTTCAGCCAGATGAAAATCTTTCAATTCAGATTCTTTGGAATCAAGTTCTTCAATTTCTGATTTATCGTTTTCTAAGCTAGGCTGGACCATGCCTTCTTCAAATCCTAGTAAGGCATCTAAGCTAGCTTCATCAATCCTATTGTAGAGTAAGTTTCTCATAGCCTTTAGAGCTGGCTCCAGAATTGTCACCTTGTTTTCATCCATGGCTATTCTTATAATGAAGAATATTTTGCTCAATGGCAGTTCAATTATATCTTTGTAAGTCCCAACGCTGTTGTATTCCAAAATTCCTGCCAATGTGTTAAGAGCCATTATTCTTTGCTGAGTGACTGTTGAACGGGTCAGTTCTATCAACTCCGTTATGGAATATCCAGGTCTGTGCGGCTCTTCTCCATGATGGAACAATGTTTTAGTTTTTTCTGTGTACTCCATTGTGTAAGGCAATAAATACCCTTTGAAGTCAAACCTGGCCTCAAAAGGTTCATCAGGTTTAAGCTTTTTATTCTCTTCAATGCCTTTCATCCATTCCAATTTATCATTTTCAAGGGAATCAAAATTAAGCCAATTGCCTACTTCTGGGTGTGAGAGGATGTCATTATCCCACAGAGAATCAAGCGGATTAGATGTTACATATTTATCGTCATTAATTTTAGTATTGGTAGTGTTGGTGGCTAAAATTGGTTCCGAAGTGTCCATTATTTTATCATCTATTTTACTTTCTGTAACTGATAGAGATGCTTTACTTGTTTCAAGTTTACTTTGTCTTTTTGCTTTGATGAACTCAACTATCTTTGGATCAAGGTCAGAAAGCAACTTTTGCCGTTCTTCCAATATTTCCTTTTCAGATAACTTGCTTAATATTTTAACATTTTCAGTGTGAATATCATCGGCTTCTTTTGAAGAGATTATGTAACTCTTGGATGGGAAATTCATTGAGTCATTTGGATTTAGGGATATATTTTCAGCCGCTGTTGAGGGTTCATCTACATCCATTTTAATGGTGGTTTGCTTTAGGCTAGCAACCTTTTCAAAGTGTTGTCTATGTATGCTTTTCTGTCCAGCTACAATATTCGGATCACGTTTGTAAACCTGAGGAAAGCCTTGGGATGGCATTGGTTGTATATCAAAAATATCAGGTGCATCAAGATTTTTCTCAACAATATTTCCTAAAACTGACTGTTTTACAATAGGGAAATATACTTTATCATCCTCCACCTCTGATGGAATTTCCTTCGGCTTTTCTTCGAAGTTTTTTTCTAAAATATCTCCCATTATTGAATTAGTGGGAACATCAGTTCGGGGTCGTTTTTCAGAATGACTTTTGAGGCCCTTTGTCTGTGCATATTTGGAAGGTTTTCTCGTGCCTATTTCTGATGTAATAGGCCTTTTTGCTGCTTCCGTTGGTCTTAAATTAGTAACCGCAGCCGCTGGTTTGTAATTTGAGTCCTTACTTTTCTGTTGTAGATATTCTTCCTGCATTTTGAGTAGATCTTCCTCATCTTCACCTGGTTTAGGTCGTTTGATCATGTTGATTGTGCCGGAATGACCGCTATGCTAAATAGCTTGGAAATATAGAAATTGGTTAGAAAATTAAACAAAACAACAACAAACAACTAACCTCACTTGTCTGTCACTTGCCTTCTTTATCTTTACAGAGTTGCCAACTTGGTTTTTGAAAAAGGGCAGGCAGTCGGACATTACATAATGAAGAAGAAAACCAATTTTTGTTTTATATGCCAAAATATTCTACAAAAAATTACAAGAACAATTGTGTTATTATTATTTTTCTATCTCTAAAACTGACCGAGATATTAAAGTGCAAAGTTAACATTTTCGGTCTAAGCCGCGGACCGAGCGTGATATCGTTGATGACGTCACCGCTCCTGCCTCCGGGCGAGCGACTCGGGGATTCGAAGCATTTACCCGAATGTACCCGTCGCGCACGGAACTACTTTGTTTATTTTAATTAAGAATCAATAAAAACGACATGAGTACATCTAATAAATGTTGTATTGAGTCTCAATGTAAAAATAGGACCACAAAACACCCGAAAAGTTGTTTTTTTACGTTCCCAAGGATCTGAAAATCAGAAAAAATGGACAAATGCTATGAGAAGAGCACATCCATTAGGGCCAAAAACAACAGCATATATATTGTTGTGAGGATAATTTCGATGTCAATTGTTCAAATACCATGTGAAATAATAGGTAGTAGGTACTTAACCTTGCCATGTGAAATAGGTATTAACTACTTCGTTAATACCTATTTCACATGGCAAGGTTACTATCATACATCATACATCATATTACTAGCTAAAACCAAGTACCTACCTAGTCTATCTGGTTTTTGCTAGTAATATGATTTTTAGGGTTCCGTACCCAAAGGGTAAAAACGAAAACCCTATTACTAAGACTTCGCTGTCCGTCTGTATGTCTGTCTGTCCGTCTATCTGTCCCCAAGCTCTCATGAACCGTGATACTTAGACCGTTGAAATGTTCACCGATGATGTATTTCTATTGCCACTTTTTTGCCGTTTTTTTGCTCGATATTAATTACGGCAACAGGTAAACGCTTGAAATACTCACAGAATATTTTGTTTATATATGTACTTAAAAAATAAATAATTAAATTAAATTAAAACTAATTAAGGGGGGCACCCCGATACATGTATATTAGTAGGTATGTAGGGTACGCGACTCGCAGATTATTGAACCATACCAAACCTTGGTATGATATGATTAATGATTTCTTTATTTTTTATAAAATATTCTGCCACCATCATATCGTGAACTATGGGAATGTTGTTAGGTTGGTCTTTTTGAAATCCTTCTTCCATTTTAGTTCTAAAACAATAATTTACACGATACACTCACTCAATCAGCATTATTTTAAATTAATATAAATAACTAGAGCGCACGAGAGCAAACAACTTAGCAGCAAAATGTACTGCGGACACCCACCGCGCGGCGCCGTATAGGAGCGATGACGTCACGCGCTACTCGCGATCACTAGCGAGATTTAAAAAACCTACGTAAAATTCCCATGCTTATAACTTCGGTAATATTGCACCGATCGATATGAAATAAAAACTAGAATAATGTGAACGCTTTAGACTTTTATTCTACGTACATAAAAGTGTGATATTTTAACCTTGTTATCTTCTTCATTATTGAACTCTGTACGTACACATGAACGCAATAGAGAACTTTGAATTTGACTTTAACAAGCTAGAAAATGCTCGATATAGCCAATTTTGTCATAAAAACGGCTAAAAATTAATATTTTGGGCCAAATTTATCTAACAAAAAACGGCTAATATAGACTGGAAAATTTTAAGTGTAATTTTAATAAAGAAAATTGAAATTATCATTCTGAGAGTGAAATATACAATAAGAAGTTTCTTGTTGCAATACGAAAAGATTCCTCCTACCGGGCTATCGGCCAAAATACGAGTTCACCTGCAGTAAAAAGTGCTAGATCAAGCCTGAAAAGGGATAAGATAGCAATGCTGTCTTTGTGACAGTGACTCGACAAACCTCTGACATTTTGACACAGACAGCCACGATTTTGTATTTGTCTGTCAATGTTAACATTGTCAATCAAATGTCATGTAAATCATATCAGAATTGCCAATTTAGCGACTTTGTCGCTAGAAATGGCGACTAAATAGCTCAGGCAATAGAAACAAAAAAATGTTTTGACGGCGATTAAGGTTTTCGGAAGACAAATCAAAAACGTTTTAGGACTGCGAAGTACTACTAGTATTTAGCGAAATACTACTAGATAGATAGATAACGTTTATTGACAAAAGAGATGACATGTTTTTAGTTAATAGTGCCTTAAATCCTATGTTAGGTTTATCTAGACACTAGGGTTCTCTGAAGATAGCATAAAATTATATAAATAATATACCAGTACAATACTTATAAGCATAGTAAGCAGTTACGCTCACAGACACAGCGGTGTCACACTTTTGTTGTCGTGTGGCTGTAAGGCGCGCACGGTATGAAGTTGAATAGAAGTGATCCATCAATCATGCGCCTCCAGCCAGCAACCAGTGAGTGACAACGCTGCGCCTGAGTTGAGTCTATAGGATGCTCCTTCTTATGGCAAAGTAAAAAACTACTACTACTAGTATTTAGCAGTCTATAAACTCGTTTTTATTTGAAAAGCGGCCCATAATGAACTATAATATGAAATGTAGGTATATATTACATGTATAGGTAGTCGTTGAGATAACTAAACTAATATGGAAGGGCCTATTACAAACTACTTGCTCAATAATAACAAGTCAAGCTATTTGACAGGTTTTCACATTTGAAAGTCACCTCTAAATAGAATAGCGTTAGCAAAACAGGTGTGGTGTATATTAAGTACCAATAATGTGTATAGTATTTATTACACTGGCTTCGTTCTAAGTATGAACATACTTATTTCTAATTTGAATTCTTATTAACTATTCTAATTTGAATTCTATGCACCGCCCGCGCCCGAAGAGTAGACAGTTTTAGCGACATCGACATTATAAAATGTAAATATAAAGTGTTTCGGAATAATAGTAGTTGTAGTAGGCACCTGGCAGCACTGTTAGCAGTCAAATCCAGCGTTGCCACCATAGCCTAAGTTCAGATGAACACGCGGCGACGCGCGTTTGGCTCGGCGCGCGGTTTAAGATTGTAACAAATCAATGTTGTTGTGTACATGACAGCGCGTCGTCACCGCGTGTGCCCGCGCGCACCACCATGCACCGCGCGCGAGATCTTTAACCGCGCGTCGGCGCGCTGTTTGAGATCTACAATTCTGTATCGACCTGTTCAGTTGACATGCGCGGTTCACGCCGGACCAGATATCTATTTTACTAATCTGCTTTGACATATTTTCTCTTCTTTTTTTCTACTAATCGACGACTGCTGTGGCGCAGTGGGCGAAGGTCCGCCTGAGATGCAGAAGGTTGCGGGTTCGATTCCCGCCGCCAGACAGGGGGAAACACCGCGGGTCTGGGTGTTTTCTATGTATGATATGTATGTACTTACAAAAAATGTGTGTAAGTAATATATCAATCTTGTGGTTCCCTCTGTAATGAGGGTCTGCTTAGTTTGGGTCTGAATGATGCTGCACCATTATTTATTTAATCGTCTTTGACTCAAAATAGGGTGCACCCAGTATCGTCTTTGTTTTCGACGTCGTCGTCGCAGTTTGCGGTGTATAACCCACAAGCAAATAGCCTCTTCTTGAAGTTGTTTCGGAGTATACATACCTCGGGCAGATATTGCAGTTGGGTAGGAACAACTTCGAGAAGGAGGCCAAGAGGAGGATTCAGCTGGGTTGGGCAGCATTTGGAAAACTACGTCGAGTTTTCTCGTCACCCATACCGCAATTTTTGAAAACAAAAGTTTTCAATCAGTGCGTCCTACCCGTCATGACATACGGAGCCGAAACGTGGACACTCACAGTACGGCTAGTCCACCAGTTTAAAGTCGCTCAGCGGGCTATGGAACGAGCTATGCTCAGCGGGCTATGCAACGAGCTATGCTCGGGGTTTCTCTGAAGGATAAAATCCGTAAAGAGTTTATCCGACATAGAACTAAAGTTGTCGACATAGCTCAGAGAATTAGCAAGCTGAAGTGGCAGTGGGCTGGCCATATCTGCCGAAGAACCGATAACCGTTGGGGTAAACGAGTTCTTGAGTGGAGACCGCAGCTCGGCAAACGTAGTGTAGGACGCCCTCCGGCCAGGTGGGGTGACGATCTGCGAAAGGCTGCTGGTAGAAGCTGGATGCGTCGAGCTCAGGACAGGGCGCAATGGCGCTCATTAGGGGAGGCCTATGTCCAGCAGTGGACTGCTATAGGCTGATGATGATGAAATAGCCTCCTCCACGTCCATTCTCACTGAATGTTCACGCTCGACTGCCGCGCGCAAGCCGCCGCTATCTGAACAGCTGCGACGCGCGGCAGCGCGTCGCCGCACTTTCATCTGAACTTAGCCTTAACCCTTTTCGGGCTAGATCATCGCCCGCGCCCGAAGAGTAGACAGTATTAGCGACATCGACATTCTTTAGAGCGATTCGGAATAAATAGTAGTTGTACTAAGCACCTGGCAGCACTGTTAGCAAGTCCAGCGTTGCCACCTTAGCCCTTTTTGGGCTAGCACTTTTTACTGTACGTGAACTCGTTATTTGATGATGTAGCCCAGAAAGAGCAATCTAAGCCTTTTCCTATTGCTATATAAAACTTCGAAAATTCGCACCGTGCATACCAAGTTATTCCATATAGCATAGATTTCGTCAGTTACATTCATTATCTCTTTTAATAACAAAATTAGCTATATCCCAGGAAGAGACTGAAAATTTCAATGAAATAAATAAAGTAAATCAAGAAGAAACCAAATCATAAGATCCATTAACAAGATCCGGGAAAGAAGCAAAGCAACCAAAACATTTGTCAAATTATTACATAGAACCAGAAAAACGAGAAAATAAATAAAGGTTATATGATTTTGGAAGATTCCGTTTATGACTCCGAGTTTTAGCCCTTTTCATGACAAAATTAGAACTAGCCCTATCTAGTTGTCAAAATGTCCTTTTTCAAAAACCAAAGTGGCAATACTGGTCAAGTCAATCAGGCACTGTCAGTGTCAGTTGTCAGCAGGTCTGCGTCGTCAGTCAAACAAAACAAAACAAAAACACATGAATTGAATATTCAACTACAAAGCAAAATGCCGAAAATAAAGAAGAACCTGGACAAACTGAAACATCCCAACAGTAGAAAAACTATCACACTCGCAAAGAAGCTCAATAGAAACGAAAAGAAAGGCGAGAAAAAGCTAGGCACTCACATCAAACACAACCTCGTTGGTGAAAAGATACTATGGTTCAAGGAAAGGATACCTGAAAACTGCGCAGTCCTGAGCAAAGACCAAGTACTGGAGCTGATAGAGACATATCTATCGCGGTTCGACGAGGAACTGGAACAGATAACACTGAAGAATTCTATAGGGCAGAGGAAAAGCAGACAGCATGCCAGCCGGGAGGACATCATTAATATTACGAAAAAAAATGAGCATGAAGAGTTCGAAACCTGCGGGTTAGAGCTTCCAGACTTTCTAGATCATCAGCAAATGGAAGTTCTGAGGAAGTGGGATGGGGAACTTAGGTTTTTGCAACATTTCAAATTGAGACGATTTGCTAGGAAACATCTATTATAGTACCTTTTCATGAAGTATATGAACATAATGTATTATAATTATATATCAATGTAAGAGTTACCTAACTAATGCTATTTGATTTTATTTCCCTCTGAAACATATTAAATAGATGACAAAAATAATTCTTAATACCTTTAAACAAGCAATTCTTAAATATATTTTATTATCATTTGAATCTCGGATACATCTCCAATCATTTTCATGAAATTTAGTACACAAGGATTTTAGGGGTGATAAATTTATCTAGCTAGGTTTAATTTTAAGAAAACTAAAAAAAAAAACAACCAAGCTCGGAGTCATCCAGGTACTAGGTACTTACTGAATTAATAAAAAACGAAATTTTTCAGTTTGATTTATTGCAAGTATTTACAACCTTCCATAGAATACAAATAAGGACTGAATATTGAAGCTAAAAGAAGTAAACTAGTCAGTTTACCTCGCTAAGCTTAAATTAATATGATATGTAGCAAAAATCAATCACACACCACATAAAATACATTATGACGAAAAGCTACATACATGAAAAACTAAAAAAAAAATTAGACAAACATTTAAAAAGTACAATGCACCTAGACTAGCATCTTAGCACAACATCATTGATAAATTTTCAAATAAATAAGTTTTTGCAAACAGGAATGAAGTTGATATTTTCATCACTTAATTATAGAAATATTACATTAATGATTGTGAAAAATATAGCACAATTTTTTTTCTTGAAAATATAAAATATGGTGCCTATGTAGCATGGTACCTAAGAAAGACTATATTATACAATGCTGGCATTTACAAACCTGCCAGCAGTGGCACACTAGGCAGACAAAGAAAAGTTGCCCGGAATAGACTGTACTAATATTTCAAATGCGAAGGTTTGTGTGTATGTTTGTACGCACTCAACTCCAATAATGGCTCAATGGATTTGGTTGAAACTAGGAATATACAAAGTTTATGACCTGGATTAACACATAGGCTTTTTAACTGGGTTCCACGCGAGCGAAGCCGCGGGCGGAAGCTAGTTTTATATATATAAAACTGCAATGAAAATAACTCACAATCAATGCAGCCCCTGAAGGGATGCAGGAGATAAAATCTCTATGTATGAAGTCACACGTATCTCTATGTATGCACACACACTAGTTACAGATTAAATTACAAACAGCTTTGAAAATAATTATTTAACAAATTAAGTTTGAGAAATTATAGATTTATATAATAATTTACAGTGTCGGCTACAGAATACATTTGTATACAAATAAAGGACACTCATGTAAAAAAAAAAGAATTTTCGAAATTGGTCTACGGTGAACATAATATTAAAAAATAGTAAAAAAAAAAGATTCCTACGAATTAACTACGAAACTCTTCCTTTTTCGAGGTCGATTAAAAATAAAATTGATGTGAACTTCATTATTACACTTAACATTTTTGAGATCAACATGCTTCTTAAAATTTCTCAACATAAAATAAAACCTTGTAAAAAGTAATTCGATAACATAAATTCCTTCAACTCTGGAAGAAAAATACACAAAAGAGACAAAATAAAATTCTTTGCTTCGTAGTAGATACCTACCTGCTGTCACTATCATTAATTTTTGGTCCACTCAAATAACTCATAACATAATAATTGGATTTTAGAGATAGACCATAAATTTTTGAATGGGACTATACTACTAAATATTTGTAGGTTAAATTTAATTGATTTAGCAATTAACCTAATGATCTACAATGTGTATAACGATTATTTATGTTTAATGCAATAAATAAAGAACTTAAATGCCTACCAATTAAAATAAATTGATGATATAGATTTCTTAAACCTCCTCGTTGTAATGTCGCCGTTTTAATAATCTTGAAATCGAATTGTGCAAACCTTTTTAAGGCTGAGTGCTGAAAACAAAACTGTGCTGTTACTACAGCTGGCCGCGAGGCCCGCAGTCATCATGTTAAAGCGCGTAATGGTACCCCTACAATTTATACAGCCCGAGTAGTTTAATCATTTCCTTTTAGGGTGATCGATATTCATAACTAAACAACGATGTTTAGGAAGAAAATATCGATTTAGGTCCTCGAAAACCTCGACATATCGATGTTACGAGAATTATATCGAAACATCAATATTATACTACAGAGGCCATTATGACCTAGGATCTACCTATCCAAAGTTGAAGAAAATAGTATTGAACATTTGTACCGCACAGATATTCCGAATTGGACAGTTTCCTATTCCATTGAAATTTGATATAAAATGCATGGAAATAAAGCACAATTCTGGACAAACGTTATGTCATTCATTGCTCGGACGTGGTTATGACGCGTCCACATCCGACATGGTCTGCAACTAAGAAATAATTTCCTCCTAAAATAAAATAACAACATATTCCTTGTTGAAATTCATAATCGATATTGAATCGAATTGTCCTCCTAGGATCACAACACACTGAATGAGGGCAGAAGGACTATGTTAACCTGAGTGCCAAGGTTCTTTGTTCAAATGCGTCACGTCTCGGTCGGTAGACAACTGTATGAACGCCGAGCACCGCTTAGGCCGCGTTCACGAAGTCAGCGGGAGCGGGGCGGCGGCGGCGCGGCGCGTTTCAATGCATAGATTTGTATTGGCGCGCCGCTCCCCCGCCGCCGCTGATTTCGTGACCGCGGCTTTATAAGCCGGAACGCAAATATACGCGAGACTTGTTATAATTTCTAGTATTTGGTATCCAGGCATACCAGAAGTACTTTTGTATAGTTAAAACGAATCTACGTCCCTCTGAAGTTGGATGCAAGTAGTGAAGTAGAGTCCCCGCTACGACTCAAGTTCGACGGCAAAAGGGGTACAAGTACAACTCGATCCCGAATTCCCTATAGTGAAATAGTGGCTAGCGATGCGATGTGATGGTGGCGATCGATTTTGACTGCAAAATGTCCGGTATAAGACCTCTTAGACAAAAGCGTATTTATGTAAAAAAAGAAAATTAAGTTACCATAGTTCTGCGATAACAGAGCCGCGTCTAGGACTTGATTCGTAGCGCGGACTTTAGTTCCTATTTTGGGTCGGTTTGTAGGTATTATGTTTGTTGGCTGCTGGTAGAAGCTGGATGCGTCGAGCTCAGGACAGGACGCAATGGCACTCATTGGGGGAGGCCATGTCCAGCAGTGGACTGCTATAGGCCGATGATGATGATGATGTTTGTCGAATCGTTTGATGAGCAGATGAGCTTTACTTCAGAGGGACTTAGATCCTGACCATTGTGAGTTGCTACGTAATGCACGCAAAACAAGGCGACGATAGAGATCAGCGTAGGTATATTATAACGATCTAAAAGTTTCAGTCGAATCAGTCCCGACAGTGACGATTGAGCCAGAATTATACTAGGTATTTGTCGTGTGTCATGTTGTTGTGATGAGTCATCTCGTGTTTTTCAGAATCACCCTCAGCAGCTTTTAAGATCCTAGAAATCCGTCAGAATAGAAATAAAATTGAATTATTGACGGATCCGATTGTTTATATTGTTTTAAATACCCCCTGCAATCCTAAAGCACGATTATTTTGACATGTAGTTTCGTAAGGGCACAGATAACATAATACGTATCACGTAGATACATAAGCTTATCGTTATATGAGCTGCTTTCGTAAAGATACAGAGATATGATAGTGATCACATGACTTTTAATTTAGTTAAAGCAAGTTTAAGCACTGTTTTTTGTGGGACTGGTCCACAACTTCAAAGTCACTCAGCGAGCTATGGAAAGAGCTGTGCTTGGAGTTTCTCTTAAAGATAGCATACGAAATGTTGGTATCCGACAGAGAACGAAAGTGACCGACTTAGCTCAGAGGATTAGCAGGCAGTGGGCCAGCCATATATCCCGAAGAACCGACAACTGTTTGTCCAGAAGAGCCGAGGATCGGACTCAGTAGCGAACCTTGGAAGAGACCTATGTCCAGCAGAGGACTGCTATAGTTTGATGATGATGATGAAGTTTTTAGCAAAAAATAGTGTCACTCAGAATCTCTACCAATATTAAATATTGGCACTTAACGATGCCATTTATCTTTCGATTTAATGATATAATTCGATTTCAAGATATCGGGGGCGCATTTTGGCTGACGACCAAATGACGTCAACTTCTATTGATACAAGCCTTCAACGTTATAGGTCTATTCACCAACCAAACGAAATGTAGTATACTTGGATAATCCAATCAACACTAATATCATAAAGAGGTAGAGTTTGTGTGTTTGTATGGACCTCGGACATAACCGAAAGAAATTAGCCCATTTTAGAGAAATAGCTATTTTCATAGACAGAGGGTTGGGGGAGAAGAACACGCAAACGAATTCGCGAGCGTGTACTTAGTCGTTATTTATTTGGAAAGGTTAATTTTACATTTCACCTACTAGTCCTGAAGTCTTGAAGGCATGTCCTCAACATTTTCATTCCACTAATCCTATTCCAGCTAGGCACTTTTTAGTCTATAAACATTAAATATTTTATAGGATATTCATAATTAATTTTAGTATTTTTTTTTGTAACATGAATAGGACTTTTATATACATTTTGAAGTAAATATATGGACAGATTCTAAATTCATTTCAATAAATATTTCTGTTTAGGATTATATGTCTAGATTTTTATACCGTTTTAAATAAATATTTTTATTTGATTACAATCATGGGTGAAGTACATCTTAACATAAAAGCCAATATTTATATTGCTGTTTTCTCTGAATGTTAGTCATACCTATCTTTTTCATGTCTGTATTGTTATTATGCATTTTCTTCGTATTTAGAGAGCATATTCCTCAATATTCATTCACCTCCACAGATTAAGGTGGCCACAACACAAATTATACAAGTTTCTAAAATTTACAACTAACTAGCAAATGTAATAGTCAGCTAATATAAATCTAAATATCCCACATGTATTAAAAATATTTGAATAATATTCCTCTTTAATAAGGATTACTTAGCTCTTCTTTTTATTACCATACTATTTTATTAGCATGTCAACTTAATATAGCAACCCTTTTTTATACAGTGTCAATTATAACTTATTTCACCTGAAGATAGGGTCCTGTCAACGCAGAAGCGAATTTAGTTCCTTAGGCCCCTCGCGCACGGCGACTTTTAGTATCATCGCGTCGCTATTAACGAGCGTTAGTCGCATTTGCTACGCGCTACAGAAGGGATGCCAACGCGCTATAGCATCGCGACTATATCGATACAAACGCGCGACATCTGGGAGAGAACGGAGGGAGGGCGGCGCGTGTGGAGAACCTATTACCGAGCATTAGTGCAACACGGACAGCTCGAGAGTGCTGTTGACTGTCACGTGCGCAAAACTCCGCAAGAGTCCATCTTGCAACTGTAGCGATCGCAAGCATTTTTGTGCCGTTACTGAATCACGTTTCGTACTGAATCACAGTATCGTGTTTGCACCGCGACTGAGAATCGTGGTGTGGGCGAGGACAAATAGCCAGCGACTGTATCGATGCGAACGCGCGACAGCATCGCAACAAAAAGTCGCCGTGGGCGAGGAGCCTCAAATGCGCAATTTCAGCTGCACCAAGGTATAATTGTAACACTGCACTCTCGAAAGTTCATATCTTTAACTGAACTGTAATTTTATGTATAAAAAGTAAATAAATATATAATACACTCAAATCAATTAAATTTCACAATCGAACTTACATCCATAAATAAATTAAAATAAAGCAATTAGCTGTTTTAGCTCACAATGTCACACTTATGAGGATGTTTTAAGATTCAAATATCAGAGCCCGTTTACAATTTTTGGGATGACAACCCTAAACACAAATAGCTGTCATAATATGGCCACCTCATCTCAATCTACATTAAATTCATTTTACAACTTAAAAAATACGTAAAGCAAATCAAGTAAACAACGGGAGGTGGTAAAAGTCGTAGCCCCTTTGTCCTCTAGCTGCCAGCCATATATACACCACATGGTACGCACCGGGCACGAAGCATATCATCCCGGCTACGAAGAATACTGCACCTTGGAGGCCATTCTCGGGCTCGGCCACTGCAAAAGCTCCCATCCCGATGAGCCCAATCCCTACTATGAGAAGTACAACAGCAGCGCATACCGTCTTCCAGTTCTCTCTTACTTTAGGGTGGTTCCAGCAGTAAGCTGACTGTGTAGCTTCTACATACTCATGTATGAGTGAGTCAGAATCCCGTGAAGCTGTGTCTTCTGTACATTTGTAGGTTTTGCTGGAAACACAGATCAGTATTTAGTAAGCAAGAAGTAAAGGGTGAAGTGCTAATTATGCAGCTAATAGGGAAGTTGTGGCATGTTTTATCAGTGGAGAAAGCAACTAAAAATGCAAAAATAAAAGTTACTTGTTTTTCCCATTTGCAGTTTTAGCAAATGCCTAATCCACCTTGTCTGTCTTGTATTAATCCAACTAATCCTACTAGTCCTACTAATCCTACTTCCTACTAATCCTACTAATTTCTACTAATCCTATCCTACTAATATAATATAAATGCAAAAGTTTGTGAGTATGGATGAATGTTTGTTACTCCTTCATGCAAAAACTACTGAAAGGATTTTGACGAAATTTGGAATATACATACTTTATGACCTGGATTAACATATAGGCTACTTTTTAACCCGGTACCATATAAATAATGCTGGACATTATCACACAGCATCATGTAGCACCAAAGGCACTAAGCAGAGCCTGTATTAAGGGAACCACATACATGACTGATATACTACTTACATGCTTTTTTGTAAATACATACATATTATACACCCAGAACTGAGACAAATATCTGCAAATAATCAAACATTTGTCCTGCGGCGGGAATCGAACCCGCAGCCTTCTGCATCTCAGGCAGACCTTTGCCTAATGCTGCCTGAAGATGTTGTATCGGCTTCATCAGTAAACAACTTCAAAAATAAGCTCGACATCTGGCTACAACTAAATAAATCAGTGATAAAAAAAGTGACAGAAACAATGACTTAATTTTGTTGTTTTAACACTGCCTGAAATGGACACATCAGCGTCAAGCTGCTCGTCCATAATTAAATAATAATAATGCACCACAGACGCCGTCACATAATGTATTATGACTAAATTGTTCAATCCCGTGGAAAAATTATGTATTTGACAAATCAAAGCCAAAGAACCACAAAAGAGGATAATATTTGTTGTAAATTTAAACCTACCTAAGTAGGTACCTATAATTTAATTCACAACAGCGAAATAATGAAGTAATGAATGTTAAAATAGAAATGTGTCAATCTGTAAATAATTGTTTTTTATAGAAGAAAAATTTTAAACATTATTTTTTTCATTATTGTGCAATGGTGCTTATAATGAGGTATTTACGTCCAACAGTGGACTGCTATCTGATGATGATTGTTTTGGTATAACATAGATCAACTACTAATCTAAGCATACACATATTTATTTCTATTGTAGGGACAAAAAGTAGTGTATTTCTATCAATAACTTTTTTTCATTTCTAAGTAATTATAGGCGATATCTCTGTTAATTCAGCCATGAAATTCGAAAGTTTTATATGAGAATACAAAATAGGTTGTATACTTCAGTGAAAGTCGAACAAATTAGTAATTCAATTATAAAATGTCAATGATATAACCGGTTCTCGTAGTTATTCATGATTAACCTACCAGGAAATATGGACTCATGAATGAATAATAATAGACGAGTTCAATGAATGAATAAAGCATGTAGGAAGTTGTGTAGGTACTGTGATTCTATGGTCCGGAGTGCAATGATTTTATAGTAGGTTACAGCTACTTAGCAAAACATTAGCAGCTAATTAGATGCATAATGAGGAGCGTACTATTGTAATGGTAAAGTTCAAATGCCTTTACCCTACTATGGTATCGTGCGTCAGACTTGCCGAAAAGGTCATGAACACTTTTTAAGACAAAGAAATTGCACCTTACGCTGTTTTCTATAGTTATATGCCAGTGTAATGACTCGGTGGGGAATTGAGGGTCTAAAGTTGCTGATTAACTCACCTGGACAAATATTCCGTTCCATTTTTTAATTTATTCTGTAGAGGCGATCTATCTCCAGTAGCGCCGTACACTTTTATCGCCTCGTCGGTTTCCTCCTCGAATGCGTCGTCGATTGAGAAACGTTTTTCACTGTTTCCGAAAGGTCGAGTCATTTTTATTTATTTGTATTCTATCGATAAACAGAGAAAATAGTCATCACAATTTTCGTACGGGAAAGACAAAAACACAGCTGTCAATTTGTTAAAATTGTCAACATTTCGTCGCCATATTGTTTTTTAAATCACAGATTATAAATAATTACACTGTTGTTTGATTCAACAAACAGTTCATTCATTCAGAAGACTATGGTGTCTTCTAAAATTTAGAAGACACCATAGTCATTCATTTATTGAATTATTCTGAGAAAATAAAACTACGTTTAGAAGACACCAAAAAAAGAGGTTGCTTTTTTTTTCTTTTTAGACTACACAAGGCTTTGTTTGTAACCCTCCCTACCCTATGGCTAAATGCTAAATGCTATAATTACCCAATTACAGCTTTTTTTTCAGTACTCTAGTAGGTACTTCGCCTTAGAAAGTCCGTATAAGTATGTTCTGCGTATCCGGTTAAAAAACAAAACAACCTAGCAGGGTCTGGCTGGTTCAGAAGGCGAGATTTTTTTTCATCTAGTTCTACATCAACAGTACCTCTCGTACGAGTTGCAAAATTCGAAAACTTTCTTTGTTTACCATAACGAGCTCAATTTTAATGTACATTTTTTTTAATTACCCAACTGGCTTTATGTAGAAACTGATCGTACAACGTAATAATGTAATCTTCTTGCAGATTGCAATTATTATCACTCAAAACGGTGATGTAATTATTGAAACAAATACCTCAAAATAGAACTCGTTATAGTATACTATAAAAGTTTTCGAAACTTGCAACTCGTACTAGGCTCTCAGTTTTATTTTGTTTTATTTTCTGTTGTTTTTCTGATTTATGTTGCGTAAAGTTTATGGCACTTTAACCAACCTACGTTAGTAAGAAGACACAAGTGTATGAAATAAAAGTGTTAAACTGTTCTTCTCAGATGAAGGATGAAGGAATTTTTAGCTGATTGTATGAAGCCGCCGCCATAGTCCTAACAGAACTTATCTTGGCCGAAACACGGAAGAAATAGAACAGAGGTAAAAAACACATAAATTATTACTGAAGACAGGTTGGTAGTATGGTCAGAAGACCTGCATTAAGCCTGCCCAAATTATGATAGGAAACAAAAAAAACTGGTCTAATCATTCACTGTCATATGTCAATATGACATGATGTCATATGAAAATATTGTAAACAAGGAAATGTCAAAACCACATGGTAAAAATCTAAAACTTGGTGAACAGTAAATAAAATTTCAAAATAAATAATGGTGAACAAAGATTGGGCGAAAGTTAACCCTGCGCTATCGAAGCCCGTGCTAAGATGCATCAGCAGACAGGGTTTCGAAGCTATGACGCCCATCCAAGCAGCTGTAATCCCACTTATACTAACATGCAAGGATGTAGTCGCCGAAGCGGTCACTGGATCGGGAAAAACTCTCGCATTCGTGATTCCAATGCTAGAAATGATGATCAAGAAGGAAAAGGACAGTCCGCTCAGGAAGGATTTTATTTATGGAGTGATTATATCGCCCACAAGGGAGCTAGCGACCCAAATTCAAAAGGTAACCTGGCATGTTTACCATCGAGATATTTATACTCATGTTTACATCCTAAACTTTAGTGGCAGTGTAAAAAACGTAGCAAGCTTCCTCCAAAAACACCAATAGTCATTAAAATATTTAATATTTACTATGGATATGAAAACCGCTTTTAAAATATTCATTTACTACTTAAACAGCAATGATTGGCTTTCTTTTAAAATTCTTGCCACAGATGTTTCAAAATTCAGAGCTCAACTTTTATTCTTTTTTTTTTATTTAATATGGGCCAGCTCTTGACCTCGAAGCTTGCATAGGTAAAGATGAGGTCGACGTTGGGGTGAGCTTTCCCAGAAGATGCCTATTACCTCACTTTTTGAAGCCGTTAGGGTCGTAAGTCAATTGAAAAACAGATGCTGGCAGCTGATTCCATAGTTTAGCAGTGTGCATTATAAATGATGTTTGGAAGCCCTTAGTCCTGTTCATTCATTTCATTCAAGCCTATTTGAAGCAAATTAATAAATTGATTTATTTATTTTAATCTACAGGTCATAGAACAGTTCCTCAAGGAGCCAGAACTATCTCACATCACCCTCACACTGCTAGTCGGGGGGCGAGCAGTGGAGCTTGATGCACTAGCACTGCAGAAGGGTGCACATATCATTGTGTGCACTCCTGGCAGGTTTGAAGACCTACTAGCTGAGAGAAAAAGCCTTAACCTGGTGGGAAGGCTGAAAGAACTGGTGATTACTTAAAACCTTATTAATGACAGAAAAACTAACAGCTAATAAAAAAATCTTTACAACTATAAATTGATAAAAGACAAGGAGATTACTGCATTTTATTGCTACTAAGTGACTATGGGGGCCATGACACATTGTACCATGCAGTTGGTAAAAGTCTTGGTAAAAGTCTGCACTTGACAAGATATGAATGACTAAAAACTTGATGACTGTATGTACAAAATACAAATGTCCCACAAACATTAACCAGATCAAATATTAATTATTCATCAGTAGAGTAAAACCACAGCAATTACCTTTCATATTGGCAATTCCCTTTCATACCCGAGGGGAGGGGTCCATAATTGGAATTTGCTACCTGAGGATTGATAAAAAAAGTGACAGAAACAATGACTTAATTTTTTTAACACTGCCTGAAATGGACGCATCAGCGTCAAGCTGCTCGTCCATAATTAAATTAAAAAAAAACTCAAAAATAATAAATATTCTAATGTAAATGTTTTGTACCTACATAAAGTGATCTTAACTAATTTTCTTTTAAAACTCATCATCATCATCATTAATAGCTGTTTTCAACCCACTGCTGGGCCTTTAGCCTTCTTTTAATTATGCCACTCGCCTCACCAACAACCTGAAAAAGTTGCTAATTTTAATCTGCATTGAATTCTATTCATTGTCTATAGTGCTTGTTGTCTTTGGTAATTACATCACACTATTAATGTAAATAAAAAAGTTTGTATCTTAATGAGTGTGTGTGTTAATGTGTTAGTTCCACTTAACTCCTTAAGGCGCGGTTTATACAGAAGGGACGTGGCGCGGACGTGTGGCGAATGAAGCGGACATTTTCACGTTGCTTCATAAATTATACTGAAGTGCCAGAGACGCGCGGCGGATTATATACAGATGGATTAACAAAACTGTATATTAAATACAACATCGTCACGCATTTTTTCTAGTTCTCTCGCTGTATTGCGTTGTCCAACGACTAGCTTGCGACTGATGTGACGAGCCCCGTGGCAGTGGCGCATCAGCTAGTGGCGGGACGCCGCGTGGAGGCGCCCGGGGAATTCTCCTTTACAACAAAAACGTCGCTACGTTACGTACTATAAGGTTTATATTGTGTTACTTTGACTATACGCCACAGCCATACGTCCTAGCAACGTCTCTTCTGTATAAACCGCGCCTAAGGCCGCGATCACGAAGTCAGAGGGAGCGGGGCGGCGGCGGCGGCGTAAGGAATGGCGCGTTTCAATGCATAGATTTGCGTTGGCGCGCCGCTCCCCGCGCGGCCCCCGCTGTCTTCGTGACCGCGGCCTAAGGGTTCATGACATCTATCAATCTAATTATATATATATTTCACAGGAATTCCTAGTTCTGGACGAGGCAGACCGTCTCCTAGACCTAGGATTCAGTAATACCCTTACCACCATCCTCCAATACCTGCCCCGGCAGCGGCGAACCGGTCTCTTCTCCGCCACACAGACCAAGGAGCTCCAGGATCTAGTGCGGGCTGGCTTGAGGAACCCTGTCGTCGTAAGCGTTAAAGAAAAGTCCTCAATTAGCACGCCGATCTTGTTGGAAAACTACTATGTGATTGTGGAGCCGGAGGATAAATTTCTGTTTCTGTTAAACTTCATTAGGAACAGGAAGATTGTAAAGGTAAACTATGAGTTTTTTAAATAAGGATTGAATTTTAAAAGAAAATAAACCTGATATTATTTTGGATGTAAAAAAAATACATATGCTTCAGGGTGCAATGGCACTTATTACCTATACTTTTCCTAGTAACTTTATTTGGTAAGAAAGAAAATTACCAAAGTAAATTCGGAGGATGAGTAGAATAATAAGAATTTCCATTGCAATAAATCATCCATTCCTCCAGGGTATATTCTTCCTGCCAACATGCGCGTGCGTCGACTACTGGGCGGACGTTCTACCGGTGTTTCTGCCGGGGACGAAGGTGTACGCGATGCACGGCAAGATGAAACAGAAGCGGAGCAAGGTGCTCGAACAGTTTAGGGAGGATGAGAATACTATTCTGCTGTGCACTGATCTCTTGGCCAGGTTAGAGGAATTAACTTATGCCTGCAGCTGTACTTGGTATCTGGTACCTGGATAGGATATGCTATCCGTCCAGTAGTTGCGAACAGGCAGACAGCCAGAGAATAAGAATATTGCTGGACAGTATCGCACAAAATCTTCTAGCCTCCAATTATCTAGCCCTAGATAGAGCTGTGTGATAGCTCAGTCTATAAATGCATGCAGTCGAAGGCGTCTAGATAGGGCAATCGCGGGGAGTGTGGGGGGCGGGACGGAAGTCCGGTAACATAGTGTAGGAGACTCTCAAGCCAGGTGGAGTGACGGTTTGCGAAAGGCTGGATGCTTCTATCTGAGGACAAGGCTCAATAGCGCTCAGTGGATGAGGCCTATGTCCAGCAGTGGACTGTTATAGGCTAATGATGATGGATTTATTTATATTTTCATCTAATCTTTAGGTACCTAGTGCCTACCTATAATAGGTAATTAAGTACCTATTAAAGTTTTCATGACGAAGTTGATCCTAATGAAATAAGAACAAATAACAAGAACAAAAATTTAGTTATTTTACACACAAATGGAAGGAAGTACACAATGTTTACATACTTGTGACCATCGCTTGTGACAACCCTTGCCTTCCTACACTTTTGTGTCGGCATTTACAGCGAGATCAAAGGCGTCGAACTACTGTATGAAAGTAGGTCTTTATATCGGGGTGATAGTGTCCAGTATGATTTATTTTATTCTATGGTACTTTGGTATATTCCAGAGGGGTAGACATCCCATCAGTGGAGTGGGTGATGATGTGGGAGCCGCCGCTGTCCCCCGCAGCCCTGGTGCACCGCGCGGGGCGCGCGGCCCGGGGCGGCGCCCGGGGCTGCAGCCTGCTGCCGCTGCTGCCCACGGAGGAGGCCTACGTGCCCTTCGTCAGGACCAACCAGATGGTGCAGCTCGTGGACTGGCGGGGCAGCGGGGATCAGATCAAGATCACGCAGAAGCTGAGAGATAAGGTATCTTTAAAACAAAATTTAAAAGACGGGTGTTATTTTTTACGAAAGAGGCTGAGCGCTGAGGCTGAGCGCGCCATGCTTGGCATTACACTTTTAGACCGAGTCCCCAATACCGAAATCCGCAAGCGGACTAAGGTCCAGGATATCAGCGAGCGGATATTGGGGCTCAAGTGGAGTTGGGCAGGACACTTGGCCAGACGGAGTGACGACAGGTGGACCAGAGCTCTGACCGAGTGGTGGCCGAGAGTTGGTTACAGAAATAGAGGCCGTCCTCCAGCGAGATGGGTTGACGATATTAGAAAGACCGTCGGCGGCACCTTTTTAAGAATAGCTCAGGATCGAGGCAAGTGGCATAATCAAAGGAAGGCCTATGCCCAGCAGTGGGTCGATAAAGGTTGAAATGATGATGATGTTATTTTTTTAACCGAAACGTGGACACTCACAGTCTCCCAGCAAGCTGTGGGACGAACTATGCTCGGAGTTTCTCTGAAGGATAGAATCCACAACGAGATTATTCGTCATAGATCTAAATTTTCGACATAGCTCAGAGCTGAAGTGGCAGTGGGCTGGTCATATCTACCGAAGAACCGATAACCGTTGGGGTAAACGAGTTCTTGAGTGGAGACCGCGGCTCGGCAAACGTAGTGTAGAACGCCCTCCGGCCAGGTGGAGTGCCGATTTGCGAAAGGCTGCTGGTAGTAGCTGGATGTCGAGCTCAGGACAGGGCGCAATGGCGCTCATTAGGGGAGGCCTATGTCCAGCAGTGGACTGCTTTAGGCTGATGATGATGATTTTGATTTTTTTTGGTTTCATACCTATCTCAAAAGGAAAAAGGTACCCTTTTAGAAACACTTCGTTGTCCATCTGTCCTTCAAGACCCTTTTCTCAAGAACGCGTGGAGGTATAAAGTTGAAATTAATGAACTATACTCACCTCTGCAATCCCTTGGATGTGTGAAAAAATCAAACTTAAATAAATAAATAATCCTGGACGTTATCACACAGCATCATGTAGCCCCAAACTAAGCAGAGCTTGTATTATGGGAACCACATGATTGATATACTACATAGATACATTTTTTTTGTACTACATTACTTGTAAGTCACGCTATCTAAAGATACGACCGTTTATGCAGCAGATTTTAACACTTGCAAGGGAAGAAAGGCAAGAAGCAATGTCTTATTAAAGCGCAAATAAAAGGAGAAAACAGAAAACCGTTTTGTAGTTATATAGTTTTGCATTGATAAATTGATTTTCTTCATAATTGTTCGCCAATGACCACCTGGTGTTAAATGGTAACCATTACCTATCACAGCATTGCATCGCAGGTCACGCATATTTGACACATATACAATCCAGCCTATATCAGTCCACTGCTGGACATAGGCCTCCCCTAATAAAGAGGGATATGCCCATAATCAGTTATTACCAATTTATTCAATATAATCTACAGTGTAAATTACATTAATTAATGTAAAAAAAGGATCCTTTTATATTAGTTAAACATTGACATGTAAATTTGTTATTTACCAATAAATTGATTATTCCTGATTAATCCCCACGCAGGCCATGCGGGATCGTGTAGGGAGCGAGCTGCGCTGGTTATATTAGTTGTAGGCAATTAGATTTGATGAAAACACTGAGAGTTCACACACTTATAATTTTTTATTCTTGGCTTCACACATTACAATTCCACCATCTTGAACGAAGTCTTATTTTGTCCCATAGACAATTAGTATAATTATAATGATAGATTATAGATTTACGTTGGGCTGCCAACAGATCGCAGGGCACAACTTCGTATAGCCGACGCTGCTGCCCGTGTGCGGCTAGTGGTTTTAGTTGTGCCGGTGTTAGGCTGCGCTATGCCGCAATCAGCCGGCCGCCAGGGCCCCGTTTGTTAGTTAGCAGGGTGCACCACGGGCAGGTTGGGTTCCGGAGATGGTGGTAACTCCTTACACCCATATTAAATAATATATATATTTAACAATCTGTAGGTTATTCTGTCTGTTTGCAGGTGCTATCGATAATGCACGATCTGCAGCGTAAAGACCGCGCCGTGCTGGACAAGGGGCAGCGCGCCTTCGTCTCACATATACGGGCTTATTCCAAGCACGAGTGCAACATACTGCTGCAGCTTAAAGAGCTGCCTTTAGGTAAGCACCACAGACAAGTAAACCTTCGAAGAGCAATGCGTGAGAATTTGTATCATAAACGGTGTCGCCATTTTGTTTCTACCTTTATCGCACCCATAATTCCAATCATAATATCATCATAATTGTTTATTTGCATAAAACATGGTAACAAGATGTTACAGTTTTTAATAAAGTGTGCGCTTGTTTTGCCAGTTTCACGGCACACAAATTATACAACAAGCTTATACAATATGAGACCTATATAATTTAAATTCATTTACATGCACGTGGATCTACTTCTTAAAATTAAAAAATATCTTTTATAATAAATCTTTTGCCATAAAAATTCATGTCATTTAACCATTTATATAATTAACTCGGTTTCGCCCGCGGCTTCGCTCGCGTGGTACCAGGATAAAAAGTAGCCTATGTGTTGATCCAGGTCACAAACTATGTGTATTCCAAGTTTCATCCAAATCCATTCAGTAGTTAATGCGTGAAAGACCATGCAGAGGAAGACCGCCGTCTACATGGTGTTCCAATGTCGAGAAAGACTTAAAAGCCCTAAACGTCGCATCTACGACAACCCAGGACAGAGCGTCCTGGCGCCGAAGTACTAGGAGGCCCGACCCCAAATGAAATGGGAAGAGGGACAGGAAGAAGAAGAAGAGTTAATGCGTGAAAGAGTAACAAACATTCAGCCATACATCCATCCATACTCACAAACTTTCGCAAATTCACAATTTTTTTTTTAGTACGAGTAGGATATGTTAGTAAGAAGGAAGTAGGATAGTAGGAATTAGGATAGGATATTAGGAAATAGGATAGAAGAAAGTAGGATAGGATAGGAAGTAGGATAGGATGGGAAGTAGGATATTATGATTTTTACGACGTGAACAATGCAATAGCGAAAGTTGTTAACTGGTTCGATGTAAATAATTTATTACTGAACGAGACTAAAACAAAATGTATAAGATTTAATATAAATCTTATACATTTTGTTTTAGTATAATATTTTTTTAGTATTTAATATAAATCTTATACATTTTGTTTTAGTCTAGACTAGTTTATTTCAGCTACTTCCATAGCATTATGTCGTACGGCATTTTGTTGTGGGGGAATGCTGCAGATATCAACACGATATTTGTGTTGCAGAAGAGGGCTGTTCGTGCAATTTATAATATGGGCCCCAGAGAATCACTTAGAACTAAGTTTAAAGAAATAAATGTTATGACAGTGCCGTGCCAATATGTATATGAAAACTTAATGTATGTCCGAAAACATATTAACATGTTCAAGAAAAATAGCGACTATCATAATGTTAACACTAGAAATAAAGATAAACTAGCTGTTCCTACTGTAAGGCTCCATAAAGTTAGTCAATCTTTTAAAGGGATGTGTACGATTTTTACTGTTGATTTTTTTGTGTACGGTTAAACATATATGTTTAACAACATTTTTGAATTTATTTACAGATAGATTAATCACATAATTTGGGATTTTGTTAAAAAATCGTACACATCCCTATGTAATAAATCTTATTATAAAATATGACAAAAAAGCTTGGGATGAAACTGCCTCCAACTCCATCAAAAACAATGTAATAGTTATTAAGAACAATGACGTTAAAAAAATATAAGCCAAGCAGAGTTTCTTCTTTGTTTGGTCACGTTACGAATTGGTGGTAAATTAAAAAAATGACGTTTCAAAGTGTACTATACAGTTCCTACTGAATAAATGAATGTTGACTTTGACTTTTTAAACATATTATAATAGGCTAGATGCCTAAAAAACTGTAATTAGTCCTCTGATATAATAACTCCGACACTAGAGTTGGCCACTAGCTATTACGAAAAAAATTATATAAATAAATAGATAATACTTTTTTTTGTAAATTACATATTATACATAGAAATCACCCAGATCCGTGACAAATATTTGCAGAAGAAATTTGTCTCGCGGCGGGAATCGGACTCGCGACCTTCTCCGTCTCAAGCACTGCCCCACAGATGTCGTTAAGAAAGTGCTATTTTTTCCCAGGTCACATAGCAACGAGCTACGGTCTCCTCAAGCTGCCTCTAATGCCGGAGATCAAGCCGGAGCACCGGGACCAGTTCGTTGGACCCTCGGAGGACATTGACTTCAACAGCATACCATACCTGGAGAAGCAGAGAGAGGCGAGCCGACTGCTCAAACTGAAGGAGTACGAGAAGACGGGGGTTTGGCCGAGCAGTAAAAAGAAAAAAGTGGTAAGTTAGGCTGTTTACACATTATGCCGCAGCGGCAGCGTTTTTTCGCCGCCGATCAGCAGTTTAGCGCGGATTAAAGATGTTTAAAGACTGATATTTAGTTTCGATACTTACCTAGTTTTACACAACAGAGGAAACGAGACACACCCCTTTTTGATTAAGAAAAATCGTGCACAGATCTTTGTTAAAACGCTCCCCTATAAAAAATCCTTGGATAGATAGGATAGATAAAACTTGACAGCACACCATACAAAAAATTACTACTTAATGAGGAAAGCCTTACAAATAATGGTACCTACAATGAGTGACGTAATCCTCGCGGCCGCATCGGCGTCGTGTAAGGCTCCATACAAGTCAAAGGGAGACTAGTGCAGCGGCGCCACGGCGGCGATAGCCAAGCCAAAAGTCGTCAGTTCGAAAGCCACGTTATTGAATACGGAACGGTGCACAGTAAACAAAGGAGGAGAGCGTATTGACTTGCTGAAAACAGCAAATTTTCTTCCTACCCTATTGTTATTCAACAACGAACATCTATCTATCTTTCTTTCTTCAACTTCTGATTTTTTTTCTAAACAACAATTTATTTTAGAAATAGTACGCATATTTATTTTTTGTGACTAGTTATCCTAAAGTATCATTCTATTTTGGAATGTTAGTTAGTTACGTCATCTTTTAAAAAGTTGCCATAGTAGTGTCCATACTTTTTTTACAGCATGATGAGTCAAAGTGGACTGAAAGTAAAAATCTTAGAGAATTTTAGGGACAAATAATATTATGATTGATTTTTGTGTAAAAACTACAGGCATTCAGGAATTTCTAAAGATTGTGGTAGATAGCAGTGCTACTTAAGTTGCAGATACAAACAAAACATTAGAAATATTTGAAAAATTGTGGTCATGGTTGTTAAAAATTGCTTCCAAAACTTATTGAGTTTTATTTTCTAGAGTAGTCATGACCAGGTCTACCCGCTGGTGCCGGCTTATCGATGAATATTGGGACATGTTCTATACATATACATAGAAAACACCCAGCCCCGTTATTTCATATGTCTCGCGGGGGGAATCGAACCCGCAACCTTCTGCGTCTCAGGCGGACCTTCCCCCACCGCGCCACGGAGGCCAGAATATTGAGTAGAGAAATAATAGATTTCTTCTTAGGGCTCATTCCAGGGAAGTACTACCGCAATGCCTGTTTCTGTCATGAAGCAGCATTGCTGTTTCGGTTTGAAGGGTGTGGGTGCCGGTGTATATACAATTTTTAAATATTTGTTCCAGATACAAACAAAACCGTGGGAACAAGCGAAACAGAACAAAGAGGAACGCAAACTCAAACGCAAGAAGAGAAAAGAACAGAAGAAGGAAGGTCCAGTGAAGAAGAAACGTCGAGCGGTCACCCAGGCAGAGCTGGACGAGCTGGCGGCAGACGTGGCTCTCATCAACAAGCTGAAGAAGAGGAAAATCAGCAAAGAGCAGTTCGATCAGCAGTTTGGCGCGGATTAAAGATGTTTTAAGACTGATTATTATTTTCTTAATTACCTACCTACTACATAATTTATATTTTACTAGTACTAACGTAATGTGCGCTTTTAACAAACTCTGTGCCTAATGTATTCTCCCAAAACGGTGTTGTCTCTTTACTCTTTAGTGTTACACAAACGAGACACAACCCCTTTTTGGGAATTTTGATTGAAAATTGTTTTTGTTCAAAGCGCACAGTCCCCTATAAAAACTCCTTGGATATATATATATCAAAATATTCAAAATAAACAGGAACGGCGGCGGTGTGTCTAGTCCAAATTTAAATGTTACCTCCTAATACTCACAGGAGTTATCTGACTAAATAAACTGTTTAATTAATTGACTAAAATTAGTACTTTCTGATTATCGTAGACCAAGCTCGTCTACAAATACTCAATACTCAATATATTTACTGTCATCACAGGATTATAAGGTAACAGAGTTAACACAGTAGTGTGGTAGTATCACATGTGGACCCCTTAGGCCATGGCAATATGTAGAAGGCAGACCGAGGCTTTCATGCATTAGATTTTAGGTAGGTAGATTTTTATAAGTAGGTATTATATAATTTTATCTTAGGTTTTAAGTTTAATAATAAACTTAAAGTAGAAAATTTATATTGAAAATGTAAAACAATAAGATTTAGTAAAAACAAAATTAAAATTAATAACAAATTTCATGTCAAAAGTATGTATTTCATTAAATTATTTCAATTTATCTGTCAAAAATTCATTTAGGTCATAATAACATTTGTCAATGAGGAATAATTTAATAAAATATTTATTTATATTTCATAATTTTTAAATATTTATTTATATTTATCATTTTATAATTTAATGCCACCTTGCCCTGGAGAGTATCGCCACAAAGAATAATGTAACACTTCAGTGGATAAAGGGGCACAAAGGCTCACTGGGCAACGACGCCGCAGATGGACTAGCGAGGAGGGGATCGGAAACCCAAACAGAAGGTCCACCGCCGTTCCTACCTCTGCCCTTCTCTCAGCTACGCACATGGATGCAGCTGCGTACCCTTAACCAACACAACGAACGCTGCCCACGGACGACGGACTGCAGGCAGTCCAGAGCAGCACTACCGGCCACCTCACTGACTGACCCGTCGTCTGTTAAAACTCAAAAGACAAGATCTTCGCACCATCGTTGGTATTGGGACCCGCGCGGGACAATTTCCTATGTCTATACACCATCGGAGCAAGAGATAGCCCACTCAGCAAGAGTGTCTGACCGAAGAATCAGCAGCCCACGTAATCCTGGAATGTGTGGGAGTTGCATCACAACGCGAACATCCTCGGAACCCCCATATCACTCCGCGAAGCCTGCGAAGACCCCAGCCCGCTAAGTACGGGGATTTTGTCGTGTCTTCCATAGACTCGACAAAGATCTTTGTCTATCACTCGTTTTCTCTACCACCCAGAGCACGGCGTTCATTCAAGACAAAAGTTTCTTGGAAGACAAGGCCTGTCCATAGCAACGAGGTTGTCTTTAGTGATGTAGTCATTTCACCCAACATGTCGTTCATTCTTTTACGTTTCATTACCAAAAATATGTCAAACAATAGATTTGAACCTACTTTCGAGGTTAACGAAACGTAAAATACGTAAATGTCTCTATTGACAATTTTCAATCACAACAAAGATATTGGGAAATGTGAAATTCGATGGTGAATAAAAAGTATAGATTACTCATTAGTGCAAAGAATATAATTACTAAGCAAGTGCATGGACGGTCTATAAAAGTCAAGGTAAGTAATTCATTATAATCTTTACCTACCTAGTATTTAGGTTGCTACATGTAAGAAAAGGTAATGTAAAAGATTTTTCGCGACTCATAAATCAGTCATAGTCGTAGAAGAATTTAGGCAGTCACACTAGAATCTGTAGGGATTCTAGTCTGACTGCCTAAATTTTAGTTATGGGTCGCTCCGCTCCATGATGAGCAACGGTGAGCCTGACAGCCATCATTGTTTATCTATTGGCTTGTCTTTTTTGCAACTACGTCTTTTAACATTATCATCAGCCTACAGCAGTCCACTGCTGGACATAGGTCTCCGCTAATGAGTGCCATTGCGCCCTGTCCTCAGTTCGAGTACCTACCTCTCTAACTGATTACGTATTGTACTTATTCATCTTGGTATGGAGATGAGCAATCTTAGTTAACATGAGCTTGTTTTAGCTTTAAGAAAAATGTCTAGTAACTAGGGAAATAAACTTTTGATAGGTACTTTAAACAATAGGTACTAACACATATTTATTTTTGTTCTAGCAAATGAAGCGTGACAATTCTAATTATTATTGGACTAATGGATCTACCTTTTTGTACAAACTTTCCCATTCAAGAATGGCAAAGGCACCAAGTTGTAGAACTATAAATATTTAGGGTGTGTCAAATAAAATAAACTTAACTACTATGTACCCAACCACAATGTATTTTCAATGTATTATTTTTTACATTAATTGAATTAAATATTGTTTAAAAAAATAACTTTTTTTTTCACTTATATAGTAGGTAGGTACCTACTTATATGTATAGAGCGAAAACTATCAAAAATGCAACGGTATACAAAAAATATTATGAGACGACACCAAGGTGTGCATGCTATGCCACAAAAGCTTCGAAAAAAATTAAAAGATCCATTTTCAATGACATGATAGCACCTCATGATATTCAGAGATGTCTTAGTACATATTTATACTTAGCTATATAGGTATTTTATTTGTAGATTATTCTTTTTTCATACTCATTTCCCGTAGAGCCTGGGTGGCCTAGAAGGGTGTATACCGACTTCCAATCCAGAGGCCTAGGGTTCAAACTCTAGCCATGCACAAAAAAATTATGTGCGCATTATTTACCACGTGTTTGAAATGATGAAGGAAAACATCGTGAGGAAATCAGTATGCCTTAGAACTAAAAAGGCATGTGCTAGGTTAGCGTTCTATTAAAAACGGCAAATGTTAAGTTTGGACTGGTTTCTAACTACCCCTATACTGTACCTATCCTAAATAGATTTGCGCATTGAGCACGGGGGTGTAAGGGTTTCCAACCCCCATCTTCGGAACCCAAGCCAACCTCACCTGCACGTGGTGCACCCTGCTTAACAACGAACGGGGCTCTGGCGGTCGGCTGATAGCGGCATAGCGCAGCCTAACACCGGCACAGCTAAATCCCCTGGCCACCGACGGGCAGCAGCGTCGGTGGTGCGAGAAGTTGTGCCCTGCGATCCCCAACCCGCATGCCCAGCGTGGGGATTATGGGCATATCCCCCTTTATTAGGGGAGGCCTATGTCCAGCAGTGGACTGATATAGGCTGGTGTGGTGGTGGATTGAGCACGGGAAGTCGTGATGATGTTTGTATTGTTATACATATTTCATACGATTAAAATCGTGATCTTAATTCGCGAGTTCAACTCAAACTTGGCTGATTTATACATATTTCTTGAACAAAATCACGTAGAGAAACTTTTGTCTACCTCTATAGAGGTGTAGACAAATTAGGAATAACTATCTCTAACCTCAAATGTCAAAGTTAGAGAAAATTAAACGGCGTGCTCGCCATGGAAGACTTTTGTCTTGGCAGAGTAGACATATGTCTTCCCATTCATTTCCACGATTCCCATGCTCTACACAGAAGACAAAATTCTTTGTCTACCACCAAATGTCATTTTTCTCTAGACTTTGGTAGAGAAAACCCTTGTCTTCGATCCGTATGCTAAACGGGCAGGAGTCTTCGGTAATTCTGGGCGTGTTAGGTATTTAACCAGATCTCCCACACGCACAATGCACGAAGACGGGTCCAATTGCGGGAATGGGAGTCCACCTTATTGTATTTACTTATCGTGTAGACCCATCTCACCGGTGGACGTACCACATTTCTATGGCCACCAATCGGTCAGCACTTTGGCCACCTGCCGTCTCTCCGTCTGGCAAAGTGTCGATGATATCATGAAAACCCTGGCTCCAGCATAGATTCGAGGCGAGTAGCATAACCAGAAGGAGACATATGCCCAGCAGTGAGCCAAAAATGATCATGAAGTAGGGAAAAGCGAAATAATACGACCAATGAAAATAGTAAAATAGACATTTTATTCCAGTTTAACTCGCAATAGCAACACTGAGTATTCACTAAACACAACAAGGCACAGAGCTACAAACTTATTCGTGCTAACTAAAAACTTCATGTTACTAAGAAACTGTAGCTAACTTCATAGAGAACGCATATCCAAAATAATTGGCGCAGCCAGTAGGATTTCTTTTATTTATTTCACAGTAAACGTTACAAAAGTATTTTTATAGTAGAATTCATTTTTTTATTTCAGCATACATTTAGTTTTGCAAGCACGAGTAAGTTTGTCAAACGTAATATCTAGCAAGTCGTTGACATATAAGTCATACTGTTGCGTTTGGCACGCTGAAATGTTAGCACCATAACATACACCTGCTTCAATTTACATACTTTTAGCACAATTTTCAACACATCTTAGAAAACTAATGCAAAATATGAGAATGTATATATCAATTATAAATTCCGTGGGTGCTAATTTCTACTAATATTTTATGGATTTTTTAAAATGAAAATCCTTCCTATATAACACTCTTAAGCATGAGTTGAGCTTCTAAAAAGTTTTTAAACATCGCTGCCAGTCAATTCATAAGTCAAAGTTGTGCGTTAAATTATTCTACTATTTTCTTTTAAAATCTTCGTGTTTTCTAACAAATAAAATACGTATTTACAATAGTGATTTAGTGAACTGAAATGACAAGAGTTTTATAATGAAGGCGAGAGTTGGCGTTATAAAGAATTGAATTTTGTTGGCACATAATTTTTTGTGACATTGCTTTGCTTAAATAAATAAATGAGTTTATGCCATTTGTCAATAGCTCTCGAATAGTAAAATACTTCACTGACACAGCGGCAAAAGGTATAGTTTTCGAACTAATACCCTCACATCAACAGCATAGAACTCATTTTGCCAAAATCAGTATCACTAAAATCATATTACATACAACAATACTATTTTATATAAGCATCATAAGCGAAAAATATCAACGTCAAATAAAACTCAACATTATCGTCATATACAATAGGTCCAATATCGTTCATCGCTTTCAATAATGGTTAAAAACGCAATAAAAAAAATTAAGCTTCACAAAAAAGTAATAATTTACATAAATACAAAATTCAAAGGTAAAAAAAACAAGCATTTTCATACAAATACATCCAAACTTGTCATGATCTCAAACGAACATCTTAAATTACGCCATCTTATTAAATACAAGAAAAAATGAAATAATACTAATTTAATAACTTTAGACTATAATACTTGCTGCGCGCGCGCAACATAACTTAACCTGTCAAATGTCAAATTACATTAGTTATTTGACTAGCTGTCAAAAGAACCACAAGAGGTTGTTTCGACACATTTTTCTAAAACATTAATTTCAATACATCTCGTTATTTATACAAAATTTATGATGATTTACAGCACTGTTGATATATCTATTTATCTATGTATTTAAAACGGAGCGTACTTAGGTATACAGAACAATTTGTGTCTCAGAATAAACTTCACTTATTTTAGTTTTAAGAACATTTTTTAAATAAAAATGTTCTCTAGTTCTTCGGCGCACCAAAATACACCCCGTGTTCAAAAAAACTATTATTTCATAAAAAAAAATCTCAACAATAACAAAGTAAATTACACTTAGCATCAAAAGAATAAAACCGTTTCTCATAAGAACAAAACTATTATTAATATCGAAAGTTACAAAAAGCTTTTATATTAATATTTAAAAGTAATAATAATGCGTTGAGCCAGTGTTAATAAAGCGTATACAATAGTGTGTTTGATTCCCGGATGAACACTCAAAATGGAATCAAGACTCAAGACGAATAACATTGTAAAGCTGCGTACGGACAGCGCGTACATTGGTACGCGGGGTCAGTTACGCGTGTCCTAAAACGCCATGTTTAACTTGCAACTACGCGTACATTCTTGCGGTACGCGTGCCTCGCGAGCCGCCGTCAGTCGGTTTTTGTTCACAAGGGGACTCGGACGCCCGGGCTGCTGTATTTGGACGGCAAAATGAATAGACGCGTGTTCATCGTCATGGCGGATGACTGGAGGGGCTCGCGTAGCGCTATAGATCGACTAACCTCGCGTTCAGGTTCGCGGCGATCCGTACACGATCTGTACCCGTATCCAATGTTACTTATTATTTAAGTAGTTATTGTGGCTAATCTAATTATATCACACTGGAAGGTACGCAGCACCAAGGACACAAGTCTAACAACTTAGTGTAGGTGCTGTTAACCCTATTTTATGAACAAGCCATTAATGTGTAATATTAATAAGTATTTATTGATAATATACTTTAATGTGTGCTTGAATTGAAATGAATAAATGAATTTTGAAAAAAAAAATTGAATGTACGCGTGGACAGCGTACCCCGACTACGCGTAACATAAGAACGCGCTGTCCGTACCCAGCTTATGACAAACCGTGGCCTAGTCAGCTCCACACGTATGTAGGCTGGTATAGTTGCTGAAGCCTTCTCCATCGAACCATGTCCCAGACACTACATCATTCACAACAGTGAATCATTTGTATAAATTGAGTAGTAAAAACCTAAGTTATGTAAGTTTAAGTTTATTTAAGCACCAACTTAAGTCTATGCTTATGACAAAAACATTTTAGGAAATTGCCAAATCATAAAAGGCACAAGTTATCACTGTTTCATTGAATATTAATTATTCTAGGATTTTACGTTCAATTTCTTAATTTTGTATCTACTTTATCATAGGTTATGTTTAACTTTAATTTTGTTATCTGTCCTTTTTGTCACACTAATATAAATGCGAAAGTTTGTGTGTTAGTTCGTAGTGTTAATTCTCACATACAACTCGGGAACAGCTTAATGGATTTGGATGAAACTTGGAATATAGAGTTCTTTTCGCGAAAGAAGACCCGCATCAATGGACGGAACTAAGCCACATTTTAATATTATTATTTTATTTTATTTATTTATTATTTATTCACCGAACATTTATCAAGAAATTCTAGACAGAACAGGTTATTTGCATCATATTTTGGTAGAGGACGTTTTGATTTTGCTTGAGTTTATTTTCATTACATTTGAATTTTCACAAGACAGTGGCGCCACGGCTGCGGTATTTCTTTCGTAAAAAGGAATCTACGTAATTTTTGACCTGGATTAACACAGAGGCTCTTTAGAGCTTGGACACAAAACTGGGACACGAATTGCTGCGATTTGATTTCATGGGGTAAGGTATCTGCCTTCATAATTCATTCTTACATCGCAGGAATGCGCGATGCGAATTCTTGCGATGCGTCGCGCGACCTCGCAGATTATTTGGATGCGACGTCACATCGCAGTTTTGTTTAAGCCCTTACCCGGGTACCACGCGGGCACAGCCGCGGGCAGAAGCTAGATATATTTATATTCGTAAAAACCATTTCATCATAGTCATAGTTAAAAAGCATGTATAACTATTACATTAGAATTACAAAAAACGCTTATCACTAGAGTGCCGAACAGAAATAGGCATTAAAAACGGACTAAATATTAAAATAATTGATAGAATTTTGCATAAGATGACGGCCAAGAGAGTAAATAACACATCGAGACTTATAATTAATATTAATGAATGAAAAAAGCTAATAATTCACTGTACTGTTGTAACATATCAAAAACGCTTCAATTTTTCCCATTATGATGGATATCTTAGGATAAGGCTCAGTTCGCAGATCTATTGAGGATACCATTTAATTATAGGGTATAGATTATTCAAGTTTTGCTAAATCCTTTCAGTACTTATGGCGTGTTACCCTTTCAAAATTAAAATTAGCATTCAAAAAATACTGTTGAATTTATTGAGATGTGAAAACAGTGCAACAAATACTCTAAATGCAAATTATTACATCAACAATGATTTGATCATACATGAAAATAAGGCACGTTATTCTTATCATAATTATTTACAATAATATAAATAAATTACCGTAGTAGCAGGGAGAGAATGTAAACAGTAGAATTTTCGACGAATGTTTGAATTTACATACCAACCAGTCTTTGTTTAAGTGGTACTTATGGTACGGCAGGCGCAGTGTCAATTGTCACAACGACAGACATTTATTCAATGGCTTCTGGGATAATGTTCCACAATTTCGCCAGCATCAAGTATATTGATCATATTAATACAAGGAAACGAATGTATCGTGAAATTCTCTATGCGATATTGGCAATGCCCCTACTGTCCAAACTTAGGTTACTTAATAAACGGGAACTTTTAGTGCAAATCGCGCTGTGTCATCAATCTACCCCTGCATACAAGGGATCATGGTGCATTCCTTTAACAGTTCCGGTTAAACATTGAAAAGCTGCCCAAAATTCAAAACACACTGTCAAAATTTTAAAGCAAGCCTTGTAAAAAATAAAACTCCATTTTTAAAGTGGGTATTTTTTTTTAATGGTCCGTAAATTACATTGCCAGCTGTGCGCTTTGTCAAGGAGCCACAAAAAGTTTTAATCACTACACTTCTTTATTAATTGGCTTCTGGGATAATTTCCACAATTTCGCCAGTATAAAGTGTAATGTTCATAATAATATGAGGCAATGTAGTACGGTTATTTATAGCTGGTAAAACTTAAACGTACTGTCAAAAATTTAAAACATGGCGTCATACATTTGTCAGTTTCTGTCCGCTAAACAAAGAGTCATCGGTTAGCTGTTAAAGGAATCCACCATTAGTTGTTCTTGAGGTAAATACGTTATCTCTACCTACCGCCTGGCAGGCGTGATTTCATTTAAAAACCTCAAATATATGAACAACCTATAAATATCGTCACTTCGTTATACAAATTAATTGCTAATAATATATTGGCCACTTTATATCATTATTGTCAAAATTATTGTATAACATTGTAATGGTTTTAAATTTCTTAATTTCACTGTAATTAAAATAACAGAAAAATATATCAAGATTTATCACCTAGAATATCATTGTTAAGTTTTTCTTGATAAACTAATGAAAAACATTTTTTTATAATTCGTTGTTGACCTTTTGAGCTTTTATATGAACATAATTTCAAAATTAAAAAGCTAAAAAAAAGTTTAAAAGTATTTCAAATTTTCCTCAAATTGTAGATCTGATTATTATAGGTCGTCTACATGGTTCAAACCGTCCTTACGTCCAATAGGTGTCACCTATCACCTATAGGGAGGCCTTGGAAGATTGTAGTAGCTCTAAGATCGAGAGAAAAATATCAGCCACGTTCTGATCTGATCTCTTATGTTCTTAACGTACAAAAATACGCGCGTATCGATGAAACTGGCGCGCGCACCTTCTGTGCTAACATGGAACGCGCGCAAAAAAATGGGGACTATAGCGCAAGTAGCAGTGAATTCGTGTATAATCAATGCACAGCTTTGATGCGCCATAAAAAACCGACCGCTATTGGAATAATGCACTCCAAGTTCGAGCGTTCCAATGTTCACATTGGCGCACGCGCCAACCGGTATACATTGCTCGCGGCTGGAGAGCGCTCCAATGTTAGCGGTTTTGGAGCGTCAAGTTGAGCTGCTTTGATTGTTATTCATAATCGAATGCCAAAACTCTCAATATTATTCTGTTCTTATTATTCGAATGTCAATCAAAATAAATGGCAATCATTATACAGTTCATGAAAAGACATTCTTCAATACGTAAATATCCGTGCATGTAACGCCCGTACTATAAGCACAGAATAAGAAAAGAGTTACTTATTTTTTACCTATCATTCCGGATTCCGCGTGCAAAGAGTACGTATTTAAGTATTAATAGTTATTTGTAGCGTCCACTAACCATTGAATCCTATACCATAACGTAACCGATGATGCATCGTTTTCCCTTGAAAAACTGTCAAAAATTAAAAACGAGGCGTCGAAAATTTGACAGTTTTTCAAGGGAAAACGATGCATCATCGTTAACGGTAATCGGTAACCGGTCGGAAGAGAACCTTAAGTTTATGTAGTGACCCAGATGAATGACGTCTCGATCAAAACGCAAAAGTCCCAAATGTGGGTCCACAACTATCTGTGTTCAGATTCACGGATAAAGTCCCTTCGTATCCACAGCTGTAAAACTAAAAGGTCAACAACATACCTAGACGTCTAAACTTCATCAGGGGCCATGTCTTCGTCGTGGTTCTGCGGGGAGGGGGAGGGCGGCTGCGGGGAGGGTGTGGGGGGCGCGGGCGCGGGCGCGGGGGTCGGGGGGGCCTTCACAACGGCCTCCAGGGAACGGATGCGGTTCTCCTGCTTCACGATAACCGACTTCAGCTTACGGATCTCGTCAACGAGGTCCGACAGTTGCTTTTCCTGGAAAAGATAGTTTGTGTTAGCTTATGCTTCTAAAGAGGCCAGCAAACGGGCTATAAAATTGCATCTAGCTGGCTATTTTTATCGACCAATATAGCTTACCCTAACTACAATTTCATTTTGGAATACATTGCCGAGTGTAACCCGTCAAGATTCGGCAACTGGATTGCTGAGGAATTTTGTTCGTACACGCGGGCGACTATAATGAAATATCTAGGCAATATCTCCGGGCTACACAGCAATATTGCAGCAATTGTTTCACTCGGTTGAGAGATGTAATCGGCAACTTGGCGGCTATACTATTGCAGCAAGAAATTATCCAAAAACTAGCCCGTTTATGAACACACTAATGCTCGTAAATTGGCTAGTTTTGTTGCAATTTCTTCATGCAATTGTATAGTTGCCTAGCCGTCGCGACTACACAATGACATCTCAATGGATACTGACTCCGAAGAAAGCCTTAGATAGATCGATAGATAGATGTTTATTTGCAACTATAATTGCACACCTACAGTATAATTTCTAAGATAATGTAACAAGTCATTTGACATTAGGTATACATAGGTACATTATGAAGACATTATAACTAGAAGAAAATATGAAAATGGAGTAGGATAACAATACAACAAGATATTGTGAGTTGGTGTTCCATCAGTGTATGTCTGCGTTGCAGTTTGACAAACAAGAGCGGTAAAGTGCTAGCTTCTAGTCGCGGCGTTTGTGACTGTCGTGTAGCCCGTTTGCGGCGGCCCTAAGGGTCCTATTACGGGGTAGGTCGAAGAATCGTTTTTTTTTTTAAGTTTTTGCTGGAAATAGAATTTAATGTAAATCGAAATTGATTTTATAGTAGTAACCAAAATACATAAGTTGCTGCGACAAAGACCAAAACCGAACTGACTTACATTACTTCCTGCGGAACGACAAGTGCGAGCAAGTATCCAGAATGCTTGCGAGGCACTTTTATTATTTTCATTTCGTGTTTTCGATTTTACGTTCCGACGTATTCGGCTGATATGACACACCATAAACGCCGAACTTACGCGGCAGAATTTCAGTTGCGTAACTTTTGATTTTTCCCCGCCCCGGATCTTCTTCGGCAGTTGAACCGAACTTCGGTCGCATATAATGTGTGCTCGACCGCCGAATTTCCGCTGAACATACCCCCGACCGAAGTCCGGCTATACGCCATAACGCAACGTAATTTCAGCATAATGTGTCATCTGTAAATAGCATTGCCGGCGTAATCATGCCGAACTTCCGTCGCGTAACTTCAGCATAGTATGTTTCGACAATAACAGTTCGTTTGACCGGTTCGGTAACGTCACCCTAAAAAGGCTAGCTCAGCCTGGACATGCAAGGAAGGTTCAAAGTTAAAGTAGTTGACTCACGATGGCGGCGGTGGCGGCGGGCGGCGGCGTGTTCGCAGGCGGAGTGTTGTCGTCGCGGCGGCGCGGCGTGGGCGAACGCTCCTTGTCCTTGTCCTTGTCCTTGGCGGTGGCGAGGGCGTTGTTCTTCTTGGTGACGTGCAGCTGGGTGGAGGCGCGCCCCGACACGTACCCGCCCTGCACAACGAGCGCACGCTCCTGTAGTTCGGTAGGGATCCCCTAGCCTATAGCATCTGTCTGGGACGGTTTTGTTGGCTTTATGGAGGACTGGGGGGCTTCACTTGTATGGGATAATGTATGACTTTAAATTGATAATTAATTAATAATATTGGGGGCTTTACTTGTTTGCAATAGTGCTATATCGATAATGTATGAATTTAAATAGATAATTAATTAATAATATTGGGGGCTTTACTTGTATGCAATAGTGCTATATCGATAATGTATGACTTTAAATTGATAATTAATTAATTATATTGGGGGCTTTACTTGTTTGCAATAGTGCTATATCGATAATGTATGAATTTAAATAGATAATTAATTAATAATATTGGGGGCTTTACTTGTTTGCAATAGTGCTATATCGATAATGTATGAATTTAAATAGATAATTAATTAATAATATTGGGGGCTTTACTTGTTTGCAATAGTGCTATATCGATAATGTATGAATTTAAATAGATAATTAATTAATAATATTGGGGGCTTTACTTGTTTGCAATAGTGCTATATCGATAATGTATGAATTTAAATAGATAATTAATTAATAATACTGGGGGCTTTACTTGTATGCAATAGTGCGATATCGATAATGTATGAATTTTAACAGATAATTAATTAATAATATTGCAATAAAAATACATAAAATATAAATCCAATAAATGAAATAAAATTGCTTTAAATTGAATGCTTTTTGAAATGATTAAAAGTAAAAGAAAAAATTGATAATCTTGAGAGCTGTGTGATTTTGTACAATATATAAATAAAAACTCAAATAAAAATTAAAACTGCTCTGGTATGTATATCATCTATAAGCGAAAACTGTTTAAGCTTAATTCTTTTTTACCCTTTAAGTTCCTACAATTTCTAATTCAATAAGCTGTTTGTTTTGCATCTAAAATAAAATAAAATATTCACCCCTATCAAGGTTATATTCTACAAATGGGATATAAAACACGTAATCTATCAAAATTTATAATAATTAAGAATACTAACTACCCCATTTTCTAATATAAATAAACTTTTTAAACTTTATCTTTGATAGAAATATATATAATATTTCCGAAAAACATACGAAATAGATAAGTAAAAAAATATATAATCAAAATAAACACACATACATTCCATTATTTGTTAGATAAGTCACACACAACAACAATATTAAAAAGGTCAAGTTAGAAAAGCCAACAAATCCATCATTCAGAATCAGATTGCTAAATAGTTGCGAAAATTAACATCAGTGGCTTAAGTGCGAAAAACATAAAGCTTGCTATAACTATATTTTTGTATGGAAATGGAGCAGCGCTCCAAGCGGGAAGTTTGTGAAACTTTTTGACTGGCCTCAAAGCTCAGTTGGTAGTATCGAACCCGCCCAGGACAAACATTTGTGTGGTGAACATGTATGTTTGGGCTGTGTCTGGGTGTTTTGTAAGTATCTATGTATGTTTATCAGTCTCTGGTACATTGTACAGGCTCTGCCTAGTTTGGGATCAGTTAACCGTGTGAGATGTCCCGTATACTTTTCATCATCATCATCATCAACAACCTATAGAAGTCCACTGCTGAACATAGGTCTTCCCCAAGGAATGACAGATGGACCGACGACATTGTCAAGATAGCAGGTAATCGTGGATGGAGAGGGCTCAAGACCGTTCTTTGTCTAATTCCCGTGTATTTATTTATTTTTATTTACTTTGACATCTTAATACAAAATTATAGTTGACGCAAACATAACAGCCTTCTCAGATAGGTGATTTAGGTACGAGTTGAGTCGCGCGATTGTTGCGTGTATCCAATCAGAGCCTTCCCAGATGGGCGTTTTGCTTTGCATATCATTGACATGCATATCCAGTCAGGCTTGCTAAATGTCACGTGGAATTTGAAGTCCGTGTACATACCACGTGACATTAGGCAAACCTGATTGGATATGCATGACAATCGCGCGAGCAAAACGCTCATCTCTTAGGCTTGCTCAATTTCACGTGGAATGTGACGTGCGCTCATACATTAGCAAGCCTGATTGTCATCGAGATAGCTGATTTACGCATGTCAATCGCGCTACTCAACTCGCGTGTAAATCGCCCAACTGTGAAGGCACTCAGGCACAGATATATCATCATATCAGGCAAGTTTTCCACAGTTAAGCCACAGAAGCTCGACACGAAGACAGGCGAAAACGTATTCGTATCGTAGATGTAAAATTTTGGCCAATGAGGAAGCGTACATTCTAAATAACACTTTGTCATTGGTCAAAATTTTCCATTAGCTTATGATACGTCAGCTTGAACAATTCGTGATTGCTCTTCAGATATACTAATTATTTAGAACAATCGAATTTAGCTAGGAGTTTTTATAGGAGAGTGCGCCGCTTTGAACAAAAAACTGCCTGATTTTTCTCAATAAAAATGCCAAAAATGGGATTGTGCCTAAAAAGGGATTGTTCCTTTATAATGTACCCTAAAGAGGAAACAAGACAACACCATTTTGGGAGAATACATTAGGCACAGATTTTTGTCAAAGTGCTTTGTACGTTAGTGATAAGAAATTCCATGGAATTTATAGCCACACAAAAAATATAACAGTTTAATGATTTTTAAACAATCCAGATAAAGTATACAATATTAAAAGTATACTAGGAAGTAGAATATTTCTTTGTGTTTATATCACGGCAAATGTTCCAAACCGATTTTGATAAATATTGGTATAAACTTGTCGTCTTGGGACATTTTTTATACGACCAAGTCGCAGCCCAAAATTAGTACATAACACAAAAGAGTGCCAAAATGCACAACAAACTTACCTTGAGTTATTATATATACATGCTACAACTTATTCTAATTACCTTTTGGCTAAGAGTGTGTCCACGACGAATTTAACATTCAATAAACATACTAGCATATGCCCGCGGCTCCGCTCGCATTGAAAGTTACTTGCCTATCTATATGGTTCCCATAATACAAGCTCTGCTTAGTTTGGGGATACATGATGCTGTGTGATACTGTCCAGCATTATTTATTTATCTCTTAGAAACAATATTTTGTCTGAGGTACCTTATGTCCTTTTCTGTAACCCTGACACCATGTAAGAGATATTCATGATGATCGGTTGAGTATTTAAACCGTGAGAGCGTAACAAAGCCTCAACCATTGGTATATAGAAATAAGGATCTATGATGAGGAAAATGTGTTAAAATTTATTGATCTTTGTCAGTGCTAACATGTCGCCAGCCACTCCTTAGCCGTAATGCTGATCTCGTCCGACAGCGTGTGAATATCTAATCACCAGTGACACAGAATAGAAAAAGGAACAGAATTTTCACTCCGCAAAAACGTTTAAACAAATAGCGACTTTAGCTGCGACGCAATAAAGTTAATTAAGCTCGTACCTAACATTTATATTCACTTAGAACTTGCATCCCTTTCTATACGTAATTCTTATCTCTTCTGACGCGTATTAACCTATGGAGCTCAGTCGGGGCCCGCCGAAGTACTTATAGCTTCGTACCTAAAGTGCGGAGTGAGACTGGCCTGCCAGTGATAGAAATAGGTAGGGCTAATTTACCTAAAGTTCGTGGAACAGTGACAAAAAACGGAGACCTCCTTACTTAATTTTTTCAAAGACCAAATTAACCCCGGTTTTGCCCGCAACTTCCTTTTCGCCTTTTCGTGTATACTTGTGCTTTCATATAAAATTTTACGCGGAACCCTAAATATTTAGGAATAATAAATGGCTACCTATCAGTGAAAGTCCCTGTAACTCAGGTAACAGTTCATATAGTTTATTTCCACAAAAGAGCACATAAGTATACTTCAACACAATGTAATAAGCTTGTTGCGTGTTCGCGGACCCCGCAGGCTCCATGGCTTGCCTGCGTGTCCAAGGCGACAACACGCGTTGTTGTGAATCATCGAAATGTGAACAATTTTACTGATATTTTATAATTAAAGTAACAGTAGTTTTACTAGTAGTAGAGTTCTTTGTGGAGGGCTCGTCCGGGTGCCTACTGCCACTATGCCTATTTCTGCCGTGAAGCAGCTGTGCTGTGTTTCGGTTTGAAGGGTGTGGGTGCCGGTGAAATTACAGGCACAAGAGGCTTATCATCATCATCATGACTCAAGTTGATGGACGTAGGGCGTTGCATCGTAGAGCACATTCCAAAAAACGTGATCTATGATGCAATGCTTTATGATAGGTAATGGTGACCACTCAACATCAGGTGAGCCATGTGCTTGTTCCATCTTCAAGTATAAAAACATTATTTTTAGTGAATACATGATGTTCTAAAACCGGGGTCAATGAAGTCTCATATGTCGCTGTAACCCCATTCAGCGAGTTTATTTCAGCAACGGCCAACCTGAGTGCGGAGTCGATTGAGCAACTTCCAAATTGGCCACTGCAGTTTCGAATGATACTCCTAGAGCATGACATCTAGAGGGACCTGCTGGCCTCGTCCGACAGCGTGTCAATATCTAACCACCTACATCCACAGTCAAGACTCCTAGATCCTGGCATCATCAAGATACCATCATTGTACTATTGTCGGAACGTCCTATAACAGCAATGAATAGTCCTATAACCCTGTATTTTTAATAACCTGATGTCATATCAGATGTTTTGAATGATACTCCTAGAACCTAGATCCTTAAGGTGTCATCACTGTACTATTGTCGGAACGTCCTATAACCTCAATAGTCCTATATCCTATATTTTTACTAGAGTACTTGATTTCGTATCTTTTTAAATAATACTCCTAGATCCTGGCATCCTCAAGGTGCCATCACTGTACTATTGTCGGAACGTCCTATAACCTCAATATCCTCTTCTCCTGCTCTTTTCTAGGGTACTTGATTTCGTATCTTTTTAAATAATACTCCTAGATCCTGGCATCCTCAAGGTGCCATCACTGTACTATTGTCGGAACGTCCTATAACCTCAATATCCTCTTCTCCTGCTCTTTTCTAGGGTACTTGATTTCGTATCTTTTTAAATAATACTCCTAGATCCTGGCATCCTCAAGGTGCCATCACTGTACTATTGTCGGAACGTCCTATAACCTCAATATCCTCTTCTCCTGCTCTTTTCTAGGGTACTTGATTTCGTATCTTTTTAAATAATACTCCTAGATCCTGGCATCCTCAAGGTGCCATCACTGTACTATTGTCGGAACGTCCTATAACCTCAATATCCTCTTCTCCTGCTCTTTTCTAGGGTACTTGATTTCGTATCTTTTTAAATAATACTCCTAGATCCTGGCATCCTCAAGGTGCCATCACTGTACTATTGTCGGAACGTCCTATAACCTCAATATCCTCTTCTCCTGCTCTTTTCTAGGGTACTTGATTTCGTATCTTTTTAAATAATACTCCTAGATCCTGGCATCCTCAAGGTGCCATCACTGTACTATTATCGGAACGTCCTATAACCTCAATAGTCCTATATCCTGCACTTTTACAAGGATACTTGATTTCATATCTTTTTAAATAATACTCCTAGATCCTGAACATCGATCTGAACATCGTACTATTGTCGGAACGTCCTCTAACCTCAACGTATATTCCTAGATACTGGCATCCTCAAGGTGCCATAACCGTACTAAAGTCGGAACGTCCTCTAACCTCAATTAAAAGTCCTATATCCCGTATTTTTACTAAGGACCTTTCGAAAAACACTCGTAGAGCTTGACATGTGTCGGGTACCTTGAGCGACATGGTGCAGGGCTCGGCGTCCTCTCCCGCCAGCCACTCGTCGGCCGTCATGCTAGCCTCGTCCGACAGCGTGTCGGGGTACAGGTCCTCTTGGAACAGCTCCGACTTACGCGGCACCGTCATCGACACCACCTGGAACACGATATTATATTGGTACCAGCTATAGATAGCTATGGATATGCATTGTCATTAATACCAGCTGGGGAGATGACACGTTACAAACAGGGTCCCTGTACGATACACTCTTACTGGCGCTCGTCGGAGTTTATTTTATTACATGCTAAAGGAAACTCAAACATCCACAAAGCAGTTAAGGCGACGATACATGTCAAATCTCCCTCTCGCTCGCACTATTCAACATTTATGAAGATATAAAATCACTGAATGTAGTTATGCAAAATAGCAAACCTTCACGGCCTAGAAAATAACAATTCAACGGTTCGCCTTATGTTCCTTGTTTGCATGCAATTTACGCAGCTTTGAGCTTTGTCAAACACTGATATAAATAGATCCGTAAGTAGATATTGCATGCAAATAAGGAACTTGACTGCTTTGTGGATGTTTTAATTTCCTCTAGCATGTTTTAAAATGCGCTTCGATGCTCTCCGACGCGCGCAGGTAGATGTAAATCGTACATAACTAAAAAAGGCGCGGCATCTGCTGGCTTTGTCTCTAATGCTGCCTATGGTGAGTGAGGGTCCTGCTTTACCCTGTGTTCAAGTGCAATACATATTTCTAGGTACCATTTTTCAAATTTATGGAATCCAAGTTTAATCATACCTAATCTATTATAGTTACGTAGGTACTCTTTACTATTTGCTTTCATTTGGTGAAATAAATATATCTTTATATTTTAACAGATTAATGGAACTACAATGGAGTTGACAAAAACACCTGGTAAGGCAAGATGATGATAGTCCTAAAAGTTTTGTTACTGACTGTAGACATCTAAGACAAACTAATACTAGAATATGTGCCTAACTTATCATCATTTATTTGAGAGCTGTGCTCTTGTCGGCGCAACTGATGCAGCTCCTTCCATCTGTCTCTCTTCAAAGCAGCCTCCTTTACTTCCCTATTCGACATCTACCTTCTATTTGATGTGGCTCATATAATTTATCCTTGGTCTTCCCCAACCTCTTTTTCCTTCTACTTTTCCCTCAATGATGTTGCGTATACAGCTGCCTTATCATGTACCTACCTATTATGAATATTTATGAAAGAGAACTTTTAAAATTGAATTGATGACAGTCCATATACCTGACATAGTCCAGAGTTGTTGAGTCGGTAGAACTTGGATATCTCACAGGTGGCGACGTCGCAGCCGCGCTTCGGCATCATGCCGATACCTGGAACAACATCCCACCCATGTTATGAACGCGAAAGCTTTTGGTTTAAGGGGTTCTAAGGGGGTGTAAGGGATTCTAAGGGAGTGTAAGAGGTTCTAACTGATACCTTCGGAATCCAAGCCAACCTCACCTGCACGTGGTGCACCCTGCTAACTAACTAACGGGCTCTGTCGGCGGCTGATTGCGGCATAGCGCAGTCTAACCCCGGCACAGCAAAATTCCCAGACCACCGACGGTCAGCGAGACGTGTGCGAGAAGCTGTGCCCTGCGATCCTCAACCCGTATGCCCGTGGGGAGTATGGGCATATCCCTCTTTTAGGGGAGGCCTACGTCGAGTAACCTTATGTTACATCTTTACAATACTTTATGCACACCGTCATGGTATCTTTACATTCCGCAAAGATAGCACATTCTGTGTTGGCGATAAGGAGTTTATTGAGGGCAGCGAGAAAAGCGAGGAATAAAGGAATTAGCGCACGGCGCTATGACGGAATAGCAGTCCCTTCACTATTATAATATATTATTATTACTTATGCATTCACCATAACGAGGATAGCATAAATGAACAGTTTAACATTACCTCTCTGAGGGTCTGGCGTTTGGAAGGTGTTGATGTAGTGCACAAATGGTGGCTCCGGTGTTACCTGCAAGAGAAACCAGATTAAAGTTTTTTGCGTTAATTCAGCCAACGACCTTTGGTGCAGAGCCTGAGAGGCTGAGACCCGTTGCGGGTATTTTCTATACCGGATAGTTTCTATGTTTCACAGACCCTGATTTTAGATAATAGAGAACTGTTATAGGACAATGCCGTCTGATGTATGGCGCTTGGTACCAAGACTAAAGTGTGTGCGTCAAAACCAAACCAATAGGTTTTTAGTCGATTCTACTGTCTAAATAATTAAAAATGAGGATTATTGCCATAGTAACAGTACTGGTACTATGGCAACCGCCATAGTTTCCATAGTAACAATGGCTGTTGCAGTCTAAGCGTCTGCCTCGCGTGCGGCGGAAACCAAATCAACAATTTTTTTTTTACTTGATTATTAATCCCGTCGGTGTGTAAAACTAAATTAGTCATTTATAAAATATAATAATTTTTATGGGATACGTTGGGCTTTGACGCAATTGGTACGGGTTCTCGGCATTCTCGTTTCCATACAGTATTGACAATTCTCGCGATATATCTAACGTTTGAAGTGAACGGTTCTCGACTTATGACGTCACCTCTAAGGTCTAGTCTGAAAACCAGCGCTGCCACCTTACATCCCATGTTAGGAGGCAGCATTTCGCTGAGACTAAGCCTGTTTGGCCGCAACAGGGAGGGGCTAAAATGATTGTAGGTATGTGTGTTGTGTGTTTTTTATTGTGTCTTAACTGTTTTGTTAGCTTACACTAACATTATTTTGTTTGTGAACCTTCCTTTTTGTGTGTCAAATAAATACATTCTTTCTTTCTATAGCGTGACAATAATGTATATTCCTTAGAATCAGGCCCCTGGCAAGAGTCCGGCGACAGAAGGTAGTCCTCACCTCAAAGTACCGTATGACGGAGTCGCCCTTCCCGCAGAGATAGATCATGTTGGTGTCGGGGTCGTAGAGCGGGAACATGACTCCGTTGCTGGTGTCGATCTCCACCGTCACGATGGGCTCGCTCAGTGCGTCCGGCGTGCGCAGGGAGTACTGACGCTCTGACATTCTGCTGAACCTGACAACATATATACATATATAGGGGAGAATCCACCAGTTAAAAGACACTCAGCGAGCTATGGAACGAGAAACTCCAGGCATGGAGTTTCTCTGAAGGATAGAATCCGCAACGAGACTATCCGACATAGAACTAAAGTTGTCGACATAGCTCAGAGAATTAGCAAGCTGAAGTGGCAGTGGGTTGGCCATATCTGCCGAAGAACCAACAACCGCTGAGTTAAACGAGTTCTTGAATGGAGACCGCGGCTCGGCAAATTTAGTGTAGGATGCCCTCCGGACATGTGGAGTGACGATTTGCGAAAGGCTGCTGGTAGAAGCTGTATGCGTCGAGCTGAGGACAGGGCGCAATGGCGCTCATTAGGGGAGGCCTATGTCCAGCAGTGGACTGCTATAGGCTGATGATGATGATGATGATGAAGGGTGTAAGGACTCAACCTCATCGGCACGTGGTGCAGCCTGCTAACAGACGCGGCTCTGGCGGCGGCGGATTGCGGCATAGCGCAGCCTAACACCGGCAGAGCTACATTCCCTGACCACCGACGGAGCAGCGTTGGCTGCAAGAAGCTGTGCTGCCCTGCGTTCCAAACCCGCATGCACTGCGTTGGGATTATGGGCATTTCTTTCTTGTAAGGGGACGCCTATATCCAGCAGTGGACTATTATAGGCTAGTGGTAGTGGTGGTGAAGAAGTGATGATTGAAAACACCAATGCTATTTCAATGTTGCTATAAAATTTTGACGACCACGTTGGCGCAATGGACTGTTTGAATATAATGACCCACTGCGGAACAAATGTTTGGACATCATCATCATCAGCTGCCCACTGCGGGACATAGGCCTCCCCTATCGTAGTTTGCGAGGCTAACTCTGGTGTCGGAGTTTATAGGCCGCCCGAAGGCCTCCGCCATGGCTTAACGAAAATTTAATAAGATATCATCATGATAATCATATCATCAACTATCTATTTACCCCGTGGTGAAGACCAGGCCATGCTTGAGGAATATAGCGCGCGACGCCTTGCTGCCCTCGTGAGCTATCGCCTCGGATTCCACCTCGCCTTTCCGCGGGTCTATTATCCTGCAAAATTGTAACAAAAAGTTTTTATTATTTTCACTATACGACACGAAAATGCGTTTTAATTTACATGGTACGTCACAAATCACGACACAATCCTACTATTAATACATTATATTATAAAGGAAAGTTTGTAAAACGATGTTAAATGTGAAGATATATGTTTGGTCTTCCTTCACGGCAAACAAAGCCAAAGCTACGTATCAGGATTCAATCCAATTCATTTGTTTTGCGTAACATAGGTAAAAAACGGTGACAATACAATATACTTTTCACAAAGGTCAGCCATGAACAGCTTTACAGCTTGCAAAATTTAGATTTACAGTAATACCAAGTTTAAAAATAATATCAATTAATTATTTATAGGAATATCGTGTAATTTATATTTTTATAATGATATGCAATTAATAATATCCCAAGAAAAACATACATTTGTATGGAGGAGGGAGAGTAAGAAATAAACCAACGACAGCGGTTCCGATACAAATAATCAAGTTAATATACCATTTAACAGAACTAAGCGCTTCCATAAATCATTTATAATGCGCACTTTTAAAATATGGAATGCACCCGCCAGCGTCTGTTTTTCCATTGACCTACGACCCTAGATGAGTTATTAGGCATCTTCTGGGAAAGCTAGCTCTATCTTCGACCTGATCCTTGCCCACTCAAGCCAAGCGGTGAAAAGCTGGCCCATAATAAATAAATAAAAAAAAATATCTCACGCTCTCTCACGGTTGAGAAAGGAGTTTAGAAGTAAGTTGAAGAAAGAAACATCATACGCCGGCCGCAACTAGCTTGTAGCGATTACGCAACTAGCGTGAGACAAAGGCAGGAGAATGATGATGATGAATCTCACGCATGGCCCTTCTTTTGGGTAGCAGATTTACTTATCTGTGTGCACAAGGCAGGGTGGTTACCTGATCTTCTTGTCGCGGCAGGTGGTGAGCAGCTTGGAGCCGGTCCAGTTCCAGCAGGCGGAGTAGATGAGGTCGGGGTGACAGTCCAGGGTCAGCAGCACCTCGCCCGTGCCCACGTTCCATATCGCTATCTGCAACCGATCACGCACTTTATGTTATGGTACCCGTACTCCTTATATAGGAGTTGCGCTTTCCGGAAAAGTTCATAGTTTTCGTTTTCGAGCTCCATTCTTTTTAAATTACGCAACTGGTTTAAATAGAAACTGATCGAACAACGTTGTTAATGTAATTTTCTTGCATATTGCAATGTTCCTTCAAAACAATTGGGTACCTAATTAACGAAAAAAGAGACTTTAAAATTGAGCTCGCAAACGTAAAGTATGAAAGTTTTCGAATTGTGCAACTCATACTAGAAGTACTGATGATGGAACTAACACATATGATATTAAATGGTAACCATTGCCTATAACAAAGCATTGCATCGTAAGTGCATTGCCCAATGCTAAGATGGCCCCAGCCAACCCAACTTCTTAAAATAATGAGGGAGGACTCTGGGTTTCAACATTGCTCTAGAATGCCCGAAACTGCCTGCGTTCTTGAGCTTTGATCAAACAGGATATCGTTCTGGTTTCGTTTGTGGCATTGCAGTGTAAGATGGCAGCGTGGGTAATATGGACTCTCTTCTTATTGGGGAAGGTATATATCCAGCAGTGGACTGATATATGCTGGTATTGGTGTTGTTAGTGGAAGATGGAATTATGTAGAGAGCAAGTATAATTGCCATGGAGCCTGCGGTGTCCGCGTGGGCTCAACAAGCTTATAAGTATACTAATGTGAAAAAACTATTTGAATTTTAAATAAATAAATAATGCTGGACGCTATCACACAACATCATGTAGCCCTAAACTAAGCAGAGCTTGTATTATGGGAACCACATGATTATAATATAATATAATATAAAACGTTTATTTTCTCTTACAAAAGATTGGGTACAAGTAGGTATACAAATATTAAAAATAATAGGTTCTATACCAATTTTGCAAGAGACTGGTGCCTGAGATAGGCTTTTTTTAAAAAGCCTGTGATACAGGTCACCAGGTGCTCTCGCTCCTCGGAATTGAACGAGTGACTGGGTGGTAGCTCACATATTTATATATTAGTCTATTTGGTTGATGTCTATACCACAATTTTGTAGAAAAATACCTAAAGCTAATTATAATTAAGGGAACATTTTTTTTTTATCGTGTATAGTTTGTGTACATTGTGCTGTAGTGTCTAGTGTATAGTGTGAGTGTGTGTGCGTTGTGTTGTATGACGTGTATAATGGGTAGGTAGTGTTTGTATTGTGTTTATGTGGAGGTGAGTAATGAGTAAGTAGAGGAGTTGATGCTGGAGAATCAAATAAGTTTCGGATAAAATATATCAGATAGACAAGAAGGTTTTCAGTCTCTTGGTAAGTGAGTGTTCTAAGCCAACGGGTGACTTCAGACTTGCACTTGGTACGGCATAAAAAATAAACTACAATACATTTTGTTTTGTAAATACATACAAATCATACACAGAAAACACCCAAAATTACCTGGTTATCAGAGCCGGCGGTGAGCAATACGTTCTGTGCGGTGGGATGCCATAAGACCAGTCCAACCCTCCTCTGGTGGTACACCAGGTCTACCACCGGCTCCGTCAGGGTCCGCGAGAGTCCGCCATCTGGGATCTGCCACACCTGCAAGCAAATTCATTATAACGCCATCTATCGCTATAGCTAACAATAACAACTGTTCGTACAAGACTATCCGACGTAGAACTAAAGTTGTCGACATAGCTCAGAGAATTAGCAAGCTGAAGTGGCAGTGGGCTGGCCATATCTGCCAACCGTCAATCGTTGGGGTAAACGAGTTCTTGAGTGGAGACCGCGGCTCGGCAAATGTAGTGTAGGACCCCCTCCCACCAGGTGGAGTGACGATCTGCTGTCGGCTGCTGGTAGAAGCTGGATGCGTCGAGCTCAGGACAGGGCGCAATGGCGCTCATTGGGAGGCCTATGTCCAGCAGAGAAATGCTCTATAGCATCATCATTAGCCTATGCTGATGATGATGTTGATGATAATCTACAAGGCAAAAAGGAAAGTCCGGATGCAGAGATTTTGTTGCTCCTTCACGTTATAACTACTTAACCAATTGAGTTGATGAAATGCTTCTAGACCAGAAGACCGATCACGAAGACCAGCAGCTCTAGTAGTTGAACAATACGGAAACGTTCAATAAGGGTCGTCCATTAATTACGTGAGGCGTTTAAGGCGGGAGGGGGTCGAATCAAACCTTACCCACCCAATTAACGTAGGGGAGAGGAAGGATTCCGCAAGAAACAGTGTAAAATTCCAAGAAAATTACAAGTAAAAAATGTTTTTACACTAAAATATGGCTAAATCAATAAAATACATTATTTGCAAATTGATTTTTCATAACTCAAACATAATCAAGCACAAATTAACTTATTTACATTAAAAATACACATTTCGAAAAATCTGACGTGAGATTTGGGGGAGGGGTGAGAAGGTCGAGCAATAGTTATCGAGTTCAATTTTAATGTATGATAAATGGAATTACTGAGTTGGATTTCAATCCAACGCGATCGAGAGGGAGGTTGACATGTATCGTCGCCTTAAGGTGTGTTTTTCGTACTCAAGCCACCGTACCCCGAGTAAGAGTTGCATAATACGAAAATGTTCATAGTTTTCGTTTTGGAGCTTAAAGATACTTTTTTTGAGTGAAAAACTTTGGAACCTGCAAGAAGACATTTTTGTTCAGTTTATATTGAAATATAAAATCTTTGAATTGTTATTTTCTAGAATGTGAAGGTTTGCTATTTTGCATAACTATATTCAGTGATTTTATATCTTCAAAAATGTTGAATAGTGCGAGCGAGAGGGAGGTTTGACATGTATCGTCGCCTTAATAGCAGCTCAAGTTTTACAAACTTTCCGCTAGGGGAGAGGGGATATTCCCGCAAGGATAGTATTTTATACGACTCAGCCCAGACTTACTGGTAGTGGGAAGATCTTCTAGGTTGAAATTAAATATTCAACCAAACTCTAGAGGTAGGGTAGGGTAGGGGTAAGCGTAGGGGTAGTGTATGGTAGATTTAGGGGTAGGGTAGTGTAGGTTAGATCAGGGTAGGGCAGTTTTTGTTGTTGTGAAGATTGAATTGGTACCTTGACGACGCAGTCTTCAGAGCCGCTGGCGATGACGTTGTCATTGTGAGGGCACCACGCTATGTCCAGCACTGGCCCTTTGTGTCCGCCCACTAGCGGATGGTCCGCTGGTATGCGCCCAACCTGTAAACAGGAAGACACCAATCAAAATTTGGGTATACAAACATATTTCCAGAAAAGGCGGCTCAACAACCTTAAAAATTCATTGTTGGTGTCGGCAATGATTATGCCTATGCTTTCACGGACCGCGGGGGAAGTCAGTTAAAATGTCAATATCGTTAAAAAAATATTGTGCTATTGCAAGCTCTTATTAAAAACATATTCTTCCTCTATTTAGTTCTATTGAGTTGATGAATCGATTGCATGTACTTGCAATCGGTTACTCACATAGTGTACCTACCGATAAAGTTAGCCATAAATTACAGTCACATAAGGCTTATCACCTGCATGCAAAGTTGATGGACTCAGGAGGGCATGTTCGTTCCAAACATCACGCAAGATGCAATACTAAATTAAATTATATGTGAGGGTTACCACTTAACATCAGTAGGCCATGAGCATCTTCATAAAAAACCACGCACAGGCTGTCATGGAATGCAACATTGACTAAGAGCAAAAAGTGGACAGGTCGTAGTCATATTTGGTAGTTTTACCTGGAAAGTTTTCCGGGAGTTATGAGACTGGGTAATTTTGTAGATTTCGATGTGCTCTACCGAATTTGAACTAAAATTATCCATTTTTAAAACTCCTGGAAAACTTTTCAGGTAATCCCTTTTTTTCTATTCAACTGGATGTACTCAGGTACAGAATATAAAATTTGCCCTTGCTTTTGGCTACTCCCTCCCTCCTACCCAATTAACAGTAGTTCATAGATATGAAGACATAATCATGAGAAAGAATGTGATGTTTGATTTAGATTAAAAAAAAACCTATGCGTAATAATTATGTACATAATATTACATAGGTACCTAGTCAGAAACATGTGTAGCATAACAACGAAACAAAATGATACGAAAGTGATATAAAAACAAAACATTATAAACAAAACGTATAACCGAAAAATACTTTCACCAATCCCAATGTGTATTATTTTCTGAAGTGAAAGTAATAATTACTGTTTATTATACAGAAACAAGTAATTACGTTTGGCGCCAACGCGGCCTGTTCTCTATAAATTCGGTGAAGTAGGTCGCGGACGAAGCAGAGTGATGCCAATGTATGTAGTGTTGAACAATGTGCCCATGGGCTGGGCTTCTGTATGAACAATTTTAACGAAAGCATTTTATGAATACTCAGACAATTTGTGATACCCAATACGAAATTACGTATCGTGCGCAGATGATCTGCAGAATCGTATAAAACTCCTCTTATAAACTGAAGGAGGTTTTAGCAGACAAAATAACTGATGGAAAATCAGTTGATAACGTAATAAAGATTCACCTAGTTCCCATCCATTCGTTTTTTAAACAGAGGCACGAAGGAGAATCATTTTTGAATGGTTGAGTTCAAACAACTTCGCAATGCCCAATACGTTTGTAGGTTTATTAAACTGATTGTAGTTTGGTTGGACGGTGTTTAGATATAGGTACTATGTTTGTCGTTTTGGTGCTTAGTTTAAGATTTCAAGGGCCATCAACACCTACCATTTTCTTTGATCATTGATCCAATAGGCTAGATGCCTGAAAAATTCTAATTAGTCCGTCATTTACATTATCAAAAAATATTGGACACGTATGTTTTCTTTTGTCAATTAGAATAAAAATGACAAAGATATAGTGTGTTAAAGTTCCGCGTGACGTCACGGGTAAGTACACTTTTTACATACAAGTGACGTCACGAGCCCCTACTCCCGAACTTTGACGATTTCCATTGATTTTAAAAATAAAAAAATACGTGTTCAATATTTTTTGATAATCTAATTGACGGGCTAATTAGAATTATTATTTTTTTACCCAGGCATCATCCCTATTGTTAAGAACTAGTGTTAGAAGAATTTGTTATAAGCAATTTACGTCATGCAAATTATTTCATAGGCCTCCTCTAATGAGCGCCATTGCGGCCTAGCCTGAGGCCTATACGCAGCAGCTGACTGCTATAGGTTCATGATGATAATGATGATGAAATTATTTCAAGCCTAGATTGATTAAAGAAATTGGAAGATGTCCCATTATGATCTGTTAATTCTTACGCCCATTACCTCTTCAAATTAATAAAGTTACTAAATATAAAGTAACTTTCCTCCTAATTGTTCCTCTGTCGTGGCAATGGTGACGGATAATGCCAGATAGAGTTTGAGTTGCAATCTCAAGGTTGCAAGAAATTGGCACAGAAATAGACATTAACCAAACAATTGCTATGTTAGTGGGCTATCAAGAGTACGAAAAGAAAACACGCTAATGCCAGACGTCGCAGTGTTTTAATCGAATAGGTCTGAAATTGCAGAAGTTTCAAAGATTTTTATCGCATTTTCGATGCAATCATTATAACATAATCTTATCTTTATGAAGTCACTTATTATCAGTTTGAATCAAGCTCGCTCATATAAAACTTGCAATAAGGATTAAGGAGCCATTGAAGTGCTAGTTGAAACGAAAGTTTCAGATAGTGCTAGCTTCCGCGCGGCTTCGCTCGCGAGGTACCTAAGTACCTATACAAAGACGAGAGCACTTCAAGAACTACGTGTGTGCAAAACTACAGCTCTATTCGTTCAGAGCACTTCAAGAACTACGTGTGTGCAAAACTACAGCTCTATTCGTTCAGTTGTTTTGACGCGAAAAAGAAACAAACATACATACTTCTTCACATTGCACAAATTTTCGCCTTTATTAGCTTCCGTTCGGAGCTTCGCTCGCGTGGCACGCGGATAAAAAGTAGTCTTATGTGTCAATTCAGGGCACAATATATGTATATTCCGATTTTCATCCAAATCCGTTGAGCCATCCTTTTCACAATTATACTATTAAGTAGGATTAGCACAATTTATGAATAATCTGATCATGTCACCTAAGGACTAATAGTACCTAAGCTTGTGTTTGTAATAAGTAGGTACTGAAATAGTATTATGCAAAGTGTAGGTGACTCACACCTATAAGTCATGTATCATCAGATAAGCCGTGGAAAGGAGCTATTACAATAGCTATAGCTAGCCCAATGAGTCCTCGTGTATGATTTAACATTGGCCGATAGTCTCCGAAGTCACTGGTCTTGCTCTTGACCAAAGCTAAATGACAGAATGTCACGGTCAAGGTAACTTTTGCAGCAGACGCGTTTTATAACCCGCATCAAAGAAACAACAAAAAAAAATCTTCATTTAATGTCGTGAAATTTAGATTTGCTGTGCTGCTTTAAAATAGCGCTCGTAAATCAACACAAGACTGACCTGCAATACTACTTCTTTTGAATAACAAGCTCTTAAAGTGTTTGGTAACCATCATACTAAAAGTAACTTTACTCAAAGTTAACTATAATGCTTAAAGTTAGAACTGCCGGTGTCTGTCATTATCCAACTGGGATAAGAGACGGCAATAGTTCAGTTTTTTGACAGGTTTTTATATAAGTAAGGCTATAATGTGTATAATATGCGAGGGTCCAAAATATCCCTAGTTAATATTCAGCAGTAACGTAGCACAAAAATATGATATAAATAACCTTTAATGACTGATCTATGCAAAGCTTTGAAATTTTGAGGGTATTCATATAGTTTATTTCCACAAAACCGCACATAAAGTATACTTCAACACAAAGTAATAAGCTTGTTGCTCCCACGCGGACACCGCGGGCTCCATGGCATGTATGTGTATGGTATGGTATACCCTTGCCTAGTGAAGACATGACACTAAGCAAGGATTTTCGTGAACTAAGTGGAAGAAGTCACAAGGCTATCATATATAATCTTAGACGCGTCTCATATAGTACTTCCTGCCCAGCAGGTGTTAAATGACATTAATCATCGTCAGGTGCACAAATTGTAAACTTGGCAAATATGATTGCCAAGTTAAGGTTCTACATGGCGCTATGCGGCGTAGCTCCGTGTTTCAACTTGCAAGTCTAGCAACCCGTATGATGTTTACGTTATTTCAGCTTCTACCAACGGCCTGCTTCACTCGTGGTATCCGGAATGTCTTTTGTCTAAAAAAAAGGCTTATCCGTTTAAAATTTTAGCGTGACGAAGCAACAAACAAGGTAGGATAATTTTAAGTAACTCAGAGATGTAAGATGCAAGTACAGTTTCGGGTTTCAGCAATCTAGTTAACCTTCTTTGTAAAGCTTTGATTGTTATTGATTTACTTTCACAGCACCCAAGACATTTTTGCTGCGCGTGAGATTACGCTGAGTATATATTATTGCTATCGGCATATTATTTTGGAGTCGATGCCGGGATTTGTGGATCTGCTTATTGCATCGAAAGATTTAGATTTAAAAGATATATTTAAGAAAGATACATGTATACAGTTTGCACAAAAACCTTACTTATAAAAATCTGTCAGAAGATAAACAATGCATTAAACTACTGCCATCTTTCACTGATGACTAACAGTGACAGGGCTAACTTTAAGCAATGGTTAAATTTAAGTAGCGTTTATAAGCAGGGAGGGGCAGGGGGTTTGTATCTTAAATTAAAACTTTAGTGGTTTAGTATTTAAGTGATCTTATATTAATGAAATGAAGAGAAATCCGAAAGAATAGAGAGATATGGAAAAGTATTTATTGTTGGTATAATCTAACCGCACATATCTATATTTGCCGAAAGTAGGCCACCGCTTCAAATGTCCCCAGACATAGAGACATTAGAGATACGTTAAGCTTTATGAATACGAATAAAGAAACCTTGCGTACCGAAAGGAGATACATTCTAGAAAATTCAGTTTATAGAAATATCTAATTCTCATAAAGGTTAAATACACCAAAGCTGAGATGGCTTGACGCCAAGCGAGATGGACAGTGACCAAATAAGATATCACTGAACATCAAATTAAAATGATGTTCACAACTCAAAAGTGTTTGTGGTAAAACAGTGTGGGGATGGAGATCTTACGGAGGAGCAACAAGCAATTGATGTTTATTCTGACAGCCTCTTCGAATTCAAAAGCAAATTGTTCTCAGTACTCTCGTTTTCGTGATCAATAATTTCATCATTTATGTATTTATTTTTTGTAAATCTATATATTTTTCGACCTCTGTGGCGCAGTGGGCGAAGGTCCGCCTGTGACGCAGAAGGTTGCGGGTTCGATTCCCGCTGCGGGACAAATGTTTGCATGTTCTGCAGATATTTGTCTCGGGTCTGGGTGTTTTCTATGTATGATATGTATGTATTTAAAAAAAAAAAAAATGTATCTATGTAGTATATCAATCATGTGGTTCCCATAATACAAGCCCTGCTTAGTTTGGGGCTGCATGATGCTGTGTGATAACGTCCAGGATTATTTATTTATTTATTATTATTTATTTTCGTATTTTTTTTTAACTATGCTGTAAAAAACCTAATAATGTATGTAAATTTTGGCTGTGTCTCACTGGCATCGTCGTTTGCACTTCTAACGGAGGTGATACTTAGCGTGTAGCGTTATTGCTGCAAATACAAATTTTCTTTAGGATCTAACAAGTGTAGGTACATATGTAGGTCTATATCTATATCTACACTATGAAACTTATTGCTAGGATTGTTTGTTTTGCAGATAGTATGTTTGGTACTGTTGTGGGTACCTGCAATTATTTCGTTCATTCCCTCAGTAGGAAGAGCCTGTATCGAGGGAATCTAAATGATGATAATAATGTTCACCTTGTTGTTGCAACTTTAATAATCAAATAAAATAAACAAGTTCTGAATCACAGAGATATTTTATAAACACACTTTACTTACTACAATCACGCGATTTGGCCAGACTCTCAAGAGACAGGGGGCAACCGGATATCCCACACACACGCACCCTCATCCATTCACATACCCTAACGACAACTATCAATCGAATTTAATGGCTCAACGATAGCTATTATTTTTGACTATTTAAATGTTCGTTTTTGGTGATGGGGTTTTTTAAAATGTTTAATTTTTTTTTCTATAAATAACATACACATAGTACATATTAACAACATAGTCTACCTAAATATCTCATTTAAATACGAAAAAAAAAACAAATTAAAAAAACCAGCAATGTAACAGCAAGCAGTCCGCCCGTAGTTTTGAAATTTTAAACATTGGTTTTCTGGGGTTATAATTTTTTTTCAGACCACAGTTTTTTTATTTGGCTGGGTTTTGGTGTGCTGTACCACCACCTTTAGTTTTCGGTAGAAGTTTTTACATCCGATATAGTCTAGTTTTTATCGTGGTACCTACCGAGCGAAGCCTCGGGCGGAAGCTAGTATTCAATTTATTATTGATTTCTATTATTATCGCAGTTTTATATTTAGCATTAGTGCATAGTGAGGTGACCTAACTCCTGAGTCGGAAACGGTCCGGTTTCACATCCGAAATGGAAGTGGCGTCTACAGCCAGATCTTATTAGGAGCAGTGATGTAATGCTGTTGTCATGTCAGTGAAATACAGTGCAATACTCTAATAATTTCTAAAATTCATGTCACTTAGAGTTAGATATAAATTCAATTACGAGTACAAAGTTTTAAAAATTCATCCTACTTTTCATTCAGCTAAAACTGATCGTAATATGGTAATTATATATATAATATGTTGAAGAAGCAGTATGAAGATAATGTTTGTCAGTGGGTGAGGAGCTAAAGCGAGAAAGTTCGACTTCCATTGCGGAGAATATTTTTTTTTCCAACATCTTCATATATTGCAATAGGGAATAATTGCATTAATTACATTATTATTATTATTATGACACTTTATTAAACTTTTAAACTCGTTAATTTTTTTATTATTATTATGTCATGTATTATTATAAGCCGCATTACATTCGGTACATGCCTACTTTTAAAACCTAAAACACAATGGATACTGAAATATGGAGAATTTTGATCCACTTTAGGATTCCCTTTTTAATCCATGTCACAAGATTAGAATTTTAGCCATAGCCATACAATCAGAAACTAACAAGTAGGTACCGTTTTACACAACACTCATACAATTAACAAATTGATAGGTACTGGTACTTTTGCAATGTCCTCGGGAATCAAAATCGCGTTGCGAGCTCGGCAAACGTAAATCCGTCGTCTAATCAGTCAGTTCAACCTACTCATGGGTGAAAATGCTCATGACAGGAAGTGGTGTGATGACGACTTGGCATTGCCATTACAGGAACATAATCCCGTTGACAGATTAACAATCCCCAAAAAAACTTGTCTTTCGTATCGTCATGTGACGCTCAAAGTTGACGGCCAACGACGTTGCGGTCATTGGTACAAAATTTACGTAAAAAAAATTCAAAATGAATTTCAGATATAACCTAAAAAATCCGACACCAGATTTGGCCACTAGTTCATACGAAGAAAAAGAAGAAGCCTACAAAAATTACCGCAGAATGCCTGCAGTTTCGGGTCTCCCAGACTCACGGAATCGTCAACCCCTGTACCATTTTCATAATATGTACTCATTAGAGTACCGCTACCATTCTATTATTTGTAGCTTAGGTGTGCTTTCTCTACGGTAACACCAGAATTTCTAAGGTTGACAGTAGCCTTGAATCCTAGCGTACGATTATGGTCGCCATACGCCACGTGGTTTCCGTCATGTTTATTGCTATCACATGTAAAAAAACCCGCCGTTAATATGCAAACTGGATATCACTCCTTGAAAAGGAGAGTCTAACATAATCAGCTCGCTGTTAGGCGGGTGAGTGTGACACTCTAGTGTTTTTTTTAAATAGTTTATAGGCTTAGGTTTGATCGCCATCTCACCAGTTGGTAAGTAAAGATGCGATCGACGATGTAGCACGCTTCCCTAGAATGTACCGGTTTACTCTACGCTTGAAGACCCCTGAGCCATAGCGATCGGGAAACACTGATGCCGGAGGAGCATTCCATTCCTTAGCTGTCTTAGAAAGAAAGAAAGAAAGAAAATACATTTATTTTTACCCCTAGTACAAAAAAAGAAAAACAGGATATTTACATAAAATACTAACTCTATACTTATTATCTAAAAAAAAAAATAGTCTTAGGGAGAACAGTTGCAGCAAAGCGCGAGGAATGTCCACCGTGTACGGATGGTGTCTGAGTTTTTAGGATGCCTAAAGGCCTCTGACATTGTTTTTATGACTGAAAAAGCCGTTACCAGAATCCTAACGTTTCTTCCGTAGGACGGAAGCTCTCGGATCATAATGCTGCTCCTGCTCGACTATTACCCATCCAAGTAGTCACCGGGAAGTGTGGTTTTAACTAAGATGATCTGTTAAGATCATCAAGCGCTACGTTCTGCTAATCGCAGTATTGGTTTGATACTCTACTCTTCTTACGTTATTACACAGGTGGAAGGAAGCATCTTTGCGGCTGTAACCGATATTCCAGCTAAACCTGGAATGTTATAGTTCTACCGATTGCACACGCTACCGTCCTCTTTCGCGGCGCGCGCGTGGGCGGCTCCCGAGTTTCCGCGCGTTTCCACGCGAATTACCACATCCACATACTATAAATAGATTATTTGTCAATAATCGGTCTAATTATAGTTCATTGCGTCTTGAAGAATTGTTGTATGGCATGCGTGCTGTCTGATAGCCAAAGCGATGGGCGAGTCATCGTATAGTGACTTGTCATTTCTGGCACCATTTTTTGTCTGGAATATTTTTTTTAATTCGCAAAATGCGCTCATCTCAGCCAAAACAGTACAGTATCGTGGATTGACGAATGTCAGAACAAAGGGAAAAGTTTGTGGCTAAACTGAGAACAATAGAACAAGGGTCACCAGGATAGAAATTAATTTCGTTTATTTCAATCATTGAATTATCAACGATTAATGACTGAAATAACTATTCATTCTTCTTCAACTTCCAAGCTTCAGCCCGCGGCTTCGTTCGCATGCTACTTACCTGGATAAAAAGTAGTCTAAAATGTTATACCAGATCTAAAAATACATAATGTCCTGAATACCAGCTCAGTTATAATGTGCTGCCTCAGTTCAATCATAACCAGCTCAATCCGTTATGCAGTTTTGGCATCAATGAAGAACAAACATAAATCGAATTCTTCACATTTAACAGAATATTTTAAGCTTGTAGGAGTACCTAAGTTTTCCCTGGGCTTATCCCGCGCTATAATCGAGTCGGCAAAATACCAAAAGTAACTATTTTTCTCCTCTATAAATTCTCCGAAACTGCTCCAATGAACAGCATCCTTGATTCTATTCCGGTGCCTGATGCAGCTAATTTTACAAGTCTGTTTATAGACATATTTACTGGTTTGGACAGCGAACTTGACATCGTGGCCTAACTGAGCGTGCGCCGGAGCGAGGTCTTCGCGCTCTTTCAGCTGACCCCGACAGGTTGGGGAGATGCGATGATTTTCGCAAATTATACTTGCAGTTTTGCGAATAACATCTAAATATAAATCACTAGGCTTCATTCGCTGTATACACGAATAACAAGTATTTATTAAAAAAAACATAAAAACCAACTGCTTAGACAGGAGGTTTTTAGTAGTTCATCGTAAATTGAAAGAGGCTTTTTACAGTCGCCATATTGGATTTTATGAAATTTCCTAAAGCATAAGTCACCTTCGTGATCTAGACGAATCCAACGACACCTCATTAGTCAAAATCCGTCCAGCCATTTGCGCTACAGCAACCGACAAATAATATTACAAACATACATACTCCCTAAAAACATAACCTGACTGAAGAGCACATCAGTCGAGTAAAAAGAATGATATAATGGTGACTTGGGTGGTTTAAAAACCGGACTTTTTGATCACTAGGTCATAAGATGCCGGAATAAAGTGAAACCCAGAAGAATTTATCTTACAAGGTTTACTTTTAACAATGCTAAATGCCACTAATAGGCGGTCACTCTATAAATTAGAAGACTATTCACCCCCTACTAAATGGTGACATGCCGAAAGGTCGCTTAGGTGTTAGCTAAGAAAGACTTAGCCAAGTAATGATCATTTGAATACAAAAAAGTTAAATCGAATCTAAAGTTTGTCTGCGAGTTATCCACCGGTTGCGCGTGCGCTGAATAAAAACTGCAGCTTTGCATTCCTGAGTCCTGTGTCACCCGCCACCCGCCAGGAATGAGGCAACCCGCCTATTTAGAGTTTTAATGGAATTATTACGAGATTCTTGTCTTTATGTTGCGGTGTTGAGCCGTTGGGCCTGACACCGTAACGTTAACGCACTTTTTGCACACACGTGCAAAAAGTGGATGGGCATGCTCTGAATTTAATACAGGGATTTCCTCACTACCATACCATCTGAGCTAAATACAATGGTGTTTTCAATACAGCAAGGTAAGTACTGAGCAATAAATCAATGTTTGAAATTAGATACCTGGTCTACTTAAGATTTTTGATGAACCCGTTAGTTGAATTTGATAAAAAATTTACTTCAAATAAATTGGGGTGTTTTCTTCGCGCATGGCGCGTACCGTCAACGTGCTTGTGTATATTATAGTATTATGTTTAATAGATCCTGTTTAAATGGGAACAAACCCTCAAAAACGAAAAAATAATTTTCCAAATCGGTTCATATATGACGTTGTTATGAGGAAATACAACCGAATTGAGAATATAGAGAAGGTCTTTGAAATCGGTTAATTACAAAAATGCTATCCCTAAATTACAAATTATTTTGATAGTTATGCATTTCACCATAAAACTAGTAGCAGACCTACAGTGAGGTATTCAATACACAGAAGTATTCGTAAACGAGGCATTATCGCCATCTATTGTCCCATATCAGTTGCACAATGCGATAACCAATCGGGCATTGTCTAAGGTGTTGCGTGGTTCCGTACAATAAACACCGCGTTTTTAGTAGCGATGTTCTACGTGAGAAACGGTTCGTAGTATTATGTATTACGCATCGCATAGCTTTCATTCACGACTTCTCTCGCGTGGTACGTTTCCTGACCTAATGCTAACATTTTAACTGTGGGCCTAGTGCATATCGAACAGGGCTTGACTATTTTATACTGTAACTAGCGGCCGTCCCGGCTTCGCACGGGTTAGGGCATTTTTTTACAACTTGGGTTACGTTACATAAGTAATCTTATGTTAATCAGAGTGAATTTAGCTTTCCAATGTAGAAATAATTTTTGAAATTGGCACAGTAGTTTTTGAGTTTATTTATCACAATGATACACACACAAAGTACAAATTCCTCTTTAGTGTAGATTAGGAAATAAACATTTGAATGTTGAATCTTGAGGAGGGGCGACCCCTACTCTGAGCGTGCTGTTTTCAGCTATCAAACCGAAACTTTTATCACTTTAGGTTAGGTCGCGGTTTAATCAACAATTTTCACCCTACAAAAAAAACTTATACGTATAATTGCCAACATAGAACAAACTGAGAGTTGTAAACCCCATTTCCAAAAACATAAGATACTTACCCTGCCTAGCATCTATATTCTGGAGATTTGTAAATTTGTTAAAAAGTACAAACATTTCTATATGACACGGGAAGAAACCTACAGTATTCGTTCTCTTCGTTATAAAACCAAACTTATGTTACCTTCATCTAGACTCAAGCTCCATTCATCTAGCCCTTACGTAATGTCTATCAAATTATATAATAAACTACCCGACGTCTTAAAACGTGAGAGTAATGAGAAAATATTTGTAAAAAACTTGAAACATTTACTTATTACTAAAAGCTATTACACAGTTAAGGAATATTTTAATGACAAGTTCTAAGTAACAAAAATTACTAATGATAAGCATCTACTTATAAAATAACAATATTAATAATATGACCAAAGTAATCTGCCGACAATACCTACCTATTTGACTAACGAATTGTAATATACCTACCTAAATATTGACTAAGTAAAAATTGACTTTAATTTATCTATTTAAATGTAATACTATCATGTGACTATAACTATGACGTCCTCCTCTCTCCTATTTACTATTGTTGTGCCCAACAGGGTCTGTAATGATCGCAATGAAAATTTGTTAACACCTGTATATTTACATTATGGAACGCAATAAATGATTGAGTATTGAGTATAATCATCAGAGGCCTAGCAGAGCAACATAAAAATTTTAACACCAGAGTTGGCAACGGGCGCGTATGAAACCAATACCTAAACTAAGACTGTAACTGTAATGTAGGACGCCCTCCGGTTAGGTGTTGTGACGATTTGCGAAACGATCAGGCTGGTAGAAGCTGGATGCGTTGAGCTCAGGACAGGGCGTAATGGCGCTCATTAGGGGAGGCCTATGTCCAGCAGTGGACTGCTATAGGTTGATGATGATGATGACATTATCACGGGTACAAAAAAGGACATAGGGCAGGTATCTTTCATACAGAAAAAAAGTACTGTACCCAAAGGATGCGAAGAAGCAGGCAAAAGCTAGTAGGAAATAATTTCTTAGGCTTTACAGTTCTAACATTTCGACGACCTCGTTAGCGCAATGGAATGGACGAAAAGCCGACTGAGACGCAAGAGTTTGGGGGTTCGATTCCCGCTGCAATGCGGGGCGATTTTGCAGTTTATCCCGATTCTTATTGTTGATATGAGAGAAGTACCTAGTGCGTTGGCACCTTCTTGTACTACCTACAAAGCCTCGTCTGCCTACCATATTGCTATACCCTTCACAGTGTTCATGTGAGATACCTATACCATGTAACATGCAATTAAAACCATGTGAAAGCAATAAGTGTATTCCTCCCCTCCTTCGTATGAGCTAATGGCCAACTCCGGTGTCAGAGTTATTAGGCCGCCCAAAGGCATCCGACATAGTTAACGACTGAAAAAGCCTGGACCAACATTATAACGTGCCTTCCGAAATACAGAGGCCCTCAAATAAATGGTCACCCAATCACGATATAACCTCAAATCAAATCAAATCAAAAACCTCATAACTTTGGTTCGTCGGAAGTTAGGTCTTGTAAATAATCAATACATAGTAGGTACAGTATTTAAGTATAATATTTAAGTCTAAGTCCGAATCCAATGTAGTTGACTAAATTGGATCAGAAAAAACCTGGTACTATCCTATTTCTATGGCTGATATAGGACAGAAGAGAATTCAAGTGTAAGAGAAAGACGATTACCAGTACGATAGACTGCTGTCATTTCGTAGATGGATTCTACCAGCCACAATAGCTAACAACAACACCGTTGATAACTTATCAAACATATCCTATTGCCTATTTACGTTTCCCATTGTGTAAACTAGACGATAAACATATTGACATGTTCCTATCTGTAGCAGGTTCAGTGTCCAGTGGGGTGGACAAATAAAAGTTATGATAACGCAGTCACGTTATTTAGGTCAGCGCTATGTTAAATTGTTCGCCACTTCATGGACCACGCTATCGTCTGTCAGACCGATAGCGGGAGCAATATGTATATCCACTAAGCCTTATAGGTTGCCTTGACAAAGCAACAAGGGGTCTGTCCTGCGAGGTACACCAGTCTGGTCAAGCTGGTCCAAATTGACTACCATTCAGATGTCGAATGTAGTACTTATGTGAATTATGTGAAGCTATGTTGATTGTCAAAAAACTTCAAAACAATTAGTGGAAGCTAACCTATAAAATAAAATAGGTATCTTCTTTAGTTAGGGTATTGTATTTTTTATGACAGAATTGAACCCTAATTCAGAATTTTACTAATTAAAAGAAAAATAGTACAAATAAATTGCATTGATATCTTATCAGTGTTATCAGTCTATCTAAGATTTGTCTAAAATAAATAAAGGATACTTATTTAACGCATATGTCAACAAATCAAAGCCTGGTTATAGGTATGTATTATGAGACCTATGAAATTATAGAAAAACCACTAATAAAACACCCATACACAGAAATCCATGTTCACCATGCAAATATATGTCCTGGATAGGAAGACCTAGAGCTCAGATGACATCAAAGCTTACTATCAAATTCAACTGCCAGGCCAGTCTGAACTAGGCGCTCAGATAATGAAATGTTTGTATGTAGACGACAACACATTTTGTTTACAGGAAAACTAAATAAATAACTGTATTTATTATTAAAATCTATTATGTTTATGTAATATGCATTAAGACAATTAACCTCTTTGCTCATTAACTCACAAGGACACATATTTACATAAATAATATAGGTCACAAACTACCTCTGTGGTGTTGTGGGTAAAAGCCCGCCTGAGATGCAGAAGATTGCATGTTAAATTTCCGCCGCGGGACAATTATGTTTGTTTGATCTGCGGATATTTTGATTATGTCTGGTGTTGTAGGTGAACCATTGTCTACTCATAGTTCCTGATACTCACAACAGGAGAGTATCCTTGTGTGGGTTAATGCCCAGTCCTACCATTGGATCCAAACCTCTTGTACTTCAACCAGCTAATGACACTCACAATGAGGTCATCATAGAGACTTATGTGCATACGTAACATACATTATATGGGCAGCTTATATGTCCAACATAAACAAATGTTTTTATGTTGCTGTTGTAGTCAACAACATCAGCTTATATTAGTCCACTGCTGGACTAGGTCCTCCCCTATCAAGAAGGGGGATATCATGAGTACCTATGTATGTTTATCTATCTCTGGTTACATAGGCTCTGCCTAGTTTGGGATCAGTGACCATGTGTGAGATGTACTGTCAATGACATTATGGATTTTTGAGTTTTGCAGGAATGCTATCAAAAGTAAATTCCTTAGGAATCAAATTTATAAGGAACCACCTGTGAAGTCTGTCAGAGGAATTTCCTCCTGTGAAAAATCAAGGTGTGGCATGGTCTCCCTGCCGAGACTACAATATTGCATTTCAAAAAGGATGTTTTAAAATTTATAAAAGGGTCAACAATATGCATGATATGCATGTAATATCTCTTGATGTTACAGGGGTCCATAGGTTACGGGAACCGCGCGCCATCAGGGGGACTATAAGCCGCTTTGCTAACTCAGTAGTATAAAAATAAGAAGTATACCCTTTCAAACAAAATAAGAATTTAAAAAAAGTGAGATTGGTGTAATCAGTGGCATGTCCTATCATTTGTCACAGTCACTTTTGTAAAGCTTTAAAATCCACATGTTGCAAGCTCTTGGTCTGTTTAAAAGCAATAATAAATAGTGAATTACCTTCTACCTAATTAGCCTATAATTATTTTAAGTCCATTGTCCAATAAAGTGGTACAAAAAATGTAACAATGTCTCTTATTTCCTCCTAAAGCTTGAGTGTTGAATGACATAATTGGTTAAGTTCAATGACCGGGAAAAAAATGTGATACATACAAAATGTGAGCAAAAAATATGGTTGCTCCGAATTAGGAACAGATGCTGGAGAATTTATGATTTGAAACCCTAATAGAATAAAAATTGAGTGCTTTATATGACTAGTTAATAAGTTCACAATGATATGACAAGTTGGATTTTTCAGGCTTTTCAATTATGAATTTCATGGTTATTATTTTAGCCAGAAAAATGCAGAGAATTTAATAAGAGTAAAAGTTTAGAATATTGACGCACGAATTGGAGGGTGGAGAGGGGCGTGAGGGGAGGGGGACTGTGTCTCCTGGGGGGTGAGGGAGACACAGTTTTTTTTTTAGAAAAGGTTCAATGTTCTCTTCTCAGTATCTCCCACGCTGAGTTTCTGGCTCCACATTTTTTTATATACACTCCAGGTATAGGGACCACAAGACTGGGTGACATGAGGGTGCTCTGTGGTGGTTCTGTGATATATTTAGAACCTAATCTACTCAAGTCGGGGTGCCCTAGAGCCTACTGCTGCGGGAAGGATTTCCGGGTGGTTATAAAAAAACCTAATAACCTACTGTCTATGCCAAGAAAACAATGAGAAATGTCGTCATTGTTATTTTACCAAAAAATACCATAATTTGTCACAAGTAACACAAATTATGTTTCATTTCACAAGTTTAAAAATATTTAAAATATTTATATGTATAATGTTTGTTTAAAAATATACTGTGTTCCTGCAGCTAAAATCAATATTTATGGCTTCAGGTGAACTCATTTAACCCTCCTACATTAGCAAAATCTTCAGATTTGCGCGACAATATTCTAAACCCAACCCCCAGGATTGTAGTCTATAGTAATTCCAGAAGCAACAGGTGTCATTTGATATTGTTATGATGTAAATTTTCCGTTTTTGTATTCTACTTGGCATATCTAAGGTGTTAAAACATATATGGCACTCACCTTATTGTGTGGCAGGACTATGAAGGCACCTCCACCGGCAGATTCGACGATAATAGCCAGAAACTTGGGGTTCACCGCACAAAACGTAGAATCCCAGGAACTCTTGGATACTCTGATATTATCATAACATTGCTCCCGTTTCAGGGCCTGCCCGTAAACGTGGCGGAACTTTGAACTACGAACAACTCTAAACGACATCTGCAACGCGAGAGAGCACACACTTCAACAATAATACAAACACTACTAAAATTACAATATTTTCACTTTACAACATAACCTAAACGCATCCACTTTGACCTATATATTGACACTATGAGTAAAACTTCTAAATGACTCACGTTTTATAATAAAGCTGATTTATTATTAATTAAACTAGTAAACACAATGAAAACATTTGAATAGTAAAACCTAGAAAACAAAAAGTGAGAGCTCTAAGGATCGAAGGGAGGACGGTTGGGAAAACGAGCAAACTCCATATTTGGTAATGCCTACAGTCGCTACCAAAACTTGTTGATATCTTGGGCTACTGCTCAAATAATGTGACAATAATTATACATATGGCTTGCTCTTTGTAAAACGTTTCAAAATAATATTTTAGGCATTTTATTATCAACTGAAATGAGAAAAACAAGTTTCATTTTCAACTATTTCCCATAAAAATCCGAACGCATCTAATAAATGTCAAATAAACGTCAAAGGTGTATCAAAATCTAGTCGCGTTCAAAATTATAAATATTTTATTGGACCGTTGGTATGTACTTTTGATTCTACTGTGGATTCTACATATACATATGTACATACCTAATTATTGGGTTTCTTTGGTTACGATGGCAATTGTTAGGTAAAATAGCTTCGAAATAGGACCCTTAGTTGTCTAAACACACCGAAATTACGCGACGTAGTGTGTTTAGGCGCTAATTCTTTCTTTTGACACGCGAGATGCGATTACCGTACTGTATTCTAAACTCCGGTACGATAAATACCAGTCATATTCTATAGAATATCAGCCGCGATGAAATAGTAAAAAAACCTGGCGTTCCAACTTGTAGGTATGATTTTAGAAGGACTTTCATTTAACTGATGTGAGTAAAAGGGGGGTATAGGGAGGGGGTAGGAGGACCCTCCCCTTAAAGTGGGAGAGAGCGGAAAACCATAGTATCGGAGAAAAAAATAAATTAAGTTTTGAGGTTAAGCAAGGAAAAAATGAAAACAGTATACGCCAAAACTCACTACAGGTATAGGGAGAGGGGGATGTGGGAGTATTAGGGTAGAGGAAACCATGACCTATAGCCACTATAAAAAACCGTTTCAGATCATAAAAATTGATATTTGACTCCGGTATGGGCTCTAGCCAGAACTCTCACGAGGTCAGCCCTGTGCCTGTCGCTTCGTCCACTCGTACTTCGCTCCGCTACGGAGGTCGCCGTATCTCCCACGCGAGCTTCTGGCTCCAAATTTTTTATACACACTCTAGGGGTAAGGATCATACGACAAGGTGGCATCGGGGTGCTCTGTGTCGGTTCTGTGTATATATTTGGAACCTAATCGATTCAAGTCAGGGGGTCCTAGAACCTACTACTGCGGGAAGGATTTCCGGGAGGTTATAAAAAAAACCTATAACCTACTGTCTATTCTGTGAAAGTAATGAGAAATGCCATTGTCATTTTCAGATTGCCAAAAAATATCAAATTTTCATCCACAGACGCCATAAATAAAAAGAAGAAGAATACCAATATTCGCTGTTAGACGATGAAAAAAAAAATTGCCCTGAATGTTGACGAATTTAAGTGTAAAATCTAAATTTTCAAAAAATCATACCTCTAAAACTATTTGTTTCCACACAACGCCCTTTCAGTTTTAAGCTTCCTACATATAGGCCTATCTGTGACAAAAGTTTCACCCGCCTAGCTCACATCAGTTAAAGGAAAGCTGAGCCCAAACCGACATAGAACTAAACTTTACGACAGCTTGATTACTTACTTTAGGTGCTGGTAAGCTCAGTTGTGAAGACAGAGGTTTTGGCGAACTACAGCTATGACAACGCTCACGTCCTATACGCTTAGCTACCGGAGCTTTTTTGGTGTGTGGACTAGTAAAACTGTTGTGCCTCTTGATTTCCTATAACATTGAAAACAACCGTTATGAATAGCATGTGATGATAGTATGATTAGTGTCCGATCCTCATTATTTTTCTTCATCGCGTTTTTATTACCCCGTCCACTTCCATGATTTATTTCCAATTTACAAATGTTTAAATAATTTGTATTCACACTTTTGTAGTAAATCACATTACATTATCTTCCTTCTGTACTGATTTTCTGCAACAACGTTTAGTACTAGTTCTAGTACCCAGAATAATAGAGTGAGGGTAGACAAAAAATATTTTTTTCATATTTTTTGTTTATGTGGACTGAATTTGTCCAGGTTACTGTCATCATTATACATTGACAGTGTGCTAGATTATCATTATAGAAAATTGATTGACAGTGTGATAACTGTTGTGTCAGTGTCATTTCATTTGAGTTTGACTGACATGTGATATGATAGTGACTTTTTCAGTGTTGCCGTTTTAGCATTTTTAATGCTACATCTATCATATTTCCGGATCTGTTAGCTTGAAAAATTCGTATTTAGCATATTTCATTATTTACATTTTTTTGAACGTTACCTACTTCGTAAGGAATTCAAAAGATGTTATAGAAACCGGAGACAATTTGTTTTTTTAACTCAAAGTAGTTTTTTAAAACATGAGAACTCTCTCTGAAGGAATTAGGACTTCCCCGAAATTTATGTTTATCTTTTGCTTAGCGATTGTTAATTTGTTACGAACAATCAGTGCAGTGTTCTTAATTTTGTGATGTGTTAAAATAATATCACGGCTTCTCATATATATGAGAAATTTTAGCGCGAATAACGGGAAAAGATGACAGAGTTTAACTTATTAAAAATTTTGTAAGTGTAACATAATAGTTAAAATTTACTGAAGCCACACATTTCCACCGCAAAACATGCAAAATGTGAAGGGTCAATGAAAAGTAATTAACCTACGATGCAAATGAATCCTAGTACCCAAAGAGCAGAGTCTTCTCTTGCGTTCTTTATATGCGAATATTCATCTAGTTATTTTGCATTTTTTTGGCAGTTTCTGCAACAAGTTTTAGCATTTTCTCCAAATAAAAAACGGCAACACTGACGTTTTTGGAATTTGTGTTTTTCGTCGACAGAGCGGCGACGACTTGCGAATATTTTATAAAAAATTGAAAATATTCACGAAATATTAACTTTCATTTATTGCAGTTATTTTCCGAGTAGTGTGTTTAGTAATGCACAATTAAATTTCAACTCGAATTAACACCAATATGCTGTTCGGATCAGTAGAGCCTACATTTTTTACGGTAAGTCCATTAACCGAATATTTTTTTGTAGAAATATTTTAATGAGTACATAGGTAATCAATTTACCAATTGAACAAAAATAACTTTAGTTACTCTTAGTTTTTAGAATCCTTGATAATAATTATTCAGGTGTTGTATTTTTCACTACAAACAACAAAAATGACAATAGTTTTACAATTATTTGTAAATATTCATTGTTTACTGAGTCTGACCGCATTTCTGAAAGCTCGAGAAGAATGGAAGAATAAATAAATAAATGAGTTCGGGACATCTTGGTTAGATATCACATTCAATACTAATAATGGTACTGTACACCACAAACATATAGATACATACATTTAGATTAAAATCCAGGTTACAAAATCTGATCAAAGCTCACAGACACAGGTAGCATGGAGAATTCAAGAGCAATTGCCACCAACTCAGACTCCATCTCCATTATTTTAAGGAGTTGTTCTGGCTGGGGTCGGGTTAGCAGGAGGGTATTGCACAGTACACCAATGCGGGACATCAGTACAGAACTTTTTCCCCCACTTCACATTAGAATTACTATTGTTTTTCTGAATGTAGAGCTTGTATCACTTTCACACTATTTTGTAAGTATTATACAACACATTAAATAATACGAGATCTTATCTAAGATCTACTCATCAAAGTTGTTAATGAGATTGCATATTTGAATGGTGTTAGAGAAAAATGTCTGTTCAAATAACCAACAATTAGACTAATTAAAGAATTAAGTATGAAAAATAATACTGTTATCACCTTGCGCTGTTAATTAAAATGGTGATTTTTTATTTTCAGTAAATAATAAAATTTATGTTATACTGATAGCATTGTACCATAAAGGTGTTCTCTCTAGCTATAGTAACCTAAAGATGAAACGAGGCAGCACCCATTTTGCATGTTGAGTTTCCTTTTCTAGTCTCTAGGTTAGTGCGCAGATATTAACGTGTTCTATGTGTCTAGTGAGTCATCCCATCTTAGATTCTTCCATTATTTGTCTACATAAAAATCCCAACTTCAAAGATATTTTTAGGTACTAATTCTTAATAGGATTTTTAGAGCTATTGAAACATAAACAGTAAGGGCGTTATTACATTAGCTATTTGCGAGTTTATTTGCGCAGCTAATAGGGGTGATAGACGTGCGAGTAAGTTCGCGAACTTGTGGCTTGACAAACTTTTTCGCTGGTGTTTCACCGGAAGTACGTGTACTTTTAATAGCAGCCCAGTAAGTGGTAAGCCAACATCGCAATACAGTGTGAACAAGCATGTGTGTTACTGACGGCGAGCCGAGTGAGTTCGCGAACTCACTCGTATGTCTATCTCCTCTATTAGCTGCGCAAATAAACTCGCAAAATTAAACTCTCGAAAATACCTAATGTAAAAATGTCTATCACTCTTTTAATACGCCACGGGCTAGCAGCGAGCTCGCCATGAATAAAGCATGGTTTTTTTTTTTTTTTATGTTACTTGAAGGTGGAACAAGCACATGGTCCACCTGATGTTGAGTGGTAACCATCACCTATCACAAAGCATTGCAACATAGATCACGTTTTTTGAAACGTGCTCTACAATGCAACGCCCTGCGTCCATCAACTTGAGGCATGATAATGATAAGCCTCTTGTGCCTGTAATTTCAAAGGCACCCACACCCTTCAAACCGAAACACAGCACAGCTGCTTTAAGGCAGAAATAGGCATGGTGGCAGTACTTCCCCGGACAAGCCCCCCACCAAGAACTCTACTATTACTGCTTGGTGTGCTTTACATTCTGCAGCATTATTTATTTATTTATATTAATAATTTACCAGCAAATCGCCAGTGTGATAACGCCTTAATGTAGCTATTTACATAGTACATCCAATAGCAGAAGGCCAATTCATTTTGATGAGTAACTGTGCCTATTATACTAACACTTTGATGAGTAACATTCCTAACTATATCTATTATACCATACTATACATAAGTGCTTGTGGCGTGGCTTACCTCGGGATTCTTAGCAGATCATCTTGGTTAACTCCGCCCGGTCACTACTTGTATGGGTGACAATTAAGTGGCATATAGATCTGAGTTAAGATTTAAAAACCCGGCTTTTTCAGTTGTTAAAACTGACATCGACACATCCAACATCAGAGTTGGCTCATACGAAGAAGAAGAAAAATACCATACTATACATGTTATGTACATATAAATCTATGCTTGAAGACTTTATAGTTTGTATGTTCGATTCCCGCCGTGGGACAAATGTTTGCATGTTCTGCAGATATTTGTCTTGGGTCTGGGTGTTTTCTATGTATGATATGTATGTATTTACAAAAAAAGTATTTAAGTAATATAACAATCATGTGGTTCCCTTAACACAAGCTCTGCTTAGTTTGGGGCTACATGATGCTTTGGGGCCAGCATTATTTATTTTTATTTATTTATTTATTGTTCTATTTCTATTAATGCGATTATATTGCTAATTCTTGGATTGTGTCGCTGAATCTTCTCATGCTCGGCCAAGATAATCAGCATAATCATATATGAATTCCACTGGAATGAAAGACTGACTTCCTGCATTTGAGTGCATTATACTTTCTATACACACATCCTGCAATCGTATCAATTGGCTAATCGAATAGGGGCTGGATAAAAAACGATCATTCGAGCGGCACTGGAATGCACTTGCAAAACGAGTAGAACATGTCGCAGTCATCGTTGCAGTATTGCACGACCCGTATAGCTCAGTTATTTCCTCCGTCGACCAAGACACGTTTTTGGCTATCCAGACGACCACATAAGCTCCGCTAACCCGGAGATGTAGTCATCTCTCCGCGACAGAAAAAACACTTCACAGATACACCGACCCCGCCGGCGGGGTCGACGAGTCCTCTCCTCAACCTCCATCAGGCGTACTACCCACTTAAATCTGGCTACGGCCCAAGCCGAGGTTCGTACCTTAGTGGCGCCCTTGAGCTCGTTGCCCAAACCTAACTTTTAATTGGTCGAGCTCGGACTGCGCTCGCCGCTAGTCTAGTAACGTCACGGCCATCAGATGGCCAACAAAATTTATGCCCATTAGAATAAAAAAAAAGTATAGCTTAGTTGGTAGTAGCTGCCAACGCGCTGATGAAGCATGGCGTGGTCTACTTCGTAGCAGATCTTAGTCAAGCAACACTTCGCCCGGTCGCTACTTGGATGGGTAACCGTTTAGTGACACTTAGATTTGAGCTCTTACGTGCTTCGGAAAGCATGTTAAGATGTTGGTCCCTGCCCAGCCATGCCGGAGGCCTATAAACTCCGACACCAGACCTTGCTACTAGCTCATACAAAGAAGGAACGAAGTAGCTCTGCCTTCTGAGATGCAGGTCGCGGGTTTGATTCTCGGCAAACATATTTGTGATCAAGATAGATATTTGATGTGTCGTGGTGTTTTTATATATATGTTTATAATTCTTCTTTGGTACATCGTTCAAGCTCTATCTAGATAAGGATCAGCTGACGGTCTGAGGTCACGTAGGAATATATTTAGCCGTGAAGGTATTTACATAAAATATAAATTGAACGCGAACTTTTTAGCTGTGGAATGGTTTCCCTGCTGAGTTTTTCCCCAGGGACTATAATATGCCGATTTTTCAAAAAGGGCCTTTAAAATTATTAAAAAGTCAGCAACGCGAAAGTTACGTCGGAACCGCTTACCATCATGAGGCATATATGCCTGTATGCTAACCTAGTTATCATCATTTATTTAAGACCTATGCTCTTGTCGGCGCAATTGATGCAGCTCCTTCCATCTGCCTCTCTCCAAAGCAGCCTCCTTTACTTCGCTATTCGATATAACATCTACTTTCTCTTTAACACTTTGAGTGCTAAAAACACATACGTTGTACAAAAAAATATTTAAGTATTTTTGTTTTCAGCAAAAGCACCACAGACCGGCGATATGTATCTTGGTCGTGATAAACGCCCTATCACTGATGGCTGCCACCAATCTGGTGCTGGTGCTCAACCCAGAAGACAGGTATGGTACTTACTTCTTGACGAATGATTTCCCTATATTAAAGGACAGCTTTCTTTAGGCTGTAGAATTCCACTGAAGATTTGAGACAAATACAGAACTAAGGTATATTAACAGTGCGTAAATGCATTACCAACATTCGTTCATCATCATCCGCAGCCTTATTGTACCCACTGCTGGGTATAGTTCTTCCTAAGCTTGTGCCATCCACCACGATCCTGCGCAATTATATCTTAGCGCATTTGATGTTAGGCTTCTGTGAAATTAGTTCTATTGCGCAGCCAAACAGCAAATTTCAGGCGCGTCAAGTTGTAATTATGGCATTGTGCGGCCCGCGACTTTGACATTATCGTTTGCCTATCGTTATTTCAAAGAATTTGCCGGTTTCCTATTATAAGAGCTAAGCTCTAAGTTGAATCGTGGTTAATAAACTTTGATATTGATTCGACGGCCCAGGTTAGCCTTGTGCAGATAAAGAGATGCTAAATTTATTGGCAGTGGACTGATCTTATCTGCGGAAGAATCGACTATGTACCGTAGAGGTACATCAGCCGCGGGCGAAAGCTAGTATTTCAACACTGTTGGATAATAATAACGGAGTCGCAAGTAAAAGATGGTGTTTGTTGGAATCACTTGTTTGCTGGTGGACTAACGAACTAACGAATGGAAATATGATCTTGTGGAGTAACGAACGGAAGTATGAACTTATACTTCCGTTCGTTTGTCCTGGTGGTCCGGTGGAACAGGGAGACGTCTGTGGACCAACCCCTAACTTCCTACAGACATCCTTTCCTCAGGTCTTCTTAGCCAACACCGAATTCAGACCATCTAGGTCACCTAACCAACGGGTCCAACGAGTGCGAACCCACCATAAATAAATAAACCACAATAGTCGTTCTAAATCCTAAACGTCTAGAACATTCTAATTTCAGTTTTATCGATGTTATTAAAATATCATTGAGTGGCATCAGTGTCATCGATCTGAAGGTTATTTGAAGCCGCTATAGCTTCACCGTTTAGGCACAGAATAGCACATAACCACCATTTAGTCTGATTGATGTACTGGTCTGATAGCAATGTACTGAATGACACGGGTCATAATATATTTTAAGAAACAATTCAAACTCAAACTCAAACTCAAAATTCAAATATTATTGGACATGCCTATTACTTCATCCGTGTAGGGGTTTATCGATTTCCACCTCTGCTGCACCCCGTTAGAGGTCAACATTCAGAAAATCCTTTCGTAGTTCACCCCAGCACTAACTAAGCAAGAAAAACCCCCAACATTTTCTCTAAGACTATCATATTCTATGTTGTTTTTGGTAGATTTCGTTGGTAAAATTGCCTCCAATCACCTCAAAATATTTCCTCAGTCAAGAAACTGTCAACAGTTTCAACTTAAGGTACCTCGGTCTGTACCTTGAGTATTCTTCAAGGATAAGTTTGAGGTGACGACTAAGAATAAAAAGAGTATAATTCATTAGTAAGGATTCATCATCATCACCATCAGCCTGTAGCAGTCCACTGCTGGATATAGGCTTCCCCTAATGAGCGCCATTGCGCCCTGTCCAGCTCGACGCATCCAGCTTCTACCAGCAGCCTTTTGCAGATCGTCCCTCCAGTTGGGATTACTGTCTTATAAAATGCCTTCTCCAAATTCATGTAAGTAATTAGCTAGGATTACTAATTTGGGCTAGTAAGTGGTAATTACAAAACACTAGTACGGTTTGTAGTTTCAAGTGAAATGTAGCTTATCTTATCGCGTTAACTGAAGAGTTATTTATAACTCTTAATATCCATCATCCATTCTTGTAAACATCTCTACACTTGAGTTTTTAGCGATAAGTATGTAACACTTTGTTTGAGATAAAATTGAATGCGTTTCAATACTCAATACTCAAATAATTTCTAGATTAATTTATGGCACAACCCAAATCGGCATGTAGCGGTTGATCATGTTAAATAGATAGGTATTTATGTATGTTACCAAATCTAGTTCTAGAATATAAATATACAGGTGTTTACAGATTTTAAGGTTAGTCTATACTAACCTTAAAAACTGTATCGCCATTGTCTATCTGTATAGACAATGATGGACATAACAATAATAAATAGGAGAGAAGGACGTCATATAGTCACATGATAGTTATTTAGGGTAAATAAAATATAAATAGGTAAGTTGAAGTCAATATTTACATACATTTTATTAGGTAAACTGAATATGTCTTTTCATTATGTGTAGGTATAAGATTAGTTTAGAGTGAAAACTGGAATAAAATTGGTTGAATATTATTTTCACAACATTTTTTAACCTAGTCTAATATTTGAAGGTTTCCTACTTCTTTTTGAAAAAGTAGTAGGCGACCGTGACTTTTCCATCATCATCAGCCTATAGCAGTTCACTCTTGGATAGGCCTCACCTGATGAGTGCTATTGCGCCCTGTCCTAAATTCGACGCATTCAGCTTTTACCAGCAGCTTTTAACAAATCGTCACTCCACCTGGCCGGAGTGACTTTGTCCGCGTACAGGTTCACCCTTCTGCACTCTTTCAAGGTCAACATTTCATAAAATCCTCTCATACTCCCCCTAAACTGCAAAGAACATACCTTACGGGACTTATGGTTTAGTTGGACTGTACGATGAAATTATCAGCCAGTTAGTCAGTCAACTTCATAACAGTTTTACGTAAAGCGCTCGTGGCCTGGCTTACTTCGGGCGTTGAGGTTTTTTTTCATGATACTTGAAGATGGAACAAGCACATGGCCCACCTGATGTTGAGTGGTAACCATTACCTTTCACAAAACATTGCATCACGTTTTTTGAAACGTGCTCTACGATGCAACGCCCTGCGTCCATCAACTTGAGGCATGATGATGATAAGCCTCTTGTGCCTGTAATTTCACCGAGGTGTCAGGGGTCCCAACATCGATCTCTGGAATACAAGCCAACTTCACCTGCCCCTGGTGCACACTGCTGTATAACAAACCGGCTGACAGCGGTTTAGCGCGGCCTAACACTGGCATGGCTAACTTCCTTGACCGCCGACGGGCGGCAGTGTCAGCGGTGCGAGAAGCTGTGCCCTGCAATCCCAAACCCGCATGCCCAGCGTGGGGATTATGGGATGTCCCCCTTGTTACAGGAGGCCTATGTCCAGCAGTGGACTGTTATAGGCTGGTGTGGTGTGGTGGTGTTTAGATGTTGGTCTCAGCTTTTTCAGTGGTTAAGCCATGTTGCTCTTACAACAACAACAAACAACATATTTAAAAGATAGCGCAAAATGATCATATGATTGCACTGATTGCGATTTAATTTTTAACAAAGGACATTCTAGTTGGTCTGTTTGTCAAAACAAAAGACATTGTGTGTCCTTATGGCATAATTGTGTTGCACTTCGGTGGAATTCAATGCCAATGCATTTTCATCACGTGCCTTTGGAGGAAAACACCATGAGAAAATTAACATTATTTATTTTCTAGAACGAATCTAAAACTGAATATACTGTCATAGCTTTAGACATTTAATTATGGTACAGTTAAGGATAGTTTGTAACCCTGTAAAACTTTTGACGTCTCGTTTAACTTAAATTTACAGGTGTTTGGGTTGTCAGTGTTTCAAGGGAAAACAAAGCTATTAAACGTACCCTCAGAAAGTATTTTATTGGAAAATGTAAAAAACTGTTCTTGGGACTCTTATTATAAAAGCCAATTTAAATAAATAAATAATATATGAATATGAATAATATCGGACATCATATTATCTCAACATCATGTAGCCCCAAACTAAGCAGATCTTGTATTATGGGAACTACGTGACTGATATACTATATAAATATTTTTTTTTGTAAAAACATACATATTATTCATAGAAAACACCCAGACCCGAGACATATATTTGCAAATCATACTGACATTCGAGAATGGAACCCGCTACCTTATGGCGGGGCTTCGACCCCTGCACCACTGCGGTAGGCAACTTAAATTAAGACAAATGTAATTAAATTTTTCTCGGTTTTCATTAATCTCAATAATTCAAACACCGCACTGACCGGCAATTCGCTAGGTTTATTACATTTATTTCACCTATTCCATTCAAATTGGTGTTTTAAATTAGGTTGATCTGATTTCCTTTTGGTTTCAGCATCTCAGCAAAGAGAGGCAGCGCGCTCACAGCACTAGGATTTGTTTACTTCATGACGTTATTTGAGCTGCTCAATATCCTGTGCCTCTTCACGGGAGCTGGCACCAGGTTCCGGCACAAATACAGCCTGAGCTGCGGAGATGTGCTCGATATTAACAATAAGTAAGTTATAGTTTAAAGTTCTTAGAAACATCTATTCATCCCACCGACTGCGCCAACTTAAATATTACAAATAAGTAAGTTATAGTTTAAAGTTCTTAAAAACATCTATTCATCCCACCGACTGCGCCAACTTAAATATTACAAATAATTAAGTTATTGTTTAAAGTTCTTAGTTACATCTATTCATCCCACCGACTGCGCCAACTTAAATATTACAAATAAGTAAGTTATTGTTTAACACGTTGGCTGCTGGCCTCGCACATGACGCTCCGCGCCATGCACGATGAGGATGACGACGTGCAGACTCACATTTGTGTTTTCAGCACTCAAAGCGTTATAGTTCTTAGTTACATCTATTCATCCCACCGACTGCGCCAACTCAAAGCAATTATTGACGCAGCCAGGTATTTAATTTCATTTTAAAACATATTGACCACATTTTATCATCATTATAAATGAGAAATTCAAATTTTTTGTTGGTGTTCTTTCACTACCAGACCTCTAAACCTATATTTATGTTTTATCTTTAGATTTATGGAAGAAACTGGGTAATTTCTTATCTGGCTACAACGCATGCATTGCCGCATGTTTGAATATGAAAAAATCTTGTATTATTTTTATCTGCGTGTACAGAGTAGTATCAGCGGTGCAAGCGGCATTCTGCTGCATCACCGGCGTCATAGTGTGTGCGTGGTCATGCACTAGAGACTTCATGCGAGCTTCGCATTACATGTCGGAGGCCTACGCCTGGTTCGGAGCCGCCTACTTCTTCTATGACATCTGGTCTATGTATATGGTGAGTTGTAGCATCACTAAGAAAGGTAAGATAGAGAGAGTTAGGTGAGAGATAACCAGAAATAGTCGTGCACTTTTTACTTCGTGCGAGCTTTACATATGGAGGAGGCCTATGCCTTGTTTGGAACCGCTTACTTCTATGATATCTGTGGCGTGATCGGCTATCTCTGTTGCAAACAGAAATGATTGACACCGATCCCGTTTTAACATGCTGTGACAGTTTATCAATTGACATTCATTGAATTTCGACGGATGAAATGTCAATTGATAAACTGTCACAGCTTGTTAAAACGGGATCGGTGTCAATCATTTCTGTTCGAAACAGAGATAGCCGACCCCGCTGGTCTATGTATATGGTGAGTGTGATTATGTTACATATAGTATAGAGAGTGCGAGAGAGACAGAGAGAGAGAGAGAGAGAGAGAGAACGGTTCATCACACTGATATTATAAATGAGAAAGTTTGTGTGTGTATGTTTGTGGTCGCTTCACTCCGCATCGGATGAACGGATTTGGATGAAACTTGTAATATACATAGCTTAAGACCTGGATTAACACATAGGTTACTTTTTATCCCGGCGGGGGAAGCCGCGGGCGGAAGCTAGTGACCCGTATTTGATTCAGATGCCAGATAATTTTCAACATGCGGGTTAAACGTTTGTTTGACAGCTGACGGGTTATCCTTTCACAATAGATGAATAGAACAGCATAAGGTTATCTCATAAGATAACCTTATGCTTATTGTTTTCACTTATTTTGTTCTCAAGAAACAAATGATATAAAAGTGAATAAAATTGTTATGCCTCAAAAATCAAAATTGCAAAACCAGTCTAGCGTGACTTGTTGAGCTTGCTAACGATAATATCAGATAGTGGTCATGTAGTTGTTATCGAAAGTATTTGGTCTTGGAACTCTTCTTCTCTAGCCTTTAAAAGTCCACTACAGGACATTGGCCTCTCCCTGGTTGGGAGATTTTGTTATAATCACCGTGCTTGGCAGGGTTGGTGATGACAGGGTTGATGATCGCAGTATTGGTGTTAAGTATACAGGTGGCTGCTGTCTACCCTCTTTTGTGATCCCTTACCATGGAATCCTATATCATACCGTTACCGATGAGATAAGATAAGATAACTCTTTATTCAGCACACAGACAAGTACAGCACAGAGAACACATAATAATAATAAGGTAGGTAGGTAAATTGCAAGACTTGTAGGTACAATTTCGGCAATATCACAGACTAAAGAAAGGACAGAAGTATAGGTACCTAGTCTACTACATAGGCAAATAACTAACAAAAAGGTAGGTGCGGGTGTCGCCTGCGCTCCAAAGGCCTGGGCTAAAAAGGTTCCATCTCAGCTTGAAGCTGCTTTGCCACGGCGGCTAAGCGCTGATTTTCATGAGGTAGGAGAGCCACCTCTTAATCTAAATAAAAATGTTCGTTAGTAAGCGCACCACTTGTCAATGGCTGAATATAGTGGCTAACTTTTTTTTAAGTTCACATTAAGTATCTTAAGGAACGAAAAATTGGTAGTTGCCCGGACAATTGGAGAAAAACTGATTTTTTTTAACCGATTTCAAAAAGGAGGAGGTTCTCAATTCGTCGGAACCTTTTTTTTTTATGTATGTTCACCGATAACTCCGTCAATTGTGGACCGATTTTAAAAAATCTTTTTTTGTTTAAGAGATTATACTTCACAGATGGTCCCATATCAATTTTATTCCTGAGGGATTGGTACTTTTCCCGGAACACTCAAAAAACCTCATCCTCACTTGTAATTTTCGACCTATGATCACCAATATCTCCGTCAATCGTGAACCGATTTTCAAAATTCTTTAGGGCAAGAAGTAAGAAGTAATTTATTTGAAGTGGGTTTATTTTTTTTAAAAGTCCTACTTGTTAATTTTTGTATGAGATTTCAAGAATTTGAACAGAACTCGGGTCAGGAAGTTCTCTCGGGAAATAATTTAGATTTCAGATTTATTTATTTACCACAACATAAAATTATATAACAGACAAGTCAAAACATGTTACATAATTTTTAGCTATTATCTAGCTACATATTTATAAGTATCAGTACATTAAATATATTGTGCTGACTCAACCTCCTGCAGATCAGAAGATGCACAGCATAAAATACAATTAAATAAATGTTATATTCACTGATATCATAAATTCAATTTCGTCATACAATTTCAGGTCCACGTCCAAATGAACAGTCCGGTCGACTTCCTAAACCGCAAGCAGCGTCGGCCGACCAATGGCGACGTTTCAAAGAAGAAAAAGACCAGCACATCGTTTTTGTCGTACTGCACGCATGAACCAATGATCCTGTTCCACCACCTCTTCATAGGTGGCTTCGGGTTCCTAGTCATTGTGGTGAGTGGGAATGTAGGGATATTTAGGCGTTCTTTAATAAAGCCAGGTCGGAGGCCTTCGGGCGGCCTAAAAACTCCGACACCAGAGTTGGCCAATAACTCATACGAGGAAGGAAGGAAGGTGTTCTTTTATTCTTTATTGTATACTGAGAAATATTACAGAAATATTACTAAAAATAATAGAAATAAATAATAATAATAGAATAAATAATATTAATATTACTAGTGGCTAGTCCACCAGTTTAAAGTCGCTCAGCGAGCTATGGAACGAGCTATGCTCGGAGTTTCTCTGAAGGATAAAATCCGTAACGAGTATATTCGACATAGAACTAAAGTTGTCGACATAGCTCAGAGAACTAGCAAGCTGAAGTGGCAGTGGGCTGGCCATATCTGCCGAAGAACCGATAACCGTTGGGGTAAACGAGTTCATGAGTGGAGACTGCGGCTCGGCAAACGTAGTGTAGGACGCCCTCCGGCCAGGTGGAGTGACGATCTGCGAAAGGCTGCTGGAAGAAGCTGGATGAATCGAGCTCAGTATAGGGCGCAATGGCGCTCATTAGGGGAGGCCTATGTCCAGCAGTGGACTGCTATAGGCTGATGATGATGAGAAATATTACAAAAAAAGTGACACGACACGAACGCTTGGCAGATGTAAAACATCGAAACTGTTGCAAACAAACTAACTATAACAATAAAGCGGCCAAGTGCGAGTTTTACTTGCGCACTGAAGGTCCGTACAAACTTCCTTTACTTGTGCTATAAGACATTGCTTCTTGCCAAATTTCGTGGTTGTATGTCAAGGTTTTGATTCCCATGAGAAAACAGAGCTGCATAAACGGACGTATCTTTTCATTGTGTTGAATTAGAAGTCTGTTTTTTTCACGGCTCTAAGGTATTGCAGGCATAGTATTATTAGTATTTAATATTAATTTCTTGATACCACGCGTACCTGAGAAAAACGGAGTTTCATCCTGACAGAACTACCTACAGCGCAAAAGGATTAAGCAACAACATCAACGTTATTACGAAAACTCTAACTTGAAACTCGAATCACAAACTTTCACTTTCAATAAAAGCGTCGAAAACCTGGTTCGCGACGCGTCGCTACATAAGCTAGAAAGGCGAAAGAAATTATAATGAGAGAGATAGTTAGCAGATCATCTGCCACCGACTGTCTGTGTGTGTTTACACTAAATATAAAGATAAACTAGCTGCTCCTACTGTAAGGCTCCATAAAGTTAGTCAATCATTTAAAGGGCAAAACGTACGGTTTTTTAACAAATACCCAAATTATATGCTAAATTTATCTGTAAATAAATTCAAAAATGTTGTTAAACGTAACCTCTGTAATAACGCTTTTTATAAAATTTCTGATTATTTAGATGACAAAAAAGCTTGGGATGAAACTGTCTCCAACTCCCTCAAAAACAATCTAATAGTTAATAATAAACATTGTAAAAACAAGACTTTAAAAAAATAAAAGCCAAGCAGAGTTTCTTGCCAATTCTTCTCGGTTTGGTCGCGTTACGAATTGGTGTAAATTCAAATTTAAAAAATTGACGTTTCAAAGTGTAATGTATGTGCATATTTAATAAACTTATTTTGATTTTGATTTTTGATTTCTTTGTCCAATATCTAAATTGTTCTATCACAAATGCAGGAGAGAATCCTAGTGTTTGTTTTAGAAGGATAAGAATAACCCTACTAATATTATAAAGTATGGATGAATGAATGGATGAATGTTTGTTACTCTTTCACGTAAAAACTACTGAATAAATATGGATGAAACTTGGAATATACATAGTTTGTGACCTGGATAGGCTACTTTTTATCCCGGACCACGCGAGCGAAGCCGCGGGCGGAAGCTAGTATTACCATAAACTGTTTTTTTTTATTGCAGTACCTCCGAGGTAATCTGGGAGACTGCACGTTTGGCTTCGTGTACCTGATGGAACTGTCAACTCCCTTCGTGTCTATCCGCGGAATCCTCTCCAGGCTTAAGCTGAAGGTTGGCCCTTTGTAACTTGTTTAGATGATTAATACACCGCCAAGTGGTTACTTTACTCAGTGTTTGGGAGTTGTAGTGTCTAGGACATTGTTAGATGCAGCTGGCGTGCAGGTATACCATCCTCGCAGCTTAGTCAGCCTTACCAACAGGGAAGACATGGTCAATAGGTGTGTAGCTGACTTAGCCGCGGGTGTAAAGGGGTTCCATCCAACGCCACCTTCGGAACTCAAGCCAACCTCACCTTCTCGTGGTGCACCCTGCTAACAAACAAACAAGGCTCTGGCGGCCGGCTGTTTGCCGCATAACGCAGCCTAACCCAGGCATGGCTAAAGCAGCATCGGCTGCGAGAAGCTGTGCCCTGCTATCCCCAACCCTCATTCCCAGCATGTGGATTATGGGCAGTTGGGCCATCCCCCATGGGGATATCCCCATTCTTATAGGGGAAGCCCATCATAGCGCCTTGATACCATTTTATAATACTGTGTTATAAATGTATGAATAAATAGAAAAAATAGCCAGCAGTGGACTTAATAGGCAGGTGTTGTTGTAATTGTTAAAATGATCAAATAACTAAAATGAATACCAAGCGGAGTTTCTTGCCAATTCTTCTCTGTTTGGTCGCGTTACGAATTGGTGTAAATTAAAAATAAGTACTATTCAAAGTGTACTCTAAAGTTCCTTTTGAATAAAATAACTTTTGAATTTTGAGTTGACTGACGAAAATTTACATTCCAGGCTTCTAAGGCGTATATCTTGAACGGACTGACGATGCTGGTGACTTTCTTCTTCTGCCGCGTCGCGAGCCTGCCGTACGTCTGCCTCATCTACAGCAGGGAACTGGGACTGCCATACTTAGACGTAAGAAGGATTCACATCATAACACCCAGGCTAACACTCACCCTTCATACACAAACTCACTATTGATTCAAGATTTGATGTTTAGTTGCTGGAATACATAAAATTATTCTCACAATTAGGTATGTTACTATGTAGCTTAGCTATGTTACTATGTATTCAGCCTGCAATAGTAGTGTCTTTTTATATATCGCAAAAATTTCGACTCAGGCGGGATTTGAACCCGCGACCTTCCCATTTGGGATATATAAAAATCTTAGATATTGTGATTGTGTTTTTTGTTTTATAAGTGTGAGCAAACACTTATAAAATAAAAAAAAAACATTAATAGTGTCGTTACAGCAAAAATAATTATTGAAATATTAATTTAATTTCATGTTTTTAAAACAATTAATTAGTAACCAATTATTTAACTTTTTCTTGAATATGGTTTCATGTAATACTTTAAGTAATACTTCCCACCAGGTATTCCACTTGTAGTCTAATACCTTATGTATACACACTCATGCAGTATTATTGAAAAAAAAAATGAAAAAATATTTATTTACCAAAAAGAAATTGATAACAATTTTACCAGCGGCCTCCACACTAGGCGTAGCCTGTATCGTGGAGACCAATAGGATGACATAGCAGAATAGAATTCCGGGCATATAGTTAAAGCATTACAAAATAAATAGTGTCAAATAAAAACACAAAAAGTTAGAAGCTAAAGCCAAGCATTACAAATAAGATCTTAATAGAAAAAAAAACGAATTGAAGTCCTAAAATTAAGTTAATAGCTTAAGCTAGGTGCTTCAATTCGATAAATTTCACCTCTGTACGTTTTTTTTACTATTAAAATGTTATGGATTTAAAAACAATGAATTAATTAATTTATTACAATGTATTATTTACAGCTTTTAGTTTTATTGTCAGTATTTCATCTTCGGTGCTCAAGCCATCCTCACCTGCACGTTTTTTTTTGCACGATGTAAGGTGATGTCCCTACACTTCCGTGATAGATGATAAATTGATATTATTGATAATGATATTGAGGATGGAATTTGAAATGAGACCACCCGAGTCCGTGTCTGAACGAGAACTGATTTATTAAAACTAATTCTAATGATAAGTACATGTTGCGAGCTCCGTGTGAAATGCCGCGTTCACTAAAATGTACATTGACTGTACACACGTGTTTGCACTATTTTGTCACGACGCGCGGTCGAGTGCAAAATCGGTTTTATTTATATAGGATAAGCAATATTTGTTTACGTAAGTTTTGTAAGTAAGATAGGTACTATTTAAATGTAGATACGCATAAATTTGCATCGTTTCTAATGTAATTTAGCTTGAGTGAGTTTATAGAAGCACTTAGACAAACCTCTTACAGGTTTTAAAGTGTTTTTTATAAATAAATGTTACTGTACTTTTGTGGATAATAAATAAATAAATACAATACGTGGTGCACCCTGCTAGTGTAGCTAACTCATTTATTTAACCATTTCGTTATTCATATAAAATTGGAAAGCCAAGTTACAGATTATATTTTTTATGCCTGACATAGTCAGCACCTTGAAGAATAAACAAAAAAAACTGTGATAGGGTAGAAATAAATGTACCCATCCAATAAATTATTGCATGTCACTAAATTAAATATTGAAGGAGGACTATACCCAGCAGTTGAAGTCGGGCTGTGGACGATGATAATGATGAAATGAAAAATTAAATACTTACATATTGTACATAGAAAACACCTAGATCTAAGACAAATCTTTGCAGAATATACAAACATTTGCATTGTATTTGGAATCCTCTGCAAGTAGTATATCGTAATGGTGTTAGTTTGTGTGCAGGCGGTGAGGTCCCTGCCGACGGGCTGCAAGGTGTCGATCCTGTTGCTGCTGGTGCCGCAGCTGTACTGGTTCTGGCTGATGGCGGCCGGGGCGCTCAAGATATTCCTCGCCAAGCCCGACCGGAGCGGCAAGCCCGCCAACTTATCCACCAACAGGTCAGTACTTTTACATTATATCTAACATTTTAAACCGTCTTGGTGTGGCTTACTTCGTTGTTCTTATCATGTCTTAAGCAACACTCCGCCTAGCCACTACTTGGATGGGTGACCGTTTAGTGGCATTTAGATTTGAGTATTTCGGAATGCACGTTAAGACGTTGGTCCCAGCTTTTGGAGGCCTTCGGGCGGCCTGAAATCTCCGAAAGCAGAGTTGGGCATAAGCTCATACGAAGAAGAACGAATCTCTTGTTAATTGCTAAATTGTAATATCGAAATTATTTTGTATAGAAAATAGTTCAAACCCAGTATCTATCTCGACCTCTGTGGCGCAGTGGGCGAAGGTCCGCCTGGGACGCAGAAGGTTGCGGGTTCGATTCCCGCCGCGGGACAAATATTTGCATGTTCTGCAGATATTTGTCTCGGGTCTGGGTGTTTTCTATGTATGATATGTATGTATTTACAAAAAAAAAGTATATATGTAATATATCAATCATGTGGTTCCCATAACACAAGCTCTGCTTAGTTTGGGGCTATATGATGCTGTGTAATGTGTCCAGCATTATTTATATTTATTTATATATTATCTACTGCGCGTAAGGTTTAACCATTCCTACTTAAACTCTCATTTCCACTTTCATTCCTATTGGCGACGCGTCGCCAGGTCAACAGCTGGTCTGACCCGTTACATTAAATATTTCACGTCAAAAATATCCTTAAGGGTAAAAAAACTTAATAATAGGTTTATAGGGAGTGGGAAAGCTCGCCCCATCGTCGAACTCATCCATGCCCACGCAAGGCTTGACGTCAAGAGCTGGCCCATAACATATACAGGGTGGGGCAAAATTTTACCTCTTCGAGGGCAGCTACCTTTTTGTTTGTAGTTAGAAGGTTTTTTGTAGTTAGAAGGTTTCGTTTTGCGGAAACTATAGTGGCGCTAGTGGCGCAAATGGCGCTTCATAGAAATTTCATGGAAAACTTGTTTTTAAATTTTCGCGAAATCTTACGATTGGACTTGGTTAGTTACTTTTGGAATAGTGTTCCTGTTGAGAAATAGAGTAGATTGAGACCAACTTGTTTTATTTTTGACAAATGTCATTTTCTAGGTTGATTGTAATTTTTTTCAATAATCCGCGTGAAAATAACCCACCACTTCACCGATATAACGGTACGTGAAAATTCCTAATCCGCGTGAAAATAACCCACCACTTCACCGATATAACGCTGTGTGAAAATTCCTAATCCGCGTGAAAATAACCCACCACTTCACCGATATAACGCTACGTGAAAATTCCTAATCCGCGTGAAAATAACCCACCACTTCACCGATATAACGCTACGTGAAAATTCCTAATCCGCGTGAAAATAACCCACCACTTCACCGATGTAACGGTGAAAATTCCCGTTTTTCAATATGAATGAGTTAATTCACGTTAGTTTCTTGAGTAAAATAAATGGCATTATCTTTTCCTTCAAAATAAACCTTCAGTTTCCTCAGAACCAAGGCAACAACTACAAAAGAAAAGGTAGCTGCCGTCAATGAGATGAAATTTTGCCTCATTCTGTATAAAGAAGTGGACTGATATAGACAGGTGTTTCATAAAAAAAGATTCCGATGAATAGGGAATAATTACGACTGTGGTAATAATTATGAATGATAAATAAGGAGAATGAGCAAAAATTGGAGTGGGGAAAAATGCGAATGGAAAGTTTGCTACGCGGAATTAACGATTTTGGGGAAACGATCTGTGTAAAAAAAAAAACTTATTGGTCCGTCAGATAGATCAACAAAAATATTGGACACGTACGTTTTATTTATCAAATGAATAAAAATAGATGGTGATAAAGAGCGTCAAAGTTCGGGAGTGGGGCTCGTGACGTCACGGCTATGTAAAAAGTGTACTAAGCCCTGACGTCACGCGGAACTTCAATCCGTGCCCCATATTTTTTATTGAACTATCTGACAGGACTAATTAGAATTTTTTAATACAGTTGCTCAAAAAGTGGCGTATTGCAGGGACGTATAGCGTTCGGGCACATCCCGAACGCTATATGTCCCTGCTATTACATAATCGAGCTTTTTTTTTACCTTTTCCGAAATCGTGCGTTCTCTTTCCCAACTGTCAAAATAATGACTAATTAATAGACTTTTTAATAAAAGAAAAAACCAACCACGCAGTTTTTACTGTGAACGCAGTGGGCATAATGCTGAGTCGGGGCCTATTTGCTGCTGTAGCACACAATACCTATTATAATAAGTGTTTTTTTTTCGAACTTGTAAATTCTTTGTTTTATGTGGTTTTATATGTATTTATTATGTGCTATTTTGTAGCAAATAAAGTGATGTCTATGTCTATGACTATGTCTTTTACTAAAAAAAAATCATAGAAGTTTTTAAGATTCATGCAAATATTTCTAAAAAGATGCTACTAATTTGTTCCCATATCAGATTTAATGATTTGATTCAATGAGTTAGGTTAGGTTTCATTTCATTTCATCTCATTAAATTTAATTTTCATTTCATATCAATAAAAAAAAATTACTGAAGACTTGGCTGTATGGGCATAGTTCCCTTTGCCTACCCAGAATGGGTGAAGAAAACAAAAAAAAAATCTCTGCTTATATTCTCTTACGGTTGGCGCCATTTTCCAGAAATTTTCTTTTTTAAATTGCTTCATTATTTCGCAACTGTATTAAAAATAGTTGTTCAGTACAGGTGCGGAACCGTCATTGCAACTTGTTCCGACTGCCAACCCTCACCTTCGGCTGCGCCTCGGCTTCTAGACATTTGTCGGAACTCTTTGCAATGACATGCTTTCCGCACTCGTAATGAAATATACTATTTACTATTTCAAAATATACCATCCCTAATGAGAACCTCCTCCTTTTTGAAGTCAGTTTAAAATCTGTATTTGTCGTCAGGTCGGGCAACAAGTTGTCGAGTGGAGACGCGGACAAGCGCAGTTGACGGCGCCGGACCCGCACTCACCCGCACCCGCACCCGCACCCGCACCGCACCTAACGCCTCTCGCAGCCGCACGTACCCACAGGAACCCTGCCACAGGTACTCCAACCCTGAAGCCTGGAATACAGGTACTTGTCTAACTGACGTTGTGTAGAAGACAACACGCTACTTGCCCCAGTCAGTAATAGTGGCTGGGATATTTGTACTACTGAATAAACTGCTGGGTCGGGCTGTTTTGTCATTAGGGCTATGTATTTAGGAACACGCCCCAGCCTAGCATAGTAATTGTAGCTGGGATGAGATATTTGTACTAGTGAATAAACTGCTGGCTCTAATTGTTGTCGTGTCCTGTTAAGCTGCGTACGGACAGCGCGTACATTGGTACGCGTGGTCGGTTACGCGTGTCCTGGAACGCCATGTCCATACTTGCAGCTACGCGTACATTCTTGGGCTACGCGTACACTCTTGGGGTACGCGTACACGCGAGCGGTTGTCGGTTGTTGGTCGCGCGTCAAGTTGCGTACGGACAGCGCGTACCTGTGTCCATTACGTATCAGGACACGCGTACCAATGTACGCACTATCCGTGCCCAGTTGGACAACAGGCTGTTATGTCATGAGGGGTATGTAATTAGCAACACGCCCCAGCTTAGCATAGTAATGAGGGCAGGGACGAGAGATATTTGTACTAATGAATAAACTGCTGGGTCTTGTGGTAGTCGTGTTATATTAGGACAACTGGCTGTTTTGTCCTAAGGGGTATGAAATTAGGAACACGCGCCAGCCTGGCATAGTAATTGTAGCTGGGATGAAGATATTTGTACTAATGAATGAATTGCTGGGTCTAATGGTCCTCGTGTCTTGTTGGTACGACAACAGGTTGTTTTGTCCTAAGGGGTATGTAATTAGCAACACCGCAACACGCCCCAGCTTAGCATAGTAATAAGGGCTGGGATGAGAGATATTTGTACTAATGAATAAACTGCTGGTTTTAATAGTTGTCGGGTCCTGTTAGGACAACGGGCTGTTTTGTCCTGAGGGGTGTGTTTTTGGGCATTTGACTGTTTTGTCCAATTGTGGACAGTGAAGATAACTAGGTGTTTTTACCCCTGTCCTTAGCTGTACCTTTCGGCGAATATTCGCGCTTGAAGAAACATGCACTGTTGATATTTCACTTGACGGACAGGCGCGAATCTTCGTCGAAGGGGACATGGGTAGGGTGTTGTTGGGGCAATGTTTTCACACTGTTAGGATAGGGCACTCCTGTTTTAATTACGAGTCGAACACTATCTTAAGACTTACGATGTTCATTTTTTTGGAACAGTTATTTCTATAATGGGTTATTATTGTTCTTTTAGAGTCTAGCCCAGTACTATTTCAGTGACATACTATCGATTCTAACTCCTTACATATGTAATTGGCGTTATTTTCACTCTTATTTAATTTTGTACATATGTATTTTCTTTATTCAATAGTCATATACAAAATTAATTTATATTCTGAACGTAACATATAATATATTTAAGAATGTAAATTTAATCAATACAATTTTTGGGGAAGTTCATTCCAAAAATATAAAACTTAAAAACAGTTGATTTCATGTGTTGTCCAAAGAGTTTGGATTTTTTTGTGTTGTCGCTTTCAATGATTAAATTGTTGTATTTTTTTCTGTAAGTTTTCCTTTTTAAATAAAGGCTATGCATACTTTTCACAATGTTGTCCAATTGTACACACAAAATTTTAGGGGAATAGGATTTGCAGTACCAGAAAATAATACAAAAATATATGTATTGAGAAATCAATTTTCTCCAAATTTCATATCATCATCATCAGCCTATAGCAGTCCACTGCTGGACATAGGCCTCTCCTAATGAGCGCCATTGCGCCCTGTCCTGAGCTCGACATTATACATTACATTTTCATATGTAAGGACCTAATAGTATGCTACTGAAGAGACCATGTTGTTTTACTAATCGGTCAGTGGGGTTTAGAGCCACTTGTAGAAAAGTACAGTGTGAAAATATTATCCCTCTAGTTGGACAATGAGACGAAGTAAATCCAAAAAAGTCATATTTTAATATCTAAATGTTGTTAATGTAATATTAAAACTCGCATAACTGTATTCCAGCTTGAACGCTATTACTTAGCTGTTAAAGTTCTGTTTCGTTCAAGCCTTATATTTCAACCGGAGACCATGGCGGAGCCGGCTACCAACAAAATGTATGGTGGTGTCCGTTTGGTTGCGCAACCAACCATACATTTTGTTGGTAGCGGCGAATGGTTGCTCCGCCATGGTCTCCCGGTGAAATATAGGACTAAAGGTATGTAAATCTTATTTCTTGTATATTGTTATAGTTAATTTTACTATTAAATTGACATAGATAAAAACATAGGCTTGTGTTTATAACCTATCTCAACTCTTGAGTTCACAACATCACAAGTTTTTATGATACAAGAACTAGCATATGATCCACCCACTGATTAAGTGGTAACCATTACCTATAACAAAGTATTGCATCGCATCACGTTTGTTTAAAAAAAAAAAAAATGAAAAATCTTTATTGCAGCAAAAACAAGAATAAGTAGGTAGTAGGTACAATAGTTTAAATTAAGCCCTAAGTTAATGGAATGTACTTATTACTGGAACGTGTCCTAAGATGCAACGCCCAACTTGAGGCATGAAGGTGTTAAGCCACATGTTTTATGACAGAAATAGTTTTAGAAGTACTAGAGTTCCTTGTGAAGGGCTTAACCGGATACGCACTAGCACCATGCCTATTTCTGCCGTGAAGAAGCTTTGCTGTGTTTCGGTTTGAAGGGTGTGAGTGTCGGTGACATTACAGGCACAAGAGGCTTAACACCTTGATGCCTCAAGTTGGGCGTTGCATCTTAAGGCACGTATGCGAGACCTACGAAACAATACTTTGTTATGAGTAATGGTTACCACTTAACACCAGGTGGGTCACGGACTAGTTGCATCTTCGGGTACCAAAAAAAAGACATACTATATGTCATTTCCCTGTAAAATATTGACTTTGGCAATTCTTAAGCTTGCACTCAAGAGTTGAGAATGGTCTCATAATACCGGTCCTAGTCCACTATCGGGTTTTGAGTGTTGCTGAAGATTATTGTTGTCATAGTTAGCTGGTGGTATCTCTGTACCCTTTGGAAGAGTTGCCTTTTACGAAAATGTTCAGAGTTTTAGTTTTTTAGCTAAAGGAGATATTTCATAAACCTAGACTCCAGGCCTTGTCTGTGTACATTTGTCTAAATATAGCTAAATATCTATAAAACATTTCAAACAAAGTGATCCTATAAGAATTCCGTTTTTACCGACTTCAAATGGGAAGATTTGCCTCATAACTTCGTCATTTACATCAAGATATTTATACTCTACATTAGAAAACGTGGATAAAAGTGTTTGCACCAAAACTCTGCGCACGCTGTCAATTGCGCTTTCTATTGACTTTGAACACTTTTCAAGCGACATAAGGTCTAAATTAGTGCAAATTTGACATTTTGAAGTTTATTTATGTCAAACACGCTTGGACGATTTTTGTTAAATTTCACTTGAAGACTGTCACTCTATAGTGTATAAATATCTCGATGATCATTTAAGAACCAATTTCATCATCTTCAGCCTATTGCAGTCCACTGCTGGATATAGGCCTCCCCTAATGTACGTCATTGTGCCCTGTCCTGAGCTCGACGCATCCAGCTTCTACCAGCAGCCGACAGCAGGTCGTCACTCCACCTGGCCGGAGGGCGTCCTACACTACGTTTGAGACGTGGTCTCTCAAGAACTCGTTTACCCCAATGGTTATCGGTTCTTCGGCAGATATGGCCAGCCCACTGCCACTTCAGCTTGCAAATTCTCTGAGCTATGTAAAACAGGCTCATATCTGTGGGACGGAGGAAGCAGACAGAAACACACTTTTACAGCGATATCTTTACATTCAAAACTAACAAGGTTAGCTTCCGGTTCAGCCTCGCTTCATTCGTTCTATCACTCTATACGTTTCCTTGCAAACAGAATAGAGATGACGACTGGGTAAAATAAAATTCTAATTAGTCCGTCAGATAGATCAACAAAAAATATTGGACACGTATATTTTTATTTATCAAATAAATAATAATTGACTGAGATATAGAGCGTCAAAGTTCGGAAGCGGGGGCAGTTCAACGCACTATATCTTTGTAATTTTTTGTTTAATTGACAAAAGAAAAAATACGTGTCCAAAATGTTTTGATTATGTAAATGATTGACTAATTAGAATTTTTCAGTCGTCATTCCTATTCATATTTTTCTAATACCGATATCTATGACATGATAATTCTCTTCATAGCTCGATAGTAGGACCTAGGGTTCGGAATCTCAACGTCATACGATGATAACTACTCCACTAAAAACGAATTACATTAATTACATAGTTGTTATGTACAGTTTGTTAAATATGGGTTGATACGCGTGACATTGACATTGACATAAAGTCAGTGATGACGACGACCAATGATGAACTATGACGAAAACCAAAATGGCTTTTCATTGGTTTTGACAACCAAATTGGTTTTTACTTCGCTTCACTTCTTTATTTAATGGCTTCTGGGATAATTTTCCGCCTATTTCGCCAGTATCAAGTATAATTGTTCATAATAATATGAGGCAACGTAGTACGGTTTATAAGTCCAGTCGTCCAGTCTTTCCTGCTATAGCAATGGCGACTATAACAAAAAAAGATCGGCGCACAATTTTCTTCATCTGAGAATTCCAGTCTCAATCTTCTTTTATTCCGTTTCGCTAATACTTGTGTCTTATTACTAACGTATAACGGTTATAATATAATACCAGTAATAATAAACAACATGCATCAGAAAAACAGTAGAAAATAAAATATAATAAAAATGACACAACCGTCGTTCACAATAAAAAAAATGGGTCTCAAATTGGTTTTGGTCATCGATCATAGTTGGTCATCACATTGTCCTTCGTATCAACCTGTATTTAACAAACTATAATTTAATTTATGTTTGCATTTGACTGTCACATGCGTGATAAAGCTTTTATTTTTTGACTTTGAATATTTGTTACTTTTGACTAAACAAGATTTCGACACTGATGTAGATACATCAGTGAAAGCTGCTTGTCTATAAATAAATAAAATAAAATTAAGATATTGTTTTAGCTCAAGTAACATAGTAATTATAATCGTAGACTTCGGTTCTCTATCAAAAATAATACTACAATGAATGTTAACAAATAGTATGGTATCTTTGTTCGGTCGGAACTCGGTTTCTGCAAGTTTTCTTGAGTCTTAACCTCACTTTGTATTTAAATTTTACCAAAAACTGAAAGAATACCATTGAATAGTGGTCTAAAAATGTATTAATTTAGGAATCTCATACAAAGTCTATTGAAATTCTAACTTTTATATAAATACAGAAAAAATCGAAATCGTTATGGTATGTAATGCAAATAATATTGTTTTACTAAGATTTGTGTAAAGCGCCATCTTTTGGTGAAAATTGTGTGGTTTGTTGTGCGTTATATGATAAAGCACAAAACTAAGGCACGTTATGTATTCGCACGGGGTTTCGGATCTTATGATGTTGTTATAAGGGTGTTTATTGTTAGGACGTGGTATTTATAAATGTGCTTTTAGAATATTTTACGAACTATTTCATGTTCGCACAAGGTTTTTGTTATATTTTGCTTAAAAATATGTAGGAATAATAAAGTTTTTATTGCATAAAATATAGGAATCTCAGGTCCGTATTTCGTAATTAAACTCGAATGTGCACTCAAGCAAATATTTAGGCGATCACAAATATTTCATGATGTGTCGAAAATCTTTGGCCAATGACAAAGCGTTAATTTGAATGTACGCTTTCTCATTGGCCAATATTTGACGTCTACGATACGAATACTTTTTCACTAGTCTGTTATCGAGTCTTTGATTGTGGTTATTTATAAAAACCTACGCGTTGTGCCTGCCCAGATGGGCGATTTATGCGCGATTTGAATCGCGCCATCTGGGAAGGCACTTTGGTTAGAGCTCTTGAGACTCTATAACTATGCTTGAGTTTCGATTTGGTATTTAAATGGTTTTAGTATACGGGCTTCCATATTGTTTTCGGAGGCTAAATAAAATTGTTATTTTTTGTATTGTATTAAAAATGCTAAAATGCAATGCATCTGTCCCAAATCTTCCTAAATTTTAACTTTCGATGTCTGCCAAAAGAAAAATATGGTGCCATTAAAAGAAAGATCTGGAGTACAACTTGTATTACTATGTCAAAAATATCCCTAAAAAGCTTAGAATTGGTGGTAAATAAATTTACAATGTAAATCTATGTTTCCAGTATTTATTTTCATGATCGGGCTGTAAGTACTAAATCGGGATGTGAAATAAAATAATCGTTCTTGCGACGACTTAACTCTTTCGGAAGTAGATTTAATATGCTTGCAACTCAACCTGTAACTATAATTTAATTTAATAAAAAAACAACCGAATTGACAACCTCCTTTTATCAGTAATGGCTGAACTACGTTTGTAAATAACGGGCTAATGAATATAAAGGCCTATTAGGTACCTAACTATTATGTATAGCTAACGAAGTATATTTTTTTATACATACTTTATTCTTCCATTTCTATGCTGTTGTTAGGCTAAGGCTGAATTTGCTATTGTTCATAATTCTGAAAATTAAATACACCCGACTGACAATTAGGAATAAAGGTTCTTGGTCAAAAGTCTTAAAAAAATCTTATTTGTTTTTGAAAGCTAACAATTAATTGTATTTTTAAGGCTACGTACGCACTGACATGTGGTTGCTTAGCGCCTAGAGCTTAGTGACTTCAGTGCTTAGGTAGCCTTAAAGGAGTACCAAGTGATTTATTAGTGGAGGACTAAAAGCTTGTGCTGTGAAAGTCCTACACTCCTACACCTGTACACTTCTTTAAGGCTCCTACATTGAAATAAGTAAATCAGAATCATCACTATCTCATTCGTAGGACTTTAAAAAGTTTTTGTTGATGCAAATTTTGGTCCCAAACTAAAGAATCACATTGTATTTTATTATTATCGCAGACGGGCAAAACGCATTTACGCAACTCAAAATCCTTTCATTAAATATATTGAAATTATACTAAATAATATTTAAACAGTATGTGATAATTAATTTCCGTTAATATATAAAACAGTTTTGTTCAGGGTAACTAATTATAGTTTCTTACATTTTAAACTTTGACATAATTTTTCATGTTTACTGCTGCTAGGCTATTTATTTTTCTTATTGCTTTGATAATATATTTTTGTAATAAATGATTAGAGTAATATCAGCAAGATGTAGAGCGATATCGACGATCGTGTTACGGCAAGGCCTCAAAAAATCTACCACAACGCACCACGCATCGTGGAAATTAGCCACATGTTCTGTACCACTGTACAGCGACATAAATTGGACGGTTAATTGCAATTGTTGACAGTAAGATTGACAAGAAAATAGTTTTTCATCGGTCGATTAACCGCTCATTAGTGTTGATGCATCTTCTATTCACCTAAAAACTTAATAGTAAACAAGTACATAGGACTTTTAAAAAAAATTTATCGACTTCAACTTCAACTTTTTACTTCGTGCCCTAAAGAATTTTTAAAATCGGTTCACAATTGACGGAGATATTGGTGATCATAGGGCGAAAATTACAAGTGAGGATGAGGTTTTTTGAGTTTTCCAGGAAAAGTACCAATCCCTCAGGAATAAAATTAATATGGGACCACCTGTGAAGTATACTCTATTAAACAAAAAAAGATGTTTTTAAATCGGTCCACAATTGACGGAGTTATCGGTGAAAATACATAAAAAAAAGGTTCCGACGAATTGAGAACCTCCTCCTTTTTGAAGTCGGTTAATTACTTAAATACCAACCGTTCAATGCGTCAATTATCATCTAGTACTTTCTCAAAGCAACAAAATAGTTTTATAAACATTTTGTTCATTCCTATTGCGATAGTTCACACTCGCTCTATATCTTGTTTATAATGACTCTTTGGTGATGTGGTGCATTAAGTACCTTGTTGTTACCAGTGCTGTGTTGATTATTGTAATAATTGTGTAGTTGTAATATATATTAATAGACATTTGTTGGGCTAATGGTGATAAGAAATCGAATACTCATTACATGATGTTAAATTGCATGTTACGGATTATAGGTATCTCATTGAACCCTGTCTAAGGATTAAGCAAATAATGCATAAAGCCCAAAAGTAGAGAGTACTTTAAATACTAAATTCCTAGCACTAGTAATTGATCAAATCTAAACCGGAGCTTTCAGGTGAAGCTTAAGATAAGGTAAAAAAAGTTAATAAATCTTCCTTTGTTTCTTTTATGTAAAATTCGTAGCATTAAAGTACTTCCCCTCACGTTTTTACACTTCAATTATGAGGTAGCTGTTTTCTATTATATCTATCAAAGATATTGATCTCACAGATAAGATAATAGCAAATAATTTGAGGAAATTAATGACGTCCTGTTATTGGAATCAACCAAACTAATGTTTTGGCAAATGTATCTACAGGAGGTTTTATATATGAAACATTTTAAAACATACAATATAATTATTGTTAGTTGCGCTGTCATTTAAATCCTATTCAGACATGAGTCAAACTTGCTGTCAACGTCAAATATCAAATATAAAATGACGGACATTTTTTATACATCATATAGACCCAAAGTAAGCTTAGGTGTTATAAACCATACACCAAATTACCGACATAAGCACTACTTATACATATATATTTTTTGTAAATATGTACAAACATAGAAAACACCTAGACCCGAGACACACATTTGCAGATCTCGCTTCTATCAGAAGCTTGACAGAGAAGAGAAGCCTGTCATATAAAAGATTGGGTATTGCAATGTTCTTGTCACCATTCCCAACAAGATGGTCTGTTGATGATAGATGTGATACGTGTGAACTCGTCATTAGACCGCGGTCGCGCCGCGGCGTTGTTGCACTGAGTGTTCAAATATAAATGTGTATTAAATGTACAATTTGTTTTATTTCAACAACAACAACAACAGCCCATATCAGTCCACTGCTGGACATAGGCCTCCCCTAATAAGAAGGGGGATATGCCCATAATCCCCACGCTGGGCATGCGGGTTGGGGATCGCAGAGCACAGCTTCTCGCACCACCGACGCTGCTGCCCGTCGGCAGTCAGGGCAGTCAGGGCTATGCCGCAATCAGCCGGCCGCCAGAGCCTCGTTTGTTAGTTAGCAGGGTGCACCACGGGCAGATGAGGTTGGCTTGGGTTCCGAAGATAGGGGTTGGAACCCTGTACACCTGTGTTTTATTTACTTCACAAATTGTGGAGAGACTCCGCACCACACCGCCCTAGCCTTTCCAATCTCCATGAACCCTTAGCGTCTGAACACACTATGCCGAAAATTACGCGACGTAAGTTCCGCAGCTGATTTTGTCAAGTTCGTCTGTACGCCATAACGCAACGTAATTTCAGCATAATGTGTCATCTGTAATTCAAATAGCATTGCCGGCGTAATCATGCCGAACTTACGTCGCGTTATTTCGTGTCTATAGTGTGTTTAGACCTGAAAAAAATATCCAACCTCTTTGGTTGAGACACTTAGGGCTCATATACACGAGCGCCACGATGTCAACAACAGAGACAACTGCCCCCATCGGTGGCAGCCGTTGACATATCGGCGGCAACCGTTTACATTTCAACATAGAAGCTCAGCGGCAGCAGTCTCGTCGACTCTTTGCAATCAACTGACAAAATGGCGAACGCCGCACGCGAGCATTGCAAGCGTTACTATATATTATAGGTCGGCGGCTAACGCTGACGCGTTGACTGCTGTCGCTGACGCGTTGACTGCTGTCGCTGACGCGTTGACGGCTGTCGCTGACGCCCTGACGGCTGCCGCCGACATGTGTCGACGGCTACAGTTGCCTCTGCCGTTGGCAATTTGCGGCTCGTGTATTGTAATATGAGCCATTATATTGCGCTAACGACAGACCTCGGTGGCGTCACATTGGCCACCAACAGAATATTGAAGGAGGCCCGGAGCAGCATTTAGAAAAACGCTTAATTCTGGGTACTCATTTTTATCATGTTCAAGTTTAACAAACGGAGCACTGGCGGCTGATTGCGGCATAGCACAGCCTTACATCGGCACAGCTACATCCTTGCTAAGGCCGAAGAAGAAGCAGTCCCCTGCGATTCACAACTAGTATCCCCAGCGTATGGTATGGTCATTTCATTTCTCCGTTTCTAGGGAAATTGGACTTGTTTTTGTAATGTTAGCTACTCTGCGAATAAAATGACAAGTGGGTACTCAACTTGTCTTATAGATAGGTAAGTACTAATTTGTGTTCAATTTGGTAGTTCCCTATGTGTAAGTAGGTAGCATTAACAAATCTATCTAAATCTTGATCATATCGATACATTAATTATCTGATAACGATTGCAGTGAGTGTTGGCTTCTGTTTAAGTGTCTTCTGTCATACCACTGTAAGAGCTGGATCAGCTCAGTGGTGGCAAGCATGGTTTGGAGCACGGGTTTGATACTGGTCCTGGCTATTAGTCAGGTATGTTATATTATTTTCATAGATACTTATCGGGTGTAAAGACGTGTAACGTAAAGGAAAGCTGATTGGTACAGCACACCAAACCCCAGCCAAATAAAAAATCTGTTGTCTAAAAAAAAAAATTTTTCGGCGAAAACAATGTTTCAAGCTTTCAAAACTGCACGGCCGGACTGCTTGCTGCATGCATTGCTGGTTTTTTGTATTGTATTAGTTTTTTTGCGTAATTTAAAGATAGATGAAGGGTAGCTACCTACAAAATCTACCTAGATATTATGTTATTATGGTGTACTACTTTTGTATGTAACTAGAAAAATAATTAAAATTACGTAGATGTCAAAAAAATTATAAGTACTTTTTTATCGCTAGGTAAATATGTTCAGAATCATGGACTGATTGCAACCTCCCAGTTTTCGGTAGTAGTCTTTTTACACCCTGTAATATATTATTATCATTAAAAAAAACAGTCTTTATTTAACGTAATTTTTTTACACAATTTCGTAACGCGACCATGTAGAGAAGAATTGGCAAGAACTTTGCTGGGCTTATTTATTAACGTGTTTCCGACAGTTATTTATTTTATTTTTATTTTATTTATTGATTTCACAAATCAGATTAAAATCGAGTTAGTTTAAAACAATGTTTACCTTATATGTTTAGATCTAGATTAGTAATCAATTATGTGAACATGACATCTTTAGAGTGTTGCAAACTTACAAATTAAATTAACCAAAAAACATTTAAAAAAACGAGGAAATTATTTAACGTTATATAAACAAGGTAATAGCAAAGATCTACGGACACATCGTTTACACTTATTTACCCTAGGGTCAAAGATATCCAAATCTCTAGATGGAGCCAACTCGTTATATAGACGACACATTCGAGGAAGAGGATTATTAAAAGAGGCATTGTTTTTATATACGCTTAAAGCAAAAGTTGATGGGTTCCGGGATCTGTGGTAAGTATTAATGTTGATAGATGAAGTTAAAATGGGACAATCTATGACAGAGTGAAGGATTTTGTGGAGGTGTATGAGGTTGATGTATTCCCTACGAGTAGATAGAGTGGCTACTTTAAAGTGATTAAGCCTATTTTCGTAACCTTTAAGTGAGCGGCCTATGTTTTGTCGATACGAAAGGATTTTAAGGCATTTGTTCTGGACGCTTTCTATCCTGCTCGTATGGATTTCATAATATGGCGACCAGATTGGGCTACCATACTCAAGTACAGATCTGATCAAGCTATTAAACAGATGGAGAACACTGTTAGGTTTTTTGAACTCTTTAGTGATTCGGGTGATAAATCCAAGGAGGCGGTAGCTCTTGCCAATTACATAGTCAAAGTGACTTTTGAAGTTTAGTTCTTCATCAAAATAAATTCCAAGATCTTTTGCGATAGCTTTACGGTCTAATTTAGATCCAGAAATTGAATAATTAAAGAAAATTTTGTTATGTTTTTTTGTAAATGAAGTTACAAAGCATTTGTCTAGATTAAGGCACATACGGTTGATAGAACACCAATCAAATATTGTAGATAGGTCGTTTTGAAGCTTAATGCAGTCATTGATATTATTAATTTCCGTGAAGACCTTCAAATCATCAGCATATAATAAGCAAGGGCATTCGAGACTTACTGCCAAATCATTGACAAACAATATAAAGAAAAGCGGCCCCAGATGAGACCCCTGTGGCACTCCAGAAGGTATGTGCATTGCTAAAGAGGTAAAGCCTTTAATTGTTACGAGTTGACTACGGTTGCTTAGGTATGAGCAAACCCAGCGTAGAAGATTACCGTTAATACCGTAATAAGCTAATTTTGAGCATAAAATCGAGTGATTGACCTTATCAAAGGCTTTGCAAAAGTCAGTATAAATAGAATCAACTTGGCCCGAAGAGTCAAATACATTAAATAGATAGTTGCTGTATACTAACAGGTTACTGACTGTAGATCTCTGTCTGACAAACCCATGTTGATTCGTTGAAATAAAAGGTTTAACATGATAGTATATATGATCATATATTAGAGATTCAAAAATTTTCGCGAAACACGAGAGAATACTGATGGGACGATAATTTTCGCAACGAGTTTTGTCGCCGGATAGTTATTATTAACTATTACACTATTACTTACCTTACATTGTTTTTTAGGGAGTTGTAGACAGTTTCTTCCAAAGCTTTTTGTCAGCTAAATTATCAGAAATTTTATAATAAGCTTTATTACAGAGATTACGTTTAACAACATTTTTGTGAATTTATTGACTTAGTAATTTGAAACGTGACTGGAGATTTTGTTAAAAAGGCGTATACCAAAGAGATTAGATTTTTGTTTCTTTTTCTATATTACCAGGCGTATAAACCCTTTAAAACTTTTACCAACTTTATGGAGTCTTAAGGTAGGAACAGTGAGTTTATCTTTATTTTTAGTGATATTTGATACATCCCAAATATTTGGGATTTGATTGAACCCTTATCCTGAGGGCTTACCACAGGTTTTTATAGTTTACGAAAACTTAAAAAGTTTCGGTATCTTTCCATACATTTTCGTAGTTCATGCACGTTTCTCTAGAGGCGCATTGTACTGAAAATGTATGGAAAGATACCGAAACTTATAAAGTTTTCGTAAGCTATAAAAACCTGTGGTAAGCCCTCTGAGTCTAAAATTTCAACTCAGGTTGGGAAAATCTTAGATTTTTCTGAAGTGTGGGCTAACACTTAAAAAAACGAAAAAAAAGATCATTCCTATTGATATTCTTTCGGACATACTTTAAGTTTTCATTTATTTATTAGCACAGAACTGTCATATCATAACATAACATAATTTTTTTAAAGTTTGTTTGAAGTGATTCTCTGGGGCCTATAAAATAAATTGCACGAACAGCCCTATCTTCTCATAGGTACTTCTCTACTTTCGTCTAGCTATGAACAACACTTGTTCTTTTTTGTACCTACGTTAGTCTGCATCTTTGTTTATTACATAAATGAAGGGAATTCTAATTCTATAAACAAACAATACAAAGGTCTAGGTGGGACTCAATCACGATTTGTCCGAGTATGGGTCTTAGTCCTAGGTAGGTATCTAACCTATCTAACCTGATAATTTATTTTTTGAACAGGTGCCTGCCGAATTTGTAAAACCGGAGTTTGTGGAAAATGTGAGAGACAAGGGTAAGTCAACTAATTACCTAGGCACCTACTTAAGTTATTGATTTTTTGACCTACCTAGTAGGTAGTATTCTGATTATGTACTTGCTGATTTTTAGTACTTAAACGTTACATAGATCCCACTTAGTGTAGTTAATAAATGCATGCTCTTTAAAGTTGTGATTAGATTTAGGTACGATGGCGTGTGCGATGTCCTTAAAATTGACCATAACATATTTAGTATCTAGGCTAGACACTCTTTTAACTATAACTAACTGGTAGTTTACTACGTTAGTACTATCCTTCCTTCTAATATAATAAATGCGAAAGTTTGTTATATGTGTGTGAATGTTTGTTACTCTTTCACGGAAAAATTACTGAACGGATTTGGATCAAACTTGGAATATATAAAGTTTGTGACCTGGATTAATACATAGGCTTTTTATCCCGGTACCACGCGAGCGAAGCCGCGGGCAGAAGCTAGTTTTACTATAAGTAAAACTATTTATGTAGGTAGGTACTTAACTTACGGGTACTTAGTTAAATCTTCTTATTGTTAATTAATTATTCTTGTGTTATATTTACCTACAGATTGGTTATCAACAAGTGCCTAATCATAATTATTTCCATTTATTGCGATTGACGCGATCGATATATGATCGATTTGATATTTCATTCGATAACTCAAATCACGATATGAATGACCGATAACAGGATTTATGATAGTATAGCTTTTACGCTATTAGACAAACTAGATCTAACGATTATCATAATTATAATCTAACTGATAATACAAACATTAGGTACCAAAGATACTTTACCTAAATAGGTAAGTAGTAGGACCTATGAAATTGGCATTTTTTGACTCAATTTTGTTTTGTATTTTTTTTTTAAATTCGATAACTTTTTTACCTAACTCAGGAAGGTTAACAACCAAAATTTAGTACCAAAGGAGTTCCAGGGCTATTGAAGTTGAAATTTAAATTGAAATGCTGGAGAATCTCTCACCATCTCTCAGCCCCAAAGTAGATAGAGCTTGTATTGTCATAATACTGACTGACAGATTGTCTACCTACTTTCAAAATCTTGCTCTGATCCTTAAATCCCAGGTTCAAACAACCGCATCCTGTCGGGATGGGAGGCGTACCCGGGGCAGATCCCGTACCAGACCTCCCTGCGGCTGGTGAACCCCACCGGGGGCGTCAGCGGCTGCGGGGGGTCAGTCGTTGCCCGCGACTGGGTCATCACCGCCGCGCATTGTACGGCTGGGTCAGTATATTTTATTTATTTTATTTTATAGCCCCTGGCCCCCGGACGAGCCTTCCTACTAGACTACAGTAGTTTTAAATTGCCTTGTTCATCTTTACCAGTCAAATAACCGTGGTAGTGCGCGCTGGTCTCGTCAGCCTGACGACACCCGAGTACATGTTCGAGACGACGGAGTGGTACAACCACCCTACCTACAACGACAACATGCCGAGCGTGGTGCAGGCCAACGACATCGCGGCTTTGAAGCTGCAGAGGCCCGTCACATACACACGTAAGTTTTACAAGAAAATTGAAAAGATAATCCTGCAGGTTATTCTCATTTAAAAATAGAAATAGTTTGTTAGAAATTTGGTTAGGTTCTTAAGTTCTATGGTACAGGATTCTCATATTTCACTAAATACATTTGGCATGCAAAATTTCATTTTACTTAGGTACTCATCGTCTGCTACAGTTATGTTTAGATCCAGTTGATTCAAAGGTTGTTTGGAAGAGATAGCTGTAAGCGATAAGAACGCCCATTGTACTTTCATGATTGCTTAGTATTTTTATGTTGGGTGTGAGTTTATTTAGAGTACAAAACTCTATGGATATAACGATCTATCTAAACCGCTATCCAATAATAATAACCGCCCGCCATATTGGATTCAGAATGTTATGTGTAACTTATGTATTTTCTATCGTAACGGTTTTACCAACCTACACTGTTTACACACACAAACGAACCAACCTATATCAGTCCACTGCTGGACATAGGCCTCCCCCACGTTGGGCATGCGGGTTGGGGATCGCAGGGCACAACTTCTCGCACAGCCGACGCTGCTGCCCGTCGGTGGCCAGGGAATTATAGATAGCTGTGGCGGTGTTAGGCTGCGCTATGCCACAATCAGCTAGCCGCCAGAGCCTCGTTTGTTAGCAGGGTGCACCACGTGCAGGTGGGGTTTGCTTGGGTTTCGAAGATGGGGTTGGAACCCCTTACACATCTACATTGGTTGGTAATACAAATAAAACACATTTATACGAATACCTGAAAGTATGGAAAAATGTTACTTGTAAGATTTTACGCTTTCTAACTAATAGTTACAAAAATAATATTTTTCAGATCTTCTTCAGCCGATTCGTTTACAGGCGTCGTCTGAGGCCTTCCGCAACTACGACCAGGAGGTGGTCATCGCCAGCGGCTTCGGCAGGACCTGGACTAACGGTATACCATTGCTTTTTCCTCCGTGTCAGTAGAACTTACTAAGAAGTTCAACTGGTCGTACAAATGAGTCACATTTGTGTATCTATCTACTGCCATAGTACTATTTTCATAGTCTTGGCCGGTTTCTATAATATACTGTTACCGATAACGCTTCGTTTTCCCTTGAAAAACTGTCAAAAATTTACACCGATTCGTCGAAAATTTGACAGTTTTTCAAGGGAAAACGAAGCGTCATCATTAACGTTATGATATAGGAACTGGCCTTTACCAGACTCGCAGTTGGGCCATTTGATTGTCTGTGGGCTTGCCATGGACACCTGCAAACATCAGAGGCTATGCTGACTTGAGACGAAGGTGTTAACCTCATTTGTCTTTATACAATGCCGACCAATAGTCCCACACCCTTCAAAGAGAAACAGTCTAAAAAGTTTCCTTATTTAAACTTTAAACTGACAAATAGTGAGTAAGTAGGTACTCTCTACTTAGCATGGGGTGAATTGTAAAATTGTTCTCTTTGTTCGAAATGTTGAAAATCAACAGTCACTCTAACAGTCTACTCATTTAGGTACCTAGGTAATTTTCTATAGAAATCTGTTTTGTGAATAACTGTGTGTTTGATGTTTCTGTGAACAATTACAAACATAGCCTTGAACGTATATTAGAGCAAATAAACGATCTTTATCTTTATCTTTGGGATTAGATTACTCATATGCCGTGAGTATCATCGCGAGAATAGAACCATTACTCTTCTCTTTAGTCGAACCTACAAACTCCTCTCAGCTATTTCGCCCATTGTGTCAAGGAAGTTGTATGTTTTTTGTAATATATTTCCTCAAAATAGGGAAAACCTTATTCTGAGTATCTTTCACAAATCGTTAGCCATTTCTGCCTTTGTGTCAACGAAGTTAGGTATCAATATTTTTTTCTTTATCAGGCGCGACTTCTGAAGTTCTGAACTGGGTGTATCTCCGCGCGGTGACCAACCTCTCCTGCCAGCAACTGTTCGGCTCCACCATCATCAATGCCAACGCCATCTGCGCTAAATTTTACAACGTCACCTCCCAGTCCACTTGCCAGGTTAGCCTGTCCAAATGAAGCGAGCTAAGAGCGAGTCGAATCGCGCTAAGCCAATCAGACGAAGAAAAACTTATGTTCACATTACCACGTGTTCAAAATGGTGATGGCAAAACATCTTGAATAAAAACGCAGCTTATAGCTGTTTCCTATGATAAACCGTAACCGAAAACGCTTCGTTTTCAAAAATTTTTTCAAGGGAACTGTCAAATTTTTGACAGTTTTTCAAGGGAAAACGAGGGTTACGAAGACTCGGTCATTAGTCAGCTCCACAGATATTGACCATTTTTAGTGTGAGTATAAGGCCGACTAGGCTGAGAGGATGGTATAGATGCTGAAATCTAGCCATGTCCCAGGCACTACAGCGTCGCCAAAAAGTTACTGTATAATAGCCGCTTCTTATAATATACCGTTAAAGTTATCGCTGCGTTTTCCCTTGAAAAATTGTAAAAAATTAACGAGGCGTCATCGGTAACGGTATACTATAGGAACCGGCCGTTAATCATCTATAATAGATGCAAAGGCTTAATTTCAGTTACTTAGAAGATACATCGAGATAGATAAAAACCCTATACATAGAGATAGATGAAACACCGCCCGGGCGCTCCCCGGTCCACGCTCGCCCTCTAAACTAGGACAAATCCAGGGAAACCCGGATGAATGGCAACCCTAAGATAGAAGTATACCTACTGTAGTAGGTCGCGTCACATCAATTTATAGAGCTCGGGCCGTAAGCTGCGCATTCGGCGATTTATCGGTATTTACCCGTGCGCAACCACACCCCCTCCACTTCTTCCAGCGTTCTTTTTACGTGACGCGTACTGTGTCTCGATGTAACTATACCTGCATAATAACATGCTCAGAATCAATTCCGTTTATCTCGTCAGGGTGACAGCGGCGGTCCACTGGTCCACATTGGCAACGATGGAGTGCCTATCCTCGTGGGAGTCGCCTCCTTCGTCGCGGGCGGAGAGTTCGGCTGCCACTCTGGTCTCCCAGCTGGTAAGTTAGCTATTGCAGTGATCTGCAAGACGGTAGGTGACTACCGACTTCAATCTATTGTCAAAATAATAATCTTGTGAAAAAATGATATGAATTTAAGAGTACCTACCCACATAGTACGATTTTCAATTTTATAAATACACAGAAGTACAGAACACAATGTGTTCTTCCCTTGCCTTCAACTTGGGGTTAGATTTACTGATATTTTTTTTATTTGTACAGGTTTCGTACGTCCCGGGCCTTTCCTTGGCTGGTTGGAACAAGTCACCGGCATTGATTTCGAGAATCTGGACGAGGAACAGCCATCTACTCCTCAGCCTACGACTCAAACTGAGCCTCCTCAAACTACAGAATCTTTACCTGAGACTACACAACCTGAATACGTCCCTACGACTTCACAACCCCCAACTACATCCCGGCCTGTTGAACCACCAACCACTCCCGCACCAGAAGAGGAGAGCGAGGAAGACAGTTCTAGCGAGGAAGACGACCCTGAGGTATCAGAACTGTTGAAGAAGCTTATCATAAAGGTCAAAGTCAAGGTCAATGTTAACAATACTCTTAAAAAGAAGGTCAAGGTTAAATGTGTTGACAAAGCAAAGTAATATGTTTAAGTAATCTACCTGTGTATATTTCTGTATAGTATTATAAAATGCAGATTTTTCCCGTTTATTTTCGACTTTTATTTTTGCTCAAGATCTTGCAGTTTTACGACACTTGTAATGGCAACACTACAAACGTCAATGTCATAATGGCATGACGTAATTTTGTCAGAATAGTGTTGTGACAACAAACGAAACAATATCGATGATTTTATTGCTGACCGAATTATATCTAGGTAATTGATAGTATGTTACATTCATACTTACTTTGATTCTCTTCAGATTTTTAAATCAAGTAAGATAAAGATAAAAATTGATAAAGTCGATGTACACAATCTGAAAACGTGAGATACGCACTTTAAAATGGGTAGGGTAGATACCTACCTACTATTTTACTTTCATTGGATCACGCGAAAGAGCACGCAATGCTTCTTCATTGCACAGGTCAGGTCACAATCGCCTTCGAAATGGTGAAAAGATCTATTAGTAGAGTTTGTTTATACTGGTCTCTGATAGAGGCAATGCTAATAAACTCTATCAACTTTAGGTAAACAGCTGTTAATGCCTCATTTGCATGTAATCTCACTGATAGATAGATAGATAGATGATAGAAAACTTTTTATTGTAGTAACACCAACACAATGCATATAACTTGAGGTATAGAGATTGTAATGCCTCTTGTGCATGAATTATCATTGGTAGATAGAAGATAGAAAACTCTTTATTAAAGTTACACTAACATAGCGTATTAGAACAAAACACACCCTTCAAACTGAAGTTACATATACAGCAATGCAACTTGATGGTGGTGTGGTAGTAGTACCTCCCCAAACGAGCTCCGTTACAATACCTACGTATGCGCCTACATCAAAAATGTTATTTATAAATTAGGTAGCAAAATTCAACATAACTCTTCTTAAATAGGCAGTAATAGTAACCATTTTTAATAAGTTAACAAGACTATAGTTAAAAGGCTTACGACCACACCCAAAGACATCTAGAGCCACTCCTTACCGGTAAGTAGTGGCTCTAGATGTCTCTGGGTTAGTAAGTTACCGTAACTATTTTACCTAACCCAATTTTTTTCTTTGAATCTAGAGAGATCTTAGTTAGTAAATGACGTTTCTGTTATGATTGTACTATTGTGGCAAAAGGGCCTTGTTAAAACATCGACATGACAAGATATTGTCGATAAGCGACATAATAGAAAAAAGTGATGTGTTCGTAAATCGCAAATATCGCAATTTCGCATCACTAGTCGTTTACTAAGCAAGGAAATAGTTGCTGAGATTTTGTTTTTCTAAGATTAATCAATAAAATAAATGAAACTCATCATTTTTGAAATGAAATGGATGGAATAAACAATAAAGGTAAGTCTTATGTATCATTCTGTATTACAATAATTTATTTTAGTACTTTTAGTAACTTAGTTTTCTTCTGTATTTGTCATCGAATGTTTTGTGTGGGCGATAAATGTTTCAAGAATTATCTTTTGTTTGTGCCTGATTTAAGTTCTTCATAAGTTCTGTAGAATTTAAATTTCCAAGTCTGCAATATATTCATTTATCGCAAATTTAATTTGCAACAATATATAAAATAAAACAACTTTGTTTAATTTATTTACTTCCGCGTGTATAATTTGATTGATAAATCAAAAACAAGGTAAGCATTAAACATAAGGAAGGATTTAGCTGTTGCCACACAATAATATTACCTAATTTTTAATAGGTAGGTAGCATAAAGTTAATTGTTGCAATACAAGTTGTATTGTACAATGGTTTTATTATTTGTTTAACAATAGACTGCTCTTAATAGCAATAATCCAATAATTGACATGCATAAGTACTCTCAACAAAAACATATGTATATTTTTCCAAATTAGTGTAGATTTAGTAGAGTGCATGTTTGTTATTAAAAATTAATTTGACAATTCTTGAAATCTTCTGCTGTCGCTTTAATAAAACCAGTTGAGTGTTAGCTGGACTCACGCACGAAGGGTTCCGTATCGTTGTATAGGAGCTCCACTTAGACTTATTTTATTCTATTTTTTACTAGTTGTTATAATAATAATGGTGGCCTATCACACAGCAACATGTAGCCCCAAACTAAGCGGAGCTTATGTTATGGGAACCACATGATTGATATACTACATATAAGGTCATTCACATTTTTTTCTGGTAAATACATACATATCATACATAGAAAAACACCGAAACCCGATACAAATAAAATAAATAAAAACTCAAGCAATATGCTCATAAAATCAAAGAAAACATAACTGCAGAACATGCAAATATTTGCCCTGCGCTGGGAATTTAACCCGCAACCTTCTGCATCCCAGGCGGACCTTGGCCCACTGTGCCACAGAGGTTGTCGATGTTATAGCCGCAACAGAAATACATCATCTATTAAAATTTCTACTGTCTAGCTATCATGGTTCATGAAGTACAGCCTGGTGACAGACAGACAGACATACAGACAGTGGAGTCTTAGTAATAGGAGCCTGTTTTTAGCATTTGGATATGGAAACCTAAAAATGGAAATGAAAAGGGACAATAATTTAAGAGCTGTCAAATTAAGTTTAGAAAAGTGTAGTCTAATCAACATGTATATAGTATGTAGGTACTTACATAAGCAAGTAAGTCTTACTTAGTAATGTAATGGAGTTAGCCACATAGTGCCTGAACTACTTTTGCCTTATTATACAGGGTGTCATTGTAATGACGACATTAAATGAACACACGGGTAGTGCTACTTGTCAGTAATCTTTCTTACCTTATTTGTGATTTAGTTTGTTTTAAAAATATAAAATTTTGAAAAAATGGACTAGGATTAGGATTTAATTTTTTATGAATAGTGACAAGTAGCACTACCCATGTGTTCATTTAATGTTGCCATTACAGCGACACCCTGTAGATAATGATGCCTCTAAGGTACTATGTGAAATAAATTATTTTATCTTATCTAGTAAATGAAATGAAATGAAATTTATTGCATAAAATGTGGTAATACGAGTAAAATTCAATAGTAACTTTTCCAGCTATGTTATTATGTACTTACCAAATATATTGTCATTTTCAGAATCCCCCAAGTGTGCGGGATGCCTCAATAACATTGGCGATGAGGACTTTGTGTCCGCTCTCGGGCAAGACTGGCATAAAGACTGCTTCAGGTAAGAATAAACACACATCATCACTACCCGCAGTATGAATCTCACTAATATTATAAATGCGAAAGTTTGTGAATATGGATGATGAGGTCCAGAGACCTCATTTGCACACCGAAATGATATGTCACTTCACTTCACTTCTTTATTAAATGGCTTCTAGGACAGTCCTCCACAATTTCGACAGTATCAAGTATAATAATAATTGTTCATAATAATATGAGGCAAAGTAGTACGGTTTATAAGTCCAGTCGTCCAGTCTTCAGTCAGCTCCTGTTCTCTGCTATAGCCATGGCGAATATAACAAAAAACGATCGGCGCACAATTTTCTTCATTAGAATTCCCGTTCAATCTTCTTTTATTCCATTTCACTAATACTTGTGTCTTTTTACTAATGTATAACGGTTATAATAACGTTAATAATAAACAACATACATTAGAAAAACACTAGGAAATAAAATTTAATAAAAATGATAACCGTCGTTTAAGATTAAAAAAATGGTGTCATGAAATGCACTGGTCCTCTTTCTACAAACTTTGACAGTTTGTCAATGAATGTTCTTTGAATTTCAACAGATGTAATGTCAAAGTTTACAAGTAAAGGTCCGGTGCCGACCATTTCGGTAGGCAACAGAGTTAGTAAATGAGGTCTCACGCAAGCCAAGTTTTGTTAAATTTTATTTTAGTGAGTATACATATACTATGCACCCCCATGGGTGATAGACACTAGTGCAGGCTCTGCCTAGTTTGGGATCAGTACTGTGATTTCTTGGGGCATCATCATCATCATCATCATCATCATCAGCCTATAGCAGTCCACTGCTGGACATAGGCCTCCCCTAATGAGCGCCATTGCGCCCTGTCCTGAGCTGGATGCACCCAGCCTCCACCAGCAGCCCCCCGCAAATCGTCACTCCACCAGGCCGGAGGGCGTCCTACACTACGTTTGCCGAGCCGCGGTCTCCACTCAAGAACTCGTTTACCCCAACGGTTATCGGTTCTTCGGCAGATATGGCCAGCCCTTTGCCACTTCAGCTTGCTAATTCTCTGAGCTATGTCGACAACTTTAGTTCTATGTCGGATAAACTCATTGCGGATAAATCCTTCAGAGAAACCCCGAGCATAGCTCGTTCCATAGCTCGCTGAGCGACTTGGGGCATGCAAGCTAGTAATATGTTACAGGTGTTCAGTTTGTGATGCGTTGCTGTCCTCCTGGTATTTTGAGAAGAACGGCCTGCTGTTCTGTCAGCCTGACTACTGGGCACGCTACGGTGAGAGCTGCCAGCAATGTACACAGGTTCGTTTTTTGTTTATTCCATATTAAATTCGCGATCAATAGCGGACCCCTTCTGATAGATCAACAAAAAATATTGGACACGTATTTTTTTATTTATCAAATAAATAAAAAAGACGTGTGGCACTCGGGGACTGCCGCGGTAAAGCTATTGCATAGCATTTTGTATCAACTTATGCAATTATAATTATTTATTCAATTTATTTATGCAGTATTTCTTTTTCTTTGATATTAATTCAAGTTACACTTTTTGAGCGTGGTGATCGTCTCGATTCGTGCGAGCTTCGTAGAGTCGTACAATACGTCTAGTTGCACGCACACAAACACCGTGTCGAAGACTGCCGAAAAGAAACGACGTTAGACAATGCACGGCCTTCAAGCCACACCTCCGTGCCCGTCGGAGTGGGGAGCGTGAGGTTTTTTTTCGTTACGGAATTTCTGGATTCGGTCCCCGCGCCCTCGATAGAAGCTATGCAATAGCTTAAAATGACGCAGATAAAGAGCGTCAAAGTTCGGGAGTGGGGGCTCGTGACGTCACGGCTATGTAAAAAGTGTACTAAGTCGTGACGCCACACGGAACTTCAACGCACTATATCTTCGTAATTTTTTGTTTAATTGACAAAAGAAAAAATACGTGTCCAATATTTATTGATAATGTAAATGACGGACTAATTAGAGTTTTTCATTCGTCATCCCTATAGGTGGACTATAAGCGGATGAGTGGTATAGCGGTGGCGTTTAGGGTCTAGACTCATCAGTTCTTTCTCCTTCCTTTGGCAGCAGGTTATCCAGGACATGTGTTCTCTTTACCCGTTTTGTGTTGTAAGGGAGCGAGAGAAACATGCGTAGAAGTTTCAAGATACAAGATACAAGATCAGAGATCAAGAATATTAAAATTAAAATTATGAATTGCCGGGAAGGTAGGTAGGTATGTAGATAGCAGACCTCGCTAGGTCTGCTATCCATGTGATAGATAGATAGATAAATAAAAACATTTATTTCGGAACACATGACAATGTAGAAGCAGAACTAAAAAATAACAAACCAAATATAAAGCTACTAAGTACCTACTCAACACTCAACATTATCATAATAAAGGAATTAATGATTCCCTACATGCCTTATGCAATGTGGCTTTTAGGATATAAAGTATAACAGGATCCTAAACATACGGTACAATATACCTACACAGGTTTGTTGCTAACTATTTAGACTTACCGATAATTATTAAAATTGCTCAAATGTTCAACCTTACTTACGAAATTACTTTGGAGAATTATAATTGATATAAGTTTTAAAGGCATTTGTCCTTTAAATATTGCACCACCTTATCTGTACCTATATGTAAGGTAAAACAGTAAGTTCTATGCTGCAATAATTACACTGAATACTGTTTACCATATCTGTGCATTTCCAAAAACTAAACGTAATATAAGTCTATAATTATAGTTATTCCTGTTATTTCATCCATTAGAAAGGGGCAGCACAGCAACGTTTATATAATTGTCAAATTAAGCTTAAGTTTTAGTAGCAGTAGAGTTCTTTGCCAGTCCTGAATGCGATTTGTTTGCTGATGGATGGACAAAAATTATGTCGGAGTGTTTGAGATTCTGTGAGCGTGATGTATGACTGTTATTAATTATGACTTATTAATGTGTAATTTAAACTCTTATTTTTTACTTGAATAGAATTTTTTGTTACCGTTTTAATTAAAGTTAAATAAAATTGTATAAAAATTGTATTTGTGAAGGGCTCGTTGGGGGAGTACTGCCCCCATGCCTATTTCTGCCGTGAAGCAGCAGTGCTGTGTTTCGGTTTGAAGTGTGTGGGTGCCGGTGAAATTACAGGCACAAGAGGCTTATTATCTTCATGCCTTGATGGACGCAACTTAAGGCATGAAGATTTGGGCTATGAAGGCCAGGTAGCCTTCTCCTAGGAATCGCAGGGCACAGCTTCTCGCACCGCCGACACTGCTGCCCGTCGGCGGTGCAAGAAGCTGTGCCGTAGTTAGGCTGCGCTATGCCGCAATCAGCCGGCCGCCAGAGTCCCGTTTGTGAGTTAGTAGAGTGCTGAGAGTACCCCTAAGTAGGTAGAGGTATTGTTTATTAAACTCACCAAACTCATTTATTTAACCATTTTGTTATTCACATAACATTGGCAAGTCAAGTTACATATAAACTTATGCCTAATTGAATAACATAGTCAGCACCTAAAAATAAACTAAAACAACCTTTGATACCACACTATCACAGAAATAAATGTATTCAATAAATTAATTGCAAGTGATTAAATAAAGAATTTAAATATTCATTGATATTGTAGAAATACTCATCCAGAGTTTCAAGAAATTATTTTATTTTTTGTTTAAACTCTTGTACTTAAAATCGTGTTATTCCTAATGGCAGCTTATTATAAAGCATTTTTTTATACTACTAATGGCCGATTCCTATAATATACCGTTACCGATAACGGTTCGTTTTCTCTTGAAAAACTGTAAAAAATTAACAACAAGGCGTCGAAAATTTGACAGTATTTCATGGGAAAACGAGGCGTCATTGGTAAGTAAGCAAACAGGCATACGGTTCTCCCGATTGTAAGTGATTCCCGTAGCCTATGGACGCCTGTAATATCAAGAGGAAACATGCGCGTTGTTGACCCTTTTAAATTTTTTAACACGCTTTTTAGAAATGCTGCATATTGTAGTCTCTGGGGAAAACCTCGGCAGGGAGACCATTCCACAGCTTGGTTGTTCGCAGGAGGAAATTCCTCTTCTTATTTGTGCAATAATGTATTATATTTGCAGGTGATAACGGGACCGGTGATGGCTGCGGGCTCTCACCGCTTCCACCCAGAGTGCTTCGCGTGCGTCGAGTGCGGGGCTCCGATAGAGGACGCGGAGCCCTACGCGCTGGTGGAACGGACCAGATTGTATTGGTGAGTGTAACTTGTCGCATGTTAGTTAGATGGACTTTATGTCAAATATACCCTGCTTTGCTTCCGTGAACGTCATGGAGTAAGGGATTAAATCAGGGGATAGCCAGCACCTAGCGTTGCCAATGAAAATCTGTGGAATAATGTTCGATGCGATTGTACGTGTGTATTATCACATTTATCACCGATATTATTACTACCAAAGTATTAGGTAGGTAGGTACTTATTAAGATTTATTAAAGAAGTTACAAAAAAGGCATAAATTTAGTTTAGAAGTCATGCATAGGTAATACAGATCTAAAAAACTCTAACCCTCACCCTCACAACTCAAACTTGGTCTGGCTCCGGCTAGTCTAGATGTTTCACATCAATACTATCCCAGAAGCCAATAAAACTAAATAAAGTGAAGTTATGTTAAGGTGACTATACATGTCAAACCTCTCCCTCGCTCGCACTAATCAACATTTTTGAAGATATAAAATCACTGAATGTAGTTATGTAAAATAGCAAACCTTGACGGCCTATAAAATAACAATACAAAGGTTCAGCAAGAATATCATGTTGAACCAAACTCCAAAATACCAGAACCGAAACCGTTTTCCTACCAAAAAGTTTTTTGGTAAGAAAACGTGATAGAATCAAAAATGATATTATTGCTGAACCTTTGAATTGTTATTCTCTAGAATGTGAAGGTTTGCTATTTTGCATAACTACATTCAGTGATTTTATATCTTCAAAAATGTTGAATAGTGCGAGCGAGAGGGAGGTTTGACATGTATAGTCGCCTTAAGAAGTGAAGTTTCACATCAAAAACTGAACATAATGATTGAATTGTTTGTCAGCGGTGGGTGCTACAGCAACAGTTCAGGCGCGCACTGCATCCGCGTGGTGTCAGTGCCGTCGAGCGCTGTGCGCGCCGAGCCTTCGCCCCGCGACCCCGCCACGCTCACCCTCACTGAGTAAGTACCTCACTATCATACACTGATGGTCACCTGGATTACTTGTTATCTGGGGACTAAGAAGGAAGCTGAACCTAGTCATACATGATTGATTATTATTCATTTATTTCAGATTAAAAATCCATAATATTAAAATCCAACAAACAATGGCACACTGACCAACAGAGAGTGGGCGAAGGTCTGCCTGAGACGCAGAAGGTTGCGGGTTCGATTCCCGCTGCGGGACAAATGTTTGTATATCCTGCAGATATTTGTCTCGGGTCTGGGTGTTTTCTATGTATGTATTTACAAAAAAAAATCTGTAGTATATCAATCATGTGGTTCTCATAATCCAAGCTCTGCTTAGTTTGGGGCTACATGATGCTGTGTGATTAATGTCCAGTATTATTTATATTTTTTTATATATTTATAATTTTTGTTGGTGTTTGTAACAATAAATAAACAAATTAAAAAAACACATTATCAAAATACTCATAAAATTTGCTAGGAAAAATGTATTTAAATGGAGCCCATTATGACTCGCATCCAACCTATATTGGAAAGGGCAGTCAGCTCGTGCAACAATCATCTGCAGGGTGTCCTTGCTACTGCCTCGCGCACGCTGGAGTAGGGAAGCGTCTTTTTTACGAATAATGGCATGAAAGCCGTCCTCCGCAAACGTCCCAGGTGCAAAAGCGAGGCAGTCGCATCAGCATCCTAGACGTTATTATACTGGATACACAGAGAGTTGTAGATCATGTATTATACAAATCTGTACAGAATTCATAATACCTAATAAAAACATGACTACATTTCCATCCTCAATACCCTTTTCAGAATTTTCATTCTCAAAATACCCATCCTTAAAGTAAAATTCTCAACATTCTAATTCTTTTAATTCCCTAGAAAACATATTCTCTATTCTGAATTTCCTCATTCTCAAAATACCCGTTATAAATATTACAATTCTCAAAATTTAAATGTAAAAAAACTCGTCCTCAGAGTACCCATTCTCATGGTTCCTTTTTTCATATTTATCATTCTCAAAATAACCCTTCTTAGAATTCCTAATATATTTTGTACTATATATATTAGTTGTTTTGTGAATAGGTATAACCAGTATAACATAACCATTTCTGAACGATTCATTCTCAAAATTATCATCATCATCAGCCTATAGCAGTCCACTGCTGGACGGCGGCCTCCCCTAATGAGCGCCATTGCGCCCTGTCCTGAACTCGACGCATCCAGCTTCCACAAGCAGCCTTCAAAATTTCTCAAAATACCCATGCAAGAAATTATTCATTCGGAATTCTGATTCTTAAAATTTGTTTTCTACAATATGGTGATAAAGTCAAGGTTATGGTTTTGTTTCGTCGTGAAGATTATTGTTTTGTTTCTTGACCGGACAGTTCTCAATGCGCCGGCAAGTTGTCGTTCGTCCTTCGCTCTCTGCTCCGGGCGGCGTTGTCTCTCTGCATACAGCTCACGTGCCATAGGTACTAAATCACTAGGTACTTGCGTGTAGAACTAGTTTATGTGTTTGTTGTTTCGTTGTCTGTGCATGTGTATTTGGAAGTTAGTAGGTACTTGCGTTTGTATTGTTTATGTTTGTTTTTTCGTTGTTTATGGATATGTTTTCTGGTAATTAGGCGTTTTTTTTATTGTACGTTTATTATGGTTTTTGTTTATTTTGTATAAGCACGTATGTGATTTGTTGTTGCATGTGTCAAAAGTATTTGTAAGTCTAGGGACAGCTTCTGTTTAAATTTTGGCCGTGTTGTGTTTGTTTGTTACGCTTTTACGCCTTAACTATTCAACTAATCATCATGAAATTACGCGCACACGTTTTCAGGTACAGAAAAAGACAGGGGAACTTTTCATCCTGAAAAAAAGTAGTTACAGTTCCCGATGGATAGAAAAATAACTATTACACGGTTGTCATATTGCCAATCAGTTTATTGCCAATTCTTCTCTGTTTGGTCGCGTTACGAACTGGTTTAAATGCAAAAAAATACGATTTAAAAAAAAAGTTTTTTTTTTAATTGAATTTAATTTACTGACATCTTTCAAGAGCCAAGTCAACCTCACCTGCTCGTGGTGCTCACTGTCTATCCTTCAGAGAAACTCCGAGCATAGCCCGTTCCATAGCTCGCTGAGCGACTTTATGGTGGACTAGCCGTATTGTGAGTGACCACGCTTTAGCTCCAATTATTAGAGAATAAGAAAGCTGTAGTGGCAGTTGGCTGGTCATATCTGCCGAAAAACCGATAACCGTTGGGATAAACGAGTTCTTGATTGGAGACCGCCGCTCCGGTAACGTAGTGTAGGACGCCCTCCGGCCAGGTGGAGTGACGATCGGCTGTCGGCTGCTGGTAGAAGCTGAATGTGTCGAGCTGAGGACTGGGCGCAATGGCGATCATTGGGGAAGGCCTATGTCCAGCTGTAGACTGCTGGAGGCCGATAATGGATGGATGGAAGCCGCGGAAGATAAACTAATAATTTATATACGGGCCGAAATGTATGCGATGTTCCTAATCCAAGCCTTAGTCAGTGGAAACGCACGGTTATAGCGTCACCCTTTACTAAGTGTCATTAATGGCCGATTCCTATAGTATACCGTAACTGACGATGCCGCTTCGTTTTCCCTTCAAAAATTTTTAAGTTTTTCAAGGGAAAACGAAGCGTTATCGGTTACGGAATATTTAATAGGTATCTACCATAAACAGAGTAATCAAGTCTATCGAGCCGTCTTGTACAGCTGCCATATCTGTCTACTTCACTCATAGTGAGTTCACGACTCGTGACAAAACGTAAGCGATCAACGAGACGGGTTAACATGTTAATTCAGTGAAAAACACGGTAATATTGTATTGCAAGATATGCTAAAGATGAAAAAATCTCTGTATTCAGTACGTTAAAGTACACTTTGCATTGTAATTTTTGTTTCATTTACAACCAATTGGTAACGCGACCAAACAGAGTAGAATTGGCAAGAAACTCTGCTTTGCTTATATTTTTTTAAACTCTTGATACAATTGTTATTCAAAAGTATTACATTGTTTTTGAGGAAGTTGGAGACAGTTATATCCTACGCTTTTTTGTCGTCTAAATAATCAATTTTATAGCTAGCTGTATTACAAAGAATAACAATATTTCTTAAAGTACATATTTGCAGATTAAATTGAATACGTCATTGGGAATTTATCAAAAAATAAACGTACACATTGCACTTTAAAAGATTGACTAACTTTAAATAGTTCGTCTGCATACACTAGTTTTTAAATTTAGACTTTAAACCAGTTTCTTAAGGACTAAAATCCTGATGCGATCCATCCCCTTCTTATACTGGAGCATCATTCATTGATGAATTGTTTTTATCAAGCTCATACGATTGAGTCACGGCTCTGAGTCACACGAAAACCTAGCTGTCACAGTGTAGATCACGTACGCTAAGTCGGTATGCTTACGTTAGTATTGCCTTAGACTCACCTCAAATGTGGTACCGCACCTCAAATGTAGGTACCGGATAGTCGGATGTAGGGCTTACCGCAATTTGGTGTGTAGGTGCAGTCGCTGATAGAAGATTATAACATGTTTTTAATGGCTGTTTTTATTGACGACATCTGTGGCGCAGAAGGCTCGATTTCCGCTGCGGGACTAATATTTCCATGTTCTGCAGATATTTGTCTTGGGTCTGGGTGTTTTCTATGTATGATATGTATGAATTTACAAAAAAAAGTAGTTTATCAATCATGTGGTTCCCATAATACAAGCTCTGCTTAGTTTGGGGCTACGTGATGATGTGTAATAGCGTCCAGCATAATTTATTTATTTTAATGGCTGGAATGAAGGTTTCTTTTGGAGATTACAAAGTATTTTATCATACCTGAAGAACTAGGACATGACACACCTGATGTTAAGTGGTAACCATTACTTAACAAAGTATTGCTTCATAGGGCACCGATGTTGGACGTGCCCTACGATACAACGCCCTGCATCCATCAACTTGAGGAATGAAGTTGATATGCAAATGTGTCTGTAATTTCACCGGCACCCACACCCTTCAAACCGAAACAGTAATGCTGCTTCACGGCAGAATTAGGTATGGTGCTAGGTAGCTAGTACGTACGCACCCGGATAAGCCCTTCATAAAGACGTCTTTAAAAAATTATCACATTTTTATCTCAAAACAACACACTAGTTAATATATAAACATGTTCCATCAATTTCGTTTTTAAAGCATGTCCTAATTTATAAATGTCTCTCAGTTGCTTAATATAATTAATAGATTTATACAAAATTTGGTTTCCTCTGATAAAACATCTGTTTAAATCTCATTTATATCTAGCCTTGCGCAGTGCTCCCGACTTCGCTCGCGTATGCATACACCCACTTCTAGTTTTGATCGTCGGTCAGTAAACTTCATCTGAGATTTGTCCGAAGCTAATGTATTTTTTTAAAAGATTTAAACCATATGTATATCAATGTATCCAGCTATATTATGATTCATTCCAAAATGATTAAACCCTAGAACACAGTACAGAACAGACAATAGGACTACGAAATGTTTAAACAAACAATCAAGATTTGTTCAAAATTGTGGTACCATACGATCCTGTTTACATAGCTGACTGTTCTCAACTCTGCTTTCCCGAATTCCAAACGCAGTGATTCAGTTTCGTTGACAAGACTGACAACGCACACTGGCCTGTAGGCGTTCAGTGCTTTTAATAATACGTGATTTGTGAATTAAATTGCTTTCAATTTCAATGTTATTATTGATAATTATATTTGTTCATTTAGATTTAAATGGACTTTAGTAAATGCTTATTACGTTTGTTAGTATTTTGTGTACTTTGAACTGTGAATAGGTATTGTATTTGTATTTAGTGCGATTTATTGGACTACTTTCTAAGGTAATTACTTATTACGTACCTAATTAAGATTTGCCTGGACCGATTAACATAACATAACCAAAGTCCCATTTATAGTCATGATCCCACACTAGGATTCTCTCATATGATACTGATCAGAAATTATGAGTACACCATTCATAATAGACTTTATCATCTTTTTCTACCTACCACTTCTCCATATAATACTCAATACTCAATATATTTATTGTAAATACATGGTTATAAGGTAACAGAGTTAACACAGTATAGTGTGGTAGTATCACATGTGGACCTCTTAGGCCATAGCAATTAGTAGAAGGCAGACCGAGGCTTTCATTCATCACAAATTTAGGTAGCTTCTTTAAAAACTCTTGATATTCTAGTATTTTAACGAGCTTTGGGAAGAAGTAAGCTAACGAGTTTGTTTTATATTTACTTCTTCAGTTATAATGGTCTACTTCGTCAGTTATAATTACTATTGTAGTGTTTATTTATATTTACCTGGTTAGTTACAGAGCAGTTTGTGTTTTCCCAATGCACGTCTAAAAATAAGCTAATCTGGCGCATCGGGAAAAACAAACTTATCAATCGTGTTGAATTGACGGCCAACGCTTGCCTTGTGCTATCAAAGAGGTTATTGATATAGTAACTTGACTTTGATTTTATTTTATTTAGGTATAGGACTTTATTGCAGTAAATGTAACAAAAAGGGAGGCTTAATGCTACGAGCCTCTTGTACCAGCCAAACCCGAGGTTTGTTATAAGATGGTGGCAGGCGTACTTTATAATTTAATTTTAAAATCACTTAAAACTACAACTTTTCAACATACTATTTTAAAGATAAATTCCATACACCTAGGTACATAAATACTTATGATATACAAATAATATTAATAAATTACTTACATATGTGTATCAAGGTATATTCTATTTTTTATATGAAATAGTACTAATGAAAATTATTTAAATATTCATAATAAATATGATCAAAATTGTGACCTAGAAAGACCTACTTGTGCAGATGATTAGGATTGCTAAGTATATAACCGGCTAAGGTAGTGCTTTCGGGTTAATCTTTTGAAACATTCCATTGACTGTACTTTTTTAATATCAAATCAAAATTCATTCCAAAGCTGGACAGATTCAACTGAGAAAGAACAACTCGAACTTATATACTGATGAGGAGGAGGACTGATTAGGGGAGATATGCCTATAATGTCCACGGTGAGCATGCGGGTTGAGGGTCGCAGGGCACAGCCACCATCGCGGGTGTGTTGATGACACATGAAGACCATATCCATATTGTAATTAAAATCCAGTAATTATCTATCGGCCATTGTACTGTCCTAAATAGATAAACAATTAGTTGTGCCGCATGCGGTTTGCCGATGACGTTTGTATATCAATACCTACTTACCTGTTGTTACGATGTCATGCTTAGATTCGTGCGTTATCCGTATTACATACTTATAATACACAAAATAGTACGAACGTATTAGTTCATAGCTACGTACGTAGTCACACAAGACCCACACTTTATTTTGCGGCTCGTTCTCGATCACGTTTTGGCTGAAAATCAGTGTTTGGTGCTTGTAAGCAAAAAATTTCACTGAGCTAAGGCCTTCCCCCATTTTTTTCATCCGCTTCGATCCTGTGCTATAGTCTGCTATAGTCTAGTTTGTCACGCCAAGTTCTACGTAGTCTGCGACACCACCGTCGGGTAAATAATGTATAATAAAAAACTTTATACTATAACTTTAGACGACCTCTGTGGCGCAGTGGGCGAAGGCCCGCCTGTGACGCAGAAGGTCGCGGGTTCGATTCCCGCTGCGGGACAAATGTTTGCATGTTCTGCAGATATTTGTCTCGGGTCTGGGTGTTTTCTATGTATGATATGTATGTATTTACAAAAAAAAAATGTAACTATGTAGTATATCAATCATGTTGTTCCCATAATACAAGCTCTGCTTAGTTTGGGGCTACATGATGCTGTGTGATAACGTCCTGGATTATTTATTTATTTATTATTTATTTATTTATTTATACGGTTGCGAATAAAAATACGTGTGTGAATTATACAAATGTAGGAAGTGAATCCGCATCATGTCAGTCCCTAGTGTCGCTACTCGCCCTGCGAAGTCCCAGATAACTTATCTTAAAATTTATTTTATCCTATAAATAAAATACATAAAAACAATAACAGCCTTTATTTCGATTGCTTCTTATCACAACTTATTTTAGCGTTAATATAACTATAACTTTTCTTAAATTGACTCTTATTGACTATACTTATGTAATTATTAATTATGTAGTTATATCTTGATCTAAAGCCATCGAGATATTTACTACTACTACTATAGAATCACAGTCTTCAAGTGAACACTGACAAAAATCCACGTTTGTGGAGTACATAATAACTCGATGTCTAAAGCAATAGTCGCCTCCAAGGCGTAGGCCTCCCCTAAACTGCTAAGCTAAGTTAAACTTGAGGATGCTATCCAGGTTTGACTCGACTTGTGGAGTGGTTACCCTGCACATTGGAGACAGGATTCTGGAGATTAACGGCGCTCCGCCCCGGGCCTCCGCCCTCGACGTCCGACCGCCCACAGTACTGCAGGTATTCAACACACACAGTAACTATGTAGCATGCTAGTGTTGTGAAAGGCTGCTGGTAGAAACTGGATGCGTCGAGCTCAGGACAGGGCGCAATGACGCTCATTAGGGGAGGCCGCCGTCCAGCAGGGACTGCTATAGGCTGATGATGATGATGATGAAGCTAGTATTCACCAAAATATAGAATAAATTAATCTTTGCACGCCATATTTATGAGCTCTCAGCATTGAGATATTAAATATATTTATACAGTCTTTAAGTGAAAACTGTCAAAAATCGTCCAAGTGTATTTGCCATTAAATAAATCCTTTCTCTTTTATACATTTATAAAAGATAAATAAATAAATTTAGTTTATTAAAACAACTCAATTTACCACTACGAGTAGTATTGGTTGAAATATCAGCCACAAAAATTACAAAGTGTACTTGTAAGTTAATACAGTGAATGATGTATGTGTAGAGGAGATGACAAACAATTTATTTTTAACAGTTGACAATAGAACACAATCCAGAGACAATAACGAAAAACAGCAAACGTATCATGTGTAATATACTAGACAAGAACCCAAACCAAGCCACTGAATTCACTATAAAAGACGACCATAATGACCTAAAGACTGACAAGGATCCAGGGTCAATAGAGAGAGAGATTGATAAGGAGGGTCGGAGAGAGAGACTGTTCAAGAGAAAGGGAGATGACGGAGGCAGGGCGCGGGTCATCAAGAGGAGACAGACTCCATCCTCGCCGTTATTGGGAGAGAAGGAACGGAGTAGCAGCATGTCTAAACTACTTGATGTGTGAGTATTTTTTCACTGATTATTGTTATAAAGACATAAGCTCCATACCATGAGGAGAGATCGTTCAAGAGAGACTATTTAAGAAGAAAGGATAGAAGCGTTGGCTATGTAACATTCTTGTGTATTTTTATTGATTATACTGAAGACAAAATTTATATAGGAATAGTCTTGGTCTGAGTATGCTTCCCTGATGGACTCCATATGAAATTGGGCATCTATATTTTGTTAGATTTCCAATTTTAATGTGTTGCGTTCTATTAATAATTTACAGGCGAATGTTTTTGAAAAAGATAAGAAAATGTTCCTCCATCACGCCAAAAACACTGAACAGATTGAGTTTTCAATTACTCGACTTGATTGAGTTTTTAACTCTCTTTTCTTTTAGATTACTGTACTTTTTATCCGAGTACCACACAAGCTAAAACTAGTATTTGAATAAGTTTAAACATCTGTCTCATGTTCTGATTCCCGATCTTAAAGTTTCTCTACTAGGTCGGGAACACATACAGTATCAAAAGCTTCGACTAGGTCGGGGAATAAGCACGAGTATTGAAGACAATGCTAGTAATTTTTATTTGACATTGAATACTTACCATTTCTCTCTGATTATATTCACGCACGACAGCAGTGACACCTAGCTCTACTTAATATTTAACATGCTTATCAAGTTGTTCATATCTGAAAATGTCTGAATTTATATTTATGTACCGTTTCCTGTACCCATGTTTAGTTGAGATCTTAAAGCTTCTGTACTAGGTCGGGGACACATACAGTATCAAAAGCTTTGGCTAGGTCGAGGAATGAGCAAGTATCTCGTGCACAATGCTAGTAATTGTATTACAGCGGTGAGAACGTAGAAGAGAGTAATGGCGTGCTGTGCGACCTGAGCCGCGCGCGCTCGTTCCGCGCGGAGCCGCCGCCCGCGCAGAGAGTCTTCCGCGCCTGCGACCTCATACAGGTATTGTCAGCCTCCATTCTGAAAGGTTTTCACTACATGTATCGTATAAATCAATTTTGTGTAAGGCTCTTCCGTGGAAGTATTTCCACCATGCTTTTTACTGTCGTGAGGCAGCATTGTTGCGTTTCGGTTTGAAGGGTGTAGGTTCCGGTGAAATTACAGGATCTTAAGGCTTATCACATTCATGCTTCAAGTTGATGGACGCAGCATGTTGCATCGAGCACGTTCCACCTACGATGCAGTACACCACTTAACATGAGGTGGGGCATGTGCTTCCTTCTTAATTTAATCTGCCTTTTTACTGGTTTTTCTTGTTTTGAGTAAACTGGCCTGGCGCGTTACAGAGATGCCTCGTTCGGGGACCACCAATAACTCTATTTGTATTAAATTTACCAGTAATATTACATACATACGTATCGAATTGATAAACTCCTTTTTTTGAAGTCGGTAAAAGTAATCTATTTCATGATGTAATGCTTTGTGATAGGTAATAGTTACCACTTAACATTAGGTGGGACATGTGCTTGTTCCATCTTCAAGTACCATGAAAAAATCAATTTAAATCTTAATCTTTTTTGAACGTTAGGCTAGTCAATATGTTTTGTTTTAGTCCCTTTAACCGATCACACACCCTCACACAACACACCACATTATCTTTTTCCATGCCGTGAAAAGACCAAACTTGGCTTTTGGGAAATAAACTATGTATTTGTGTCCTGTCGTCTTAAAAACTCCGATAAGAGAGTGGAGCACAAGCTCATACGAAGGAGAGCGTGAGAAGCGTGAGAGTGAGTTGTTGGTGTGTGGCAGGGCGAGCTGCTGGGGTCGGGGTTCTTCGGCGAGGTGTATCGCGTGACGCACCGCGCCACCGGCGAGGCCATGGTGCTCAAGCAGCTCTACCGGGTCGACGACGACGCACAGAAGAACTTCCTCAAAGAGGTAACACTTTACTAACACTTATCCCTTTGATGATTGATTTGGAAATGGATTTTGAGGTGAACGCATCTTACTGGTTAGACCTAAGAGACAACGTATCTTTGTTCCTTGTAGTATGCAAATAGCGACGTAGTATTAGTCAGTGTTTGTGCACAGGGGAACACAAATGAAACTCCCGAACTTATTTTATACGTGTATTGTCCAATAAACAGTGCCTTTGGATGGAGGAATACGGGAACAATGTGTCGCTTGCGACGTTATCAAAATGACTGCGGGTGTGCAGAAAAAATGCACTGCCTTGCCTACTTAAAACTAAATAGGTCGGAGAGAGAACTTGCTCTGAAGCAATGCGTAGGCGTTGACAGTCAGAATATTCAAATATTCATTGTACGTCATTGGTACACTTCTCCGTCGTTCCGTCGCTTCTGAGGATCGTGACTCTTGGTGAAGTTTCTTCACTGTCTGCCTCCATCGGTTTCTATCAGCTGCCTGATGGAGAGCCACTCTGACTGGTTTCTTAAGATGTTCGGATACTTGGTCCGTCCATCGTTTGGGACTTCTTCCTCGTGGCCTTTTACCCTCCACCATTCTGGTCACCATCAAGCGTTCCAGATCGTCGGAGCTTCTGCGAGCAATATGGCCAAAGTATTGCAATATTCGGTGTAGGCATATTGCGGAGAACCTTTGGGAGTATTCAACATTTAGCTCGTCCAAAATGAACACATTTGTGCGGCGAGCTGTCCAGGGTATTCACAGCGGGCGGCGCGAACACCACATCTCGAAAGCATCAATACAGTGCCTATCCGCGGCTTTTATGGAGCGCTCCGAACCGTACAAGAATACATTTTTTAAATTTTCGTGAAAACTGACGATTTGATTTGGTAAGTTACTTTGGGAAAAGTGTTCGTGTTGGAAAATAGAGTCGATTGAGACTAATTTTTTTTTACAAATGTCAATTTCTAGGCTGACTGTAGGTACGTGTTTTCAAAATTATGAAAATACAGTTGTTTTTTTCTTCAAAATAAATCTATAGTTTCTTCAGAACAAAACCTTCTTACTTCAAAAGAAAAGGTGGCTGCCCATGCCGCTGCCATGTATGGATTTGTAGGCTGTGGTAATTCCGTGTATATTTCTGGCGTGAAGCCTATATCATCTGGGTAGCACGGGTGCGGGAGCTAGTCGTTAACATGAGTTGTGTGTATATGCGTCAGGTGGCCGTGCTGCGCTCGCTGTCGCACCCGAACGTGCTGCGGTTCATCGGCGTGGTGTACAAGGACAAGCGGCTGCATCTCGTCACGGAGTACGTGCCCGGCGGCACGCTGCATCAGCTGCTGCAGGTGTGTGCAACGATACTCAATACTCATTTATTGCATTCAAACCGCCCTCTCGCTCGCTCTATTCAACATTTTTGAAGATATAAAATCCCTGACTATAGTTATGCAAAATAGCAAACCTTCACGGCCTAGAAAATAACAATACAAAAGTTCAGCAAGAATATCATTACGAAATTATCAGGCAGTTACGGCTAAGCGCCGTTTGCTCCACCTACAGGGGAAACGTTCCAGCTTCCAAGCCTGCTCAATAACTAATACTGTAGTACATTGACGAGAGGTGTCGCTTGGCTTATTCTATGATTTTTTGTTTAATTAGTGTTGGCCCACACTTCAGGGAAAATCTAAGATTTTTATATATCCCAGAAATTTCGACTCAGGCGGGATATGAATCCGCGACCTTCCCATCAATACCGGGACGCGCTAACCAACTGCGCTACCAAGTCAACTCCTCGCTTTATGGAGTATTATATTATAGATAAATTTTTGGGATATATAAAATCTTAGATTTTCCCTGAAGTGTGGGAGCTGATATACGGAGCGATTCTTTGTCCGCAACTCGAATTGAAGTTGCGAGCGAGGGTCGCCGCAGCCTTAAGAAAAAAGACAACCACGTTTTTATTTAAAAAAAATCATAGTTAGTCTATAAATTGACATTTGAATAGTAGATTTGTTTATAGGACAGTAGCGTGTCGCTGACGTGGGCGGCGCGGGCGCGGCTGGCGCGGGACGTGGCGTGCGGCGTGGGGTACTTACATCGCAGGAACGTCATACACCGCGACCTCAACTCGCACAACTGTCTCGTCAGGGAGGTCAGCATGTACTTCACGACATTCTAATGTAGCGGGACGTGGCGTGCGGCGTGGGGTACTTACATCGCAGGAACGTCATACACCGCGACCTCAACTCGCACAACTGTCTCGTCAGGGAGGTCAGCATGTACTTCACGACATTCTAATGTAGCGGGACGTGGCGTGCGGCGTGGGGTACTTACATCGCAGGAACGTCATACACCGCGACCTCAACTCGCACAACTGTCTCGTCAGGGAGGTCAGCATGTACTTCACGACATTCTAATGTAGCGGGACGTGGCGTGCGGCGTGGGGTACTTACATCGCAGGAACGTCATACACCGCGACCTCAACTCGCACAACTGTCTCGTCAGGGAGGTCAGCATGTACTTCACGACATTCTAATGTAGCGGGACGTGGCGTGCGGCGTGGGGTACTTACATCGCAGGAACGTCATACACCGCGACCTCAACTCGCACAACTGTCTCGTCAGGGAGGTCAGCATGTACTTCACGACATTCTAATGTAGCGGGACGTGGCGTGCGGCGTGGGGTACTTACATCGCAGGAACGTCATACACCGCGACCTCAACTCGCACAACTGTCTCGTCAGGGAGGTCAGCATGTACTTCACAACATTCTAATGTAGCGGGACGTGGCGTGCGGCGTGGGGTACTTACATCGCAGGAACGTCATACACCGCGACCTCAACTCGCACAACTGTCTCGTCAGGGAGGTCAGCATGTACTTCACAACATTCTAATGTAGCGGGACGTGGCGTGCGGCGTGGGGTACTTACATCGCAGGAACGTCGCAATTGACTAATGATACTGTGTGATTACGTCCCGCATTATTTGTTTATTATTTATTAATTACACTTTATTCAACTTTAAAAAAATTAAGTAAAGAAAATTCAGTTAAATAATTCATGCGATTTAATGTTGCCAGCACAAAAATTGCAGATTTCACAATAATTGTGGGAGATTTTTATAAGGATAAAATCTTTCAAATAGACAATCATCATTAACTTATATAGCAGTCCTTTGCTCGACATAGGCCTCCCCTAATGAGCGGCATTGCGAACTGTCCTGAGCTCAACGCATCCAGCTTCTACCAGCAGCCGTTCGAAGGTCGTCACTCCATCAGGCCGGAAAACGTTCACTAAGTTTGAGGCGCGTCTCCACTCAAAAACTCTAATCTCAACGGTTGTCTGTTCTTCGGCAGATACGACCAGCCCACTGCCACTTCCGCATGCTAATTCTCTGAGCTTTTATCATATCAATCCTTTTTCAACCTTTTATCATATTAATTGTCTATGAGTAGAAGGTTAAATTTTAGTTTGTTCAAAATCATCATCATTTTAACGTGTGCTATGTAAAAAGTAAAAAAATTACAGTTAATTACTGTGTGAACTCCAATGTTTTCATCCAATTGCCTACATAAATACAACCAGCCAGTACAATTATTTATTTTGTGATGGAAAACCAACAGCTATACACACTGATCATAGTATAAATAGAAGACTAGAAGCCAATTATAGGTCTCCATTGATATCAATTTTTTAAACAATAAACGTGTGAACACTACTTTTTAAACACAAATAATGTGCTACGTGCTACAAATATAAAGAAAAAAAGGAATAAACAAATACATATATCTAAGTTTTTACTTACCACTACTCTCCTATAATATTTGATTGCTGATAAGCCCCACCTGGGTTTGGGGATCGCAGGGCGCAGCTTCTTGCAGCGCTGACGCTGCTGCCCGTCGGTGGCCAGGATATTTAGTTGTGCCAGTATTAGTCTTCCAGAGTCTTCCATTCTGGGAGGCCCTTAATGGCCCCTTCCTCTCTCACATTCTGCTGCCCAGCGCGACAGCTGTGCTATGTCGCAATCAGCCGCTGCCAAGCCCTGTTTGTTAATTAGCGGGGTGCATGTGCAGGCGAGATTGAGTTCCGGATGGGGTTTGGACCCCCTTACACTCCTTGCTACAATTGTTATAAATCTTTACTCTCATCATCAACAAGCTATAAAAGTCCACTACTGAACATAGGTCTCCCCTAAGGATTTCCACGAAGAACGGTCTTGAGCCCTCTCCATCCACCGATTACCTGCAATCTTGACGATGTCGTCGGTCCATCTGGTGAGGGGTCTCCCTACACTTCGTCTTCCAGATCGCAATCGTCATTCGAAAACTTTTATTCCCCAAAGGTTATCGGTTCTACGGACTATGTGGCCTACCCATTGCCACTTCAACTTGCTGATTCTGAGAGCTATCGATTACCGTGGTTCTCTTACAGATTTCTTCATTACGAATAATATCAAATAGAGAAAGCCCGAGCTATTTCTCCATAGCCCGTTGTGCGACTTTAAGTTTGTGTATGAGGTCATTAGTTAGCGACCAAGTTCCAGTACCATAAGTCATCACTGGCAACACGCACTGATGGTAGATTTTCATCTTGACATAGATATACTTAATGTATCTCATTTTGTAAAAATTACACTAGAAAATATAAGCCCTGCAGAGTTTCTTGCCAATTCTTCTCACGGGTTTGGTCACGTTACGAATTGGTGTAAATTAAAAACATTTTGTACTATAATTTTCCTACTGAATAAATATTTATTTACTTATACTTACTTTTACTTTTACGTATTAATAATGATTTTTGCAGTAGCAGGATCCGTAACTTGATCGAAATATCCTGAATTCAGATTGTTATTGTGTCTGCTGTTATGTTTGATCATCTTATTGCATAGGAATTATCACACTTAACATTCTGTAGGCCGGGATTCCAGATACATCATCATCATCATCATTCTCTTGCCCTTGTCCCACGCTAGGTGGGCTCGGCACAACATATTTTTTCTTCCACTCACCTTTATCAGCCCTCACCTCTGCGTCCACTCCTTTCAATCTTATATTCTCTTTCACACAATCGATCCATCTCTTCTTCGGTCTCACTCTGTTCGTGCATCCAGTCTCATTTATATTTATCACTCATCTCGTCTCTGGATTCCAGACACAATGAAATAAATGTATTTCGTCTTATCTGTATCCACGTTTCAATATTTAAGAGAACTCACTCATAAATGAGTTTCCAGGATGCAATCCATATCAGATATCACTTCCGTGATAGATGATAAATGATAAATTGATATTATTGATAATGATATTGATATTGAGGATGGAATTTGAAACGAGACTACCCGAGTCCGTGTCTGAACGAGAACTAATTTATTAAAACTAATTCTAATGATAAGTACATGTTGCGAGCACCGTGTGAAATGCGGCGTTCTCTAAAATGTACATTGACTGTACAATTTATATAGTTTTTTTACTTGTAACATATCTGTTACAGGATAAGACGGTGATAGTGGCGGACTTCGGGCTCGCGCGTATCGTGCAGCGAACTGCTAGCAGCACGCTGCAGCGAGCCGCCGCACACACGCTGCGCCGCAAGCGATACACGGTACGTCACTCACACACGCTAGGTGCACTGGACACAACACGGTGCTCCATCGTGAAGCACTGCCAGCAGCACGCTGCAGCACACACGCTGTGATACACGGTACATCACTCACACACGCTAGGTGCACTGGACACAACACGGTGCTCCATCGTGAAGCACTGCCAGCAGCACGCTGCAGCACACACGCTGTGATACACGGTACATCACTCACACACGCTAGGTGCACTGGACACAACACGGTGCTCCATCGTGAAGCACTGCCAGCAGCACGCTGCAGCACACACGCTGTGATACACAGTACATCACTCACACACGCTAGCTGCTGAAGACACGACATAGTTTTTTTCCGATCGCCTTTTGAAAGACCACCTTATCGTAGCTCTGAGGGTAAACCGCAGTAGGGTGTGAAAGAGGATATGAAATAAGTATGAATGAGTGAATGAATGAATGAATAAACACTTTATTGCATGAAACACATAACAAAATACAACGACATTTAAAAAAAATGGTACAATGGGCGGCCTTATCGCTTAAAGCGATTTCTTCCAGGCAACCTTTGGATGGAGAAAGAATAAAAACTAAAAAGAAAAAAACACAAGGGATGGCAGCACAGTTTAAAAACAAACTAATACATGCCTGCAACAAATCAATACAGTAAGCAAATTAAATCAATACCAATACACACATAATAATAACAATAGACTAATATATACTTTAATAAATACTACATAGTGTGGGACTGATAGAAGGGATAATCCCTGCGGTTTACCCTCAGAGGTACGATAAGGGATCTTTCAAAAGGCGGATATTTCATCTCCTCAAGGGCCGGCAGCGCATCAGTATCGTCTCTAGTGATGCAGGTGTCCATGGGCGTTGATCAGTTTCCGTCAGATAGTCCGCGTGTTCGTCTGACAGCTGTGGCATAAAATATCCATCTCTTTTTTCATTTTTCGGTCTCAATCTATTCATGCATCCAGTCACATTCACATTCATCACTTTTCTGCTCAAATTACTAAATACACTGTACCATGCCAGTAGATAAGAGATTAATTCGAACGTCTCTTGAGTAGTTCTCTGTCACAGATACAGCCAGTAGATAAGAGATTAATTCGAATGTCTGTTATGTAATTAATGTTCAAGAAAATTAGCGACTATCATAATGTTAACACTAGAAATAAAGATAAACTAGTTGTTCCTACTGTAAGGCTCCATAAAGTTAGTCAATCTTTTAAAGTGATGTGTGTACGATTTTTTAACAAAATCCCAAATGACGTGATTAATCTATCTGTAAATAAATTCAAAAATGTTGTTAAACGTAATCTGTGTAATAAAGCTTATTATAAAATATCTGATTATTTAGATGACAAAAAAGCTTGGCATGAAACTGCCTCCAACTCCATCAAAAACAATGTAATAGTTATTAAGAACAATGTCGTTAAAAAAATATAAGCCAAGCAGAGTTTCTTGCCAATTCTTCTCTGTTTGGTCACGTAATGAATTGGTGGTAAATAAAAAAAAATGACGTTTCAAAGTGTACTATACAGTTCCTACTGAATAAATGATTTTTTTATCAGTTACATACTACTCTACCACTAGACAAGAGATACATAGGCCAAAGTAGACGGGAGGTAAGAGATAAGAGATACGCGGGTGTATAGAATAATGTGCTTTATTTGCAGGTAGTGGGGAATCCTTATTGGATGGCGCCCGAGATGATGAATGGGAAAGTTTACGATGAGAAAGTGGATGTATTCTCATTCGGCATCATACTGTGCGAGGTGAGTAATACTTTCTTTTAATTTTGTTGGAAATCTTAGAGCTAGGTATCAAAAGTTATAAGAAAGTGATTAGACATTACAGAAGGCCAATTAAAAGTTTCCACAGAAAGTGACAGATAGTTTCTAAACAAAATTATCAACCTCTATCTTCGGACCCCAAGCAAACCTCAGAGAAACATAAAGTAAAAGAAATGGTTGAGATGAGGTTTAGAGCGCTCAGGGTCGGAAAATCAAGAGTTGGGTCTTTACATCAACTGTAGTAAGTCCAAAGTAATGATAATCGTCCATTTTGCATCAATCCAGATTTTGCGTGGATTAGTTAGACAATGGATTGTTATAGCTAAAACGGAAATGATCCTACTCAAAAATATATACAATACAATACAATACAAATATAAATGTCTATTGCGTTACCAGATTTATGCTTGGGTGACACTGATGAAATCTCCCTTTAAGTAAAAAATACTTGTCATCGGAGATTTCGCTCTTCCTTAGGTCTAACAGTTTTACAATAAGTAGATAGATTTAAAAAAACATTTAGAAAGAAAACAATAAAGATAAGTGCTTGTGTGTGTGTGTGTCTGTGTGTGTGAGGGTGAGTGTGAGAGTGATATAGAGACTGGAACATCTTGAAACGTACAAACATCGAAACCGGGTTTTCTCTATATTCTTATATGGCTCGAGTGCTGGACCATAAAAGCAACTGACAGGTAGCGCATCGATGGTCTTGAGATGTGGTGTTTTGATGGTGGCAGGTGAGGTTGACTTGGATTCCTAAGATGGAAAAGGCCTATTAGACCACTCGGTATTTAGTCTGTCTTAGTAAGATAGTCTTACTAAGACAGACTAAATAACGCGTGGTATATTAAGCTTTTCACTAAAACAGACTGAATAACGCGTGGTTTAATAAGCCTTTTAATAAGAAAGATGGCGCTAGTCGTCCTATTAACATCAACTCCGTGTTAAAATAAATTATCAAAAATAAATTCTACGTTATAAGTCAATACAAGTGTTAATATAATGTATATTATTATCTAATTGATACGCACCAGTGTTTTCTGCCAAAACAATCAAATCGTGATGAAGTTATGGTGATATGTAAAACAGAATCTTGTGCTTGGAATAAAATAATTATCACTCGAATTTAAACGCAGTAAATGAGTAATTAACACATTTTCAACTTCAAAAAAACAGTGAGTAAACATTATCAATTGAATTGAAGTACTTTAATGTGAATAACACAAATAAACACTTGATTGTACCGTTGCAAAATTCAAACTCACAATGTAAACAAATAAGTCAAGTGACTCATAGAACAACTTCTCACAAAGCCTCATCGCCGGAACAGCGGCATCTATCTACATTAATTGGGACCCCTTCAAAGCTTTATTGGTAAACGCTAATACAACAATCGTTACCTTAGCGACATCTACAAGAAATTATAAGTAACTCTTTGCCGAGAGACACTGATGCCTATTTTCGACACTCAATTATAGCGAGATTTGGCAAAGCGGTGCAACACATCGACTTTCAAGCTAACGAGTCGGAGTTCAAATCCCAACGAAGATAGAGTTTTTATGTTTTCTGTTTTTTTTTTGTTATTTAAATTAATTAACTAAAGGCTAGCACTATTGCAATAATGGATTCATCAGCTTATGTTACGCAGAGAAAACGCCACATTATTACGAGATCAAGATCACTGGAACGGACTAATTCTTTGAGCCCTATGTCTTGTGATGAATTATTGGGGCAGAGTCTTGACTTGTCAACCAATATGTACTCAACCCGTATGGATGACATGAGAGAAGAAATGAAACAACTGAAAAATGACTTGCAGGTAACACAGAATGAACTTGAAAATAAAATTCTGGAAAATATAGAACTTACAAAACAAATTAATATCAAGAATCAAGAGCTAAACATCCTAAAACAGGTTTGTGCTGGAAGTCCTAAATCGACTGTTGGATTTTTGTCTTCAAGTGCTAGAAAGAGTATAAGACGGCGTCTGACAGATAGCTTCAGCAATTCTCCCCTAAAACAAAAAGAGAGTGCTTTAGAAACTCAGAAATGTCACGATCAAGCCCCAACCACACAGCCTGAAACAACTACCACCACTAAGTCTGTGGAAAATGTTATGCCAAGTACTTCTACACAATCTCCTCAACAAGTAGAACCTATTCTACTCTCACCGAATCCAGTGCCTATAGATGAGAACACACTGCAATTGGGACGAGAGCGTGTTACTGAAAATATACCATCACTCCAAATCCAGCCTGAACTGCAGAAAAGGCGACTTCACATACTTGGTTCGCAACAGTGCACTGGCCTCGCCACTAAGCTAATAAATTCCCGATATAACACAGTGTACGAAGAATACCAAATATGTAGTCTCACAAAACCTTATGCGCAGACTGAAGAAGTTTTAAAGAACAGTTGGAATCTGGACTTGAAAATCAATGATAAGCTTGTGCTCTTTGTTGGTGAAAATGACCATAACCCTACGAAAATGCTTATAGAATTAGGGTCATTTCTGAAAAATTATAAAAATAATACTGTACTAGTTACTAGCGTAAAAAATAACAAATATCTAAATACAGACATGCTTAACAAAAGTATTAAAATGATTTGTAATAATTTCAGGAACTGTAAATATATAGAGCTTGACTATTGTAATTACTATTATTTCGATTGTGTTTGTAGTAAAATTAATCTTATAATTGACTCTATAGATTATGACTGTAAATATTTAAATTTTATAAAAAACAAACTACTAAAAACAATTATGTTCAGGTAAAAATAAGATTTCAGGTGTAAAATATACACAAAGAACATTGTTGGACTATTATCCGAACATCACAAATATCAAAGCACCAAACTTGATTACCTCTTCTAGTAACCTAATTTGCCCCAATGCTGAGCTCCCCACAACAAAACCAGATACAGGAGCAAGGTACAATTGTTCCTTTCGAGAATAACATTACTATATTTCACCAGAACATTAGTGGGATTCTTTCTAAAAAAGAACTAATAGAAGTATGTTTAGACGAATTTAATGCGAGTGGTACTTTCTTGGACTTTACTTGTTTTAGTGAAACTTTTATTAAATCGGGTCATGAACGCAATATCCAATTGCAAAACTTCCAACTGGCTTCCTCATTCTCTAGAAAAGCGCAAAAGCGTGGAGGTGTGTGCATATTGTGTAGGGATTACCTTGAGTTTGTAGAGCTATCATTTGTAAAAGATCTTGCCTTGGAACTTTTATTTGAATGCTGTGGTATTGAAATTCCGAAATATAAATTAATAATAATATGCATCTACCGCACACCAAAATCTAATGTAAATATATTTTTATCCAAATTGGACTATTTACTTTATTCACTACGCTACAAAAAAAATAAAAATATAGTTATAGTAGGCGATTTTAACATCAATGTTCTCAAGCAGTGTTCTGCATCGGAACAACTAAAAGACCTATTTCAAAATTATTGTTTTACTCTACATATTAATGAACCAACTCGACTTAACTCCTGTTTAGATCTTATAGCTAGTAACGTAAAATCTGCAATTAGTGAAGTTCACAAACTTGGACTCTCTGATCACGATACAGGTCAGACACTCAAATTTAATATTGACAATAAATATGTGCCACTTATGAGTTGGTATGTATGGAAACGTGACTACAGTAAAGATAATGTAAGAAAATTTCGAGAGTGTATACAAAATCTGACATGGACTGAAATATACGAGCAGGCAGAATTTGATTGCGCGTTTGATAAATTTCATGACATGTTTGTGCTTTTTTATGACTTGTGTTTTCCGCATGTAAAAATTAAAGTAAATAATAGAACAAAAAAATGTAAGTGGATTACTAACGGGATAAAAAAATCATGTGCTACTAAAAGAATATTACGATTCAAATACTATAAGAAAAGGGATGATTTACAGAAATCAAAATACATTTATTATAGCAAACTGCTAAAAAAAGTTATATCGCATTCCCAGAAATTGATAAATTCTAACTATATATCGAACGCTAAAAATAAATGTAGAGCGTCATGGAATATTATAAAAAATAAAAATGAATGTAATAATCATAATAATTTTAATATGAAAGTAAACTATAATGGTGACCTTATAGCTGATCCAAATATCATTGCTGACATTTTTAATAACTTTTATACTAATTTGACATCTGATAATTTAATAAACAATAATGACACTTATATAATTTCCCAATTAACCTCTATATTTCTTAATCCATGTGATAATATAGAAATTTCAAGGATCATACACTCACTCAAGCTGACTCAATCTGTAGGTTACGATGGCATATGCACCAAGATTATTAAAAAATGTTCTTCAGAAGTTGTAGAAATCTTAACTTACTTGGTTAATTTATCATTTGAAAAAGGAAAATTTCCGTCCAAACTTAAAAAATCCATAGTCAAACCGATTTTTAAAAAAAATGACCCAACAGACATGAATAACTATCGCCCAATAACTCTCATACCAATCTTATCGAAAATCTTTGAAAAGGCAATGCACTCTCGTATCGTCAAGTACCTTAATAAACATAATATCATTAAAAGCAACCAAAACGGATTTCAAAAGGGTAAATCGACTACTCTGGCTGCTTTTAATCTAGTTAAAGGCATCCTTGAGAATGTAGATAAAAATCGTTATGTCTCTACAGTGTTCTTTGATATGAGCAAGGCGTTCGATTATGTTTGTCATGATAAACTTTTATCCAAATGTGAGTTGTGTGGTATTCGTGGTCCTGCATTTGACTGGGTTAAAAACTATCTTAATCAAAGGACACAATGCGTAGAAATAAGAAAATTAAATGACAAGAACGAACTTACAGAACATAAATCATCGTTTAGACATAACAAACTAGGTGTACCCCAAGGCAGCGTTCTAGGGCCCCTATTGTTCTTAATATACATTAATGATTTATCTGACATTACAAACCACCAATGTACACTTTTTGCTGACGATGTTTCCATAGTAGTAACAAATAATAATGAAATAGAACACATAAATGAGTTAAATTATACAGTCAGTAACTGTATTGACTGGTTACACAAAAATAACTTAAAAGTAAATGTAACTAAAACTAAATTTGTTACGTTTTATAATAGAAAACCAAAAGGTAGTAAGTTTAAAGTCACTTACAATAATGAAGAAATACATGAAAGTGATTCTGTGGTATTTCTAGGATTGAAAATTGACAATGTTTGCTCATGGAAACCACACATCGACAATATCAAATCCAAAATAAATAGTTTTGTTTATGCATTGTGGAAGATTTCAAACATAACCGATCACAGCACTGCTCTTCTAGCTTACCATGGATATGTGGCGTCTTTGCTGCGATATGGCCTCATATTATGGGGTAACGCAGTTGATGTTGATGTTTTATTTATTTCACAAAAGAAATGTTTACGCGCTATATTCAACATGCCCCCATGGGCACCTTGTACGCCACTATTTAAAAAGCATAGGATTTTGACTTTACCATGTCTATATATATTAGAACAATGTAAATTTGTGAAATCACATCCAGAACTATTTGAAACCTTTGAAAATGTTTATCAATTTAGCTCAAGACATAAAGACCGATTAGCGTTGCCTATTGTCAAATCTGAATTATATAACCGCAACTGTTACATTATGGCAATTAAAATATATAATAAACTGCCCAGTCATGTGAAAGAGCTCAAGGGTAATTTATTTAACAGAACTCTTTTTAATATACTAAACGAACAGTGTTTCTATTCTATAAAGAACTATTTATTATTTAAATTTTGATGTTTTGACTGTGTGAAATTAGTCTATGTTCTGTAGTTTTCGTTTTCTTCTCATAAACATATATTGACATTAAAATTATACGAATATATTTAGAATATAATTATTTTAATTGTTTAGATAATTTGGTAGTTACTTTTAATTTAATAATTTGGACATAGTTTGATTTTTTTAGTATTTTATAATTAAACATTCACATGCCTATATGCTGGCGAGATGTGCAGCACTATTATTATAATCTTTATCAATGCAAACCCTACCATGTCTTTTGTGAATAAATTATCTTTATCTTTATCTTTATCTTTAAGAAAGACTGAGTAACTCATCTGGGGGGTGATTGACTGTAGCGAGCTTCTGGCAAAGGTTAAAGGCTCCAGGTGCCGAATCGTGCTACAACTAGACGAAAAAATCTTACTCTACATGTAGGTTCCTGCCAGACCAACTATAGACAGAACTCTTACTTCATTAGAGTCTGCAAGAGCTTCAACTCTTACCCTTGTGATGACTTGGATATATTTACAGGAAAATTAAACTTTTTCAAAATGAATTCTTCTGTAAGCTTTTTCCATTAAATTATGAATTAAATCTATGGTTGATATGGCTTAATGATTGGATTACTCTGTTCTGTTTGAGAATATTATTTTGTTAGGTATAAAAAATTAATCTTTCCTAAAGGTATTTAAGTGTTTAGCATAGTTCATTGTGTAGGTTATTCCTTATTATTAATTCTGGTAGTTATACAAAACTCTATAAGTGAAAACTTTGAAGGCTTGTTTGTTTTCAGCCTTGTTCTATAATTTGTTAAAAAAGCTGTTTGTTTTCCATGAAATAAATAAATAAATAACGCGTGGTCTATTAAGCCTTTTACTAAGACAGACTGAATAACGCGTGGTCTATTAAGCTTTTTACTAAGACAGACTGAATAATGCGTGGTTTATTAAGCCTTTTACTAAGACAGACTGAATAATGCGTGGTCTATTAAGCCTTTTACTAACACAGACTGAATAATGCGTGGTCTATTAAGCCTTTTACTAAGACAGACTGAATAATGCGTGGTTTAATAAGCCTTTTACTAAGACAGACTGAATAATGCGTGGTCTATTAAGCCTTTTACTAAGACAGACTGAATAATGCGTGTGCGTGGTCTATTAAGCCTTTTACTAAGACAGACTGAATAATGCGTGGTCTATTAAGCCTTTTACTAAGACAGACTGAATAATGCGTGGTTTAATAAGCCTTTTACTAAGACAGACTGGGTACTGCGTGCTCTAATTAGCTTTAAAGTTTGGAACCCCTTACACCCCAGGCCAGGCGTGACTGCGTGAATGCTCAATAAGTATTGTATGTGTGCAGATAATAGGTCGCGTGTCGGCAGACCCCGACGTGCTGCCTCGGCGCGCTGACTTCGGCCTCAACGAGTCTCTGTTTGTGGAGAAGTTCTGTCGCCGCGCCGCCTGCCCCGAGCCTTTCTACCGCGTCGCCTTCCGCGCATGCCAGCTCGAACCCGACGCAAGGTACTACCCACTGCACTACCCACTACCCACTGCACTACCCACTGCCTGCCCCGAGCCTTTCTACCGCGTCGCCTTCCGCGCATGCCAGCTCGAACCCGACGCAAGGTACTACCCACTGCACTACCCACTACCCACTGCACTACCCACTGCACTACCCACTGCCTGCCCCGAGCCTTTCTACCGCGTCGCCTTCCGCGCATGCCAGCTCGAACCCGACGCAAGGTACTACCCACTGCACTACCCACTACCCACTGCACTACCCACTGCCTGCCCCGAGCCTTTCTACCGCGTCGCCTTCCGCGCATGCCAGCTCGAACCCGACGCAAGGTACTACCCACTGCACTACCCACTACCCACTGCACTACCCACTGCACTACCCACTGCACTACCCACTGCACTACCCACTGCACTACCCACTGCCTGCAGTATATACGGATCTTTGTCCCTCCTATGCGTTAGTCTCAGTGAACGATTCAACCGCTCCAAGCACAATCCGACACTAAAATAGACTAATTCAGAGCGATATAGGTACATTGTGACTATTGTATCTGTCGAAGATGTGGTAAATCCAACGTGTAAGCACATATCGAGGAATGCAGCGATCTCCCATTTGTAGTGATTTTCCTTTTCATTCCCAAAATCCATCGCGATCCCATCTTATTTCTCCTTTTTATTTTCGTGTTCGATGGACGAAGTCCATCCTCCCTTCCCGCGCTCCACGCTTCCTTCTTCTTCTTTTTCCATGGCCTTTCTAAGGATCGTCACCCGACCGTCCCATCTGACAGTCCATCTACGATGTGTCAAGCATTTCAACGAGCACAGAACTAGAAATGGCATTTCACTCAAGATCATACCACCAGATATGACCACACACTCCTCGACATATCTATATCCCCCTCAAGTTGGCTGCAACGATATCAGAAAGATAAAATAATTGATTAAAAACTTGTATTGTTATGTTTTCGACATACTCAAATAATTGTACATAGCTTTAAAATGATTCTTATGAATATTGCATGAGTACTATGCAGAATATACAGGACGGGGCAAAATTTAACCCCATTGAGGGCCCCCCTTTTCTTTTGTAGTTGAGGAAACTATACATTTATTAAAGAATAAGTTTTCCTTACAATAGGGATGATGCCTGGGTAGAAAAATAATATTTATAATTAGTCCGTCAATTAGATTATCAAAAAATATTGGACACGTATTTTTTTATTTTTAAAATCAATGGAAATCGACAGAGTTATAGAGCGTCAAAGTTTGGGAGTGGGGGCTCGTGACGGCTATGTAAAAAGTGTACTAACGCACTATCTACTATCAATCTACTATCATCATCAAACTATCTTTGTCATTTTTAGTTTAATTGACGAAATAAAAAATACGTGTCCAATATTTTTTGATAATGTAAATTACGGACTAATAAGAATTTTTCAGGCATCTAGCCTTTGAGATAAAATTTTGCTCAACCTTGTATATCTGCACTAAACTGTATCACTTCAATAGAACTGTTACTAACCCCTTTTACGCAATAAATAACTTTGACTCTGAAAGTATGTAAGAAAAACTCTCGCTTCCATTCCAGGCCACCGTTCGAAGTGATAGAGATTTGGCTAGAGAGCCTGGTGATGTACCTCTCTAAGCCAGACCCCCTCCCCCCCACCCTTCTGGCGGACATCCTGCAGTACGCCCACTCCCCCCACTGCCTGGCCGGCACGCCCGACTGTCAGCACGACGGCTGCTGTCACACCTGTCAGCCTCAGCCCTGCCAGGAGACTGTCATCTGTCAGCGCACCAACAAGAGTTGCTGCCAAGAGGACGCGTGCTGTCACTGTGAAGCGACGTACAGTCAGCAGCAGCAGTGCTGCGTGCACGCGTACAATGAGGGGGGCGGGGGCGGGGGCGGGGGCGAGGGGGGCTGCGGCTGCGGGGTGCGGAGGGTGCCCAGCAATGCGGGCAGCGAGGACCTGCTGCCTGACACGGGGGTATTGAAGGTGAGATTATTTATTTATTTAAAATTTATTTATCAATTTAAACTCACTTATATCATGCTACAGCGTGCAGACCAATACCACAGAATACAGAGAGGACAGAAGCTTCACTCCGCGCAATCATTTAAATAAATAGCGACTTTAGCTGCTACGCAATAAAGTGCTATTCAGCTCGCACCGAGCTCAGTGCCTAACATTTATATTAACCTACACCTTGCATCCCTTTCTATCGTATATATCTATCTCTACTGACGTGGCACGTGTAACGTTAGGGTTGTCTTGAGAATTATTCTGTGACGAATAATAATAAATCTGAACATTTTACTATCCAGTACCTAGCCACCTATACACACCAGAATACAGAGACCAAAGGCAAAAATACATCAATTTAACACAAAGCTAAACCTGATCTTGGAAGTATATTCGCCGATCTTAAGAGAAATTTTAGTAGGTAGGTATACCTAGATATTTGCAAGAGAAAAAAACAACATTTGGTTTGTAGGTAACCTAGGTATCTAGTTTTAGTTGTTAGTACGCCTACCTTTAGGTAACTTACCACATCGATTTGTCTACCTATACCTACTTACCCGACTGTTTTTAAGTAGTTAACCTACACTGCCTACTTAAAGTTAAACCAAATAAAAATGTACCTAGGTTGGGTTTCTAATATTGCTCTCAGTCTACTTAATCAAAATCATAATAAGTACCTACTCAAGTGCTGCCTATGCCTAGGCATAGGCCGCACTATGTAGGTAGATACCTACCAATGGCACAAAAATTGTCTATGAAAAAATACCTACATTATATTATTACGTTTATTTATGTAGGTAGGTACCGCATTCAAATAGAACTTGTACCTAAGTACCTACCTACTTAAGTAAATACGGGAGACTTTGATATCTAAACAACGCATTATTTGGTAGAAAAACTTTCAGTTCTGTACCTACTATTGGTATTATTTACATTTTCTTATTATTATTCAAGCAACCAAATGCTATGCAGTATTTTTTTGCCTTCATTTGGCGAAAAATATAGGTACATTACCAAAAACAAACTAAAATGCCGCGGCTGCTCAAGGACACTTTCGTTCCGGGCAGAACGCGGCAACCGACGTAACGAACCACGCTCGCAAGGCCGGCGATGCGTAGGTATATTTTTATACCTATTCTGCGGAGTGAAAGAGGCCTGTCAATACTTCGTAATCACTCATTTTAGTTTGTAGTTTCAACTAGTTTCTGCTCTTTGTTTCGCTCGCGTGCTAACCTGATCGCTATATGACCTGATAAGTACCTGAGATATGATCGCGAAAAATACGAAATGAGGCGAATATTTCGTAACTTAAAATGCATAGATTTTTTTTTTTTTTAATCCGTGCAAGTAGAAAGGCGTAAGGCTCAAATCTCCATTTTTCGGAACCCAATCCAACCTTACCTGCCCGTGGTGGATCATGTATAACAAACGGGGCTCTGGCGGCGGCTGAATGCGGCATCGCGCAGCCTGTTACTATCTAATCTACTAGCAAATCTAAATTCTCTGACGGCCGACGACGGTCAGTGGCATCGGCTGTAACGTAAAATTTTGGTAGACAAAGCGTTATTTTGAATATACTTTCTCGTCCTAAATTTATCGTCTACGATTCGAATACTTTTGTGCTAATCTTCGTGATCAGTCTCCATAATCATACACGCATAGGTCAGTAAACAATGTAATAGTTAAGAATAGAGATAAAAATATAAGCCAAGCAGAGTTTCTTGCCAATTATTCCCTATTTGGTCGCGTTACAAATTGCTGTAAATAAAAAAATAACGATTCAAAGTGTACCTTACAGTTCTTATTGAATAAATACATAATGATTTTGATTTTGAATAGATTTCGACAGCCAATTTTACAGATAGTCGCGTGGTCGTCAGCTAGTTTACAAAATAAAATATATTTTTATTTTCACTTTAAGTTATTAAACAACTGTTTACAATTTGACTATAATCATCATTAATAATAATAACAATTCACTATTTAGTTACTAGGTACAATGGCTTGTTATAAATAATGTAAATGAGACAGGACTACACTAAGTCAAGGACTTGTGTCGTAGGTCCTGCCTGCCTTCTAGGTACAAGGACTTTTCGTAGCCATTTATAACAATTGGCATTACATATTGGTAGGTTGTTTACCTATCAATCTAACTAAAATATTAATTAAAAATAAATTTGAAGTACATTATTAATTAATTATAAGATATCATTGGTATGCGTTAGATATATCGGGTTCGATTCCCGCTGCGGGACAAATGTTTGCATGTTCTGCAGATATTTGTCTCGGGTCTGGGTGTTTTCTATGTATGTATTTACAAAAAAAACTATGTAGTATATCAATCATGTGGTTCTCATAATACAAGCTCTGCTTAGTTTGGGGCTACATGATGCTGTGTGATAACGTCCAGGATTATTTTCAATTATTATATAATTTAGGTAGTTTATTAAAAAAAGTAATGTGACATTTCCCGACAGTCGGCGTCGATAGCGTGCGTGGGTGGTGCGTGGCGCGGCAGTGCACTGGGCAAGTGCGTGTCGGTGGGCGCGCTGGCCCGCGCACGCCCCGCGCACGCCCCGCCGCTGTCCCGCTCGCACAACGCGCTCGCCAGCCCGGGGTACATCCTGCGAGACGTCGGCGGAAACATTGACATCACCAAGGTACTATCTTATTTATGGATGTAAGGCCGGTTTACAACTAATTAAACCAATCCGTTTAAAACTAAAAAAGCCGTTTTAAACGGAAAAAAAACATTGTTTTTCGATTTCAAACGGCTGCTGTTGATGACATGTTTTTAAATTTCCTTGATCTTATTGAGGTAAGGATATAACGGAGTACCTATAAACTGTGTAAAGATTGTTTAAATGTGTGGTACTGATATACTGATAATGATATATATGATTATATATGTAAAACAACGATATAATCGTTGTTTTACATATATAATCTCATTACTGATACGTGATGCTTCACACCTTCATGCCTCACGTCGATTGACGCAGGGGAAGGCACGTTCAAAAAGGCATTACCTGAGAAGCAAAAAAAACTTTGTTATGAGTAATGGTTACCACTTAACATCAGGTGGGCCATGTGCTAGGTCCATTTTCGGGTGTCATGGTGTCTTTGAGCGCCATGAACTCCGACCACCGGAGTTGGTTGCTGGTGAACTGCAAAGCATTTACTTTGTTTCCGATAACGAAATGAAAAATGGTGATGGTACATTAACATTACATAGAGGAAATTGCAGATAAATAAATAATTTGAAATAATTAAAAATCTTGAAAATATTACTACTAAACATAACAAAATCATTATATAACTTTCATGAAATGTGGTTTATTAATAAATAATTTCCCTGCGCTCTTATATTCCCCTCACTTGTACAATATTGTTAAATTTATAATATTCCAATTCATCCTTTAACTCTATCCATTTTAAAGGATAAATAAAAAAAGAGCTTGTTCGTTTGTCCAATTGCAGCAAAGTAATTCATAAATACTACCTCCCCACTTCTTATTGTTATTTCGATATAATACATTCAATCATAACTGTACACTTAACTCATCCCCTGCAGGTGGACGACATAACAGAGTGGTTAGACTCACCCCCTCCCCTCAAACGCACCAGCCCCGACTGCCAACTCGACAAGCTGCAAGACAACAAAACGCGCAAAGTCGACGAGACCGACCTCCCAGCCTTCCTCCGAAACCAATCCGTTGAGGAGTTGGAGAGCAACTACAAGCGTGAGGTGTCGCCGTCGCTCAGCGTCACCCGCCAGCTCAGCGCCGCTGACGATGACTCCGACTCCTCATCCGACGAAGACATCGACTGCAACTGGTACAAGAACGTCAGCAACTCTAGGAAGATGGACGTCGACGCGAAGAACGTTATATCTAACATCATTAAGAGAGGGGAGAGTCTCCTGCCTAAGAAATCTAGCTACGACGTCGCCGACGTCATGCTCCGGAATCCGGACTGTCTCACCACGGAGCGGAGAATACCGGAGGAGGACCGGAGGCGGTACAACATTGACTACATGAAACAGAGTCCCGTTATGGCGCAGGGACTCAAGCGAATCCCCACGGAGACCAAAGAGAAGACTAACTTCTTTACTAAGAATTTACTGTCTCCAAAATTGAATAGGTTATTCAAATCGAACGCGGAAGTGGCGAGTAAAGCGGACGACGAAGATGGAAAGGAGAAGTCTAGAAGCAAATTCTTTATACAGCGACCTATCTCTCCGAATATCGCAAGGTATAGAGTCAGACCCGTGGAAGGCGAGAAGCGATTGAGCACAGATAGCAACGATATTCTCAAGAGTGATATAAAGCTGGCTAGTCTGGGCAAGCCTATGACTCCTACGTTCCGGAGACACATGCCCAGCGAGAGACCTGACTTCGCGGACAGTAGGTTCAGCTACCGAGCACCCAGAGCTAAATACGAACCAAAAAACGAACCGAAATTCGTTGACGTCGGTCGGAACAGAATCAAAGCACCGCTGCCTATAGAAAAAAGGATACGCACCGCCCAAAATCTCTCACAGAATACGCAAAATGATAAACCTTTTACGAAGGAAAGTACAAATGATAAGCCTAAAAGAAGGGAGGGTATATCTAGAAGTAATTATGTGAGTTTGGCTAATCTTAAGATTAACAGCAAAAGTATTGATGATAAGAGAGGTAAGGATGACCGCTCTCCGGTTGAAAGGGTAATTTAGCAACTAAATAAACTTTAGGAGCGGGACGTGCGTTCCCTTTGAGTACAATTTTCTGACTGATTTTGAAGTGAGTGAGCGCGGAATTGGAACTGAACGAATGAACTTGAGTTAATGATAGTCCCGCGTTCACTAGATGATTCCAGTTTGTTGAATATAGGTTGCTTGAGACATTGACATTAGCGATGACGATGGCCAATGATGATCGATGACGAAGACCAATTTGGTTTGTCAAACCTTATTAGATTATAGAGGAGAAAAAAATGATGAAGTCTTGGCTGATCTCTACTTTCTTATGTCTATTTATCAATTGCTAGACAGGGACGCATACTTTATCTCAATGCGATTGCTGCGACTTTGTACCGAGGCATTTCTATGAAACTGCATAGCACTATATTCGAGCGCTCTGGTACGATTTTCTTTTTGAACTCATTTCAAGTCGCATTGAGAGAAGTAGCATCCCTTTCTAGCTAATGAACTATGGACATAAGATAGTAGAGATCAGCCGTATGAGCTAATGTTCAGAGCATGAATTAATTTTAAGATTTCTTCTATGCTTTAGTCATGGTTCTTTGTGTCAAACCAAAGAAAAGCCATTTTGGTCTCCTTCATCATTCAACATTGGTCTTTGTCATCATCTCATCATTTATGTCAATGTCCCATGATATTTAACAACCCGTAGATAAATCTATCGATCCAAACAATAAAACTAACTAGGTAACTTTACGATAGAATTACTCAGAAAATTGAATTTCTATATAGAGTGAGGGATGAATCTTTTCATTCCGATGTGATGTACAAGTCTGTATTAATGTGAATCTCGTCACAAAAGCAATTTATTAACAGTATTTATATTTACGTAAAATATTTGATATGGTTCTTTTTTCAGTTAAGAAAACTTAATAAAAATGGGTGTGGATGCCGGTGAAATTATAGGCACAAGAGGCTTATCATCCTCATGCCTCAAGTTGATGTAGCGTTGTATCGTAAAGCACGTTCCGAAAAAAACTTGGTCTGTTGTAATGTAATGCTTTGCGATAAGTAATGGTTACCACTTAACATCGGTGGGCCATACGCTTGTTCCATCTTCAAGTACCATAAAAAAATCATATACCTTCATGAGAATATATTATAATGAAAGCAATATATATGTAATTAATCAGAAATATCTTATCGATTCGTTATCCAATTTCCACTTGAAAAATTAAAGGTCGTGAACTACTTATTTTGTTAGAAAAAGAACCATATTGACATGTAGTTATTTATAATATCCTAATAAAATTATTGTACAAAATAATGTATATCTCAACTAATGGCCTTATTCTGTGCATGTTTAATCAATATGTACATTTTCCACATTTTTTTTACATTTTAATATTCTTCCAAACACAAAGAATTTTCAGCTGTTACTAAAACAATAAACTACAAGAGGCCATTTTGAATTCAATATGGCGGAACTGTCAAGAGGGCGTATTACCATTGTCTGTGCAACTTCCGCTTACCCTGGTATTAAGAGAGTCGATAAGTAGAATAAGATAAAAGCGTCTTTTAGGGATGATACTCATTATAACGAGGCGTGCCGTGTACGTGGCCCGGACGGGGCAAGGGTTTGAAACGTTACATACATTTTGTATGAAACAATTTATAGTACACAGTGCATGATCCGTGTCCCGTCCGGGCCCGGGCGATGCTCGTCTACACCACGGTTGTTGCACGGACCCGCCCCTTCCTCTACTGTTTCATACAAAATGTAACGTGTCAAATCCGTGCCCCGTCCGGGCCTCGTACACCTTTGTAAAATATTTTACAAATGTTCATAGAGACACAGAATTACTGCCACACTACGCAAAAATCACGATAAATGTTATCGTCTCGTGTGGAAGCAATCGCTATGTTCATACTGAATTATACAAATAATAAATAGTATATTCTTGCCATGTTGAACATGTATTATAATATATCGTAAGTATAATAATGTATTATCGTTGAAATTGTTGTTGGTATACAAGTATTATAGGCGTAAATAAAGAGCTTTTTGCTTTACATTTGAAACGGTTATGATGCTAACTGCACTGCGGGTTTTTGTAGAGTGTATAGCATCCATTATAGTGAAACATGTGAGTCAGGCCACTTCCCCTGGGTGTGTGCGGGGTGCGGGGCGAGATGCGCGGGAGATGGGTGGATTTCTTTTCTTGACCAGCCTAGTGAGCTAGCCGTGACCAACCGTGTCCTAACTGTGACCAGCCGTGACTAACCGTGTCCTGTGACCAGCCGTGACTAACCGTGTCCTAACTGTGACTAAACGTGGCCTAGCTGTTACCAGCCGTTACATAGCAATAACTAACCGTGGCCTACCTGTGACTTTTCGTAACCAACCGTGTTCTAGTTGTGGCTAGCCGTGACCTAGCAGTGACTCACTATGGCCAGCAGTGTTGTAGCTGTGACTATCCGTAACTAACCGTGTTCCAGCTGTGGCTAACCGTGACTATGACCAGTAGTTTTGTAGCTGTGACTAGCCGTGACCAACGGTGTTCTTGCTGTGACCAGCCGTGACTAACCGTGGCCAACCGTGTTCTAGCTATGGCTAGCCGTGACCTAGCAGTGACAGTGTTGTAGCTGTGACTAGCCGTGACCAAGGGTGTTCTAGCTGTGACCATCACGCCCACACATACCCAGCGAGTGGACTGAGTTATGTCGTACAGGTTCTGCCTGTGAGACAAGACTGCACTTGTTAGTCAATTCGCCTTTCCACACTTTTTATATGTTATGAAAATATACTCACGTTATTATACAGTTACAATAAAACTTTGTACGTTTTTATAAAGTATACTTACAAACACAACACCAGGTTATATCAGTCCACTGCTGGACATGGGACTCTTGTTATAAGAAGGAGATATACCCATAATCCCCCCGCTAGGCATGCGGGTTGGTGATCATCACAGGGTACAGCTTCTCTCGCAACCGACGCTGCTGTGCGTCGGTGGTCAGGGAATTAAGCTGTGCCGGTGTTAGGCTGCGCTATGCCCCAATCAGCCAGTCAGACACGTTAGTTAGCAGGGTGCACCATGGGTAGGCGAGGTTGGCTTGGGTTCCGAACATATACGTTAGAATGCACCCCATCTTATTTAATTAACAAATTGATAATTTGTATGCCTTGTTCGCACAGCTTTTATTAAATTATATTTGTAAATTTGGTAGATATATAGAAAAATATTAGACAGTTATTTGTACTCAATATTGAGGACTTTAAAATGCTACGATTATAATATTCTTATCATTTTGAAATGATTCATGAACCCATTCTTTTTGTATTGTCTGTACGCATAGTTTATTTTCCGGATTCTATTAATTTTGTGACATACTTATTACTCTTTGCATACTAGATTTTATATAAAAATGTTGTATAATTAGAGTTATTTTTTGCAATATTATTATAATTTAGTTTTTAACTAATTTACTTAACTTTCGAATTATCCTTGACTCAAAGATTAGTCTAAAGAGTTTAGATACAGGGTGCCATTTTATATTTTTGCTTTTAAGAATAGCATTGCTAGATGTTTTATTAAGTTAACGACACGTAAGGGTGCTCTTACACGGACAATTTTTGTCTGACTTAACTGAAAGCTAATTTAAAACAGCTCTTTTCATCATTAAAAAAAAGGAAAATTCATAGAAAAATGTTATAAAATATAATATTATAATAAGCCCTTTTTACATTGTTCGATAATTAATTAATTTTAATATCATTTCCGGCATTATAGGATTTATAGGTGCATAGTATTTACCAAATTATATTATAGGCTGGACATTATCGTAAAAAAAACGAACCCAGTCCGCAAAATGAAAGCCCTGTCGTTCAAATTTTATCTGTTTGTGTAAGAGCACTGTTAGGTGTAGCCTAGACTTAGGTCACTCAAAGTTTTTACATTTATCTGTGATACGTTTTGTAAAGCAATAACTCGGTAGTGTCTTAAGTTCGAGTTTTAAAGGTCGTATGCATCATGTAATATCAATGAATACTCCACTTTTTATAAATTCATCTGAACCTATACAGCTATACAGGTATCCGTTGTAATGGATAATCTTGAAAGTACATGGATTTTCGTGTTGCGTATAGCGGTAGGTCCAGTAAGGGAAAAATAAAATATAAAAAGTTGCCAAGTTTGAGTTGGACTCGAGTTTGAGTTGGTCCGTCTTGACAGACAGACAACGTTCCTTATTTCCTTATAGGCACAGTAAGACAACCGTCAGACAACGACGGGTTCCTTTTTCCTTTTGAGGTACGGTTCCCTAAAAATTAAGGCAGGTTTATCAATTATTTCCCGGATACCTGTATACGTATAATAGACTGGGAAAAATAGATTTAAATCTCCGTTCGATTTGAATTAAACAATATACATATGCGGCCTTGTTTAGCTATTTTAAGTTAACAAACTAATCCATAACAACGAACATTCCGTCTGACGACATTCCCTTATGTTTTGTAAGTACAAATAATAAATAGCTACTCAATTATTTGCATTTTCTTTTATTTTGTACCTACCTATCCTCTTGAGTTATTTAATTGGATACAGGATTCAGCAGCACACCAGTTAGGTACAAAAAATATCACCCAGATAGATAGATAGATGAACTCTTTATTGCACACAAGTGTGATACTATCCAGCACGACCGTTGAAGCTTTTAGTAATTTCTTTGTGGTACAAATTCATGAAATTAAATGTACTATTTTGTACACTGAAAGAAAAAAAATACCTTATAGTTTTGAAGATACAGCACAGTGGCTTGGGTAGTTCCTTGCTGGCACGACCACGAGAGATTTATAGTAATTGAGATAAATTGGCTTACTATTTTGTACTCCAAAATTTGTATTTCATACTTCAAATGTTCAAAAGTTATAGCCAATTGAAAGCAAACTTCAGGGACCCAAATGCAAAATTATGACGATGACGATGAAAATAAAACAAAGCAGTTTTTAAAATATTCTTTATTACAAAAACAATTCGAAATAGGGTACCGATAAAAGGTATATCAATCGTGTTCTACAAAATCTAGACAGTACAAACCGTATTACCAGCGCAGCGTCTACGTACTAAAGTCTTTACAAACTTTGACAGTTTAATAATTAATTAATAATAAATAATCCTGGACGTCATCACACAGCATCATGTAACATGTAGCCCCAAACTAAGCAGACCTTGTATTATGGGAACCACATGATTGATAAACTACATAGATACATTTTTTTTAGTTTGTCACTGACGTTCTTAGAATTTCGACAGATGTTTATGTCAAAGTTTGCAAATAAAGTCCTCATTTACTAATGGCCTGCGCAGACCGGGACGGCATGGCATAGCAAGGGATTTTAATTTTTTACCAATGAACATTCAAACCTATAGAAATAGAAATACGATACAAATTCTTATGCCTTAAAATAATGCCGCGGCATCGAAAGGGACGTCACGGCATTATTTTAAAGCATAGGAATTTGTATCGTATTTCCATTATGATAGGTTTGAATAATCATTGGTAAAAATTGAAATCCCTTGCCATGCCGTCCCGGTCTGCACCGGCCTTCACTCAGTTGCACACCGAAATGGTAGCACCCGGACCTTTATTTGCAAACTTTGACATTTGTCAAACTGTCAATGTTTGTAAAAACAGGACTGGTTTTTATCATTTCAGTGGCCAACTAAGTTACTAAATGGGGCCTCAGAGAATCGGGGCCCCCTGACCAGACAAGAGACACCAGGTACAGGTTCGATTCTCGCCACATAAAATACCATACAATAATTAAGTAAAAATCCTTGAAACAGTAATTTGGTAGAGACTCCATTTTTTTAATATCATTAATATTGTCGTCACCTACACGCTGCGCTGAGTAATGAAACTTTGAATCTAAGTACGTAAATAGGAATAGTGCGTTAATATTGTCGAATTTGGACATTTTGGACACGTTAGTTTATAAATAAGTACAGATACGCAAATCATTTAAGTTAATATGGACAGTCATCTAAAGAAGGCGAGTATATCTTATTCGAGACTAGCAAACAGAAAACACTAGGATAAAAACATGATTAAAAATAAATATCTAAAATCACAACACAAACAGCCAATTCGAGTAAACAAGGCTAAAGACCAAAGGCCAATATGCGCCAAACTAACGGGCGGTTAAAAGTGCCATTTAGCCGTTCTTTTTGATAGAAATTCTCATATATTTTTCTGACATTTGGGTTATCTTTTAATGTCGGCGCATATGGACCTTCGTATTCTTTTATAGATCTAGCATCTACTCTCAATACAATCTCGATCTGTACCCCAATACGAGTTGAAAAATAAGGAATCGTTCATAGTAATTCGTTTAATATAGTACATAGTAGTTCGTGCTCAACTTTAATGCAAGTTTTTTGAAATTACGCAACTGGTTATGAATAGAAACTGATCGAGCAGCGTAGGTAATGTAATATTCTTGTTGTGTGTGATTGCAATGTTTATCAGTAATCACTCAAAACAGATAGGTAACTAATTAGCGAAAAAATGTACTTCAAAATCGAGCTCAAAACCGATAAACTATGAAAGTTTTATAATTGTGCAATTCACACAAGGGATACAGATCTAGGCCTGATTCTAAACGTGACTCGAGAGCTACTTTTCGAGTTTTCTAAGAAAATTTGTTAAAAATCGAATAAAATAGAACGGCTTAGTTTTTTCATTCTAGAATACAGGCCACACAGGACTTTTATCTGGATAAGTAGGTATAGTTAACACGTTGACTGCTGGCCTCGCGCTATGCACAGGACGAGGACGTGCAGAACCACATCTGTGTATTCAGCACTCAAAGTGTTAACTGTATATGGGTTGCTGTTAAGTGTAACACAAAATATCATGCAAATATTGTATACGTTGGGCAAGTAATCTAAAAATAAATAAAGGAAATGATAACTAAGTAGGCTGTATAATAAGTTGAATAGTAAGAATTATACAAAAAGCAGGCATATAAAAATATGATATTTGTGCATTTTTCTCAGAATGTGTGCCTAAAAATTACACCAGAAATGGATAAGTCTTGATAAAATATGTAAGTTTAGTCATAAGAAAATCTAATTTATAAGGAAATAATAAATCTTTAAGAAACAAAACAATATTGCATGCCTCCCAAAAAAAAAGTTCAAAGTACTAAACATTAAATTATAAACCTTACTCTCAATATAATAAAAACTTTATAACGACTCTACTTGACAAATAAATTTTCAATAAATTATTCGAATTTCAACATCAAAAGTTCGAATCAAAAATTTGCACAAACCAATTTAGCCCGTATCAAGTGCCCATAAGAACGCAATTGTAAAATACTATCAAAAAACAGGGTCCTATCCTATCGCTACCTACTCTACGGAATCAGGTATACGAGTAATTTAAGAACGACTTAGACATAGTTCAGACATGTATTTCCTTAAAACTAACATTTATGAGACAACGTAGTCACTGTGATCAAAAACTCGAGTAGGACCATCGAGATAATTATATATAGAACTCTATAGAGCGAAGTCAAATGTAAACTGAGAAAATCGTCCAAGCGTATTTGACGTAAATAAAGTACAAAATATCACAATTTGCCCTAATTTAGACCTTTATATGTTGATTTAAAAGTTTCAGTCGGCGCAATTGACAGCGTGCGCCGTGTTTTGGTGCACACACTTTTTTTCCACGTTTTCCACTCCAGTACAAATATCTCGATCAGGACCACACACTCACCTGTCAGGCCTATAGCGAGAGCAAATGTACGAAAATTATGTCGTGTGTTGTGACGATTGATTGTTGGCAGGGAACAGCAAAACTATTTTTTCATAGAAATTGATTCTGTGAATAATCGTTTCTGTCGTCTATCGTCACGACAGACGAAACCTATCATTCATGCACGCTCGCTAGATTCAACGGTTTGATAGTAATTAAATTGTTTCTAATATAAGTAACGCCAAAATACGTCGGAAAACTTTTATTAATTCGTGTGAATCTGTTCTAATTTAGTATAAAATATCCCACGACATATTGCAGACCTTGGAACCAGATCTGTCTTTATATAGGAACATACGCATATTTCAAGGCAAAAGTACCTATGTCAATTGGTCATTTAGTTTTGTCTTTGGATATTTTGAGACGCATGACTTCTCGCGACATTTTCGTGACCATTCTACATGACAATCTTGGCGAACCGTGTCTCAGTCCTTACTGAATTAAAGGTTCAATTACAGTGGCTAAGTTGTCCAAATCTAGCGCTAAATACTAGTTGAAGAAACTATACGCAACGGTATATTTCAAAATAATGGTTTCATTTCAAACACAGATCGATGTTCATTTTTATCTGTAGGTTCTATTTACATTTCAGCGCCATCACTGCCATTGAGTTGCAAATTTTGACGTATCAATACCTAATTTTGAAATATCAACCCGTAATGCTAGTCCAGATGGGGCGTTCCGCGTTCGAGTCGAGTCGCGCGTAAATGCGATGTCACGGGGCCTGTGACGTGCGTTCAGATTATTGACTAAAGGTAGAGACAGACTGAGCCTACGTACGCAATGTATGCAACGTAGATATCTCAAATCTTGACTTCATATGGTAAAACTATGCTATAGAAATACATTTTATCGTATGCAACGCAATCAATCGCCTCTCACGCAACGTCGACCTGCGATATCCAGATCGGCATCGTGGCATGGGTTGTGGAAGGTATGTTCGTACGCTATCCCACTGTGTTTCTAGAACCTACGCTCGCAACGCGTCAGACACGAATATAACGTATTCTAGGAGTAGTGCACCTGAGAAATGTCAACAGCTGTCGTTAAGCGTTGCATACGCGGGACAAGTGTTCACACCATCTCTCCCACGTTGCATCGCATACGTTGCGTACGTGGGACCAGTCTGTCTCTAGCTTAATTATTATGCGAAACTCAAACCCGCATGTATATCGCTCCATCTGGACTAGGCTCGTAACCGTATGTTCTTCATTAACGCACTAAATACGAATAAAATTACAATCCGAAACATGCAGTGCGTGATATGTGCTGTAATACCGAAATGGTTTAGATCAAGATTCAAAAATGATATGAAATGCCTATTAAACTAATACGATGGTTAAAAACATATGGTAAGTATTGATTGGTATCCTCAATAGATTTGCGTACTGAGCATCTGAAGATATCCTTAATGGAGAAAAAGTCGTGAAGATGTTTGTTTTGTTTTGTTTTTGGTAAGTATTGAATACAAAGGTCGGTGCCTACCTTATGAAATGTAACATTTTAAACGCATCCCCAAAATTGGTGAATCCCACATGATTATTTTTTGAGATTAATCGATTTTCTTAAGACTGATAGCTGCCAACATTATCTTCATTCATTTGGTTATGGGTTCACGCTGGAGTTAAAATATTTAGGTACTTCGTATCCACTGTAGTACCTACCTATAATTTTAGCAGTTTCATATAAATAAATAAAACATTGTTATTCATTCATTGTTCATAAATACACCAACGGTTTTGTAAGTTAATAAAACAAATTAAAAAAAATATTTTTGAATCTTGATCTACGATGATCAATTTTGTGCAATTTTATCAAGTTTAAAAGACTTACTCTTCGTTTCGTACTTACCCTTTTTAAGTACGAACGAGCATTATAAAATATGATATATAAATTTTGGATCTGTGATATTTCTTTTCAAGAAAAATGTTGTGTTTTTACATTTTCACGAAACTGAAGACACAAGTTGAACGAAATTTCATTAAACTTGAATAAAAATTGCACAGAGCATCCATAAATCATCTGAATGTTATCTTACAACTAACTTCACTATGTAAATGCAATAATAAATGCAGTAATTGACTAATTCTAACAAATTTAAAGCAAAATCTACAAAGATCTATGAAAAATAACAGAAACAAACATAAATTATCTAACAACAAACATTCATAATTTATTATCAATGTTTTCTTGTAAATTCGATCCCGATGTTGTATGCCACACTGACACACGACGCAGTTATAATAGAATTTTCAGATTTACAGCACGCGGCGATCACTAAGGCACACCAGAGGGCCTATTCTCTGTTAGTTGACAACTCAAATAATTAGTACCGGACCTGTTTACGACAATTTGCCTGTTGTCTGTTGACGTTGTTCGACTTTCGACAGATGAACTGGGTGCCTAGTGCAAGTTTTTTACCAGCTCGATCGCGTTTACGTTTACGCAAATTTATATGGAATCGAGGTAGCGCCATCTAGTAAAAAACGCGTGGCACTGGCTCCATACAAATTTGCGTAAACGCAAACGCGATCGACCTGGTAAGAAAACTCGAACTAGGCACCCTGTTTACAAATATATTTTAGGGGTGCTAATCATTTGAGTTGGCAACCGAGATAGCGAATAAAGGAGCAGGTAAGGTTATAGATAGATAGGTACGTAACATGTAAACCTCTATTCTCTCTAGTATGCCAAATGTGATTTTAGTTGCCATGCAGTTTACAGTGTAAGTGTCAGTATTTTCTTTCAACATCTCCAAAGCGACCAGCTAACAGATAAACCCAATGTTTTCAGACATCACCGAATTTCCACATAGCACCAAACTTACGATTTAACCTCCGAAAATACGTTTAGTAACCACTAAAACAAACAGTCACTTTGAATGGACTAGTTGGGAAGTGCTGGGTAGGTTTAGTGTGTATTGCTTATCGCTGTTAATTAATTATGCTTAATACTTCAGTTTTACATAAAAATATATGATTTTAAAAGAAATGTTCTTTTCACTGGGTTTTTAATATACATTTGAAAATATTTTTATTAAATATCAAAATTGATAAAAAGTTTATTATTTGATATTGAAGAGTGTATAAATTATTTCACAAACATATCCCAGCACCCCCACAAATATAAATGAGATCATGTCTATTTCATTTAAATAACTCTAAAACTATTAAGTAGTTTATAGGTACGATAAAATATTGTGCCGAGAATCGTGCTTAAGTATGTATTAATTAATTATTTTCTAATTTAGCTACTTTGGCACATTATTCGATTTTTACTAATTGATTGGGGCACTAGTTGAGATTTAATATATGTAATATTAAGCTTCTCATATCTTAAAAAGAAAATATATTCGAAAATCGATACATTAATGAGAAAAAACGCGACATATCATTCCACGCCTAAAACGAGTCATATAAAACGCTGCATACTATAATTTCGTTCGCTGAGACAGAATACAGTCTGCCATAAAAACTAAATAAATATGAATAACATAAAATATAGATTTGAAATAGCATTGACATGCTATACATAATAGATAATTATCGACACGCGATTTTTCATCCAAAATAAGAATTTACACTTACCATTTTCTATAATTTCGCCCAAAACATTGCACCTATGCCTGACATAACTTTATATGCTATGCCGGATAAAATATGTCAGTATACGCTTAAAACGATAACTCATTCCAACGTAACATGATAGGTTGCCACAAATTACGCTCAAAACAACACCTTTAACAAGAAATGAGAGGAGAGGCTGGGTTCTTAGCGCGGTGGCGGCACAGCGGCGATCCTTTGCCTGAGCCTCGCGAACTTGCCATGTACCAGGCGAAGCTGAGCCCTGAGCCGCGAGGAGAGCTCCCTCTGCAGCTCCTGGACTTCGACCAGCTCGCGCCGCAGCTGCTGGTAGTCGGAGCGGACCTGGGTAGACGCGTGTGTCAGAATGTGGCCACGATCCCTGCCCCTTCTGTTAGAGTACTTTCTTTGCCTCTACAAATAGGCTTATCATGATCCCATTACTCTTTACTTATGTATGGACTAGTGAGATGTCAGAGATTTTAAGGCGCCCGCGCCCGTTCGATTTATTTTTAATGATTGGATATGAAAGTAAGGAACTTAAAGAAAGGAAAGCATACGCCTACTTTTCCATGTATCATAAAAAACGCCATAAAGCCGCTCAGCTCTTAACAGGAGCGTTTTTAAATTATAGATACATTAGCGATAGACTTTGCCTTGGGTGCCTAAAACTGAAAGTCCCGGGGGGTGATCGGCTAACTGTGTTGCAAACAGAAATTATTGACACCGATCCTGTTTTTACAAACTTTGACATTTCATCCGTCAAAATTCAAAGAACGTCAATGCACAAACTGTTACAGTTTGTTAAAAGAGGATCGGTGTCAATGATTTCTGTTGATGAAATGGTCGGCACCGGATCTTTATTATCAAACTTTGACATTTCATCCGTCGAAATTCAGAGAACGTCTATTGACAAACTGTCAAACTATGTAAAAACAGGACCGGTGCTTCAATTCGGTGTGCAACAGACAGAGCTAGTAAATGAGCTATGAGTTAGCCACTAGTGAACGACGAAGAATAAGTGATATACCTACATACAATTCTCAAAGTTCAAATACTGACTCCTTATAGACGCCCCGTTTACCTCGAACAACTGCAACTTGAATTACCTTAGATGAATATAATCATTTAGTTTAACCAATTAGACCAATTGTCTATTAATACGACCACTGAGGGATCTTCTACAGGCAATCAGATTTATATGATCTAAGAAAAGGAGATATATTTTGCCCTGTAGTCACCCTATCTGCCGTTTGATTTCTCACAATAATTAGAAGCCTTTTTAATTGAATTAAACAGAAACTAGATGCAATAGAAAGTACTCTAACAGAAGGGCCATATCGGGAGATATTGCAGTATCACTGCACACTCCCAAAACAATGATAACAGAGCTGACAAACTGACATCTTTAACATTGATAAAGCAGAAAGATATATGTAGGTACCTAACATATTAAAATCATCAATGGAATCCTATAATATACCGTAACCGACGACGCTTCGTTTTCCCTTGAAAAACTGTCAAAAATGAACGAGGCGTCGAAAATTTTACAGTTTTTCAAGGGAAAACGAAGCGTCATCGTAGGAACCGGCCGTTAGTGGATACGCACAAGAAAACTATGTAAAAACTACAACAGTTCTTTCTTACAACAATAAAAATAAAATTAATGTTCACGGAGTCAGTCCCCCATGATTTTTGCGCCGTGACCATCACGAACTAAGAGATAAGTGCACCTTAACTATCATAACAGAACCAATGGACCAAATTATGCAGATATATAATTCGCGCAATGTCCATCCGAGATTGCTAATGGTAATAATATCTTTGTGCTTCATCAATTAAATAGACACATAAAAAGGCCATCTATCATAACATGAATATGGCAATACCATTTGAAGTATCCAGGTGAACGAACTAAAAACAACAATCTTATAAAAAAAATACATTTAGAAGAAAAAGAAAGCATTTTTACGCGTTTGCTAACACATGAAATAAAAGGTATGGTATTTTTGACACTGGTAATTCTGGGACATAGTCGAAAGGCCTATAAGCTGACGCTGGGCCCAGTTCTCAGGGCTTTGGAGGACGGCTTTTTAAAGTACCATGGCGCCGTGCCCTCAGCTATCGAAGCGAGATGGTTACAGCTTGCCATTTTTGAAGTTTATGTATTGTAGTTTTAACAAGCTTTAATTTAATATAAATCATAACTATCACTAAATAGCATAAAACAGTCGCTTCCCGCTGTCTGTACCTATGTATGCTTTATTATATCAATAAAGTCAAATTCAAAGTTCTTTATTGCATTCATGTGTACAAAAAGTTCTTGAATGTAATGTAGGTATGTTTATTATATAATGACTTTACTTTGAAAATATACATGCAAGTACATCATTTGATTCATCTTTCAAAATTACTTCTTGCAACTTACTATTTTTGTCTTTTATGACAAAAAACTAAAATATTTATTTATATCATTTTACATATATTTATTTTAATTTGGTAAAGGAAAAAAAATTAATACCTAAAGTGCGAAATAATAATCGATTTTTTCGATGTCAAACGGGATTTGTATAATTATATTTTAAGAAAAAATGGCAAGCTATAATCCACATAGCGGATAAACGGTACATTAGTTATTCACCTGTAGTCAACACTACTCTATGCAACTGCTGAAAAAATATACAATTTTATATAGTTTTTATTTATAGTATTTAAATATTTATTATAATATAATATCATTAAACTGAAAGAAAAAGAAAGTACAGATATTTTTAACATCATCTAGGTAAATGTGTATTTAAAAGTAGGTAAAATGCTACACTGCGTAAGACTTGTTTAGGTGTTAACTTCGTTATAATTGTATAGCAACAATACATTAGTGGTTAGGGTATTTAAATTCAAGATTCTAAACATATAGGCCGTAAAGTTCTGTTTTCTTAAACTGTATTCTGAATCATTGTTATATGTGACTAGCCTATTAGAATACTTTGTTTTTAAATCAGTATGTGTCACATGTATTCATATGACATACTGTTTCCTTCAAGTGAGTCACAGTTATTTTTGTGCTTTCATGTCGTGTTGTCTTTTTCTTTTAGAATAATCAAATTGGATCTTCCTACTTTTGAACGATTCTCCCATCTAAAACACCGATCACATTCTATTACACTCTCTCCGTAAAAAGGTTTATGACACTAGCATGTACAGACATTGGCAGAATTGTGACAGATAGACACAAAAGCCAGAAACAAGAAGTGAAGTGAAGTGAGTCACAGTTAGTGAGTTTATCAAGTGTCTAGTACTATTTGGACATTTTTACTGAGCACCTGCCTATGATCAGATTGCTGTTGAACAACCAATCATATTAACTAAATCATTTTAATTGATCAAGTAAGCAACCATCTCAAAGGCAAACAAAATGATTTGACACTGTAGGTTGTATATTTTTTGAGTGTTAATTACTCAGGTTAGAGTGGCAAAAAATGTATATGGATTAGTTGTAATATTTCAAAAACTAAACAGCCTACAAAAGTAGTCAATTTTTTTAAATTTTATCTCAGTTCAAAGCAAACTTCGTCCTCAAATAATTACAGATAACATGGTCAGTTGGCAATTTTATTATATATTGATTGTTTATGATTGAGCCACTCTTGGATAGTCAGAGCCAACACAAGTTGGAAGACAGATCGGCAGTGATTTTACAATTTGCATTGATAAATTTAATAAGCTCCGCCATCCGTTCCACTGCTTTATGTTGCTTCTTATTCTAAGAAATAATTGTATGTATGAATATAGGGCAATATTTACCTCGGACACTGACTGCAGTAGATTCATAACGCAGACCTCCTGGCCATTGATCGGCTGGACCAGCTCCTTGTTGCTCTCCATCTTCCACTCCATCAAGTCTAGTTGGGCATCTGTTTGCTTGGCCTGTGCAGTGAGAGATATTTTACAAATAATCATATTTGATGTATTACCTATTAGTAGCCACCCACCTATTTGCACAATTAAAAGTTGTGTGAGTTACTTTTGGTACTTACAATTAAAAATATTTCCATAATGAAATAATTAAAATTTGTAGGTAATTTCACTTAACTATTATTTATGTAAATTTTTGGCCATATTAAATTAGATATTCCTACTAACTAATTATAAACTTTCCATTATAAGGAGAGCATTAAAATTATGGTCTATCCACCTCTATTCCCACTTTAGTGTTTACTTATAAACAAAGGTAACCGTAAGCATTGTTTGTCTAGTACAGCTAATATTTATAAAGCAAACATGAACAAAATGCTAGCTGATAATTACTGTTGTTTGCAGTAAGACTGCATAGTTAACTGTTGAACTCTGACCCCTTCACGGTATTTGCAGCTCCCAGCCAGTTCTCTCTTATGCTCTGCCCATCCCCATTTCTATAATAGCTGAGCGAAATATTTATAGGAAGCGGCTACCTGACCTATTTCGGATGCACGCATTAATTGTCCAGATTTTTATAGAAAACAGTCATCTACTTACAGTCTCTTCCAATTCTTCCATAGTTATATCCTTTTCAGTCATGTTTATATAAAACACTGTGATTTTATTCAGAAAATTAATCAAAAATTTACAGAGAAATATATTATAAATTGAGTGCGGCCCAACTTCGTAGAAAAATGACTGCTGACTAAAATGAAAAAAAAAAAAACAGCTGGTTAACTGAAATTGACATTTGAATGACATTTCTTTAACTTGACGGTGAAAACATAAAACCAAGAGTTACCATCTGAAAGTGATTGTGGTGGACAAACTGCTTGCCGAAAAGCAAAAAAAAACTGTTTTTTTTGTTTCAAAAACTGTTTTTTGGGCGCCTGGGAATATGGCGGGAACACGGAAGTTGAAGGTGTGAAACTTTGAAATGAATGGGCAACAGTTTGGCCTGGGTTTTCATTTTCACTCGTACAGTTAGCTTGTAATTCATAAACTTATTTTAATAATTTATGAAGATTTATTCATAATATTGAAGCGAACTCTTACCTTTTTACCAGGTTGGTTGCTATGATTTTTTGTGTTGCTTTTTATTATCAGAAAAACCAACAATAATTAAATTGGAAGGTACCTATAGTCGATTTGGAAATCTCTGATGCTAAATGTAAACAAACAAATGTCACGAAATGTCAGTGTTAAAACTTTTTGTAGTGGGCGCTAAACATTTTATAAAGTGGATCATAATATAAAATCGTCTGCCGATTTTACGTTATGCTGGTAAAATTTATTTGTACTGCATGTAGGTAGGTACATAAAAATGAATCGAAATCGAACCACGCCTGTCGATTTTACGTTATTATAAATTTGACAAGATTGCACCTAAATGTAATAAATAGCAAAAGGTAATGCTGAAAATAATATTTTTTATTTTATAAATGAAAGAAAATATCTTATTTTTAGAGAAAACTCTAGACTAGATTTTCTTAGGTGTGAGAAAAATAGACATATGAACCTATGTATATTTTTGAAAGTTTGGAAGTAACTACCTAGTAAACTTTAATTATTCTCTGACTAACATAGGTAAAAATAAAACCCAAATAGGTATTTTAATGAATTTTATTAACAACTTACAAAACTTATTTTATTTGTGCTTCGAGGCAGGCAACAATTTTGTTTAATGGTATATCAACTTTTACAGACAGACTATTACATTATAAAAAACTATAGTAGTAAAATGCTAGCCTGGCTAGAAGCACATTACATTATACTGATGATGTATCTGAATCGGAATCTGAATCATTAGTATTTATGATAAACCTGTCTGTTAGAATATCAATGTTTTGATTTAATACAAACATTTCTTTTTCAATTTTTATTGTATGATTTATACATTCGACCCATTTTTCCGGTGTCATCATTCTTAAACCTTCTTCTAATAATTGCTTTACTTCATTCATTTTAAAGTTTTTATTATTTCTTGCGACATGCCCCTTTACTTGTGCCCATATTAATTCTATCGGGTTAAGTTCGCAGTGGTATGGGGGCAGTCGCAATATAGTGACACCGTACTGAGCCGCCACCTCGTCTATAAAAAACTTATTAAATGGTTCCTTATGTACTTTGACAATTTTTAATAACTCTGCCTTTATCATGTCTTCTTCATATGCTATTTCTTTCTCATCGAGCCATTCTTTAATATTGGTTTTATTCCAAGAAGTATTTGGAATTTTCTCCAGTTTCCTACTATGGTATGGAGCGTTGTCTAACACCAGCACTGAATTTTGTTTAAGTTTCGGTAAAATTTCTATAAGTCATTTTTCAAAACATTCGGAATTCATTTCAGAATGATAATCTTCTAAATTTTTTTTTGATTCGAACATCAACAGACCATCTTCTAAAAAACCTTCTTCGCTACCGATGTGGCAAATGATTAATCTCCTTCCTTTGCCTGTGGGGGCTTTGAGACCGGTCGTCAAGCCCTCCAAAAATGCATCTTTAGAAGATTTTACTTCGGTGTCCACCCATGTTTTATTTACAGTATGGCCTGGAACAAAATGTATATTGTTTACAACAATATTTTGCATTTTCTATTAATTATTCTGCTGCATCACTAGATATAATATCTACTATAAATTATCATCTATAAAACTAAAAGGTTTTTATTAAAAACAAACAATAGCTGTTGAACGATTATTACCTTCATTAAGCCAAGTTTCGTCTTGATAATAGATAAATTTCCCATTACTGCGATGCTGTTGAATAGATCGCAAATACGTTTGGCGCCACACTACTATGTCGTCACGGTCAATAAGGCAGCTTTTTCGTTGGCGACTCTGGTATTTGAATTTCAAATGTTTCAGAACTATTCTTAATGAACTTTTTGAAAGGTTGGGCAAGTCTGGGTCCTCATTCACAGCTTGTGCAATCTGTAAGTTTTAAGAATATTTCATAAATTTGATGCATCCGCAGTTATATTTTACATCGTTACGTTACATTCAACGGAATATAATTATTATAATAAAATTGTAAGCAAGTAAAAATGGATATGAGGATCCTCCTTTTTTTGAAGTAGGTTAATAAATTCATTATTAGTTTAACAGTCAGTGTCAACCAGAACACATTTTAAATCCCGTGTTAAGCCTACCAACACTGTATCATCATCGTCACCACAATCAGCCTTAAAGCAGTCCACTGCTAGACATAGACCTGCCATAGTAAGTTACCACGTGAATTCAGAACTTGTCAAGTACTTAAAGGTACTATTACTTTAAAAGTTTTATTTACCTTGGCCAAAGTAGGTGGATCATTTTTTCGAAAAAACCCATGAACAATCCGTCGTATTGCGCTGAAGGTGAATTCGTCCAGTATATGTATTATGTTTCTTTTTGGACCACTTTTCTTAGGAGATCCAAATATGGGATTGTGTCTATTTTGTTTTACAATCCTTTCCACAGATGCAACCGATGTACCCAATAGCTCTGCTGTTTTTTTCGCACAGTCTTTGAGCGACCATGTTAAGCCCTCTGGCCACTTTTTATACGTGTGTTTATACACATTCATTGCCATCAATTTTTCCGTGGAACTCATCGGTTTCGGCGGCCGCTTTTTCATTGGAGAAAGATTGAGTGAAGTTACCCTAGAAGGGCCTGGTACTGACGGAGGACTTGGTGCCGGTGGCGGCGGACTCGGTGCGGGTGCCGGCGAATGCGTATACTCCATGGCCACGAATTCAAGAGTTATATTAAAACTCAACAAAAAACCAACAGCAACAATAAATAACAATAACAAACAAACTCAACAAAAAACAAACAACAGGATGTAACAATAACTTTAACAACGCACACTGAACGGAACAGGGAAAAGCACATTCGTATTCGACAACAGACGAGAAACGAATGAAAAAAACAATATGGCGACGGTCGTGTCACTCCGCGTATACACGAGTTGAATGGAGGCGCGAACGACTGTTTACACATGCGGCTTGTCATTCGCATCGTCGTTCGTCTCGCTACTCAACTCGTGTATACGCGGTGTTACAGATGGCTTCCCGCGTCAACCTGTCACCGCTAATAGCCGGCGAACTGCTACCCGGAACGCACGAGCTAGTAGCGAATATTTATTTTCTAGAGCAAAAAGTAAAAAAAAAGTGTTTATTTGTCTCTACTAAATTTTTTGAAGTCCTAGAATCTGCTGTGTGGTTTTGATGTAATTATTAGTTTATTAAGCATGAAGCATACGAAGAAGATTGTAGAGTGTTCAATCAGTTAGTTCAATCTCTTAGTAGATACCTACACGAAAGTAATGTCGCGTAAATACCTAGGTAATTTGATTTGAGTGTATTTATAGTTTCAAGGATTTATAGTTTAAATTTTTTTTAGCAAGGCAACGATAAAAATTATCCTGTAGGTATTTACGCGACATTACTTTCGTGTCGTAGTTCCTCGTTGAAAACGGAAAACGTATACATGAGTTGAGTGGCGACACATTGTGGCTTGTCAGTCATTCGCATCGTCGTCGTTCGCGTTGCCACTTAACTCGTGTATACGCGGTGTTACAGACTGTCATCGCTATTTGGTATTTTCATTCGTGCTTTAAATGGTGTCATATACGAATATGTTTCTTCTCGTTCCGTCCAGTGCGCGTTGTAAAGGTATTCGTCCGATTGACTCGACGAGAACTTCGGCGAAACAATTACCTACGAGTTTTGACACGTACGTAGGCACATAATCGTTGAGTGTTGGTCACTAGCTCATACAAAGAAGAAGAAGAAGAAGAAGAAAATCGTCGAGTGTTCAATTCAATCATTGTAGTTCAATCGTATTCGCGCACAGAATACATTTTATCGCTGGCTAGCAAAAACATTTTAAAACCCTCAAAACTAAAAAACACTTTAATTTATGTACTTAGGTGTATACGCGACATTACTTCGTGTAGTATTTTCTCGTTGAGAACAAAAAACTACGCGGTTTTCCGAAAAATCAACTCCCAGTGATGATGATGATGATGATGATAAAGCGCTCTTAGGAGTGTGCTATGAAAACGATCCAAAGTTAACAGAACCCTTGCCGGTGTTCCAAGTATCGAGAAATTTTCTACCATGAAATTTTATTTATTTAGTAACTATGTCTAAAACGGAATAAAAATAAAAACAAATACGCCAAAATAAAGTTATAATTATAATTAGGCAGGTCCAATTGAAGGAAATAATATTACGTATATTTTGTCAAAGTTCCGAAAAATAATAAACGCTACTATGAACGTAGCATTGCTTTTGGTCTGGTAACACCTTTGTTTACATTTAGCATCAGAGATTTCCAAGTCGACTTTATGCACCTACCTATCATAAATACCTGTACTTAACACGTTACAAGTCCAGTGTACCCTATGGGTTACACGCCCTGCGGTACCGCCGAGTCCGTGTACCCCATGCGGTACACTAGCCACTACCAAACTTGAGGGGCTCTAGTGTCCTGGACTTATCATATTAGTTTGTCTGTTATTACTGGACTTGTGAAGAGGGTTCTAATAAACAATAAAAACAAAAAACATGGCATATTTTTTATTTTTTTTTATTTTTATAGACAAAATATAAAACGACTTATTAGAAATGAAAAAAAATTATTGGTGTCCTTTTACTTTAGGAAAACAATCGATAACATATGCTTTTTTACAGGTTTTGCATTGTGTTGATACTCTTTTAGCTTTGGCACGTGCATACGAGGCAAGTCGTCCTTGGTCTATTAGATTTTGGTAGCATCCCACGCATCGTCTCCGGATGTAACGAGATCCTTTCTTGTCCAAGTTTTCCAGGACATGTGTGTTTCTCAGCGAACTTGAAATCGAAGTCAGACTTCCTGATGTTCCTGGTGGATCAGGTCCTGATGACCCTAGACGTGATCGCGATGTATTTGCCACTCCTTCAGAATGTGAAGTCCTTGTTTGCCTAGGAAATTCGCATTGCAAAAACTTTCTGACAATAACTTCATGTGCTGCTAGAATGCTAAGCTTTTCTCTTCTTCCAGGGTGCATCTCATTATACATAATCGTAGCATTTACAACAGCTACTGATAGCAAGTCTGTTGCAACCTTTTTATACCATGTTATGGTTTTTCTTATAGGAGAGGTGTAACTCGCCATTTGGTCCGCAACATCTATACCCTTTTTACCTTTGTTATAGGATAGGATCATATTAGGCTTCAGTTTTGGTACACGTCCAGTTGATGAAGACATCTCTTAGTTATCTATGGTCAATAAAAACTCAAAAAATGTTTATTTACCCACTCACAAGTCCGTGGTACACTCTTGGGGTACACTGTATTTCAACTTCACAAGTCCGTGTACCGCCGGGTGTACACGGGCATATCCTGGTCGCAGCGCTATATTTTTCAATATTCCTGATTCGGTTTTAATGTTTGCATCGAAATAAGGCAATTTTTAATAAAAACAGGAGTGGACAAATGGGGTGGTTTGAAACATTTGTATGGGGACTGTTAACGTGTTAACTACTGTTATTGTAATAATCTGCAATCTAATTAAATATTGACTTCAGAATCAGAACCCTGTGGCGAGCACTCTTGGGTGTATATTTATGTTCCCAGATTTAGTGATTCATTTGTGACAAGATCGGTATAACTCTCGCAATTTGTGACAGTCTAGAAGCTGAGATATTAACAAAAAACTGAGATGCAGGGTCCTGATATCAGGACCATGTGGCCATATTTATGCAATTATCTCAGCAACTAGACCATCACGAATTGTGAATCAAGTACCTATCTGCATTACTATAGTACGTTCATAAATAAATAAAATAATATTATAGATGAAAAAAACTTTTTTTTGATCCGGGAATTTGTATATAAACTACTATCGGAACCACCCTGTGTAAGTCCTTTTCTTCCAACAGCTGGCAGAAACAGTAAAATCTTGAGTTATCAAATGAACATTTATCAAAAGACACGCTTATTATCTTTGAATTGTATTCTTGAATATGGACCATAATATTGGCCAATCCAACTCCTATCAATACCTACAGGGATTTTGTTACCTGGGCCATGCATGGCACTGGTAACTTAGCCGTTAGCCCATGGTAAGTAAGAGGGTTTAGAATATGTTCTTCACAAAAAAATAGTACTATCAGTAAATAACAGTAATGTACGATTCTCAATTACCGGCGCGCGTCGGAGCGCAGTTTATAACACGCTAAAGGAAATAAAATTGAAGCATCGACAGAGCAGTTAAGTTCCTTATTTGCATGCAATTTACGCAGCGGATCTATTTATATCAGTGTTTGACAAAGCTGCGTAATTGCATGCAAATAAGGAACTTAACTGCTTTGTGGATGTTTCAATATCCTCTAGCATGTTCTAAATAGCGCTCCGATGCTCCCCAACGCGCGCCGGTAGGCGTGAATCGTACATAATGGTAATATTGCTTCAGTCTGACGACGGGTGGGTGCGAATACTCTTTCTTCGTAATTATTATCTTAAGGACTCTGGCGATAAAACAAGCAGATAAATTTCCAATTTCTTTTTATTTCCGTCATTTCATTGTTTTTTTACAAAATTTGAATACCACTGATTTGAGATACATTTGACACATACTTATTGTAATTTTAAATTATAAAAGTTGATTTTAATCATCTAAAATGTCAAAGAATGCCCAGAACAAAGTATGATACCGGGGTACCAACTAAATAAAGCTAACATGCTGTCTTAACCCTAGCCATCTGTCCCACCTGTGGGACTAGATATTTCAACTATAGTGGGAGTACCTACACAAAGTAGGCAATGCACGTGGGATCAAGTCGAGCGCTAGTGTCGTATGAAGCCAAATTTTATTCTAAGCAACTCGATCTGTGTCTCGAGGCATGTTCCCTGTTTATCCCGAAAGCGGAAATACAATTTCAACTGAGCATTAACAATTTTTTTATTATTTTTGTCATTTTCCCGATCCTTACATCAATTTTTCTATCAAAATACATTTTAATATGACCGTTACTATAATAAGTACATTAGGGCATCTCGTCTAGGCACAAAGACCGCCATTACGTGGTACGACGATGTATGGAAGACGATACAGGCTACTAATATCGGTCTTCGAGACATTATATAAAAATGTATATATTGCACTTTACAATAAATTGATAGATATTTAGTTGGCTAAATCTATGTTACAGCGTAATTATTAAATTAAAACTAAAACAATAAAATTAAAATAAATCTAACATTTTGTACAAGTAACATAAAATTGACAGTTCGTATACAACTCCGATCAAACTAAATTAAAAAAAAGAAAGCACAAAATCGAAGTTATGACATCACATTGAACAACGTACAGTAGGTACATTCAAGATCACTCGTTTCTTATCAAATACTCATTCTTCACTTTTAATATCAGCTAGAGGTCACCTGCCAAGGTCAACTCGAGGTCACCTTTCTAGGAGGAACCTATTAGTCACATATTTCGTGACGCCTATAGAAACATTCGAGGCTAAGTCCGAAGCTCGCATCAGCTAATCAAAGGTCACCAAGGTCACTTCAAGGTCACCTTAATAAAATGAACCTCGTGTCCGTAAGGAACTTGTCACTCGTTAAGGTCACCTTTCCAACGATTCCTGGGTCAACTGTCAAGATAACTTGACCTCAAGGTCAACTACGAGGTCAAGGTCACTCGAGGTCATGTCAGTAAATCAGTCCACAATTGACTAAGCCCGAGACCTGAAGCCCGAAGGCGTCATACAGCCCCCTGCAATGGTCCCGAACCGAAAGTAAATAAGAGGAACTATGGGGTCCGCGCTAATCTAGACTTAATGCTAAGGCGGTAGGGTTCACTTCAGGCCGTCCGTTTCGAAGGTCTGCTCGCTCGTTGAGACGGCGTCGTAGGATAGTGCCTCCTTCAGCGGCTCGACGCAGTTCTTAGGAATCACCGTGCCTGTTGAATAAACCATTTATTTATATGTAAAAATTGTATTCATTGGTAAGCGCATCACTTGTGAATGGCTGGACTGATTTGGCAATGTTTTTTAAAGGTTTTAATAGTATCAAGGTTTTTAGCGAACTGGAAAACGGAAAAGCTGCTTGGGAAATTGGGAAAACTGCAAAAACCGAGTAATTTTCTGTCATGTTGTGAAGCAGCATTGCTGTGTTTTGGTTTCAAGGGTGTGGGTGCCATGAAAACACAGCCACAAAGGGCTCATGCCTCAAGTTACCATACAAAACCATAAAAAATATCCCTTTTTCTATGGAATTTTGTATGAACACAATAATTTGCACATGTGTGTCGGGTCGGCTAGTAGGTTAAAGTGAAAAAAGTTTATTGTTACTAATTTCCATAAAATCTAAGTTAGGTTTATAAACTATAAATCATACTTAGATTTTGAGACAGTTGTATTTGTAGCAATAAACTTTTTTAGAGTCTACACAGGAAACCAGCAAGCTCGAAGCGTGGCAGAGACTCTGAGAGTGGGTGTGGCGTCAGTGCGTAGTGCACTCACCGACGATCTTGAGTCCGGTGTCCGTCTTGAGGCGCACGACCTGCATCTTGTTGAGCATGGAGCGCTGCGCCAGCACGCCCTCGACGCGCGCCCACACGGCCAGCAGCGAGCCCGCCAGCACGTGCCAGCTGCGCACGCGCAGACCCACCTGCGCAAGACACAACGATACCGATCAATGCAACAACACATTCTAGTACTATACTTCTTTGTGGAGGGCTCGTCCGGGGGAAGTACTGCCACCATGCCTATTTCTACTGTGGAGCAGCTGTGCTGTTTGAAGGATGTGGGTGCCGGTGAAATTACAGCCACAAGAGGTTTATCATCTTCATGCCTCATGTTGATGGACGCAGCATCCTAGAGCATGTTCCAAAAAAACGTGACCTGTTAGGATTTTGATTGTGTCGAGAATGTCAATCAGTTTAGCAGTGGCAACACCATAATAATTGTTCCCCCCATTTTTGTATCTCGGTAAGCTAAGCTGTATGAGTTGATGTTCAGAGCACGGGGAAATTTAAGACTTCCATCTATTTCTCTTCTATAATCTAAGATAAGTTCTTATGATAAAATTGTAGGATTAGAGATAGCTATGGATTGTTAAATACGTGATGACGACGATTTGGTTGTCCACGAGCGCTATACATTTAGTGCTTTACGGCCTTCTAGTGAAGAGTTCGTCCGAGATGCCTATTTCTGCATTTCTGTCTTGGTTTTCTGTGGAGGATTCTATGTAATTCTAATGCTAATTTGATGTGAGGGAAAAACTTCAGCACCGAAGTTCCGGATTGAGGTGTATTGTGATTACGCCTTCGTGTTTAAAGTTGATGGATGCAGGGCGTTTAATCGTAGAACAAGTCCCTCACATACTTGTCCTTAAAATGCAGTATTTGTATCTAAAACCTCGTGTGTAAATTAGCAGCAGTGGCGCGGCAGTAACTGGGGCGAGCACTGACCTCGCAGTCGGGCGCGTTCCTGCAGGCGCCGCGCCAGTAGGCGTGCGAGCACACTCGGCTGGCGGCGGCGTGGTGACTCCGCCACGCCGTCTCCGCCTCGTCGCTGCTCACGCGCTTGTATTTACGCTCCAGCTCCAACAGAGATTCCGTCCGCACTTGTAGACCTGTGTTCGGCCTGGAATACGATACGAGAGTTGATAACGGCGCCATCTATTGGTGCACGAGCCGTCCATGACTTACAATCTAGCGAGAACCAATCAAAGAGCCTTCCCAGATAGGAGATTTACGCGCGAGTCGGGTCGCGCATCGGGCGTGTATCGGGCTTGCTGAATGCACGTGACGTCTACATTCCACAATTGGCTACACACGACAATATCGCGACTCAACTCGCGCGTAATTCACCCATCTGGGAGGGCACATAGGCGTGGCTTTTGCACGATATTATCATCTGTCAAACCGAGAGCGGGAGCAAAAGCATGTTATTGCTGTCCTGTATAGTGATGTATAGATCGTTGGTGGACTAAGCAGTTACACCTCTTAATGATAACTGATAATTTATTCTAAAATAACTGTTACGAGACTTAGTTTAATGGTGATTTTTCCACAATGAGACCTGCCGGTTATGGAAAGCTAACGTGACCTCAGTAATGAGCACGCGGCTCGCGGCGATGGAGTATAGTTTTGACACGAATGAAATGTAAAGATTACACCGTACAGGTAGTGTGAACGGAGATCGCTCTTTTCAGCTCTTTTCATATATGTTGACAGACGATAGTATACGACCATTCGGAGATTCCTTCCTCAATTGGAAGATAGAACCTATCCTACAACAACAACACCACCAGCCTATTAATTCTACTGCTGGACATAAACCTTCCCTATAAGGAAATATGCTTATAATCCCCACGCAGGGCATGCGGGTTAGGGATAGCAAGACAGCTTCTCTCACCACTGACGCTGCTGCCCGTCATCTGCCAGGGTATTTTGCTGTGCCAGGGTTAGACTGCGCTATGCCGCAATCAGCCGGCCACCAGAGTCCTGTTTGTTATTCAGCAAGGTGCACCAGAGGCAGGCGAGATTGGCTTGGGTTCTCTAGATGGTAGTTAGAACCCCATACATCCTACGGTGGAATTATAATGTGAAGAAGTAGTTACCTGTAAATGTGAAACATGGTCTCTTTCTTGGTGAGCTTGTCCTTCTTGTTGCTGACGACGGCGACACACAGCACGGCGGTGTACTTGTTGTTCCGCGGCTGCAGAGACAGGTAGAAGCCCTCTTTGGGTCCGGACACCTCGGAGTACTTCTCCAACGCCTCCGACCAGTCCATACCTCGCTGTTCATTAAAAACATGCAATTAGAATAGTTTGATAGATAAACTCTTTATTGCACACAGCACCGATACAAAAAAAAACAATAACAGAGAAATAAATGTTGGTACAATCGGTGGTCTGCGACTCGTGTGCGAGCTATCTCGCGCGGCACGCGTACCCAAGAGTGTACGCTTAGCTGCAAGTATGGACATGGCGTTCCAGGACACGCGTAACCGACTACGCGTACCGATGTACGCGCTGTCCGTACACAGCTTAGGATTCTAGAAGACGACAGAGGTTTTTAGTATATGATCATATGACAGACGATATAATATAAAAGACAGAGGATAATGGAATGGAACTCTAGCAAAAAAGGTTCCCACCACCCGCTGACTTCTTAGACCCTGACGAACGTCTTCCACCTGGATCTGAACGGAATGCTAGACCCGTCCCATGCGCAGTGTGACTGTGGTGCTCCGTCCCAAACAAAGTCGCATCTACTGGATTGCCCCACTTGCCTTAGTATCTTTACAAGAGCCGACCTCAATATCGCCTCGGACGCCGCTATAGCGGTGGCAACTTTCTGGTCGACACAAATCTAAGTAATATTTCGAAAGAACATTGACTCAAAAGAAGAAGATATAAAAAAAATGTTGTGTCTGAGTAGCGTGTAGTGCGTTATGCGTAGGAAGGGTTCGGATAGAGTCGGGGGCGCTGAGTGCGACATGTGCAATGTGCAACGTGCAATGTGCAATGTGCAGGCACGGCTGCGGTACCTCGGAGTGCACGGTGTGCAGCTCGACGGGCGCGGTGCCGGTGGCGTGTCTCCGCTGGAAGCGCACGCAGCGCACGCGCCGCACGCAGTCGCCGGCACTGCCCAGGTCCAGGATGCCGAGGTCGAAGCGACCGCTGCGCTTCGCTGCAATCAAACAGCGCTTGAAGCGATACTTTGGACAAGAATAGGCATGACCACTGGCTCAAAAAATAATAATTCTAATTAGTCCGTCATTTAGATCAACAAAAAATACTGGACACGTATTTTTTTATTTATCGTATCAATAGAAATTGACGGAGATAAAGAACGTGAAAGTTCAGGAGTGGGGGCTCGTGACGTCACGCGGAACTTTAACGCACTATATCTTTGTTATTTTTTGTTTAATTGACAAAAGAAAAAATACGTCCAAAAATATTTTTTGGATATGTAAATAACGGACTAATTAGAACTTTTCAGTCGTCTAGCCTATTGGCGGACAAGCGCGGGCGCACGTTTACAAAACAGGACTATAAATAAATAGACCACGCGGTATCCAGTCCACTTGAAAGTCTGTGCAGACCGGGTCGGCATGGCAAGTTATTTCAATTTTTACCAATGAACATTCAAACCTATCATAATAGAAATACGATACAAATTCCTATGCTTTAAAATAATGCCATGACGTACCTTTCGATGTCGCAGGATTACTTTAAAGCATAGTAATTTGTATCGTATTTCTATTTCGATAGGTTTGAATGTTCATTGGTAAAAAATTTAAATCCCTTGCCATGCCGTTCCGATCTGCGCAGGCCATTAAAGAGGTGATAGACGCACGGACTTTAAGTACGCGGTTTTTAAGATCGCGAACTTACTCGGCTCGACGTCAGTGACACACGTGAAGCTTGCTCACCACTGTGTTGCGATGTTGTCGATAGAAGAAGCTTTGTGTTATTTAGGAATTATATCAAATCACATTTTAAAACTAAATAAAAGACTAAATTGAAAAGTTTGGGTAAAAAAATGGCTTACGAAGACCTCGAAACAAGAACAAAATGGTGGCTCGCAGCTCGCCAACGAACTTACTCGAAGGTTTTATATACGATTCACACTTACCGGTGCGCGTCGGAGAGCATTTCATAACATGCAAAAGGAAATTGAAACGTCCACAAAGCAGTTAGGTTCCTTATTTGCATGCAATTTACGCAGCTTTGAGCTTTGTCAAACACTCACATAAATAGATCCGTAAGTAGATGTTACATGCAAATAAGGAACTTAACTGCTTTGTGGATTTTTCAATTTCCTCTAGCATGTTTTAAAATGCGCTTCGATGCTCTCTGACGCGCGGCGGTAAGTGTGTAACGTACATTAAATTACACGTACTTATGGTGACACACCAGCAAGTATGGTCGTCGAGCCATAAGTTCGCGAACTTACTCGCACGTCTACCACCTCTTTAACACTAAGCGTGCTATAATAACAGTAAGCTACTAAGTCGGTCTTAGGCTTGACTAATTAGTCAGTAAGACAGTCTTACTAAGACAGACTGAATACCGCGTGGTCTAATAGGCCTCTTAATAATGCTGGATACTATCACACAGTATCATGTAGCTCCTAACTAAGCGGAGCTTGTATTATGGGAACCACATATACATTTGTACATGTAAACATATCATACATAGATAACACCCAGAGCCGAGACAAATATCTACAGAACATGCAAACATTTGTCCCGCAGCGGGAAACGAACCCTCAACCTTCTGCGTCTCAAGCGGACCTTCGCCCACTGCGCCACATATGCCGTCAATAAACAAGTTATAACTCATCTAGTACCTTGCTCCATTACAGCGGCGAGCGTGTCCGTGAAGTATTTGAATATCCTATTCTGCAGTTCCACCGGCATGCCCAGTATCCTGTTCAGGAACTTGGACATGTTGTTGTAGTCCTGTAACAGAATACCGGCATTTTAGCTAAATTACTTGATCCAAATTTAACCACATCTCGCTTGATGGTTTGAGCTTTTTACTCGATGCAAGAGCCAAAATCAATAGAACAATTTTGATATACAATATGTCCCAAAATTCAACGATAAGCCGGCACCAGCGGGTTGTTATCTACCACTATCCTTAAAATTCCCTGAATGCCTGTTTTGACACAAAAATTCAATCATAATTATTAATTTTCCCTAAAAATAAACTTATAATAAAAATATATTATGATAGTTTTTTGTGTATTTTTTTGTTTTATTTTCTCGAGTAGTCATGAGCAGATCCACCCCCTGTTGCCAGCTTATCGTTGAATTTTGGGAAATGTATATTTTTATATTTCGGCCACTGCGGCCAGCACACTAGTCGCTACTCCTTCGTACTCTCCAAATATTATATTTAAGTACGTACTTGTGCTTGATACAGGTTGGGCAACTGTCTTTGTGTGAAGTACTGCCTTACCTTAGCGAGAAAGCACAACATTTTGTCTGTCAATCGAGCGCGGAGGCCACGTCCTGGCAGAAGGCCCCGCGGTGGTTACCTTGTCCAGCGAGAGCACGCCGGGCGCGGCCTCGCTGTTGACGATGAGGCCGACGCCGACGAGCGCGGAGGCCACGTCCTGGCAGAAGGCCCCGCGGTGGTTACCTTGTCCAGCGAGAGCACGCCGGGCGCGGCTTCGCTGTTGACGATGAGGCCGACGCCGACGAGCGCGGAGGCCACGTCCTGGCAGAAGGCCCCGCGGTGGTTACCTTGTCCAGCGAGAGCACGCCGGGCGCGGCCTCGCTGTTGACGATGAGGCCGACGCCGACGAGCGCGGAGGCCACGTCCTGGCAGAAGGCCCCGCGGTGGTTACCTTGTCCAGCGAGAGCACGCCAGGCGCGGCCTCGCTGTTGACGATGAGGCCGACGCCGACGAGCGCGGAGGCCACGTCCTGGCAGAAGGCCCCGCGGTGGTTACCTTGTCCAGCGAGAGCACGCCAGGCGCGGCCTCGCTGTTGACGATGAGGCCGACGCCGACGAGCGCGGAGGCCACGTCCTGGCAGAAGGCCCCGCGGTGGTTACCTTGTCCAGCGAGAGCACGCCGGGCGCGGCCTCGCTGTTGACGATGAGGCCGACGCCGACGAGCGCGGAGGCCACGTCCTGGCAGAAGGCCCCGCGGTGGTTACCTTGTCTAGCGAGAGCACGCCGGGCGCGGCCTCGCTGTTGACGATGAGGCCGACGCCGACGAGCGCGGAGGCCACGTCCTGGCAGAAGGCCCCGCGGTGGTTACCTTGTCCAGCGAGAGCACGCCAGGCGCGGCCTCGCTGTTGACGATGAGGCCGACGCCGACGAGCGCGGAGGCCACGTCCTGGCAGAAGGCCCCGCGGTGGTTACCTTGTCCAGCGAGAGCACGCCAGGCGCGGCCTCGCTGTTGACGATGAGGCCGACGCCGACGAGCGCGGAGGCCACGTCCTGGCAGAAGGCCCCGCGGTGGTTACCTTGTCCAGCGAGAGCACGCCAGGCGCGGCCTCGCTGTTGACGATGAGGCCGACGCCGACGAGCGCGGAGGCCACGTCCTGGCAGAAGGCCCCGCGGTGGTTACCTTGTCCAGCGAGAGCACGCCAGGCGCGGCCTCGCTGTTGACGATGAGGCCGACGCCGACGAGCGCGGAGGCCACGTCCTGGCAGAAGGCCCCGCGGTGGTTACCTTGTCCAGCGAGAGCACGCCAGGCGCGGCCTCGCTGTTGACGATGAGGCCGACGCCGACGAGCGCGGAGGCCACGTCCTGGCAGAAGGCCCCGCGGTGGTTACCTTGTCCAGCGAGAGCACGCCAGGCGCGGCCTCGCTGTTGACGATGAGGCCGACGCCGACGAGCGCGGAGGCCACGTCCTGGCAGAAGGCCCCGCGGTGGTTACCTTGTCCAGCGAGAGCACGCCAGGCGCGGCCTCGCTGTTGACGATGAGGCCGACGCCGACGAGCGCGGAGGCCACGTCCTGGCAGAAGGCCCCGCGGTGGTTACCTTGTCCAGCGAGAGCACGCCAGGCGCGGCCTCGCTGTTGACGATGAGGCCGACGCCGACGAGCGCGGAGGCCACGTCCTGGCAGAAGGCCCCGCGGTGGTTACCTTGTCCAGCGAGAGCACGCCGGGCGCGGCCTCGCTGTTGACGATGAGGCCGACGCCGACGAGCGCGGAGGCCACGTCCTGGCAGAAGGCCCCGCGGTGGTTACCTTGTCCAGCGAGAGCACGCCGGGCGCGGCCTCGCTGTTGACGATGAGGCCGACGCCGACGAGCGCGGAGGCCACGTCCTGGCAGAAGGCCCCGCGGTGGTTACCTTGTCCAGCGAGAGCACGCCAGGCGCGGCCTCGCTGTTGACGATGAGGCCGACGCCGACGAGCGCGGAGGCCACGTCCTGGCAGAAGGCCCCGCGGTGGTTACCTTGTCCAGCGAGAGCACGCCAGGCGCGGCCTCGCTGTTGACGATGAGGCCGACGCCGACGAGCGCGGAGGCCACGTCCTGGCAGAAGGCCCCGCGGTGGTTACCTTGTCCAGCGAGAGCACGCCAGGCGCGGCCTCGCTGTTGACGATGAGGCCGACGCCGACGAGCGCGGAGGCCACGTCCTGGCAGAAGGCCCCGCGGTGGTTACCTTGTCCAGCGAGAGCACGCCAGGCGCGGCCTCGCTGTTGACGATGAGGCCGACGCCGACGAGCGCGGAGGCCACGTCCTGGCAGAAGGCCCCGCGGTGGTTACCTTGTCCAGCGAGAGCACGCCAGGCGCGGCCTCGCTGTTGACGATGAGGCCGACGCCGACGAGCGCGGAGGCCACGTCCTGGCAGAAGGCCCCGCGGTGGTTACCTTGTCCAGCGAGAGCACGCCAGGCGCGGCCTCGCTGTTGACGATGAGGCCGACGCCGACGAGCGCGGAGGCCACGTCCTGGCAGAAGGCCCCGCGGTGGTTACCTTGTCCAGCGAGAGCACGCCAGGCGCGGCCTCGCTGTTGACGATGAGGCCGACGCCGACGAGCGCGGAGGCCACGTCCTGGCAGAAGGCCCCGCGGTGGTTACCTTGTCCAGCGAGAGCACGCCAGGCGCGGCCTCGCTGTTGACGATGAGGCCGACGCCGACGAGCGCGGAGGCCACGTCCTGGCAGAAGGCCCCGCGGTGGTTACCTTGTCCAGCGAGAGCACGCCAGGCGCGGCCTCGCTGTTGACGATGAGGCCGACGCCGACGAGCGCGGAGGCCACGTCCTGGCAGAAGGCCCCGCGGTGGTTACCTTGTCCAGCGAGAGCACGCCAGGCGCGGCCTCGCTGTTGACGATGAGGCCGACGCCGACGAGCGCGGAGGCCACGTCCTGGCAGAAGGCCCCGCGGTGGTTACCTTGTCCAGCGAGAGCACGCCAGGCGCGGCCTCGCTGTTGACGATGAGGCCGACGCCGACGAGCGCGGAGGCCACGTCCTGGCAGAAGGCCCCGCGGTGGTTACCTTGTCCAGCGAGAGCACGCCAGGCGCGGCCTCGCTGTTGACGATGAGGCCGACGCCGACGAGCGCGGAGGCCACGTCCTGGAAGAAGTCCCCGCGGTAGTCGCGCGGCGGCGGCACCAGCGGCGACTCGTACTTCATTATGGCGCGCATCACCGCCTCCAGGGCCGTTCGACCTGGGACAAACCAATAACATAAGTCAAGAGGAATGAAGAAGATAACAAGGTTAAAATATTACACTTTTACGTACGTAGAATCAAAGTCTAGACCGTTCACATTATTCTAGTTTTTATTTCGCATCGATCAGTGCAATATTACCGAAGTTATAAGCATGGGAAGTTTACGTAGGTTTTTTAAATCTCGCTAGTGATCGCGAGTAGCGCGTGACGTCATCGCTCGGCGGCGGCGGGCGTCCGTAGTACATTTCACTGCTAACGGCCGGTTTCTATATTATACCGTTACCGATTACGCCTCGTTTTCCTTTGAAAACTGTCAAAAATTAACAACGAGGCGTCGAAAATTTGACAGTTTTTCAGGGGAAAACGAGGCGTAATCGGTATCGGTATAATATAGGAACCGGTCATAAGTTGTTTGCTCTCGTGCGCTCTGGTTATTTTTATTAATTTAAAATAATGCTGATTGAGTGAGTGTATCGTGTAAATTATTGTTTTAGAATTAAAATGGAAGAAGGATTTAAAAAAGGCCAATCTAACAACCTTCCCATAGTTCACGATATGATGGTGGCAGAATATTTTATAAAAATAAAGAAATCATTAACCTTGGAATGGTTCAATAAACTGCGAGTCGAGTACCCTACATACCTACTAATATATAAATGCATCGGGGAGCCCCCCTTAATTCATTTTAATTTAATTTAATTATTTATTTTTGAAGTAGATATATAAACAAAACTAGAGGTTGGGTGGTGCGCGAGCTGCACGCAGCTCGCGGTTTATGTTTTAATTCGGAAAGCTATCAGAGAGGGTTTTGAAGAGGAAGAAGCAATCAAAGAAGATATCGATGTGGGAGGAGCAATCAAAGAGAATATCGAAGAGGAAGAAGCAATCAAAAAAGATATCGATGTGGGAGAAGCAATCAAAGAGAAAATCGAAGAGAAAGTAGCAATCAAAGAAGATATCGATGTGGGAGAAGCAAGTAAAGAGAATATCGAAGAAGAAGAAGCAATCAACGATGATATCGAATAATAAGAAGCAATCAAAGCGGATATCGATGTAAAAGAAGCAATCAAAAAGGATATCGTAGTGGCAAAGCAATCAAGGAGGATTTCAAACAGAAAGATAATATCAATGAGAATATCAAAGTGAGGCAATAACAAAGATGTTCGATAAGAAAGAAATCGAAATCGAAATCGAAATCGACAAAAAAGACAAAACAAACAAAAAAGACAAAAAGGACAAAATAGACAAAAAAGCCCTACACGTACCCTACACCTACTCTACACCTACTCTACACCTACCCTACACCTACTCTACACCTACTCTACACCTACCCTACACCTACTCTACACCTACTCTACACCTACTCTACACCTACCCTACACCTACTCTACACCTACTCTACACCTACTCTACACCTACCCTACACCTACTCTACACCTACCCTACACCTACTCTACACCTACTCTACACCTACTCTATACCTACTCTACACCTACTCTATACCTACCCTACACCTACTCTACACCTACTCTACACATACTCTACACCTACTCTACACCTACTCTACACCTACCCTACACCTACTCTACACCTACTCTACACCTACTCTACACCTACTCTATACCTACTCTACACCTACTCTACACCTACCCTAACCTACTCTACACCTACTCTACACCTACTCTACACCTACTCTACACCTACTCTACACCTACCCTACACCTACTCTACACCTACCCTACACCTACTCTACACCTACTCTACACCTACTCCATACCTACTCTTCACCTACTCTACACCTACTCTACACCTACCCTACACCTACTCTACACCTACCCTACACCTACCCTACCACTACCCTACCACTACCCTATACCTACACTACACTAAACATGTCATATACGTATGGCAAGGAAAAAAAAAGTTTTGTATGAGGGGGTGAAAATTTTGTATGGGATAATTTTTTTTTTGTATGGGACCCCTATTTTTTTTTGCGGATCCTTTTATAAAAATGCACCCTTAACAACATTAGTTTAAGCGCAAACCCTCTACGACCTATAGTTTCCGAGATACATATGGGGTGGGGGTGAAAGGGGGTGAAAAGTGGAAATGTCAGATTTTTCCTGAGGTCGCCCCCACTCCCTCTTTACGAATCCACCAAAAATTTTAACCCTACGAGGTGGCATCTGGGAGAACAATCATGTCAGTGAGTCAGTGGTAATCGAGCTATATATAATACTAGAGGTTGGGTGGTGCGCGAGCTGCACGCAGCTCGCGGTTTATGTTTTAATTCGTAAAGCTATCAGAGAGGGTTTCGAAGAGGAAGAAGCAATGAAAGAAGATATCGATGCGGGAGAAGTAATCAACAAGAATATCGAAGAAGAAGAAGCAATCAAAGAAGATATCGATGTAGGAGACGCAATCAAAGAGAATATCGAAGAGGAAGAAGCAATCAAAGAAGATATCGATCTGGGAGAAGAAATTAAAGAGAATATCGAAGAGGAAGAAGCAATCAACGATGATATCGAAGAATAAGAAGCAATCAAAGTGGATAGCGAAGTGTAAGATGAAATCAAAGAAGATATCGATGTAAAAGAAGCAAAATCCAAAAAAAAGCACGAAAAATCGAAATCAAAATCGAAATCGAAATCGAAATCAAAATCGAAATCGAAATCAAAATCGAAAACGAAATATAACTACCCTACAACTACCCTACACCTACCCTACAACTACCCTACACCTTCCCTACAGCTACCCTACACCTACCCTATAACTACCCTACAACTACCCTACAACTACCCTACAACTACCCTACAACTACCCTACAACTACCCTACAACTACCCTACAACTACCCTACACCTACCCTACACCTACCCTACACCTACTCTACAACTACCCTACAACTACCCTACAACTACTCTACACCTACCCTACACCTACCCTACAACTACCCTACACCTACCCTACAACTATCCTACAACTGCCCTACACCTACCCTACAACTACCCTACACCTACCCTTCAACTACCTTACAACTACCCTACAACTACCTTACAACTACCCTACACCTACACCTTCACCTAACCTACACTAATAAATATCTATAGGATTCCACCAAACATCGACACATGTCATTAAAGTAAAAAAAAAAGTTTTGTATGAGGGGGTGAAAATTTTGTATGGGACTATTTTTTTTTGTATGGAACCCTAATTTTTTTTTCGGATCCTTACATAAAAATAAACCCTGAGCAATATTAGTTTTAGCACGAACCCTCTACGACCTATAGTTTCCGAGATACATGGGGGGTGGGGGTGAAAGGGGATGAAAAGGGGAAATGTCAGATTTTTCCTGAGGTCACCCCCACTCCCTCTATACGATTCCACCAAAAATTTTAACCCTAAGAGGTTGCATCTGGGAGAACAATCATGTCAATCAGTCAGTCAGTCAGTCAGTCAGTCAGTGAGTGGTAATCGAGCTATATATAATATAACTAGAGGTTGGGTGGTGCGCGAGCTGCACGCAGCTCGCGGTTTTGGTGTTGCATTAAGAAGCAATCAAGAGGATATCGAAGTAGGAGAAGCAATCGACGAGGACTTAGAAGTGGAAGAAACAATCAAAGAGGATATCCAAGAGGATGATGCTTTAACAGAGGATATTTATGTAAGAAGCTGTGTATGATTTGATGAATTGATGTGTAGAAGCAATCAAGGACGATATCGACGTGGAAGAATCAATGAAAGGTAATTGTGATGTGAAAGAAGTAATGAAAGAGGATATCGAAGAGGAAGAAGAATTCAAAGTGGATATCGTTGGTGAAATCGAAATCGAAATCGAAATCGAAATCACCAACAACTACCCTACAACTACCTTACATCTACTCTACAACTACTCTACAGCTACGCTACAACTACCCTACATCTACCCTACACCTACCATACACCTACCCTACACCTACCCTACAACTACCCTACAACTACCCTACAATTACCTTAAACCTACCCTACAACTACCTTACACCTACCCTACAACTACCTTACACCTACCATACACCTACCTTACACTTACCCTACAACTACCCTATAACTACCCTACAACTACCCTACACCTACCCTACACCTACCATACACCTACCCTACAACTACCCTACAACTACCCTACAACTAACCTACACCTACCCTACACCTACCCTACAACTACCCTACAACTACCCTACACCTACCCTACAACTACCCTACAACTACCCTACACCTACGCTATACCTACCCTACAACTACCCTACACCTACCCTACACCTACCCTACAACTACCCTACAACTACTCTACAACTACCCTACAACTACCCTGCAACTACCCTACAACTACCCTACACCTACCCTACAACTACCCTACCCCTACCCTACACCTACCCTACAACTACTCTACACCTACACCTTCACCTAGCCTACACTAAATATCTATACGATTCCACCAAACATCGACACATGTCATTAAAGTAAAGAAAAAAAAGTTTTGTATGAAGGGATGAAAATTTTGTATGGGATATTTTTTTTTTGTATGGAAACCTAATTTTTTTTTTCGGATCCTTATATTAAAAAGCACCCTGAGCAATATTAGTTTGAGCGCGAACCCTCTACGACCTATAGTTTCCGAGATACATAGGGGGTGGGGGTGAAAGGGGGTGAAAAGTGGAAATGTCAGATTTTTCCTGAGGTCGCCCCCACTCCCTCTATACGAATCCACCAAAAATTTCAACCCTACGAGGTGGCATCTGGGAGAACAATCATGTCAGTCAGTCAGTCAGTGGTAATCGAGCTATATATAATATAATAACTAGAGGTTGGGTGGTGCGCGAGCTGCACGCAGCTCGCGGTTTGTGTTTGTAAATAAAAAGCAATTAGAGAGGGTTTCGAAGAGGAAGAAGCAATCAAAGAAGATATCGATGTGGAAGAAGCAATCAAAGAGAGTATCGATGAGGAAGAAGCAATTAACGATGATATCAAAGAAGAAGCAATCGAAATCGAAATCGAAATCGAAATCAAAATCGAAATCGAAATCGAAATCGAAATCGAAATCGAAATCGAAATCGAAATCGAAATCGAAATCGAAATCGAAATCGAAATCGAAATCGAAATCGAAATCGAAATCGAAATCGAAATCGAAATCGAAATCGAAATCGAAATCGAAATCGAAATCGAAATCGAAATCGAAATCGAAATCGAAATCGAAATCGAAATCGAAATCAAAATCGAAATCGAAATCGAAATCGATCAACAACTACCCTACACCTACCCTACAACTACCCGACACCTACCCTACACCTACCCTACAACTACCCTACAACTACCCTACACCTACCCTACAACTACCCTAAAACTACCCTACACCTACCCTACAACTACCCTACACCTACCCTACACCTACCCTACAACTACCCTAAAACTACCCTACACCTACCCTACAACTACCCTACACCTACCCTACACCTACCCTACAACTACCCTACAACTACCCGACACCTACCCTACACTTACCCTACAACTACCCTACAACTACCCTACAACTACCCTACAACTACCCTACACCTACCCTACACCTACCCTACACCTACCCTACAACTACCCTACAACTACCCTACAACTACCCTACAACTACCCTACAACTACCCTACAACTACCCTACACCTACCCTACATCTACCCTACACCTACCCTACAACTACCCTACAACTACCCTACACCTACACCTTCACCTTATCTACACTAAATATCTATACTATTCCACCAAACATCGACACATGTCAATAAAGTAAAAAAAAAAAGTTTTGTATGAAGGGGTGAAAATTTTGTATGGGATATTTTTTTTTTTGTACGGGACCTCAATTTTTTTTGTCGGATCCTTTTATTAAAATGCACCCTTAACAACATTAGTTTGAGCGCGAACCCTCAACGACCTATAGTTTCCGGGATACATGAGGGGTGGGGGTGAAAGGGGGTGAAAAGGGGAAATGTCAGATTTTTCCTGAGGTCGCCCCCACTCCCTCTATACGAATCCACCAAAAATTTCAACCCTACGAGGTGGCATCTGGGAGAACAATCATGTCAGTCAGTCAATCAATCAGTCAGTGGTAATCGAGCTATATATAATATAATAACTAGAGGTTGGGTGGTGCGCGAGCTGCACGCAGCTCGCGGTTTTGGTGTTGCATTAAAGAGTTATCAAAGAGGATTTTGAAGTGTAAGAAGCAATTAAAAAAGTTATCCAAGTAGAAGAAGCAAGCGATGAGGATTTAGAAGTGAAAGAAGCAATCTAAGAGGACATTGAAATAGAAGATGCTAAAATTGAGGATATTGATGTAAGAGAAGCAATCAAAAAGAATATCGATGGTAAAGAATCAATCAAAGAGCATATCTAAGAGGATGATGCTATAACAGAGGATATTGATGAAAGAGAAATCGAAGACCAAAATAGAAATTGAAATCGAAATCGAAATCGAAATCGAAATTGAAATCGAAATCGAAATCGACCAACAACTACCCTACACCTACCCTACACCCACCCTACAACTACCCTACAACTACCCTACAACTACCCTACACCTACCCTACAACTACCCTACAACTACCCTACAACTACCCTACACCTACCCTACACCTACCCTACACCTACCCTACACCTACCCTACACCTACCCTACAACTACCCTACAACTACCCTACACCTACCCTACAACTACCCTACAACTACCCTACAACTTCCCTACAACTACCTTACAGCTACCCTACACCTACACCTTCACCTAACCTACACTAAATATCTATACGATTCCACAAAACAAAAGAAAAAAAAAATTTGTATGAGGGGGTGAAAATTTTGTATGGGAGTTTTTTTTTTGTATGGAACCCTAATCTTTTTTTTCGGATCCTTATATTAAAAAGCACCCTGAGCAATATTAGTTTGAGCGCGAACCCTCTACGACCTATAATTTCCGAGATACATGGGGGGTGGGGGTGAAAGGGGGTGAAAAGGGGAAATGTCAGATTTTTCCTGAGGTCGCCCCCACTCCCTCTATACGAATCCACCAAAAATTTCAACCCTACGAGGTGGCATCTGGGAGAACAATCATGTCAGTGAGTGAGTGGTAATCGAGCTATATATAATATAACTAGAGGTTGGGTGGTGCGCGAGCTGCACGCAGCTCGCGGTTTTGGCGTGCATTTTAAAGCTATAAGACAGGATTTAGAAGTGAAAGAAGCAATTAAAAATGATATTGAAGGAGGAGGAGCAATCAATGAAGATTTAGAAGTAGAAGAAGCAATCAAAGAGGATATCGAAGTTGTAGAAGAAAGCTATCAGAGAGGGTTTCGAAGAAGAAGAAGCAATCAAAGAAGATATCGATGTGGGAGAAGCAATTAACGATGATTTCAAAGAAGAAGAAGCAATCGAAATCGAAAACCATCGACCAACAACTACTCTACACCTACCCTACAACTACTCTACAGCTACGCTACAACTACCCTACACCTACCCTACACCTACCCTATACCTACCCTACAACTACCCTTCACCTACCCTACAACTACCCTACACCTACCCTACAACTACCCTACAACTACCCTACACCTATCCTACACCTACCCTACACCTACGCTACAACTACCCTACACCTACCCTACACCTACCATACACCTACCCTACAACTACCCTACAACTACCCTACACCTACCCTACACCTACCTTACAACTACCCTACAACTACCCTACACCTACCCTACAACTACCGTACAATTACCCTACACCTACCCTACACCTACCCTACAACTACCCTACAACTACCCTATGACTACCCTACACCTATACCTTCACCTAACCTACACTAAATATCTATACGATTCCACCAAACATCGACACATGTCATTAAAGTAAAGAAAAAATGTTTTGTATGAAGGGGTGAAAATTTTGTATGGGATAATTTTTTTTTTGTATGGAACCCTAATTTTTTTTTTCGGATCTTTATATTAAAAAGTACCCTGAGCAATATTAGTTTGAGCGCGAACCCTCTACGACCTATAGTTTCCGATATACATGGGGGGTGGGGGTGAAAGGGGGTGAAAAGTGGAAATGTCAGATTTTTCCTGAGGTCGCCCCCACTCCCTCTATACAAATCCACCAAAAATTTTAACCCTACGAGGTGGCATCTGGGAGAACAATCATGTCAATCAGTGAATCAGTCAGTGAGTCAGTCAGTGGTAATCGAGCTATATATAGTATAATAACTAGAGGTTGGGTGGTGCGCGAGCTGCACGCAGCTCGCGGTTTATGTTTTAAATTGTAAAGCAATCAGAGAGGGTTTCGAAGAGGAAGAAGCAATCAACGATGATATCGAAGAGAATGATGCAATCAAAGCGGATAGCGAAGTGAAAGATGTTAACAAAAACGATATCGATGTAAAAGAAGCAATCAAAGAAGATATCGTTGTGGGAGAAGCAATCAATGTTGATATCAAAATCAAAGATGCTACAAAAAAGGATATTTATGTAACACAAGCAATTAAAGAAGATATTAATCTGGAAGAAGCAATCCAAAAGGATGTCGAAGTGGAAGAAGCAATACAGGAGGATGTCGAAGTGGAAGAAACAATAAAAGAGAATATCGAAGGTAAAAAAGCAATTGAAGATAATATTGAAGTTGATTTAGCAATCAATGAGGATATAGAAGTAAACGAAGCAATAGAAGACTTTATCAGAGTAGAAGAAACAATCACAGAGGATATTGTAGTGAAATAAGCACGTTCACAAAAAAAAAAACATTCCGTAAAGGTTTGCATGTCTATCTCTAACCGTTGAGGAGATAAGAGCTGCACGCAGCTCGCGGTTTTGGCGTGCATTGTAAAGCTATAAGACAGGATTTAGAAGTGAAAGAAGCAATTATTAATGATATTGAAGTAGAAGGAGCAATCAATGAAGATTTAGAAGTGGAAGAAGCAATCAAAGAGGATATCGAAGTTGTAGAAGCAAGCTATCAGAGAGGGTTTCGAAGAGGAAGAAGCAATCAAAGAAGATATCGATGTGGGAGAAGCAATTAACGATGATATCAAAGAAGAAGAAGCAATCGAAATCGAAATCAAAATCGACCAACAACTACCCTACAACTACCCTACAACTACCCTACAACTACCCTACAACTACCCTACACCTACCCTACACCTACCCTACACCTACCCTACAACTACCCTACAACTACCCTACAACTACCCTACACCTACCCTACACCTACCCTACAACTACCCTACAACTACCCTACACCTACCCTACAACTACCCTACAACTACCCTACAACTACCCTACACCAACCCTTCACCTACCCTACAACTACCCTACAACTACCCTACAACTACCCTACAACTACCCTACAACTACCCTACAACTACCCTACAACTACCCTACACCTACCCTACAACTACCCTACAACTACCCTACAACTACCCTACACCTACCGTACACCTACCCTACAACTACCCTACAACTACCCTACACCTACACCTTCACCTAACCTACACTAAATATCTATACGATTTCACCAAACATCGACACATGTTATTAGAGTAAAGAAAAAAAAAAGTTTTGTATGAGGGGGTGAAAATTTTGTATGGGATAAAAATTTTTTTGTATGGGACCCCAATTTTTTTTTTCGGATCCCTATATTAAAAAGCACCCTGAGCAATATTAGTTTGAGCGCAAACCCTCTACGACCTATAGTTTCCGAGATACATTGGGGGTGGGGGTGAAAGGGGGTGAAAAGGGGAAATGTCAGATTTTTCCTGAGGTCGCCCCCACTCCCTCTATACAAATCCACCAAAAAATTTAACCCTACGAGGTGGCATCTGGGAGAACAATCATGTCAATCAGTGAATCAGTCAGTGAGTCAGTCAGTGGTAATCGAGCTATATATAGTATAACTAGAGGTTGGGTGGTGCGCGAGCTGCACGCAGCTCGCGGTTTATGTTTTGATTCGTAAAGCTATCAGAGAGGGTTTCGAAGAGGAAGAAGCAATCAAAAAAGATATCGATGTGGGAGAAGCAATTAACGCTGATATCAAAAAAGAAGAAGCAATCGAAATCGAAATGGAAATGGAAATGGAAATTGAAATCGAAATCGAAATCGAAATCGAAATCGGAAACGAAATCGACCAACAACTACCCTACATAGTTGTAGGGTAGTTGTTGGTCCTACTACCCTACAACTACTCTACACCTACCCTACAACTACCCTACAACTACCCTACACCTACCCTACACCTACCCTACAACTACCCTACAACTACCCTACCCCTACCCTACAACTACCCTACAACTACCCTACACCTACCCTACAACTACCCTACAACTACCCTACAACTACCCTACAACTACTCTACACATACCCTACAACTACCCTACAACTACCCTACAACTACCCTACAACTACCCTACAACTACTCTACACCTACCCAACACCTACCCAACACCTACCCAACACCTACCCAACACCTACCCAACACCTACTCAACACCTACCCAACACCTACCCAACACCTACCCAACACCTACTCAACCCCTACCCAACACCTACCCTACACCTACCCTACACCTACCGTACACCTACCGTACACCTACCCTACACCTACCCTACAACTACCCTACAACTAACCTACACCTACCCTACACCTACCCTACAACTACCCTACAACTACCCTACACCTACCCTACAACTACCCTACAACTACCCTACAACTACCCTACACCTACCCTACAACTACCCTACACCTACCCTACACCTACCCTATAACTACCCTACACCTACCCTACAACTACCCTACAACTACTCTACAACTACCCTGCAACTACCCTACAACTACACTACACCTACCCTACAACTACCCTACAACTACTCTACAACTACCCTACAACTACCCTGCAACTACCCTATTACTACCCTACACCTACCCTACACCTACCCTACACCTACCCTACACCTACCCTACAACTACTCTACACCTACCCTACCCCTACACCTACACTTCACTAAATATCTATTCGATTACATCTGGAAGAAAAACCGTGTGATCGACGAAAAGAAAAAAAAAAAGTTTTGTATGAAGGGGTGAAAATTTTGTATGGGATAATATTTTTTTTGTATGGAACCCCAATTTTTTTTTACGGATCCTTATATTAAAATAAATCCTGAGCAACATTAGTTTGAGCGCGAACCCTCTACGACCTATAGTTTCCGAGATACATGGGGGGTGGGGGTGAAAGGGGGTGAAAAGGGGAAATGTCAGATTTTTCCTGAGGTCGCCCCCACTCCCTCTATACGAATCCACCAAAAATTTCAACCCTACGAGGTGGCATCTGGGAGAACAATCATGTCAATCAGTCAGTCAGTCAGTCAGTCAGTCAGTGAGTGGTAATCGAGCTATATATAATATAATAATATTCTGTGCATATTTCAAGCGTCTACCTGTTGCTGTTATTAATATCGAGCAAAAAAACGGCAAAAAAGTGGCAACAGAAATACATCATCGGTGAACATTTCAACTGTCTAACTATCACGGTTCAAGGGATACAGCTTGGTGACAGATAGACGGACAGACAGACATACAGACGGACAGCGAAGTCTTAGTAATAGGGTTTCCGTTTTTACCCTTTGGGTATGGAACCCTAAAAAGCATATTACTAGCAAAAACCAAGTACCTACCTAGTCTACCTACCTACCTACCTAGGTACTTAGTTAGTATTTCACATGGCAAGGTTAAGTACCTACTACTTAGTATTTCACATGGTATTTGAACAATTGACATAGAAATGATCCTCACAACAATATTTAAGCTGTTGTTTTTGGCCCTAATGGATGTGCTCTTCTCATAGCATTTGTCCATTTTTTCTGATTTTCGCATCCTTAGGAACGTAAAAAAACAACTTTTCGGGTGTTTTTGTGGCCCTATTTTTACACTGAGACACAATACAACATTTATTTTATGAACTCATGTAGTTTTTATTGTTTCTTATTTAAAATAAATAAAGTAGTTCCGCGCGCGACGGGCACATTGGGGTAAATGCTTCAATCCCCGAGTCACTCGCGCGGAGGCAGGATCCGTGACGTCATCAACGATATCGCGCTCGGTCCGCGGCTTGGACCGAAAATGTTAACTTTGCACTTTGATATCTTGGTCAGTTTTAGAGATAAAAAAATAATAAAAACACAGTTGTTCTCGTAATTTTTTGTAGATTTTTTTGGCATATATAACAAAAAATGGTTTTCTTCTTCATTGCAAATTCTTCTCTGCTTGGTCGCGTTACGAATTGGTGTAAAGTAAAAAGTTGAAGATTTTAAGTGTTCCGTTGACGATTCAGTGATAGATAGATAGATAGATACATTTATTCCATAAAAAGTTTGTTTACATTTAACACTTGTTGTACCAAAAAACCTGAGTTGGTTTGTATTGGTACTCACATTCGCTTATTGTTCCGCACTGTTACTAACCTAGCTATGAATAACACTTAACTAGAACATTTCACTTCTTATTAAATAATATAGATATAATATTTTTTTCACTTCTCTTGCTCAAAAAGTGTATCATAATAGTGTAGCTTAGCGGGCCTAAAACTCGAGTTTAATACCTCGGGCTAAAAAGTATTTTTTCTTTTTAATTTTTGTCTAAAATCATCAGCCCGTACAAAGCATTCGTTCTCTTACATAAAAACTCGACTTCTTGGTGCTCCGACAATCTTTTTTTTTGAAAATAGAACCGTCTTGGTGATGTTTTATGAAGGTTGATTAATTTTTAATAAAATTTCTGAAAATTGTCTAATTTTGAATTGTTTTGTTTTCTCGCAATCGAAGTGAAAAGTAGAGTGTTTTACTCGGGCCAAAACCACCCATTATAACTCGGTCTTATCATCCTCCCTCGCTACGCTCGGGAGTATAACAACCTCGTATATAATGGGATGGTTTAGTCCCTTGTAAAACAATCTACTAATATACCCTGTCTAACTAGGCATTCATGTCCCACAAAACAGCAAGTTCAATATAGCCCCCGCGTAAACAAAGACTCTGATAAGGGAACCACTTTACCAATACAATTCTTAAACAAATATGTATGTATATGTATGTGTATGTGTATGTACACATACATGTTATGTGTATATATTGTTATGTGTATGTATGTGTATGTGTACATACACATACATACACATAACAATATATACAACTATTTTGCAACTTAATTACCTACATTTCTTTGGTTTAAGTAAGGCGAAATATTTAAAGATAATACAAATAATTGTCCCGCTACAAGAATCGAACCCGCATAGTTCTGCGTCTCAAGCGGACTATCTAGGTACCTACGGTACGGGGATATCTTCCCAGACCGAAGCACAGTAACGCTCGGATTCTAAATGTCATTAAACGGTCACCCATCCAAGTAGTGAACGGGAGGAGCGTTGCTTATCTAAGATGATCCGCTAAGAACACTGAGGTAAACCACGTCACCAGCTTTTCCAATCTAACTCGGTTGCAGTTTGGCTTGAAGGCACTTTTTATAGGTTTGTTTGTAATTTTAAACTCAAATAGAATTGTACTCAAATAGAAATTGTAGTGTTCAAACTCAAATTTATATTTATTCAATAAGCACTGTAATGTGTAGTCATTTCTTAATTTACACCAATTCGCAACGGGACCAAACAGAAAAGATGATTCAAAGCGTTCCATTGACGATTCAAAGTGTTCCGTTGACGATTCAGTGTTCCTAAGTTAAGGTTCAAATTGAATAAATATTTTTTGAAGTTTGAAATGTTTGAATCAATCAGTCTAGAATCAAGTAGTCTACGTGTTATACAGCGACGAGTGCTACTTCATGCAAACCTAGGAATAGACAATTGAGAATTCAACGAAAAAAATCAGCCAAAGTGGTCTATCAAAAAGGCAAGTACGATTTGCAAACAGATTTTTAATGTTTTTAAGTGTGATAACCTTAATTATTAATATTAACGGGATATTTACCATGATTTGTGAGTTCTGTTATTTCCCGATATTTCGACGCAGTTGCATGCGCCATGATCACGGGAGAACTGAAGTCTGTGCGAGTGGGTAGTTACTGGCAGACGAAACGATCTACCCTCTTTCTCAGTCTTTTATTACGAACGACACCCCTACCACTGGTCTCAATATCACTTTTAACACGATCACGGCACACAACACTTACTGTATCAGGACACACTTCTGAAACATCACTTTTACGGTTCCTACACATTCTAACGACAGGATTCCAGACTCCAGATAAATCGTCGAAATATCGGGAAATAACAGAACTCACAAATCATGGTAAATATCCCGTTGATATTAACAATTATGTTCTCAACCATGATAGTTTCAAAAGTTATATTGTGATGACCTTAGCCGGGCCCTGTGCGTGGTGCGCTAACCGTATTTGTTGTCGATGTTGAACTGGCTGAGGTCGCGGGTCTCTGTGGCGCGCCGGTCGCCATGTGTGAGCGCTCCGAGCGACTCGAGCCGCTTGGCGACGGTGGAGGCGAAGCGTCGCTCGCCCGCCAGGTCCGAGATCAGGAACATGTACTCGGGCGCGTTCACCTGGTTCGACCGGTGGGTGCGACCTGCAAACAGACAACACTTACCACTTAATTCACATTCATATAGTTTATACAGGATGGGGCTAAATTTTACCTCATTTAGGGCAGCTATCTTTTCTCTTGTAGATAGAAGGTTTTGTTCTCAGAAAACTAGGCTTAATTAAAGCAAAAAAAAAACAATTTTATTTCGGAATTATGAAAAAATTTGAGTCGGCCTAAAATGACATGTCAAAAAAAATAAAAACAAGTTGGTCTCAATCGTCTCTATTTCTCAACAGGAACACTTTTCCCAAAGTAACTTATCGAAACAAATTGTAAGATTTTTCGAAAATTAAATATAAAATGAAACCTTCCAGACAATTTTTCACAAATGGCACCTTAATATTTTGTTTTTCTCATAGTAATTGATTAAGTAAGTATAAAAATTATGTAATATTGTAGGTGCGTGTCACCAAAAAGCGCCTCCGTATCAGTAATACTACTAAGAACTACAACTGGTAGTACAAATGACACATCACATCTATGTATCTCTGGTACTACTACAAAAAATTAAAGTGAATTCACTCGACTTTTTAAAATTCGAACTAAAACGCAAGTTCAATTGGTAGAAAAAATTATACAAACTTTTATCTCTAGTATAAAAAAACAACAGAAAAAACCTAAAAACCGTCTATCCGTGTCGGTTTTGCTGCTGGAAGGATTTCATAGACTAGAAATACAATTTTTCTGTATGTCTATGTACATAATATGTTATGGACGCAAATAAGATCTTTGCATCTTCAAAAACTGATTGTAAAAGGAATGGGTTGAAAATCAGCTTGATGTGTTCGAAATCAGTTTATATCCAAGTAGAATAAAGAAAACGCAACGATAGCGCGATCTAGAACCGTTACACTTGTGAGAGCGCCATCTTGTGGGAAAGAAAAAGAACGTTTATTTTCACAGGAAAACTAACATTATGTAGTGGGTAATAACAACTACAACACAACAACAATACTTAGTCCACGGCTGCACATAGGCCTCCCCTATAAGGGGGCCATAGGTCTCCCCTATAAGGGGGATATAGGCATAACAGGGCACAGCTTCTCGCACCGCCGACGCTGCTGCCTGTCGGTGGCCAGGGGATTTAGCTGTGTTAGGCTATGCTGTGCCGCAATCAAGCCGCGAGCCATTTGTTAAGACCAACTAGACCCGCTCGGAAAAAGTAGGTACGTTATTCCTAAGCATAGCGTTTTGTCGAGTCTATGGAAGACTTTGAAAGTTGATTCTTCCTTCTTCCATTCGTTTTCTTTACCACCTAGAGCTCGGCGTTCATCAAGACAAAAGTTTCTTGGAAGTCAAGACCTTTGCATAGCACCAAGGTCTTCAAGAGACCAAATAGGGATGGTGATAGTGAAGTAGTCAATTCACCCAACACATCGTTCCTCATGTTACGTTTCGTTACCAAAAAATATCTCAAACAATAGATTCGAACACGGTGTTTGTTGTCGCATGAAATTTTTTACCGACTTCAATAAAAGGAGGTTATCAATTCGATACGTATTTATATGTGTTATATCATTGGATTGCAAAATATTCCTATTCAGGGTGTGCATGTTATATCAAGCTAGCGTGCGACGAGATCCGGTTCGAAGACTTCAATAAAGTAGTTTCCTCGGTACTTCAATAAAAAGACAGATGTGATAAATAGGCAAACAAGGCACAAGGAGAAACTGTATATTCCTTGTTGCCGACTGAATATTGCAAAAAAAAGTGTCTATTACCACGCCATAAGAATTTTTAATAAATTACCGGACGACCTAAAAAGTCTACCTTTTAATATTTTTAAATCAAGATTAAGAAAATGGTTATTGGACAACTGTTTTTATGAAATACAGGAATATTTAGATTATAAATTTTGACATTTTGAGTGAATCTATGACATATTAATTATTTTTTACATTATTTTATTTAAAATACTTACTTTTTGACATTTGTTTTAATATTTTGTGTATTTGCACCGCCTTAATGAGGCAAAATGTATAGGATACTTTTTAATTAATATTATGCTAAGACCTATTGTACCTACATTTTAAGCAAATAAATAAATGATTATGATTATGATTATGAATGTTAGAGTTACTGTTAAACGACACTTCCAACGTATAGATCGCAACTGATTTATACGTATATACATTTGACATAATGCGGAATAGAAATCACGTCGATACATAGTCTCACGTAGTAGATATTACTAAGATATAATAACATAAGAACTTAGGTAACCTTGCTATAACATGCTCAACCTGAATAACAGATTGTACCTTGTACAAGTAAATACTAGCTTCCGATAGCTGGCCGATTTATATGTTACATAATACTAACAAGTGCGATTCTCTGCTAATATTAATGTGCCACATGTAATACGACGGCCTCTGTGGCGCAGTGGGCGAAGGTCCGCCTGAGAAGCAGAAGGTTGCGGGTTCGATTCCCGCTGCGGGACCAATGTTTGCATGTTCTGTAGATATTTGTCTCGGATCTGGGTGTTTTCTATGTATGATATGTATGTATTTACAAAAAAAAATGTGTAGTATATCAATCATGTGGTTCCCATAATACAAGCTCTGCTTAGTTTGGGGCTACATGATGCTGTGTGATTACGTCCCGCATGTGAAACTTTGTGAGAATGGATGGATGGATAGTTGTTACTCTTTCACGCAAAAACTACTTAACGGATTCGAATGAAACTTGCAATATATATAGTTTGTGGCCTGAATTAACACGTAGGCTACTTTTTATCCCGGTACCACGCAAATGAAGCCGCGGGCAGTAGCTAGTTACTTAACTTACCAAATTGTTGTATGGCTCTATCGGCCGACCAGGGCAACTCCAACGTTATATGCACTCGCCGTCTTTGGTTTCTTGCTCTGAAACAAACCACCACTATATCAATCAACAGTACTGACATGTAAAATTAGAACATGCTTTGTCACAGATAGTTAATTGACCGAGGCGTGACTTTGCGGACATGCATTACATAGCACTTTCTGTTTGTGGCTCGGCAAAGCAACACGTCTGCGGAGTTCTGCGGAGTGCCGAAGGCGAAAGGGGATCATTTTCTGATGACGCCTTATGGGGAAGACGAAACATGGTCTAATTTCTGTTGGGTTTTTGTGAAACCCGTCAGAGAAGGTTAGCGGAATTTGTACTTTAACGTTTTGTCACATTCTTCTAGTAGGTATAAATTTCTAATAATATAAAATTGACATTAAATCACTAGCTTTTGCCCGCGACTTCCTTTACGTAAATGTTTTGTAAGTTGCTCTCGGTACAGTATTCTTTTCTGGATTAAAGATACCCATTTCCTTTTCTGTACCCCTGACAACGTGTATGCGAAATTTCATAATGATCGCTTAAGTAAGGCGTGTAAACGTAACAATAAAACAACAAACTCACTTTCGCGTTAATAATATTGAGTTTGCCAGTGCAATTGGTTCGATGGCCCGGTTTGACCTTATCATATAAGGATATTTTATAGCGTCAAGCCTCGAGATGTGAAAGTGATAGCGATCATTTTTATCATGAAAATGATAAATAGGTACTTAGTAGCTTTAAATTTGGCTAGTTGTTTCTCAGAGTTGTTACTACATTGTCAATGTTATGTGTTACGAATTAAATGTTTTCATCTAGTGATCACTATGAACAAAAAGTGAAGCGAAGTGGCGGCGGCGTCAACTTAATTGTTGTGGTTTCTATCGTTGCTTCTCTTTCAGGTTGTAACGTGGCGTTACTTCTCCATGAGGTTGTCACGTGTGTGCCACGTTACCTGCGGTCGCTCTGCAGCGAGATGCCGCTGGAGGCCGCCTCGGAGATGATGGCGACGTCCTTCTCTCCGTCCATGAAGCGCTGCTTCTCCGTGAGGTTGTGTCACGAGGGTGCCACGTTACCTGCGGTCGCTCTGCAGCGAGATGCCGCTGGAGGCCGCCTCGGAGATGATGGCGACGTCCTTCTCTCCGTCCATGAAGCGCTGCTTCTCCGTGAGGTTGTGTCACGAGGGTGCCACGTTACCTGCGGTCGCTCTGCAGCGAGATGCCGCTGGAGGCCGCCTCGGAGATGATGGCGACGTCCTTCTCTCCGTCCATGAAGCGCTGCTTCTCCGTGAGGTTGTGTCACGAGGGTGCCACGTTACCTGCGGTCGCTCTGCAGCGAGATGCCGCTGGAGGCCGCCTCGGAGATGATGGCGACGTCCTTCTCTCCGTCCATGAAGCGCTGCTTCTCCGTGAGGTTGTGTCACGAGGGTGCCACGTTACCTGCGGTCGCTCTGCAGCGAGATGCCGCTGGAGGCCGCCTCGGAGATGATGGCGACGTCCTTCTCTCCGTCCATGAAGCGCTGCTTCTCCGTGAGGTTGTGTCACGAGGGTGCCACGTTACCTGCGGTCGCTCTGCAGCGAGATGCCGCTGGAGGCCGCCTCGGAGATGATGGCGACGTCCTTCTCTCCGTCCATGAAGCGCTGCTTCTCCGTGAGGTTGTGTCACGAGGGTGCCACGTTACCTGCGGTCGCTCTGCAGCGAGATGCCGCTGGAGGCCGCCTCGGAGATGATGGCGACGTCCTTCTCTCCGTCCATGAAGCGCTGCTTCTCCGTGAGGTTGTGTCACGAGGGTGCCACGTTACCTGCGGTCGCTCTGCAGCGAGATGCCGCTGGAGGCCGCCTCGGAGATGATGGCGACGTCCTTCTCTCCGTCCATGAAGCGCTGCTTCTCCGTGAGGTTGTGTCACGAGGGTGCCACGTTACCTGCGGTCGCTCTGCAGCGAGATGCCGCTGGAGGCCGCCTCGGAGATGATGGCGACGTCCTTCTCTCCGTCCATGAAGCGCTGCTTCTCCGTGAGGTTGTGTCACGAGGGTGCCACGTTACCTGCGGTCGCTCTGCAGCGAGATGCCGCTGGAGGCCGCCTCGGAGATGATGGCGACGTCCTTCTCTCCGTCCATGAAGCGCTGCTTCTCCGTGAGGTTGTGTCACGAGGGTGCCACGTTACCTGCGGTCGCTCTGCAGCGAGATGCCGCTGGAGGCCGCCTCGGAGATGATGGCGACGTCCTTCTCTCCGTCCATGAAGCGCTGCTTCTCCGTGAGGTTGTGTCACGAGGGTGCCACGTTACCTGCGGTCGCTCTGCAGCGAGATGCCGCTGGAGGCCGCCTCGGAGATGATGGCGACGTCCTTCTCTCCGTCCATGAAGCGCTGCTTCTCCGTGAGGTTGTGTCACGAGGGTGCCACGTTACCTGCGGTCGCTCTGCAGCGAGATGCCGCTGGAGGCCGCCTCGGAGATGATGGCGACGTCCTTCTCTCCGTCCATGAAGCGCTGCTTCTCCGTGAGGTTGTGTCACGAGGGTGCCACGTTACCTGCGGTCGCTCTGCAGCGAGATGCCGCTGGAGGCCGCCTCGGAGATGATGGCGACGTCCTTCTCTCCGTCCATGAAGCGCTGCTTCTCCGTGAGGTTGTGTCACGAGGGTGCCACGTTACCTGCGGTCGCTCTGCAGCGAGATGCCGCTGGAGGCCGCCTCGGAGATGATGGCGACGTCCTTCTCTCCGTCCATGAAGCGCTGCTTCTCCGTGAGGTTGTGTCACGAGGGTGCCACGTTACCTGCGGTCGCTCTGCAGCGAGATGCCGCTGGAGGCCGCCTCGGAGATGATGGCGACGTCCTTCTCTCCGTCCATGAAGCGCTGCTTCTCCGTGAGGTTGTGTCACGAGGGTGCCACGTTACCTGCGGTCGCTCTGCAGCGAGATGCCGCTGGAGGCCGCCTCGGAGATGATGGCGACGTCCTTCTCTCCGTCCATGAAGCGCTGCTTCTCCGTGAGGTTGTGTCACGAGGGTGCCACGTTACCTGCGGTCGCTCTGCAGCGAGATGCCGCTGGAGGCCGCCTCGGAGATGATGGCGACGTCCTTCTCTCCGTCCATGAAGCGCTGCTTCTCCGTGAGGTTGTGTCACGAGGGTGCCACGTTACCTGCGGTCGCTCTGCAGCGAGATGCCGCTGGAGGCCGCCTCGGAGATGATGGCGACGTCCTTCTCTCCGTCCATGAAGCGCTGCTTCTCCGTGAGGTTGTGTCACGAGGGTGCCACGTTACCTGCGGTCGCTCTGCAGCGAGATGCCGCTGGAGGCCGCCTCGGAGATGATGGCGACGTCCTTCTCTCCGTCCATGAAGCGCTGCTTCTCCGTGAGGTTGTGTCACGAGGGTGCCACGTTACCTGCGGTCGCTCTGCAGCGAGATGCCGCTGGAGGCCGCCTCGGAGATGATGGCGACGTCCTTCTCTCCGTCCATGAAGCGCTGCTTCTCCGTGAGGTTGTGTCACGAGGGTGCCACGTTACCTGCGGTCGCTCTGCAGCGAGATGCCGCTGGAGGCCGCCTCGGAGATGATGGCGACGTCCTTCTCTCCGTCCATGAAGCGCTGCTTCTCCGTGAGGTTGTGTCACGAGGGTGCCACGTTACCTGCGGTCGCTCTGCAGCGAGATGCCGCTGGAGGCCGCCTCGGAGATGATGGCGACGTCCTTCTCTCCGTCCATGAAGCGCTGCTTCTCCGTGAGGTTGTGTCACGAGGGTGCCACGTTACCTGCGGTCGCTCTGCAGCGAGATGCCGCTGGAGGCCGCCTCGGAGATGATGGCGACGTCCTTCTCTCCGTCCATGAAGCGCTGCTTCTCCGTGAGGTTGTGTCACGAGGGTGCCACGTTACCTGCGGTCGCTCTGCAGCGAGATGCCGCTGGAGGCCGCCTCGGAGATGATGGCGACGTCCTTCTCTCCGTCCATGAAGCGCTGCTTCTCCGTGAGGTTGTGTCACGAGGGTGCCACGTTACCTGCGGTCGCTCTGCAGCGAGATGCCGCTGGAGGCCGCCTCGGAGATGATGGCGACGTCCTTCTCTCCGTCCATGAAGCGCTGCTTCTCCGTGAGGTTGTGTCACGAGGGTGCCACGTTACCTGCGGTCGCTCTGCAGCGAGATGCCGCTGGAGGCCGCCTCGGAGATGATGGCGACGTCCTTCTCTCCGTCCATGAAGCGCTGCTTCTCCGTGAGGTTGTGTCACGAGGGTGCCACGTTACCTGCGGTCGCTCTGCAGCGAGATGCCGCTGGAGGCCGCCTCGGAGATGATGGCGACGTCCTTCTCTCCGTCCATGAAGCGCTGCTTCTCCGTGAGGTTGTGTCACGAGGGTGCCACGTTACCTGCGGTCGCTCTGCAGCGAGATGCCGCTGGAGGCCGCCTCGGAGATGATGGCGACGTCCTTCTCTCCGTCCATGAAGCGCTGCTTCTCCGTGAGGTTGTGTCACGAGGGTGCCACGTTACCTGCGGTCGCTCTGCAGCGAGATGCCGCTGGAGGCCGCCTCGGAGATGATGGCGACGTCCTTCTCTCCGTCCATGAAGCGCTGCTTCTCCGTGAGGTTGTGTCACGAGGGTGCCACGTTACCTGCGGTCGCTCTGCAGCGAGATGCCGCTGGAGGCCGCCTCGGAGATGATGGCGACGTCCTTCTCTCCGTCCATGAAGCGCTGCTTCTCCGTGAGGTTGTGTCACGAGGGTGCCACGTTACCTGCGGTCGCTCTGCAGCGAGATGCCGCTGGAGGCCGCCTCGGAGATGATGGCGACGTCCTTCTCTCCGTCCATGAAGCGCTGCTTCTCCGTGAGGTTGTGTCACGAGGGTGCCACGTTACCTGCGGTCGCTCTGCAGCGAGATGCCGCTGGAGGCCGCCTCGGAGATGATGGCGACGTCCTTCTCTCCGTCCATGAAGCGCTGCTTCTCCGTGAGGTTGTGTCACGAGGGTGCCACGTTACCTGCGGTCGCTCTGCAGCGAGATGCCGCTGGAGGCCGCCTCGGAGATGATGGCGACGTCCTTCTCTCCGTCCATGAAGCGCTGCTTCTCCGTGAGGTTGTGTCACGAGGGTGCCACGTTACCTGCGGTCGCTCTGCAGCGAGATGCCGCTGGAGGCCGCCTCGGAGATGATGGCGACGTCCTTCTCTCCGTCCATGAAGCGCTGCTTCTCCGTGAGGTTGTGTCACGAGGGTGCCACGTTACCTGCGGTCGCTCTGCAGCGAGATGCCGCTGGAGGCCGCCTCGGAGATGATGGCGACGTCCTTCTCTCCGTCCATGAAGCGCTGCTTCTCCGTGAGGTTGTGTCACGAGGGTGCCACGTTACCTGCGGTCGCTCTGCAGCGAGATGCCGCTGGAGGCCGCCTCGGAGATGATGGCGACGTCCTTCTCTCCGTCCATGAAGCGCTGCTTCTCCGTGAGGTTGTGTCACGAGGGTGCCACGTTACCTGCGGTCGCTCTGCAGCGAGATGCCGCTGGAGGCCGCCTCGGAGATGATGGCGACGTCCTTCTCTCCGTCCATGAAGCGCTGCTTCTCCGTGAGGTTGTGTCACGAGGGTGCCACGTTACCTGCGGTCGCTCTGCAGCGAGATGCCGCTGGAGGCCGCCTCGGAGATGATGGCGACGTCCTTCTCTCCGTCCATGAAGCGCTGCTTCTCCGTGAGGTTGTGTCACGAGGGTGCCACGTTACCTGCGGTCGCTCTGCAGCGAGATGCCGCTGGAGGCCGCCTCGGAGATGATGGCGACGTCCTTCTCTCCGTCCATGAAGCGCTGCTTCTCCGTGAGGTTGTGTCACGAGGGTGCCACGTTACCTGCGGTCGCTCTGCAGCGAGATGCCGCTGGAGGCCGCCTCGGAGATGATGGCGACGTCCTTCTCTCCGTCCATGAAGCGCTGCTTCTCCGTGAGGTTGTGTCACGAGGGTGCCACGTTACCTGCGGTCGCTCTGCAGCGAGATGCCGCTGGAGGCCGCCTCGGAGATGATGGCGACGTCCTTCTCTCCGTCCATGAAGCGCTGCTTCTCCGTGAGGTTGTGTCACGAGGGTGCCACGTTACCTGCGGTCGCTCTGCAGCGAGATGCCGCTGGAGGCCGCCTCGGAGATGATGGCGACGTCCTTCTCTCCGTCCATGAAGCGCTGCTTCTCCGTGAGGTTGAGGGTCTCGAGAGGCACGTCTCCCTCCGCGCGGGACTCGTACTGGATCTGACCGTCCTCCGTCTGAACCACGCGCCCCTTGCGCCCTGTCATCTACACGAAACAATACACTGTTACATCTAGACGTGTGTTTGTGCGTTGGGGTGTTCGTAATTTCCATACTTTATTATTTGAACTGTGACTAAGTATATATTACTAAAGTATATATTATTAAAGTATATACCTACTCATAAGCTATACTAGACCTAAGCTATACCACTGTAATGTAGGACATTGAAGCATGAATAAATGAATATGAATATGAATATGAATATTATATTGTTATTGTATCTTTAATTTTATAGGATATTAACTGACATTTGTATGCCTGTACGGCGAAACATGGCTGATCTCAAAGTGTTTATGACCATATTTTTTTTTGTAACCTATGTTTCGAACAAATAAATAATTTGTATTTGTATTTGTATTTGCTGTTTTATTGTCTCCTACGTCATTTGAGGTCCGCGTTCAGTCACTAAGGGCTCACGTTCTCGCTATCATCAAACAACAAGAACACCACCACTCACCAGCCTATGTCACTCCACTGCTGGACAGTCTAACAAGAAGGTTGGAGATAGCAGGGCACAGCTTTTCGCACCGCCAATGCTGCTGTTCATTGGCAGCTACTGAATGTAGTTGGGTTTGGCTGCGCTATGCCGAAATCAGGTGGCCACCAAAGCCCCGTTTGTTAGTTAGCAGGGTGCATCAAGTGAAGTAGAGATTGGCTTGTATCCCGAAGATGGAGGTTTCAACCCTTAACACTGCTATCATTATCATCAAGTTAACTGTTCACATAGTAACAAAATCAAATGTTTGCATGTTCAGCAGATATTTGTCTCGGGTCAGGGTGTTCTCTATGTATCATATGTATGTATTTACAAAAAAAAATGTATATAAGTAATATATCAATCATGTGGTTCCCATAATACAAGCTCAGCTTAGTTTGGGGCTACATGAAGCTATGTGATAGTCCAGCGTTATTTATTTTATTATTTTTTATCATCATCATCAGCCTATAGCAGTCCACTGCTGGACGGCGGCCTCCCCTAATGAGTGTCATTGCGCCCTGTCCTGAGCTCGACGCATCCAGCTTCTACCAGCAGCCGACAGCAGGTCGTCACTCCACCTGGCCGGAGGGCGTCCTACACTACGTACACTCAGTAACGGTTTACACAATTACTTATTGCCATACTCAATGTATCTAACAATCTAGTTGTTCTTGATAACAGGATATCATCATCCACAGCCCGACTTTATCCACTGCTGGATATAGGCCTCCGAAGTTTGTGCCATCCACCACGGTCTTGTGCTAGTCGTATCCACGCTCGCCCGGCGACGCGTACTATATCGTCGACCCATCTCGCTACTGGTCTTCCTACGCTACTTATGCCTACCCGCGGCCACCATTCGGTTAATGTCCTGCTCCACCTGACACCACCACAAGCTGTATACAATGCCTTCTTCTTCTTCGTATGAGTTAGCAAACTCTGATGTCGGAGTTTTCAGCCCGCCCAAAGGCCTCAGACGGCTTAACAACTGAAAAGGCACGGAAGCGCTCTGATCTAAATTCTTCTAAACGGTCACCCATCCAAGTAGTGTCCGGGCGGAGTGTTGCTTAACCAAGATGATCTGAAGACCACCGAAGTAAGCCACGCCATGAGCGCTTGGCACTTCCTACTTATTTCGTAACTGATTGATTTGTTTTGTTTGTTTGTGCTTTAATGCAGTTGTTATGTCACCTCAGCGACGTTCTCAGTGCCGCCCAGCTCGTCCACCAGCTGGTCGAGCGTGTTGGGCGGCAGGCGCTTGCCGAGCCGCTCGATGGCGAGCAGCAGCTCCTCCTTCATACTGCACGCGCGCTCGATGGCCGACCGCGGCGGCGGCTGGTTCCTTGTAGGCCCTGGGGGACAGAACACCTTACAATCCTTGTAGGGCATTATTAGAATATAACCATCACGATATTTATACTCTAAAGAGTGAAAAACGTGTAAAAAAAGTGTTTGCAACAAAGAAATAGGACTAAAGCATAGAATAAGCCTTAAAATTCTTCTATGCTCCGAACATTAACTCATACGGCTGATCTCTACATTCTTATGTCCATATATTAAATTAAATTAAATTAAATATCTTTATTTTCAGACACGAGATCTATGTTATATATATGTTAGCTAAAAAGAGATGCATACTTTATCTCAATGCGATTTCTGTGATTTCGTACCAGGGCATATTGACAACTTGCCCCGACTTTGAACACTTTTCATGCAACATAAGTTCTAAATTAGTGCAAATTTGGCATTTTGAAGTTTATTTTTGTCAAATAAGCTTGGACGATTTTGCCAGTTTTCACTTGAAGACTGTCAATCTATTAAAGAGTTCTATATAATTATCTCGATGAATATAACAACCTTATTTTGTACTGAGTTTTTATGTAGATGAAGCTTGGGATGAAACCGTATTCAACTCCCTTAAAAACAATTTAATCACACTAAATATTATAAATGGGTTAATAAAGTTTGTGAGTATGTATGGATGAATGTTTGTTACTCTTTCACGCGAAAACTACTGAACGGATTTGGATGAAACTTGGAATATAAATAGTTTGTGACCTGGATTAAAATATAGGCTTTTTATCCTGGTACCACGCGAGCGAAGCCGCGGGCGGAAGCTTGTAGTTAATAATAACAAAGACGTTAAATAATTTAAGCCAAGCAGATTTTCTTGGCAATCGTCGCGTTTCGTCGAGTCAATGAATAAATAAATGATAATGAATGAATACCTAGATAGAGTCCGTTGGTGCCGACGGGCGTGCCGGTGAGGCTGCGTCCGGCGGGCGAGGTGACGGTGAGGGTGAGGGCGGCCGCTGGGCCCGCGCTGTTCTTGCGTTCGAACATCGTCTCGATCTTGTCCTGAGTGCTGTTCGCTTTCTTCTTGGGCGTGGCTGCTGCCTTCTTCTTCTTTAGGGGCTTCTTCTTCTGCCGCCCGATCCACGGATCTGTAAAGCGAATGAGTTAAACCATTCTAAAAATGCTACGTATTTTTTTATTTACCAAATATAAAAATTTACGGAGATATAGTGCCAAAGTACGGGAGTGGAGGCTCATGACGTCACAGCAAGCGCTCGTGGCGAGGCATACTTCGGTATTCTGAGCAGATCATCTAGGTTAAGCAACGCTCCGCCCGGTCACTACTTGGATGGGTGACCAATTAGTGGCATTTTTAGATCTTGAGCGCTTCCGTGCTTCGGAAGGCACGTTAAGATGTTGATGTGATGCTTTTCCAGTCGTTAAGCCAGGAGGCCTTCAGGCGGCCTAAAAACTTCGACACCAGAGTTGACTACTAACTCATACGTAGAAGAAGTCACGGCTTTGTAGAAAGTGTACTAAGCCGTGACGTCACGCGGAACTTCACCGCACTATATCAATTAGGCAACGACAGTGATTTAGAGTCAAGAATTTGATATTTGGTAGTTTAAGTTTCGTAAGTTAAGTTTTATGAAGAAATAAGGACTATTTTTGCTTAGCTAGGGACTTAGACTAGGAACATTGTATTTAGAATAGGCTGTTTACTATTAGGAACGACCAATCACAGCGCCAAACCTTAGGAACATTCTAGATAGGATAGACAAGAAAGGAAATACAAAATAGGCAGGGAGTTAGAAAGGGACAGATAGACGCAGAACGTGTCAGGACCTGTCACGCGGGTCCAAAGTCCAACTCCCTAGCCGCGACCGAATAGCGCGCTGTGATTGGTCGGAAGGACGAACTCGCTTAGTTCAATAGAGTAAGTTAGAATAGATAGAATTTGTATATAAGAAGCGAATTTTTGTCAGAAAATTGATCAGTTTGATAGCGATATCATCTCAGAACAGAGAATAAACCGGAATACGAACTCAGCAGCATTTTCTTCTTACACCCTATCTCCAGCCAGCCTGAACCCCCTACATTTTTTTTGACATTTTTTGTATAATTAATAAAAGAAAAAATACGTGTCCAATATTTTTTTATATAATGTAAATGACGCGGACTAAATAGAATCTTTCAGTTGTCATCCCTATTTCATGAGCTCAAGACATGGCGCATTGGAGCTCATTAGGGGAGGCCTATGTCCAGAAGTGGACTACTATAGGCTGATCATGATGATGATCCCTATTTCATATGTATGGAGCTATTAAAATGAGTAAATACCGTCGTCACTATCGCTGCCGCCCTTGAAGGGGTTGAAGTCGCTGAGCTCGGAGTCGGACCCCCCGGCGGGACGCTGCTCCTGGTCGGACTCCAGTTCCAGTTCATCCTCGGAGCCTCGCACGAACTCGTCCGATGAGGAGCCGCCGCGGGCGCGCTTCGCCGCCACGTTGGCTTGCTGACGGGCTGTTACTGGACATAATACATTCCACATAAATAATCCTGGACGTTATCACACAGCATCATGTATCCCCAAACTAAGCAGAGCTTGTATTATGGGAACCACATGATTGATATACTGTATATAAATATATTTTTCGTAAATACATACATATCGTACATAGAAAACACCTTGTTGTTAAACTTATTTTTTTTTACGTAAGATTGAACAATCACTTGTTCCACCTAATGTTAAGTGGACTTCTTCTTCGTGTCGATGATACATTAAAATTTTTAACGTTATAGCTTGCTCCCAGAATTTAGCTACAATGGCGTCAGTGGCCGCGCAGAGGTCGGTTAAAGTTCAGGTAGTAGGGCATAATGGGCAGACTCAGCAAATGGGACATAGTCTGAAGATCGTTGCCACATTCACAGTGCGTCTCCTGAATTTAGCTCCATACGACCTACCTGAATTCGGAGTCGGTTAAGTGACTTCCAGGTGGGCCAAGATACTTTACCACCTGCAAGGATTTCTTCAGCGGGTAGGGCGGTACGCTGGTGGGTTTTTTTTTTCATGCAAAAGGTTCTCTCTCTCTATCTCTCCCGGCGAGCGAGTGTTAAGTGGTAATATAATTTCACCGGTACCCACATCATTCAAACCAAAACACAGCAAAGTTGCTTCACGGCAGAAATAGGTATGGTCTCTAATAATTCATTTCAGATTCTTTAGATGACAAAAAACTTTGGATAAAACTGTCTCCAACTCCCTCAAAAACAATGTAATAGTTAAGATTAATTGTAATAAAGATGTTAAAATTATAAGCCAAGCAGAGTTTCTTATCAATTCTTCTCTGTTTTGGTCGCGTTATGGTTTAAATCGACAAAATCGCTACTGCCCATCGGTGGTCAGGGGGTTTAGCTGTGCCGATGTAGGCTGCGCTATGCCGCAATCAGCCGCCGCCAGAGCCCCGTTCGTTATTTAGCAGGGTGCACCACGTGCAGGTGAGGATGGCTTGGGCACCGAAGATGAATGTAGGAAGCCCCATAGGCAGGCACACTCACATTTCCTCTTGGAAGTGTTAGCGTCGTCGTCCATTCCGTTCCCGTTGAGGACGTTATTCACGACGTGCACGGGACGCACGGGCGGCACGGGAGGCACGGGAGGCACGGGCGGCTTGCCCTTAGCCTCCAGGCCGAGCAGGCGGTTGATGCGGCCTCGGTCGGGCGCCGGGAAATGCTTCTCCACTAGCGTTTGGAACACTCCTCTGTAACATACAATATTTATATCTGACTCAGGCCTGTTTTTGTTGAAATCCATTTCAAGATATTATACAAGGCAAAATATTAATTGGTTCGCCGAGCGCTACACACGTCTGCGGAGTTCTCCGTCGTTGTTTTGTAGCCGAGTGGAAAGCGAGTTGCTCATGTCCTGAGGATACCTTAAAGGCTTATTTAAGGTATTCAGTCTTATATTTACTAATTAGTCAGTAAGAGTATGAATCCCGCGTGGCCTTTAAGCGTAGTATAATTAGAATAAGCCACTATGTCGGTCTTAGACTTGACTAATTACTTATTAGACCACACGGTATTCAGTCTGTCTTAGTAAGACTGTCTTACTGACTAACTAAATTTACTACGACCGACTTAGTAGCTTACTCTTAAGTGTTAGACAGTCTTACTAAGACAGACTGAATACTATGAATACTGAGACTAATAAGCCTTATTTGACTTTATTGACGGTCTATGTGGGGCAATGGGCGAAGGTCCGCCTGAGACGCATGTTCTGCAAATATTTGTCTCGGGTCTGGGTGTTTTCTATGTATGATATGTACGTATTTACAAAAAAAAAAAAATATGTGTAGTATATCAATTATGTGGTTCCCATAATACAAGCTCTGCTTATTTTGGGGCTACATGATGCTGTGTGATTACGTCCCGCATTATTTATTTATTTGTAACAGACTGAATACTGTGTGGTCTATAATAACTAATAAGCCTTTTATGTCTAGCCTATAGGAAGGCGAAAATTGTACGTCGCTACTTGCAGCCAAGTTCACGAGAGCTAAAGTATCGTTGTGAGCAAATCCTAGCCGCAGTGCGTAATGTGCAGTGTGCAGTGTACATACTTGGCGGTGGAGACGAAGTCTGTGAGCTCTCCGTCGTCCCGCTCCAGCTGGTCCAGCGTGCGCGCCTCGCCCGTGCTCTGTAGTCCGATCACCACGCACTTGCCACACTTCACCGCCTCGCGAGCCGTCACCACCGCGTGGTTCACCTGCATCGAACGACGCACCGTTCAACACTTCAACACTAGAAAGGGCATTGAGCCACGCGGAGCTCAACTACGCTCACCTCAACAAGACCTATTCAATCCACTTCTGAACATAGGTCCCCCCTATAAGAAGTAGATGCAAAACATTTTTCTAAATTAATGATTGTTGCCGTTGCCGTAAATTACTTGATATTTTCTCACGTCGCTATCGCCCATCATTGATATTGAGCAATTTTTGTTGCTCATGTAAGCGCACCTTTACGCTCCTAGTCTTATAATCATCATCATCATCATCATCAGCCTATAGCAGTCCACTGCTGGTCATAGGCCTCCCCTAATGAGCACCATTACGCCCTGTCGTCAGCTCGACGCTTATAGTATCAGTAGGATAGTAATAGGAGTGTTTCCTTTAGAAGTAGTGAACATAATGCGGCAGTGAGTGCTTACCTAGACGGCGGTCTCACCTTAGCGGCGATGCAGAGGTACTTGAAGAACCGCTGGTGCGCCGACCAGAACTGCCCCCACATTGTCTTCTTCATGCGCGACTCCGCGTCTATCAGCTCGGCCGCTTCCGTGAACCGCTGCATCGCTTCTACCCACTGCACGACGATATTCAATGTAATTCTTTAATATAAACCGGCCAGGCGAGATTCGCACTCGCGCAAGAAGCGTTGTAAGGGGCTTACAACGCTTCGTACTTAAATATTTATTTTATTACAAATACAAATACAAAAAACTTTATTCATAAAAAAACAAGGTACAAACAGTGGTAGAGCTTTGTCACCTGCGGTAGCTAAAATCAGCTGTTTTTAGTATTTGTTGTTATAGCGGTATTGATTGATTATTGATTGCTTGCGTGGCTTTCATATCAGTGCGGCCATGAAGACCTATTGTGATCGCCACTTCTATTCAAGTCGCCCCTTGAGGCGGGGCGTTCATGGTTCACAACCACGTTCATGGTTCATAAGCACTATTGCTGACAGAAACTGTAGGAACTTTTTGGGTGTGAATTCTCTAAACTCCTCTGGGCTTAAAGTGAGTGTTATAGCGGTAACAGAAATACATCGTCTGTGAAAATTTTAACGGTATTGCTATCACGGATCATGAGATTAAACCTGGTGACAGACAGACAGACGGATAGTGGAGTATTAGTAATAGGGTCCCATTTTTACACTTTGGATACGAAACCCTAAAATCTATTAGCATGCGTTAGTCTCGCAGAAACTCGAAAATAGTTCGACAGATGTTTTTCTTTGTTTTGTTCTCTAACAAACTTAGAAACAAGATCAACCTCTTTAGGAACTGGTGGAACTGCTGGGCATAGGCTTCTCGTTGTTTATACCACTCGCCTCGATCTTGCGCTAGTCTGAGCCAATTTAAGAGGTACAAAGTTCACCGGGTCATCTTGTGTTCAATATTAGATGTAACATAAACCTCTTCATTGATACTTCTTACTTGTGTATTGACTCTGGCCTTTACATCTAGATGCTTTGCAGTAAATTTGGTGGATTTAGATTACATATCAAATTAACAAAGTAGAAACCTAAATTATACTTTACTTATATTTATAATAAAGATGAAAATAAAAATTAATAATATCAAAAATTGGAATTAATCATCAAAAAGTTGACCAAGCCGAGGTTTCCTCAAGTTATTTTCCTTCACAATTTTGAGCACGTGGTGATAGGCTCATAAATTGGTGCACGACCTAGATTTGAATGCACGACCTCATCATACATCTAGTATATCGGTAGGCAATGAAACACGACCGTCTTGCTTGTAAGCTAGTTTATTACTATCATAATGTCACTTCTACATCAGTATGAAATAACAAACGTGCCTAACTAAACTGACTCTATAATCAGATGCTAAAGACCTAAAGTTTTTAGACCACAAACTTTGTGAACCCGCTAATTAGTAAGAGAGCGAAGCGAGCGACAGCATTGTTGAGCGAAGCGAGACTCACCAGCGCGACGGACTTGTCGTAGGTCTCCTTGAAGGAGTCTGATAGAGGCACCTCCTCTATCTTGAAGGTGACGCCGTGGAAGGAGAGCTGGCGCGCGATGTACATGCCTCGCAGCTTCATGTCCATCGCCACTATCTCCATGGCACCCACGCCTCTGTACACGAACATTACTACATAATTGTTTTTATTTATGATTTTATATTTAACCGTGCTCGTCCCATTGCTGAGCAAAGGTCCCCCATAGACCGCATGCTCGGACGATTCTATTATTAATAATAATAAATAATGCTTTAATAATAATCACACAGCATTATGAAGCCCGAAATTAAGCAGAGCTAGTATTATGGAAACCAAATTACAGATTATATTATTTTCTTATCTAAATACATACTTATACTTATTATACATAGGAATTCTTAGTACATAGGATTTGTCTCGCCGCGGAAATAGAACCCGCAACCTTATGAGTTCGGACGGACCTTTGTCCACTGCGCAACAAAGGTCCCCCATGATTGTAAAATTGCCGCAGCAGTTCAATATTTTGTTCTCTTTCTCCTTGGATATCGTAAATTATATAAGGAAGGCTGCATATTTCTTCGGCACTAGCCCCGGCTTCTTACGGGTGCAAGTTATACATAAAAACCTTCCTCTTGAATACAAATACAAAAATACAAAATAGTTTATTTTCAAAGTAAACCGGGTACAAAATAAATTTAGATCTCTGCCTCCTGTGGTAGCTAGAGTTAGCTGTGTTACAGGATGACAGATTCTTCCCAAACTAGGTACTAGGATCACTCTATCTATTAAAAAAATATCCGCATCAAAATCCGTTACGTAGTTTTAAAGATCTCGGCATACATAGACAGGCACAGACAGACAGACAGCGACTTTGTTTTTACCCGACTGAAGTCCTCTTCAGTCAGGTTATGTTTTTAGGGTGTACGTATGTTTGTTATATTATTTGCCGGTCGCTGGTCGGATTTTGAGTTATGAGGTGTCGTTGGATTTGTCTAGATCACGAGGGTGACATAGGCTATAAGAAATTTCAAAAAATCCAATATGGCGACTGTTGGAAGCCATTTTCAATTTACGATGAACTACGAAGTACTAAAAATTTCATGTCTATTCAGTCGGGTTTTTTTTTTTTTTTTTTTTAATAAATACTTGTTTAGTTTCATTTTTTGGGGATGAAGTTCCTTAAAAATAGTATTTAATGTTTTTTCAATTTTTGCAATAATGCTACGATCAGAAATATTGTAAGTGACTGTTGAATTTAAAAAAAAATGTACAAAATATAATAGAGTGAAGAAACACCAATTTCATATCATCATCATCAACCTATAGCAGTCCACTGCTGGACGGCGGCCCCCCTAATGAGTGCCATTGCGCCCTGTCCTGAGCTCGACGCATCCAGCTTCTACCAACAGCCGACAGCAGATCGTCACTCCACCTGGCCGGAGGGCGTCCTACAGTAAGTTTGCCTAGCCGCGGTCTCCACTCAAGAGCTCGATATGAATCTATTTCATATCTAAGAACCTAATATGGTTATTCTCCCTACTCTCGATAAATAATAGTACATAATTGCAGCGGCCGGCAAAAGAGGAATTGATGGACGATCATGTAAATGTGGGGCACACATACGTTAGTCCATTAATGCCTAGTTGTGGCCAAGGCTTGTATAGTACTTTTCTCAAATACCACACCACACCAGCCTATATCAGTCCACTGCTGGACATAGGCCTCCCCTAATTTCTCAAATAATGCGCGGAAATTTAAACAAAATAATTTCTAGGCAGAACTTGTACATTTTTCAATAAATCATCTATTTGCAAGCCAGTTTGAAATTTAAATAAAGCCTTTGATTAGTTTCCTCCTTGGTTTCCATGTTTCGGAGTAAAAGATCGTTCCTTTTTTAAATAACACGTTAGCTGATATGACTTTTCTTAGTAATTTATTTAGCCGCTAAACACGACAGATATTAATTTTCATACAACTTTTGCCGGCCGCTGCTCACATGTATTGGGCCGGTACAGCAATTTCGATTTATCTCGAAGAAGGTTGTCAAAATAATGTTCTAATTTCCAAGCATGTTTGAGAAAACGAGCATACCTCTTCTCGACGGCGTTGATAAAGTCCATGAAGGTGGGGAAGGGCGTGCCGTCGCCCCAGATGCCGAGACGCACCATGTAGGCCATGTTGCGCGGCTCGGAGGCGCCGGTGGCGGAGGCGTACACGACGCGCGCCTTCGGCAGCCGCGTCTGCAGCTCCAGCGCCGTCAGACCCGTCTTCGTCGCCTTGCCCGACCCCACCGGGCACAGGTTCTTGGCCTTGTGGCATTCGTCGAACACGATCTGCTCAGCGCTAAGGAAACTCTACTTTGTTTACATATTTGGAAAACACTATTAATGTGCTCACAATAGTAAAAAACGGATTTGCCCAAACAGTTTTCACGAACTAAACTAAGTCTTTGGCCTGTCAAAGTCGCGGCACTTTGTGTCGCGTTTTACTTTCCACAGACAAAGTTTTCGCGTGCGGGACTAGCGTTACATAAGATACTCTAAGGATTAAAAACCTAAGTTGGTAGGCGTTACAATTGAGCAGATAGAGAGGAGCCACACGCGAGATTGTCTGCAATGATTTTTCTCCGTTGCAACCCTTTAGAGGCAACATTTCTGGAGGATATGTTATTTGTTTAGGGGAATATATAGACATACCCCTTCTTTGAAGACTATCGGTAAGCCAATTCCGTAATCGGCCGAAGTATTATTGAACGTCAAACAGTATACATGTGTTATTAATGCTTTATTAAAAAAAATATTGCTGTTCATTAATCTCGCTAAAACTCGAGAGCGGCTGGACCAATTTGGCTAAGTTTGGTTTTGAAATATTTGTGGTCTAGGTAAGGTTTAAAAGGTGAGAAAATATTGGAAAATTGTGAGAAAAATAATAAAAACAACAATAGATTTACAATGTAAATTGTTACTACCTGTACAATACTATATTTGTATTTATTTGTTTCTTAGCTCTATTTGGCTTCCGGTTTTCGCTTTTCGCTTCCGGTTGTCAAAACATCAACAGTGTACGTAAAAGTGCTCCCGGTTTTTATTCGAAACCACAGTGAATATCAAATAACACTAACCGTGTACTGCATAATATAAACACAGGAAGAAATACAAACACAAGTATTACAAGGAAAATACGTTAAACAACAGCACAGAACGATAAATTTGCAAACAAGATACAAATTCTCTTGAGGTTAGAAAATCTTTTATCATCAATTGACGTAACGGCTGACACTTGACAGTGACTGACAAGACGTCAATCAATACAGTTGTGCCAACATAACGAGCAAATTACGTTCCAAGTCACGCAAAGTAAAACGTTTCGTTTTTGCAACATGAGTACTACCGGAATGTCAGAAGATATGGCAAGGCTATTCCAGATGATGAAATCTGAACTCATCAACAAACTGCAACGATTACACAGAGTGTAACTGAAAGTATCATGCGCAACATAGATGAAAAATTACAACCAATTTTGGATGAAAATAAATACCTAAAAACTGAGATACAAAGACTGAATGAAAAAGTGAAACATTTGGAAGACAAAAATAGGAAAAATAATTTGATATTACACGGTATAAAAGAACAGAAAATAATCACCAAGAGTTATTCAATTTAATAAAAGGAAATCTAGAAAAATTGGATATCAACATCGATACCTACGAAATAAATGACTACTATAGATTGGGAAAGAAACAAGATGAGAAAAAAGTAAGACCAATACTTATAGCTTTTACGTCATTCCAAAAAAAGATAGGAATATTAAGAAATAAGATGAAAATGCCAAAACAAACGTATATCACTGAAGATTTTTCGAAAGAAACGTTGGAAAAACGCAAGAACCTACAGGAAAAACTTAGACAAGAAAAGCTCAACGGAAAAGACGCATTCATCCGAAACAACAAAATAGTAGTAAGAGAAACAACAGATGCTGAAAAAAGAAAAAGAGAGGCCTCGACGTCACCAAACAATATACATACACCAGCACACTTCAGTGGCTCGAAAAATATTATTGCAACTCCTAAACTACAGAAAACAAATGCATTTGAGTATATGAGGGCAAGATCCTCATCTCTAAATGAAAAACCATGTCAACAGTATAAAGCATAGGAAATATCAGACACCGGTAACGAAATTGAAACAAGTAGTATAAGTAAAACACTAAGAAAAAACAACAAAAACCCCAATACGGTTGGTCACCGCGGGGTTATTGACCACACCCCCCAAGATCTTACAACAAAAAATCAAAATCAAAATCAAACAACAACAACAAACCGAAAAAAGAGGCTACACATAGCAACACTCAATACAAGATCATTAAAGTCGCAAGAATATTTAACAGAACTAGAACAAGCATTAAGTAATATTAGTTGGGATATCCTTGGCATAAGTGATGTACGTAGATCGGGTGAAACTATTGAAGAACATGAGGAACACATTCTATACTATAAAAATGAAATACCAGGAATATACGGCGTAGGCTTCTTAGTTAAAAAGTATCTAAAAAATAATATAATAGAATTTAAAGGAGTGTCAGATAGAATAGCCGTTTTAAACATCAAACTTCCTGGTCACAAACATCCGACTTCAATAGTTCAGATATACGCTCCCACAGAGGTAGCAAAAAAAGAAATTAAAAATGAATTTTATGAAAACTTAAACAATACAATGGAAACTTTATACAACACCGTTATTGTGATGGGTGATTTCAACAGCCAAATTGGCGTAAGGAAAAACAACGAAGACAAAATACTTGGACCCTATACAATCGGAAAAAGGAATGAAAATGGACAAAGATTGATAAACTACGCCTTAGAAAACAACTTGCATATTATGAATAGTTTTTATAAAAGAAAACCTAAAAGAAAATGGACGTGGGAATCTCCTAATGGAAAAGTAAGAAATGAGATAGATTTCATAACTACGAACAAACCAAAACTTTTCTTAAACGTAGATGTTCTCAACAACTTTAACTATAATACTGATCACAGGATACTTCGAGGGCATTTACACATGGTTGAGCCAAAAAAATCAAGAAAATATTTACAAAATACAAAGCTACCAATTTCACTACCCTTACCAAATAATGTCTTAGAAACTTTAAATACTAAGCTTATACCAATAAACGAGCTAAGAACGGTCCAAGAAAAATACGATACCTTAGAAAAAGAACTAAAAGAAACCAACAAAGCACTAGAAAAAGTCAAATCACTGAAAGATAGATTAGGATCAGAAGCAGGAGCCTTAATTCAACAAAGAGCGCTTTTATTCAAAAGCAGAAAAAACAATAAACAAGAGATAACTAAACTAAGTAAAGAAATAAATGCAGAAATAAGAAAACACAGAAAGAAACTGAGAACGGAAACAATACAATTTCACATAACAAAATCAGGTGGACTCAAGAATGCCTGGAAAGAACTTCTAGAAAATACAAATTGGATTACTAATGTAACGCATCATAAAACTAAAAAGGGTAAATCAAAACGAAACGAAATACTAGAAACAGCGACTGATTTCTATTGCGAACTTTATAATGACGAGCAAACAACATCAAATATAAGCAATAAGAGAGACGAAGAAACAATTCCAAACATACTAAGAGACGAAGTAAGTAAAGCCATCAAATCACAGAAGAGAGGAAAAGCACCAGGTGAGGATAGCATTTCAAATGAACTTTTAATTGGAGCTTCTCAAATTATTTTGAACACACTCACGGACCTATTTAATGAAATTTTAACAACGGAATATATACCACATCAATGGACCACATCAACGATAATCTTACTTCACAAGAAAGGCAGAACAGATGATATTTCAAACTACAGACCTATCTCGCTAATGTCTAATGTTTACAAAATTTTCTCCAAAATAATACTAGAGCGACTAACAAAGACCTTAGACGAAAATCAGCCAAAAGAACAGGCAGGGTTTCGAAGTGGCTTTTCAACCATCGACCACATTCATACCATAAAACAAATAATCCAGAAATGCAATGAATATGGAATAAATTATTACTTAGCATTCATAGACTATAATAAAGCATTCGACTCGATAAAGCACCGAAAAATATGGGAAACTCTTATCTCACAAGGAGTACACTACAAGTACATTAGAATAATTGCGAATATATACGAAAGCATGAAAGCAAAAATACGTACAGAAAAAGTAGGGGAATATTTCCCTATTAGACGAGGAGTTAGACAGGGAGACCCTTTATCACCCAAGCTTTTCTCTGCAACACTAGAACATGTATTCCGCCAGTTAGAATGGAGTGAATACGGTATAAATATTAATGGAGTATTATTAAACCACTTAAGATTTGCCGATGACCTTATACTAATATGCGAAGACCCAAAGACCCTACAGGACATGATTGAACAACTAGTATATGAAAGCGAAAAGGTTGGATTATCAATAAACACAGGTAAAACAAAATTAATGACAAACTACACTAAAATTCCTATTAAAACCAACAACATTACCGAATTGGAATATGTAAATGAGTATACATACCTTGGCCAAATAATATCTCCCACAGACATAACAACAAAAGAAATCTCTAATAGAATAAACATAGGATGGAAGAGATATTGGGCTTTAAAAGATATCATGAAAAACCCGGATATACCAATTAAAGGAAAAAATATAATATTTAATACATGTATCCTACCAAGCATGACCTACGGATGTCAAACATGGAGTTGCACAAACAAAAACATAAAATCATTAGAAACTTGTCAACACAGAATGGAAAGAAGTATACTAAACATAAAATTACAAGATAAAATTCGATTAACAACAATAAGAAAACGAACCAAGGTTATAGATATAAAATACCGAATCAAACAATTAAAGTGGAAATGGACTGGACACCTGATAAGAAGTAGGACAGAAAAATGGGCAAAAGAAGTGACAGAATGGTGCCCCAGATATAAAAAGAGACGTAAAGGTAGACAGTATCGTAGATGGGAAGATGATATTAAAAAGGAGGCAGGAGCGACTTGGGTGAGAAAAGCAAGAGACAGATCTTTATGGAGAACACTTGGGGAGGCCTATGCTGAAAAGCAAGACAATCTAGAAACCGGTGTCTAAAAGTTGCAAATTGTTGATACACCTAAACTGATATATAGTATTAAGTAGAAATAAGATGTATTGTATTTTAAGATTGTTAATAAAGGCTTTTATTATTATTATTATTATTATTAGCTCTATTTGGGCAGGTTAAAGTCTTTTGACCGTACTACCAAGTCTTCCGTTTTATTTTGATGGTTATGTTTTATATGATTATGCTTCCTCTATTCCATTTCTTTCGTATTTTGGTCAAGTCATGTTCGTCCCGTGTCGTTCGGATCCCAAATTACTAATATAAAAAAAATTAATACGAAAGTAACTGTCTGTCTATCTGCTGTTACGTTTTCACACCTAAACCTTTGAACCAATTTTGATTAATTTTGGTATAGCCAAAGATGAGAAGGGACATAGCCTACTTTTTGTCACGAAAATAAAACTTGAAGGGGGTGAAATAGGGGAAGAAAGTTCGTAATGAGACCACTCCCGCCTATCCGAGTGGGGAAGAGGTAAGTGTAGTAGAAATGACGTTTCAAAGTGTACTATACAGTTCCTACTGAATAAATGAATTTTGAATGTTGAAGTAAGGATACACATCCGTCGAAGTCCTCCCCGCACCACTGCAGCAGCTGCTTGAGGCGGGTGCGGTACTTGGTGGAGTTGGAGGACGTCTCGCCAATGAGCGCCGAGTACGTGCTGAACACCACGCCGCGCTTCACGCTGCCGTTGATGGCGGACGATATCTTCGCGTACTTGAACTGTTCGCAAAACGACAATAAAGTAAATACTTTTACTGACCCAAATAATACAAAAAATATAGGTATTTCATACGAAAACAAAAATTATAGTGTTCTATAAAAAGACCCACCCAGGCGCAGCGCAAGATCAAAGGGAAAAATTATTCTGAACTCGCTATTCAAAAAACGGAAGAAATCGAATCTCGGGATTTAATTAAGCTACAGTTTGAGCCATCTTAGGAGGCAGGCGGACACAAACTTTAGGCGGTAGCGGGTCCCCTACGCACGAGGTCAGTCTATGCTCCGTTCAATTTATCGTCAGCACGATAAAACAGGGTGCCTAGTGAGTTTTTTTACCAGCTCGATCGATGGAAAAGAGTCAGTGCCACGCGTTTTTCACTAGATGGAGCTACCTCGATTCCATATAAATTTCCGTAAACGTAAACGCGATCAAGCTGGTAAAAAACTCGCACTGGGCACCCAGGTCTTGGCCTGCGAGCGAGGAAAATAAAGTTTCTGTGAAGGCATCTAACTGTAGTTACAATTTGGACGATATATAGTTCTCAACTGTTTGTTGGATCGTTTCATTTCGTTGAACAAAGAAATTTATAAAATTTTATCGTTTGCTTTATTTCTAAATTACATTCTCAATGCCTTTGATAGTTGCGCGTAGTGTAAGATCTGTAGATTTTTTTAAATCTGTAAAAAACTACAATGATACTTGATATTTTTCACACAACATCTGAGTTTGAATTCGTATATTACCCGAGAAGGGGTGATTTGGACCATGGTTCTAACAACTTGTGAGAATCTCAGTTTAAAATAATTGTGATTATTTTTTTTCGCACACACAAAGATAAGCGAAGCTTATCGTTCTGTATGGCAGCTCTAGAATATATACGATAAGTTTTTTTTAACTTTACCTTATTGAGTGGGTAGACCTCGATCTTGCCCGCGCCGATGTCCCTGAGATCTCTCTCGGCGTCGTACTTGAGATCGTTGGAGACCGACACCCAGATGGCTCGCTTGCGTCCCTTCATCCAGTTCTCGAAGATAATACCGGCGATGGTTCGCCCTTTACCCACGCCGGCACCGTCGCCTGAGATTTATAACAAGCTAGTAGCATTTCATTTTAATTTCTGCATTTCATAAGGAACATTAGGCGCGGTTTATATAGAAATTACATGACGAGGACGTCACAAAGAGGATTAACACAATATTAACCTTAAAGTACGTTGCATAGCGTCGTTTGCGCCTCCAGGCGTAGCGTCGCGAAGGCGCGGATGCAATTCTCCTTTACGACAAAAACGACGCTAAGCTGCGTACTTTATGGTTTATATTGTTACTTTGACTATCCGCCACCGCCATGCATCCTCGCCATAAACACCCTTTTCAAGTCCGTACGACCAGCGGTTTGATGCGGAAGTTATGCTTACTACTGAGCATTCTATTCTTACTAATGAGAAAACCATCGTTCAATTTCAACTTCAAAAAGCCTTTATTAACAATCTTAAACTAGTTACATATTACATTAGCATGGGCCTCCCCCAGGCTCTTCCTCAACTTCCCTATCTCTAGCTTTTCTCAACCACAATGTACCTGCTGTAGCGTTAATATCATCTTCGAAGAGGTCTACCATCGCTTCCCTTCTCTTGGGTACCATTCTGTAATGTCCTTAGCCCGTTTGTCTGTTCTACATCTGCGGGGTGATCGGCTAACTCTGTTGCAAACAGAAATGATTGAAACCGCTCCTGTTTTTACAAACTGTGACAGTTTTTCAATTGACGTTCATTCAAATTCGACGGATGAAATGTCAAAGATTGTAAAAACAAGATCGGTGTCAATCATTTCTGTTTGCCACAGAGTTAGCCGATCACCACGATGATAGTATGACCTGCCAACTTCCATTTTAGTTTTTTTATAGTGTAAGTTACGTCCGAAACGTTGGTTTTTGATCTTATTTATTTTATTTTTATTCTAAGGAGAAAACTATCCTTACCAATGAGAAAACTATTCAACCAATGAGAAAACTATTCAACCAATGAGCAAACTATTCAACCAATGAGAAAACTATCATGACCAATAAGGATGATATGGTTACTAATTAGAAAGGTATATTTACCAATGAGGAAACCAGCTCTAGTCTTATCAGGCAGCATATTCTCGTGGGCTTGGCAAGCGTAGACCACGGCTTCTAACTGTAGAGCGGATATCATGCCGCCTTGGATCGTCTCTTGAGGCAGACTCAGCTTGTATGTGACATTAACCGGCTCCACTGATGATAAGGAGGCTGTCTCTACCACCGGGTCGGGGTGTTTCAGTCCAATTTTCACTAGAAATAAACATAACATAAACATAAAAATAATTCATAGAATAATGCATTTTAGATATGTTTACGAAATTTATCTTAGCGTATTATTAAAATTTTTGTGAAATACCTGTCACTTTGCTCACTAGGCTAAGCTTGTATCGAGGAAACTTGGTAAATAATTAAAAAAATTGAGTCTGTTGGTATGTTAGGTACACCACACCACACCAGCCTATGTCCACTGCTGGACATAGGCCTCCCCTAATAAAGGGGGATATACCCATAATCCCCACGCTGGGCATGCGGATTGGGGATCGCAGGGCACTGGTTCACGCACCACCGACGCTGCTGCCCGTCGGTGGCCAGGGGATTTAGCTGTGCCGATGTAGGCTGTACTATTCCGCAATCAGCCGGCCGCCAGAGTCCCGTCCGTTGTTTAGCAGGATGCACCACGTGCAGGTGAGGTTTGAGGCAGGTGAGGAAGATGGGGGTTGGAACCCCGTACACCCACTCCACAGTCCATCTGTCTGTCTATCTGTCACCAGGCTGTATCTCATGAACCGTGTTAGCTAGACATTTGAAATTTTCACAGATGACGTATTTCTGTTGCCGCAACAAATAGAATAAAATCAACTGATGACTTACACTTTGCCGGCATATAATCTGCGTACGTCTCTGCTACGCCCATTTCTTCGTCATCAACCTCTTCCTCATCGCCTGGCATCTGAAACAGCACATAATTATCATCATGTCATTGTGCTGTGCTCAAATAAATTTATTCTATCATCATCATCATCATCATCAGCACATAGCAGTCCACTGCTAGCCTGTCGTTCACACGAGCGCGTTTTTCTTAGGCGCGAAACCGCGCGCGAGTCGCTTAAGCGTCGCTTGCCCCTCAGAAACTTTTGAATTTACAGTTTATGTCATTTAGATAAAGTGCATATTCGCGATCAGCGCGCGTGCCGTATGAACGGACTGTAACTGCTAACACCCTGTCATGAGCGAGAAGCTGAAATAACACAATAGCAGATAACTAAACCTAATTCATATGTATTTCTGCACTAATAAATGCTCAGTAATGTGATTGAAAAAAATATGGGCAACATTTTACCTCATTGAGGGCAGGCTACCTTTCATTTCGTAGTTATTTATTTATTTGGAAAACTAACAGCTAATATACATAAATATATTTATAATAGAACAAAAAAGCCTTCAAAAGTTTTCACTTATAGAAAGAACAGCGAGTGCCTTAAATAGTTACACAATCTTATACCTAAAACTTTAAAGTGAAAAACTAGTAAAAAAAGAAATAAATAAATCTAAATCTAGTATTCCAGTGTCCTACCTAATAGAAAAATTAAAGGTCCTTTTATACATTTATAAATACAAGTTTAAGTTTGAGCTACATCCTACCATATAAATATTAATGTAACCAACAATCGAGGGTGAAATATTATAGTTCATAAGAAACTATAAACAAAAAAAAAAACTACAGCATTTTTAGACATTTTAAATATCAAGTACATTCAGTCTAGAAAATTACATTTGTCAAAAAATAACAATTTGGGCTCAAAAGAAGCCAATCAGGAACTCTTTTCCAAAAGTACTTTACCAAATCAAATCGTAGATATTTCAAAAATTTTAATGGGAATCTCCTCCGTTTTAAGTCACTTAATAATAGTTTTCCATACAATTTTTATGACGCGCCATTCGCTACATTGAGTCCATGCATGTCATTGGACAGTAGACATGTTCAGTCTCGGTAGCAATGACAAGTTCGCGGGTTCAAATCCCGCCTAGCTCGAAATATTTGGCATCATAAAAAATCTTAACGCTTTGACTGCTGAATATCACAACTATAAAAGTGCAGCTGGACGAGCTCATGAGCGTCATATCCGAGGCCCGCGCAGTCAACGTGTTAGTCATAGTTACCTTGTCTTGTTGCCACATGCCCGGCTTGGCCTGCCCCCACGGCGGCAAGTTGAACTGGCCCAGCATGCCCGCCAGAGGCCCGCCCATGCCGCTCGCGATCAGCTGGTTCAGATTCTGCATTATGTACGAGTTCATGCCGGGCATACCAGCCATTTCCACTGTCAAATAATACTACATTATACTCACTATAGATAATTATAATATCATAAAATTAAGAAGAGTTTGTTTTGTCTTTTTCTTGTATTTTAAATTTATAATATAACCAAAACTTATGAGAAAAAAAAACAGATGAAACTCGAACCCGTAATTTTGTTTGGGCCGGCACAGTCGTTAATAATTATAATTTCAACCATTCGCATCGTAATCGTCCTTTTCTCAACAATTCTATAAACCTCGCTAAAATGGCGTTAAAATATCGCGTCGCCTCTTTTACATCTACAATTGACAGGAACAACCTCTTACGCCTTTAGCGAGGCGTTATAAAATTACATTTGGTTATGAATAAGGGGGTTAGGGTTAGGGCTAAAATTTTGGCCAATAACAAAACGACATTTCTTATCTATGCTTTATCATTGGCCAGAATTTAATGGTAAGAATGGTTGAAATATTCGCAGTCTAAATAGATGCTGTGGTCAGAAGAATATCATGTCCCAAACACGGTTAATAATAAGAACATCAGTAATAATATTATTATTACCACCAGTATTCATATTACTAGAAATTATAAAATTAATAACGACATCTAACAAAAGCATTAGTATTGACCGTGACAACAAACACCAAATGACTATATAAAGTAGTTTCATATTCGCAACATTCTTATAGCCGCGATAATACAGCGATAAGAGTTTAGTAAAGATGCCATTTTTATGATACACCTCAGATTGTTCACCTATCAGCGATGACTTAAGAAATGGCGAGTGAAGTAATATTTCAACGTTGAAATTTTAAATTGAGCTAGTATTGTACAATACAAATACAAAATTATACGAAAGAAACTTCGATCAACTATACAAAGGATATCGCGCGCCGTAATATGCACTGTGAAAAAAGTGGCATATATTGCTAGCTATCATTTGTCAAAATCACGTCATACAAATATCGCCTCTTTATTAAAGAAGATAAGACAGAAAATCTAAGTAAGCCAACTAAATGAAAACTGCTGCTCCGATAAGCACGTCATACAAATATCGCCTCTATGATAAAGCAGATAAGACAGAAAATCTAAGTAAGCAGACTATATGCAAACTGCTGCTCCGATGCGTTTTGGCGGAGTTTTAGACAAGCCGCTTTCGGGCGAAGAGTGCAGAATCCTTTGAATAGTTGATCGAAGGAAAAAATTATAAGTTGGTTGTTACACGGGTTGGGATGTGTTCTTTAAAGTTATGTGAAATTGTTGAATCAAGATTGTTTTGTTTACATTCAACTGCAATTAATATACTTCAGCATCATGTTGTGTAGCACGAGTGTATATTAGTCCACTTCTGGACAAGAGCCCCACGCTGGGCATGCGGGTTGGGGACGCAGCACAGTTCCTTACACCGATCCTAGTTCAATGCGACCCAAAAATAGCTATGTCATCGCTACTTCCCTTCTTTATCAAATGGCTTCTGGGATAGTTTCCACAATTTCGCCAGTATCAAGTATAATTGTCCATAATAATATGAGGCAACGTAGTACGGTTTATAAGTCCAGTCGTCCAGTCTTCAGTCAGCTCCTGTTTTCTGCTATAGCCATGGCGACTATAACAAAAAACAATCGGCGCACAATTTTCTTCATCAGAGTTTCCGTCCAAATCTCCTTTATTCCATTTCACTAATACTTGTGTCATAGAACTGACGTATAACGGTTAAAATACCATTAATAAAAATCGATATACATTAGAAAAACACTAGAAAATAAAATTTAATAAAAATGACACAGCCGTCGTTCAAGATGAAAAAAATGGTATCCTCGTCGCTACTTGCAACTAGCTTCAGAGAGATAATTATATCATTGTAGTATAAGATTATGACCATTCAGTGCACGGCTCGCCCGGGCACTGTGTCATATGATCAATTATACTTAATACTATACAATCTGGAGCTCCTGATGATGACCGGAAAGGTGGAGGGAGGAAGAAGTCCCATACGATGAACGGACCAAGTATCCGAATACCTAAAGATACCAGTCAGCATGGCTCTCCATCAGGCGGCCGATAGAAACCGATGGAGGCAGACAGTGAAGAGACTTCAACAAGAGTCATGATCCTCAGAATTGAGGAAACGACGGAGGAGGACTGGATACATGCTTTAACTCTACGCATTCACAAGTTTTGGAAGACGAAATGTTTTGACTGGCCTCACAGCTCAATTGGTAGTAACTCTGCCTTCTGAGCTCAGGTCGCGGGTTCGATTTCCGCCCAGGACAAACATTTGTGTGATGAACATGTATGTTTGTTCTGTGTCTGGGTGTTTTATAAGTATGTTTATCGTTCTCTGGTACCCATAGTAAAGGCTCTGCCTGGTTTGGGATCAGTTCACCGTGTGAGAAATGTACAAGTATTTATTTATTTAATGTAAACAGAGTATTTAATTCCCGCTGTCACCAGTGACAGGAAGTAGGTATTTTTTTCTCACTGCGCTGTCAAAATTTATAAAAACACTGGTAAATAGGGACGTCGAGACATACATACATAGGAGTACACCAAGTAGCTTGAATAATAGATAAATAATTTTTAAGATGTTTAAAATCTGAAAAAGCCATCTACAAGAATAAATAGAGACAAACAAGCTTTTATTTACGCAATGTTAACAGGCCTAATCAAAATGCCAGCCAACAATTATGCTTAAAAACCCAAAATTAAACAGAAAAAAAAATTCAACGATCTATAGGATTTAAAACAAGCGTATCTTCTATAAATAGCTGGAAATAATACAGGAAATGATTCAGAAAAATATCTACTATAGGTATAGAAAGCAATACAGGGGTGTATTTAGGGCAGGTAGGAGGGGTGCTTAATTCAAAATGAAACCCGAGACTGGTTTTATAGTACATCGAAAAACATGGAATGTATGCAAAGGTTTATATAAAATGTTACTACAGGGACGAATATAAAATCGCGAGCTAAATAAGCGGGGATAGCGCGAAGAACAAACAGTCCAGACCATATAAAATGTAGGAAAAGTAATCTGCGCATTCCAGTTCAGACTTATTTTGTAATCCTACAAAAAGAAAGCAAACACTAAACTACATTGTAAGACACACAGGCCGCTACAGGGATATATTCAGAACACTCAGTGCAAACTCAAACGAAGAAAATATGCTAAGAATGGTATTGTTATCTCTAAACTACAGGAGTTTTATTCTGTTTGACCATTGTTGAATTCTTCTTGAGATAATCGTGTTTTTCACACCGTTATTATTTCCTGATCACCTCGCGTTGAACCCTGAAATTCTTGAATAAAGCATGGCCAATTGTGAAATACAGCGAAATGAATCCGTGCTTTCAACAGTTTGGTCACACAGAATAATCAGGGACGTGCTAAGGACGCGGGATTGGGTCTGGAGCTCGACTCACTCTGGGCGAACAGAGAGGCGGCGCTGAAGGCTGCGGATGAGCTCGCCGCGTACGGCGACGGCGCGGCCGGGCCGGCGGCCATCGCTAGAATAACACCCAACATTCATTGCTAACTACTATGGACTATGGTATACACATAACTTAATGTGCTATGATTATTTATAACTACACAGTAACAATACATAAGATATACCAGATAAACAGTTTTTTTTAAATGATTGATATAGATAATTAAATATCTCCAGCAACATTCCATATCACCTTTTCCCATACGACTTCTAGCAATGGACTTTTTAGTCATAGGTCCCTTCTATCGCGTCTTGAATTCGTGTCGGTTCATACCGCAAAACATTTTTAATTTATTAACTAAATAATAGTTCTACATTTGCGTATCACCTAATAATTAACATTTTCAAGTCACCATACACAAACTTAGCCCCTGTTGCCCGTCCTTAGTACGCTCACTTCAAAAACCTACATGACCTGACCTAATAAAAATTTCTGTGACCTTATTTATCATTGAGGCGCCTACATCAAACTGACAGACTAACATACGAGAAATATACTGAACATCAAATATAATGCCAACGTAAATCTATTATTAAACCACCGTATAATATTGTCCTGGAAAGATAGATACGTATCTCGTATAATATTGTAATGGGAAGATAGGTATGTTTCATGAGTAAAATAGGTATGCTATATTCTAAACTATCAACGGGTATTCCCTTGTGAATCGTAACGGTAGACGTTATAATTTATGCAAGCAAGCTTACCACGCCTAAGTTTGTCAATTCTACAAAATGGAAGTCTTAACAAACGAGCGCTTCTAGCGCTCATGTTATGCTCATGCCTTACTTCAGTGTTTTTGGCAGATCATCTTGGTTAAGCACACTTAACCCCACTACTTGGATGGGTGACCGTTTAGATTTTTATGGCGATCATGAATATTTCAAATTGAAGTATCATATGCGTAACGAAAATTTTGACCAATTACAAAGAGTTGTTTTTAATTTACGCTTTTTTATTGGCCAAAGTTTGACGTCCACGATACAAATGAGTCGAGCGTCGATTTGAGACAGGGTATCATCAGCCTGTATCAGTCCACTGCTGGACATAGGTCTCCCCTAATGAGCGGCATTGCGCCCTGTCCTCAGCTCGACGCATCCAGCTTCTACCAGTGTCAGTGTCACTCCACCTGGCCGGAGGGCGTCCTACACTACGTTTGCTGAGCCGCGGTCTCCACACAACAACTCGTTTACCCGAACGGTTATCGGTTCTTCTGCAGATATGACCAGCCCACTGCCACTTCAGCTTGCTAATTCTCTGAGCTATGTCGTCAACTTTAGTTCTATGTCGGATGGGTTCGTTGCGGAATCAATCCTTCACAGAAACTCCGAGCATAGCTCGTTGAACGACTTTAAACTGGTGAGTTAGCCATTAATACTGCAATAGTATCGATTTAACTGACACTCGACGCTAATTTATTGATACTATCGATTTCCATCCTTGGCGAGTGAATATTTAATCTTGTTCTGAACTTACATACGCCGGAAATGTAGGTTTAATCGATCGTCGTATGCAGACAGTCAAAAATAGCGCTGGCTTTGGCTTTTTGATCCGAGAATTCACAATGATAATTTATTATCTATTACTTGAAAACCTTAAAAGTTGTGATAGTTTTACGGACTTTAAGCACGCGGTTTTTAAGATCGCGAACTTACTCGGCTCGATGTCAGTGACGCACGTGAAGTTTCCTCACACTGTATTGCATTGTCGGCTTACTACTGACTCGACGGTTTTAAAGTACGCGTACTTACGGTGACACCCCAGCGAAAAAGTTTGTCGAGCCACAAATTTGCGAACTTACTCGCACGTCTACCACCCCTTTAACACGTTGACTGCGGGTCTCGGACATGACGCTACGCGCCATGCCGCACGACCTGCACCTACTACTCAGTGCTATTAGTCAGCACTCCAAGTGTTAAAGTATAGCTACATATTAATTTAAAAATCGTATTAACTCAGGGATACACAAGGTAAGTTTTAATAAGTATGTTATCGCAATGACAAACCCTACTACAAGTTTGCGTTACCTATATTTATATGAAAGTAGAATAGCACATGATACGTTAAGATGTTAGGATTTCAGAAACTCCGACACCATGCCAAACTTGTTCATCAATAATAGAATGAAGTGACTGTAGAATGAAATTAATGTAGAATTAAGTGTTTGTAGAATTAAGTGACTGTAGAACGAATTAACTGTAGATTTTTTTATGTTCCATCTTTAGGTATCATAACCTAAAGATGGAACTGGCATATGGTCTAACTGATGAAATGATGAGATGAAGTGACAGTAGAGTGAAGGGACTGCTAGAAAGAAATCTGTGAAACAAAGTGAATGTAGAATTTTATTATTCCTGCGGTCTCATTTACGAACTCAGTTGCACATGGAACTAATAATCACCGGTCCTTTTATTACAAACTTTGACAGTTTGTCAATTGAAGTTCTTCGAATTTCGACGGATGAAATCTCAAAGTTTGCAAATATAGGTCCTGTGCCAACCATTTCATTGTGCAACTGAGTTAGTAAATAAATCCTCAGAGATGAAACTAGCATATAGTCCATTTGATGAAAATGATGATGAGAAAAGTGACTGTTTTATAAATGTAAGCATACCTTTCCCGGCGACGCCCCTGCCGAGCCCAGCTGTGACGGTGGTACCCCGCCCCAGTCCGGCGAGGTTGCCGAAGTTACCGATGTTGATTGGCTTGGTGAGTGAGTTCGCTGGTATCCTGATTGGCTTCACGTTGCTGGACTGCCCGAACGCCATGCCTGATGCAGCTACAACAAATTAAAACTTTTAAATAAATATACGGGACAACTCACTCACAGTCAACTGTACCCCTAGTACGAGTTTCACAGAAACTTTCATAGTTTTCGTTTTCGAGCTCAATTTTAATGTAAGTTTACTTGAAATTACGCAACTGGTTTTAAATAGAAACTAATCAAGCGACGTAAGTAAGTGTAATCTTATTGCAGACTGTAATGATTATCACTCAAAACAGTTAGGTGATTAACAAAAAAGGTACATTAAAATTGAGCTCGAAATAGTAAACTACGAAAGTTTTCGAATTGTGCAACTCGTACTAGGGCTACTGAACCCAAACTAGGCAAAGCCTGTACGTACGTACAGGCCGTAAAGACAGAGACTGATAATAAACATAACAAATTAATAATTAGTCCACTGGTGGACTCCAGACCCACGCTGGGCCTGCGGTTTGGGAATCGTAGGGCACAGCTTCTCGCAGCCAAAATTTATTGTACCGGTGTTGCAAACAGAAATTATTGACACCGGTACTGTTTTTACAAACTGACACTTCACCTGTCGAAATTCAGTGAATGTCAATTGACAGACTGTCACAGTTTGTAAAAGCAGGATCGGTGTCAGTCATTTCTGTTTGCAACAGAGTTAGCCGATCACCCCACTGAACCGCTGTCGCCGATTTGTTTCTCATGCATTCCACAAACCTATGTTATAGTCTTATAACGCGCAAAAGACGGTGCTGCCGTTCGCACTCAAATACAGTCAATACGTTCACTCACACACCTCACACATTTCTATCTAGTAGTAGCACAGAACCTCTCTGTAGAGAGGACAGAAGCTTCACTCCGCGTAATCATTTAAATAAATAGCGACTTTAGCTGCTACGCAATAAAGTGCTATTCAGCTCGCACCGAACGCAGTGCCTAACATTTATATTAACCTACACCTTGCATCCCTTTCTATCGTATAGCTCTATCTTTACTGACGTGGCACGTGTAACGTTAGGGTTGTCTTGAGAATTATTCTGTGACGAATAATAATAACCTGGCCGCCGACGGGCAGCAGCGTCGGCGGTGCGAGAAGCTGTATCCTGCGATCCCCAACCTGCATGCCCAGCGTGGGGATTATGGGCATATCCCCCTTCTTATCCTTCTTGTCCAGCAGTGGACATAGGCCTCCCCTATAGGCTGTTGTTGTTGAACATTTTACTATCCAGTTACCTAGCCAATTATTTCTTTTTAGGAACAATGATAATTCAAATAATATCTACCTACCTAGTATTAGATCAGAAAACTATTTTACACTGGCTGGCTGCATTAAAAGCTCAGAAAATAGGCATACCTACTAGGTAGGTAAGGACCCACCTTAACACTTACTTAAGTGTTTGAAAAAATACCTACGTAATAATATTACGTTTATTTATGTAGGTAGGTACCGCATTCAAATAGAACTTGTACCTAAGTACCTACCTACTTAAGTAAATACGGGAGACTTTGATATCTAAACAACGCATTATTTTGTAGAAAAACTTTCAGTTCTGTACCTTCTATTGGTATTATTTACATTTTCTTATTATTATTCAGGCAACCAAATGCTGTGTAGTATTTTTTTGCCTTCATTTGGCGAAAAATATAGGTACATTAACAAAAACAAAGTAAAATGCCGCGGCTGCTCAAGGACATTTTCGTTCCGGGCAGAACGCGGCAACCGACGTAACGAACCACGCTCGCAAGGCCGGCGATGCGTAGGTATATTTTTATACCTATTCTGCGGAGTGAAAGAGGCCTGGTAGTAGGCAGGTTGGACAAATACTATACATTCTGAACTATCACACAATCATGTAGCCCCAAACTAAGCAGAGCTTGTGTTATGGGAACCACATGATTGATATATTACATTATACATTTTTCTTTGTAAATACATACATATCATAGATAGAAAACACCCAGACCCGAGACAACTGCAGAACATGCAAACATTTGTCCCGCGGCGGGAACCGAACCCGCAACCATCTGCGTCCCAGGCGGACCTTCACCCACTGCGCCAGAGAGGTCGTCGATTTATGTACGATTCACACACACCGGCGCGCGTCGGAGAGCATTGAAGTGCATTTTAAAACATGCTGAAATTGAAACATCCACAAAGCAGTTAAGTTTCTTATATGCATGCAATATCTACTTACGGATCTATTATGTCAGTGTTTGACAAAGCTCAAAGCTGTGTAAATTGCATGCAATTATGGAACTTAACTGCTTTGTGGGTGTTTCAATTTCCTTTAGCATGTTATAAAATGCACTCCGATGCTCTCCGACGAGCGCCCGTATGTGTGAATCGTACAATAAATACTCTTCTGTGGGGTACATTCACAAAGTGCAATCCATTGATGTAATAGAATAATAGGATCCTAACAATAAAAACTGACAACGTCGGGATAAAAATAGCAGATACTCTGGAAAACTGAATAGATACGTTATCTGTGCCCACTATCTACTTAGAATTGGAAATATTAAGAATATTTCCCAATAATAAACTAACAATAACATGTTGACAATAACAAAGTATGTGAATAATGAAAAACGTTTTTTTAAATCTTGTTTTTTTCAGGATTGCACCACAAACCACACCAGCTTATTCAGTCCACTGCTGGACCTAAGTCCTTGTTTATATGATTATATGGGAGGCCTATGCCTCCGATATAATCAGGAGGCCTATAATCCCCACGCTGGGCAGGCGGGTTGGGGATCGCAAAGCACAGTTTCTCGCACCGCCGACGCTGCTGCCCGTTGGCGGCCAGGGAACTGTGCTCTGCCGATGTAGGCTGTGCTATGCTGCAATCAGCCGGGCACCAGTCCCTCGTTCGTTATTTATCAGGTTTCACTATGAGCAGGTGAGGTTGGCTTGCCCCCAGGATTCCCCATTACACCCCAGGATTCCCCATGCACTTCAGGATTAAGTACCAACCTTTTGTAGTTCGTTTTGTTCTTAGGACTATAGGTTTGTTTTGAAGGAAACAATAATGGCATTTTCGGATTTTTGAAAATAAATACTGTCGCCATAGAAAGTGAAGATTAGTAAAATAAAACAAGTTGGTCATAAACTACTTTAATTCCCAAAAGGAACACTTTTCCCAAAGTATTTTACCAGAACAAACCTAAAGATTTCGCCAAAAATAAATAAACAAAAACAGTCTTCCATACAGTTTCTATGAAGCGAAATTCGCCATTACATTGCGTCAATGTATGCCATTTTAAATTTTACATTGCATTTAAAATATTGGTAGGTTAAGATAGTAATAAGATATTTATAATATTAATATTAATATTAGGATTATAGATTATAGCAAATTTTGTCTGGTAGATATAGCTTTTAGTGATAAGACCACTCATTTTACCATTTTTATAAAAAATACTGTTTTTTCTGGTGTACAACAAAGATTATATCTATTTAGTATCTATTTTCTATCTATTTAGTAAGTATGCGATTGAAATAGTATGTGGGATTTGTAATATTAAAAATATTTATAAAATTACCATTGCTGCTTTGTTTGTCACCTACCCCTATCTTTTTACTTCGTAGTTTTTGTTACTGACTCCAGAGCCAAGTCGGCCGCCATATAAAAAATATGTGTAAATGGGGCTGGTGTGACCCTACATCCAATCAATGTGACTGTGGTGGCCCCATGCAAACCATGCACCACTTGCTTATTTGCCCCTTGTTAGTTACCACCTGCACAAGGTGTTCATATAAGATTGATAATTGATATAAGGTAATTGTCATTTTCATAGGCCGTGGAAGTGACATAAAAATCGATCTGAAACTTTATGAATTTCTTAATAGCTTTTGATATATACGTTGTATCAATAAATTGTAGATATATTCCACATAATATTTGCACACTTTTTTTACAAATTCACTTATTCACTTATATACTTGCGGCCCCGACGCCTCGAGCTGCGGCCCCGACGCCTCGAGCTCTCACTCTACTCAATGCCCTAATCTCCCAAACTGACGTTGACGTATTCACTGACAACGTTGCCAAGTTTAATCGGCTGGTAACTTTATTTCTAAATTATTATTATGAATTTTAATTTATTTCAATTTTTTTTTTTTTGACATTGAATTTTTTGACATTTTATTATATTGTTTGCATTTCCTAAAGTTTCTATTATCAATTCATTTTTATCATTTTATTATATTATTTGATGTTTTACCTCTGTACGTAGTTGTTAAGGTTGTGTGCTTTATTCTGTTTAAATTGCTATAATTATTAATATCAACGGGATATTTACCATGATTTGTGAGTTCTGTTATTTCCCAAAAAAATAAATAATAATGTTTAAATTGCTGTTTTTCTTAAACTATTCTTTATCTTCTGGGCGCTTTGGAATTCATCTGTTATGCCCACCTGTGTTTTTATGAAATAAATAAAATAAATAATAATAAAATAAGTTTAGAAGAATAAGAAGTAGGTGTAAGTTGTACTCACCAGCCAGTGGGTTTGTAGTGGGCCTGACAATGATGTGTGCCGGTGGTTTTGAAGTGACGGTCACCTTGCTGGGACCCAGCTGAGCTGCTGCAGCCAGGGTCTTGCCTCCACCTGACAGAGCAAAAAAATTGTACAAACAGAATACTCTCTTAAATATTCGATTTTATTTGAATAGATTCTTCTGCAAAGACACCAGTGACGTGGGAGTTTTTAGGCTGTCTGAAGGCTTCCGACATGACTTAGTGCCATGCAGAGGGTGTCTGACCGAAGAAGAATCTGCAGCCCACGTAATCCTGGAAGCTAAGCCATGATGGCTTAGTGCATATTGAAATAAACCTTTCTATCTATCATCAAATTCTTAATAGGCAACCTGATTGGATGAAAATTTGAATTATGAAGTCCTGGTCCAATTTCAGCTACAGTAACTGTTTGTACTTTGGACAGGCACATTTTAATCTTAATTATATGAAATAAAAATCTTGCAGGGCTTTGTTGATCTGCCCTTTGGTGTGTTCTTTGACGAGTATGGTACCTTCTTGGTAAAGGTACAGTTGCAAATTGGCCCAGTACTGCATTAACGTTATTATATGTGATGACTGCTGGTGTGCTAATTGAAATATACATAGTTTGTGACCTAGAATAACAAGGTTTTTTAACTGGGTACCACGCGAGCAAAGCCGCGTGCAGACACAGTTATGTAAAGCACATCTACAAGCTTCTTAAACTATGCTTTTACCTGGCACTTCCAAGTTGTCTGGATCCTCATCATCATCAAAGTCAGAGCCAGATTCTGAAGGTGGATTATCTTCATCATCTCCATATGGTCTTCTTTTAGACTGCACAGATGAATAATATAATGTCAAAAACTAATTATTCAAAGATCCTAGAATTACTTAAAACTGAATACCAGGACTTGTATTCGTCTACAACTAACAATATGCTACAAGATAAATGGAGTAAAATCCTGGCTGAAGGGCACCTGAGAAATGGAAAAAGATGGGAAAACAAACTAAATCTCACAGCAGTAGCAGGTCCAAAATGGAGAAGAGTTGCAAAAGATAGAAAGCAATGGAAAGCGTTAGAGGAAGCCTTTGCCAAGAGGCCACTGAACTCCGAGATGTACTATAACTCATGCTGGAAAACAACAAAATTTTGCTAGCAAAGAGTTCCAGGATATAAGGGCTATGAAATTGAACAATATGCTGAGTAAGGGCCTTTTTGCAACAGCAATATTTTATAAGCATACCTACTTATTGTACTTGCTGCAAATAAACATCTCTATTTCTTTAATTGTTGAAAATATGTGATATGGGCTGGTCATGTATGCTGCATGACAAATCATATGGAAAATGGCCTATATCGAACCAGAGGTGATGCAGCAGTGCAAAGCAAAGATGGTGGAGCTAACTGGATTGCATGTTAATTAATTCCGGTGGAAATAGCTCAGGATTAGTTAGATTAGGTTAGGTTTAGGGATGACTAGGCAAGCGGACGGGTTTGTGTAAATAAGTACCAATCACTGGATAGGTACGCTACCATCTGCTTGCCTACCCTATCTATTTGTGTTGTTGTCTGTTCAAATCTTGTTGTTTTGTGTCAATATCTTGTTTGTGCTGTTATTTTGTTTTGTTTTTTCACTGCTTCAAAACTTTAATGTGTGCCAAATAAAGACTTATATAAGTAACATAATCTATAATGTGGTGAGGCCTTTGCCCAGTGGGGGATAGCAGAAATAATAATAATCATATCATCAGCCTATAGCAGTCCATTGTACACATAGGCCTTCAATGTACGCCCTGTCCTCAGCTCTAAATAATAATAATGATAAATAATATTATGTCTTTATGTTTTCATATAAAACAAGGTTGTCGGGATGAACTAGAAAGATGGTGATTTTTTAACGCCTTCAATAGATGGTGATGGGAGGTAGCTTGGGATAGAGATGTTTGGAAGTCTATGGGGGATTTGTCTAGCAGTGGGATATAAAGGTTAAAACAAAAAGACTAGGCTTACTTCATTTGCGATTCTTATGGAATAAATACGTATTCCAGTACTTTTGAACATCTTGGTTGTATTTTTATATTAATACTAGCTTCCGCCCGCGGCTTCGCTCACATGGTACAAAAGTAATGGATAAAAAGTAGCCTATGTGTCAATCCAGGTCAAAAACTATGTATATTCCAAGTTTCTTCCAAATCCATTCAGTAGTTTTTGTATGAAAGAGTAACAAACATTCATCCATTCATCCATACATCCACACTCAGTAACTTTCGCATTTATAATATTAGTAGAATTTCTAGGGAGCACTACAGCATCTATATTAGTAAAAAATCGAACTTGATGCTGTATAAAATCATCAAGCTAGACTAGATGGAAAGAGCATGAGATTTTTTGAAGTTATTGATTTTCTTATGAAGGTAATAAAGATAAAAGGACTGTGTCATTATTTCTGAACAAACCTGACTATTTTAATAGGTTTTTTTATTTAATTTTATTTAATATGGGCCAGCTCTTGACCTCGAGGCTTGTCTTTTTTTAAAAGAATCGACAATGTCTTCAACTTAAATAAATTCTTCCAATTAGACCTTATTTTATGGAGTTTTTTTCATTTCATAATCATTTCAATGAAAACAATCAAACTGTCTGTGAATTTCTAAATAACATGATTCATACAATTTCAAAATGCTTGAGTTTTAAATTTTGGCATGAAATTCATGAATTCTGAGATTGTTTTCTAGACTTGGCAAGACCACTATAAAACACATAAACTTATATAACCGATAACATGGTTTATAATGCATTTTATAGCATTTTTACTTCCCCTGTGATAACTACTGATGTGCCTTCAAGCACTGTTACAAAAGTCAAAATTCTCACGTTTTTATGCTTTTCTCAGAGTAAAGACGCATTACTAAGCTATCCTTACATCCATAGGTCATAAAAATAACCGAAGACGAAGCTAGATAGACGAAAACCGCATTGTAATCCATGTCTGGATCAAGCACAATGCACCAAGTTCAAGACGTATTCTATTCATAAACCTAGAACCTTCCGAGAAAATCAATACAGCCACACCCAGCTTGCATAATTAACTCATCGCCAGCACAAAGAGATGATACCAAATTGGAAAGAAACATTGCAATAATTGAGCATGTGAGAACGACACCACATTACGACACTTTTTTTGGTTAGAAAACTTGAAAACAAAGAAAAAAAACGAAAAAAATCACGTTTTTGTGGCTTCAGGGCATGCCTACACCGTAAACCTGTAATGTGAATAATGAAATAGCGAAAATAACTAACGAAACATAAGATAAATACAAATTCAAAAGAAGTAAAGTTTGTAAAAAGTATCAAAACAAAAAACTATCATTACCATTTTTTTTTGCTGGTTACAAGGATTAGCTAGTTCTTATATCAAGCAATTTTTCACACAGCAAGATGCAGGCACTATAAAAATTACTTTTTTTCACACATTTACTGATTTATTATCACGAAAGAAATGATTTTTCGAATAGCAAAAAAGTAGACGTCCGAACGGCGGTCAATGATTCCGCCATATTGAAAAAATGCAGAGAGAAAAGAACTTTTGCTTCGGATACATACTGTGTATCAATTGAATAATTTAATTTTCAGAAAATTAATGAAGAAGAGTTTTTAAAAATATATTGCATTATGTACATATTTTGTTTTATTGATGTGAATCATGCTGAAGAAATGTGTCGCAAATCTATATACAAAGTAGTACAATATTTTAGGTTCAATATTACACATCTGCTAGGGAACACGAACGGCTCAATTTAATTTTGAGTACACAAATCTTTTAGGACCAAAGAAATTCAGAGTGATAAATGTATCAAATGAACCTATTTTAGCGATAAACAAAAGATTGCAAGCAAAATCATTGTTGAAAGGTATGTATTCTGTATCCGAACATTAGGTTAAAGATGGCAATTTTCATGTTTTTGTAATTGTCGATGGTCCCATCGCCATCTTGCGTGTATTGTGTCCGTCAAAGTCGTCAAAGAAGTCCGCCATATTGTATTGATTTTACAAAGTGTGATTTTCATCTGGTTTGTTTGCAATTTACTGCGATATTCCTGATAAAATAATTGAAAATACGTTTGAAAAGTAAGCAATGGATTCCCTAGTAGGGTACGGAAGCGAGGATGAAGTCGAAGAACGTTATGGGAGCCATCACTCATCGGTAAGTTTCTCATGCTGGCGTCCTTGAAATTCTCATCTCCCCTGAATTTATACTTTATTTACTCGTTATCTGAAGTACAGTTATTAATCTGCATTCTTGCTTGACAATAGAATGATATTGTAGGGCGGTGGGGGTTACAGCGGCCACGGGGGCGGCTCGCGTCGCCGCGATGACGACACAAACTATGACGACGTGAACATGGACATGAGTGAGGTAATTACATCATAAACATCGAAAAAAACCTATTTCACTCTCTGATATATCTGTAAAACTCTTGAAAATATTCCTAGAAAATCACTTGAAAAATCTTTTCTGTACTGTACTATGTATAAAATATTGCACAAAATCAAAATTTATTTTTTTCATACCAAAAGTAAGAAAACCCCCATATCCGTTGTACTGTTTTCAACGATGATATTAACACTTTTATTTTATATGGTTACCCATTTATAAATTGACACAAAACAAAAGTCAAATACCCCACGAGACCGTGCCGAGACCTCCTGAAGACCGTCCAGGTTCCACACTGCCCATAGGCTTCGCTCACATGTAAGTAAATACTTAGCTGTAAGGATGGAACGGTAACAGATCATTGGTAACTAACATAACTACAAGCTGAATTATGTTACTGATTAAGCTACTGGAATGGGTGAAAAGACATTTATCAACTCTCTTGCCAGCTCTGTATATTTGCGGGGGACGGGCTGAGCGCAGAGTCCCGACCCTGCAAATTAGCAGAGTAGCATCATACATTTGTATGGCTTGTAACTGGATTTCCTTAAGCTACCCCCAAAATCAGGCTGGCAGGGAAGTTGTTAATTACTTGTAAGTGGGAATGCAGAACCGCAGATCTCGATAGATCAGACGCTCGCAGATTAAGAGACAATATATATTATATTGTGTCGGGAATCTGAGCATATAATAGGTTGAGTGGTGTCCTAGCTACCTGTTTTTGTGTTTATTAACATTGCACATTGCTCTAGACCAATCAACATCATGCATTCTGTCAATGTGCGTTGTTAATAAAAAAACAACAATAGCTAGCTATAGACTCCCGTTACAGGTGTTAGCCATATAAGTTATAGATGTTAAGACAGTTACAGTTTTGAGTCGAATCAATGCTTTAATCCTTAATAATAATATCATTTTGATTCTATCAAGTTTTCTTACCAAAAATCTTGCACCATTTTGGTGCAAAGTTATTGGTAGGAAAATGTGGTGGGTTCGACATGATATTCTTGCTGAACCTTTATAAGGCCGTAATCTAGGCCGTGAAGGTTTGCTATTTTGCATAACTACATTCAGTGATTTTATATCTTCTAAAATGTTTAATAGTGCGAGCGAGAGGGAGGTTTGACATGTATTGTCGCCATAAGGTTAATAAGGCATCTAAAAACACAATTCACAATAAATGTATGTAACGCGATCACTTGCAGTGCAGGGCAGAGATGGAACGCAATAAATTATTCAGTATTGAGACCAGAGTGTCATAATCATACCTTACTGCAACATTTGCATTAACTTAATTTTTGTTCAGAGTAGTGTCTGTAATGTTCATTTATGATTGCTTGCATGTAGACGACTTCAGACAGAAAATATCATTGTAATAAATAATGCTGGACAAGTCTCACATCATCATCTAGCCTCAAACTAAGCAGACCTTATATTATGGGAACCACATGACCAATATGCTACATTTTTTTTACTAAATACATATATACCCAGACTCCAGACAAATATTTGCAAATTATACAAACGTTTGTATCGTGGCAGGAATCGAACCCGTAACCTTTTGCGGCTCAGGCACCAGACCTTTGCCCGCTGCGCCACAGAGATCGACACGGACGGGTAGCTACACACATAAGCGGGCTGGCATAGTCGGCTCGGCAGTATTTGTCGAACAACAAAGCCGACATGAAGTAATTACTGCACTTGTTCGGCTTGTGCCGATTCGATAGTTCATTCGGGTTGACACATCGATTCGGCAGTACTCGTGGAACGCAAAAGCCGACATGTGCCATACTAGCTACTACATATTTTCAACACTAATCGGTTTTCATACACACACACACACACCCACACACATTAAGCCGAGCGGGTTGTGATTCCCGATCTGTTGATCCCGTATCAACGGTTTTACCTGCCCGCTAAGTGAAAGCCAAGTGGCCTTTTCTCGAAAATTCATCTACATATCGCACCATCGGTAAGACAAGGGCACATTTGTCAAAAAATGGAAAAAGGAAGTATGCCGATGTGCTTTAAAAACATAATTTTATCTGGATGAACAAAGACACTCATTAGGTTCAGTCTCATTTCGCCAGAGAGCCATAGTGCCTTTGTCCAATAAAAAACTTACTTAAGGACTTAAAAATGGTTATACTGAAGTACAGAGAAGAAGAAAGTACGATCATTCCGCCTATTAATATTCGATTTTACCGCCCGGCTGTGCCGATTAATGCCGGTCCGCATAAGTGTTTAGCTACCCTAGGCCTTAAAAAAAAATTATGAAGATGGCTTTATATGAAATGGTATTGCAGGCCGCTGCTGAGAACTTCGATATGTTTGCGCCTATGTTACAGTCGCAGTCAGTGTACATACATCTGTGTTTGTTCATCATATCTCAAGTACACACACACACAAACACACAATACAAGTGAATGCATGTTCTGTTGTAATAAATAATTGAAAAAGCTGAACCTATTTTGAATCGAATTTACTAGTAGCTGACATTTTAAGTAACTCCTTTTCTGTCAGCTTACATTACACCTTAGATTAATTTTAATCCCAAAATATTTACTAGTTCTGTAACTAGTTTTGTGGAAAAAGAAATCATAAAAATAAAATTAGTTTCGGGTCACTAAGTTATAGAAGCTCTGCCCTGCGCCGCATCTTTATACCGTTACCGACTATAATAACAAAACCCAAGATGATCAGAACCCCGAAGATAGCAATAAATATCATTTTAACGTAGTAGTGCTGGTGTCTTTCCCAGGACTCCCAGGGCGGCGAGTCGGAGCCCGAGCTGCCTCAGGCGGAACCTGCGCCCCCCAAGCACAACCACAGAGATGATCATAGGAACTCTGGTAAGGACAATCAGGTTATAGCACATAACAGATCATAATTTCCACCACCAGCCTATATCAGTCCACTGAGGCCTCCCCTAGTAAGAAATGGGATATGGCCGTAATCCCCACGCTGGGCAAGCGGGTCGCAGGGCACAGCAGGACGCTGCTGCCCATCGACGGTTAGGGAATTAAGCTCTGTCAGTATTAGGCTGCGCTATGCCGTAATCAGCCGCCGCCAGAGCCCCGTTTTTTTGTAGCAGGGTGCACCACGGGCAGGCGAGGTTGGCGTGAGTTCCAAAGATGGAGGCTGGAACCCCTTACACCCGAAGCATTCCACTATCTTTGTAAACTACGAGAGCCAATAACGATTATTTAGTTCTCTTCATATCGTAAAATTGCCAGTGACAAAGCTGAGATAGAAACACTGCTTCATTGTTGGCCAAACGATATGGCCTTACGATTAACTTACGTATGAATGGTTGAAATATTAATCACTGCATTACAGCTTCGTCAAGTCTTGAACCGCTCGCGGTGCGTGCTTAACTCACAGTTAACTGCGACTACGTAGACGAGTCGCATTGTTCAGGATGAAATAACATAGTTATAAGCTTCTTTTTAAACGGCTACCATGCGAGCGTAGCCGTGGGTGGAAGCCAGTAGCTAAATAAGTTTGGAAGACAATTTGCAGTTGCTTCTACAACAGTTTTAGCAGTGGTAGACTTCTTTGTGAAGGGCTCATCCGGGGAAGTTCTACCATCATGCCTATTTCCAGGGTACCAGTGAAATTACAGGCACATAATGTTTAATACTTTCATGCCTCACATTGATGGATGCAGGGTGTTGCAACGTAGAGCATGTTCCAAACGTCCATGACTTACGAAGCAATACTTTGTTATAGGTAATGGTTACCACAACATCAGGTGGGCCATGAGCAAGTTCCATCAAAAGATATCGTTTCGCTCGTGTTAACGCTTTGAGTGCTGAAACACTTGCTCTTGCTTGCACGTTGATTGTGGGCCTTGGGCAAGGCGCCTAGCGTCTAGTGACGAGCTAGGGATTAATGTAGATATATTCAATCTGTCTACCAGTTATTTTCTTTCCCTCGGGAACAGTACTTTTCTGTGCTCCTGACAAAGCGTATGCGAAACTTCAATTCAAGGCGTGAAAGCGTAACAAATAGACAAACTAACGTTTATAATATTAATTAGGATATTCTGTGTGCAGGTGATATTCGTGGCCGCGACAGTGGTTCGGACCGCCGCCGGCGCGAGACACCGCCCAAATCTAGGCAGGACCGTGAGAGAGATCGGCGCTCACCAAAACGGGACGATAGATACAGGTACCAATTACTCTTTCCTCTCTCTCTCCCCTATGGGGCCGTCCAATAATCACGAAATGTCACAAGAGGTGAGGGGGGTGTAATAAGATATCACGTGTATTTATTTTTTCGTCAAACGCGCGATTTCTGAACCGCAAAGCGGCGTGTAGTGTGACCTTGACTCGCCGTTGCGAGGCAGCGAACGAAGTTCTTAATCATGGTTCTTTCACATTAAAATTAGATTATACGTATCTGTATTTAAAGATAATATTCTAAAATTTGTAAGATTCTTTGAACTAAAAATACACGTGATTTTAGGTGGGGGAGGGGGGGTTAGTCTTATACCTCACCACGTATCACCAAGGGGGAGGGGGGATTTAAAAAATGCTAAAAAAACATCATGTGATTGCACGGCCCCTATCCTCACTCTCTGTTATATACCTACCTGCCTCCCTCTCATGCCCTCTCATGCCTCACTTGGCACACAATACATACAACAACAGAATTAAGAAGTAGATAAATAGCAGGTAAGCAGTATATCGTCCCGGCTTGAAGTTGTGTACCACAGCAAAAAGGCATCGCCTCGGCATCAATGCCTGGCCACTGAGAAGTAGCTAGGCACTGGTATTCTGCCGAAACCTTCCTACAGTTACTAGACCCTGTGAGACCAATCATATAATTAATAAATAATGGATAAGGATATATAAATTTGTCCAGAAGAACGGCAACAACTTTATAAGCAGTGTGTATTGCCCACCATGACTTATGGTGGCCGAGACATGGACGCTCACAAAGGAGGCTGTTCACAACAACACAGACATTTCAACGTCGGTCGATAGGTGGACGATATTGCATCAATCGTGGGCAGAAACTGGATGAGACGAGCTTTGAGTCGGGGGGATTGGCACATACAAAGGAAGGCCTATACCCAGCAGTGGGTGAAGTCGGACTGTGGATGATGATGGCAACAAATCGTTAGACTAAACGTGTAGATCGAGTTTAGGTAGGCGTAGCGTAGGAAGCCCCCTGGCTAGATAGAGTGTCGTTCTGCGTAATGTAGCTGGCAGACAGCGGATGACAATAAATATATTGAGTATTGAGTATTGACAAGAGCCGAGGATCGGGCTTATTGGAGAACCTTGGAAGAGACCTATGTCCAATAGTGGACTGCTTTAAGTTAGTAACAAGAAAGGTCTACACACTTCATCATTAATGTAATATGGTATGGAAATCTCTCTCCTTCTTCAGCCTGTACAGACCTCTAGTTCCAGATCTTTTCCTACACCACCACACCACACCAGCCTATATCAGTTCACTGCTGGTCTCCCCTAATAAAGAATATAATCCCCACGCTGGGCATGCGGGTTGGGGGCCACAGCCTCTCGCAGCCGACGCTGCTGCCCGTCGCCGCGTTGACGACCAAGAGATTTAGCTGAGTCGGTGTTAGGCTGCGCTATGCCGCAATCAGCCGGCCGCCAGAGCCCCGTCTGTTAGTTAGCAGAGTGCACCACGGGCAGGTGAGGTTGGCTTGGATTCCGAAGAGGGAGGATCCCTTACCTCTTTTCTTACAGTCCTATTCGAATATAATGATTGGTTATAGATCTGACCGTGCTGAGCGCAGCCACAGCGGATCTCGCCGCGGTCTGCTCGGCGACCGGCCGGATGATACGGGACCTGAGACTAAAGTAAGTATCCTCAAGTGCCACTTTTTAGTTTGGCTAAGTTCATATAACTGCGCGGTTAGAGCATTCACATGACGGCATATGCACGCGCGGCTGGCTGGCATCAACATTGCATTGTTTTCCTTGCATCTATGCGTCTGTCCGTCTCAACTCGCGCAGATCAACTGAACAGGTTTGTAGAACAAGCGCGCAAGATCTTGAACCACGATTCACCGCGCGGTCAAAGATCTTGCCGCGCGGGACGGAGCGCGCCGCGCGTTGCCACGTGGTGTAGACGATCGCACGGTGATGTAGACGATAATCATCGTTTAGTTTAATCTTGTACCGCGCGGTTAGTAGGTCAGCGGTCATATGAACTTAGCCATTGATAGTCTTGAAAAGCTCCGACCTACAATGATCATTTTGTTGACGAGTAGCCTACTGAGTCAAAAGTTGTACGACTTCATATATTTGCATACATCTACCCAATAATAAAGTCTCATGTAACAGGTAGTTTAATAGTAAGTACAGGGCATTAAAAATAATTTAACTTGTTTGAGCTTAATATGACCTCTCAAAGCTTACGTAAATTAGACCTACTTATTCTGCGTAAAATAAACATTTACGGGAAACATTTTACATGAAAGCACAAGTATACATGCAAAAGAAGTTGCGGGCGACTCAACTAGTATTTCATAATAGTAAACATTATTTTTACTGAATAAATAATGTGAAATCGGGGTCAATTTGGTCTCTGAAAAAATTAAGTTCTAAGGAAGTTTAAAATATATTACCAACTTACAACGAATTTTAGATAAATTTGCCGTAGGTATCTATTCCTATCACTGTTTATAACTGAATGTTTTTTATCAGGTGCCAGCACTGATGGATCTGAAGCCGTTCGGCGGAGAATTACCTCCGTCTCTAGAGCAAAGGAAGTCTCACGACGCGAGAGACGCGGTCTCACCCAGGTAATTCCCTTGATCATTCTTTTGCGTTTAAGAGGATCCATGTTTGTAATAAAATTATTAAATACAGCAACTGTGAGACATGTGGCGTAAAGGATGTATATCACCTCTTAATGGAATGTTGCCGAAGCGCATCTATGAGGGAAGAGTTAGGGAGAGCACTAAAAATCAATTGGATGGAAGTAGGTCTGTTCCAGAGTGTATTATCTGCCCCTACCTCAGAGGCAGCTAACATGATCTACCACTTCATACATGGGCTGGTTAATAATACATAATGTTATAACATTTATTGAACTGAGTATGAAACTGACACGGTTGGAAACCGACGAAAGTTCCAAATAGAAAAGGGTAAAAAAAAATCATTCTATTGAATGAGTTTTAGCAGTAGCAGAAGTCTTTGTGAAGGGCTCATCTGATGCATACTATCACCACAGTATAAAGATCATACAGTAGTTGCCTTTGATCTCGCGGTAAATGCGACAAGTGACGCGACAGTGAAGGAAAGCAAGGGCTGTCACAAACAAACTATTTGTTGGTGCGATTTACAATGATACTCACAGCACACGTCGTCGTATGCGCCATTTTCAATAAGATGTATTATGTTTATTCACTTTAATATGCACTCGTGGTTTTATTATCACAATAAAAGTCTATTTTAAAGAACATTTCAGTAGGTAAAGCCTGCGGCATGTTTTTTTCGGTAAATATTTTCATGGTATTTGTATTCCCGCGCCGTTCTGCCATGACAACTACGTCTAACATCTAATAATGTAAAAAAATATAATAATTTCCTTTTTATCCTCCTTTCGAATTTCGTAAACTCGTTATTTTTTGTAAAAACATACGTTTCTCTAAATTATATTCAAAAAATAATAATTATTCCGAAATACATAAAACGGCAAATGCAAAAACCGTGGGACGCCAAGAAAAAAAAAACATAAAATGGCAAATGCATAAACAGTGCGGCACCCAGAAGAAAAAAAACGAACTGTGTTAGCTCTGAAAGTTATGTCCCGAGTTGCATACATATAAAATGTATACAACTCGGGACCGGCTCTCTCACGTCTCGCCCCTGTCACCCCGCACGATTGCCCGCACTAGACGCCGCCAGTCGAACGACTGTATAATTTATATCACCATGCATATTTCTGCCGTGAAGCAGCATTGCTGTGTTTTGGTGTGAAAGATGCCAGTGAAATTACAGGCATATGAGCCTTAACACCTTCATGCCTCAGGTTGATGGACACAGGGTGTTGCATATTGTAAGGCACGTCCACACATCCGTGACCTATGAAGTATTACTTTGTGATAGGTAATGGTTACCACTTATAGCAGGTGGGCCATGTGCTAGTCCATCAATAGGTATCATCAATAAATATAATGCTGGACGCTATCATACAGCATCATGTAGCCCCAAACTAAGCAATGCTTGTGTTATGGGAACCACATGAACCACTTAATTTTTTTTTTGTAAATACTTACATATCATACATAGAAAACACCCAGACCCGAGACCAATATCTGCAGAACATGCAAACATTTGTCCCGCGGCGGGAATCGAACCAGCAACCTTCTGCGTCTCAGGCGGACCTTCGCCCATTGCGCCACAGAGTTCGTGGTCGTCATAAGACAATAATGAATTGAAAGAAAGAAATACAACCTCGTTTGTTAGTTAGCTTGGTGCACCATATGCAGGTGAGGATGGCTTGGGTTCCAAAGATGGAGGTTGGAACCCTTTACACCCCAGTTGGGAATATATCCATATATATCACTGCCGTTGCGATCTCCAATGGAAGAAAGACCCAATATGTCATAATGATATTTTGATTCCAGTTCGTTTTTCGCAGATTCGCAGAACGCGATAGGCGCGATAGAGAGAGGGAGCGAGACAGAGATCGCGACCACAGATCCAGCAGGCACTCCGAAGAGAAGAGGTAAGGAATATAATACTGTGTATATTCAAATCAAATCAAATTTTATTGTCAAAAAGGGTTACAATATTTTACGGCGCAATAGAAAAATATCACATGTTTACATTGAAGTACCATTGAACCCCAAACTAATCTGAAAGCTTTTGTGCCAATTGACAATAGAAAGGCTTATGGGGCTTACAAGGTGGGGCAAAATTTTACAGCATTGAGGGCAGCCACCTTTTATGTAGCAGTTAGAAGGTATTGTTCTTAGGAAACTATAGGTTTATTTTGAAAAAAAAACAATTGCATTTTTGGATTTTTGAAATAATGTACTCTCTGCCTAGAAAATGAAAATTGTCTCGGCTCTTGGTGTTTTCTATGTATGATTTGTATGTATTTACAAAAAAAAAAATGTAGTATATCAATCATGTGGTTCCCATAATACAATCTCTGCTTAGTTTGGGGCTACATGATGCTGTGTGATAACCAGTGATCGGAATTAGGTGAGCTAATTTACCTAAAGTTCAAAGAATAGAGTCAAAAAAAATGGAGACTTCCTTACCATTAACATTTTTTTCCGGGAAATCTTTCCCGGAAATTGGGAATTTGTTCCAAGTTTTAGGATATCAGTTAAGTACATTTAATATTAATGTTATTCATACAGAAAACTAACTGAATTAATTTTCCTTTTTAACAAACTTCAATAAGATTTATTTTGTTATTAACTCAGGTAAAAAACTGGATTCGCCTATGTTTTCGTTTCCCAGAATAGCCAAATCATGCTGTCCCTTTAAGTGTTTGTAGCAATACACAGCAAACCAGTGATAAACAACAACAACAAACGCTAAGAAAGGGACAGCATGCTTTGGCTATTCTGGGAAACGAATCATTGTTTAAGTAAACAATGACAAAAGGGTTGAAGGGTGAGGGTGTTTTGCATCCAAACGGCGTCATAACTTGTATGCGTGCGTGCATCACTTCTGTAGTTACCTCGGCAGCGTGTGTATCTTAGACTCGTGAATATTTTATTAACCTGTTTTCGTATCGATTATTGGATCTGCTTCACATAACTACCTTGGCTTGAATTTACGGACTGCGATTTATTGCAACCATATCACTACTTGTACCTATCTACCTTGGCTTGAATTTACGGACTACGATTTACTGCAACCAGAAATTTACTGCGCTTTACGGCAATCAAATTACTTGGTAAGTCTTTGATTTGTACTACACTTTTAAAACATTCTAAATATTAGACTGCTTTTGATAAATTTACCAAATTCAAACAATTTTATGCAACTATTTATTTATGGAATTTTATTCAGTGTTTTATATTTGAGTTCGTGCACAAATGTTGGAGCTACTGGCAATTCTATCATCAAACTATATTTTACGCGAAGACGTCCCTGGAAAAGTGTAGAAACTATATATTTGTCTCATTGTTTTCAGTAATTTTTCTGCCTCAACGCAACTAGCAAATAAATGGCGACCAAACCTACCGACGGGATTGTACAGTCGTGGATTAGAGATCACCCCGAATTGTACCACGACCCCGCTAGCAACACGATATTTTGTTCTAAATGTGAGAATTCTATTGTATGCAAAAAAAGCAATATACAGAGGCATATTGACGGACCAAAACATCAAGGTACTGCTAGGCAAGTGAACGAAGAATTTTATTTAGATTTAATACAATTTCTTATATTGTGTAACATACCCTGGTCACGAGTAAATCGACCAGAGTTTAAAACTTTTTTAATGAAATATATGTGTTGTAAATGTACAAATGTTAAAAGGATTCCCGATGAATCGTTATTGAGAAAGGTTTATTTAGACGTAGTTTTTAAAAAAAAAATTGCATTAATCCATGACCATGTTCTTAATCAGAAACTTTGGATATCTCTAGATGAAACTACCGACTATTTAGGTCGTTATATTGTAAATTTTCTTGTAAAACCTTTAAATCTCGCAACAAACAAACCATTTTTAATAGCTTGCAAAATGTTAGAAAAAGTAAATGGAGAGACAATAGCTCATTTTGTGATTGGATGCCTAGAAAATATGTGGGGAGACTCGTATGAAGACAAAGTAGGAGATGTTTTAGTTTTATGTTCTGATAGCGTAGCATATATGTTAAAAGCAGGAAGAATGTTAAAGAACTCCTTGCCAAATATGATACATGTTACCTGTTTAGCACACGCTCTTAACCGCGTTGCAGAAAAAATACGGACACAATATGCGGATGTGGATACTTTAATTTCAAATGTAAAAAAAATATTTTTAAAGGCTCCTAATAGAGTAAAATTGTTAAGGGAAAAATTTCCGAGCCTGCCATTGCCACCTGAACCTGTCATAACAAGGTGGGGTACATGGCTAGAAGCAGCTTCGTATTATGCTGAATATTACGAAGAAATAAAAACTATTGTAAGACTTCTAAGAAGTTCTGATTCTTTGTCTATCAGGCATGCTAAAACTGTCCTAGGAAAAGAAAGTTTAAAAACTGATTTAGATTACATTGACGAATATTTTAAAATAATTCAAATTTCATTAAAAAAATTGCAAAAGTCTAACTTATTGTTGACGGAATCTTTCCATATTTTTGATGAAGCAAGAATTGTTCTAAGCTGGTGTTCTTCTGAACCAGTAAAACAAAAATTAGAAAACGTTATGGACAGAAATCCCGATCTAGATGCATTAAGAGACATTTGTGAAAATATAGATAAAGGATTAGATAATGAAAATGAATTATTGTCATTCTATAAATATGTACCTGTAACTTCAGTTGATGTTGAAAGGTCCTTCTCTACGTATAAATGGATTTTAAGTACAAAAAGAAATCGTTTGAAAATAGATAATATGGAAAAACTCCTAATGATTTTCTTTAATTCTCCGGACGAAGATATTTCTTTATACTCCGTCCATGATGAAAACGTTAGCGATTCAGATTAAGGGACAAATTCAACATCAATGGAAATAATGTTTAGAGTTCCGACTGTGTATCTTAGGTAGGACTGGTTACTTTCTTAATTATTGATTTTGAGTTCCATTATCTGTACAAAATGAATAAATGGTACAAAAACTATAAAATGGCTTTTTTATTCCCTTGCTTAAATAAATGTTTTTATTACTATAGCTATTTACTAAAGCTGGTTTATAAATCACATTAGCTTCCGCGCTTACTTACATCGTTCATTTTATTTGTTGAAAACAATAAAAATCGTGCTTACCGTTTTTTACAACAATCGAATTCGTTTCCTCTTCTTGTTATCAATAATAAGAAGAGGAAATTAATTCGATTGTTATTTTACTGTATTAATTTTAGATGGACCTAAGTAATTTCTCGAAACCCGGGAAAATTTTCCCGGAAAAATATTTAGTCGCAAGGCGTCTCCACTTAGTCTCTGTTATTTTTCGAACTTTAGGTATTTTAGCTCACCTAATTCCGATCACTGGTGATAACGTCCAGCATTATTTATTTATATTCTAAGCTTTCAGCCACTGCTAGCGAGTATTATAAAATAAATGACAAACACGAATAAATACCTTGAATACTTATATTTCATCCACTACAGTACTTTACAGACTGTACTTTCACTTTCTCCTATTTTAGAAAACTAAAATAATACACGTGTAACAACGTGTAACAATACAAGTGTAATGATACGTTTAGCGTTACTGCACATGATCATGAATGCCTACACAAATCTCCCATATCTAGCAGAGGTTGTAACTGCGCAAACATAGAAATTGTACCGTCGTACAGGTACCTGGGGGTACTGGCCGACGAAAGGTTTAGTTGGAGACAACATGTAGAAAGTGTCTGTGATAAATTGCGGGCAATACTAGCCAAATTTCATATCCTAAAATATAAAATTCCCTACAAAATCCTTCTCAATTTATATACAGCGCTAGCGGAATCAATTATACTATATGGTATAACTAGCTATGGACGTACATTTAAAACCTACCTGGATAAAATCTTCAATTTACAGATGAGACTTTTGAAAGCTATTGTACCTAGAGCAAAAAAACACGTATATAAAGATAACATCCTAGGTCTGTTTAAATTCTGTGGAATACTTCCAGTACACGATAAAGTAAAATTGAATTTGCTAATCGAGCAGTTTGATAATATTGATATAAAAATACCAATTTCACATAAAACTATAACAAGGAAAATAACACATTGCAAACTCACAATACCTAAAATGAATAATTATTATGGAAAACGAACTACCCATTACCTAATTCCCACAATCATTAACGATATTCCAACTGATATTAATAAAATGATTAACCCAAAAAACTATAAATACAAATATAAAAAATATCTTTTAGATTCCCTGATGTAATTAATTTCCGCCGTTGTAATGACCACCCTGTATCATTGTAATTTGTCAACGCAACGGTTTTATAGTGTTTTTTATAAATAAATGTTACTATACTTTTGTGTATAATAAATAAAATACAAAATACAAAAAAAAAGTCTTTACTCGATGCTAGCCGTCAACCAAGTGGACGCTCGCCAGCCGATCACCCCACCCTGCGACATTGCTATGACGTCATCGCTAGGAAGTTTTAGCGACAACTTCACAGCAATGCCGTCGGGTTGCCAGTAAAATAAATAAATTATTACATAATTTTTAAAAATACAAAAAACCTAACAATATAAATAATATATTTTGTTTTAGATCGAGTCATAAGTACAGTTCAGATCGTCGTGAGAGGTCGCGGTCACGAGGCGCGCCTAATGCTTCATCCTCGCACTCATCCAGGTAATTAGCCATTATAGACGTCTAGTATGATTCACAGAACTACGAAATTACTTATATCGTTAACAAATGAACAGAATAAATAGAATTGAAAAATATTTATTTACGATACAAGTAAAAATAAGTAATATTAACACAGATAGATGAGTTGGGATCAGAAACAAACAAAACATATATTTTTTATGGTATTTGAAGATGGAACAGGCCCATCTGGTGTTAAGTGGTAATGATTACCTATCACAAAGCATTGCATCGTAGGTCACGCTTGTTTGGAACATGCCTTCCAATGCAACATTCTGTATCCATCAACTTGAGGTATGAAGGTGATAAGCCTCTTGTGCCTGTAATTTGACATTTTGCGAGCGAAACCGCGGTCAAAAACTAACAATAATTAATAATAATTTTGCTTAGTTCAGGGCTCCATGATGCTGTGTGATAATGTCCAGCATTATTTATTTATTATTATCTCATACACTGTCAACTGGTCCTAAACTAGACAGAGCCGTTCTATGGGTACCAGTATGTGTTTCTTTAGGTTGGTTGCATTCGGAGCCCTGCAATAAGGACCTTTCTAATAGTGCTCGTAAACGGGCTGGTTTTTTTGGTAATTTCTTTCTGCAATAGTATAGCCGCCAACTTGCTGATTATATCTCTCAACACAGTTCAACAATTGCTGCAATATTGTTGTGTAGCCCGACGATATTGCCAAGATATTTAATTAAAGTCGCAAGTTTTCAACGTCTAGCCGGCTACATCTAAGCCCCACGTGTAAGAGCAAAATTCCTCAGCAATCCAGTTGCCGAATCTTGACGGGCTACACTCGGCAATGTATTGCAAAATGAAATTGCAGCAAGGGTAAAGTTGCAAATATACTGAGCTATATTAATCAAAAAAATAGCCAGCAAGGTATTTATAGCCCGTTTACAGGCCTCTTTACAAATTTCGACTTTGCAAGCCATCTTGGCTCTCGCGTCCGGAACAAACTAGGTTGGCCGTTGACGGACACGTCAAACAGTACATCATGGGTACCAGAGACTGATGTAACTTCTTACCTACAGCAGTTCGAGTGACCGCCGCTCCCCTAACTCCGACTACAGACCCTCATACAAAGTCAACAAGAAGCTGGAGGTGATGGAGAAGATGGGTCTTCAGATCAAGACTCCCGATGGGTCGATGGCGACGGCCCAGCAGCTGCGGGCGGCTGCTTCTGACTCTGTGGTGCCGCAAGGCAGCCGCGCCTTCTTCAACCAAGGAGCTATGAGCTCGCATAGAATATTAGACCAGGTATGTTAGCATTAGGCTCCTGTAGACTCGTACATGAGGGCTGATCTGCCCAAACCATTTTCGTCAGTTTTACATTTCGGGGTGTAATAATCAGAATCAAATCAGTTTGATTTGCAAAAGAGTTTGGTTTTACAATACAAGGATCTTAAGTAACACTGGTATCACACACCTTACCGAATAATACGGTATGCAAAAACAAATAATTAATAATTAAATACTAGCTGACCCGGCGAACTTCGTACCGCCTTAGCGTAGCAATGATGCACTACTTTATTTAAGTAACCACGTTTCCGAACAAATGATGCTCGAATTTAATTAAGTAACCACGTTTCCGAACAAACAATGCTCTTTCAATATAGTCTAGTTTTTTCATCTAGAACAACAGTGTTATTTTTGTTTTATTTTATTTTCTATTGTTTTTCTGATTTAAGTTGCGTAAAGTTTATGGCACTTTAACCAAACTACGTTAGTAAGAAGACATAAGTGTGATGAAATGAAATAAAAATTATAAACTGGACTTCTCAGATGAAGAAATTTTTTGCTGATTGTTTTGTTATAGCCGCCATAGTTATAACAGAACATGACTTGACCGAAGACTGACGACTGGACTAAAAGACGGAAGAAATTTAATAGAGGAAGAAAAACACTCACAAAACAAAACGGAATACTTGGAAGAAAATACGGAAGAATTGGCAGTATGGTCAAAAGAGCTAAAGTGTTTTGCCAAGCCCAAATTGGGCTAAGAAACAAAAAAAAAATCAATATAGTCTATGGCTGTGAATGACATTGACATTCGTTACGCGCGTTTTTTTAAATATGCAAAATTAAATGTATATTTTTCAATATTTCTAAGAGATTTTCTTAATATTTTTTTCCGTAAGAACCTTTTCCTAATAATAACAAATACAACAAAAAAAGAATTAGTGAAATCGGTCCAGCCATTCACGCGTGATGCCGTGACCAAGGAAAACGGGTTTCATTTTTATATATATAGATGTATGTAAGGGGTTTTATTTCCATCATTGGAACCCAAGCCAACCTCACCTGCACGTGGTGCACCTGCTAACTAACAAAAGGGGGTCTGACCGCTGGCTGATTGCGGCATAGCGCAGCCTACCACCATCACAGGTCTAAATCCCCTGTCCACAGGTAGCAGCGTCGGCGGCGGCGGTGTGAGAATCTGTGCCCTACGATGCCCAGCGTGGGGATAATGGGCTTATTCTACTTCTTATTAGGGGAGGCCTTTGTCCAGCATTGGACTGGTAATAGGCTGGTGTTGTTGTAATTACATTTTATTATTTACTGAAAATCCAAGAAAAAGCAACTTCCATTTTTCCCCGCGCGGAAGTCTACGTAATTTGCTTTCTACAAAATGTGTATACAGGTGTTAATGTAAATGTAAATGTACACAGGTGTGTCCGCATTTCTAATAATATTATGTCGTCAGTATTATTTGTGGCGGTAACCTTTAATTATAACTTTAAATAATTGTCTACTACAGGTCCAAAAACGGAAGCTGCTATGGTCGAACAAAGCCAAGAACGAGACTGAAGAAGCGGCGAAATGGAGCGGCACTCGGTTCGCACAGGACAATGACGGGAAGCAAGTGTCCAAGTTCATGAGGCTAATGGGAATCAAGGAACCTGGTAAGTCTCATCACTACATATTATAAACAAAGTCCCCCGCCGCATCTGTCTGTCAACAGCATTTATTTAAACTAAACTAATTCACTCCAAAAGATAGAAAGCAATTAAATAATAATAAAAATAAATAATAAAATAATTTATTCAATTTTTTTTTAATTTGTAACTTTAAAATGTACTGAAATCTTAATGAAAAGCGTTAGAGGTCTAGAGGCTAAGAGGCACACTGAACTCCGAAAAATTTCGCTACCAAAGGAGTTCCAGGATAAAAGGGCTATTGAAATGAATTTCAATTTCTCTCCATTGAGCTCTTTCATCTGGCTCATGTACCTTCTTCTTGGTCTCCCTCTTCCAAGCTTCAATAAAATTATTTTCTATTCACATACAACATGCAACATCAACTGTAATTACTTTAATTTACTACATCTGAGTAGTAAACTCTGTCTGTTCGCGACAAACTCATAAAATACTGAACTCATTTTCATGCGGAACCACCGTAATTTTCTTCAATAGACAGAGTGTGATTCATGAGCAAGGTTTAGTTGTATATTTATTAAGGTTTTGTGTAAAGATTCATCACATGATTCATGAGGAAGGTTTAGGTGTAAAATTTGGCTTTTGCGTAAATTGGTGGAAATACTTATGACGATCATTGTTAATAATGTCGGAAAAAGTCAAGTCCTTTGAGCTATAACAATACAATGTAGATTGTAGAGATCAAAAGAGATAGATGAACTCTTTATTACATACAACACCAATTAAAAACCAAAAATTTACAAAAACAGAAATGTGTCGCTAGTAGAAAATATACAACATCAACCCATCAGCCAGAAGATGCGGGTTCGATTCCCGCCGCGAGAAAAATGTTTCTGCAAATATTTGTCTCGGGTCTGGGTGATTTCTATCTATAAGATGTGTGTACAAAAATAAATTATCTAAGTAATATACCGGTCATGTCATTCTCATACTACAATCACAAGCTCTGCTTAGTTTGGGGCTACATGATGCTGTGTGATACTGTCCTGCATTATTGAATTCCCATGCTTTTCGCAAAATAGGCTTTGCCATCGGCGACTTGCAAAATGTATATAAATTACTGTTGGGTGTTGGTTTTCCGTTTTGGGTTTTAAAAAACAAGTGAATGATTCATCATGAACAACAACAACACCAGCCTATTCAGTCCACTGCTGGACATAGGCCTCCCCTATAAAAAGGTGGATATGCCCATAATCCCCACGCTGGGCATGCGGGTTGGGGATCGCAGGGCACAGCCTCTCGCACCGCCAACGCTGCTGCCCGTCGGCGGCCAGGAACCTTAGCTGTGCCAGTGTTAGGCTGTGCTATGCCGCTATCAGCCGGCCGTCAGAGCCCCGTTTGTTAGTTAGCAGGGTGCACCACGTGCAGGTGAGGTTGGCTTGGGTTCCGGAGATGGGAGTTGGAACACCTTACACCCCTATTCATCATCATTGAATGATAATTTCAATGTTAATAAGCAGATATAATTACATTTTCGAAAGAGTTCAATCAACATTCTCTGTTCTGATAAATATTTTTGTTCACAGCTACTGTAAAACCAGAGCCAGTGGCAGAAACAGCGGACCCCATAAAGAAACAAGAGGAACTGTTCCAGGCCATGCAAGCTCAGTACGAAGTAGCTCGAGCCACCACACACACCATGCGGGGAGTCGGGTTGGGTTTCCAGAGGGGGCAGTATTGAACCGACTGTTAGACCACTGACTGTACCTTAGTCGCTAGGAACTGTTCATGGAAGCTCAGTACGAAGTGGCACCACATATGCCATGCGGGGGGTTAGCCTGGGCTTTCCGAGGGGCAGTATTAAACCGACTGTTAGACCACTGACTGTACCTTAGTCGCTAGGAACTGTTCAAGCAGGCTCATTACAAAGTGGCTTGAGGCACCAGATATGCCATGCGGGGAGTCAGCTTGGGTTTTCCGAGGGGGCAGTATTGAACCGAGTGTTAATCGCCACTGACTGTACCTTAGTCGCTAGGAACTGTTCATGCAGCCTCAGTACGAAGTGGCTTGAGTCACTACATATACCATTTGGGGGGTCAGTCTGGGCTTTCTCAGGGGGTAGTATTGAACCAACTGTGGTCGCCAATGACTGTCCCTAAGTGACTGTAGACTCTTAGATGCTGTGAACTATTTTTAACATCCTGCACTGGATCAATGGATCTATAAGGTTCAATATATTTTGTATTCAATATTTTGTTAATCTGAATTTGTTTTGTTAAACTAATTTTTTTGTTTTGTCGAATCTCGTCCTCTGTGTTGGTAGACGAGAAAGCTCTGTAATTATGTCGATAGATTCGTCATAGTATTTGTCGCCAAAGACATGAATATCGTTTGGTTCTGCTTTACCGAAGATCCAAAGTGATTGAATTGAATAGATTTGTTGAACTTTGTATTTCTTATATTCACCTACTACCATTTACCTTGCAGGTATTATATTAGTACCTATATGTATAAATTTCGGGCAAACACGAATATTTTATTTTATTTTGGCCAATGAAAATGTGCTATTATTTATAATATTCTATGCTTTGTCAACATCGAGATATTATAAATTACTACTTTCAGTTTTCAAGTGAAAACTGTCAGAACCGTCGTATTTGACATAGATATACTTCAAAATGTCAAATTTGCACTAACCTAGACCTTATGTTGCTTGAAAAGTATTCAAAGTCGGCGCGAGTCTTGGTGCAGAGTAGGAGGCCCGAAGGCCTCCGACATGGCTTGACGACTGAAAAAACCAAGACGTGCCTTCCAAAGCACGGAAGCGCTCAGATCTAATTACCACTAAACGGTCACCCGTCGAAATAGTGCCCGGGCGGTTTGTTGCACATCCAAGGTACGCTTCATGTTACGTTACGCTGACGATACGATTGGTTAAATAATATTATATAATAATTAATAATTTTATTAATAATCGTGATTGCCTATGCCTTACTGTAAACGCGATAAAGATCTAATGAAACCAGCATATTTGTAACGTTTTGTCTATTGTCAATTTTCGTCTAACTTCCAATAAACGCTCAATGTATCATCGGTAAATCTATTCAAATAACTTCGGTATGTAATTGTACATAGAACTTTAGTACGTAATGAATAATGATTATTAATATAAGGTCCTTATGCTAGGAAACTTTCGAATAAATCTCACAATGTCCTATTTAAAATCTTCCCACTGTGGTTGTGATTGTACAGTACTATTATCTGTTCAGTGGTTGTACTATTACAACTATGCGGCTGTCTATAGTTTAATGAAGATTGACCAGTCATGTTGATGCCTTTTCTATCCTGTTTTTCTAACGTTTTCAAGCATAAGACCGACTTCTACGACGTAAAAATCTTAATGATATTGAACACTAAAATTCAACACAATGCATGTATAGTTACTATTAGAGTAGGTAAAATAATATAAGTGTCTGAACACAATAAAGTCGAAATTACGCGACGTAAGTTCGGCATGATTACGCCTGCAATTCTATTTGAATTACACATGGCGTACAGCTGAACTTGTCAAGATCAGCTGCGGAACTTACGTCGCGTAATTTTCGGCATAGTGTGTTTAGTCGCTTAGATGATTAATTTATAAGATGTTGGCCTTTGACGCACGATGCTAACTAGTGACGCGTTTGAAACGCGATCCCCAGCTCGACTGACGTCAAACGCGTAGTCGCGTAGGATGTGCGTACGAGACGCAAATCACTTGTAAATAGCATTCTGTCTAAAATAATTTATATCAGAGTTTAGTCTGAAATCCAAGGCAAGACGTCCTCTGCGATCTATCATTCATGTGTAAAAATGACAAAATGAAACCAAGCCTTAGCTTATAAGGCTGCTGGTCTGTCATTTCACGGAGCCTTGACAACCCCGCCGTCTGCTTTGTCCAGGATATTTGACAGTCACATTTTACTGATAAAAATACCTTTTATTACAATACAAGGTACAAAACACTGCCTGTGCCCAGCAGTTGGTCGAAAATGGTTGAAATGGTGATGATGATGACCAGATGTCCCAGGGCAGAGATTTTGTATATAGCCTCTTAGTTTAGCTACTAACTAAGATATAGATTATAGAATGTAACATAAAGTTTACATTGCTGGTGGCTTTTCTAGTTTTGTAGAAATATAATTAATAATTATTGTCTAAACAGATATCCTATTTAATTATATTTTGTATCTCAATAAAATGTCAATGAATTATAGATAATTCACTAATTTAATGAGTAGTAATGAGTCAAATTAACCAAAAAGGTTGTTGGTTGTGTGGTTAATTGTGTGTGCCACATGCTGGTCCAACAATGTTCTTAACACATTGACTGCAGGTCCACCTGTCAAGATAGTTGTTGTGTCAGCGGGTAGTTTAGATAGTGAGGGGTATGATTCCTCATAAAGTTTTGTATTATATTAAGCTAAGTTCGTCAAACTTTGTGTGATCTAAGTTTGCTAAATAAATATTTGCAAATTATATATTCTTTTTGTATTACTTAGTGCAATTTAATAATCCTTGCTATAGGGTGACCCCACGATGTGACCCCTAGCGCGAATTAAATGCACTCGTCACACATAATCACTTTAGACAAACGTGATGTTTGTCAGACTTTTTCAGTCTTCTAAACACCAAATATTTTCAGCCTAAAACCTCGTCACATCGTCGTTATTGTGTTATTTAGATAGGTATAGCGCATTGGATTAATCCGTAATGTTAAATCTTGTATTAATAATAAACGAATTTGAATTGTGGATGATGGTAAAATCAAAGAGTTTGCATAGAAACTTTTTTGTTGGTGAAATATGAGGTTATGAAATTATACCCAGATTTATGCAAACGAACTTTTCGAAATTCGAATCAAACCAGTGCTGCCAATACATGTATTTTTATAGGTACATGCTACTCGCTCATAGATGGCACTGTATTTTTGTACAGTAGCCAGTAGCATTATCTTTGGTACAGTATTCATTCACTCGCTCATTAATTATTATTTTATTTATTTATTTTTAGTCTGTTTCTTTCTCTGGGGATTACCGGAAAATTGTTTGCAGATTTTGTTTTCTTCATTTGTTTTTGTCGTAAAATGTGGGTGAAATCCCGAATTATAAAAAAATATGTGCATTCCAAGTAACTTTAGACAGGTTTGATAAACTAGTTGATAAAATCGCCGCTTTATCATTTGGAAAGGAACTTATAATTTTGTAGTGGGCGAAGGGCGAGTATATTTCTAATTTTTCTCTATATCCTGAAAATGAGCGACGAAGAAACGAAAGCTTGTCCGAATTGGTAAGTTCGTTGTGCACTGGGCGTGATTTGTGTCAATAATCGTTCTATTTTCGCTACACACGTTGGCCGGCTATTTTTAGAACAGGAACATAGCGGATCTCAGCTGTTCAAATCGATTCGATTGTTTACACTATTTATCATAAACGATACACTCCCGTGTAGGAAGTTGCATGTTTCGTATCTTCATAATCTATCGAAATCACTGAGTAATGTTTCAAATATTGAATTTAATTATGACTTTGTACGTATACCTACCTTACCCTGTCTTCAAAGCGGCGCGGCGCGGCCTGAAATTCCGACACCAAAGTTGTCCATTAGCTCATACAAAGAAGAACCTATCACTTAACAATGAGAATATCTTACCTGCACTGCCAATTACAAAATACAAAACATAAAGCAATCTATTTACTTTCTTCTTCATATTTACATTGACTGACCTGGTAGATGTTGTCCTGTCCAAATTCTAGAGTTCATACAAAAATCCAATGCAAAATTACCAAAATCGATTATTTCAATTGTTCAGCAGTTCCTTTGGGTTTCTTGGTTGTTCTTTATTCCCGAACCACCCCTGAATAAAGGTAAACCCATATTAAACCAATCTCAAAATAATCATAAATGTAGTTTTTTTATGGTATTTGAAGATAATGCATCATAGATCACGTTGTTGCTCTATGATGTAACACCCTGCGTCTATCAACTTGAGACATGACGATGATAAGCCTCTTCTGTCTGTTATTTCACCGGCACCCACACCCTTCAAACCGAAACACAGCACAGCTGCTTCAAGGCAGAAATAAGCATGATGGCAGTACTTCCCCGGACGAGCCCTCCACACCAGCTCTAACTACTATGATAGCTTATCAGTCATGTTCCCATAACACATGCACTGCTTACTTAAGGACGACATGATTATGTAAAATGCATTATTTCATATGTTATCTGTTTGTTAACCGATTTCGAAAAAGGGAGCGGTTCTTAATTCATCAGAATCTTCTTTTAATGTAAGTTCACAGATATCTCTGCCAATTGTCGACCAATTTTCAAAATTCTTTTTTGTTTTTTTAGCAAGAGGGAGATCCCTATAGTAAACTTCACAATCCACTCGGTTCACTGCGCTAGAAACATCAAAATATGTCCGGTCTGCAAGGAACCGGTGCCAGGGCCAGAGCTGAACGACCACCATCAGAAGATGCACAAACTATGTGAGGATATTAAGAATTAATAATAATAATATGGTGTCCATGTGAGCACAACAAGCTTATTACTTTGTGTTGAAGCATACTTATGTGCCGTTTTGTGGAAATAAAAGATAAAAATATGAATAATACTTCTAATAATATTCTACCAACCGGACTGGATCCTGCAGCCTCTACAAGTTTTGTTTTTATATAATTATTACTGGCTTCTGAACCCGCCAGGTACAAGCAACCCAAGAATGTACGCTTTGCCTATCCGTATTGTACACATATATAGACTTCCAGAATCAGTACGTAGTGTTCCATAAGTGAACTCCTTCAAAAATAGACTGGACAATTATATACTTGAAAATGGAGCAGGTGGAGAGTCATAAAATATGTAACATATAATATAATATAAAAATAAATGTAAACGCAATTAATAATGAATACAACACAACAATAACAGCAGCTTGGAGGCGTCTGTACATTGATCCTTAGTGCATAGGTTTTAAGATTAAACAATCCTTGAATATGTACATCAAATTATTATTAAAATTATGAGCTTACCAATACCTAGTTGGACATAGGCCTCCCCTAAAAAGGAGGGGGATATGCCCGTAATCCCTACGCTGGGCATGCAGGTTGGGGATCACAGGGCATAGCTTCTCTCACCGCCCACGCTGCTGCCCGTCAGCGGCCAGGGGATGAAGCTGTGAAGGTATTAGGCTGCGCTATGCCGCACACACAAAGCCTCGTTTGTTAGTTAGCAGAGTGCACCATGGGCAGGTGAGGTTGGCTTGGGTTCCGAAGATGGAGGTTAGAAGCCCTCACCCAATAATTAATAGATAATAGAGAATTATTCCCTTAGTGCCGTGCAAGCAATGCGGCGAGAGTGTCTGCGGGACCGACTTGGAAGACCACATCCGAGACTCGTGCGCCAACACCGTCAAAACTTGCAGGTAACCGCAACACTCGTCGCAAAAAGGCTGCTGGTAGAAGCTGGATGCGTCGAGTTCAGGACAGGGCGTAATGGCGCTCATTAAGGGAGGCCTATGTCCATCAGTGGACTGCTATAGGCTGATGATGATGATGATGATGATGATTCTCGCAAAAATCTACGACGAGGTCGCATAACACGATAGTGCGTCGGCGTTTTTTTGGAGTCTGATGTCGCAATGCAAAAATCTTCAACCGGATCGGATTTTTTATGTATATTTGATAGGTATGAGAATTGGTCGTAAAGTATATTTCATACCGCTTTCTGTTTAGGGTCTAGTGTTCCCTATTCAGTTTTTTTTTTCATATTATGCAGTTCTAGACTTGGAATAACACATACATTTTAGCCTGATACCACGCGAGCGAAGCCGCTTGCGGAAGCTAGCACTTTCATACAATTTAGCCAATGAGTTTTTGATGTGCCGTTGTAGTCTCCGTTGTAGTAGGAAAAATACAATCATTTTATATCGAGCAACAGGGCTCATATATAAAGATAACATTTACAAGTTTAAATACCACCCCTATAAATACGACATGTCTGTCGCAGCAGCGTCGTATATAGGGGCAGTCAATTCGTCCCAAGACCATCACCACGACGACGTTGGTACTGACCCGCGTCCTTCGCACCAGGGATTCTCATCTCTTCCGCATAGTGACGTTAAAACAATCGGTGTGTGCTTGCGAGAACATGCCGGAGGCGCTGCAATAGCGGGGCAGCCCCAACACCGCTCTGAACGCGTTATTGAACTGGACTCGGAGGGTGCCATATGTCACTTGAGTGCATGGACCTTATATTGGGTAGTAGGTTTAATTTAGTGTGGTAACTACCGCCAGGTACTGTGAGTTGGAGCTGGCTCGCCGCGAGCTGCCCGCTCATGAGGGCTACTGCGGCGCGCGCACGGAGCAGTGCCTCGACTGTCGCGAGTACGTCATGATCAAGTACCGCCAGCTGCATCTCGACTCCAACCACGGCTTCATACGGCTCGACGATGGTACGTTTTATATTCAAACTAGCAGATACTTTATTGAACCAGGCGAGGCTACTAAAAATCGTTGAAATCATACTATATTTCGTCATATCGACGACCTCTGTGGTCAGCCTGGGACGCTGAAGGACGCTGACGCAAATGTTTGCATGTTCTGTAGATATTTGTCTTGGGTCTGGGTGTTTTATATGTATGTATTTACAAAAAAAAATGTATATATGTAATATATCAATCATGTGGTTCCCATAACACAAGCTCTGCTTAGTTTGGGGCTACACGATGCTGTGTGATAGTCCAGCATTATTTATTATTTATTTGCACCAATGTAGCTTATTGCGGCGAATACTCCCAATGTGTGGATCAGATTTTGACACAATGTGAATATTGAAGCCAATGTGTGTTGCAGTAGTTTGGATCAATATAGGCCATTCCAAATTAGAGCCAAGCTTGGACGCTAACTTAAATTCAATGTGTGGCCGGGCTTTTACAAAATATTCAGAAGACAAATTATTTAGTACAAATTCCGCTAAGCTTCTCTGACAAGTTTCGCAAAAACCAAACAGAAATTCTACAATGTTTCGCCTGCCCCATAAGGCATTATCAGGAAACGATAGACTCGCTGTCCGCCTTCGGCAATTCGCAGAGCTCCGCAGACGTGTTGCTCCGCCGAGCGCCAAAATTAAAGTTTTCTGGGTTAGATCTGGGAAAAGTTACGGAATTAGTATAATAAATATTTTGTCTTTTGAATATTTTATTCAAACTAGCTATTCCCTGCTTGCGTTAAAAGTTTTAATTTCATTTAATATTGATCCCAGCATAATATTTCTGGATGAAAGGTACCCTATGACTTTTTCTGTACCCTTGTACAATGTGTATGCGAAATTTTATGAAGATCGGTTGAGTAGTTCCAACGCCCATATTAGGAATCCAAGCCAACCTCACCTGCACGTGGTGCACCCTGCTAACTAACAAACGGTGCTCTGGCGGCGGCTGATTGCGGCATAGCGCAGCCTTACACCGGCACAGATAAATCCCCTGGCGAGAAGTTTTGCCCTGCGATCCCCAACCTTTATTAGGGGAGGCCTATGTCCAGGAGTGGATTGATATAGGCTGGTGTGTTGTGGTGTGTTGGTTGAGTAGTCAAGGCGTGAAGATCAGTGGCTTGAGTGCGAAAGCATCATCATCATCATCATCATTTCAACCGTTATCGACCCACTTCTGAGTATTGGCCTTATTTTGATTATGCCACTTGCCTCGATCCTGCGCTATTCTGAACCAGGTGCCGTACACGGTCTTTCTAATACCGTCAACCCATCTCGCTGGAGTACGGCCCCTATACCTGTAACCAACTCTCGGCCACCACTCGGTCAGCGCTCTGGTCCACTTATCGTCACTCCGTCTGGCCATACCTTACTACAAACTTAAGAGTTAACTATATTTTTGAATGTGTAGTAGTAGAGTTCTTTGTGGAGGGCTCGTCCGGGGAAGTACTGCCACCATGCCTATTTCTGCCGTGAAGCAGCTGTGCTGTTTTGGTTTGAAGGGTGTGGGTGCCGGTGAAATTACAGGGTCATGAGGCTTATCATCTTCATGCGTCAAGTTGATGGACGCAGGGCGTTGCATTGTAGAGCACCTTCCAAAAAATGTGATCTACGATGCAATGCTTTGTGATAGGTAATCGTTACCACTCAACATCAGGTGGGCCATGTGCTTGTTCTAAAAAATGAAAATGGAGCAGCGGGATGTTTGTAAAACTTTGACATCTACAACAAAGAGCTAACTACATGCTCTAATTTGTAGTAAGGTGTGGTTTTCGCACTCAAAGTCCAAGTCATGCCACTGTAGTTTTGGCGTAACGGAGTAAAACATATTCACATCTCTCTCTCTCTATTTCTTTGTGTCTTATCTTTTATTGTCATTTGTTTTTTTTTGTTCGCTTTTATCATATCCTGAAACATATATTCCCTGCATTTATTTTAATACATATTCATTGCTTGTGTCCTTTTCCGCACAAGCAATTATAACCCCTGTGTGCTTTTCTTTTAGTTTGTTTTGCTGTGAAATAATACTTTGCTGCCTGCTGCAAGTTGGAATGAAAGCTATTCACTTGTCTTAAAGTCTATATTCTAAAATACTCAATACCTTTCAGATCCGGCGCCACCTAAACAGGAGCCGCCGAAGCTCAACCTCGTTAGACCCATGTCAAAGTCAAACTTGAACCGACCTAACCCCTCCACAAGCAATGGTCCAAAACCAGAAAATATCCAAAGACCCACTTCAATATTCGATGGTTTCAACAGACAGCCAGACAGGACAGGATTTGACAGTCCAAGTCATGCCAATAATAGGCAAACGCCCGAATTGTCACCAATTACGTTTGGGAACCCACGCCCCTATGTCAGACCATCACCTAATTCTGAACCAACTTTGATCCCTGGTTTAGGTTCACCTGATCCTAGACCAAGTTCGTCTAATGTTAGACCAGATTCGTCTAACCCCGGACCGTCTCCAACTAATTCTAAAAATGCGTCGTTCAAAACCAGGCCGAATTCATTAGATTCTAGAACAGATCTGAATTTCTCTTCCCCCTTGCCATTCCCATCTCCTAACTCTGGAGGATTGCCTAACTACGGGCCAGGTTCGTCGTACGCCGCAGCAGATTCTACAAATTCTAGATTGAGTTCGTCGAATGCCAGACCAGATTCTTCCAATTTTGAACTGGGTTCGCCTAATGCCAGACCCAATGCATCGAATTTCGAACCGAGTTCATCCAATGCCAGACCGGGTTCGTTGAATTTCGAACCGAGTTCATCCAATGCCAGACCCGGTTCGTCGAATTTCGAACCGAGTTCGTCTAACACCAGACCGTCTAACTTCGACATTGCAGGGAATAAGAAACTATTATCCAACAATATACGGAACATTACGAAAACTGAGCTCAAAAACCAGGGGTCCAATTACACTGGCGGACCGGCTTCTAACATGAGCCCGCAAGAGCCGACCGTTATAGCTAGAGCCACCAATGGAGTCAAGAAGAGGACGAATGATCAGCCGCAGATTAATATGGATACATCAGGCACGAAGACGGTGGATAAAGACTTGTGAGTACTGTATTTTACAAATAATTAAAGAATTAATAATCATACACGACATTTTACACAACACCAGCCTATTCCGTCCACTGCTGGACAAAAGCCTCCCCCTTAAGAAGGGGGATATGACCATAATTCCCTCACTGAGCATGCGGGATGCGGATCTCAGGGCACACCACCACCGATATGTTGCTTATAAAAACTAATTATTAATAAATAACGTTGAAAAAATTTTTAGAAGACTTATTATTATTAAATAATTGGTTTTTACATTATAATGTTTCATGATGATTATTAGTATTTTGTTAACCTCGTCTTTACTTATTTTCCTTAAATTCCGGGATGACTTTTTAATGAGTTCCATTATTCCATTCAAATACTGGACTATGAATACGGTTAATCGTTAACTTTGCGACGCCAGAAGTTACGATGTTGCACGGTTTGTTGTTAGTCGAGACTTGCGTTTATCGAAATCGTCGGTACCGCAACCGAAATTTTTCGATTAGTTTTACGATCGTTAGCTAACGATCTGTCGCTAACTAAAGTCGAGACTGCAGCCCCAGAGCCCCGTTGGTAGCAGGGTGTACCACGGGCAATAGAGTTGTCTTGGATTCCAAAGGAGGTAGTACTCCTTATACCCCGATCTCGGTCACGATCAAGCCGACTATAAGGGTCAAACCTCCCTCTCGCTCGCACTATTCAACATTTTTGAAGATTACTGAATGTAGTTATGCAAAATAGCAAACCTTCACGGCCTAGAAAATAACAATACAAAGGTTCAGCAATAATATAATTTTGATTCTATCACGTTTTCTTACCAAAAAAAACTTGCACCAATGTGATCAATTTTGGTGTAAATTTTTTGGTAGGAAAACTTGTTGGGTTCAACATTCTTGCTGAATCTTTGTATTGTTATTTTCTAAGCCGTGAAGGTTTTCTATTTTGCATAACTACATTCAGTGATTTTATATCTTCAAAAATGTTGAATAGTGCGAGCGAGAGGGTGAGGTTTGACCCTTATAGTCGCCTTAACTGATCCCAAACTAGGCAGTGCCTCCATAGTACCCGTGAACCAGAAACGAATACACACTAATATACAGAACAAACATTCATGTTCACCTCACAAATGTTTGGGAATCGAATTTGACCTGCAGCTCAAAAGGCAGAGCTACTACCAATATAATAGTCATAATAGGCATTTATTCATAATATTCATTATACGTCAATGGTGTATATATACATTTCTTAGGTATAAGATGTAGTGTAATATAATATAATAAAATAATCATCAAATGAAATACGTATAGAAAAATGTCAAAAGTACTATATAGTGTTTTAGGTACCTATATTCAGGTAGGTAGGTACTTATAGTCTATGAATTCATCATAGCTATAAAAGGTCTGCTCGATAAGCCACGTTTTTAATTTAGTTTTAAATGAATGCATACTTGGAGCCTGAGTGACAGTATCAGGTACTTACTAAGCTGTAAGGCTGAGAACCAACTGAGCTGTAAGGCCAATTTGTATTACTAGCTCCCTTTGCTTTGCTTGGTAAAGGAATAAATTCGTGGTCTAGAAATAATGATCATGTGTGATGAACTTCGTTGCCTTTCGATTATTGATGGCGCCACACTGGTTCTTTGACAAATATTAAAGCTTATAAAATATAATGTACTAGTCTTCACCCGCGACTTCGCTCGCTTGGTACCGGTATTAAAAGTAGTGTATGTGTTAAGGTCAAATACGTTCAGCCGTTACGAGTTGCACAAACATACCAACACACAACTTTCGCATTTATAATATTAGTGTGATGTTTTTCTTCAGAGGCGCAGTGTCTCGCGGCGCGGTGAAAAAACGTCCCGCCCCGCCGCCGCCCCGCGCCTCGGCACGTCGCGACCTCCCTTACTACTCCGCGATGCAGAGACAACAACGCGAGGAGAGAGAGAGACGAGAGCAGAACGAATACAACCTAGCACATGGTAGGTACATTCACAATAGACAAACATTTATTTCTGGGCGTTTTCTGTGTATATATTCATATTCATTTTTTATTGCTTACATGTAGCTACATAATTTGTATTTAGATTTTACAGAAATATACTTAGTAGATAGGTACATGTACCCCGTTGGGGCACTGCAACATTTATTATTTATATAAAATCAGAAAACAATATTGAAATGCAAAATTATTTAAAAAATAAACGTACATAATAATATATCAATTTCACAATATAGGTAATCAAATCAAATCACATCGACATTATTGATGCAATTATTAATAAGCAAAATAAAATGTCGAAGAAAAGAAAATAATAGCAATATGTAGGTATACAATGTCAAAGGCATTTTAGTAGGTATAATATAATGACAAGGTTATAAAATTGACAAAAAAAAATTATAAGCTAGTCAAAATAAATACAAAATAATATATGTTTGAAGGTAGTAGAGTTCTTTGTGGGGGGCTCGTCCGGGGATTTACTGGCACCATGCCTATTTCTACAGTGAAGCAGCTGTGCTGTGTTTCGGTTTGAAGGGTGTAGGTGCCGGTGAAATTACAGGCACAAGAGGCTTATCATCTTCATGCCTCAAGTTGATGGACGCAGGGCACTGTCCGGAAAAACGTGATCTACGATGCAATGCTTTGTGATAGGTAATGATTACCACTTAACATCAGGTGGGCCCCCGGCCATGTGCTTGTTCCATCTTCAAGTAGTATAATAAAAAATGTAATCAAATACATACTTATACAAAATATGTTATACAAGTATGTATTTAAAAAATATATATTTATGTAATATATAAGTCGTGTGGTTCCCATAATACACTGCTTAGTGTGTGGCTACATGATGCTGTGACATAGTGTTCAGCATTATTTATTTATTTGAAGGTCAACAACATTTGTTCAAGGAAATATCGAATTGTGTTGTTTTGACATAGTTAAACAAAATCAGCTGTTCTAAAGCTGCCCTACAAGTGTTGGCGTAAAATTTACATCTTTTAATTGTAAGAGTCACCGCTTATAATCAGTCCACTGGTGGACATAAGCCTTCCCTAAAAAGAAGAGATATATGCCCATTTCCACGCTGGGCACAGCTTAGCCCTAGCCAAAGATGACCATTAGAGAGGTTTCCCATATATTTAAAAAGAAATGATTATGTTCGATACTTCACACCTGGAACCTCAAGTCCGATCCTGTATGGACTATGGCAGCCACCTTTCGGATGGTTCAGCCAAGTATCAACTTGCCGCACTAGACTCGTATAACGCAGGGCTAAGAGGCTAATTGGTCAAGAGTGTCTTGCTAAAGCAAGGCTCGAGAGCTTGAGCCATCGTCGCTAGGTTGCGTGTTTGTCGTTCTTTTATAGATTGTACTTCGGAGTGCGCAGGAGCTACATGACCTTATTCCGCCTTCACTTTCTTCCATAGGAGCTTCAGACGCACTGCTAACTACCATCCGCATCAAGTTGATGTTCCACTTAACAGGACTAAGCGCTTCCAAACATCATTTATAATGCGCACTGCTGAAATATGGAATCAGCTGCCAGCGTCTGTTTTTCCATTGACTTACGACCCTAACGGCTTCAAAAAGAGAGTTAATAGGCATCTTCTGGAAAAGCTCGCCTCATTGTCGACCTCATCCCTGCCCACGCAAACCGAGGTCAAGCTATGACCCATGTTCTATGTTAATAATTCTGGCTGCAGGTCTCCCACCAGTTCTGAACCCAGCCCAGAAGATAGAGAAGCTCCGGAAGCTAGATGCCCTCCAGAACTGGGACTATGAGGATGAGTTCCGTAGTCGGCAACGCAAGCGATCGCCGGAGCCCTACGCCCCGCCCCCGCAGCTCTCCCCGGGGTACACGCTGGGCAACTACCAGGACGTCGATGAGGCTACGAGACAGGAGTTCAAGGTAGAAGATCTTAGAGTCTATAGTATAGACTATGTTTCATTCAAAACTATGACTGTTTCTACCAAGTTTCATCCAAATTGGTTCAACAGCAACGACACGTCCAACGTTATGAGGAAGGGGATATGCCCGCAATCCCCACGCAGGGCATGCGGGTTGGGGATCGCAGGGCACAACTTGCGGTCAGGGGATTAGCTGTACCGGTGTCAGGCTGCGCTATTTATTTATTATTTATTAATGGCCACCACGGCCATGACCACTTCTTCATCATCATCATCCACAGCCCGACTTTATCCACTGCTGGATATAGGCCTCCCGAAGTTTGTGCCATCCACCACGGTCTTGTGCTAGTCGTATCCACGCTCGCCCGGCGACGCGTACTATGTCGTCGACCCATCTCGCTACTGGTCTTCCGACGCTTCTTTTGCCTACCCTCGGCCACCATTCGGTCAATGTCTTGCTCCACCTGTCATCACCACGCCTCGCAATGTGTCCCGCCCATCCATGACCACTTACACTAATTAAATCAAATTATAAAATTAAAAAAATAATAATGCATTAACTAAATTGAAAAAAACAATACCTAACTTACATACAAAATCAACTATCTAAGTTAATTAAATGTCAGCCACGTTCAACAAGCCGCTCTAAAATTTACCCAATTGTCTGCAAAAATGTCGCAGTGCGGGTTCTGTTTTAACAGCTTGTTGAGGGCAGCGAGAGTGCGAGGGAGAGGGGAGTGCGCCCGGGCAACAGTGCGACTCGAAGGTACTGAAAGCAGCCTATGTCGCTATCAGCCGGCCGCCAGAGCCTCGTTTGTTAGTTAGCAGGGTGCACCACGGGCAGGTGAGGTTGGCTTGGGTTCCGTATTTGGGTTCTTCTTTTGGTGGCCCTCCACTACTGGAGCTCTGCAAATTTTTCTCTATCTTGAGCCAAGAGAAAGAGATGTTCAACGCTGGTTATCTTCGTCCACTCGCGGATGTTACGCAACCACGACTTTTTCCTTTTTCCAATGCGTCGTTTACCCCTTACTCGACGCGTTCCGTTTCCGACGCGCCCATCAAAATGAGTTGGATTTGGATTGGAACCTCTTTACACCCCGAATCAGTTGATCCAAAGTGTTTGCCGTCCTTACCCATTAGTCAAGATAACCTTCTTTCCCACCACCAACGAGCAATTAAATCAAATCAAATCAAAATACGTTTATTCAATAAGCACATAAAGTACACTTTGAATCGTCAATGTTTTTAATTTACACCATTTCGTAACGCGACCAAACAGAGATTGGCAAGAAACTCTGCTTGGCTTATATTTGAGGGAGTTGGAGAAAGTTTCATCCCAAGCTTTTTTTGTCATCTAAATAATCAGATATTTTGTAATAAGGTTCATTATGCATAGCAATGTATGTGCAGAACCTGAAGCCGATGTCGCCTCAGCAGTTTATGCAGCGCTTCAGTTCCCTGCAGGTTTCGGAGTCGCGCGCCGACCGCTTTCCCGAGATAAGGTCCTCGCTCAGGGAGCTACGGAGGGGACTCAACGAGGTATGTCACACGTTGTCTGCTTTAAACAAGAAATCATTTAAAAAAATGCTAAAAGATGACAGCGAACAAGAAATATTTACGGTGAGAACAAAAGCGCGGGGCTACCTCTACTCTAGAAGAACCTAATTAGAGCCGAAACGTGGACACTCACAGTACGGCTGGTCCACCAGTTTAAAGTCACTCAGCGAGCTATGGAACGAGCTATGCTCGGAGTTTCACTGAAGGATAGAATTCTCAATGAGACTCCGACATAGAACTAAAGTTGTCGACATAGCTCAGAGAATTAGCAAGCTGAAGTGGCAGTGGGCATATCTGCCGAAGAACCGATAACCGTTGGGAGAAACAAGTTGTTGAGTGGAGACCGCTCGGCAAACGTAGTGTAGGATGCCCTCCGGCCAGGTGGAGTGACGATCTGCTGTCTGCTGCTGGTAGAAGCTGGATGTCGAGCTCAGGACAGGGCGCAATGGCGCTCATTAGGGGAGGCCTATGCCCAGCTGTGGACTGTTATAGGCTGATGATGATGATGATGATAAGTTAAGTTTTATCATACTGCTTAATCTTTCAGGTGACAGCTCCCTACAACGCAAACAATAACATCACACCTACTAATAACAAGTAAGTTATTTTCATTATCTACATTTTGTAGTTATTACTCATTTAATTACATTAAATTTTATACATATATAATTATTAATATCAACGGGATATTTACCATGATTTGTCAGTTCTATGCTTTATCGATACATATATTTGTAGATCATACAAATATTTGCCTCGCGGCGGGAATTGAACCTGCAACCTTCAGAGCCTTGGCCCACTGCGCTACAGACGTCTTCGAATGCTTAGATTCTCTAAGCATGGAATTAGGGTGCGTTTCTATTGAGGCGGAGCGGAACGGAGATGTGTTAAATGAACAAATTAAATAGCTTTATAATGGTATAACGTGATGTAAGCATAATTTTATTGTTTAATTTAGCTAATTTTCGCTCCGCTCCGCCTCAATGGAAACGCATCCTAATATAATAATAATCATCTAATAGAGAATTCATTGCATTCGAAGACATCTGTAGCGAAGTGGGCAAAGGCTCGAAAAGTCGCTGAAGGTTGCAGGTTCGATTCCCGCCGTGAGGCAAATGTTTGTACGATCTACAAATATTTGTTTAAAGAAGGGTGAGCCCAAAACCTGAGGGGTATACTCATAAAGGTGCGTACAAATGAACCTCGGCCAACTTTGTGTCGCATGTTCAAGGGATTTCAATTTTTACCAATGAACATTCAAACCTATTGCCGTGCCGTCCCTTTCGGTACCGCGGGATTTTTTTAAAGCATAGGAATTTGTATCGTATTTCTATTTCGATAGGTTTGAATGTCCATTTGTAAAAAATTAAATCCCTTGGCATGCCGTCCCCTGTCTGCGCAGGTCATTAGTAAACTGTTTAGTTTAAGCTTTAACATTTTTCTTATCTTATTTTGTTGAGTTGTGGACGTAATCACACAGCATCATGTAGCCCCAAACTAAGCAGAACTTGTATTATGGGAACCACATTATTGATATACTACACATATAACATAGAAAATGCTTATTCTAACACATATTCTATTCTAAACTGCATCAAAGGAGCTTCAGTCGCTCGCTCGCATACGGCGCCCCGATGAATTGCCTTTGTCGCGGTTAATTTGCACGCACCTTAAGGGTGCGTTTCCATTAAGAATAAGAATAAGAAATTTTTTATTTGCTACTACACATAAATATATATAAAAGAACAAATTAGAAACAGGTTTTTAAACTATAAAATAAGAGTACAGGTAACATAATGATGACACATAGAAATATAGTCGCAAAAAGGACCTGAAATCAGCATGTAGCGGGTTGAAGGAATTACCTACAACGCGCGCTGGTCTTCCGTCAGGACCATTTTCTAAATTAGCGGACATGAGGAACAAAACACAAAACATGCAATCCGCTACCACAGTGAAAAAAAACTATCAATATAAGGTACACAAAGAATAAACTAAATAAAAAAAAATTGCTTCTGAATCACAAATATACAAGATTATTATTATTATTATAGTTGTATAAGTATGTGTATGTATAAGTATTATAAAGAATGTATATTATTTATTATATAGCACTTGTATCGACCACAAGATTTCCCATTCAGGTGGAGCGGAGGGTATTTATCCACTGCTGGACAGCCACCTCCTTGTGAAGGTGGTTGTATAGCAGTAGCCTGATATATCCAATGTTGTTGAATGAGTTAGTCAGTTGAGTGGTCCGTTTGCAGCGAGCGAGTCCGCTCGGCCAGTCCGCTGTCCTGTGAGGAGGTGCGGCTGCCCTGCGAGTTCTGCTCCGTGCTGGTGCCAGCAGACGACCTGGTGCAGCATCAGGTAATACTGGATATTACATTTTTGACATTCGCCCCTTTTACAGCCGAGGGGTCATTCAAGTATACGTAAGCACTATAGGGGTGAGGGGGGTCTTTGCTCTGCTTATTTTTGATAACATGGGGGGTAGGGGGGGTCTAGATGGTGATTAGATTACGTCAGCAGCACTTATTTATTTTGTTACACCATGGTAACTACTATACTATTGTCTACGTCTGAAAACGAAACTCATTTTCGGGGATTCCCACAAATAATGAATACTAGAACCGAGTAGGGGAATTACCGCGCGCTAATATTCTACCGTCAATCTATTGAGGTAATGAGGTAATGTTTTGCTTACTTTTGCTGACAAGGGGGAGAGGGGGGTTAAAAAATGTAATAAATCTGCTTACGTTATTACTTGAACGGCCCCCAATCAATTAAATTATTATTATTGTTTATGTTCCTTTGACAAACTGTACAGCAACATCAATGTTTTAAACCTTGTTTTGTCTTATTTATTTGACATGTTACGATAGTTCTATTATTCAAAATGTTCTTGTCGGTTTTTCTTGCTATGAATTATTTTTGAAATGTAACCTACTTAAGACGACTAGTAGGGTCAAACCTCCCTCTCGCTCGCACTATTCAACATTTTTGAAGATATAAAATCACTGAATGTAGTTATGCCAAATAGCAAACCTTCACGGCCTAGAAAATAACAATACAAAGGTTCAGCAATAATCTCATTTTGATTCTTTCACGTTTTCTTAACAAAAAACTGGTACCAATGTGATCAATTTTGGTGCCAATTTTTTTGTAGGAAAACGTGTTGGGTTCAACATGATATTCTTGCTGAACCTTTGTATTGTTATTTTCTAGGCCGTGAAGGTTTGCTATTTTGCATAACTACATTCAGTGATTTTATATCTTCAAAAATGTTTAATAGTGCGAGCGAGAGGGAGGTTTGACCCTACTAGTCGCCTTAAGAAAGTGTAGCATTGTGTATCGATGGTGGAAATAAATGAACAATGAACTGGAGGCCACGCAGGGACGGAGGGCTCGCGAATGCCACCGTTACATGAGGCCAACAGCCCGAGGCAAAGTGAAAAACCTACAACAAAATTATCAATCAAATCAGACACCGCCTGATCGACTGAGACACTAGCTTTCGACCGCGGCTTCGCTCGCGTTGTACGGGTATAAAACGTGTGTGTGTGTGTTTTACTCACCCACACACATAAACTTTCTCATTCATGAAATAAGTGTATTCAGTATTAAATATTTATTGCAATCATATTACATAATTGTAGGTACATAAAAAAACAATCAGATGTTAAGACTAGGTTAGAATCAATACATAATATGTACCCAATTAGGGTGTTCACAACAGTGAGGAGGAGCAGATCGATATTAGTGTGTGTAGCTATGAAAGGGGGTTTGACTTTAAGTTGATTGTTTCCAGACCGGGTGTCGGCCCGACTTAGCCCAGCTGCAGCCGGCGCGCGAGGCCGACACGGCGACCTGCCTCTCCCCCCGCGCCCTGCGAGACCCCCACGTCCCCCGCGACCCCCTCGCTCCGCGAGACCCCCTCGCCCCACGAGACCCCGTCATACCCTGCGAATTCTGTATGCAGTCCCTGCCGGTTTATCTCATCAATGAACATCAGGTAATTATAATATTTGTTTTTAATCGACTCATAAAAGAAAACGGTTCTTAATTCGGTTGTATTTTAGTATTTATTTATTTAACCTCTAGCTTCCACGCGGCTTCGCTCGTGTTATATCGGGATAAAAAGTCTATGTGTTAATCGAGGTCTTAAACTATGTATATTCCAAGTTTCATTCAAATCCCTTCTGCCGTTACGGAGTGAACCTACCACAAACATACATACACAAACTTACGCATTTATAATATTCGTGTGATTTCGTTATATTTATAATATTTAACATTGACAAGTAAATTTTTACAATATAAATTCTTACTCTAGTTTATTTTAGTTGATTTGAATCAGATTATTATTACGTATTATTATTATTATTTTATGAAAGAAGTCTGGTAAAAATGGAAGAGGTTCTCAATTCGGTTGTTTTTTTTTATATGTTTGTATGGTTTGTATGGACCGATTTGGAAAATTATTTTTCCGTGTGATCCCGAAAAAAATACCACCTCTAAGAATAAATTTATTTGAAGCCGATTTTTGAGTTTTATAAGGAAACTACAATACATTTATTGCTTTCCCATGGTCAATGGTTTCATTTCAGTCAGTGTTAAAAACGTTGGGAATTTGTAGTTACAAGTCCTTCCTTCCCTCTTCGTTCAGGCTAGTGACCAACTCTGGTGTCGGAGTTTTTAGGCCGCCCGAAGGCCTCCGACATGGCTAAACGACTGAATAAGCCGGGACCAACATCTTAACGTGCCTTCCGAAGCACGGAAGCGCTCAGATGTAAATGCCACTAAACGGTCACCCATCCAAGTAGTGAACGGGCGGAGTGTTGCTTAACCCAAGTGATCTGCGAAGACCACGCCACGAGCGCTTCAAGTTACAAGTTACAAAATACATTACTTTACAGTCACAAAAAAAGTATTTTAATTTGTACGGACACTCGGTCGCGTCCGACTCGCACTTAATCAGTTTTTTTTTTAATGAAACAGGCACTAAATCCCTTTTATTTTTACAGGAAAGGTGCATTCGGGAAAACATGCCGGTTTAAGAGATAAGTCATATAATTTTAATAAACACATTCTACACAATCACGATTAACCAAAAAATATCATAAATTCACATGATTAATTTATCAACTAGTCAAAATATTAATTTCAAGTAAAAGTAGTGAAAAATATTAATAATTACTCTCTAAATTTTAAAATATTGACTCTCTACCTAAGTTTATATAAGAGCAAAGAATTTAAAGAAATTGACAGGCTGTAGCAATTTTTTAAGAAAAAGTCCTGTTTTCTTCTATTGTATTTTTTTTTATTTTAAACATAAACATGAAAGCAGAACAAAAGTAAAAACAATAATAACCAATAAAACAGAATAAAAGTAAAAAAAAAATTAATGTTGCAAAATTCTATTTTGTTATGTATTTTATGCATTTTAAATAAAAAGTAACTGGTCCATACATAAAAAGTATCATCCATTATTATCCGCAACTTAATCCTAAAAACAAAAGGTAAAGAGGAACCCTTATAGGATCACTTCGTTGTCCTTCTGTCTGTCTATCTGTCTGTTTCTCAGGAAAGCGTGGGAAAAATCCTAAAACGGTTTTATATACATAAAAAATTATACCCCATGTTTGTACGAAACCCTCTTGGTACACGAGTCCGACGCGCACTTGGCCGGTTTTTTTGTTGTTTCCTTGATTATGTTAACATATACCTTCATTAAATAAAACTTTGCTACATCCTGTACCCTGTACATTAACACCCTGTCTGTGTGTTAGGGAGATGATTAACGATTTTTATAAATTTTGGCCCCAGCGGGACTCGAACCCGCATAAATAAAAGATCTGAAATAAAATTACCATTTTAACTTTTATTATATAAGTGTATAAATAAGATATAACAATTGAATCATGACTCCTAGATTATTGTGTTCATAAAATTACTGAACGCATTCTGATTGAACTTATGTATAAGAAAATATGATGTACTCTTGAAAAATTAAGAAGATGGAGTAAATTAGTTGTTACTGATAATGTTTATATATTAATAAGGCAGTTATTCAATTTAGAATATGTATACATGTTAAAGTAGATTTAGCATTATAATATTGTAATTGAAAAATTGTCTACATGAGTGTGCACATGAGGCTTAACACCTTCATGCCTCAAGTTTGACGCACGTTACATGGCAAAGGTAGGAAGCATTTCAATGCTTGTTAGGTGATGGATACCACTTAACATCAGGGGCTTGATGAATACTTAAGTCAGTTGCACACCGAAAAAATAACCACTTCACTTCTTTATTAAATGGCTTCTGGGACAGTCTTCCACAATTTCGCCGGTATCAATTTAAATAATGGCCCTGATTCTATAGACTTTGACAGTTTGTCAATTAACGTTCATTGAATTTGACAAAAACTTATAAACCGTACTACGTTGCCTCATATTATTATGAACAATTATTATTCTTGATACTGGCGAAATAGTGGATAACTATCCCAGAAGCTATTAAATAAAAAGTGAAGTGAAGTGACAAATGAAATGTCAAAGTTTGTTTAAACAAGACCGGGAGCCAATATTGCACGGCTTGATTATTCACAGCCTGATAATCCATGTACACGACTGGCCATGGATGATCAGGCTGTACATGTTTTGCACGTGCTGATTTTTCACACCCATGGAATGCACAGCCTGATCATCCGTGTACACCACATAGACAAGACTTATGCTTCGTTTACAGCACTTACCCGAGGTGCCAAGAATAGATTAGGACAGTAATAGGTAATACAAGGCACCCGGACTTGAGTAGATTAGGTTCTAAATACATCACAGAACGCAGCCCCGATGCCACCTAGTCTTGTGGTCCCTACCCCTAGAGTGTATATAAAAAATGCGGAGCCAGAAGCTAGCGTGGGAGATCCTGAGTGGAGAAGCTACACTCAGGGGTGACCTCGCGAGAGTTCTGGCGAGAGCCGATACCGGAGTCAAATATCAATTTTTATTTACATTTTAGTTATTTGGTTTAGTGATTTATAGTCTATGGAAGTTTTTACTTGACGCTTTCAAGCGAACGATGGCTTCCAAAAAAATCGACCAATCAGAAGCCATGTACATCAATAATCAGGCTGTGATTAATCAGGCCGTACATAATCGTCACGTGTTGATTTTTCACAGCCATTTTTGGTGGACTATTTGCTTTGCTTTGTTGGTACATGGATGATCAAGCTGTGCATAATCAGGCCGTGCAATATCAGGACCCAACAGGACCGGTGCTTATCTCTTTCCGTGTGCAACTGAGTTAGTGAATAAGGCCTCTCGTAGGCGATCTGTTTGTTCCATCTTTAAATAAGTGATATGACAATGTTAAAGTAATTTTTATGTACGAATTTATAATGTGCTTCTAAAAATGTATAGCCAAAGAATCAGTAGTCTCTTTCAGATTTTAAGCTGTCTGTTCTTGACGCTCAATACTAACTTGAATAAGAATTATTTATTTAATGCGCACATAAAAAGAACCTTTACATCTTGAGTTACCAAATAGAGCTATACAGTCATAATGATCTATACAAATAATTACCCACAGTCCCTTTAGCATGCCGCTTTTATGTCTTATCTACGATACCACTCATAATACGAAAAAATTAACTATATATACATCGAAAAATAGGTTTTCTATGTTCTTCCGTCGTCAAATCCCTTGGCTAAGCTGGCTGTACATGAAATAAAATATGACCTATTCTACTTCCACAAGTAATCATTGACTTGGCTCTGACTAACCCGTTCTTCATCATAATTCATAATTCATAATCATTTATTTGCAACGAACATGGGTATTACAATAAATTAACAGATCTTATGTCATTTTCAATATAGTTCTACCATATTCTACTGTCAAGAGCATGCAAATATTTAGGAAATGTTTATTAATAAATCAGTTAATAACAATGTCAAAGAAATAATAATAATATGATGTCAAACTAAGAAGAATTATTATTATGTCATGGATAACGCGCATACTTAAACGATAGAAGAATTAAACAAACAATAATAAGATCAATTAATAACAATGTCAAAAATAAAATAAAATAGGAATGTCAAACAAAGAAAAATTTTTAAAAATGTCCTTGTCCGTCAGATATTCATTAACTGTGTAGTATGTTTTATTAATAAGTATACGATATAAAGTTTTCTTAAATAGATTAGGATTTTGAATGTCTTTTATAGTTTTTGGTAATTTATTATAGATTCGAGGAGCCATACAAAATATACTTTTATTAAAGAGAGCTGTCACATGTTTAGGCATGTTTATGTTATTTAGACCTCGCTTTCTCACTACAAAGTCAAACTTTTCTTTGTTATTCCTAACAAACATTACCCACCTCGAAGATGTACATGCTAGGAAAGGTCAAAATTCTTAATTCTTTAAAATAAGGTCTACACGAGTCAGTTTGCCGGAGCTTACAGATCGCACGCACACATCTCTTTTGGGCTAAGAAAACTCGATTTTTTTCGGTTGAATTACCCCAGAAAATTATACCATAACGCATGGTTGTATCACTATCATCATGATCCTAAAATATTCCACTTCTGGACTTGGAATGGCTTCTCCTGCCTAATGGGCGCCGGCCCAACTTGATATCCATCGTGGGAAATTTTATACATAAATGCGCCATGCGGTTCGGTATTTGGTCCGACGCATTAAAATAATGTAATCTAAGGTTATTTTTAAATCAACTTGCATCGTTGCTTACCCACAGCTGGGCAAAAGTCTCCGCCAATGATAACTATCCTCCCACCATTCTTTCTTAGGCTTAGAGAATAAAGATTCTTGTAGCGCGCACAGTTTCAGACTGAAAGATCACTACGGGAACAAATATCTGTAATTTCATTATTGCCTTTTGTTCGAAGTGGAATAAAACAGGATTGGGTCTGGAATCTCTGATGAAGAAAGTTGTTTCCCGATAGTTTTTTGCTATATTAGCCATTGTTAGTCAGCAGAGCAGAAAACAGGACCTGACTGAAGATTAGACGTCTGTACATATAAACCGTACAACGTTGCCTCATATTATTTATGAACAATTATACTTGATACTGGCGAAATTGTGGAGAACTATCCCAGAAGCCATTACATAAAGGAAGTGAAATGAAGTATAATCTATCTAAGATTTGGTAACTCGGATTGTAAAGCTGTATTTTGACGTTGACTTTGTGAGTGTATGTTATGTATGTGCCAATTTACAATGATTTAGCTATGTTTATAAAACGTTAGTATACATCTTCACTTGCGACTTGCGACTTGCGAGTTCATAACTTGTAGACTTTCCTAATTCAATTTAAGTTTTCCAACAAAAATAAAATATGGGAACTTTGTAATTATTGTATGCATTTTTATTGACCATCTCTTATTTAGATAAGTTATTTTGAAATGTATAATTCATTTTATTTGTACAGCCAGCCAAAAACGTAGATTAACAAAATATGTTTTAAATGTCGTTGTAACTTTAAAAAAAAAACTTAGATAACGAAGATTTATTAACTAAAAGATAACAATTCAAAGCGAACCTTCAAATAAAGCTTGATAGTTGAGTCAGAAGTTTGATAGTTCCAAAATTATAGCATTTTTGAAAATATCAACTGTTAATCTACTTTTGTGGTACTAACATATTGAAATAACTATTAGGCACAAATATCTTCAATGACGGAAGTTGCCATTTGAATATTATGATACTGAATAACTCATGATAATGAATAACTCTATCCTTTCTGTTAATTGTATTTCTCAGTTTATTCTTATATTTTAAACTTATTTTGCTATTTGTTTCTGTGAACTATAGCATGCCTAATATATTATTTAAATCCTAAGCATAGCGAGGGATACATACATTATTGAATAAGTTTAATGTTGACTCTCTAATTCTGTTCTCTGTATTTTTCTGTTCTTGATATTAAGTTGCGTACAGATAGCGCGTCCCTGTGTTACGCGTATTCGGGATACGCTGTCCACGCGTACAGTTCCTGTACGGACTGCCGCGAAACTGAACGCGAGGTTGATCGATGCATAGCGCTACGCGAGCCCCTCCAGTCATCCGCCATGACGATGAACACGCGTGTCTATTCATTTTGCCGTCCAAATATAGCAGCCAGGGCGTCCGGGTCCCCTTTGACGCGCGAACAAAAACCGACTGACGGCGGCTCGCGTGTACGCGTACCCCGAGAGTGTACGCGTAGCTGCAAGTATGGACATGGCGTTCCAGAACACGCGTAACCGACCACGCGTACCAATGTACGCGCTGTCCGTACGCAGCTCATTTACAGAATAGACATAGATGTTAGTATTTATGATAATTAATCAATTCCTCATTGTAAATGTATACTAGCTAGAAATAAGGACTCTGTAAGCGCGAAGCCGCTGTTTATTTAATGAAGCTCTTAAACGCTCAGTGTGTACGGGACCTTAGAATGTAAAGATTTCGTTATTTTATTATTATTTTTTCTTACGACGATTATATCAGATTCAATGGAATTATGTTTTTAATTAAATCCCACAACAGCACCAGCCTATATCAGTCCACTGCTGGACATGGGCTCCGCTTTTATCCCCCATATGCATAATACGGAAATAAAACCCCGATACTAATAAGAAAAACTGAATTTCAAAATAGTTTATTTTTTTATTCAGGTTTAGACCAGTACTTATTAATTTGTTAACATAACACAGCTTATCCTATGAACATATATATTAGACGCTTTTCATTTTTACTTCATAAATCCTTAACTATGAAAATTACATCATAGAATGCAAACTCAGGCCAAAGCGCTTGAGGGAGAAAATAAAAAAGGTTCTTACATACTATGTCCAGCTGTGGACTGCCATAGGCCACCTACTACTTTTACCTACTTTTTAGAAGTCAATTTCTCTGCAGAAATGTGGCGGAAATAAAAAAAATATCCGTGTAATATAAAATGCGCATTTTGATTGCTTCCGGGCTTTGGAAGCTCTCGATTGAGCGCAGATTTTTAGAACAGTTTTTTTTTTTCATTAATAACCTCAGTTCGATTACCTACTATTTAGGCAAATACATAGAAATACTTTAGCCACAGGTTTGGCTGGTAGAAAATGCTCGAAGCATTTAATAAGTTAAATGGATTTTATAGGTTATTGGTTTAAAATATTGTGTTTGGACGTGCCTCAGACAACATTTTTTATATATCTTGATAGAGCTCTATGCATCACTCCCTTCGAAATTAATTTTCTGACTATTATTCTAAGGCCTTAGAAAAAACAACCTGAATCTAAGGATTTTGCCTTATTTTATTGAATCCACTAGGTAGAAAGTTTTTAATGTGTGTAAGAGTTCAATAAGTTTCAATTATATGCCCACCATTTTGTTACATTTTTTGCGCAATAAAGTCTAAATAAAAAAATAAATTGATAGATAGATAGATAGATAAATCATTTATTTGTTACTACAGACACACAATTTACATTAATAACAAGATATAAGCACAAAAAAATAACATTAATAGAAAGAGAAAAAAAACAAACATTTCAAAGAACCTACGAATTATGAACTTTTATGTAAGTTTGTGTGTGCTGCAGCAAGACAAAAAGGCCTTGCCTCAGTGAATTTTTTTGCTTTAAAGCAAAAACACTGATTTTCAGTCAAGACCTAAGCGAGAGCGAGCAGAACGAGCCGCAAAATAATGTGTGGTTACGTACCTAGCTATGAAATATGAAATTAAATTAAATTATTATTATGAAATTAAATTATTAAATTGGCAAATTAACATGGTTAATGAATATGGGATTTACGGCGAGGCTACAGACATTATTGCGTTGCGTTGCGACGACTCATCGCAAAAAACTACGACTATGGTTCATATTATTTATCCGTAGTCACACCGGTGTGACTATGGTTCTTTTCATTTATCCGTAGTCACACCAACACACACTTGACCAAAGCGTCTCTTAAATAAATACTTGCGCCGCAGACTCAACTATGCTGTGCGTGTGCAATGAAATTACTTCTTTTTTGCGTTGCGCCGTATGTTTGGAAGGCACTGTAAAATATCGGTCCTGGATTTTTCCATTTAGGTGGATTTTAAGCAGTCTAAAAGTGATGTTACCTAGGCTAGCGAGTTACGAAAAGATCTCGAGACTAGTTATGTTTTCAAGGTCTCTGGTACGGTACAGTAAGTACAGGCTCAGTACAGTTTAGGATCAGTTGAGCGTGTGTCCTGCATTTAGGTACATAAGCGCGGATAGAAACTAGTTTACTAAACTATCAAAAACAACACAGGAAATACTCATTCGGGCATCTAGGTACACTGATCTGTAACTTCGGACAGTTCCATATCTTTTCACATCGACAATTACTCCGGAACCGTCTCTTAGCTGACTTTTCTAGAGAGTTCGTCGGAAAACTGACGAAAACCTGTGGCTTTTGGAAGTAGCTTAGTTTGGGAATGAATTTTGGAGGTCTTGTCCTAGGGACCTCGATTTCTGGTAGCTGTGTGATGTCCTCGTATCCTTCTGTTGGTAGGTCAAAGATATCGGTTGTCTCGCTCGAATCGTATGTCCTGCCTCTTCGTTCTGATTGGTAGGTTTCCGCTGGTAAAGTATCTGTTAGATCTGAACTGGCTTCTAGTAGTTCTTCTTTGTCTGTATCAGTTTTCTCTGGCAATGGTTGCTCTGATTTTACAGTTTCTTCTGGGACAGTCTGATCTGGCTGTACAGTTTCTTCTGCCAAAGTCTGATCTGGCTTTACAGTTTCTTCTGTCAAAGTATCTTGCTTCACAGATTCTGGTGAAGTTTGCTCTTTCGGCAAATCTTTCTCAAGCAAGCCAGTTGCATCTGGTAATGCGGTTATCTCTGACAAATTACTGCTCTCTGGCAAGGTTACGTCAGATTTATCTGTCAGATTACTGCTGGCTTCTGGCTGTATTTCTGTGAGATTAGAGTTAACCCCTTGGGTGATATTTCCTGGTATTGTTAGTGGGAGGTTTTCTATCCTTGATTCTCTGTAGTGGGTTGCTGTGGGGGCGTCTATTGGAGGTTGCAGCTTGACGTATGTGATGTCGCTGTCGCTTATTGCTTGCGGCGCCGCTGCTACAGCTTGGCATAGCAGTAGGGAGAGCATATGCCTGGAAGATTAAAAAGAAAATATAATGGTTTTTGGATCGGTGGTGGTGACAACTGGGAAGAAACTAAATTTATCATTTAGGAAATATAAATGCTAAAGTAAATCTGGCTGTAATGTACCTAAGTTCACGAGGACAACATTTTATAGACGTACACACGAAAGAAAACTCGAGAAAAGCTAGTTAGCCTACCAAATCTAGTTTTCGAAAAATTATTATTACCGATCGGTTTTGTAATAGGTAGGTAAGGTTACCTACTTGAAATAAGGTAGGTATATTTTTCGCGTGATTCAAGCAAGTTTAGATAATATTTCGATAACAGGTTTTATTTTATTGATGTGTCGAATATTATGTTAATATCTCAATTTCCGTTTATCTCCGCTAATGCAATGTTAATTTAAGAGGAACGACTTCTTTAAACATGTAAGTATTTATATTTATATAATATAAAAAAAATGTTCTTATTGATTTATACTTATTAAATAGAGCAAGAGGAGGAGAGAACAATATAATAGTGGTTTTATGAAAAAACCAGTTCCATTTGATTAATACTAACCCTTACGATCATTCTCTAAAATGGATACTATTTTGGCGGATTGATCCTAAGGTCTTATACGAAAAGAGGTGGACAACTGAACGCCTCAGCCTCGCCGCGTGCCTATGGGTTGGACACTAGATCCATGGCAGGGTCTATACCTACGCACCCATTAGTTAAAAGAAGATACCTATGAGATGAAAAAGGTTCAACCTCCATCTTCGAACCCAAGCCACAACAAGCCCATGGTGCAACCTGCTGTACAACAACGGGGCTCTGGCGGTGGTTGAATGCGGCACAGCGCAGTCTTACATCGTCATAGCATGTACTTTTGCTTACAGCCCCTACGGAGGACGTCTCCTCTAAGGGCAGCAGACAGCAGCGACGTCGGGGCGGTGCGAGAATGGCCTGATTCTCCAACGAAGCATGGGGATTATGGGTGTAATTATGTCTCTTACAAGGGTAGGTCAGCTAGTAGAGAACTGATAACCTACGTAGCTACGTAATTTAGGCTGCCCACGTCCACGTCAGACTTTTTGTAGGAGCTATAATTGGGCCGATTTTTCCTGCGTATTACTTCTGACCTATTTACGATTTAAGACGTGTGCGTTGCTCTTTACAATCATTACGTTTCATTTTTAACCGACTTCAATATAAGGAGGAGGTTCTCAATACGATTGTATTTTTTTTCTCCTACAAAAAATCGGTCACCGATTTATCGGTCGTGGACTGGTGGCCTCGTGGGCGAATGAATACCCTAAGTGTGTAGGTACTTATTGTTTTACCATAGTTATTCTTAAATAATTTATGAGTACATTACATCCGTATTCTTTTCCAAACAAGAATGTTTACCTCATTAATTTTAATTTAGAGTTGAAGTGACCAGACTGGCATTCTACAAATTCTACGATACAACCATTATAAATAACATAGGTACGCTTCAATGCTTGCGTAAATACATGCTAGTACAACCAACTAATGTATAACGCTTTGACTGCTAAAACACAACTGAACTGCAGGCGGAGCGCGCCCTCGAGGCCCGCAGTCAACGTGTGAAGCGCCAGTAAAAAAACAACTATTGGATCAGTTAGACTGGATAAATGTTCGAATAGCGGGATGCTGTGCTGTTTTGGCTTTGGGAATCACTTACCTACCTATCTAGTACCTACTTTGCAGCGGTTTACGCTTAGCCGTTTAGCGCTACGCTCGGTCTCACAGAGCTGTCTAGCCTGGGTACCCAGGTAAAATGCAAATATTAGCCTGCCGCTGCCCTCGGTCCACGGAAACAAACACGCAGTTACGTAAACCCCAAGTCAAACATCGCAGCCTAGCCCTGACCCACACTGGTCACTTGCTTGTTTGAACAAACTACGTGGTAACAAAAGGACAAACTGTTTTTTTATGCAGAACTGTTTTAACGTAGGTACGAACGATTCCGTATAATGCTGGATCCATAATAAAATGTATGTATATAATATAATAATAAGTACTCAATAAATCAATAAGTAAAGCCAATCAACATCCAGCATTTTTAACCGACTTAAAAAAGGAGGTTCTCAATTTGGTTGTTTTTTGTAGTCAACAGTGTACTTTGTAAGAAAAACAGCGAGCTGTCGGTTCAGCCCCTTAGCCTTATCACAGAATACAGAAGGGACAGAAGCTTCACTCCGCGCAATCATTTAAATAAATAGCGACTTTAGCTGCTACGCAATAAAGTGCTATTCAGCTCGTACCGAACTCAGTGCCTAACATTAATATTAACCTACACCTTGCATCCCTTTCTATCGTATAGCTCTATCTCTACTGACGTGGCACGTGTAACGTTAGGGTTGTCTTGAGAATTATTCTGTGACGAATAATAAGAACCTGGCCGCCGACGGGCAGCAGCGTCGGCGGTGCGAGAAGCTGTACCCTGCGATCCCCAACCCGCATGCCCAGCGTGGCCAAAATTTTAGTAGGTAGGTACCTACCTAGATATTTGCAAGAGAAAAAAACAACATTTGGTTTGTAGGTAACCTAGTTATCTAGTTTTAGTTGTTAGTACGCCTACCTTTAGGTAACTTACCACATCGATTTGTCTACCTACACCTACCTACCCGACTGTTTTTAAGTAGGTAACCTACACTGCCTACTTAAAGTTAAATCAAATAAAAATGTACCTAGGTTGGGTTTCTAATCTTGATCTCAGTCTACATAATCAAAATCATAATACCTACTTACTACAGCACTATGTAGGTAGATACCTACCAATGGCACAAAAATTGTCTATGAAAAAATACCTACATTATAATATTACGTTTATTTATGTAGGTAGGTAACGCATTCAAATAGAACTTGTACCTAAGTACCTATCTACTTAAGTAAATACGGGAGACTTTGATATCTAAACAACGCATTATTTGGTAGAAAAACTTTCAGTTCTGTACCTACTATTGGTATTATTTACATTTTCTTATTATTATTCAGGCAACCAAATGCTATGCAGTATTTTTTTGCCTTCATTTGGCGTAAAATATAGGTACATTAACAAAAACAAAGTAAAATGCCGCGGCTGCTCAAAGACACTTTCGTTCCGGGCAGAACTCGGCAACCGACGTAACGAACCATGCTAGGAGGGCCGGCGATGCGTAGGTATATTTTTATACCTATTCTGCGGAGTGAAAGAGGCCTGGCCTTATCTCTTCTCTAAAGCACGTCTCAAAAGATAATATGTTATTGTATAAAATATATATATATGTTTTCTCTATTCGTCAATCGACAAAACTATTCTCTAAATTATTTATAAATTTTGTTTTTACTAAGGATCTATTTGGAGAGTTAGTTATGCCTACATAGAGTATAACAGACAGCATGAACACCCTAAATAATTACATTTCTGAAAATCCATTTGAAACCCCCTTTCGATAGAATAGTCCAAAGTAGTCGTTGGATCCATCGACTTGTTATTTGGACTATTATCTCCAAGGACTATGCACACAGATTGCATAAATTGCACACATTTCCAACGCGTCCGCGACCTCGGAAAAGTTAGCGAAGGCTAACTAATTTGTAGAAAACTGCTGTTTCCTATCGCGTCGGTCGACCTGTCGTCTTACTGTTTGTTTCCTACCAAAGATATTTTTTACCGGCATCCGATTTTGTGGTGATGCTTGTGTTTTTTCAAAAGTCAAAAGGCATTTATCATTTTTAATCGTCTTAACAGGTTTTTGATAGACACATAAACATCTACATAAATTCTTTAATCAAAGTAATTAGTAATTATACGATCGCACAGAGCATTATGTAGACCATTCAGTTGTCGAGAGGTAAAGGGACATCAGGCCAAGCGGTTCTATCGTTATTATAGTCCCATTAAGAAAAATCATCATCATCATCATCAGCATGTAGCAGTCCACTGCTGGACATAGGCCTCCCCTAATGAGCGCCATTGCGCCCTGTCCTGAGCTCGACGCATCCAGCTCCTACCAGCAGCCTTTCGCAGATCGTCACTCCACCTGGCTGGAGGGCGTCCTACACTACGTTTCCCGAGCCGCGGTCTCCACTCAAGAAGTTTACCTCAATGGTTGCCGGTTCTTCGGCAGATATGGCCTGCCCACTGCCACTTCAGCTTGCTAATTCTCTGAGCTATGTCGACAACTTTAGTTCTATGTCGGATAGTCTCGTTGCAGATTCTATCCTTCAGAGAAACTCCAAGCATGGCTCGTTCCATAGCTCGCTGAGCGATTTTAAACTGGTGGACTAGCCGTACTGTGAGTGTCCACGTTTCGACTCCGTTTGTCATGACGGGTAGGACGCACTGATCAAACATTGCGGTATGGGTGACGAGAAAACTCGAGGTAGTTTTCCAAAAGAATAATACGCTTTCTTAATTAAACAAATTTAAATGTAGTTTTTGTTTTTTTTGTTGATAATTTAGTTTCATTTTCAGGGAGTTTATTATAAAAGCGTACAGATTTTTTTACCAAGCCTTCCCCTGTTATCTTATGGGTGGGTGATCGCTCAGTGACCAGATCTTGGCCTCTGTGCTTTGGAAAGCACGTCAAAATGTTAGTTCCGGCTTTTTCAGTCATAATTCGGAGGCCTTTGGGTGGTTCAAAAACTCCGACACCGGATTTAGCTCGTACGATAAAGAACCCATGGATTTAAAAATTTAACCTAGACTAAAATTTGAATAAATCGTTAAATTAATGAAAACTCTACTTTTACTCATCTGAAACCGCGAGTTACTGCGTTCCATAAACCCTATAAAATTGAATGAAAATTCAATAAATGTAACAAACGGCCTCTGGCCACGAGGAGTGACGATTTGCGAAAGGCTGCTGGTAGAAGCTGGATGCGTCGAGCTCAGGACAGATGGCGCTCATTTGGGGAGGCCTATGTCCAGCAGTGGACTCCTATAGGCCAATGATGATGATGATGATGATGATGAAACGCTTTACTGACGCTGACTGTAGCTAACTTCCAGTTTCAAAATAAGTGATATAATTTTAAGTTTTTCCTAAACAACAATACACAATAGACTAGTTACACAGTACTTAGGTATTTCATTGTTAATTGACATGTGTTACACCGCTCCTTGCATTGTGGACGCGTGTAGATCACAAGATACGACTTTATTTGACGCACGCATTCTTTGCTAATTGTTGAGCATTTTGTAAAGATGATGTAAAGATGTCAACTTGGTTACACTAAGAAATTCACGGACGATATTACCGTCTGTCGGCCAGATAGACGACACGACAGCTCACGGGGCAGTTAAAGTAACTACCCTTGTAACTATATAATCCTCACGACACACAATAGCACATTTGTTCCCGCTATCTGTCCGAAAGATGATTTCGTCAAATATACGTGAATACGCTCTACCTATTCCTAATTAGCTGGCTCTAAGCAGTAGGTACCTTCCTTATAATATGGCAGTACAGTACCTACTAACAATTTGTAGTTAGTAAGGTGTATGTAAGGTGTAACCTTCGGGAGCAACCCTGCTAACTAACAAACGGTGCTCTGGTTGGCGGCTTATTTCGGTGTAGGAGCAGACACCGGCACAGCTACATCCCCTGTCTGAGAAGCTGTGCCCTGCGATCCCCATCTTAAGGATTATGGGTATAAGATCCTTTTTATCAGGGAGGCCTATGTACAACATTAGACTGTTATAGACAGGTGATATTTGGACTCTGTCTACTGGACTCAAGGCACTGACAGCTGCCCTCCGATCTCCGGGACGCGGAGGGAGAGCGTCGCGCTGATGAAGACTCTCATAACGAGTCGAAACGCTGTCGGTGCCTTCAGCAACGTAACGGTACGTAAAAATTCCCGTTTTTCAATATGAATGGTGTTAGTTGTTAAGGTACATACGGCTGACCTACAAAAAACCCAGAAGTAGGTAGACAGGTACTAAGGCGTATCTACTAATCAACAATTAGGCGCGTACTGCGTTTGTATTGTAATTAATTAGGTTCCCGTCGTATTGTTAACAATGCACTGTTTTTGTGCTTACCTACATTGTTTAGTTAGCGGTGTGGATTTGTAAAAACTGCTTATTTTAGAACACATTTTTGATTTTTGACAAGGCTCTAATTTCTTGTATTGTTCAGGAAGTAAAGTAAAGTAAAGTAAAGTAAAATTTATTGCATTAAATACATGTCATTATGGTACATAGGTGGTTTACGTTTAAATATGTCACAATGTATTTATACCTGTATGGTGTGCAATATTTAGGTCAGTACAAACATTATCAATACTATTACTTAGTCAATACTACTACTTAGTTACAAATTACTTAACTAGTAGGCATCAAGTTAAAACAAAAAATGCAAATAAAAAAAATATTAAATAAAAGAAAAAAAAAGAAAAGATATTTTAGCTAGCCGTCACTATTTGCTATTGTCAAAAAAATATTTGTCCGTAATAAAATCGTTTACTTTATAATAGCATTTTCTTTCCAAAGATTTAGGTATTTTAGTTCAAGTTCGGAATTTCGATAAGATAAAAGATGAAATATATTTATTTGCCAGGATATATGTTATACACTCGGATATGTCGGATGCTAGACCGGTACGTACGTACGAAGGTTGTGGACGTGGGTATGTGGATATCTAGGCTGAATTGGAAATTGGCAGGACACTTGGCTAGAAAGGATGACGTAAGATGGACAAGGGAAGTCATAGAGTGGTGACTCAGAGATGCTGGACGGTCAAGAGACCGACCGCCCGATGGTCGAACGACATTGTGGACGTAGCTGGGAATCTGTGGCTGAGGCTTGCAACTCTTGCAAGGGACCGGATAGATCAACACAGCCTACCCAACAGTGGGTGTTAACAGGCTAATTGATGAAATGATGAGTTCACTTTTTGTACTAAGGCACTTTACTTAATATTTGCATCAAAGCTGGACAGAGACAGTTTTAAACACATATACGTATGATAAATTAAGTATAGTAAGTAGGTTTAAGTTCATTTTTATTATAGCATGTACAAGTTTACCTGTATTAATCTAAGTATAAAACTTACAAATCATCTTTGATGTAAGCATTTCAAAAAAAACTCAATGTAGGTATTCGTTGCCAACACATATTAATGTAAATCCACATTACACAACGGTTAGCTGGTAGAGAATGCTTCCTAGCATTAAGTTCGCCTATGTACATGTAATTTTTGTGCAATAAAGAATATTCTATCTATCTATCTATCTACATTTATAATTATTCACATTTTTTTTCCTAAATAAATATATTTTCTTCTTTCTTTCACTTTCTTTAAATAATTCGAATGTGTTCGAATGGCGATCCAAGAGTAAGATACGAAGGGTAGAAGTCTCCCCATCAGATGGAGTCCATCACCGGATGACGTCATCGTCAAGATTGTAGGAGGTCGGTGGTAAGTCGTTCGCCGTGGGAATTTTTGATGCCTATGTTCATTGAAGTGGAGGTGGAGGAAATTTTTGGAAGAACTTACACCCCTTCCTCAAACACGAAGAAATGTAATAGTAGGTACCTATCTAAATTAAAGTACCTAAGCCTGGATCACAACAGGGAATCTGACTGATTCCGCTAGAATGACGTCATCCAGGTGGCATTTTCCTTTTCTATTGGGTCTATCAGGATGGGAGATAACTTAAAAGAAGGCTCTTAATTTGGTCTCAATGTGCAGCAATCAGTTTGCGAAACAGCATCCTCGGAATTTCAGTAAAAAAGCCAGATGAGATAAATAGGCAAACGAGGCACAAGGAGAAACTGTATATCCCTTGCTGCAGACTGAATATTGCAAAAAAAGTGAAGATTGAATATTTTTAAATTATTTAAAAGAAAATGGTTATTGGATCAATGTTTTTATGAAATTAAGGAATATTTGGATTATAAATTTTGACATGCAAGTTACCCATGTTTATTATTTTTGGAATTAATTAATTTATACCTTCTACCTTTTTTGACATATTTTTTTTAAATTTTTTGTATACCTATAAAATGTATAGGGTACTTTATTTTTAATTGACATTATGCTAAGACCTATTGTCCCTTTTAAATAAGTGAAATAAATGAATCAAAGTCAAAGTCAAAGTCAAAATTCATTTATTCAGTAGGAACTGTATAGTACACTTAGAAACGTATTTTTTTTTAAATTTACCACCAATTAAGTAACGCAACCAAACAGAGAAGAATTGGCATGAAACTCTGCTTGGCTTATATTTTTTTAACGTCATTGTTCTTAATAACTATTACATTGTTTTTGATGGAGTTGGAATGATTATGATTATAGCAAACAAATTAGTGCATCCATAGTTACTGAGATAACTATGATTCAAAATTCAAGAAGAAAAAGTAACTGATTATTTTAGAGTTCAGAAAAGGAGATTGGCCAAAGACCATTTAGTCTAGTTAAAGACATGATACCTACAGTGTAATTAAATATTTTTTAGAACCATGCAGTAACATCTTTATTGGTATTGTTACGGTCAGAGGGGTAAGAAAGTCAGCGAAAGTTGATTTATTGCCGTAAAAAGTAATTTTACTTCATTTCCTTAGGTTAACTGTTAAGACTTCTTTGGATATTGTGATGATGGCTGCAGTTTGACTACGGTTCATTTTTCAATTATCAGATAATCTCTATGATAGTCCATTTATTAGTGATGTGACCTATTCTTATTTTTTTTTAAAATAAATATTTATATTACTAAATAAAAAAAATACTTTATTTTTAGAATAGCAGATAGACTTAACTGTCACTTAAAGATCGGGCCTTAGTGGTTGTAAAATTGTACCTTTCTAAAAAAATATATTCAATAAAAATGTTCATTTGCACTATACCTACCTACATACTGATGTGCAAAGGGAGATATATACGGATAAAATGGTAAATAGATTTTTACATAATAAAATCACGTTTTACCAAAAATCTACCCTTCAAGTGAGGTGTTTAGATTGTCATGAAGTCCTCATAAATATTACAATTGCCTACTTGGTAGGAAGCCTACTTAGTAATAAAATCTACTAATAAAGTATGACGTAGACATTATACTTTATATATAAATATATATTTTAATATCTTTCAAACGCAATAAATTATTTATGTGTCAAAAAGAGGCCCAAACCGGCAACCGGCAAATCTCTATAGGGCAAATAATAATATGAATTCTGAATTAATTATTTTTGCTAAAGATGTGATAGAGAGCGCTCTACTTCAATAGAATTTATTAAAAGCCTGATTTAGATTCATAGGATAGGAATGGGTAGGTAATTTGGTAGTTAGATACCTTGGGTCTAGGTAAAAATTTAGTTAGCTCATAGAATAATAAGTTAGCTACACTAGTCAAGTTAGTCACTTTTCATCCAAAGGTTGTCTAGAAGAGATTGCTTTTAGTAAGAAGACCGCCCATAGTACCTTTTTTTAGATTGTAAATATTCCTGTTAAATTTTTCTGGTGTACAATAAAGAATTTATCTATCTATGTATGTACCCGTTGCTTACCATTGAATGCAAAAAAAACAAAAATTTCACATGCACTAAGTAGGTCCTACCTACTACAATTTGGTCTTCGGCGCACAGAACATAAAACTAGTATTCTTTCTACCGAACAAGTTCTTAATTTAAAACTACAAAAACTAGCCACCACGGAAAATCCATACAGCCAGGAGTCGAATCGCGATTTAAAAAAAAATAAAATGCGCACTAACCGGTACATGGTGTTCGCTCGGCGTTTCTCAGGAAACAGCCTCGGGACGTCGCATCCACTACTTATAGAGCCTATTTATACAAAACAACACTTTGGAACATCCGTTGCTATGTTAAACAAGGGTTTAACTTGTGCCAAAGATAACTGGAAGTAACTCTATCTATGGTAGGTTACCTAGATAAAAATAAGATATGTATAATGTCTGATTCCAATTTTGAACATCAGCTTTTGTTCATGTATTTATTAATTTTGTTGTAGCTCATAATTCAATGATTGTATTTAAAAAAGTTACGATCGAAACATGTCAAGAAAAGAGGTTCAACCGAAGAGGTTCTATTAAATGTGGGTTCAAATAGCTATTTCAGCGTTCATCACTTAAAATAAGCTCAAAAATATAGGCGTTCACAAAGTTTTTCGGATAAAAAAATCTCAAATTAAACCCTTATTTCACTAAACAGTAACGATTTTTTTCACGATTATTCAGATATTTTTTTCTCGCTAGCTTGTTTTTTCGCGCCACACTCCAGGCAACTGAGGCTAGCCACATACAGCCAGCAACGGAATGGAGGGGCGTGCGACTTTCATTGTTTTGCTGATGAACTTGAATTCATTTATTAAATTTTTCCCATAACTGGGAAATATTTTGAATAACATGTTATTTCCGGAAATATAAAATAAAGCTATAATTAAAATAAGAAAAATAAAAATACAATAGCTATTCTATTTTGGTAGTGTTACAAAAATAGCGTGCGCGTCTTTTATATAAGTTTGTATAGCAATTTGGACCTCTTTGAAAATTATTGATCGCTGTGCGTTGATCTAAGGAAATACCTAGGTATATGTCTTACTTAGGTAGATATTTACCTACTTGTTTGCCAATAAGTAGTTAAATATGTAGGTTATTTAATATTATGCAACAACAATTCGAAATATTCCTTTGGCTTCCTGTAAGCGATTGAATAAATAAATAGCAAGCCATTAAAATATTTTTGTATAATTATTTAAAGTCATTCCTTTATTTATTCATTATTGTATTTAGATATTGCTAGGATACCTGAAGCGTGTGTATATCTATGAGAAAAACATTCTAATTCCAATATAATTAATTCCATAATAGTTAGTGGAATTAATTATATTGGTCAGTCAACCTACCTCTATCTGATGAGTTGGTACCAGGTAGTAATTACTTACCTTCTTCATAAAACGCTAAGGTTGAACATTATATACATACCTTGTTACTAAATTAATTTAATAATAATAAATAATATGTATGTGCATTATTAATTTATAAATAATTAGTTCCCAAGTATTAGAAGTTTTTGTTTTACCTAGGTACAGTCAGCGAAAAAGTCGAATAAATGAGTTTTTCTTTAATACACATTTCGTTTCTTCCTTCCTTCGTATGAGTCAGTGACCAACTGTGGTGTTGGAGTTTTTAGGCTCCTGTAAAACAGTGACCTGCGGGGTGATCAGTTAACTCTGTTGCAAACAGAAATGATTGACACCGATCCTGTTTTACAAATTTTGACATTTCATCCGTCGAAATTAAATGAACGTCAATTGACAAACTGTCACAGTATGATAGAAACAGGATCGGTGTCAATAATTTCTGTTTGCAACAGAGTTAGCCGATCACCCCGCTGTTTAGGCCGATCGCGTAACTTTTGTTGCAATCAAAACCTAGTCGCACCTGTCAATTTTGGCAGCGTTGCGATCACGTAGGAACTTCAATTGAAATAAAAACCGGATAGCATCAAAACTAAATCTTTGACAAGGAACGATTGCAACAAGATGTAGGTAATGTTGCTGTAAATAAGTGGGTTAGTAATTTATACACGGTTCCTACAGCAAATTTTTACTTTGTAAATGGGTTGGATTTAATTGATTTGCAGGAACTTCACGTTGTAAAGTATTGCAACACATAGATAGTAGTCGGAACTGTAAAATATTAAAAATATGATAGCAACATAGACGCTTGAGATGAAGATAGAGATATGCCATGCTAGTTTTTTTTTAATCAAATGTATCGAATCGTTAGAATCAGGCCCCAGAGCGCTTCCATGCTTCGGAAGGCACGTTAAGGTGATAGTCCAGGCTTTTTCAGTCGTTAACTATTTCGGAGGCCTTCGGGCGGCCTAATAACTCCGACACCAGAGTTGGCCACTAGCTCATATGAAGAGGGAAGTCCCGGAACAAATATGTGCATATTATTCAAATAATGATAGTCCTGAAGCGGAAATCTAACTCGCAATCTTTTGCGTCTCAAATTCGCTATTTGCCCCAACGAGGTCGCTAACAGTTCGGTTCTTCCTTATGTGTAGGTACAACAGTTATTTTGGATAGCGTCCAGACGCATAGATACACTGACATAGCTGGACCAATACATTCGATTGTTAAGTCTAGGTAGTGCCTAAAACCTAAATAAACTTTTATAAAATTTGCCTGCGGCTTCGCTCCCGCTGCCGTAGATTTTGTCAAATGTTTTGTTGGTTGCCCTCGAGAAAGAAATGGGGCTTCGTAGAAATTATATACTTTATTTTTCACGAAATCTTACGATTTGATTTGGTAACTTTCTTTGGGAAGTGTTTTTGTTGGAAAATAGAGTCGATTGTGACCAACTTGTTTATTGAACAAATTACATTTTCTGGGCTGACTGTACTTTTTTCAAATTCCGAAAATGAAATAGTCTTTTTTCTTCAAAATTAACCTAGGTAGTTTCCTCAGAACTAAAGGTTCTAACTACAAAAGAAAAGGTAGCTGCCCCGAATGAGGTAAAATTTTGCCCCACCCTGTATATCTTAGTTAGGATAGTTCATACACATCAAAGTGACATTGTAATGCGCATGCGACGACGATGACGGCTGGACCGATTTGGCTGTTTTTTTAAATATTTGTTAATAGAATAAGGTATAAGGCAAAAATTATTCGAAAAGATGTCCAGAAAATGGAATTTTTGAGAAAAAGCCAATTTATACAAAAATCTGATACAAAAAAGCCTTTGCATCTTTTTTCTAAGATTTTTTTCATTATTTTAAACTCTACTATAGGTACATAATTCACACCATATCCTTTTTTTTCCAATTACCCCTTAAATAATTTGAAATAAGAAATCACGCGTTCCTTTTTCAAAAAACTATCGAAAGTAAATTGACGTCTGAAAGCAAGATGGCCTACTTGCTTATTTTAATTTGAGCGCATCTGTAGACGTGCTCGTAAACTGTTGTTTTTTTGCTGAACTGCACAAGGCCGGGGCGATCATAACTTAGCGGTGGTCAATGACCATCGGATATTGCTATCCAGATGCAATTTATCAACGACCTTCTTGGCGTGGTGGATAGCCGGCTGACGCGCAGGATGTGTTGTGCTGTGGGTTTGATTCAGGACAAATGCTTGCATGATCAAATATATAATTTGTTACAGGGGCTGCAGTCTCGACATAGTTAGCGATCGCTACCTACCAAAATTTGGTAGCAGCTATGAAACAGATTTTCATACTAAATAATATAATATAATAATAATATATAGGAATAAATACCTATTTATCTTATCTTATCTAAATAGTAAAAACATTGAATAAAATTATTTAATAACTAGTCTTTACAGGTAAATATTTTTCCCCAATTTTCGGGAAGAATTTTTATTTGTGGGCTTACACTTAGCGGTTGTATCGGTAGTTAACGACAAAGTCGAGACTGCAGCCCCTGGTCTGAAATACTTTAAAACTTTGTTTACATAAAAACGATTAAACAAGAAATTGCACATTTTCAAAAGCTTTTTTATAAAAGGAAATCGTAGTTTTTTTGTCATGAACAATGTGTTTATGATAACTACAATTTCGTATTAATTTCAGAATAATTTATAATTCACAGATGTTATTCATATTTCCAACCAGTGCGTCCTCTCTGTCATCATCATGTGACCCAAGGAGCCGAAACGTGGATACTCACCAATCGCCAGTTCAATATCGCTCCCAGCAAACTATTTCATTTCATTTCATTTATTTATTTGCATGAATATATGTACAAAAGTTCTTATGATCTAGTATGTCCATTTATATTCGACCTCAATTAGGCGTGCAAATTTTGAGTCAAATTAATAAAAATCTAACATAATTACAGAATGTCAATTGATAAAAATAAATACATAGGAGAAAAAAAAAATATAATACAAATTGAGTCAAAAATAATAATAATGCTAATAACCGACCTTCTTATAATTTAAATATTCATTGATGTCATAAAAACAATGCTCCAACAACCAGATCTTCACTTTTCTTTTAAATAAATTTAAACTTAGTTCCTTAAAATCATTTGGTAATTTGTTGTAGATTGTAATGGCGTGATGGTAAACGTTCCGCTTAACAATTTGTAGACGACACGGAGGTACATACAGTTTATATCTGTGTCTCGTGTTCTTTGATAGTGCCTCTGAGTGTGTTTTGAAATACTGAGGATATTGTTTGACAAACACACATATATCCCTGATGTACATACACGGTAATGGAAGGATCTTGAACCTTTTAAATAATGGTTTGCAGCTATCCATACTCCATGCGCCACATATAGCACGAATGCATTTTTTCTGTGTTTTAAAGGCTTTATCGGTATCAACAGAGTTACCCCACATGATTAACCCATAAGCTAGTACAGATGATACGTATCCATGATAGGCACTGAGAGCTGCCTCTTGGGATACTCGCAATCTGAGGCTTTTTATTGCATAGACAAACTTGTCTACTTTGTGGCACACATGCTGAATATGTGCTTTCCAGTTTATATGTTCGTCCAAAATAAGGCCTAGGAAAGTAACTGTATCTGCTTCGATTATTTGGGTATTATTATAACTTATACAAATTTTTTCCTTAACCTGATGATAAGGACCAAATTGTATCACGTTTGTTTTATTTAGATTTATTTTTAAATTATTCTGATCCAACCATATAATTATATTACAAAGCGCTTCATTAATATCTCTTTCAAATGTCAGTTTGTTATGTCCCTTTATAATAATCGTCGTGTCGTCAGCAAATAATATAGTCTTATGTCTTGTTACATTTGGTAAGTCATTAATATACATTAAAAATAAGAAAGGTCCGAGTACACTCCCTTGTGGAACCCCAAACGTGTTACTCTTGAAACTCGACCTAACAGTAATCTTTCTACAATCGTCAATTTTTGTAATTTCGACACATTGTCGGCGATCCTCTAAATAACTTTTTAACCAGTCATTTGCTTTTCCCCTTATGCCATACTTTTCTATCTTATGAAGCAGTAGTTTGTGGTCGACAAAGTCAAACGCTTTAGACATATCTAATAAAAGCGCGACTACGGGAATTTTATCATTGATTGCCTCAGCAATCAATTTCACCATGTTAAAGCAAGCAAGCGAGGTAGTGCTATTTTTCCTGAATCCAAATTGTTCCGATCTTAGAATGTCATGTGAATTTACGAAGTGTTGTAATCTCGTCAGCATAATTTTTTCAAATATTTTTGATATAACTGGAATTAAAGTCACTGGTCTATAATTATTCATATCTGTTTTTACACCTTTTTTGAATAGCGGCTTTACTATAGATAATTTAAGTTTATTTGGAAAGACGCCTTCTTCAAATGACTTGTTTATAATATGACTCAGTGGTCCACAGATATAAGGTGCGCTGAGTTTAATCATTTCCGTATTCAACCCATCTATGCCAACCGAGCTTTTATTTTTTAGGTTCTTTATAACTTTAAGAACTTCTTCTTGGTCAGTTGGTTTAAGAAAGATTGAAGAACAATTAATAGAATCAATGCTTTTATAAGCATCATTCTGTTGTATAACCTTAAATTAGGCTTGTTGGCTATGTCTATGAAATATTGATTGAATTTTTCGGAAATTTCATTAGGTTTACTAAATGTCAGTTTATCATCAATGATAGTATCAATTTGATTAAATGATTGTGGTTCACCTATTATCTCATTTATGACATTCCATGCTGCTTTACAAGTGTTATTACTATTTTGAATATACCTAAAGTGTTGTAGCTGTCGCGATTTAAAAATACATTTTTTTTAGAACTTTACTATATTTTTTATAGTTGGTTTCGCAGACTTTTTTATTTGAGTCAGCTAGTCGATATCTTAAGTATAAGCATCTTTTCTTAATACTCGACTTTTTTAAACCCTTTGTAAGCCATCCACATTTTTTACCACAGTTTCTCTTCTTAACGCTGTAAATTGGAAAGCATAATTCGTAAAATAAGCTAAAGAGGTCATGAAAAGAGGTAAATGACTTATTTAAAGAGGTTTTATCAAAAACTTTCCAAAAAAGATAGCGCTGCTAGGCTACCGCAAAATTTCCTTTTGATTTCTTCACTGAAATCTCTTCTGTTTTCATAATAATGTGATGAAATGTTTTTTTTCCTACAATCAACCTTTAAAGTTTGCCCTGTCTCATGATCTGACAAAGCCAAATAGTGAACTTGTCCATCAGCTTTCTTTATATTGCTCACAAAAAGATCCAAGCAGGAAGTCTTTCGTGTTGGAGATTTAATATGAATTTCCATATTAAAGTTTTTTAAAATACTCATTAATTCGTTACTGTATTTATTTATTTTTAAAATGTCAATATTCCAATCACCGCATAAAATAATTTTTTTATACTTTTTTGTTACATAATTGAGTAATTGTTCAAATTTATTTAAAAATACTGTAGTGCTGCTATTAGGCGTCCTATAGATACATATTGTCTATGAACGGGCTATGCTGGGAGTTTCTAGAATTCGCAACGAGACTATCCGACATAGAACTAAAGTTGTCGACATAGCTCTGAGAATTAGCAAGCTGAAGTGGCAGTGGGCTGATATCTACCGTAGAACCGACAACCGTTGGGTTAACTAGTTCTTGAGTGGAGACCGCTCGGCAAACGACGCAAGACGCCCTCCGGCCAGGTGGAGCGAAATGCTGCTGGTAGAAACTGGATGCGTTGAGCTGAGGACAGGGCGCAATAGTGTAGTAGTGTTGTGGGTGATGTTATGTTGAATAGGGGAGTCCTATGTCCAGCAGTGGACTGCTATTGGCTGATGATAATGATGATGAAGCTGGATGTCTCAAGCTACAGAACACAATGAAGCTCATAACATGCTTGGTTTATGTTCAGGGGCAATACTCTGATGGCGAGGATGAATTTACGTTATTAGGTTATTTGTTGACCCAACAACCAACTTAATATAGTTTTTTAATAATAGCTAGATAGTAAACTATGCAAGAAAATTCACTTGGTATTATTCCATTATTCATCCTAGAGACGTGTCCTCGTCGCAACCTGCTCTAACACTTGCTAAAGCCCTTGTAATTACTATTGAGTAGGTACCTATCGTAAAAGCTCTACGGTTGACGATCTTATGCTATAAGTTGGTACAGTCACTTTAAAACTTGTTGTTGAAGTAAAATATTTGTACAAAAGCTATTTCATGATATTTTTTTGTATTATAAGTGTTAGCTCACACTTCAGGGTAAATCTAAGATTTTTATATATTCCAAAACATATCCTCGCATGAGTCGAAATTTTTGGGATACATAAAAATCAAAATATATTTTTATGAAAGTATCACGTTCTAATATTTCAAAACTTTCATAAACTAGGTACTTAATGCAATCTCGAAACGTATTTATACACGTGTAACGTTACAACATTGTGTCATTCTAAAGTTGAATATAGGTAAGTATGTAAAAAATTAAGTTAAATTCATCCTAGACCTGAATTTAAAAAAAAAAGGTTGTAGTTATATGTATTCAGAATTCATTTTATCTAAGCTTATTCATTTTAAATTTTAATTGATAAAACAATCGAATAACTTCACTTCACTTCTTTATTAAATGGCTTCTGGGATAGTTATCCACAATTTCGCCAGTATCAAGTATAATAATTGTTCATAATAATATGAGGCAACGTAGTACGGTTTATAAGTCCAGTCGTCCAGTCTTCGGTCAGGTCCTCTTTTCTGCTATAGCAATGGCGACTAAAACAAAAAAACGATCGGCGCACAATTTTCTTCATCAGAGAATTCCCGTTCAATCTTCTTTTATTCCATTTCACAAATACTTGTGTCTTTTATCTAACATTTATCGGTTATAATACCATGAATATAAAACGACATACATTAGAAAAACACTAGAAAATAAAATTTAATAAAATTGACAACCGTCGTTCAAGATGATAAAAATGGTGTCCCAATCGAATAACATTCAGATTTGATTCTGCAGGGTGATCGGCTAACTTAAACTGTTTGTCAATTGACGTTGATTGAATTTATGTCAAAGTTTGTAAAAGGAGGATCGGTGTCTATCATTTCTGTTTGCAACAGAGTTTGCCGATCACCCCGCAGATAATATCAACAGAATTAAATTAAATTCATTCTCAATTTCAATTTTTCTAAAAAAAAAAATGATATATTTTAGTCTGTAATCATACAATCCAAATTTAAATTTTACAGCCATTCTTCATACTAAATTTTGTAAGTCTATAGAAAATCCTCTTGTCATCTTGTCTCTTGTGCACCTGTTGAAATAATCTTGCATTCTTGTAGAATTGTAGATAAACTCAGTCATTTGTTGCCCTTCGCTAGGCAGCTGGCATACGACACAGCAAACTGCCATACGATGAGCCGCAACCGACAAGAGTCGCTTCTTTCGAGCTTCTGTTTCTTCGTAACTGCTTCACAATTTCTTCGTTCTGTGTGTTGCTTGCTAATATTATAATAATCCTATTTATAAAATAATTATTGGAAAAGCTCGCCCCATCGTCGACCTTATCCTTGCCTATGCATGCCTCGAGCTCAAGAGCTGGCCCATAATATATATAAAAAAAAAAATATTTATTGAAAGGCAAGTAACGAAAAGGTAGAATACAATTCTTATTTTTTGTTCGCTTTGCTATAGCGATCGAGATTTAGTTCGATTTGCTAGAGTTTTGTAATCGAATGATTTGATCTAGAGATCGAATCTAGAGGTCAAATATATTCGACAAATACAAATATTTTTATTACTAGAAGAATAAATTTTGAAATAATTATACTACATAATGTATATTATATGTATATATACAATTATAAACAGATTACTTTGGGTAAAATCAGATTAAGCCTAATATAAAGTTTGGCTTGTGGTATAAAACCTTTCAATGATACTTATTTTTAAAACCTAAGTACATAAATTAAGTGTAAGTACGTACGATACGTACTGAAGGTACTTACCTACTTTTGGGTACCTCACTAACCTAGGGCCTAGGGCCGGTTCCTATAATATAGGTTCCATTTCCGATAACTGACGCTTAGTTTTCCCTTGAAAAACTGTCAAATTTTCGAAGACTCCTTGTTAATATTTGACGTTTTTTTAAGTTTTTATGGGTAAACAAAGCGTCATCATACAGTACACTATAGGATTCCATAGCTAAACATTAATAAAAATAATTCATCCACTCAAAATATTCGTTTTTGGCCTAATATTTATAATGCCCTCCGGCCAGGTGGAGTGACGATTTGCTTAAGGCTGCTGGTAGAAGCTGGATGCGTCGACCTCAGAACAGGGTGCAATGGCGCTCATTAGGGGAGGCCTATCCAGCAGTGGACTGCTATAGGCTGATGATGATGATGATTTGTATGCCTAGGTAGGTAAGTATAAAATTTTGTCACAGAATAAATATATAGAGGAACTAGCTTTAGTGGCTATAAATAAGTTGGTCGTTTGAATGTTTATCAGACTTTTTATCAGCACCACGCACCAGATCACATCCTAACGAACAAAGTTGTACGTAGACGTACCTACTCCACAAAATACGCTCAACTATACCTACTTTACTTAAATGAAATAATATCATTGAATACCTAAATAACTAAAACATACCTACTAACTTAAAATCCAAAATAAAATAGTAAAATACTCATAAAAATCCACCCACCTAAAATTTCATGAATGAAAGCCTCGATCTGCCTTCTACTGATTGCCATGAAATGAGAGGTCCACATGTGATACTACCACACTATACTGTATTTACTCTGTTACCTTATAACCATGTAATGACAAAAAGTATATTAAGTATTGAGTACTTATTTAGACGATTATTGTAAATTTACAATACCTAGGAACTTATGAACATAAAACCTGCTTACTAAATATTATATCAACAGGACGTAAAGTACTTATTTAAAATAAAATCCAAATCCACCAGTAGCCTTAGCATAGACACCTTTATTAACTACACGCATTTAATAAGGTAGGTACTAATTTCATTTTAAATTAAAAAATAAAATTGTAATTTTTTACAGGAATCAGTCGATACCACCGCTGGTGGTTCCGTCCTTGTACAAAGAAAGTATGGAAGTAGCTCGTGGTATAACCAATAGTTAATTAAATAATTTATTTGGCTTTTAGGAAATTTAAATAGGAATGCTATTTATTTTGTTATATAAGCTCAAAATCGTTACAGAGTTACATAAAAGCAGTTAGAAAAACAAGTGTCATCAACGTGACAGTAGTTAGAACTCACCGCAGTAATTTGTGATTTCTCGTCCTTTTCGAAGTTTAAGTTGAAATTCTCATTATAAACTTTAACCCACTCATTCCAAAACGAAGACTAAAGATTAGTCTAAGTTTAAATCTGAAATTTTGTATACAAAATACCAGTTAAACTTAGGCTATCTCTAGACTTGGAATAATACAGTTTGTGTACAAAATAATAGATTAAAATCTATAGTCTTAGAAAGTATTTTAGTAGTAGGGTTTTGGATAAAATAGGTCAGATTTAAACTTAGACTTTATTTAGTCTTCGTTTTGGAATAAGACAGTTTGTGTACAAAATAAAAGATTAAAATCTAAACTTTCTATAGTCTTAGAAAGTATTTTAGTAGTAGGGTTTTGTATACAAAATGACAGATTTTAACTTAGACTATATTTAGGCTTCGTTTTGGAATAAGACAGTTTGTGTACAAAATACTAGATTAAAATCCAAACTTTCTAATCTTAGAAAGTATTTTAGTAGTAGGGTTTTGTATACAAAATGACAGATTAAAACTTAGACTATATTTAGTCTTCGTTTTGGAATGAGGGGGTTAAGGTTTAAACTTTATACTCACCTACATCAGCATCCACTAACACTTGATGGACACGGAGCACTGCCGCCACTGCGCAGAGGTCGCCCCATAAATACTGGCTATCATAAGGAAAGCCGCACTGCTGCTAATTAGGGAATGCTGGCCGCGGGATTATTTTAGCTGATAGGGAATGGTGGTTGAATACTCCGGGATTTAGCGCGGGACTTGGTGTAGAACGGGATTCAGCTTTCTTCATTCTGCAACTCGCAATATATATTTTGCTTTTATTAACTCATTGCTTTTACAAAAGTTACACTCATTTTAAAAAATGTATCTAGGTATTTATATTTAGTTCTTATATATTTTTAATTTAGTTCTAAGCCCGACTGGTAGGTACAAACACATTTAAAAAAACCCCTTCCTAGCAGACGGGCTTAGAAATCGCGACACTTTCCCTAATAAGAGGATCGAGCTGACAACTGCGCGACCGGATCAACTCCACGCCAAGTCCAAATTTTGCTATTTGGAAGGATAACGAATTCTGTGTTCCCGAGCTTCAGAAGGCAACAACAGAACAATAATAATACCAGGTTATTAATCTGTCCAATGCTTCATTCATTTGCATTCTCTTATTTTGTTATTTTAACATCACAGTCTTCTCTTGTCCTTAGGTTGGGCACTGGAAAATACGCCACAGTTATTACTAATATTGCAAATTCGAGTTAAACTTGTATCCTGCACATTATGTATTTCGTTTAAATAAATAAATTGAATTGAATTGAATGCTGGGCAAAGGCCTGCCCTAATAACAAGGAGGATATTAATGATTAGAGGCCTGCAGCTCCTGCTGGAGATATATAGCACTGCTATATAACAAACGGGCCTCTGGAGGTGGGCAGGGTTGGTGCGGTTGGCTTGGGTTTCGAAGAGAGGTTGAAATGAAACTCCTTCGCAAGACAAGTTATTATGTGTTCCAACTTTTTCAGCCGCTAAAGCTTGCTTGTCTACAGGGAAGTATGGTAAAACTGTGTAGGTATTAGGTAAAAATCCCGCGATTTTGACGAATCAAGTCCATCCCTATAGACTACAAAATAAAATGCGTTATCGTATTGTAACGGAAACGGGACAGGAAGGCTATGGACCAGCTGCCGATAGCCATATATTTAACCGATTTTTAAAAAGGGGGTCCTCAATTTGCCTGTTAGTTGGTAGATATTATATTTTCACAAAAGCTTTGGCCTTGGTTTGGTTGTAGGCAGGTCTACAACCAAACTAAGGCCGAAGCTTCTGTTAGTTTTTCGAATTAAGTACTTATACCTACTTAGTAGGTACACCTGTACACTAAGTAGGTATAAGTACCTATTAACATAACACCCAACAGACATAACTACCCACTTGACTCTCTGCTTGGATGTTTGTCACGTCCAGACAAATCTAAGGAACAGACTACGAAAACACGTAGGTACACTTGCTCTTGGTCTTGTCTGAGGCTCGCAGTCAACGTGCTAGTGTATAATGCATAAAACAATGCATAGATGTAGTTTAAAAACAGGAATAGGTAACATTTAGTGGCCCATCGACAAAAAGAAGCGCACCCGGTCCTTTAACGCTTTGATTGTTGAAGGATTCTCCACCTTAGCTGCTGCAGGACGTGCTCCTCGGGGAGGGGCATGGCACGTCGCGTCGTTTTCGACCAGCAGACAAGTTAATGGTCTAGTCTGGCATTTAGGTAGAACCCAGTGCTTCTGTGCTTTGGTGCTGGCACTCAGCTTTTTCAGTTGTTCAAAGAAAACGGTAGAGCAGAGCAACTATAAATGTAGGCAATTGCCTACTCAAAACCTTCCTTCGGCTTCGTCCGCCTAGCTAGAGCTGTGTTGCATCCCGGTCGGAATTTTAAGAAATCGTTTCTTAGTTCATCCCTTCACCAAGTTCCATCCAAAGGATGGACTTGTCTTTGACTACCTACCCCTTTTAGGTTCCTCTTATTTAGCGAAGCGTAGGTACAGTGTTAGGATATGAGGAAAGAAGCTTTTATAGGGAAGATCATTAGCAGTATGATATTTTGTTAAAAATAGAATTTATCCTTCCCTGTTTGTGTTAGATGTACCTACCTACTAAATACTATTAAGCATACCTTACATTGCATCGTATAGCACGCTTCAAAAAAACGTAATCTACGATGCAATGCTTTGTGATAGGTAATGGTTACCACTTAACATCAGGTGGACCATGTACTTGTTCCATCTTCAAGTACCATAAAAAAACCTTAGAGATATGTAGGTATTTCACTATCTTCAAGTTAAGTTCCAAGTAAAGATAATCCCTGGTTAAAATAACAAATCCAACTCCAGACAAGTCAGCCGACTTGTCGGAAAATAATTTCAAATTGTAGAGGTCTTTTTCATATTCAACTTCAACCTGATCTTTGTCTCGCTATGATCGCGTGTTTTCTATGTATAATAAAATATATATTTATGAAAAAAAAATATATAATATATAGATTACATTTATCATGTCATGTGGTTCCCATAATACAAGCTCTGCTAAGTTTGGGGCTACATGATGCTGTGTGCCTACTGATTAGTGTCCAGCATCATTTATTAATTTACTTATCCTTGTTAGGGCATAAATGGCCCGAGTTAGATTTACTTTACCTTATTATCGATATAATAAATTAGTTGAAAAAGATAATTACTGATCATAAAATTAGGTACTTGCTTGGCCTAAAAACTCCGACTCGAGTAGACCTTCAGCACGAGCATACGAAGAACTTACGAACTCCGTGTCATTGATCCATTTCATAAAAGTTCTTACCTAATCCAAGGCCAGCTTCCAGTCCTTGAAGCAACGAGGCCTTGAAGCCACATTCCACACAACACTATTCACTTTCTATAGTCTACACCTAGGACTTTCGTTAAAACAAAATGTTACGCTGAGCAACCTTTTAGAACGTTGATACCCTTCGATTTCAGCATAGGAAATCCCTGAAAATTCAGGTTTCGAGGTCACTCTGTCAATGTCAGTTGCTAGGTCAAGGTCATTGTCTGACCCTGCGCGGTGCGAGGGTGAAGGGCGATGTTGCCAGTCAAAGAAATAAATTATTTTTAGGCCATTTTGTGCGCTAAGGGGTACCTAACAGTGTTCTGTGATTTTGTGGCAATTCGGAGAAAGCAAATCACATCCAAAAATTATCTAGGGTCTTGATTCTTAAGGTGACGAATAAGCTTTGAAATTAAGCGCAGAGAAGAGAAGTAAGTAGTTATCTTGCTAAAGCAAGGCTGGAAAGCTTGAGCCAACGTCGCGGGGTAACGTGTTTGTTGGACTTTTATAGATTGTACTTCGGAGAGTGTGCGCAGGAGCTACATGACCTTATTCTGCCTTCACCTGTCTCTATAGGTAGGTACTTCAGAAGCTAACTACCATCCGCATCAAGTTGATATTCCATTTAACAGGACTAAGCACTTCCAAACATCATTTATAATGCACACGGCTAAATATGGAATCAGCTGCCAGCGTCTAATTTCCATTGACTTGCGAGTCTAAAAGGAGAGCAGGCATCTTCTGGGACTAGTTGCCCCATCATCAACCTCATCCTTGCCTATGCAAGCCAAGAGGTCAAGAGCTGGCCCATAATAAATCAAAAAAAGAAATCTATTTAAGATAATTAATAATGATTATGCAGTTGATAGCTGACAGGATTGGATGAATAAAAAAAACATGTGCTGACCACAACAGCCCCCTTAGCATACCGTTTTGATGTCTACTCTACGATTGAGAACTTATTTTTCCTGATTGTGGGTCTCCCTGCATCCTAAAACTGTTTTTTAAAACATTCAAAATCTTGCTACATCTACATCCAAAAATAAGTTTTCTCTTTTCCTCCATTAACAAATCCCTTGTCGTCGTTGGGCTAACCCGGTATGAGTGTGATAAGGCCAGTCGAACAACGATAAATTGAATAGGCTAGGTGCCTGAATAATTCTAATTAGTCCGTCATTTACGTTATCAAAAAATATTGGACCCGTATTTTTTATTTGGTAAATTAAACTAAAAATGACAAAGATATAGTGCGTTGAAGTTCCGCGTGACGTCACGGGTAAGTAAACTTTTTACATACAAGTGACGTCACGAGCCCCCACTCCCGAACTTTGACGCTCTATAACTTTGTCGATTTCCATTAATTTTAAACATAAAAAAACACGTGTCCAATATTTTTTGATAATCTAATTGACGGACTAATTAAAATTATTTTTCTACCCATGCATCATCCCTATTATAATTATCTACTGAAGATTTTTTTTTATATTTTGAATCGGCTTGCGTTTGACCAGAACTCACCTGATGGTAACCAAAGATTTAGAAAGACAGGGATTTAAAAGGGATAGATTTAGATATAACATGGAAAAATATTTAGTGCCGCTGTTGTGCTAAGTCGGTATGAGTGGGATAAGGACAGTCAAACGATTATGACGGTAAAAATTGAATTATGATTATTGAAGATTGAGAAAGATAGGCAATAATATATCATATGGAACAATATTGACTAATTATTAATAATTTTCTCTAATGAGTTCAACAAAATACAGAACATATCACCCCACAAATTAACATGTAAATCAGAGAAAAAGAGTAAAAGATTTTAAAAGGCAAGTTTAGTAAGGTTCTTCTTTGGCTGGACATTGATCCAGACAGTTAGAGGAAAGACTGGAGAGAAGAATAGAGGGTGGCTTTCAGAGGCTAACAATAAAAAACATTATTATTAATATACAATATATAATGCTACAAATTGTCTAAAATAACATAAAATAAAATAAAATAAAGTACATCAAAACAGAGGTCGCAAAATAAACAATAAACCTAATTGCGAGGACTGATTGCATCTTTAAACAATATAAGTTACCTATACCTTTTAAATGATAAATACGAAAGCTATGTTACGCCTTTACAGACAAACTGCTGATGTTGTATAAAATTTAGTATTAAGACACCTTAAGCATCAGGCCCGGTTTCCACCAAAGCGGAGAAGAGAGGATGAATAATTAATCATATTTCGTTACTTCCACATCTCTCCGCTAAGCTTCGGTGGAAATGGATCAAGTGGAGAGGAGAGATGTCTAACTTTTCTAGAATTTTGTGCCGTGAGCGAGCAAGCGGCGCGGCAGAGCGGATATGTATGAGAGATTAGATATATTCCCTGCTGTCTTCTCCCCGATCCCAGCACACCCGAAAGCACTTCACAGCACACATCTCCGCTACACACATCTTCCTTCCACTCTCCGCTACGCATCTCTTCTCTTTGCCAGTTTCGCAGCACATCTATCGTCTCCTCTCCTCTCCGCTTGGAAACCGGGCCTTGGGGTAGAACATTGGCACCGCTCTACAGAACATACGGCACCAATGTTAAGCTTATCTACAACTACATATGTGCAAAGTTTCAGCTCGATCCATTCAGTCAGTTTGGCGTGAAAGATAACAAACATCCGAACACTATTTCGCATTACCTACAACAAGTAGGATAAAGCCCGTTACACACTGCATGTAGAGTAGTTATAAAAACGGTGCGCAGTCTTCAATAGGTTAGTGTATATTTTCTTCTATATATTCGCACCATCGGTATGACAAGGGCACAACTGCATGTTTTGTACTTTCTTTTTTCTGTAATTCAATAGAGCCCTTTTCAAGCCTTTGAGATTATTTCTTTATTGGTACAAATGCACTATGAAATTCGACTGAACCTAATGAGTGTTTTTGTTCTTCCAGATAAAAATGATGTTTTTAAAGAATATTGGCATAATTAGATCATTTTTCTAATTTTTGACAATTGTGCCCTTGTCTTACCGATGGTGCGATATAATATCTTCATATTGTATGTATACCTAATGTCAAATTACCTACTTGTTAAATCTTAAAATTGTTGCGTATGTGTGTGATTATTTTTACAAATAAACGTATCAATCTATCTAGTGTGGGTGTTTGATATTGGGTACATTCCCGTTGCAATTACAAAGGTAACCTGTTCCCGTCGGTCCGTTGACAAAAACGGTCCTGTTGACAAAAACGGTCCCGATGACAAAAACGGTCGTTGACAAGAGCCCTACGGGGGCAGATAGTGTATACTTCTACATTAGTATTCAGTTCAAAGATACAATCATCCAAAAGCTGCCTCAAATAAACAAACAATGAACTAACCCTTAATATAATAGGCCATTTACAATGCATTTAATTTACATTCAAACTAAAAACAACCCTAAAGCCGACATTACTGCCGGAATATCTGTCTGAATTCAAGATCAGAATTACGGTAGTGGAGGAAATTCTGAAAGATATTCTGTTCCTTTCTTATAGGTGTTTCTTTTAGACAACACCTACACAATATCTAGGCCCTAATTATCTGAAATAGAGATCATTGTCACATCAGACATATGTCCCGAGAACTGTAAAATTTCCATACAGTTTTGTCAGTTCTCGCGAAATGTCTAGTGTGACATTAATCTCTATTCTTGATAATCGGGGCCCTGCAGATCATCATGGAGATAGTATCTATAGAGGTACAGTCTCCAAGTGAAAACTGACAAAAATCGTCCGAGCATCGTTGACATACATAAACATCAAAATGACACATTCGCACTAATTTAGATCTTATGTCGCTTGAAAAGTGTTCTATGTCGGCGCAATAGGCAGCCTGCGCAGAGTTTGGTGCGGATTTTTTTTTTGTATTTGCTCAGAGTAGCGGATTCCGGAGTATACTCTCGTTTATTGCTATATCATACTATCTTGATGCAGAGGGCCTAATACAAGTTGCACAATTCGAAAACTTTTATTGTATACTAATCGAGCTCAATTTTTAAATACATTTTTTCGTTAATTACCTCACCGTTTTGAGTGATAATTATTGCAATCTGCAAGAAAATTACATTACCTAGGTTGTTCGATCAGTTTCTACTTAAAACCAGTTGCATAATTTCCAAACAACTTACACTAAAATTGAGCTCGATATGGTAAACTAAGAAAATTATCGAATTGTGCAACTCGTACTAGGGGTATGATCATGCAAACATTTGTCCCACAGCAGGAATCGAACCCACAACCTCTTGCGTCGCAGCCAGTTATTCACCCAATACAACAACGAGCTCATGATAATAATCATAACGTGTTTAGAGGACATGGTAACTATTTTTATACCATTCTTTGCATTCATAATTATTATTATTAATTCCGAATTCTCATTATGAATTCAGACAGATATTTCACCTGTTTAACGAAAGCCTCAATCTAAATAAACTCAAAATTGCATTTGGGATTAACCTTGCTATAAAAAGTCCCGAGTGAAAACCTTATCAAAATCCGTTCAGTACATTAGTGATGGCGCAAGCGCAGTGAATTTGCCGTCTTACATTTTGAAATGGCGGTCAATGATATATGCCATTTATATAATATATATAACAATTATGTATAACAGTCAATCTACGATACAAAATCTTATATTTAAGTATGTATCTATGATATAATTTAATATTGATTGTTTTAACATTTGTAATACAGGGTGACCATGAATAACATGAAGTTAATACATGGGAAATTTGCACAACAGCATTGTGACGGAACGTAATTTAAAGTAGATATGTCAGTGTCAAAAGTTATGACAGAAATTTTTCTATTGGTAATGTGAGTTGAGCTCCCGGTTTTACAAAAGCTGCTTGAAAAAAGCTCACAGACAGGCAGCATCGGAAATTCATAAAAAAACAATGTCTCATTCCACAACCCTCTTCACCAGTATAGCTAGCGGCACGTAAGTCTAGCGGTGAAGGAAACGTCTGCGCATGGGTCTCTCGCTCTCTCTCGCCTCTAGCTCCCGTATGATACCGTATTGCAGACTTCTGCGCGATAACGGTCAGCGGTAGAATTTCGTGCCGCTACTTGTATAATGTCGTCTTTATAACGAACTGGTTAGTTATCACAATATTGACATATTTGACAGCAATAACCGCAGATTTAAGCGGCGTGTCTGCTTTGCTATTATATTTAGCTAAATACAAATCTAGGGTTTCTCAAATTTAGTTAGCGAAGTTCATAAAGTCACTCCGTATACGCACAAAGTTAAAATTCATTTTTGTATTGAGGCTACATTTGCACCCTTCGGCGAAGATAAACGCTATGTGAAAGACGAACGACTTGCCACTCGGCAGAGGCAAAACGCGAACATTCGACTAAGCTCACATATGTAGCCGCATTATACGATGTACAAATCATAGTCCCGAAAACATACGAGAGTTTTACATTTTTTTATTACAGTTTGTTAAATATAGGTTGATACGCGGGACATTGACATTGACATACACACAGTGATGTCGACGACCAATGATGAATTTTGAATATCCGAAAAGTTAATGACACTAGCATGACACGGACATTGGCAGAATTGGGTTAACTTGACACATCAAGAAGTGAAGTGAAGTGTCGAAAACCAAAATGGCTTTCCATTGGTTTGACAAACCAAATGTCAAAGTCAATGTCCCGCGTATCAACTTTCATTTAAATTATTATGTTTAGCATTCCATGTGACAGGTTGCAAGCCTACCATTAATAAATTAAAACAGTAAAGAAAGTCGTTTATAATATATTTTCTGAGTAATTTGTTTTGATGCAACCTGTATATCGTAATACCTATAAAGTGCAATAAAATAGCCATGGTATACATATCCTAAGGCACCCTACACACATATTCAGCACGGTAAATTGGATTAGTGTGTAGCAAGCCTTAATTTCTCCGGGCACCGAGATTTCAAACCACGCTTTTTTAGAAGAAGAAGAAGAAGAAGAAAGAACATTTATTTCGACACAAGAAGGCAGGGAAACTGTACAATGTACTAAATAGGTTACATTATAAAACACAAATCACAAAGGTATAAAAAAAAAACTTGGTACCTATGAACAGAGGTGGTGGCCAAGGTAGATTTATAAAAGTACCTATTATATAAGCCCCATATAGCCACCCTGTGCCGAAATAGGGGTTGGCTCAGCATGTGCTGAACGACGGACGGGTTTAGGGTTCCATTAGGGTTTAATTTTTAAGAAATATTCGAGTTTGCTAATACGATCCGAGGTCAAGGTGATTGGTGGAGTTTTTGATACCTCAGAACAGTAGCTAATATTATTATGTCACGACAAAACTATGATCATCAAAAAGCCCTAACACTAAACCTTATATTGATTCAAAATCAATGTCTTGCTTCCAAACACAACAATAATAATAAAATTGTGATCAAATTAACTGAAACGCAACTCAAATATTTTTTTAGTGATCAAATTGACGTTTCAGTACAGAGGTTCGATCACGAAGACTTAGTGAAAAACTATGTATCGTACACATAATTTTGGCCAATAAGACAGCGAAGATTCAAAATAACGCCATGTCATTGGCCAATTTCGATACGTCATGTTGTAATAGTCGTGATCGCCCAACAGATTCTAAAATATGCTTATAATCCATGAATATTAGTCAAATGAGGGCAAGTATCTCGGAATGAGAGAAAGTCAGCTATAATAAACTTGTATAAACCTTTATTATGACACCCTAAGCCTATAAGGTTCCTATTACATTTTTTAAACAAAAAGAAGGATAATGGCTTCTTAAATGGTTTGTGTAGCGTTTCGTATACGGGCGTAGAGGGGACACTGTGTATACCATACTAGCGTCCGCCCGCGGCTTCGCTCGCGTGGTAACGGGATAAAAAGTAGCCTATGTGTTAATCCAGATCACAAACTATGCATATTCAATGTTTCAGCCAAATCTGTTCAGCCGTTACGGATTGAAGCGACCACAAAAAAACTTCCGCATTTATGAGTGTGATTAGTGTGATGTGATTAGGATCTCCCGTTCTTAAAACCAAAACACAGGAATCTTATAAGTAAATGATTCAAAATCGCAGTGCCCTCAACAATCTCCGCATCCAGATCAACCAATCGATATATCTCCGCGTCTATCCCCGGACAAATCCACCAAAACATCACCTATCCGACTTCCCAGCGTTCAAATGATTAGGCGCATCAGCGAACGCAAACTTCAACCTATACGCCTCAGCCACCAGCAAACTGATGTTCGAATCAGTCCAGCTGTGAGTGGGTACGTTCTGCAGCAGTATCATAAGACCCTGGAAATCTCTCTCCATCATCAATCTCTCTCTCCAGTGCAATAGGAATGCTGCGCAGACATACAGCTGGAATGTAGCAAACCCGTCTGATTCAGCGAGGTACGTGTCCCATAAGCGAATGGTGCAGGCTAATGGTATCTCCCTCGTTAGGAGGTTGTTCATCCAACGGAATGAGAATTGGAGATAGTCCACGCCGTGTGTTTGAAGGTGTTCGTGTAAGGGTAGGTCGATTCTGCGGATCAGTTCTTTTAGTTGGTTTACCTGAAACGGAAAAACATATCAAACTTAACTAGCATTGACACAAAAATAAATCTTGCTTAGTTAGTTTAGTTAGGGGTGTAATGGTCCAACCGCCATCTAAGATACCCCAGTGGCCCGATACGGACACGTTCATAGTTTTCGAGATCAATTTTAAAGTACGTTTTTAAGATACTCTCCAAGGCAAAATTTATAGTACAAATTCCGCTAACTTTCTCTGAGGAGTTCAACAAAATGCATACGCGTGCACCACCCTCCAGCCCGCAGATTCACATGCAAATTAGAGAAAGAACAAGCAAACAAGCAATTGTTAATAAATGCAACCGTCTACTTACTCTTCCACCAAATAAAAACAAACAGTTAACCTGAAATTAGTTTGGAGAAACAGCACACACATAAATGGCGTTCAGCGGAGAAAACATTGTCGAATTTCTGTAGGATTTGTCTTGTGTATTTGTGTGTGAGCTGTTTTTCCAAGCTTATTTCAGGTTAGCTGTTTGTTTTTATTTAGTGGCAGAGTGAGTAGACGGTTGCATTTATTAATAATTGCTTGTTGTTGGTTCTTTCTCTGATTTGCATGTGAATCTGCGAGCGGGAGGGCGGTGCACGCGTCGCGTATGCATTTTGTGAAACACGTCAGAGAAAGTTAGCGGAATTTGTACTAAATATTTTGCGGATATCCGCAAAGTCACGCCTGAATCAATTAATTATGTGCGTTTTTTTGTAAATTACGCAAGTGGTTTTAAATAGAAACTGATCGAACAACGTAGGTAATGTAATCTTCTTGTAGATTGCAATGATTATCACTCAAAACAGTTTGGTAATAAACTAAAAAAGGTACTTCAAAATTGAGCTCGAAATGATAAACTATGAAAGTTTTCGAATTGTGCAACGTTTGCTAGGGTTACGAAAGTCAAGCCAACCTCACCGGCCCGTGGTGCACCCTGCTAACTAACAAACGGGGTTCTGTAGGCCGGCTGATTGCGGCATAGCGCAACACAGCTAAATTCCCTGACCTCTGATGGGAAGCAGCAATGGCGGAGCGAGAATCTGTGCCCTGCGATCCCCAAGCCGCATGCCCAGCGTGGGGATTATGGGCATATCCCCTTCTTATTAGAAGGCCTATGTCGACCAGTGGACTGGTATAAATAAATAATAATGTTGGACACTATCAAACAGCATCATTTAGCCCCAAACTAAGCAGAGCTTTTTTTTTTATTTAATATGGGCCAGCTCTTGACCGGCTCGGCTTGCATAGGCAAGGATGAGGTCGACGATGGGGCGAGCTTTCCCAGAAGATGCCTATTAACTCTTTTTGAAGCCGTTAGGGTCGTAAGTCAATGGAAAAACAGACGCTGGCAGCTGATTCCATATTTTAGCAGTGCGCATTATAAATGATGTTTGGAAGCGCTTAGTCCTGTTAAATGGAATAACAACTTGATGCGGATGGTAGTTAGCAGTGCGTCTGAAGTATTGTATTAAGTATTATTTAAGTATTATCTAAGCTTGTATTATGGGAACCACATAACTGATATTCTACATAGATACATTTATTTTTGTAAATACATGTTATACATCGAGAACACACAGACACCAAACAAATATTTGGAGGACGTGCAAACATTCGCTTCGCGGCGGGAATCGAACCCGCAACCTTCTGCGTCTCAGGCGGGCTTTCGCCCACATTCGTGGCTTGACATGGAAGACAGGACGCAATGGCGCTCATTGGGGGAGGCCCATGTCCAGCAGTGGTCAGTTATTGGCTGATGATGATGATTATGATTCATGGCTTAGCTACTGGCCCACTAACCCAAGCCCGCCACACCATATTACGTCAACCATAAATTATCATAAAGTTTTAATAACGTGATTACTAATTAAACAAGTATTTCTACATTTTAACAATAAATTTTGCGGTTAGTGATAACATATTATCCTTAAACGAGTAGAGCTGATTAAATAAGGATAAAAACAGGAATATTTGGAGTAAATAATTATGTGGAAAATTGTTCATGGCTATACATAGCCGTGACATAATTGAAGGAAAGGAAAATCAAACTGTGAAATACCTAATAACATCTAAATGTCACATAAAATGTAACCTAGGCTGAATATGATGTATTCTGTGTCGACGAATGTAACTAGCCTAACTAGCTTACACAGGCGGCTTCGCCCGCGTTATTCTCGGATACCAGACCAGCCTTATGACTTTAAGTTGAATCATACTTTTGTGCCGTTCTGTGAAAATATCTGAATATGAATAAGCGTTTATTGGCAACACATGTTACAAATCAGGTAGGGTGTAACAGTATTACTACAATTTAAGGTGACGATACATGTCAAACCTCCCTCTCGCTATCACAATTCAACATTTTAGAAGATTTATAATCACTGAATGTAGTTATGCAAAATAATAGCAAACCTTCACGGCCTAGAAAATAACAATACAAAGGTTCAGCAAGAATATCACGTCGAACCTAACACGTATTCCTACCAAAAAATTTGTACCAAAATTGATCACTTTGGTAAGAAAACATGATAGAATCAAAATGATGTTATTGCTGAACCTTTGAATTGTTATTCTCTAGAATGTGAAGAGTTTTCTATTTTGCATAACTACATTCGGTGATTTTATATCTTCAAAAATGTTGAATAGTGTGAGCGAGAGGGAAGTTTGACATGTATAGTCGCCGTAATATAGGTAATTAGTCAAATTACAATTCAGGTAATAGTCCGGGAGCCAGGTGCAAATTTGGTTAATTATTTCCTCTCAAGAAATAATTCGTGAGACGCATCAGAGTATAGTATTATAAAGCGTCGTGAAAGTCAGCTGGTGCCCGGTTGGGGGGATGAGCGGGTGCAGCCTCCCACGCATGAAAAAAAAAAATACATTCACTGATTTCCTCTCAGCTGAAATTTTGTCAAATTGTAGCTCATCTAATATCTCAACGAAAAAAAATAATCAGCTGGTTACAACGTGGTGTATTGTACGTCAGCTGGTGTCTCGAACATGAAAAAAAAATTTTTTTTTCAGTGATTTCCTCTCAAACAAAAATTTACCTGATGATAGCTTATATGTAACTGTGGATAAATATATAGGTCAGCTGGCTGTATCTTGGTGGAAAAACCGTCAGCTGATACTTTGAAAGTTATTACATAGGAGTTAGGCAGGAGCATCTTACTGTCAATTTAAATACATCAGCTGACTAGCTTTTCCTCGACTTATTGCTAGCTGATTTTTTTTATTTATCGCATCAGTATATTAACAATCAACTCACAAATTTTCATCTGGGAGGAAATGACGTATCTTTAACCCCTGACAAGCACACATCTAAACCGTATACCTCTTTAGGCATTGAGGGTGAAAAGTACCCAACATATTTCATTTTCAAATATCTTGATCCCTAATAAAGTTAGATAAATTTTTTTTTTAAATTAAAGCTCAAAAAATTCTCTACAAAATAGATATAATATTAAATTAATTAGTGCCAATTAAAAGAGATAAAAATACTATCGAAGTTTAAATATACACAAAGAATTCTAACGAAATAAAATTTTGAGGTGGGTACTTTTTACCCAGTGTGGTTGTCAGGGGTTAATTATTATGGTTATTATAATTATTGTATAAATTGTTAGATATACCTATTTATATTTTAATAAATTATGATCGTTCATACTTTTTGAGTTTTTAACATGTTACACTGAGAAAAAAAAATACTTTTAGTCAATTAACAATTTCTTGGTTCAAGAAACTCGCTAACGATCAAATATTCAATTATTAATAATTATTAATTTCTGAAGAGAAGAGCATGTTATTATTTATATTTATATTATTTTATATTATTATTTATCAATGTTACTCAATTATATGAAGCTTTAGGATCTGATTTGAGCGCAGCACTCGCGGCATTTCACGCGTTCACAGGGTGCGATTTTAACCCGGCCTTTTTTCAAAAAGGAAATAAACGTCCTTTTTCAATAATGGCTAAATTGAAAAATTTCATCGAGTGTTTCATCCAAATGTCAAAACCATCAGAGAATAGAGAAAATATTTTTGAGAAGATAGAAGAGTTTGTTTGCCATATGTATGGATTTAATCGTCTAAAAAAGATCAATGAGGCAAGAGTAGCGTCGTTTGAAAAAACATAAATTTTTGGATACTGAAACTTTCAAGTTACCAAAAAAAGGTATTGAAGGCTCTTCTTTACCACCATGCAGATCAGAGCTATATCAGCAATTTTTAAGAGCATGTTACATTGCTCAAATTTGGTCACATGCACACCTGAAGGTTCCAACTTCTCATGATCCTGTAGATTATGGTTGGGCAGAAATCGACAACAAGTATGAATTCACCTGGTTTTCTGGAAGTCAGTTACCATCATCGATTAATGAAATCACTATTCAGCCTAAAGGTAACATTTTTTTATAATTTTGATTATAATATTATGTTAAAATACGCATCCTAATCTTTTTTTAAATTTTTGTACAGATGATGACAATGAAGACATAACAGCAAACAGCTCTGACAGCGACTCTGACGATGAATCGGAAAGAGAGGAAAGTGACTCAAGCCAGAGCGAAAACGAAAATGAATAAATCACATTGTTATTCTCATTGTCATTTTTCATCACGTTTATATAATAAATATTATTTTTCGAGTAACTAGTTAATTTATACTAAGCTAATTGTTTATTTAATTATTTAAATATTATCTAATATCATTTGATAACATACTTATTCGTTTCAAAAACATTGATACAGAATATTTATTTCAACTCAACTCTCATATTGAAGCAGCGCTATGTCGAATAATTAAAGATACGTCATTTCCTCCTAGATGAAAATTTGTGAGTTGATTGTTAATATACTGATGCGATAAATAAAAAAAATCAGCTAGCAATAAGTCGAGGAAAAGCTAGTCAGCTGATGCATTTAAATTGACAGTAGATGCTCCTGCCTAACTCCTATGTAATAACTTTCAAAGTATCAGCTGACGGTTTTTCCACCAAGATACAGCCAGCTGACCTATATATTTATCCACAGTTACATATAAGCTATCATCAGGTAAATTTTTGTTTGAGAGGAAATCAATGAAAATAATTTTTTTTTTTCATGTTCGAGACACCAGCTGACGTATAATACACCACGTTGTAACCAGCTGATTAATTTTTTTCGTTGAGATATTAGATGAGCTACAATTTGACACAATTTCAGCTGAGAGGAAATCAGTGAATGTATTTTTTTTTTTTTTCATGCGTTGGAGGCTACACCCGCTCATCCCCCCAACCGAGTGCCAGCTGACGTTCACAAGGCTTCATAATACTATACTCTGATGCATTTTACTAATTACCGCTTGAGAGGAAATTGGTCATGAAAATCTGTTGCTGGCTCCCGGACTATAAGTGTTGATGCAGATTTTGTCAATCCATCCAATATTTTTTTATCTTACTCATGAAACTAACATGAACTCATTCATATTGGAAAAACGGGGACTTTTTTTAACACGCTTTTATTAGTTTCACCTGTATGTATGTATGTATGTATGTATGTAACCGACTCCTTTGAGCTCGATTTTGCCCTACTTTGAACGATCAGATTTGATTCAAACTTTGCACACCTGTCAAAGGTCGATGACAATGCAATAATCCGATAAAAATATCCGATTATCCTAATTAGATTCGCCAGGATTAATTAATTTCTTTCCGCATCCTTTGCATGCGAGTAAGAGAGACAGAGCTAGTGCGCGAACTACGCATGCGTGCAGTTCCAGACTTGCTCTTTCGGGCACTCAATTCATCACAACCTTATAATATCATGTAGAGTGGTTACGGATTGAAAATTCCATACCCAAGCATTAATGTGACTGACTGTATATGTAAATAAGGTTACACCTCTGTGTCTCACTGTTTATATTGGCATCATAGAAATCTTGAATATGTGTTCTTAACCAAGATACAATCAGAACACATTTGTACATATTAAGGGCGATTGATAGTTAGCAAATCGAACTAAATAAACTAAAAAATGAAAAATAAATAATAGTTTAAAAAAACTAAAAAAACACGCTTTTACAGAAAATCCAACTAAAAAACAGTAAATAAAATTTAAATTTAGTTTCTGATGAATGGGGTCTTACCGTGGAGTGCAAAAAAAAAAATTAATCAATTTGATTAAGTACAGTGTAAAAAAAAATGAATGTACATTATTGTAAAAAAGCGTGGGGTGTATTTAAAGCGCTTTTTATTAAGATATTATATCATCGAAGTGATGACTCTTCTACTCATTATCTGTCAATAAAATGTTCATAACTATTGAAACTATGCACCCCACGCTTTTTTACAATAATGTACATTCATTTTTTTTTACACTGTACTTAATCAAATTGATTAATTATTATTTTTTGCACTCCACGGTAAGACCCCATTCATCAGAAACTAAATTTAAATTTTATTTACTGTTTTTTAGTTGGATTTTCTGTAAAAGCGTGTTTTTTTAGTTTTTTTAAACTATTATTTTTAGTATTCAGGAACAGTTTTATTTTGTTTTTGACGAGCTCTGTGGCGCAGTGGGCGAAGGTCCGCCTGAGACGCAGAGGTTGCAGGTTCGATTCCCGCCATAGGACAAATGTTTGCTTGTTCGGCAGATATTTGTCTCGGGTCTGGGTGTTTTCTATTTATGATATACATGTATTTACAAAAAAAAGTTATATATGTAATAGATGCTGTGTGATAATGTCCAGCATTATTTATTTATTATTTATTTAATTGTCAACTTAAATTCTTGTATGTTGCACACCTTTTCTACCTATTTTCTGCTATCGCCTCTCCTATACTCAATGTTTGCTGAAAACTCTCTGCGCGCCATTATACATATTTTTTGTCATAGGTTACAGAGTTACAGAACAGTACTTCTTTCTGGATGAAATGTACCATTATATTTAGCTACTAAATAATGTCCTGAAACCGGAATCAATTTTGTCTCCCAAAAATAAAAGTTCCAAGGAAGTCTCTAACTTTTCACGAGCTTACCAAGAACTTTAGGTTTAAATTAGCCCTACCTATTAATATCACTGTTATTAAAACATTATTATATGTCAAACCTTACCTTATACTGTATCCCAAGCTGAGCGAATATATAATTATCCTGTATACTATCAAGGAACTTGGACAGGCACCAGAAGGAGTCAGCCTCGATGACATCGCGCTGTTCCTCCGTCAGCTGATCCAGGGGGAAGTTGTCTAACTCCTGGCCGGGAGCCGCTTCCTGGAGGAACACCATGAAGAACGGTGTGACCAGATCGTTGATGCCTTGCACGTAGCCAGAGGCAGGGTGTCGGATCGCCCAGATGTAGAGGATCCTTTCGAACATCACCTGGGAACAAAGACTTTATCACTCTTTTACATGTCAGAGATTGCTCAATAACATAAGATAATTTTTATTCGTTTACTAGCTTCTGCCCGCGGCTTCTCTCGCGTGGTACCGGGATAAAAAGTAGCCAGTTAATCCAGATCACAAACTGTGCATATTTCAAGTTTCATCTAAATCCGTTTAGTAGTTATTGCATGACAGAGGGTAGGGTACGGGGTAGGGTACGGGGTAGGGTACGGGGTAGGGTAGGGGTAGGGGTAGGGTAGGATAGGGTAGTTGTTGTTGTTGTTTTATTCTCATTGATTGCTTTTTCCATTTCGATATCGTTTTTGAACGTTTCTTTAACTTCGATATCCTCTTTGAAACAGGATAGCGTCTGTCAGGTCAGCTAGTATAATATAAATTACTAGCGGCCCGTCCCGGCTTCGCACGGGTGGACATAGGACACTTTTTTACACATTGGGTTACGTTACTTAAGTTTTAGTAAGGATCCCTAATCTTTTCTAGCAATAAATATAGCCTATGTTACTCAGGGTGAATGTAGCTTTTCAATGGTGAAAGAATTTTGAAATCGGCACAGTAGTTTTTGAGTTTTCTCATTACAAACATACACACGCACAAAAATACAAATTTTCAGTTTGACCGCCAGCGCAGTACCACCACAGTACCACTCAAAGTCAAAGTCAAAGTCAAAATTCATTTATTCAGTAGGAACTGTATAGTACACCTTGAAACGTCATTTTTTCTAATTTACCACCAATTCGTAACGTGACCAAACAGAGAAGAATTGGCAAGAAACTCTGCTTGGCTTATATTTTTTTAACGTCATTGTACTTAATATCTATTACATTGTTTTTGATGGAGTTGGAGGCAGTTTCATCCCAAGCTTTTTTGTCATCTAAATAATCATATGATATTTTATAATAAGCTTTATTACATAGATTACGTTTAACAACATGTTTGAATTTATTTACAGATAGATTAATCACATCATTTGGGATTTTGTTAAAAAATCGTACAGACACTCCTTAGGAAAGCGCGGCGGGGTGCGGGCCGAGGAAACAAGAGCAAGAGTACACGTGAGATCGATATCGTCGAACTGATCTTACAATATCGGTTCACAATATTGTAATTTTTATTTCATAATTCTTAGATTCAGATTCAGATCGATTTATTGACCACTAGCTTCCGCCCGCGGCTTCGCTCGCGTGGTACCGGGATAAAAGTAGCATATTTGTTAATCCAGGTCACAAACTATGTATATTCCAAGTTTCATCCAAATCAATTCAGTAGTTTTTGCGTGAAATAGTAACAACTAACAAACATACATCTATTTTTACAAACTTTCGCATTTATAATATTAGTATTATATTAAAAATGTATTTTACTTAAATCATGTTTACCAAAACATTATGTAAACAGGTCTTATTAGGTATAATTTAATTATGTTCTATTGTATGCAAATGATAAATTATATCAATACAATTAACATTTAACAATAAAATATTAGCCCAATTCATAAACTTATTTAAATTAAAAAATGACGCAAATAACAACACTCAACATTTGCAAGCATGAATATAATATAAATTGTTACTTAGAACTTATTTGACAGCCCAACACAGTCCTACTTTCTTCGTATGAGCTGACCAACTCTGGTGTCGGAGTTTTTAAGCCGCCCAAAGGCCTCCGCCATGGCTTAACGATTGAAAAGCCGGGAACATCTTAAACTACCTTCCGAAGCACGGAAGCGCTCAGCACTCAGAGGCTCGATCATGAAGACTAGCGAAAAACGATTCGTATCATAGACGTTAATTTTGGCCAATAAGAAAGCGTAGTTTTTTTATTTATTTAATATGGGCCAGCTCTTGAGCTCGAGGCTTGCATAGGCAAGGTTGAGGTCGACGATGGGGCGAGCTTTCCCAGAAGATGCCTATTAACTCTCTTTTTGAAGCCGTTAGGGTTGTAAGTCAATGGAAAAACAGGCGCTGGCAGCTGATTCCATATTTTAGCAGTGCGCATTTTAAATGATGTTTGGAAGCGCTTAATTCTGGTAAATGGAATATCAACTTAATGCGGATGGTAGTTAGCAGTGCGTCTGAAGCTCCTATGGAAGAAAGGTGAGATTCAAAATAATGCTTTGTTATTGACCAAAATTTCTTGTTTCGGTTACGATACGTCAAGTTGAAATATTCGTAATCGTCCTTCAGTTATAAGTAAATGCCATTAAACGGTCACGCATCCAGGTAGTGACCGGGCGGAGGTTGCTTAACCAAAATTATTTGCTTTGACTAGCGAATTAGCCCGCTATTCATATTATTAGGTAATGATAATAAGCTCACCTGCACAGTAAGCTGCTGGAACAACGCAACCAACGGACTCATTCTAGGTATATCGATATGTATCTGCCTATATGTGTCGTCGTCTCGCTCTGCATCGTAGTATTGCCGCACTAAATGCTTATAGTCCGCTCTCTTTCGCTCCAACGTCTCCGCGCGACGCTCAGAGTTCGCGGGGAGGTAGCCGGCTAGGAGACGCCAGGTTATAGCTCGCGCCTGGAAAGGAAACAACAGATGATTCTTAAAATTATTAACCACACTTTAAGAGAGAGACGTGGACACTCACAGTACGGCTAGTCCACCAGTTTAAAGTCGCACAGCGAGCTATGGAACGAGCCATGGTCGGAGTTTCTCTGAAGGATAGAATCCGCTACGAGACTATTCAACATAGGACTAAAGTTGTCGACATAGCTCAGAGAATTAGCAAGCTGAAGTGGCAGTGGGCGCAATGGCGCTCATTAGGGGAGGCCTATGTCCAGCAGTGGACTGCTATAGGCTGGTGATGAAGAGAGAGAGACCGGCGGGGTGATCGGCTAACTCTATTGCAAACAGAAATGATTGACTCCGATCCTGTTTTAACAAACTGTGACAGTTTATGTTCACTGAATTTCGACGGATGAAATGTCAAAGTTTGTAAAAACAGGATCGGTGTCGATCCTTTTTGTTTGCAATAAGTTCTATTCCCTTCTTGGTTTTGTCTCCATCTTGGGTTAGGTAAGGGCCTGGACATCATGCCATTAGCCTGACATCAACTCGCGTTGGCAACTATGGGTCCCAGACCGCTATAGCAGTGCTACGGTATACAGCCATCTTGGACTCACTTGTGGGTAAACACATTAAAGTAGCTGTCCTTTAGTTATTTTACTCAGGCGGGCCATCCGCCCTCTGAGCCGCAGAGGTAGTCAAATATATTCCGAACCTTAGGGCGAATTTCTTAGAAACCTTTTCCCTAGTTCAATAAAGTTTTACTCAATCACTACCCCATTAGGTACGGTAGCAAATTAATAAAAATGACGACCTCGTTGGCGCATGGGCGAATAGAATAGCCGACTGAGCAAGAACGATTGAGACACAAGAAAGTGTAGGTTCGATGCTTGTTTGATGTTTACATAATCCACCAATACCCGGAACAAATCTGTATTTGGGTGCTGTGGTACCCACGATACAGGAAAGAATCGTAGTGTATGGTTTATGTTGTGTGTTGGGATCTGAGGATTATTGTATTTTACTCATGAAACTAATGTTAATTAAGTCATTCATATTGAAAAACGGAAAGTCGAAACGCCGTCGGTGCCTTCACCGATGTAACGGTACGTGAAAATTCCCGTTTTTCAATATGGATTATTTTATTTAACTGAAAAAGATACATTCATCGAATTATCAATAGACATTTAAGTATTTTAAGTAGGTTCAGCATGATTCGCGATTATATGTATATATGTATATACAACACTCAAAAGTAACAATAAAAATATGCAGCTATGTGTATTAATATGTTATAATGTAAAAAAAAACTTGTTAGGCATATTTCAAAACAATTGCTATTATAATTAAATAGGTTAATTAAAACCTGACTCATCTAGAACAAACAAACAAAGATAAACTTTTTCCTTCCATGGAGGAAATACACTTGTTATTCCTAAAACTACCGCAAATACAATACCATGTAACTGCGCATTTAACAACAATAAATACAGCGGACCATTTAATATGCGCGTAGTTTGACATTACGCTTTGTGAAGTAAGTTACGTTTATTTTCCACTAGATACTGTATAGCAATCGCGAGCCTTTCATCGTACGTATCGTAAGCGCATCTTGAAATTTTGCCCAATGAAAAAAGGCATAAATTTGAAATAACGCGTTATTGGCCAAATTGCACAATACGCCATGTCAAAATATTTGTGCTTCGCCCTCTGTAGCTAATCACGAGCGTTTCAACAATACCTATCGTATAATTTTGGCCAATGGCAAAGCGTTATTTCTTATTTAAGCTTTCTGATTGGCCAAAACTACGTTTACTATTCGTTTACGATATAAAAGCTTGAAATACTCTTGCTTCTCAATTCCCAGATGTCATTTAATAACGAATTGAATGACATCTGTATGTCATAAATACTTAATATTTGATTTTAGGTTTTCAAATCATTAAGAAGCAGTCAAAATGAAATCCCAACGCGCTGTATCAAGGATGGAGAGGATCCGTTCGGAGAAGGTCCTGAGGAAAGCGAAGGTGGTGAAGAGGAAGCCGGTGAAGGAAACCATGAGGTGGCAGAACAATGTCGTCAAGGTGCTGGTGGCAAGGGCTTAACTTTGACTGCTGCAATGGTCCGCAGTCAATGTGTTAGGTATTAGCGTTTTGATTGCGGGCTCGCAAAGGAGGGGATGGAGAAGTATGTGCGTCTGAAGTCAATGTGTTAGACAAACACTTTGACTGTAGACGCGCAATGTAGAAGCGTGCTGGAGATTGAAGTATGCGTGTCTGCAGTCAATGTGTTAGACGTTAACACTTTGACTGTAGGCATGCTTGCTACTTGCGTATTGGTGAATAATATATATTTCTAGGGAAGAGTCGGGGGTTTCATCCCATGAGGGACGGAATGCGTCATTTTTTAATATTCATAGATCGCATTGTGTTTTAAGTTCATAACATTAATTTTCTTTTGTATTTTAGATACTCGTACAACTTATTATTCTTTAATACTTCTTTCTTTACATACTGAGGCTTTCTAATGTTAGTTTTTAATAATTATAACTCATTTGGCTTTTTGTCGTCAGTTAATCTAACCTTATAATAAAACATGTTTTGTATACAAATTTATCATAATTTGGTTATTATTTCTGTTATTCTTTCATTCATTATGTAGATACATGAATTATTAAGAAACTTCGATTATAATTAGCTTGCAAATCTTCTTTTAAAAATAAGATTTGTTAAGATTTTAGTTTGATTTGTAACATTTTGCTTTAACTTTAGTAAATATACACAATTAGACTGAATTTTTGTTTTATTGCACTATTATATACTAGTTCCCGCCCGTCTTCTGCGTGGTACCCAGATAGTAAATAATAGCTATATATATCTTGGGTACCCAAGCCAACCTCACCTACACATAGTGCACCCGAACGCATGCACGCTAAATAACGAACGAGGCACTGGCGCTCAGCTGATTGCGGCATAGCGCTGCCTAAATCGGCCCAGCTAAGTACCCTGGCCGCTGACGGGCAGCAGCGTCGGCGGTGACAGAAGCTGTGCCCTGCGATCCCCAACCCGCTTGCCCAGCGTGGGGATTATGAACATATCCCTCTTTTTTATAGGAGAAGCCTATGTCCAGCAGTGGACTAAATAGGCTGGTATTGTTGTTTTGTGTTGTACACTAAAATAACTCTACATGTGTGTGTGTATACTTTATCTGTCAAGATATTTAGAAGATAATATATTTAGTACAAATTCGTACGCCAGCTCTCTCTGGCGAGTTTCATAAAACTCAACAGAAATTCGACAATGTTTCGCCTTCCCTATAAGGCAGCATCAGGAAACGATAGACTCGCCGTCCGCCTTCGGCACTCCGCAGAACTCCGCAGACGGCTCTTATTTTATCTTCTAAATTTCTTGTAATGAATTTCCGCAAAGTCACACCTGATTCAATTTATTAACTTTATCTGTCCACTATTTCTAAAATGTACCATTCGGACTTGCCTCAGACTACCTTCTATCTAAAGATATGTGTGATGAGGTAGAAGTGTTGATGTTTGTTTGTTTAACGATAATTATATTCTTGCTGACAGAAGCTAAATCAAGATATAATGAACATAAGTATTTACCTGTTTGTTTAGTTTTAATTAAATTATCATGCTGGTACGAGAAGCCATGTTTTTGAAGTAATACATTTTTAAGCGCTTGTGGCGTAGCTTGCTTTGGTGTTCTTAACCAGTCATCTTGGTTAAGCAATGCTATACCTGGTCAATACTTGGATAGGTGACCGTTTAGGTTTAGTGGAATTCAGCTCTGAGCATTTCCATGCTTCGGAAAGCATGTTAAGACTTTGGTCCGTACGATTTCGATAGCTTTAAATTGAAATTTAAAAATCGGCTCATAGAAAAGGTGATCTACAGCTATGAGGAATTTATTAATGATATAGCTGAAAATAGTTGTGCCCCGAGTTGCAAACTTATTAATAATTGATATTGATTTAAATTGATTATAATCTTAACTATATTAATTTTAATTTTATTGTATATTGAACTGAATTGATGACTTATAATTGTAAATAATTATGAATAAAATGTTTTATATCTGTTTTATAAAAAGTTGATAATGTTGGTTGAGCTCAATAGCTTGGCAGCAAAACATATAGTGCAATACATTACACTATTATTTACATTTATTATTTATATTTATGTAAATTGGTATTATTGAATACCAATTTACATAAATGTGGTGTAACAAACATACAGAACAAATTGGACAATAACAATGATGCAAGTACGTCGGGTGTTTTACAGCATCTACAGGCCAGCATACATCTTTTCAGGATTTTTATTACATTTCAGCCTAACAACACATCAACTGGGGATTCCAATGCCTCCTTAACTGTGAGTCAGCAGTCAGAGCTTATTACTTTGTTTGATAGGCATTTAGTAAACCTTTTGTCTTTACTCAAATGACTAATAAGTAATAAACCCAGTTCACATTTTAACCATTGGCATAAAATCAACAACCCTAATAATATTACAAACATGAAAGTTTGTGAGGATGTATGGATGTTTGTTACTCATTTATGCCAGAAGGGCTGAACGTAATTGGATGAAACTTGGAATATAATTCATAATTTATACAAATAATATGTAATGCCGACCCCACCCAGTGTGGGACAAGGACCGGAGAATAATGATTCATAATTTATACAGAGATTGTGGCTAGGATTAACACAGGCTAATTTTTATCCAGATATGACAGGAGTGAAGCCATGGGCATAAGCTAATAAATAATATTGTCATAGGGTGTAAGGGGTTCCAACCCTCATCTTCGAAACCCTAGGCAACCTCACCTGCCCATGGTGCACCCTGCTAAGTAACAAACGGGCCTCTGGGGGCAGCTGATTGCGGCACAGTGCAGCCTAACACCGGCACAGCTAAATCCACTGCCGACGGGCAGCAGCGTCGGCGGTGTGAGAAGTTGTGGCCTGCGATCCCCAACCTGCATGTCCAGCATGGGGATTATGGGCATGTCTTCCTTTATTAGGGGAGGTCTATATCCAGCAGTGGACTGGTATAGGCTGGTGTGGTGTGGTGGATGCACATACCTTGACTGGTATTCCTGACCAGCTATGCTGCTTCAGCTCAGTCAGGTCCACCACAGAGCTTTCGTGGAGCTGCTGAAACCTCTCCAACTTAGATTCACTACTCTCTTCCCTGGAGGCAAGAGCCGACAGTTTGACCGGGCGGGGCCGCCCCGGGTAGTGCCGCATCGGAACAGAGCCACCAGGCCCCTTCCTGACTTCCAGCTTCTTCGGCACATCCTCCTTTTTCACGATATCTGCTTTTACGTCACCTTTGTTTACAGTTTTCTTTCTATGAGAATTTATAACGTTCAAAGCCGCTGTCTGTGATATCGCCTTTGATATCCTAGTCTCTGCAATACCGGACACGATATCATCGTCTCCCAGGTCCCAAGCGTCGTTCACTGACGCCTGGAACTGCTGATACGAAGCTCCAGACATAACCTCGTTGGTCCCGACCCTTTGACAAGGCCTCCCCGGGATAGCGCGGTGCTGTGTCTTCCAGAAAGTTTCAGGTAATACAGCGCCCTGGTCATGTTCGGGCTGAATACTTTCCATAATAATATACTGTTGAGAACATTCTAAATATCTTTGTTGAACAACAAAATAATACAGGAAAATTGATATGACATATCACCAGTCATTAGTCAGTCATAGACAATAGTAATTTGACAGTTACACATGACATATGTAAAATGACGTTCCAATATACTGCTAGCGCATGTTAAAAACAATGCATACATCCCATGACTAACACCATACACATGCATTTTATGTATTTTAATAATTTGATGTTATTTTTCTAGCACTTATTCGACATAATTTCATCATAACTACCTATATAATGTACGGCATAACGCCGGCACCGTATCGGCTTAACAAGGTGAGGTGACTTTACAAGTAACGATAACGGAACGTAATTACAGCATGGACATCGATGATCGATCATGGGATAGACAAAGGTCTGTTTTCGTTTACAAAAGTTTCGCAATAAAAAAACCTTTTTTCTATACCACTTTCCTCCATTTCCGTGACACATGGAAAGTCAAAATAAAATCAATGGATTCGGATGGCGTAAATTGGTTTTTTTATTTTGTAAAACTTTATTTCTATAATCGTTCTTGCAATCAAATCAAATTTTGAGGCAAATCTCCAGTAGGTATTTTATAGTTTCGAATAACAAAAGCCTTGCAACTGTTTCGTTTCTAGGTGGCTAGGCTTGTTTGATCAATGATGTTCTAAAATTCAGGTAGCTCAAAATCTAGTGTACAAAATGGCAAGCCCTCATTCTGATCCAGAATCTTCATCAATGTTTATGCAAAAAGGTGATGGGCACCGAACCAAAAGCCCCACAAAATCTTCTTCCCCGTCAAGGAGAAATTCAACATTCCCCATCAAAGTGAAAGCGAGTGTGCCTGCAGAAATTATAACCGTAAAAGACTTTTTCGACTTCATGAAGACTGCATATCAGGTTTATGAGCATTTAGAAGGTGACGAAGAAGAGGGATCTAAAATAAATTGGGAGGAACTGACCAAATTGACTGTAATCAATCACGTGATTGAACAACAAGAAAGGGATCTTCTTCATCAAACGACGTTCGCTGAACCGAAACCAATTATTAGTAAAAGTGACACTGCCTTGGAGAAGAAGAATACGGAAGAACGAGTTGGGAAAAGATACAGTTGCAGTGAACTTGAAGGTTAATAAAGTAATTCTATTACAGCGCCATCTCGCGAGAAATTATTTAAGACTAATATCGCCATCTAGTTTTGTCGTGAAACATTTTGTTTGGTTTTAGGAAAGGGTAGAAGAAAATCGTTGCCTCCGGAAGCAAGAGTGGAAATGCTTGGTGTTTGGACGGAAGCGAATTTAAATTGTAAATTAAACGATGTAAGTTTCGCCTGCTTTAGTCTCGATCAATAAAATATAGAAGCTTTTTTCTTAATATAGTTTTTTGAGATACTTCTTTTTGGGCTAAAATAGGTAAATCTCCTCTACATAGATAAATGATTACCTACAGATGGCGCTGTTAAAAATAACATTATTTTTGCAGGTGATAAATGAAGGAATTTTGGATTCAATATTGCCGTATTTGGTCGGATACAAGAAGCCTTCAAAAACTAGCAGCGTTTACGCTCCTATAATCAAGAAAGTTCCTTCTATAACTTCGTCAGACGTCAAAAAACCTGCCAGCTTTGGAGGTACAATTATTAAAATTAGTTTGATCACTTGCCGCTGCGAAAATAAATTAAAAGGAATATTTTCATAGGTTTCGTGAATGAAAAGGAGTCTAGAGATCGTTTAGGGCGGCGAAAATCGTCCGTGATAGCCATTCAAGAAAGAAATAATCAAAAACAAGAGTAAGTTTTATTAAGAAGTTGTTTTTTTTACAAACTTTTTTAAAAAATATCTGTAGATGGAACAAGCACATGGCCGGTCCACCTGATGATTCATGTGGTTAATGATTAAAGTGGTAACTGGTAAGCATTATTCATAACAGAGTAGATAATTAATAAATGCTTCGAAGGTCAGCCAGCATGTTTAGAACATGCCCTTCGATGCTGAACTTGAGGCATGAAGGTGTTAAGCCTTATGTGCTTTTAATTTCACCGACACACCCTTCAAACCGAAACACAGCAATGCTGCTTCACGAGTCACGACAGAAACAGGAATGGTGGTAGTTCTTCCCAGGATCGGATGAGCCTTTTGTAGAGAAATCTAATATTGTAAAAACTGTTTAATAATTTCGCTCAAGTATACAATATCCGATATGGTCTAGTGGCTAGGATACCTGGCTCTCACCCAGGAGGCTCGGGTTCGATTCCCGGTATCGGAATAATCTTTTTGCATTTTATTTTTTAGAGGTTACGTGGAAATTCACGTTTGCGATGAAGTGAAAGGGATGAAGAAGGATTTTAGGTGTCCTCAAAAACTTTTGGTTTCTAAAATGGGATATTTTGCTGACGTTACGGCGGGGCAAAGGCTAGAAGATATGGATATATCAGTGCACTGCGATATTCAGGTAATACCATCCTTGTCTACCCACTTTGCTCCTAATTTTGAACGTTTTTGCTAAATTCTCCAATTGATGTTGCGAATTTCGGCTTCACATATATACAGGGTGGGGCAAAATTTAACCTCACTGAGGGCAGTTACCTTTTCTCTTGTAGTTAGAAGATTTTATTCTTAGGAAACTATAAGCTTATTTTGAAAAAAAAAATACACTTTCGGAAAAAAATGTACAGTCAGCCTAGAAATTGTATGGAAAACTTTTTTTAATTCTCGCGAAATCTTACGATTTGATTTGGTAAGTTACTTCAGGAAAAGTTTTCCGGTTGGGAAATAGAGTGGATTAACACCAATTTTTTTTGACAAATGTCATTTTTAAAGACTGCCTGTACATTTTTTCAAAATTCCGAAAGTGTAACTGATTTTTTTTTCTTCAAAATAAATCTTTAGTTTAATAAGAACAAAACCTTCTAACTACAAAAGAAAAGGGAGCTGCTCTCAATGAGGTAAAATTTTGTCCCAATCTGTACACCCAACTACTTAGTCGAATTCCATTTGAGTCGTTATGTAAGAATAAACGTGTGTAACTGGCACCTGTTACTAATTAAATACAGCAGGAAAGAAACTAGTATTTATTTAAACAAAAACCGACTGCCAGAAAGTTTTTAGTACTTTTTATTTCATCGTAAATTGAATATCATTTCATTTCATTTCATATAGCTTCTTACAGTCGCCATATTGTTTTTTTTTAAATTTTCATATAGCCTATGTTACCTTTGTGATCTAGACGAATCAAACGAAACCTCATTAGTCAAAATCCGTCCAGCCGTTTGGGCTACAGCGACCGACAAATTTAATAATATTACAAACATACACCCTAAAAAAATAACCTGACTGAAGAGGACTTCAGTCGGGTAAAAACACGGTCAGTAAAAGATTTCAGAGTGACATATTTAGATCAGTTGTGACTGTACTGTAAACTCAACCATTTTGCTCATAGATATTCGATTGGCTGATGCGTTGGGTGAAGCGGGACAGCATCCTGGTTGCAGAATGGCCGCTCCTCGACCCTCACAATGTGGTGCCCATTCTGGTATCAGCGTCTTTCCTTCAGGTCAGAGCTATATCTCCACTCCACATTTGTCTCTTAATCGACTAATATAAAATTATATGAGCCGTTAGAATTTTGAAAAAGCGAGTTAGTAACTAATAATTTATCTGGGTAAGGGGTACTGTACGAGCTTTGATGTGAATACTATTAGGAATAGGTTCATAAGTTTATTGAAGTACCTAGATGGTAGTAGGTGGTAGGTTCGTGTGATGTTGGCGAGCGAGTCTGGATCTGGTTTTGACTGAAAATCAGCGCTGGTTTTTGTTTTTATAAACATATTCCAGCACAACGCTGAGTCAAAACCATTTTGCCACGGCTTTCTGGGACGTACAGTGAGCTAGCACAAATACCGATGTGGGTAGATGGGCGCATTATCGCATTCTTTATTTAGTGGTAACTGTAAGATATATCCTATCTTATTAGATAAATGTGTTTTTTTTTTATTGTCTATCTATTTAAACTTACGTGTGCTTTATGTTCAAGTATACCTAACATTGTTCATAATTTCTCTGTATTTCCTACTTTTAAGTCAGTGGTGAATAAACGATTTTTGATTTGATTTGATTTGAATACTAGAAATATAAAAAGAAATAGAAAAAGTATTTATTAAAAAAAAACTCGACTGCATAGACTTCTTATAAAATGTCTTTTTATAGTCGCCATATTGGATTTTTTGATATTCCATATAGCCTATGTCACCCTCGTGATCTAGACGAATCCAAGGACACCTCATTAGTCAAAATCTGTCCAGCCATTTGTGCTACAGCGCCCGACAAATAATATTACAAACATACATACACCCTAAAAACATAACCTGACTGAAGAGGACTTCAGTCGGGTAAAAATAGAAAATCTTTTATTATTTGCTGTACAGTTTACAAGTATACCTACATAAGATTAAATTTAAATTAAATTTATTTAATTTACATATTAGGTCACCGATAAGAGATACACAGATAAACAAAATAATTAGTAGCTGATGTTCTTATAAAAGGGGATGTACGGGGTTCCAACCCCCATCTTCGGAACCCAAGCCAACCTCACCTGCACGTGGTGCATCCTGCTAAACAACGAACGGGGCTCTGGCGGCGGCTGATTGCGGCATAGCACAGCCTACATCGGCACATCTAAATCCCCTGGCCACCGACGGGCAGCAGCGTCGCGATGCTGCTGCCCGTCGGTGGCCGTCGGTGGTGCGAGAAGCTGTGCCCTGCGATCCCCAACCCGCATGCCCAGCGTGGGGATTATGGGTATATCCCCCTTTTATTAGGGGAGGCCTATGTCCAGCAGTGGACTGATATAGGCTGGTGTGGTGTGTGTGGTGGTTCTTATAGAGTAGTGTTCCCTCTTGTAGATGGATCCGCTCCTCCACGACTGTCTCATGTACTGTCATGCACACATGAGCGACATCGTGAAGACTTCTACCAACCTCGCCTGCCTCAGCGATGCTCTACTCACCAGGTAAATCCACAGTATAAAGACCTACTTTCTCATGTAGGATTCACACCTACCAGCGCGTCGGAGAGCATCGAAGCGCATTTTAAAACATGCTAGAGGAAATTGAAACATCCACAAACCAGGTAACTTCCTTTGCAATAACTACTTACGGATCTATTTATCTCAGTGTTTGACAAAGCTCAAAGCAGCGTAAATTGCATGCAAATAAGGAACTTAAGTGCTTTATGGATCGTCGTGTAGTTTGTTAGAAAATTGGTCAAATTAGGGCAAGAATCTCGGAATGAGAGATAGTCGGCTACAAACTTGTATAGAGCTTTATTTGAGCACTCTCAAACTTGTCTCAAAACCTACTTATCGTAGGGTGTTAGTTTCTTCAGATATTCCTAGGTCTAAGGCCAAAAAATCCGGTGAGACCCCTAATTTTCCTGGACTAAGTCGCGAAAGTGTCAGGGCTTGTCCAAATCACCACGTCACGACGTCGTTAACGTAGAACGGTGCGATGTTGCGGCGCGGTGCCTTGACGTGGCGTGAAAGCACGGTACCGTAACGTTGTCCGATGAGCTCGCTCAGTTGATGTTTGTTTTTCTTAGCGATTAGTTGTGCAAATAACATATCAGAAATTATTGATTCTGATTTATTGATACCTATATTGTCTAGAAAGATACTGCTATTTCACAAGCTTTTGAGTGAAAATTGTGCCGGAATTTTACAAGGCACAAAGAGTAACGTTGCGGCGTCGAGAGGTGCATTTTTACGACACGGTAACGTAAATTAGCACGTCACGTCAACGCGATGTTGGTGATGGCCACTAGCTCTTACGAAGAAGAAGAAGAAGAAGAACGTCAACTTGATATCGCACCGTTCCACGTTAACGACGTCGTGACGTGGTAATGTGGACAAGGCCTAATAGCAAGTGTTGTTGGTGCTATTAGCTATCTAAGGCGCCAGAATCAAAATAATGTTTTAATTATATTTATGTAACTTTTTATATCTCATTGTAAGAGAACTATTTAAGTTTATATGAGAATAAATGTCTTTGAACATAACTCCTATAATCTAGGCATTTTGTATCACATTCGCCCAAGTATTACCACGGTGTAATTTATAAACGTGGCGGTTATTTTTATTTATCGTTTTATATTGTTCTATTATGTTTTATTTTGTTTATATTTTGTTTTATTTTGTTTAATTTTGTTTTATTCTGTTTTATTTTGTTCTATTATCTTTTTCTAGGGATGTACGGGGTTCCAACCCCCATCTTCGGAACCCAAGCCAACCTCACCTGCACGTGGTGCACCCTGCTAAACAACGAACGGGGCTCTGGCGGCCGGCTGATTGCGGCATAGCACAGCCTACATCGGCACAGCTAAATCCCCTGGCCACCGACGGGCAGCAGCGTCGGTGGCGAGAAGCTGTGCCCTGCGATCCCCAACCCGCATGCCCAGGGTGGGGATTATGGGTATATCCCCCTTTATTAGGGGAGGCCTATGTCCAGCAGTGGACTGATATAGGCTGGTGTGGTGATGTTTTATTTTGTTTGCATGCCACTTTTTAGATGAAGACCATTTCCTGATATTTAGAGATTATCACAGCGTTTTCGTGCTTTGGAATCAGCCATGTCAGAGTCCTACCGGGTGGCCTAGAAATGCCATCACCTAAGCTGGCCATTAGCCCATACGTAGAAGAAAATGAAGACGGAAGAAAACCACGCCACGGGCGAATCTCAAAATACCTTACAATGGCCTTACATGACAATAATATGAGTGGTCAAACACCGTGACTGATATTATCACCTAGGTATCATCATCAAGGTTAAACCTATTATCCATAGACGCATATTTTTTGCGCCACAGGTTAGCAGCAATGTACACGAATGCAGAACTAGAATCTATAAGAGATCGCAAGGACAAGATCCAATCTCGTCTCTACTGCAAGATGATCCTCTCTCTGGCAGAGCCGGTGCCGGAGACGCTCAGGGGTCATTACTCCACGCTCGCTACTCTCTTCAAATGTAGCAAGTAAGTTCCGATCTCACCTCTACTTCAAGATGATGCTTCTGTTATACTAACAGAGGTTCAATCACGAAGACTAGGTACCTAAAAAGTATTTGTATCGTAGACGTACAATTTTAAATAATAACGCTTTGTCATTGGCCAACATTTTAAGTTGAAATATTCGTGATCACGTTACAGATGATAAGTCCACAATTGACTTATGCATATAATATACCACAATTTAAGGCGACTATACATGTTAAACCTCCCTCTCGCTCGCACTATTCAAAATTTTTGAAGATATAAAATCACTGAATGTTGTTATGCACAATAACAGGCCTTAGGCTTGTATACAAATTACCCGGCTCGGTGAGCCATGCTTTGCGGGTAAAAAATATTGGAATGATTTGGACAAAACTTTAACATATACAAACAATAATACGTAATTGTAACATTTGGAAGGAACTAATATCCTATAATACAGGCTCGGCCTGGTTTGGGTATTAGAAATACTAAATAATTACATGTAACTATTTGTAAGATGTTTTTGTTTAACATTGTAAACTTTTTGAAAATAAATAAACTATTAAACTATTATTATTATTCACGGCCTAGAAAATAACAATACAAAGGTTCAGCAAGAATATCATGTTGAAAACAACGCGTTTTCCTACCAAAAAATTTGCACTAATGTGATCAATTTTATTCTTTAAATAAAAAACTACATATTATAATCACTATGATGAATTTTGAGTTTTTTTAGTTAAACACCCATTTTTGATTTTCATCCATGGTATTTCTTGCAATCCGCTAGATGCAACAAACTGCTAGGGAGGCAGGTGGCGGAGCAGGTGCCGTGCCAGCCGGCTTGCATGCGCATCGACAGGCGAGGGAACGTCGTCTCTGCGCACACCAAGTGAGATATATTACAATCATCTTGACATCATATTGCAATCTGCTAGATGCAACATAATATATCGTTATGTTTTTCAATCTGAATGAGTTAATTCAGGTTAGTTTCATGACTAATAGTAGATTAGTAGCCAAGGGCTGTAAGGCATCAATTGCAGCCCGAGATATTTAGGCGAACGAGCGCAGCGAGGGCGCCTATTCTGCTTTACATCTCGATTGTGAGGTAAGTAGAAAAAAACCGGCATTACAAGAATAAAACATTTTTTTTTTCAAGTACGAAATTGAGCTTCGCCGTTCGATATTTAAAATTGATGACTATTATACTCACACGAAAACAAGGCTGAATAGCAAAGCGACTTCTTTGGTCATTGGGCTGAATGCATGATGTATATTGCCAGTATGATGGTTAGATGTATGCGAACTTTTTGAAAGAATGAAGTGGTTTTTTTTATTACTTACCGCCCTAGGGCTTTTCTAGCTACATTATTACCCAAGAGCGCTAATTAGTCACCTACAAGCCCCATTTGGAGGTATTAAGAACCTACTTACCGAACATGAGAGATGTAAAATAATATTGTAAAATGCAACATATTACTTACAATCAGCTACATGTAACATCAAATAACCATCAACATCCCTAGATGCATATTACAATCCAGTGGACTGTATTATTAGATAAATAGATAAATTCTTTATTGTACACGAAATTAAAAAATACAATTTGCAGGAACTTTACAATTTAAAAAAAAAGGTACAATGGGCGGTCTTATCGCTAATAGCGATCTCTTCCAGACAACCTTTGGATATATTTTTTTATATTACATGGCGACCTTGTGTTATTGTTTCACTTGTTAGATTTCAGCACTTGTCTTTGTTTATTTTTTTATGATTTGTGACTCAACTAAACGTTGCTTCACTTTTACTTTTCGAATTAATGTTTCTTATTTTAACATTACAATCAGCTAGATGCACTACAATTAAATCTACTAGATAAGACACACATTGCAATACATTAGATGCAACAAAACATCACGATACAATAGAAAAAACTGAATATTGTATAACGGAAACGTCAAGGTTATCCATGAATCCTTACCACCCATAACTGGCCGAGATCCGATCTTGTCGTTTATTGTGAGTACTAGTGAGGAGTGGAATTTGCTCCCGACGTCTGTTATCCCGGCCCTACAACCTGGGAGTCTTCAAATCCAGGGTGAATCAGTTCGATAGGCAAGCGTGCTCCATGTTAGATACACCACATCTTCACCTGTTTCAGGTGTGGTCAAACGCTTGACTATTTTGTGTAAAAAATAAATACATTAGAAAATATTATTATAAAAACATAAAATCCCGACTGCTAAAAATTAATGAATTGAAAAGAGAATAACAAGTATCAAAATATCAATGTATATTCAAATTAGTCAAACTAAATACTTTATGATGCTGCAAGCGAGAACAAAACCATACTTTGTTGCCTACGGGCGAGAAAGATCTACCCAAACTACGTTTTCCCGCCTGCAGAATCATAAAGTATTTAGTTTGACAATTTTTTTTTATTTATAACACAAAACGGGCTTTATCGCTGAGCGACCACATCGCCCGTTTGACTAATTTGAATATACATAAACATTGTGGTACTTGTTTTTTGTGTTTATAATAATATTTTTTTTTTGACTTTTTTGTTTTATTATTGACAATTTGTGTTAAAACAGTAATACAAACGTGACATGATACATATATTTTTGTAATGGTCTTTTTACGATTTTTCATTTGATATCCATATTGCTAGGGTATGAAAAAAAACAAGCCCCTTTTTTTTAATTTGCGGGCGCCATTTTGAATATTTGTATAGCCTATGTCACTACCACAATTCTAATGAATTCAATGACACCTTATATGTCAACATCCGTCCAGCGGTTTGAGCTGTAGGGCGTGCCAAAGAAATGGACATACATAGTCACATACCTACATACATACTCTCGAAAAACATTACTCTCCTTCTGGCTCAGTCGGGTAAAAATCTTCTTATTCTTGATCCTATTAAGGAATCCTATCCTTTCTTTAAATAGTATATCTTAATTTGAATCTCAGAGACGTGTCGTGGAGCCTGAACGAGTACATCAGCTGGCTGTACGGCGAGCTCCGCTCGTGGCGGCGCGTGTACTGGCGCCTGTGGGCCGACTGCCACTTCCTGCGCTGCCAGCTCTGCGACACCTACTTCCCAGCTTACCAGGTCAGCTCCACTTTACGCTGCATCCAGACGACCTGCGCCCGTCTCATGTAGTGTCTGCTGGACATAGGCCTCCTCTAATAATGAGGGATATGCCCATAATACCCACGCTGGGCATGCGGGTTGGGGATCTCAAGGCACAGCTTCTCGCACCACCGACGCTGCTGCCCATTGGTGGCCAGGGGGATATAGCCTAATCAGTAGTAATACAAGCGGGTGCGAGGCGTGCTCCAGACGTGCGCGATGCATACGGTAGGGGAACGGGCGCGAGGCAAACGCATGTCGTCTGAACACGCTTTTGTGGTTACTAGCTCCATTTGTATTTATAGGTTTGAGGTCTATCTATCAATTATCAGGTCCATCAGAATTCTTATCACATGAATACCTACTGATTTTTTAAGTTTAAAAAAAGTGAGGCTTCGGTTGTAAACTCTACTATATTCTCGATTTATTGAACAAATAGAGAGTAAATAGATTGGTATAAACAGAACGAGAACGCCGTTTTCCCTTGTGGATCTCGTTCAACGCTACGATGCTAAGCCTGATAAAACACAGAATAGCCCACAAATTTCACCGTAGATTTTCGCCTTGGTAGGGATTATTGAAATAATCCCACACTCCGTAGCACTGTCGACATGTAGCTGTACTACGCACTCCGTAGCGCTGTAGACATGTAGCTGTACTACGCACTCCGTAGCGCTGTAGACATGTAGCTGTACTACGCACTCCGTAGCACTGTCGACATGTAGCTGTACTACGCACTCTGTAGCACTGTAGACATGTAGCTGTACTACGCACTCCGTAGCACTGTAGACATATAGCTGTACTACGCACTCCGTAGCACTGTAGACATGTAGCTGTACTACGCACTCCGTAGCACTGTAGACATATAGCTGTACTACGCACTCCGTAGCACTGTAGACATGTAGCTGTACTACGCACTCCGTAGCACTGTAGACATGTAGCTGTACTACGCACTCCGTAATGTAGCTGTACTACGCACGCCGTAGCACTGTAGACATGTAGCTGTACTACGCACTCCGTGCTCCGTGCAAGGACGGAGCATACCCTTCGACTTGCCTAGTCTTGGCTCCTACTTACGGTTTAGGCTGTGCGTTGATCGTTAGTTATTCATAAACGTTCTAACGTAGTTATTCGTACGTTTCGTTCAGTCATTCATCCATTTACTCATTCAGTCAGTCAGTCGGTCAGCTTCGTTACATTTAAAGGCTTATTAGACCCCGCAGTATTCAGTCTGTCTTATACTTAGCGTAGTGTAATAAGCTAATAAGAGTAAGTCACTAAGTCGGTCTTTGAGTAAGAGAGTCTTACTAATGGCCGGTTCCTATATTATACCGTTACCGATTACGCCTCGTTTTCCCCTGAAAAACTGTCAAATTTTCGACGCCTCGTTGTTAATTTTTACAGGTTTTCAAGAGAAAACGAGGCTTAATCGGTAACGGTATAATATAGAAATCAAGTAAGACAGAGTGAATAGGTTGTGGTGTAATGCGAGTTAGTATATGTATAATTCAAAATACGTTTCAAATCATTTTTATTACAAAAACAAAAGGAAGGTATTCCAAAGCACTTTGTTCGCCAACTCTGAGCTTAGCAACCACATGTCAGGTACATTTTCAATATCCGTATAATAATTAAAACTTCATCATCTTCACTTTGAGTCTTCAATAGCTTCCACTTTTGCACTGAATATATCATAGGTATCGATTATGTACATTATACCAACCTACCAACTGTTGTTGTTGTAAAGCATCTCGTTCTTCTTGTACCTCGGCGGGTTATAACTGAAAATCAGTGTTTGCTCATCGAGCAAAATTATGCGCTGAGTTATGACCTTTTTGTCATACTGCAACACACACATAGATTAATTAATATTTTTCTTTTTTCAGTCTTGTTATAAGTAGTTATGTAAATTGTTGTTATTATTATGTATGTGTGTGTTTGTTGTTGCAAATAAAAATGTATCTATCTATCTATCTATATGAGTAGTGTAATTGTGTGTTGTCCAGATGGAGTGGTGCTCTCACCACGAGCAGCCCCCGCACATGGTGTGCGTGGAGGGCCGCGCTCCGCTGGCGGCCGGACGCTACCCGTGCTGCGGCGAGCGCGCCTACCGCTTCGAGACCATCACCAGGAACACAGTCAGTCCACCCGCTACCTACTCATCTCACAACTCTACCTAAACTATTAAGAATAAGAATAAGAAAATTTTTATTTGCAACTACACATAAATATATCGCACCCCTAGAACAACACGGAATTATGTCGAAAAACTACTTTTTTCAGAATCGTTGAAAAACCGTTATCTGCTTATGTATCGGATTCGAATATGCAATAAAGTCGATTTTGAGATTTTTCGACATAATTCCGTGTTGTTCTAGGGATGCGATATATAAAAGAACAATTTAGAAACAGGTTTTTAAACATTAAAATAAGAGTACAGGTAACATAATGATGACACATAGAAAAATAGTCGCAAAAAGGACCTGAACTCAGCATGTAGCGGGTTGAAGGAATTACCTACAACGCGCGCTGGTCTTCCGTCAGGACCATTTTCTATTCATAATACTGCATCATTCATGTGTTCTTTTCATTATACTTTATTGACATCGAGGTAATTATATAGAACACATATAGAGTGACAGTCTTCAAGTGAAAACTGACGCGTATTTGACTTAAACTTCAAACTTCCAAATTCGCACTCATTTTGACCTTATGTCGCTTGAAAAGTGTTCAAAGTCAGCGCAATTGACAGCGTGCGTCGAGTTTTAGTGCGGACACTTTCTTCCACGTTTTCTTCTCTAGAGTATAAATATCTCGATGTTCATGGCCATATCTGCCGAACCGATAACCGTTGGGATAAACGAGTTCTGGAATGGAGACAAACGTAGTGTAGGACGCCCTCCGGTCAGGTGGAGTGACGATCTGCTGTCGGCTGCTGGTAGAAGCTGGATGTGTCGAGCTCAGGACAGGGCGCAATGCCGCTCATTAGAGGAGGCCTATGTCTAGCAGTGGACTGCTATAGGTTGATGATGATGATGGCTCTATAGGGTTGCCAGCTACGCATGTCGCAGAGTTGCTAGTATGTGGTCAATACTATAGCCCACATACTGGCTAGCTTTGTATTGTCGCAGGGCTATCCACGATTGCCAGCACGTACTGTATAGGGTTGCCAGCTATGTATGTCGCAAGGCTGCCAGTACGTTTACGTAATGTATGGAGCTGCCAACTATATATTGTCGCAGGTTTCTAATAGGGTTGCCACTGCTGTTGCCAGTACATGCTGTATATGGTTGCCAGATATGTACTGTCATAGGACTACCGGTATGTACTATCATAGGACTACCGGTATATACTGTCATAGGACTACCGGTATGTACTATCATAGGACTACCGGTATGTACTGTCATAAGGTTGCCAGTACGTATACGTGCTGTATAGGGTTGCCCGCTATGTACTGTCATAGATAGATGGATTTAACTTTATTGCACACCATACAAATAATCATACAAAGAGTCATAGGGCTGCCGGTATGTACTGTATAGGGTTGCCAGCTATATACTGTCATAGGGCTGCCGGTACGTACTGTATAGGGCTGCCAGCTATGTACTGTCATAGCGCTGCCGGTACGTACTGTATAGGGTTGCCAACTATGTACTGTCATAGGGCTGCCGGTACGTACTGTATAGGGTTGCCAGCTATGTACTGTCATAGTGTTGCCAGTACGTATACGTAATGTATAGGGTTGCCAGCTATGTACTGTCATAGGGCTGCCGGTACGTACTGTATAGGATTGCCAACTATGTACTGTCATAGTGTTGCCACTACGTATACGTAATGTATAGGGTTGCCAGCTATGTACTGTCATATGGCTGCCTGTATGTAGTGTACAGGGTTGTCAGGTAGGCAGTGGTATGTCGCAGGGCTGCCAGTTCCGCGAGCACGCGCCGGACGAGCGGCTGGCGGCGGAGGGCGCGGTGCTGGAGCTGTACAACAAGTTCCGTGACATCATCGCCATGCGCCCGCCGCAACTCATGTTCCCCGAGAGACTCACCAAGCTCGTTAGCAGAGGTAAGTGCTGCGTGCCTTAACGTTATCTTTATTTACTTACTTAATACGGATGACGATTGGGTAAAAAATAACCTAATTAGTCTATCAGATAGATCAACCAAAAATATTGGACAGGTATTTTTTTTATTTATCAAATAAATAAAAATTGACGGAGATAAAGAGCGTCAAACATCTTTGTCTTTTTTTGTTTAATTGACAAAATAAAAAATACGTGTCCAATATTTTTTTATTATGTAAATGACGGACTAATTAGATTTTTTTTGTCATCATTCCCATTAATAAGAACGGTCTTGGACTATTTACACGAATTAACGGCCTCCTGTGGCGCAGTGGGCCCGTCTGAGACGCAGAAGGTTGCGGGTTCGATTCCCGCTGCGAAACAAATGTTTGTATAATCTGTAAATACCCTCGAGAGCAATGAATCCGGGTCACTCAAAGAATCCAAAAAATCTCGGAAAGTAAGAATGCTAGGTTAATGCAATACATTGTATTTAATAGACAAAATTTATGCTCTACAAGCACGATGGAAGACACAGAGTGTATAGAAGACCAGGGGAAAGATTCAAGCAAGCATGCATCGAAGAAAAAGTAGCCTACGGTGGTGGGTCTGTACTTGTGTGGGCCGGAATTTCCTCTGAAAGTCGCACAGAGCTGGTGATCATAGAAAACGGCTCTTTAACTAGCGTAAGATATGTGGAAGAAATCCTCAACGAACACGTTGGTCCATTTATGGTCAATTTGGGTGAGGATGCTATATTTATGCATGACAATGCCCGACCTCATACAGGTAGGATTGTGAATGACTACCTTCAAGAGATGAACATTACTTGTATGGAGTGGCCAGCGCGCAGCCCGGATATCAACCCGATCGAGCATGCTTGGGACGAGCTAGGGAGATGCGTAAAACAACGAAACCCTCCCCCAATCACGCTTCCTGAGCTCAAAATTGCTCTCACAGAGGAATGGGAGAATATTCCCCAAAATCGTATAAGGAACTTGGTGTACAGCATGCCAAACCGCGTAAACGCAGTAATGGAAGCACGAGGAGGTAATACGAAGTATTGAAATTCAAGAAAATCGTCATAAAGTTCAAAAATTTCATGTTTCCTATTTTTGTTTTAAGGAGAGATCAGCAGTTTTTTTTTCTTTATGTAAATTTGTGTAAATAAAATGTATGGTGACTCATATTTTTTTAACTTTCATTTAAGGAGTATTAAATTGTCTATTAAATACAATTTATTGCATTAACCTAGCATTCTTACTTTCCGAGATTTTTTGGATTCTTTGAGTGACCCGGATTCATTGCTCTCGAGTGTATTTGTCTCGGATCTAGCTGTTTTCTACCTATAATATGTATGTATTTACAAAAAAAAAATATCTAAGTAAGTAATAAATGAGTCATGTGGTGCCCATAATACAAGCTCGTATTTTGGGGCTACATGATGCGGTGTGATAGTGTCTACCATTATTATTATTAACTTCAGAGAGGCATTGATACGTTGTGACCGTTCATTCCACTAGGCACCACCAGAGCGACAGCTCAGATGGTGTCGTTTCGAATCACTATTCCGTTTGACACTACCCTAATGATGTCTCGAATAGCAAGTCACTTACGTAGTTAACACTAATAGGGATGATGCCTGGGTAGAAAAATAATAATTCTAATTAGTCCGTCAATTAGATTATCAAAAAATATTGGACACGTATTTTTTTATTTTTAAAATCAACGGAAATCGACAAATAATAATAATAATAATCATAAATTTTATTTCAGGCACAAAGAAAAAGTACAAGATCTTAAAATTAAGATCTTGTACTTTTTCTTTGTGCCCTAGTTAGTTTAGTAGTAGTTTAGTTTTTGCTAATATATATAAATACCTTAGAGACTAACATACATAATACTTAAACCTATAACTATTTGCTGACACGTAATGTCTGCGACGTGTGACGCACTTGCGCTGTGTCGTACAGTCGCCCGCGAAAACGACGGAACAACACACTTTTTGGCCAAAACTCTTCCTTAGTAAAGGTCGAAAGATTTTCGGTCGGAACACGAACCACAAAAGATTTAAAATCACTGTGGCGCGATTCCAACATTTCGACAAAGTTATAGAGCGTCAAAGTTCGGGAGTGGGGGGCTCGTGACGTCACTTGTATGTAAAAAGTGTACTTACCCGTGACGTCACGCGGAACTTCAACGCACTATATCTTTGTCATTTTCAGTTTAATTGACAAAAGAAAAAATACGTGTCCAATATTTTTTGATAATGTAAATGACGGACTAATTAGAATTTTTCAGGCATCTAGCCTATTGTAATTACAAAAATAAATTTTAGGCATATGAAGTTAAGGGTTATAGATAGTAGGTATATACAGGGTGGGGCAAAATTTTACCTTTTTAAGGACAGCTACCTTTTCTTTTGTAGTTAGAAGGTTTTGTTCTGAGGAAATTAGAGAATTACATACATGGACTCAATGTAGTGACGAATGACGCTTCATAGAATGGAAAACTTTTTAATTTTCGCGAAAACTTACGATTAGAATTGGTAAGTTACTTTGGGAAAAGTGTTTCTGTCGGGAAATAGAGTCCATTTTTCAAATGTCATTTTCTGGGCTGACTAGATTTTTTGAATATCTTAAAATGTCATTAGTTTTTCCTTCAAAATAAACCTTTAGTTTTGTAGGTCTGAGGGGTGTAATGTGTCTTCCTACCTCGTTTCCTATCTTAGTTTTGGCCCACCCTGTAGAATACACCTATGATAATTGTCAGGACATCACTAATAGTCGCTAGTGTCGAACGGAACTGTGATTACAAACGATACCAGCGCCACCGTTCTGGTGGTGTTGAGTGGAATGGCTGTGACTATAAGATCCTCTCTGTGGACCCTCAGAGCCAGGCGAGGAGAGCACATCAGGGCGGCTGCAGTGCAAGGAGGTGTTCTGGTGGGAGGGCATCCAGCTCGCCCCCCCTCGGCCCCCGCTCGGCCTGCTGGGCAAGCTCTACACCAGCAATAACAAGTTCAACCGTGAGATCTTTACATACATATACCGACCCATACCATGGGAAAGCAAGATGTCCAACTACCTAATATGAAAAGGGATCTTGCAAAACATAAAACTTGCTACAAAAACATACACGTTTTTAAGAATTGAACCCGCTATACCTTTGCCGACGCCCTATTTAGGGTAGATTGTGTAAATAAAAACCCACTACACAGAAGCACTATTCATAATGTATTCATGTTCAAAAATAGGTAATTTGATGCCACTGTTAATCAAATTAACATGTACGTGATGATTATTAGAATAAAATATCAAAAGAAAACAAATAGCTGAACGCTGTACATAGCTACATAATTGGCAATACATGTAGCATCCATGTCATCTGCTTTAGATGCAATTGGCAATAGATAATTGTAAATACACTGTTGAAACCGATCTCAAAATATCTACTAATTATTAGGGACCTTGTGATTAGTTTATTATCACTGGATAACGACACAGATAATCAATCAATTTCAGATTACGGGCTTATGGGCTCATGCATGTACTATCTATGCATCAGGACCTATCCTCATGCCCGTACTAACTAAGCTAATGGCCCTAGGCTATGCTCATGCCCGTACTAAGCAAAGCTATGCTCATGCCCTTGCTAACTAAGCTAATGGCTCCAGGAGCTATGCTTTTGCCCTTACTAACTAAGCGAATGGCTCAAGGAGCTATGCTCATGCCCTTACTAAGCGAATGGCCCTAGGAGCTATGCTCATGCCCGTACAAAGCTAATGGCCCTAGGAGCTATGCACATGCCCGTGCTTACTATGCTACTGGCCTATGGAGCTATTGTCATGTCCGTACGAACTATGATACTGGCCTATAAGGCTATGCTCATGCCCGTACTAATATAATGTAAAATAAAATTTATTTGAGTCAAAAATCATACCAAAATAACCAAAGGCAAGTGTTTAAATCTAAGTAGAGAAAAAGTGACAGAAAAACGTCGCCACTCAGCCTATGCTGCAGAGGCATGGTAAAAGCATAGGTCGCGTCGCGTAAAATGAACGCTGGCGGACAAGCTGCGCATTAGGCCGCGGTCACGAAATTAGCGGGAGCGGGGCGGCGGCGGCGGCGGCGGCGCGAAGGAATGGCGCGTTTCAATGCATAGATTTGTATTGGCGCGCCGCTCCCCGCGCCGCCGCCGCTGACTTCGTGACCGCGGCCTTAGGCGGTTTCTGGGTCAAGCGCCACATGCGCACACGGCGCGCTATTGGTTCGTCCGTCAAACTTTGCTCTCCGCACCATCGCGCACTAAAGTTTTTAATTACAAAATGTTTTTACATAGAATAGTGAGAAAAAATATTTATGACGTAGGTATATTGTTTTATGAAGAGAGAGGCTGATAATAATGCAGTTGATAATTTAAAAACAACTAATATATTTTTCAATGTAGGTTCCTACCAATAACCAACATACGAAGACGCGTGCGAATGGCTAGTTCAACAATAAAACAGTAGGCCTACTTTACTAATTAGTACTTTCATGCGCGAGTGTACCCATGCGCAAACACCCCCCAACCCCCTCTCCCTTCCTTCCAGCGTTCTTTTTACGTGACGCGACCTGTAGATCGTCGAGCCAAACTAGACTAAAAGTACAAAGTAAAAACTGTGTAGCCTCAGAAGGTTCAAGACTTCAGGCTTCAAAATATCCATGTGCATAATTTGAGATCGGTTCACCCCCCCCCCCTCACCCCTCCCCGCTCCCCGCGCAGCGAGCGTGCGCGCCGCCTCCCCCGCCGCGTCGCTCCCCGCGCCCGCCGCCTCCTCGCCCGAGAGAGAGAAGAAACCGCTCCGGGAGAAGGAACACAAGAAGGTAAATAACACACTCTATGGACCTACGGCACTCCACCAGTTTAAAGTCGCACAGCGAGCTATGGAACGAGCTATGCTCGGAGTTTCTCTGAAGGATAGAATCTGCAACGAGACTATCCGACATAGAACTATCGACATAGCTCAGAGAATTAGCAAGCTGAAGTGACAGTGGGCTGGTCGTATCTGCCGAAGAATCGATAACCGTTGGGGTAAACGAGTTCTTGAGTGGAGACTCCGGCTCGGCAAACGTAGTGTACGCCCTCCGGCCAGGTGGAGTGACGATTTGCGAAAGGCTGCTGGAGGCTCGATGCGTTGAGCTCAGGACAGGGCGCAATGGCGCTGATTAGGGGAGGCCTATGCCAGCAGTGGACTGCTATAGGCTAATGATGATGATGGACCTTCGTTTGACCACGAACTCACCTGATTTTAAGTAACGTTGTGGTGTAAGATGGGAGCACAAAGGTCCAGAAGACACCTAAGCTATTCTTCTAGACTTAAAGAGTCCCGGATTATAGTTATCAGAAAAAACAGAGGCCGGTAGAGAGTTACAATCCGTGCCAAACCGGCAAAACGCAAAGGCAATTTTTGCAAAATCTCACGATTTGATTTGGTAAGTTACTTTGGGAAAACTGTTCTTGTTGGGAATTAGAGTCGATTGAGACCTACCTGTTTTTTTTTTACAAATGTCATTTTTTATGCTGACTAAGGGAGAATGCCGTCTGATGTATGGCGCTCGGTACCAAGACTAAAGTGAGTGCGTCAAAAACATTTCCAATAAGGTTTTAGTCCATTCTACAGTCAAAATAATAAAAAATGAGAGTAATTGCCATAATAACACTTAACATCAATGTTTGTTGCCATAGTAATGTATATATCATTGGTTGTTGCAGTCTAATGGCGGCGTGCAACGGAAACCAAATCAACGAAATATTTTTTACTTGATTATTAATCCCGTCGGTGTGTAAAACTAAAGAAAATGTTAATGTCATTTATAAAATATAATAATTTTTATGGGATACGTTTGGTTTTGACGCAATTGGTACGGGTTTTCGGCATTCTCCTTTTTTCAGAAATTGTTTTTTTCCTTTAAAATAAACCTATAGTTTCCTCAAAACAATACCTTTTAACTATAAAAGAAAAGGTTGCTGCTCTCAATGAGGTACTTAAAATTTCGCCCCAACCTGTATTATGGAAACTGCCAAGCATTACAACTCTCTACAGGCCTCTGTTTTTCCTGATAACTATAATTCAGGACTCATCCTTCAGACTTCAGGACTTCAGTCTTTCAGTCTTCTGGACCTTCGTGCTCCATATTTCTTCGTGAAGCAGCATTACTGTGTTTCGATTTGAAGGGTGTGGGTGCCGGTGGAATTGCAGGCACAAGAGGCTTAACCTCCATGCCTTGAGTTGATAAACGCAGGGCAATGCATCGTATGCCACGTTCTAAACATGCGTGATCTACGATGCAATGCTTTGTGATAGGTAATGCTTACCACTTCACATCTGGTGGGCCAAATGCTAGTTACATCTTCATGTAAGTACCATGAGAAATCACGTATACTTTTGGCATTATAGTTTAGTAAACTAAAAAGGTCAATACTTTTTAATACCGCGTGTATATTGCTATGAACAGATTGAACCGTAAGCTTTTGTTGTTGTTGTGTATTTAAGCAAGCAAAGAACTGATCGGTAATTTTTAAATAAATCATACACAGCAGTTTTGTAAATAAATTATGTAGCCATACAATGTGGAATTATCTTTTGGCACAATTAGGTCACATATAAATTAGTGACACGGTAGGTTGCAATGATCAATAGATAACCTATTAATAATATATACACGCTCCCTAATGACTGAATAAGCTTTTAGTAGTTAGATTTCTCACCAACTGCTCAATAGACTCTGCAGTAACTACAAGGCACCTACATCGTAATACAGGCTCCAGATGTATAACCTTTTCTTCTACTTACCACAATTTATTTTAGGCAATTACAGCTACATATTTTATTTTCCTTAGATAATTGGTATCTAAAAACTAAGTTACGACTTAACTTAGTTACTAAGTTACGTCAATAAATACGATATAATTTTATTGACGGAAAACCGATACAGCGTATTGTGTTTTCCCAGAATCACCAGGATAATAGTACATTGTTCACCGAGAGGAGAAAGTGACCGATTACCGTCGAGGGTGTCGTAAAACACCCGAGATCGGGAATCGCACTTTCTCTCGAGTGATACATAGTGCTTTATACTACACCTACGAGGAAAATAAAAAACTAACTTGACTTTGACTTTGACTAGCCAGTCCTTTTTTTTAGCTAGTGGCCAGTGTCATTTTGCGAACTTGGGGATAAAAACTCGCTGTAAAAACTTTTTGGCTTTTGATATTTAGGTTACCAGCGCATAGTCTTACCCAAAATTAAAAAAGAAAAACCACGTAAGAAATGGGTTTTCATACACTTTTCTCTCCGGCTCAGATGCGTTTTCTCCCCGCATATTTGTTCGATATGCAATGACGTACTTTCTACCGTAAATTTGATAAAGTATCAAGGTACTTTCCGAGCAGGTGTAGTATAAAGATAATTCTGGGCTTCACCATTAACGCCACCACGCAGTTTTTATGCGTCCATGAATTTTCAGCTGCTGATTAGTTAAAAACTAAAATTAACACCCGAATACTGCAACGCTACTGAACCATTTGAGTTCGTCTTAACCACTTGAGTTCCTCTCAACCATTTGAGCCGCCGCTTACCTTCAGAATCTATACTGAAACGTTAATTTTACCACTTATAAAAAACAGTTCATTATATATTAATCATTAGGTTGAGATTGACGAAGACGAATTTGGTTGTCACACCAATTAAAAACCATTTTGGTTTACGTCACCGTCGTCACTGCGTATATTTCAATGTCAATGTCCCCCGTATCAACTTTTTTTAACAAACAATAACAGCTTATGAAAATAGCATAATGGACATTGCCAGAATTGAGACAACAGCAACACATACTAAAATCAAGAAGTTATTTCAATTTCAATAGGTAGCCCTTTTATCCTTTAACTACTATGCCAGCTAAATTTATGTTGTTTTACTTCCTAAGTTATAGAGTGTACCTTTCCTGGCAAAGGCCTCTAACGCTTTCCATTGCTTTCTATCATTTGCAACTCTTCTCATTTTGGACCTGCTGTGAGATTTAGTTTGTCTTCCCATCTTTAATGTTGTCAACCTCTATTTCTTTTGCTATTTCTCGGGTGCCATTCAGTCAAGATTTTACACCATTTATCCTGGGGATGAGGATAAAATGAAGAAGTTAAGACAAGCTCAAATAATTCGTGTAGCGTTGCAGTAGGTGCTGGAGCGGTAATGTACGATTCACACCTGACGCGCCGCATCGAAGCGCAGCGCAGCGCGTCGCAGCGGATGCGCGCGCAGACAGCTAAAATCATCATCGCTCATCCGACGCTATCTAGACTGACGGACGCATTGGGCTGAGACAGTAGTTGCGAGCTGCCGAGAACAGCTGGTCGGCTTCAAAGCTGCGTAAATTCCATGCAAGTATGGAACGTAACCGCGTTGTGGCGTTCAATTTCTTCTAGCATGTTTTAAAATGCGCTCCGACGCGCTCCGATGCGGCGCGTCAGGTGTGAATCGTACATAACTCTACCGTTTCACGTTAATCACACACAATTGGTGTACAAAGAAAGGCGTGCCGGCTAGCGGCGCGGGCGGCGACTCTGCGGACGAGTGCGGCGAGCAGTCCAGCTCGGAGAGCGAACAGAGCTCGGCCAGTGCGCGGAGCGATGAAGACACGCCGCCGAGGCGACGCTTGCAGCGCTCCTTGCGGCCTAACTCTATCCAGGGAAACAAGTGAGTCCACGTCCACGCTAAACGCTCTCACACTGTATTGTCATTGATATTATCGCAAATATATAGTGTAATTGGTTCCAACCCCCATTTTCGGAACCCAAGCCAACCTCACGCTCAATGCCCACCTGGACGCAAGCTGACTCTGATGTATTTGCGGACGGATGGAAGGTGATTTTGACTAAGTGCCTGAACTTATGTGAGAAGTGTGTGTAAGTTTATTTTTCTTTGACATGTGATTTGACTAATAAGTATTTGAAATTATAATTACTGACATTATTATTATTGACTATGTACTAAATATCTACTAATTTAATTCTGACATAAGTGTGTAAGTATATTTTTGTTTGACAAGTGATTTGACTACCTATTGAATTTGTAATTACTGACTATTATTATTGAATTTTGACTGATGTAAACTCAACCAAATTTAGAGTTCTTTGTGAAGGAATCGACCGAGGAAGAACCTTCAGGTACCATAAATAAAAGGATGGCAGTGCATTTGCAAACATGGCGATTTCATGTCAGTAATTATTATAGGTGTATCTTTCTATTCTAGAAACTCTTGAATACAGATTGTTTGACTGACTGGAACGAATCCTATTATAAATGTGAAAATAGCGTCTGTTTTTCCATTGACTTACCCTAACGGCTTCAAAATGAGAGTTCTTCTGGGAGAGCTCGCCCCATCGTCGACCTCATTGTTGCCCACGCAAGACGAGCCGGTCAAGAGTTGCCCCCTAGGGCGACGGTATATGTCAAACTTAAATGTTGAATAGTGCGAGCGAGAGGGAGTCTCGCTCGCACTGTTCAACATTTTTAAAGATTTAAATCACTGCATGTAATTATGCAAAATAGCAAACCTTCACGGCTTGCTTAAAACACAACTAGAAATAACAATACAAAGGTTCATCTAGAATATCATGTTGAACCCAACACGCTTTCCAACCAAAAAAATTTGAACCATTTATCACATTGGTGCAAGTTTTTTGGTAAGAAAACGTTATAGAATCAAAATGATGTTATTAATTGCTGAACCTTTGTATTGTTATTTTCTAGGCCGTGAAGGTTTGCTATTTTGCATAACTACATTCAGTGATTTTATATCTTCAAAAATGTTGAATACTGCGAGCGAGGGAGGTTTGACCTGTATAGTCGCCTTAATTAATTAACTGTACTCTGTTATACATGTTTTTTCTTCGGAATAAATAATTTTGATTTCTTTTGCGTAGACGCAGTCGTGTTGTGGGTCGTCAGTGGGCATCTTGCGTGTCGGCCCGGTCCAATCAAGATCAGCAGCGTCGCTTTGAGGAGCGAGCCGCGAGGCAGATGCGCGCCGCACTGGCGAGACGAGCCAACCTACATAACGCCAAGCCGAAGACTCCCCCAGGTATGTACGAGTAGCTATATCATGACCATACTTTAAGTTTAACTTTTTAAGGGCCTTTTCAGATTAGCGTCTTTTGAATGTATGCGGAATCGGCCTTTCGGCGTCTCGGCCCTCATTGCCCTGTCTAAATGCCTTTGTCGGAGGATTTTAGGGATTTATAGACTATGCTGTGTGACTGTGACTGTGAGGTCCCGCCATCTTGAAGCTGTGTACGGATAGCGCGTTCCTGTATACGCGTAGTCGGGGTACGCGTGTCTTGGAATGCTCTGTCTGTACTTGCAGCTACGCGTACAGTTTGGGAACGCGTGGGGCGCGGGCCGTGGTCAGTCGGTTTCGGCTCGCTTAGCGCTATGCATCGATTGACCTCGCGTTCAGGTTCGCAGCGGTCCACATTAACTGTACGCGTATCCTAGTTAGCTATTCTTCAGTGGTAAGCGGGTAGTGAGCGATTTAACAGCTCCGGTACCATTCATGGACAAATGGTAGTGCGCCCTCAGCGCACGAGTAACTCACCTGAGTACCGGGGTGCACTTTGCATCTCGGCAGCAAGACCTACTGCAATAAGGTCCTGGTATTTGCCTGTTTAATCGTCTGCTTCATAACCTACCGGTTGGTAAGGAGACGCTAAACATTTCTTAGATTTGATTGGGTATGTACGCGTATCCAATGAACGCGTGCACAGCGCACCCCGACTACGCATATACAGGAACGCGCTATGCGTACCCAGCTTTACTCGCTACAACGTCGTCAAAAAACAATGAATGTGTATATTGCAGGCGTATACGCTCTCACATTGGAATAGCATGGAAATAGCATAACAGACGTTGGCTGAATTGTGACTTAAGCCACAAAAGCCAAAATCAAGAAGTTATTTCAATTACAATTTCAATAGGCTCTTTTATCCTGGAACTCCTTTGCTAGCTAAAGAATGCCCATAACCCGTGTCAATTGCGTCAAAACCAAACGTATCCCAATCGTTCGCCTTTATTTTATAAATAACATTAACATTTTCTTTAGGTTTACACACCGATTCGATTAATAATCACGTAAAAAATTCTTTCGTTTAATTGGTTTCCGGCGTACGGCGCCATGACACTGCAACAACCCTCACTTTTAATTTTAGACAGCAGAATCGACTAAAAACATGGAGATTTTTTCACTTTGATTATATCAAAAAGGTTGGATCAGAAACTTTTTTGTGGTACTACTAAACTATCTCCTATCTTTATGTATTTAATATGCTCTCGCTAGAGTGTTCTGTGGCATTGTGTAGCAGTGTTTATTCTGTAAATAGATATTTTATTAGACATCATCACGATAATGTACGATAAACAATCGTTGCATCAACTGTTTGCTAATAACCGGTGATGCGAAACCAGCATAGTTTAGAAGAGGCATCCATGGCTTTTTCGTGGTTGTGATGAATGTGTTAAGATCTTAGATCTTAGCTTGGATTTCACCTTCACCAGTAAGTACTAATACTTATTATAACCATAAATGATGTAAATGCCTATCTACTTTCTCGTCACTATCATTATTTGAAAATAATATAAAGTAGAACACAGTAGTAATGTATGATGTCCTACCTACGAAGTAGAAGTTAAAACACCCTTAAAACCTATCTGTGTGAGGTATATAAACCTTTTCTTATAGATATAGTATCAAAGTTAAATGTTTATAGTAGTTAAATACTTATAATTATGTAGACAAAACTGAATACACAAGGTCTCGGGAAAGCATTTTTTTAAAAACCAACTCTAAAACTTATATCAAATAAAAACAATTTGTTTACGTTTATCTTCAAAAAGACTCAATACTCAATCATTTATTGCGTTCCATAATGTAAATATACAGGTGTTAACAAATTTTGATTGTGATCATTATAGACCCTGTTGGGCACAACAATAGTAAATAGGAGAGAGGAGGACGTCATAGTTATAGTCACATGATAGTATTACATTTAAATAGATAAATTAAAGTCAATATTTAGGTAGGTATATTACAATTCGTTAGTCAAATAGGTAGGTATTGGTCGGCAGATTACTTTGGTCATATTATTAATATTGTTATTTTATAAGTAGATGCTTATCATTAGACTATAAACTTCGAAAAAATTAGGTTTCGTTTTGACGCAATTAGCATTGGTACCGAGCGCCATACATCAGACGGCATTGTCCTTTATGTTGTTTTCCTTCTTGAGTAGACTCACTACTAGGTCGTGAAACAACACTAATTGTGTATTGTATATGGCAGGAGGCGTGTACGCCCGCCTGGAGGCGGAGTGGCGAGAGCGCCACACGCACGGGGCGCGAGCACGCTCCGCCGCCCCGCCGCGCCCGCGCCCCGTCCCGCTACACAAGTACCGCGCTTAATACACACGCTACAACGATACACGCTGTTTTATTGTACCTATCACATGTCTTCGACGTTTTTAATTTAAGTTTATCATGTGAAACATCTTATGCGGCGGCTTAGACTGGGCGTTGAGGTGGCGACGCGTCGCGAACTAACTGGTCAGACCTATTATAGGTTATAGTTATATATATAGTTCTCCACAATTTCGCCAATATCAAGTATAATTATTGTTCATAACTTCACTTCACTTTATAACTTTTGAAACTATCATGGTTGAGAACATAATTATTAATATCAACGGGGTATTTACCATGATTTGTGAGTTCTGTTATTTCCCAATATTTGGCCGCAGTTGCATGCGCCATGGTATCGGGAAATAACAGAACTCACAAATCATGGTAAATATCCCGTTGATATTAATAATTATGTTCACTTCAGCTCTTTATTAAATGGCTTCTGGGACAGTCCTCCACAATTTCATCAGTATCAAGTATAAAAGTATCATAACAATATTTAGGTCTAACCTGACAGAGTTAGTTTGTGTGAAAGTTTAGTTTTAGTAGTGACAGTGACGATGTTGCTTTAATCTTCTGTGTAAGTCTTTGTTTCGAAGTATTTTCTATATAAAATAGTTTCGATGTTTTCATATCTGCCAGGCGTCCCGAAACACAATACAAAATACTTAAAAACAAAACCAATTACTTACGGCCGTTTCCTATATTATACCGTTACCGATGACGCTTCGTTTTGCCTCGAAAAACTGACAAATTTTCGACGCCTCGTTAATTTTTGAAAACGAAGCGTTATCGGTTACGGTTATAATATAGGATTCGTCGGTTAGTAAGCACATACAACAGATCTTTGTTGTGTGTATGCTACACTACAGCAGCACAAGGGCCTCAAGCCCTCAACTCAGCTTATTGCCGAATGCTGCTAGCCACGTGGCCAGTCACTTTTACATATTAATATGCAACCGCCTATGATTGTTCGCACTTAACCGACACAAAATGTCAACTTAAGGTTAACCGCGCGGCTAGCCGCTTCCGCGGTTAACCGCTAGTGCGTATGAGGGCTAAGAGCAGTTATTCCGTCGAGACCACAACTGCCACAAAGACTTTTTTACAGATGCTAGTAAAATAAAAGAGCTCACTTCAGTCACGATGTTTATTGACTCTTACAGCTAGATTAGAAGACCATTCTGTGCGGGAACTGGCTGGAGCGCAGTCCGAAGGCAGACTTGAGGTATCCTCTCAGCACTTTCTTGTCAGCTCGCTTGCCAATAGCCTTGATCACCGCCTCGTCTACTATCTTCTGGTCCGATTTGCGTTGTTCCGACGGCACGTATTTCTGAAATAGAGGATAATTAGTTGTGAGCTAGGTACTCTACGGTAGGTACGTACGTAGGTAGGCTACGGGAGCGGTTACCATCAACGAGGACCATAATTATACCTCTTTGCTAATTTAGTAGTATAAAAAAATTGGTTTAACATATTAAAAAGACATTTTTACATCTGTATCACGAATATTTCAACCACAGATATAGAAGAGAACTAGATGAACCTTAAAATTCACTATGTTCATCAACTCATGCGGCTGATCTCTACTTTCTTATGTCCAATATCATCAGTTAGAAAGGGACGCATACATATATCAATGACTTCAAAATAGATCAAAAAGTTAATCGTACCAGGGCGCTAAAACAAAATTCTATGCAGGTTCATACAAATGCCCCGGTAGGAAGTCGCAGAAATCGCATTGAGATAAAGTATGCATCCCTTTCTAGCAAATGATATATGGACATAAGAAAGTAGAGATCAGCCGTATGAGTTGACGTTCAGAACATTGTGAATTTTAAGGCTTTATCTAGTTGTCTTCTATATCTGTGAATTCAACCCAAAATTATCGTAAGCGTAACGATAAAACTTGGCCAATGACAAAGCGTTATTTTGAATAGACGCTTTCTCATTGGTCAAAAATTTACAGTCTTAAATGGATGAGTAGCGTTTCGATATTCGGGCGTGAAACGCTCAATAAAGTCAGTCTGTTCCTGCCAGTCAGAGGTCATGAAAAGAGCTAGCATAAAATATTAAATAATAAATATGAAACGACCTATGAAACGAAATATGAATAACGAATATGAAACGAAATATGAAACGATCTAACAGAAGATGCGTCTGTTAGTACGGCTGACGTACTAACGCATCATCAGTTATGTGTGCAAGATCTTTTATCATCTAATTTAACTGTTCTGGCGTCACGCAAATGAAGATGCGCAGCGTTTTTTCCGTCGGATATATAATGACTAAGCATTTGAGACGATTATGAAACTAGATTCCGCCGCGGCTATGCTTGCCTGGTACTCGGATATAAAGCCTGTTTTAGTCCAGGTTATCTTTGTTTGTTCCAAGTTTCATTCAAATCCGTTCAGCTGTAATAGTTGAGTAGAAACGAACATACACACATACACCCACACAAACTTTAGTATTTATAATATTAGTGAAATGTGATGACGATTATGAAACAGATGGTAGTATCTCAACACGTGGAGTCCTGATCGCAAGGCAGCGCGCCACGGCAGCGAGGCTTATTAGACTAATCGTATTCACTTTTCCTCATTCATCATCCAACACGCTATGGATAAAAGTTGAAGGCGTATTATGAAAGCAAACTCTTTGGAACCATACCTCTTTTTTGCTAGCGAAGATGTCTTCACCAGCCTTGCGCTTGACAGATCGCTTGGTGCTCTTCTTGTTCTTCTTGAAGTACTCATCGTTGAGGTTCTCGGGCAGCTTGAAGTCTCCGAGATCCACCTTCGTGGATGTGCCGATCACGTAGCGCTGGGGCACGCGCCGGAGTGGGCATGAGTTGAACTGGAACACAAGAATAATAAGATTATAATTTTTTTCTCAAACATACTTGGAAATGTGACTATTATTTTGACAACCTTCTATAAGATAAATAGAAATTGATGTGCTGGCCCAATACATGCGAGCAGCGGCCGGCAAAAGTTGTATGAAATCCATATCTTTCGTATAGTATTATTTAGTTATTTAGGGGCCAAATAATTTACTATGTAAACCATTCTGTCATGTAATTTCAAAATGGAAGGATCTTTTACTCTGAAAAATGGCAATCAAGGAGGTAACTAATCAAAGGTTTTATTTAAATTCCCAACTGGCTTGCAAATATAGAGTTTATTGAAAAATGTACAAGTTTTGCCTAGGTACTACTTAGTTTTAGTCCGCGCATTATTTGAGAAAAGTACTATACAAGCCTTGGCCACAACTAGGTATTGATGGACTCACGTATGTGTGCTCCACATGTAAACCTTAGGGCTGCATTCAACAATTCAAAGCCAGAACAAAAGCTGCTTATTCAAAGTTCACAGACATAGGCAGCATTAGGAATTGGGGCTACATGATGCTGTGTCGTACGTCCAGCATTATTTATTTATTTATTTATTTACGAATCATTTGTGTAACTGAATTACAAAAAAATCTATAGGAATTTTCTACTTTTATGAAGTTACTTATCAGCCAGTTGTAATGTTTATTTTTGAATGTGCTCATTGAAGAAGCAATAACAAATGCTGAAAAAGGATTCCAGTTGTGGACTGTTCTATTACTAAGTGTTTTGCAGTATTTTTGTTGGATAGTGCATATCTTAGTCTTTTATTTATTGTGCTATCTTGTCCATCCAAAAATTGTCTGGAAGAGTTTGCTTTTAGCAATAAGACCGCCCAATGTAGCTTTTTTTAACTGTACATTTTAATGGATACTGTTTAATTTTGCTGATGTACAATAGTTTATTTATCTTATTATCCTTATCATATACAGTTGTGGAATACGGAAAAAGCTGTTCATCAAATGTCAGTCAATACTCAGTAGCTTTTCTACACCTCACTTTCAGTAAATTGACTACAAAGACAATAAGAATCCACTCACGGCAAAAGGTCCAGTGACAAGCAGGAGACCGCTGGGCAGGATGCCGACGAGCACAACGCGCTTGCCAGCATGTCTGCCTGCGAGGAGGATGAGAACTGTGCCGGGGGTTAGGCTCGGCCTAATCCTGCGCACGTGTTTGCTGAACGTCTTGTGGTGGGGCACTTGACGGATCCTAGAACAAGCAGATAATTGTAATGATTACTGGATTCTGTATTCTTTTTTGGAGCAGCATTTCTTTGGAAGTAGACCACCCACAATACTTTTAACATTACTGTGGGTTCACTGGCATTTGGAAAGGTTCAACTTTTTTTTGTATTTTAAGTGTTAGCCCACACTTCAGGGAATTATCGCAAGGTTGCAATTTGAAATCCTGCCTCAGTGGAAATTTTTGGGATACTATAAAAAGTTATAATTTCAAGTTTAAAAGTGTCTTTTGGGATATTATATAAACAGCTGGCTGGCTGGCTTTAATGGTAATGCATTGTCATAACCAGTTATCGGAATAGGTAGACCTAATTTACCTAAAGTTTGTGGAACAGAGGCCACAGTGCAGACTTCCTTAGAGCTCAAAAAGAGAGTCAAAAATTACCTCGGTTTGGGACATCTTTATATCACAAAATAATGTGATAATAAAAGTATTAATTTTACAGTAATTTATACTAAGGTCAGGCAGGGTATTTATGAGACATCCAATATTTCGCTTTAAAATCAACCCTAGAAGTAGAAGGTAAAGGTTTTAAACTAAATTATGATTAATAAAAGATGTTCTGTTGAGGTATTTTCTTAACATCTTATTATTGTCAGAAAATATTATCCATATTTTGTTAGTACATAAATGTTATTAACCTAGTAAGTTAGATACTATACAATTTTATTTATGATTACTTAAAAAAGTACCTAATCTGACTCGATCATCATAGCAATGACCTAGCCGTTCAACTACAAGGCACAGGCAGTCTCAAATACTGTAGACTGAAAAGACATGGCATCCAAGGCCTAGCGGAAAAATTCGCACACAAAGACAGACTGCTCACTGGACCAATCTCTCTACCTACCCATGACATAAAACCAGAAGTATCTGACATCACATTGGACTAGTGTTAAAACAAACAGATCATCAAGAAGCAGAATTAAAAAGGAAAAATGCATATACATGTAATAACAAAAGGTAGCTAAGTTTATTAAAAAGGTTAAACTCACTTAATTTGAGTCTATACCACTTGTGTGTATTGTATGGTCATCATCATAATCATCATCAGCCTTGCAGTCCATTGCTGGACATAGGCCTCCCTTAATGAGCCCCATTGCACCCTGTTCCGAGCTCGACGCATCCAGCTTCTACCAGCAGCCTTACGCAAATCGTCACTCCACCTGGCCGGAAGGCATCCTACACTATGTTTGCTCTTTGGCAGATATGGCCAGCCCACTGCCACTTCTGCTTATTGCGTATTGTATAGTACGTAAAAGTTAAAGTTGTGATAGAAATATAATGTACTTACTTGTCCTGAGTGGGGTAGAAGGACTTTCTGCGGTTGAGGAGAACTTTACGGGTTCCTCCATTCTTCTCTCCGCCAATGGTCTTTACTACTACTGTGGGCTGCTTCGGCTTCTCAGCCTTAGCATTCTTCTTGCCGATGAACTTGTATAGAGCCTGAAAGAGGTTAGTAATCGATAAGAATTTATCATGATCATCTTAATGCATCCAGCTTCTAACAGCAGCCTTTTGTAAATCATCACTCCACCTGGCCAGAGGGCATTCTATCCTACTGTCACTTCAGCTTGCTAATTATACGATTAAGGAATTATGGTTTTATAAAAAAAATAGTGGATCCCCACAATCATATTTTTTTTATAAAATTCTGGAGATTTTAATTCAATTCTAATTCCAGACAGACAACTAACTTTGACTCTCATTCTTGAACTTATTCTCTATTAATAATATATAATAGTTTATCTCAGAGTTATCAACAAAATCTTAGGAATTTCAGAACTAATCATCAAGAAACAATATAAAAAAGTTTGATGACAGTAATAAAACCATTGATAAGTTTACCAGTTTATTAGGAACCAGTCCTGTATGTTTACGAATGAAATAGCAGGTATGATAAAGAAAAGAGTACCTTCTTGTGGAACATCTTGCTTTTGGAGAAGCGGACAACACCATTTCCCAAATCGTAATTCCTCGGTTTGCCAACTTTCTTGGCTTTGGCGACGCCACCAGCGGGCGCTGCGGCGGGCTTAGCCGCCGCCTTGGGTTGAGGGGGCGCCATCACGATCTGCAACCATCAGAACAACCTCAAACACGACATACCACCTGATTTGGAGGTTAGGTCGCATTTGTTTATCTCTACGAATTCTTCAGACAAGCGATCCAGGGGCTTCCAAACAATTCGGTTATAACCATTGTAGTCTTGAATACAAACATTTCACAGATTTAATTCCAAGGATCACTGCAAAACACAAACACTACGGCGAACGTCAAATTTTATCACGACAAAATTACGATATAAACGCAGAGGTGTATTGAAATATTGCACTGAATCACTTGTCTGGAATATATATTTTTGCAATCATACGAAATAGTGGAGAAATTTTGCGAGTTTTCAGCAATTATTTTGGATTTATTTTCACCAAAAACAAAACTCTCCAACTCACATTCGAACCGGGTTCAAGAAAAAGGAATTTTGACAGCAGTTTTTGTCTATGGTCTTGCTAAAAGCACAGAACTAAAAGTCAAAAATGTCAATTAGCTTGACAGCTTGATAAGTTTTGTGTTGTATATTGGATCCACACGAACGCATCGTTTATTTTAGGTCATTGACTTGACTACAAGCAACTGCATTAATGATGTTTGACTTGTGATGATGTAAACATTGATAATGTTAGTGGAAACGCACGTACATGTTATAAATAACCCCCTTTAAATACATAGTAGAGTTAGTACGACATACTAAGGAGATACAACTAGGTTACATCACTCTTAGACAGCGATTTAGTTTTATCTAGGTCATTCGAATACGAAATGACATTTAGCTAGTGATTACTATTTTCTTCTTAGATATTGGTGTGTGGGATCCTTTCTTTAGATATTAAGGGGAACAGATTGTCCAAGTACTTATATCTTGCAAGTTTGCAACACCTTTGTAGGTTTGTAAATAGTATATCTCCAGATTTGTCTAAAAAAATGTGTCGCGCAGACAAAGGATATGATGATGATGGTGATGATGGATGAGACAAAGGTCGACGCTGTGTGGTGTGGACTATGTGTAGACCCACTACATACAATAGAAAGACGCAGAATTTTCTTGTCTATGGTTCGATTTTCTGAACGAAAAATCAGCTGTCAAAATCAAAATGTAAAATGAATAAAAAAAATAAAAAAATCAGTGTTGAAAAATGGCTTCTCTGAGGAGCCCGTCTTCGCCGTCCGACGGCTATAAAAGGTTTAGTGATGATTTCGCGAACACCAGCATCAACAATTACGGCTCAAACGTCACAAGTAAAGAAAAAACTATGTTATTTCTATGCACAGTAGCCGCAAGACTTTCTGTACGCTTTTGTTGTAATAACAATACATTTTGTGTTTCATTTAACAATTTGTTTTAATTTCTCGCCTGTTTTATACATTAGATTCTCTTCTCATTCGTCTGCCGCTCGGCTAGATCAGAATATTATCATAACATCTATTTATTTGGCTCTAATGACGCAGGCTATGAGTCAGCCTAACCCACTTAAATAGCCAAACTTAGCCTGCTTTAGCTACTATTATGTAGGTATACTTGCCTTTACCCTTTAACATGTAGTCAGCATAAAAAGCTTTATTAGACAATGCAAAAAATATTTTTGCATGTAGTATGCTTGCATGGTAACCTGTCAGCCATAGCACCACAGTTTTATTTATGTTTATAATTTTTTAGCACCATACTGATGTCGATTCTGTTGTTCATTTTCTTATACTAAACTTAATTTGACCTTCCTAAAAGTGATCTCTCTATCCCTTTCTTATACGTGAAATTGACAAGGATAGCTTTAACTTTAAAGCGATCAAATTAAGTTATGTTTCGAAAAGCAAACAACATAATGGACATCATTATGAAGGTTTAATTATTTATTAGTAGGTAGGTATTGATTCTTCTTCTATAGGTACCTTATGATTAAGTTCATTTATTCACCAACATAATGATAGGTATTCTACTGCATTTGTTTTGAAGTAGCAAAGATCCTTGTGAAGGGCTCATCCGTAGAAGTACTATAACTATGCCTATTTTTGCCATGAAGCAGCATTGCTGTGTGTGCCAGTGAAAATATAGGCAAATAAATAAATAATGCGGGACATAATCACACAGCATCATGTAGCCCCAAACTAAGCAGAGCTTGTGTAATGTTATAAATAATGGTTATCACTTAAAAACTCTGACACCAGAGTTGACCACTAGCTTGTACGAAGAAGAAGTGCGTAGAAAAGTGATTGAGAATTAATCCTAAAGTAAAATACCAGGAGAATGCCAAAAATTTTGAAAAATTACGACTGGAATAAGCTTCAAGAAACTAGTCAGTGCTCCATCAGTGAACTCCTTTCAAAATAGACTGGATAAATACTTAAAGTGCACTGAAAAATAACCCCGATATAATGTATCAGCTTTAAAGCTGCCAATAATAATATCTAAAAGACATGATATTAAAATAAATGTTATTAAAGCTTACAAGATTTTTTCAGGGCCCCTGAAATTACCAATCAAGTTATGTTAGATTTATAAAATTTAATTCCTACACCATACCATTGCTGTGCCCAAAATTAAATAAATAAATAGTGCTGGACTATCATACAGCATCATGTAGCCCCAAAGTAAGCAGAGCTTGTGTTAAGGGAACCACATCACTGATGAACTACTTATACTTTTTTTTTGCGAATAATTAGAAAACTCCTAGACCTGAGACAAATATCTGCAAATAATGCAAACATTTGTCCCGTGGCGGGAATGAACCCGCAACTTTCTGCGTCTCAGGCGGACCTTCGCCTGCTGCGCCACCGAGGCCGTCAATTGGGGTCATAGTGTTATTTTGTACCTAACATTAACTACTGCAATAAATAAATAAAAGAACATGAGTCCCTGCCGACCTATCTTCACATATCTAGATAGATCTGGTTAATGTCAGTTAACCCATATCAATTTGAACCCAATCAGCCTAGACTTTATATCTAGTTCATCTAATAAAACATCATACCTAAACATCATTCAAGCCCAAGGCTATTGTTAGAAAGGAATGTTTCTTACTCAATAGTAAACTGCAATTTGATTGAGGTATCTGACTATGATGGGAGTTTTGTAATATACAAAAAATTTGGTATAATAATTAGTTAATTTAATCATCATCATGAGCCTTGGCACCACTGCTGGACATAAGCCTCCCCTAAAGTACTATTATGATGACTGATGATAATTTGTATCGTATTGTAACTAGATAAAACCAAGAAATCTGTCATCTTCGAACTCTTCGTAAAATTATTAAAATTGAATTTGACAGTCCTAAAAGGTATCCCTTTCAAAGTAGAGTAGCATGACAAGGATAGCTGTAATTTCAGATGTCAAGTTAAGTTTAGGAAAATGAACAGAATTGGCACCAATGAAGGCGATTCTGAAACTTTTCACTTAGCTTAATGCTAAAGGGAGCTGCCCCTTACTAATGTATTGAGATGACAGGGAAAAAAATACCTTTAGTTAGTTATAACTAGTTTTAGCAATAAAGAGTAAAGATTTTTACTCCGAATCCCTACCTATATGAATAATACCCTAGTGTGGGAAGACCCACTAGATTGACCTATGATTGCGGGAAGCCAGTGGATCTTGGTTCGGACTAAAAACTCCGACACCAGAGTTGACCAATCAAAAAACTAAGGAAGAAAAGCAGGGACGCGTTTTGAAAGAAATTGTTCTCTCTATACAAAATGTCATGCTGTATCAAAGAACTATCATGGAAGTAACTAGGTAGGTACCTAATAGGTCCTATTTACGCCGCATAAACAAATGGTGTAGGTACGATCACGGTATGAAAACATATCTCCTTTATCAACTTTATCTTGACAGATTATTATCAGGCAGGGATGCTCAACTTTTGGTTCAAATGGTCAATCTTTTAATGACATTTTGAAAATAATCTGGAACTCTGCAATGTCCGCCTTATTAATTACTGAATATGATGCGACCATCGGTTTAATGCGTTGGCTGAAAAAAAAATAGGTAATAGGTACTAGCAAGCCTTAGGTAGGTATCACATCACATACCACGACATTGAGAATCCCGCGGTGCGCATTCAATTATTACCCACCAATTCCCGACATCAGCAAAAAGAGTCATATTCCTAAGTCATTAACATTCAGGGCCTGAATTAATTTTACCAATACCGCAAAGACAATAAGAGTAGGTAGGTATTTAAACTTTTCTCAATAGGTTATATTACTTTGTATTTTACAAGCTCCTGCCCGCGGTTTCGCTCGCGTGGACCCGGATAAAAAGTATCTAAGTGTTAATCCACATCACAAACTATATATATTAGATAGTTTCATCAAAAAAGTTTTTGCGTGACAGAGTAACAAACATCCATCCATCCATCCTCTGAAAGTTTAAAATTTTTATAAATGTCAATTTTTTTTTGTAGGATCTAAGTAAAGTAAGTATTTTTTTCTTTAATGTACCTACATATGTAATATGATTGCAATGAATATTGATTATTAAGCCACATTAGGTATGTATATGATATTATCTATCCAGCTACTTTCGTATGTATGTACACCACCGTCTTTTGTATCGTGCTATCCTGTCCATCCAAAGGTTGTCTGGAAGAGATCGCTATTAGCGATAAGACCGCCCATTGTACCTTTTTTTTTAATTGTAAAGTTTCTGCAAATTGTATTTTTTAATTTGGTGTACAATAAAGAATTTATCTATCTATCTATCTATTAGATTGACTTCTTCTTGAGTTCTTGAGTAAGTGTTCATAAAATGTTTAGCACCCCTGTAATTCTGAAGCCGACAAAGTCTACCTACCCTATTTTCGAGTGATGACTGATGAGTAATATGGGTCGGAAGTCTACGTTTTAGTAGAACAACTAATAATCTTTTAAAATGTCTAAACTAGTAAGGTGGAGTGATAAGGCGTACTATACAATACGTGACAAGTGGTATAGACTGAAATTATGTGAGTTTAACCTTTTTCATAAAATGTGCTACTATTGTACGATTCACACTCACCGGCGCGCATATGAGAGCGTCGGAGAGCATTTTATAACATGCTAGAGGAAATTGAAACATCCACAAAGCAGTTAAGTTCCTTATTTGCTTGCAATTAACAGCGCTTACCTATGGTACATTTCAACGATAACTTACCTTGTTTATATTGTAGTAACCATGTACCAGATGCTTTTATTTGACAATAAAACTATTTACTTACTAACTTACTTACGTACTAATTAACGCAGTTTTGAGATTTGTCAAACACTGGCATAAATAGATGCGTAAGTAGATATTGCATGCAAATAAGGAACTTAACTGCTTTGTGGATGTTTCAATTTTCTCTAGCATATTTTAAAATGCGCTTCGATGCTCTCCGACGCGCGCCGTGAATAGTTCAAATTGCTAATTTATAAATTAGCAACAAAAGTAACTTTTTAAATTCTGCTTGTTGGCGATCTGTTTGTTTTAACTATAGTCCAATGTGATGTCAGATGCTTCTTGGTTTACTTTCTATGTCATGGGGAGGTAGAGAGATTGGTCCAGTAAGCAGTCTCTCAGTCTTTGTGTGCTAATCTTTGCGCAAGGCCTTGGATACCATGTCTTTTGAGTTTACAGTATTTGAAACTGCCTGTGCCTTGCAATTGAGCGGCTGGGTCGTTGCTATGATGATCCAGTCTCATTTGGTAGTTTTTGCTAAAATATTCAATTTCCTGTAAGACAGTTTTTATTTTGATGTCCATGTCCATAAAGAAGATCGGTCAGTTTCATACAACCTGTGACCTGAGACCTGACCATAAAATGTCGCGTCTAGAAATGACCTATGTCCTAATTGGTAGTTCTTATTGAAGGATATCATGTTCAATTAATAGTTTTTTTATTAAAGCCGGAGATTTTTTCTAGGTAAGTATTTATTTTATACTTTTAGGTTACGATCGATTAGGACACTGGCGCCATTAATCAAAAACCAACCAAACGTGTGCTTTGTTAGTGGCAGTTTTGTTTTAGACGGTTGACATTGGGACGAGAGATGCACAATGTGGCTGAGAGTGCGTTCAATAACCATGATACGTTATGATATGACAGGGCGTATTACGATCAATATTTATAATTAATTCACTTAGTATTCCGGCTTTAATAAGTATAGTTATTAGTTATAATTTTGATACTCCATTATCAAGTATATTTTTACATTATTCGTACTATTTTTATTCTCTTCGGTTTATAATCAGGTCTGAAATGACCGGCCTTCTTTATTACTTACATGTTGCTATAAATGTCAAACATGCTTCGGTTTGTTTTGCTCTTTCCTATAAAATACAAAAAATGTTTCTACCTTATAGACTTTGAAACCATTCGAGCGATGTGTCCCAAGCTGGTTTTATATGAAAGGCAATAATGCGAAGATGGTTTCAGACCACTAAAACAATGCAAGGCATTTTTCTTTTGTTAGCGTAGATGAGCCGCAGCGCTACTGCGCCTGAAACCATGATCTAAAACCGTCTTCGCATTATTGCTTTTCATACGATTAGCGTAGTAACGCTAACAATTTAAGACAATAGAGATTTGTCAATGGAGGAACAAATATAAACTTTTTATAAAAAATTAACCGACTTCAAATAAATCACTTCTTACTTCTTGCCCTAAAGAATTTTGAAAATCGGTTCACAATTGACGGAGTTATTGGTGATCATAGGGCGAAAATTACAAGTGAGGATGAGGTTTTTTGAGTTTTCCGGGCAAAGTACCAATCCCTCAGGAATAAAATTTATATGGGACCAACTGTGAAGTATACTCTTTTAAACAAAAGAAGAATTTTTAAAATCGGTCCACAATTGAAGGAGATATCGGTAAACATACATAAAAAACGTATTATACGGGTAAAAACGTATTTGTTGTAAATTACACCTAAAAGTAGAATGGGCTAGAGGTAAAAATATCAACTCCCAGGTAGAAAACGAGCATGATAGATGTCATTCCATACAAAATTTTCATCAAAGAAATAGGACTAAAGCATAGAAGAAGTTTTAAAATTAATTTATGCTCTGAACATTAACTCATACGGCTGATCTCTACTTTCTTATGTTCATATATGTTAGCTAGAAAGAGATGCATACTATATTGCAATACGATTTCTGCGACTTCGTACGACTTCGTACCAGGGCATTTGTATGAACCTGCATAGAAATTTGTTCGAGCGCCCTGGTACGATTAACTTTTTGAAGTCGCATTGATATATGCATGCATCCCTTTCTAACTGATGATATTGGACATAAGAAAGTAGATATCAGCCGTATTTAATTCTAAGACTATCTAATTGTCTTCCTTTATCTGTGATTTTCATAGGTACTTAATTTTTTTTCTCGCTTTGTATTACTTTTATGGCAAATATCATAGAATAGTTTCTACTTGGGTTATTAAGTTCTATTGATTGGCATAACAAAAACTTGCAAGAGTTGAAAAAAAATCGAATATTCGTTTTTTACCTAATACAGTCGCAATCCTAATACAGCGCCGGCTAGTGATAAAATGCGTCGAGCTGGAGACAGGGTGCCACCACCACCACCACCACACCAGCCTATATCAGTCCACTGCTGGACATAGGCCTCCCCTAATAAAGGGGGATATGCCCATAATCCCCACGCTGGGCATGCGGGTTGGGGATCGTAGGGCACAGCTTCTCGCACCACCGACGCTGCTGCCCGTCGGTGGCAAGGGGATTTAGCTGTGCCGATTAAGGCTGTGCTAGAGACAGGGTGCAATGGTACTCAATGGTAGTTGGTATCGCATATCTACGATGCCTGGGAGGACTCACATGATGCTTTAGGCATCTTTTGTGATTTGTCTAAGGCATTTGACTGCGTACACCATGAAACATTAATCAGGAAACTAGATCACTATGGCGTCAGGGGTATGGCTTTAGCCCTTCTCACTTCTTACCTATCTGACAGAATACAGAAAGTAGACGTAAATGGTAAAGTAGACGTTCCGCAAGGGTCAATACTTGGACCATTTTTATTTTTAATTTACATCAACGACCTACCTCAACTTGTGAGAGACAACCACGAAATTGTATTGTTTGCGGATGACACGTCACTTTTATTTAAATTAAAGCGACGGCAGACCAATTTTGACGACGTGAACAATGCAATAGCGAAAGTTGTTAACTGGTTCGATGTAAATAATTTATTACTGAACGAGACTAAAACAAAATGTATGAGATTTATATTACCAAATGTTAAACAAGTTAAACCTAACATTAAAATAAAAGATGAAGATCTAAATCTTGTGGACAGTACTGTATTTTTAGGCATAACTTTAGATAATAAGCTTCAATGGGGCGCTCACATAGATGGGTTGTCGAACAGACTCAGTTCTGCAGCATACGCAGTCAAAAGAATCCGTCAACTTACTGACGTAGAAACGGCTAGACTAGTTTATTTCAGCTACTTCCATAGCATTATGTCGTACGGCATTTTGTTGTGGGGGAATGCTGCAGATATCAACACCATGTTTGTGTTGCAGAAGAGGGCTGTTCGTGCAATTTATAATATGGGCCCCAGAGAATCACTTAGAAATAAGTTTAAAGAAATAAATGTTATGACAGTGCCGTGCCAATATATATATGAAAACTTAATGTATGTCCGAAAACATATTAACATGTTCAAGAAAAATAGCGACTATCATAATGTTAACACTAGAAATAAAGATAAACTAGCTGTTCCCACTGTAAGGCTCCATAAAGTTAGTCAATCTTTTAAAGGGATGTCTGTACGATTTTTTAACAAAATCCCAAATGATGTGATTAATCTATCTGTAAATAAATTCAAAAATGTTGTTAAACGTAATCTATGTAATAAAGCTTATTATAAAATATCTGATTATTTAGATGACAAAAAAGCTTGGGATGAAACTGCCTCCAACTCCATCAAAAACAATGTAATAGATATTAAGTACAATGACGTTAAAAAAATATAAGCCAAGCAGAGTTTCTTGCCAATTCTTCTCTGTTTGGTCATGTTACGAATTGGTGGTAAATTTAAAAAAAAAAATGACGTTTCAAAGTGTTACAGTTATACAGTTCCTACTGAATAAATGAATTTTGAATTTTGAATTTTTGAATTTTGAGTTATCAGCCGTATTTAATTCTAAGACTTTATCTAATTGTCTTCCTATATCTGTGATTTTCATAGGTACTTAATTTTTTTTCTCGCTTTGTATTACTTTTATGGCAAAATATCATAGAATAGTTTCTACTTGGATTATTAAGTTCTATTGATTGGCATAACAAAAACTTGCAAGAGTTGAAAAAAGTGCGCCGGCTAGTGATAAAATGCGTCGAGCTGGAGACAGGGTGCAATGGTGCTTATTGGGGGAGGCCTAAATGCAGCAGTGGACTTCTGGATGATGATGATGATGAATAATATAAAAAAAGGCGAAAATTAGTAAAAAAAGTAATAGCCCTCGAGATCGCTGAGCGATACGACAGCCCATTGTACTTTCGTTTTTGTTATTGTCCGTATTGTTCTTAGTCATAATCTTAATCGTACATTTATTGATTCATGCAGTAGTACTACCTAGGACCTACACTGTGTTCTAAAATAGTATAAATGTCTATTGTATAAGTATAACGCTTTGAATGCTGAATACTTATTCAGTATATTTAAAATCACAGAACAAAACACAGCATCATGTAGCCCCAAACTAAACAGCTTGTATTATGGGAACCACATGATTGATATAATACTTTTTTTTTTGTAAATACCTACTTAACATACAAAGAGAACACCCAGACCCGAGACAAATATCTGTAGAACATGCAAATATTTGTCCGTAGCAATTGTCGCATTTATTGCAACATAAGACTTAATACCTAACTATGACAGTGCTCAGTTCTATGCACCCTGTTTTTAGGATGTGGCAAACAAGAAAACTTAACCTAAATTTTAATAGAAGGTATCTATCTAGGTACTTAAATTACCTACACTCAAGGCTTTATTTCCGTCCGCAGCCAACGTGTTAATTTTATTATTTAAGTTTCTTGGTGTGTGTACGATTATTAATTTTATATCATAATAGTATCGAGATACGTTCTATAAGTGCAAAATTTTAGTTCAATCCGTCCCGTACCTACTTTTCGTACGATGGTCCAAGTACAAACGTCGGACAAACCTACCTATTTTTTACAAACTTTCGTCATATATAATGTTAGTACGATAGGATAGGATTGATATTAGGACTAGCTTCCGCCTAAGGCTTCGCTCGCGTGGTTAAAGGATAAAAAGTAGCCTGTACTATCAAAAAGAGATGACAGTTAATTCATTTTCAATCGTCAGTATAAATATCAAATTTGAAGATCCTAGCTTTTTTTTATTTACTATGGGCCAGCTCTTGACCTCGAGGCTTCGTAACTAACGGACTTCCATCCCCTATTTTACCCCCTTAGGGGTGAACTTAGGGTGGAAGCCTACACTATATTATAAGATAAGTAGGTATAAGTACCTATGTGCGAAATTTCAAGTATTTAGGTCCAGCGGTTTGGCGCTTTGCGTTGATATATCATATCACCCAGTCGGTCAGTTTACCATTTCATATATTCAGATAGTGTAGGTGCACTAAGAAATTTCCTGAAATCAGTGTAAAACTTGGATGAATTCGCGGGCAAAAAATTGAAAAGACTAGCTAGAAATATCGACCTACGCGTAAAAGCCAGCTCTTCTACATTTATTAGCCTTTCTGACAAAAAGCCTTCATTTCCACAATATGTAATGACCTCGCTCGCCCCCTTTCCAAATAACAATGGCTTTATGTAGGTAGGTACTTAGGTATTCACACCGCACCGCATTATGGTGTCATGTCACCTACAGTTATACAATTTATTAGCTTCTACCGGTGGATTTGCTCGCGATGACACGTCGGCACCACGGTAAAATACCCAACTGAAACTCAAGAGGTGTTCGATTCCCGCTGCGAGACAGATTACCTTTAGATATTTGTTTTGGATCTGGGTGTTAGTCGATAGGTTAGGGTAATGGTGTACCTACCTATCTAGGCAGTACTTGCTCGATTGTTATATTATTTATATATAAATAAATACAAATCCGAATGAAGCAGAGCTTAAATACTTTTTTTGTAAATACATAATACATAGAAAAACGCCTAGAGCCGAGACAAATGTTTGCAGATCAAACATTTATCTCGCTTTGGGAATCGAACCCGCAATCTTCTGTTTGGGCCTTCGCACTGCTACCACATAGGCCGTATGCGTGAATAATGTTTTATACAACAATTTACTTTAGGTATTTGCTTTATGTTTAAAATCCACTGTGCCCAGGGCACTGAGGAAGGAAGGCGGGGGGGAAGAGGAAATACAGTAGATCCTGATCTATTTTATAACATTCTTGTCGCACTGGGCGATATTAAAATCGTTTCCGTGGATAGAAATATAAGCTTTAAACATGTAACATTTTGGTACAAGCTTTATCATAAAATTCCAAAGCATTTTGCCATCCTATTATTCCGTGACTCTAATATCGTGACGAACAGTTTCCACTCAATTCAAATGTATTGTTATTCTCATGTCACTTGTTCTTTTCGCCTACCCGCAGACATGCTTGAATAAATTAGTCTCGATGCAAGGTCGTCTGATGACGTCACGAGGTCGCGGGAAAGCTGGTTTCACGGAATTTTATGTTATTTACACCTTCATCGATAGGGGAGAAAACCTTTCCCATTATAGACTTTGATAGTTTTGTTGGAAAGCCGTTCTTTGAACTTGAATCATTTTAGCCATTTTCGGGCCACTGCTAGGTATGGAGTATGACTAGCAGTAGGCCAATCAACTGGTGGAAAATCCTTTAGTTTTTTCACTCGCCTCGCTCCTGTTTTAGACTGACCAAAGTTCCTCCCACGGTATAGGTATTATACAATAGTACCTTTTTTGTCCTGTGTCTTATCTGCGATCAGTCTTCAGACTATGAGCAGGTTTGGTGATGGTATAATTTTGCATGTAGGATAATAATTGGTCCAGCGATCATTTTCCCTTTATTATTCATCATGAATCAAGCTTCATGATGTGTTGTCTACGCAGCCTCTTTGAGCAGCTGATGGTGGTGAGCTGCGAAGCCAGGTGGTTAGGGTGATCATACAGCCGTCTTTTGTACTTTGATGAGTATAATTTTATTTCATCGCTGACTGTCCTTATTTCCACTTAATTATGCAACTCAGTATTCATGAAGAACCATGGTGCATTTGAGATGTTTCTTTGAATGCCACTTTTTGCTCTGTTTGATTGAGATATTGGAGTTACAAGCTGATCCCCATAGTTGTATGTCATACGTTCAGATGAGCTTAAGCACAGCCTAGGTGACATTTATATTTATACTTATTCAAACAATATAACACAGCAATAAAATATGATGCCAAGGCGCTATGATATACAAAAAACGAAGAAACCTTAAACAAATTGAACATAAAACATGCAGGAAAATTATGAAAAAAAGCAAATAATAACAAATTGCACTATTCCTTACACTATCAATCTCACAAAACTTCGGACATACATCTCACACTTCAGTCCATCGGTCAGCAAACAGATCACACAATGGAGCTGATGCCAGAAGCGCATTTAATAATTTTATAATATTTTTAATATTATGATAGTGGATATTTACTATTGGTGCCAGCAGCATAGGTAATAGTTTTTGATATTGAGACACCCTCCTTAGAAAATACACATTTCCGACCTAGCTCTCAGAATTAATAAGTTGAAGGTTGAAGTGGCAATGGGTAGGCCATATATAGCTCGTAGAATCGATAACCGTTGGAGTAAAGGTTCTCGAATGGCGACCTGGAGACGAACCGTAGGGAGATTGATAGAAAGGGCTCAAGACTGGTCTTCGTGGAAATCCTTGGAGAAGCTATGTTCAGCTGTGGACTTAGGTTGTTGATGATTGATGTCAGCATGTGGATGTCGATTCGGTACCTACTAATAATTTTTTAATAGGAAAATGTAGGAATTGATCGCTATTCTCTATCTGAGCTAAAATTAATATGTATGTAAGGTAACATTATCAAACTATGAACGGTAGCTCACGGATATGAATCACTCTTCTGTAAATAAAACTGACGCAAACCAACAGAATTCTTAAAAATAATCTTAAATAATTTCAACTAAAATAGGTAAATAATTAAACATATCTTTTGATTTAAACATTGTTTTATCTTGACATCTGAGATGTTTTCTCAGGCTTTATGAGCACAGTTGAGCTCAATTCTTTGTTTGAGGCTGACCTATTTTTGTATTGTTTTAGTATTTTTGAGTTTATTATAATGGAAAAGTTTAGAAGTGCAGTGAAGAAGGTTCGAGAGAAAGTGGTGTTTACGATCGGACCTATTGGTATTTATTTATTTTAATTATACTATAATCATCACCATCATTCACAGTTGACTTGACCCGCTGCTGGGTATAGGCCTATTGATAGATCATAAGTAAGACAAAAGTCCAGGACGTTGGAAATCAATTTATGGAGCTCAAGTGGGGATGGGCGGGACACATTGCGAGGCGTGGTGATGACAGGTGGAGCAGGACATTGACCGAATGGTGGCCGAGGGTAGGCAAAAGAAGCGTCGGAAGACCAGTAGCGAGATGGGTCGACGACATAGTACGCGTCGCCAGGCGAGCGTGGATACGACTAGCACAAGACCGTGGTGGATGACACAAACTTCGGAGGCCTTTATCCAGCAGTGGATTAAGTCGGGCTGTGGATGATGATGATGATGAAGATTGTATTTCAACCTGACAGGATATCTGTTCCGAAGTCTGTTTTACTACAGCTGAAGCTAACACTGTTTACATAGCTGGGTGAACCCGCGGCTCCGTTTGCGTGGTCCCGGAAGTTGTCCATTGCTTAATCTAAGTACATTTATACCAACACCAGCCTATCCAGTCCACATTTGGACTGGAGTGAGTGTTTAGACAAACCTGTTACTGGGTAAAAACGGCTCTATTACTAAGAATCCACTCTCCGTCTGTCTGTATGTCACCAGGTTGTATATCATGAACCGTTATAGCTAGACAGTTGAAATTCTCACAGATGGTGTGTTTCTGTTTCCACTATGACAACAAATGATACTAAAACAGAATAAAATAGATATATAAGAGCGCCCATACAACAAACGTATTTTTATTGCCGTTTTTTGTTCGATATTAATAATGGCAATAGGTAGACGCTTGGAATATTCACAGAATAATTAGTTGTACGATCACTTCAAAAATAAATAATTTAATAAACTTTTGTTTAGATGGTACAGAACCCTTCGTGCGTCAATCCAACTCGCACTTGGCCGGTTGTTATAATTAAAATGTTACTGTAACTTTTTTTTTAAATAAATACCTAAGCCTCCCCTCTTCTAATAGGAATGGGATTTGCCACTATGGACATGCGGGTTGGGCATCCCAGGGCACAGCTTCTCGCAGCCACTGCTGCCCGTCAGCGGTCAGGGAACTTAGCTATGCTAGTGGTAGGCTTTGTGCCATAATCAGCCGGTCGCCCGAGCCCCGGTTTTTTTAATCCATTGCAGAGTTAAATGGGAACAGACATACAAACATGCACGCCACAGATATAGGAAGACAACTAGATAAAGTCTTAAAATTCAATACGGCTGATATCTACTTTAATATGTCCAATATCATCAGTTAGAAAGGGATAAAAGAAAGAAAGTAGAGATCAGCCTTAAGATTTCTTCTATGCTTTTGTCCTATTTCTTTGATGCACGCATTTAGGTACCTACTTATTATAACATTGTGATTACTTCTCTCCAAAAGTCACTTTAAGTTTGCTCTCATGGGAATAACTAAAGCATGCCACGCTGACATGCAAGCGAAACCGTGTGTAGAGCCATTAATATTAATGACATGTGCGTACCCGACCGCTGCAGAACAATCCAGGCATTCTGACGGTCAGTAGGTTTGTGGCGATGGAGTTGTCGATGGAACATTGTGTGACAGGTAAGAGTCCATTTCACGAATGAAGCAAAGTAAATAGATATAAATAATTCATATTGAAAAAACGGGAATTTTCACGTTATACCGTTACATCAGTGAAGGTACTAACACGGGGCGAGAGTCAATATGAATGAGTTACTTCACGTTAGTTTCGTGAGTAAAATAGATATCAGCATCATCAGCCTATAGCAGTCCACTGCTGGACAAAGGCCTCCCCTAATGAGCGCCATTGCGCCCTGTCCTGAGCTCGACGCTCTCGACACTCCGCCTGGCCGGAGGGCATCCTATATATCCTAAATGAATAAAATAAGTAAATTATTAATATTATGTACATACAATACAAATATTTTATTACATTAACTTAAACAGTACCTACAGAGTTTGAATGTGTTTGAAGCCTCCTTTTAAGTATGAAATACTTGTGTTAGGAGACCTCGCTCTTCCTTAACAGAGTTATAAGTATATAGTATTAACAATATAATAAAGTTACATAACTAGAAAAAAAATGAATAAAACAATCAAAGGTAAGTTATAATAATATTATGTTCTAAATGGTATGTGAGTGTGAGGTAAGGGTATGAGTGTGTGAGTGTGTGTATATGTGTGTGTGTTGTGTGTGTGTGTGTGTGTGTGTGTGTGTGTGTGTGTGTGTGTGTGTGTGTGTGTATGTATTTACAAAAAAAAATATATGTGTAGTATATCAATCATGTGGTTCCCATAATACAAGCTCTGCTTAGTTTGGGGCTACATGATGCTGTGTGATTACGTCCCGCATTATTTATTTATTTATTTCTATTTTTACTCCAAGCTATTAAACAACTAATTACAATTACATTATAATTACTAGTAAGTCTCACTGCAAAAAGCGGAATCAATGTCTCCAGTAATAAGTAAAATGGAATGAACAACTGTTCTTTCTTTTGAAGTGGGTTAAAATGTCGAACATTTATTAGGAAATTGAAGTGTGTGGTTTGTAACTTTTTACACACCATCCTAACTTTTATGATAGGCTGGGCGCGATCACGAAGACTCGCGATAAAAAAAGTTTTCGTATCGTATCGTAGGCCAATGATAAAACGTAGATTCAAAATAACGGTTTGTCATTGGCCAGTATTTTTCGTAACGACACGTCAGGTTGACATATTCGTGAAATGAAATGAAATGAACCTTTATTGTATTATATTGAAACTGTGCACAAAAAGATGTTAAAAGCCGGGTGGAACAACAGTTTGTCCTTTAATTATAGACGTGCAATGTTTAACTTATATATATATCTAGGATTTTTTTTATATTATGAAATTAATTTATGTCATAAAAACATTTTTCTGTGAGCCACATACGGAGTTTTGTCTTAAAACTAGTGGGCAGTTCTCTTATGTCTCTAGGAATTTCATTAGGTATATACTTTTATAGACTTGACAGAGCAATTTTTTCCACACAGATCACACGTGATCACACTACTGGTCCAGCCACAGATATAGAAGGGAACTAGATAAAGCCTTAAATAGAAAATTCACTATGTTCTGAACATCAACTCATACTGCTGATCTCTACTTTCTTATGTCCCATATCATCCGTTAGACAGGGACGCATTCATATATCAATGCGACTTCAAAAGAAATCAAAAAGTTTATCGTACCAGGGCGCTCGAACAAAATTCTATGCAGTTTCATAGAAATGCCCTGGTACGAAGTCGCAACAATTGCATTGAGATAAAGTATGCATCTCTTTCTAGCAAATGATATATGGACATAAGAAAGTAGAGATCAGCCGTATGAGTAGACGTTCTGAGCATAGTGAATTTTAATGCTTTATCTAGTTGTCTTCTATATCTGTGGGTCCAGCATCGTCAGCGCTCGCCGAAATAGCCAACAACATTGTCTTAGAAAAACTTGTATAATACTTTTTGCAGATTCACGGACGGACACAGATGGCGCTGCGGGCGACGGCACACTCGACATGGGCAGCAGATCGTCGCTGCACACCGGACTGCAAATGTCGGAGGACGAGCATTGGGAGATGAACTATCATGAGGCAGCCATTTATTTAGAGGTAATATGGCTCTTGGTATAGAATGTGCAACTTGCAAATTTGAGCATTATTTTGACCTTCGAGATTTTCTTGATTCTCTTCGAGCCGGATAAAAAGTAGCCTATGTGTTTATCCAGGTCACAAACTGTGTATACCTATTCCAAGTTTCATCCAAATCCGTTCTGCAGTTTTTCCGTGAATGAGTACCAAACATCCATTCATAGGTACATCCATACTCACTAACTTTCGCCACCCTATGCTATTCTATCCTACTTCCTACTTATAATATTATAAATGCGAAAGTTTGTGAAAGTTTGTTACTCTTTCACGCAAAAACTACTGAACTGATTTTGATGAAACTTGGAATATACATAGTTTATGACTTGGATTAACACATAGGCTACTGAAGCCGCGGGCGAAAGCTTGTAGAATATAAAATAGAATAGATTATTATATTATATTTATTCGTGGATATCCGTTATTTTAGTTTCGTGGGTAGATTGGCCCTTGATTCTTCATGAATACGCCTAATTCACCATAATCTTCAGGAAGGTATGAACAACGAGAAGTTCGACTCGCACCCGTCGAGTCCCGAGGAGTTGCCGGCATACCTTAGGGTGCACAACCCTTGGTACCACGGCCTGGACCTATTAGCCTCGCTGGTGCTAATACTGCTGGCCTTCACTGAGGACCCCGCTGTGCCAACTTTCGAGGTAAAACGTAAATAAAGAAATAAAACCTTTATTCCTATCTGTGTACATACATATAACTAAAAGTAACTTTTAGTTCTTGGGCTCGGCCGGGGAATTACTGCCACCGTGCCTATTTCTACCGTGATGTAATGTTGTGTTTCGGTTTGAAGGGTGTGGGTGCCGGTGAAATTACAAGAACAAGAGGCTTATCATCTTCATGCCTCAAGTTGGTGCAGGGTGTTGCATCGTAGAGCACGTTCCAAAAAACGTGATCTACGATGCAATGCTTTGTGATAGAATGGTGTGGTAGCCAATGAATCAATTGTACTCAGTGAACCACAGGGCCTACAACCTAAACGCTATGTTGCCAGCGCGTGCATATTACACGTTTGAACCGGGTTCCCGCGCCAACCTGTCACCACTAATCACCGGCGAACTGCCACCTGGAACGCACGCGTTATGAGCAGATTTTTATTTTCGAGTGCAAAAAGTTAAAGCCCTGCGGTAATGTAGCCGTGCCGGTGTTAGGTACGCTCTATCAACCGGTCGCCAGAGCCTTATGTACGATTCTCACTTACCGGCGCGCGTCGGAGCGCATTTTAAAACATGTTAAAGGAAATTGAAACATCCACAAAGCATTTAAGTTCCTTATTTGCATGCAATTTACGCAGCGCATTTATTTATGTCAGTGTTTGACAAAGCTCAAAGCTGCGTAAATTGCATGCAAATAAGGAACTTAACTGCTTGTGGATGTTTCAATTTCCTCTAGCATGTTATAAAATGCGCTCCAATGCTCTCCGACGCGCGCTAGAAGTGTGAATCGTACATTAGCATACACCACAAGCCGGTGATGTTTGTTTGGGTTGCAAAGATAAGATGGAAGTTTGAACAACAGACTCCCAGTCACTCAGGCTCTGAGTATATAATTTAAACGAAATTTAAACGGTGGCTTGTCGAGCAGATATTTTATAACTATGAAGAATTCATTGACTTGAAGTATCTAAATGTAGACTGTACATGACTTTATTATATAATAGTATTATGTCATTTTTTCATTAAATTTATTTGATTATTATTATACTATATTAAGCTATTTATTTTTTAAATACTTATAGGGAGTATATACATCATTGACGTATAATGAATATTTTGAATTATATTTATACTTATTTTGACTTATTTCCTAACGTTGAAAGAGAAAATAAATGGTTATTATTTAGCTTCCAGTGTGGGCCCATGGCTCCATCGAGCTGATGGCGCTGACCGTGATCGGAGTGGAGCTCCACCTCAAGCTGAAGTGGATCGGCTGGAGCACCATCCTCAAACACAAGCGGACCATGATTAAGGTGAGGGGGGAATAACTTCAAACACTAGCGGACCATGAAGGTGAGGGGGAGAATAAATTCAGCCTGTCTTCATATTGCTAAGACATTTTCTTGACTAGATAGCATTTTGTCTCGAGTAGAGAAACATTTTTTTCACTTCTCTTGCTCAAAAAGTGTATCATAATAGTGTAGCTTAGCGGGCCTAAAACTCGAGTTTAATACCTAGGGCTAAAAAGTATTTTTTCTTTTTAATTTTTGTCTAAAATCATCAGCCCGTACAAAGCATTCGTTCTCTTATATAAAAACTCGACTTCTTGGTGCTCCGTCAATCTTTTTTTTTGAAAATAGAACCGTCTTGGTGATGTTTTATGAAGGTTGATTCTTCCCTTCACGGTAGAATGCGAACTGTTTCGTTGAGGGTTATTGAAGGTATAGAGATTTAAAAAAAAAGATGGTATTGGCGCTAAATCTCTAGAATTTTCTTCATTCCAAATCACAAACTTTTACGTTTAACTTCCTGACTTTAACTTTCAAATTGTGAACGTGAAAAATGTCATCAAGTGATAGTGAAGATGCTAATATGCAAATGGAAGAAAAGGGCAAAGAAATAATTATGAATCTGTTGCCGACAAAATCACGTGAAATATATTTAAAGAGTTACGAAAATTTTATGAAATGGAGAGATGAGAAACGTGTGGATTCTTTTACAGAAGGGGTTTTTCTCACTTATTTTGATGAATTATCGAAAAAATTCAAATCGTCGACTCTTTGGAGCACATATTCAATGTTAAGAATGACCTTAAAAACGAGACACGACGTCGATATTAAAAAAATATGTAAATTTAACGGCTTTACTGAAGAAATTGTCCACTGGATACAAGGCAAAAAAATCTAAAGTCTTGACGACACAAGAAATCGAAACATTTTTAAATAACGCTCCAAATAAACAATACTTGGCAACAAAGGTAACCTACTTATGTACTCTACTCAAACTAAATAAATAGATACCTACCTACATACCTAAATTATGTACCTAGGTTATTACGATTATTAACACACTTATTTTTTTGTTCAACAGGTTGCTTTAATTTATGGAATCAGCGGTGCATGCAGAGGAATAGAGCTTGCCAATATAACGCTAGAAGACGTAGAAACGGATACAAACCTACAAGCTGTGAGTCTGCCGAACACGAAAACAAACAAAGAGCGTAAATTTGTCATCAGTGGAGAATACCTTAATATAGTTAAAGCCTATCAGGAGTTACGTCCCACTAATGTTTCAACGAGAAGATTTTTTCTAAATTATCAAAATGGTAAATGCACAAGGCAAGTCATAGGCAAAAATAAATTTGGTAACATGCCTAAAGATATTGCCACTTATCTAAATTTACCAAATCCGGAACTCTACACGGGCCATTGTTTCCGCAGAACATCCGCGACTCTGTTGGCGGACTCTGGTGCGAATATAACGACATTAAAACGCCACGGTGGATGGAGGTCCGATCAAGTGGCTGAAGGTTATATAGAGGACTCTATACAAAACAAGTATCACGTCACGCAGCGGATTATGGAAGGAATCAATATTCTATCAAACATTACAGAACCCCAAGCATCTACATCGCGGGATTGGATGAATATGTGAACTCAGCTGAAGCCGCGCAGGAAACTCAAGCATGATTCGAGTCTCTCCAACTTTTACTCCACAACAATCAACTCAAAATATTATCACATCCCAATCACAGAGAACCGAAATAAAATTGCCCGGGAAAAACATATCACTAAACATTCAAAATTGCTCTAACTGCACATTTAATTTTTAATAAAATTTCTGAAAATTGACTAATTTGGAATTGTTTTATTTTCTCGCAATCGAAGTGAAAAGAAGAGTGTTTTACTCGGGCCAAAACCACCCATTATAACTCGGTCTTGTCATCCTCCCTCGCTAAGCTCGGGAGTATAACAACCTCGTATATAATGGGATGGTTTAGTCCCTTGTAAAACAATCTACTATTTCACTTCTCTTGCTCAAAAAGTGTATCATAATAGTGTAGCTTAGCGGGCCTAAAACTCGAGTTTAATACCTAGGGCTAAAAAGTATTTTTTCTTTTTAATTTTTGTCTAAAATCATCAGCCCGTACAAAGCATTCGTTCTCTTATATAAAAACTCGACTTCTTGGTGCTCCGTCAATCTTTTTTTTTGAAAATAGAACCGTCTTGGTGATGTTTTATGAAGGTTGATTCTTCCCTTCACGGTAGAATGCGAACTGTTTCGTTGAGGGTTATTGAAGGTATAGAGATTTTAAAAAAAAGATGGTATTGGCGCTAAATCTCTAGAATTTTCTTCATTCCAAATCACAAACTTTTACGTTTAACTTCCTGACTTTAACTTTCAAATTGTGAACGTGAAAAATGTCATCAAGTGATAGTGAAGATGCTAATATGCAAATGGAAGAAAAGGGCAAAGAAATAATTATGAATCTGTTGCCGACAAAATCACGTGAAATATATTTAAAGAGTTACGAAAATTTTATGAAATGGAGAGATGAGAAACGTGTGGATTCTTTTACAGAAGGGGTTTTTCTCACTTATTTTGATGAATTATCGAAAAAATTGAAATCGTCGACTCTTTGGAGCACATATTCAATGTTAAGAATGACCTTAAAAACGAGACACGACGTCGATATTAAAAAATATGTAAATTTAACGGCTTTACTGAAGAAATTGTCCACTGGATACAAGGCAAAAAAATCTAAAGTCTTGACGACACAAGAAATCGAAACATTTTTAAATAACGCTCCAAATAAACAATACTTGGCAACAAAGGTAACCTACTTATGTACTCTACTCAAACTAAATAAATAGATACCTACCTACATACCTAAATTATGTACCTAGATTATTACGATTATTAACACACTTATTTTTTTGTTCAACAGGTTGCTTTAATTTATGGAATCAGCGGTGCATGCAGAGGAATAGAGCTTGCCAATATAACGCTAGAAGACGTAGAAACGGATACAAACCTACAAGCTGTGAGTCTGCCGAACACGAAAACAAACAAAGAGCGTAAATTTGTCATCAGTGGAGAATACCTTAATATAGTTAAAGCCTATCAGGAGTTACGTCCCACTAATGTTTCAACGAGAAGATTTTTTCTAAATTATCAAAATGGTAAATGCACAAGGCAAGTCATAGGCAAAAATAAATTTGGTAACATGCCTAAAGATATTGCCACTTATCTAAATTTACCAAATCCGGAACTCTACACGGGCCATTGTTTCCGCAGAACATCCGCGACTCTGTTGGCGGACTCTGGTGCGAATATAACGACATTAAAACGCCACGGTGGATGGAGGTCCGATCAAGTGGCTGAAGGTTATATAGAGGACTCTATACAAAACAAGTATCACGTCACGCAGCGGATTATGGAAGGAATCAATATTCTACCAAACATTACAGAACCCCAAGCATCTACATCGCGGGATTGGATGAATATGTCAACTCAGCTGAAGCCGCACTCAGATCTTAATAATGCAGGAAACTCAAGCATGATTCGAGTCTCTCCAACTTTTACTCCACAACAATCAACTCAAAATATTATCACATCCCAATCACAGAGAACCGAAATAAAATTGCCCGGGAAAAACATATCACTAAACATTCAAAATTGCTCTAACTGCACATTTAATTTTTAATAAAATTTCTGAAAATTGACTAATTTGGAATTGTTTTATTTTCTCGCAATCGAAGTGAAAAGTAGAGTGTTTTACTCGGGCCAAAACCACCCATTATAACTCGGTCTTGTCATCCTCCCTCGCTAAGCTCGGGAGTATAACAACCTCGTATATAATGGGATGGTTTAGTCCCTTGTAAAACAATCTACTATTAGGTATTTTGCACGTGTCTCATAAGACACGAGATATATATTATTTTATGTGCAACCATTCTCAAAAGAACCGAAATAGGGCTCTTTTTGAGGGACTCGAACGAACTTTTAGCCCCTCAACTTTACTGACATTTATGACTTAAGTGTTTTTTTTTTTTTAATATGGGCCAGCTCTTGACCTCGAGGCTTGCATAGGCAAGGATGAGGTCGACGATGGGGCGAGCTTTCCCAGAAGATGCCTATTAACTCTCTTTTTGAAGCCGTTAGGGTCATAAGACAATGGAAAAACAGACGCTGGTAGCTGATTTCATATTTTAGCAGTGCGCATTATAAATGATGTTTGGAAGCGCTTAGTTCTGGTAAATGGAATATCAACTTGATGGGGATGGTAGTTAGCAGTGCGTCTGAAGTTCCTATGGAAGAAAGGTGAAGTCGGAATAAGGTCATGTAGCTCCTGCGCACTCCGTAGTACAATCTATACAAGACCGACAAACACGCAACCTCGCGACGATGGCTCAAGCTCTTGAGCCTTGCTATAGCAAGATACTCTTGACCAATACCAATGAGCCTCTTAGCCCTGCGTTCAACTGAGTCTAGTGCGGCAAGTTGATACTTGGCTGAACCATCCCAAAGTATTAGTTATTACTTATTTTTCCGCCAATAAATCTCTATTTCCCCACGCATCGAATTAACTACAAAAACAAACCAATTTAATAACGCTCTAAGAAGTTTACAAAACAATTATCAGAGCTGGGCAAAATATATGAATAAAAATAACAAAAATTAAATTTAAAACCCCCTGCGCAAAAAAAGGACATTTAATAAGTCAAAAACAATACCTATCATTAAGCCATCAAATTCGTGTATATACACATAAATATTTTAATGAATAGAAATTAATGGATAAGGTTTGCTCGTTGAATGTAACGTCGGGGTATCGCGTTAGTAAGTCAGACCCACAGAAATAAGTCAGACCCTTCATTTGATTGACTATGTGTTAATTTACTAGCTGACCAACTTGCTTGCAAATCTAGTTACATTGGGTGTTAAATTGTTAAGTCTGGTAGCGCTATGAGTTCTCAATCTCCCTATTTTTACCCGGCTGAAGTCCTCTTCAGTCAGGTGATTTTTTAGGGTGTATGTATGTTTGTAATATTATTTGTCGGTAGCTGTCGCCCAAACGGCTGGGCGGTTTTTGGCTAATGAGGTGTCGTTGGATTTGTCTAGATTCTAGAGTCTAGATCACAGGGGTAACATAGGCATATGAATTTTCAAAAAATCCAATATGGCGACTGTAAGAAGCCATTTTAAATTTACGATCAACTATAAAGTATTAAAAACATCCTGTCAATGCAGTCGAGTTCCTTTTTAAAATAAATACTTGTTTCTATTTAGTTATTGCTTTAATAATATATTAATAAGTCCTGACCTCTGTTCCAGAGTATAACATTACTAATAATGGTTCTAGAGCGACCTTACACACTAATATGTCCTGACCTCTGTTCCAGGATATAATTTTACTAATAATGGTTCTAGAGCCTCCTCTACACAGTAACACAAAATAACCAATATGTCCTGACTTCTCTTCCAGAGTATGACATTACTAATAATGGTTCTAGACTAGAGCGACCTTACACAGTAACACAAAAGAACCAATACGTCCTGACCTCTGTTCCAGGGTATAACGTTAGTAATAATGGTGCTAGAAGCGGTGGTAGTGTTGTGCCGACAGTCGTCTCACTTCCGCGTGACCCGGGCACTGCGGCCCATATTCCTAGTGGACACGCGGTACTGTGGCGGCGTGAGGCGGTTCATACGGCAGATACTGCAGTCTCTGCCGCCAATCATTGATATGTTAGGTGAGATACTTTTAAAACTATTTGTTGTGAATGTAATAAATCAACGGAGTGTAAAACTGGCTATACACGGGCAGCTTCAATCAGCCAGTATCGACTGCTTCAAGCTGCGACTGCATAGGGAACTTCAGACTTCTACGTTTGTACATACGCGAACCGGTCGAGCAGTTTCGGGTGGTGGGCAGCACGGTGAAATTTCATCGTGCGGCCAAGCAGTCGCCAAGCATACACTGACTGCTAGAGCTGTCGACTGCTCTCGCGCAGTTACCTCTGCCCGTTCTCTTCATTCCACTTTCTGCCTGCACGCTTCGTTTGTGTATTGAAAACAATTGACATTTCAATATCAATGGGAGCTTCAAGCTGTTGACTCTGACTGCTAGAGCGGTCTGTGTATGTTAATGGCGGGGTAACTGCTCGAGCAGTCCGTGTACGGGCTTCCATTATCAGCTTCGGAACCCATCATCATCAGCCTATAGCAGTTCACTGCTGGACATAGGCCCCTAATGTGTGCCATTGCACCGTCCTGAACCCAATCTAACCACTATTTGTAAAGTTCTAACACCATATTCTGCCGTGAAGCAGAATTGCTGTATTTCAGTAGATGCCTATGATTAAGGTGAGGGGGAAATAACCTGAAACACAAGTGGATTATGATAAAAAAGTGTAGAATCACGTATTTTAACTGAGGTTCTCAGAATTTGTAGACAACCATGTCCAAATCATCCCGGTATAATATACGAATTCAAACTCACCCTGAATGATGTGATGTGATGTAATTGTTCTGTTCCAGGTTTACTGATGTTCTTCGTGGCGACGTATTCGCTGCTGGGCTACTATCTGTTCTCGGAACACATCGACAATGGGCATTTCAAGACGATCAGCGATTCATTTGTCAGCATGTTCGTTCTATTGACGACGGCTAAGTGAGTGAAATCTATGTTCGTTCTATTGACGACGGCTAAGTGAGTAAGATCTATGTTCGTTCTATTGAGGACGGTTAAGTGAGTGAGATCTATGTTCGTTCTATTGAGGACGGTTAAGTGAGTGAGATCTATGTTCGTTCTGTTGACGACGGCTAAGTGAGTGAGATCTATGTTCGTTCTATTGACGACGGCTAAGTGAGTGAGATCTATGTTCGTTCTATTGACGACGGCTAAGTGAGTGAGATCTATGTTCGTTCTATTGACGACGGCTAAGTGAGTGAGATCCTTGTTCGTTCTATTGACGACGGCTAAGTGAGTAAGATCTATGTTCGTTCTATTGACGACGGCTAATCATAATCATAATCATAATTGTTTATTTGCATAAAACATGGTATAAAGATGTTACAGTTTTTAAAGCGTGCGCATGTTTTGCCAGTTTCATGGCATACAAATTATATACAAAGAGCTTATAGAATATGAGACCTACCCTACATAACTGAAATTAATTTACATGCACTTCTTGTTCTTAAAGTCAAAAAAATCTTTTATATCATAAAAATTAAACTAAGTAACTAAGTAACTAAGTGAGTGAGATCTATGTTCGTTCTATTGACGACGGCTAAGTGAGTGAGATCTATGTTCGTTCTATTGAGGACGGTTAAGTGAGTGAGATCTATGTTCGTTCTATTGAGGACGGTTAAGTGAGTGAGATCTATGTTCGTTCTATTGAGGACGGTTAAGTGAGTGAGATCTATGTTCGTTCTGTTGGCGACGGCTAAGTGAGTGAGATCTATGTTCGTTCTGTTGACGACGGCTAAGTGAGTGAGATCTATGTTCGTTCTGTTGACGACGGCTAAGTGAGTGAGATCTATGTTCGTTCTATTGACGACGGCTAAGTGAGTGAGATCTATGTTCGTTCTATTGACGACGGCTAAGTAAGTGAGATCTATGTTCGTTCTATTGACGACGGCTAAGTGAGTGAGATCCTTGTTCGTTCTATTGACGACGGCTAAGTGAGTAAGATCTATGTTCGTTCTATTGACGACGGCTAAGTGAGTGAGATCTATGTTCGTTCTATTGACGACGGCTAAGTGAGTGAGATCTATGTTCGTTCTATTGAGGACGGTTAAGTGAGTGAGATCTATGTTCGTTCTATTGAGGACGGTTAAGTGAGTGAGATCTATGTTCGTTCTATTGACGACGGCTAAGTGAGTGAGATCTATGTTCGTTGTATTGACGACGGCTAAGTGAGTGAGATCTATGTTCGTTCTATTGAGGACGATTAAGTGAGTGAGATCTATGTTCATTCTATTGACGACGGCTAAGTGAGTGAGATCTATGTTCGTTCTATTGACAACTGCTAAGTGAGTGAGATCTATGTTCGTTCTATTGACGACTGCTAAGTGAGTGAGATCTATGTTCGTTCTATTGACGACGGCTAAGTGAGTGAGATCTATGTTCGTTCTATTGACGACGGCTAAGTAAGTGAGATCTATGTTCGTTCTATTGACGACGGCTAAGTGAGTAAGATCTATGTTCGTTCTATTGACGACGGCTAAGTGAGTGAGATCTATGTTCGTTCTATTGACGACGGCTAAGTGAGTGAGATCTTTGTTCGTTCTATTGACGACGGCTAAGTGAGTAAGATCTATGTTCATTCTATTGAGGACGGTTAAGTGAGTGAGATCTATGTTCGTTCTATTGACGACGGCTAAGTGAGTAAGATCTATGTTCGTTCTATTGAGGACGGTTAAGTGAGTGAGATCTATGTTCGTTCTATTGACGACGGCTAAGTGAGTGAGATCTTTGTTCGTTCTATTGAGGACGGCTAAGTGAGTAAGATCTATGTTCATTCTATTGAGGACGGCTAAGTTAGTGAGATCTATGTTCGTTCTATACGATGGCTAAATGTGTTTAGATTTGATATTATCCCAAAAATTAAGACAGGTGTTATATTTAAAGTTTTATTAAAAGTGACGCATACAATTTCGACACAGTTTGACACATAAACATCATGATCGAGCAAAACAAAAAAAAAAGCTTGTAATGATGTTGAGGCTGCACCAAATTCAACAAAACTAAGGTATTTTTATAATATCTCCGAAATTCTGTTCTTAATTTCACTACCTTGTATGATTGTCTAACAAGTTGTATAAAAAATTACTGATAAAGTTTAATATTTTCGAATGAAGAAGAAAAAAAAGTTTAAGAATGAGCCAACTGTGGACTTCCAGTCCATCGAGAAAATTTTAACCATTCGTGTTTCTGTCTTTAATTTGTCTTTATCACATCCTGAATAAGCTTAGATATTAAAGTAAAAACAATACGTTTGGTGGCCATCGAGAGAAAACGTCGAAAAATCAGTAAAAATTCATTCATTTCCACTTTGGTAAAAACTTTTGACCTCATCCTTGCTCACGCAAGCCTCGAGGTCAAGAGCTGGCCCATACTAAACAAAAAAAAACTGCAACTCAACGCCCCCATAAGGGTAGGATTTCGATACCAACGACCCAGGAGAGAATTCTATTGTGACTTTGTCAAGGCCATGCGACTTTTGGGCATTCCAAACCAAACAGATCCACGCAAAGTTCCTACTGCGGATCAAACTATCTTGCTAATTACGCTTTCATTGTGGTCACAGTTTGGATCGCTGTCAATTAGCTTACCCAAGCTAAGCGGGGGCTAAGCGGGGTGTAAAGGGTTCCAACCCCCATCTCCGGAACTCAAGCCAACCTCACCTGCACGTGGTGCTCTCTGCTAACTAACTAACGAGGCTCTTGCGGCGGCTGATTGTGGCATAGCCCAGCCTTACACTGGCACAGCTAAATACCCTGGCCGCCGAATGGCAGCAGCGTCGGCGGTACCAGAAGTTGTGCCCTGCGATCCCAACCTGCATGCCCAGCGTGGGGTTTATGGGCATATCCCCTTTCTTATGGGGGAGGCCTATGTCTAGCACAGCTTACCTAAAATCCGAACTGTGAATGTAAACGATTTTTAACTTACCTACATCGAACTGTCAGCGTCCGCGCATGTTTTGAAGGGAGGGTTTAAATGGCGCGTGCTATTTGTGCATTTTTCAGGATTTGTCCTGAGATCTCGGGATTTTTAGGCTCTTCTCAGTATTGCGGCCGGATTTTGGAAAGCTCAGGAATTTTCAATAAAATAGAGTAGATTATTCAGATCTGTTTACCATGATAGAAATAACTCTTTCTACGTTTGCAGTCTAGGCTATAATAGCAAATACGTATTGACAAATACACAGTATCTCAGGTAATCTTGAATAATGGCTGCCCACAATATATGGAGCATTACATCAAAAAATGCCGCGGGCTACAATGCTGTAAATTACGTTTTCGCAAGAATCCGAAATATTCCAGTAAATTTCAGGATTTTTCAATGCAAATCAAGCTTTTCCTCCGGACTTTTAAATTTTCTATCTTGTAACCCTAGCTATGTATGACTCGCTTTTCGAACTGAACGTGCGACGATCCTTTGATCCTTTATCATTGACTGTGTACATTGTTTCAGCTTCCCTGACGTCATGATGCCCTCCTATGCCAAGTCCAAATGGTATGTTCTATTCTTCATCCTGTACATCATCACTGTACTCTACGTACTTATGAACTTGGTGAGTTCTCAACACTGTTTTTATTTTATAAATTTTAGTCAATAATCATCTTTCTTTCTTATAACTAAATAACATCAAACGTCAAAAGCCAAAATTCATTTTTTTAGTTGGAACCACAAGGAACACTTTAAATTGTATTTTTTTTTATTTAAACCGATTCGTAACGCGACCAAACCATCATCATCAGCCTATAGCAGTCCACTGCTGGACGGCGACCTCCCCTAATGAGCGGCATTGCGCCCTGTCCTGAGCTCAACGCATCCAGCTTCTACCAGCAGCCGACAGCAGATCGTCGCCTACCCTGGCTCGAGGGCGTTCTACACTACGTTTGCCGATTTGAAACGTTACATGTCAATGTCGAATGTCAGTCCGAGAAACATGCAAAAACTCTTCGGGGACCTCTTTAAAATGCACTTTAATTTTAAAGAGGTCCCCGAAGAGTTTTTGCATGATTCTCGGACTGACATTCGACATTGACATGTAACGTTTCAAATCGGCAAACGTAGTGTAGAACGCCCTCGAGCCAGGGTTTACTTTCTGAGATATAAAACTTAACAGCATAAGGTCAATGATTATGAGTGACGGAACGAAATATAAACGCAAGTCTAAGAGTTAGCATCAAAAAATTACGCTCAAAAAGTTGCGCGCGTGTCGTTTAGTTTTTGATTCCATAACGTAATGGCTAAAGTATGTGGATTAAATGTGAGTGAATATTCCCGTTTATCAATATGAATGAGTTAAATCACGTTAGGTTTATGAGTGAAGTATAGTGTAGGGTAGTGTTAGGTTCATGAGTACCACGTACCACGTGAACAAAGTCGCGAGCGGAAGTCTAGTTATAAATGAAGGCGAATTAACTTTGACGATTCGACATAGGTACCGTTCCAATTGCTAATTTAATCAATCTGCTTTACTAATTAGGCACCTTAGTAAATTTCAAATGAATTTCACAGATGTTAGCCGTGGTATATGAGACGTTCACGCGCATAGAGCGTGAGAAATGTCGCGCGTTACTGCTGCACCGGCGCCGCGCCGCGCGGCACGCCTTCCGCCTGCTCGTGTCGCGCCGCGCGCCGCACGCCGTCAAGCTGAGGCACTTTGCGGGCCTCATGCGGCATTATGCACCGCATTACTGTAAGTACTTTACCCTCATCATCATCATTATTATAATCTTCATCATTATCATCATCATCATAGTAATCATAATCATCATAATTTTAATTTCTGCTTTTTCAGTCGTTAAGCCATGTCGGAAGCCTTTGGGCAGCCTAAAAACTCCGATCAGAGTTGGCCACTAACTCATACGAAGAAGAAGATCATGATCATCATCATAATCATCAGCCTATAGCAGTCCATCGCTGGACATAGACCTCCCCTAATGATCACCATTGCGCCCTGTCTTTATAGTACTTTATCATCCTATTAATGTAACACGCGAGCGCGGCTGGCGGGAAGAAGCTAGTTGCAAAAATAATCAAGTATATAAGAACATTTTACGTCAAGGATTTCATTTATTCTATGCTATTATTTTAATGCTACAGTCAATTATCTTTTTCAATTTTTTTGTTTCAAGAAACCACTGTTTCTTTGACTTGAGTAAACCTTTTGAAATTGTCGATTACGAACTAAGTAACTTAAAATGTGGTCACTTTTTAGCGTTGACTTGTGTATTTTTAACGTTAACAAGGATGACGATTAATCGAGCCTAAAAATACAAGCGAAACTAACACTGTTATAACAACCTCCTCTTTCCGTAAAGGAGTGTCTCAAGGACTTCAACTCGGCCCATTATTATTCACAGATTTTTTTTATTTTCAAATAGTCAGTCAGCTCTAACTATAATGTTGTGAAGCTCTCAGTTTTATGATAATCTTGTTTCTTCAAAACTTCAAACGTATCCTTATCCCTCTGTAGTTGGCTGCAAGTAGCGACGTGTAGTTTCAATTTTGGGGTAGAATTGTACTAAAATTGATCAAATCGTTGACTGGGCAGAACTTCAGAGGGCTAAAATCTGTTGAGCGTACTATAATTATACTTTTTTCGTTCCACCAATCTAGAAGAATACCTAATAATCAAGGACACTATCTTCTTATTCTTATGAGTTAGTAACCAAAACTGGTGTTGAAGTTTTCCGCCGCCCGACATGGCTTAATGACTGATAAATCAGGACCAATATCTTAACGACCTTCTCCTTCCATCGGATTGTGGTGGTAAGGTGTAAGTTAGGTGTAAGTTAAACTAAATTTTAAGGTGTAAGTTAAACTAAAGTTCAAAGACACTATGATTAGAATAATGCTTCCCCTTCCATCGGGTCTAGAGGTGTACCCCAACTTAATATACAAGGACACTATGACAACGGGTCTAGAGATGTACTTGATGTTCAAGGACACTACGATTAAAATATGCTTGTCCTTCCATCGGCTCTAGAGGTGTAACCCAACCTAATATTCAAGGACACTATGATTAGAATATTTATTTATTTATTTATAAAGGAAAACCAACAGCTAAAGTAACACAGTGGTATAGACTTATAAAAAACAGAAAGCCAATTTTTCACGAGTAGAAGTTGCTTAGAAACAAATAGTGTGAATAGCTTGAATAACAATAATAATTAAGAAATATCAACATAATTTGGAAGGTACACTGTCAAATCAAATCAGACAATCAACATCACTGGCAAAGAACTCCGCACTCAACCGCTGTCTGGCGGAGTTGACGCTCGTGGTGAACAAGTCAAATTTCGTGCGTTTGCAAATCTTATTAAAATTGTTGCTTACTCGCTATAAAAATGAATTTTGCCTGTAATTAGTTCCGACTATAGGGGTGGAAATAGGGGGATTAAACCTGCTGTTTTTACAAGGGACATTAATATTTATTTTATGGAGTAAATCGGGACAACTAATGTTGTTCGAGGTGATTTTTAATAGAAAAGTTAAATCTGCAATTTCACGTCGCTTGGAAAAGGGTGGAAAATGGAATCTTTTACAGACGTTGAGTTATTTAGAGATTTATATGAAATTTTCAATCGAAAACATAGATATTTGATAAATTTAATCTGAATTCGTTCAATTGTCGTTGTCGTTGACAAATATCAAGAAGAGTAAGGGACCAAGTAAGGATCCTTGTGGAACACCACTAGGAATAGAAACCCAACTAGAAATATAATTTTTGATGACTATAGCTTGCGAGCAATTGTTGATATAAGAGGAGAACTACCTAAGTAAGTCGCCTCTTATACCGAACAGTTCGAGCTTGTACATGAGGAGTCTGTGATCTATTCTGTCAAAAGCTTTACTGTAGTCTGTATAGACTACATCAACTTGATAACTGTTGTCCATGGGTTCTGTTAGAACGGGTGTAGAGGTGTTCTTGTTGTTGAATGTTGAAGCGAGTTGTCGTTTCTAGCGGGGCTGGAGGTGTACCTGATGTTCAAGCAGCTGAGCCCTGCGTCGGGCGAGGGCGGCGGCTTGTCGCGCGCCCAGTTCGCGGGTCTGTACGAGGCGCTGGCTCTGCGCTGGGTGGCGCAGGCGGGTCGCGCGCCGTGGTACGCTCGCTCGCCGCTCGAGCCAATCGCGCGCGCCGCCGCCGCCGCCGTGCGCTGGCCTTACTTCGAGTACGTCATCTGTGAGTATACTATATACTCTACAATATCAATATAGTTTATAGTACATTACTACAGTACTGCAGTGCAGTGCAGTATTTATGGAAAGTTTAAATGTGATATAACTTTTGAAACTATCATGGTTGAGAACATAATTATTAATATCAACGGGATATTTACCATGATTTGTGAGTTCTGTTATTTCCCGATATTTCGACGCAGTTGCATGCGCCATGATCACGGGAGAACTGAAGTCTGTGCGAGTGGGTAGTTACTGGCAGACGAAACGATCTACCCTCTTTCTCAGTCTTTACCTACCAGGGTAGGGGTGTCGTTCGTAATAAATATCGGGAAATAACAGAACTCACAAATCATGGTAAATATCCCGTTGATATGAATAATTACGTGTAAATGTGGGCGCACACATACGTGAGTCCATCGATACCTAGTCACAACTAGGCATCGATGGACTCACAGCCAAGCCACAGCCAAGGCTTGTATAGTACATCACTCAAATAATGCGCGGAAATTAAAACAAAATAGTTTCTAGGCTAGAACTTGTACATTTTTCAATAAACAGCATTCTATTTGAAAGCCAGTTTGAAATTTAAATAAACCCTTTGATTAGTTACCTCCTTGGTTGCCATGTTTCAGAGTAAAAGATCGTTCAATTTTGGAATAACACGACAGATATGATTTTTCATACAACTTTTACCGGCCGCTGCTCGCATGTATTGTGCCGGTACAGCAATTTCGATTTATCTCGAAGAAGGTTGTCAAAATAATGCTCCAATTTCCAAGCATGTTTGAGAAATAGTAAATTACTGCAGCGGCCAGCAAAAGAGGAATTGATGAACGAGCGACGTGTGACACACTTGCGCTGCGCCTTACAGTGTATGTACACAACCACAAAAGCTTTTTTTTTGTTTCTATACGACTAAGTTAGTAAACAGGCATACAGTCCTCCTAATGGTAAGTGGTTCCCAGAGCCTATGGACGCCTGTAACATCAAGAGGTATTACATGCGCGTTGCTGACTCATTTAAAACGCCCATTTTGAAACGCTGCATATTGTAGTCTCTGGGGAAAACCTCGGCAGGGAGACCATTCCACAGCTTGATTGTTCGCGGGAGGAAATTCCTCAGGAACCTCACAGTGCGAGAAAATATAGGTGGCAATGTATTTGGATGATACTTCTGCCGAGGTCGCAAACACACGAATAGAAAAGCAGAGAAATACAAAGACTCTGCAAAAAAAATGAGTTAAAATCTTACATCAAGATTTACACTATACTTTTGTATGAATTTTGATTTCCTTGTTTACAGATGCAATAATAATCGGTAACGGTGTGTGCATGGTGCTGCGCGTCAGTGAGGCGGCCGGCGACCTGCAACACAGCGCCAAGCTACTGTGTGCCTCCTGGGACACCTGGCTGTTCCTCACACGTGAGTCTACATCTACCTCTTCATTCAGTCTTCTATCATATTCATTAATTCACACGCAAATGTCTATCGTATTCTTTAATTCACACGCAAGTGTCTATCCTATTCATTAATTCACGCGCAAGTGTCTATCCTATTCATTAATTCACGCGCAAGTGTCTATCATATTCATTAATTCACACGCAAGTGTCTATCATATTCATTAATTCACACCTGAGTCTTCTATCATATTCATTCATTTTTCATCCAATAGCGTATGGAATATTTTAGTTTCCACAATTTCGCCAGTATCACATATTATATTAGGCATCGTAATACGGTGTTTTTGTACAATCGTCAGTCAAGTCAGGTTCTGTTCTGCTATAGCAAAGAGCCATTGCTCTTATTGCTCACTATAACAAAAACAATCTGCGAACAATTTTCTTCATCGGAGGATCCCAGTCCAAATTCACTTTATACGTAACATAAGGAAAAAACTGATGTCAACTATTGGTTTGTTTGAATTACGTCCATGATCATTAAGATCTTGGTTTTTGCTCCTGAGCTGAAATAAATGAGCATGAAAACAACAACACCTATACCTGTATCAGTTCACTGCTGGACATAGGCCTCCTCTATAAGACGAGGGATATCTGCCCATAATCCCCACGGGCATGCGGGTTGGGGATCGCAGGGCATAGCTTCTTCTAGCCGATGCTGGCTGCCCGTCAGGGGATTTAGCAGTGCTAGTGTTAGGCTGCGCTATGCCGCCATCAGCCGCCGCCAGAGCCCCGTTTGTTAGTTAGCAGGGTGCACCACGGGCAGGTGAGGTTCGCTGGTTCCAAAGATGGAGGTTGGAATTTTTAAACCTCGCTAAACCAAAAGTTTCCGTTGAAGGCTGTGGTTGAAGTCGCTAATGAATTCTAACGTATTTTTTTGTAAAATGGTTCTTTCCAGTGTTCCTAATAGAAGCGTCAATGCGTATGCTATCGGCGGGTCTGTCAGCATATCTGGAGAGTGGCTGGAACGTGTTCGACCTGAGTGTGACCTTGCTGGCGCTGATGGGCGCCGTCATGCTCACCGTGGCGCCCAAGCTGTTCATTGTCGTCATATTCAGGCCTCTCAGGTACGTCACATCACATCACGTCATATTTTCGCCAGCATAACATTTGCCGCAGTGGCAGGAAATTGCATAGACACCGGGGACACCCAGTGGGTCTCTGTCCTTGGGAGAACGCAATATTTGTCTCAGTTGTGTCAGGGGTCGGAATATAGGTTTAATATTATATTTCCGTTCCGTGGACACTCACAGTACGGCTAGTCCACCAGTTTAAACGCTCAGCGAGCTATGGAACGAGCTATGCTCGGAGTTTCTGTTAAGGATAAAATCCGTAACGAGTTTATCCGACATAGAACTAAAGTTGTCGACATAGCTCAGAGAATTAGCAAGCTGAAGTGGCAGTGGGCTGGCATATCTGCCGAAGAACCGATAACCGTTGGGGTAAACGAGTTCTTGAGTGGAGACCGCGGCTCGGCAAACGTAGTGTAGGACGCCCTCCGGCCAGGTGGAGTGACGATTTGCGAAAGGATGCTGGTAGAAGCTGGATGCGTCGAGCTCAGGACAGGGCGCAATGGCGCTCATTAGGGGAGGCCGCCGTCCAGCAGTGGACTGCTATAGGCTGATGATGATGATTTCCGTTCCAGAAAATGTCCGATTTGGTCACTAAGCCCCTTAAATGGAAGATATGCCGTCGCTCTCTCTACCGATGTCTTGCGTGACCTCGTTGATGTATTCGCAATTCTAAAACTCTGTTTCCAGCCGTAACCATTCCTTTCCAGCACATCTCTCACATGTTTCAGTTTCATCCACGTACTGTGGCTCGCACAATCTCAGGGCTCTATTAATAAGGGTACGTGGTACTGAAGCCAAGTGCGCTGGATGATGAAGAGAGTTAGCTCTTAGGTTATTCGTTTGTGTTGGCTTGCGGTATACTGAGTGTGATAGACGTGGAGAAAGCTCTCGCGTTACCAACACGTCTAGGAAAGGCAGAGTTCTATTGTTTTCACTCTCTACGGTGAATCGAATTCGAATTGAGTTTTGTTGATTATTGTCTAGTATTCCGATATGAATGATATACTCTATCGGGGACGAATTACAGTGTTTGTTATCTGTGCATGTCTAGCTAACTTTTGATATCATCTGTGAACTTGCTGTCTGTTCTTTATAATCTGTGTTCTCATCAGCAACTTGTAAACGCGTCTAAAATATGTTAATCATTTAAATCTTTAATTATCAATAATTGTGACCAAGAATTCCTCGTTGTATTTCCTGAGCAAAATATACCGGCGAATTTGTGAACTACTGACTTTTTATTTTCGATCCACACTGCCTCATAATAAGTTTAATGAGTAAAATGTTTCAGGTTGATGCGGCTGTATAAGTTGAAGAAGCGTTACCGCGACGTGTTTGGGACACTGGTGCTGCTGTCGCCGCTGATGTCTTCTGCTGGGGCGGTCATGTTAGTCATGTATTACTTCTTCGCCATCATCGGCATGGAGCTCTTCGCCGGCTGTGAGCTCAAGAACTGCTGCGTGTAAGTTACCAATGTTTGTAAGATTTATTTATTAAATACTTAAAAGTAGATTTAAAATTCTACTAATCTATTATTTTCTTCTGGGGTGTACAGGGTTCGTACCCCTATCTTCGGAACCCAAGCCAACCCCACCTGCACGTGGTGCACCCTGCTAAACAATGAACGGGGCTCTGGCGGCCGGCTGATTGCGGCATAGCACAGCCTACATCGGCACAGCTAAATCCCCTGGCCACTGACGGGCAGCAGCGTCGGTGGTGCGAGAAGCTGTGCCCTGCGATCCCCAACCCGCATGCCCAGCGTGGGGATTATGGGTATATCCCCCTTTATTAGGGGAGGCCTATGTCCAGCAGTGGACTGATATAGGCTGGTGTGATGTGATGTGATGATTCTTCTTCTGTCTGGCCAGCTCTGGTGTCGGAGTTTTTAGGTCGCTCGAAGGCATCCGACATGGCTTAAGGCGACTATACATGTCAAACCTCCCTCTCCCTCGCACTATTCAACATTTTTGAAGATATAAAATCACTGAATGTAGTTATACAAATAGCAAACCTTCACATTCTAGAGAATAACAATTCAAAGGTTCAGCATAATTTTGATTCTATCACGTTTTCTTACCAAAAAACTTGTACCAATGTGATCAATTTTGATATTATTGAATTGTTATTCTCTAGAATGTGAAGGTTTGCTATTTTGCATAACTATAGTCAGTGATTTTAATTTGATATCTTCAAAAATGTTGAATAGGGCGAGCGAGAGGGAGGTTGGACATGTATCGTCACCTTAACGACTGATAAAGTTGGAACCAACATCTTAACGTGCCTTCCGAAGCACGGAAGTGCTCAGATAGAAATGCCACTAAACGGTCACCCATCATAGTAGTGACCGGGCGGAGCGTTGCTTAACCAAGATGATCTGATAAGGACACCGAAGTAAGCTACGCCACGAGCGCTTCTAATCTATTGACTTAAATTAACTTAGGCTTATAAAAATAGGCTCAGACAAAATTGCAATACCCTAACAGGGTGCATGTTTAAACTATTAAGCTACCCACTATATAAGCTTTGTTATTTTGTACATGTAAGCAAATAAATGAATATGAATATGAAAAAAACATTGTGAAAACATAGATTTGTCTAGGTTGTATACAAATTTTGCTAGAGCTTTAGCAGCCGTGCTAATTCTATGTTAACTTGGTTGATTTGATGGCGTCTACATCTCGCATGATACTGGCGCGGAACAGGGATAAACCACATATTATTTTCATTCATGTGTTGTGACCATCAACCGATACCCTTTTTTCAGTGTACAGTTAGGCACTTTCAAGAAAAAAGAGTGGGTAACTAAATCGGCGAGCGAAGAGAGCCGCGAAATTTGGAACAAAACACAATGATATATATTTAAATAAAAAAAAGTATTTTAATTTACTTACTAAAATGGTTTTCAGAATTTTATTTTTGTTTATGCATCTTTACTCGCTCGATGTATTATTTCTGTCATCTTTAATTGTAGTAACACTTAGCATGTACTTAAATCTATGAACTATTTTTCCTTTTAGGGTGGGTGTATACTATGTTGATGACTTTTTAAATAAATACTAAATAACTAGGACGCCCTCTGGCCAGGTGGGGTGACGATCTGCTGTCGGCTGCTGGTCTGAAGAAGAAGCTGAATGCGTCGAGCTCAGGACGGGCGCAATGACGCTCATTAGGGGAGGCCGCCGTCCAGCAGTGGACTGCTATAGGCTGATGATGATGATGATGACGATGTCTAAATAACATTTATAATTTATACAATGGGCTACCTATAAAGCGATTTCTTCCAAGAAACCTTTCGATGGAGATAGCAAATAACATTAAGGGATGGCAGTACGGTTTAAAAAACAAACTTGTACAATAGGTACTCGCAACTTCAGTCAGAGGGAAATATACAGGGTGGGGTAAAATATTACGTCATTGTGGGCAGCCACGTTTGCTTTTGTAATGAAATGAAATGATTTATTTTGCCTGAAGTATGGTACAATAATGGTCTTATAATAATATTTATGATTAGTGCTTTCACATACTTCACCGTATACACAGCATGCAAAAAAGTCAAGAATAATAACTAAATCAAATTAAATTGATTCTATACCTACATAAAATAGTCATCTATCTAGGAATTCGGTCACCATGTAAAAAGATTCTTGCAGTTAGAAACGTTTTGTTCTTAAAAAAATATAGGTTTATTTTGAAGAAAAAAATAATTGCATTTTAAGAATTTTGAAAAAATGTACAGCCAGCCTAGAAAATGACATTTGTCAAAAAAAACAAGATGGTCTCAATCGACTCTATTTCCCAACAGGAACACTTTTCCCAAAATAACTTACCAAATCAAATAGTTTGTTTCTCGAAAATAAAAATAAATGTTTTTGATACAATATCTATGAAACGCCATTCGACACAACACTCAGTCGAATGCAATTCGAACACTTGCCGGAAAATACTATATAATTCAAATGCAATTGTTTTAGCCTTCAAAATAAACCTATTGTTTCTTCAAAACCAAACCTGTAAAAGAAAAGGTTGCCCTCAATGAAGTAAAATTTGGCCCCACCCGGTGTAATTACTATATTTTCATAAATTGTATTCTTGTACTCTTTATTGAAGAAATACTTACTTACTTCCATTTCCATTGGCGACGCGTCGCGTTAAAAAATATCTTGTTCTACCACCAGTAACACGACGGTAGAGGACTTCTACAAGTGGTCAGCGAACGGCTCCACCGCGCTCGGTTATTATTACTTGAATAACTTCGAGAACATCATCACTAGCGGCGTGACTCTCTTCGAGCTGACTGTCGTCAACAACTGGTTCATACTCATGAACGCATACGCCATTGTGGCGGGACAATTCACCAGGATATACTTCATGGTGAGTATTGACTTAATAACTAGAACGGAGAACTAAAGTTGTCGACAGAGAATAGGGATGATAACTGGGTAAAAAAATAATAAAACTAATTAGTCCGTCAGTTAGATTAACAAAAAATATGGGACACGTATTTTTTAATTTATTTAATCAATAGAAATTAACAAAGTTATAGAGCGTCAAAGTTCGGGAGTGGGGGCTCGTGACGTCACTTGTATGTAAAAAGTGTACTTACCCGTGACGTCACGCGGAACTTCAACGCATTATATCTTTGTCATTTTTAGTTTAATTGACAAAAGAAAAATTACGTGGCCAATATATTTTGATAATTTAAATGACGGACTAATTAGAATTTTTATGCATCTAGCCTATTAGCAAGCTAGTAAATAAATAAATAAATGGACAGTATCACACAGCATCATGTAGCCCCAAACTAAGCAGAGCTTGTATTATGGGAACCACATCACTGATATACTACTTATATATAATTTTTTGTAAATATATACCTACATATTATACAAAGAAAACACCCAGACCTGAGACAAATATCTGCAGATAATGCAAAAATTTGTCCCGGGGCCGGGATAGAACCCGCAACCTTCTGGGCGCCTTTTGGGCCTTCGCCCGCTGCGCCGCAGAGGTCGTTGAGTTGGCATGAAACTCCGTTATTACAATTTGTATTTTTAACTATTGCATTGTTTTTGAGGGAGTTGGAGACAGTTTCAATCCAAGGTTCTTTTTCATCTAAATGATGAGAAATCTACATCTAAAAAATTGTATTTTTGTGTGTGTGTATGTTTGTAATGAATAAACTGAAAAACTACTGTGCCGATTTCAAAAATTCTTTCACCATTGGAAAGCTACATTCACCCTGAGTATCATAGGCTATATTTATTGCTAGAAAAGATTAGGGATCCTTACTAAAACCCGTGCGAAGCCGGGACGGGCCGCTAGTTTTATAATAAGCTTAGTTAAACATAATCTACAGAGATTACGTTTAAGAAAATTTAACAATAGTTTATCACTTAGTAGGTACAGCTACCGGAAAGTCTAGAGTTGAAAGAAACATCTGCGCATGGCTCTCTCTCTCTCTCGCCTCTAGCTCCCATATGATACCTTACTTTTGATTTCTGCGCAATAATTTTTGTGTCTGTTTTTAATGTCTGTAATTTTTAATATCCATAATTTTTCCAGGTATTCTACCTATTCACAATGGTGGTGCTGACGATAGTGGTCGCCAGCGTGCTGGAGGCCTTCCGTTTCCGGATCCAGTACAAGCGCAGCACAAGTAAGAGGGACGAGGAGAAGCTGCTGCATGAGGAGGTGCACACCAGCTGGGAGGAGGCGCAGGCCCTGGGCGCCGGGGGCGCGCTGGCGGACCAGCTGAGGGCACATCTGCCACCCGGGGTCAGTCTTATATCCATGTGCTAGGGTCCACAGTCGAATGGCAAGAGGCGAGAGCTCTGGTACCACTGGGATGAGTCTTATATCCACGTGATAGGTTGCTCAGTCGAATGGCAAGAGGCGAGAGCTGTGGTACCACTGGGATGAGTCTTATATCCACGTGATAGGATGCTCAGTCGAATGGCAAGAGGCGAGAGCTCTGGTACCACTGGGATGAGTCTTATATCCACGTGATAGGATGCTCAGTCGAATGGCATGAGGCGAGAGCTCTGGTACCACTGGGATGAGTCTTATATCCACGTGATAGGTTGCTCAGTCGAATGGCAAGAGGCGAGAGCTGTGGTACCACTGGGATGAGTCTTATATCCACGTGATAGGATGCTCAGTCGAATGGCAAGAGGCGAGAGCTCTGGTACCACTGGGATGAGTCTTATATCCACGTGATAGGATGCTCAGTCGAATGGCATGAGGCGAGAGCTCTGGTACCACTGGGATGAGTCTTATATCCACGTGATAGGATGCTCAGTCGAATGGCAAGAGGCGAGAGCTCTGGTACCACTGGGATGAGTCTTATATCCACGTGATAGGATGCTCAGTCGAATGGCATGAGGCGAGAGCTCTGGTACCACTGGGATGAGTCTTATATCCACGTGATAGGATGCTCAGTCGAATGGCAAGAGGCGAGAGCTGTGGTACCACTGGGATGAGTCTTATATCCACGTGATAGGATGCTCAGTCGAATGGCAAGAGGCGAGAGCTCTGGTACCACTGGGATGAGTCTTATATCCACGTGATAGGATGCTCAGTCGAACGGCATGAGGCGAGAGCTCTGGTACCACTGGGATGAGTCTTATATCCACGTGATAGGATGCTCAGTCCAATGGCAAGAGGCGAGAGCTGTGGTACCACTGGGATGAGTCTTATATCCACGTGATAGGATGCTCAGTCGAATGGCAAGAGGCGAGAGCTCTGGTACCACTGGGATGAGTCTTATATCCACGTGATAGGATGCTCAGTCGAACGGCATGAGGCGAGAGCTCTGGTACCACTGGGATGAGTCTTATATCCACGTGATAGGATGCTCAGTCCAATGGCAAGAGGCGAGAGCTCTGGTACCACTGGGATGAGTCTTATATCCACGTGATAGGATGCTCAGTCGAATGGCAAGAGGCGAGAGCTCTGGTACCACTGGGATGAGTCTTATATCCACGTGATAGGATGCTCAGTCGAATGGCAAGAGGCGAGAGCTCTGGTACCACTGGGATGAGTCTTATATCCACGTGATAGGATGCTCAGTCGAATGGCAAGAGGCGAGAGCTCTGGTACCACTGGGATGAGTCTTATATCCACGTGATAGGATGCTCAGTCGAACGGCATGAGGCGAGAGCTCTGGTACCACTGGGATGAGTCTTATATCCACGTGATAGGATGCTCAGTCGAATGGCAAGAGGCGAGAGCTCTGGTACCACTGGGATGAGTCTTATATCCACGTGATAGGATGCTCAGTCGAATGGCAAGATGCAAGAGGCTGGGCATGAACAATGGCTACATTTGTCACGGAAATGAGTCTTATATACCCGAGCCGAGTCTTATACAGTCTTATACAGAGCCGAGAGCTCTGGCACCATCGGAGTGAGTCCTATACCCATGTGTTAGAGTTGACAGTTGAGCAGCAAGAGGCGCGAGCCCTGGTATAAGCGATGTGAATCGTATATCCAAGTGCTAGGGTACACAGTCTAAAAGCAGGAGGCGAAAGCCCTGGCACGAGCGAGGTGAATCCTATGTCCATGTGCTAGGGTCCACAGTCGATTAGCAGATTAGAGGCCGGGCACCAGCAGGGTGATTCTTGTACCTACGTGCCAGAGTCTACAGAGTATCTCAATTGTCTACAGTCGATAAGCAGGAGGCAAGAGTGCTGAGTGCCCGGGATGAGTCTTATACCCAGGTGCTAGAGTGGACAATCGATCAGCAGGATATGAAAGCACTGGCATGAGCGGGGTGAATCCTATGTCCATGTGCTAGGGTCCACAGTCGATTAGCAGGAGATTAGAGGCTGGGCACCAGCAGGGTGATTCTTGTACCTACGTGCCAGAGTCTAAAGAGTATCTCAATTGTCTACAGTCGATAAGCAGGAGGCAAGAGTGCTGAGTGCCCGGGATGAGTCTTATACCCAGGTGCTAGAGTGGACAATCGATCAGCAGGAGATGAAAGCACTGGCATGAGCGGGGTGAATCCTATGTCCATGTGCTAGGGTCCACAGTCAATTAGCAGGAGTAGAGGCCGGGCACCAGCAGGGTGATTCTTGTACCTACGTGCCAGAGTCTAAAGAGTATCTCAATTGTCTACAGTCGATAAGCAGGAGGGAAGAGTGCTGAGTGCCCGGGATGAGTCTTATACCCAGGTGCTAGAGTGGACAATCGATCAGCAGGAGATGAGAGCCCTGGCTCGAGTACCGGCCGCCTACAGAGTTTTTTTTTATAGGTGAAGCATCTGATTCCACCTAAAGTATGTCAGGTCCAACGGGAATCTAACCAGCAACAACTTGCCTCATCTTGCTTTGTCCCCTTTCTCTAAGTGTTTCCTAAGGTTATTTGAAACGTTATATTTGTAGGTGGTGGTAACATTTGTCGGTTCGAGGCCGAGAACGAAGGAGGTTCTGCAGAGGAGGATGTACCAGTCTGAGATACAAAAGTGGCTCTCTGAAGAGGATGACACAGAAGGTATTCTATCCTCCTAGTTAATACTAGACTGCGAGCGTCTTCAATCTGATATGTGAGCACCCGCAGTCTATGTGTTAAGGCTAAATACATTAACAATAACAATTATAAGGATCGCCACTCATCTAATAGGGATGGCGACTGAAAAATTCTAATAAGTCCGTCATTTACATTACCAAAAAATATTGGGCGCGTATTTTTTCTTTTGTCTATTAAAAATTACAAAGTTATAGAGCGTTGAAGTTTCACGTGACGTCACGAGCCCCCACTCCCGAACTTTGACGCTCGTTATCGCCGTCAATTTTGATTTATTTGATAAATAAAAAAATACGTGTTCACTATTTTTTGTGTATCTATCTGACGGACAAATTAGTTTTTTTTACCCAGTAGTCATCTGTATAGTAATTCTAATATGAAGTGGTGGGGGACAGTTCCGCACTGACGTCCCGCATTGGGGTGTATTGTGCATTGCCCCCCTGATAACCTGCCCCATTCAGCCCAACCCCTTAAAATAACGGAGAAGAACTGGCAACATTGCTCTAGAATTCCCGATGCTGTGTTCTGTTCTGTGTTCATGAGCTTTGATCAAGCAGCTTTTGTAACAGCCAAACTATCCTGCAATCCTGGTTATTATTTGAACTGGCTGCTAAAACTAGCGTTTTTGCTTCCGATTGATGATTTTTATAAAATTTTATAAATTGTTCTGAAGACTATTCAACATTTTTGAAGCTATAAAATCACTGACTATAGTTTTGCGAAATAGCAAACCTTCACATTCTAGAACATAACAATACAAAGATTCAGCAATAATATCATGTTGAACCCAACACGTTTTCCTACCAAAAAATTTGTACCAAAATTGATCACATTGGTACAAGTTTTTTGGTAAGAAAACGTGATAGAATCAAAATGATATTATTGCTGAACCTTTGAATTGTTATTCTCTAGAATGTGAAAGTTTGCTATTTTGCATAACTATAGTCAGTCTTCTTCTTCTTCGTTCAGGCTAGTGACCAACTCTGGTGACGGAGTTTTTAGGCCGCCCGAAGGCCTCCGACATGGCTTAACGACTGAAAAGCCGGGACCAACATCTTAACGTGCCTTCCGAAGCACGGAAGCGCTCAGTCAGTGATTTTAAATCTTCTAAAATGTTGAATAGTGCGAGCGAGAGGGAGCAGGTTTCACATGTATCGTCACCTTAATCTAAGATGGCGGACGCCTCAAGATGGCCGCTTACCAATTCACGACCAAAGATTTCGATGAGAAAAAAACCTACGATAATAGCTTGTTATTGTTATCTTTTACTTAAATATTTTGTTAATCTGAACTTTCCATTTCCAGGTATGCCCCCTTCTACCACGATAACATCAAGCGAGGACCCCCTCGCCCCCCCTCTCATCCAGCAGCCGGCGGGCAGTGGGGGGGACACGCCCCCTCGACCCCCCTACCAGTTGTAGGGCTTGCTCCACATGGCGCTCCATCATAGAGTTGTCTTTCTGTGGGAGGCCATCACGAGTGAACTGACCGCTTGAAGTGTGATTGTGATTTTACTGGCGACAAGTTATTGGCGGTTTATATTGAAGTCATGAGCAATGGGAATGCCTGTGAAAAGTGAAGCTTTTAGGCGCAGTTATTAGGTTTCTGAATAATTTGTGTTGCCTACCATTTTTGTATAATAATGTGATGGCGATTACAAAGTGTGATGGCGATTACAAAGTGTGATGGGATTTTAAAGTGTGATGGCGATTTCAAAGTGTGATGGCAATTCCAAAGTGAGATGACGATTCCAAAGCGTGATGGCGATTCCAAAGTGTGATCGGGATTTCAAAGTGTGATCGGGATTTCAAAGTGTGATGGCAATTCTCTCCAAAAATGTTAAGCGCGAAAATACGATAATTAATAGATTCACTAAAATAAATTAACATGGTTCAAGCCATAAGATTTCGAAATCATTTATGAATAAATAACAAAATAAGATGTTTCCCGAATTAAGAAACCGTGAATGTCTGTATGTAAATGTAATATTTCATGCTTAGACTTATACATACATTCTACATTCCTAAATGTAGTCTCATTTTAGCCATCTGCCTTTTTACACAAACGCTGAGTCTTCAAGTGTTTTTCTCGAAATACTCTATAATTATTATAATAGGTATTAGCATCGAGGGATCATATACTACTATAGAGTCACAGTCTTCAAGTGAAAACTGACAAAAATCGTCCAAGCGTCGTGACATAAATAAACTTCAAAATGCCTAATTTCACTTATTAGACCTTATTTCGCTCGAAAAGTGTTCAAAGTTGGCGCTATTGACAGCGTGCGACGAGTTTTTGTGCAGACACTTTTTTCCACGTTTGTGGCTCTAGACTCTGGGGATATAATATCTCGATGGGTATTAGGCATTTTTTTACAACTTCATTATAAAAAAAAACTATTAGCAAATTAAAAAAAACAAGCTAGTGTTAATGCAAATGTTTGAATGTATAGAAAAATGGTGTTTAGGTATAATTGTGTTTGGAGAAAAACACGAGCGAACCCAGGCAGGTGAAAATACAATCACCTTTATGATGGTTGGCTTAAAGATGAAAATTGATTCACCTTCATGATGGCAGAATTAAGGCTAAATTAATGCAGTCAACCGTAGGAATTTTTAACATCTGTGATAGATTGCTTTTTAGCATAACTCAGAAAGAAATTAGATAATTTTAGGTTAAGTAAATTACGTGAGATTGATCCGGATTTGGCGCAGCACAGCACGAAATGTCAAAACTTAGCATTTAGCAAAAATTTTGCAGCTAAATGATAAATGCTTTTCCAAAACAAAAAAAAACAAGAAAACAAGACATATTAGCTTTTTTAAATAAGAAAAAGATATTCGTTTTTGTTTTATAAATAGTATATAAAATAGTTTTCATTAAACAACTTTAGATACTTATATAATAAGTAATTACATACAGTATTTAAATTCATATAAAACAGTTACTCCTTTCATTTTTTAATTGTAAGAGTGAGATGCAATGAGTCTTTAGACTAGCATTTTAATGCTAAATTTAGGTTTTAGCATTATGTATCTAAACTAACTTTACTAATTTAAAAGGTTGCTGCACCAAATCTGGGTCAATTTTGATTTAAAGCAGCTTCTTACTGTATGTTGTTTACTAATTTATTGCGAAATATTTTGTTTTATTTATTTATAGTGAATTTATTTTTAATAAATTATTTGGTTGTATTTTGATACCAAAGTCTAATCAAGGTACATAGCGTACATTTTTGTTTATGATATTTGTATTTTAATAGTCTATAAGTGGCAGCTAATTATAAATAACTTATTATTATAAGTAATAAAATATAGTAGTATTAATAGTCCGGTCAAAATTGTCTATTTCAAGGTTACAATAATTCGCATTAGGCTGAAAATTTGAACTTATGTAAAAAACTTTATCAATAAATTGAAAAAAGTCCCCATGAATCCATTTCATCCATCCCATTAATTTTTTTTACAGATGTATGTAAAAAAAAATATTCGAGGTCAAAGTTAACAAGTATTTTTCGGCTAAAAGGTAAGTTTTATTATTATAAAATTAGAATTATTGTAACCTTACCCCTATTTTTCTAGCTAACTTGACCGGACTAGGTCAATGAAAGTTGAAATTGCGATTGAATTATGGTATTGTCATGATTTAATCTAGTTTTACGTTTACGCAAGCATGAACGCCTTGGTAGCTTTTAAATCTCATTAGATTTTAAGCAATGATAGCCTTATTAAAGTAGAAAAATTATCTTATGATAATGGAAAGAGATAATTTTATCATTATGCCTCTTCTCAATGCGGGCTCGGACTAGATACTGAGTATTTTTTAGAGTTCCGTACGTCAAAAGGAAAAAGGAACTCTTTTATGATCACTTCGTGTTTATTTAATTGCAACCGACGTCAACCGACAGCGTCGTCCTGTCAAACGTCATACAAAACTCCCATAGCAAAAAATCACTCAGTTTTTCCCGTACTTTTATTTTTTTCAAGTTTTTTTCGGATTCCGTAGTTGTTTTTTTCTAAACAACTATTGAATGAAGGCGAATAAATAAAAAATAATACATAAATTGGTTGATCCGTTTAGAGCATTTGCGAGACACATGCATACATAATAAATAAATATACATTTAAAAATCAACTGTGCATCTGTCTATGTATTAGGTATATAATTGGTAGACTGTTTTATATAGGTACCTCTAAAAAGACCATTTTAGCATTGAAGTATCTAGAAATAAATCGCGTAGAGTAGCATTGATTCTAAATACCGTAGATCAAAGGTGCTTTAGCATATAATAATAAATCACTATACAATAAAAACATTGTAGATGATGATATGTACGGCCAATTTAGCAGAATACATGGCGAAGGTTTTTTACCATCCGGTTTTTAAAAGTGCCGCGGCGCGGTTCGTCTGCTTTAGATTAACTTTTTTGCTAAACAGCGTCATAATATTAATTTATTACCTACTGTAGAATTATTATGTCCGACAACTTGTGGGCAAAGACCACCATAGACTCGATCCCACCAAACACTAGACGGCGACGTGGAAGAGCCAGAAAAAGATGGCGAGATGAGCTTGACGCGTATTTAACATCTTGACCTGTAGTAGCGACGAATCGCGAGGAGTGGAAGGAGGGGAGGGGGAGGCCTTTGCCCTGCAGTGGGATCAAAATGGCTGAATTATAATAATAATAAAAGTAGGTTCAGTTCTAGAGCTTCAGCTCTAATCGGTCGATGGTCGATTCGATCATACTTGGTTACCGACAGGCGACCTACCACCAAAAAGCAGTAGCTACCTAACTCTTACTTAAATATTAACCCCCATACTCTTAAACGCTACATAAATTTAAGCATTGCTTATAGTTCGCCCTGTCACTGTTTGTCTTTACCAACGGTGAGAGATGGCAATAGTCTAAGCATTGTTAAAGGAGAATGCCGATAACCCGTACCAATTGCGTCAAAACCAAACGTATCCTATAAAATTGCCTTTATTTTATAAATAATATTAAATTTTTTTTAGTCTTACACACCGACTCGATTTTTAATCACGTAAAAAATTCTTTCGTTTATTTGGTTTCCGGCGCACGGCGCCATGACATTGCAACTACCCTCACTTATAATTCTAGACAGTAGAATTTACTGAAAACATTGGAGGTTTTTTATTTTGTATAATCAAAGAGGTTGGATCAGAAACTTTTTTGTGGTTTTACTAAACTATCTCCTATCTTTATGTATTACTAGAGTGTTCTGTGAACTTCTGTGGCATTGTGTAGCAGTGTTTATTCTGTAAATATATATTTTATTAGACATCATCACAATAATGTACGATAAACAATCGTGGCATCAACTGTTTGCTAATTACCGGTGACGCGAAACCAGCATAGTTTGGAAGAGGCATCCATGGCCTTTTCGTGGTTGTGATGATAAGATAAGATAAAAAAAAGATAAAAATATTTTTTATTGAAACCATAAATATTGTGTACATTTTTTTAAACTTTACATAATTGATTGCATAAGAAAAAAAAATCTTAATCAAGTAAAATCAACCTTAAAAATACATTAAAATAATAAATGAACCTACTTATAGAATGGGCTAAGTTGAAATATGGCTATTGTGTGTTATGAATGTGTTAAGATCTTGGATCTTAGCTTGGATTTCACCTTCACCAGTAAGTACTAATACTTATAATGATGTAAATGCCTATCTACTTTCGTCACTATCATTCTTAGAAAATAATATAAAGTAGAACACAGTAGTAATGTATGTGGACATTACATACATTACTACTGTGTTCTACTTTATAATATTTTCAAATAATGATAGTGACGAGAAAGTAGATTATCTATACCTACGAAGTAGAAGTTAAAACACCCTTTTACCTATCTGTGTGAGGTATATAAACCTTTTCTTATAGATATAGTATCATAGTTAAATGTTTATAGTGTAATGCTTATAATTATGTAGACAAAACTGAACACACAAGGTCTCGGGAAAGCATTTTTTAAAAACAAACTCTAAAACTAATATCAAATAAAAACAATTTGTTTACGTATATCATAAAAAAGACTTAGTATTCCATGAATTCCAGTATAATATCTTTCAAAAAAATTAGGTTTCGTTTTGACGCAATCACTTTAGCATTGGTACCGAGCGCCATACATCAGACGGCATTCTCCCTTTGACAGATTTTCATAAGTAAGGTCGTCATCAGAATTTTTGTTAAAACTCAATAATAACAGAAAAACTAGTAATATTAGATAGCAAAGAATTTCTCGTGTTTCAACTTATTTTTTTTTTAAATAGTCGTTTGAACAAAATAGATATAATATCGAATTTAGGATAGCCAGGGTTGAAAACATTTTCAGTTTAAAGTTGTATCTTCAACTTGATATTAAGCAAAGGGCCAGTAACTTACATTATCGCTTATCTATAGATAAAGTTCTAACATTGAGTTGAATAAAAGTTACAACACAACCCTAGTTTTAAAACAAGTCGCGATTAGTCACAGCGATACACAAGGGTGTTATACTTTGTGTTGCCTCTCCCTATCACCGTAGATATAGATATAATGTGATTTTTTTCTCTCGAGATTGTCAATTTATAGGAATTTAGGCTGCCCGCCCACGTCAAACTTTTTGTAGGATCGATAATCTGGCCGACTTTTCCTGAATTGTATTTCTGACTGACGTTTTGTAGGACGTGTGCGTTGCACTATTGCGATAAGTACGTTTAATTTTTCTCCTACAAAAAATCTGTCACCGATTATCGGTCGTGGACGGGCAGCCGTACTCAGCTAATTAATTAATTCTCAATTTCATTCCATTGTAAATGTTTTGCTGATATATTTATTTTTAGAATAGTAAATGCTGAGCTCTGTGTTCCCTAACGAGGCGCGGCTACACGACGACGCATCGCAAAAATCTAAGGCGACGGAGAACAATGCAACGTAGAAATTTCGTCGTTTTTGCTATGTGTCCGCGTCGTCGCAACGCAGTTTTGTGGCCTCGCCGTTACGTTATCGGGCTCTGACCTTAACTATTTCAGTTGTTTGCCATATCAGATGTATGTACCTTCAGTCGATATCGCCCCTACCATAGGTAGCTATGGTAGGGGCGATATCGACGCGCATTGGGACTTACAGTGCCTAAGTACAATATGACGAAGATACGCGACCGAACTTCGGCGTGATTGTGCCTACAATGCTATTTCAATTACTAACAATACTTACATTTGCCTATATTACGTCACCTTTTGGCGTACAACCGAACTTCGGTCGTAAGTTCAGCGGCAACGTATTCTATAAAGCAACACATTATACGCGACGGAAGTTCGGTTCGATTGCCAAAGTATGGATGCCATTGTGTTTTTCTAAAGCCTCTGCAATCGCTATCACTGTAAAATGATACTTAACGTAAAATCAGCCGCGGAACTTCGGCATAGTGTGCTTAGGCACTGAGGCCCGTATCATTAAATTGGCCTCCGAGCATCGTTCTTGCATTTAGCGGACCTGAGACGACCTTTAACGATCTCTGCTCTGCCCGAGTTGAGTTGAGAGTAGATCGAAATTGTCTAGAGAAAACAATGATTGGCAAATCATTGATAAAATATCAGAACTTGGCAATTTTTGAGGTTCATAAGCAAGGTTGAGATCTGTAGGCCGACCACGAATACTTCAACTTAACGTATCTCGTAAGCGTAACGAAATATTTGGGCCAATGAAAAAGCTTTATTTTGAATCAACGCTTTTTCATTGATCAAAATGTTACGTCTACAATACGAATCCTTTTCGCTAGTGTTCGTGATCGAGCCTCCGCTTGTTAGAACCAGCCTTATTTCTTAATAAAATTTGAGTGGCCACATTTACTCTCGAATTGGCTAAACAGTATTAATTATGTCGCTTAATCTAAGCTTTATTTGACACATTGTTGACGTGCAATCTGTAGTTTAAAGATGTTAATTTATTGTATAATATATGCACTTTTAGAAATAATTGTGTTTTCATTGTAGTCTAAGAGTCTGTGTAGGTCGACCTTTTCCCATCAGATAACTTGATGACATATTTTTTTATCAAATATAATTTACTAATAAACTTAACCGCTGGGGCAAACGAGTTCTTGAGTGGAGACCGCGGCAAACGTAGTGTGGGACGCCCTCCGAGGTGGAGTGACGATTTGCGTAAGGCTGCTGGTAGAAGCTGGATGCGTCGAGCTCAGGACAGGGCACAATGCCGCTCATTGCGGGAGGCCTATGTCCAGCAGTGGACTGCTATAGGCTGATGATGATGATGATGATGAATAAACATGCCTATGATAACTAGCCTATCGAAAAGTGTTCATAGCTATTTTCATTTTCATTTTTCAAGGTCGATCTTCAACGTCTCTACTATTATATTTACTAGAAAATAAAACATACAAGTTAGATAATTCAAACATATATTCCATTCAAATAAATCTATATTCATTAACATACATAATCTTGTAGCACCGATTAACCTATTGAGCGCTATTTAGCACATACATCTACATTAAATATTACTCTAGTTACATCAATTCGTTATATTTCGATTCAGGGAATGTACATAATCATAATACATTGCATAAAATATGCATTTTTTTTAATCAGACAGTCACAAAGAGTCGGATTTTTATCGCAATAAAAAAGTCTGAAATTTTTGACTAAATCATGCAAATTATTTGTTATTTTTTATAACCGCCTGATTTACATTCTCTAAAACATTGTTTGATAATTTATACACATGATTGCAACGTGGAAAGAAATCTGAACACATTGGTCGATTCAAGATATGTAATTATCTTAAAATATTTTCTTTAACATACCTAGATCTGCATAACACAGTATCAGAAGCTTTTGCAAGGCCTACTTTGCAAGAAAAATGGCAACAGAGCTGACTGACATACATGTCATAATAATTCGCAACGCTTTAAACCAGCGGTATACTTATATGACACACCATGGAATAAAAATCTGTTCAACCATCAGTTTACTTTAATATTAATATTTCAGCGTTCTATTTATCTCTTATAAAAATAGAGTTCAGTTATTTAGTACAACAATTAACATTTCAATATACATAAATTTACATCGCAAGATTCTGCGACGCATCTGGTTTTTGCGCTGCGGAATCGCATCGTGTATGTGTCGGCTCTAAGAGTTTTAACCAATTTTTAAGTAAGACATTATACTTACAATAAAGCGATAATTTAGACACTACAACGAAGACTGGATTCACATAAAGCTAAATAATTTCTCGCACTGTTAATAAATATTTTCGCAATCCACTTTTGAAACACAGAATATTTTTTGATTGAAGTAAAGCAATGATTTTTTACAGTGCGAGCACTTATCTCTAGGAAGACAATATAAACATTTTTAGAAGTTTGACGCCACAAACGTAGACTAACAATTGAATGTAAGTCGTTTTTTATATAAAAAATTAAATTAAAATGCAATAATTTTATAACAAATTATGTTAACAGCTGCGTTTAAATGGTACTAATAAATATATATTTATGGGTGGTTTTAGCCTGATTCAAAAAAATAAATCTATTACGTCTGAATGAGGCGGGCCAGATCTAAACGTATTACGTCTGAATCAGGCTAAAAACTAAATAAAATAAAATTAAAACTAAAATAAATAAAATAAAATTAACTAAGTAGGTAATTGGTTTGGGAAAAAAAACATACTTATGTTAAGTATTACCACCTTACTTTATGAACTCTACTCAAAGTTAGCTATGTCACTGTTTGTCATTATCCAACAGTAACAGCTGGCAATACTTGAAGCATTGTTTATCTTTTGACAGATTTTTATAAGTAAGGCGATTAGTGTAAAAGTTTGATTCGAAGCAGACTGCAGACAGCAGAAAACGATGTGTCGCCGCGTAACTACAGAGGTCGAAGCACAACATTTTGACATGTCATATCATAAACGTAGAGTGAAAGGCAGCCAGCTGATTGCGGCATAGCGCAGTCTAGCACCGGCACAGCTAAATCCCCTGGCCGCAGACGAGCAGCAGCATCAAATGTGTGATAAGTTTTGCCCTGCGATCCCTAACCTTCATGCCTAGCGTGGGGATTATATCCCCCTTTATAGTTGTAGTGGCCTCTCCTAGGAGGCCTATGGCCAGCAGTGGACTGATATAGGCTGATCTGGTGTGGTATCGTAAACGTATCGTGAAATGTAGACCATTGAAAAAGCATAGATTTGAAATAACGCGTTGTCATTGGCCAACATTTTCAATACGACTTAATATCAAAATCAGGATATCCGTTAGGCTAATACCGCAAAGAAGGTAGAATACACAGGTTACAGCAGCAAAAGCAGCGCTGCCGCATGCCAACCTCTAGCAGCATTAAGCTTAGCCGAGAGGTCCCTTACACCACTACAATTTAATTTATGTTTTTCTTTTTAGTTTTAGCTGTCGCTTAGCTCTCTAGTAACAAGTACAATAGCTGTTAAGATTTTTTTTTTTTATTTGTTATGGGCCAGCTCTTGTGAAATGAGATGGCTTTTGGTAATAATTTAAAACAGCAAGATATTTCACAAGATGTTTTATTCTTCTCAATTTCACAGAGTATATCCCAAAAAAAAAATCTTGCCCCTGTGTTACCCTCTACTCACCAGTTGCCAGCTCAATAACTAAAATTCCCTCCATAGTAAAATGAAACTTGGATACGTACATAATTATTACAATTACACACAATACAATATTGATTAAATATTATGCATATTTAGTATTATCAGTATTGGTAGGGAGTTGTAACACTTGACCGGGTCCGCTTGCGTGGGCAAGGATAAGGTCGACGATGGAGCGATCTTTCCCAGAAGATGCCTATTAACTCTATTGTGGTGAATAAATGCTTGTACTCTACTCTCTACTCATGTCAAAAAATCCATGCTTTGCCTCTGGTTTATATATTATATTTCGATCTACCGTAACTACAAGTCGCTTTCATAGATAAACATAGAAATAGGAAGTGTTGCCTGCTGCTTTCTGCAGTCTACGGAAAGATACTTTTAAATGAGACACGAAAAGATAATTTTGTTATATTACCCGTAACAGAAGTTAAAAGGAAGGTGGGCAAAACAGGGTGTCCTAGAAAATTATACTAAACCAAGAAAAGTCAAAAATTATGTAATCTGTTTCTTTAAAAATAAAGGAACGCATTTCACGCCTGTGTATACTACTGAAACACTACTAATATGGCTTGATCTACTAATGGACAGGGGCAGACAACTGAGCATCAAAAAGGATGCCCCTTGAAATAATGGTGGCGGTCTCTGCTTTGAAGCTTTGAAGTTTATTTCCATTAGATGTACTTATTTACGTTGGTAAAATATATGTGTTTTTTGTTTTTTAGACTACAAATAAACGTTCAAGGTATTGTATGTTGCACGCCCGTCACCAATTTTATTGAAAAAAAAAACTTGAGTCCTAGCATGCATGTTGATAAAGCATTTCTCTGATTCGCATACATATTCTTAGACACCCTGTACTTAGCTTAAAAAGAATAAATATATTCACCTTTATACAACATAGTAAACCAAATACACAATAAAGGAAGTTCTCGCCATCATTATATAAATTTTGAACCTAGCACCGATTACAATTAAATATATAAAAATACACCTTTGTAATTTTTAAGCATTGACAATTCCAAATTAAAATGAAAAAAAAAACAAATTTATACTTTAAATATATTTAACAAATAGAAATATCATATACTAGCTTGCGCCCGCGACTTCGCTCGCGTGGTACCTGGATAAAAAATAGCCTATGTGTTAATCCAGGTCATAAACTATGTGTATTCCAAGTTATATACAAATCCGTTCAGCCATTACGGAGATGATTGGGAACAATATACACACAAACTTTCGCATTTATAATATTAGTGTGATCTATAATCAATAAATAACAATTATAGGATTCTACAACTAATTATGAACAATGTTTATATTTTCTTATAAATTGCACACGATAAGAATCACCGGGCCCACAATGCTGTAATAATATAAACAAAATTTATCACTAGGAAATATAACTTTTCTCATTTGAAATAATGAAAGACATTTTCTCTATTTTTAGAACAAAATAGACAATGTTTACAGCCATTTCTAATATTTTATAGTGTTACGCAGTGATGAAAAATCTATTGAAATGTATATAGCTATAGTACATGTTGCTATGAGTGTAATATTATTTGTAAGTTTTTCGTGTAGGAAGGGAAATAGTCAGATAAGATTTTAAGTTTACCAGCTTTATAAAAACGCGGGGGTTCCCAATTCGGGTATATTTTTTTGTCTGTTATAATTTTAGAACCGATTTAGAAAATTATTTTTCCGCAGAAAGGTACTTCCCGTTTGTTTTCCAATTGCAGGTAATCGGTGGATGGAGAGGACTCAAAACTGTTCTTCGTGGAAAACCTTGGCAGAGATCTATATTCAGCAGTGAACTTCTATAGATTTTTTTTTTTTTTTTTAAATCCTGGACTTAATCACACAGCATCATGTAGCCCCAAACTAAGCAGAGCTTGTATTATGGGAACCACATGATTGATATACTACACATATATAATTTTTTTCGTAAATACATACATATCATACATAGAAACACCCAGACCCGAGACAAATATCTACAGAACATGCAAACATTTGTCCCGCAGCGGGAATCGAACCCGCAACCTTCTGCGTCTCAGGCGGACCTTCGCCCACTGCGCCACAGAGGCCGTCAATGGGATTGATGATGATTTGATGGTTACAATTAACCATCTAATTAAAGATGTAGATGACTTCTTGATTGTTATTATCCGAATTAAGTATTTTTATGTTGGTATGAGTACAATAAAGAGTATTCTATCTATCTTATAGTCAGTACACATGTGTCCAATAGGATGTTAGCGCAAATAGATCCAATATTTGCTATGCATATTTGATAATACTTAATTCTGCGGAACGAATATTAAAAATGGCTGTAAATGAGCGACATAGTTTTTATATGCAGTGGTACGAGCTTCCCTACAAATATTTGCATATTACGTCACCAAATATTTGGCGAACATAACTATATTTGAATAGGAATGTTTGAATAGGTAGGTATGCGAGGCGAGGCAATACCATCAGTACATAGGATGTGTTAATGTATTTACTATATATATTTAAGTAGGGACTAATCCGCAAAGGTATGTGACCTTGGAGAACTAAAACGGTCATTTTTATCGCGAATTCAAAGTAAAGCTACGTACAAACACCAAAAGATTGGAACGCCTATACAGATACCGTACCCCTAATACGTGCTGTTTAATACGAAAATGTTGAGTTTTCGTTATCGAGCCAAATTTTATAGTTACTATTTCCTGCAATTATCCTACTGTTTTGAGTGAAAAACATTCCAACCTGAAATTGCATTACATTACTTAAGCCGAATCATCAGTTTATAATTAAATCCAATTCTGTAATTTCCATAGCTCATCTATCTTATCTTATGAGCCTGTCTGATCCCACTGCAGGACAAAGGCTTCCCTTCCCTCTTTCCACACATCCAGATCTTGGGAATCCGCTTGCCAGTATACTGAAAAAACGTCAGATTTTTTAAAAAGACAATTCCATAGAACAGTGATGTACACGATCAGTCATCTCTTTTCTCTGCTTAAGCTCATCCCTACTTAAACATGTTACATGCTCGTTGAATGTACCCACAGTTTGTTACTTGTCTGTGTACAATGTAAATAAATAAGTTTTTACTTTACTCTACTTTACTATGCATTAAAATTGAGCTCGAAAACGAAAACTATTGAAGGTAATTGTGCTGCATCTCGTAATAGAGGTACGGAGGCCGCATTTACGAACTCAATTGCAAACCGAAATGATAAGCACCGGTGTTATTTTGACAAACATTGACAGGTTTGTTTTTGACGTTTGTTGAATTGCGACAGATGACATTGTCAAATTTCGCAAAATAAAGGTCCGATGCCGATCATTTCGGTGTGCAACTGAGTAAGTAAATGCGGCCTCAAGCCCTTATTAGAGCACGCCGTATTCAGTCTATCTTAGAAAGACTGTATTACACTTAGCGTAGTATAATAAGAGTAAGCCACTAAGTCGGTCTTAGTATTTAACGATCTTGACTAATTCGTTAGTAAAAGCCTGCGCAGATCGGGACGGCATGGCAAGGGATTTCAATTTTTACCAATGAACATTCAAACCTATCGTAATAGAAATACGATACAAATTCCTATGCTTTAAAATAATGCCGTGACGTCCCTTTCGATGCCGCGGGATTATTTTAAAGCATAGGAATTTGTATCGTATTTCTATTACGACAGGTTTGAATGTCCATTGGTAAAAAAAAAATCCTTGCCGTGCCGTCCCGGTCTGCGCAGGCCATAAGATAGTTTAAGACAGACTAAATACCAAGTGGTCTATTATGGGCTTCAGAAGGCGCTATGACGAGTAAAAAAATCAGAATAACTAATTTATTCTGTGATAGAGAATAAATGAGTTATTCTGATTTTTAATCTATTCTGTGATAAAGAATAAATTAGTTATTCTGATTTTTAATCTATTCTGTGATAAAGAATAAATTAGTTATTCTGATTTTTAATCTATTCTGTGATAAAGAATAAATTAGTTATTCTGATTTTTTACTCGTCATAGCGCCTTCTGAAGCCCTTATTAGACCTTTAGATTTTTCACGTCATTCCGTATTACTGATGCGTATAGCTCATGATCCAGACCGAAGCTGTTGAACCGCTACGTTAATTCACGTAGGAGGCTTCTACGGAGCTTGAATTAACGTAATTAGAGGCGTTTAAGGTTCGATCACAAAGAGTAACGAAAAAGTATTCGTAACGTTGACTTAAATCTTGTCCAATGAGAAAGCGTAGATTCAAAAAACGCTTTGTCATTGGCCAAATTTCGTTACATCTACGATACATCAGGTTGAATCGTAATTTCCCTATAGAGCGCCCGCTAAACCCATGACACCTATAGATTATGACGCTATAAATCATCTAAAATAGATGCAAAAAGGCCGATAACCATAATTATTCTAACTTTAGGATTGCCTAGCTAAGTTTATTGTCTCTCACTTTAACACTAGTTTTCAGCACTTATCCAGTTTTTAAACTTCACACTTTTTTGAGACTGGACGTCGTAGTTAGCCATTTTTCACAAAATTAAAGTACTTGAACAATAGTTTCATAATAAAATGTAATTTAAAAACGCTAAGGCTACGTACGCACTGACAGGCTGCTTGCTTAACGCCTAGAATCTATTGACTTAGGGGGACTTCATTCATTACATGAGGTGATTTTGCAAATTTTTAGACTGTGCGAACGTAGCCTTAAAGTCAGTCTGTCCCTGTCATTCACGCGTCAAAAAAAGAGATGGCACGTTAAACGCCATTTTAGCTGAAGCTTTTAAAACAAGAAAATGACAGCCATTAATTTGTTAATTTTTGCGAATGTCAGAGTTCTTTTGGATACCAAAATCATGGTCAACTTTCCACCAGCAGGCTAACTCCGTCACTAGACGTAACTACGACGCTAGTCTCACTCCGAAACCAGTCTCAGATTATTAACGTAACTGCACTTTCATATTTCCATCACCAAGTGTAACTCCGATACTTGACGTATCTCCATCACTGATATAACTTCGACACTAGACGTGTCTCCATCACTGACGTAGCTCCGTCACTAGACGTATCTCCGCCACTAGATGTAACTCCGTCACTTGACGTAACTAGTCTCACTCTCACTCCTTCACTCAACTCTAACTATAGAACCCTCATCCGCTTCCTGTGGTCCGTTCGTCACATCTCCACGGCTACGCCGGTGCCACCCAGCCTCGTCTCCTTGACCCTGAAGCCGTTCTCTAACAGCTGGCTGGAGAGGGAGTCTATGGTGGAACGGGGGGTGGACGGTGGTATCAGGACCATGGCGTATCTGCAAAAAATAAATGTGTAAGTATCAAAAAATCGCTTGTAAAAAGAAGTCTACCGAAAACGAAAGGTGGTCAAAATCAAAATTCATTTATTCAGTAGGAACTGTAAAGTACACTTTGAAACGTCATTTTTTTTTTATTTACACCAATTCGTAACGCAACCAAACTGAGAATAATTGAAAAGAAACTCTGTTAGGCTTATATTTTTTTAAAGTCTATGTTAATACAATTTTTGTTGGAGTTGGAGACAGTTTTATCCCAAGCTTTTTTGTCATCTAAATAATCAGATATTTTATAATAAGCCTTATTACAGAGGTTACGTTTAATAACATTTTTGAATTTAATTACAGATAAATTAATCACGTCATTTGGGATTTTGTTAATAAAACGTACATTTTGCCCTTTAAATAATTGACTAACTTTATGGAGCCTTACAGTAGGAACAGCTAGTTTATCTTTATTTTTAGTATTAACATTATGATAGTCGCTATTTTTTTCAGGTTTGGTGGTATACAGCACACCAAAACCTAGCCAAATATAAAATCTGTTGTCTAAAAAAAATATAACCGGCGAAAACAATGTTTCAAGCTTTCAAAACTGCACGGGCGGACTGCTTGCTGCATGAATACACTGCTGGTTTGTTATTTTACTTTTTTTTTTTTAGGCATTTAAATGAGATAGTTAGCTAGATATTATGTTATTATGTATATGTAACTAGAAAAAAAAATGACTGATAAGCAACAAAAAGATTTCCTTTTTTTTCGCTGAATATGTTCAGAATCATGGTCTGATTGCAACGTTCCAGTTTTCGATATTAGTCTTTTTACACCATGTATAAGATAAGATAATTTTATATTCAACACCGTTAATAGGGATGCTGAATGGGTAAAAAAAAAAAATTTTGACCGTCAGATAGATCAACAAAAAATATTGAACACGTATTTTTTTATTTATCAAATAAACAAAAATTGACTGAGATACAGAGCGTAAAAGTTCGTCACGGCTAGGTAAAAAGTGTACTAAGCGTCACGCGGAATTTCAACGCACTATATCTTTGTCATTTTTTGTTTAACAAAAAAATACGTGTCTAATATTTTTTGATAATGTAAACGACGGACTCATTAGAATTTTTCAGTCGTCATCCGTATTCACGTTAGTTTGATAAGTAAAATGAATAAAGCTGCGTGTTACCCTCCCCCGCCGGCTCCCGTGAGTTTGCAGGCGAGGCCGCGCGCCCCGGCGGCCGTGCGGATGGCCTCCAGAGCGGGGTGCGACACCCCCAGAGCTCCCAGCAGGCAGTGGTTCATGTCCCATAGCTCCTACAAAATGACAATTAAAAAATCATTTTAAAATTCTCTTTAGAATCCTAAGGAACACTTTAAATCGTCATTCGTTTATTACGATACAAAGAATAATATTGGAGCGTCAAGTTTGTCCGATGCATTCTTTCGGGAGCTGAATTCCAGGATTTCTTAGTGCACCCCTACTCTATTATTATTATTAATAATTAGTACGGTTTTTAAAATAAACCAATTAATCTCATTATCACTATATAGTATAAAACAAAGTCGTTTCCCGTTGTCTGTCTCTATATACGCTTAGATCTTTAAAATTACGCAACGGATTGGAATGCGGTTTTTTTAATAGATAGAGTGATTCAAGGGGAAGATTTATATCATTGCACCCGTACGAAGCAGGGGCGGGTCGTTATAATATATATAATTATGCGTTAAAATTAAATATGCAAGGATTATAAAAAAAATACATAGCTCAGATTATTAAGACAAAGGTAAACCAAAAATTCATCGATGAAAACATTTAACTATACCAAAAAAACCTCCAATTTCCAAATTCTCTAGGCAGTCTCTGGTAAGAGGTTTCCATTTCTACCTTCGGAATCCAAGCCAACCCCATCGACCCGTAGTCCTTGCTGAGGCCAGGTTTCGGTGGTTGGCTGACTGACTTACCTGAACCAGCTTAACACCAGCACAGTTAAATACCCTAGCCGCCGACGGGCAGCAAACCCAATCAAATCTACGTAATGTTTAACGTCCCCTTACCAACCAATAGGTTATGAAGCAGACGATTAAACTGGCAAATACCAGGACCTGTAACAGTAGGTCTTGCTGCCGAGATGCAAAGTGCACCCCGGTACTCAGGTGAGTTGCGCCGACGCGCAGCAGTGTTGGTTCTAAGCTGTGCCCTGCGATCCATAATCCTCATGCCCAGCCTAAGGATTTAGCTGTACCGGTGTTAGGCTGCTATATGCCAGTCAGTCGGCCAGAGCCCCGTTTGTTAGCTAGCAGGGTGCACCACGGGCAGGTGAGATTGGCTTGGGTTCCAAATAAATAAATAATGCTGGACTAACACACAGCATCATGTAGCCCCAAACTAAGCAGAGCGTGTATTATGGGAACCACATGATTTATATACTACACATATTTTTTCATATATATCATACATAGAAAACACTCAGACCCGAGACAAATATCTACAGAACATGCAAACATTTGTCCCGCAGCGGGAATCGAACCTTCTGCGTCTCAGACGGACGTCTATATGAGGGTTGAAACTCCTTACACCCCCTCTAAGGTTCTTCTTCGTATCAGCTAGTTTCTGGATTTTTATGCCTCTGACATGGCTTAACGACTGAAGCCGGGATCAACATTATAACTTGCCTTGCGAAGCACGGAAGCGCTCAGATCTCAGATCGGTCACCCATCCAAGTAGTGAGCGAAGATGATATGCTTAGACTACCGTAGTAAGCGACGACACAAGCGCTTCCAAACGTAAAGATAGTTTACGAATACGCGCTTAAATCAAATATTAGCACAATATGCACGTCGCGAACTAATACTAATAGATACTGTACGTGGGTGGTTTTTACAATATTTGTTTAGACATAACGACGTGCAAACTTCACGTACCGCTAAATGCTGGTAGTCGGCCTCGGTGTCCGGCTCGCACTTGCCACTGGACAGTTTTTCCAAAACCTGAAATTAAGAAAAAAGCTTATTTATTTTATTAAGTTCACAAAACAGAGTGAAATCCATTAAAAGCTAATTAACCGACTTCAAAAAGGAGGAGGTTCTCAATTCGTCGGAAACTTTTTTTATGTATGTTCACCGATAACTCCGTCAATTGTGGACTGATTTTAAAAATTCTTCTTTTGTTTAATAGAGTATACTTCACAGGTGGTCCCATATAAATTTTATTCCTGGGGGATTGGTACTTTCCCCGGAAAACTCAAAAAACCTCATCCTCACTTGTAATTTTCGCCCTATGATCACCAATATATCTCCGTCAATCGTGGACTGATTTTCAAAATTCTTTAGGGCAGGAGTAGAAGTAAGAAGTTATTTATTTGAAGTCGGTTTTTTTTTTAACATAACAGATTTGTTTTGACCTAAACTTTACTCAAATATGTAAACATGACAAGATTATTCAGAGAAAAAAAATGTTGCTAGCTCGAAATTATGATTAACCTAAAACAGGAGAGAGAAAAAATGGTACCTACTTATTACACAGTAAAACTAATATCATTTGCAATAAAGCAACCTGATAACGCATCTCTTAAATCTCTTAACGAATCATATTTGGGTTGAAAATATCTAACCCAGCATCATTGGAAGCCAGTTCGTTATACAGACGACACGCTCTTTACAGAGGGGAAGAAGGAAAGAAAGAAGTGTTATTTCTAAGTATATTCACCGAAAATATTGCTGGGTTTCGACATCTGTAATTTGTATTGATGTTGAGGGCTGACAATAGATTGGGAAAATCGTAATAATTAAAATGAAATGTAATGATTTATTTATTTGTGACTTACAGCTTCACTTATCATTGCTAAATTAACAGGTGTATTTATTTATTTAGCTTTTTGATTTACTTAAATAATTATTTTGATGTCTTACGATAATAAAAGATGTTTTTTTTTATTAATTGTATGTGTAAATAATGAATGCTGGACATTTTTCACACATCATATTGCCATAAAGTAAGCTTGTATAAAGTAGTGCTTGTTATGGGAATTGACTGATATACTTTTTTTAGATACATACATTTACTGATATACAACACCCCAAGACAAATATTTGCAGATGCAAACATTTGTCCCGCGGCGGAAATCGAACCTGCAATCAGCATCTCAGTCAGACCTTCGTCTATCGCGTCAAAAAGGTTGTCTCGTTTCATAGGATAATTAATTCAAAAGGTAAACTCTTTCTCCTTCGTATGAGCTAGTGACCAACTCTGGCCACGGAGTTTTTAGGCCGCACGAAGGCCTCGACTGGCTCGACATGGCTTAACGACTGAAGAAGCCGCTCAGATCTAAATACCACTAAATGGTCATCCATCCAAATAATGCTCAGGCGGAGTGTTCGGGCGGCCTAAAAACTTCGCCACCAGAGTTCAGCACTAGCTCATACGAAGGAGAAGCGTTTTAGTGCGAAATACTACGACAAGATTACACCAAACCCATTAACGGCCGATGTATGCTAGGGCGTCGACGGCCGACATCGGCCGATCGAAACAAACATGTGCAAAAGTATGAGAGCGCGTAAACTAACAAATCTACCGCTATCGTCCGAATCTGGAGTCATCAGCCATCGACCGTTGACGTCCGATGACGGATTTGGTGTATTTGTATCGCTAGAAGGGAGCTGATCGCATGATATGATCCACAGAGGTGGGGTTCCTCCGCCGCAGAGCCGCCACCTTCTTAGCCCGATGTACCATAACGGATCGTTAACAAAAGTCCTAGAAGGAGACTGACTTGCGTAGCTAGACATATGGACCGGCCACCCAGCCGAGCGGTTTGGGGAGGTGCGCCTAAGTGTACCGAGAAGTGAGCGTGCTTTACAGCTCCGGTACTATTCATGGAAAAATAGTCGGCAGCTTCACTGACGGCCTAAGCTGGGTTACAAGTTAGCTATCCTTCAGTGATTAGCGGGTAGTGAGCGACATAACAGCTCCGGTACCATTCATGGACAAATGGTAGTGCGTCCTCAGCGCACGAGAAACTCAGCCGAGCGCTTTGCATCTCGGAGCAAGACCTACTGCAATCTGGTCCTGCTATTTCCCAGTTTAATCGTCTGCTTCATAATAACCTATAATAACCTAATATAATGAGTTGGTAAGGGGCCGTTAAACATTACGTAGATTTCATTGGGACTGACCTGCGTGGCTGTGTGCGCGATATGGTCGCACGCCTGCATGATATGATCCACAGCGGTGGGGTTCCTCCGCCGCAGAGCCGCCACCTTCACGATGAGGTCGCGCGTCTCCCGCGACACGCGGCTGTCCACCAGCAGCACTCGCAGCTCCATCCTGATGTCCAGGTGTCGAGGTTTGGAGCCCTTCTTGAACGACACGAGGGAACCGAATGTACACGTCGCATTGTCTATTCCTGGAGGGAAGTAATTGGATGAGTGTATGCTGAGATGTTAAGCTGGGTACGGATAGCGCGTACATTGGTACGCGTGTCCTGGAACGCCATGCCCATAATTGCAGCTACGCGTACCAATGTATGCGCTGGCCGTACGCAGCTTTAGGATCCAGACAAACCAAGTACACCGGTCCAAGATGCACCCTTCTAAGTAACAAACGGGGCTCTGACGGCAGCTCACTACGGTGCAGCCTAGCCCCGGTGCAGCTCAGCAGAAATATATAGGAACTAGCTTCCGTCCGCGGCTTCGCTCGCATGGTACGCGAATAAATAAAGCCTATGTGTTAATCCATCTATTTATATTGCAAGTTGCGTCCAAATCCGTTTAGCCATTCTGGAGTGATTGAGTAACAAACATCCATCCTCACAAACTTTTATATTTATAATAGTAAGGTAGGTATAATAGTAGGCCTATTAGTAGGATTGGATAAAGGATGTTTATATGCAACAATAGTTTACAAGTACACAAGGTTTAAGTTAGTAGGTATGTTCAAGATATAATATCATTGTTGCAAAAAGGCCCTTTTTTGGTCAATGTGAAAATGCGTTACGTATGTCGGGGAGAGTTGGAGGGGTCTGTCGGGCTCTCCGCCAGCTACCAGCTCTCGCTAGCTCAGCGGTCTACCGACTAAAACCACACCGTGTTCCTTCACTCACCGCAGTGCTAGTGCATCATCGAACCATTCATCACCTGATGAAGCGCTCGATGCTGCAGTAGCACTTGACGGGGTCATGGGATCCCGGGAGGTTTCTACCACGGCCCCGTCGGCGAACCCCTCGTATTTCCCTTATTGGGGAAGGGGGATATCCCGAAACATAACCTTAACTCAACTTATTGCTTGTTGTAAAGGAATACCACCAGCGTTGGTTTTCTGTTAGAGAGTCCTTTTGGTAAAATAATTCTCCTGCAGGATGCCGAAAGGCTACAATTTAGAACGCAACCGTGCTTCGGAAGAGGAAGAAGGCACGTTAAGATGTTGGTCCCGGCTCATGGCCTCCGGGCGGCCATATCAGACTTGGCAAACACGATTTCTTCCGCCCAGCCGTTTATTCGTTCATTACGTCAATCTAACCAAGTCTCAGACACTACAGCGCCCCAATCAGTGAGTAAAATTTACCACTAGACGCAGAATAAATCATCTATAAGTAAATATCACATAACCTGCCATAAAGATATGATGACGTTCAGTTACGTATGTTTTGTTGTGAGTTAGAGTTGTTAATTGTACGATTTGTTGCGGTCTTCAGGCAGGTGTCAACACTGTTCATTCTTTATTATCATATTGTTTTGCAGTGGTCTAAGATTTTAAAGATATATACCTATTTGGCATATAGATGAATGAAATGAATGAAAATTCTTCATTGTACACCTTAATTTTATAAAAAAAAAAATGTTAAGCAATGGGCGGTCTTATCGCTTGGAAGCGATCTCTTCCAGGCAACCTATGGATAGAGAGGATTATGTTAAAATTAAGAACGGCCGGGGCTGAACTTTATATTTAAAAAAAAATACAACCGAATTGAACCTTCTCCTTTTTTGAAGTCGGTTAAAAAAAGATCTGAGTTCTTCCGTGCTTCAGATGGACGTTAAGCTCTCTCACACGCAGAGCTAAAGTACCTACTTAAAACGTGGTTAAAATCCTACTTATTACTTCCGAAAGCCTAGAAGTTTAGGTTTGCCGCAAATATGTAAACAAAAAGGGTGTCAAGGTCCGATATAAAACTAATGTACTAATGAAAGGTCATTGTCGGACTGTCGGTATCGATGAGCTCAACACTTAACCGATTTTACATTAATGCTATCAAGGTCGGGATCTTCCTTTAAGCAGACAATGCTTGTGTTAGAAGACCCAAAGCATCTAGATATCGAAAATATATTGAAATATATTTTTTATGAGACTTGAAGATGGAACAAGCACATGGCCCACAAAGCACTGAAAGCATAACGCATATTTGGACGCATCATGACGCATATTTGGAACGTGTTCTACGTTGCAACGCTCTGTGTCCACTAGCTTGAGGCATGAATGTGTTAAGCTTCATGTGCCTGCAATATCACTGGCAACCACCCCTGCTTCACGGCAGAAATAGGCATGGTGGTAGTAGTTCAAGTTAAGCCAAGGCGCAGATAAATCAATACATAATAATAGATAATTTGGACAAATGTCTATAACCCATAAAACTACTAATAACTTAGGCCTTTGCATGCATCCTTCAGTCAGTCATCAGTCAGTCAGTCAGTAAGTCAGTTCGTCAGTCGGCCAGTCAGTCAGTCAGTTCGTCAGTCGGCCAGTCGGTCAGGTTTATTGCAGTTTTAAAAACTAGCTAAAACGTTTTATACTGTGCTAAAACTATCTTTATTAATCCCACCAAACTAAACAAAGAACTTACTACCTACTTCGTCTAGAGTTGCACATTCGCATCGAATTTTTGCAAATATTTAGCAACTTAAGATGTCAGCCAACACCTGTTATTTAGCGACGGTAAACAAAGAAATATGATATTTCATTTGCTAACAATTAGGCAGGGTTAAAGAAGGTATGATAATTAAATATTTAAATTTAATTAGGGTCATAAGGGTTTGCACTTCTGGAAATCCTGAGTAAATATTTGTAAGAAAATTTGATCTTTTATAATAATAAATAATAATGCTGAACACCATCACACAGCATCATATAGCCTCAAACTAAGCAGAACTTTGGGTACCACTTGACTGATATACTACTTAAATATTTTTTTTTTGTAAATACTTAAATAATAAACACCCAGACCTGAGACAAATATATGAAGGACATTCATAAAAAAAAAATCTCGCGGCGGGCATCGAACCCGCAACCTTTTCCGTCTCAGACAGGCTTTACCCGACTGCTCCACATAGGTCATTTCATCATCAACCTATAGCAGTCCACTGCTGGAAGTAGGTATCTCCCAAGGTACACCACTGAGCCGTTCTAACCATTTGCGAGGTGATGCCCATGCTGCCATCGCCACGCTGGGCATGCAGGTTGGGGATCGCAGGACACAGCTTCGCACATTCTCCTAGGCATTAACATGTTGACTGCGGCAACGCTGTGTTTTCAGCAGTCAAAGCGTTAAAACGGTGTTTTAAAATGCTAACTCACCTGACGGCGTGCCGTGCATAATCCTCTCGCAATTGAACGCCCACTCCGATATGATCTCCTTTTCAGACATAGTGAATTCCTCGCTGCCGATATCGTAGAACGAATCAAAATCATCAGACGCAGTCTTTCTCTTCAACAGCTGTATAAGAGCTCCAGCCAAGCAGACAGCGAAGGAAGCTGAACTGCCAGTCCCCGCTCCGATCGTCAGTTCTGAACCCATCGATATCTCCATAGACCGAACTGGAAGACTCGTACTCCCAAATATCCCAGAGAAGACGTAAAGAAAACTACGTAATGAGTTCTTCTGGTTGTTTGGCAACGTGTCGAAGTTTGGCTTGATTATGTGCAGGAATTCATCGACTCTTTTCAAATGGTGCTCGTGATCCAGCTTATCGGGTAGTCGCCATGAGAACTTTCCGGTAATTCCGTTCGAGAGTTTCGGGTTGAATAGACTATTGAGTATAGGTTCTAGGGGTATCGTGTCTTGGAGGTCTACGCATGGTAGGTGGATGCGGACTGATGGTTCAACTTGTGTGTGGACTTCCTGTAACAAAAGAATATTAAGCCTTTCACTCTAAAAACAAAAAGAAAACACTTTATGCTTTCCCCATCACTGTATATGATATCTTTAGATATTTATAATCAATATCCTAAAAAAAATAACTCAGGTGGGATTAAAAAATGATAGTGTAATGTAGTGCCAGTATTAAAAATCTAAAACTAGGTCAATGTTAAATTACTCATTAGCATAAAGTAAGGCTAGATCGCATTTTTTTTAGAGTACATTGTTAAATGTACACTTATATACGATTCACAGTTACCGGCGCGCGTCGGATAGCATCGGATCAGTTATTTTAAAAACCGGACCCCGGAAGAAACTAATAGGCGATCCCTGACCTATACCATCCTCTCAGCCTAGTCGGCCTTACCCACATGGAAGACATGGAGAAAGCGTGTGGAACTGAGTAACCAGCTGTTTTATGACGCTGTTTTTCTTCACCGTTTTAAGAACTTGTGTTAATGCACACATACAAGACCTGCCTATTCAGTCCCCTGCTGGACATAATCCTTCTTTATAAGGGGGATGAGCCCGTAATCCCCACGCTGGGCATGTGGGTTGGGGATCGCAGGGTACAACTTCTCGCACCGCCGACGCTGCTGCCCGTCGGCGGCCAGGGGATTCAGCTGTGCCGGTGTTAGGCTGCGATATGCCGCAATCAGCCGCCGCCAGAGCCCCGTCTGTTAGTTAGCAGGGTGCACCACGTGCATGTGAGGTTGGCTTGGTTTCCGAAAATCAATGCACACACAAATTGGAAAAAAAGCTATTTGTGCACGTTAGATTTTGCAGATTATGCAAATATTTGTCCCGGTGTTCGAACCCGAACCTCTATCGTCTCAGCCAATGCCGAGATCGTCAAGTGTTTATATACTTTCTTCTTGAAATAGAATGTGATTCATTCGGTAACATATTTTTCAGTTCGACGCAGACTAAAATAAGTTTTTGTTTATTATTTGAACCTCTTTTCAAATATTGTAAATGCTAAGGGAAGTACTGGTTTCAATCACTTTTACAAACTTTTGTCATTTTCGACCTCCGTGTCTAAATAATATAATTCTGGACATTATCACATAACGTCATCACGTCGTCAAGTACATGACTTATATACTACTTGTACAATTTTTTTGTAAATACATACATATTACTCATAGACCCAACCAGACCCGAGACAAATATTTGCAAATCATACAAACATTTGTCTCGCGGCGGGTATCGAGCCCGCAATCTTCTACGTCTCATAACTTATTGGCAATCTTATTGGCAATTAAAAATCTTATTGAGTTCACTTCACAAATAGCAATCCATCCATCGCTTCTTTTTTTCATTTCACAATTTCTATGCGCCTGCGCTCTTTACGGTGCTAACTAGTGGTTTCCCCACACCTTCCTACTTTGTTAATTAACATTAATTGTTTGTTTACCATTTAACCAAGCGTTTATCACCATACGACCCAGTAATCAAAAATGAGTGGAGCGGAGATATCTCTACTCTAATAGACTATAAAATAACAAAAATTACAAATTTTTGCTCAAAGGTCACCCAAAAACGAATAAATTTTGATGAGTCTTTTATATTTTGACAAAATATTAAATTTTTGGCAAGCCTACTCAATCTAAAAAGGTACAAGCTCGTAGCCGACTTCTGACAGCAGCAGCAGGCGATATGTCGCTAGGATACTAACTGGTTTCTATGTATTTCTATGAAATACCTTCCGTGGCCAGCGACAAGTCGTCTGCCGCTACGGGCTAAATGTCAGACGACACTGTCGCCCGACCGCAGATCAGTAGTGCCGCGGACGCTGAAGCGTCTTTTCGTCTTTTCTCTTTATACTTATATGATAAAAACAAGTAAACATCGTCTTCTTCCTCTTATAAAAAAAAGACACAAAAGTAAATCGCGATCGGACATCTTGTCTCACGGAACACTCGGAACCAACTCATACGGCGCTGTCTGCTGCTGCCGTCAGTAGTCAGGTTCGGATTTCTGACTGCAGCGACATGACGCCGCGATGTGTTATCGCGACATGTCTTCTGCGATCTTCTATAGGCTAAAATTCGGTGAGTGTTCTCAAGATCTACATGAGCTGATCCCACCATCTCCATTCCACTTTAGGACAAGCAGACGCACGGCTCAGTACCATCCTTACTTAGTAGATATTCCACCTATTCGCACTAAGCGGTTTTCTTCTACTTTTATTATGCGAAACGCTAAGGATTGGAACTCTCTACCGTCTACTAACTAACTTTAATCCGGGACTATTTAAGTCTAGAGTGAATATGTGTCTTCTGGACTTTCTTGCTCCATCTTAGGACCACAACGTTACTTAACATTAGTTATTAAGTTCGTGGTAAAACACAGGTCCATCCAATGTAAAAAAAAGTCGCCTGCCGCTTCTGTCAGTTAGCTACGAACTTTAACCTTAACTATGTACAAGACATAATAGCATACCAGTGAGAGCATTACTGCTAGACGTGGTTTAAATCATCCGAAATAGATTTCGAATGGCCTTGCTTTAAATTTTCCAATTTTCATTAAGAAAAAGATTGGTTAGTCACAATAACAAATTTGAACTTACCTCAGCATTGTAACCCAAACAGCTTTCACCTGATACCACTTGTTTTTACTTATTTATGTGCAGCCAAATCTTTTATCCGAAATCCATCGCTAAAGCTGAACGAACCCGATAATAACTAATATGAAATATAATTTAAAGTGGGGTTGTAGACTTTAGACTTTAATTAGCTTTAAAGATCATACATTCACTTTCGACATACACATAACACGCAATCATAGGAATGGTAAGGTTAATTAGTCATTTAAATAATACATTTTAAGTTGTTTCTTTCTTTTTAGTTAATCGTTTTGGGCACCCACGATATTACATACGATTAGATATAATCTACTGTGGGTTGCACAGCATACATTTTTAGTTCTAAGTTTTCAGTAAACTGTCTAATAGGACTTGAATCTAACCTTAATTTAAAATAATTTGCCTTGGTTTTACTGCTAAATAAATCTTTTTCATTTTGTTTTCGTTTCAAGATTTGTGATTGGAAACTATCCCTAGACGAAGTGTTAGAAATGATTTACCCATTAAAACATATTTTACTAGTGAAACTAACGTAAAATACACACATGGTTTAATGGCTCTGTACAGAATAGGCTTCAACAGAATATCAGCTTCTGCTGCTAAAACAACATTATGCTGAGTCTATTTATCTTTTTCTATTTTTATTTTAGTAAATAACTATTTTGCTGTGCAGTATGATCAGTTGACAATAAATGTCTTTAGTCTGTCTAAATAAACTCATTTTTATTGAAAAAATAGACTATTCACGTCCCTATACATCGATGAAGGCACCAACGGCGTTTCGACTCATTAAGCGAGCCTTCATTAAATTATCATTTAACAGTCTACGGACGCGGAGATAGCGTCGCGTTCATTCACCCTGAGGACTCTCTTAATGAGTCAAAACGACGTCGGTGCCTACACCATAAATACCATGAACCATTTATACTTATGTTAGGTTATAATTGAATCTACATTGATCCAGAAAATGGAAGGAGAAAACATTAAACCAATCCCATATAGCGAAATAAGGACAGGGAGATGATGAGTCTACATTGAGCCAGGAAGTTCCAGATCAAGCTTACAATGAACCAGGGGGTAGCTTAAAATGTTACCTTAATAACGATAGAGCTCCTCAATCCAAGACTGCAGGCAATCGCGGTCTTCCCGTAGACCACAGAATGCTCTCCATGCAATATCACCTTCCCCGGAGCCGACACGCTCACCGTATAGTAATTATCCATTCCATTCATCATATCCATCATCTTGGCAAAAGAAAACAACCAATCGTGTGCTACTTCATTATATTTCAACAGATCCCATTGGTTGTGTTATTGATTCTGGGTCTTCCACTGTTCCACGGTGAGTGTTTTCTGCGTGAACGCGTGTATTTCCTTCAGCTCTTCTTGTAGGATTGAGTTCACCAGTCTGGGGACAAGAGATATAAATATGTTAGACACCATTGTGATGTATATGTTCTAATTGTGATGCAAATGACAAAGAAATTCAAAGAAATGATTGCGATCTTTAGGGTTGCGTGGAACTCTATTGGGAGCCTAGTGATGGAAAAAGACAGAAGAGTTTCAAAGGGGCATGTAAATTTCTTACTAAAAGTAGAAGTAGTAAGTTAGTATGCTAACAGACTGACAAAGAAAAAGTACGCTACAACTAATCGGTTCGATGAAACTTCTTATCTTTAAATGCACATAAACCGAATGTTAACCCTTCTCTGCGCTCGCTATGCTGAGCCAGCTAACAACAAAAACGGTTTTCACAAAATCAAAATAAAAAAAAACAAATAACATTATGTTTGTTACTTGCAGGTTCGTATTGACACATCGTTCACGAACGAAAGCCAATAGTTTTCGGAATAACGACATGAGAGCAAATTAAAAAAATATATATATCGTGTGTTGTGACAATAGATCATTGACAGTGTTTCATACATTTAAACTTGCTATTGGTCCGACCGACGATGGGACACGCTCTTCGGTCTAGTTTGTGTCGTGGGAGAAATAAAAATATTTGGCAATTGGAAATTGAAGTGTTAATTAGTTCATAGATCATTTATTTCCACCGTAATACACAATTTTACACTTGATATCTTCAAAATATAAGTAAATTATATATATAATTACGATTACGATTATTTTGTTTAAGTATCTGTTTATCTCTTGTCGGCGAGCCAAAAAAACAAATAAATGAAAAGCTTGCTATACCCCACTGCTGGGCAAAGGCCTCCCTAAGATCTCTCTTGTCATTGCGATCTTGTGCTAACTCTGTCGAAGATGTCTAGGTTTTCCCGCCATATTTTTCTTGGTCCGTCGCAACGCCGCCTTGCGTTCTCATGGTAAATTTATTTAAAATATATTATGACAATAAATTTAGAGAAAAACATCTTTCTGACCAGTAGATTTATCAAAAAATAATAATAGACGTAACATAACATTATTGCTGCTGTTATAGCATTGTTTCAATCTTATCTAAGTCTTAAAATCAAGCCGAACAGTGATCAATTGTTTCATCCACTTATCCAAACATCTAAGGGAAAGGTGCAAACACTTGGCTCACTGTTCACGCTTGACGATGTCTCATTTCAAGGGTCCATTGTTCCTTATCTCTGATCCTAAGCGTTTTTAAAGTTGACATTAGACCTATTTCTTTTCTGACAAGAATAACAAAGTGCTTTTGTATTTCTTAGGTTTTTCCTTGTTCTGGTTTTGCATTTGATATCGATCAGTGAATTTTAATTCGTAGGCTTGTGGTGGAGTAATAATAGAATGCAATGAAGATAGAGCCTATAGAAAGAATAGCTAATGATCGCAAGGGGTTCCGACCTCCATCTTCAAAACCCAAGCCAACGTCAACAGCCCGTGATGCACCCTGGTTAACTAACAAACGGGGCTCTGGCGGCCGGCTTATGGGATAACGCAGCCTCACATCGGCGCAGATAAATCCTCTGGCAGCCGACGGGCAGCAGCCTCGGTGGTGCCAGAAGCTGCGGCCCAGCGATCACCAACTCGCATGCTTCGCGAGGCGATTATGGGCTTATCCCACTTCTTCTGTGTCTAGGGTAGGCCTATATCCACCAGTGCACTGATATACCTAAAAGCCGGTGTTTTTATTGTAACGATCGGAACAACTGCAGACCCGTGGTCTCTTTCTACTCCCCGTGTGTGCATGAATAGAGCGATAAGCTTTGCTAGTAAATCTAGAAAGAAACACATAAATAACCTCCGTTTAGGTTACGTGCCGATTTTGCTAGCATATTTTATGATTCGCTGTATTTTATTGAAATTCTGCGTTACCTATGCACAATTCGAAATCTTCGTCTATAAACAATTAAATATACCTTGAACTTTTAAAGTTGTCTAAGATCAACACTTTGCAGGCATTACAATAATTTAATACTTCGATTTCCACTAAAACAACTGCCATCATGATGATAAGTTACGAAACACGGGAGTCAGTATGTCAGGATTGCAAGCCTGATTCACAGATACAAAGCAATATCACTCATATTATTTTTTCTTAATAAGTTTATCTGTGGGTCAGGCTTGCAAGGGACTGAATTAGAATGCTGGACACTATCACACAGCATCATGTAGCGCGAATCTAAGCAGTTAGTCCAGCCGCCAGAGCCCCGTTTGTTAATTATCAAGGTACATCACGGGCTGTTGAGGTTGGCTTGGGAGACGGAGGATGGGACCGCTTACACCCTAAGATCGTTAGCTATTAAATTGCAATTAATGGCGACAGGCGTTATAATAATGAGGGCGTGATAATAAAACAACGAACTACAAATTGTACTTTTTATAATGTTCCTACTGAATAAAAATAAATAAATAAATAATGCTGGACTATTACATAGCATCATGTAGCCCCAAACTAAGCAGAGCTTGTGTTATGAGAACCACATGATTAATATATTACATTTGATTGATGATTTGAGAGAGATTGATATATTTTTGTTTGTAAATTAATACATATCAAACATAGAAAACACCCAGACCGGAAACAAATATCTGCAGAACATGCAAACATTTGTCTCGCGGCGGGAATCGAACCCGCAACCTTCTGCGTCCCAGGCGGACCTTCGCCCACTGCGCCACAGAGGTCGTCAAATATTTATTTACTTTTACTTCTTTTACACGCAACTATAATGATGAAGTTCATACAGTGCTCAAGTTGAAGTACAGTTCGTACTTATAACTTCATGGTTCTTCATACTATAGTCTGCTAACTATACTTTGGAACTTGGTATGCTTAAAAAATTCCGTACACAACACCAATATGCGTAACAATACATCTGCTGAATTCATAGTCTGCCGCCTGTTCGTCATTCATAAGTAGAGAGCTGACATAGAAGCAGTAAATTACCAGTGCTAGTAAATCACCCGTACGCAGTTCGGTTCGGTAAGTACGTGAACGCTAAAAGGACGAAGGCTTTCTTAATTAATGTATGTTTCTTTAACGCTCGTGGCATGTTTTAGTTTTTTTTTTAAGGTTCGCCACTAAGCCCGATCCTTGGTTCTGTTCATCAACCGTCTGCCAGGTACATTACGCAGATCGTCACTCTATCTAGCCAGGAGGCGGATATTTATGTTCGCATTACCACATGGTCAAAGATAACATGCCAAGAATTGACATTCTCACATTAACAAAGCAAGAATTCAAATATACTTCTTCCTTCTCCGTATAAGCTAGTGGCCCCCCTGGTGTCGGATTAAGCAGGCCACCAAAAGCCACCGACATGGTATAACCACTTAAACGCCGGGACCAACATCTTTACGTGCCTTCCGAAGCACGAATGTGCTTAGATCTAAGTACCACTAAACTGTCACCGGGAGACCAGAGTGTTGTTTAAATAAATAAATAATGCTGGAAATTATCACACAGCATCATGTAGCCCCGAACTAAGCAGAGCTTGTATTATGGGAACCACATGATGACATACTCCTTATATAATTTTTTTTATATTTACATAGATATCATACATAGAAAACACCTAGACCGGAAACAAATATCTGCAGAACATGCAAACATTTGTCCCGCAGCGGGAATCGAACCCGCAACCTTCTGCGTCTCAGGCAGGCCTTCGCCCACTGCGCCACAGAGGTCGTCGTTAACCCAAGATGATCTACTATAAATACTTTAGTTTATACTCCCCGCCCCGGCTTTGCATGGGTGCAATGCTGATATGAACGTTCCTCTTGAATTACTCTCTATCTATTTAAAAAACCGTTGCGTAGTTTTATAGATCAAAGCATAAATAGGGACAGACAGACAGCGAGAAGCGACTTTGTTTTATACTATGTAGTGAAGTAGGTACTTTAATTGTTATAGAACAATAATAAACAAAAAAAAACAGGTAATAATGAATCGGCAACTTTTACCGTGCCATATACTTGCTGCGCCATATACGAGTGCATACGTTGCGCAATACAATTTGTTTTTTTATCAGCCCTAGTAACGGCATAGCTGATGCAAGCGATTGAAAATTCATGACAACAGTGCCACCCTGCTGACCCCTTTTCCTGGCAATTATAATGGTTTTTATAAAAATCCTTTTTAATTTATAACCTGAATCGTGGTAAACAAGCTTTAGTATTCAATCGACGGCCCAGGTTAGCCTTTGCGGGTGAAGAGGTTATAATTATAATTGTAATTGGTTTGGGCATGAAAGGATTGGCATTGAAAGAAGATTGACGAAAAAAGTAGGTATATGAATGTGAATGGGACAGTGGAAGGGGAAGTAGATGTACGTTCTCCGATCAAATCGGAGACCTGCTGGAAAAAAGGCCATAAACCGACGCGCATGTATGAACAATGTGATGAGAGAGAAATAAGCAAAAGAGGTAAGCCAGGATCGTAGGAAGTAGAGATCCGTGCTCTCTCCCTACCATCTTGGGAAATAAGCGTTACTTTAAGTATGTATGTAATTTAAATTGTTGTTTAAAACCTGGCGCGAATCTCTGCATAGTACTGTTGACGAAAGGACAAAAGCAGATAACTGTAGTATATCCCATCACTCGCATTTGATACAAAAGGTTTCACTATTGCTTCACTACATAGATAAAACAAAGTCACTTCCCGTTGTTTGTCCCTATGTATGCTTAGATCTTTAAAACTACGCAACGGATTTTGATGCGGTTTTTTTAATAGATAGAGTGATTCTAGAGGATGGTTTTAATGTATAACTTGCACCCGTGCGACACCGGGGCGGTTCGCTAGTAGAACAATAAATTGTATTGTAGTAGAACAATGAATTGTACGAGTATGAGTACCTTAAGGCGACGATACATGTCAAACCTTCCCCCTCTCGCTCGCAGTATTCAACATTTTTGAAGATACTGAATGTAGTTATGCATAATAGCAAACATTCACGGCCTAGAAAATAATAATTCAAAGGTTCAGCAATGATTCTATCACGTTTTCTTACCAAAAAACTTGTACCAATGTCAATGTGATCAATTTTGGTGCAAATTTTTTGGTAGGAAAACGTATTGGGTTCAACATGATATTCTTGCTGTTCCTTTGTATTGTTATTTTCTAGGCCGTGAAGGTTTGCTACTTTGCATAACTACGTTCAGTGATTTTATATCTTCAAAAATGTTGAATAGTGCGAGCGAGGTTTGACATGCATCGTCGACCTCTGTGGCGCAGTGGGCGAAGGTCCGCCTATGACGCAAAGGTTGCGGGTTCGATTCCCGCTGCGGGACAAATGTTTGCATGTTCTGTAGATATTTGTCTCGGGTCTGGGTGTTTTCTATGTATGATATGTATGTATTCACAAAAAAAAAATGTATCTATGTAGTATATCAATCATGTGGTTCCTATAATACAAGCTCTGCTTAGTTTGGGGCTACATGATGCTTTGTGATAACGTCCAGGATTATTTATTTATTATTTATCGTCGCCTTAAGGTACTCATACTCGTACTAAGCAAGCATACTAAGAAACCAAGATATCTACGATACTCCTTCTACTTTTTATAGGCTAGTTGACAACTCTGGTTGTGAAGTTCTTAGGCCGCTCGATGACCTCTGACATGGCAAGCCGGGACTCACAACGTGCTTTCTGAAGCACAGAAGCGGATCTAAATGCTACTAGACGATCACTTATCCAAGTGTTGCATAACTAACATGATTTACAAAGAATATCTAAATAAGCCACGCCACGACACTTCAAATATAACTACTCTTGGAAGCGTTATTCGAAGCCTTATATTATGAAGTTTACACAACATTATACACCCACTCGCTATAATTATTATTATAATTTAAGAGCTAAGCTCTTGTCGGTGTAGTGATGCAATTCTCTCCACTTAGCTCTTTCCATTACTGTCTCTTTCACTTCCTAATGCGACATGATACCCCCTCGCTAACTTACACTAAATAATACTAAGCATTAAGTATGATTATTTACGACTTGTCGGAAAGCCTAATAAACGCGTTTGCCTCAAAGTTTCTAAAGCCCATTATTAACAGGACATACAGACAGACGGACAAAGGATATCTATGTTGGCACAGCTACGGGTTGCCCAACACGTAGGTTTAGACAATGCGCCTTTATAGTATCTGGGATACAGTCTGGGACCGATTGCACCTATTATATAGGCGAAAGCATGGTCTGTTATTGATAAACTTGATTTAAGACAAGGCTCTCAGAGCCGGATAGCGTGAGTGAAATCGGAACCAAACCTACCATTAAAACAGCGTTGTTGTTTAGGTCAGTGGAAAATGTAGATAATAAAGTTATATAAGGATACTAGAACATCTCCGATGGTAATTTTTTTGCTTTCAGATCCAGAAACGATATTCACTACTTAAACACTTAATGGGCTGCTGATAGAAATTAAGTTTTGTAACTACCCGGGTAAAAGATGGCGGGATGAAATAGACACCTTCGATAGAGCGGGGGTACAAATAGCTCAAGATCGAAATGACTGGAGGGAACGTGGAGAGGCCTTTGCTCAGCAGTAACCAGGCTCATCGTAATCGTAATTACATATCGGTTTGTATGTTGTTGTGGTCGAAGTTGGAGATAAGGCTGCCAGATTCAAATGGGATTGGCCGGGACACGTCAGCCGGATGCCTTTCAACAGGTGGGCGCCCATCACCACAGCCTGGACACCTGAAGAACAGGGGCGTCGGGTTCGGCCGAGGATGCGTTGGCGGGACGAGCTCGATGACTTCAAAAGAGGGTGGTAGGAGGTAACTCGGGACTTAGATGTTTGGAGATCTTTGCCCAGCAGTGGGACAAAAAAGGTTAAAAAATTACATACCTAGCTAATTTTAGAGAAAGCCTTTGTCAAGAAGGGAAATATTATCCAGATCAACTAAACGGACTCGGAAAATGGAGACAACTCTAGACTTGTTGTTATGGCAATCCTTAGAAAATAAGGATTCAATGCCTGGATCCAATAAGGAACATAGACTTGATTGCTTAAAGAATCCAGAAATCTCGAGATACATCATCGTATGATCGTGCCTATTTCTACCATGGTACCGGAGAAATTACAGACACACAAGGTTTCATCAGTTACAGGTGATGAAGCCTGAAGACATGTATGTCTCAAGAATGGACGCAGGGCGTGTATAGTATGGCACTGTTTTGTTATAAGTGATGGTTTCCACTTAAAATCAGTAGGATATACTTGCTTGATTCAATCTCCAAGATGTATAAAAATATATTCATCATCGGTTATAATCCTAAAGGACTCACTAAAGAGCATTACCACCTCAGGTGTTAATGATAGCAAAAATTGGAAGCTTACCTATGCCTGGCCAAAAGCGGCTTCCCCTGGAACTTATCCGACACAATCAGCACTGAGAACTTGGCCCCGCATCCGTCACTTTCATCCTTAACATCCTGGGGACAACAGAAAGACACAATTAATAAATAAATAGTGCTGGATATCATGTCACAGAGATTCACCAGATGTAAATTTGACAGTTCTCGCGAAATATGTCTAATGTACCTAACATAATTCTCTCTATTCTATATTATTTTGCATCGATATAATTTTTATATTATTATAATAATAATATTATGTAATGTAGCTGGCAGACAGTGGATGAGAAGAGCCGAGGATCGGGCTCAGTGGCGAACCTTGGGAGAGACCCACGTCCAGCAGTGGACTGCTATAGATTGATGATGATGATTATGATGTTGAATATTATTTATGTCATTTGATTATTTTTACCACAACAAATTGTTTCAGTATACTTGTATAATGTATGGACATACTTCTAGTATTTATTTAAACTAAATTGTTTACGATTACCTTTACGGTAATTAACTGTTTGACGTGTAGTAATATTCTTACTAAATAAATAATTATTGATTATTATATAATTATTATATCCAGCAGTGGACCTCAATAGGTTGTTGATGATGATGATTATCGATTATTCGATTGTTATGTAAACAAATGAAGGATGTCAACTATTGGTTTGTCTGTCTTACGGCCATGACTTAGATAAGATCTTAGTTATATGCTTATTTTAATATTGGCATACCTAACCATCTAACATTCCTATGATGAAATAAATTAAAAGGGTATTGAGTATGAGTATTCCTTAGAATTAGGGCCTTGAGCCCAGGGCGTATTCGTTCGGCGTGTTTCGTAAGAGCGACCAAGACATTTCCATCAATATTAACGAGAGAATCAGTACCCTGGCCAGCAAAACTTACATAAAAGACATTTATAGCTAATCAAGTAATTAAATTAGATGAATAAATCAGACTCTTCGGCGGAATTACAATGCGTCGAGTACTAACCGAAATGACGAGATAAATCATTTAATTTATAGCTAGAGCTTAATTTCAATGCGTATCCACGGAGATCTCAATCAGCAGAACAGATGCTTGATATTCGGATAGCGTTCAAATACAATGAATATTGAAGACGAGCTATTTATAGACGAGCTGAGCTATGTGTTGCAACGCTGATTTGATATATTTATGGCTATTTTATATACTTGTGCCTATCCGGAAATACCATAGATAGGTACTTCAAAACTGCTGCAAACATGGACGACAAATAAGAAGGAGCTTCCATATAGGTATTGTTATCTAGATTTTTTTGTATGCTATGTTAAATAAAGTTCTCATTGCGAATAACTTCGTCGCTAATCAGTTTATCAAGCCATTCCGGAGCCTATAGAACTCCGAAACCGTTAGCCACTATTAGAAGAATAGCTTCCACCCGCGACTTCGCTGGAATAAAAAGTAGCCTGTAAAGCGGAGAATTCACTAGACGGACATGCCCGCGGGCAGTTTGTACGGGCATGTCTGTCGCCACAATACACTACACAGACTCATCAGTTTGTTGTCTGTGTCTCAACCGCAAGACGGCGGTCCTACACTAGCAAACATTGCACAGACCTATAGTAGCGAGGTCCGGCGGGCATGTCTGCAGACTTGTCCGTCTAGTGAATTCTCCGCATTAGTTATGAATAGGGCCTGGATAGACGTGGCAAATTTCAATCAATCAATCAATTTCAGATTAATTCGTTCAATACGACGACCTCTGTGGCGTAGTGGGCGAAGGTCCGCCTGAGACGCAGAAAGTTGCGGGTTCGATTCCCGTCGTGGAACAAATGTTTCCGTGATCTGCAGATATTTCTCTTGGGTCTGTTTCGTTTTCTATGTGTAATATGTATTATAAAAATATAAATATAGTCAAGTGACATAATAGAAGCTCTGCTTGATGTCCACCATTATTGATAGTTTTGGCTTGAAGGAAGAACAAACATTTCACATTAAAATGTGAAATGTTTTCACATTACAATGTGAAATGTTTGTGGAGAACAAACATTTCACATTAAAATGTGAAATGTTTGTTCTAAAGATCGTTTTCAGACTTTCGCCTCTATTAGTAGAATACATAAATGTTCATTCAATTCGTGTAGTCGAGGATTTCAACTTTAACCCGCAATCAAGTTTCGAGTCTCCATGACTACGTTTATAGCTCCCCACACAGGCGTGTTGTTATCGGTCAATAATACCGGATGCATTATTGCGATATCTTTTTTTAGTACATTATTTATTAAGACGGCTACGAAGTAACACACTGCTGCGATACTAACGCCGCAAAATAAAGCCACCAACGATCAAGTTTACCGTTAAATTTGCAGCGCTGCAAACTTGATCAAGTCAGCAGAAAGGAATTCTAGTGGACTTGTCATGCACACCCATAGCCATACACCGTCAAGTTTACTGGACGCCGCATCAAGTCCGCTGCAAACTTGACGGTGAACTTGATCGTGGGCTGGCATAAGTAGGACTCTTGCGTTCCTCCGTCCTGCGATATTCCGATATGAGTTATTTTGGGAACATTTGTATTGGGACGCATGCGATGCCGCATTATCGCAATAACGCATCCGGTATTATCGACCGATAATAAAGCGTAGCGTGCCAAAACACTAAAACGAAATAGAATTATCGAACGATAAAAACGCAGTTGTGTCCTAGGAATTGGCATGCATTATCGTAATAAGGCGTCCGGTATTATCGACCGTTAATAAAGCATCTGTGTGGGGGAGCCTTTAAGCGTTTTAGATTGTTATGAAAGTTATTCAGCCAGTTATAACGATTTAATGATATTTAGAAATTTTTGAAGATGAACCAACCGGCAACCCTGGCCTCGAGCTTTCATGTCAATTGATTTCTCTTTTAGAAACGTCACGTTTCGCTAATAAAAACGTAACAATTACAGCATGCTGCAAGGCAAGTGCGATCAATTCGAGATGAGGCGACAAGTGTGTCACGTTCGAATAAGAGCAGCTGATCACGTTTGTCCAGTGACACGGTTTGACATGACCTGTCTGTTAGGGCTGCCACTAGCAAGACAACTGGACTTTGAACAATTAATCACGATCATTGCAAGCTGATGTATCGTAAGCGTTAAGAAATGTTTTGACAATGACAAAGCATTATTTTGAATCTACGCTTTCTCATTGGCTATAATTTATCGTCTAAGATACGAATACTTTTTCGCTAGTCTTAGAAAAAAATAGAATAATATTTTTTTTTTATGCGATTCGCAGCATGGTTTTAGAGTAAATCGTTCAGTAAATACTAACTTGTTAACTCTAGTTGATTTCATATCGCAAAACTTGGACAAAGGTAAGCAGGTTGATGTTGTCTATTTCGACTTTAAGAAAGCTTTCGATAGAGTGGACAACGATGTGTTGCTGAGAAAGCTTAGCAACATTGGTTTTTCAACCAAACTCCTTAAGCTTTTTGCTAGTTATTTGCGTGATCGACAGCAGTTCGTACAGCATGGATGCTTTGTTTCACCTCCATATCATACGAGGTCAGGAGTTAGTCAGGGCTCCATATTAGGCCCGCTCTTGTTCGGCATAATGACAAATGACCTCGATGCTGTTCTCAAACATTCGAAGTGCCTCTTGTACGCTGACGACTTAAAATTGATTTATGGTCTGGAACAAATTAATGATGCCACATATCTGCAAGAAGACATCGACGCTGTGTTTGAATGGAGCGTTTCCAATAAACTATTTTTCAATATGGCCAAATGTTGTACAATGACTTACAGCCGTGCGCGCGTGCCGGTAAATAACCAGTATTTGCTAGGCTCGGAGCCCATAGTTAGAGTCAACACTGTTAAGGACCTTGGCGTGTATTTTGATACGCGTCTTAACTTTCATGAACACTTGAAAGCACTCGCTGCGGACTGCTACCGTAGACTAGGTTTTGTTCTCCGGAATGCCCGTGAATTCCACGATGCTAACGTTATTAAGATAGTTTATACTGCTCTTGTCAGGAGCAAGATTGAGGCGGCTTCAATTGTATGGCATCCATATGAGAGTACTTACGCCTTGCGACTAGAGAAGATCCAGAAGGCTTTTTTGAGATTCTTTTACAAGAAACTCTATGGATATATCCTTTTCTTTACCCTACAATATATTTACTTGGTATGCTTGGTTTTAACTCTCTGGAGGCAAGGCGTAACTACAACCTACTGACAACTGCTTGTCAAATATTACGCGGTATATCTGACTGCCCTGAATTAGTGTCTCGAGTAGTGAGATTGTCTGTACCCGAAGTGCCAAGATATTTTTTTAGGCCTCGTAATCATGCCCTACTGGCGGTGTCACGGACGCGCACCGTGGCGCACAGCAATTCTCCTCTCGTTCGAGCCCTAAAATTATTAAATGCGCTTCTGGCATCAGCACCATTGTGTGATCTGTTTGCTGACCGATGGACTGAAGTGTGCGAAGTATGTATGAAGTTTTGTGAGATGATTGATAGTGTAAGAAATAGTACAATCTGTTGATATTTGTTATATTTGCTTTCATAATTTTTATGCATGTTTTATGTTCATTTTGTTTAAGGTTTCTTCTTTTTCTTTTGTTTGTATTGTATATCATAGCGCCTTGGTATTATACTGTAATGCTGTGTTAGAATTGTATGAATAAATATCTAAATATCTAAATTTGTGGCGAAACGAATTAATACGAGACACAAATATTTTAAGATTTTTATAAAAAAAAACATATTATAAACGTCAAATCTAACTTAACTTAATTAATAGTAACTTAAAAATGTGTCTCTCAAAGGCCTAAAAATAGTGACAATAATGTCATCGCGTCGTCGCGTCGCTACAAATTGGGATCCGACTCAGCTATAAGGTTGTATTTGAAAATCAACGCTGATCTTCCGTCGGATCCGTGAAGGTGCGGTGCGGTTTCGAAATAAAACAAAAGAAACTCGGTTACGGAAAAAAAATTGAAACATATTGAAACGAACCAAAAGTTTTCGCATTGAATTGCACAACGTAAATAAGATTTTAGCTCATTTTGCAATAGCATTGTGTGAATTTCCACAGATTTATGTTGACAAAGTTATTGTAGCATTTATTTGTATCGTGGGAAATTACGTCCATTATAAATTCATTTCTCTATTTTCTTATAAGTCTCCAAGAGACACTGGTTCGGCAAACATTAATTCAGATTATTCAGATGCCATCGGTTTTCTAAGTTTCTGATACCAAGAAAGAAAACTCAGTATGAGATCATGTTAGACAGGGTGTTCTATGTTATTTACTAGTCGCAATCGCAACTTCACTTGCGTGGTTTTCTTCTCTAGTCTGTTAATTATCAAAACAAAGTCTTAGTCTATTGAATCATTGCCAATTTATCTTCCTACTGGTGAAATAATTTTCAAACGTTAGTTCTACAGATTACCATAACCTACAATCGAACTCGCAATTTTTACCTATCCTACAAATTTTACAAATGCGACAGTTTCTGAGAATGGATGGACGGATGTTTGATGAAACTTGGAATATACTTGGATTAACACATAGGCAACTTTGTATTCGGGCAAGCGAAACTATTTATTTATGATCTAGTTTGTAATATTAGTAATGTCCCAAGCAACGCGACAGCCCTGAACGTGACATCGTCTATTCATCGGAGCTATCCTTGAGAAAGAACGCTTGCAAATTGCCTTCGATTGATATCAATTTCACCGGCAATCAATGTCATGGGCCGTCACTTGTCGCAATATACCAGAGAGTGTACTTTGGTGTCTTGGTGGGTTCCGTGCCAATGCTTTTAGGGTTTCGTATAGACGCTACCACTGTTCGCCTATCCTATTATATAGAGTCCGGGTATCATGATGCCTATATAAGTTCTTACGCTAATTACATTGTTGGAGTATACAATATAATGGGTGCGTCACAACAATACCACAACAGTCCACTGCTGGACATAGGCTTCCATAATTAGAAAGAAGTGTCCGTAAAATTATATCAAATAGCCAGAATACCACGTTCAAACTAGTCGTGTTGATTGTATAGTTAGTAGAGAATTTTTCAAAATTTGTATACATTTTTGTGTTACCTAAACAAGCTTAAATGCATCAGAAAATATGCTGTATGATATAAATTTGATTTAATAAGTACTCATAAGTAATATTTTTAATAAAATTTGTAAAGGCCGTGTGTAGCTTGTGTTGTTACAATGTATATAGCTTAGAGCACACAATAGTCAACGTGTTAATCAATCAGGTTGCCGGTATCTAGTTTACATTTTGTTCTAATGTTTATTGATAAATAATAAGACCTTTCAAAAACAAAAACAAACAGTGTCGGTTTGAGTTCATCAACATTTTGTAGTGTAACAAAAAGGTTAAAATAGCTTCGGTTTGATAGAAAGTGTTCAAACGGTTGGAATCGCTTTCTATAGCCGTGGAACACAGTTGAATAAGCAAGTATTATTTAAATTAGAAATCTTTTTACTACGATTGGTTAAGTTTTTATACAAACGCTAGCGACTGTACTATGGGAGCATCTAATCTTATACTGCACTGTCACAAATGAAGCCAGAGCAAAATCCGGGTTACAAGAGATGCTTGATCAAAACACAGACACGGGCAGCATCAGGAATTCTAGAGTAAAGTTACCACAAACCCAGAGTATTTCTCCGTTGTTGAGCTGGCTGGGGCCTGGTTAACAGGGGGCAGAATACACGAATGCGGAACGTCAGTGAGTTCTGTTCTGTTTTCCATCACTTGAAATCAGAATAAGTCAAAACTCATGGAAAGCTTACAAGGCGGTGATTCTCGCGAAAATAGATGACCGTCACGTTAGACAAATATCGCAAAACTGACCAAACTCTATAGAAATTTGTCAGTCCTGGCGATGTATCTTTAATGTGATTAAATAAGGGCTCAAGCCGCTCGAAGACAGAATAAAACATAAAACGCACTACAAACTTCGATCAAAACTACAGATAATACGAGTAGGTATGTTACGTAGGTGCGTTCGTCGGCAAGCTTTGGGAGTTCGACCTATCAGTCAAAAATGCTGTTAACTGTCCCCCGAGGGTCGAGGCACTGCAGGCACTTTCTGTGGTATAATGTTTAAGATTGTATAAGGGACCACACGCACTCGATGATCGCACACTTTTAACAGATTTTCCTTATCGTTAAGAATATTTAATTTTATTTTTTAAAACACGTGTCGCACATATATATCTTCTAGATTAACCTTAAGGTGTATGTGTCCCAACAAATACCTTCGAAACTCAAGCTAACCTCAAATGCCTGTGGTGCACCATGCTAACTAATAAACGGGGCTTTGGCGGCCGGCTGATTGCGACATAGCTAAATTCCCTGACCGCCGAGGGGCAGCAGCATAGGCGGTGCTAGAAGCTGTGTCCAGGGATTCCCGCACGCCTAGCGTGGGTATTATGGGTATATCCTCCTTCTTATTAGGGGAGGCCTTTGTCCAGCAGTGGACTGATATAGGCTGGTGTTGTTGTTGTTGTAACCAATTATACGGGTGATTAATATTTTGCGGCAATACGATCTTCAAATATAAAACTTCATCTTATTCTATACTAGTGACCCTTGCAACACTTTCCAAATAAAATTAAAAACAGATCAATATTCAATTATACAAAGTCAACGTTCATATTCACCTTGAACGGAACACACCCTAAATCACATCATCTGCATACGATTAATTCACGAAAATTGTATAAAATCAATCTTTTATTCAAAACGGGTCCAATGTTCTTGACCGAAATATACATCACGCAATCTTACAATTCAAAATGGGATATAAAATTAGGATTATGCAAAATACGGTCCTTGACCACTGAAATGATTTGATGAATCGAAACAAAGTCGTAGCCTGAATGATATTTGATACAAAGAACTAGATACACGCGAAAAATAAATGCAGTATGCATGTTAAGATTGTTACATATTCCGTGACGGTCAGCAGCAAGGGTATGGTGTAAGGGGTTCGAACACCCATCTTCGGATCCTAAGCCAACCTCACCTGCCCGTGGTGCACCCTGATAACTAACAAACGGGGCTCTGGCGGCCGGCTGATTGCGGCATAGCGCAGTTTAACACCGGCACAGCTAAATCCCCTGACCGACGATGGGCAGCAGCGTCGGCCCGTCGACAACCCGCATGCTCAGCGTGGGGATTATGGGCATATTGGGCATATCCCCTTTTATTAGGGGAGGCCTATGTCCAGCTGTAGACTGATATAGGCTGGTGTGATGTAGTCTCACAGCGAAGGGTTAGGTTCATGTTTCCATCGAGATAATTATATGGAACACTAATCTCGATGGTGCTTTCGGAAGCGCTTGGATAATCTTGGTTAAGTAACACTCCACCCGGTCACTACTTGGATGGGTGACCGTTTAGAAGCACTTAGATCTGAGCGCTTCCGTGCTTCATAAGGTACTTTGTTATTCCCGGCTTTTTCAGTCGTTAAGCCATGTCGGAGGCCTTCGGGCGGCCTAAAAACTCCGACACCAGAGTTGACCACTAAGTCATACGAAGATGAATGAAGGGTTATGTAGCTTGGATTAAAAGTACGATTACTTACAGCCGGTTCCTATAATATAGGTACCCGTTACCGATGACGCTTCGTTTTTCCATGAAAAACTGTCAAATTTTCGTTGTTAATTTTTTACAGTTTTTCAAGGGAAAACGAAGCGTCATTGGTTACGTTATGATATAGTATTCCATGGTTAGTAAATAATCAGTACTTTCCAGTGACCTGTGGTCGAGTCCATTGCGGTGTCTTTAAAATACCATGATTGTATAAATTATTCTTGTTGCTTAGGTTGCTCTAGGTAGGGAAAACCTTGATTCATTTTGAAGGTTGAAGGTAACGCACACTCATACCCGGTGACATAACAGGCATGAGACATGAGGCCTAACATCTTCACGCCTCAGAATAATTAACGCAGAGCACAACAGATCTACTATGTCCTATAGTTAGGCTCAGTAAACTATTCTACCAATCCTAGTGCCTACATTATCATCATAATTTAAAAGAGCTGTGCTGTCGGCGCAACTGATGCAGTTCCTTCCACCTGCCTCTCATTAAAGCAGCCTCCTTTGCTTCCCTATACGACATGACTTCTTCTTTCTCATTAATTTGGCTCATATAATTTATCCTTGGTCTTCCCTTACCTCTCCCTTTCTTCTACTTTTTTTACTAGTGATGATTAATGGCAGCCGCACTTTCATATTCAGATTGGACCGTTAAATATAACGATGTTCCTCTTTCCCACTGTTGCCTTATCTCCACACTACACAAAAGTTATCTGGAAGAAAATGCTAACCAGCATTAAATTCGCCTGTGTACTTATTTTATCTTGCGCAATAATGAATTTTCTATCTATCTATTATCTACTTTTTCCTCTATGATGTTGCGTCAGCTGTCATGTCGTATAAGGTGTTCAAACATATTTCCTCTTCTGTTTTCTATATTTTTTAACATAATTCTATATTCGGCGACTCTACTCAAAACTTCTGTATCCTAATACAATCTGACCCAAATATAGGAACTACATCGCTACTCGCAGCCAAGTTCAGAGGGACATAGATACGTTATAACGAGTGATCGGAATATGGTAAAAATACCTAATGTTCTAAGAATAACAGAGACCTAAGTGGATACGCCTTAGGACTAAATCGTTTTTCGGGCCAATCGTCTCCGTTTTCGGTTTATTTCTGTGCTTAAATCCATTTATAAAGGTGTACACATTTATAGTGAAGCACGAAGACTCTCGGAATGCGAAACACAGTTTAATAACACTTAAAACTTAAATGTAAGTTATAAAATAAAGAAATTTTTGCAGTCTGTTACAAAGAAAAATGATTTGAATTAGTTTACAATATAATTAATATTAAATATACTTGTTTACTGCGAAAATTGTTAAATTTTCGGCAGAGTTGGGCCGAATAAAATTGTTTGCAGAAAGAAAGTCTCCACACACTGTTCTTTGAACTTTAGGTATTTTAGCCTGCCTAATTCCGATTACTGGTTATACCTATTGTATGGGCACAGTTGCAATACTTTGCTATAGATGATTGATGGTGTCATAGTCATTTTTCTGGCATAGCTAGATTAAATATTTGAAGAATACCGGTTTAATGAATGCGGCTGGTATGAGAATAAGAATGTCGTTTGATGAAAGATTCAATTAATGGATTTCGCATAAACTGGTAATTTTGCACTATCGGATCACGAGTTTAGAATTGTATATTTTAGTGGTTATTGGTCATCTTTTGCTTTTATTGTGTGTGTGCACGCGAGCGTGTGTGTTGTATATACATGAGTTCGGTTAAGAAAAGCTATCTTTATATAGGTAGAGTCAAAAGTCAAAAGGATACGAGGATATTTCTTTTCATCATCATCTGCAGCCTTAGAAGTCCACAGCACAAGCTCGACATAGGCTTTCCCTAATGAGTGACATTGCGCCCTGTCCTCAGCTCGACGCATCCAGCTTCTACCAGCAGCCTTTATTTCGCCTTATATTTATTTTGGTTCAATAAAGTAATCAGCCTATTACGAAACTCAACTGTTAATTATTTTTCCTCTTCAAAACCAGTGAATATGATTGACCTAACAAGATTGTAACGAAATTTCATTACAAGCTAACTAATTAATCAAATCTTGCTCTCATGAATTTTATAAAATTATGCAAACGCTATATAGATAGCATTTAATAAATATTGCTACACACTATCACACTGCATCATGTAGCCCCAAACTAAGCAGGGCTTGAACCACACAACTGAACTATATGAACGGAATCAATGGCTCTATGACTATGATAGGTAAATATCACAAAACTAAGCATAAGCAATACTTAGTTATTTCTAATTAAGTTAGCATAAAATAATGCTAAAGATTTGAGTCACTGAAGCAAGTTAAACGAGCCAAGCCGCTAGGCAAGGTTGAGCGAGTATTAGACACAACTGTTACGCGGCTTATTTAGATATAATTCACGTTTTACTGTAATATAATTGCATTCGATCAAATTAAATGTTTGAAGCTAATATGAAAGCGTATGTTTTGAGACGAATTTGTTCAGAAACGTCGTAACGTGTAACATAAAACTATATGACGCTCGTGGTAAATTTATGTAACCAATGAAATAAGCAATATACATTTTCCTTGTAAAATACTTATAACAATTTTATTTATTTTTAGATTATCGTACTTTTAAGAATTTTAGAACACAGATATTTAAATTTGAATGTTAACGTACCTAAATGCCAAAATATTCTTATTATCCTGTAATATTATTAAATACCATTCGAAGTTGGCTAAATTAATATTTTTTGGGGCAAATGTACAGTATCTCTAATTAATTAATCTGGCATAAATTCCAAACCAGGAAAATAAGGTCCCAATCAAACATAAATTAATACCCAGAAAAAAAACTTAGAAACATCGGAATGAAATAATAACTAAAACAATTTCACGGTTACCAACTGACATTCACCTACCTATGATAGGCCACAAATTCACAATCACTTTGCAAAACAAAAACTAAAAAAAAAAGAAAACCGCGCCAAATTCTGTTACGATCTCTGCGCGCACGCACTCTCGCGGAAGCTACTGGCGCGCTAGCTCGCAGACGCGGTTGAGCGAAGACTGGCTGTGCGATGTGCCTTGAGCATTGCTTGAACCTAGTACATACATACCTAGATATAAGTACCAAAGATCGCAAAGATGCCTCGGACTTCCCAATCGTACATGCGAGTAATTCGTAGTATTACATGCCAGTAAGTAAACATTCGTTTAGAATGAGATAAAATTGAATTAAGGAAACTTGCTTTCGATTAGAAAGCCGACTTTCTTGAAACGCCGTTCTTATAGTAGGAATTTAAGAGCCTACTTGCCGGATAAAATTATGCTAAGCTGGTTTTAGTGGCACTACTACGCTTACGTAAGGAAAACGTAGTTTTCGGAAAAATTTAAAGTAATTTTTACGAACAATTGGCGACAGGCTTCTTCATAGCCATTCCTTGTAAAAAAGAGAAAAATGCCACGTGTAAAAATAACGTTACAAAAACAAAATGTCTTATTTAGTAGAAAACTTTCAATTGTATTTTTTTTTCCACCAATTCGTAATGCTAAATTGCAATCGGAGAAAAATTGGCAATATTTTTTTTCGTTTAATTTTGCTATTTCGATCATGTTCTCGAAAAGATTACATACATTATATATTTAGGTACATTGTTATTAGGAAAATAAACTCTCGTAGAGAGTCATAGAAGCTGGCATGTCAAGGTTAAAAGTACGTAAAGTAGAGCATACTGGACTTTCAGGACTAATTGTTATGGTGATCATAAGTCCTGAAATTCCAGAAGAAAGTGAAAGGTGGAGGGCAAAAGGCCACGAGGAAGAAATCCTACACGATGGACGGACAAAGTATCCGAACATTCTAAAGATACCAGTCAGTGTAGCTTCATCAGGCAGCTGATAGAAACCGATGGAGACAGACAGTGAGGAGACATCACCAAAGGAGTTAACGATCACCCACCATTGAGAGAACGATAGATGAGGTTATGATTTTATTTACAAACGAACATAACTACTCTATTATAAAAAGTTAACTCAAACCTACTTCCTGTAACAGTATAATAATTTAACATTGAATACGATTACACAATGACTATTATTTAACAAAACATTATTTAATTAATGTCAAGTCTACTTAAGTATTTAAATGTTCAATAGACTAACAAATTGATCATCGAAGGTCTATGTAATGTCATATTTTGGCGGTCAGATGGTACAACCAAAGACTGTTCCAAAGCCGGCTTGACTTTTGACAAACCTAATATAGGTTTTAAAGCATTACTAACCAGAGTTTTGTTAAAAGGGGATGGGATCTAATGTCTAAAATATATGGGATGTAATGTATATTACATGTTACACGTGATCATTTGACAATTCAAACTCAGGGCGAGGCAGGTAGAGGTGCGGTGTCCGGGGATGATGTGTCGTTGAAAATGTATGATGAGCGATAACATATTATTATAGCTCAAGATGTAATAATTATCCCATAGTCAAAAGCCGGCTTTAGAGTAGATGTAGGAAGCTTGCTTACAAAAAGAATGAATGACATGGTTCAATGAAGGATCATTCACAGGTTGGTTTAATTCAGGTTTTATTTTCGGATCTGGAAGATTCAGCTATTTTTAAAACATTAAAATAAAGGTATTAAGCCTCATAGATCCGAAACCAATGCATCGGGGTCAATGTGATTTTTATGCGAAAATGCTGGTGATTCTTGGATAGTTCTTAGTCATGTTTAGAAGAGTCTGCAGCCATCTTTAAAATCTATTGATAATCTCAGCTTTAGATATAATTTTTAATGTCTAAACACACTATAGGCGAAATTACCCGACGTAAGTTCGGCATGATTACGCCTGCAATGCTATTTGAATTACAGATGACACATTATGCTGAAATTATGTGTGTTTAGACGCATAGGAGGATCTAGGGCAAAACCAACGGCGATCTAATTTTGAATTTCCACTGGTTTTATTTACTTATTTAAAGAATATTTATGAAATAAATTATTTTTATTTATTTAATTCATATTAGCCCTCCGGCTATATGGAGTGACGATCTACGAAAGGCTGCAGGGGATGCTGATGTCCAGCCGTGGACTACTAGGCTGAAGATCATGATGATGATGATGATGATGATGATGATGAACTATCCCGTTGATGTTAATAAAAACAAACGGAGATATTTATTTTTCTAACTTGTAAACACTCTTGATTGAATCATTCCAATTACATAAGGTTACAACATCATAAAATACCTGTCAAATAGCCAAAATGCTATTTTAGTCGTTGTATTTATAGTTGAGGTCATTGTATTGTGAATATGCCAGTAACTTGGAGCTGCTTGATTTATTGAGGTATGTTATTTTAATTTAACTAATTGAATGGCGATGAAGGTTTAAAGTTTGAAGTCAAAGACATTTGTACAAAATACTAAATTATATAACTAGCCTAGACCTCCTATAATTATTTAAGACGCTTTTGTTTTAACTGTTTAATAAACCCATAATATTGTCTGGAATCGGGCCCCAGGGCCCTGATTCTCAGTAGACATAATGTCAAATGTAACAATAATCTCTATTACCTACTGAGAATCAGGGTCCAGGGTCCATCCCTAAATAGTATTCTGAGCTGTGACTTGAAACTTTGTAATATAAAACCTGTCAAAAAACCTGGAGTCACGATCACTTTTAAATTCAGTAGGTACAGGGGGTCCACTACAATTCACGAAATTACGTGTTTCGTTTCTTGCGATTGGTACCCATAATCAAACGAAAACCGAAATTTCGGCACGAAGTTTGTAATGTAACAGTCCGAACGTTGCGAATCCTACTCTATTTCACAAAACATACGACCGCAATATTGGAATTGACAGTATGAAATACGACCAATCGTACGACACGAAACACGAAATGTCGTAATTCGGTGAATTGTAGTAGACCCCAGGTCTTGGACCCGTAACTAATATCACACTGATCACGATCTCAAGTGTAGTTAAAATGATACTTTTCCATATAAAAAATCTATTTTGACATCTCTCAAACTTGTAATTTGGGTTGAGATAGGTTTATATATATATGCGCCTGAGACTTACAACTTGTCTGCCTAAGACGACTATGCATCTATGTAGATCTATGTATCATCTATAGCAGTAGTGAGTTTCCCAATATATTCCTATTGAGTATTCAATTCATTTACAAATATGTATGCAGGGTTTTACGCATTTGGAAAAAGAGTCCGATGACAAATTCTAACTATATTTGTTTTCTGTCTTTACACCTTCGCTTTGAGGTCTCAGAGGCCCCGGAGACCTAAAAGAGTATGTGGAAGATGATGTGGTCGATTACAATTGGCAATCACAAAAATGAATGGAAAAAAACGCTTAAACAAAAGACGTGCTCGGGAGGAAGACAATCAATTAGTGACGTTAGGAAAATAACGTAGACAACATAGAGAAGATGAGAAACTGTCCAGACAGTGAAGTAAGTGGCAAGCTAAGAGTCGTGACGTATCGGAATAAATAAAAGATAGCTTATCGACAAACTCCGCTCCGCAAAACGAAAAACGAATATGCGCCAATAATCGTGTCGAATTTACGTCACGAGTGACCCATATTACTGTGACAATGTAGTTCATACTGTCGAATAGTTCGGACTGTTCGGAGTACTGTCGCATGTCGTCTCTATCCGAATTAATCGAAATCGTTTTGCAGAGAAGCCGAACTGAATATCTAATTAAGATGGCCCAGAGACCCAGAATATGGATACTGTATAGACGCTAGAAGTTCTTTTTACGATACCTGAAGATGTAAATAGCACATGGCCCATCTGATGTTAAGTATTAACCAATGTAGCCATTATGTACTTATTTAAAACAAAGAATTGCTTTGTAGGTTACGCATGTTTGGAACGTGGCCTACAGCTACAATGCAACCACCATGGTACTCAAAGTTACTGATACCCATGACACAGGAAAGAATCCTAGCGGGCTATGTATGTGACTTGAGGGTGTGAAGTTAAAGATAAAGATTGTTGCGAGCGAAGCCACGCGCGAAAGCAACATAAATCATTGTATCAATGGAATTCTGCTAGTAGCCCCGTCGCATGTCGTCTACAGGAAAGTAAAGTAAGTATCACGCACGGCACAATATCCTAGTTTTTGCAGAACGAGGAAAGTTACGCGTTCAATTATATCTGTAACATCGCTCGAGTAAGGCCTGGGCCTTGAATCTCAGGATTAGAGATCATTGTCACATATGACATTAGTAGCAAGAACTGTCAAAATTCTAAATAAAATTGATAGTTAGACATTAATGTCTAACGTGATAGATAAGTATGTCTATTCCAGAGAATTAGGCCCCTAAACTGACAATCTGACGATCTATTTACACCGGCAACACAAGTGTGATACATCATCATCATCATCATCATCATCATCATCAGCCTATAGCAGTCCACTGCTGGACATAGGCCTCCCCTAATGAGCGCCATTGCGCCCTGTCCTGAGCTCGACGCATCCAGCTTCTACCAGCAGCCTTTCGCAGATCGTCACCCCACCTGGCCGGAGAACGTCCTACACTACGTTTGCCGAGCCGCGGTCTCCACTCAAGAACTCGTTTACCCCAACGGTTATCGGTTCTTCGGCAGATATGGCCAGCCCACTGCCACTTCAGCTTGCTAATTCTCTGAGCTATGTCGACAACTTTAGTTCTATGTCGGATAAACTCATTGCGAATTTTATCCTTCAGAGAAACCCCGAGCATAGCTCGTTCCATAGCTCGCTGAGCGACTTTAAACTGGTGGACTAGCCGTACTGTGAGAGTCCACGTTTCGGCTCCGTATGTCATGACGGGTAGGACGCACTGATTGAAAACTTTCGTTTTCAAACATTGCGGTATGGGTGACGAGAAAACTCGACGTAGTTTGTGTAAGTGTGATACGTTTATTATTATTTATTTATTTGGGAAACAAACAGAACAATAAAACTTAAACACTAACCCCCTTATAAATGCTATAGCCATAAACCATTGCTTATATTAGTTAGCCCTGTTTGTCAATATCCAGCGGTAAGAAATGGCAATTGTTTGACCATCATTTATCGTTACCCAGATTTTTATAAGTTAGGCCATGAAGAATTATTAGGTCGTTCATAATCCAATATAGAAATAAGTAGTAAGTGTACATACGCAGATGCGGTACGAATATTTGAATTTATTTATTGATTAGGTCTACCAACAGTAAATACACAAAATAATTACAAGGAGCAATATTAAATGGTACCATCGTCAGCCTATAGCAGTACACTGCTGGACATAGGCCTCTCATAATGAGCGCCATTGCGCCCTGTCCTGAGCTTGATGCATCCAGCTTCTACCAGCAGCCTTTCGCAAATCGTCACTCCACATGACCGAAGGGCGTCCTACTCTACTACTCCGTTTGCCGAGCCGTGGACTATGTCATCAGCGAATCGTGTTAAATGGTCTCACAGCTATGTGTACAACTTATTATAGATTAACACCGCACGTACGAAATAAAAAACTTAGGCTGCAAGTTAAAACCTAGTATATATAACTTTAAAGCTATAGATTAGCTATAGACGCTTCATAAGAATTATAATATTTTAGACAACGGTACATAAAGTAGTCAGTATTTTTGATTTGGGGAGCATACAGTCTATAGTTTGAAGGCCATCCAAAAGCCTCTAACAAAAGACCCCACCTTGATATAAGCCAATTTGTTAGAAGACATGTGTAGATTTGAACTAATTTCTCAACCCAAGGCCCCATTTAATATTAGTTTTGTTTAACCACATGGTCAAGCAGATTCCTTAGGTTCGGTATGTTAATATTTACCCACAAACATGAAAGGTAAAGAGTAGACGCTAAAATCGTTGCGTAGGGGCAAGGTCTTTGTAAAATACCACGTCTTTTATCTCGTTGTGCTTGTGACATCACGAATGGGGTGTGCCCAGACTAAGATATTATAAATTACTAGAAGGCGCCGCGACATCGACGGCATAGAGTATAATTATGAATATCAACTGGATATTTACCATAATTTGTTGATGTACATCATGACATGTTATAATGTGTAGGAACCGAAAAAGTGATGTTTCAGAAGTGTGTCCTGATACAGTAAGTGTTGTGTGTCGTGATCGAGTTAGAAGTGACATTGAAACCAGTGGTAGTGGTGTCATTCGTAATAAAAGACTAAGAAAGAGGGTAGATAGATTCGTCTGCCACGAACTACCCGCTCGCATAGACTTCAGCTCGTCCCGTGATCATGGCGCATGCAACTGCGTCGAAATATCGGGAAACAACAGAACTCACAAATCACAAATCATGGCATATCCCGTTGATATTCATAATTATGTTCACAGCCATCATCATCATCATCATCATCATCAGCCTATAGCAGTCCACTGCTGGACATAGGCCTCCCCTAATGAGCGCCATTGCGCCCTGTCTCAGGACAGGGCGCATCCAGCTTCTACCAGCAGCCTTTCGCAGATCGTCACCCCACCTGGCCGGAGGGCGTCCTACACTACGTTCACAACCATGATACTTTCAAAAGTTATATGGCATAGAGTATTTCTATTTAGTAAGTTGAAGGTATTTCCATACAGAACTTCATCGCAACTTTCACTCGTTCGGGGGAAGAATTATTAATAACGCTGATACACGTTCAAATTAATTTTCCATTGTCAACCTAAATAAAAAATTTGATGATCGTAACTTCTTAACTGACGGACTGTCATTCAAACTTTCATCCCTTATTTTACCCCCTCAGGAAAAATCGTTCCTTAGTGGATAGTATCTATATGCAAATTTTCAAGTCTGTAGGTCCAACGGTTTGGGCTGTGCGTTGATATGTATGTACAAACAAGTACCCTATAGGTTTGCAAGTGTCAAAATACGCAAGCATAAACCATATCTTTTTTTTGCGTTGATTTAGTAGTTTGACTTTATCACAGCTCCAAGGGATTCCAGACCCGTGTATTTGATATTCATTTTAACTTTGATACCTTCCCGTGTTCCTGATAAAAGGGACTTGACAGGCAGACAGACGGACGGACGGACAACGATTGGGTTTCTGTTTCCCCTTTTGACGTAAGGAAACTTAAAAACGATAGTATGTTAAGGGGCTTTTGTGAGTGTTTCCCCGTTTGACCAAAGATTTCTCTAGCCAATAGGTATACGCACTGTTCGACCCAAAACATTATGTTCATCACTTTACTAATATTGTAGTTGGCTGGTTTGATATGTTCCAGGTGAACTAATATCAAATCATGGTACTTTTTTTTTACTAATTTTTCACTTTAACAAATGTACAATCGATTATCGCGAAACCCTTTCCCTAGAGAAACTTTCTTATCTCACAATATCTTTGTTGTATTTTACGTTACGGTCAAAAAGGCTCAACATTAGACAGCTCATTATATGAAGTCCTTTAACTTCAACCGGTTTTCCAAGAAAATGGAATTACGACAGAAATAGCTCCCTTTGTGTCTACGGTGCACGACCCGACCTTCCAGGAAAGCAGAATCCGTAAATTCTAGTAAAAAATATAAACAACAGTAACTAATTCGTTATTTTCCACGTCGTTAACATTGCTTTCGTGCTGGTTAAATGCTGTCTAAATGCCACTAAATGGTCAACCATCCGAGTACTGATCAGGCGGAATGTTGCGGCAAGATGAACTGCTAACCAGTAAACACTCTCGAGTTTGAAGAGTTGCATAGTCTAGGGGTGAATTAAGAAAATAACGAAATTCAATCTCAAAATGGGTGTGTGTGGAGACAGAAGTTGAAATATTGAAATAGATTCAGTGCAATAGTGCTAGCTATTGAAAACTCAAAGTAAGTGAAGTGGTTGTTAAGCGCTATACCTAGTCTAACAAAGATTATTAAATTAACACTGATTTTGTCTTTGAAACGACCTTTGAACCTCAACCACCTTGCAATCGCATACGCAAGCAAAATGCTACCTCGCACAAGACCAGAATTTTAATTTAAACAAATAGATGTGGCGATGTGGACCTCGAATGTGGTACTGATACTGGTTACCACTTATGCAATCGCGGAGCAGGTTTCTCACTTTCAGTGGTAATGGTGTGTGACCACGACTCTTCTACTGGTATGGGTGCACGCAGTCACATAACGACGCCAAAATTTAAGCATGTTAATTGCTGGCCTTGGAGAACGACTGTGTTATTCAGCACTCAAAGGGATAAGACATGTATGAAGGTAGGGCAGATCTTTATACCATAAAATTTGGAGCCGGTTCTGGTACTAGCACTTAAAGTGTTATTATACACTAGTAAGTTGACTACTGGACTCGGGCGCGTAGCGTAATGTCCGAGGCCAGTGCCAGAGCTGGTGGATATGGTCGACTGTATTGTTCAGTACTCAAAGGGTTAAGACATGCATGAAGGTTCCTACAGGACAGGTCCATAGACCCACTATGGAATAATAATAATAATGCTGGACTGGATCTGACCTGTCCTGATTAGACCATAAAATTCCACTGCTACTGGGTGCCGGTGTCTGTTCAGATCAGTAGTATCTTGGACTTCAGAGAGAATTGGTTACTTCAGGGCAAACATGCTCCATCTAAGATCACATCTTCACTTGCTCAGGTGATAGTGGTAAAGACTTACCGTCCTATTCATAACAGTTCTTACCTCAGATAGCCAAAATGGTACTAAAATATCATGTTACGTTTACAATTAAATGAAAGGGAGAAGCTTAGTTAGACCATTATTTAAATTTAAAAAATTGGTTCCCTGTTTGGTAGGTTATGCCATAATCATCAGGCTTGCCATACTGCTGCCTATCTATCTATCTATATATATATATATATCCCTTGGTAATCATTCTTAACCCATGGGAAGATATATTCTAACCATAACCGCGAAGGGAGACGAAAAAGCAGATTCAAAATAACTTTGATACACTTTATCATCATCAGCATCAACAACAACATATAGAAGTCCACTGCTGATAGCCACTGCTGATTGCCCCCAAGGAATTCCACGAAGAACGGTGTTGAGCCCTCTCCATCCACCGATTACCTGCAATCTCGACGAAGTCGATACACTTCAAAATGTTAATTTAATAATGTAAAAAAGTTAAATAGCGTGAGCTAAGGAAAGGACGCAATGGCTCTCATTGGTGGATGCCTATGTCCAGCATTATTCTTCTTCGTATGAGATACTGGCTATCGCTTCTGGCCAACTCTGGAGATGATGATTGTTGATGTTTTAAAAATACTGTAAAAACTGAAAGTATTTCCTATAAGCAAAATTAGCCCTTGTTGAGATAACGCCCATAAAGTGGGCCAAATAATGTCAATAATCGCTTGTGTGTTCAGTCCAAGCGCAGTATAAACAAAGCTTTATGAAAATTGGTTCTATGAATGGACATGCAATTTATGGATAGAGTGGACGTAACTTTTGACGTAATCGATCCTTTTGTATACGCACGAAATGATCGATGTTTGGGCTGTGTCATCCATCGATATATAGGTACCTACTGCTACAATCGTGTTAGCGGTAAAAAGTTATTTATTTATTTATTTAGAAGAGACCGAGAGTTTGAGTTATTTCGTTTGAGAGTTGAGCGGCCTAAATACAGAGTTGGCCGATAGCTCATACGAAAAAGGAAGTATGGAAGGACAGGTGAGAATCCTAGTTAAGGGACTAGTTGTATAAGTCTGTTGAGTGTTGTTATGTTTAAGCTTAAAAACAATAATGAATATACTCGATGATTATGCTAGAGAGCCTATTATCATTCAGGTATCGTCAATTACAGTCCGACTTTAAATAAAAGATAAGATACTAAGCCCCTTATTCATAACCAAATTTTATTTTATAACGCTCAATAAAGTAAACTTGACCCTGTCACTTAAATATAAATAAAAAAAGATGACATTATACTATTTAAAATGTTGTGTTGTGTTGTTTTAGCTATCTGAGGTTAATAGAAGTGTTATGAAAAGTATGATAGGTAAATGTTTTTGATCCGCTTTGAAGCGATGCTTTACGAATCCAAAAAGCATCACAATATCAATGAACCAAAGTTCTACCACTCTCTTTATATATGATCTACAACTACTATCCAGATGGTATCTCCCGATGCTGAGTAAAGTCCTTTTCTCCATCCACCACTACTGGCAGTCTTGTGCTAGCCGGATCAGCATACACACATAAACACCAGCCTATAAATAAATAAATCATTCTGGACGCTATCACAAAGCCAGCATCATGTAGCCTCAAACGAAGCGGAGCTTGTATTATGGAAACCAAATGATTGATAAACTACTTATAAACATTTTTTTTTTTGTAAATAGATACATATCATACATAGAAAACACCCAGACCCGAGACAAATATCTGCAGAACATGCAAACATTTGTCCCGCGGCGGGAATCGAACCCGCAACCTTCTGCGTCCCAGGCGGACCTTCGCCCACTGCGCCACAGAGGTCGTCAAGAGCCTATATCAGTGTACTGCTTGACACAAGCCTCTCCTTATAAGAAGGCTCATAATACCCAAGCTGCAAGCATGCGGGTTGTGGATCGCAGAGCACAGCTTGCTGCACCGCTGCTGCCCATCGGTGACCAGGGAATATATCTGTGACGATAATAGACTGCGCTATGCCGTAATCATCTGGAAGCCAGAATCCCGTTTGTTAGTCAGCAGGGTGCACGGGCAGGTGAGGTTGGCTTGGGTTCCGAAGATGGACCTGTTGGAAGCCGCCGCCATCGTCGCGGCCTGGCCGGAAGGCCACGCCGAACAAGATCTGCCCGATCCTGAGTGGGAGGCGACGTGGTTCCGGGACATGATGACGTCGATATGCGACGCCTCCATGCCCCGGGCCAAGTCATCCAAGCGCCGGGCGGTGTACTGGTGGTCGGAGGAGATAGCGAGGCTGCGCGAGGCATGCCTGCGCTCCCGACGCGAGTACACCCGGTCCCGGAGAAGAAGGCGAGCAACTGCCGAGGAGAGGGATAGTGCTTACGAGTCCTATAGAGCCGCTACGACGGCGCTGCAAAGCGCCATCGCAGACGCCAAGGCTCGGTCCTGGAGTGAACTCCTGGAGGGGCTGAACAGGGATCCGTGGGGGCGCCCGTACAAAACAGTACTGGGCAAACTGCGCCCATGGGTCCCTCCGTTGACGGAGACCCTGGACCCTGCGTTCGTGGGAGGAGTGGTCGACACGCTCTTCCCCAGGGTCCAGGACAGGCCCTCTAACCCCGCGTTACCATCGGACCCTACCATCTGGTCTGATGAGCTGGGGGTAACGGAACAGGAGATGGACCGAGCGGTAAAGCGGCTCAGGGCTCGTGGTAATACGGCCCCCGGGCCCGACGGAATTCCAGGTCGGGCCTGGGTGCTGGCACTATCCGCCGGCCTGGGGGAGAAGCTGGGGCGGTTGTTCGACAACTGCCTCCGCTCTGGTGTGTTTCCCCTGGGCTGGAAGACGGCAAACTTGGTCCTCTTGAAGAAGGGCGGCAGGGCCGCGGACTCTCCCTCTGCGTACCGTCCCATTTGCCTGCTGGACGAGGGCGGCAAATTATTCGAACGAATAATTGCCGCTCGTCTCTGCACACATCTGTGGCAGGTAGGCCCCAACCTGTCGGACGACCAGTACGGTTTCCGGCAGGCGCGTTCGACGGTGGACGCCATTCTACGCGTGCGTTCGCTGTCGGACCAGGTACTGTCCCGGGGCGGGAGGATGTTGGCGGTGTCCTTGGACATCGTCAACGCGTTCAACTCCTTGCCCTGGAGGGCGATCAGGGAGGCGCTCGTTCATCACGGAGTGCCTCCTTACCTGCAGCGCATAGTTGGCTCCTACTTGCAGCACAGGTGTGTGCAGTATGTAGGCAGGGATGGTGCATTGCACCAGAGGGAGGTCAATTGCGGGGTTCCTCAGGGGTCGGTCTTGGGCCCCCTCCTGTGGAACCTCGCATACGACGCGGTCTTGCGCGTCGATCTCCCCGCCGGCGTACACGTCGTCTGCTACGCGGACGACACTCTTGTGTTGGCCGGTGGGGACTCCTTCGACGGGACCAAGGAGCTCGCCGAGCTTGGGGTGGCATGCGTGGTGGATGGGATCCACCAGCTGGGTCTGCGGATAGCGACTGCGAAGACCGAGGCGCTATGGTTCCATAAGCTCCCGAGGGGGCGGGAACCACCCAGCATGTCGGTTCGCGTGGGTGACGTGGACGTCCAGGTGGGGCCCTTTCTCAAGTACTTGGGCCTCACCTTGGACAGTCGCTGGGACTTCGGGGAGCACTTCAGTCGCTCCGTCCCCCGGGTTCGGAAAGTGGTCGGTGCTATGCACGGGCTACTTCCGAATCTCGGGGGGCCGAGTGAAGGTGTTCGCCGCCTTTACGCGGGTGTCGTGCGATCGATGGCACTCTACGGAGCGCCCGTCTGGTCTCACAGGCTGGCGGGTGTTAGGCGCTGCCGGGCCCTATACAATGGGCTCCAGCGTCCTATTGCCATACGCATCGCGAGAGGGTATCGCACGATATCCTTCGAGGCGGCAACACTGCTGGCGCGGTTTCCGCCCCTCGACATCCTGGCGAGGATGGACGCACGTGTGTTCGTCCGTCTTCGTCACGATGGCGGGGGTGGAGTCGCGCAAGTTCAAGTGAGGCATGAAGAGCGCCGACGTGCGCTGGAGGAGTGGCGCGAGCGGCTGGAGGAGCCGCGTAACTCGCGCCAACGCGCCGTCGGCGCGATTCTGCCGAGCTTCGAAGCCTGGCTAGGGAGGGAGGTAGGGCACGTCACCTATCGTCTTACTCAGGTGCTCACCGGACACGGGTGTTTCGGTGAGTTCCTGAGTAGGATCGGACGCGAACCGACACCGCAATGCCACCATTGCGGGTGGGACCTCGATTCCGCGCAGCACACGTTGGAGGAGTGTCCAGCGTGGGGCGTGGAGCGCGGAATCCTGGTCGCCAGGATCGGGCAGGATCTGTCTCCGCCGAGCGTAGTAGCGGCTATGCTGGCGGAGGAGTCGGCTTGGCAGGCCGTGGCCTCTTTCTGTGAGACCGTTATGGCTCGGAAAGAGGCCAGCGAGCGAGATCGGGAGAGGGCCGATCCCGCTCGGAGAAGGCGGCGGCGGGGTGTAGGCAACGGCCACCCCGCGCCGCCAGCCCCCCCGTGATGGGGGGCCCGCGGCTCCCCCTGTATAGGGGGTCTCACCGGACCGTGGGTGGTGGCAGGAGTGAGGGCTCCAGCCTCCACCACTAAGCGGACCCGGGGAGGATGGCGGCGCGTTTGTGGAGCGCGCCGCTGTAAGCACCGCGAAGGCACTGGGGGCGGCAGCTACGGTCGCCCCCCGGGACGTGCATCGGCAGATGCGGGAGGGGTTTTTGGAGGCAATTTGATTCCCAAAAACCCCTCTTTGCGCATCGAGGCTGGACCACCGCGGGAGGTTTAGTGGGTCGGGCGAGTCCGCCTAAACCCCACATAACCCCGTCGCACCCTGCATGCGGCGGGGTATCTGGTCGCAGATTCCTGCCCGCGTTAAAAAAAAAAATTAAAAAAAAAAGGGTTCCGAAGATGGAGGTTGGAACCCTTACAACTACTAATGATCTAGTGCCGAATTTTTAAGCCACCCAAACGCTCACATAGCTAACAGGTACTGGATAAACAGAGATAACGGTTACGGTTATACCTAAATAATACAGTTCACGCATCGTTACGTAAATTCGTACACCACGTTCAAGGTTTTGACGTTGCGATAACAGAACGCGCCGATAAGTACGAAGTTCAGATATTGTCACTAGGAAGGAAGCATGCAGTGCGGCAGTATTACGGTTTTTTCGTCAAGATATTCAAAAGAAAAATATTTGCTACCAATTTCGCTAACCTCCTCTGAAGAGTTTCACAACAACCCAACAGAAATTCGACAATCTTTCGCCTTTCCCATAGGGCATCATCAGGCAACATCTATTTAATGGATTTCCGCAAAGTCGCGCCCGAGTCAATTAATTAACTGGTTCTGTCGTCTCTCATCTTAACTAGTTAACGCTTTGAATGCTGAAAACACAACTGAGCTGCAGGCTTTGCTCCTCGGGCATGGCATGAAACAAGTTTATAAATGCAGCAGTATAAAGAATGATGGTGACCAAATAACCTACATAAGAAGTTACGTAGCATGTGAAAAGTAATCATACCCAAGAAAGATTAACCAGCATCAATAACGTGTTACTTTTGGATCAGACATACCCAGAATTCAAGATAACCGTCAATTCTCTAGAAAAAATCTACGCAAAAAACACTCTGTTACCGCGAAAAGAATGTTTATCTCTGGCACTTTCTTACAAAAAACTGGAGATAGTGTGGACTTTGAAAGACGTCATATGCAATGTGACTTCAACCTTATACAATGTTATGAACACTATTTAGTGGTGTCATCGAGATATTTATACTCTTGAGTGGAAAACGTCGAAAAAAAGTGTCTTCACTAAAACTCCCCGCACGCTGTCAATTGGACGGTCTTTGAACACTTTTCAAGCGACATAAGGTCTAAATGAGTGCGAATTTGGCATTTTGATCAACACGCTTGGACGATTTTTGTTAAATTTCACTTGAAGACTCTATAGTGTTCTATATAATTATCTCGATGAGTGTTGTAGAAAGTGATTGACAAATTTGTATTATGCTTGCCTGGTACTTTTTCCCACTTCTTGCTGCATCATAATCATCATCCGAAGCCTGATTCCTTCCCTCAACTTCTGCCATTCACCCCGATCCTGAGACCCCCCCATGTGGACCACCGTACATGGGTAGTAGCAAGTGTAGCCAAACTATTAGGTTTAAGCTCTACAAATGTCTGCAGAACATTCAAACATTTGCGTCACCGAAGTCACCATGATGATATTTGAAGGCCAAATTATAGTTAGTTAAATATATGTTGATACGCGGGAAATTGACATACCTACTAATTATGACGACGACCAATGATGATTGATAACGAAAACCAAATTCATTGGTCTGAACAACCGAATTTATTGGTGTTCATTGGTCGTCTCCTTCACTACACGTAGGTACGCCAATTTCAATTACCCGCGTATCAACCTTTATTTTACAAACTGTAGTTCCTAAAAGCGAAATCCAGACGCAGGTGCAAAAGCAAGAAGTTAAAACTACGTAGGATGATACAGCACTAAACAAGATGTCATTCAAATGTGGTTTGGCCACCCAGGTGATTATGGACATGGTCAAATTGCAAAACACCGAAGCGCTAACAGCATTGACCTTGTAAATCTAACGCCTCAAGACATTGTGTCTGACCATAGAACCACGTTTATTGAACTCTAATGACGAAACTTTTGACTTACATTCATCTCCAAAGATGGCCTCAATCAAGGTTCCATTAAACTAAGGACAGAGTAACTCAATTTTGAGAGTAGGTAACTATTTAACGCCTGAGTAATGAAATCCTTAATCATTTATAATCGTCTTGACCATTTCAGATGTCGGTATTCTGAACTGAAACGTAGACATTGACAAAGACGTAAAAGTCTATATTTATTTGCAAGTAAATACAAAACACAAAAAAATAAAACTTAAACAAAAAACGGCCTAGTGCGAGTCAAACTCGCGCACGAAGGGTTCCGTAACATTATCCAGACATGTTTGGGAGCCCCCTTAATTAATTTTATTTTAATTATTTTTTTTAAAGATTTTTTAATATCCCAAAAATTTCGACTCAGGCGGGATTTGAACCCGCGACCTTCCCATAAATACCGGGACGCGCTAACCAACTGCGCTACCGAGTCAACTCGTCGCCTTGTCGAAAGTCTAACGGCTAAGCGCCGTTTGCTCCACCTACAGGTACAAATTTTTTTTTGAAGTGAACATACAACTAAAACTTCTGTGAACATTTCAAGCGTCTACCTGTTGCCTTTATTAATATCGAGCAAAAAACGGCAAAAACACACGTTCATGTATGGGAGCCCCACTTATGTATTTATTTTATTCTGTTTTCAACTGTCTAGCTATCACAGTTCATGAGATTCAGCTTGATGACAGAGAGTCAGACAGACAGACAGACGGACAATGGAGTCTTACTAAGAGGGTCCCGTTTTTAACCTTTGGGTATGGAACCCTAAAAAAGAAAGAATAGGATAATATGAAACATTGTGTGATGTTGCTACAACAGCAAAACGACACCGATTCAGAAAAATATCCATTGTTTTAGCAGCAGAAGCTGGTATTCTGCCGAAGTCATTGTGTTAACGGCAATGTAATAAAAGTTATAATAATGCTGGATACTATTACACAGCCTCATGTAGCTCCAAACTACACTCCACTTGACTGAAATACTACTTATATTTGAGTAGTGTTTCAGTATTTGGGAGTAAGTTCTGCAGAATTCACCTAGGACTGTCTGAGGATGGTTATTTGGGTCAAGTCTCCGATACAGATAGTCCAGTTAATGAACAACAAAGAGAAATGTCTAGTGTCAAAGTCACATTGAGTGACAAGTGGTCACATTAAGGTCATCAGGTCGGCGCCGTTACACTGAAATATCAACTAAACTATCTATGAGATGGCATCTGAATATAATAAACTAGCTGGGACGGCCAGCTTCGCACGGGTGGACTTTACACCTTGGGTTACGTTTCTTAAGTTTTAGTAAGGATCCCTAATCTTGTCTAGCAATAAATATAGCCATGTTACTCAGGGTGAATGTAGCTTTCCAATGGTGAAAGAATTTTGATATCGGCACAGTAGTTTTTGAGTTTATTCATTACAAACATACACACACACAAAAATACAATTTTTTCCTCTTTATAATATTAATGTAGATGTTTCGATTAGTGTAGATAGTTTAGATGAACTTGTGCGTGTAAAAAAAAGTAAAGTTCATTTCGTTAATTGTCAAATTTAATTGTGATGTAAAACAAGATGTAAAAGAATTACTATTATAATTTAAGAGCCTAGCTCTTCTCTCAATTTAGCTCTTTCCATTGCTGTCTCTTTCACTTCTATATACGACATGACGGCGACCTTCTCTTTTATCTGACTCATGTAGCTTATTCTTAGTCTTCTTCCACGCTGTCCTACCCCTCGATGATGTTACTGACGAACCTGTTATGTCATATGTGTCCAATCATTTTTCTTTTCTGTTTTGTATGGTTTCTATCATGACCTTTTTCTCATCCATTCGTTTAAGAACTTCCTCAATAGTAAAGTATTCTTAATCCAACTGTACTCCAACAATGTAAATGAATACCATATAGAAATAAGACAATGAAGATATCGGTCAAATGTTGCAACATGCAACAGGGTTCATCGACTAGACGGAAGTGGTACATCAAAGATTTTCTGGCAACCTTCCAATTGGACTAGACTGTGTAGGACTTTCTCCAGATATAGTTTTAAACTTTTGGCTGTAGTTGAACTAAAAAGGTATAGCTAGCTAAGATGGGTATCGCCAACTGGTATCAAGCATAAAGTATATCTGCTCTGCGATGGAGTAGCTACAGCGTTGGTAGTAGTTAGGTACGTTGTTAATTATATGTACTACGTCGGTAACAGATAATAATATATATCGCAGTTCCGTTTGAAAAATTCAAACTAAAAACACTTTTTATCCAATAACCTAAATTAAAATTACTTTTAATGCGACTAGAAGGATCAATGCAAACAAAACTTTGTTTAATTCTAGAAATTTAATAAAATAGCACAGGAGTGGGATGAATGCAGAGAGTGGGGGAAGGCCTTGTCTCAGCAGTGGGATATTGAGGGCTTGTTAAAATAATAATAAAAGAAACTATATCGTTTAGTGATCAATAACAACTTCTGTTGACGCATTGTGCGAAGGAGGCCTAGCTACCCGCAGGACTTTATTCTGTGCCGCAACATAGGTTCTCCTAGGGTGGGAGCTAGCGAACTTTATTATAATGTTATGTGCATTTGTAATTGTGTACTGGTAACTGGTGTACAATAAGTTTTTTTTTTAAATTTATTTATTCTTAAAACACATTTTCACATTCTTCGCTGAAGACTTCACCAGGAAATCTGGCATGCAAATGTTGAAGTTTAGGTAGGAACAATCTGATAATATATATTAGTCAGATATAAAAGAATAATGTCAGTTTAAATATGTAACATATTTTGAGTCATTATCATTAATTAAAAATTACAATTAAAAACTTAAAAGGTGACTAGTGATCCTTCAACAAAGTTAATGTTGTTATTGTTAACAAGTGAGTTTAGTTTGGTGGCTCATCGCAAAATTGATTAAATATGATCAAAATTAAATTTCAGCCTTAACATGAGTGAGTCGTCCTTGTATGTTGACATTCTGTATAATTTCGCAACAGTTACACCATTATCAACCAATTGATATACAATTTTTGATGAAATCTTGAATAATTTCAATAAAAGTTTATAAAACGGGTCAAATGCATGATTGTGTAAGGACGAAGTGTATAAGGTCATCAAAATCATCATGGACTATGTTAAATTAAAAGCTTTTTCAAATAAAAATATAAAAATCTACTATGATTTAATGTGTTGGTTTAAGACGGATTCTTCCAATGGTGATTATTATGGGTTCCATACCCGAAATGTAAATACCGGGATATTGCCAAGTCTTATGGAGAAAAGTCGAGAACAGAGCGATAAATCTCAATTGGAGGTGGGCAGGACACGGTGATGGCCGCTGGAGTAAAGCCTTCTTGACCGAGTAGTGGACGAGGTCGGGCCAAAGAGCTCCCGATCATTCGCCAGTGATTTGGGTCTACGACATTGTAAAAGTCGCTGGGCATAGCTGGATGAGAGAGGCACAGGACGGAGGAGGATGGCAAAGACCTAAAGGAGGCCTATACCGAGCAGTGGGTGGGTCCAGGTTGAGATGATGATGATGATGATGATGAAGGAGAAAAATGTCACCGTCAAATTACTAACAAAGTTGACATAGACAAGAAACATAACAAGACAGTGACGGTAATCACTGACGCAAGTACAGCTAAACAAAAGGCAAACAAACTCCGATTCGCGGACAACGTACCAGAAATGTACTCACAGCAATCGCGCAATTACAATAAATCAATACATGTGAAGAATGTCGAACACGCATTGAAAAGTTACAGCGATGCGCAACAAAGAAACTGTTTTGTTCAGGGAAAGTCACGCGAAGTACGATTTCGTTGTAAAACGGGTTAAGGTTACATTAGAATGCTAGACTAGATATATAGGCATAATAATGCTAGATGGGACGCGGAGGGAGAGCGTCACGTTCACTCACCCTGATGAAGACTCTCTTGACGAGTCGAAACGCCGTCGGTGCTTTCACTGATGTAACGGTACGTAGAAATTCCCGTTTTTCAATATGAATGATAATGATATTTAAGACAAATATAAAAAGTCTTATAAATGAGGTAGTTTATAACAGAGAGATCTCTTATAATCAATAAAAAACTTTCTGTTTATCGCTCTTCGAAGCACACGTCTGCGGAGTTCTGCGGAGTGCCGAAGGCGGACAGCGAGTCTATAATTTCCTGAGGATGCCTTATGGGGAAGGCGAAACATTGTCGAATTTGTGTTGGCTTTTGCCTCGTGAGAAAAGGTAAGCGGAATTTGTACTAAATATTTCGGCTTTTGAATATCTTGTAATGGATTCCACCTGAGTAAATTAACTATACAAATATTATACAACCAAATGACTCAATATGGTAGAGAAATGATACAGGAGATACAAAAACGCTTCCTTTAAATAAATCAAGTAAGCGGATGTACCTACATATAATCAGAATAATTTACTTGACATTTATAGCGTTATTCTGAGACTTGATGATACATCTAAAAGAAGGCCGGAAGACAAACTGAGGCAGGCAGTACCGGATGGAATATTTGAAGGAAATGCAGCCTTCAGCTTGGGATCATGCATGCACAAAAATTAGCTTGAATTAATAAAATTACTACTGTATTTGTAAATATTAATATTAATAGTTTGTTAGTTCCAAAATTAAATACCCACCAAGAAATTTGCAAAAACGTTGAAATTAATAATTACTAATGAATGAGTGTGAAGCACATCCGGTTTGCCAATGTACAGCCACGGTTACAAGACGTATTGCAACTGCAGTGAGACGAGACTCCACATATTTGGCGTCTGTCCGGTCCGGCATGTGGCAACACTGACAACACAGAATAGGGTTGTATGCTTGTATCTCGCACTGTTATTTTTTAAGGATTTGACCCCTATCTTTAATTACAATAAAGGAAGACGAGATCATGGTCGACCAAGAAAGCGTTCGCGGGACGAACACGAAACCTTGAAGGTTGAGAGGATGGTGGTATACCTGGAATACTACTTGGAAGGATACTACTTGGATGGGTGACCGTTTAGTGACATTTAGATTTGAGCGCTTCCGTGCTTCGGAAGGCCCATTAAGATGTTGGTCCCGGCTTTTCAGTCGTTAAGCCATGTCGGAGGCCTTCGGGCGGCCTAAAAACTCCGACAACCAAAGTTGGTAACTGGCTCATACGAAGAAGAAGAAGAAGAGATGGTAGGCGGAATTTGAGGAAGACCTTTGAAAAAAAAATGAAGCCCACATTTTATTACATCAAAAAAGTCCTTACAAAAAAATACAAAATATATTTATTACTTGTAAGTAAAGATAGGAGTTATAACGCTCACGCAGGAGGTTGTGTACAAAATGAGGGTTACTCAGAGAGCCATGGAGCGAGTCATGCTTGGCATCAACCTTTTAGACCGAGTTCCCAATACCGAGATCCGAAGATAAACCAAGGTCAAGGATGTCGGAATACGGGTAATGGAACTCAAGTGGAGTTGGGCAGGACACCTGGCGAGACGTGGTGATGACAGGTGGTGCAAAAGAGTAACAGAATGGTGGCCGAGGACTTGAAAGAGAAGTGTCGGTCGTCCAGTGGCACGATGGGTTGACGACATAGTCAGCGTCGTGGGCCGCCAGTGGATCAGGCTAGCGCAAGACCGTGGCAAGTGGCAGGAGCAAAGGGAGGCCTATACTCAGCAGTGGGTGAAGTCGGGCTGCGGATGATGATCATGAAAGATAGGAGTTAAGTCCTAAAAATAACACTGGCATATGCAAGCATGTAAACCTAGTCTATAGTATTGCCAGTGTTGCTTTCAGCCTTTTTTACCAGGAAAATTATGACAACTTCTACCTCAAAAGATGTGTAACTTTTGAGTTGAGAATCGAAAAACCAGCAGTGAAAGTGATAAGTACTGGTTGCTGAACATAACACTTTTGTTGATCTGAGTAGGATGTACCTCGTGGCGCGGAGTATGCGCCAGTGAATGAGCTATACACTCGACTAGACATTAGCTAGCTAATCAGTAGCTACAGATTTTTTTTTAACTAATCTTAAATTATACAAACAATCAAGAAATTAATAAATCAGCAGAGAACCACTATTGTAGACATACGTTTATTAAAACAATTCAAAAGAAATAAATAAAGTTTAAATTCTACTGCTTTGCATTAAACTACTATTTTTGAATTAACATTATAACTTTGCATGTAAATTATAATATTATGTGAATAATTTATGCTTAATCTTCTTTACTCGATGTGTTATTTCTGTCATGTAGTCTGTGAACTATAATTGTGGTAACACTTAGTATGCATTTGAATATGTGAGCTTAGGGTTCCGTACATAAAACGGGAAAACGGGACCCTAATACTAAGTACTTCTTTAAATAAATAAATTTATCAGACATAATAGTAACGTAACAGCCCTAAACGTCAGATCAACACGCGACATACAGACTGCCACGAGCGCTATCAACTCGTCCTGCGCTTGCGCAACATGCATTCGCCAAACATAAAAGGATTACTCATTTATGCCACAAACAATCGATTTACCTTGAAACACAAAAAACAAGGCTTTGTTCTTTCGAAGACGTTTTGGCAGATTTAGGGTTGAAACTGAAGATTTACTTTCTTACGTTTCAAGAGTTAGTTTGCTTTGTGGATTTGTTTATAGGGATAATCTCTGAAACTACTGATATATTTCATTTCTATCATCAATTAGTAGCTACATTATCCGAGAATGCTAAAGAAAATGTTTAATTTTGATATTAAATGACCAACGGGAAAGTAAAACAACGTACACGAGTGCAAAATAATGTTTTGATCGACATTTATGGTGGATACAACTGAGAATCGATCACGAAGCCTAGTGAAAAAGTATTCGTATCGTAGACTTCAAGATTTGGCCGATCAGAAAGCGTAGATTTAAAATATCGCTTGTAATTGGTCAACACCGTTAAACCTACGATACATCATGTTGAAATATTAATCATCGCCTGTATACCTACATCTTAAATATGAAGGTCTCAAGTCCCAGTGCTTCGATAACTGGCATTTATAGGAAACTAATAGAGATTTTGATTGTAATCTCTCAACATTCACGCCCTTGAGTCTACGAACTATGAACCTAATAAAATCGAAACTACGGGATTTCAGACATCAGCAGACTAATTTGCGTTCAGTGAAATCGGTGATTAAGGTCAAATTACAATGATTATAGCTAAATAATAGAGGTCGAATCAGTTATCATTCCTCGCATTTACAAAACAAAGTTTATGAAACCTGGATTTGCTAATCCACGCAAGCATTAAGACACCTGGGGGGCTAAAAAGGTTTTAAGCAAATTGCACGGTTTAACTGACAATTGAGGAATAGGATTCTCAATGAATTGGCCAACTCTTTGAGCACAAATCCGTCAGTGAATATTATGTCTGGGTGTGTCGTTTCATGACACGTCATATTCTTCTAATTCTTCAGAATCTCAAACAGAAGCACATGAGCTTCTAGAAATTCGTGGGAATCGAAATCGGATACGTCAAAAGTTGGCGTATTCGACTAGGAAACCTTTCTAACGTATTGACAAAGATCTGCTGCTGACTAAAGAAATACAAATACGCGTATATACTGCACTGAAAGTTGGCTCGCTTGGTGCCTAGAGCCTAGCAAGGTAGCAAGTCACCTGGCGCTGGCGTGTTGTTTCCTGGGGATTCAACACGCAACTCATCAGTGCGGCCTCCGTGTGGATACACGTAGCACCTAATGTAAGTAGCTAAGCTCTCGCTCGGCCCTAAGCAAGGATAGAAGAACCGTTGGTGCAAGATATCTGAATGAAATGGCATATTTCCAATACCGCGTGCGATGGCGGATAACGCTTAAATTTGAATAGAACTCTAGTTTTGTTATCTTCTTTTAGTCTTGATCTTGATCTATGAATTTTACATCGTAAATTGCCTATGATGTTACCATTGGTTTAAATCTATTGTGTGTAACGAACCGGACGTTTCAGATAGGTACAAATTGGGTGGATGACCTGCCGTTGTTATGAACGGGTGAGAGGGACGCTATGGGGCTATTTTAAGAAGTCTCTGATCTTTACTACAAAGTTTTTAACTACCCAGATCTCTACACCCCTAATGCAAGCATAGCATTGAATTAGACTTGATTAAAATCTCTTATAGAGAGATATGATACGAGGTATTTGTACTATAAAATATATGATGTAAAGTTCTTTGTGAAGGGCTCGTCCTGGGAAGAACTACCACCCTACCTATTTCTGCCGTGAAGCATTGCTGTGTTTCGGTTTGAAGGATGTGGGTTCCGGTGAAATTAATTACAAACGAACAACAACTTCATGGCTCAAGTTGACGCAGGGCGTAGCATCGTCTGTGGAAGAGTCTTCAAAAGCACCCATGGTTTTGGAATAATGGAACATCGTGGTGGTTTTGGCCGATAGGAGTCCGGCATAATCATTCTGTTACCCCGTAATGGAATGGTATCCATGAGGTTTCCCCACGTAAAAAAGGGCATCATTTGCATTTACATCCTAGGGCACGTTACAAACATGCGTGACCTATGCAGAAATACTTTGTTATAAGTAATGGTTACCACTTAACATCAGGTGGGCCATGTGCTAGTTCCATCTTCAGGTACCATAAAAACGCAAATGACCTTTTTGCTCCCGAAGGAGCGATATTCTCGATAAAAACCTGAGATTTCACACGTTGACCGCGGACCTCGGATACGATGCTCCGCGTCATGCTTGAGGAGCAGCAGCAGAAAAGATGGAGCAAGTGTGTTTTCAGTACTCAAAGTGTAAAGAGTTTCTAAATTGAATACTGTCACATACCTTCCAAGGAAATTATTTTCTCTTTCAATACCAGGTTTCCAACAGGAATAGGACAGAAGAACCACTACAAAAAATTCAAAACAGTACAAAATTACTTACATTATTAGTTACACTACGTGCCCTAGTAAGTAAGTGCTTAGTAGGCGATTAGACGCCTGCTAATCTACTGCAGACAAGGAGACCGTTACGTTAATGTCTGTATGTACAGAAACATGAAACTACACTTAGCTAATGTGGAACGTCTTACAATGATAGACCTTGTTAAATGTTTTGTTATCCAACAAAACAGCTAAAAATAATGCAAAATTTCGTACAAAGGTATATTAAAATAGTCCACATCATGCTGGACAGCCTCTTTGGCGCAGTGGGCCAAGGCCCGCAGAGACGCAGGCTGCGGGTTCGACTTCCATCGCAAATCAAATGTATGATCGGCAAATATTTGTCTCGGGTTTGGATTCTATGTATAAATGTATAAATTTACAAAAAAATGTATATAAGTAGCATATCAGTCATGTGGTTCCCATAATACAAGCTCGGCTCAGTTTGGGTCTACATGATGCTGTGTGATACCGTCCAGCATTATTTATTTATTTTATTTCAAAGACACACACCCAATTTTCTGTAAGGCTTTTAATTTGACACGCATTATTTACACAAGTTATTCAAAGGAAAACAGTTTTGTAAGATTTTTGCATTGTAAACCGGAAAGTAGCCTAGACCTTGCTGCGATAACTCCGCCGACCTAGAACTTGATTGGATAGTGCGAGACAGATAGAATTCATGAACGTAGAGACGACGATTATGAGATTTATGAACAAGACTTTGTTTCTTCAGGAAAATAAATAATTTGAGAAAATGACTCGACTGATCTCTAACTGAAGAACTAAAGGGGAATAAGAGATTCCAACGGCAATCTTCGGAACTCAAGGCAACTTCACCTGCCCCTGGTGCACCCTGCAAACTATTAAACGGGGCCGGCTGATTGCGGCATAGCACAGCCCAACTCCAGCACAGCTAAATTCCCTGACTACCGACGGGCAGCAGCGTTTGTGATGCGAGAAGCTGTGCCCTGCGATCTTCCCCGCATGCGCAGCATTGGGGATTATGGGCATTTCCCCCTTCTTATTACGGGAGGTCTATGTCCAGCAGTGGACTGATATAGGCTGGTGGTGTTGTTGTTGTTGTTGTTGATCCCAAACTAGGCTGAACTTGTACTTTGGACACTAGAGAATTGATAAACATACATACACATATAGATACTCATAAAACACCCATGTATGTCCCAGACACGGAAAAACACATATATCTACGAGTATGTCGTATGATAGCACAAACGTTTGTCCTGGGCGGGAATCGCAACTACAGCCAAGTCGACTACTACCAAATGAGGCCAGACGCATCCTCAACACTCTTGGTATTGAGGATGTGTCATTGATTTCGTTGGTACTTTCGTAGCGTAGTAGTTACGTAGAAAAATAATAGGTATAGATACACCAGTTCTCTGATAACAACACGTACGCATACTACGCGTAGACAATGGACAAAGGCCTGAATCGAAATTGCGTTGTGATCTTGTAAATAGCGGTCTATAGTGATACTTTTTCTAGTTGTATTTTTTTCATAAGACGGAGGAGAGGAGAAAAGTCGAAATTTAAAGTACTAATATAACCTACTAATATAACTTTATTTGTCAATTTATTTTTATTTCCTGTTCAAATCTTGTTTTAGAATCAATTGAAATTGACGGAGATAAAGAATGTGAAAGTGGGGGCTCGTGACGTCACGCCTAGGTAGAAAATGTACTATATCGTGACGTCGCGCGGAACTTTAACGCACTATATCTTTGTTATTTTTTGATTAATTGACAAAAGAAAAAATACGTGTCCAATATTTTTTGGATATGTAAATAACGGACTAATTAGAATTTTTCAGTCGTCTAGCCTATTTGCGATTTCACATACTTCACCATAATACACAGCATGCAAAAAGTTAAAGTTGTTTTAAATAATGTAGAGCCGTTAGCTATAAAGAAATTAATGAATGCAGACATGTCATCTATAAATAACGTGAGAGTTACAGTTTCAAGAGCTTCGAGAGATTCTAGTTCAAGTCTGTGGCACACCTTGGTGCGAGTTTGTGTAATGTCATAGTAGATACCTGAATAATTAACGCGTAGTATAATAAAAAAAGTTGAAGGCAATGGGCAGGCCACATAGTCCGTAGAACCGATAACCGTTGGGGAATAAAGGTTCTCGAAAGGCGACCGCGATCTGGAAGACGAAGTGTAGGGAGACCCACCAGATAGACCGCGGACATCGTCAAGATTGCAGGTAATCGGTGGATGGAGAGGGCTCAAGACCGTTCTTCGTGGAATTATTTGGGGAGACCTATGTTCAGTAGTAGACTTCTATAGGTTGTTGATGATAATATTACAAATGCAAATATAAATAACATCAACGTAAGTACAGTGACCATGTTTTTGAAAATGACAGAAGTGCACTGAAGAAAACTAGTTCCTATAAGAAATTGATTTAAAAATAAATGTTTAATGACACTATCTATGTCTATCAGTTTAACTGATATATTCTATGTGTAATACCATTAAAGGAAACATTCTTGTATATATATATCTATCTAATAACTTTCAAAATCAAAATACTTTTATTCAATAAGCTCATAAAGTACACTTTGAACAAACTATTCTTGTATGTTTGAATGTTAACCTGTATCTCGGAAATGGCTCCAACGATTTTCATGAAGTGTAGTATGCAAACCCCCTGCAGAGAACGATAAGGACGACAATAATAATTTCGAGGTAAAACCGAGCTAAGCTCGGTCATCCAGGTACTTAATTGTTAAATCAAAAGATTATCTTAAAATGTTAGTTTTTGTTCCAAAAAGATGATTCTTTCTGTAACAGTCAGTGCCAAAAAAAAGCTATAACAGTCATCGCCATTCATACTTCTTGATCGCCATTTTTTACAAGGTTACCTTAGACAATTAGCGACGTAAAATATTGCGCAAACTGCATATAAATAGTAATTTTGCAAAACACAGTCTCGTCGGTTGACATACGTAATGACTTGAGCCTTGCATGGCTGTGGTCATTTAGGTTACGAATTTGCACGTCATACTAGTTTCATCGTTTTATCAAATCAACATGGAAACTGAATAACAAAACTACCGATGCATACTATTTTGCTAAAAGGGTCATTCGTGTCTGTGTTTGATGTTTGCATATATAACAACAACACCAGCCTGTATTAGTCCACTGCTGGACGTCCCCTTATAAGAATGGGGATATTTGCTCATGATCCCCAAGCTGGGCAGGTGGGTTGGGAATCGTAGGGCAGCTGGCACCGCCGACGTCGGCGGTCAAGGAATGGAGCTGTTCCGGTGTAAGGCTGCGTTATGTCCCAGCCGGCCATCAGAGCCCTGTTTGTTAGTTAGCTGAGTGCACCACAGACCGGTGAGGTTTGCTAGAGGTCCGAAGGTGGTTGGAACCCTTTACACCCTCTTTTTTTGCATGATCTATGATGATCTACAAATATTTGTATTGTGTAGGAGAGAAGATAAAGCGTGGAGTCAAAGCTAGGTGTTTTTATTGTTAGTTTTGGGACAAGGGAATTAATTTGGAAATAGATTAAAACTATGACGCATTTTTTTTATGCCAATGCTGGCAGACGAAAAGGCGGCAACCTGATGGGAGGTAGCCACCGCCACCCATGGACACCTGCGTTACCAGAGCCGATACTGATGCGCTGCCGGGTCCTTGAGATAATTAAATGAATGTCTTTTGAAGGACCCCTTATCGTAGCTCTGAGGGAAAACAGCAGAAGAGAGTACGTTCCAGAACTTACATACATTTATTTTGAAGCTGTAAGTAGTAAGTAGCTAAGTCTAAGTATATAATAAACTTGTGAGCATATTTTCTGCTAAAATTGCACTAATTTTATCAGCTCACGTGATATATATACGATACTTAGTCGCGTCGTCACCAATTCGCCATATCCATGACCCAATTTGAATTGCAAACGGATAGATGATGATAGATGTAAAACAGACATCTTTATTGGCCGAAATGGGTATCAAGGTGACCCAATCACCTTCATCAGTTCAATGGCAAAACTTACAGTTGAAAAACAAGTCCAAGGAAAACTTTCTACTAATATTACAAACTTCCGCCTGCGGCTTCACTCGCGTGGTACCCGGATGCAAGTAGCCTATTTGTTATTCACGCAGACTAGCGAAAAAGTATTCGTATCGTATACATCCAATTTTGGCCAATGAGAAAGCCTAGATTTAAAATAACGCTTTATAAGACAATATCACGTTAGAGTGCGAACTTGAGGCCTAATCGTATACGGAGAGGAAGATTGCGGAGGTGCCAAAGTTTTTGCGCTTTAAAAAACATAGGGTTCCGTACGCAAAGGGTAAAATCGGGACCCTATTACCACTGTCCGTCTGTCTGTCTGTCACCAGGATCTATCTCATGAACCGTGATAGCTTGACAGTTGAAATTTTCACATATCATGTATTACTTTTGCCGTTATAACAACTAATAAAAACAGAATAAAATAAATATGTAAATGGGGCTCCCATACAACGATACGGAACCCAGAGGCAGAGTTGTCAAAACATAAATGCTCTATGAAAAGCTCAAAGAAGAGTGTAAGGTATTTTGACAACACGAGTTCATAAGTCGAGATGGGTTTATATATAAAGCATAGATCATCGATAATACTGTCCTCTCGATTTTTTTACTTCTCGATGGCATAGATGTTCCATCCAACAAAAAAGTACAACACCAGCCTATTCAGTCCACTGCTGGACATAGGCCTCCTCTATAAGAAGGGGAACTAGCTAACTAACTATAAGAAGGGGAATATGCGCATAATCCCCACGCTGGGCATGCGGGTTGGGGATCGCAGGGCACAGCTTCTCGCACCGATGACGCCGGGAAGGAGATTTAGCTGTGCTAGTGTTAGGCTGCGCTATGCCGCAATCAGCCGGCCGCCAAAGCCCCGTTTGTTAGTTAGTAGGGAGCACCACGTGCAGGTGAGGTTGGCTTGGGTTCAGGAGATGGGGTTTGGAACCCCTTACCCCCCATCATGTTCTATCCATCAGTTTACAAGTTGCCATTTGATACTAAAAAGGATCCAAGTAAACCAAAATATGACAAAGGAAGTGTTTTAGATAAGATCAAAAGTTCACAAGATAGCAATATAAAGGTTAAATGAACTTTAAGAACGTCATACCTCGTACTTTAACGAGTAAAATGATTAAGGTAGCAGGAAACAATTTGACAGTAACTTAAACTGATAAGCCAAACTTAAGACAGTAAAATATTAAAATAAACGGACAAAACGGGTGAAGACGTCATAATATGAATTAACATTAAGAAATTACATTTACATAAAATAACATAATTTCTTTAAAATATGTACGTTACAATAACAAGTTTTTAAAAGTATTCCTTTTTTAATTAAAGAATATTAATTTGATTATAAAATGTAAAGAATATGGGACCCAATTATGAGTCTTGAGGGAGGTAGACAGTTGTAGCAACTAGTCCCTGCTGTTTCTTAAATAATTTTTAACGCTTCACGGAAGAGTCAGACTACGATCGTTAAGTAGGTAGTCAATATACTTAATTATAAAGTGAATATTGAAGAATCAACTGAGGCGAAAGATGATTCAAGAACAAGCATTCACTGCAATTACAAACCCGATATGTTTTGAGACTCGTACAAAATAACTACATGAACGTGGCGCCAGTGAAACAAACACATTCCATCTTAAGAGAGATGTGGCTCTAATAATACTTTAGGATCAGCCCCGAGTACTTAAACTCAATATTGTTGGTGGTTCAATTCACTCAATGGTTAAGGTTATTTTCCTTGTTAGTCAGAAACTCCATTCCAGATGCCTATGATTTAAGATAAAGATAAAATGCCCTTTTATTCTGAATTGCACAGGGTACACAAATATACATCACAATTTTGGTTCTTTTATAAAATGTCCCGCAATTCAGCGTGCCTCTTGGAATAGGCCTCCTTTAACATTTTCCACTGAGTCCTATCTCAAGCCAAGCTACTACCTTCTCCAAACATGTCCAGCCGGGAGTTTCAGATCATCTTCCCATCTCGTTTGTTGGCGTCCTCTCTTTCGTTTTCCGTCCCTGGGGTACCAGTCTGAGACTATGATTTACCAAATTGTATAAATATAAACCAACAAGAAAAGTGTCTGTGCCTAGCTAATCGAGACATTTGATTCATCTTATTTTCGATTCCTACCAAAATTCGTTGTCATCTAAGTTATGCATATGCAACACTGCGCCCGGTGACTACTGGATGTGTGACCGTTTAGTGGTATTTAGATCTGAGGATGTTGGTCCCAGCTTTTTCAGTCGTTGAGCCATGTCGGAGGCCTTCGGGCTTAAAAACTAGCTCATACGAAGGAAGACCATTAAAGGCATTTGGAGCTATTGGCACGATCTTGTCGTTGACAAGACTTGCTATAATGTTTGACATAATTTAAGATCGAAATATCGGATATTTAAAACTTGTTTCCTTACAACAACATAGAAGTCCACAGCTGAACATAGAATTTCAACGAAGAACGGTCTTGAAACCCTCATTAACCTTGAACCTTATCAATTACCTGCAATCTTGACAATGTTGTCGGTGTTGGCAAAGGGTTGGGAGACCCCCGACCCAACACCGACACTTCCAGATCGTGGTCCCCATTCGAGAACATTTATTCCCCAAGGGTTATCGATCATCAAAACCTTTCAAATGGTACGGACGGGTACTATACAAATCAATTGCACGATCGTGAGTGAAAAGCGGAATAAAACAATACATAACAAGGTATATTTGCCATCACAATAATTCCTCATACGGATGTGCTCAGTTCCAAATAGATCAATATTTGTAATTATGCAGGTTTTCTTTGTACCAATGAGTCATAGAACAGACTATGTACTTATTTCTATAAGATTCGCCAACACATCGGGATGACGTACTAATGTAATGTTAGCGAGAACTGCCCACATTTTGAATGGTATTCCCATCTCTGTAACTCGTGCTATTTTCAGATGTTTCAGAAACGTAGCTAATCGTCATCTTTTATCACATCAGATGTGGAGTGACTAATCACTTGATCAAACATTAGGGTGTTCTGGGAATTTTGCTTATGTGATGCGCGGCGATCGTGAGGTCGCCACCTCTGGTTTCCTCTGAAAACCAGCGCTGCTTCGCTCGCGGAGTAGCATTAAGCTGAGAGGAGACCTAATTTGGCCCACGCATAGCTCAGACAAAATCAGCTCCACAGTATCAGGATTTTAGGGATGGGTAGGCACGCGGACGGGTTTGTTTACCTATCAGTATTAAGGTTACTTACCACTTTCCGCTTGTCTACCCAAACCTCCTATTTGTGTTGTTTTCTGTTTTAAATCTTGTTACTTTGTTCCTATGCGTATCTTGTTTGTGCTGTTACTCTTGTGTTAATTTAATTTTTGTGTTAATGTGTGCCAAATAAAGAGTTTATCTATCTATCTATCTATCTGAGTAACTAGTAGACTAATTTCCTTAAGTGAATTTTGATCTCAACCCTTTTATAGTTTTCGTACGTTCAGTCATTCATAACCAAAACATTCGTGGCGTGGCCTACTTCGGTCATTATTTGGATGGGTGATAATATAGTTGCATTTAGATCTGAGCGCTTTTGTGATTCAGAAAGCACGGCAAGACGTCGTTCCCGGCTTTTTCAGTCGTTAAGCCACGAAGGTCTTCGGGCAGCCTAAAAACTCCAACACCAGAGTTGGACACTCTCATACGGAGAAGACGTCAAAAATCTCCATATTATTGAAAACTAAGCTTCTTCAGACTTCAATGGCATGTTTAAAATATATAACCGTTGGGAATATTAGGCGATGTAACATTGAGTGTTATATCTACAATACATTTGGGTATCAACTAATAAGGTAGTTTCTCACGCAGATAAACCATACATTGTACAATGATATGAGCAAATCATTCATCTGTAATTAACGTAGTTTATACAGTTATTTATAAAAGATATATGTCTCCAATCTCGTACCGTTAAACCACATGGTAACGTATACAGGAGTCATCAGATCACTTCACTACATATTACAAAACAATGTCCCCCGCTGCGTCTGTCTGTCTGTTCGCGATTAACTCAAAAACTACATACCGGATTTTCATGCGGTTTTAACCTTTAGACAGAATGATTCATAAGGAATATTTATGTGTATAATTTTGCTAACGTTTTTTGCAAATCGGTAGAAATAAGACGATAGGTAATTGAAGAGATCATTTGATGATATGATTTGAGGGCAAATGTACTTACATATAAGCTTACACCTAAGCTAACCAATGTATGTGTACGCAATAAATTAATATGAATATGAAAATGTCGGAAAAAGTCAAGCCAACTGGAAGCTTTCAGCGAAAACACTGCCTTATATGTAGGCAATTAGGCAAAATATGATTTACTACCCGTGCGGGGCCTGACAACAGCACTGTCTTAGCCGCAGGTCCTAGAGTAGTACAGTTAGAGACTAGTTGAAATTGTTATAAACTCTAAATAAATCCATTAAAATCTCAACCATCTTTTGTCTGATCGCCCCAAAACCAACAGAAATTGCCTAGCGTTGTGTAGGGATGACTTGAGAAAGGTTGTCCTGAAATTCATCTCGGAAAAAAACATCTAAGCAGACGAAATCGTGATGCTCCCAGTGGCTTCAGTGTGAAAAACATACCTTACTATATAGCCTAGGTTAACTATATTTTTGTATGGAAATGGCCAGCGCCCCTAGCGTGAAGTTTGTGTCTGAAATATCTCAATACAAAAATATAGTTATCGTAAACTCTTTGTGTCTCTGCATGATAGAATTCGAATTGAAGTAATCCGTAAGAGAACAACCGACATAATTCTTAGAATCAGGAAGTTGAAGTGGCAGTGGGAAAGCCATATAGCCCGTAGAATCGATTCCGTTTGGGAATAATGGTTCTCGAATGGCGACCGCGATCTGGAAGACGAAGTGTAGGAAGACCCCACACCAGATGGACCGATTACATCGTCAAGATTGCAAGTAATCGGTGGATGGAGAGGGCTCAAGAGCGTTCTCAGTGGAATTCCTTGGGGGTGACCTATGTTCAGCAGTGGACTTCCATAGGTTGTTGATGATGATGATGAAACTTTTTAAGATTGCCTTTCGCACTCAAGCCACAGTAGTCACTACCCATATTACCTTACAGGAGCAGTTAATAGGTATAATCACTATGACATCATCAGTGGGAAAACAGGAGCCGCAAATTTTCAATGCTTGCGGTAAGCGTAGACAGGGAAATATTATACTATTTTGGATGTTAGTGGTTTGTCACAGTTATTTTTAACTTAGTTAGAAACAAGGACAAATATTTCTAACAAAGTCTATACAAGAAAATAATTGAAGAGTTCAAGACAAGACTCATGCTCAGGGGCCTATTCAGGTTCATTGAGATAAATATATCCATGTTCAGGTTTACACAATTTAAGTCCTGTATTTAAGAACCGATTTCAAAGTTGATCGTGCGTGACTCAATCTCAGATTTAATGATAGTTTTCAATCCTAATCTCAGTTCAGAGCTTTGAAGGATTATTGTCGCATCAGAGGCTCGATCTCGCAGACTAGCGAAAAAGTGAGAAACTAGTGCGACATTAATTTCTATTCCCGAGAATCAGGGCCCTGCACCATTCCACTACAGCAGGAACCTACTCAGTTATGCGCAATGGCTGTAGTACGAGAAGTAATAAATATTTGCTTTAGTATATTTGATACACGAGGATTCTGATCCATATCATAGCCTTCTAGACAGTTCCAAAGACTGCTGACGACCTATTTTAAATCATTTGATTTATCGTCATCGATTTCGGGAACTGATTTCAATTGGATCTTGAGAGCCACTTGTTTAGCGGGACCAATTTTATACGTAGGTACTAACATTTTTAAACTTTCCTCGTTTGAATTGGTATTGTCAAGAGCTTTTCGTGCCCGACAGAATTATGGGTGTTATGCACATAATTCATTTCTTCGCAACCTTTAATCTATCCGCTTGGTCTTTAATATGCTCTTTATAATTAATTCCAAAAACGAGGTGCGTGTTTCACCTTCACATTTTGAAAATGACAATCATTTCGAGTGGAACTCTTTTCGAAATCAGGGCTGAGAAAGGGCTCAAAATGTCAGAGTTGCATGAGACTCATCAATGAATACTTGTGCAGCCTTGAAGAACGAGTTTTCAAATTTCCTCGCTGACACCAAATACTACTATGGCTGTACTGGTGTTATAGTGGTAGGCGTACCAAGGTCTGGTACGGATGTCTCGCAATTGTACGTTTACCCTTTTCAAAAAGTTGTTGTACTGCATTTTTTGGTGCCGTCAAAAGGTGCTTTCCCTTAAATGTGTCTACTTTTACAATCTTGGAGCCAAGGTTAGGCTTTCTGTTGAGTTGTTTGATGGCTCAGGACAAGGAAACGAGACGGTAAGTACTTACAGAGAAAACATTAACATCATTAAAAGATTTTGCTTGATAGATTGCCAATCTAGAAAAAAAATCCCTTGGTGTCATCTAACGGCAAAATTAACAGGAATTCAAGGAATTTTAAACTGATATGTCTATCCTGTCTTGTTAATACTAATGTTCTAGCTTTTTTTTAGAGGCTGTGTTCAGCCAACTTACATCGGAACGAACGCATTTTTACGAAATCACAATTAAAATGATGCCCTTCATGTTTTTTGTTTAATTAACTAATATGTATTTTTTTAATTAAATTTGTATAAGTACCTAAGTAAACATGCATTATTTATTATTTAATTTTAAATACAACCTAGTGTGAGAAAAATAACGAAGGTTATTATTGAACCCAAATAAATTTTGAGCAATTATTGCTTGGTCAAAATAAAAAACTGAGGAAAGCCTTTTTTGCTTAATTCTTATCATCAAATCAGCCTATAGCAGTTTACTCCTGACCATAGGCAGGGCGTAATTGCGCTCATTAGGGGAACCTAATGAGCGCAATTACGCCCTGTCTTCAGCTTGACGCATCCAGCTTCTACCAGCAAATGCTTTCACCTGTTAAAAAATATCTAACAATGTACGCAAATACCTTTCACCAGTATTTGACAGATACAGAAAAACAATTTGATAAGAAGGTTATGAGCTCAAGTCCTGTCCTTGAAATTTTAAGTAAAATTACGAAAATAGTTTTAACGTGGTTTTACTATTCATTAAAATGGGTCAGTGCTTCAGTACGTACAGTAAAAGTGTTATTGCAGTCAAGCACTGAACTGGAACCTTTCAAACAGCCTCCGTAAATATTTCCACTGCTAGTCACTTCAACACTACACGAGGTCTATTGCATTTTCTGTTAGCATTTTGCCTTTCTTGTTTCCTGACTTTGATCTTTAATCATGTTTCGTGATCGCAGAATAACTGCAAACTGTACCATTGGTAATTGGCATTTTGGCCTATCAGCGCGACGGCCGGCATCAAAGTCAAGTAAGTTATTGACGGCTTCTGTGTAGCAGTGGGCGAAGGTCCGCCTAAGACGCAGAAGGTTGCGGGTTCGATTCCCGCTGCGGGACAAACAATTGTTTGCATTATTTGCAGATATTTTTCTCAGGTATAGGGTTTTCTATGTATAATATGTATGTATTTACAAAAAAATAAGTATAAGTAGTTTATCAGTTATGTGGTTCCCATAATACAAGCTCTGCTTAGTTTGGGGCTACATGATGCTGTGTGATTACGTCCCGCATTATTTATTTTATTTATTTAATGAAATCATAGAACTTCTTTGGATCCAACCAGCCATAGCTATTACGGTACCTACCTACGATATGTGACAAATCGTACACAACGTTTTTCACATTCGTATGACGATTCGCGAGTAGGATAAACTTAATTAAATAACTAGACTAAGGACCTATATTTGACCACCTTGACATTACTTGAAGGAGGTGAACTATCTAACTTCAAAGTAAGCTATTTGATGGTTAAAGTGACAAATCTCTGAGCGGCAATTATCTTACTTCAACTTATCCATTTAAATAAATATATGGAACACCTCACACACGGTCAACTGATCCCAAACTAGGCAGAGCCTGTACTATGTACCAGACACTGATATACATACATAGATATATATATAACACCCAGACACAGAACAAACCTCACATGTTCAGCGCTTGAACTTCGGTATGCTTAGCAGATCACCTTGGTTAAGCAATACTCCGCCCGGTCTACTTGGATGGGTGACCGTTTAGTGACATTTTGATTTGAGCGCTTCGCACGTGATGTTGGCCCCGACTTTTCAGTCATGAAGCCGTCCTTCGGGCGGCCTAAAAACTCCGACACCAGAGTTGGTCACTACCTCATACAAAGAAGAAGAACCACACAAATATTTGTCCTGAGCGGGAATCGAACCTGCAACCTGCAGCTCAGAAGGCAGAGTTACTACCAATTGAGTTATAAAGTCAGTCAAAAAAAACACTATCATGTGACTATAAGTATGACGTCCTCCTCTCTCCTATTTACTCTATTAATATTTTAATTATGGAACGCAATAAATGATTCAGTATTGATTACTTTGAGTAAAGTCAAGCTGATGGTGAAATTGGCATACTTAGTTATTTCAAGATTATCTAAGCCATGTGAGGTTATTTGGTAGGTACAGGAAAACGGAAGCGTATTAAACAGCTCATCACTTCACAGTAAAGCCTCAAGATCCTGAATAAAATCTAAAACAGGCCTGCAAGTAGACCGCGCATCTGAAATCGGATCACGTAGACCGTTTCGCCCATGCAAATGCCTTTGTCAACTGCTAATTTGGACGCTGACTCAACTGCATTCCATGGAATATATCGCAGAGCAATAATCCAGCAGAGCTGTACTGATAGACAGCGAGAACAGCATAACTATAACTTGGTAATCCTACTTCCTACCATCTTATCCTATTCTATACTTCCACTTTATATTATAAATGCGAAAGTTTTTTTTTATATTTATAAGACTTTTTAAAATAAAACGCCGGCATTACTGTCTGTATTTTTCTATTCGTTTTCATCAAGTGATATTAGTGACATAAAGCATATTTGACAGGTCATGTGACATAAAGTTCATTCGGAAACAGAACAAAAATGATATGATTCCGAATACAAATCGAGTAATCTAAACAGGTTGAATGGATGAATGTTTGTTACTCTTTAACGTAAAAACTACAGAATGGATTAACAAATATGCTTCTTTTTATCAGGATACGCGAGCGAAGCCGCGGGCGGAAGCTAGTCGAGTATAATCGGGAATCTTACTTTAGGACCAGTCCTAAAGTAAGATTCCCGATCCTGGTAGGTCCTATTATATACCTTAAATTACCAGGGTATCATTCTATAACGACCTCTGTGGCGCAGTGGGTTAAGGCCCACCAGAGACGCAAAAGACTGCGGGTTCATTCCCGCCGCGAGACAAAAGTTTGTTTAATGTGCAAAAAATTGTATCTTGTGTCTGGGTGTTTTCTGTGTATAATATGTACCAACGTATTTTGAACAAGATCTGTATATAAGTAGTATACCAGTCATGTGGTTCCAATAATAAACGAATTAATTATTTATCAACAAATATTTGCAAATCAAACACACAATTGTCGCGCGGCGGGAATCGGCCTTCTGCGTCTCAGGCGGTCCTTCACCCACTATGCCACAGAAGTCTTCGAATAAGACTTCAATCAACAGCAACAGCTGTTCACACTCTTTGTTCATACTATCTTTTTATATTTATTTATCTTACTCCTAGTGCCAAACCAACTCACTCGAAACAATATCAGTCCATCACAGATTTCCAAGAGCAGTGAGGCATGCCTGGCAGTACAAACTATGCATAATCATTGGTTTAACTCAGTGTTTCTCAAAGTAGACCAGGTGGACCCACAGGGGTCCACGGGAGACTCAGCGGGGGTCTACGTTGGCATGGCAAAACAATGGGGGTTCACAAGTTGTAAGTTTTTTAAATCTATCAATGTGAAATGTTATCATGTCGGTAATCGTAATATTTTGTTAAATACTAAAAAGAAAACACACACGCACACTTGCAAAATATGTCAACGCGTACCGCAGAGGCGATAACCGGCTAGCTTCGCGCTAAATTAATGCTATGCTACTTACTACATTCCATTCGTGGACATTGGATGCATAAGTGTGAGTGTGCATACATGCATAAGCCTAAACAGGTAAGATGGATGGTGGTTGTAAGGATTTTATATTATAAAGATATTTAGGCTAGTTTGAAACCGATATTGTAATGCAGGTTTACTTGGGATAATTATAGTTTAATCAATTTATGTAAAATAGGTGAGAACTAAGTGCTTAGCTAAACCTAACATAAGCTTTTTTAATGCACTTTTAACCAAATTATGTAACCTACGTTTATTGAATAAATTATAAATTTTATCTATCTATAAGAAAATATATTTTTCCTTTAGGGGTTTTTAGGGTTTCCAACCCTAGCAGTCAAATTCCCAATTCAAGTCAGTACACAAATTCCCATCTTTAGATCTAATCTTCACAGTTTTGACGCGTTTTGGTAATATCGAAGAAATGTAGCCACAGGGGGTCTACTCTACCGAGACCAGTAAAATTATGAAATGGGTCTAGGAGAAACAGGAGTTTAGGAACCTCTGGTTTAACTGGTACGTAGGTACCGAACGTATACTGTGACGGAGGGCTCCTCATTGTCTAAGATTCGGTGAAGCGTTGGGTTTTTTGGACGAGTAGTCCACATGTGTCATTGTTACCTTTTAGTGGTTCATTCATCGACAATTGTCTTATCCGCATTACAGATAATACAATACATGTTTGCTTAATTTTTTCCTGTTACTTGAAAGTTTCAGTTACTCATCATCATTATCATCATCGGCAATTAGCAGTCTCTGCTGGACATAGGCCTCCCATAATGAGCGCTATTGCGCCCTGTCCTAAGCTCGACGCATCCAGCTTCTACCAGCAGCCTTTTGCAAATCGTCACTCCACCAGGCCGGAGGGCGTCCTACACTACGCAAGTTTGCCGAGCCGCGGTCTCCACTCAAGAACTCGTTTACCCCAAAGATTATCGGTTCTTCGGCAGATATGGCCAGCCAACTGCCACTTCGCTTCTGGCCAAGTGGTTCGACCGGATGGTTCGTTCAATCGGACTTCAGCTTGCTTGTTACTCAAAACCATGTAATTAATACTAGTACTAACGTACAACGGAATGCGCGCTTGAACAGAAATCTGTGAATAAAATAGTATAGTATATGTGGGGAAAATTAAATTATCAAAAGGAGAATGCCGTCTGAAGTATGGCGCTCGGTACCAAGCCTAAAGAAAGTGCGTCAAAAAAATCTCCAATAAGTTTTTAATCGATTCTATACGTCAAAGTAATTAAAAATGAAGATTATTTCCATAGTAACACTTTACATCAATGTTTGTTGCCATAGTAACGTATATACCATTGGTTGTTGTAGTCTAATGGCGGCGTGCGGCGGAAACCAAACCAACAAAATATTTTTTTATTTGATTATTAATCCCGTCGGTGTGTAAAACTTAAGAAAATGTTAATGACATTTATAAAATATAATAAATTTTATTAAGCCGAACGTATCCCGTTCGGCTTTGACGCAATTGGTACGGGTTCTCGGCATTCTCCTTTCATAATTCAAAATTCATATGTATTTATTCAATAAGCATTGTAAAGTACACTTTGAATCGTATTTTTTTTTAATTTACACCGAATTTATCGAACACAGATTTTTGTTCAAAGCGCACTCCCATAATAAAAACTTGAGGAGCAAAAAGAAAGGAATTTACAGAGCGATATTTTTTTATGATACCTGAAGATGGAACCAGCCCACCTAATGTTACGTGGTAGCCATTACATAACACAAAGTATTGCTTCGTAAGTCGCACATGTGTGAAACGTGCCCTACGAGGCATGAAGGTGTTAGGCCTCATGTGCCTGTAATTTCACCGGCACCAAAAAACAAAACAAACCCAAACCATTTAAACCTAAACACATCAATGTTGCTTCATGGCAGAAATATGGTGCAGTACTTCCCCGATTGAGCCCATCACAAAGAACTCTCCTACAGCTAAAACTAACTCCTAGCTTAGCCTCCTAGCTAGCCTCTACTTAAGGCTATATTTCACCGGGAGACCATGGCGGTGCAACCAGTCGCCGGCTACCAACAAAATGTATACAGCTCTATAGACAGTTACTCACCTGGTGAGGGTCGCAACCAAACGGACACCACCATACATTTTGTAGGTAGCCGGCGACTGGTTGCGCCGCCATGGTCTCCCGGTGAAATATAGCCCTTAGATCACTTGTGTTATTTCAGTAACCCGCAGTTTCGCTAGCGTAGCACCCAGATAAAAACTAAACTGGCCTTATAGAAACTTGTCACAAGTTATAAAATGCTTTAACTATTGCCAACTCTTACGATATTGACAAACAGTGACAACTCTTACGATATTGAAAGACAGACCGTCTTGAAGCATTGAATAAAATTAAGTAGCTTTTATAAATAAGGGGCTTAATGTGCAAAATTTTAGCTAAATTCGGTCAGTTCAGTTGTTTTGAATTCTCACGAATTGTCGCCTGTTTTCTATGCATCTCCTCTCAAACTCATCTTTGGTGGTCACAGAGACCCGTTCCAGAAATAAACTCATTCTGAATCGATCCTCCCTTCTTCGTAGGACTTAGTGAACAACTCTGTTGTAGGAGTTTGTAGGCCGCCTGAAGGTTCTGAACCGGCGCCCAAATGCATACATATTTGACTAATTTCTAAATCAAATCCTAATGCTTGTATCGATACAGTTATACCTGTTTATTATACATTATGGAACGCAATAAATTATTGAGTACTGGGTTTTACCTTAATTTCAGAATATGGGCTTTATTGTACTTTTTGCTGTCATTGTCAAGGTTTGTTATGCCGGCAGTAGGGTTGTCGGGCATCAGGTAAAAGTTGAAATCCTTCAGCTACCTGTCTGTTCTTTATGACCTAACGAGCACGTTCGCGCCTAGTATAATTCCATTGTTTCTTCATCACGAGTTATCATCATCATCATCCACGCTGGGTATAGGCTACCCATAATGAGCGCCATTGCGCCCTGTCCTCAGCTCGACGCATCCAGCTTCTAGCCTTTCGCAGATCACTCCACCTGGACTGAGGACATCCTATACGTAGGTCCATCCTACTACGTTTGCCTAGCCGCGGTCTCCACTCTCCAAAAGAACTCGTTTACCATACCACTCGTTTACGTTGTACTAGGAGAACAGGGTAGTAAATTGTAGTAAGCTCTACACAGAAAAGTACCTAATAAATTACAAAACAAGACAGTCTTTAGATAGGTATCTACTAAATAATAGAAGCCAATATGCTAACACTAACTGTTATTTAAATAATTATGCAAAATAGTTAACACAATAAAGACAATTGATTAATTAAAAAACTAGAAGGCAATTAATAAATTAACATTTTTAAACTCGCCCGCAGTCAAGCTAAATATTGTTTAACTATCTTCCGCCCGCGGCTTCGCGTGGTACCGTGATAAAAAGTACCCTGTTTTAATCCATTCCACAATTATACTATTCCAAGTTTCATCCAAATCCGTTCAGCCGTTCTGGCGTGAAAGAGTAACAAACATCAATCCTAACAAACTTTAACATTAATAATATTAGTAGGATTAACTACAGTTTGGTATAGATTTTTAAATAGGCTATTAATATATTATATAGGTTATAAAATACACGGAAAATCTCAAACATGGTCAACTGATTCCAAACTAGGCAGAGCCTGTACTGTTCATCTTAACAGTATATTATATTATCGATGGTACTATGAGCAAACCAGAGAAGGATAAACATACATATGCTAGTACTTATAAAACACGCAGACACAACAAACAAGGTTGTCCTGAGAAGTTATCAAACCTACGATCTACAAGCTCTGCAGGCAGAGCTACTAACCAACTGAGCTATGAGGTCAGACATAGACTTAACTTACTTACCTACGTTCTTTGTATAAGCTTAAATCTAGTGTCGGAGTTGATTATTTATTCGTTGGCTTAGCGACTAAAATAGCCGGGACCAAATGTAAATCGACTCCCTTTTCCGCAATTGGACTCCAGTTGGTCCATTGTGCGTGTAAAGCCGGGACCAACATCTTAACGCACATTCCGAAGCACGGAAGCGCTCAGATCTAAATGCCAACGGTCACCCATCCAAGTAGTGACCGGGCGAAGCGTTGCTTAACCAAGATGATCTGCTAAGAACAGTCCGGCACGCCACGAGCGCTTCTTATCTATCTGAATTTAATCAGATTTATACATTGAATTTTGTCGGCTTTTCTTTCACGCTTGGAACATATTCCTAGGATTACTTTAGTTCTGGTATTCACGCCTAGGTCTAGTAGAAGTCTAGACGTGCCACGTCCGTACAGTTGGCAGCACTATGCAAATAAGATCGCTGCGTGAATCTACAAGCGTGTAGAGAAACACGCGTCATTATGCAACGTTGGTGAAAACGCAAACCAAATGTTCATTCATTCAAACACCAACTGGTAACAGTTTAACCGCAATAAGTGCGTGTAGGGGTTCCAACCTTTTTGGAACCCAAGCCAACCTCACCTGCCCGTGGTACACCCTGCTAACTAACAAAAGGGGCTCTGGCGGCCGGCTGATGCGGCATATTGCAGCCGCTCAGCTAAACCCCATGGTCGCGGACGGGCAGCAGCGTCGGCAGTGCGAGAAGCTTTGCCCTGCGATCTCCAACTCGCATGCCCGGCATGGAAATTATGGGCTTATAAAGTCGCATCTGTACCTACTAGCTACGACTAAATGTAGGTAAACACTTCAGAAAACAGGGTCTGGATTGCCATTCAATGTTTGTAAAAGAACACAGAATATTTATGTAAGCGTTTTATTTACAAATTCATTTCTTTTCATCAAATACAGGGGTACTATTGGCAAAATTGTGCATAGGTTTTTAAAATGTAGGTTTGTTTTTTAACTATTTTAAAGGATATGTATTGTATTATCTTGTTTATCAGTATGACTAGGTAATTTCTTTTTATATATAAGATAATCAATTAAATTGTTTGTATGTACTTATGTCAAGGGCTTAATTAATACAAGGGATAAAATTAAAATTGGAACTATTATATACACAATTAAGTTTGAGGTATGGAAATAAATGAAATGAAATGAAAAATGTATGTATGTATGCAGATCATAGGTATCAGTAAAATAAGACTTGTGGACTTAAAGCTAAATTAATTTATGTACTTAGCATAGTTGTAGCGCAAAAGCCATTAATATTAATATTCTACAGATAAAACAAGTAAAAAAAAAATATAAAAGACATTTAATTATTTAAAATGTTCCTATTTATCTTTGGAATGTCAAGATTAAAATGGAAGAATCACCTATTTCTTTTTAACTTTCTGCTCAGGAACGCACATCGGCAGAGCCATCTGTCGGTAATTAAAATACAAAAAGAAGAAGGCAAAGTGTACAAATGAAAAAACTGACACAAACAGTGGGTACATGTCAGGGTACTGCGGAGGTGGTGTAAAAAGGACACTGGCCACCGTCAACCACACCATTCCACTCACAGAAAAGAAAAAGTTCAAACTAAGAAGATGCCATAACATTTTGTTGCCAGAGTTTTTTGGTTCCCCAATATGATAGAGGAGTCTAGCATTAAAGATCTTCAGATACCCTGATCTAGGGAACACCAGCTTGATAGTAACACTGTAAAACGTAATATAGATAATATTTGTGGCTAAAAATGGTATTAGCAAACCATCTTTGAGTAGCAAAGGTAGCATACTGAACGTAGACACGAGGAGGAACCAGAAACACATGAACGGATCTTCGGGAAACTGAATAAGAACAGGAATAGCAACTAACAAAATAGTCTTTTCATGAACTTGAAATGAAAATAGGAAGAACGCTAGCGATACATTGATCAGACTTAGAACGAACTTCTTTTTGCTTATTCGTAGGAACAAGTCCAGACAGGATGGTAGAACAGCTATAGCTGTTGTAGTGAGGCATGTCCATGCCATTTTATCGTTCGTATAAACTGTTTTTAGCTTCACAAATACATTAACAAAACACCAAAGATTGGAAACCTTATCCTCAAATATGCCTCGCTTAAGTGGAAACAGTCTATGAATAACTTGCTGTACATCGGGAACAGAAGTGAAGAATGGGATCCAGCAAATTATAAAACACAGTATCACTGCCATTGCTAGCTTATAAAACCGTGCAATAAAATAAATATAACTTCTCTTCGGAGGTAAATTGATAAAACATTTTCTAAATAAATACACAAAAAATGGCAGAGCATGATACAACTCCATCTGCTTATAATTAAGAGCAAGGCAAAAGAACACAGTACACAGAAAATCATTCTCTATAGCTATTATAAAGAATGTAGCCCACAGGAACAGGCCGAGCGAAACACAGTTGTATTGAAAATGTCCATGATCAATCAAAATAATCCCCGGGTACAGTAAAAATAATGTTGTTGCTACGTCAACCCGTTTAAAAACATTCTTCGTCCTTTTAGATATGGCTTTAAGAGCATGATACTCCATACGGTTGGCATCAATACATATACAAAGCACTGCTGTCACATAGAAATAAACATCACTAAGAAACACGGTCCATCGCATAAAAGTTTTATGGTTCTCGTTCTCATAGCCCCTGGATGCGAAGAGCCGAACTGACTCAGGGTCCAGCCAGTCCGCCACTAAACCCATGATGTAGCTGTGATAAGCTGTCAGTGGAGGATAGTCGAGCCCCCAGTACTGGAGATCGTTCTGTGTGGTGTTGTGGTACCATGTTTTGGCAGCAGTATGCACAGTTATCTCCTGCCAGTGTCGTTGAGCCTCGAAATCTCCGTACATAGGAGGTTTTCCATAACCAGAGTACGGATATGCCGCAACACACCAGCGCACAAACAAGGCGATTACCATCCCCGGGAGTAGCACATCTTTCCCTAGAATAAACTTCTCAGGGTCCGCCCTCTTCGTCATTGCGTAAAATTAACGTAACACCGGCTCTTTTAGCAATTTTCATTCACAAAAATATTTTTACAACGCGGCAGTCGATAAAAAATATTTGACAGTACTTACAACGTGAACGGCGTCCAAGTCCTTGGTCAGCTTTTCCTTCAAATATCCCTCCGTATACACCATATTCGTCGGCAAATATCCATGTATTGTATTAGGAAACTCATGCACCACTCACAGAAATTAGATTACACCTCTCACTAGAATTTACGACACAGAACTGGTTTATTCAATCAACGAAAGAATTTGTTTTTTCGAAAGTGAGAAAATGAGAAAGCGGCTGACCACGAAAGTGAAATTGCGGTCGCCGAACTGACGAATTTCACACCGGATGAGTTCCGCTGGCTATTGGTTGGGTAATCCGGCTAAATTCAATCGCTTTCTTCTTTCGAACAAACTTCGTGTATGCTGGATTTTTTTAATTTTATCGCGTAGCCTGCCAGCCGCGCCGTGACGGTGTCGTAACGTGACCTAGGGATGTGCCGATCAATCCGTTTTTTTTCGAAGATCGGATCACGTACGATCTCATCAATTTTTGCCTCGGATAGAATTTATGCGATTGGAACTGTTTATCGATTTAACTCAATTAAAATCGGATCGTATTCCAAACATTCTGGCTTGCAGACAATATAAGACAATATCAATATTAATCAATTTCATGTAAAATACCAATAATCAATATTATGTTAAATAACCGCCCAAAAATAATCATCCCTACCTGTAAGTAGGAGAATGTTATAAATTTGGGCCCAATAATAATTATTTTATTTTTTATTTATACATGATTACTTTATTATTTATACTTTATTGCACAATAAATGTAACATAAACGTAGGTAATAAAAGTTACGCGTAAGCATTTTGTACGAATGAAACCCGTGGTTGATTACTATTCTAGATGGTGACATTTCCTGGTGCTTAGGGCGTGGTCTTGAAGAAAGCGGTGGCGGCGGGGGGAGCGGCGCGGCAACGCAAATCTATGCATTGAAACGCGTCGTTCCTAGCACGACCACCGCCGCCTCCCCTCGCCCGCTGACTTCATGTCCGCAGCCTTAAATTAATTAATAAATGTATACTTTTTATCTTATCTAAGAATAAATAAAATAAATAAATAAATAAATAATGCGGGACGTAATCACACAGCATCATGTAGCCCCAAACTAAGCAGAGCTTGTATTATGGCAACCACATGATTGATATACTACACATATAATTTTTTTTTTTTGTAAATACATACATATCATACATAGAAACACCCAGACCTGAGACAAATATCTACAGAACATGCAAACATTTGTCCCACAGCGGGAATCGAACCCGCAACCTTCTGCGTCTCAGGCGGACCTTCGCCCACTGCGCCACAGAGGCCGTCAAAAATAGCGTTTGCTTATCTTAGATGTGATCTTATAATTATTGTTAAGTTAATATTTCACCCAAAAATGTATCTTTACTTAAGTCCATGTTATTTCTAATACGTTATTTACTGCGGTAATTTCTTTTGTTTGAAAATGGTATGTTTAAACTATAAGTGATTTTTTGATTTCCGATCGATTTTTTGGATTGATGATTTAAAAATAGGATCAATAGCGATCCGATCCGCCGACTGGATCGAGCTTACAAAAAGCACATCCCTAGCATGACCTTGACCGAAGCATGCTGAGAGGAGAGAGATGGATGACCGAAACATTACAGCTCACTCACTCTTTTCGACAACATTTTTCATTGCTCTATTCAAAACTTTTTTTACTTAGACTCTGCTTGATTCATACTTCCGGCAAAAAAGTTCTCTAATCACATTACATAATAAAATTCTAGACAATTATTATTGTTTTTAAATTTAAATCCAAAGTTATAATATTGTTTATGGTATTTAATAAACTTTTAGGTTGCTATTGAGAAGCTAATGCAATTAATAGTTCTAAGAGAGAACGGCAATGACTTTTAAATAAAATGGCGCTCTTTTTGATTTGTCGCACGCAGCAGGGCACGAATGCGCCTGTCAGAAAAACTAAATAGACGGACGGTTTACTTTCTGGGAGGCACCAACAATGAAAATGGAAGGTGAAACGACATCGTTGAAGAGGAATCTAACTGAGTGGCGATTTAGCCAATACCCAAAATACATATTGCTTCCGATTGATGAAAACAACGATCAAATTCGTGCCAATATCAAGAATGTTGTGTTTTCCGAAGTAAGATGAAACTTCTTATTATTTAAATAAATAAATATACGGGACATCTCACACACGGTGAACTGATCTCAAACTAGGCAGAGCCTGTACTTATGGGTACCAGAAACTGATAATGATAAACATACCTAAATCCCTACTCTAAAAACACCCAAACACCTATCAAACATCCATGTTCACAACATAAATGTTTGTCCTAGGCAGGAATTGAAAGCTATGTGCAGCTTGGAAGAGCTGATATCAACTCTGCTCAAGCCAGTTAATATTGTACATTTCCAACATTACCACACTACAACTTTGACTTTGACCATCGTATAATTTTGTCAGGTAACACCGCGCCCTCTTGATAGAAATCTGCGCCTAGTTTGCGCCTCCAGTGCAGCCCTCACGCGTATCCTCGACATGGAGCCAGGAATTGCAGCTCGAGAAGAGTTTGCTGAATTCATTGCAGGGAGAAAACTGCCCTACGGTGCACTGCCAGTTGCTCATAGGTACCTCTACAGATAATTAGAGAAACGTTGATACGCGGGACATTGACATTGACGACGACCAATGATGAACGATGACGGAAATCAAAATGGCTTTTCATTGGTAAACTGGTTTTCGTCATCGTTCGTCATTGGTCATCGTCATCACTACGTGTAGGTATGTCAATGTCAATGTCCCATGTATCAACCTTTATCACAGAATCTTTTATATAATAATGTGTACATTCTTAGACCTGACTAGAGTAGGTACGAAGGTAGTCTGAGGCTCAACACCCGTTTGACACATTTTTTTCTTCCACCCTTCACATAATATATCATCATCAGCCTATAGCAGTCCACTGCTGGACATAGGCTTCCCCTAAGGGCGCGTTTTGACTGACGTGGAGCTGGGCAGAGCGGAGTGCAGTGGTGTGTGAATAGGTCAATTACAATCCACTCGCCTAGCTCCGCGTCAATCCAAACTTACCCTGATTGGCCAACTCACAGTCCGCTCCGCCCAGCTCCGCGTCAATCAATAGGCACCCTAATAAGCGCTATTGCGCCCTATCCTGAGCTCGACGCATCCAGCTTCTATCGTAGGATAATACATTTTTAGAAATTCATTGCTATACCTACGTACTTAGGGTAGCACCTGTTTAGGAGTACCTATAGTCTAATAGGTTAATAAACCAAAGCAGTTCATACTTATTCTGTGGCTGTGTAACTTAGGATTTGTTGCAGATATGGTGGGCATCAGTACGGTATGTGGGTAGGCCAACTTGGAGATGGAAGAGCGCATATCCTTGGAGAATACGTAAACAGGTAAAATAGGACAATAATTTTGTTTCTGACGAAGGAGAGAGAACTAAATATGGTATATAGCACCCATGTTATATGTATATTAACAGTTACGTGGTTCCCACTACGCACAAGCTCTTCTTGTTTTGGGGCTGTATTATTATGTGAACAAAAAATTTCACCATTATTAGTTATTTATGGCCACAGCAACAAAAAAGATATGGTGATCTTAAAACCTTTTCAGACTTGGTGAAAGATGGCAGATACAACTCAAAGGTTCTGGTCAGACCCCGTATTCAAGGATCCATGATGGCCGATCCACCCTTCGCGCTGCTATCAGAGAGATGGTGGGCGCAGAATCCTGCCATGCCCTTGGAGTCCCTACTACAAGAGCCGCTGGTCTTGTTGGTACGTCAGCTTTGGCACTTCAAGACAAAATCGGGATCATGGAATTATTATTAGTACTAACGTACCGTACAAAGATTTTCACGCTTTGAACAAAAATCTGTGCCTATGGTAGTCTCCCAAATAGGCGTTGTGTCTCAACCCCTTTTTAGGCATTTTTATTGAGGAAAATTAGGCACAGATTTGTGTTCAAAGCGCGCACTAGTTTAGAAAAACTCCTTGCTCCTAACTCATAGAACGGTTTGGTTTGACATTGAATTGTGAGATGTTGAACCTATATGGCTTAATATTGGACAGTGGACAAAGTCATCTTTAAATTTTCTACAACTGAGTACGATCAGCGCGTACATTGCTACGTGTAGTCGGTTACGCATGTCTTGGAATGACATGTATGTACTTGCAGCTACGCGTACACTTTGGGGAACGCGGGCCGCGCGATCCGTCAGTCGGTGTCGGCTCGCGTAACGCTATGGATCGATTGACCTCGCGTTCAGGTTCACGGTGGTCCACGTTAACTGTACGCGTATCCAATGTTGGACAGCGTACTCCGACTACGCGTACACAAGAACGCGCTGTCCGTACCCAGCTTACCAATTCGTAATAGGTTACCATCGCCACAATCTACCTTTCTGGATAACCCATGTATTGCTTAAAATCTCTTAGGGCATAATAATTAGTTACTAATTCCTCTACTCTTTTTCTCTGATAAACTCATCAGTGAAAATGACGATAAACCTAAAAGATACAAGATTATTTATTCACAGAAGACATAGCAGAGTTTTCAATGATATTACATAATGATTTTTCCTTCCGATATCATCAAATGAATTACCACAAACTCACACCTGAGTCAATCTCATTGCTCCTTGAACAGTGAGTGACGAGATAATAGTCCGTGATGTCTACTACAATGGCTGCCCGCGTCGCGAGAAGGCTGCTGCGCTGCTTCGTCTCTCTCCAACGTGGTTCCGCTTCGGCTCTCTAGAGATCTTGGCTAACTCTGGTGAAATCGGTGTGCTGAAGCAACTTGCTGACTTCATCATCAAGGTGACTAATACCTTTTCATCATCTTATATTATCTTATGATCCGGTCTAATCCCACTGCAGGGAAAATAAAGGCCTCCCTTCCCTCTTTCCAAACTTTCCAATCTTGGAAATTCACTTGACAGGATACCCAAAACCGTCCAGTTCGTGACGCCACCTCTGTCTGAGATGGCCACGTAGCCATCATAGGATTGATAATTTATCTAAAATAAGATAACATTCAACAATTACATACTAGTCTTGCCCCAATATCGGCTATAGTCCGTATCGAAGTTATTAGAAACTATGAGTATGAGTTTGACGGCCTCTGTGGCGCAGTGGGTGAAGGTCCGCCTGAGACGCAGAAGGTTGCGGGTTCAATTCCCGCTGCGAGACAAATGTTTGCATGTTCTGTAGATATTTGTCTCGGGTCTGGGTGTTTTCTATGTATGATATGTATGTATTTACAAAAAAAACAATGATATGTGTAGTATATCAATCATGTGGTTCCCATAACACAAGCTCTGCTTAGTTTAGGGGCTACATGATGCTGTGTGATTACGTCCCGCATTATTTATTTATTTTTTATTTTAGTATGTACTCAAATCCAATATACCATATCTAATATTGGTAGTTGTTTGTTTTCCAAGAGACCTTCACTGGTTTAGCGCCGCATTCGCACGGTTCAGGGCTCCGATCTGTTCTAGTGAACATTTTGGTTGTGTTATTGTTGTTGTGATATTCAGTGTTGTTGATGACCATGATGTCATGGTAAGTACAACAACACTGAATATCATTATCATCAGCCTAAAGCAGTTCACTGCTGGAAATAGGCCTCCCCTAATGAGCGCCATTGTGCCTTGTCCTCAACTCACCCCATCCAACTTCTACCAGTAGCCTTTCGTAGATCGTCACTCCATCTAGCGGAGGGCGTTTAATGGATATTATAAAAGGTACCGTAATAGGTAATAATAAATTATGGTGTAGAATCAGAATATCATGAATCTAGGCCGCTGGGTATAACATTAATCCCAAGAAACAAATAAATGTAATAACTTCTTTATAATGGTTTCAGGAATATTTTCCAGAGATTCACCTGACAGACGAGAACCGATTCATCCGATTGTTTTCTGAAGTTGCCCACAGGACTTTAGATTTGGTTGCTAAATGGCAAGGTATGGAGTATTGGTGGCAGGCGAATACTTACTACCTATGAAATTTCCCATGATTGTTTTTTTTTTATGAGCGAAGCACAAGGCAGAGGAGGCTGGCAAAAATTAAGGGAGGTCTATACCTAGCAGTGGGTGATTCCGACTGATACGATCATGATGAAGACAGTAGCCTCGACAAGAATGCTGCATCTCACGGTAGAATGATCTATCTAGGTTATGGTGGTCTCATAATAACGATTTTTACACTATAGTTAAAGGTTAGTTATTGATTAATAATTACCATTCATGCTTCATAAATCTTATCTTATGAGTCCTGTTTGATCCCGCTGCAAGGCAAAAGCCTCCCTTCCCTCTTTCCACACTTCCCATACTTCGCAATCTTGGGAATCCTCTTGCCAGCCCGTTTTCAGACCGAATAATTTATACAAAACTATACACATACACATACAAAAAATAAGAATGCCTTTTTAACTTTAGATGCAATTTTTCCAGGTGTAGGCTTCACTCACGGTCTACTTAACACAGACAATATGAGCATCCTAGGGCTCACGTTAGATTACGGGCCATTTGGCTTCGTAGATTCATATGATGGTGGATTTGTGGCAAACTGTTCTGATGGCGAAGGGAGATATGCTCTGGCGAAGCAACCTGATGTAAGTTTACACACAGTGGCTGGGATTATTGTAAGTAGACTATCTTGTGGAAAGGATTGATCTGACCTAATATCTACTTAGAATTGATATAGGCTTTTTTCTTTTTTATGCTAGCTGAAAATGGAACTAGCCGACGTGGCCGACCTGATGTTAAGTGGTAATCATTACATCAAACAAATTATTGCTTCTTAGATCAACGTCCTGCGTTCCTCAATATGGCATGAAGGTGATAAGCCCCTTGTGCCTGTAATTTCACCAAAATAAACATCCTTCAAATCGAAACACAACAGAAATAGGCACGGTGGTAGTACTCGCTATTTTCATTTTCCTAATACAACCTCTATTACGAAAATATATACTGAATGGTTAAGAAATTCAATACGAAAGACATAATTTTCTTGAGTTCAGTAAAATGCAACCAGGTCTCCTAGACCCAGGCACTCACGCCTACAGAATCACAAACAAATTACAGAACGAGTACCTAAGAAACTAAAAACCGAAATACTGCACCTGTTCACTGTACCTGTTCACTGTACCTGTCTAAATATAAAGTTTTCTAAGATTTAATTCCAAGCTGCTATCTAGGTGGTGGTATGGAATATTGGTCAGCTAGCGAACGCTCTAAAACCATTACTGACATCCTCCCAGCAAGTCCACATGTCCCACATTCTGAAGACCCTGGACACTTACTGCAAGAATAAGATTTTGTTAGTACCTGTCGCTCATTACCTACCTTACCTATCTTTTATTTTACGTAGGGCCAAGAGGCTCCTTGGTCAAGAGTATTTTGCTAAAGAGATACAGTGGTTGCCAGTCTTCTATAAATTTGGAGAGTGTGCGCAGGAGCTTCATGACCTTATCCGGCTTCACATTTCTTCAAAAGGAACTTAAGACGCTCAAGTTAATATTCCATCTTTTAGGACTAAACGCATCCAAACTTCATTTATAATATGCACTGCTAAAATATGGAATCAACTGCCAGCGTCTGTTTTTCCATTAAATTTCGACCCTAACAGCTTCAAAATGAGAATTAATAGACATCTTCTGGGAAGCTCGCCCCATGGTCGACCTCATCCTTGCCCACGCAAGCCACGATGTCAAGAGCTTCACATAATCCATCCATCTCTTTTTGGCCTACCTCTAACAGCACAATCTTGTGCCTATGTAATAGGGATGACGATGAAAAATTCTAATTAGTCAGTCATTTACATTATCAAAAAATATTGGACACGTATTTTTTCTTTTGTCAATTAAACAAAAAATGACAAAGATATAGTGCGTTAAAATTCCGCCGTAAATTAGTGCGTTAATTATCTCCGTCAATTATTATTTATTTGATAAATAAAAATATAAGTGTGTAGCATGGGCATCCAAAAAGGCCCATGAACAAAGGCTCCATGCTACTGAAATGAGAATGCTGCGATGAGCAGGAGTTCCACTAAAGGATAGGGTAAGAAATGAGCATATACGAGGAAGTTTTCAAATATGACCAAATATCTGAAGCTAGGCTCAGATGGTATGGGCATGTTATGCGAAGACCAGAAGACCACGTCGTGAAAAAATGCCTTTCAATTGCCACAAATAAAAGGGGAAGATGAAGACCTCAGACGACTTGGATGACGAATGTCCATAAGGACATGAAAATCCTTGGCCTTACAAAGGATGACACAAAGCAACGGAATACTTGGCGCCGCATGATTAGGAAAGCCGACCCCGAGTAACGGGAAAGAGCGAGTACAAGGAAAAAGAAGAAATAAAAATATACGTGTCCAATATTTTTTGTTGATCTATCTGACGGACTAATTAGAATTATTATTTTCTTACCCAGTCGTCATCTCTATTGTGACTGATCAAATATCTGTTAACACGTTGACTGCGGGCTGCAGTCATATGTTTCGTGCCATTCCCGAAGAGCTCGTTCTGCTGCAGGCACGGGGCGGTGCGTTATTAAGAACTCAAAGTGTTAAGGAAGGACCTAACTATTATTTATTTTTAATTTTATTTATTAGATAGTGTATCTAATAGCGGCAGAATTTCATACACGAGGCATCCAGTCAGTTGAAATCTGCCGAATTTCAACACATTGACTGAAAGAATTGATCGATTCAACTAGAAAGAAAGAGAGACGAAAAGAAAGAATTAGTAGGTGATCTTCCTTTTCTTTATTAAGGCGACTATAAGGGTCAAACCTCCCTCTCGCTCGCACTATTCAACATTTTTGAAGATATAAAATCACTGAATGTAGTTATGCAAAATAACAAACCTTCACGGCCTAGAAAATAACAATACAAAGGTTCAGCAAGAATATCATGTCGAATCCAACACGTTATCCTACCAAAAAATTGCACCAAAATTAATCACATTGGTACAAGTTTTTTGGTAAGAAAACGTGATAGAATCAAAATATATTATTGCTGAACCTTTGAATTGTTATTCCCTAGAATGGTGATGGTTTGCTATTTTGCATAACTATAGTCAGTGATTTTATATCTTCAAAAATGTTGAATAGTGCGAGCGAGAGGGAGGTTTGACATCAATAGTCGCCTTAACAAGATCCACAATTATCGATTTGTGTTTTTTAACCATCCCACATCCGAATCGACAACCTAGACCCAATCAACAGCTATCATTATGTAGAGTAGACAATGTGCGATGTCGGAGAAACAGACAAAAACTGTTAGCTATGGGCTATGGTTCACTCGTAAGGTCCACAGTAACAAATAAAAACATTCTCTTCCAGGGAGACGTTTCTTATGAAGATAGGGTTGAAAGAAGAACGCTGGGGCGATGAGCAACTGGTGGAGAAACTCTTGGACATGATGCAGCAGACAGGAGCTGACTTCACGTGCACTTTCAGACAGCTTGCTGAGGTATGCTATAACTACCTTACTGGCTAATTCTGGTGCACAAATCCAGCTCTATTAAACTTAGTCGGAACTCGGACGTTAGATAAATCTGATCACTACTTAAAAGCTCAAATATTTTGGTACGCTTTCAGTTCCCTACTCAATGTTTATCAATTATCATTATTAACAACCTTGATGAATATGGGCCTTCTTTATAGATTTCTATGACTTCTACAACTTGTACTTGTACCAAAAAACTTGCACCAATGTGATCAATTGTGTTGCAAAATTTTTGGTAGGAAAACGTGTTGGGTCCAACATGATATTCCTGCTGAACCTTTGTATTGTTATTTTCTAGGCCGTGAAGGTTTGCTATTTTGCATAACTACATTCAGTGATTTTATATCTTCAAAAATGTTGAATAGTGCGAGTGAGAGGGAGGTTTGACATGTATCTTCGCTTTTAGGATAATACGATGGTTGATCTTGAGCCCTTCCACTCCATATCTAAATTTTAAAAAAAAGTTCATTAATTTTTAGTAGTCTGGTTTTTGTTTTTTTGGTATGATTATCTGTGTATCTCTTATCGGCGACCCAATAAATAAATAATCAACTATTCATTGGTTGTAGTTGGAGCCAAAAGAGATGGTCAGCGAGATAAAGGTGGGTGAGAAATGGGCGCTGAAGCGTCTGTCCTCTCATTCGTCATGGGGATGTTGGCTGGATCAGTATCGCGAACGACTGGATAAAGAAGCATGTCAGTACACACGTTTTTAAAGCACTAAATGCGATGAGGTATTTACCTTTAGCATATTTTTATAGGTCCCATTGACAGCCTAAGTGGCACTAAGTTGTCTATGACCCTATAGGCTATCCTTATGTGTCATATCGGCATAAAGGGTGAAGATCCACCTGGGACGCAGAAGGTTGCGGTTTCGATTCCTGCCACGAGACAAATGTTTGCATTGCAGATATTTGTCTCAGGTCTGGGTGTTTTCTATGTATAATATCTATGTATTTACAAAAAACAAATGTATTTAAGTAATATATCAGTCATGTTTGTGACTCCCGTAATACAAGCTCTGCTTAGTTTGAGGCTATATGATGCTGTGTGATTAATGTCCAGTATTATTATTATATTTATATTATTATATTTTCATAGGCCCAGTTGATGACCTCTGTTTTGTGTCGTAGACGTAAGATAAATGTTTGCATTCTCTGCAGAGATTTGTCTCAGGTTTGGGTGTTATCTCATAATATGCATTTAGAAAAAAACTATTATTTAGGTAGCATATGAGTCATGTATAGTTTGTTATATATAGGTTGATACATGGGACATTGACATTGACGTAGTGATGACGATGACCAGTGACGAACGATGACGAAAACCAAAATGGCTTGTCATTGATTTGACTAACCTAAAGAAATAGGACTAAAGCATAGAAGAAGTCTTAAAATTCATTTGTGCTTTGAACATTTACTCATACGGCTGATCTCTACTTTCTTATGTCCATATTATGTTAGCTAGAAAGAGATGCATACTTTATCTCAATGCGATTTCTGTGACTTCGTACCAGGGCATTTGCATGAACCTGCATAGAAATTTGTTCGATCGCCCTGGTACGATTAACTTTTTGAAGTCACATTGATATATGTATGCATCCCTTTCTAACTGATGATATTGTACATAAGAAAGTAGATATCAGACGTATTGAAGTTTAAGACTATAGTAAGTTGTCTTCCTATATCTGTTGACTAACCAAATTGGTTTTCGTCATCGTACATCATTGGTCGTCGTCATCACTACGTCAATGTCAAATGTTCCGCATGTCACCCTATATTTGACTAACTATAGTTTCTATACTACAAGCTCTGCTTAGTTTAGAGCTAAATGATGCTATGTGATAGTGTCCAGCATTATTTATTTTTATTTATTTACTCTCAAGATGATGGTATGGGGTTCTAATTGACATAAATATTGTATACTCGTGTTAAAGATTGTAAATTTTTTATTCTTTCCTGTGAGTCTTTCTCTGCGTTGAGCTTAGGACAGGGCGCTCATCATTTTCGTATTATTAATATATTTTAAACAATGTATAATGTTTCTTATAACTACATCTGAATAACGATATCAGGTTTGACAAAGATATATGGAGGTTCATTTTCCGTACCTAATTTTAACAATATGTGTAAAAAGTGCTTAAAAATAAAATGTTTATAAGTATGTAATACTTATGAAAATCTAGAAATATGTAACCAAAAACCTACAAATAATGTTACGAAGTTAAGTCATTAGGGGAGGCCTATGTCGAGCAGTGGACTGCTTTAGGTCGATGATGTGTATATTATTATTTTCTCTAGTGGACGCCAGCTCCTCTGGAGTGTTTGAAGATGAGCGACGTCGCAGGATGCTATCTGTGAACCCTGTTTACATTCCGCGAAATTGGATGCTGCAGGAGGCTATCGCGGATGCTGAGAAGGATGATTTTAATAAGGTCGGAAACAATACATTGCTACTATTCATACATACCTATTTCTGCCATGAAGCAGCTGAGCTGTGTTTAGATTTGAAGGGTATTTACAGGCACCAGTAGCTTATCATCTTCATGCCTCAAGTAGGACGTTGCATCGTAGACGACGTTCTAATAAAATGTGATCTAAGATGCAATGCGTTGTGATAGGTGATAGATAGATAGATAGATAGATAGATAGACAGACAGACAGACAGACAGACAGACAGACCGACAGACAGACAGATATACAGACAGACAGACAGACAGACAGATAGATAGATAGATATACAATGTATAGTCCTAACGCATATTACGAGCTGTTTACAAAATGTGGATTCAAATTGATTTATGTCCAAATTATGTTTAACTAGCCTATAATTTAACATTGTAAAACTGTGAATCCTTGTATAAATAAAAATAAATAAATAGATATTCATATATTCATTCATTTCTAATGGTGGTAATGGTTACCACTTAACATCAGGTAGGCCATGTTTTTGTTCCATCTTCAAAAGTATAAAAAAAACGAATATTATTATCTCTACTTATAGCCGCGAGCAGTAGCTAGATATCTAGCTTCTGCTCGCGGCTTCGCTCGCGTAGTACTCGGATAAAAAGTAGCGTATATGTTAATTCAGGTCACAAACAATGTTTAATTCAAGTTTCAATCAAATCCTATTAGCCGTTATGGAGTGATTTAGTAACAAACATCCACCCATCCTCACAAACTTTCACATTTATAAAACCAATGAAAGGCCATTTTCGTTTTCGTCATCGTTTATCATTGGTTGTCGTCATCACTACGTTTATGTCAATGTTAATGTCCCACGTATCAACCGTTAACAAACTGCAGCTCATACGAAGAAGAGTTTAATCAAATTCGGTTTAATTTAGTTTAGTCGTGTTTAGTGTCCTCCGGCCGGGTGGAGTGACGATTTGCGAAAGGCTGCTGGTAGATGCTGGATGCGTCGAGCTGAGCATAGGGCGCAATGGCGCTCATTAGAAGAGGCCTGTGTCCAGCAGTGGACTGCTTTGGGCTGATGATGAAGGTTTATGAAGAAGAAGTAAAATAAACTGTTAGTTCTCATTTCTTATTAATCTTTCTAGGTCCGGTTTTTGATGGAGGTCCTTCGAAACCCCTACCAGGTGCACTCTGAAGCAGAAAATTTAGGGTTCTCTGCACAACCGCCGCAGTGGGCCTATGCTCTGAAAATCAGCTGCTCTACATAAAATGACAGTTATTTATTTTATTTTATTTAATAAATTATTTTATGAAAATATGGCGTTTCTAGGTATTTGGATTTAGGAGGATGGAAATCGTATTTATAATTTTATATCTACCGTGAGTAGGCAGGTATTTCGATCATAGGTAAATCAAAGAAAGTAAATGATCTCTTTGGACTGTAGGCTACCTTACAGTAATAAGCTCCTTGCTTATAATTTAGTTAGGATATAACCTTTTTTCTGAATGACCTAGTCAAAGCATCGACTGCCCAGGTAGTACATGCACAGTTGAGAAACTCAAGCCAAGAGGAGATTATAAATCTTTTAAAATTGGAGTCCCGCTAGCCTTCTACGAAAAATGTCTGTGTCCTAACACCTGGCCTTCTAACGCGAGAGTTAAGCCGTGGTTATTTCGTGGAACACCGACAAGCAAAAGGGAGCTGTAACCATGACTTGAACTTGAAACCTACTCCAACTCTTGCCATAATGTACCAGAACGTCAGAGGCTTGAACTCACGGCTTAGTTATTACAGACAAGCATTGCTATCTTTGGAAAGTGATCTCGTAGCAATAACTGAAACTTTTCTCAGTGATTCCGTTGAGGACGCGGAATTGTCATGCTGTGGTTGGACGGTACTACGTAGAGACCGTGCCACTGGGACTCATGGTGGTGTACTATTATCAGCCAGACCTGGTATAATACTGCGTCGTCGGCATGATCTGGAAACTTCGGCCGGTGAAGACCTGTGGGCTTCATTCTCAATGGAACATTCACCTTGTCATGTTTGTGTGGTATATATTAAACCCAAGGCATCTGAGGACGTGTACATGCATTGGTTCCATAAAGTAGAATCTATAATTGACTCACTTAAAGGTGTTGTGTTTATAGTTGGTGATCTTAACTTGAACCCTACCTACACGTCTTGTAGCATTTTAAATTATTATTGCTATTTTTTAAATATATGTGGCTTGGCTGAGATGAATGAAGTGCTAAATTTGTATGGTGGTAAACTTGATGTGGTGCTGGTGTCAGAACGTCATAACGGGATTAAGGTTACTGAAGTGGACGGGAGCGGATTAGTCCCTCATCGTGATGCTTACCATCCTCCGCTTAATATAGCTGTTTTGCTTGAGAATAGCCTTTGCAAAGCCCCCCCTGAGCCAATTGATCCTAGCAATTTGAACACACAACAGGATTGGAATTTTGCTAAGGGGAACTACGAGTTGCTATATACGCTTATATCTGGAGTAGACTGGTGCGAGGTCTTGGAGGCTCAACATGTTGATTTTGCTTTGGAGATCTTCTATAAAGTCATTTATGAGATTTTTGATGCATGTATACCAAAAAAAGTTCGCACCAGTCATCCTAGCAGACGGTATCCAGTGTGGTTTACGGCTGACTTGATCAAAGACATACAACGTAAAGCTTCAAAACATCGTCTTTGGAAAGTCACCAAGAGTCAAACTGCATATGATGAGTTTGCTCGCCTAAGATCTGATATCAAGCTTCGCATATCTGAAGCTTATGATAGTTATATAAACTCCATTCAGGCCCAGATAAAGAGCAATCCACGAGCTTTTTGGCAGCATGTTGGGAGCTTGAAATCTAAAGGGGGTTTCGAATCACGCGTCTCTTTTGAAGGTGATGAGTATGTCGGTAGCGAAGCAGCTCAAGCTTTTTCTAACTATTTTTCAGGAGTATTTCTGCCTAACGTCCCGCTACTCGACTATCACTCGGCTGAGTCTGAAAATGGCAGTAACTACGTGCATGTTAATGAAATTACGCTGAAAGAGGTAGATCTGGCAATAAATGGTCTCAAAGCAACAAGCTCTCCTGGGCCTGATAACTGTCCTGCATTTATTTTGAAAGGTTGCAAAGATTACCTAGCATTACCAATCTGCCACATCTTAAACTTAGCGCTTGCTACTGGTGATTATCCGCGCAAGTGGAAAATCACAAGAGTGAGACCAATTCCTAAAAGTAAAGATACGACTAAAGTTGACAATTACCGTCCAATTGCAATTCTTTCCGCGCTCGCTAAGCTTTTTGAGTCAATACTGCATAACTCAATATCTCCGCAAATAAAACCATTTTTATGCGATTCGCAGCATGGTTTTAGAGTAAATCGTTCAGTAAATACTAACTTGTTAACTCTAGTTGATTTCATATCGCAACACTTGGACAAAGGTAAGCAGGTTGATGTTGTCTATTTCGACTTTAAGAAAGCTTTCGATAGAGTGGACAACGATGTGTTGCTGAGAAAGCTTAGCAACATTGGTTTTTCAACCAAACTCCTTAAGCTTTTTGCTAGTTATTAGCGTGATCGACAGCAGTTCGTGCAGCATGGATGCTTTGTTTCACCTCCATATCATACGAGGTCAGGAGTTAGTCAGGGCTCCATATTAGGCCCGCTCTTGTTCGGCATAATGACAAATGACCTCGATGCTGTTCTCAAACATTCGAAGTGCCTCTTGTACGCTGACGACTTAAAATTGATTTATGGTCTGGAACAAATTAATGATGCCACATATCTGCAAGAAGACATCGACGCTGTGTTTGAATGGAGCGTTTCCAATAAACTATTTTTCAATATGGCCAAATGTTGTACAATGACTTACAGCCGTGCGCGCGTGCCGGTTAATAACCAGTATTTGCTAGGCTCGGAGCCCATAGTTAGAGTCAACACTGTTAAGGACCTTGGCGTGTATTTTGATACGCGTCTTAACTTTCATGAACACTTGAAAGCACTCGCTGCGGACTGCTACCGTAGACTAGGTTTTGTTCTCCGGAATGCCCGTGAATTCCACGATGCTAACGTTATTAAGATAGTTTATACTGCTCTTGTCAGGAGCAAGATTGAGGCGGCTTCAATTGTATGGCATCCATATGAGAGTACTTACGCCTTGCGACTAGAGAAGATCCAGAAGGCTTTTTTGAGATTCTTTTACAAGAAACTCTATGGATATTATCCTTTTCTTTACCCTACAATATATTTACTTGGTATGCTTGGTTTTAACTCTCTGGAGGCAAGGCGTAACTACAACCTACTGACAACTGCTTGTCAAATATTACGCGGTGTATCTGACTGCCCTGAATTAGTGTCTCGAGTAGTGAGATTGTCTGTACCCGAAGTGCCAAGATATTCTTTTAGGCCTCGTAATCATGCCCTACTGGCGGTGTCACGGACGCGCACCGTGGCGCACAGCAATTCTCGTTCGAGCCCTAAAATTATTAAATGCGCTTCTGGCATCAGCACCATTGTGTGATCTGTTTGCTGACCAATGGACTGAAGTGTGCGAAGTATGTATGAAGTTTTGTGAGATGATTGATAGTGTAAGAAATAGTACAATCTGTTGATATTTGTTATATTTGCTTTCATAATTTTTATGCATGTTTTATGTTCATTTTGTTTAAGGTTTCTTCTTTTTCTTTTGTTTGTATTGTATATCATAGCGCCTTGGTATTATACTGTAATGCTGTGTTAGAATTGTATGAATAAATATCTAAAATAAATATCGACATACTTTTTGCTTGAAGAGCCAAAGTCTATATCACAAATATAGAAGAACTACATGATTCAAAAAAAGTTTCTACTTAAACTCTTTGTGATAGGTATAAAAAATACTTCCTACCAAGTAGGTGCTGAGCTCAAAGGCATAAGGACTTTTATTCAACAAAAAATTAAGAAGTTTGTTACATCTATTGGTGATTTAAAAATTCAAGTCTCGAGACAAAATATTGTATGGTGTATAAAGTTGTCTCGAATTTGGGTGTTTTGTATGTGTATTGAAAATATGAGTATTTACAAAATAAAGGGTACATAAGAAGTACCTATATTAGTTATGGGGTTCCCTCTCTGAGCTCTGTTTATGCTGCTGGGATGATTAATGCTGTGTACAGGTAGCACAGTTTATGTTGTATGCATAATTTCCCAACCAACTTGGTTTTAACCAAATTGGTTTTATAAATGTGAAAGTTGCATCTACCGACTCTTTTGTATCAAAAATAACTCTTTTGAACTTCCGCTTGTTTCTGCTTGATTCGATTATGATTTCATTGTCTACATCACTGATTTAAAAGAAAAAAATGTCATTGTCAAAAGCCCCTGTCAAATCGATCAGCTGTTCTGGTTCCAATTAGCTAGCGGAAATTGCGCTCTTGTACGTGGCAATAGATGGCATGCTTGATAATAAAGTGTAGACGAGTAACATAGATTAAGTATATATAGCTTTATATAGCTATATATAGCTTTCTCTGTCTAGGACGAGTAATAATATTCTGTGATTTGAATCTTCTGCAAAGTGAAGTGAAAGAAGCGTTGTGTTGACTTCTTTGTTTGCTTTGTGAAGATGATCTTCCATTCTAATTAAATCGGTTCGAATTTATTTCCTAAATAATATACATTATCAGTAGCAGAGTAGGTAGCTAATGAGGCGCAGTTTGATAACACTTGCCGCGTTGAACCAAGGAGTGCAAGCTTGCAAGATGAAGCTCACAAACTTTAAAGATTGGAAGTTTAGCGATCCTCCTAGCTACGCGGCTCTACCTATTGACGAGAACCCTGAGTACAATGTGCCAATGGCTGTTAAGGACGCTGTTTTCTCTAAGGTATTGTAATATATTCGCACAACAGAACAACAACTGGTGGAATATATTTACTTACCCTAAGACCAGTGTAAACTATTTACATACATTCAATTAATAAATGCTCTTTATCTTATTAGACTTATCTCTTATCTTAGTAGAACCTATAAAGTTGTTTAATAATTAAGATGCCATGCCCTTCTTGGGCTCATGTGGATTCAAATTCAAGAACTTTTTGTCCATACAAATGCAATAAAAACTTGACTTTGAAATGAATGTATGCTAAGGTATATGTATACGTGCAAGATTTAAGCTCAATCAGTTAATTTGGTTTGGTGAGATTAAGAAACAAACAAAGCAAAATATCTCCATTGGAGTTGGGTAAGACACCTGGCAAGATGCGGTGATGGCCCTGGAGTAAAGCCTTGATCAAATAGTGGCCGAGGTATGCCAAATAGCTCCCAATCATCTGCCAGCGCGTTGGGTCAACGACATTGCTCACACAAGTGACAAGTCGCTGGGCATACCTGCATGAGAGAGGCTGTGCTGTTCCTCTCTCATGCAGGTAAGAGCTAAAGGAGTCCTATACCCAGCAGTGGGTACTGATACTGATTCCGGGGTGAGATGATGATGATGATGAACAAACTTACATTTCACATTTTCACATACTTTCACCTTTTAAAATCATCATCATCATCAACAACCTATAGAAGACTGCTGAACAAAGATCTCCTCCAAGGATTTCCACAAATACCTGTCTTGAGCCCTCTCTGTCCACCGATTACCTGCAATCTTGATGTGCACGATCAAAATTAGGAAGTTGAAGTTGCAACAGGCAGGCCTCATAGCTCGACGAACAACCATTGGGGAATAAAGGTTCTTGAATGGCGACCGTGATCTGGAAGCACAGTGTAGGGAGACCCCCTCCAGATGAACTTTACTATCATTACATTATATATAGATATTAGTATTAGTATCTTATATTAGTGTATACAGCAACATGTTAGCAATAAAGGAGAATGCCGTCTGATGTATGGCGCTTGTTACCAAGACTAAAGTTAGTGCGTCAAAAAAATCTCCAATAAGTTTTAAGTTGATTCTACTGTCAAAATAATTAAAAATGAGGGTTATTGCCACAGTAACACTTTACATCACTGTTTGTTGCCATAGCAACGTATATATAATTTGTTGTTGCAGTCTAATGGCGGCGTGCAGTGGAAACCAAATCAACAAAATATGTTTTTACTTTATTATTAATCCCGAGGGTGTGTAAGACTAAAGAAAATGTTAATGTCATTTATAAAATATAATAAATTTTATGGGATACGTTCGGTTTTGACACAATTGGTACGGGTTCTCGGCATTCTCCTTTATGTACGTGGACATCAAGACTAAAACTGTCAAACAGGAAATTCGAATCTTACAGCAAAAACTACCAAATCTGACTGGATCATCACAGCAATGACATGGTTGTTCAACTACAAGGCACAGGCAGTCTCAAATACTGTACAGAGACTAATCACTGGACCAATCTCTCTACCTACCCATGACATAAAAACCCAGAAGCATCTGAATCATATTGGACTATTGTTAAAACAAACAGATCACCAAGAAGCAGAATTGAAAAGGAAAAATAATATTGGTAGTATACATATAATATAGGACTAGATTAAGTTAGGATGTATGTATAGTTAAAATCTAATCCCTTCTATTAATTCCAGGTGCCATCAGAAGGGTTAACTGGACCTCTCCATCTGGTCTGCATTTCAGAAGATGCACTTACAGATATTCTGGACTTGGATCCATCTGTAGCTGAATCTGAAGAGTTCATTGATTTTGTGGCCGGGAAGTATCTGCCTCCGGGTGGCCTTACGGTTTCTCACAGGTAACGTCAAAATTGTAAATCATTTTGAGGAAAAAACTACTTAAAATTTACTACCAGCTTTGTTGGCGCTCAAAATGCCCCAACTCAAAAGGCCTATCTTCAGCAGTGGACAACTATTATAGTATTCAAGAAGCCATTGAGTAAAGAAGATTTTATGTATATTTCACTACCTCAATTTACAAAAAAATACCCCTCTTGGACATAAGAGAGCAGTAATACTGCTAAATTGAGGTAGTGAAATATAAATTTTCAATTCACTTCTTTATTCAATGGCTTCTGGTTTTACAAATCTTACTTTTTCTCTAAACTTACCTTAGTTGACCTTATTGGGAGACACTCTAAAGAGGGCAGTATATGCTGCTGATGATGATGATAATACCATGATGGATAAAGTCTGGGCATATATTCTTGTAGAAGAAGTACTTTTTGTGAATGGATCATCATGCCCATTTCTGCTGTGAAGAAGCATTGCTGAGTTTTGCGGGTGCTGGTGACATTACAGGTACATGAGGTCTCGAGTTGATGGATCACAGAGATCACAGTTGCTTCTTATGGCACAGTCTTATATGATGGCAGAGCCCTATATTGAGTATTGAGTATTGATGTAACATGTTAATAAATTAGGCTGAATAATAATAATAATGTAAATGTAAAATGCTAATAATGTAGGCTGATTGTGGCATTGCACAGCCTACATCGGCACAACGAAGTGCCCTGGCCACTGACGGGCAGCAGTGTCGGTGGTGCGAGAAGCTGTGCCCTGCGATCCCCAACCCGAATGCCCAGCCTGGGGATTATGGGTATATCCCCCTTTATTAGGGGAGGCCTATGTCCAGCAGTGGACTGATATAGGCTGATGTGGTGGTGTGGTAGTAGTGGATGTTAATAAAGTGTAGTGAAAGAAGTGACTAAAAACCTTGGTCTATATACTTGGTCTACCTTTGGGAATAATGTTAATTTCTTCGTCTTCATTTAAAATTACAAAGCCTTTATTTTTATTTCTCAAAGTGTACAGAGTTTTTAGTAGATGAATTGTTATATCAATAGGCTATCATTTGAGTAGCGTGTCTTTGGACACAAAGGCCTCTTCCAGCATCTTCCCACGTTCCCTATCTCCTGCTAAACATGCCCAAAGTGGACCAGTACTTTTTTAGATTTCTTTGTCTCAATGCTACTCAACTTCCATTACCTTTACCAGGTATGGAGGTTACCAGTTTGGCTTCTGGGCAGATCAACTTGGAGATGGCAGAGCCCATATCCTCGGGGAGTATGTGAACTGGTAAATAAAAACTGCGGCTTTTTTTTAAATTAAAAATAACGCTTAGTTTTGTACATTTTTTACCCGACTGAAGTCCTTTTCAGTCAGGTTATGTTTTTAGGGTGTATGTATGTTTGTAATATTATTTGTTCGGTCGATGTAGCCCAAACGGCTGGATAGATTTTGACTAATTAGGTGTCTTTGGATTCGTTTATATCACGAGCATGACATAGGCTATATGAAATTTCAAAAAATCCAATATGGCGACTGTATGATTATGTAAGAAGCCACTTTCAATTTAAAAAGACTACTAAACTACCAAGTACTCAAAATTTCCTGTCTCTGCAATCGGGTTATCTGTTTTTTTAAATAAATACTTGTTAATATATTCAGTAGATATGATATTTTCAGGGGTGTACAGGGTTCCAACCTCCCATCTTCGGAACCCAAGCCAACCTCACCTGCACGTGGTGCACCCTGCTAAACAACGAACGAGGCTCTGTCGGCTGATTGCGGCATAGCGCAGCCTAGATGTAGGCACAGCTAAATCGCCTGGCCACCGACGGGCAGCAGCGTCGGAGGTGCGATAAGCTTTGCCCTGCGATCCCCAACCCCCATGCCCAGCGTGGGGATTATAGGCATATCCCCCTTTATTAGGGGAGGCCTATGTCCAGCAGTGGACTGATATAGGCTGGTGTGGTGTGTGGTGGTGTGGATATTTTCAAAACTCAAAAACTACTGAATGGATTTTGCGGTTTTCACCAATAGAGCAGAGTAATCCATGAAATCGCATTAGGTACATACTAATTTGTTAAGGTTTTGTGTAAATTGGTTGAAATATGACGATTTGTTGAAAATGTAGGGAAAAGTCAAGCTGCCTCGGAGCTTTCGTCAATAACGCTTCCTAGCATTTAGGCAATATGCTCTACTATAGGCCGCGTCACGTTAAAAGAACGCTGGCGGTCAAGCTGCGCATTAGGAGATATAACAATCTATTTGGTGGTATGAATTGTGGCGCGGGGCCTGAGGGTCAAGCGCCACATTAGAACACGGCACCACGGCTGACAAATACACGGGGCGCTAATGGTTCATCCGTCAAGCTTTGCTCAAGCTTTTAAATACGAAATGGTTTTACACGTCACGTCAAAATATTTTTTCTCACTATTCTAAGTGAGAAAAATATTTTGACGTATATTGTTTTATGAAGAGAGAGGCTAATAATAATGAAGTTGATAATTTAAAAACAACAACATTATTTATTTTTTTTGTTATTAGATTGAACGTTCTATACTGAATGTTTTTAATTATATTTAATGACAATTCTATCTAATATATTTTTGAATGAAGGTACCTACCAATAACCAATATACGACGCCGCGAGCGAAAGGCTAGTTCAACAAGAAAACAGTAGGCCTACTTTACGACTTAGTACTTTCATGCGCAAGTGTACGAATGCGCAAACATCCCCCGCTTCCCTTTCTTATAGCGTTCTTTTTACGTGACGCGACCTGAACCTGTGCGAAACCGGGACGGGTCGTGAGTTTTTTTTTTAATCCCGCCTGAGTCGAAATATTTGTGATAAAAAATCATATAATAATGATTTTATTAATATGATATCATTGAATATTAGTACTTTCATGCGCAAGTGTACGAATTCGCAAACATCCCCCGCTTCCCTTTGCTTCGAAAGGGATTTCTGGAATTTTGGAGCAATGGCGCTCATTAGGGGAGGCCTATGTCCAGCAGTGGACTGCTATAGGCTGATGATGATGATGATGATATAATAATAATTATTTTCAGTAAGGGCGAGTCCTGGCAGCTTCAACTGAAAGGCTCCGGAGAAACGCCATACTCTCGGTTCGGCGACGGCCGCGCGGTTCTCCGCTCCTCCATCAGAGAGATGGTGGCTTCAGAGGCCTGCCACTACCTTGGAGTGCCTACCACTAGAGCAGCCGCTTTGGTAGGTAAGATGTTTTACCATTAAACCACATTAATTATTTTTTGTACACAGTAAAATAAAATAATAAAAAGAACTGACAGCCTTTGTGGCGAGGGTTAAGCTCATAATGTAATGCTAGAACTGCTGGATATAGTATCCAGCATCATTTACCCCCAAATGATTTGATGTTTCCTTTGAATTAATGCCTAATTTATGACTGCTTTATGTTTTTAGTTTAATTTTGTGTCGCAGTAATATAAAAAATGTATGGACTCCGTCTGAAATAAAGAATTTGTTATTATTAGTAACACCCAGGCCTGAGACAAACATCTGCAAACAATGCAAACATTTGTCCCGCGGCGGGAATTGAACCCGCAACCTTCTGCGTCTCAGTTGGCTCAGACTTTCGCCCACTCCGTCAGAGGCTGACGCCAAATGTAAGTGTTAATGTATTTGTGTAGTTAGCGACTCGCATAAGGTCTACCGCGACAAGACATACAGCGGTGCCGCGCGACAGGAGCGCTGCGCGATAGTCGCGCGAGTCGCGCGCGCGTGGTACCGCCCCGGCTCTGTCGAGATATTGTACAAACGACGTGAACCTCATACCATGAGGACGCTCATCGACTTTATCATAAAGGTACTGTTACATCTCGACATCTAAAACCAATCTGTTTGTGGCGGCTTGGTACCAGGGACTTGGTACACTACAAGTCACCAAAGTACGAATGAAGGTAATTTCAGACCTGACTTTAAATCGAAGTGAATAAAAATACGAATTATGTAAAAATATTCTTTATAATGGAGTATTGAAATTATAACTAATAACTTTATTTATTAAAGCCGGAATACTTTGTAAATTAATAATAAATATTGATTGCAATACGCCCTATCATAACGTATCATGGTTATTGAACGCACTCTCATCCACATTATGCATCTCTCGTCCCAATGTCAACCATCTAAAACAAAACTGCCACTAACAAAGCACGCGTTTGGTTAGTTGTTGTTTAATGACGCCAGTGTCCTAATCGATCGTAACCTAAAAGTATAAAATAAATACCCAGAAAAATTATCCGGCTTTAATAAAAAAAACATTAATTGCACATGATATCCTGCAATAAGAACTATCAATTAGGACATAGGTAATTTCTAGACGCGACATTTTATAGTCAGGTCTCAAGTCACAGGTTGTATGAAACTGACCGATCTTCTTTCGTGTTTCGTTTCGTGCGATTGGTCGTGTTTCAAACTGTCAATTGCAATATTGCGGTCGTATGTTTAGTGAAATAGAGTAGGATGCGCAACGTTCGGACTGTTACATTACAAACTTCGTGCCGAAAGGAGAATGCCGAGAACCCGTACCCATTGCGTCAAAACCGAACGTATCCCATAAAATGTATTATATTTTATAAATTACATTTGTATTTTCTTTAGTTTTACACACCGACGGGATTATTAATCAAGTAAAAAAAATATTTTGTTGGTTTGGTTTCCGCCGCACGCCGCCATTAGACTGCAACAACCAATGATATATACGTTACTATGGCAACAAACATTGATGTAAAGTGTTACTATGGCAATAACACTCATTTTTAATTATTTTGACAGTAGAATCGACTAAAAACTTATTGGAGATTTTTTTACGCATTCACTTTAGTCTTGGTACCGAGCGCCATACATCAGACGGTATTCTCCTTTCGGTTTTCGTTTGATTATGGGTACCAGATACCAATCGCAAGAAACGAAACACATTTTTTGTACTTCGGTGAATTGTAGTAGATCCCCTGGACCAAGTATTAAGGTCGTCACACACTGTGAAGATGCTTTTATCTTAAGATACCTTACGATAATATATTATAGCATCTTAATGTATCTCAAAATACGAGAATATAATATTAAAGTCACATTCTCTTGAAAAACGGCGAAGATATCACGCGTATTTTTGGGGTTCCGTACCCATAAAGTAAAAAAGGGATTAAAATAAAATAAATTAATATGGTACGGAGCCCTTTGTGAGCGAGTCCGCTCGCACTTGGCCGGGTTTTTACGAATATCATAGGCATAGCTCCATGTAAATTGTTGTGGTGCCTTTTGTTCTAGCACCACTTCCCTACAATATCCGCTGATGATGATGACCGCTACGTGAAGTGGTTCTCTGAAGTAGCACACAGGAATCTAGACATGGTCGCCACGTGGCAAGGTACCTTATTTTTATTTAGTTAAATAGTTGTCGACATGCTCAGAGAATAAGCAAGCTGAAGTGGCAGTGGGCTGGCCATATCTGCCAAAAAACCGTTAACCGTTGGGGTAAACGAGTTCTTGAGTGGAGACCGCGGCTCAAACGTAGTGTAGGACGCCCTCCGGCCGACGTGACGTTTTGTGACGAAAATGACGTTTTGTGTACTTTAGAATAGAATGGAATGGAATATTCTTTATTGCACAAAGCCAAGCAGAGTTTTTTTGCCAATTCTTCTCTGTTTGGTCGCGTTACGTATTGGTGTAAATTAAAAAAAAAAAGACGTTCTGTGTACTTTAGAATAGAATAGAAATAGGCGAACTTAATGCTAAGAAGCATTCTCTACCAGCTAACCTTTGTGTAATGTGGATTTACATTAATATTTGGAGGCAATGAATACCGACATCGGAGTGTTTTTGAAATGTTTACATCAAAGATGACTTGTAAGTTTTAAACTAAGATTAATAAAGGTACACTTGTACATGCTATAATAAAAATGTACTTATACCTACTCACTATACTTAATTTATCATATTATATAATAAATAAATAAATAATAAATAATCCTGGACGTTATCACACAGCATCATGTAGCCCCAAACTAAGCAGAGCTTGTATTATGGGAACCACATGATTGATATACTACATAGATACATTTATTTTTGTAAATACATACATATCGTAGATAGAAAACACCCAGACCCGAGACAAATATCTGCAGAACATGCAAACATTTGTCCCGCGGCGGGAATCGAACCCGCAACCTTCTGCGTCACAGGCGGACCTTCGCCTACTGCGCCACAGAGGTCGTCAGATTATACTAATACTATATAAATATATTATTTATGAATATAACTGATACTTTATAGTTTTTTTTAAATTAACTTTTCTGGTCCCACTTCCGGGCAAATGTCTCCCCATAGTCTTTCTTTCTTTCATTTGTCCAAGCTACCTCCCGCCATTCTCTTGGAGTCATCGAGCTCGTCCCGCCAACGCATCCTCGGCCGAACCCGACGCCGCTGTTCCTCAGGTCTCCAGGCTGTGTTGATGGTCGCCCACCTGTTGCAAGGCATCCGGCTGACCTGTCCCGCCCAATCCCAAATATAATCTCAAATGGGATTGTAATTATTCTACACTTCAACACTATCTACGTCTACACTAATATTATATAGAGGAAAAAATTTTATTTTTGTGTGTGTGTATGTTTGTAATGAATAAACACAAAAACTACTGTACCGATTTCAAAAACTCTCACCATTGGAAAGCTACATTCACCCTGAGTAACATAGGCTATATTTATTGCTATAAAAGATTAGGGATCCTTACTAAAAGCCGTGCGAATGCGAAGCCGAAACGGGCCGCTAGTATTTATATGGATATATGCGAAGTCGTACTAAACAGGCACCATTAGAAAGCTACATTCACCCTGAGTAACATAAGCTATTTAGTGCTAGAAAAGATTAGGGATCCTTACTAAAGTAACGTAACCCAAGGTGTAAAAAAAGAGCCCTAACCCGTGCGAAGCCGGGACGGGTCGCTAATATTCAATAAAAAAAATGATTTCATTTCCACACCGCAATCCACACTAGCCTATATCAGTCCACTGCTGGACATCATCATCACCTGGATCGCAGGGCAAAGTTTATCGCACCACCGACGCTGCTGCCCGTCGGTGGCCAGGGGATATAGCTGTGCCCATGTAGGCTGTGCTATGCCGCAATCAGCCGGCCGCCAGAGCCCCGTTCGTTGCTTAGCAGGATGCACCACGTGCAGGTGAGGTTGGCTTGGGTTCCGAAGATAGGGATTGGAACCCTGTACACCCCATAGATTTGATTTGATTTGATAATATTAGTGTGTATTTATCTCAGGCGTCGGCTTCACTCACGGAGTCCTAAACACGGACAACCTGAGCGTGTTGGGTGTGACCATCGACTACGGGCCGTATGGCTTCATGGAGCACTACAACCCTCACTATGTACCTAACACCTCGGACGATATGGGACGGTACGCGTTCAACAAACAGCCCGCGGTGAGTTTATATTTATAAACAGATGACATCTGCTTTTAGTGTGGTACCCGGAAAATGCTACCACTTTAAAAGTCAAGTCAAGTCAAGTCAAAATTCATTTATTCAGTAGGAACTGTATAGTACACTTTGAAACGTCATTTTTTTTAATTTACCACCAATTCGTAACGTGACCAAACATAGAAGAATTGGCAAGAAACTCTGCTTGGCTTATATTTTTTTAACGTCATTGTACTTAATATCTATTACATTGTTTTTGATGGAGTTGGAGGCAGTTTCATCCCAAGCTTTTTTGTCATCTAAATAATCAGATATTTTATAATAAGCTTTATTACATAGATTACGTTTAACAACATTTTTGAATTTATTTACAGATAGATTAATCACATCATTCGTACAGACATCCCTTTAAAAGATTGACTAACTTTATGGAGCCTTACAGTGGGAACAGCTAGTTTATCTTTATTTCTAGTGTTAACATTAGCGTTACAAAAGCGTTACTTTGCGTACCAACACCGCGCGTTATGCGCCAACTTCAAACGTACTCACACATCTCAACACCATGATTGCTCAGGAACCAAACGATCAATCAACAATCCAATCACTGCTCCTATAGCACTCAACCTGAGTAAGTATGACCTTTCACCAGTTGTACATATCACCACGCCATTTATCCAAATTCTACCTATTCCATTTATTTAAACTATATCCAGAACCGGCTGCGCTATGGCTATTGGGTCTGTACTGAAATCAGTGTTGGGGATAGCATCCTCAACAATTATACTGAGTACAGACCTTTTTCTGACAATCTTCACGGCAGCAGTCTACGCACATTGAACGCAAACTTCTTGTTTTTTGTATTTTTTTTTTCATGTTATCTTTTTTGTCTATTTTTAAATCATTGTCGTGTTATGTATTTGTCAGAATAAAAGACTTTCTTCTTCTTCTTCTTCTTCTATGTTATGTATTATTATTATATTATATATAGCTCGATTACCACTCACTCACTCACTGACTGACTCATTGACATGATTGTTCTCCCAGATGCCACCTCGTAGGGTTAAAATTTTTGGTGGATTCGTATAGAGGGAGTGGGGGCGACCTCAGGAAAAATCTGACATTTCCCCTTTTCACCCCCTTTCACCCCCACCCCCCATGTATCTCGGAAACTATAGGTCGTAGAGGGTTCGCGCTCAAACAAATGTTGCTCAGGGTTTATTTTTATGTAAGGATTCGAAAAAAAAAATTAGGGTTCCATACAAAAAAAAAATAGTCCCATACAAAATTTACACCCCCTCATACAAAACTTTTTTTTCTTTACTTTAATGACATGTGTCGATGTTTGGTGGAATTGTATAGGTAGGACAGGTGTAGGGTAGGTGTAGGGTAGGTGTAGGGTAGTTGTAGGGTAGTCGTAGGGTAGTTGTAGGGTAGGTGTAGGGTAGGTGTAGGGTAGTTGTAGGGTAGTCGTAGGGTAGTTGTAGGGTAGGTGTAGGGTAGTTGTAGGGTAGGTGTAGGGTAGTTTGTAGGGTAGTTGTAGGGTAGGTGTAGGGTAGTTGTAGGGTAGTGTTGGGTAGGTGTTGGGTAGTTGTAGGGTAGGTGTAGGATAGGTGTAGGGTAGTTGTATGGTAGGTGTAGGGTAGTTGTAGGGTAGTTGTAGGGTAGTTGTAGGGTAGGTGTAGGGTAGTTGTAGGGTGGTTTTCTCAAATTTTTGATTTCGATTTCGATTTCGATTTCGATTTCGATTTCGATTTCAATTTCGATTGCTTCTTCTACTTTGATATCATCGTTAATTGCTTCTCCCACATCGATATCTTCTTTGATTGCTTCTTCCTCTTCGATATCATCTTTGATTGCTTCTTTCTCTTCAATATTCTCTTTGATTGCTTCTCCCACATTAATATCATCTTTGATTGCTTCTCCCACATCAATATAATTTTTGATTGCTTCTTCCACATCACTTAACATTTTTGATTGCTTCTTTAAATTCGATATCCTCTTTGATTGCTTCTTTCACTTCAAAATTCTGTCTTATTTCGCTTTATAATGCACGCCAAAACCGCGAGCTGCGTGCAGCTCGCGCACCACCCAACCTCTAGTTATAATATATATAGCTCGATTACCACTGATTCACTCACTCACTGACTGACTGATTGACATGATTGTTCTCCCAGATGCCACCTCGTAGGGTTGAAATTTTTGATGGATTCGTATAGAAGGAGTGGGGGCGACCTCAGGAAAAATCTGACATTTCCCCTTTTCATCCCCTTTCACCCCCACCCCCCATGTATCTCGGAAACTATAGGTTGTAGAGGGTTCGCGCTCAAACTAATGTTGCTCAGGGTGTATTTTAATATAAGGATTAAAAAAAAAAAATTAGGATTCCATACAAAAAAAATATTATCCCATACAAAATTTTCACCCCTTCATACAAAACTTTTTTTTTTCTTTTCGTTGATCACACGGTTGTTCTCCCAGATGGAATCGTATAGATATTTAGTGAAGTGTAGGTGTAGGGGTAGGGGTAGGGTTTCGGTAGTTGTAGGGTAGGTGTAGGGTTGTTGTAGGGTAGGTGTAGGGTAGTTGTAGGGTAGCCGTAGGGTAGTTGTAGGATAGGTGTATTGTAGGTGTAGGGTAGGTGTAGGGTAGTTGTAGGGTAGTTGTAGGGTAGGTGTAGGGTAGTTGTAGTGTAGATGTAGGGTAGTTGTAGGGTAGGTGTAGGGTAGGTGTAGGGTAGTTGTAGGGTAGTTGTTGGGTAGGTGTAGGGTAGTTGTAGGGTAGGTGTAGGGTAGGTGTAGGGTAGTTGTAGGGTATTCGTAGGATTTCGATTTCGATTTCGATTTCGATTTCGATTTCGATTTCGATTTCGATTTCGATTTCGATTTCGATTTCGATTTCGATTTCGATTTCGATTTCGATTTCGATTTCGATTTCGATTTCGATTTCGATTTCGATTTCGATTTCGATTTCGATTTCGATTTCGATTTCGATTTCGATTTCGATTTCGATTTCGATTTCGATTTCGATTTCGATTTCGATTTCGATTTCGATTTCGATTTCGATTTCGATTTCGATTTCGATTTCGATTTTACCAACGATATCCTGTTTGCTTTTTTCGTTTCGATATCCTTTTGATTTCTTCTTCCTCTTCGATATCCTATTTGATTGCTTCTTTCACATCGAAAATCTCTTCGATTGATTCAACCACATTTCTCATTCATTTTCATTTCATTTTTTTTCTCTTCGATTTCCATTTGATTGCTTCTTCCACTTCGATATCGTCCTTGATTGCTCCTCTTACATCACTATCCTCTGTTATTACAGCATTATTCTCTTGGACATCCTCTTGGATTGTTTCTTTCATATCGATATCCTTTTTGATTGCTTCTTCTACTTCTAAATCCTCAACGATTGCTTTTTTTACTTTGATATCCTCTTGATTGCTTCTAACTTTTCAAAATCCTCTCTGATAGCTTTACAATACAACACCAAAACCGCGAGCTGCGTGCAGCTCGCGCACCACCCAACCTCTAGTTATTATTATACTATATATAATTAAATTACCACTGACTGACTCACTGACTGATTCACTGATTGACATGATTGTTCTCCCAGATGCAACCTCGTAGGGTTGAAATTTTTGGTGGATTCGTATAGAGGGAGTGGGGGCGACCTCAGGAAAAATCTGATATTTCCCCTTTTCACCCCCTTTCACCCCCATCCCCCATGTATCTCGGAAACTATACGTCGTAGAGGGTTCGCGCTCAAACTAATGTTGCTCAGGGTTTATTTTAATATAAGGATTCGTCAAAAAAAAAATAGGGTTCCATACAAAAAAAATATTATCCCATACAAAATTTTCACCCCTTCATACAAAACTTTTTTATTTTTTACTTTATTGACATGTGTCGATGTTTGGTGGAATCGTATAGATATTTAGTGTAGGTTAGGTGAAGGTGTAGGGTAGTTGTAGGGTAGGTGTAGGGTAGTTGTAGGGTAGGTGTAGGGTAGGTGTAGGGTAGTTGTAGGGTAGGTGTAGGGTAGGTGTAGGGTAGTTGTAGGGTATGTGTAGGGTAGTTGTAGGGTAGTTGTAGGGTAGTTGTAGGGTAGTTGTAGGGTAGGTGTAGAGTAGGTGTAGGGTAGTTGCAGGGTAGGTGTAGGGTAGGTGTAGGGTAGTTGTAGGGTAGTTGTAGGGTAGGTGTAGGGTAGGTGTAGGGTAGGTGTAGGGTAGGTGTAGGGTAGTTGTAGGGTAGTTGTAGAGTAGGTGTAGGGTAGGTGTAGGGTAGTTGTAGGGTAGTTGTAGGGTAGGTGTAGGGTAGTTGTAGGGTAGTTGTAGGGTAGGTGTAGGGTAGTTGTAGGGTAGTTGTAGGGTAGGTGTAGGGTAGGTGTAGGGTAGGTGTAGGGTAGTTGTAGGGTAGGTGTAGAGTAGTTGTAGGGTAGTTGTTGGTCGATTTCGATTTCGATTTCGATTTCGATTTTGATTCCGATTCCGATTTCGATTTTGTTTTCACCAACGATATCCTGTTTGATTTCTTGTTGATTGCTTCTTCCTCTTCAATATCGTCCTTGATTGCTTCTCTTACATCAATATCCTCTGTTATAGCATCATCCTCTTGGTTATCCTTTTCGATTGTTTCTTTCACATCAGTTAACTTTTTTGATTGCTTCTATAACTTCGATATCCTCTTTGATTGCTTCTTCCACTTCTAAATCTTCATCGATAGCTTCTCCTACTTCGATATCCTTTTTAATTCCTTCTTTCACTTCAAAATCCTATCTTATAGCTTTACAATGCACGCCAAAACCGCGAGCTGCGTGCAGCTCGCGCACCACCCAACCTCTAGTTATTATACTATATATAGCTCGATTACCACTCACTGACACACTCACTGACTGACAGAATTGTTCTCCCAGATGCCACCTCGTAGGGTTAAAATTTTTGGTGGATTCGTATAGAGGGAGTGGGGGCGACCTCAGGAAAAATCTGACATTTCCACTTTTCACCCCCTTTCACCCCCACCCCCCATGTATCTCGGAAACTATAGGTCGTAGAGGGTTTGCGCTCAAACTAATATTGCTCAGGGTGCTTTTTAATATAAGGATCCGAAAAAAAAAATTAGGGTTCCATACAAAAAAAAATATCCCATACAAAATTTTCACCCTTTCATACAAAACTTTTTTTTCTTTACATTAATGACATCTGTCGATGTTTGGTGGAATCGTATAGATATTTAGTGTAGGTAAGGTGAAGGTGTAGGTGTAGGGTAGTTGTAGGGTAGTTGTTGGGTAGGTGTAGGGTAGTTGTAGGGTAGTTGTAGGGTATGTGTAGGGTTGGTGTAGGGTAGTTGTTTGGTAGTCGTAGGGTAGTTGTAGGGTGGGTGTAGGGTTGGTGTAGGGTAGTTGTTGTGTAGTCGTAGGGTAGTTGTAGGGTAGGTGAAGGGTAGTTGTAGGGTAGTTGTAGGGTAGGTGTAGGGTAGTTGTAGGGTAGTTGTAGGGTAGTTGTAGGGTAGTTGTAGGGTAGGTGTAGGGTAGTTGTAGGGTAGTTGTAGGGTAGTTGTAGAGTAGTTGTAGGGTAGGTGTAGGGTAGTTGTAGGGTAGTTGTAGGGTAGTTGTAGGGTAGGTGTATAGTAGGTGTAGGTTAGGTTTAGGGTAGTTGTAGCGTAGCTGTAGAGTAGCTGTAGGGTAGGTGTAGGGTAGGTGTAGGGTAGTTGTAGGGTAGTTGTAGGGTAGTTGTAGGGTAGGTGTAGGGTAGTTGTAGGGTAGTTGTAGGGTAGTTGTAGGGTAGGTGTAGGGTAGGTGTAGGGTAGTTGTAGGGTAGGTGTAGGGTAGTTGTAGGGTAGTTGTAGGGTAGTTGTTGGTGATTTCGATTTTGATTCCGATTCCGATTCCGATTTCGATTCCGATTCTGATTCTGATTTCGATTTCGATTTCAATTTCGATTTCACCAACGATATTCACTTTGAATTCTTCTTCCTCTTCGATATCCTCTTTGATTGCTTCTTTCACATCGAAATTACCTTTCATTGATTCTTCTACGTCGATATCGTCCTTGATTGCTTCTCTTACATAACTATCCTCTGTTTAAGCATCATCCCCTTGGATATCCTCTTTGATTGTTTCTTCCACTTCCAAGTCCTCATCGATTGCTTCTTCTACTTCGATATCCTCTTTATTGCTTCTTAATGCAACACCAAAACCGCGAGCTGCGTGCAGCTCGCGCACCACCCAACCTCTAGTTATATTATATTATATATAGCTCGATTACCACTCACTCACTGACTCATTGACATGATTGTTCTCCCAGATGCCACCTTGTGGGGTTGAAATTTTTGGTGGATTCGTATAGAGGGAGTGGGGGCGACCTCAGGAAAAATCTGACATTTCCCCTTTTCATCCCCTTTCACCCCCACCCCCCATGTATCTCGGAAACTATAGGTCCTAGAGGGTTCGCGCTCAAACTAATATTTTTCAGGGTGCTTTTTAATACAAGGATCCGATAAAAAAAATTAGGGTTCCATACAAAAAAAAATATCCCATACAAAATTTTCACCCCTTCATACAATTTTTTTTCTTCTCTTCTTTAATGACATGTGACGATGTTTGGTGGAATCGTATAGATATTTAGTTAAGTGTAGGTGTAGGGTAGGTGGAGGGTAGTTGTAGGGTAGGTGTAGAGTAGGTGTAGAGTAGGTGTAGAGTAGGTGTAGGGTAGGTGTAGAGTAGGTGTAGAGTAGGTGTAGGGTAGGTGTGGAGTAGGTGTAGAGTAGGTGTAGAGTAGGTGTAGAGTAGGTGTAGAGTAGGTGTAGAGTAGGTGTAGAGTAGGTGTAGGGTAGGTGTAGAGTAGGTGTAGAGTAGGTGTAGAGTAGGTGTAGAGTAGGTATAGAGTAGGTGTAGAGTAGGTGTAGAGTAGGTGTAGAGCAGGTGTAGAGTAGGTGTAGAGTAGGTGTAGGGTAGGTGTAGAGTAGGTGTAGGGTAGGTGTAGAGTAGGTGTAGAGTAGGTGTAGAGTAGGTGTAGAGTAGGTATAGAGTAGGTGTAGAGTAGGTGTAGAGTAGGTGTAGAGCAGGTGTAGAGTAGGTGTAGAGTTGGTGTAGGGTAGGTGTAGAGTAGGTGTAGAGTAGGTGTAGAGTAGGTGTAGGGTAGGTGTAGAGTAGGTGTAGAGTAGGTGTAGAGTAGGTGTAGGGTAGGTGTAGAGTAGGTGTAGGGTAGGTGTAGGGTAGGTGTAGAGTAGGTGTAGAGTAGGTGTAGAGTAGGTGTAGGGTATTTGTAGGGTAGGTGTAGGGTAGTTGTAGGGTAGGTGTTGGTTTTCGTTTTCGTTTTCGATTTCGATTCCGATTCCGATTCCGATTCCAATTCCGATTCCGATTCCGATTTCGATTTCGATTTCGATTTCGATTTGCTTCTTTTACATCAATATTCTCTTTGATTCCTTCTCTTACATCAATTTCCTCTGTTAAAGCATCATCCTCTTAAATATCCTCTTTGATTGCTTCTTTTACATCGATATCTTCTTTAATAACATTTCACTTCACTATCTGCTTTGATGGCATCTTTTTCTTTGATATCATCGTTGATTGCTTCTTTCTCTTCAATATTCTCTTTGATTACTTTTTCCACATCGATATCTTCTTTGATTGCTTCTGCCACATCAATATCTTTTTTGATTGCTTCTTCCATTAAAACATAAACCGCGAGCTGCGTGCAGCTCGCGCACTACCCAACCTCTAGTTATACTATATATAGCTCGATTACCACTCACTCACTCACTGACTGACTGACTCATTGACATGATTGTTCTCCCAGATGCCACCTTGTAGGGTTGTAATTTTTGGTGGATTCGTATAGAGGGAGTGGGGGCGACCTCAGGAAAAATCTGACATTTCCCCTTTTCACCCCCTTTCACCCCCACCCCCCATGTATCTCGGAAACTATAGGTCGTAGAGGGTTCGCGCTCAAACTAATGTTGCTCAGGGTTTATTTTTATATATGGATCCGAAAAAAAAAATTAGGGTTCCATACAAAAAAAAATAGTCCCATACAAAATTTTCACCCCCTCATACAAAATTTTTTTTTTCTTTTCGGCGATCACACGGTTGTTCTCCCAGATGGAATTGTATAGATATTTAGTGTAGCGTAGGTGTAGGGGTAGGGTAGGTGTTGGTTAGGTGTTGGGTAGGTGTTGGGTAGGTGTTGAGTAGGTGTTGGGTAGGTGTTGGGTAGGTGTTGGGTAGGTGTTGGGTAGGTGTTGGGTAGGTGTTGGGTAGGTGTTGGGTAGGTGTTGGGTAGGTGTTGGGTAGGTGTTGGGTAGGTGTTGGGTAGGTGTTGGGTAGGTGTTGGGTAGGTGTTGGGTAGGTTATGGGTAGGTGTTGGGTAGGTGTTGGGTAGGTGTAGGGTAGGTGTAGAGTAGGTGTAGAGTAGGTGTAGGGTAGGTGTTGGTTGTGATTTCGATTTCGATTTCGATTTCGATTTCGATTTCGATTTCGATTTCGATTTCGATTTCGATTTCGATTTCGATTTCGATTTCGATTTCGATTTCGATTTCGATTTCGATTTCGATTTCGATTTCGATTTCGATTTCGATTTCGATTTCGATTTCGATTTCGATTTCGATTTCGATTTCGATTTCGATTTCGATTTCGATTTCGATTTCGATTTCGATTTCGATTTCGATTTCGATTTCGATTTCGATTTCGATTTCGATTTCGATTTCGATTTCGATTTCGATTTCGATTTCGATTTCGATTTCGATTTCGATTTCGATTTCGATTTCGATTTCGATTTCGATTTCGATTTCGATTTCGATTTCGATTTCGATTTCGATTTCGATTTCGATTTCGATTTCGATTTCGATTTCGATTTCGATTTCGATTTCGATTTCGATTTCGATTTCGATTTCGATTTCGATTTCGATTTCGATTTCGATTTCGATTTCAATTTCGATTTCGATTGCTTCTTCTTCTTTGATATCATCGTTAATTGCTTCTCCCACATCGATATCTTCTTTGATTGCTTTTTCCTCATCGAAACCCTCTCTGATAGCTTTACTAATTAAAACATAAACCGCGAGCTGCGTGCAGCTCGCGCACCACCCAACCTCTAGTTATTATATTATATATAGCTCGATTACCACTCACTGATTGACATGATTGTTCTCCCAGATGCCACCTCGTAGGGTTAAAATTTTTGGTGGATTCGTAAAGAGGTAGTGGGGGCGACCTCAGGAAAAATCTGACATTTCCACTTTTCACCCCCTTTCACCCCCACCCCCCATGTATCTCGGAAACTATAGGTCGTAGAGGGTTTGCGCTCAAACTAATATTGCTCAGGGTGCGTTTTAATATAAGGATCCGAAAAAAAAAATTAGGGTTCCATTCAAAAAAAAAATTATCCCATACAACATTTTCACCCCTTCATACAAAACTTTTTTTTCTTTACTTTAATGACATTTGTTTGGTGGAATCGTATAGATATTTAGTGTAGGTTAGGTGAAGGTGTAGGTGTAGGGTAGTTGTAGGGTAGTTGTAGGGTAGTTGTAGGGTAGTTGTAAGGTAGGTGTAGGGTTGGTGTAGGGTAGTTGTAGGGTAGTTGTAGGGTAGGTGTAGGGTAGTTGTATGGTAAGTGTAGGGTTGGTGTAGGGTAGTTGTAGGGTAGTTGTAGGGTAGTTGTTGGTTAGTTGTAGGGTAGTTGTAGGGTAGGTGCAGGGTAGGTGTAGGGTAGTTGTAGGGTTGTTGTAGGGTAGGTGTAGGGTAGTTGTAGGGTAGGTGTAGGGTAGTTGTAGGGTAGGTGTAGGGTAGTTGTAGGGTAGGTGTAGGGTAGGTGTAGGGTTTTTTGAGTCTTTTTAGTCTCTTTTAGTCTTTTTAGTCTTTTAAGTCTTTTTAGTCTTTTTAGTCTTTTTAGTCTTTTTAGTATTTTTAGTCTTTTTAGTCTTTTTAGTTTTGTTAGTCTTTTTAGTATTTTTAGTATTTTTAGTCTTTTTAGTATTTTAGTCCTTTTAGTCTATTTAGTCCTTTTAGTCTATTTAGTCATTTTAGTATTTTTAGTCCTTTTAGTTTATTTAGTATTTTTTAGTCTTTTGTCTTTTTAGTATTTTTAGTCATTTTAGTATTTTTAGTCTTTTTTGTCTTATTTTTAAAATATCTCGTTCAAAATTTTAAAACGCTTATATCTTCTAAACGGTAAGAGATAGGCATGCAAAACTTTTCGAATTCTTTGGTTATTTTTTGTGCTTAGATTGCTTCTTCCACCACAATATCGCTTCTCTCGCGTAATCGCTTCTCCCACTCGGATGTGCTCTTTTATTGTTTCGTTATCTTCGATATTGCTTGATCCACGTCAATATTCTCTTCGATTGCTTCTTCCCCTTCGACATCTTTAAGGTTTGCTTCTCCTTGATCAATCTTCTTTGACTGCTTGTTTTAAATCAATAACCTCTTCTTTAGCACTATCTATTTTTATACTCTTCGATTGCTTCTTCGATTTCGATATCCTCTTTGATTGCTTCTCTAACTCCCGATTTTATCACCTTTCACCCCCACCCCCCATGGTATCTCGGAAACTAAAGGTCGTAGAGAGTTCGCGCTCAAACTAATGTTGTTCAGGACCCATTTTTATATAAGAATCCGAAAAAACTGGGGTTCCTAACAAAAAAAAATATTCCATACAAAATTTTCAACCCCTCATACGTAACTTACTTTACTTTTCTCACCTTTCTTGTTTTTCTTACTTTTTTACCTTTTCTTCCATTTATTTCCTTTCTTACTTTTGTTATCTTTTTTACCTTTCCTACCTTTTTTACAATTTTATTTCTTTCTTAATTTTTTTACCTTCCTTAATTTTTATCTTTCTTAGCTTTTTCACCTTTCTTACATTTCTTATCTTTTTTACCTTTTTTTCCATTTTTTTACTTTCTTATCTTTCTTACTTTTTTTACCTTTCTAGCTTTGCTTACCTTTCTTTCTTTTCTTACCTTTTTTATATTTTTTTACTTTCTTACCTTTCTTACTTTTTTACATTTCTTATCTTTCTTACCTTTTTTACCTTTCTTATATTACTTACTTGTCTCACCTTTCTTACTGTTCTTTTCTGATTGATTTTTCCACTTCAGCATCCTCCTGGAATGCTTCTCCCACATCAATATTTTCTTTGATTTCTTGTTTTACATCAATATCCTCTTTTTTTGCATCTTCAATTTTAATATCCTCTATTATTATGTCAAACTCTCTTCCCGATTGATTTTTCCACTTCAACATCCTTGTGGAATGCTTTTCCCATATCGATATCTTCTTAGATTGTTTCTTTACATCATTATCCTTCTTTATAGCATTTTCCACTCTGATATTATCCTCATTGCTTGCTTTTCCACATCGTTATCCTGTTTGATTGCTTCTGTAACATCGTTATACTCTTTGAATTATTTATTTATTTATTTAATAGGAACGCCAACAGCTTAAATATCAATACATTGTAGAGTTACACTGACAAAGTTTTCATTCTGATATAGAAACCAATTACAGGCGGACACAGCATTCAATTACTCTAACATAATAGAAAAAAATAACATTTCAGATTTTGAGTTCTATAGTGTTTAAATGTTGAAGTGTTGAAGTGTTATTGCGTTGAAATGTTGAAGTAGGTACCTCTATTTCTTTTCTCTCTTCGGTTTCTCAAAAACCAAACACAAACTTTCCTCTGTAAATCCAACCTGGTTGGTATACGCTCTGTTCATGTCGTGCTCGTCCCTATGTCCTCTCTCGATAGCCAATCCTCACGCTGGGCATACAGGTTGGGGATCACAGCTCACAGCTCACAGCTTCTCGCACCGCCGACGCTGCTGCCCTTCGGCGGCCAGGTATTTTAACAGTGTCGATATAGGCTGCGCTATACTGCAATCATCCGGCCATCAGAGCCCCGTTCGTTAATTAGCAGAGTGCACCGCCTGCAGGTGAGGTTGGCCTGTGGTGGCCCGAAGATTGTTGTTGGAACCTCTTAAACCCCTCTCTTCTTACTTGTTTTCCCTTTCATTTGGACTCAATCCAACACAACATAAATGAGCTACACGGTCACATCTCTGCACCTGGCGTCGATGTCGTCATATTGGTGTTCTGGTAGGTACGGTATCTGCTGGAACTGGGCGAGCCCGGAGAAGTTAAAAGAATAAACGAAATAAATGTAAAATCATCGTAGAATCATACAACTATGCCCTTTCCTTTCCATCATTGGAGGCTTTTGGACCAATTTTGCCCATTGTCCTTTGCAGATACAATACCGCTTTCGATTATTGTAGTAAATTATCGGCGATACTGAAACTAAAATCGGTAATTTGGCAGAAATAAAAAATAAACAAATAATTAATGCATCATTTAATAAGCAAGAAAGTTACCAACATTTATCAATAATCATAAAAAAACAAAAATTTATAAAAATTTATCGAGAATTAGTATATATTAACAAAACAATTACTAATTTAATGCAATTTATCATTAAGTAGGTACACAAAGTGGTAAGTACCTAAAGTAAACCAATACAAAAAGTTTACTTAGTAATTAAAGTAATATTTTTGTATATTTTTGTACAGAAAACAAAGTTTGTTAAAATTTATAGCAGACTAGCTGGCCCGCTTGTTTACTCCCTTAGGGGTTGAATATCCAAAAACCTCTTCTTATTCTTGTTATGTGATGGTAGTTCTTATTACTTATGGGTCTTTCATAATGTGTTGGCTCTCTTGGCTTTTCATCCCATATGGTGAAGTCAACTGTCCAGCAGTTTGTCCCCACTTCATTCTATCCATGACATCTTCTTCAGAAACATTGCATGCCACCATCCACATAGTCTGTGCCTCTTTTAGATATTTTACCATGGACAGACAGTTCCAGTGCCTGGGTGCCAAAGTAGTCCTGGTGGCTTCCTCTTGACACGTCCTTACTATCTCAGTCTACAGTATGCAGTGTTTCCTGTAAATATTTTTTTGTTTAGATATTGTTTTACATTAATTACATTGCTTAGTGAGTATACCTTGAAGTCTGGCTGTGGATGTGAATGTATTATTACATATTGTCTGTGTCTGCATGCAAGAATCTAATGTATGTGTTGCTGTCTGAAGGTTGGTTCCCGTCTGGTTTTAAAAGTAAGAAGAGAAATCTTTCCATGTGTATAATTATTTCTTTCAATGACTGACATAATACTATATCATGCAAGCCAAGTCTTCCCAGAACATGACCTGTGAGGTACTTAAGTCAATTGTTATAGGTGGTATAATCAAATGGCATCACAGGCTTGTGTCTTCATACTTTTTAGTACCTACCTAAAATGATTATACTTGTATTTTTATTGTCTCTTACCAACATAACAGTACAGCCATTAATATTTTCCATGTGGATTGATAGAGATGAACATATTAAAGGGTGCAGGTCGCACTCTCAAAGATCTGCCGCCCTGTGAAACCATCCATGGGCCTTTGTTCAACCGTACAATCTTAGGACTGATATGATGGTAAAAACCTGAAATAAAGAACACATTGATTATGTATAATAGTAGAGTCTGTAGAAAACTATAACTCATGGGACTCTAAAGTAGGTAAGTCAGTCTACGAATGTTCGGAGTGTTATTTTTTTAACTATACAACATTTGTTTACAATGCAGGCAGGTATGAATAAAGTAAACGATTAAAGGTACTTACAAGTCATAAAACGACGCACAAATACATAAAAAACAAATCTGCTGTAAGCTGTAAGTAAGAAAAGTTACACACAAACAAATTCAAATCAAACTTATGTTGTATCAGAAAACGCAACGCAATACTGGGAGTTGGGAGCAGTGTTGCCGTTTTTTATTTGGAGAAAATGCTAAAACTCGTTGCAGAAAATGCCAAAAAATGCTAAATAACTTTTAAAAATGAAAATGCTAAAATCCAAATTTTATTCCCGAATACCAAACTGAAGTGGTCAACTGTTAAAATATATGCATATTCGCATATAAAGAATGCAAGAGAAAACTCTTTGGGTATTAAGATTAATTTGCATCGTAGGTTAATTACTTTTCATAGACACTTCACATTTTGCATGTTTTGCGGTGGAAATATGTTGCTTCAGTAAATTTTAGCTATTATTTATTATTACATACAAAATAAAATATTATATATAATTTTTTATTTATTATTATACTTATAAAAAATTGCAATATGTTAAACTCTGTCATCTTTTCCCGTTGTTCGCGTAAAATTTTCTCATAAACATGAGAAGCCGCGATATTATATTATTACATCAGATTCAAATTATACGTAAAAATTAAGAACACTGCACAGATAAACATAAAGAAGATCAGTCAGTTTCATACAACCTGTGACCTGATTATAAAATGTCGCGTCTAGAAATGACCTATGTCCTAATTGATAGTTCTTGTTGCAGGATATCATGTTCAATTAATCGTGTTTTTTATTAAAGCCGGAGAATTTTTCTGGGTATTTATTATATACTTTTAGGTTATGATCGATTAGAAACTAGCGTCATTAAAAAAAAAACAACCAAACGCGTGCTTTATAAATGGCAGTTTTATTTTAGATGGTTGACATTGGGACGAGATATGCACAATGTTCATGCACATTGTGCGTTCATCAACCATGATACGTTATGATAGGGCGTATTGCGATCAATATTTATTATTTTAATTTACTAAGTATTCCGGCTTTAATAAGTAAAGTTATTAGTTATAATTTCGATACTCCATTATCAAGAATATTTTTACATAATTAGTATTTTTATTCGCTTCTATTTATAATCAGGTCTGAAATGACCGGCCTTGTTTCGGGGACGTCCTAATTCCTTTAGAGAGAGTTCCCATGTTTTAAACAATTACTTTGAATTAAAAAAACAAATTGTATCTGGTTTCTATAAAATCTTTTGAATTCCTTATTAAGTACGTAACGTTCAAAAAATGTAAATCATGAAATATGCTAAATTTAGCATTAAAAATGCTAAAACGGCAACACTGGTTGAGAGAAATTGAAAGATTTGAAATGTTCTGACACTGACGTCATGACTGACAAATTAAAGCGGGGCTGCCATGGTAAAATAATGTAAATTTATTTTAACCTTTGTGGTTTGAACAGACGAAACTGACTGCACACTATGAAAAGTCCCATGTAAAGTTTTTTAATTGAAAAACGGAAGCTGGCTCGTAACGCATAATTTTTTTATTGTTTTATGTATGTTTTACATTTTATTAAAGGTATTTGTGACCTGGTATTTCATCAATATGTTACCAAATGTGATTTAATTCCAGTCACATTCACCTTATTTCATCTTCTCTTCTTCTTTCTTCCACCTTCTTGATATGCCCAAATCATTGCATTTCCCTCTAATCTTTTATCATCACACTGTTACATACGGACGCTAAAATGATTAAAGATATGTGCAAACGTGGCAAATTAGAACAAACTTTGAACTTGTTCAAAATAAAATAAACTTCCCGTGCAATAATTGGCGACTTTGTAGTTAATGCGTATTTAATTGAAATCAAGTCTGGCCCTGGCATATCTACATTGTTACAGAACTGTTTCATAAATATCGATTACTATCCCCCTCATTCCAAAACGAAGACTAAAGATAGTCTTCGTTTAAATTTGACATTTTAACAAAATGACAATTTTAAACCTAGACTATCTTTAGTCTTCGTTTTGGAATATGACAGTTTATGTACTTATACTAAGTACCTACTGTAGTATTGGTTTCTAAACATTAAAAAAAGTAAGTACTGGCCATAGATCTTTTATATACTACCGTTAGATTGGCAATGCAAAAGGGAGGGAACTTATTTTACGCGTGTGTTAGAGCGAGATAGATAGGCGAGACCATTCATGTACACGCTATCGGCCTGTATCGGCCTAGCGTCATTCGTGAAAGATAGAAATCCTGAATATGTTACGAAATCTCCGTATTTTATAGTGTAATTTATTGTTCGTTAATAATGGTGACTTGTGCAGTACTTAAATGCACCTTCCATCTAAGAAAGAAAACCCACAGAATTATACGTTTCACACGTAAGTACCATTGGAATGTTTAGCTGTATATTTGCAATATTTTAGCATTGCTACCATAGCTTATTACACAAAAGGATAGGGAAAATTATTGAATTTTATCACATCTATGCTCTAAATGTATAGGTATTCTATTTAGAATCTTATCAAATACGTGAATTTCTACTATTTTAAACCTCACTTTTGTAGAAAAAGTGATTGATACTATCGATAGTCGATTATTACGATACTAGCATCTTGTCGATGTGTCTAACTGACAAAAGTAATGCTTAGCATGCAGCCATAATGGTAATTTTTATTTCATATTTTAGGAATCCGTAAGCAATTTATAATAACAACTATAAATTTTCAAATTTCCAAAATATATTGAAATACGACATAAATGGCTAAAAATGACAAACAGAAATGAATGGGCACCCAAAAAATATTCTACTATAAACAGCAAGCACTTTAAACAAAAATGTTTTTTTAACGTGGAGCACAAAGAGGGAAAAAGCAAGCTGTTTGCCTTTAGAAAAAAAATTTGTGCTCAACACGCAACGATCACGTACCTACTATATAGACACCTTAAATACTGACATAAAATACTGACATTGAATGTTGACTGACCTGAATGCAATAACAACGCCAAAAGACGATGAGGCTATTAACCCAGGCCAAATAAATATTCAAGCATAAACATCTATTAATAAAATTAATAATTGAACAATATTTTGTAATTAGAATAAACTATGGAGTGAAATTGCAAAATGTTTCTAAAGAAAGTTTACGACATTTTTACAACAAATTAGTTATCTTTGAAGGAAAATAAAAATCAAACCAGGTTTGGACATAGAACGTATTTAGTTTTATTTTTGTTCCCTCAACATATTAACTTTACGAGTACATTGCATCAAATAAACAGAGACGAAGACATTGCAATCTCTAGGTACCTATCGATAATCGAAGTTGAGGTAGCCAGCGCATCACTATTTTTGTTGCACACATGCACATGACACACATACTCGTGTACTATTGTTTTGGTCTCGCCCCTAGCACTGTATTGCCAATCTAACGGTAGTATAAAAGATCTATGGTACTGGCAGTCATCAATATTTACTTGTACTAAAATACATTTCCCGCGCTTTTTATGAAAAAAACGGGGATTGTGCACTGGCAACACTAAAAATTTTCTCACTTTGAAATTGTTACAGAAAAGGTGAATGTAAAAACTTTAAAACTTTAGTTTTCTTGGCAAATTAAAATTGATTCAATGAATTTATTGAAGTGTTTCGTGTTCTAGGAAGCAATATGAAACGAGGAGCTATTGGAAATGGTCCATTTTTGCCGGCTGCGGCAACGCGTCGCAGGTCCGTCGAGGACAGCGTCGAGTGCGTGCTTACTGGTAAGAAACTTTTCTAATGCTTTACATAGACACATGGTATCTAGGCATAAGAATTTGTTCACTAGCCTTCTGATGGACGGCAAATGCCTTTTTCTCCTGTTCTCTTAAAGAAAACTATGATGAAATTTTGAATCGCCTTACCACTGACTGATTCCCGGCAACCTTTCTAATGTTGAGCTGAGGACAGGGCGCCATGGTGCCCATTAGGGGAGGTTAACAGTGAACTGCTATAGATGATGATGTTGTTCGAATGTTATCGGCCTGTCGCCGTTGATCAGCTTCAACCTACCTACCTTGATTGCGGATTATTTAGGTCCAGCAATCTGCCTCTAAAGCTGCAGTTACCTAATAACTTATTTCTGAAAAAGTTAGGTAGGTACCTACCCATTGTATTATTTAGCTCATGTATCGGTTGTGAAGTGAGGTAACTTTTAACGGACCCTCATCATGGTGAGCGGCCCTGATGAGGAATATTACCATTTTGATAGACTCGCTTCAGCAACAGGTGCAAGTACAATTGGAAGTAAATCATTTGGGCTTGAAAGTCCAATTCATTATCTAGCAATATGATAGTCAAAGTACAGTACGGTACACATTTGTGCGTGGCAAGGTTGCACAAAGTATTTGTTGTATAATATGAAAATCTTGAAAAGAGCTATCCAATGACAAAAATCAAATCCAAATACTCTTTGGTTGTGAAAAACCAACAAGCTGACAATGTAAACAAGTATGAACTTCGTCAAGGTAAAAGTTGTTGTGATTGTTGATTTAGCAAAAGGAAGCAGTTACAGTTAATATGTTAGTTTTGATGATAATTTATATGGATGATAACTTAGTACTTTCTCAATTATGTTCTAGGTCTTATGGTTATTCTTTAGGTTATTTCACTTAAAAAGTAAGTTTATTTATTTATTTAATAGAAAGTTTCAATGATTGATTAGTGAGTTTTTTGTATAAATCTCCTAACACAGGATTTTATACCAGAAGTGATACCAATGTGTAGGACTGTACATAGGTATCTAAATTTATCTCGCGTCAGGCATCAGTTGTCTCATATTTTTGTTTACGATTTATGTAGTATTTGGATTGGGCAAGTAAAACAAAATAGTATTTCATTGATGAATTTAAATTTATTGTAGGATAAATTAATTATATTGGCATTATCATTGAAGTTTAGGACATACTGTATGTATTTTTACCTATTTACCTGAATGTACTTGCACCTTGCAAGTACTTGACATAGGCCAATTATGTAAAAGTAACATTCTTTAGTAGTATGCATTTATAGATAACATTTGTGGATGCGATAAACACATGACCATGGTGGATGGCACACACTTAGAAAGGCCTAATAGGCCTATCCAGATATCCTGCATATATATCCAGCAGTGGATAAATTCAGGCTATGGATGATGATGGTGAACTTTCATTAACCATTTTATAAATTATAATTATTTCATGCAATCTATAGACAGTGAATTCATTTAAAACATTATATTTTTACCTAACTTCATAGGAGGCACAGCAGTTTTAGGATGTATATCTGTATATTGCATACACATAGCATATCCTGTACGCTAAATGGCTAGACTGATTTTGACTAATTCCTAGACAACAAGACCCATACAGTTTTTTTTTTAGTAATTTTTTAAGTTATATTTTATACAAACTGATTGTTTTCTAAATAAATATTCCTAGCACTCAGTGATAGCATAGCTTTCTAATATTTATTATTGCAATAATTTTAAAAATCGATTGAGTTATTCCTGAAATTACATAATATATTGTGATGCATCCTGCGGTTTAACAAACGGGGTTCTAGCAGCCGGCTGAATGTTGTATGGCATAGCCTAACACTGGCACAGCTAAATTCCCTGGCCACCCTGGCTATGCCCTGCGATCCCCAACACGCATGCCCAGCGTGGGGATTATGGCCATGTTTAGCCCTTTTATTTGAGGAGGGCTATGTCTAGCTATGGACTGAAATAGGCTGGTGTAGTGTTGGTTTTAAACTTATAACCTGAAACAAATAAAATGTGTGTGTGTGTCACTAACACATTTTACCTTATTATGAAACTAGCTTCCGTCCGCGGCTTCGCTCGCATGGTACCCTGTTAAAAAGTAGCCCATGTATTACAAAGCTTTTTTTACTGAGACTATATGAGGAAATTGAATACCATAGCAACGACAAATAGAGAGATGAGTTACTTTACAATTAAGAGTTTATAAAGCAACTTTTATCAAAATAATATAGTGAGATGAGAAAAAGCTAAAATTAAGCAAAAAATAAAAGAAAATATAACACACTACAACACCAACAACACAGCACAAGCCTATTTAGTCTACTGCTGGATATAGGCCTCCCCTATAAGAAGGGCGATATGCCCATTAACCCCACACTGGGCTTGCGGGTTGGAGATCGCAGGGCACAGCTTCTGGCATCGCCGACGCTGCTGCCCGTCGGTCGACGGTCAGGGTATTTAGCTGTGCCAATGTTAGGCTGCGCTATGCCGCAAATAACCGGCCGCCAGAACCCCGTTTGTTAGTAAGCAGGGTGCACCACGAGCAGGTGAAGTTGGCTTGGGTTCCGGAGATGGGGTTTGAAACCATTTATAAAATATTATTTCTGTATTTTTTTTAGAAATCTTCGTTATATGTGTTCTGAGTTTATCCCTCACAAAACTATATAACGTTACTAAATCAATATGAATCTAGATTGGTATCTACGAAGCCATCTGAGGCAGGCGAGTCTCACTCGCACTTGACCTGTTTTGTTTAATAACTTCTTCGCTGCACGTTAAAATTATGTCTAATGCCTCCATATAGTGATTATACTACATATCAATTTAAAATTCGTAATAACAATTTAATGCAAATAAAAATGTTTTTTAATGTTTAGGTACCACTCACCAGGGCGACCCTGGTTTTTCAGGTAATAACTCACAGTGTGTAGCCATGTCGGCATGTGCATCAATTTTGTCCGTATTTAAAAATCGGGATCTAAATCATGATGATATCGATGTCATTCTCCAGAGTGGAGACGCGCTATATATGTCTCTAAAACCTTATTTGGATTCAATTGGCCAACGATATCTTGCGCCAGATGAGTTGCCTACGGAGATTTGCGTCGGAAACTATTTGGCCCAAATTGAAAAATTGGATTTTCACACCTCTATAGGTGAAGGATTTTTCCCTAATAGTCCACAAACATATAATGTAGAATTACATGCATTAGAGTTATTAATCCGGAACAGTGTTTTTAATTTGCTGCACAATGATAATACGGATAGTATAATATTCACCGGGCAAGGTTATACGGTTTCGTTTTGGCGGTTTAATAACGTTTACTATTTATTCAATAGTCATGCGGTCGATGAAAATAATAAACCTGCACTATCGGGAGTAGCACGTTTATTTAAATGTGATTCGTTACGGGACTTAGCAAAGTTACTCTTGGCACGCAAATGCTTTGACGGTACCCGGTATACATTAAATCGGTTGCGCGTTATTAATTATAATTTCGATAATTTAGTAGCATCAACGCAATCGCAGTCTTTGCTTGATGGAATACACTGGGTAGAACCCGTAATTAGTATAAATGAGTCTATCAGTCAATCACCGCAGTCGCAATCCATACTGCAATCCGTTCAACCCGTTGTTGGCAGCAATTCGGTAGAAAAATCATCGCCTTTGTCAACCACGACTAAATTGGAAACCGCGGAATTAGACGATAAAAAATCAACATCGAATGAAAAAACAGTGGTTCAGACAATATATGTGGAAAAAATAAAAAAACCAGTTGTTGTTCGGCAAAATAAAGAAAATTCTAAAGTTATCGTGGACAATGTTGAAGTCACTACGACTTCAACGACAAGAGGTCGACCCAAAAAAATAAAACGAGGCGCTAAAAAAACAAAAGTTAATGCACATCTCGATGCCGTTTTAAAATATAGAACTAAAAACCCGCAAGTACATCGCGATGCCGTTACAAAATATAGCGCTGCAAACCCGGAAGTAAATCGAGATGCTGTACACCGTTATTCCAAGCAAAACCCCGAAGTAAATAAGGTCTCAACAGACAAATATAATAAAATCAGCCGCAATGTAGACGTTCCGCTACGTTCGTCTAATTTAATAAGTCAAAAGAGGGACGCTGAACTTAACGTAATAAAATTGTTTTCTTTAAAAAAAACATCGTTGCTCGCTCCTGACACTTTTACTTGTTCAAATTGTAATGCCCGCCTTTTTGAAGAAGAAAAATCTAGAAAGCAGTGGTGTTGCGGATCGGGCGCCTTTAACGTACAAAATTTTACGCCACTAAGTGAAGATTTTTACTCCCACACGTCGTTTGTCAATAGGCCGCGAGCGTATAATAACCTCTTTGCCTTCAGTGCCTTGGGCGTTTCTCACGGGTACCAACAACCAGCTGGATTATCATTTCTTAAAATTCAAGGGCGAGTCTACCACAGAGTTTTTGATTTAGCTTACACTGGTAGTGTAAATAATTTAGGATTATATATCAGCGATTCCAACGAACGAGAACAGTTAGCTGCAGAAAATAAACTCGACATGCAGGTAGTCCGCTGCATTAAAAATTATTTGCATAATGTAAATCCATTTATAGAATGTTTTAAACGTTTAAGTCAGGAGCCATCTGATCAGGCTTTCATTAAATTTCAACAAACGTCTCGGTCAACTCACGGAAACATTCTAGGAGACGTACCTGTTGGTAGAGAAGTAGCGGCTATCATAAGTACCGAAAGAGAAAATTATACACCTCATTGCATAGCTGTGTGGAAAGTCGGTGATAAGAAACCACACACTGTAGATATCATGCATCCGTTGTATGAAAGTTTTCAATATCCGCTACTTTATCCCGAAGGTAATCCGGGTTGGTACCCAAATAAGGTTGATAATAACGGCAATAAACTAACACAAGTAAAATATGTGCGATGTTTACTTATGTCAGAGCCGCGATTTTCAGAGATTGGACGACTTTCCGAAGAATGGTTAGTTGATATGTACTGCAGGATTTCTGAGGAAAGGTTACGGTTTTTAAGTAGTTTACAAAAACATAACTCGAACAATGCTTTAAGGTCCGCGCCACTTCAAGAAGTTGAAATGAGCATCGAAGTCTCGCATCAAATTCATCAAGACGAAACCATTCAGGGAGAAGGATTCGTGCCAGGACGCGTTTACTTGCCCATGTCTTTTACGGGTGGTCCGCGTTACATGAAAGGAAAATATAGTGATGCAATTGCTTTAGTAAGCAGATTAGGCAACCCATCGTTTTTCCTTACATTTACTTGTAATCCTAAGTGGCCTGAAATTCAACAATCTACTTCAAATCAAGGTAACAATCCCCTTGTTTGTGCTAGAGTTTTTAATTTAAAGTTGGCGGAATTGTTAAGAGATATAAGATCTGGTCGTTGGTTTGGCAAATGCATTTACATGATGCATGTAATAGAATTTCAAAAGCGAGGTTTACCACACGCTCACATTTGTTTTAGGGTTGAAGGTGGTGGCCCTGTCCAAAATTTAGATATTGATAAATTTGTAAGAGCTGACATTCCTCATGCATCAGAGGCTGAGGGAAGATTACAGAAGGCCGTTTTAAACCACATGATTCACGGCCCCTGTGGACCTCCATATAGAACTAATTTACCTTGTTGGGATAATGATAAAAAGAAATGTACAAAATTTTTTCCAAAACGAGAAACCACCACTACATTTTGTGATGATAAAGGTTATATAAATTTACGTAGAAATAGTAAAAATGAAGGTAAAATATCTTATCGTGGCCAGGATATCACTGTAAATGATACATGGGTTGTACCTTATAATGCCGGTCTTCTTCTAAAGTATGATGCTCATATCAACCTAGAAGTGTCTTCGCAGCGCACTATAGTTAAATATTTGTTTAAATATATAACTAAGGGACCTGACGAATCGCGTGTAGCTGTAGTATCCGAAGATAATCAAAATAATGAGATCGAACAGTTTGTTACAAAACGATATATAGGTTCTAGCGACGCTGCCTGGAGAACGTTAGAATTTGATGTAACTGCACGCGAACCCAACGTCAAACAATTATCAGTCCATCTCGAAAATCAACAATCAGTATATTTTAAGCCAGGCACTGAAGCAGCAGCCGCGAAAAAAGCCGGTTCTGATTTAATTACGTATTTTAACCGCCCCGTAGGAGAGGAGTTCGACAACCTTACATATCTTGATTTTTACGAAAAATATATTGTCCATTCCAAGCGTCCCTCTATTAAAAATACGGAAATAATTGAAACATCAAATCATAAATTTATTACTAAAAGACAACGGGGTGAGCTTGTCGCGCGTCTATTTTGGGTCGCACCTAACAGAGGTGAACAGTTTTATCTTAGAATCCTTTTAAAAACATACCCGTGTCGTAGTTACACAGATCTTAAACATCTTGGTGGTCCAAATTGTACAACTTTTCAGGAAGCTGCTAAAATAGTTGGTCTAGCTGATGACGAAGTCGAATACGAAAGAGCTATGTTGGAAGCTTCAACTTTTTTTACAGGACCACGCCTGCGTAGCTTTTTCGTACTTTTGGCTGTAAATGGTGTCGCAGTCGCGTCTCTCTGGGACACTTTTAAAAATCAATTAAGTGAAGATATTTCACACCGGCTAGGCAATGAAGACAGCGATAGAGCATATACATTGTGTCTTATACAACTCAATAGAATGCTTCTCAAACACGGATCATCACTTGCACAACACGGTTTGCCAGATGTCGTTGATGACACTACCGAGTTAGGTAGAGAACGCGTAGAATATAATCACGACACTTTAATAAATTTTGAAAATGAATGGGTTCCTCGCTTGTCCCCCGAACAACGCTTAATTTTTGATTACGTCACAAAACTTTGTACCGATAATAATTATCGCGATAATAATAATACTGCAATTTTCATCGATGGTCCCGCAGGAACTGGTAAGACGTTATTATTAAATGTAGTTTCAGCCCACGTGCGCGGTAATTTAAAAGGAGTTGTTTTGTGTACTGCCAGTTCCGCTATTGCCGCGCAAAATTATGAGGGAGGAACCACGGCGCATAGCATGTTTAAATTTCCATTAGAACTCGTAGATGACCTTGGCTATTGGAATATTACAAACGGTACTCAAAGGGCTGAATTAATATCTCACTCGGACGTAATTATTTACGATGAAGCGCCTATGGCCCATAAATATTTGATTCATCTGCTGGATAGATCGTTGCGTGATCTGATGCATAACAACATAATCTTTGGAGGCAAAATTATTATATTCGCAGGCGATTTTAGACAAATTCCGCCTGTAGTTACAAATGCTAAAACAAATTCAGATATTTTAAATGCATCAGTTAAGACATCACCCCTCTGGCAAAATTTAAAATCATTTTCACTAGCCACATCGCAAAGATGTAGGGAAGATGTCGAATTTGCAGAATTTTTATTAAAGTTAGGCTCAAATAAATTACCTTTACATGATATAGAAAGTAGTAATAATATTCAAAATTTTGTAGATTTAAGCGGTATTGGTATTGTTTCGGAAATAGATGAATTAATTGACTTTGTTTTCCCTTTTATTGACGAGGCCTGTGCTTGCATACACAGAGCTATTTTATGTACACGCAACGACGCTGTAAGGGAAATTAATAATATAATATTAGAACGATTAGAAGGCGAAGTCCTGCACTTCTATTCAATAGATAAAGTAGAAAACGATAATGCAGATGAATTGTTTTTAGGGCCAGATGCACTAAATCGCATGCAACCGAGAGGTATTCCGGAGCACGACCTTAAATTGAAAATAGGGTGCGTTTGCATGATCATGCGTAATCTTAGCTTTGCTGACGGCCTCGTTAACGGCACTAAAGTTATAGTAACGAATACTTCGCCGCGTATAATTACTGTACAAAAATCGGAAAATACACAAGAATATTTAATCCCTCGAATACTGTTCAAAGGTCCTATTGATCCCAACAGTCCTTTCGAGATGTGCCGCCGTCAATTTCCATTACAGTTATGTTACGCAATGACAATTCATAAAAGTCAGGGTCAAACAATAAGCCGTGTAGGACTAGACTTAAGATCAGATATGTTTAGTCACGGGCAATTATACGTTGCGTTAGGTCGTGTAAGTAAAAAAGAACACATAAAAATTTTAATTCATAAAGATCGTTTTGTAAATGGCAAACCGTACGCGAAAAACATAACGATACCGGAATTATTATAATCATGAATTAACACGCGGCTGTCTTCATTAGGGACTAAAAATCAATTTAAAATTTAGAGCTACCTGAATAAGTTTTAAGCTGTTCACCTCTGTATCTCTGTAGGCACTTTAAAAATCAAGTTTTATAATCAATTAATCATGTCGACATGGCTATTCCGTGCGTTATTTTAATTTACTTTTTTACATATTTAATTTATTTTTTACATTTATACTATTGTATTTTTACGTATACATTACACTAACAACGGGATTTTTATTATTATTTAAATTATGTGTTTTTAACAAAATATACAATAAGCATTATGTTCAGTGAAAGATCGAATCATAGCAACTATAACTATTAATAAATAAAACTTATAATGTGGTATTTTTGTTGAAATATGTGTTGATTTGAAATCATTTTAGAGTCATACTACTGATCAGAAGCAAATCTTGTCTGAATGTGAGATATGAGAAATGAGTTATTGTTAAGTCAAATTATTCGACAAGCACGAGTCTGGATTGTACTCGATGCCAACTCGTCGCCAAGTACACAGTTTAAGTGGAGTCAGTAAAACTGAGTGTTGGTACGAACTCGCCACTGAGATAGGTTACCACAACAATGGCCATTCAGTTTTAAGGTGATCAGTATCAGCTCAATACTGGAACACATAACGTTGTCCGTAATGTGTTGGCCTGAGCGATAGTTGATGTTGAATTGTTCAAGGAAGTGCAGGCTGACCTGTAGTCCGACTATGTTGGGTTGGTGCGGGTGTGTGGGGATTCACTTGGAATCATGACACGGTGGATCCACGTCCTCAATGCGTGATTTGCTACGAAATATTAGCGAACGTAAGTATGAGTTTGAGTAAATTGACGCGTCATATAGAAACGAAACATTCCCATTTCAAAAATAAACCAGTAGAATTTAAAAATAATAATTGACAGTTATCAAGTTTTCAAAAATATTGTTTCACATTTCATTTTTGTCTTTGAATTTGATTTTGTCAAAAGATAAAATATTTTCAAGGAGTTTAAGGTTTATGTTAACATGATGGTGTATCGGTGATAAATAATAAAAATTTGAATGTTGTCCTTTCTGAAAAATCTTTCTATACCGCCAGCTGTGTACGACACTTCTTTTATTGCTGTCGGGCACTACCTTTTTTCCGATCATACAATGTTTTTTAAGTACGTGCATAAAGATAGCTACTTAGAATTAAGTACATAAAAATGTTAAGTTTAAGTGAAATATGTAAGGTCTCTGTCAAACTATTGTAATGCCCATCAGGGTCGTACATTTATCCGTGTAAGCCTATTTACATAATATGGAAACAATCATCGTGTGACTGTCATCAGTAACTGGATCACTTACTCCTCGGTCGTGCATAAAATGCAGGTGAGAAAATAATATATAAAAATTAATATTAAATAAAAATTTGTTTATTGAGTAGTGAGTTACTCACAACATTATTTCATAAATATTTTTGCATTGTGTTGATATGTCTTTTAAATAAAAGCACTTTTTTATTTTCTTCAGAGCACGCAGTGAAGGCGGGTTTCCTAAGTACTAAGAGGCAGCTGTTGGTGGTACTAAATGAAGAGAAAATTCCACACAATTTAAATACAACACATCTTGCATTGACCTAAGAAACACCAAATTCCATTATCAGACACAGAAAAAAAAGGATAAATCAATGTTACTAACGCTGCCATTCCAGCGTTCAACTGAAACACCTACTCCTATACAAATCGCGCATACAAAGCATGCAAGAGAAAGGTTTGGTTTCCTTAGTTACTTATGGGTAATTTATAGCAAAAAAACATGTTTACGTTTTGTTGTCGTGTATCTTGAAAATATTTCTAAAATGATTTACTGTTTTCAGAGCATCTACAAGCGGAAATTGGCTTTCCAGTACGGAGAGGGCGGCAAACCGCGTAATGCTTTAGATCTATAACTATGAAGCGTTGAACAATACGATACATTCTATATTAAGTCCCATTCAATATCGAAGTTCGATTTTTGAGGAAAATTTATGAAACAGTGGAATTATAAAAAAAAATTAAACATACGTTCAGCAATGGAACTTAATTCATCTACCAAATACAGAAGAAAACTGAGAATAAAATCACTAAGTATTACTAACGCTGCCGTTTCAAATATCTACGCCATACTACATGTGCATAAAGAGCAGGTGAGACAAATATTTTTTTCTTAGATTACATGATTATTAGACCAGGGTAGAAGAAGCCTTTAAAAATAATAAAAAGTGAAAAAAATAATAGGATGAAACCCATTAGAAAAGGAGGAGAATATTATAAAAATGAAAGGAAAAATAATATCTTAAAAGACATAAAAAACATAAAAAAATATATTTTGAATGTATCTGAAATATATTTGAAATGTATAAAATACATATGAAAATCGGCCAAAAGTTAGTTATTAAAAGTATTACGATATATATTTTATATATTTTTAATATATTTTTTATGTATTTTGAAATATATTTTTTTTCATGAGATTAACTAAATTTGTTTGTGCAAAATTAAGGAAATTATTATTTTTTAATCTTGTACTTTTTTGCATTTTCTGAGAAGATTTACTATAAAAACATATATTTTTATTTCACCATCGGAAAGTAGAGATTTCAACGAACAGAAAACATACCAACTTTTTGAAAAAAAGCTGATATTGTGACGGGTGAATTTTCGATTGAAAATTAGGGTGCTTTTTCGATAATAATTCAAAATAAGGTGAAAAAATTAATATTTCTAATCAAATAAATTACAGCGTATTTGGGTCATAAAAAGGTAAGTTTTCACCAAATTTCAAAAAAACATTTTTGTAAAAGATAAAAAAAAAAACCAAAAACTTAGTTTTTTGAATTTTTCACATAAATTTTGAGGTTATGTGAAAAAAGTGTTAATACAAAAGTTTTAGATCTTTTTATTACCTACAACTTTGCCATTTCATTTTTTTCCATAGGACTTTTAGTTTTGCCGGAAATCGAGAAAACCCGTTTTTTACCCTTAAAAAGTCACCCCCATCCCCTTTCCGACCTCAGATCGGCTGTAAATTATTTTTTCTTTCATTTTTATAATATTCTCCTCCTTTTCTAATGGGTTTAATCCTACTATAATTTTTTTTGGTTTTAAAAATTAACGACCCTGGTCTATATTTAGTTTCCTAAAATGAAAATATTAATTTAAAAAAGTTACTGTTTCAGAGCGTGCACAAGTAAATAGTTCGTTTAAAAACAAAGTATCACCCTTGGATAAGACGAGAAAGGAATGTGATGATGTTATTTTACATTAAAGGAGCAAGAAAAAGAAGATTATAATAAATATAAGAATAAAAAAGAAAAAAATGAATACGAAAAAAAAGTCGTAATCAAAATGCATGAAAAAAAATTTAACATGCTAAGACAAAAAAAAAAACAAAATGAATACGAAAAAAATATCGTAATCAAAATGCATTAAAAAATATAATATGCAAACAAAAAATACAGATTTATTTAAGTTTACATTTACTTATTTTTAAGTTTAGATTAAAGAATTTCGCGAATTCTGATATCACAAAAGTTTCACAAAATGTAAAAGACCATAGAATAAATAAAAGCCATTTTCGAAAAACATTCGTCTTTTAAGGATATCATAATTTTATATTCTGTATTCAGTCGAATTGTACGTAATATTCGGCTAAACACTAGATAGTTATCGAATAACCCGAATATTCTTGACATCACTAATAACAACAGGTCTTGCAGTACTCTGAGTAAACATGACAGCAATAAAAGAAGTGTAGAAAAAAGTAAATTATAAAATATTATTATATTAGTGTTGATGTATCTTTCAGGCACCACAAGTGTCCATATAAAAATGTATTCGCGTGATTCCTTTTTGATTAAACAACATAGCGTATAAGGCGAGCCTATAAATCAATACTGGAAAGATAGATTATCATACACAAACGCAGGTTTTCATTTGAAGGAATTATTTAGACACTTTGTACATTGCGAAAACTAATTACGTCATTGAGCATCCAACACACAGTAACTGTTACTCGGCTCTCACTCTTTGCTCAATGCAAAGATTGGTTTAGAAGTGTCATTAAGCATCCAACGTACACCAACATTTACACATACAGCTCTTCAGAGAGTGACTGAGACATCGGGCGTCTTACACACCTCAACATTTACACATTCACACGACTGACCCCGTCTCTTCACTCTTTGTTCAATGCAGAGAGTGACTGAGACATCGGGGGTCATACACACACCAACATTACACATTCACACGACTGACCCCGTCTCTTCACTCTTTGCTCAATGCAGAGAGTGACTGAGACATCGGGGGTCATACACACACCAACATTACACATTCACACGACTGACCCCGTCTCTTCACTCTTTGCTCAATGCAGAGAGTGACTGAGACATCGGGGGTCATACACACACCAACATTACACATTCACACGACTGACCCCGTCTCCTCACTCTTTGTTCAATGCAGAGAGTGACTGAGACATCGGGCGTCATACACACACCAACATTACACATTCACACGACTGACCCCGTCTCTTCACTCTTTGCTCAATGCAGAGAGTGACTGAGACATCGGGGGTCATACACACACCAACATTACACATTCACACGACTGACCCCGTCTCTTCACTCTTTGCTCAATGCAGAGAGTGACTGAGACATCGGGGGTCATACACACACCAACATTACACATTCACACGACTGACCCCGTCTCTTCAATCTTTGTTCAGTGCAGAGAGTGACTGAGACATCGGGGGTCATACACACACCAACATTACACATTCACACGACTGACCCCGTCTCTTCACTCTTTGCTCAATGCAGAGAGTGACTGAGACATCGGGGGTCATACACACACCAACATTACACATTCACACGACTGACCCCGTCTCTTCACTCTTTGCTCAATGCAGAGAGTGACTGAGACATCGGGGGTCATACACACACCAACATTACACATTCACACGACTGACCCCGTCTCTTCACTCTTTGCTCAATGCAGAGAGTGACTGAGACATCGGGGGTCATACACACACCAACATTACACATTCACACGACACATTCACACGACTGACCCCGTCTCCTCACTCTTTGCTCAATGCTGAGAGTGATTGAGACATCGGGCGTCATACACACACTAACATTACACATTCACACGACTGACCCCGTCTCTTCACTCTTTGCTCAATGCAGAGAGTGACTGAGACATCGGGGGTCATACACACACCAACATTACACATTCACACGACTGACCCCGTCTCTTCACGCTTTGCTCAATGCTGAGGGTGATTGAGACATCGGGCGTCATACACACACCAACATTACACATTCACACGACTGACCCCGTCTCTTCACTCTTTGCTCAATACAACATCTTACAATCTTATGTGAAACAATATTTTTCAAAACTTGACAACTGTCAATTATTAATTTTTAATTCAACTGGTTTATTTTTGAAATGGGAATGTTTCGTTTCTATGTGACGCGTTAACTTACTCAAACTCATACTTACGCTAATATTTCGTAGCAAATCTCGCATTGAGGACGTGGATCCACCGTGTCATGATTCCAAGTGAATCCCCACACACCCGCAACAACCGAACATAGTCGGACTACAGGTCAGCCTGCACTTCCTTGAACAATTCAACATCGACTACCGCTCAGGCCAACACATTACGGACAACGTTATGTGTTCCAGTATTGAGCTGATACTGATCACCTTAAAACTGACTGGCCATTGTTGTGGTAACCTGTCTCAATGACGAGTTCGTACCAACACTCAGTTTTACTGACTCCACTTAAACCGTGTACTTGGCGACGAGTTGACACCGAGTACAATCCAAACTCGTGCTTGTCGGATAATTTGACTTAACAATAACTTATTTCTCATATCTCACAATCAGACAAGATTTGCTTCTGATCAGTAGTATGGCTTTACAATGATCTCACATCAAGATACATTTCACCAAAAATTGCCCGATACGTTTTATTTCTTAACAGTTATATTTAGCTAAGATAAGATTTTTGATTGTACCTAATGCATATTGCATATTGCGTTTATTTCACAAATTTCAATATAAATAATTTTCTCGTACATACACTAGCACGCTCAATATATTTTATATTAGTTAAAACTAGGTAGTTTTGTGTTGTTTTTTTAGTGAATACAGAGTTGACAGCCGATAGCAGTGAATGGAGAATGAAAACGGTGTGCTAGAGTGGAATAAGAGCAGGGATATGAATGTCATGGAATGGGCGTTGTTAAGATGTTGATCTCGGCTTTTCAGTCGCTAAGCCATGTCGGAGGCCTTCAGGCGGCTTAAAACTCCGACACCAGAGTTGGCCACTCATATGAAGAAGGAAGGAAAGGAAGGAAAATGAATGAAAAGTAGGTAGTTTTGTAGTGGTAATTGGTACTTAGTATGTTATTATATTTTCTATAATATAAATCACACTCATTCAACTAAACTTGCCAAATAAATATGTATATAAATATTTAAATATTTTATAGAATAGATTTAATTTATTGTGTATTATAAATTGGTACTTTAGCTGATTTGCTACATTCATTATTAGTTCACATTATTAATTACTGTAAGTATTACTTTTAATAAACTCAGGCAAAAAGGGGTCTATACCGGGCGGTGAATGAAGATGAATAGTGAGTAGTTAATACATTTATGAAATGTATGAATGAAATGGACGTAGATAATTAGAATCACACACACCCAGTAGTACAAAGTAGCTAACTTTTTACTTTCTTAATTAGGTATTCCTATTACTAAACCTAGGTATGCAAGAAGGGGTCTATATGGAGCTGTGAATGAAGATGAATATTGAGTAGTTAATACATTTATGAAATGTACCTGGACGTAGATAATTAGAATCACACACACCCAGTAGTACAAAGTAGCTAACTTTTTACTTTCTTAATTAGTGTTAATATTCCTATTACTAAATCTAGGCAAGAAGGGGTCTATATCGAGCTGAGGATGAAGATGAGTAGTTAGTAGTTAAAACATTCATCAAATGTGATGCCTGGACGTAGCTGCGTAGATATTAATTAGAATCACACACACACACACACACCCAGTATATACATATTTATAATATTTATTATTAATATCAGTTGTTAAAAGTACAGCTTTATGCGTAGAGTAAACTAACTTATTTTGCTGATAGATGTATTTAGTAAGTGTGGAATAGGCCTCCTGGGGACACCACCAAAAAAAAAACGCGCTTTTAGTCGTACCTCATAGGTGGTGTGGAAAATGACTAAGTTAAGTTTTATTTAGTTTTCCTAGCAGATATAACTACAGCTGCGCGACAAGCGACGGGGCTGTGCTACTGGCGACGCGGCGGCTGCGCGACGAGCGATGCGGCGACTGTGCGACACGGCAACGGCGCGTCGAGCGATGCGGCAACTGTGCGACACGGCAACGGCGCGTCGAGCGATGCGGCAACTGTGCGACACGGCGACTGTGCGACACGGCAACGGCGCGTCGAGCGATGCGGAGACTGTGCGACACGGCAACGAGCGACGCTACGACTGTGCGACGCGCGGCATTGGCGCGGCTTGCGACGCGGCAACGTAAACACGTACGTTTATTTTTGTAAATTCATACACATTATACATAGAAAACACCCAAACCTGGGACAAATATATATAAATAATGCAATAATTTGTCCCGCAGCGTGTGCGACGCGCGGCAACGGCGCGGCGTGCGATGCGAAGGCTTTGCAATGCGGCAACGGCGCGACGAGCGACACAGTAACGGCACGATGAGCGACGCGGCGACGGCGCGACATTTTTGTTGTAAATACACATATACATTAAACGTAGAAAAGACCCAGACCTGAGACAAATATATGTAAATAATGCAAACTAAATAATGCCCGCAGCATATGCGACGCGCGGCAACGGCGCGGCGTGCGACACAGCGGAACTGCGACGCGGCGACAGCGTGACAAGAAACACTGCAACGACGCGACGAGCGACGCGATAACGACGCGACATTTTTCTTGTAAGTACATACACATAACATAAAAAATACCCAGACCTGAAAGAAATATATGTAAATACTGCAAACATTTGTCCCGCGACGGGAATCGGACCCGCAACCTTCTACGTCTCAGACGGACCTTAGCCTACTGAACCAGAGGCCAAACCTTATGCGATGTATAAATTATATTAAAGTGATTAAGTATTTTAGAAGGAAAACGAGAATCTAGGTAACAGTTCTTAAGATATTGTTCGCCCATATAAGATTGTTGTTCTTCTGCAGATGGACCGAGCAGTCTGTCTTCCATGCCTCTGCGGCTCCACACCAAGTTCCCGGGTCGGGGCCGACCCGTTGTCACGAGTTGTCACGATGGCGCGAGGCGATCGAGCGTGCCGCGGCAGGCAGCGGCCGCACAACTACCAGAAATGCAGTAGGTAGTTAGGTACGTAAGGAATACAATATTGTAGGTATTTAGATCATTATTTAAAATTATCTATTTTATTTCATTTTTGATCTTTTACATAATAACCATTCGACATTTAGAACCAACCATTAGGAGCTTAAACGTCGAGCTCAGAACAGGGCGCAATGGCGCTCTAGAGAAATTAGAGGAAGCCTATGTCCAGCTGTGGACTGCTATAGACTGATGGTAATGATGATGATGATGAACCAATAGGTAATGTAATTTTAGGTGTTTTGAACATCGACAATTTAACTGTAGATGTTTTAATTTTAAATGATTAATACGTTCGCTAACATCTACTTACCTCTTAGGCTACGGACACGAAGTCATCTGGCGCGGGGCGGCGGCGGCGGCGGCGCGAGGAACGGCGCGTTTCAATGCATAGATTTATATGGAAGTGCCTCCGCCGCCGCCCCGCAATCGCTTACTTCGAGACCGTAGCCTTAGATAATTAGTACTGGACAAGGAAATGTCGCCGACTTATTAGCTGTCGATGAAGTACAATGCAGGTAATACAAATATATTATAAATTAGCTTTCCCCAGCGGCTTCGCACGCGTGGTTTGTTAATAAAAGGTGGCCTATGTCACAATCCAAGGGGGCCTAATAGACAAAATTTCAAAACATTCAGCAATAGACAAAATTATCACATGAGATAAATAACGCGATAACTAACAATTTTTCATACAGTTTTGACAGTTCGCGCGATATGTATCTAATGTGATAAATATATCGAGTCACAAGAATCAGGGCCCATGGTCTTAATTACTAGATATATCAAACTTTCATTTATAATTTAAGTGAGATGCACTTATAATGCCTCTGCAAAATATAGGAACCAAAATATAGGAGGATCGAGAAAACAACAATTTTTATTATTAGTATGGATACTAAACCTTATAATATGTTCTAGGTAAGCACGTGAGAATACCTCAGGGTATTACCTGGTCTTGAAAACAATATACATTAACATCTACCTACGGCTCCAACGCGTTGTTTCCGTATTATTTCAAGGCACTATCCAAAGTGAAACCAGGTAATAACATTTGCAAAATACAATCTAACTTCAATAAGCACAAACCATCTGATAAATATAATTTATCCTTAATATAGCGGTTTTTCGCAATTTCTTTTTCATTATCTTTCAAATCTTCATAATTAGAAGAGTCGAGATAGGTTTGGGTTAACTTAGTTAATATTATGAAATAACCTGTACGTACACGTACAGGTTGACTACCACATCCTATTATAGTGTGGCATTAAAATAGTTATGTTAATGAATAAAAAAATCAGAAAACTAACATACATGACAAAAGTCTAATGACTAAAACCATATCTCATATTTCATTTTGTTTTCGAACAGATAACAACTGAACGACGAGCATCTCATTGCGGCTGAAAATGGTGGTAATGGTCGAGTCAAGCAAGATGATTTGAAAAGTATTACCCGATACAGATATATGACACAGTATTTATTTTATTATGTCAATATAAATGTTTTTATTTTAAGTGGTTTAATAAATTTTTCTTTCTGTGTTTAACAAATTTTGCCTACCTAATTATTATAAAAATTCAAAAATATAAAATGTATACACCTATTTCAAAATTGTTTTTTTATTGAATAGCTAAAATGGCAGTAGGCGGTGTACGTAGTCCACAAACCTATGTACTCTTTACAGAAGAACCTCATTAATCCGGCTCTTAAAAACCTGTGGGTGCCGGTTTATTGGATTATTCAGCTGGGTACGGATAGCGCGTATCTTGGAACGCCATGTCTATACTTGCAGCTACGCGTACACTTTGGGGAACTTTGAGCCGTGGTCAGTCGGTTTCGGCTCGCGTAGCGTATGGATCGATTGATGACCTCGCGTTCAAGGTTCGCGGCGGTCCACAATAACTATTCGCGTGCCCAGCGAACTCCGACTACGCGTATACAGGAACGCGCCAGTCGTACCCAGCTTTAAGATTACTACATTGTTCAAATATAAAATACTTATGTTAGTATTGTATACCTAATTTATTGCACAGCTTTTAAGTTAGACATAAAATAAGGTATTAGTGATAACGACAATCAGGTAGTAGGTAGGTAGTAAAGGTATCTAATGTTAAATTTCTAATAAGTATCCTGAGTCTCAGTTGCCTAAACTCGGGTGGAAAGCCTGTGCGATAAGTTGACTACTGCTCTCCCCCTGTTTATTGTAAACAAAAAGTTATGATGACCATGATTATTGAACGTATCTATTGAAGTGCCCCATTAGTAAGAGTCTACTGTATTTAAGGATTTAGAGGGTTTCGATAAAACAACACAACCCTCGCGAGCTGCGTGCAGCTCGCGCACCACCCAACCTCTAGTTATAATATATATAGCTCGATTACCACTCACTCACTCACTCACTGATTGACATGATTGTTCTCCCAGATGCAACCTCGTAGGGTTGAAATTTTTGGTGGATTCGTATAGAGGGAGTGGGGGCGACCTCAGGAAAAATCTGACATTTCCCCTTTTCACCCCCTTTCACCCCCACCCCCCATGTATCTCGGAAACTATAGGTCGTAGAGGGTTCGCGCTCAAACTAATATTGCTCAGGGTGTTTTTTAATATAAGGATCCGAAAAAAAAATATGAGGGTTCCATACAAAAAAAAAATTCTTCCATACAAAATTTTCACCCCCTCATACAATGTATGTTTTCCCAGATTGAATTGTATAGATTTAGTGTGGTTTAGGTGTAGGGTTGGTATAGGGTAGGTGTAGGGTAGTTGTAGGGTAAGTGTAGGGTTGGTGTAGGGTAGTTGTAGGGTAGTCGTAGGGTAGTTGTATGGTAGGTGTAGGGTAGTTGTAGGGTAGTTGTAGGATAGTTGTGGGTAGTTGTAGGGTAGGTGTAGGGTTAGTGTAGGGTAGTTGTAGGGTAGTTGTAGGGTAGTTGTAGGGTAGTTGTAGGGTAGTTGTAGGGTAGGTGTAGGGTAGTTGTAGGGTAGGTGTAGGGTAGTTGTAGGGTAGTTGTAGGGTAGGTGTATGGTAGGTGTAGGGTAGTTGTAGCGTAGCTGTAAAGTAGTTGTAGGGTAGGTGTAGGGTAGTTGGAGGGTAGTTATTGGCGATTTCGTTTTTTTTTTATTGCTTCTACCACGTGTTTGTTTGTTATTTTATTTATTCGTTTTTGTTTTTGTTTATATACAAATCGATATTTCTTGATGGCTACTTTAACATTGACATCCTCTTTGATTGCTTCTTCCTCTTCGATGTCCTCTTGATTGCTTTTTCCTCATCTATATTCTGTTTGATTGCTTCTTTCACATTGATATCCTCTTTCATTGGTTCTTCCTCTTCGATATACTTTTTGATTGCTTCTCCTATATCAGATATCTTCTTTGATTGATTTTTTGACATCGATATTCTCTTTGTTAGCGTCTTTTACTTGGATGTTCTCCCTGTTTGCTTCTTCAACTTCGATATCCTCTTTGATTGCTTCTTTCACTTCAAAATCCTGTCTTATAGCATTACAATGCACGCCAAAACCGCGAGCTGCGTGCAGCTCGCGCACCACCCAACCTCTAGTTATTATAATATATATAGCTCGATTACCACTCACTCACTCACTGACTGATTGACATGATTGTTCTCCCAGATGCCACCTCGTAGGGTTAAAATTTTTGGTGGATTCGTATAGAGGGAGTGGGGGTGACCTCAGGAAAAATCTGACATTTCCACTTTTCACCCCCTTTCACCCCCACCCCCCATGTATCTCGGAAACTATAGGTCGTAGAGGGTTCGCGCTTCAACTAATGTTGCTCAGGGTGCTTTTTTATATAAGAATCCGAAAAAAAAAATTAGGGTTCCATACAAAAAAAATATTATCCCATACAAAATTTTCACCCCTTCATACAAAACTTTTTTTTCTTTACTTTATTGACATGTGTCGATGTTTGGTGGAATCGTATAGATATTTATTAGTGTAGGTTAGGTGAAGGTGTAGGTGTAGGGTAGTTGTAGGGTAGTTGTAGGGTAGTTGTAGGGTAGGTGTAGGGTAGGTGTAGGGTAGTTGTAGGGTAGTTGTAGGGTAGGTGTAGGGTAGTTGTAGGGTAGGTTTAGGGTAGGTGTAGGGTAGTTGTAGGGTAGGTTTAGGGTAGGTGTTGGGTAGTTGTAGGGTAGTTGTAGGGTAGGTGTAGGGTAGTTCTAGGGTAGGTGTAGGGTAGTTGTAGGGTAGTTGTAGGGTAGGTGTTGGGTAGTTGTAGGGTAGGTTTAGGGTAGGTGTTGGGTAGTTGTAGGGTAGTTGTAGGGTAGGTGTAGGGTAGTTCTAGGGTAGGTGTAGGGTAGTTGTAGGGTAGGTGTAGGGTAGTTGTAGGGTAGGTTTAGGGTAGGTGTTGGGTAGTTGTAGGGTAGTTGTAGGGTAGTTGTAGGGTAGGTGTAGGGTAGTTCTAGAGTAGGTGTAGGGTAGTTGTAGGGTAGTTGTAGGGTAGTTGTAGGGTAGGTGTAGGGTAGGTGTGGGGTAGGTGTAGGGTAGGTGAAGGGTAGTTGTAGGGTAGGTATAGGGTAGTTGTAGCGTAGCTGTAAAATAGTTGTAGGGTAGGTGTAGGGTAGTTGTAGGGTAGTTGTTGGTCGATTTCGATCTTGATTACAATTTCGATTTCGATTTCGATTTCGTTTTTATTGCTTCCTTTACATCGATATCCTGTTTTATAGCATTTACCACTTCGATATCTTCTTTGATTGCTTCTTTAACATCAATATCATCTCATATAGCATCATCCTCTTGGTTATCCTTTTTGATTGTTTCTTCCACACCAGTTAACATTTTTGATTGCTTCTTTAACATCGATATCCGCTTTGATTGCTTCTTTCACTTCAAAATCCTGTCTTATAGCTTTATAATGCAAGCCAAAACCGCGAGCTGCGTGCAGCTCGCGCACCACCCAACCTCTAGTTATATTATATATAGCTCGATTACCACTGACTGACTCACTGACTGATTGACATGATTGTTCTCCCAGATGCAACCTCGAAGGGTTGAAATTTTTGGTGGATTCGTATAGAGGGAGTGGGGGCGACCTCAGGAAAAATCTGACATTTCCCCTTTTCACCCCCTTTCACCCCCACCCCCCATGTATCTCGGAAACTATAGGTCGTAGAGGGTTCGCGCTCAAACTAATGTTGCTCAGGGTTCATTTTTATGTAAGGATTCGAAAAAAAAAATTAGGGTTCCATACAAAAAAAAAAATAGTCCCATACAAAATTTTCACCCCCTCATACAAAACTTTTTTTTTCTTTACTTTAATGACATGTGTCGATGTTTGGTGGAATTGTATAGGTAGGACAGGTGTTGGGTAGTTGTAGGGTAGGTGTAGGGTAGGTGTAGGGTAGGTGTAGGGTAGTTGTAGGGTAGTTGTAGGGTAGGTGTAGGGTAGGTGTAGGGTAGTTGTAGGGTAGTTGTAGGGTAGGTGTAGGGTAGGTGTAGGGTAGGTGTAGGGTAGGTGTAAGGTAGTTGTAGGGTAGGTGTAGGGTAGGTGTAGGGTAGGTGTAGGGTAGTTGTAGGGTAGGTGTAGGGTAGTTGTAGGGTAGTTGTAGGGTAGGTGTAGGGTAGGTGTAAGGTAGTTGTAGGGTAGTTGTAGGGTAGTTGTAGGGTAGTTGTAGGGTAGGTGTAGGGTAGTTGTAGGGTAGTTGTTGGGTAGGTGTAGGGAAGGAGTAGGGTAGTTGTAGGGTAGTTGTAGGGTAGGTGTATGGTAGGTGTAGGGTAGTTGTAACGTAGCTGTAGTGTAGGTGTAGGGTAGTTGTTCGATTTCGATTTCGATTTCGATTTCGATTTCGATTTCGATTTCGATTTCGATTTCGATTTCGATTTCGATTTCGATTTCGATTTCGATTTCGATTTCGATTTCGATTTCGATTTCGATTTCGATTTCGATTTCGATTTCGATTTCGATTTCGATTTGCTTCTTTTACATCAATATTCTCTTTGATTGCTTTTTCCACATCGATATCTTCTTTGATTGCTTCTCCCACATCAATATCATCTTTGATTGCTTCTCCCACATCAATATCTTTTTTTATTGCTTCTTCCATCAAAACATAAACCGCGAGCTGCGTGCAGCTCGCGCACCACCCAACCTCTAGTTATACTATATATAACTGGATTACCACTCACTCACTCACTCACTGACTGACTGACTGACTGACTGACTGATTGACATGATTGTTCTCCCAGATGCCACCTTGTAGGGTTGAAATTTTTGGTGGATTCGTATAGAGGGAGTGGGGGCGACCTCAGGAAAAATCTGACATTTCCCCTTTTCACCCCCTTTCACCCCCACCCCCCATGTATCTCGGAAACTATAGGTCGTAGAGGGTTCGTGCTAAAACTAATGTTGCTCAGGGTTTATTTTTATGTAAGGATCCAAAAAAAAAAATTAGGGTTCCATACAAAAAAAAAATAGTCCCATACAAAATTTTCACCCCCTCATACAAAACTTTTTTTTTTACTTTAATGACATGTGTCGCTGTTTGGTGGAATCGTATAGATATTTAGTGTAGGTTAGGTGAAGGTGTAGGTGTAGGGTAGTTGTAGGGTAATTGTAGGGTAGTTGTAGGGTAGGTGTAGGTTAGGTGTAGGGTAGGTGTAGGGTAGGTGTAGGGTAGTTGTAGAGTAGGTGTAGGGTAGGTGTAGGATAGTTGTAGGGTAGTTGTGGGGTAGTTGTAGGGTAGTTGTAGGGTAGGTGTAGGGTAGGTGTAGGGTAGTTGTAGGGTAGGTGTAGGGTAGGTGTAGGGTAGGTGTAGAGTAGGTGTAGGGTAGTTGTAGGGTAGGTGTAGGGTTGGTGTAGGGTAGTTGTAGGGTAGGTGTAGGGTTGGTGATTTCGATTTCGATTTCGATTTCGATTTCGATTTCGATTTCGATTTCGATTTCGATTTCGATTTCGATTTCGATTTCGATTTCGATTTCGATTTCGATTTCGATTTCGATTTCGATTTCGATTTCGATTTCGATTTCGATTTCGATTTCGATTTCGATTTCGATTTCGATTTCGATTTCGATTTCGATTTCGATTTCGATTTCGATTTCGATTTCGATTTCAATTTTGATTTTCCAATGATATCCTGTTTAATTTCTTTTTTCTTTTCGATATCTTTTTGATTTTTTCTTCCTCTTCGATATCCTTTTGATTTTTTCTTCCTCTTCGATATCCTTTTGATTTCTTCTTCCTCTTCGATATCCTATTTGATTGCTTCTTTCACATCGAAAATCTCTTCGATTGATTGATCCACATTTCTCATTCATTTTCATTTCATTTTTTTTCTCTTCGATATCCTATTAATTTTTTCCACTTCGATATCGTCCTTGATTGCTTCTCTTACATCAATATCCTCTGTTATAGCATTATTCTCTTGGATATCCTCTTGGATTGTTTCTTTAATATCGATAACCTTTTTGATTACTTCTTCTACTTCTAAATCCTCAACGATTGCTTTTTCTACTTTGATATCCTCTTTATTGCTTCTTAATGCAACACCAAAACCGCGAGCTGCGTGCAGCTCGCGCACCACCCAACCTCTAGTTATTTTATATATTTAGAATGAAACACCTAAGTTAAATGCAAAGACTGACTTTATTTTCAAACACCCTCCGTCACAATAATGATAGAAAATACCTGCATCTCACTAACGTAGCGCCAACTAATACATAGGTTTTTGGCTGAAAATCAGCGCTGAGCGTCCGTCGTTCAGCACATGCTGAGCCAACCCTTATTTCGGCACAGGGTGACTATATGGGGCTTATATAGGTACTTTCATAAATCTACTTTGGCCAACACCTCTGCTCATAGGTACTAAGCTTTTTTTTTATACCTTTGTGATTTGTATTTTATAATGTAACCTATGTAGTACATTGTACAGTGTCACTGCCTTCTTGTGTCGAAATAATGTTTTTTTCCTTCTTCATCTAGACTCCCCCTTACCGACTTCTTTTATGCCCCTTTCCCCCATGTCATCAAAGATAAGCAATCCAAAGACGCCCCCCCCCCCCCCCCCGTACTTGCGTAATACTAGAATGGCCTCCAGGGAAGGCCTGTGTCCAGCAGTGGACTGAATATGCTCGAGTTGTTGTTGTGTACAAATTTATATATGTATGCCAAAGACATGCGCAGTTTTAACAGAAACACAGACAACAGGTAACTTGAACAGTATAGGACAGTTTTCTATAATAGCATTTTGATGTCATCAGCCTCAAGTGGAGTCTCCTGAGCACGCTCGGTTCAGGCGTCTCCGCTTGAGGGGCTGATCGGCCTGATCGTGCTCAAATGGATACAAGGCTTAAAATTTGATGTATCAGATAATCCTTTGGAACATGGAGAAGTTAGCGCAGGCCATGGAACCGGTGCTGAGCGACGATCAGAAGCAGAAGATCCAGAACATTAGAGACACGCTGGAGGAGTACGTTCACAAGAAAGTGCTGTGAGTACTAAAATTACCTTGACCATATTTCACCTGCTCAGAAACATCTGCTCAAACAGAAAACGGTGGAAGAATTTTTTTTTTGCAAAAGTGTGAAAATAGATTTTAAGCAGACAATTTTGTTGCTTGTTCATTGTATCGTTCTTATATGCATGTTGTCCTACTGTAAGGCTCCATAAAAGTCAAAAGTCTAAATTCATTTATTCAGTAGGAACTGTATAGTACACTTTGAAACGTCATTTTTTTTTAATTTACCACCAATTCGTAACGTGACCAAACAGAGAAGAATTGGCAAGAAACTCTGCTTGGCTTATATTTTTTTAACGTCGTACTTAATATCTATTACATTGTTTTTGATGGAGTTGGAGGCAGTTTCATCCCAAGCTTTTTTGTCATCTAAATAATCAGATATTTTATAATAAGCATATAATATAATATATATTACATAGATTACGTTTAACAACATTTTTGAATTTATTTACAGATAGATTAATCACATCATTTGGGATTTTGTTAAAAAATCGTACAGACATCCCTTTAAAAGATTGACTAACTTTATGGAGCCTTACAGTGGGAACAGCTAGTTTATCTTTATTTCTAGTGTTAACATTATGATAGTCGCTATTTTTCTTGAACATGTTAATATGTTTTCGGACATACATTAAGTTTTCATATATATATTGGCACGGCACTGTCATAACATTTATTTCTTTAAACTTAGTTCTAAGTGATTCTCTGGGGCCCATATTATAAATTGCACGAACAGCCCTCTTCTGCAACACAAATATCGTGTTGATATCTGCAGCATTCCCCCACAACAAAATGCCGTACGACATAATGCTATGGAAGTAGCTGAAATAAACTAGTCTAGCCGTTTCTACGTCAGTAAGTTGACGGATTCTTTTGACTGCGTATGCTGCAGAACTGAGTCTGTTCGACAACCCATCTATGTGAGCGCCCCATTGAAGCTTATTATCTAAAGTTATGCCTAAAAATACAGTACTGTCCACAAGATTTAGATCTTCATCTTTTATTTTAATGTTAGGTTTAACTTGTTTAACATTTGGTAATATAAATCTCATACATTTTGTTTTAGTCTCGTTCAGTAATAAATTATTTACATCGAACCAGTTAACAACTTTCGCTATTGCATTGTTCACGTCGTCAAAATTGGTCTGCCGTCGCTTTAATTTAAATAAAAGTGACGTGTCATCCGCAAACAATACAATTTCGTGGTTGTCTCTCACAAGTTGAGGTAGGTCGTTGATGTAAATTAAAAATAAAAATGGTCCAAGTATTGACCCTTGCGGAACACCCATCTTTACTACAGATCCCGGAGAATATTTTCCATTTACGTCTACTTTCTGTATTCTGTCAGATAGGTAAGAAGTGAGAAGGGTTAAAGCCATACCCCTGACGCCATAGTGATCTAGTTTCCTGATTAATGTTTCATGGTGTACGCAGTCAAATGCCTTAGACAAATCACAAAAGATGCCTAAAGCATCATGTGAGTCCTCCCAGGCATCGTAGATATGCGATACCAACTCAACACCGGCATCAGTTGTCGATCTGCCCCGCGTAAATCCGAATTGTTTGACATCTAGTAAGTTGTTAAAGTTAAAATGGCTTTGCAGTTGACTAAGAATAAGCTTTTCAAAAATTTTACTAAATGTTGGCAGTACTGATATCGGTCTAAAGTTAGTAGGGTCAGAACTACTACCGGATTTAAATAAAGGTGTTATTTTACTATGTTTCATTAAATCAGGAAACTCACCACAGTCAATACATTCGTTAAATATAAACGCTAGTTCTGGTGCGACAATGTCAATTAACGATGTTACAACGCTAACAGAAATGCCCCAGAGATCCGTAGTTTTTTTGACATTTATCAGTTTGAATGTTTTAATAATATCATTACTGTTTACATATTTAAAATAAAACGGTATTTCACATTTTGGTACATTTTTATTTAGTAATGAATCCGCAATTATAGGAGAAGAGTTTAAGGATCTTGTGGTAGAAACTGGAATGTCTGTAAAAAAGGATTCGAATGCTTTGGCAACATCACCATCTTGTTTGATGATGGTATTACCAATATTTAATTTATACTCCTTAATGTCATGTTTGACTTTTCCAGTCTCACTGTTTATAATTTTCCAAGTGGTTTTAATTTTATTACTACTGCTTCTAATTTTTGAACTAATATAATTAGACTTAGCTGCGCGACATACATTTTTAAAAATTTTTGAGTAATAACTCTTCACTAAAATTATACTGTTTTTCACTGTAAAGCTCATACATTCTTTGTCTGCTTTTGTGAATTCCTACTGTTGCCCACTCACAGAATGTAGGACTGTCAGAGACCATGATCGATTTAGGTTTAAATATTGAGCTAAATTCTTTGATAAAATTATTAAAAAAAGAATTATATAAATAATTTGGATTATTATTTTGATATGAAAAGGGTGATCTATTTAACAAATTAGATTTAAATTTTTCTAATCGATGCACAGTCACTGGTACAAAAGTTATTTGCCGTTTTACATTTTTCTTTATTTGATTTTCTATTTTGATTAACTGACCAAGGTGGTCTGATTTTATGTTACTAATTACATTTTTACTTAGTATTAACATTTGAATTTGTACAAATATTGTCTATGCATTTGGCTGAAGTGTCAGTAATTCTAGTTGGCTCCATAAAGAGAGGTTTTAGATTATATGATTTGAATAAACTAGTAATTTTAGTACTTAATGAATAAACTTCTAGAAAATTTATATTGAAGTCTCCGCATGTTATAATATTTTTGTTTGTTTTTTAAAAATAAACATAAAGTTAGTCAGTCTTTTAAAGGGCAATGTGTACGATTTGTTAACAAAATCCCAAATAATATGCTTAATTTATCTGAAAATAAATACAAAAATTTTGTTAAACGTAACTTCTGTAATAAGTCTTTTAAAATATCTGATTATTTAGATGACAAAAATGCTTGGGATGAAACTGTCTCCAACTCCCTCAAAAACAATGTAATAGTTAGGAATAGAGATTGTAACCTGGAACTTAAAAATATATAAGCTAAGCGGAGTTAGTTGCCAATTCTTCTCTGTTTGGTCGCGTTACGAATCAGTGTAAATGAAAAATGATGATTCTAAATGTACTTTACAGTCCTCATACTTGTTATCACTCTAAATCTTATGTGTGTATATTATTTTGATGATTAAATGTATAAAAGTTTTTCTTGTTTCAAATAAACTTTAGATAATGATATGCCACGTTCAAAACAGAAAACGGTGGTGGAAAACATCATCTGTAAATCGAGAAAACTTTTGAAAAACAATACTTTAGATGTTGGTCCCAGCTTTTTCAGAAAAGGCAGGCTCAATCACGAAGATTACCGATAAAGTATTCGTATCTAAAATTTTGGCCAATTAGAAAACGTAGATTTGAAATAGCGCTTTGTCATTGGTAAAAATGTTTATTTTTATATGAATTGAATTGAATTACATTAAATTAGTAACGACACCGAATTTATGTTAGACACAATATTTTTCGATTTTTATAAAAAAAACATAAAAAGGAATTATCAGACCTAACTTAACTAATAATAAATAAATAATTATAGACACTATCACACAGCATCATGTAGCCCCAAATTAAGCAGAGCTTGTATTATGGGAACCACATCACTGGTAAACTACTTATATATATATATTTTTGTAAATACATATATATTATACATAGAAAACACCCAGACCTGAGATAAATATCTACAAATAATGCAAACATTCGTCCCGCGGCGAAAATCGAGCCCGCGACTTTCTGCATCTCATCCCGACCTTCGCCCACTGCGCCACAATCGCTTGAAAATGCATCTTGAACACGAAATATTATATTTTCTAGGAAAACTCACCTCATGAAGTTAGGCTTAGAAGAAATCCAAGATGGCGACCAGCATTTGGTCGACGAACTGTTCCGCGCAATGCAAGACACTATGGCGGACTTTACAGCTACCTTCAGACAACTCGCTGAGGTGAGTTCAAGATATGATTCTCATTACATATAATGAAATAGCAATTCTACTTCAAGGTACAAATAGGCATGCTGGTACATTCAGCTTCAAATTAATATGAGGGTCTAGACTAGTCAAAATGATCTGAAAAACGTAAAAGCAATTTGATATACACAGTTCGAATCATCTTATTGTTGTAAGCACACGATGTGTTCAAAATATCTTACTACTCATTGTTTCATATTTTTATGAGCAGTCAGGGTGTTTAAAATTATCTTAGCAAACAAAGCTCTCAAAGTTGATCAGTGCATAATGTACCTGCAATGTACCTACACTGTTGCATCAACGATTCGAATGTAATTATTGCAGACGGTGGTTATACAGGGTGTAAAGAAAACTGGGAGGTTGCAATCAGACCATGATTCTGATCATATTTAGCGAGAAAATAAAGTATTTATTTTACTCATGTACGTCATTTTAATTATTTTTCTAGTTGCATACACAGAGTACAACATAATAACATCATATCTACATATCTCATTAAAATACGCCGAAAACAAATAAAATAAAATAAACCAGCAATGTATGCATGCGGCAAGGGGTCCGCCCATACGGTAGGAACAGAACAGCTGAGCGTGCGGGGTCATCGACCGTGCACGAGCGTACGTTACGATAAGATAAGAAAACTTTATTTGAGTCACACAATAAGTTCACAAAAAGACAAGTATAAACTTTTTATAAAATATAAATCAACTTCACATAAATCACTTCTTACTTCTTGCTCTAAAGAATTTTGAAATCGGTTCATAATTGACGGAGATATTGGTGATCATATGGCGAAAATTACAGGTGAGGATGAGGTTTTTTGAGTTTTCCGAGAAAATACCAATCCCTCAGGTATAAAATTTATATGGGACCAACTCTGAAGTATATTCATTTAGAAAATAATTTTGAAAATCGGTTTACAATTGAAGGAGATATCGGTGAACATACATAAAAAAGTAGAAAAAAAGGTTCCGACGAATTGAGAACCTCCTCCTTTTTGAAGTCGGTTAAAAACAATAAAGTGCTTAAATCTAATACAAGAAATAGTGGCACATAAAGACGCGTACATTGCTGGCTGTCAAAATAAATAAAAATCTTGAAACATTGTTTTCTCTGGGTGTAATTTTTTTTCTGACAACATATTTTGTTTTTTGTGGTTTTCCTTTCGTTTTCGGTACATGTCTTTATACATCCGATATAATTGCAGGTGGATCCAAACCAACTTGAAGATAAAACAGTGCTGGAGACCAAATGGTCGCTAGCTAAGTTAGCCGCTGCCTCTGGTTGGGAGAAATGGGTGCATAGCTACCAACAGCGGTTGGAGAAAGAAAACGGTAACTTTTAGATCTTTTATATCGCCTTGCTACCGTACTGTATGATATCATCTTCGATTAACTATACAAAGGATATCGCACGCCGTACTATGTACTGTGAAAAAAGTGGCATATATTGCTAGCTATCATTTGTCAAAAGCACGTCATACAAATATTGCCTCTATAATAAAGCAGATAAGATAGAAAATCTTAGTAAGCCGACTAAATGAAAACTGCTGTTCCGATTAACACGTCGTACAAATATCGCCTCTATAATAAAGAAGATAAGATAGAAAATCTTAGTAAGCCAACAAAATGAAAACTGCTGCTCCGATAAGCACGTCATACAAATATCGCCTCTATAATAAATAAGAAAAGACTGAAAATCTAAGTAAGCCGACTAAATGATTACTGCTGCTCCGATAAGCACGTCATACAAATATCGCCTCTTTATTAAAGAAAATAACACAGAAAATCTAACTAAGCCGACTATATGCAAACTGCTGCTCCGATGCGTTTCGGCGGAGTTTTAGACAAGTCGCTTTCGGGCGGATTGTGCAACATCCTTTGTATAGTTGATCGAAGGATATCAATATTTGTTTTTTGGTTTGAAATCTTTTAGAAGCCACCCAATACTGGGAAATACTTCCTCAGTAACAGAGTGGTCCACGACTGGAATCATTTGTCAGGAGAAGTTGTAACTGCTTCCTCTGTAAACTCGTTTAAGAATAAGCTGGATAACTGGTTACAATCTCACGAACTGTTACTAAATTAATTAAATCAGTGCTAAAACAGTATAAGTAAGTACAACATTTTGAGACTGCGTGATGTAGACAGATAAGCGAAAGCTCCTCCTCTATAAATAAGTAAAATAGCCTTTATTTGCTCTGACCTTTGCACAATTTCTAATATAATAATAAATAAACTATACTTACTAAACTTATCTAAACTATATTAACTGTACTTATTTCTATTTTCCTTTATGTATTTATTTTAACATTTCATATCCATCAGCTACCAGGTCAGGCTGTCTTGGGTCATAGGCCTCCCCAAGTTCCCTCCACCTTTGCCTGTCCGTTGCTGTCCTTCTCCAACCTTTGGGCAGATCTTCTTCTCATCTTATTTTCTGCCTTCCTCTGCGTCTTTTTCCTCGTCTATAAACTAATAAATAAATATTTCAATCTTGTATCGTAGGTGATTAGAAAAATTTCGACCAATGAGATACAATACCAGCCAAATCAGTTCACTGCTGGACATAGGCCTCCCGTAATAAATTATATTAATTATATAATAATACCTTGACTTGGCACATGAGATTACCGCTATGTGGGATGTCGACTCAACAATTATCGTTCCGATAGTCGTTTCAGTAAACGGTCTGATAGCGAAGAGCCTTAACCAATATCTTAAGAGGCTCTCGCTAGGCAGCTGGATCAAGGGTCAGATACAGAAGGCGGCTCTCCTGGACTCGGCACGCATTGTGCGGAGGTTCCTCTCTCTGCAGCCCTAGCCACTAACCGTTTGAGCCTTGCCCCGCGGTCGGTGGTCTCCCGTTTTTATACATTTTTTACTATAGTGTTTTTGATGTTATTTATGTATATGGTAGATAAAATTATTATAATTATAAATTATAGGAAAAAATGTATTTTTGACGAGTTTTAAATGAAATAAAGTGTAATAATAATATAAGTATGTTGGTATCTTGTTTGCACAGTGAGTGAAGAGGACCGCCGCGTCAGAATGAACCGCGTGAATCCTGTCTACGTGCCCCGGAACTGGATCCTGCAGGAAGCCATTGCTGATGCTGAGAAAAACGACTTTGAAAAGGTACCTACTTCTTCTGTGTGCCTATTCAAATATGAGCGACTAGCTTCCGCCCGCGGCTTCGCTTGCGTGGTACCGGGATAAAAAGCCTGTGTTAATCCAGGGCACTAACTATATGAATATTCCAAGTTTCATCCAAATCCGTTCAGTAGTTTTTGCGTAAAAGAATAACAAACATTCAATCATTCATTCATACATCCATACTCACAAACTTTCGCATTTATAATATTAGTAGGACTAACTGGCCCGCCCGCAACTTCGTTTGTGTGTATACTTTTATCAAAATATGATTAATGGTTTTGGAATGCATAGAGGGCAATCATAGAAAAATTGATTTTGAGCCCGAAGGCCTCCGGCAGGACCCGTGACGGACGAATTTCCCATACCAACGTAAAATCAGAAATCTGATTATTTACATCTGATTTCGGATTACCTTCCGATTTTTTTCTGATTTTAATTATTGATTTGACATAATACCAAAATAATTTCTAATTCAAGCACATTTCCACTATATTGTTGTACTTGTATTCGAATAGTATTTATCTAGGTTCCTGGATAGGTTTTATTGCTAAATACTCGCCTAAAATGAAATAAAAGCCAATAGCATTTCGCACATTTTTATGGCAAAATCGACCACTTTTCTTCCTATTTATTTCGTATCAAAACCAACAATATCTTACGTGTTGTTTGTTAAAGAATACAGCTTAAATTGTATAGTTACAGAATAACAATACAATGCGAAGAATACATAAAGTTTTCGGTCATCATTTTTGGTATTACGGAACACAACCAAATTCATATCAAATTGTGAACGGCTACTATTGCTATCACGATCGTACGGTTGAACCATCCATCAGCTAAACAGAGATAGCGATGTCCGGGAGCGATTTTTGCACGTGCCTTGAAATGAGGTTGCGAGCGAGAGTCGCCGCATTCTTAACGACTTTTATATAGGTAATGGTTGTGATTCTGAAAGATTTTCACTAAACTTATCTGTAAACTTAACATCTTGTCGGTCAGGCCACCTCCTGTAAGTCGATTTTGTTTTGGGTCGATCATTCCGAAGTATTTCTTCAATTATTTCTGGCGTTTTTTTGTAATTATGTATAATATCTATATTGTTAAAACTTCATAGAGGTGGTGATAATACGACACGAAATGACTTTTAGCTAGTTATAACTAGTTTTAGCGATAGATTCTGAAGGTAGCAGAGTTCTTTGTGAAGGGCTCGTCCGGGGAAGTACTGCCACCATGCCTATTTCTGCCGTGAAACAGCTGTGCTGTGTTTCGGTTTCAAGGGTGTGGGTGCCGGTGAAATTTCAGGCACAAGAGGCTTATCATCTTCATGCCTCAAGTGGATATACGTAGGTAACGTGATCTGCGATGCAATGCTTTGTGATATATAATGGTTACCACTTAACATCAGGTGGGCCATGTGCTTGTTTCATCTTTTTTAAGCTATTGCATAGCTTCTATCGAGGGCCTTGAGCGCGGGGACCGAATCCAGAAATTCCGTAAAAAAACCTCACGCTCCCCACTCCGATTTACTTAATTTTATAATCTGTTGCTTGGAAATAGAGTTCATATTCAAACTTTTGTATTCTATTAGTTCTTCGTCACAACGTCGCAGCGCTAGTGTTCAACACAGTAAAGATAGCTACACGTCCATGATTGGCCTCTGACACGAACTGACGTCTGACGTTTTTCACCTGAATCTAATTTCAGTTTTGTTTTGAAATTAGTTTTCTTATCGGTCACCACGCTCAAAAAGTGTAACTTGAATTAATATCAAAGAAAAAGAAATACTGCATAAATAAAATAAATAAATAATTATAATTGCATAAGTTGATACAAAATGCTATGCAATAGCTTTACCGCGGCAGTCCCCGAGTGCCACACGTCTTTTTTTTTATGATACCTGAAGATGGAACAAGCACATGGCCCACCTGATGTTGAGTGGTAACCATTACCTATCACAAAGCATTGCATCATAGATCAAGTTTTTTGGACCGTGCTCTACGATGCAACGTCCTGCGTCCATCAACTTAGGCATGAAGATGATAAGCCTCTTGTGCCTGTAATTTCACCGGCACCCACACCCTTCAAACCGAAATACAGAAAACATCTTCAAGTAGTATAAAAAATAGATAGGTTTATTCAGAATTCACCGCAGTATCTGGTGATCGGTTCCAGGTGCGGTTTTTGATGAAGTTGTTCCGCTCTCCGTTCGATGTGGACGAGGAGGCTGAGAGGAGAGGTTACTCCGCGCAACCGCCGAGCTGGTCTTACGGACTCAAACTCAGCTGTTCCAGTTAGAACTAGCTAAAGCATATAAATAAATAAATAATGCGGGATGTAATCACACAGCATCATGTAGCCCCAAACTAAGCAGAGCTTGTATTATGCGCGGACCACATGATTGATATACTACACATATATATTTTTTGTAAATACTTAGAAACCATCCAGACCCGAGACAAATATCTACATAACATGCAAACATTTGTCCCGCAGCGGGAATCGAACCCGCAACCTTCTACGTCTCAGGCGTACCTTCGCCCACTGCGCCACAGAGGCTGTCAAAAATATATATGTTATATATAGCATATGTATGCTAGTCTCTAAGGTTTATATTTATATGGGCCGTAGGATAAGTAAAACACCATCTGTATTTATTCTATTGTAGCCTGGAATAAAGTTTATATTATTATTTAAAGCTAGTGCTAAAGCAGAGAAGCAAGATTATTTGAAATCACTTTGTATACAAGTAGCGGTACGAAATTCTAGCGCTGACCGTTATTGCGCAGAAGTTAAAAGTAAGGTGAGTGTGGGAGCTAGAGGCGAGAGAGAGAGCGAGAGATCCATGTGGAGACGTTTCGTTCAGCTCTAGAGTTACGTGCCGTTATGTATACATAGTTTAAGACAAAGTCGCTTTCAGCTGTCTGTCCTTACATATGCTTAGATCTTTAAGGTCACTATACGGGTCAAAGCTCCCTCTCGCTCGCACTATTCAACATTTTTCAAGATATAAAATCAGTGAATGTAGTTATGTAAAATAGCAAACCTTCACGGCCTAGAAAATAACAATACAAAGGTTCAGCAATAATATAATTTTGATTCTATCACGTTGTCTTACCAAAAACTTGCATCAATTTTGGTGCAATTTTTTCGGTAGGAAACGTGTTGGGTGATATTCTTGTTGAACCTTTGTATTGTTATTTTCTAGGCCGTGAAGGTTTGCTATTTTGCATAACAACATTCAGTGATTTTATATCTTCAAAAATGTTGAATAGTGCGAGCGAGAGGGAGGTTTGACCCTTATAGTCGCCTTAAAACTACGCAACGGATTTTGATGCAGTTTTTTTAACCGACTTCAAAAAGGAGGAGGTTCTCAATTCGTCGGAACCTTTGTTTTCGACTTTTTTTATGTATGTTCTTTCTTTTATGTATTATATGTCCTTCAATGGTAAACCGATTTTCAAAATTATTGTGGTCCCATATACATTTTATTCCTGATACTTTTTCCTGAAAACTCAAAAAACCTCATCCTCACTTGTAATTTTCGCCCTATGATCACCAATATCTCCGTCAGTTGTGAATCGATTTTCAAAATTCTTTAGGGCAAGAAGTAAGAAGTGATTTATTTGAAGTCGGTTTAATTTATGTAAAAAGTTTATACTTGTTAATAGATAGAGTGATTCAAAAGGAAGGTTTTTATGTATAACTTGCACCCATGCGAAGCCGGGGCGGTAGCTAGTGCTAAAATAAGATGAAGATAAAGATAATTTATTCACTGAATGTAATGTGTACAATGTACATTGGTCTTTGGGTAAAAAAGTAAAGTAAAAAAAACAATTTATTTAGCACTTAAAGTTCACTTTGAATATTTTTTTTTAATTTACCCTATTTCGTAACGTGACCAAACAGAGAATTGGTAAGAAACTCTGCTTGGCTTATATTTTTGTAACGTCATTGTTTTTGTTAACTATTACATTGTTTTAAAGGGCGTTGGAGGCAGTTTCCCAAGCTTTTTTGTCATCTACATAATAAGTAACATAAAAAGTAAAGAAATGCTGAGCAATATACATTCTAATAGTTGTTTGTGTGTCATTTTGTCGGTATTTTTAAACACATGAGTTATGATAATGATTCGTTTAGTTCCTAGACCTAACTACAATATCTAATATTAGCAAAAACAAATTGAAAAAACTATTTTAAATGCTTATCAACTTTCTTTTGTCTATACGTAAGCAATATGGTAAACTAAGCTCAGAATCTTTATTTGTTAAAATGTAAAATGTAGGTTTATGTAAAGGCCTGCGCAGACCGGGCATGCTATGCGTTAAAATAATGCCGTGACGTCCCTTTCGATGCCGCGGGATTATTGTAAAGCATAGGAATTTATATCGTATTTCTATTTCGATGGTTTTGAATGTCCATTGGTAAAAAATTGAAATCCCTTGCCCTGCCGTCCCGGTCTGCGCAGGCCTTTAAGATCCAGAATGGACAAAATTCATTTGTAAAATTTAGTAGCTCTCAAAATCGCGGAATCGACAAATTTTACAGTTTTTTGATGATATTGAATTGTGATTTGTTTCTGTGATCAATGTAATTTTAATTTGAAATCTGCATATATTTTTAAGGATTCAAACAACAATAAGTTATGTTTAAATTGAACATAATAAATAATGTTACTCAGTAAGAAGATTTTATTAATAAAAATGTTTTTTTACATACTTTAGTTTCATTTATTTAAGAATTGAGTGAAAGTCAAAGTCTGGATCTGGAATGATCTGGAAAATCTGGCTGGGGTGGCCAAAAATCTAAATTAATTTATTCAGTACGAACTTTAAAGTACACTTTGAAACGTATTTTTTTTTTAATTTACACCAATTCGTAACGCGACCAAACAAAGAATTGGCAAGAAACTCTGTTAGGCTTTTATTTTTTTAAAGGCCATGTTATTACAATTTTTGTTCATAAATATTACATTGTTTTTGAGGGAGTTTGAGACAGTTTCATCCCAAGCTTTTTTGTCATCTAAATAAACAGATATTTTATAATAAGCCCTATTACAGAGGTTACTTTTAACAACAATTTTGAATTTATTTACAGATAAATTAATCACGTCATTTGGGATTTTGTTAAAGAAACGTAGGTATGTTTTGCCCTATAAATGATTGTCTAACTTTATGGAGCCTTACAGTAGGTACAGCTAGTTTATCTTTATTCCTAGTGTTAACATTATGTAGTCGATATTTTTTTAATATGTTTTCGGACATACCTTAAGTTTTCATATATATATTGGCAAGGAGCTGTCATAACATTTATTTCTTTAAATATTAATAAATATTGGTCAAATAGGCAAGTACAAAAAATCATAATGGTAAAAAATAATAATCAAAAAACAATTAAATTCATTGTTTCAAGATGAATAATAATCCTGGACGTTATCACACAGCATCATACAGCCCCAAACTAAGCAGAGCTTGTATTATGGGAACCACATGATTGATATACTACATAGATACTTATTTTTTTTTGTAAATACATACATATCATACATAGAAAACACCCAGACCCAAGACAAATATCTGCAGAACATGCAAACATTTGTCCCGCAGCGGGAATCGAACCCGCAACCTTCTGCGTCACAGGCGGACCTTCGCCCACTGCGCCACAGAGGTCGTCAAAGCTATGGAAGGTTCATTGATAGTACTTAGCATTTTCAATGTTGAAACATTGCTTGAAATACATGTAGGTGTAAAGATGTCAAAATTAATAAAAGAATTCTACCCCCATTCTATGTATTCTACCCTAAAAGGCTAAAGGCATGCAAAGCAAAAGAAAAGTAAAGTAAAAGATGAAATTCAGTAAAAAAGAACAATATTTAATAACTTACATAATTTTCTTAACAATATTTACAATCAACAAACTTAATTTCACCTTGAGAAAACAAAAAATAATATCACTCTTAATTGTTTGTCTTAACCTAAAGATCATTCATAATTTTACTCATAAAACTAACGTGAATTAACTCATTCATATTGAAAAACGGGAATTTTCACGTACCGTTACATCGGTGAAGGCACCGACGGCGTTTCGACTCGTTAAGAGAGTCTTCATCAGGGTGAGTCAACGCGACGCTCTCCCTCCGCGTCCCGTCTTGCTGCTCGGCTCGACACGCCTGAGGCCGGGGGGGGAGGGAAACGCCGTCGGTGCCTTCACCGATGTAACGGTACGTGAAAATTCCCGTTTTTCAATATGAATCATTCATAATCCTCATCATTACTGTCATCAGGTTCAGAATAGTCTTCATCATCGACTTTCCTCTTCTTGCGTTTAGGAATATTCTCTTTTTCACTTTCCTCTTTCTGAGCCTCCGTCTCCGCTGATCTATGATGGAACACGAAGGATATACTCTTAGCTAGATCCCAACACTGTTTTAAAACTAAATCAGCTAAACTTTTCTTGTCTGCGCAGTGATACCAATTAGACAGATCCGAGGTGCAGTCGGAATTCTCCGGTGGTAACGTAACTTGTATATTGTTAACACATCTCCGACATTTGAACTTACTATGAGTATCTGATAGTGTGTTTTCTTCTAACCTAAACAAGTCTTTTAAGTCGTCTGATGTGAAATGTCGCAATGATTCTTCGTTTTGGTCGACTACCGTGTCGCTTAGAGCTTTCTTGTGGGCTTGCCGTTGGAAAATCTTCTCTTCAATTGTCCCTGTTGCTAGCAGCCTGTAGATGTAACAAGGTTTCTTCTGCCCGTCTCGCCATACCCTTGCCATAGCCTGGTCATCGTTGGCTGGGTTCCAGTCAGGATCGAACATGATAAGTCGGTTAGCTCCGATGAGGTTCAGTCCACAGCCGCCGGCTTTGGAACTGAGCATGAATATCCACTCTTTAGACTCCTTATTATTGAAGCTTTCTACGACTTTAGCTCTCTTCTTGATTGTCATACTGCCGTCAAGCCTCACATATTGGTAGCAGCGTTTCCTGCACAGTTTTTCAAATAGGTCCAGGGTCTGTGTGTAGTTCGATACAAGGACAATCTTGTCATCAGTATTCGTTTTCAGATTTGCTAGTATGCAGTCGAGAATCATCAGTTTTCCCGAGTACTCCGGTTTCACATCCTTGATATCATAATTACTCGGTAATAGGTCTCTGGCTTTTTCAAAACCTTCGGACCTTTCTATAATCTTGTCAAAGATCAAGTCTGGATGGTTGCAGAGTTTCTTTAGGCTTGTGATGCTGGATAGAGCGCTGAGGGTGTTCTTTTCGCCATTTCCACTGAATTTGTTCCGTATAGCATCGGAGTTGATAAAGTTCTTGTAAATCTGAGTTTGAAGGGGGGTCATTTTAACGCAAATGACTTGTTCAAACTTCACCGGCAAGTATTTGGTCAGCAGGCTGCTTGTTCTGCGTATCATGCATTTATTCACGATAGATGTCAAAGTCTGCAGGCACTCTTGGGCTCTCTCTCTTTCCTGTGGAGTAGCTAAGGCATCCTGCCCTCTCAGGATGTGGTTTTCATATCGCTTCTTGAATTCATGTGCTGTGCCCAGAATTCCTTCATTCACAAAGTGGACTAAACTGAAGTATTCAGTCAGATCATTCTGTATCGGAGTTCCGGAGATTAGAATCCTCCTTTTGGCTTTTAACCCCATTAAAGCTTGGTATGTCTGATTCTCACTGTTCTTTAGCCTGTGTCCTTCATCACATAGCACCAACCCCACCTCCGATGAGTGCAGAATATTTGAGTATATCCTAAAAGTCTCATAGGAAATAATCAGGACCGGGGTGGCTACTCTAGTAGCAGCATATGTATTCATGAACTGCTGTAGTTTCAGTGTGATATCAGCTTTGGACCCTCCGTCCATGGCCAAGGCATTTATCCTCTGAGCTAGCCATTTATGTATCTCATTGTACCAGTTCTTGACCAAACTGCTAGGGCATACAATGATAGCTTTGCATATTGTGGGCTTGCACTCGGGGCCTTGACGGAGCAATGTCCACAGTAAGGTTATGCACTGTAGCGTTTTACCCAGACCCATCTCATCAGCCATGATACATCCATAAGCATTCTCAATCTGGGTACCGGTGACGCAGTCATACATAAATTTTACGCCGTCTCGCTGGTGAGGACGTAGAATGTTCCCTAGAACTGGGTCGACTACCACGGCTACTCGGATGTCTTCTGGCTTCATTTTCATCTTCTCGTGTTCAGGTATATACGGGGGCCGGTATAGAACCAGTGCGTTTGGCTCGTCTGGGTCATGAAGGGCTCGCCTCACTTGACTCCGTTTTAAGCCTAAACTTTTACTGCAGTAGGACGAAACGTAGTTCGGAATTGGTACCTTGAAGGGCTTGCTCAGTATCTGTTTGATCAGATTCTCGTGATCCGAAGCGGACATTGATTGGGAGAGCGATTTCTGTGCAAGGGGTATTTTCACACATTCCCGCTTCTTTCTTTTGGCGCCGTTTGCAAGTGGGCTTTTGAATACGTTATCACCGGAGCCAGTCTGGCTCGGCGCTTGACTGCGCCTCATTATATTCTAGCGTACAGGAACGACATAGAAAATTAAAAATTTCTGAAAAATCTCACCTTACTTCGTCTCGTTTGTTTTTGTTTTGCTTCTTTTTTTTAATTTTTGCTTTCATTTTCTCACAGACAGAGACAGACATAGATTAAGTATATATATAGATTTATAGTTTGCGTGGCCACCCTATCTTTCTCATTTCAACTACAGGGTTGCCACATAATTAAAATTTCCATAGATTTGGATAAAATATACTGATAATACGCCCTCCGGCCAGGTGGTAACGATCTGCGAAATGCTGCTGGTAGAAGCTGGATGCATCGAGCTCAGGACAGGGACTCAGGCGCTCATTAGGGGAGGCCTATGTCCAGCAATGGACTGCTATAGGCTGATGATGATAATGGGTAAAATATAAATCTAACAAGATAAAAATAGTAAATTATTATTTGGTTTTAATACATTCAATTTAATCGTATAAAAGCATTTATCTACAAGCCATTTGTAAAGTCTTATTTTAAAAAGGCTAAGTGTCAAATCTTTCATGTCTTCGGGAAGACTATTGAATATTTTAACGGACATGAATAAAGATATATTTTGCATTGATTTTTTACAGAACGGCAAAAATATCCTATTATTTATTTGTGTCCTAAGTTGTCATTCACGCATGTCTTTATGTTTCTTGTATACGCTTTCAAAATTCCTACATACAAAAAAGAATAGAATTATAGGAAATATATTTTTATTTCTCCAAAACTTCAACATTTAGAAAATATGCTTTCGATTCTGCAATCATATTTTCTCAATTCCCTACTTTTTTATAAAACGCCAACTTTTTTCCCCAAGAGCTCGCAGTTTTGCGCGTATCTTCTAATAGCTTAGCAGTCCAACGCAAATTTTTTCCGCAGCCTTCGTGGTGTGTATGATGGTGATTTACCCTAAAAACAGTAATCAAAAATTAATTTTGGTATTTAAACATAACAAATGTAATCTGTAGAAAATACGTACATAAAAGGCTAGCAATCTTACTAATATAATAAAGGCGAAAGGTATTGAGTATTGTTTATTTCTCCCTCACGCAAAATTTAGATACAAATACAATACAATACAATAAATTTATTGCTTTTACAAGGTCTTCATCGTTCTGGCTGGGAAATATAACAAGCTATTAATGCTGCTGCTGATGATAATGATGAAACATATGAATTGAGGCATGGAACATATTGGTCTTCTTCTTCTTCGTATGAAGTAGTGGCCAACTCTGATGTCGGAATTTTTAGGCCACCCGAAAGCCTCCGACATGGCTAACAACTGAAAAAGCCGGGAAGAACATCTTAACGTGCCTTCCGAAGGGCGGAAGCGCTCAGATCTAAATGCCATCCAGATCACCCATATAAGTAGTGTCCGGGCGGAGTGTTGCTTAACCAAGATGAACTGCGAAGATCACCGGAGTAAATTACATGGTGTTAAATTGCATTGTGTTACAGGTTCTAGGTAAGGTATCTCACATAAACCCTGTCTAAGGGTAAATTTAGCAATATGGTTATATAGTAGGCAGACCGAGGCTTTGTAGGTAGTTAACTAGGTGTACCTATATAACAAATTGTCATTGCACATTATGTAGAGCTACACCAAGAATAACATTATAGGCTATATTTTATGCAGGTACCATGCGTGCGAAGCCGCGGGCAGAAGCTAGTATAAAATCTTAGTGAAAACTTTTTGAAAACTGGAGCTAACATTAAAGTATTTCTTTCCTGTCAGCCAAAGTCCATTGGAAATAAATAAATAAATAAATAATGCGGGACCTTATCACACAACATCATGTAGCCCCAAACAGAACATGCAAACACTTGTGAGAGACAACCACGAAATTGTATTGTTTGCGGATGACACGTCACTTTTATTTAAATTAAAGCGACGGCAGACCAATTTTGACGACGTGAACAATGCAATAGCGAAAGTTGTTAACTGGTTCGATGTAAATAATTTATTACTGAACGAGACTAAAACAAAATGTATGAGATTTATATTACCAAATGTTAAACAAGTTAAACCTAACATTAAAATAAAAGATGAAGATCTAAATCTTGTGGACAGTACTGTATTTTTAGGCATAACTTTAGATAATAAGCTTCAATGGGGCGCTCACATAGATGGGTTGTCGAACAGACTTAGTTCTGCAGCATACGCAGTCAAAAGAATCCGTCAACTTACTGACGTAGAAACGGCTAGACTAGTTTATTTCAGCTACTTCCATAGCATTATGTCGTACGGAATTTTGTTGTGGGGGAATGCTGCAGATATCAACACCATATTTGTGTTGCAGAAGAGGGCTGTTCGTGCAATTTATAACATGGGCCCCAGAGAATCACTTAGAACTAAGTTTAAAGAAATAAATGTTATGACAGTGCCGTGCCAATATATATAAGAAAACTTAATGTATGTCCGAAAACATATTAACATGTTCAAGAAAAATAGCGACTATCATAATGTTAACAGTAGAAATAAAGATAAACTAGCTGTTCCCACTGTAAGGCTCCATAAAGTTAGTCAATCTTTTAAAGGGATGTCTGTACGATTTTTTAACAAAATCCCAAATGATGTGATTAATCTATCTGTAAATAAATTCAAAAATGTTGTTAAACGTAATCTATGTAATAAAGCTTATTATAAAATATCTGATTATTTAGATGACAAAAAAGCTTGGGATGAAACTGCCTCCAACTCCATCAAAAACAATGTAATAGATATTAAGTACAATGACGTTAAAAAAATATAAGCCAAGCAGAGTTTCTTGCCAATTCTTCTCTGTTTGGTCACGTTACGAATTGGTGGTAAATTAAAAAAAAATGACGTTTCAAAGTGTACTATACAGTTCCTACTGAATAAATGATTTTTGACTTTGACTTTGACTTTGACTTTGACTTGCCCCGCAGTGGGAATTGAACCCACAACTAGCTAATTAAATTTGCGGGTACTTCGGAGAAGGCAAGCAGTATCTTGGGTTTCACTTACCCGGTTTTGATAAAATATAGCTTAGGTTTTTTGATACTTACTTACTGTGGCAGATTTAAATAATTGGGGGCATATAGGTGAATTGTCAAAAAATGCTGTCAGTTGTGACTGACGAATCCCGAATCCGTTTTAAATCTGAATGATCCGTTGATTTAACGTAGCCTCTGGTTCTTTAGTCTGAAATAAAAAAAAACAGTTTTAAACCAAGACAAAAATGAACGAATTCTACCATTGTAGGTATGATAATAATAATAATAACAATAACCTAACATTTAATAGCACAACATATAAAAAAATAATGAATTCTTTGGTTTTCGTGGTCTATTTTCCTATACATTCATTAAGACCTCGGTTAGTCAAGGTTGACCAAATAGCACATGGCTTTTAAACGATAAAATCAGTATCAAAATAGACTTAAGTTTTTTATACTTACGAAGATTCACATAACTGCAGACATACAGGTGTATTTTCAGTTACCATCCATTGAATTACGTGGCCCTTTGGTTTTTTATCCTGAAATTAAAACGTCATCTTTAAACCGGGCTATGCAAATAATAATGAACCAAAGAAATTATATAATTTAAAGTTCTAATAAAAAATGAAACGACTTTCCTGTATATGTAATGAACTTATGGGGTGGGGAAGGGCAGGGAGGGAGTGAGGACTCTCCCTCTAAAAAGGGGAATCTCACAGTTTCCGAGAAAAAAATAATTAAGTTTTGAGGTTAACGAGACAAAAAAAATTAAACAATATACGTCAAAACACACTTCCGGGAGAGGGACCTATGACCTACGATCAGTTTAAAAACAGTTTCAAATCATAAAAATGGATATTTGATTCGGGTATTTGACCTCGTCGGCCCTGAGTGTCGCTTCGTCCACTCGTCCTCGCGGGCTCCACTCAGGATCTTCCACGCGAATTTCTGGTTCCACATTTTTTATATCCAATCTACGCATAGGGACCACAAGACTACGTGGCATCGGGGTGTGGTGGTGATCTGCGTCAGTTCTGTGATATATCTAGAACCTTTGCTACTCAAGTTGGGGTGTCCTAGAACCTACTGCTGCGGGAAGGATTTCCAGGTGGTTGTAAAAAATCTAATAACCGACTGTCTATTCAATGTATTACATTAACAACGAGAAATATCATTGTCAATGTCGAATTACCAAAAAATACCACAGAGGCCATAAATAAAAAGAAGATCATATTTTCGATATTCAGTGATGAAAAAAAAATTGCCCGCAGTGTCATCAAGTTTGACGAAATTAAGTAAAAAATTTGAATTTTCAAATAATCATATCTCAAAAACTATTTGGTTCCACACTACGCCATTTTAGATTTAGGCTTCCTAGATATAGACCTATCTGTGACAACAGTTCCAGCCGCCTAGCTCACTACAAATAAATGAAAGTTGAGCCAAAAATTAATGTGCAGTGGGCAAAATTCATTTCAAATGCCGGCAACACCAAACAAAACAAAACAAAATTGAATTTCACTTTTTGGCTTATTTTCTTACAGATTTCTGCTCTAAATGTTGTTATTTATTGTGGAAGTCTAGTTAACAATCCATTTTTGAATAAATACCTCGTCAAAAGTACGATACTTACGAATGAAAAGACAAATCCGGAATGTTTTGATCACTGCCACTTTTGCACCAAAATACACTACACTGATCCATTTTGATAGAGAAATCCATAACATTCATTTGTTATTATTGATTTACAATACATGAAACATAATTTTTCCAGGTAATAATTTAGATTCAAGCAAGTTTTTCACAAAATCTTCCGAAACTGCTGCTAGCTGCCAAAGTTTGTTTAGCGCAATGTTGCGCTAAACAACGAAAAAACCGGCACGCGATAAGGGACAGCAAATCTATAGTGCGGTCTCCCTTATTTGCATGAAGCACGCATAAGTAGTTCTCTTTCTTGAAAGAATGAGATGAATTATCTCGTCGTCTATAGCTTTCTCTGTCTAGGGAGACAGACCTATTTTTTTTTGTTTCTTTCACTGTTTGAGCAGGCGTAAGGCTGCAGACCATACCACCAATCAAAAGTAAAAAAAAAACCACACAAATTACTTATTTTTTTATGTTACTAAATAAAAAACTAAGTAATTTTACTTGATTTCGACGGTAGTGCGTCCGTCACGGCATTTCGACACATGCGCGGAATATGTATTAGTTTTTAAGGGCTTTTTCAATTCAAACTCAAACTCAAACTCAAAATTCATTTATTCAGTAGGAACTGTATAATACACTTTGAAACGTAATTTTTTTTAAATTTACCACCAATTCGTAACGCGACCAAACAGAAGAATTGGCAAGAAACTCTGCTTGGCTTATATTTTTTTAACGACATTGTTCTTATTAACTATTACATTATTTTTGATTGAGTTGGACGTAGTTTCATCGCAAGCTTTTTGTCATCTAAATTATCAGATATTTTATAATAAGCTTTATCACAATTACGTTTAACAACATTTTTGAATTTATTTACAGATAGATTATTCACGTTATTTGGGATTTTGTTAAAAAATCGTACACACATCCCTTTAAAAGAATGACTAACTTTATGGAGCTTTACAGTGGGAATAACTAGTTTATCTTTATTTCTAGTGTTAACATTATGATAGTCACTATTTTGTTAACAAGTTAATATCTTTTCGGACGGCACTGACATAACATTTATTTCTTTAAATAATAATAAATATTGGCCAAATAGGCAAGTACAAAAAATCATAATGGTATAAAATAATAATCAAAAAACATAATTAATGACATAATTAACATAATAATGAGCGCCATTGCGCCCAGTCTGGGCGGAATGGCGCTCATTAGGGGAGGCCTATGTCCAGCAGTAGACTGCTATGGGCTGATGATGATGATGATGAGAAGGCATCTGAATTAATATTTCCTTAATTTGTTGGCAATGACATTGACAAAATGATGGGATACTGACATCTTATAAATGGATGACATGACATTACCTTTCACAAAAAATTCTTCCTCTTTGCTTTCTTTCGCGATTTGATCGGTGGTCGGCCAGATTTTGTAGACGATTTTCTAATTTCGTGTGATTTTGTTAAAATCTATGTGGGATACATATTACTGAACCGGTAGTTAACTAATATCAAGCAATATGAGCGCGTGGCCCGAAGTCACGACGGCCAAAGCTGAAAATCGCCATGAAATCAAGCTTGCGGGCGCGGCGATTTCCAAACGCATTTCAGAGTCGGGTTTAGATAGAAATATCTTTACTTTGACGAATATCAACTTGCTGAACATCAGCGACACCTGTCTCCAAGCGGTCCCTGATGAAATTAGCCGGCTGGTTAACCTTCAGACGTTGCTATTATTCGGTAACAAGATACAAGTATTCAATGAAAATATAACCTCTCTCACAAAACTGAAAGTGTTGGATCTATCAAGAAACCTACTGAAAAGCATTCCGAACAGCCTGAACAACATGAAAGAGCTGACCAATGTAAATTTTAGTAACAACGAAATTGAAGAAATGCCTAAAATTGGTGATATGCCGAATCTCATCACATTTGATGTCTCCAACAACAAATTGAAGAGTTTTGTCGACTTTGAGAACGCGAACTTGCCTCATCTTACTGACGTGAAGATGAAGGGTAATGCTATTGAGGAGTTGCCGGGGTATATCAACAAAAGCCTGGCCAATTTGAAGAATTTTGACATGGCCGATAATCTATTGAAAACGATACCTGGAGAAGTGGCTAGCTTGACTAAATTAAAAGGTAATTGATTATTTCACTATTAAATTTGGCACTCTCCAAATATTTCATAATGTTACACAAAAAAGTCTGATGCAATAGCCAAGTATTGGCATAAGCCATGCCAAGTTATTATAAATAAAATAATGACCGAGATGGATGTTTGTGTCATCGTAAAAAGCATTCCATATAAACTATTACTATGTCTGTTGATGTAATTTTTAGTTCCTGATACCTACTCGATAGAGTAATTGTCTGATATAAAAGACCCTTACGATGAGATCTGAGAACTCGGGAGTCACTTTTGATCAATTTTTGTGCAATATGCTAATTTAATTGTTGTTGTGTGTGTGCACTGACTGTGCCATCATTACTTACAATCCTATCTAATATAAAAAAAAAAACTTTGAAGACAATTGTATAGGGATTTTTGAAGACAATTGTATAGGGATTTTTGAAGACAATTGGATAGGGAGGGGGCATGGTAAAGAACATAATGATAGATAGAGATGTCCCTCTAATCAAACATAATGCAATCAATCGGTCTAATTGAGTTTGTGATGTTTTTACTTATATTCCTACTTATTTAACCCCTCCGCTTGCCGCTATTGTATTACCTATTTGGCTATAACGGGCAAAGTGAACCAAAAAAATGAGATAGAGGGATTAAGCAAGAGTGGAAGGGGCATAATGATGGGTAGGGATGTCCCTCTAATCAAACATAATGCGATCAATCGGTTGAATCGAATTTGTGATGTTTTTACTTATATTCCTACTTATTTAACCCCTCCGCTTGCCGCTATTGTATTACCTATTTGGCGATAACAAACAAAGTGAACCAAAAAATGAGATAGAGGGATAGGATTAAGCAAGAGTGGAAGGGGCACTTTGCGGGCCCAATGTTACCGGATCAGATCTCTGTCTGAATCTACCAAAATGTTAACCTAGTCCCATCAGACATTTATAGTCATTCTCATTTTTGAAAAAAAAGCACTTTGTCCATGGATTTTCTAACATATGACAGCTAAATAATGTTGTCATGCTTTGTGTTAATAAAATATATGTACATATAAATTAACATACCATTATTCTAGCACAAAAAAGGATACAAGTAATTCATAGTTTTTTTAATATTTTATTTGTTACACCGCATTAGTGTGGTGTAGCAAATGCTGAGATGGACCTTTTTGGCCTACACAAATGTTATAATAAGTTATCTTTTTTCTGGTTTTTATTTTTGGTTTGTATACTTAATGTTATTTTTCCTTTTCGATTGTTATTGTATGCACCTATATTCTACATGTTTGTGTGTATCTATCTATCTTTATTTAAATATGTGAAGTTTTAAGCATCAAAATTGTTACTTCCGTGCATATGACACGTTTCTGCACTGGTTTCATACAGAAAAAAAAATCCTGAGTTATATTTGTCAAAGTGAATTTGTAAAAAAAGTATGCAAATATTATCTGGAATATATCTACAATTTATTGATAATATGTATGTATCAATAGCTGCTAAGAAATTCATAAAGTTTGACATTAAGTTTGAGATAAATTTTTATGTCACTTGCATGGACTGTGAAAATAAGAATTAACCTTATAATTTTTAGAGGCATCATTAACCAGTGGCATTTGTTATTGTAGATCTTAACTGTACTTATTACATTTTCTGTTAAGTTTTATAATGTGGATACTAGTTTATACACTTATGAGTGAAATACACTTGCAGGAATGTATACTATAATGTAAACTTGCATATTTTCAGAATTAAATTTAAAAGGCAACAAGCTTACAGACAAGCGTTTCTCGAAGCTGGTAGACCAGTCGCGGACCACGAAACAAGTGATGGACTATATCCGAGACCATTGTCCTAAGGCCGACCAGGCTCAGGCAACCTCTGCGAAAGGCAAGGGCAAGAAGGGAAAGAAAGAAGAAGTGCAGGCTGATCCTCAGGTATTGATTTAGTTTATTTATAAAGGAATGAAGCAAATTCAAACACATCAAACACACTAATGTAGCAACAAAAGCTGCCAAGCTTAACAACCTCACTGCTGGCCTGATTATGGGTGTAGGTTGAAAATCCAATTAAATATAAACTTTAATGTTTCTTAGTTAATCCGGAAAGTGACGATTGAGCCAGAATTACATTATGTGTGTTGTGCTGGAAACTTTTCGAATTTTTTGAAATACTCTTGGAGGTTATGAAGAAGCCTATCCTTCTAGTGGGAATCAAAATAATCAAAAGCGCGTACCGACTTCGCGCTCCAAAACCGCTAACACTGGAGCATGCTACAGCTATGCGCAATGGAGCGTGCTCCAGCTACGCGCAACGCTATAGATAACGGTTCGAAGTGACGATTGAGCCAGAATTACATTATGTGTGTTGTGCTGGAAACTTTTCGAATTTTTTGAAAAACTCTTGGAGGTTATGAAGAAGCCTATTCTTCTAGTGGGAATCAAAATAATCAAAAGTGCGTATCGATTTCGTGCTCCAAAACCGCTAACATTGGAGCATGCTACAGGTATGCGCAATGGAGCGTGCTACGGCTACGCGCAACGCTATAGATACCGGTTCGTACGCGTACCAATGTGCACGTTGGAACACTCGAACATAGAGTTGTTTCACTAGCTGTTTTATGCCGCTCATAATAAGAGATGTGTGTCGATTATACTGGAAAGGCTGCTACGCGCGCCGAGAGCGGTCCTCACTTAAATAATTAGATGCACGTTTCATCTTAGCACTAATGGCGCGGTCGATCATGGCGCGCGCGTCAGCCGCGTATAATCCGCGATCAGTCAGTTTTCATAACTGTAATAATTCAGAAAAATCATCATCATTTGGAATGTACAATGCCAAATCAAATCGAACAAACTACATCACCACTGCCCAGGAGCTCTGCAATCAAAAAACTTAAACAAATCAATAAGTTTGGGGTTGCCATGCGAAACTGCGGACAGAAAGAGATGAAAAAGTATTTGCTAAAAGCTATTCTTTTAATCAATCTGCATCATTCCATTGCTTGGCAAAGGTCTTCCCTACAGACATCTTCCCCAAATTCCGTCAACCATCTCTATCCTTTGAGAGAAAGCATATGGTACAAAAAAGGCTTTATAATAGGTACTAGTGTCTTTGCAGCCTCTGCAGCTTCATAAAAAAATTTAACATCATTCACCATTCCATTCTTTCTAAAAAAAAACAAGAAAACATACTGTTAATTGCCATGCATTGAAAATACTAACTTTTTCCAGGAGAATGAACTGTGCCATGCTTTGAAGATTCTGCACGTTGAAGATGATATTATACGAGTTAAGATCAGAGACACCCATGTTGCCAACATCCGTCCGCACATCCTGTGCTGTGTGGTCCAGGACTTGGCGTTCACTCCGGACTCCTTCAAGAAGTTTATACAGTTACAGACGAAGCTACATGACACTGTCTGTGATAAAAGGAACGTGGCTACGATAGCAACTCATGACTTGAATAAGATTGCACCAGGTAATATTATCACAAAAAGTATACCTAGCAATAGAAAGGCAATGGTTTGTTTCTTTCTCTCCCTCACCACTCACATATTCCACAGATCTTTTAGCTTTATCTCGTAATCTCTTCTCTTTCTTGTAAAATAGGAACCACTTATTACTAACTAGCTTACAACAGCGGCTTCGCTCGCGTGGTACCCGGATAAGTAGCCTATAAATCACAAAATATGTATAGTTTCAAGTTTCACCCAAATCCGTTCAGTAGTTTTTGCGTGAAAGAGTAACAAACATCCATCCATACAACCATACTTACAAACTTTCGCATTTATGAAATTGTAGGAGGTAGGATATGCATTTTTTTTGTAAATACAATGTATACATCATGAAATCATACACAGAAAACACCCTGACAGAAATATTTGCAAATTATACAAACACTAGCTTCATTTGCGTGATAAAAAGTAGCCTCTAAGTGTTAATCCAAGTCACAAACGATGTATATTCCAAGTTTCATCCAAATCCGTTCAGTATTTGCGTGAAAGAGTTACAAACATTCATAAATTCATCCATACATCCATACTCACAAACTTTCGCATTTATAATACATATTAGTAGGATCTGTCTCGCGACGGTAATCGAACCCTTTTGTGTCTCAGGCGGGCCTTCGCCCACTGCGCCACTGTCAGCATTTGAAACTTCATTGCAGGTGATCTAACGTATACAGCCAAAGCCCCTTCAGCCCTGAAGCTGACTCCCCTCAACCGACTGAAGCCTTGCACTGGAGAGCAGTTACTTCAGCAGCTCACAGCGGAGGCCGAGGCACTCCGGAAAGAGAAGAAGAGAAACGTCTACTCGGGGATACATAAGTAAGGATTTTTAAGCTAGTGGAGTTAGGCGACTTAAAGGCCTCCGACATACATGGCTGAACGAGATTTGATTTTTCTATTTTGTTGGAATGACAGTAGATGAGGTTAATGACTTAAACAGCCGTGACGAACATCTTAACGTGCCTTGCTACCAAGTACCACTAAATGGTCACTTATCTTAGTAGCCTAGAAGAGATCGCTATAAGCGATAAGGTCGCACATTGTACCATTATTTTTAATGCCTATTTCGTTATGTTGTAATTCTTTGTATGGTGTGCGATAAGTTTTATCTTATCGCTAAGAATACAGAAGGGTTTGTACATCTGTGTTTTTTCGTTCTTGAAAATAATCACCATTTCACACATACACATTACCTACACAACACACCCTCGTATACAAAATCTGGCTTAAAAGTACCAAAATACAATGAAAGGTAAATCATAATTTGGAGAATTCCGTTGTGCGCTTCAGCTTGACGCATCTAGCTTCTACCAGCAGTCTTTCGCAAATCGTCACTCAACGCCGTTCAGGGGAGACCTGTCTAGTAGACTGCTATAGGCTCATGATGATGAATTGTGTATTATTATTGCAGATACCTGTATCTACTAGAGGGCAAGCCTTTGTTCCCGTGTCTAGTTGACGCCAGCAAGAAGGTCATCAGCTTTCCACCCATCACCAACTCGGATGACAGTAAGGTATGAGAACAATCAATATTTTTTAATTTGCTGATTATCTGATAACTATAATAAGATCACTTGAGATATTTCTAAGTTTTAATTTAACCCCACGGTGCTGAGTGAGGTCCGATCGGACTAAGGGTAATATTTCGATTGGGTAACATCTGGCCCGGTCCCCCTTTGTAAGGGCTGCTTGTTTCCACCCTCTGACCTTACATGGAGAAGATGCTATGTAGGTTGATAGTTTACCACTTACATGGCACCAACGTTTCACTGATAGTTCACAGTTTAGCCAGTTAGTATAAAAGGAGCACCTAAAACACTAGATTCACAAGTTTTTTTATAAGTTATGTGTTAGGTACGTACAAGGTTAGGTGGCAAATCTTTCCTGGGTAGTGTCTCTGGCGCGAGTAGGTTACGAACTGAATGTTAAAATGATTTAAATTATTAGTTTACGTAAAAGATGCAGCGCGTGCCTAAATTGGTGCGCTTTTGCGGCGAGCGGAGGGGTTAAAATACTATGTGTTTTAGTGAAAACTGTTAACTTGTATCTTTATTTAATAAATTTATTAAATGAGCTTGTGAAAGACTCATGAATTAACATCTATAGAGCGATCTTGAATATTTCAATCTGACGTATCGTAAGTGTAACGATACATTTTGGCCAGTGTAAAAGCGCCTGAATCTACGCTTTTTCTTTGGCCAAAATTTACGTCTGCGAAATGAATACTTTTTCGCTACTCTTCGTGATCGAGTCTAAAGAATTATTAAAAGTCATGGAACTAAAGTTGTTGTTCGTAATTAGTCCAATGCTGCATGTATGAAAGATCTTCACTTAAAAAGCTTGTACCGCTGTATAAAACAATTAATCAACCTATGACATTATTTGCTGATGATAGCACAGTAACAATTAAGTATAGTGACATTAACTCTTATAAATATGACATAAATAATTCTATTAATTCAATAATTTCCTGGCTTGACAACAATAATTTGAAAATAAATATTACTAAAACAAATATAATTCATTTTAGTCAAAGAGCTAAAAATTTGGATATTAATCTAGAATTCCAAGGTAGTATTGTTAATAAAGTTGACTCTACACGATTTTTAGGAATACAAATTGACCAAAATCTTAATTGGAAATGCCACATTGACATATTAAGTAGACGAATCAGTAGTTCAGCATATTCTTTATATAAACTTTCCACAACTGTTAATGTAGAATCATTGCTCACTGCTTATTACGGGACAGTAGAATCTATACTCAGATTTGGAATCATATTTTGGGGTAACTCTACCGAAAAAGATATTATATTTAAAGCACAAAAGCGAACTATTAGATCCATGTTTGGCATACCTGTGACTGGCAGTTGCAAACCATTATTTATACATAAAAAAAAGCATAAAATTCTTACACTTCCATCACTTTACATTTTCGAAGTTGCTTTATTTGTAAGGAAAAACCGTCATCTATTTGTAAAAATGGCTGACAATTCGGTACGTAACAGACGTGATAACAATAGGCTCTGTATGCATAGTTGCAAAACTACACTGTTGCAGAAAAGCATTGTATGTATGGCACCTAAAATTTATAATAAGATACCTAAGTCTTTTTAAAATCTTAGTGAAAATATGTTTAAAGCTAAACTAAAACAATTATTAGTAAGTAAGTGCTACTATAGTGTTAATGACTTTTTATTTGACGATCTGAAACTTTGACCTTTTAATTTTTATTGACATTTTAAATATTTCCATGTCAATTGTATAACTATAATTTTAAATATTTGCATGTCTAATTTAAAGGTAGAACATAATTGAAACAAGAAATATAATTATGACCTACAACTGTTACCTACATTATGTTGAAGCAAATAAATTAATCTTTAATCTTTAACCGATTCGGCTGATATTTGGTGTGACAAGGTTTGTATTTTGTATGTAAAATATGTTTCAATATTTTAATGTGAGAACTCTGGACAGGACAACGGATGAGCTTATGATGACTGACCCGTCTACTAGTGACTGAAATGGCTTGTATGGTTACGCCATAATTTTACTTAAAAATATTGTGTGCAGCCCTTGAACAGCTGATTTTGTTACACTTTGTCCTTTACTTATTGATGATGATAATTGTGGCCTGGACTGCCACAAATAAGACAAAGATATGCTTAAAGTTTTTAATCACGTAATTTATAACTAAGGTTCTCACAAATTTTGAACAACTATGGTCCAAATCACCTCTCTTTGGGTTAGCATAAGAATCAAACTTCATAAACATTTTTTTTATTCAATTAGAACTATAATAAATCGATATCTTTTTTTACTACACCAATTTGCAACGCGACCAAATAGTGAAGAATTAGCCAAATTTCAATCACACCTTGTATGTTTTATTGCAGATGTCCCACGAGAGCAAGTCAATGCTGATAGAGGTGACGTCACACGCGTCTCTCGGCGCGTGCAAGACTGTCATGGACAAGATGCTGCAGGAGTGTTTGCTGCTCGGCATCGGGGCGGAGGCCGACGGCTTCCACACGCTCACCGTGCAACAGGTATTATTGCTGAACCTTTGTATTGTTATTTTCTAGGCCGTGAAGGTTTGCTATTTTGCATAACTAGTCAGTGATTTTATATCTTCAAAAATGTTGAATAGTGCGAGCGAGAGGGAGGTCTGACACCTTAACACTTTCTCTGTCCATCACTCCAATTCGAGATAAAAATTTAGCTAAGCCATGTCCTTCCTTCCACGTCATGCAAGTTGTGGAACTACTGCGGTTTTCCATCAGAGCTATGATAAGGGGTCCTGATGTTAGTTTGTGTTCAAACTAAATAATTGACAGAATTGGCGGCCTCTATGAAGCAGCGGGCGAAGGTCCGCCTGAGACGCAGAAGGTTGCGGGTTCGATTCCCGATGCGGGACTATTGTAGTAGTGTGTATATTTGCAGATATTTGTCTCAGGTTTGGGTGGTTTCTATGTTATGTATAATATGTATGTCTGTATGAAAAAAAAATATATAAGTAATATGTCAGTCATGTGGTTCCATAGTGTAAGACGCCCTCCGGCCAGGTGGAGTGACGATCTGCTGTCGGCTGCTGGTAGAAGCTGGATGCGTCGAGCTGAGGACAGGGCGCAATGGCGCTCATTAGGGGAGGCCGCCGTCCAGCAGTGGACTGCTATAGGCTGATGATGATGATGATGATGATGATGTGGTTCCAAGTTCTGCTTAGTTTGGGGCTACATCGATGGGAGCAATGGCGTTCATTGGGAGAGGCCTATGTCCAGCAGTGGACTGCTATAGGCCGATGATAATGATGATAATGATGCTGTGTGGTAGTGTCCATCATTATTTATCTATCTGTGTTTTGTTGTGTTGTGCTAAATAAAAACTTTTCTTTCTCTTTCTATCTAGTTATTATTGTCCACAGGTGAAAGTAGTTGACACAGAAGGTAATCTCAAGAACGTGTACCCATCTCGAACCGACTGCTTGTTCGAAGGACAAGATAATATCAAAATACTGCGGCTGCCCAAAAAGTAACCAGACACTGTATTTATACTAAAGAATGTGTACACATTGTAACAAGATTTGATAGATGTTTTTGGATTTGAATGTATACGGAAAGAAAACGTTGGGGTTCTTTCCGGGGCTGGAATAAATCGGATATCAAACGCTCCATAACGAAGATTAGCGAAATGCGGCAATGAGAAAACGTAGATTCAAAATGACGCTTTGTCATTAGTTTAAATGTTTCGCTACGCTTACGTCAGTTTGAAATATTCGTGATAGTCCTACTGTTCGAATGATGCGGTATGTTTATTGAATTGTACATTGTTTACTAGTTACTATAATAGTTAAACTGTTTGGTGCAAAAGAGAAACACTACAGAGAGAAAAACCGACTGGTTTATTTCAGATCCGGAAAAAATACAACGATTGTGATAAGTACATTGATTTTTTAAATAATCTGAAATTCGTAAATCTTTGGATTACTCCAAGAACTACCGTGATGTATTTGGTATGCCATTATAATGTTACTAGGCCTCCGTCTGCGGCTTCGTTATATTTGTGTCAGATTGTACTAGAATTGGTCGAATCGTTTGCCGAGCCTAACTTTAAATTGACATAGATCCGTTGTGTGTGAATATTATCTAAAGTAATAATCTTATTCCTTTCTCAAACCTTCAAACTTTCAACTCGATTCGTTCTGTAGTTATGGAAGGAGGAAAAAACAATAATCCAAACAAACTTTCTACTGTCTAAAGCTGCGAACGCGCGCCAAAATTTAGGCATTTAGGCATTCTCCTTTTGGCGATTATAACCTCAAAGGACTAGTTTTTGAAAAAACTTTCTGAGGACGTTTTTAAAGTAGACTAAAGGAGAATGTCGAGAACCCGTACCAATTGCGTCAAAACCGAACGTATCCCATAAAATTTATTATATTTTATAAATGTCAATAACATTTTCTTTAGTTTTACACACCGACGGGATTTAAAAGTAAGAAGTAAGAAAATATTTTGTTGATTTGGTTTCCGCCGCACGCCGCCATTAGACTGCAACAACCAATGATATATAAGTTACTATTGAAACAAACATTGATGTAAAGTGTTACTATGGCAATAACCCTCATTTTTTATTATTTGGACAGTATAATCGACTAAAAACTTATTGGAGATTTTTTTGACGCAGGCACTTTAGTCTTGGTACCGAGCGCCATACATCAGACGGCATTCTTCTTTGCTACAATATGATACTAGGTATCTCTGAACGAACTCTCTGTAGATAATTCTAGTATTGTGTCAAATGTACTTAGTATGTCATAAAGTTTCAGACTTTCCCATACTGACCGATCCAAATGTTACACCTTGTATATAAGGCATATATTAGGGCACGCAGAAGGGTACTTATTCGTTAATATGTTGATAGTTTTCGTTCATATAATATTTATGTATCGACTTATTTTTAGGCAACTACAGAATGTTACAGTTAACCTACAAAAGTGGGTATTTAAAAATGTGTCTGTGATTTTATAAACCATTTTCGCACGAAACGTACATTAAAGTAAGCGATCATTTTGTTAACTTTTTGAATAAAGTATTTTTCTTAAGAATTTTTTTGTATTTTATTTTGTAAAATTTACCAGTTTTTTCTAGTTATAAATAGGTCAGTTAGTGCTTCCTAGCTTGTATGAGATATACAACTCTGGTGTCGGATTTTTTTTAAAAAGCCAGTACCAATATCTTAACTGCCTTCCGAAGCACGGAAGCGCTCAGATCTAAATGCCATGAAACGGACACCCATCCAAGAAGTCGTTTATTCCTAACTGTACTAGCAGTAGTCTAACTATCCGACTACTTCATGACCTCAGGTTATTTTTGGGTTAGTGTCAAGATGCGATTCCACCCAGTGCAGCAGTGTGCTGAACTGTTAGGCACCGTAATGCACAGTGTATGACACATATGCAGCAATAAGCTGAGACTAAACCTGTTTGGCCGCAACAGGGAGGCTGAAAACATTGTGTGTGTGTGTGTGTGTGTGTGTGTGTGTGTGTGTGTGTGTGTGTGTGTGTATTTCTTTTTTTTTAACATACTGCTTATGTACTGCTATTTTTGTTTTTGTTTTTATGCCTTCCTTTTGTGTGTCAAATAATTTTTTTTTTCTTTCTTTCATATGTTTGTTCTGATCGACTCAACCCTTTAGAAAGTGTGAAGGGGATTTTGAAACTTTTGTATCACAATCCTCTTTTGTTACAACAAAATCAAATGGAATAAGGCTGACTATTTGGATATGTTTCGTGTTGTTGATTTCGAATAACATGATAGGAGGATCACGGCATTAATAGATAATGAGTAATTTTGTCAGATAAAAATGATATTTTGCCGTACTATACAGGGTGGTGTTGTAACGGCGACATTAAATGAACACACGGGTAGTGCTACCTGTCAGTAATCATATAAAATTAAATCAAGCTAAAGTCCATTTTTCAATATTTATAGACTTTTTAGCTTAAGGATTTAGGGCCTTATAAAATCTGTCAAAAGATAAACGATGCTTAAACTCTTGCAATCTCTTACTGTTGGATATTAGTGCCGATTCTGTTGTTCACTTTTCTAAACTTAACTAAATTTGGCAGCTTTAAAGTTGTAGCTATCCTTGTCATCTTGTCGCTTTACAGGCTTTCAGTCCTAGTGCGGGGAACAGGGACTAACTTTGGTACATACTTTTTATAAGCATAGGAACACATTATTATGTAAACTATTTTACTTTTTACTTTACTTACTATCTACACCTGAAAGAAAGGGATAGTATCACTTTTAGGAATGTCAAATTAAGTTTAGTTTAGGAAAATGCACAACAAAATCAACATAATTGAAAACAGTCACAGGGATAACTTTAAGCAATGGTGAAAGGAGAATGCCGAGAACCCGTAACAATTGCGTCAAAACCGAACGTCACCCATAAAATTTATTATATTTTATAAATGACATTAACATTTTCTTTAGTTTTACGCACGGACTCGATTAATAATCAAGTAAAAAAACATTTTGTTGATTTAGTTTCCGTTGCACGCCGCCATTAGACTGCAACAATCAATGATACATACGTTGCTATGGCAATAAACATTGATGTAAAGTGTTACTATGGCAATAACCCTCATTTTAAATTATTTTCACAGTAGAATTGACTAAAAACTTAATGGATATTTTTTGACGCACTCACTTTAGTCTTGGTACCGAGCGCCATACTTCAGACGGCATTCTCCTTTAAGTAGCGTTTTTATCTATGAGGGTTAATTTTTTATGATTACTAAAAAGTAGCACTAGCCGTGTGTTCATTTAATGTCGCCATTACTGCAACATCCTGTATATAATACTAGGTAGGTACTAATACTAAATCCGGGCAGCGTCGGCGGTGCTGGAAGTTATGCCTGCGATCCCCAATCCGCATGCCCAGCGTGGGGATTATGGGCATATCCACCTTTATTAGGGGAGGCCTATCTCCAGGAGTAGACTTATATAGGGTGTGGTGGATGATCATGATCACAGTTTGATCACTTATGTTAGTGAGTAGGTAAAGGTAACCGATAACTTTTCGTTTTTTCTTGAAAAATCTATGTAATTAACTGCAGGTTCTAATTAATTCATTTGTTTTAGGGTTCCGTATCCAAAGGGTAAAGGACCCTATTACTAAGACTCCACTGTCCGTCTGTCTGTTTGTCATCACTCATCAGGCTGTATCTCATAAACCGTGATAGCTAGACAGTTGAATTTTTCACAGATTATGTGTTTCTGTTTCCGCTATAACAAAAAATATTAAAAACAGAATAAATTGAATATTTAAGGAGTAGGCGGGGCTCCCATACAACAAGTTTTTTGACGTTTTTTGCTAACAGGTAGGCGCTTGAAATATTCACAGAATATTTAGTTGTATATTCACTTCATTAATAAATAATAAAATTAAAATAAAATAAGGGAGGCTTCCATAAATGTATTGATAATGGTACGGAACCCTTAGTGCGCCAGTTCGACTCGTACAAGGCCGTTTTTTTAGTAGATATTTTTAATCAACGTCATCGGTTGTATAATTGTGTTATCTGTTTGGTTGATTAATATTGGTACAAGGTGACTCAGATTACTTTGCACGAAACGGAATTAGTACATAACAGAACCTTTATGATTCTGAATTTCTGAAAATGAATCCTTGAATTGGAGAAAATCAGCCAATTTCTCAGCCAAAATTCGCAGACGTCTTGTTGTCTTTCTGCTTGGCGCTCAGCGAAGCGAATTTTTGCGGAGTGCCGAAGGCGGACAGCGATTCTATCGTTTCCTGATGATGCCTTATGGGGAAGGCGAAACATTGTCGAATTTCTGTTGAGTTTTTATGAAACTCGTCAGAGAGTGTTGGCGGAATTTGTACTAAATATTTTATCTTTTAAATATCTTGTAATAGGTACTTTTATTATGTTAAGTAGGTTTAAGTATAGTCTAACTTATTTATTAATTTTTAATATTTAAGTAGTATAATCTATCTTATTTATTAAGTTTTAATTTAAATTTTATTTACTGCTTATTTATTTAACCTACTTAGGTTCCATGTGCCAGTGCTTGAATACTTTGTTATTTTACTTAATTAGTGTTTTTTTTCAATTATTATTAGTTGCCGTCGCAAATAAATACTTTTGTACTCTACTTACTTTTAACTTTAACACGTTGACTGCGAGCATCGCACACAACGGACGCTAACTGTGTGTTGGACGTCATGCTTGCGCCCTAGTGTGTTTTCAGCACCCAAAGTGTTAAACAAATACTTTTATTAGTAGTTTACCAGCCATCCATGATTACCATATGCCAAGCTCTGCTTAGTTTAGGTGCCTATTCAAATGATAAAGAACTGTTTTTAAGCTATTGCATAGCTTCTATCGAGGGCCTTGAGCACGGGGACCGAATCCAGAAATTCCGTAACGAAAAAAAACCTCACGCTCCCCACTCCGACGGGCACGGAGGTGTGGCTTGAAGGCCGTGCATTGTCTAACGTCGTTTCTTTTCGGCAGTCTTCGACACGGTGTTTGTGTGCGTGCAACTAGACGTATTTTTATTTAATAAAAGAAAAAAAAATGTTTTCTTATCGGTCACCACGCTCAAAAAGTGTAACTTGAATTAATATCAAAGAAAAAGAAATACTGCATAAATAAAATAAATAAATAATTATAATTGCATAAGTTGATACAAAATGCGGCGGCTTTACCGCGGCAGTCCCCGAGTGCCACACGTCTTTTTTTATAAAGTTTCTTTTTGTAAGCTACTTCCGTACATAAATGTTCTGGAATACCTTGTAGATAGGATACTAAGCTTGTTACCTATTTTACCTTTATCAATCAACTTCCAAGACTTTAATTAAGGGTTTATACTACTTACCTAATTGATAATATATTGTAATCTAATTTATCTTTTAATCCAGCTTGATATATGGTTGAAACTAAGTTTAAATTTTAATAATTAGTTACCAAAATGGAGTTTTGGGGTATGCTCGTGGTTTTCGCGGCGGTCGCCGTTGCAGCGGTAAGTCATAATTATCATCAGATTAACTTTATCTGTAGGTTACCATACGTACCTATTTACCTAAGTTACTTATTATTCTTGTCCTAACTTTTGACGTAGCTAAAATGTACTAAAATCAGATATACTTTTTCAGATATCAGCTGAAACTGCCACGTTTCCTGAAATCGCGAGGGGTAAGACACGTATCTTCACAGGTTTCTTAGGATTATTCTAATTAGGGATATTAGAGTTTTCCCCTTTTGCTTGAGCAATGCTCGGAGTTTCTCTGAATGATAGGATCCGCAACGAGACTATTCGACATAGAACTAGAGTTGTCGACATAGCTCAGAGAATCAGCAAGCTGAAGTGGCAGTGGGTTGGCCATATCTGCCGAAGAACCGATGACCGTTGGGGTAAACGAGTTCTTGAGTGGAGACCGCGGCTAAAACGTAGTGTAAGACGCCGGCCAGGTGGAGTTACGATTTGCGAAGGAAGCTGGATGCGTCGAGTTCAGGACAGGGCGCAATGGCGCTCATTAGGGGTGGCCTATGTCCAGCAGTGGACTGCTATAAGCTGGTGATGATGATGATGAGAGTTTTCCCCTTTTATGACTCTACGAAATCTAGGCAAGCGTGTTCCATCTTTGGCCTCATCTTCACCTGTCTCAGGTGTGAAGCCAGCTTATGAATATGGGATATATATCATCTTGAGATATAATATTTTATCGCTCATCATACATTTTGTACGAGACATGTCCCCGGACCCCGCACCTCCCCCTGCCTCGTCCTCAGTTTGAATGGTGACGTTTCTGTGGAGAGGTGTCAAATGATCACATGTAATAAATATTTGAATCGTAGCACAATATAAAAATATTCTCAAATTGTATGAATACATAGCTTCTATCTATAAAGGTAGGTAGGCATGCTGCATTATAAGATTAATTATTTTATATTAATCTGAGAGACCGTAATTTTCTTAGGCTACCAAATTTTACTTTATTTCACTTAAATACCGAGGGAATTCTTTTTTTTCTAATTTTTTTAACTAATTTTACCTATTTATATAAAACTAGTAATGATACACTTTAAAACTTTTAAACGTTATGGTATAATTATATTACATAAGTTCAAAAACTGGGAGAAGCCACTGGCTTCTGAAACACAGTTTTCAACTAGTTCGCGAGCCTATGGATTCACTAAGAATTTTTTTTAAAACTTTATTATGTCAATAAAACATTTTGATTATTATTTATTATTTATATATTTATATAGCTTAAGATGTTACATTATACCCCATGGACTAAAGCCGGCTTAATAGTGGTCAAAGCTTATTTTATGACTTGGAGGTGATCAAGCGTAGAGTAAATAGGTACATTCTAGGCAAGCATGCTACATCGTCGACCATCCCTTACCAACAGGTGAGATGGCGGTCAAACGTAAGCTTAAAAAAAAAGAAAAAAAACCGTAGGCACAAGTAGCGCCATGAAACTCTAGCGCTGACCGTTATTGCGCAGAAGTCAAAAGTAAGGTATCTTAAATGGAGGCTAGAGGCGAGAGAGAAGAGAGACCCATGCGCAGAAGTTTCGTTCAGTTCAGCCTTAGACCACAAAATAAAAGATAGGTGCTAAACTTACATACCGCTAACTATACCCAGTTATGTTAGTTTGAGAAGGTACATAAAACTAGGTAGTTTCATCTCGAGTCATGATTAAACCTGCCCGTTGATTAGCTGCACTCAAATAATTATTTTAATTTATAGAACGCTCCAACACCCGAATCGTGTCAGGATGGGAGGCTGAAGAGGGTCAGCTCCCATTCCAGCTGTCTCTCCGCATGGTGGCGTCCAACGGTGGCGTCAGCAGCTGCGGTGCCAGCATCATCCATGCTCAGTGGGGTCTTACAGCCGCGCATTGTACCGCCACGTGAGTATGGCATTATCACTCAACTTTACTTAACACGGGGTGTACGGGGTTCCTACCCCTATCTTCGGAACCCAAGCCAACCCCACCTGCACGTGGTGCACCCTGCTAAACAACGAACGGGGCTCTGGCGGCCGGCTGATTGCGGCATAGCACAGCCTACATCGGCACAGCTAAATCCCCTGGCCGCCGACGGGCAGCAGCGTCGGCGGTGCGAGAAGCTGTGCCCTGCGATCCCCAACCCGCATGCCCAGCGTGGGGATTATAGGCCCTTTATTAGGGGAGGTCTATGTCCAGCTGTGGACTGATATAGGCTGGTTGTGTTGTTGTTGTGTTTACTTAACACTCAATATATTTATTGTTTCCATAAGTACATAATTTATGTATGTATGTATACATACATGTATACATACATACATAAATTATGTCACCTGTCTTGGCGAAAATAGACGTAAGCACGAGTAGGAAGATATAATTATGCTGCCCATATATGGTGATAAATATTCCCGTTTATCACCATAAATAGTTCAGTTTTAGTTTCCGTTTATCACCATAAACAGTTAGGGAATACCTAAAGGTTTTCGAATGGAGACTGACCAGATGGACCGACGACGTCGTCAAGATTGCAGGTAATCGGTGGATGGACCTATGTTCAGCAGTGGACTCCTATAAATAGTTGTTGATTAAGATGATGATGATCCCCATAAGAGTACCTACAAGTAGATAAGGAATGATTTGGCGCTTTCACTCAGTTTATAACGTCATGCCACGTCAGAACCGTCCCTCAGAGTACAGTAAGACAAAGGGAGAAAACGGGAATAGTTATTCCCGTTTGTCCTATTCAGCTAAAATTGAGTTGGTTGAGGTAGGTAACTGTAGTAGGTTACCGTAAAATCCTAGTGAGAAAACCGACTTCCGATCTGGAGATGGGTTCAGAATCTTCTCCGTGCCAATATCTTTTTTTGTTTCGAAAAGTTGATAAAAGAGTAACGAAAAAGAATAGTGCCACGGAAACACAGTTATATTTCACATCTATTGCAAAAGTATCTTATGTAGGTGGCTGAAGTCTGACCAATCACGAAGACTAGCGAAAAAGACCTATTCATATCGTAGAAGTAAAATTTTCGCCAATGAGAAAGCTTAGATTCAAAATAACGCTTTGGTATTGGCCAACTTGTTTCGTCACGCTTACTATTAGTCAGTTTGAAACATTCGTGCCCTAGTACGAGTTACACAATTCGACAAACTTTCATAGTTAACGTTGTGGAGCTCAATCTTAAAGTAACTTTTTTCGTTAATTACCTGACGGTTTTCAGTGATAAACATTGCAATCTGCAAGAAGATTGCATTACATATGTTGTTCGATCAGTATTTAAAACCAATTTCCAAAAAAACAAATTGAGCTCGAAAACGAAAACAATGAACGTTTCCGTATTGTGCAACCCGTACTACTTTGACTAGCTCCTAGTGACTAGGGTCAGCGTCGGAAGTTTGATAGTAGCCTTAGATTCTTCTTCTTAGTATGACTAAGCCAACTCAGTTGTCGGAGTTTTACACAACTGGTTTTAATTAAAAACTGATCGAACAAAGTTCTTGCCTAATAAATAAAATAAAATAAAATAAAATAAAATAAAATAAAATAATGCAGATACAATGCAGGTTGCAATGTTTATCACTCAAAACAATTGGCCAAATAACGAAAAATGGTACTTTAAAATTGACTCGAAACCGTAAACTATGAAAGTTTTCGAATTGTGCTACTCTTACTAGTAGGGCCTGAGTGCGAAGAAAATAGCTAACATCAAAGTTTGCGCTAACTATATTTATGGAGATGTCAAAGTTTTACAAACTTCCCGCTAGGGGCGCTGCTCCATTTTCATCACAGATATAGAAGACAACTAGATAAAGCCCACATAATATAGTAGATAAAGCCTTCAAATTCACTATGCCTTGAACGTCAACTCATACGACTGATCCCTACTTTCTTATGTCCATATATCATTTGCTAGAAAGAGATGTATACTTTATCTCAATGCGATTTCTGCGACTTCGTACCAAGGCATTTGTATCAACCTGCATAGAATTTTGTTCGAGCGCCCTGGTACGATTAACTTTTCATCTATTTTGAAGTCGCATTGATATATGTATGCGTCCCTTTCTAACTGATGATTTTGGACATAAGAAAGTAGAGATCAGCCGTATGAGTTGATGTTCAGAACATAGTGAATTTTAAGGCTTTATCTAGTTCTCTTCTATATCTGTGATTTTCATACAAAAATATAGTTGACGCAAACTTTGACGTTAGGTATTTTCTTCGCAATCAAGCCACTGGACGCGGAGGCACCATACGCCACTTGAGTATACATAAAGGTTGAAATGTCTTCCTCAGGCGTTTGTCCTTCGTCCTCCGCGCCGGCGTGGTCAACCTGACCCGCCCGTACAACATCTTCGAGACCACCAAGTACTACAACTACCCGCTGTATGACAACAACCGACCCGGTGTCGTCCAGCCCCACGATATCGGTCTATTAGACTTTGGTAGAAAGCTGGTTTTCAATGGTAAGTTGTTAGTATTCTTAAGGCGACTATAAGGGTCAAACCTCCCTCTCGCTCGCACTATTCAACATTTTTGAAGATATAAAATCACTGAATGTAGTTATGCAAAATTGCAAACCTTCACGGCCTAGAGAATAACACAAAGGTTCAGCAATAATATCATTTTGATTCTATCACGTTTTCTTACCAAAAAACTTGCACTAATGTGATCGATTTTGGTGCAATTTTTTTGGTAGGAAAACGTGTTGGGTTCAACATGATATTATTGCTGAACCTTTGTATTGTTATTTTCTAGGCCGTGAAGGTTTGCTATTTTGCATAACTACATTCAGTGATTTTATATCTTCAAAAATGTTGAATAGTGCGAGCGAGAGGGAGGTTTGACCCTTATAGTGCCTGCCTTCTGCGAGCGGAGCGGACCTTGTAATTAGATAAATAGATATAAACGTTTATTTGCAACTAAAATCACACTTATACTTATACAACAAATTTTAAGATTTAACAAGTAAGTAATTTGACATTAGGTATACATACAATATGAAGAGTGAAGACATTATATCTAGAAGAAAACATAAAAATTAAATTGGAAAAAGAATATGTATAACAAAACATTGTGAGAAAGTGTTCCAACACAGTGTATGTGTGTGTTGCAGTATGACAAAAAAGGCCATAGCTCAACGCATAATTTTGCTCAAGGAGCTAACACTGATTTTCAGCTACTACCCTTTGAGGCCACAAGCGGAACGAGTCAGCAACAAAACAACAAACAAGTGTGTACATAAGTGTGTGTTAGGGTAATGTGTAAACCCAGTATGTAGGTGATTACGCTTCTCTGAGTTCACATATAAATAATATTCATAGTTACATGTCTAATTGCCTATTCGGAATTAAAAAATAGAGACTAAGTTATGTAATTGGTAGTAGTAGTTAATAATAAATAAATAAAATAAAATAATTCGGGACGTTATCACACAGCATCATGTAGCCCCCAACTAAGCAGAGCTTGTATTATGGGACCCACATGATTGATATACTACACATATACTTTTATTTGTAAATATATACATATCATACATAGAAAACACCCAGACCCGAGACAAATATCTGCAGAACATGCAAACATTTGTCCCGCGGCGGGAATCGAACCCGCAACCTTCTGCGTCTCAGGCGGACCTTCGCCCACTGCACCACAGAGGTCGTCTTCTTTGAAGGTTCTTTGAAGGGTTCGTCCGTGGAAGTACTAGCACCACGCCTATTTCTGCCGTGAAGCAGCATTTCTACGTTTGGCCTGAAGTGTGTGGGTGTCGGTGAAATTACAGGCACATGAGCCTCAACACCTTCATTCCAGTTGATGGACGCAGGGTGTTGCATCGTAGGGCAGGTTCCAAACATGAGTGATCTACGAAGCAATACTTTGTTATTGGTAATGGTTACCACTTAACATCAGCGGAGTGATCGGCTAACTCTGTTGCAAACAGAAATGATTGACACCGATACTGTTTTTACAAACTGTGAATTGAGTTCTTGAGGTTTTGAGTTTGTCACTTCACTTCACTTCTTTAATAAATGGCTTCTGGGATAGTTATCCACAATTTCGCCAGTATCAAGTTTAATAATTGTTCATAATAATATGAGGCAACGTAGTACGGTTTATAAGTCCAGTCGTCCAGTCTTCAGTCAGGTCCTGTTTATTGCTATAGCAATGGCGAATATAACAAAAAATGATCGGCGCACAATTTTCTTCATCTGAGAATTCCCGTTCAATCTTCTTTTATTCCATTTCACTAATACTTGTGTCTTATAACTAACATTTATCGGTTATAATACCATGAATATTAAACGACATACATTAGAAAAACACTAGAAAATAAAATTTAATAAAATTGACAACCGTCGTTCAAGATTAAAAAAATGGTGTCCTTTTGAGTTTGTCAATTGAGGTTCTTTGAATTTCGACGGATGAAATGACAGAGTTTGTGAAAACAGGATCGGTGTCAATCACTTCTATATGCAACAGAGTTAGCCGATCACCCAGCTGATGGGCCATGTGTTATTTCCATCAATAGGTATCATAAAAAAATCCTCCATATTTCTTTTATTCACCGTAATTAATAAGAGAGCATATACAATGTGTCCGGTTACCGGTGGTGACTTTGGGGCAGTGAGACACGATAAATTTTATCGACAAATCACCATCCCTATTTTTTTCCTCTTTCCATGATAAAATGGCAGCCATTTTGTTTTTCTTTGAGATGCTTGTACTGATCAAGCCATAGCTGCCCACGTAGAGGTCCTAAGAAGACAAAATAGGACTCATTTGATAGCTAATAATGTGGACAATAAATCAATGATAACATTTTTACAATTTTAATTTTATAAAAGCGCTAAAATGATTTTTAAACTAAAAAAAAAGTCTTTTTCCACTTGATTTTTTAAATAATTGACTTTTTCATAAAATTTAAACTGTCAAGCTACATGTTTTTTGTATTTAAACTATAGTACAGAGGGCTTACCAGAGGTTTTGATAGTTTTCGAAAACTTTATAAGTTTCGGTATCTTTCCATACATTTTCGTACAGCGCCTCTAGGGAAACGTGCATGAACTACTAAAATGTATGGAAAGAAAGATACCGAAACTTTTATAGTTTTCGAAAACTATCTAAACCTGTGGTAAGCCCTCAGAACGTGTGCTTTGAAATAAGTTTTACACCTTAGCCATAAGTGGGCTAAGATAACCCAGTGGAGCCCTGATAACGCAACATGGCGTCGCGGCAGACCAAGAAAAAGACACCTTCGATAGAGCGTGGATACAAATAGCTCAGGATCGTGGGGAGGCCTTTGGCAAGCAGTGGGACATAACAGGCTCATCGTAATCGTAATCATTATAATAATTGAACAGATACTGGATCTCTACGGTACTCTCGAATTCACACTGGATTGAACATGAACAGTTCAAAATTTGGACTACTTCGTATATTTTTTCTGGTCTAGTAAATCTTTTTTCATTAAACCACAAATAAATTATTTGTCGATAGAAGATAACCGCTTTATTCTCCTCAGATCTCGTAAAGCCGATCAGGATCCAGCGAGATGAATCTAAGAACGTGGACTACGAAGGTGTGAGGCTGGTCGCCAGCGGATGGGGACGCACTTGGACCAACGGTCAGTTTACTTTTCTGCCTATAACTCTGGCGACGATACATATCAAACCTCCCTCTCGCTCGCACTATTCAACATTTTTGAAGATATAAAATCACTGAATGTATTTATGCAAAATAGCAAACCTTCACGGCCTAGAAAATAACAATTCAAAAGTTCAGCAATAATATAATTTTGATTCAATCACGTTGTCTTATCAAAAAACTGGTACCAATGTGATCAATTTTGGTGCAATTTTTTTGGTAGGAAAACGTGTTGGGTTCAACATGGTGTTCTTGCTGAACCTTTGTATTGTTATTTTCTAGGCCTTCACGGCTGCTATTTTGCATAACTACATTCGGTGATTTTATATCTTAAAAAAAAAATTATTGTGCGAGCGAGAGGGAGGTTTGACCTGTATAGATAGGGATGGCGACTAAAAAATTCTAATAAGTCCATCATTTAAATTATTAAAAATATTGGACACGTATTTTTTCTTTTGTCAATTAAACAAAAAATTACAAAGATATAGTGCGTTGAAATTCCGCGTGACGTACAGTTTTTACATAGACGTGACGTCACGAGTCCCCACTTCTGACTTTGACGCTCTACATCTCAGTCAATTATTATTTATTTGATAAATAAAAAAATACATGTCCAATATTTTTTGTTGATCTTGACGGACTAATTAGATGTTTTTTTTACCCAGTTGTCATGCCTAAAGCGCATGCGCAACCGGTAGGTACGGATCTACGGCCCCAAGCTAAAATAGCAGGAAGTAGATAATGGCGCGGAGCGTCAAGGGGGTGTAAGGAACCTCCATCTTCGAAACCCAAGCCAACCTCACCTGCCCGTGGTACACCCTGCTAACTAACTTTCTCTGACGAGTGCCACAAAAACTCAACACGGAAATTCAACAATGTTTTGCCATTCCTATAATTTCTGGCGCTCGGCGTAGCGACACGAGTGCACAAGGCGGACAGCGAGTCATTTCCTGTTGGGTTTCTGTCGACTTGTCAGAGAAATTTGTAGACTAAATATTTTGGTTTTTGAATGCATTTAGGGGGAAAACATTTTGAGTACCAAAACATAGCAGACACATACAGTGCCTAGACTCCACACCAGGCTAAATATTTTGTCTTTTATTCAAAAGACCTGACGCCAGAGTTAATTAACTTTTTACTTTTTTATTTTTACATTTTGGTTAATTATTATTTTTCTACCAATCTATCTCCAGACTACACAAAGGTTATACGGAAGAAAATGCTAATTAGCATTAAGTTCGCCTGAGTACTGGTTTTATCTGGTGCAATAAAGAATTTTCTACCTATCATAAATAAATCTCAAAATAAGTGTACTACCTGCTATCTAAGCTACCTGGAAGATAGTTAATGAAAGTATAATAAATAAATACATGCATAATGAAATAAAAGTAAACGTAGTGTAGGACGCCCTCCAGGCGGAGTGACGATCTGCTGTCGGCTGCTGGTAGAAGCTGGATGCGTCGAGCTCAGGACAGGGTGCAATGGCGCTCATTAGGGGAGGCCTATGTCCAGCAGTGGACTGCTATAGGCTGATGATGATGATGAAATAAAAGAAATAGTTGATAACCAAAACAATAAATATAAATATCTATCTACCTAAATAACTGTTGTCCCCCTGTAGGCGCTTCTCCCGAGAACCTCAACTGGGTCTACCTCCGCGGTAGGACCAACTTCGTATGTTGGATGCAGTACGGAGCCATCATCGTCGACTCTACCATTTGTGCCAGCGGCTACAACGATACCACGCAGTCTACTTGCCAGGTATTTAGAAAAAAGTCCGTCCCACGAAAGAAATCCCGCGGCAATCAGTGGAACTAAAGCCGCATTTCAAGTATACGCTAAAACACTTAACATTTATGAAGAAATTCTAGACAGAACAGATTATTTGTATCTTATTTTAGTTAGTGGGATACGTGTTGGTTTCATTTCTTTCTTCTTTAGGTTTTATTTCTATTCCATTTTAATTTTCACTCGACAGTGGCGCCGCGTCAGCGGGACTTCTTTCGTGAGACGGACTCTAGAAAATATTTCTCTTAACTTTTTTATTTTATGGCTTCTGGGATAATTTTCCACAAGTTCGTTAGTCCCATTTATAATTGTAAATATTAGAGCCGACGTAGTAAGGTTTATAAGTAAAGTTTTCCAGTCTTCAGTCAGGTCCTGTTCTGCTATAGCGATGGCGACTAACAAAAATCTACGGATCTCACACTACGCGCAACTATCAAAGGCTTTAAAATGTACTTTAGAAATAAATCACACAATAAAATAGTACTGACGATAAAGTGAACAAATATCGCGCGTAAGGGACCCGCTACCGCCTACAGTTTTTTTCCGCCCGCCTCCTAAGATGGCTCAAACTGTAGCTTGATTCAATCCAGAGATCTTTGTTTTCCGTTTCTTGAATAGCGAGCTCAAAAAAAGTTATTGTGAGATTCTAGAGCCAAGTCAGAGAAAAAATGTTGAAATTTTGATTTTTTTTCCATCATCCTACTAATATTATAAATGCGAAAGTTTGTGAGTATGAATCTATGGATCTATGGATGAATGTTTATTACTCTTTCACGCAAAAACTACTGAATGGATTTGGATGAAACTTTGAATATTCATTGTTACCTGGACCTGTTACCTGGATTAACACATATGTTACTTTTCATCCCGGTACCACGCGAGCGAAGCCGCGGGCGGAAGCTAGTATAAGATAATTGTTTGCATTCTTCGTCAGGGAGACAGCGGCGGTCCCCTGACCGTGATCGACGACGATGGTGAAATCAGCCAGGTCGGAGTAACCTCCTTCGTATCTGGCTCCGGATGCCACACCGACTTCCCCGCTGGTAAGGCATAATACTTTTCAATGGTAGATAAATAAAATATACGGCACACCTCACACACGGTTAACTGAACCCAAACTAGGCAGAGCCTATGTAACAGAGACTGATAAACATACATAAAATACCCAGACATAGAACAAACATCCGTGTTCATCACACAAATGTTTGCCTTGGGCGGGAATCGAACCCGCAATCTGTAGCACAGAAGGCAGAGCTACTACCAAATGAGCTATGAGGCCAGTCAAAGATAAGATAGAATAGTAGATTGTTTTACAAGGGACTAAACTATCCCATTATATACGAGGTTGTTATTACCGAGTTATAATGGGTGGTTTTGGCCCGAGTAAAATACTCTACTTTTCACTTCGATTGCGAGAAAATAAAACAATTCAAAATTAGACAATTTTCAGAAATTTTATAAAAAACTAATCAACCTTCATAAAACATCACCAAGACGGTTCTATTTTCTAAAAAAAAAAGATTGATGGAGCACCAAGAAGTCGAGTTTTTATGTAAGAGAACGAATGCTTTGTACGGGCTGATGATTTTAGACAAAAATTAAAAAGAAAAAATACTTTTTAGCCCGAGGTTTTAAATCCTAGTTTTAGGCCCGCTAAGCTACACTATTATGATACACTATTTGAGCAAGAGAAGAGAAAAATTATTTATTATCAGTCCATTGCTGGAATTAGATGTAGGCCTCCCCTAATAAGAAGCGAATATACCCATAGGTAATCCCCATGAGGGGCATGCGGGTTGGGGATCGCAAGGCGCAAGCATCTGTTCGTCAACAGGGGATACAGCTATGCTAAACTGCTCTATGTCGCAATCAGCCGGCCGCCAGAGCACTGTTGCGAGTAAAACTGGCTTTTGGCTATGAGAGCTATAATATTTTATCGCTCATACATTTTGAACGACACCTCCCCGGACACCTCACCTCCCCCTGACTCGCCCTGAGTTTGAAGTGTCAAATGATCACGTGTAAACATGTAATACATTACATACCATTACATACCGCGCCTAGGCAAACGTAGTGTAGAATGACCTCCGGCCAGGTGGAGTGACGATTTCCGAAAGGCTGCTGGTAGAAGCTTGATGCGTTGAGCTCAGAACAGGGCGCAATGGCGCTCATTAGGGGAGGCCTATGTCCAGCAGTGGACTGCTATAAGCTGATGATGATGATGGTGATGATGATGACGCAGCTTAACCATCACTAAAATAAATAAATAAATAATAAATAATGCTGGACTATCACACAGCATCATGTAGCCCCAAACTAAGCAGAGCTTGTGTTATGGGAACCACATGATTGATATATTACATATATACATTTTTTTTGTAAATACATACATAGCATACATAGAAAACACCCAGACCTGAGACAAATATCTGCAGAACATGCAAACATTTGTCCCGCGGCGGGAATCGAACCCGCAACCTTCTGCGTCCCAGGCGGACCTTCGCCCACTGCGCCACAGAGGTCGTCAATTTACTGAAGTGTTATTTTAGGTCACGCATGTCTGGAGATGGTTTGCGGAATTTGGAGAAGACTTTTGCCCAGCAGTGGGACGATGCAGGTTGATTAAAAAATGTCTGGGTCGTGCCGTACTATTACTAGCTTCTAAAGTTGATATATGATCGGGCCGTACTATTATACGCTTATAAAGTTGATGTATGATCGGGCTGTACTATTATTATATTATATTATATATAGCTCGATTTTAGCTTATAAAATTGATGCATGATCGGGCAGTACTATAACTAGCTTATAAAGTTGATGTATGATCGGGCCGTACTATTACTAGCTTATAAAGTTGATGTATGATGCAAAATTAATTTATTTGTAATAGGTTTCATTCGTCCTGGCCATTACCACAATTGGTTCTACGAGGTGACCGGAATTAACTTTGACTGGGAATTCACCCCTGAGCCCACCACACCGGCCCCCACCGATGCCCCCACGGACTCCCCTACAGATGCCCCCACTGACTCCCCTACAGATGCCCCCACTGACTCCCCTACAGATGCCCCTACTGACGCCCCCACAGACTCCCCCACTGACGCCCCTACAGAGGCCCCTGAAGAATGGGACCCAGATTGCGAAGACGAAGATGAATCCAAAGAAAATTAATACAAATTGGTTTCAATGTTGGTCAATCTAATAAATTATTGTAAATATTTTTCTAATTTTATTTTTAAAATGCCTATTACACCACGCAGGATTCAGTCTGTCTTAGTAAGACCGTCTTACTGACTAGTTAGACTTACCATGACTGACTTAGTCGCTTACTCTTAATACGCTAAGTGTAAGACAGTCTTACTTAGACAGGCCAAATACCGCGTGGTCTATAAGCCTTTAACGAAAACCACCCCCACCACACCACACCACACCAGCCTATATCAGTCCACTACTGGACATAGGCATCCCCTAACAAAGGGGGTTATGCTCATAATCCCCACGCTGGGCATGCGGGTTGGGGATCGCAGGGCAAAGCTTCTCGCACCACCGACGCTGCTGCCCGTCGAGCCCCGTTCGTTGTTTAGCAGGGTGCACCACGTGCAGGAGAGGTTGGCTTGGGTTCCGAAGATGGGGGGAACCCCGTACACCCCACCCCCCGTCCGGTCTTAATTTGGAAGGACCCCTTAGGAGCATTTAGGATGACCACTTAAGCGCTATCCACACATTTCCGGGTCAGGGCTATCCGTGTTCAGAGTTGTTCATTTCGGATAGCACGTCCCTGAAGGGAACACTGCCCTTCAGGGACGTGCTATCCGTCACCCGAGTTCACATATATCAGGGAAATCGGTATCAGTGTAATCTGTTTCTTTAGTTGTTACGCACACAACGCGATGTCCTTATGAAGAATTGGCAATGATTGCAATAGCGCTAGATGAAGAAGAAGCTGATAACTTAAAATCAGACAGCACTGTCAGGGCGTGGGTGTGTCCGAGCGTGCTCCGGGACACTGACGATCCGGATGCGCCTGACACGGAGCTGTGAGAACAAGTTCATATAAGTTGTACGTAACCGATTCTTTCCCCGTCCCTGATGGAACACGGCAGGGCCGGGTACCCGGAAATGTGTGGAGCTTTAATAGAGTTTTAATCTGAGAGTTGGCTTCAGAAGCTACGTACAGAAGTTGGTTCCGGCTTTTGTAAGTTTTAAACGCTCAAAAAACTCTTAGAACTGGCCACTAGCTCATACGATAAAGACACTTCTCTATGACCACACCACCACACCGCCCATATCAGTCCATTACTGGACATCGGCCTCCTCTTATAAAGGGGGATATGCCCATAATCCCCACGCTGGGCATGCGAGTTAGGGATCGCAGGGCACAGCTTATCGCACCACCGACGCTGCTGCCCACCAGTGGCTAGGGGATTTAGCTGTGTCGATGTAGGCTGCGCTATGCCGCAATCAGCTAGCCTCCAGAGCCCCGTTCGTAATTTAACAGGGTGCACTACGTGCAGGTGAGGATGGCTTGGGCACTGAAGATGTATGTTGGAACCCCGTACACCTCTCACTCTATGATCGTTTAGCAGCATTTAGATCTAAAAAGATAAAGAAAAGTTTATTTGAGTAACAAGATATACAAAATAGGTAAGTGCTTAAATCAAATAAGAAAAATAGTGACACAAAAAGGTCGCCACTCAGCATATGCTGCAGAAACATGGCAGCAACTGCAGCGCTGGTTTTCAGTGGCGCCACCGCGCGGAGAGCAGCAGCAATTGTGAAGCACATTATGTTCTCACTAATATATGTACTGAACATTTATTACAAATAAGATATGAAGACACAAAGGCTTATTCGACCACACTGTATTCAGTCTGTCTTAGTAAGACTGTCTTACACTTAGCGTCGATAATAAGCGAAGAGTAAGCCACTAAGTCGGTCTTAGTAAATCTAGTTAGTCAGTAAGACAGTCTTGTTGGATTGTTGAGAGTAAAAACATCTTTAAGAAACAGAAAACTATTATATTTAATAATTTTTACATCACACAAGGAATAAGCATTTTTCTCAACTTACTGTCATATATAAAAAATAGTTTTGATTACTCCTAAAGAACAACAAAAAAGGTTTTACTTAGAAAGTCTTACTCCTGAAACCGCAACCTGAACCACGCCTGAAGGCCTGAATAACGCGTGGTGTAATAAGCCTATAACAGACCTCGCAAACACAACGCTTTGTCGTCGCGCTTAGTCGCGAGCGTCTGTCATATCTTGCCGTCGCGATTGTCGCCGTGTGTGCGGAGCTTTGAACAAAATGTATGAAAATTGTCCCCGCAGCTTGTCGTAGCGTCTAATCGCTGACGTTTGTCGTCCAATGTGCGCAGGCTGTAAACAAACATGGCAATGAATGAACCTTATTATGTTGTTAAAGTAAATTTAATGTGTGTACAGCATTAATTATATAAATAATAGACGATCTCAAAGCTAGTTTCGGAAAGCAAGTTCAGATGTTGGTCCTGGTTTTTCAGTTCTTAATCTATGCAAGCCTGTGCGACCAAAAAAAATCCGCAACTAAATTGGCCACTAGTTCATACGAAAAATACACTTCCAGAAGCCTCATTTACGAACTTAGTTGCACACCTTAAGCACCGGTCCCCTTTCAAAAGACTTTGACAGATTGTCAATTGACGTTCTTTGAATTTCGACAGATGAAATGTCAAAGTCAAAGTTTGCAAATAAAGGTACAGTGCCGACTATTTCGTGTGCAACAAAGAACTGAAGCATAGAAGAACCCTTAAAATTCATTCATGCTCTGACAACTAATACGTCTGATCTCTACTTTCTTATGTCCAATATCATCAGTTAGAAAGAGATGCATACTTCTCTCAATGCGACTTCAAATGAGTTCAAAAAGAAAATCGTACCAGAGGTCTCATTTACTAACTCAGTTGCACACTGAAATGATAAGCACCGGTCCTGTTTTTACAAACTTTAACAGTTTGTCAAGTGACGTTCTTTGAATTTCAACAGATGAAGTGTCAAAGTTTGCAAATAAAGGTCCGGTGCCGATCATTTCGGTGTACAACCGAGTTAGTAAATGAGGCCTCAGGGCGCTCGAATAAAATGCTATGCAGTTTCCACAGATTTTGAAGAGAACTAGATAAAGTCTTAAAATTCAACACGGCTGATATCTACTTTCTTATGTCCAATATCATCAGTTAGAAAGGGATGCATACATATAACAATGCGACTTCAAAACGTTTATCGTACCAGGGTGCTCGAACAAATTTCTATGCAGGTTCATACAAATACCCTGGTACGCAGTCGCAGAAATCGCAGAGACAAAGTATGCATCTCTTTCTAGCAAATGATATATGGACATAAGAAAGTAGAGTTCAATCGTATGAGTTAATTTCAGGGCATAAATAAATTTTAAGACTTCTTGTATGCTTGAGTCATATTTCTTTGGCAGTTTCATACAAATGCCCTGATACGAAGTCGCAGCAATCGCATTGAGATAAAGTATGCATCCCTTTCTAGCAAATATATGGACATAAGAATGTAGAGATCAGCCGTATGTAGTGACGTTCAGAGCGACTTTATCTAGTTCTCTTCTATATTGTGGTGTTACTAAATCAGGCCTCAGAGTTTGTAATCAAACAAAATAAACGTCTAGCCCCTTTTGTGTAAGTACATATGATTTAGCACACACCTCGCTTATCTAGGCCACCATATCTGCGATCTGGGAGACCTAAGTGTGCATATAGTTTGACCTAAACTCAGGGCGTGTTCTTAGGCCTACTGCTTCCGCCTGCGGCTTCGCTCGCGAGGTACTTGGATCAAATTGAGCTTAAATGTTAGATAGATAGATCAATTCTTTATTGTACACCAAATTAAAAAATACAATTTGCTGAAACTTAACAATTTAAAAAAAAGGTACAATGGGCGGTCTTATCGCTAATAGCGATCTCTTCCAGACAACCTTTGGATGGAGAGGACAACACGATAAACAAAAGACGATGGTGTACATACATACGAAAGTAGCTAGATAAATAATATCATACACAAACCTAACTACCTAATACCTAAAAATGTTATTCTTGATCTAGAGTTCTTGACTACTAAATTGTACTTTGACTATAGACAAACATTTCTTTACCGCTTTGCACACAAAATATAAGGGGGTGGGGTGGAGGTGTAAGGGGTTCCAACCCCATTTTCGGAACACAGGCCAACCTCACCTGCTCAAAGTCAAAGTCAAAGTATATTTATACGAAACACATGTAGGTATAATAGTTATGTTTTTATGCTAGGTATCAATGTGCTCTACCCTTTACGGCTGTACAATATTTAATACATAAAACACAAAAAAAAACAAAATGAAATATAAAAATATTATTAAAATTACAATTAAAAATGAAAATTTCAATCAAAAATAAATTCGTGGTGTCGTCGTCATATTCGTATAGTTGCACTCGTGGTGCTGAATAACCTGCTGAATAACAAACGGGGCTCTGGCGGTTTCAATTCAAGTTTCATCCAATTCCGTTCAGAGTTCAGTGGGAACGAACATACACACTCACGCATACAACCATTCGAATTTATAACAATAATGTGATGTGATAAATTTCACAAAATTTAACCTTTGATATTACTAGAATAGGAATTATCGACCATCGGACCGATAGCGGAAACAACTGAACAAGTGAATGAAAATGCTATCGTGTGTCGTGACGAACGATGAATCGTCGGTAGTGCGAACGGAGAGCATTTTTCATACATTTGCTCGCGACTCGTTGGACTCGTGCACGAAGGGTTCCGTGCCGTTGTACGGGAGCCCCACTTGAATATTTTTTACATCTCTCATGTTCGGTAAGTAGGTTCTTATTACCTCCAAATGGGGCTTGTAGGTGACTAATTACGGCGCTCTAGGGTAATAATGTAGCAACAAAAACCCTAGGGCGGTAAGTAATTTAAAAAGAAAAGACTTCTCTCTTTCAAAAAGTTCACATAATTAAACCATCATACTGGCAATAGACATCATGCATTCAGCCCAATGACCAAAGAGGTCGCTTTGATAATCAGCCTTGTCTTCGTGTGAGTATAATAGTCATCAATTTTAAATATCGAACGGCGAAGATCAATTTCGTTCTTGAAAAAAAAAAATTATTCTTGTGATGCCGGTTTTTTTCTACTTACCACACAATCGAAATGTAAAGCAGAATAGTTAGCTCGGGTGTAAGTACCAATTGCACCCTCGAACTATAGGCACACGAGCGTAGCGAGGGCTCTAAATCTAAATATCTCTGGCTGCAATTGATGCCTTACAGCCCTTGGCTACTAATCTGCTATTATTCTTTTTTTAGTATTTATTATAGCGGCAACAGAAATAAATACATCTGTGAAAATTTCAACTGTCTAGCTATCACGGTACATGACATACAGTCTGGTGACGGAAAGTGGGGTCTTAGTAATAGGGTCCCGTTTTGATCCTTTGGGTACGGAACCCTAAAATGGTACCTACAATTGGCTATGTATTGTAATGTCGAGGTTGTAGCCTGTAGCATATGAACGCCTATAACACCAAGAGATTGAGCGTTGCTGACATTTAAAAAAAATTTAAAACGACCTTTTGAAACGCTGTCTTACAGCGGGAATCGAACCCGCTACCTCCTGCGTATCAGGCTGCATGACAGCACCATATTCGTTATCTCATTCCACGGTCGTAGGTATCCTAAGTAGTTTAAAAGGATCACTAGAAAAGTCCAGTGTTGTAAAGTTCATGGCTTATAAATTCATACTTACGCAACGTTCGTGTACGTCTTTCATATGACGCGTGCTTCGTCACAAATACGTTTAGCTTTGCCAATAATTTTAAACATGTACTAAAATGCTAATTTGCTATTAGCGCATTGCTAAAAAGCCGTTAAAACTCATGCCAAGCTATCGTGAAAATGGTACCGCAGGTATGCAAGTTACACAGGGTGTTTGGTGAAACGATGTAGGGATTGAAGGAGCTGATCAGGAGTACCGGTGTGATCATTTTAAACCACAACTGATAATATTGAAATTTTCATGGTTTTTTAATTTATTATCAAAATAGTATTGGAAGTTTATGTAACCTCGATTATTATATTCCGTCGTCTACTTGCTGTTTTTCATAGATAGATAGATAGATAGAAAATTCTTTATTGCATAAGATAAAATACATGTACACAGGCGAACTTAATGCTAAATAGCATTTTCTTCCAGATAACCTTTGTGTAGTGTGTAGATAGATTGGTAGTGCTGCAAATTTCATTAATGAAATTGTAGAAAATTATAACATAACTAATAATAATAAATGAGATAGAGAAAAACCGAAAAAAAAGAAACCAACTAAGGTACATACTAAAGATACAAATAAACTTACATACAAAAACTAAAATATCATACACATACATAAATTACTTAAAGTACATAATACAAAAAAAAGAAACCAACTAAGGTACTAAAGATACAAATAAACTTACATACAAAAACTAAAATATCATACACATACATAAATTACTTAAAGTACATAATACAAAAAAAAAGAAACCAACTAAGGTACTAAAGATACAAATAAACTTACATACAAAAACTAAAATATCATACACATACATAAATTACTTAAAGTACATAATACAAAAAAAAGAAACCAACTAAGGTACTAAAGATACAAATAAACTTACATACAAAAACTAAAATATCATACACATACATAAATTACTTAAAGTACATAATACCTAGAAGCTCAATTTTCATACATATTTATTGTTATTTAATTGTGGAAACTTGTAATTGGGCAATCAGCGTACCGTATGTATAGTTGCATGTATTTATTACTTTACTATTGTGCTTCCACTTTGATGTAAGTTTTCCCAAAAGTTTAAAAATAAAATAAAATAAAATCAATAACATTTAAGGTTATCTGAGCAGCATTATCACCAATTTTTTTTGTTAGGTAGAGTTTACTACTCTTCATGAATTTTTGTCAAGTTTTGTTTATGATCCCGCTTAATTATTGGTACCTATAGCTTTTTGTCATGAAATACTTTATTGTTGTAACTAATATGAAGCCACGATAAAAGTTATTAATGCATTATTAGGTATCTCACTATCCTCTTAACGAAACAAATCCCATACTAAAAGTAAAAAAACACTTTTGATAACAACTTATAAATCATGACACTTTTCTAAATAGCATAAAGTGGTTTAAAATGATCACATAGGAAACCTTGATCAGCTCCTTCTATCCCTACATCGTTCCACCAAACAACCTGTATATTGACATTACAATCGCTCATTTTAAAATGTTAATTTAATGTAAATCTAATGTGTTGTTAATCTACACGAAAATAAGAAAAAAGTACGTTAGATAATGGAAAATCTATAATTTGGGACCTAGTTTGTAGTGCGTCCCGGCCCGGTATTATAAGATCTTATAGATAATATAGAAAATTATTTATTGCACAAGATTAAACAAGTACACAGGCGAACATAATGCTAATTATCATTTTCTTCCAGATAACCAGGTGTGTACCAGGTACCTAAATATGATTATGATGATTATATACCTATTACAGATGGTTCATAATTTTGTTTACAAGTAGGGCTTTTTAAAAAAAATAATCCGACTTCTAATAAATCACTTCTTACTTCTTGCGCTAAAAAAATTTGAAAATCGGTTCACAATTGACGGAGATATTGGTGATCATAGGGCGAAAATTACAAGTGAGGATGAGGTTTTTTGAGTTTTCCGGGAAAAGTACCAATCCTCCAGGAATAAAATTTATACCACCTGTGAAGTATACTCTTTTAAATAAAAAAAGAATTTTGAAAATCGGTCCACAATTGACGGAGTTATCAGTGAACATACATAAAAAATAAAAAAAAGGTTCCGACGAATTGAGAACCTCCTCCTTTTTGAAGTCGGTGAAAAAGGTAGACGGTAACATCTACATGTAAACTCAACACCAATACTGAGATTGTAATCACCAACCGACTGCCAAGCTTGGTGAAAAAGCCAAACATCGTTTATAATTAAGGGGGTATCATCATCAGCAGCCTATAGCAGTCCACTGCTGGACATAGGCCTCCCCTAATGAGCGCCATAACGCCCTGTCCTGAGGGGGTATGTCTTTTATTATTTTCCATAATGTCATGAATGATAATTATTATTTGCTTAGTTATATTAATAATATTTAATATTTCAAGCATACATATAATAGCTAAACTAGTTTTTCTTAGTCTCACAGGGTTTAATGGCTCTACACATGATGGATTCGGCAAAATACCAGCTTCCGCTGCTAAAACAGCGGATATCATGCCAAGTCGAAACCATTTTGTTGCTGAAGCACACGTCCCACCATGTCTTATGTTAACTTTTTCTCTATTTTTAACCAACTTCATAAAGGAGGTTCTCAATTCGACGGAACTTTTTTTTTCGACTTTTTTTTATGTATGTTCATCGATAACTCCGTCGATTTTAAAAATTCTTTTTTTGTTTAAAAGAATGTACTTCACAGGTAGTCCCAGAAATTATATTGATTCCTGAGGTATTGGTACTTTTCCCGGAAAACTCAAAAAACCTCATCCTCACTTGTAATTTTCGCCCTATGATCACCAATATCTCCGTCAATTGAGAACCGATTTTCAAAATTCTTTAGGGCAAGAAGTAAGAAGTGATTTATTTGAAGTCGGTTTATTTTTTTAAAAGTCCTACTTGTTTTATAACATTTTATTTTGTTGTGTTGTGTGCTCAATTGCAAAATATAAATATGTGTCTTTGTCTATGTCTACATTAATGAAGCCAAACACCTATCAGTTTAAAAGAGTTATTGGTGCCCCTGACAAGTGCGTTATCGTCCATACGTAGTTAGAATGATTCCTGTTGGGAAGTCGCGTGGTTCCGAAAATAGGCGCAAGTCGACACGTCGTATTGCAGTGGCGAATAACAGCGCATGCGCGCCGGGGTTGTCATCCCTGACAAAAATTTACCCTGGTTGGGAAAAGGGAAAGGATTTGAGTAAAATATTGGCACAATTTTTTTTGGAATATTTTTTAAAGGGAATAAATAGGATAGTTTTTGAGGAGATTGTATCTGGGTCTTTTTGCTATGTGTGTTGGTTAGAGTTTAATTCGGAACATTTAGCTTTTGGACTCGAAAGGATAATATGCTTCGTCTCTACGATGTAGCAAGAGGTTTGTAGGCTTTACGAGGCTTAGGCGCCATCCTATTAAATAAATAATTATTAGTAATGCACTTTCTCACAGTAATTTTTTACATCTATTTTGTAGCTCTACGGCATTGATCCAATCTGTGTATTAATCTACACTCTTATTTGTATACGCATTTTATGGTGTTTATCAAGAAAGATCATAAAATATTCGCTAATTTCACGCCAAATTAATCCCAAAAGTATCAAAATAGTACTAACAAGGTATTATTAAAACTACGGCGTAGACTTTCTACGCCACTTAGATTTATCGTAGACTCTAAAATTACTGCTACGCACAACTCTAACTCCCCACTCCCGGGCAAATTTTCCGCTCTCCCAACACCCCATTGCAATTGGCGCGCGCGCGCTAACTTCCATCCAAGATGGCGTCCGCTCCGGTAGCCCGCCTCGCTTCATAAAACCGGGAAAACCTACCGTTCATCAAAACAGTGGCTCGTTAAAAATGTTACAGTGATTGTGCCAGTGATTTATTATAGAATTTGTGTAATATTGTATTTGCATGAGTGATCGGAATGGGGCGATGCGGGACGGAAGAGACTCACCGGCTAGCACTGAGCAGCTAACGTTAGTATGCCTTCTTTCATGGTGTTATATGCCCCTGCAAACCCCATAGTTAGATCGAACTTCATTAGAATCATACTCGATATACATAAGTAACTATATACATTATTGTAGCTTTGTAGGTTGCACAAATTATGAAAACTAAAACACTTGAAAATGAAATTAAAAATAATAATGTCTGTAATTTTGACAGAAAATTAGAGTTTCGTGCCAAGATGCCATAAAAATGGTGAATTATTAAAAAGAAAACATTGTTAATCATTCAAATTTCGAACTGGATAACGTTTGAATGCAAAAAGTTTTCATTCGCGAACAATGGATACCTTAGCTTCTAGCTATGTGATAAAAAGAAATAAAAAAGCTTGAATTTATTAAAGTTTCCACCCTCTAGATTTACAAGCGAATGCATTTAGGAAATTGGCAATCACCGCACCCTTTTTGTACGACATTTTAACTTCGATTCGAATAGTGGTTTGACTTTAGGACTTTCATATAGAAAATAAAACGATATCAAAGCAAAAATATCTATGTTCTATGAATTATGATACAAAATCAAGCCGTTCTTTTTCAAATAAACTAACCATTTGTGATAAACATTTAAAATAGGGCCCTAAACAAGTAAAATATTAAATACACTAATTATGAGGTAGGTAAAAGTAGGTTGGTACTTTTTAAAAAAACGGAGTTTATAATTAGAAACCTATTTTATCTTAAAATATGATAAAATGGCGCATATATCATAGGCGCTTATAAGGGGAGGCCTATATCCAATGGGCTAATGATGATGATAACACACATATGAAAACAGAAATATTTTAATCTTGACATCATTCTTAGAATGTCGCTAAATTAACTTTGTCTGATTCATTTCCTCTGAGAGAAATAATTTTGCGTAAAAGAATTCCATGAATTCATTCCATTTCCACACATTGCTTAATTCAAAAATGCTAATGTTTCATTATTGTGTGCATGCTTGATCAAATATTTTTCCTTTTACTAAATAGAAGTTATTTTTGTATGAAAGTCGTCATTGGTGCTTTCAAAAACAACAACATCAGTAAATTAATAACTCACTTCGCGAAAACTTTGAAAAAAAGGTAATCAATTAAAGTGTTTTCTTAAATAGTTAATGCTGTAAACGTGATTCGGATGGAGGTGGTCCCGAAGGAGCAAAGATTATGTTCCTTTTGGATCTATAATCATATACTTATTATTAAATACCTAATAAATATGTGTTATAGGTATGAAAGTTAGTTTTGATTGGTCTATTTATTGTCAGCAGAATCGTAACCAATTGACGATCCCTTGATTCTTAATTAATCGGTTTGGCAGTCTATAACTGACCTCATAGCTCGGTTGGTACCCAGTCGACATTAAAATAATAAATAAATAGTAATATTAATATAAATAATATAAATAATAATATTATAAATAGTAGTAATAGTAATAGTAATAATAATGCTGGATAATTTGGAAACACATTGGGGTGAATATCGTTTGTATTTCAACTTGTAATAAAGAAGTTTAAATAATTACAAAATAATTGTACGAATAAAGTTTTATTTTAGCCCGGTAAGTAATTTCAGGCCTTGCATCTAAGTTGATGAAATCAGTGTCAAGTGGCCTTTTTTATCACTGACGAGATATGGTTAGATTGAAGTTAGCCAGATAAATAACAGATAATATAATATAGGTAATATTTAAATAAGTTACGGTACAAATCTGATCTTTGAGTTTTTTTGAAGGATAAAATCCGTAACGAGACTATTCGACATAGAACTTAAGTTGTCGACGTAGCTCCGAGAATTAGCAAGCTGAAGTGGCAGTGGGCTGGCCATATCTGCCGCAGAACCGATAGCTATCAAGTTTTTTATTGGAGACCGCGACTCAGCAAACGCAGTGTAGGATCCCCTCCAGCCAGGGGGTTACGGTCTGCGAAAGGCTTTTGGTAGAAGCTGGATGCGTCGAGCTGTGGACAGGGCGCAATGGCGCTCATTAGGGGAGGCCTATGTCCAGCAGTTGTACAAGCTGATGATGATTATGAACTAATCTATATACTTTGGTGTAAGTAGGTCCTTCTTTAAGCTATGCCCTATATATGTAGGGCTAGCTTTTGACCTCGAAGCTTGCGTGTGCAAAAAATCTCTTTGTTGAAGCTGGCAGCTGATTCAGTTTATCTAGAATATAGTCACTAGGGGTTGCATTTTGTAGGATCAAGAAAATATCATCGTGACGTATCGTCAAAGACAAAGCGTTATTTCGAGACGTGTCACAATTGGCCAAAATTTAAAGTCTACATAACGAATACTTTTTCGCTTGTCTACGTAATCGAGCCTTTGTATAAAACTACGTTAGAACCAGCAATGCTTTTACGTAACACTAGGTGTGTAGCTTATCATAAAACGTTATGAATACCTATGAAGTGCTTTCAAGTACAGCTACCTAATGTTTGTACAGATATCCACAGCTGGTTAAAAGCATTATATAGAAAAAAATTCCGTGAGTTGATATGGTAATACTTATTAAGTGGTTCATTTCATTTAAGAGTACCGCTAAACCTTCGCCTTTCGTTCAATTAATAAAGCGGTGAAAATGATTTAGATCTGTTTGTTATTTCCTTGACGAAAAGGCACTCATATAATAAGTAGGCCATAAGGTTTTAGGTAATAGGTACCTACTATTGTAATTTTCAATATGGCTTTGGAATAAGACTGTCATGGTATTGTACCTAAATGTTAAATTCATAAAAATTATAAAAGTATTTGTTGTCATGTACCACACTAAATTTGCGATGCCTGAAAAGGGTAATAAGTCTGTAGGTACTTCTATAACTAGTCACTTACACAGACACAGTAGAAGACACTTATTTATGTGAATTAATATCTTGTATCTAGGCCCTGTGCACCCAAAACGCCTGTGATAATAGCCTAGACAAATCTTTTAGACAGAATATTTCATCTATTTTCTCAATGGTTCCCATTGACCGTCTTATGTGTACGTAGAAGTGCATTTATGAACTACTATGTATTAGTGCTTCGTTATTAATCCAAATGGAACAATATTTTCATATTAATTTCTATTGATCAATGAGAGAAATGGTACCGGTAAATAGGTAGGTTTTTTACTCGTAGTCTACAGACCATATAACATTATTAGATGAAGGGAAAACTGCACATTGGGCATTCATTTAATAACCTATTTCAAAAAAAGTTTCTCAATTGGACCGTACATTTTTCATCAGGTACTATTATTATTATTAATTTAATATTAATTGTACTTAAATCATTTAGTATTTATTGACATAATATGATACCACTGGAAACATTTTTGCACGCATTTCTTGAGGCAGAATTTAATGGAATTATTTCTATTAATGGAGTAATCTACTTATGTTCTACAAATAAACTATATTTATCTGAACTTGATCTTTTTAAGTCAATGAATAAATTTAATTAAAAAGCATTCGCTTATTTACGCTCATTTTACCAACCGATCTTGATGTAGGTACGTTATAAAACGACTATATGCTACATAATACATAAGGTAACATACATAATGTCTTTGATTCGTCTTTCACGTGTTTTTCTCAGTAAAAAGATTCGAAATACTAAACTGATGAGACGCTGTTTTATTGGAGTCTAGATAAAACAAGTTGGCTGAACAATTTGATTCTTTTATCTTCCATTTTCGACAGAGATTTGTACAATTTCTTTGCAAAATACAGGGTTACAAATTTTTATTTCGTTTTCTCAAAAATAATACAACACAACAACAACACAAGCGTATTCAGTCCACTGCTGGACATAGGCCTCCCCTAAAAGAAGGGGGATATGCCCATAATCCCCACGCTGGGCATGCGGGTTGTGGATCGCATAGCTTCTCGCACCACGCCGATGCTGCTGCCTATATGGGATTTAGCTATGCCAGTGTTAGGCTGCGCTATGCCGCAATCAGCCGGCCGCCAGAGCCCTGTTTGTTATTAGGCAGGGTGCACCACGGGCAGTTGAGGTTGGCTTGGGTTCCAAAGGTAAGAATGTTAGAACCCCTTACACCCGTAAAAAGAATTCTAATACTCTAGCTCTAGAAGAATCCATCGACACCTCATTGGTCAAAATCGGTCCAGCCGTTTGGGCTACAGCGACTGACAAATAATATTAAAAACGTAATCTGACTGAAGAGGACTTCAGTCGAGTAAAAAAGATACAAATTCACTTATTTACAAAGAACAGTGACTCACAGATAAGAATAAGTCGGTTGACAATGCAGGGCTAACTATGTAATATTTTATCAAATGATTACAATGAATAAGTAACTGATAATAAAACAATAATGCTGAACACTATCACACTGAGTCCCAAAGCAGAGCTTGTATTAAGGAAATCACATGACTAATAAACTACTTATATATATTTTTTTGTAAATACATAACGCCCAGACCCGAGACACATATTTGTAGAATATACAAAAATTTGTCTCGCGGCGGGAATCGAACCCGGATCCTTTTATATCTCAGGCGTAGGAACCTTCGCCCACTGCACCACAGAGACCTTATAATTATCTATTTTATAATTAATGCACCTATTGCTTCGTCAGCAATGGTCTGGAAAGTTTGAATCACAAAATCTTGCCATGATCAAAAATGACATTTTTATACTTACTTTTGGTGATTGTGCAATGTTGCCCGTAGAAGGCAAAGTTACCCGGTTTGAGGGTAATAAATTGAGACAGTCAGATTCAAGGGTAAATCACCAGTGACTGAAAAAAGCGACCTTCAAAGGAACTAATATGATTTGGAGCAAGCGTGATACAAATTTTGGCAAGTCTCCAAACGTGTCGCCACGCCATCAGAATTATAATTCTTCCTATTGATATCTGTAGCTGGTGTTAATATACGGACACACTTGTCGTCTGTCTGTCTGATCCACATGTCACATGAACCTGTCAATAGCGCCCTGCACACGTTAAGATCGGACCGCGCATCGGGACTGCGTTCCAAAACGCAGTCCGATCTGTACAGTTTGGACTGCGGATCAAAGTGTCGTGCTAATGGCGCGTCTAGATCGGACCGCGCATCTGGGACTGATCACTGACGTGATGCGCGGTTAAAACTGTGAGATTTGCCGCCGCTTCGACATGCCAGATCGGACTGTCAGCCCCGCGCATCTACACGTTACGTTTCGGAGTGCAGGTTGGAATGGCGCGTGCTGTTTCCCGCGGTCCGAACTTTACGTGTGCAGGCCGCTATTACCCTACGATAAGTTGGTTCGGAGACAAGTTTTAGGGTGACTATATCTCATTCCGAGATGAATAATATCCCCTAATATTCCTGGACTATGAGAGTGGCACATCTGAGTGCTGGTAAATTTAGACTAGCTTGACCAGACTGGCTTACCTCGGAGAGAACGGACCCCAAAATGTGAATTATGGGGAGGTGCACTTATGTCTACCGAGAAGTGAGCGTGGTTTACAGCTCCGGTACTATTCATGGAGAAATGGTAGTCGGCTTCACTGACGGCCTAAGGGTTACAAGTTTGCTATCATTCAGTGGTTAGCGGGTAGTGAGCGATATAACAGCTCCGGTATTTCATGGACACATGATAGTGCGCTCTGAGCGCACGAGTAGCTCAGCCGAGTACCGTGGTGCACTTTGCATGTCGGCAGAAAGACCTGCATACTGCTCCTGATATATTTGCCAGTTGAATAGTCTGCTTCATAAGCTACTGGTTGGTAGGTGGACGTTAAACTCTTTCTAGATTTGGATCGAGTTCTGTCGTGTATTGGAATTCGGAATCGGAAAAAGAAGTAAATATGCTATTGTTGTGTCGTAACGGACTGGGGTGTAAGCGGTTCCATCTCTGGAACCGCAGCCAACCTCACCTGCCTTGCGCTCTCTGCTGTACAACAAACGGGGCTCCGGCAGCCGGCTGATTGCGGCATAGCGTAGTCTAACACCGGTACAGTTAAATCCCCAGGCAATATATAGGCAGCAGCTTCGGGGTGGTGCGAGAAGCTATGCCCTTCGATCCCCAACCCGCATGCCCACCGTGGGGATTATGGGAAAGGGGAGGCCTATGTCCAGCAGTGGACTGAATACGCTTGTGTTGTTGTTGTGTTGTATTCTTTTTGAGAAAACCAAATAAAATTTTCTAATCCTGTATTTTTGCAGCCCTGGCCAACGGGCAGCCGCGTCAGCAAGCAAGAAGTTGTGCCCTGCCACCGCCTTACCCACATGCCCAGCGTAGCGATTATGGGCATCTTTCTTATAGGGGAAGCCTATGTCTAGCTGTGGACTAAATTGGCTGGTGTTGTTGTATCGTGATGATAGAACGTTGACAGTGTAAACGGAAAGCGCATTTCTCGTAAATTTGCGAGCATTTTAACATCCGTAACCTGTCGCCTGTCTGTTACTACAAAACTTTCATACGGAAATGGAACAGCATCTCTCGCGAAATATTTGTACCTAAAACATGACATTTTCATACAAAAATATGGTTAAAGCAAACGATGCGCTTCTGGCGTGGCCTACTTCGGTGTTCCTAGCCATACTCGGCCTGGTCACTGGTGAGTGACCGTTTAGTGACATGGAGCGCTTCCGTGCTTCAAAAGGCACGTTGAAATGGTTGTACTGGCTTATCAGTCACAGCACCAGAGTTCTTCTAGCTTACCTATACGAAGAAGATGAAGAGCGCAAACTTTTTTATACGGTGTAAGGTGTATTATGTAAAATGATAGCCTTATGCTTTAAGGTACCTGTACTTAAAGCCTTCCTACATAATCATCCACGTTCTGATTTCACCTACTGCTGGGTACAGGCCTCCCTCAACTTGTGCCATCCACCACAATCCTGTACTAGTCTAACTCACGTACGGCCCTCGACTTTGACAATGTCGTTTGCCCATCTTGCAGCCGGACGTCTCACGAAAGCCATCCCTAGGCCACCACTCCACCGTTCGTCACCTCGCCTCACAATGTGTCTTGCTCAGCTCCATTTGAGTTCCATAATGAGGTTCCCGATGTCCTGGTTAGTACGTCTCTGGATCTCCGGTTACCAATGTGCCTTAGTATGCCGTTTTTATGTCTACTCTAGGTACGATAGAGAAAACAACGTATTTTTCCTCATTGTGGGTCTCCCTGCTTTCCAAAAATGCCTATTTTTTTTCCCAAATGCTTATTTTTATCTATTCTATAGATAACGGTATTTAGAAAAATTAAAATGTTGCTACATCTACAACCAAAATTAAGTTTTCTCTATTCTTTCGTCGACAAAACCTTGTCTACGGTTGCTGTGCTAAGCAGGCAGCGCGTCTCCGGATTTCCACATTAGGAACCCGGTCCAAGAGTCGAATACCAAGTATAATACGATCCAGGGGCAATCCTTCCTTAAAACTATAAAATTTCTTCTCAAAAAATCTAAGTTTCTATATTTTTGGGTAAAAAGGGTTCCAACCTCCATCTTCGGAATCCAAGCCATCCTCACCTGCTCATGGTGCACCCTGCTAACTAACAAACGGCTGATTGCGGCACAGCATACACTAACACCAGCACAGCTTCATTTCTTGACTGCCAACGGGCAGCACCGTTAGCGGTGCGAAAAACTGTGCCCCACACATCCCCAACCCGCACGCCCAGCGCGGGTATTCATTCCCATAATACCCGCCCCCCTTTATTATTATCCCCCTTTATTAGGGCAGGCCGATGTCCAGCAGTGGAATGATATAGGCTGGTGTGGTGGCTTCTCAAAAAAGCCATCTTTCCTGAGTAGAGTGAGCCTTCCGTCGACAAAAGTAAAGTGAGCGAGTAGCGAAGCCTAAAGAGGACTTTAAGATACATAGGCACATAAGTGGCCTGGGGGAGAGAAAATGCACAATCTAGCCTTTCTATAGTTAGCTTAGTTTGGGGCTACATGATGCTGTGTTCATGTCCAGCATTATTTATTTATTTTGTCATTCATGTTTGAGGGGTGAAAATAAAACCTTGATTTCGCGTTGTTGAAGCTTTAAACTAGTCCCTTCGATCAACTATACAAAGGATAGTCCGTACTTTGCACTGTGAAAAAAGTGGCTTAAATTGCTAGCTATCATCATACAAATGGCGCCTCTATAATAAAGAAGATAAGAAAGAAAATCTAAGTATGAAAACTGCTGATCGGATGCGTTTTGGCGGAGTTTTAGACAAGCCATTTTTGGGCGGATAGTGCAAAATCCTTTGTATAGTTGATCGAAGACCAAACCCCTTATTCAATTCATTTTACTTCATTAGTAATCAAATTTAATTTTATAACGCTCGATAAAATAGGTATCTAAATGTAAATTCTTCTTTTTCTTCGTATAAGCTAGGCTAACTATAATGTAAGCAAAGAGGTGAAATGATACTTTAACGCCATTTTAGCTATGAATAGGACGATTGAAATAATAATATCACACTAAAATTATAATTAGTGTGATATTATTATTTAAAATATCACACTAATATTTATAATATTAGTGTTAGAATGTTGTGTTTATAATATTGTGTTCATATAGATTATAATAATTATAAATGCGAACGTTTATGTGTTTGTGAGTATGTTTGACGTCCCTAAGCTCTGCAACGGCTGAACGGATCTGGATGAAATTTGGAATATAGGTACATAGTTTAAGATCTCGATTAACACACAGGCTACTTTTCATCCCGATATCAGGCGAGCGAAGCCAAGTGATCCCATAAAATGCTTAGCACCTAAAAGTGAACTGTCAATATTTGACGTGGGAACAAAATGTGAAAGGTGGTAAAAAAAGATTTGTCGAATAAATTAATCGTTAATGGAATTTAATCATGATTCATAATCAACCCCAGCGTTATGGTTTGAAGGACGGTTGGGGTAATGAACCCCATTCTAATCTAACCCTCGGTAAAGGTTTTTGAACCTCAACCACAGGTAAGGAACCCCACTTACTAACGAAAGTTGTAATAAATGACTCGGTCAAAACAAACTAATATACCTTACCTATACCTAATATACCTTAGTAATAAGACACAAATGTAGTGATATGGAATAAAAGTGAATTTGAACTGGAATTCTCTGATGTAGAAAAATATTTTTTTGTAAGAGTCACCATTGCTATATATTGCAGAAACACGACCTGAATGAAAACTGGACGACTGGACTTAAAAAAAAATTGATCACATTACAGTACCAGTTGTTTTGTAAGAAAACGTGATAGAATGAAAATGATATTATTGCTGAACCTTTGAATTGCTATTTTCTAGCCCGTGAAGGTTTGCTATTTTGCATAACTACATTCAGTGATTTTATATCTTCAAAAATGTTGAATAGTGCAAGCGAGAGGAAGGTTTGACATGTATCGTTGCCATTAGAAAAAAAAATCAACTTAATACTATCGCGACAAATAACATGGCCCAACCCCAAGTTAGTCGGGTATTCTGTCACTAGGTTATGGCGTCGGGAAGCGAGCCAAGACAGGGACCTACTTCCTTACATCCAGTGGAGAATGATGAAGCTAGTACACCAAGGAGTTTTGAGGCACCGCACCGCTTTGATACCATTTCATTTTAATTTTTTTTAATAAATTAATCACGTCATTGGGGATTTTGTTAAAAAAAACGTACACATTGCCCTTTAAAAGATTGACTAACTTTATGGAGCCTTACAGTAGTAACAGCTAGTTGATCTTTATTTCTAGTGTAAAAATTAAGATTGTCGCTATTTTTCTTAAACAAAATTATATTTATATAACCCACACACACACAAACTGTCACTCACTCTCATACTTTTCACATACACCCCCACACAATACACATTTACCAATTTCATTATTAGTTAGTTTTAAAAAAGTTTCTTGCTTTCCTTTCTCTGTTTTTATCTTATTATTATCTATCATTGTGAACTGTTACTTACTCCTAGTAAATACCTACTTACATTGTCAGCTTAAAACCATTTATCTATTTGGCTATCTATGGAGGAAGACCCTGGTGACTTGTACTACAGGTTTCATAAGCCTCTCACAGGCACCAGTTTCTTGCAAAGTTGGTACCAAATTATAATTTAACTCCTAAGCTTTAAAATAACTTCTTTGTAAGAAACAAATAAATAACATTATTATTATTATTATTTAAAATATCTACGCCAGCTCTTCGATCCATGTTCAAGCCTTATAATTGGATGAAATGGGTTGGGTACCTGAGATGGGTTGGATCTCAAATTATATTGGATTAAATACATATACCTATGTTAACATAGGTATGTAACCTATGTTTACATAGGTATGTAACCTATGTTAATATCAAATTGGCAGTTTACAATAACGAAAATAATACATAGTAATATTTTAAAGGAAAAAGATTGTTAGTAAAATGTGAAGCTGTATGTTTGTTTGATCTACATGCCATTTAAATGTAGATATATGATTTGACTTTGTACTGCCTGTTCCCAATTAGAATAAAATAAAAATTATATATATTCACACCATTGCACGTCTCTTGTAATTTTTTATAAAACTGGCGCTCCAACGTGGGGCTCTGTATTCCTCGCCGCAATATTGAAATTTCATTAAATACGTGAGCTTTGGAGAACCAATTTAATATGGACGTGGCTGCTGTAAATTGATTTAAATTGGTGCCCAATCGTTTCATCAGTGTCGTAAAAACTTTGCGTGAATTTTATAGCAAAACTTATACACACTTGAATACATTTATTTTAATAATGGCGCCCAACGCGGTATTATTAGCATTCGAAGATTAGTTGACAGATTACAGATTTTAATCAGAAAAGTACCTAACACATTTTTCTACCTTCTCTGTTTGTAGGTACAGTCACCTGCAATAAGATGTAAACAATTCAGTACTATGTCAAACTAGAAAGCGCTTGCTAACAGATGACACGGCGTCGTCTCCTCCTCGTCAAATGATTCAACTTTACAATAACCTACAATTTATAATTATTATTGCTACTATATTACTAGGTAGGTAATACTTTTAATTGTAATTGTAATTGTCTGACTTTTCAGCACGTTATCATACACGTTAGTTTAAAAGGATACATTTTAACCACCGAGTTGAGAACCTCCTCCTTTTTTTGAAGTCGGTTAAAAATGGCGTTCAACGAGGTACGGACTCAAAAGCTTAGGTACCCAAGCGATATATGAACTCTCAATTAAGGGAATAAAGCTCATTTTACAACGTTGATCCTGATCGAACTCCCCCACGTAATGACGTCACGGAGCCAATTACAGTTTCCCGATACTTTCGTGTCTACCCTCATCTCGTAACGTGTAAATTGCTTACTCTAGTTATCCCGTAAGCATCTTCTTACATGGATGACTAGTCGCCCTCGACTTTGTTCGCGAAGGACTTTCTCCCCGTACCTCTTCAGGAGCTGGATTTAAAGAAATCCTTTCTTAGTTACCCCCCTACCCTAGACGATGCGAGGATGACACCTTCCAAATTGCAAGTCTCTATAACCCAATGAGTTTTCATGTGGAGTGCAACCTTTGAATAAAAATGTGGGCCTGATTTTTTGGCCTTAGCGTGGTGCACCCTGCAAACAACTCTGGCGGTCGGTGTAGGGGTGTAAGGGGTTCCAATCTCCATCTTATGAACCCAAGCCAACCTCACCTGCCCGTGGTACACCCTGCTGTTTAACAAACGCGGTTCTGGCGGCCGGCTGATTGCGGCATAGCACAGCTAAATTCCTGTCGGCGGTGCGAGAAGCTTTGCCCTCTAATCTCCAACCCCCATGCCCAGCGTGGGTAATTTCCCCCCTCTTATTTGGGGAGGTTTATGTCCAGCAGTGTTTAATGAGTGCCATTGTGGTACCTCGTATGGCTTCATCAAAACAAATAAAGTTGTCCTGAATCTACTTAAATCCTACTTAATATAAAAAAATAAGTTAATTATACCAATGTAATTCAACACAAGGTAAATCCATACAAAATACAACCTTGAAGACTGAACAAACAGACGGTGAGCTAAAATCGATGAGTTTTGTAGGCTTCACCATTTCGTGGGCGAATCTTAAAATGGCCACTGTCATGCCTTATCTATGTTTAATTCAACTCGTCGGCTTTTATTAGCATCATGCCCTATTAGAAGAAAGTTGCGAGTACTTTGACTTCGATTTAGAATTATCTAAATTAGCCGTTTGTGTTTTATTATCAGATTACATTTAAATAGTAAAGAATTCATTGATTAATTCATTAATGTGATTGTTAGAGAAATCCAACCTAATAAATGCGAAAGTTTGTAAGTATTGTATGAATGGATGAATGTTTGTTACTCTTTCACGCAAAAACTACTAAAAGGATTTGGATGAAACTTGGAATATACACAGTTTGTGACTTGGATTAACACAGGCTTTTTATCCCGGGGCCATGCGAGCGAAGCCGCGGGTAGAAGCTAGTCTACTATGTTCAGCTCAAAAGACAACAACGCCTATTTAGTGTACTACTGGAACTAAGCCTCCCCTATATTCTGCTGCCCGTTAGCAGTCAGAGGATTTAGCTGTGCAGGTGTTAGGCTGCGCTTTGCAGCAGTAGTCAGCCAGCCGCCAGAGACCTTTAGGGTTTTGCTATACAGCAGGGGCAGATGAGTTTGGGTTAGGTTCCAAAGATAGTAATTGGTACCCCTTACAACTTTATATCTATTCCTCCTAGTTTAGGTACCTATGTTGGCCATCCCGGGAATACTGTAATTGGACTGCCTGAATGTATATACACTAGCATGTCTGATGTTTGTTATTGAATAAACTTATTAAGCCCAAAGTTTTCACTTAAATAGCCGTGTACTGACTGACGGAGCAGCCTCGCGAGACTGCAGCATATCAAATACACGGTGCCTCGCGAGGCTGCTCGATAAGCCAGTACGCGGCTTATGAAATTTAGTCGTTACTCGAACAGGCCCCAGCCCTAAGAAAGTATGATAAACAGGCCACAGAATATAGGTCAGTAAGTGAAGTGGTTGCTCTCCTGAATAAATCTTGATGAATAATGATTCTATGAAAAATGGAAGTTTAGTATTCATAGCGCGGTGACTGGATTATCGTAAACGCAGCGGAAAATTCAAGAAGTTATAAGAACAGCTGTTTTCTTATGTTGTGTCGCTAAAAATATATTCAACAGTCACACACAGCATGAATTAAATGTTGTTGTTAGGTTGGTAGGTATCTACGTAGTACAAATCGCGCGTCATTAAAATCCATGACTGACAAATAGGTAATTTCACTACCTACGTCCTACTCTTCGGACATGTCTAATAAATTACTTATTTACTTAGCTCCCATTACCTCCTTTCAGCATTGTAAATGTAACTTCTCAAACAATCTACGAAATCTCCCCGTTGACACCTCCCACCTTTTAACTTCGGTACCTAAATTTTGTGTTTTAAAAAATAACTTGGTAACCAATAATTAGTATAAGTAATTTCTCTGTCGACCGCTCCTATAAAAAGTAACTTACTAGGTACTTTTAGTTTAAAAAAATATCTACTTATTAATAATGATTACCTAACAAATTCCTCGGTGGACCGCCCTTATCCATCTTCTTATTACTTGCTTTTTGTGATTTGATTTACTTACTCAGCCTGTCTTATCGCATAAAAACAGCCTGTTTACGAAATGTGAATTCAAATTGGTTTAGGTATGTTTAATATGTTTATACCTAATATAATTTAATGATTGAAACGGTCAATGTAGCTAAAACAAGATTATCTGCTAATTATTATTATAGTATTAAGCCATTCCGCGTGAGCTTCACATCAGCATTAATACCTTGCCCCGGAGGAGTAGCGAGGCGCTGGTATCGGTATTGTTAATGAATGCCCACTTAACATCATGTGGACCATGTGCTTATTCCATCTTGAAGTTCTTAAAGTTCCAAGTAGATACTCCTTCTGTAATTCCTTTGTTATGTCCTCACTGCCTGACTCACGCCGACCTTTCCCGCTATTGATTTATTTACAGCTGTGCACGGCGCCTTACGTCAAACGGTTTAGGTGACAAGATTAGGGTGTACCTACTCAAGGACTCGCTAAGTTTTAGGTAGTTACGGCTTTAGTATGACCACAGATAACAATTTAGGTACAAAGGTTACGGCCAGAGGGTATATTTAGTAACTCAGTTGCAGTAAAATGATTAGCACCGATCCTGTCTTTACCATGGAAATAATAATAGTACTTCGGTACTTGCAGAATGAGCGCTTTGAATAAAAATCTGTGCATGATTTTTTTCTTCATAAAAATACCTAAATTAGGGTTGTGTCTCGTTTCCTCTGCTGTGTAACTCTAAAGTGTAACACTAAAGAGGAAACGAGACACAACCCTAATTTGGGTGAATACATTAGGCACAGGTTTTTGTTCAAAACGCATCCTCCCATTATAAACCTCCTTGGTTTTTACAAACAGGCATATTACACCGCGCTATTCAGTCTGTCTTAGTAAGACTGTCTTTCTGACTAATTAGATTTTCTATGACGGACTTAGTGGCTTACTCTTATTACACTACGCTAAGTGTACGAGACTCTTACTAAGACAGACTGAATACCGCGTTGTTTATTAAGCATTTTTGTCAATTGCCAATTGACTTTGTTTGGATTATGACGGATGAAATGTCAAAGTTTGCAAATAAAGGTCCGGTGCCGACCATTTCGGCTCAGACTAGTTTAAGTGTTTCGGTTGCAACTGACTAAATAAGGCCTCAGTATGATCGAAGCCAGTAAAAAAAGGGAACTGGGCCCTGATCTTGTTGAAAAATTGGATTTGTTTTTTTTATCTTGAAAGGGAACTTTATCTTTGGTTGATGTGATCGAGTTCTTTATTATTCTTATCTTTATTATTAAGTTAATAATAATAAGTATTCCTACTGTGTTCGTCTTTCTCAATTGAAAAAGATCTACCCCCTTACATAAAACACTATTAACAGACCTCGCAAACACGACGCTTTGTCGTCGCGCTTAGTCGCGAGCGTCTGTCATATCTTGCTGTCGGGATTGTCGCCGTGTGTGCGGAGCTTTGAACAAAATGTATCAAAATTGTCCCCCGCAGCTTGTCATAGCGTTAGTTTTAACGAAAAAAATGTATTACTTAAAGCTAGCCTTGTTACTATTTGTCAATATCTAACGTTACGAGATGGCATTGTTTATCTTTTGACAGATTTTTAATAAGTCTGTTAAATTAAAAAAAAAAATGAAATGAAAAATGTAGTTCTAGATCTGGAATAACATATCATATAGGCTACTTTTTATCCAGCGAGCAAAGCCGCGGACAGAAGTCATAGAAAACAAAAAACAAAACAAAATGTTGCGACGGACACCGGCAGACTTGTAGGCGTCTGGTCTTGGCATTGCTCCTGATGTAGCTATAGCTAGGGAATATCTTTGTAATTATGTTGATAAATTGTATTTTCTAGAATGAATATGGGATAAAATGAAGCATTAATGTAATGCTTATTTTAGCCCCGCATCATCATCATCAGTCTATGGCAGTCTACTGCAGGACATAGACGAACTCTGTGGCGCCTACTAGGGGTCGCAATACCGGACCTCTTTTCAAAAATCGGTGTTTTCGGTATTACTTTGAAATGACTACCGATATTCCGGTAGTTTCGGTATTTTCGGTATTTTCAATATAGTGAGAAAAATATTTGAAATATGTAATGAAATCGTAATTTTCGTAAGGGTCAGGGTAAATAGTCACCAGCCAAACAATAAAAGTGCGTTATGATAAGAAAATCACATTTATTTAAAAAAAAACAATCATTTATTACGAAAGTATTATATATAACTCGCTGCTGCTGAGTTATTTTAATTGTTTATTGACATAATATTATTTAATATAGATTTATAGTGAAATACCGAAAATAACGTAAATCCCGATTTCCGTTTTCTCAATGCCGGTATTTGAAAGCGTTCTTTTCGGTTCGGTATTCCGGTATTTTTGGGATTCGGTATCCCGGTTTGCGACCCCTAGCGCCTACCGAAGGTTGCAGGTTCGATTCAAGCGAAACCAATGTTTGAAAGACCTTTTACATGGAAATTCTTGCGGGAGACCTATGTTCAACAGTGGACTTCCATAGGTTGTTATTGACGATTATGGTGATTGGTAGATATAATATACTGTCACTCATTCCGTTTATCAAAAGAGTCATTCCATATTGCTCTAAATATAACACGACGGTCACACAATAACAATAGCAAAAATGCCAGCAAGATTATGTCACAAAGGAAGGAATTATCTAATAGAGCTTCTGTGACCATGATATTTCCTGAATGACGCGCGTTAACATTATTCAAGCAATAAGTCTTTTGACGTAAATGTCCAGCTGAGCGTGTTCGCGTTTGAATGCCATTTAGTCAAATTGATAATTTTGAATGTGGTTCTCAATTGTAACACAAATAAAGCCGGCTATTGACAATGGAATATATATTACATCTTGAGATATAATATTTTCACTTCTCTTGCTCAAAAAGTGTATCATAATAGTGTAGCTTAGCGGGCCAAAAACTCGAGTTAAAAAGTAAAGTCGGGCTAAAAAGTATTTTTTCTTTTTAATTTTTGTCTAAAATCATCAGTTGAACAACGAATGCTTTGTACGGGACAAAGCATTCGTTCTCTTACATAAAAACTCGACTTCTTGGTGCTCCGTCAATCTTTTTTTGAAAATAGAACCGTCTTGGTGATGTTTTATGAAGGTTGATTAATTTTAAATAAAATTTCTGAAAACAGTCTAATTTTGAATTGTTTTATTTTCTCGCAATCGAAGTGAAAAGTAGAGTGTTTTACTCGGGCCAAAGCCACCCATTATAACTCTGTCTTGTCATCCTCCCTCGCTACGCTCGGGAGTATAACAGCCTCGTACATAATGGGATGGTTTAGTCCCTTGTAAAACAATCTACTATTTATCGTTATCATACATTTTGTACTAGACATGTCCCCGGGCCCCGCGCCTCCCCCTGCCTCGCCCTGAGTTTGAATGGTGATATTCGTGTGCAGAATTGTCAACTGAATATGATAGTGAAAAGCCGACTTTACACTTGCAGAGTGGTCTTGGTCGTTACGTAAAAAAAACAAATTCATTATTCATTTATTTATTGTTTACATGTAGGTACATAGTTTGTAAAAATATGTTATACGGGACTTCCCACACACCGCCAACTCATTCCAAACCAAACAGAGCCTTTACTATGTACCAGAGACTGATAGAAAGAGACATATATAAGAAAGAAAGAAAGAAAATTCATTTATACGACCCAAAATGCACACAGAATATGTAGGGAGGTACAGAGTTGGTGATTAAAAGTAGAAGGTACACAAATACGAAAGCATAAGAATAAAAATACACAAAAACTTTAAATATATGGGCACTAAGTATTATTTCGCATTGCGTGGGGTCGAAATGGCCCCGTCCCATATAGATATAGATTTAAACTTCTTATAATACACCCAGACACAGAACACAACCATGTTCAACACACAAATGTTGAGTCGGGATCCAGGACCTGTAGCTTAAAAACACAATGATGCGCAAAAGTATATTTTGTATGGCTCCATCTTTATTCAATAAATTACCCGAATCATTAAGGCAACTACAGCGTTCGATGTTTCAGAGTAGGTTAAAATCGTTATTAACAAAAAAATGCTATTACACCGTTCATGAATTCCTAATTGACAAGGATTTAGCAAATACCTAAATTAATTTTAGTTTTTTTTTTTGACATTTTAATACATAAATAATAATATATATATTTTTTGTTCGTTAATTATTTTTTATTATTGCATATTAATATAGTAGAAGTATTGTCTTAATTTATTAGTTATTTAATCGTAATTTTATATTAATTTGAATGTAATGTGATATAATAATTGCATGCCTAACTAGGGTAGAATACATTGATACAATAATTAAGTTTGACATCTTTATACAACATGTATTTCAAGCAATAAATAAATAAATAAAATAAATAATCCTGGACGTCATCACACAGCATCATGTAGCCCCAAACTAAGCAGAGCTTGTATTATGGGAACAACATGATTGATATACTACATAGATACATTTTTTTTTGTAAATACATACATATAATACATATAAAACACCCAGACCCGAGACAAATATCTGCAGAACATGCAAACATTTGTCCCGCAGCGGGAATCGAGCCCGCAACCTTCTGCGTCACAGGCGGGCCTTCGCCCACTGCGCCACAAGGCCGTCGTATGACTTAGACTATGACTTTGACTTTGACTTAGAAAGCAGAGTTACTAGCAACTGAGCTATAAAACCAGTCGACGGTGACCTGCCTCAAAATCCTACGCCATTGCTTTCGCATTCATTATTGCTCAGGAAATATCAACTGCAGCCGTTATTTAGTCTGTCCATCTCATGGGTGATCTGTCACGCGCCCTTTTCTTTTGCCTCGAACTTCCTCTGTACCATCAGCGCTGAATAGAGACTTCACTTTGGCGTGACTAAGTGTCAAGTATACCTTTTTTCAACCTACCTTACTAAGTACGTTAATTTTTTTGCGAAGGACTTTCTCTTATGTCAAGCATAGCTGTGACCCAAAACCATGTTTGAGCCCCGTGTCAAAGCCTTCGGATGACCTTTAATGTCTTCATTCTTTCAACAGTGTTGGCTTCTAGCATAAAGGCTTATTACACCACTGACATTACTGACATTACTGACTAACTAGATTTACTAACGATTTTTTGTATTTTAAGTGTGTCTTAGATTTTCCCTGAAGTGTTACCCACACTTCAGGGAAAATCTAAGATTTTTTATATATCCCAAAAATTTCAACTCAGGCGGGTTTTGAACCCGCGACCTTCCCATCAATACCGGGACGCGCTAACCAACTAAATAATAGAATAAGCAAAGCGACACTCTCGTCAATGTACTAAACTATTAGTCATTGAGCAGGCTTGGAAGCTGAAACGTTTCCCCTGTAGGTGAAGCAAACGGCGCTTAGTCGTGACTGCCCGAAAATTTCGACAAGGCGAGGAGTTGACTCGGTAGCGCTGTTGGTTAGCGCGTCCCGGTATTGATGGGAAGGTCGTGGGTTCAAATCCCGCCTGAAGTTGAAATTTTTGGATATAAAAAATCTTAGATTTACTAACGACTAAGTGGCTTACTCTTATTACACGACTCTTGCCACTTAGGCAGACAGCCTTACTAAGACAGACTGAATAGCGCGTGGTGTAATAAGCCTTTAATACGACTGTTTTTCCATTGACTTACGACCCTAACGGCTTCAAAAAGAGTTAATAGGCATCTTCTGGGAAAGCTCGCCCCATCGTCGACCTCATCCTTGCCTATGCAAGCCGAGCCGGTCAAGAGCTGGCCCATATAAAAAAAATGCGAACGTAAAATCCAACGACGATTTTTATTATATTTTGACTGGCTGTATAGTTCAGCTGCTTTGCCTTCTGAATTCGCGGGTTTAATTTCCGCAACAAACATTTGTGTGATGAACAAACGATTAACATGAATGTTTGTTCTGTGTTTGGGTTTTACAAGGGTAGGTATTATTTAATTCTTTATTGCACTTTTACAGAGATAATAGTACAATTGGTGGACTAAATGCTAGGAAGCATTTTCTGCCAGTCAACCATGATAGGTAAAAAATTGTGGTTGGCGTGCATGAACATAACCAAAAAGAACAACAAAAGAGAAAAGTATACATAAAAAAACAAACAACTAACCTACCAAACAAATCTCCTAAAAAATAAATTTATATATAAATATATATACATCTATATATATATAAAAATAAAACCCGTTTTCCTTGGTCACGGCATCACGCGTGAATGGCTGGACCGATTTCACTAATTCTTTTTTTGTTGTATTTGTTATTATTAGGAGAAGGTTCTTACGGAAAAAAATATTAAGAAAATCATCATTGCTACGCTAAGGCGGTACGAAGTTCGCCGGGTCAGCTAGTATACACATATAGATATAATGAAACAGTAATATAAAAAACACGGTTGGTACATAACCATTAAAACTGTGTCTGATAGGTATCTGTATATGTATTTAGTCTTTGGTACATAAACATAGTACAGGCTCTGCATAGTTAGGGTTCAGTTGAAGTGGTTTATCATTAATAAGAAGCGCTATTGGCGTGGCTATTTCGGTGTGCTTAGCAAGCTCATGTTACGTCAACACCTTGTCCTTGGATGGGTGACGGTTAAGTGATATTTAGATCTGAGGGCTTCTGTGCTTCGAAAGGCCGTTGGGTGGCCAAAAAACACAGACACCAGAGCTTGCAGCTCATAAAAATAAGAAGAATTATTATGAAAGAAAGAAGAAGAAAGAAAGAAAGAAAAGTCTTTTATTCTGACAAATACATAACACGACAATGATTTAAAAAATAGACAAAAAAGATAACATGAAAAAAAAAAGAAATACAAAAAACAAGAAGTTTGCGTTCAATGTGCGTAGACTGCTGCCGTGAAGATTGTCAGAAAAAGGTCTGTACTCAGTATAATTGTTGAGGATGCTATCCCCAACACTGATTTTCAGTACAGACCCAAGTTGGGAGTGACAGAACATGTAACATACGGACCATAACTATAAATATAAAAGTAAAAGCAAGAGGAATAATAAATAACATGTACGTATACGTATTATGAGAATTATCATTGCCGTAATGGCGCTCATTATTAATCGCCTACGTCCAGCAGTTGACTGCTATAGGCTGATGATCATCTACACTACATTCTACATAGTCTCACCGTCTATGACGTTCATGTCGCAAGCCTCGACACGGGCTAAAATATCATCCTTTTATGGAGAAGAAGCAAATAGCTATAATCAGCACTGCGCCCCGGTCAGGGTCGCTATTAGCTGACGGCCAACCGCTTAGGCATTCATGGTGTTTGCTTTGTCGTTTCCTTGTAGGCGCTGGGTTATTTTTGGAGTGGCATTAAGAACATGGCTGCAAGGAAAATCAATTTTATAAGGTCCGTACAAATAACATGACGTGTTAACATTTATAGATATGAATATTGCATGCGTACTACGCTGAACCTGTACTAACTACTGTACTAACCTGTATCACATAAATAAAACTGTTACTAACCCATATTACGCAATAAATAACTTTGATTTTGAGTTTGAGCGTCTAAACACACTAGGTATGCCGAAAATTACGCGCCGTAAGTTCCGCAGCTGATTTTGAAAGTTCGGCTGTACGCCATAACGCAACACAGCAGGCGTAATCATGCCGAACTTACGTCGCGTAATTATAGTGTGTTTAGACACTAACAGTCTGCGCACATTGGACGACAAACGTCAGCGATTAGACGCTTCGACAAGCTGCGGGGGACAATTTTCATACATTTTTTTCAAAGCTTCGCACACACGGCGACAATTGTGACAGCAAGATCTGTCATAGTCTCCGTCTGTCATAGACGCGTGCGACTAAGCGCGACGATAAAGCGTCGTGTTTGCGAGGTCTCTTAGATACACAATTATAGATACATATTTGCTAAATGATCCAGGTACCTTATAAGAGCGTTTTCACATTATCCGATCCGATATCGTTATCGGACGCCGATACGAAGTAAAATGTATGAAATTGATAATGTGGAAACGTAGTAGATACTGACATTACGTATTACCTTTTTATGTGGGTATACTTGGAGATATTTCTAAGTACTCTAGAGTGGAAAACGTGGAATTTATGTCAAACACGCTTGGGCGATTTTTGTTAAATTTCACTTGAAGACTGTCACTCTATAGTGTTCTATATAATAACTCGATGTGGGTATATTTATCTAGGCAGTTAAAATAAATAAATAAATAATGCTGGACCATCACACAGCATCATGTAGGCCCAAACTAAGCATCTATAAAAAAAAATTGCCAGAATTACCTTAAATATCAAATTCTAATTAAAGTTCATTTTTTAACTGACGAAAAAAACGGAGGTTCTCAAGTCGACGCATATATTTTTTTATGCATAACTTTTTATAGAGTAGTCCGATTTTGATCATTCTTTTTTCATTGGATAGGGTATACCTTGAGTAGTTGGTTTTATAAAAATTTGGAAAAAATCTACCCTAACAGCCTGCGCACATTAGACGACAAACGTCAGCGATTAGACGCTACGACAAGCTGCGGGGGACAATTTTCATACATTTTGTTCAAAGCTCCGCACACACGGCGACAATCGCAACGGCAAGATATGATAGATGCTCGCGACTAAGCGCGACGACTAAGCGTCGTGTTTGCGAGGTCTGTAAGGGTGGGAAAATTGGGGTGACCTAATGTTCACTCGTATATTTTAATACTGAGTTGCGTATTACATAACAGTTAATAGCTAAAGTAAGGAAGGCAGCTATTTTAAAAGTAATCAAAACTTTAGTTGTTAAAGTCACAAAAAAGTATAAAATAAAAACTCTTTAACCAAAAATTTAACTTCCGAAAAAATGGAAAGCAAAAAATAATAAACTTTTCTTATTTAACCTTAATAACTAAGTTCTTAAACTAATGTAAGTATACCTAAGTAATTTTGAGTCGGCCAAACAAGCAAATTAATTAATTACTTAAAACGTGATGCACCGCGGCGCGGCGTGACACATTGTTGACTCATTTTTTGTGCGCCCGCCAACTCGATATTACTTACATATACTTACATTAGTTTAAGAACTTAGTTATTAAGGTTAAATAAGAAAGGTTTATTATTTTTTGCTTTCCCGTTTTTCGGTGGTCTAATTTTTGGTTAAAAAGTTTTTATTGCAAGAAATATGGTACAGTTACAGTTGTTAAAATGAATAGAAACTTTATCCCATATTTCACCAAACATTTAGCACGCAAAATTTTACACAGACTGCATTATATAAGAGTAGATGTTTAAAAAAAATTATCGTCCTTATGGGAATGTAATAAACCTACTAACATAATCTCATCATCATCATCAACATAATCAGCCTATAGCATTCCACTGTTATTTATAGGACGGTATGTATTTAGATAAATAGCTTATTGAAGTTCTTTTATAAGTGAATAAAGTTCTTTATACCAAAACCATTTCATTTAAAGCAGAAAACATGCAACCCCATTGTAACAAACCGTAATCCGTCTTTTAATTGAACACGTATTTCTTTACGCGTATGCTAAAAGAACCACGCACCCCATAATCCTACCCCTCGTAATCATCGACCAGATAATTAGTTCTTCCCCCGGTGCCACCCCTGACACACGAGCCCCGACTGCGAGGCGCCATGTCCGTATCCGGGGGCAGGCTTCCGTTTCCAGGAACGGAAGTGGTGTGGTGCGATTGATTTTTGTAAAGGTCACCTTTGGTCGAAAACTTTTGAATGCAATGCTGTCCATCCAAAGGTTGTCTGGAAGAGATCGCTTTCAGCAGTAAGGCCGCCAATAATATATATTCTGTTTAATGTAAATTATCCTGCATACAGTTTTTTTTTGGTGTACAATCAAGAGTTTATCTATTTATATATGGTTGAAAATTGACATAATGAAGTGTAGTTTATTATGTTCTTACGATGAAATATATGAGTATGATCACCGATAACCATTGGGGTAAACGAGTTCTTGAGTGGAGACCAACGGCTCGGGAATCGTAGTGTAGGACACCCTTCGGCCAGTTAGAGTGATTTGCGAAAGGCTGCTGGCAGAAGCTGGACGCGTCGAGCTCAGGACAGGGCGCAATTGCGCTCATTGAGGGAGGCCTATATCTAGCAGAGGACTACTATAGGCTGATGATGATGATGTATAAAACATCTTTATTAGATGCAAAGGCCTGACTTTAAATTACCAAACACGTTGGCAGTGCGACGTAGCGAGAAACTAATTTGGCAAGTTCGCACCTGACGTCAGGTTCGTAAATAAATGCTTAGAGCTAAAATAGGAGAGTTATTTAAGAAATAGGGAAGCTGTATTAGTATTTTGATAAGTTAAAGGTATAATATTTTGTCGCAATGTGCAACCTTCCTTCTTCGTAGTTTGCTAGTGGATTATAACTCGCTTATTATATTTTTTTTTATGGTACTTGAAGATGGAACAAGCACATGGCCCACCAGATATTAAGTGATAACCTATCACAAAGCATTGCATTGTAGATCACGTTTTGGAACGTGCTCTACGAAGCAACGCCCTGCGTCCATCAACTTGAGGCATGATAATGATAATCGCCTTGTGCCTGTAATTACAACGGCAAAATATTCTAATTAGTCCGTTTTTTACATATCCAAAAAATATTGGACACGTTTTTTATCTTTTGTCAATTAAACAAAAAATAACAAAGATATGGTGCGTTAAAGTTTCGCGTGACGTCACGATATAGTACATTTTTTACCTAGCCGTGACGTCACGAGCCCCCACTTACGAACTTTCACGTTCTTTATCTCCGTCAATTTCTATTGATTCGATAAATTAAAAAATACGTGTCCAATAATTTTTTTTTTATCTAATTGATGGACTAATTAGAATTATTAATTTTTTACCCAGTCGTCATGTCTATTGTGTTTTGTTGCAGAAAATGCCCCGGCTCGGGGTCCCTGCAGGCGATAGGCAGCACGCTGCGAGGAGGCATGCCGCCGCGGGCGCCGGCGCGCTTCCTGCCGCAGCTGCGCGCCACAGTCGTCAGGAACCTGCTGCTCAAGAAACGAGACACTAGGAAGACGCTGGCCGTAAGTATTCGAAACTTTTTTGCAGAACATTGGCTATTCAAAGTCAAAGTTATTTATTGCGTTCATGTGTAGGTACAAAAAGTTCTTATATATAATGTATGTCAGGTTTAAGATATATTTATTTCTCAAAAAGAATTAAATTCACTTACATGAGAAAAAACTTATTCTAGGTAATAACTAATAATATTTTGTTGGGCTAATCATACAAGTAGGTTAAGTAGGTAGTTAAAATATAAAATCTCGTCTACATTCTGCAGTAATGTAAGTAATAATGTTTTAACAATAAAGCAGTGCCGATGAAGGTAGTTTTGCATTACTAAATCATTACTCATACTAGAAGCACCCACAAATGCTATCTTTAAACTAAAGCCAAGCTGAGGCAGTTAGACCGGTCAACTAACAAGGATTACATGAGACTAGAAGTGGCATGCAATGGTCAAGTTTGTGGTACGGTATAATATTTAAATAATTATGTTTGTTTATACTTTTATGGTTAGGTATTTGTTTTAAACTTAATTTTTTTGTTTTTTAATACGCTTATTTTCTTAAATAATAATATGTACTTAGGTATAGGTACTTATTTATGTTGACATTGAATTTTACATATATATTATATTTTATAGGTCTCTTAGCTATGTTTATTCAGAATATGATATTTAAGTAGTTTTTTAAACGTTTCCTTCGATTTTGCTTCTTTGATATCTTTTGGTAACTTATTGTATAATTGAGCACCTTCATACATAATGTTTTTTTTACCATAATTAGTGCGTGGTACGTGTAATTTAATGTCATTTGCATTTCTCAGTCTGATTTTTTGAATTTGTTGTTTTTTAGTGAATGTTATTTGAATGTGTATATCCTTAATCAATATTTTTCTTATTAGCACGCAGTTCTTGTATATATAAGTTTGAAATACATTCATTAATTTAGTTTTCTTATACAAAAATTTTGATGGTGTGAGAAAGTCGTAGTTAAATAATCGTTTAATTAATTTATTTTGTGCCGTTTGCAGTAAGTCTATGTTAGTTTTAGCAGCTGTGCCCCACACTTCTATCAGATAGTCAATGTGGGGTTTTACAAGCGAGTTATAGACTGTATATCGCACTTGTTGCGGAAGACATTTAACTATTCCACGCAGTGCACCCGTGAGTGAAGTTATTTTAGATTTAATTTTTTGCAAGTGCGGTTTCCAAGTTAACTTGCTATCGAGTATTAGTCCGAGATACTTTTCCTGATGAACTCTATTTATAACTACTTTATTTATTGTCAATGGTGTAAAGTCCGAAATAATTTTGTTTTTTGCAGTAAATAAGATAAAGTTAGTTTTTTGAATGTTTATAGTCAGAAGATTTGTCTGGAACCACCCATTGACAAGGTCTAGATCATGTTGTGCCTCGGATATTATAGAATCTATGGAGCTTCCAAAATAAAATAAACTAGTATCATCCGCATACAATGTGACGTCGCCTTTAAGTCCAATTTCATAGATACTGTTGATATAAATGAGGAACAGCAGGGGTCCCAGAATAGAACCCTGAGGCACACCATGCGTCACAATAGCCGGTCTGCTAAATGATTGATCGATTTTGACTACTTGCTGTCTATTTGAAAGATAAGATCTGAACATATCATTTGCAGTACCGGTGACACCAATATCATTTAGTTTACTAAGCAGCAGATCATGGCTGACCGTGTCAAAAGCTTTTTTCAGATCTATAAACACTCCAAGTGCTATTTGTTTTTTATCAATTTTAAGTTTTATATTTGTTACTAAATCCATAGTTGCTGAGAGTGTATTTGACTTGGGCCTAAAACCGTACTGCTTTTTATACAAAAAAATTATGGAATTCAAATACTTCTCTAGTCTGTTATACAAAACCTTTTTAAAAACTTTTGATAATATCGGTAACACAGAAATCGGACGATAATTTCCAGGGTCCGATCTATCACCCGATTTAAATATAGGGGTTACTATAGCCACTTTCAGACTATCAGGAAATATTCCGTTTTCTAGACATTTATTAATACATTTAGTGAGTTCATGTAATATATATTTTTTTATACATTTAATAGATTTAGTGTTTACACCATCAAGTCCAGTGCTAGTGTTGCAATTTAAATTATTAATTATTTTTGATATTTCATCTATGTTTGCTTTTTCTAGTATGAGTAAATTTGAATTAGAGTATTTAAGAATAGTGACATCTTTACTTACAATATTTATTAGGTTACTGTGATTAGTTTTAGATATACTCTCAGCTAGGATCGAACCAATTTTAGAGAAGTAGCTGTTGAATGTTTCGCAGATTTCTTGTGTATCAGTTATGCAGCCGGCGTTTGTTTGTAGTTTCCGTGGACCAGAGGTTTCTTTTACTTTATTATTCGAAAGATTGTTAATAAGCGTCCACATCTTGGTTGGTTTTTTCTTGCAATCTTCGAACGCCTTTAGATAGTATTTGCTTTTGGTTTTTTGTATATTTTCTGAGACTTCATTTCTTTTCTTAGCAAACATTTCCTCTTTTGTTTTGTCTTTTGGGTTACGTTTATATTCAGTCCATAATTGATTTCTTGCATTTATATCTTCTATTATTGTTCTATTAATCCATTCTTGTCTTGGTGGGTTCAGAATTTTAGTTTTTGTAGTTTTTGTTTTTTCAATACATTTTAATATTTTTTCTTCTAATAAATTATACAAAGCATCTTTATTTTCTGACTCGAATTCTTCTACTGCTTTATATAACTTGTCATAATCTATTGCTGTGTATTTTTTTCTCATAAGGGGTTTAACTTGATATTTCTTTACTTCAACATATATTTGCTTGTGGTCAGAAATTGGAGTATCAATGATAGCAAAATGGAAATCATGTTCTTTTAAGTTGGTGCAAACGTGGTCTAATGTTGTTTTAGTTGTAGTAGTATCCCGCGTACTGTATTTTTCTTCAATCTTATTCAAAATCTCGTATCCACTCTCTTCTAAGGCTTCTTTGTACAGTACAGTCTTATTTTCTGGGTTGAGTATATTAAAATTGAAGTCTCCAAACACTAAGCCTCTTTTTCTATAATTTAGCTCTTCTGTCATAGTATCGAGAAACTGTTTGACGTTTGTAGATTCTGGTTTTCTATAAATTGCACCAATATCTAGCGAAATTGTTTCTATGTGGACCCAGAGATAGTGATTGCCATTTTCGTGTTGTTCGTGGATTAAACCATGTTTTATATTATTGAGTGCAAAAATTGAGACGCCACCTCCCTTCTTATTGGGTCGAAAATTGAAGTAGTGAGTGTATCCAGGTAATTGATATCTTTTTCCTTCCTCTTCAGACTTGATCCACGTTTCGGTTAAGATTATAATATGTATAAGGACTATAAGAGAATCTATGACGCATTTTAGTTCATCAAATTTTCCTGGTTTCACTATGCTGCGTACATTTGCATAAAGGAATTTGATAGTTTTTTTACTAGTTATTATTTTATCATAGCTGTCCACTGCTTGGTATATTACATTAGTATTCTTAATTGTGTCATTATTGTCCGTATTCACTATTGGTTGTAGTTTTTTGACTGGGATGCTACAATTCGAGGCACTCCTCTGATAAACTTTATAGTGAGATTGCCTTCACCACTCTCAGTACGGCGCTTAACTTCTTCCTTCATATTTTTCATATATTCCTTTTGCTTAGGTGTTTGATCAGAAAATATTTTAATACTGTCATTTTTGAGGTTGTCTCTGTGGCGTAATATGGTTTTCGCGGTCTCTTGTGTCTTGAAACAGACCTTCATATGGCGAGCCTTACTGGGACTATATTTTCCGAGGCGATAGATTTTGGCTGGCTCAGGGCAATCAGCTTCAATTAATTGAGTTATTCTTATTACCTCGGCCTTGTCATGAATTATTCTATCCTCAGGTTTTTTCAATGCTGGCTCAGGAATTCCGGTAATAATTATATTTTTGTTGCGCATTTCCCTTTCGCTTATTTCCATCATAATATCTTCAGCTGATGTGGACGCATGAGAGGTTTTCAGATGTTGTACCTTAGATTCCAGAGCAGTAACTTTATTTTCCGTACTTTTACTCATATTGGACAGATTTGCTATGTCTGATTTCATTGATAGTTGTTCATTAGCAAGGTTGTTAGTCACAGATTTAATATTTTTCAAATCTTCTTTGATTGACGTTATATCTTTTGATATGTTATCCATAGACTCTTTTTGGTTTGTAGTTAGAGCTGTTAACATTGACATCATTTCTGTATCGTTTCAGTATCGTCGGTTTGTTTTCGCTTGTTACGTTTAGTAACTTTGTTAAAATCAGATAATTCTGATAGCAGGCTATTGTTACTCAAAAGATTGGGCTGCGAGTCACTGCGCCCGACGCCGAGGCCACTTCCAGTAGGCGAACATGTTTCACTCATATCTGTGTATGCCCGCAGTGAGTGAACAAGAAAATAAGAGCTTGTCTCTTATTCGCGGTAGGGGGTGAAGAATTGTTACCTCGTCGATGGCTTGAGACACTGGAGTAAACGTCGCAACAACCACACAGTTGTTAATTACAATTATGGCACTTATCTCGAATAGTTGAAGGCGTGAATTGGAATGTAACTGGATTTTAATAATTAAAAATAATGAGCAACACGTCTGTTCTGTATGACACCCATACGGTATGTATCAACATGAGCCCAGGAAAGGCATGGCAACATTTAGGTTTACCTATGTAATAGGTACTTTTATACAGCTTTTTATATGCAAGTATTAAATTTAGTTTTACATTTTTATTACCTATAAATTTTATTTACAGCATATTCCTTTAATTAATTTATTTAATTCTAACTAATGTAGCACGCCTACCACCATCTTACCAAAAATCACAGGTTTGGCTGGAAGAAAATGCTACAACCATAACCACCTTGCATGCCCGTCTTTTAAATTTATTGCGCAATTAAGTATTAATAATTATATTTAAGTCCACTGCAGGACAAACTTTATCCCTTAGTAAAAAAAAACATATTTTAATTCGTTAGTTAGATAAACCACTATAATTTAATCGAGGCGTTTACAATACAAATACAATCCAAAGAATAACCAATAATTAAATCTTAAATCGAACCAAAAATTTACGCTGAAAACCTGATTTTGTCCAGAAACAGTCTCTTGGCTTAAAAATAAACCATTACTTAATCTGTCAAATAAATTTAAAAATGAACAAGTAATTTTTGAATCTTATCTGTTTGAATTTATTCAATGTATAAACTATTCACTGGATTATCCTATCCAACAAAATTGAGCCTTTATCAAACGAACTTATCTAATTGCTTCATATTCCAGGAAGTCCTAGTGCCCTTATACTCTCTGGGCGTGCTGATATTCCTGAAGATGCTGGTCCCGAACCCCAACTTCCCCGAGGTCCGCGAGCCTGGCCGCTTACTAAGGATCCACCCCCATGACTCTCTGCCGGACAACCGCACGGTGGCCGTCGTGGCTGACTGGGCCAACGCGAATGGCACTGAGGTAACCACACACTACCACCACACACCACGTATATTCTGGCAAATAAACATATCTTTATCCATGCAAAACTGATTTTCATTCCTTCACTCTTCGCTTGAGCTAGCTCTGGTATCGAAGTTCTAGGTCGCCCAAAGGTCTCCGACATGCCTTAATGAGTGAAATAGTCGTGAACGAAATGACATTAAACCTTCACCCATCCAAGTAGTGACGGGCCGGAGTGCTGCCAACCAAGATTATCTAACAGGAACACCGAAGAAAACGACGCCACGAGCTTTTTTTTAATCAGCAATAAGATCAAGAATCCGCAACGAGACTATCCGACATAGAACCTGTTAGGCAACGACAGTGATTTAGAGTAAACAAATAGTTAATAGTTTGGTAGTTTCGTAAGTTAAGTTTTATGAAGAAATAAAGACTATTTTTCATAACTAGGGACTTAGACTAGGAACATTGTATTTAGAATAGGTTGTTTTACTATTAGGAACGACCAATCACAGCGCCGAACCTTAGGAACATTCTATATAGGATAGACATGAAAGGAAATACAAAATAGGCAGGGAGTTAGAAAGGGACAGATAGACCCAGAACGTGTCAGGACCTGTCGCGCGGGTCCAAAGTCCAACTCCCTAGCCGCGACCGAATAGCGCGCTGTGATTGGTCGGAAGGACGAACTCGCTTAGTTCAATAGAGTAAGTTAGAATAGATAGAATTTGTATATAACAAGCGAATTTTTACAGAAAATTGATCCGGGATCCTGCGCTGTGGCCACTTCCCGACGCAGTGGAAATCCGGCCACGTCATCATGATCCCAAAACAGGGCAAAAACATCCTGCTCCCCACCAGTTATCGGCCCATAACCCTCCTTTCCAGCATCTCGAAACTCTTCGAGAAGATGTTGCTCTCGCATTTGACTCCACACATTACCCCCCGCCCAGAACAATTTGGGTTCAGGGCAGAGCACAGCACCACCCTCCAACTATCCAGAGTACTGCACCACCTGACAGTCACTCACAACAGAAAAGAACACGCGGTGGCAGTATTCTTGGATATGGAAAAGGCCTTTGACAGGGTCTGGCACGCAGGCCTCGTGTACAAGATAGCCAAATCATCGACGCCAAAACAGCTGGTGCGAATCATCGCCTCGTTCCTGGAGGGCAGAAGTTTCCATGTACGTGTTGACCAAGCCCTCTCCAACAAACGCCCAATAGAAGCTGGAGTACCACAAGGCAGCTGCCTGTCACCGGTATGTTACTCGCGCTATACCGACGACATACCCTGCCCCGAAGAAGCCCTTCTCGCTCTTTACGCTGACGACGCAGCCTATGTCACAAAAAGCCTTTCCCCTCACCACGCCGCTAAGAAGATGCAGAGAGTCTTGGACGAGCTCCCCGCTTGGCTGTCCAGATGGCGACTGTCGGTCAATGTTGGGAAAACGCAAGCAGTCGCCTTCACCAAGCAACGCAGCGCCATTAAGGTACTGTCTCTCCACAACGAGCCCATCAAATGGACGAGAACCGCTAAATATCTCGGTGTCACCATTGACAGAGGTCTCACCATGGCTCACCACAGCGCTTCCGTCAGAAACTCGGCCCGAGCAACAAGAGCAATCCTGAGGCCAGTGCTCGAGGCAAAACTGCCACTGAGAATGAAGGTTGGCCTCTATAAATCATACGTCCGTCCGCGCCTGACGTACGCCGCCCCTGCATGGTACGCTCTGTTAGCTGAGCCACACAGGGCGAAGCTACGCGCGCAGCAGAGCCTCTGCCTGAGGGAAATCGTAAAGGCGCCGCGGTACGTACGCAACGCCACCATACAGCGGGACCTGCAGTTAGAGAGCCTAGACACCTTCATCAGCCGCCTAGCGAAAAACATGTTCGCCCGCCTCGAGAACTCCCATTTCCCCCACCTAGCTCAGCTAGCGCCATGCCACGAGAGGCCTGACCGGAGCAAGGCCTACGCCCGCGAGCTTGTCCCGGACAGCGGCAGCGAAACGGACGCAGACTCCACAAACCCGGACCTGACGCACCAAAGCCAGAGGCCCCGGGTCCGCTCAACGGCCCCCCCTGCACAGGGAGGCCCCGGTGGGCACTAAGACCACGAGGATAAGGCGAATAAGCGGCTCATCAAGAGCCAACCCATCGACCTCCCGGCTGAGTCCGGGGGCGGAAGAACTCCGCAGTAAGGGACCACAGCCCGATGCTGCCACCCACACACACGCCGGCTTCGCCGGCGCGTGTGCGAGAAGACCGAGACGAGAGAAAATTGATCAGTGTGATAGCGATATCATCTCAGAACAGAGAATAAACCGGGATACGAACTCAGCAGCATTTTCTTCTTACACCCTATCTCCAGCCAGCCTGAACACCCTACAGAACCAATGTTATCGACGTAGCTCTGAGATTTAGTAAGCTGAAGTGGCAGTGGGCTGGCCATATCTGCCGATGAACCGATAACCGTTGGGGCAAATTAGTTCTTGAGTGGAGACCGGCTCGGCAAACGTAGTGTAAGACGCCCTCCGGCCTGGCCAAGTGGACCTGGTAAAGTGGGATGGCCATCTGCGAAAGGCTAGGCTTGCTGCAGCGCAGCCGTATGGCAGGTCGCCATCCCGTCGGTCCACGATCGACACTTCAGGTGGCCGGAGGGCGTCCTACACTACATTTGCCGAGCCGCGGTCTCCACTCAAGAACTCGTTTACCCCAACGGTTGTCGGTTCTTCGGCAGATATGGTCAGCCCACTGCCACTTCAGCTTGCTAATTCTCTGAGCTATGTCGACAACTTTAGTTCTATAATTTAATTTTTCAACTGTAGGAGTCAATTTAGTAAATAGCTAATTCGCAGAATAAATTCGAAAATGTAAATTATTCTTTCTATGTACTTTCAATCATCCGTAACAGTATCAGATATAGTTTCAGTAGGTATCTGGCAGTTGAAAAATTAGGCTTGAGTGATTTTTTGAAGTGTATGTACTATTAATATGTATGTAATAGTATGTATAAAGTGATTATTAGGTGTACTACCTTGTATTATAATAATATAAGTAAAAATTAAGCGAGATATTTTATGATACTGTCGATGTCAATATATAATACTCTTAAAATGTAAATCCGACTTTGGCTTTCAGTTATGGTAATAAGTTTAAATTATATTATACTCAAGAGCTGTGGATTTTGTTTTCAAAATAAAAAAAAAATAAAAAAATGTCGGATAGTCTCGTTGCGGATACTATCCTTCAGAGAAACCCCGAGCATATCTCGTTCCATAGCTCGCTGAGCGACTTTAAAAGTTTAAACTGGTGGACTAGCCGTACTGTGAGTGTCCACGTTTCGGCTCCGTATGTCATGACGGGTAGGACGCACTGGTTGAAAACTTTCGTTTTCAAACATTGCGGTATGGGTGACGAGAAGACACGTCGACGTAGTTTTCCAAAAGCTGCCCAACCCAAGTGAATTCTCCTCTCAGCTTCCTTCTAAAAGCAGGTAGTCTTTTCTGTTGACCTACTTAGTATAATTAAATGTGGAAAACTATTCATGATTATTTCCTTCCAGGGTTTCCTCCAAGACGTGAACGAGATGCTCCTGTCATCAGGCCAGGACCCGATCCACTGGGTCCCGTACAACAACACGACGGAGCTGAATGATGCGTACCACAGCGACACCAGAAACTTTCCTATTGCTATTGTTTTTGACACTGACCCGAGCAATTTCAACGAACCTCTTAGGTAAGGGTTAAAATGTAGATAAAGAGCGTAAGAAAGAGATATACAGGGAGTGCAAGGATATGCTACCACGAAAGAGGGTGAAACTAATTGAAAAAAATATTTCAAATTTTATTTTTATAAAACTCAAAATTTGTTTCTATTTTATTTTTATTTTGGTACAAAAAACAGTATATATATATATCTAACAGTAGGTATTTGTAGTATCTATCGTCTTAAGAATTTGAAACAATCCAACTGATGTGACCCAAACCGGTTTCATTCGAAAGACAATAATGCGAAGATGGTTTTAGAACTAAGTCAACGCATTCGGTACAGTTTGGTTCATTCATAAGGTGGATTTTCAAAAAAATTCCCCGTTCCGAAATGATCACATTGTGATGAAACTTTGGTAGGGTGTTCTGGAGATAATCCAAAAAACAAATTCTTATGAAGTTTTATTAGTTTAGTAGGGTTTTTTGTGGAGGGCACGTCCGGGGACGTTTACCACCACGCCTATTTCTGCCGTGAAGCAGCTGTGCTGTGTTTCGGTTTGAAGAGTGTGGGTGCCCGTGACATTACAGCCACAAGAGGCTTATCATCTTCATGCCTCAAGTTGATGGACGCAGGGTGATGCATCGTAGAGCACATTCCAAAAAACGTAATATACGATGCAATGCATTGTGCCACTTAACATCAGGTGTGCTTGTTCCAAAAAAGTTATGGGCACCGGATTAGTCATGGTAATATCATTAAAATTATGCCGAATTTCGGCAACAAATACCTACCATTAGAAATCACAAATTAACTCTTACGAGTTGCATTTTCAATTATGTTTCCAGGTACACAATAAGAACTAACCCCTCCCACACCGGCACCCCCTCCACCCGCCTCCTCTTCACCTCCCCCGCTATCTGCCGCGAGAGGACTGGCGAGAAGGACTGGTCCTCGGACTGGTCGCGCGGTGGTCAGCTGATTCCACTCTCGGAGGTTCACAACGAGGAGACCTGTCCTGTGCTGCAGTACTACTACTCAGGGTTCCTGGCTTTGCAGACCCTCATTGACTATGTGAAAATCAAAGTGAGTTTTATTTGTGAGCCTAAATAAACTGCCTTCTATTTCATAGCATTATTCTCCTCTCCATCTATGTATACAACGCACTGCCAAACACCGTCAAAAATGCACCTAGCATAGCAAGTTTTAAATTTAAATTAAAGAACTGGCTCGTTGAAAAGACGTTCTACAGCATTGACGAATTTAACTCCTACAATAAAGTAGGAAGATGTTTACTTTGTTGATTATTGTCTAGTATTCCGATATGAATGATATACTCTATCGGGGACGAATTACAGTGTTTGTTATCTGTGCATGTCTAGCTAACTTTTGATATCATCTGTGAACTTGCTGTCTGTTCTTTATAATCTGTGTTCTCATCTGCAACTTGTAAACGCGTCTAAATTGTGTTAATTATTTAAATCTTTAATTATCGATAATTGTGACCAAGAATTCCTCGTTGTATTTCCTGAGTAAAATATACCGGCGATTTTGTGAACTACTGACTTTTTATTTTCGATCCACACTGCCTCATAATATGCTTTACTCTCCTACTTTTAACTGTAACATAGTTACGTAATTTTTAATAAATTAAATGCAATGTTTATGACGTATAATTTTACATATTATGAATAAAGTGTTTATATCTGTTTATATCTTTTTTATCATTTTCCTCTGTAATATACTCATTACTAAGTGGTTAAGGACCAATTTTTTTGCATCGTTGTAATCGGAAATCACAGCTGAAAATATCACAACGGAACAAATGCAGCACAACTGAATTTGTATGAATTTGTTTGTACACATGAGATTTTAACTTTGCAACTTTTCTCATTTAACTTTACGGTATTTTATAATACCTAAATGACCGTTTCAAAAATAAAATTCTACACCACGATTCTTTACAGTAGATACTTATGATGGTTTGGGATCGGATTGGGATGAGCTTAGGTGAAAAAACAGCAGACTTTACTGTTATAATTATTATTATTAATATTAATATTTATTAGTTCAATTAGTTGGTTATTAAACTATTAAATATACGAATTAATAATACCAAATATCACACTTAAGACATAACCGTAAAAAATAAACTAAAAATACCTACAGTTTAATTAGACTAAATTGATATAATTAGACAGAACAGGTTATTTGCATCATATTCATTTCATTTCATATTTATTTATTGCATACAAGTACATAGTTTGGTTGCTTAGGTCTAAGTAGCTTTAATTAGTCTGTACATGTACCCTGTCAGGGCGCAGCAAATTGGTTAGAGTTTGTCATCTGTTACATAAAATATTAATAAAAATTCTAGTGGGAGATATGTTATTTTTACTTTTTTTTTTGATTTTATTTCCATTATTAGGCTTGAATTTACACGCTACAGTAGCGCCGCGTTAGCGGAACTTTTTTCGTGATAAGAACTCTTCACGAAAGAAGTTCCGGAAATTTTTACCCTCCAGATTAGAAATTTAGTAAATCCATACTCTTTGCTCCAGACTGACACAAACGCAGCAATCCCCCCGCCCCGCATCGACCTCCGCCAGTTCCCGAAGCGCCAGCACACTGGTGATTGGCTGGTGATCTTCCGAGTCATCATGCCGATGTACATGGTGATGACGCTCAGCCAGTTCATCACCTACCTGCTCATGTTCGTGGTGGGGGAGAAGGAGAACAAGATCAGAGAGGGGATGAGGATCATGGGGCTACGGGACTCTGTTTATTGGTGAGAGAACATTAAGAACTTTGTCATTTTTAGAACATTAACAGACAAAATAACAAAAATATTTCTTACTGTGTTTTTTCAATAACAGGGAATATCCTTACTTACTTCAGACGAAAGCAACTCTGCATGGATGTATGTTTGTTCTATAGTCATATTAGGCTAAACCAATTAACAGATTTTGATGTAATCGAGCAGGACATTATGCCAACCAAACCATACCAAATGCTTTGGATCTGTATCTAAGTACAACACAAGTAGAGTTGCGAGTGGAATCGCGAGCAGTATTTCAAAATATATTTTTCTTCATGCCTCCACCTGCATCTTATCCATCTATGAAATAAGTTTGTCCATTATTACAGGAGTTCCTGGTTTCTAATATACGGAGTCTTCGTCATGATACTCTCTGTCGTCAGCACCGTTCTTCTTTTCACTTTGAAGGTAACCTAATTATAATATCTAATCCAGTGTGGTTGCGCGGTTTGCCAAGGTAGATTAGCGATGATGATATAGTGTGTAGAAATTAGTTGTTTAGATGGAAGGACCACCGGTGAAAGACCGGAAGCGACCTTGGCACCTTCGATATAGTGGAGAGCTGGTGGAAGCTGTAGTAAAATATCCCATAAAATGAACCGGTCGGCAAGGACTCGATGGCGAATTCCCCATACACTAACCTGCGTCTTGGTGGTTTTTCCTTGATGCGTGCCGGGCCCGGCTTGCGGCGAACAAACAGTGTCGTTTCCTCTTCTAGTTACAATCTGGGTTTTTGATTAATAATTCGCGTAATGATAGAATAACAGCCCTTTTCGTTCGCGTCGTTAAATTTGACACTTACAGCGTTTTTTTTTCTTTTTCATTGCGTTTCGCGGTATGTGAGTGTATGTTCCAGAGCTCGCACCACATGAGACGGATGTTATAATGTATGCCTTTGTGTGTATGTGGGAGTAAGACGGAAAGAATCGAGTCCTTTAGGCGAAAACACGAGCTTAAAATATCATAATAAATTAAGATAGGGTTGGCGTAAACACAGTGACTGATCTAATCATACAACCAAGCGGATTCTGAATGAATGTAGGTCTTAACGGAATAATAGCGCTGACCTGTTATTTTGGATAACGAAGCATAATGCTGAGTAAGACCTTTTAACTGCTGTCACACAGAATAACACTAGTTTGTATTTATTTTATTTTATTTTATTTATTCAACAAAATCCACAGCCCTTATATATAACAAACAAATCTTATATAGTTTATCTTACAGCCAATAAAGGATTTACTTTTTATAAACACTATTTTTAAATAACAGTCAAAAGACCCAAAATAGTAGAAAATGACATAAGTACACAAATCAAACGTGAAAATATGAAAAAAGTGTTAAACAGTTGAGTTCAGATTCGCAGTAAAACAATACTTATAATTACATAAATAGCTATCTAAAAAGAAGTACCTATCTGAATGGTTTTGTAGTACCGAAGTCTAAAATATAAACATTATAAACATTATTGTATAAACATTATTTGCTGTAAAATTTTCTTATCACCATATTGCAGTTTCTCGTAGATAAGTCCTTAGGTTAAACCGTGAATTTTTAAATTAAATATTTTTGCTGTATGTGTGTGCTTTTGTAATATATAAACGTTTCTGTACGTCTTTGTCTATGTCAGATTCAAAATCATAACGACCTCATAATCAATAGCGCCCTGCACACGTAAAGTTCGGACCTTTGGAAACAGCACGCGCCATTACAACCCGCACTCCGAAACGTACGTGTAGATGCGCGGGGCTGACAGTACGATCTGGCATGTCCACGCGAAGGCAAATCTCACAGTTTTAACCGCGCATCACGTCAGTGATCAGTCCCAGATCAGATCACATAACCCCCCCACTTTATCTGAGCTAGTTTTTTAACCTAAGCCCTTCAGGCACTTCGTTCGTTAGGACCTATCCCGAGCCCTTCCGGCCTACCTTTAGCCCTAAGTCTTAGTTTAAGCCCTTCAGGCAACCTTAGAATTTTAAGTTTTAGCTACCTGTATTAGGAGTAGATTAATATATTGTTATTTAAACATAAATAATGCGGGACGTAATCACACAGCATCATGTAGCCCCAAACTAAGCAGAGCTTGTATTATGGGAACAACATGATTGATATACTACACATATAATATTTTTTTTTGTAAATACATACTTATCATACATAGAAAACACCCAGACCCGAGACAAATATCTACAGAACATGCAAACATTTGTCCCGCAGCGGGAATCTAACCCGCAACCTTCTGCGTCTCAGGCGGACTTTCGCCCACTGCGCCACAGAGGCCGTCGAATTAAGTTTTAATGAATTTTTCCTAAACCCTACTACCCTCGATAGGTAAGACTGGTCTTCCAGAATCTTCTATTCTGGGAGGCCCTTAACTTTCTCTACCTCTTTCTGCCGCCTAGCGCGACAGCGCGGTCCGATCTTTACGCGCCAGTTAGCACGACAGTTTGATCCGCAGTCCAAACCGTACGGATCGGACTGCGGTTTGGAACGCAGTCCCGATGCGCGGTCCGATCTTTTATTAAATTTTATTAATTTTTGTTAAATTTTTATTTTTTCTGCAGGTTTTCCAGCACTCCTCCTACATCCTGATATTTCTGCTGATGCTGCTATTCGGGTTCACCATCATCACCTTCGCGTTTATGCTGACGCCGTTCTTTGATAAGGCTAGGGTGAGCATTACCTACAGTAACTAAGGCCTTTGCTATAAATTCTAGATGATTTATATCTAGTACCTAGTAACTTTTTTGGCCTCTCACACACAGCTGCGTTATTATCGGCGATCTTATCGCATACGTGTATTGTATTGTAATGCATTGCATTGAATGAATGAATGATCATTTATTTGCCAGAATATAGGTTTGTACATTGGTTGTATGTTTTAATATTATGAGCGCTATATTCGACTTATAAGTCGTGCAAATATTTTCTAGAGATAAGACTGCTATAATCGAAATATTAAAATTATATTACAAAATGATTTCATGCAATTAATAATATAAAATAATAGTCTCTTAAGAATAAAGAAAAAATAATAATAAAGAATCAGTTTCTAATACATAGTTAACATCATCAATTTCATGCAATTAATAAAATAAAATAATAGTCTCTTAAGAATAAAGAAAAAAAATAAAAATATAATAAAGAATCAGTATTGTATTGTATTGTATATCTTTTTTTGGATTTCTGCAAAATCAAGCCTGAGTCAATTTATTACCGTTACGTTTACTACTTACTGTATCTATTATTATCAAATTAGGCTTATTATCCATTTAGACCTTGATATCCTTGTGTTGCAGACCGCTGGCATCGTTGGCAGCTTTGCAGTGAATCTCATGAGTGGGCTCTACTTCATCCAGGTGTTCGTCTCCAACGCCGACTCGCTCGCCTTCTGGTTCGTCTCGCTCATCAGCTCCAGCGCTTACGCATTGGCTATGGATAAGGTAAGATGCTTGTGATTAATAAATTAATAATTAAGATGCAGAATCTACGGGGGTGTACGGGGTTCCAACCCCCATCTTCCGAACCCAAGCCACGTGGTGCACCCTGCTAAACAACGAACGGGGCTCTGGCGGCCGGCTGATTGCGGCATAGCACAGCCTACATCGGCACAGCTAAATCCCCTGGCCACTGACGGGCAGCAGCGTCGGTGGTGCGAGAAGCTGTGCCCTGCGATCCCCAACCCGCATGCCCAGCGTGGGGATTATGGGTATATTCCCCTTTATTAGGGGAGGCCTATGTCCAGCAGTGGACTGATATAGGCTGATGTGGTGGTGTGGTGGGGGATGCAGAATCTTGACAATTTATGTAGGTGGTGTAATAAATAGGTGATACACGGTGAGCACAAACATAAGTTAACCGGTTTCCAAATCACCCCCTTACAAAAAACGCCAGTGATCCAGCAGCAAATGCGGACGATATGAAACCTTTAGGACAGTAAAAGTTTGCTTATGTAGAACTGACACTACACTAATAATAATTTAGGACCTAAATTATAGATCCCTTCTGAAGTCCACAGCTAGAAATACAGCTGTGGACTTCTACCTTAATTCTTCTTCTGTATCTGTATCCTATCCTATTCTACTATAAATGCGAAAGTTTGTGAGTATGGATGAATGTTTGTTACTCTTTCACGCAAAAACTACTTAACGGATTTGGATAAAACTTGGAATATACATTGTTTGTGACCTGGATTAACACATAGGCTCGTCGTTATGATTTTTTATCCCGGTACCACGCGAGCGAAGCCGCGGGCGGAAGCTAGTAAGTGATACTTAAATATGGGAATCAATAGATTTTCAACCATATTAGGCTTTCTTGTAAACTTTATTTGTTGTTAAGGTGACGATACATGTCAAACCTCACCTCTCGCTAGCAGTATTCAACATTTTTATATATTTTAAATCACTGAATGTAGTTATGCAAAATAGCAAACCTTCACGGCCTAGATAATAACAATACAAAGGTTCAGCAATAGTATCATTTTGATTCATCACGTTTTCTTACCAAAAAACTTGTACCAATGTGATCGTTCCGCTTGTGGCGTCAAAGGGTAGTAGCTGAAAATCAGTGTTAGCTCCTTGAGCAAAATTATGCGCTGAGCTATGTATGGCCTTTTTTGTCATACTGCAACACACACATACACTGTGATGGACTTTCTCACAATGTTTAGTCGTACATATTGTTCTTTCAATTTAATTTTTATATTTTTCTAGATATAATGTCTTCACTATTCATATTGTATGTATACCTAATGTCAAATTACCTACTTGTTAAATCTTAAAATTGTTGTATATGTGTGTGATTGTAGTTGCAAATAAACGATCTATCTATCTATCTATCTATCTATCAATTTTGGTGCAATTTTTTTGGTAGGAAAACGTGTTGGATTCATCATGATATTCTTGCTGAACCTTTGTATTGTTATTTTCTATTTTCTAAGCCGTGCTATTTTGCATAACTACATTCAGTGATTTTATATCTTCAAAAATGTTGAATAGTGCAAGCGAGAGGGAGGTTTGACCCGTATAGTCGCCTTAAACAGTTTGTTGTTGTTGCAGGCGTTAGTACTCGACATGGCAGGGGTAGGCGTGACCTGGGACAACCTGTGGAGCGGGCCCGGAGTCCCCTTCGGGGGCAGCCTCATCATGATGGCCATCGACACCGTCATGTACGGCCTCATCGCCTACTGGCTGGATGCTGTGCTGCCGAGTAAGACTTACACATACACACACCTGAGGCAATAGCTCAGTTGCACACTGAAATGATAAATAAAATAAATAAAAAATAAATAAAAATATTTTAATTCGAACAACCTAGATCCATATTAAGCAATAATTAAATAACACAAATATTAAAAGAAACACAAAAAGAAAAGGCAAAAGGCAAAAAAGTGACTAATATTGGAAATAGATTCCATGATAAGTCACTCTCTGCACTAGACATTTCCAAAGCGGAGACAAGCAGTTCTCTGCTACAGCCATCAGGATGCTGTTGCAGCTACTCCAAATTCTGTTCATCAGGGATGTCATGACATGACAATGTTCATTTTTTTGCGCATGACGGCATGAAAGCCATCAGTATGATAGTGAGCAAACATCCCCGATGCACTACAGAATCTGGGCAGCCCCAACATCATCCTGAATATATTATATTATAATAAGCACCTGTCCTGTTTTTACATACTTTGTCCATTATCAATTGACTTTCTTTGAATTTCGACAGATAAAATGTCAAAGTTTGCAAGTACGATTCACTCCTACCGGCGCGCGTCGGAGAGCATCGAAGTGCATTTTAAAACATGCTAGAGGAAATTGAAACATCCACAAAGCAGTTAAGTTACGGATCTATTTATGTCAGTGTTTGACAAAGCTCAAAGCTACGTTAATCGCATGCAAATAAGGAACTTAACTGCTTTGTAGATGTTTCAATTTCCTTTAGCTTGTTATAAAATGCTCTCCGACGCGCGCTGGTAAGTGAAAATCGTATATAAAGGTCCGGTGCGACCATTTCGGTGTGCAAACGAGTTACTAAATGAGGTCTCTGGTTGACATCCCACTTTGTTGATCCAAACGATTCGCTTTCACATTTATTATTAGTAAGTGAAATTTGCTTCCGGCGTCTGTTTCTTCGGACCAGTATAATCTACGAGACTTCAAATTTAGAGTGAATTGGTTCCTACTAGCGTGCTCCATCATAGACCACACCTTCACCTGTTTCAGTTGTGATAGTGGACACTCGACTAATTTTAGTAAAAAAAGTGTTCAAGAAATAAATTAAAATACCCATGACTTAAGGACTGACCTTAAACTCGAGGTAAAGAGCCCATAATTATAGATCCGTTGTGACTAATTGTATTAAGTTAGTCAATCTTTATAGGGCAATGTTTACGCATTTACAGCAAAATCCCAAGTGTAATCCTGAAACTGTAAAGTTCAAAAATGTAGTTTAGCGTCGGTAATCTTTATATTAAAGCAAATATCTGATTAGATTTATAAATGCCAAAAAGCTTGGGATGAAATTGTGTCCAATTTCCCTCAAAAACAATGTATTTGTTTAGTATACCTACAATTGTTAGAAAGATGTTAACAAAATATAAGCCAAGCAGTTTCTTGTTTATTCATCTCTGTTTATTGATCACGTTACGAATTCGTGAAAATTAATAAATTTACGATTGAAAGTGTTCAATCTGGTTCCAATTGAATAATAGTAGATTTTATAACAAGTGCACAAAACGAACGTATGGCTCATTTTCTTTGCCTTAATATAGTTACATTTATGAGTAGATATGTTAATGCACTTGTGTACAAAATTGGATTTGTTGCAGCCTATATCCTGCACAAATAAGTACTTTCAGAGCATGAGAAGTGAAAATGAATTTTGAGTTAGACTTTATTGTTTGCAGGTGAGTACGGCATCAAGCAGAAGCCGTGGTTCTGCTTGCTGCCATCGTACTGGGGCGGCAGCCGGCGCGGCCGCGTCTCCGCCCTCCACTTCCACTCCAACGGAGACACGCACCACAACAAGGACATCGAACCGGTGCCCAGGTACCCTCTTATTTATCTTTACGAAGACTAACATATGCATGTCCAAGTTTTAGTCGTAGGAAGGACGACACTGAAAAAAGAAATCTAATTAGTCCATCAGACAGATCAACAAAAAATATTGGACATGTATTTTTTTATTTATCAAGTAAATAGAAATTGACGGAGATAAAGAGCGTCAAAGTTCGGGAGTGGGGGCTCGTGACGTCACGGCTATGTAAAAAGTGTACTAAGCCGTGATGTCACTCGGAACTTCAACGCACTATATATTTGTCATTTTTTGTTCAATTGACAAAAGATAAAAATACGTGTCCAATGTTTTTTTCAGTCATCATCCCTATTTTGCCAGTTATGTAGTCTGGTTTCAGGAAGAGTCACAGTAATGCTACAGCATTGCTCAACATGACTTACATGACTTACTTGTTGAAACGACCAAGACTAATGGAAAGAAGACTCTACCTTCTCTACTCTATATCTAGAGGCGTTGCATAAGGCTCTATTTTAGGACCATTGCTATATGTAATTTATTTGCTGTGATATCATTCAAAATATAAAAAAAACTCAGTATCTAGGATATAATTATCACGAAACAGTTTTAAGTTGCTAGTTTATTATTATAATAATAACCATATAATACCAAACTATAGTTTTGGCTAGCAGAAATTCTCGTAGGATTACGCCCACCACTTGTTACTCTTCACGTGCAATCAAGTATTGAAAATATTAACTATTTATCCCATAACTTTTTCTCCAGGGAGCTGCAAGACAAAGAGGCTATCAGAATCGTTGGCCTCCAGAAATCGTTCCGCCATTGTCGCCGTCCTGAAGTCAAGGCGATCGATAACATAGACCTGTCTATCTACGAGGGTCAGATCACGGCGGTCCTGGGACATAATGGCGCCGGCAAATCTACGCTGTTCAACATCTTGACTGGACTGACTGCACCGTCGGCTGGCACTGCTTATGTGTATGGTCTGGATGTTAGGTGGGTCTTTATCCCTTCCTTCTTCATATAAGTTAGTAGCCAACTCTATTTTGATCTTGCCTTTCAGGAATTACTTCTACATCGACATTAAGGCATTTTTAAGCTATTGCATAGCTTCTATCGAGGGCCTTGAGCGCGGGGACCGAATCCAGAAATTCCGTAACGAAAAAAAACCTCACGCTCCCCACTCCGACGGGCACGGAGGTGTGGCCTGTGGTGTGGCTTGAAGGCCGTGCATTGTCTAACGTCGTTTCTTTTCGGCAGTCTTCGACACGGTGTTTGTGTGCGTGCAACTAGACGTATTTTTATTTAATAAAAGAAAAAAAAATGTTTTCTTATCGGTCACCACGCTCAAAAAGTGTAACTTGAATTAATATCAAAGAAAAAGAAATACTGCATAAATAAAATAAATAAATAATTATAATTGCATAAGTTGATACAAAATGCTATGCAATAGCTTTACCGCGGCAGTCCCCGAGTGCCACACGTCTTTTTTTTTGTCTACATTTGTTCACCGTAAAGTACTTGGAATTGATTTTAGATCTATTATCTTACCCAGTACTTTTACCTTCCTCTAGCCGACGGTCGCGGGTTTCTTCACGTCGTTTTTTTATCTACATCGTTTCGTACGCACATTATGTGGATTAATTAATTCTGGTTTTAATATGTAGACATGCTTTGGAATACTATCTAGCTCGTAGCCTGTTTTTGTGTATATTTACTTATTGGTAGGTATTCTGATTGTGTTCTGTTTTGTGTGCCAGATGGCATAATAAATGAATAATATTGGTCCCAAGTTTTCTTTCACACTAACCTAACTTGTACTTTAGGGATCCAAACGACATGCTGGAGATACGTCAGATGACCGGAGTCTGTCCGCAGCAAGACGTGCTGTTTGATTTGCTCTCTGTGAAGGAACATCTACAATTCTTCGCAACTGTCAAAGTAAGTTAAAAACACCTATTGTTTTTTCCTTCGTTGTCATAGTTTTCATCAAAACTGTCTTTACTTCGCCATACGACATGACAGCAACTTTCTCTATAATAAAGCTCATTTAGTTTATTCTTGGTCTTTCCCTACCTAAGATTCAAGATGTTTATTTGTATAACTATGTGTAAAGTTATTTGTAAATTTACAAGCATAGTAAAAAATTGAAATTAATTATAGGTATTTGGTATTTCCTCTCTAACTATTGTTTTGTTTTTCACTCTATGATGTAGCTTATGAAGGTATCCAATCATCTTCCTCCGTCTGTTTTTAATAAACTTAATAAGAACTTAACTGGATTCTTGTCTGTTATTTAGATTTTCTTTCGGTTTATCCTTCCCATTTTCCTACAGCACCATATTACAAATGCTTGCAGAATATCTTACTCTGAGTCATTCTGTCTGGCATTTGCTACTCAGGGGCCGTTATCTTAGTAACGATCACTACTCACGTGATATAGATCAGACAGTGTCAGTTCCAATTATGTCTTCTTCTCATCATCTTTTTCATTCTCATCTTAAAGTACCTTCCGAAGAACGGAAGCGCTCAGATCTAAATGCCTCTAAACTGTCACTCATCCAAGTATGACCGGGCGGAGTATTTCGTACATAAACTCATGTAACGTGCCGTTTTGTTGTAATAAACTATAATGAATAACAAAATCGTAATTTTCCAGGGAGTACCACCTAAACAGGTGTCGGAACAGATCCACAAATCTTTGGTTGAGGTGGGTCTGATCGACCAAGTGGGAGTCTTCGCGAAGCATCTCTCGGGAGGCCAAAAACGGAAGCTCAGCATCGCCATCGCTATGATCGGAGATCCCAAGGTGGGTTCCCAATAAATATAAATACAAAAGATTTGTTTATTCGAAACATATGTGACACAAAATTTATTAAACAATACTTAGTAGGTCAGTCATGTTTCGCCGTATAGGCATACAAATGTTAGTGAAGAAGTAAATGGTACCTACAAAAATAAAAATACCATAAAAATAAAGACACAATATAGTCCATGATCCATAACTTAGAAATAACAAATAAGATACTAGAATGAAAGGTTGGAGAATGGCTGACATGGTAATTTTAGAACTTTTTGTGCAGTTCCTTGCTTATTCTGTGGCAGTAGTAGAGAAGAGGTCTAGCGAGACTTGTTTTTTTTACATTTAAAATAGTTTTGGTTTGGATTCAAATTACAAGAACTACATCTAAAATCTTATGAATCAGGGAAGCCTGGTGATCACTTACCTCACAATCGATTCAAATCGTGAGTGAGATTTATATTTTGTTCTCAGATAATAATCCTGGACGAGCCCACAGCTGGTGTAGACCCCGTTTCTAGACGACAGATGTGGCGGATCCTGCAGCGAGCGAAGCGAGGGAAGGTCCTCCTCCTCACCACGCACTTTATGGACGAGGCTGATATTCTCGGGGATAGAAAAGCTGTGATAAGTAAAGGCAGGGTGAGTTGTCTTACTACTAGAATGTATAAAATATAGTATAGTTAGGAGAGTCGTTTCAATAACAACCTAAGGACCATAAAAGAAAGCGCGTGAACATGCAACGGACATTTCTTTGCTAGCTTCCAAGCGGTGCGGTTGTGCTGAGATACTTGTCGTAGATTCGGTTACAAGTAGATTGTCGGATAAGGTGGTAGTCTGGGTCAAGTCCTAGCTAAAGTTATTTTGTTTTGTGATTGGTGTTTTATTTGAATCGTGTTTCTTTTTGGATTGTTAAAACCTAGCAGTGTATTTTCTTTTGTTTAGTATTATTTAAATGATGTAAAGTGTTGTTGTAAGTACTTTTGTATTTTTTTTAATAAATTCCGCTTCTGTTTCCTAAATTCAGAAGTGGGATTCCTACCTTCAAGCCCTTCAGACCATTCCTTTCGTAATTACATTTGATTTAACTGATTTCAATTTTTGTGGGTAGATAAAACACCAATCATAAATCTGTTGTTCAGGTCGTTTTTATTTTGATTTCGAGCTATGGCTGATCGACAACATTCGCACGATAGATCACGCCGACGCGATCGGAGTGGTGGGTCACGGAACAGGACTCGTTCACGAAGTAGAATTCGTTCTAGGCCTGAATCTCATTCCCAGCGTAGGTCGCGATCGGGTCGCCGTTCGCGTGATGGAGGTACTATACAGCGGGCGCTGGACTCGATTCTGTCTCGATTGAACACGCTCGAAGATCGGTCAGGTGCCACGCACGCGGTGTCAAATGGCGAATTGGTTCAGGATAATGGGTCTCGCACTCCTTCAATCTCTCATCATCGTGATGATGTCATAGGTGCGTCACAGGGCGGTCACGGTAGTGCGTCAGGAAATCCAGCGTCGAACTCAATCACAATGACAGGTGAACATCAATCTCAGGTTACTGCGTCTGATGTACCCGCTGGTGTGTCGGAGTCCGCACTATTTTTAGCTGACGTAATAAAGTCGGTGGGTAATAATACAGGTCAAAAGTATTTTGTATCCAACTTTGATCCTACAGTCCACGATATAGACATATGGTGCGGCGAGGTTGATCGGGCCAAGGTGAACAATCGCTGGGAGGATGCTGAGTGTTTGTCTCGCGTGTCAATGTGTCTTAAGGGGGATGCACGCACATGGTTGAACGAGTGGGTTACCAACGACCGCACATGGTCCAATTTCTGTCGAGAGTTCAAACCATTGTGCCCACGTAAGCTCGATTATGCGAACATCCTATACGACACAATGCATGCCAACTCAGATAAGTATAGCACTTATGCAGAGTACGCGAGGAGAACGCTCCTGCGTCTAGGAATAGTGAAGGGTCTTAGTGACGAGTTGAGAGCGCTGATTGTCATACGAGGTATTACCGATCCCCACGTTAGGGCAGCGGCGGCTAATGCCAACTTATCGTGTCACGATTTAGTGTCGTTTTTGTCAATATACGTGAAGCCTACCCGCACTAAAAATGACAACCGAAATCCGATTTTCAAACGGCCAGTTGCGAATACATCATTTAGCTTGAAGTGTTTTAACTGTGGACAGTCGGGCCACAAAGCTAGTACCTGTTCAAAAAAATCAAAGTTCACAAGTCAAGGCCCTCAGCTCGATACTGGTCGTCCAAATAGTTCGGTTTGTGGTTTTTGTAAGAAACCGGGCCACAATGAAGAATCTTGTTTTGCAAAGGATAGGTCAAGTAATCGCAATAAGCGAAACGTTAATTTGTGTAATGAGCCTGTAACTGGTTCCTGTGGTGGTGCCTTATGAACTCGCCTATCGTTTATCAGCGCATCATAAACGACACACTCTGTGAGCACATCGAAGCTGGTAACGTCTTAGTATACGTCGACGACGTATTGATAATGAGTCACACGGTCGATGAGGGTATTTATTTACTAAAGGCTGTACTTGAAACTTTGACTAATGCGGGCTTCTCGATTAACTTACGAAAGTGTTCGTTTCTCTCTCCAGAGGTTGAGTACCTAGGCCGCGTGATTAGTCAAGGTCAGGTTAAGCCGAGCCCCCATAAAATCAAGGCATTAATTGACGTACCTCCCCCTTGCAATGTCAAACAGGTCCGTCAGTTTCTGGGGTTAGCGGGATACTTTAGGAAGTACATTCGTGACTATGCAATGAAGGCTCCGTCTTTGATGTATGAAGGCTATGCAATTAAGACCGCGTGTATATCACGACTGACAAAGACTGACGTAAAGTTTTTCTGGGGCTCCGAGCAGGAGAAGGCTCGTTAATTACGTGTCTAACTAACTCACCCATACTTTCTATATTCGACCCTTCTCTTGCGACTGAAGTACATACCGACGGCAGCAGCATTGGCTACAGCGCGGTGCTGATGCAAAAAAAAGGCCGATGGTACGAAGCATGTGGTTGCCTATTTCAGTAAGGCCACCCAGGGCGCCGAAAGTAGGTACCATTCCTACGAATTGGAAACACTTGCGGTCGTGAAAGCATTGCAAAACTTTCGGCATTACCTTGTAGGTTTAAACTTCAAAGTTATTACGGATTGCAATGCTCTCAAGGCCACAGAGAAAAAGAAGGACCTACTTCCGCGCGTCGCTCGGTGGTGGATCTATTTACAGGATTTTACTTTCACTATCGAGTATAGAAAAGGCATCATGATGTCACATGCAGACTACCTAAGCCGTAACCCAGTCGCAGCAGAGGTAAACCAAATATCTAAGCCGAAGAATTGGGCACAAATTGCTCAATCGGCTGACAGTGAGACTCAGGGACTTTTACAGAGATTGCAGGATGGGGAACTAGACTCAGCGCTACGTCTGTCAAAACGAGCTACTTTATTATCGGTATAGGCCGATAGGTGAGGAGCCCCGACTCCTTTGTCACATCCCAAAGGGCCATAGATGACATAGATGACTACTGAGTCTGTTACGAATCTTTCATGACGAACACGAACATGTCTGCGCTGAAAAAACATTAGATCTGATTCTGAAACATTTCTGGTTTCCAGGGCTTCGCCAATTCGTTGGCAAATACATTAAACATTGCTTAGTGTGCATATCCAAGAAACGCATCCCTAGAGCTCCGCATCAGCCTATAACTTCCTGGGAGAAACCTAATGTCCCTTTTGAGACACTGCATTTAGATGCGCTTGGTCCTTTGCCGGAGTCTAACGGCTACAAATTTGTGCTATTAATGATAGATCCGTTTACAAAATATTGCATGCTTTACCCGATCTACAGACAAGATATATCTGAGCTCAAACGCGCCTTTACGAACGCAATCTCACTCTTTGGCGTTCCAAAGCTACTAGTTACAGATCGCGGACGAATGTTTGAATCTTCTGTGTTTTCAGCGCTTCTTTCAGACTATGGTTGTGACATTCATTTTATTACACCTTAAATGCATAACGCTAATGACAAGTCGAGAGGTACGTCAGGACAGTACTGAACATGATTCGTATTGAAGTTAACCATAGAAATACGAAGTGGTCCGAGCAACTATGGAAACTTCAGCTTGTCCTCAACATGACGAAACAGAAAACGACGCAGACCTCGGCCTTGAAGCTTTTGATTGGTACCGACGCTACAACCCCTGTCATAAGGTCACTAGTCCGTGATGTTGCAGTAGATATGGTCCAAAATCGTGAAGGTTGGCGAGAGCTGTGCAGGTCGCGAGCCCACGAACTGCTTACACAAAATCAGGCCAAGCAAGATGCTTATGTTAACCGGCAGCGACGAACACCACGCACTTTTAAGGTCGATGACCTGGTTTTTGTAATAAAATACTCGACTGGAAAACTGGATCCGGGCATGCGAGGACCTTATCGTGTGATCCAGGTTTTACCGAGTGGTCGATACCAACTGAAATTGCTCAGCGGGTCTTATGGGAAGACTACGCAAGTGGCTGCTGAGTATATGGTGCCCTGGCATGGAGAGTGGTGTCCGGAGTCCTGTGCTGCCTTATTTGATGGCGAGCTATTGGTTGGTCTCATGTGTAGGCTTGGTGGCTTGGTTTGTCATGCGCTTTGCTTTCCCTTAAGTTAAATTAGGTTCCAAACTAAGTGTAGGAAGATATCAACTTACTTACTAATTACCAGACCAACACCTTTCGTTTAGCCTAGGCAATAACTTGAATGTCCCCTCTAAGCAAAGTCATGGCGGATCAATCCACTGGTCAACACTGATACTTCCCGATGAAGTCGAAGGGAGACGTTGTCTAGCCTAGTTGTTCAATAGACGTGCGATTCAGCGATGCCTCCGTCTACTCAGCTCGCAGGTGTGCGATTCAGCGATGCATCCACCTGCTGGCAGCTGCTCAGATGCACCTAGCGAGAGGTTTCCATCTGATGGACGTGCGATTCAGTGATGCCTCCGTCCCAGGACGTGCGATTCAGCGATGCCTCCGTCCCAAGACGCGCGATTCAGTGATGCCTCCGTCTTTGATGTAGGACGTGCGATTCAGTGATGCCTCCGTCCCAAGACGCGCGATTCAGTGATGCCTCCGTCTTTGATGTATGACGTGCGATTCAGCGATGCCTCCGTCATTGGGGTAATAATAGGCGTTTGAACTCAATCGAGTCCTTTCGCCTATTGTCAGGCAGTGGGGACGCCTACCGCCTGACTTTGTTACAGATTCTACATGTATATAGAGCTCCCTGCAAGGAATGGAAGTCGTCATAAAGATCTTTTAAGGTGGTAATACTTGGGGAAATGAGAGCTCTCGTTATAAAATGTTTCTTTATTTAACATGGTTTATGTGTGCGTGTCCACGACTTTATTAAGTAGTGGCAAATTCTCAGGCATGTTCATGTTTCAGGTGACTACGAGGTATATGATCCTTGTGCAGGAACATCAAAGGCCTCCCCAAGGCCTCCCCAACCAGCTATTGCAGCATCCGAGCCTATGCCTAGCTGCGACAGGCCAACTGTCGAGGGCTGCGCTTCACGACGGAGCGATGCCTGGAACATCGAGGACGACGTTGCGTCAGAATAGGCCGAGTTAGGAGAGTCGTTTCAATAACAACCTAAGGACCATAAAAGAAAGCGCGTGAACATGCAACGGACATTTCTTTGCTAGCTTCCAAGCGGTGCGGTTGTGCTGAGATACTTGTCGTAGATTCGGTTACAAGTAGATTGTCGGATAAGGTGGTAGTCTGGGTCAAGTCCTAGCTAAAGTTATTTTGTTTTGTGATTGGTGTTTTATTTGAATCGTGTTTCTTTTTGGATTGTTAAAACCTAGCAGTGTATTTTCTTTTGTTTAGTATTATTTAAATGATGTAAAGTGTTGTTGTAAGTACTTTTGTATTTTTTTTAATAAATTCCGCTTCTGTTTCCTAAATGTATGCTATAAATGAATAGGATTTAGGAGCTTAGGGTGTCCGTCAGCAAGATGGGTAGACAACTTTGTCAATGTCTTGGCTGTATAGTGTACACGGGTTCGACTAACGCAGGATCGGGGGGGGGCAGCAGTGGGTGTAATTAGGCTGATGATGATGATGATGAATAAATCAATATGAATATGAGTCTTAATCACCATACCAATACCACCCGTACCAATAAACCAATCTCGACTCTGAGTGCAAGCTTAAGTGTAGACAAATTGGCACTAAAGAGGATTACGTTAAGAACAAAAAGGTAAACATAAAAAAAAGATTAAGGAACAAAAAGAACGAATAAAAGGCTATGGAACAAAAAATCTGATTTGACTACTAACCATCAAACTTGTAGGTTAGGTACTCAGGGTAGAATTGTTAATCCTCAAACAATATGGTCTCTTTCTGGGGTCTGGGTTTCGTGATGTCTTCTTACCATGCGTTTGCAAAATGCCATCGTTTATTAAACAGAGTCTAATCAAACTAATCAATCAAGCCGTCGCACAGCTTTCATATCTGTCTACTTTCTTCATACGAGCTATCGTAGTCTCGAGGCTCGACGACTATCGTGATCAATAGTCGTCGCGAAAAAGTGTTCGTATTGTAGACGTACAATTTTAGCCAGTGGGAAAGTGTAGATTAAAAATAACGCTTTGTCTTTGGCTAAAACATCAAGTTACGCTTACGATACATCAGAAGAATTAATACTCGTGATCGTTCTAATGATGGGGCGAATAACGCGCGAGTCGATTTGCGCGTAGCCAATCGTATGGACGCACGTCACATTCACGTAACATTTTGCCTGAAGCCTGATTGGCTCCAAATCACCGCATGTATTGGTAATATGATAGAGTGCTTTTCACAAAAGAAGTCCCGCAAACGCGGCGCCACTGTCGTATGAAATTCAAAATGAAATTGAAAGAAAATCAAAATGAACACGTCTCCCACTATATCGCCTTCCCAGATGGGCTATTCGCTCGCAAGAGCAACACGCGCAAGTAAATCGACCATCTGGGAAAATTCTAAATACGATACAAATAACCTGTTCTGTCTAGAATTTCTTGATAAATATTCGGTGTTTTGTACGTTTACTGGAGATTCGGCTTTAGTTCAGCTGATTGCCGTGGGATTTATTTCGTGAAAAGGACTCTAGTCCATACTGGCTCATTATGACAATACGAATGTTATCAAAACCACAGAAAACGTAGTACTACATAACGTAGACGATCAACGAGATGGATTAGCCACTGAAAACCAGCGCTGCAGAAGTTTCCATGCTTCTGCTGAGTGGCGACCTTTTTGTTTCACTATTTCTCGTATTAAATTTAAGCACTTTACTATTGTTTTTTTGTAAACTTAATATTGTGTGACTCAAATAAAACATTCAGTGGTAAAGCACAGTTACAGACCTCGCAAACACGATATTTTGTCGTCGCGCTTAGTCGCGAGCGTCTGTCATATCTTGCTGTTGCGATTGTCGCCGTGTGTGCGGAGCTTTGAACAAAATGTATGAAAATTGTCCCCCGCAGCTTGTCGTAGCGTCTAATCGCTGACGTTTATCGTCCAATGTGCGCAGGCTGTTATGGTACAAAGTCTTGAGATAAAACATATTATTATTTTCAGGTTCGTTGTGCAGGAACATCGTTATTTCTGAAAAACAAGTTCGGAATTGGATATCACCTCACCTTGGTACTTGACGGTAAGTGAGTTTTTCATCAATTATATTCGTACATAGATAAATAAGCAATAACACGTTAATAAAATTGAAAATAATATATTATTTTCCCAATAAGAATATTAGATAATACATAATACTCAAAATGCAATTCCACTGAGGGTACCATAAGAAGATAGAAAGAGCCAAGTCAAAGCATTCTACTTGACAGGTTGCATTGCAAGCTCATCGCCAACTGATTCTCAAACAAATGAATAAATAATTAAATTAGGTTATTTTATTTGAGTTGGTGGTAGTCGGTTCAAGAAATGAAGCAAACCTCGACCTAGATCAGTTTTTTTTCAGAAACAACTGCTCGATTTTTTCTTGATTGAAAGTATCATTTTTTATCTTTTTGGAAGGATTTTCATTATTTATCAATTATGCAAGGTTTGCACACGAAAGTTTCAAAAATATGTACTTATTATCGTTTGCAGACTGTAGAGTTTCTTGCCAATTGTTCTCTGTTTGGTCGCGTTACGAATTGGTGTAAACTAAAAAAATACGATTCAAAGTGTACTGTATTCGTACTGAATAAATAAATGTTCAGTTTGAGTTTGAGTTTGACTGTCAGGCGTGTGCCGCGAGCACCAGATCACGCGGCTGGTGCGTGGGCACGTGCCTCGCGCGGAGAAGGCGCGGCGGCACGGCCGCGAGCTCTCCTACATCCTGCCGCACTACGCCGTGCATCTCTTCCCGCCGCTCTTCCTCGCCATCGAGCACGAGATCAAGGACAAGACTAATCGACTTGGTGAGTCTTCCATCCTAGTCATTCCAACTTACACCTTCGGCTGAGCTAACCTCACCTGTCCGAGGTGCACCCTGCTGTATAAACTCTGGTGGCCGGCTAACACCGATACAGCTACATCTTCTGGCCGGCGACCGGCGTAGCAGTATCGGTGGAGCGAGAAGCTGTGCCTTATCCCCCTTCGTTTAGGGGAGACCTACATCAGCAGTGGACTGATATAGGCTGGTGTTGTTGTTGGATCCTGATGAGAAGACTATTCATCCTAGTGAGTCAAACGTTACAAGTCATATAATAAACTACATTATAGAGACCGTTTGACTTCCCATGTTAAACAACAAAAGTCGTAAGTCGTATGGAAAAACTGGTTGACTTGGTGAGTTAAAATCCGACAACAACAAAGTCACATGGCATGAGATCAATTACAAGACGAACCGACTTGATCAGTCAAAAGTTGTAAAAACAACCGTGAGAAAAGTCGACAATGATAAAAGTGTAGTCCCTACTCCCTATTGACTGAATTGAATTTAACGAGAAGATGTATCGACTTGAAGAGTCTTTAGAAAAGGTGAAAGATTTAGAACAAAATATTAATTGGTAATTGAAATGATGGCCAAAAGATAAGCCGAAGAGCATGTTATAAAATTCACATATTCCTTCAACAGCAGTTTTTCACTAGGCCTTGATTCTTGTCCTAGGTATAACGAGCTATGGCGTCTCCATGACGACATTAGAGGAGGTGTTCCTATCACTAGAAGGAGAGAATGCTGAGGAAATAGAGGCAGTGGAAGGAGTGTCTTCTGTGAAGCTAGTTCGAGCGAGAGCTTTGTCCCGGAGCTTGTCGCTGCAGAGCAAAACTCTTAGTTATCAGGTAAGATGGTACTAAACTGCTTTGAATTGAAGGAAACCGTTGAATTGCTAAGTGCGTTCAAATTATATCTTTTGAAAAAAAAGACATTAACACAGCTTTTCCTCATGGATATTTTCTGATATTACTCAGTATGCAAATTTATTGAGATTAAGTACCTTAAAGAGCCATGCCCTCATTTTGCAAGCAGAGCATTTCATGTGACAAGGTACAAGCCCTATGGAACACTAACTGACATGCCTTTGATTTATTGGTTTTCTTGGCGCGCTCGCCACGAGGTTTATTATAACCGTTTTGAGTACGTGATTTAATGAACAGAGATTCCAAAATTATTAAAATTGAACCTTTGCTACAATCTTCCATTATTTTTGGCTACCTAAATATAATATTTTGACTCACATATGGGTTCCGATTACATAGATTTTTTAAAATTTATTATGGGCCAGCTCTTGAGCTCGAGGCTTGCATAGGCAAGGATGAGGTCGACGATGGGGCGAGCTTTCCCAGAAGATGCCTATTAACTCTCTTTTTGAAGCCGTGAGGATTTATATATTGTTAAATTTCAGGAACTAAACGATAAGTCAACTGAAAAGACAACTTCTTTACCGACACCACCAGCGTCTCACGCATTGCATTCGACCAACCACGGAGTAGAACACGTTAAGGTGAGTAAAGTAAGAAGTATTTAGGTCGTGGCGTGGCTTACTCTGGCTTATGGCTTAATCCGTTGACAAATATTGGTGATTATGGCGCACCCTTACAAATAAATGAGCATATGCTGCAATGGATGTTCATATGCTGGAGAAGAAGACGGAAGAGAACATTGTGGATAAGTTTCTTTCATAGGTCTGTATCCTCAGTGCTGAGGGTTCAAGATTCAAGATTAAAAATTTCATTTGCATTTTAATAATTATGTATTTAACATCAATTATTTTTACAATTAGTTCTTATGCTATTAACTAATAGCTATATTTGTGTCATGTATTCAATTCAGCCTGCATGCAGGCATGCAAATATTAAGAGTGTCCTCTCCATGGATCACTTTTTCTAGTAATATTGTGCTAGGTGCCTTATACGTTATGGCCTGTTTGAATGCTTTTTTTAGTTTAGCATTGGATAAGTGGAAACCATACCTATAGGTAGGTCACTTATTTAAGGAATGTGTTCTACGATGCAAAGCCCTTCATCCATAAATTTGAAGTATGAAAGTGATAAGCCTCATGCGCCTATCATGTCTACGACTACCACACCATTCAACAGCATTGAAAGAAAGAAAGAAAGAAAGAAATCTTGTTGGCAAAAGTAGGGCTGCTGTTAGTGGTGGTATTACTTCCGGATCACTCACAGACTCAGGGAAACGGAACCATCTACATACTGGATTTACACATTACCTTAATACCTGACTCGTTCCGCTTGTGACCTCAAAGGGTAGTAGCTGAAAAACAGTTTTGAGCAAAATTATGCGCTGAGCTATGGTCCTTTTTTTCTCATACTGCATCACACACATACACTGGGGAACACCTCACAATGTTTGTTGTATTCTATATACTAATACCATTTTAATCTTTTCTAATAATGTCTAATGTGTGTAATGCATATTGTCAAATTTCTATTAAAAGTTGTACTGTATGTCTGTTATTGAAATTGCAAATAAACCTTTCTATCCATCTATCTTTTACAGTCAGGTGAAGTGATGATCTGCGAAAGGCTGCTGGTAAAAGCTGGATGCGTCGAGTTCAGGACAGGGTGCAATGGTGCTCAGTAGACGAGTCGGCTGTCCAGCAGTGGACTGCTATAACCTAATGATGATAATAATGAACTTTCACGAAGGCACTTTTACTTAAGTTGTTAAAAATGTTGCTGTGGTCTCCATTCCAGGTTGTGCCAGAAGTGACAGTCTCTGTAGATGCTCTCAGCGAGCTAGTGAAGACCAACCCTAACTGCTGGCGGACATTCTGCGCTATGGTCTACATCAGGACGGTCAGGATGATCAGGGATCCATACAAGTTGTATGTTATGATCTTTATGCCTATAAGTAAGTGTTGAATTATTATTAGCCATGATTGATTGAAGCTGGATTCTGGATGCGTTGATTTAAGCTCAGGACAGGGCGCAACCGCGCTCATTAGAGGAGGCCCATGTCCAGCATAGGATTGCTAAGCTGATGATGATGATGATAATGATGATTATGTGTGTCTAACTATATGGAATTATATGATAGATTCTGGCTTCAGAGTTTAAGAACCATGCAAAGCCAGATTTTTTTTATTGTTATTTCGACTGTCAGATACAAATATTAATTTATAAAAAATAAATTCTATATTGGCTGTAAAATATAATTTTCACTTCTCTTGCTCAAAAAGTGTATCATAATAGTGTAGCTTAGCGGGCCTTAAACTCGAGTTAAAAAGTATTTTTTCTTTTTATTTTTTGTCTAAAATCATCAGCCCGTACATAACTAATAACAAACAAAATAAATAATAACTAATAGCATTCGTTCTCTTACATAAAAACTCGACTTCTTGGTGGTAACTCGGTCTTGTCATCCTCCCTCGCTACGCTCGGGAGTATAACAACCTCGTATATAATGGGATGGTTTAGTCCCTTGTAAAACAATCTATTATTTTGATGATTTTGTTTTTTTATGATACCTGGAGATGGAACAAGCACATGGCCAACCTGATGTTAAGTGGTAACCATTACCTATCACAAAATATTGTATCGTAGGTCATAGATATTTGGAACATACCCTACGATGCAAAACTCTGCAACTTCAACTTGAGGCATGAAAGTGATGAGCCTCATGTGCCTGTAATTTCACCGGCACCCACACCCTTCAAACTGTAACACAGATTGATCAACTGATCGAGATTTGATGAAATGCTATTATCCATTGTGAAAACTGCAGTGATTAAAATCTATATAAATTGTCTGATAAGAAGTTAAGACATTGTTGAATATTGAATAGCTCGCCATCCATTTCAGATTTGATTTGTTTATTGCCCATCATTTTTGTTTAGATTACAATGTTTAAAATTGATTGTTGTTTTGCAGTTTCTTGCGCTATCGGCCTATGGGTGAAGTCAAGACAAATAGTATTTTTTCGAATGCAGCCACTCAAATTGGATCCAAACGCCTATCTCAACAAGACTCCTATTGCCTTATTCAGCGAGCCAAGCAATCTAAATGAAATGATAGACTTCAAAGAATCGTTGCAATTTCTTGGTGCTAACCCTATTGTAGATTTCGATGGAAACTTTTCTAGTTTTTTGAAAATGGAGAATTTTGGTGCGTTTAGTATGAAGGAGAGTATGATACCGTACGGGAATATAATGGCCTATTACAATAGTACATACACGCATGGTCTGCCTATTATTATCAACTTGTTGGATAACAGTCTTTACAGGTAAGTGTATCACAATCTCCATAGTGAACATTTGCAATTCCGTAACTTAAAGCTTAGGCAAGTCACATACTTCGTCTTTTATTGTTTTATTGCTAGCATTATCAGTAACAGCTGTCAGTTTTACGAATAGATGATAACTGCTTCTACATGGTAAGTAACTGAAATCAATATGTGTGGCCTAAGTTCGTAATATGGTAAATATATAAGAAAGCATTCACTTTACAGACCTCGCAAACACGACGTTTTGTCGTCGCGCTTAGTCGCAAGCGTCTGTCGTCTTGCTGTCACGATTGTCGCCGTTTGTGCGGAGCTTTGAACAAAATGTATGAAAATTGTCCCCCGCAGCTTGTCGTAGCGTCTAATCGCTGACGTTTGTCGTCCAATGTGCGCAGGCTGTTAAAGTCAATACTATCGTCTATCAGACCTCTGGGTGATACAATAATAGCTCACGAGGGAGCAAATTTAATAAAAATGCACTCTCAGTTCACACTACCATCTTTCGTGCGTTTTAAATACTAGCTGTCTGACAGATGATTCCAAACAAGCACACGAAAAGGCAGCCTTTTCGTCAATTGAAAATGTAAAATTCATTTCGAAATGTATTACTCCTTTCATATTTTTGTTTTCTTACTTGCCATGGTTCTTTAGGCACCCAGTATTTTTATTTTCATTAGAAATCTTCTTTTGTTTACCCTTACTCATGATTTTAGAGCAATGATGGCAGCTTCTGGTCTGATAGAAAGCTTCAAGCCTATAGAAGTGCTGGTTCATCCGTTCCAACAGACTGAGCAACAAGAAGAGTTCAACGTCGGCAATGTTATATGTGCTATATTTGTTGGCATGATATTTGCGCTGGTGCCTGTGACCTTGGCTGTGGACATTGTCTATGATAGAGAGGTGAGGATTTAACCTTTTAATATCATTGATCTAACCTTTTAATAACACATAGCCAAAACCATTCTAAACATATGAACCTTTTGTTAATTTTTATTGATTGATTGGTTTATAAATGTTAGTTAACAAAAATTTATAATTTACTGGACACATAAGATCCATGTTAAACCAAAAACACATCTGGTTACTTTACGTACCATTTCTTATACTTAGTGTATTATGTTATCCTTTTTTTCAATAGTCAGTATTCTAAATTTGATTTTTAGTTGTAAATTTAAAAAAATAATACATTTTTGAAAATGTGTTAGTAAATAAATAAATAATGCTGGACTATCACACAGCATCATGTAGCCCCAAAGTAAGCAGAGCTTGTGTTATGGGAACCACATGATTGATAAATTACATATATACTTTTTTTTTGTAAATACATACATATCATACATAGAAAACACCCAGACCCGAGACAAATATCTGCAGAACATGCAAACATTTGTCCCGCGGCGGGAATCGAACCCGCAACCTTCTGCGTCCTAGGCGGACCTTCGCCCACTGCGCCACAGAGGTCGTCGTGTTGATCTTTAATATCTACTTATTGTTTGTTTTCTTCATTTTTTTTTACTTTTCAGATAAAAGCAAGAAATCAACTGAGGATAAACGGATTGTCCATGTGCATGTATTTCCTGACCTTCTTCACGATTCTCACAGTGATAATGTTGATTACAACAGCTGGAGTACTGATATTGGTAAGGTTCTTAAGATTTTTGAAAGTGCGCTATTCATCCATCTACTTTTATTCCAAGCGTAACGTTAAATATCAAGGAATCAATAACGATAAAATATTAATGCTTCACACAAATATTATGGCTCAATATTGTACATATTTTGTTTTAGAACCTTCAAAACTTTTAATATACCAATTCAAAACTTTTGTTCAATTCACCTTTGTCACTTGGTATCACAAGTTTAAAATTAAGTTCTCTTACTTATTTACTCGTACTGTATTGTAACCTATAAATAACATAACTAAAGTACCCGTAGGTGCTCAACTGCCCACTTCTTTTATCAAAAATCTGAAGTGCTTCTAGGATCTTATTAATTTTGCTTCTGACTGTGTTTTTTACATTGAACAATTTGCCTTTCAGGTAGTCCTCAACGACATTCCAAGCCTCAACAACCCCTCTGCTATATTCATGCTCTGTACCCTACTCATCCTCTACAGCCCCTCCGCTATCCTCTTCAACACCTGTCTTTCCTATATCTTTGACAAGATGGACTCGGCTCAAAGCATCATGCCTAACATTACTACTTGGGTCGGTGTTATTCCCTTCATCCTGGTCGCTGTTTTGGATACTTTTAAGTGGGGTGAGTTTACTTACTTCTTTTTTAGTACCTAATTTGACTACAAAAGCTATCTATATGTAGTAGTAACACTTATTCATTTGTTGATTGTAACATTAAAATTGTGTTGTTTGTTTACAGGTAGTGATATAGCCTTCTACTTGCACATGTTCTTCAGTTTTGTTGACGTCATGTATATCCCTTACGCCATTGTTTACTACGTTGATAGGTGAGTGTTTGTAATCTACTACACCTTCACTCTCATCATCAATGCTCCTCCTATATGTTCCAGTATAATTCTTTGTAATACCTGAGTTGTAAGAGAGATGATAAGTCATGTCCTTCGAGGCATTGATTGATACAGCAGGCTTATTGCGTAATAAATGAATCAGGAAACATCAAATTGACTATCATTGTTTATTCAACCTTACTAACCTATTCGAGGAATTCGACAACAGCTAAATACAAATTACTTACACCCTAGGAGTCCATTCCGAGATTCATGTGACTCAATGAAAATAGAGTCAAATTTTAGTTGATATCGATTATAATAAGTTACAAAACAAGGCCACTAGAGACAACAACGGTGCGAAGCTTTCACAGCATTCTGATTTCCCATTATCATTTCTCCAATGTGTCAATTCATATGGCAAACCATCGCACACAATAGAGAGGCGTGGAAGGAAGGGAGGCATTAGCCCTGGGTGCCTAGTGCGAGTTTTTTTACCAGCTCGATCGCGTTTGCGTTTACGTAATATGGAAAGGAGTCAGTGTCTTTCACTAGATGGCGCTACCTCGATTCCATATAAATTTGCTTAAACGTTATTGCGATCGAGCTAGTAAAAAACTCGCACTAGGTACTCTGCAGTGGAATATTCTAGACTAATATTTATCGTATACTATAGTATAAGTGAAGCGCAATTTCCGCGACCCTTGCACCAACCCCCCACTCTGGAGCTACATGACTGGCGAGATGTGTGTGCTGATCTGCACTATGCCTTTTATTGTTGCGAACCCACGTATTTATTGATGTTTGCGTTTCAGGGTATACGTGACGTTCAATCTCCGTGACTCTCTGTAGCTCTCTCTCTACCTCCCTAGAGCTTCATAGCAGGATGAGATGTGTATGCTGTTCTAGCCTGTGCCCTTCTTTATTATTACCACCCATGCCTTCTATATTATTTTCTGTCTATCCTCATGGGCCATAGGGTGTTCTTTAGCCTTCCTTCAGTCGTTACTGATATTTACGTCTCAGGGTGTACGTGACATACAATCTCCGCGACCCTTGCACCAGCCCCGCGCTTTTATTATTTTCTGACTATTCTTATGTGCCAGAGTGTGCTTTTCTAGCGTTCCTTCAGTCGTTTGCGTTACTGGTATTTACGTCTCAGGGTATACGTTACGTGCAATCTCCGCGACCCTTGCACCAACCCCTCGCTGTGGAGCTACATGACAGGCGAGGTGTGCGTGCTGGTCTGTGCGATGCTGTGGCACATTCCGGCGTCGGGGGCTGCGCTCAGGGCTGCTGATGCGCTCAAGGCCAACGATTGTACACTCAATCTGTGTAATGTAAGTTGAGAATATTGTTGACGATAAGAATTCAACATTGAACAATACCTCAACCTCACCTGCCCGTTATGCACCCTGTTAACTAACAAACAGGGCTCTGGCGACCCGATTGAGTGCGGTATAGCACAGCCTAACACCAGCACGGCTAAATCCGGCGGTGCAAGAAGTTGTGCCCTGCAATTCCCAACCCGCATGCCCAGCGTAGGGATAATGGGCATATCCCCCTTTATTAGGAGAGGCCTATGTCCACCAGTGGACTGATATAGGCTAGTGTGATGAGGTGCTTGAAAATCTTACAGGGAGGTTAACTACGGTAAAAAAAGTATTTGCCATATTTAAATTGCAGAACTATACAAATAAATATCAAATCAAAAGGGTTGCTTGTATTACATAATATTGACAACACAAGTTTTAGATTACTATTAAACTGAACTGTGGTATTAAGCGATTAAATATGAAATGTGCAGCAAGTATGCAAAGATCAAGAATGAAGTGGTAAGGAGAAACTCTCTCATTTCAAAAGCTACCGTCTCTTACAGCGAAGAAGAAGAAGAGCATCTTCAGAGAAGTGCGACGTAGAAGCTGAACCACCGTCTACTGGAGACGCGAGAGAAGATGAAGATGTGAGAAAGGAGAGGCGACGGGTGGCGGCCATTTTGAGTAATCCTACACCTAATATACCTCCATTAGTTGTACATGTAAGTACCTACTACGATGGATAATAAGATTATTACTAAATATACATTCGTATATCCAAAGACTGAAATTAAAATTGAAAAGGAGACAGTTTTTAGAAGTGTCCTGAAGTGACTAGGTATCTCATTGAAGGAGTTTGGTTGTGTCATTCACCTATCTAATGTAATGCCGTTCTTTTGAACTTCTTTTCCACATTCGTATCAATCGAAAATTTATACATTGCGTAACATTACAGTCTTTCTTTTCGTAACTGACACCAGAGATTGACCAGCTCATATGAATATGCAGAAAATAAAGTCAAAAAAGTCAAAAATCCTTTAAATAAAAGTATTTTCCAACAATAATACAGACTACAGAGACATAGGGCCTTACTTATGAACATCTTTCAAAAGATAAACGATGCTTAGACTATTGCTATCATTTACCGTTGTATAATGACAAACAGTGACAGGGCTTACTTTGAGCATTGGTTAACTTTGAGTAGTGTTCATAAGTAAGGGGGATAATTGTTATACACTGTTTACCTACACATTCATCCCTCCGAGCTAAAAACGAAATGATATGACAATGAACTTCAAGAAAAAGTGTTGAGAGAAACAAAACATCGAAAATTTGTTGCAGAATCTCCGCAAAGTTTACAAGGTCCGAGGTGCCAATAGCACCGGCTGCGGATGCGGAGGCGAAGACGACACCATCAAGAAAGCAGGCCTGCAGCGACTCAGTCTGGCGGTTGAAGGAGGAGAAGTGTTCGGACTGCTTGGACACAATGGAGCAGGAAAAACTACTACCATGAAGATCATAACTGCTGAGGAGAAGCCTACTAGAGGAGAGGTATTTAGTTTCTGAAGGCATTATGATTAGTGTTACATGGTATGGGCATGTGATGAGGAGGGATGGAAACCATGAGACTAAAAGAGTGATGAGTATGAATGTAACTGGATGTACGAGTAGAGGGAGGCCGAGGAAGAGATGGATGGATTGTATGAACGAGGATATGAGAGTTAAAGAAGTGAGTACAGAGTTGCCAGACGATAGAAGTGAATGGAGAAAGAAAACATGTTGTGCCGACCCCACCTAGAGTAGGATCAGGGCAGAAAAATGATGATACAAGGTGTTATTATAATCAAGACTATTTTGCACATCAGTTCTTTTCCCACCGGTCAGGAAATTTAGCTGTGTTAGACTAAATTATATCATACTGTAATCAGCCATCGCCAAGACAAAAACTAAACTAAGTGGCAAATAAAAGTATAAGGTCTTACAGGTTTACCAGAACTAATAAACTTGAAAAATAACTCCTAAACAACCAGTAGCGATGACCGTACCGAAGCATGACTTTTTCAGTTAATAATGAATGACACTAGCCACTAGCAAAAATAAGGATGGAAGATAAAATTATAAGTAGAAAGCCTCCGCATAACGATTGAAAACCAAGAATCAACAGCTTAGCAAACTTCCCGAATGCTTTATTATAAGAACAGTGATGACCTAGCTAGTAGGATGTGTTACGACACGAACACGATTTTTTAGAGCTTCAGCTCATTACTCATTAGTGGGATACAACCTACCTATTAGTATGTGATTAAATTTATTATTATGAGCTATCCGATTTAAAATAGAAAATTTGAACCATTTCTCATAAATATAGGTATAACAGTCATAGAGACCTCTCTTTCACAGGTAATGTTGAGCAGTCAAAATATAATCGACTCCCGAGCGTCAGCATTCCGACTGCTCGGTTACTGTCCGCAGCATGACGCCCTGTGGAAGAATGTCACCATCCGCGAGCATATTGAATGCTACGCGGCCATTAGAGGCGTCAGCAAATGTGATACATCTAGGTAAATTACGTCTGTTTTTTTACCCGACTGAAGCCCTCTTCAGTCAGGTTATGTTTTTACAGCCTGCGAACATTGGACTACAAACGTCAGCGATAAGACGCTACAACAAGCTTCACATTTTGTCAATTTTGATACATTTTGTTCAACACACGGCGACAATCGCGGCAGCAAGATACGACAGACGCTCGCGACTAAGCGCGACGACAAAGCGTTGTGTTTGCGAGATCTGTTAGGGTGTATGTATGTTTTTAATATTATTTGTCGGTCGCTGTAGCCCAAACGGCTGGACGGATTTTGACTAATTAAGTGTCGTTGTCTATCAAATTTAAAAAAATTCAATATTACGACTGTAAAGAGCCATTTGCAATTTAAAAAGACTACTAAACTGAATAAGTTCTAAAAACTTCCTGTCTCTACAGTCGGGTTTTTTGATTTTTAAATAAATACTTATTAAATTGGATTAAAAAAGTTTAGGTGTTGTATATTGAGATGGATGGGAGAATAATAGTTTTGATTCTTTGTGCCGGAACGAATTGCGAATCAGATAATTGAAAAACGGCAGATTCAGAACCAACAATTTTGTTTTCAAAGTGTTTATTCAAATGTTCATCATCATCCACAATTATGACATGTTTAATTTTTTTATTTTACAATTGATTAGGTACGTTTTTTATCATATATTTTTTTTTTTATATATATATATATATATATATATATATATATATATATTATGAAACAGTTAAAGATGATGATGAACATTATATATATAATGTTCATCATCATCACCATCCACAATTATGACATGTTTAATTTTTTTATTTTACAATTGATTAGGTACGTTTTTTATCATATTAATTTCTTATGTATTATGACATGATTAAATCTGTAACTTTCCAAGATAGGTACTCTAATTTATTATTATTATTGACGATATACTGAGAATGTTTTAAATCTTAACAAATTGTTGTTTAAATCATTTTTGTACTTTACCTGTTTTTTTTTGTCATTAATAATACATTATATTGCATGCCACTCTCTCAAATTTTTGCAATACCGCTACAGGTCAAGTATGTTGTGTCATATCTTAACTTTTGTACACTTCATCCTATTTTACACGTGTTTTTAAGCAAATAAATATCTCTTATCTTTACAGCCCGACTTTGTCCACTGCTGGATATAAGCCTCCTGAACCTTGTGGCATTCACCACGGTCTTGTGCTAGTTTGTTTATTTGTTGATTTATTTAGAGGCTTCCAATGAGAAATCACACAATAGGGATGAGGACTGGGTTAAATAAATAACAATTAAAAAAACTGATTAGTTCATCAGATAGATCAACAAAAAATACTGGACAAGTATGTTTTAATTTAGCAAAATAATAAAAATTAACGGAGATAAAGAGCGTCAAAGCTCGGGAGTGGGGGCTCGTGACGTCACGGCTATGTAAAAAGTGTACTAAGCCGTGACGTCACGCGGAACTTCAACGCACTATATCTTTGTAATTTTATGTTTAATTGACAAAAGAAATCATACGTGTCCAATATTTTTTGACAATGTAAATAACGGACTAATTAGAATTTTTCATTCGTCGTTAGCCGTTATTACATAAAAATATGATTATAAAAACAAAACACCCGACTGTTTAAAATTAATGAACTGAAAAGAGAAAAACAAGAATCACAATATCTATGTAAATTAGTCAAACGAAATAATTTATGATGCTGCAGGCGAGGATAATACTTTGTTGCCTACAGGCGAGAAAGATCTACCAAATCTACGTTTTTCCTCAAAACGACTAATCTTAACTTCCAGAATAGTAGATGCATACCTGAACGGGCTTCAAATAACGGAGCACGCGGGTAAAAATGCGGAGGAATGCTCCGGGGGGACGCGGAGGAAGCTGTCCTTCGCACTGGCCATGGTGGGCAGTCCTCGGGTGGTGCTGCTGGATGAACCGTCCACGGGCATGGATCCCAGGAGCAAGCGGTTCCTTTGGGACACCATACTGGCCAGTTTCCAGGTAAGTGGGTGCTCTGGGGTGTGGGAGTTACAAAGGGTGTTCTGGGGCTGTTATAGGGGGTTGTGGAGGGTGCTCTTTGCACTGAGCATGGTGGGCAGTTCCCGGGTCGTGCTGCTGGAAGAGGGGTCTAACGGCATGGAGCCGAATACAAGCGGTTCCTTTGGGACACCATTCTGGCCAGATTCCAGATTATTGGATGTTCTAAAGGGTGTACAAGCATAATCTGGAGGATGTAGAGTAGGGTGCTTCAAAGAGTAAGCTTAAGAATGAGTCGGGGTAGTTCTTAAAAAAATCGGGGGATGCGAAGGATTCTGTATGACGTACTGACCATAGTGGGAATTCCCCGGGTGGTACTACAGGAAGAGTCGTTCACTGGCATGGATCCCAGGAGCAAGCGGTTCCTTTTGGATACCATAATGGCCAGTTTTTAGGTAACCGGATGTTCTGGGGGTGTAGAAGTATAATCTGGGAGTACCTAGAGTTCCAGGGTGGATAAGCGTATTCTGTGGTTTACTGCAAAGAAGGTAATTGAATGATTTGGGTAATGATAATAAAGTGGGATAAAGCTATCATTTCCTATCTCTCTCCCTCTCTCTGTGCGTGAAATCCTCACTACAGAGAGTGACCTTTCGTCATGATCCTTTCTCGTATGATTGCTTTCCACTTCTTGCGATCCCTGGCGACTGACCGCGTAGTTGAATCTCGATCGAAGTACGTATTTGGTCTGACCACCGTATTGGACTACGTTCATGGTGTTTTTTCCTCAATTTTCCCAGTAATAGTGAACCTTTCAAGTCTATTTGGGTTCTGGCTGATCTCACAAATGAATATATGTTTTCAGGGCAAAAAGGGTGCTATACTTACAACACATTCCATGGAGGAGGCTGATGCGCTATGTTCAAGAGTTGGCATCATGGTGAAGGGAAGTCTCAGGTATCTATTATAAAACCAGAACCATATACCCTTCTTTTTTGTATTACCTAGTGGCCAACTCTGGATTTGAAGCTTTCAGGCTGTCCGAAGGCCTCTGACATGGATTAACGAATGGCAAATATGAACCATCACCTACCGAAGCTCGAATCAAACGCTTTATTAGAAGAACATATGACGGCTCAGCTAGTAGGATGTGCTTCCAAGTCGGAGGTCTGCCGTGGTTTCAAATTCCGACCACCATCTACTAACAGCCTGCGCACATTGGACGACAAACGTCAGCGATTAGACGCTACGACAAGCTGCGGGGGACAATTTTCATACATTTTATTCAAAGCTTTCCGCACACACGGCGACAACCGCGACAGCACGCTCGCGACTAAGCGCGACGACAAAGCGTCATGTTTGCGAGGTCTGTTATAGTCTCAAAACTCTCAAAAGTCCAGGGATAGATAGAGTGCTAAGTTTAGTAACTACTAAGAAATATTTTTAACAGAGATTAACGTTTTTCAATTATTTTTATAATTTTCAGATGTATCGGCTCAACACAACATCTCAAAAACCTGTACGGGGCTGGGTACACGTTAGAAATGAAGATAGGGCAGAGTAATCAGAAATCAACGGAAAGTATTATTTTGTATAATTATTTTTCTAATTAGACGCTTTGTAAGACCAACCAATGTCTATTTGTTTTTAACATATTTATTTATTTGTATTTGTGTCTAAATTAGAAAAGAAAGAAAGAAAATATATTTATTTCACCCGAATTTTATACAATGTACCTACTTAACAATAACAAAACAACAAATACATATAACTAGATATAAAAGTAGGTAATGCACTTGAACAGTGGGTGAAATAGGACCCTCACTGAGCATAGGCAGCATGTGAGACAAAGCTCAGATGCTGCGCTGATTTTCAGTAAGGGCCCTTTACAAGTGACATTTACAAGAGAACAGACAATAAAAATGAATATTAATAAAATCTACTTTTTAAAGTAGTTCACTAGAATCTTATAGAAAAAAAATAATTTATTAAAAGTAAATTCACTATAGAAAAATTTGTCTTATAACACAAATTTGTATTGAGAGAACAATTTTAATTTCGTTAAATTTTGTATAGATTAGATTGTGTATTTAGATCTGTGGACACATGGGGATGAATACATCATCATGATCATCGTCTTCAAGTCACTCTTGAACTCGTTCTATCTTCCGATTTTCCACAAGTTTGACAGTCCATTACATTTAAGTTCATTTAATCAATATTTAGTACCCAAAGTAGGTATAAACTCGGCTTAGTTTGCGTCCAATTTGAATTTCTGGGTGTGATTTTGAGTCCTGGTCTTGTACCATCATCTTCAGGTTCGCGGTCGCTTTTCAAGGCCGATTAGGCAACATGTGCCTTGCTTACACTGTTGTAGCTAAAATATGTTTGTCTATATCTACAGATGATGGAATCGGAACTGTCGATGTCGCCATCACCGTTGAGGTCTACTCAAAATTCACCGTCGTTAGGAGAGGCGGATGAAGGTAAGTCATATATTTTCATTGTAACAACAACAATACCAGTCTCTGGTCTGGGTGTTTTCTATGTATGATATGTATGTATTTACAAAAAAAATGTATCTATGTAGTATATCAATCATGTGGTTCCCATAATACAAGCTCTGCTTAGTTTGGGGCTACATGATGCTGTGTGATAACGTCCAGGATTATTTATTATTATTATATTATTTATTGCCTACTTCAGTCGACTGCTGGACATAGGCCTCTCCTCTAAAAGAAGAGGGATATGGGTTGCGGTTTGCAGGGTACAGCTTCTTGAACCACCAACGTTGCTGTTCATTGGCGGCCAGGGGATTCATTTGCACCTGAGGCCCAAGTGAGGTTGACTTGGGTTCCAAAGATGAGTGTTGGAAACCCTTACCACCTTCGTGTAGTAAACTGTACAAAAATTATATGCTGTCTTCATCAGTCTTCATCATAACCTGTGCGAAAAAGTAAAGTGTGTGCTCTATCGTCTGTATTATGGGGTGTGTTCTGAGTTGTTAAGTTTGGTACCCGCAGCCGCTTTCTACCGCACCACACGCCGCAAAAGCAAATATCATCCGCACCACCTGGATGGCTGGTTCTCGACAACTGTTCGTTTTACATGAGCCTTTCTGCCACGTACGTGCAAGATGTGGAACGAAGTCCTTTTTGCGGTTTTCTCACAGAGCTAGAACATGGGGTTCTTCAAAAGGCGGGTATTTCATTATCTCAAGGGTAGCGCATCAGTATCGCCAATCAAGTCCATCCAAAGGTTATCTGGAAGAGATCGCTCTAAGTGATAAGACCGCACATTGTACTTTCATTAACGTTATTGTTTATAGTTATATTTGTCTATTTTGGTGTGAGTACAATAAAGGGTTTTCTATCTATCTATCGCCTAGTGATGCAGGTGTCCCTGGGCGGCGGTGACTACCTCCCATCAGGTAGCCTGTTCGTCTGCTAGATTTGGCATAAAAAACATCATCATCATCAGAATATATCAGTTCACTGCTAGACATAGGCCATAAGTATCTGATTGCTGTTGTAAATGTTGTCAGGTGGTTCTGGCGGAGGGTCGGAGAGCGCAGGCGCAGAAGCAGAGGGCGAGGCGGAGGTGGTGGACGCCAGCATACACACGCCGCTCGTCGGCGGCGGCTCCGGCTCACGCACGCACCATCACCACAGGTAATGTTGCCAGCAGGTTCTAGCGGAATCATCACAGCACTTGGCAGTTTAAGCGAGTGCCATTCGGGCTCTGAAACGGACAAATGTTTTCAATGATTTCTTTATTCAATGGCTTCCGAGATCCTTTCCACAATGTATCAAGTATAGTTAAATTGTTCATAATAATATGAGGCAACGTTTATTTGTCTTATACTTACTTTGCGAAAATAACATAAAACTAGCAAAAAAAGTATCGGCAGTGGGTAATATGTATATTTATTTAATTCTATCTCCGTGGTGCCGAATTTATCTTACAACCTTTTTTAATTTTTTAAAAACTCTGACTCAGAACCTTCTTGGTGTATTTTTTTTTAACCTTAAATGTCAAACGAATATTCTTTTTTTGCATTTAGTGATTTCCTCGCTGAGGTGGGGTGAAAAGTGACGTGTTGCACTCGAGTGCAAAGATTGTTCACCTCGTGCTCTTTTGATTACCTCGCTAACGCTCAGGAATTGTTGAATCACGAGCGTAGCGAGATTCAGAATCCTTCGCTTGCTCGGTCATCAACTTTGCTCTCTTGTAACTATTAATAAACACTACAATAGTACTACATTAGGTATATAATTGTAGAACGGAGTCGAGCGGCGGCGGCGCGGGCACGGAGGCGGCCATCGCGCTGGTCGGCCGACTGTTCCCGGCCGCAGTGCTGGAAGAGAACTTCGCGGACAGACTCGTCTTCTCCGTGCCGCAGTCTGCCGTCTCCAGCCTCGCCAGGTGTTTCCAGCAGATTGAGGAGGGTAAGGAACCTTTTCTTCTTCTTCTTCGTATGAGCTAGTGACCTTGTGTCGGAGTTTTTAGGCCGCCCGAAGGCCTCCGACATGGCTCAACGACTGAAGAGCCGTTTGAAGAGGAACCTTTTAAGAAAGGATTTTAAGTAGAAACAACTTCGAGAAGGAGGCTAAGAGAAGCCATATATGAATATTATTAGGTCTTTTTATATTGTTTCCGGCCTAGTTGTTTTTCGTATTCTGAACTTATTAACTTATCAAACGTGTTTTTATCGAGAACCTAGTGTCTAGACAAACCCAACTTAGACTTTAAGACATTACTAACCAGAGTCGGATAAAAGTTTCCAATATTATGTAAAATGTATATCGAAGAAAATGCAGAATTCTATGTTTTTAAAGAAGTTGCAGAACCACTGGAGCGCAGTATCGTCCATTGGTTCTGCCTCTTAAATCCTGACCCTATTAAATTAATCATTGCAGTCTAAATCTAAAGGTTATTTTATCTAAAGTCACTCAAATAAATTTGCAGAGAAAGAAACAGAAAGACATTAATTTGAATTCAGGCTTCTTTTTATTCAAAGTTTAAGGAACTAACTCACAGTGTTATTTCTTTGACGAACCAGCACAAAGTGCCAGAGCTCTACCTGATCTATTTTTAGCACCTACCGCGCCATGTTGCCGATTTGGCAGACTTCCGTTTAAGCCAGGCCACGTGGCGCGGGAAATGCTTTAAAATCACAAAGCCACTTAGAAAGTAGGTCTAAATTAATTACTAATTTTATAATTATTTTAGCAAGCAGTAAAAGCCACAAAACATTGGAATAAACTTAATTGGATTTAGATTGACCAAATAAATTGACTTACCAATTTAAATCACCGTTAGTTTTAAATACTTCAAACATTGCATAATTATAACACAATAAATTCCATAATTCAATTCTCAATTGATAAAGATTTTTAGTAGTAATAATAGTCCGATCATTTTAAACTTTCAATAAATTAATTTCCATCGAAACAATTATTTCTGTAGTTGGAAATGATGGTTTAATAATTTCAAATAAAACTCTAGAATTCATTTCTAAATTATAAAAGAATTCTACAACTCAGAAAACCTAACACAATAGCATTAACTTATTCGGGAATATTATTATAATTTGATAGTCAATTACAATGCATTATTTTTAAACAAATTGATAAATCGCAAGATCTTGTGTTGTGATGTGTTTTAGTAATTTTAGCAATAATAATTAGTAATAATTTAAATCAAACTCTAACTCAAATGTAGTTAGTAATTTTATAATTTACACCAATTCGCAACGCGACCAAACAGAGAAGAATTGGCAAGAAACTCTGCTTGGCTTGTATTTTTCAAATCTAGAATCATCGTCCAGCATAATTTGATGCCTGGAAAAATAGGCGCGGCGACATGTATATTAGAATTTTACTCATGAAACTTATGTGAATTAATTCATTCATATTGAAAAACGAGTACGTTATTTCAATATTTTAATAGTTTATCAGTCATGTAGTTCCCATAATATAAGCTCTGCTTAATTTAAAACTACCTAGATGATGCTGTGTGAAAGTTTCCAGCATTATTTATTATTATTATTAGTATTAAAAGATTTTCAATTAATATTTGCACCACGTTGGGCGCCAAAATTTAAATGTTATTTGTCCACAGCCAAGGAAAAATTGAACATAGTCGAATACAGCTTCAGCCAGACAACTCTAGAGCAGGTTTTCCTGAAATTCGCACAAACAGAGAGCGTCGAATCTTCAGACCAAGATAAATAATTAGACGTAAGTCCAGAGCCGTTGGTTATTTGACTTTGTATTTGACGTAACTTGCACTTTTCTCATAGATATTCACTATTGAATCTTCTATTGGCTATTGTTTTGAAAGTTTCTCTCCATTCAAAGGTTCATTATAAGATAAGGCACATTGTACAATTTATTTATTAAGTTGTAATACTTTGTATGGTGTGATAAAGTTACACAAGGTGAGTTTGAATTTGCATTGTAAGTATCCCGAAACGTGGTTGTTTACAAGTTGGGAGAAAGTCAGCTAATAATACGTGATTCTAAACTTTTCTTCCAATACTTTAAAGCTTATATTTGCTTACAAAAATTATCTTAATGATTCAAGTTCAAAGTTTAGCATTATGGCGTTTTACAAGCTGTTTCTTCAAAAAACTACAAAATTAGAACAGTCTTTGAATTATATGTTGTCTACCTTCGGGAGTAGATTTAACACTTTTCGGGATAATATTTTGTATGTTATGCCGAAAAGGGTTAAATCAAAAAATTCTAATTCAAATTCACCGTATCTCTATACTCGTAATTGTATTCATTCGTAATTGTTAGGGCTCGTATTACAATTCTCAGATAATCCGTTAAATAGCTCAATGGATATGAGTAAATTCGAAAAATGTATGTAATTATATTTATTACAACTAATTGTCTTATAGTTAGACAGTGGTGTCAATTCTGTTGTTCACTTTTCTAAACTTAACATAAAATTTCACAGCTTTTAAGTTATAGCGATCCTTGTCATTTTCCCTATAAAAAGGAAGATCATCACTTTGTCAATTCTGTTGTTCACTTTTCTAAACTTAAATTAATTTGACAGTTTTTAAGTTATAGCGATCCTTGTCATTTTCCCTATAAAAAGGAAGATCATCACTTTGTCAATTCTGTTGTTCACTTTTCTAAACTTAAATTAATTTGACAGTTTTAAAGTTATAGCGATCCTTGTCATTTTCACCTATAAAAAAGGAAGACCATCACTTTTAGGACTGACAAATTAAATTTAGGATAAGACAACAGAATCGACACCGGTGTTAAATTACAATTGAAATCATCGGTTACGGACTGTTGGTCCCACTGCTTAGACCCACTAGTGGGGCCAAGAGGATTTTCAAGTACTGATGGTCCCACTGCTCGATATAAGTGGAACTATTAGGATTTGTAAATACTGTCGAGCTCAGGACAGGGCGCAATGGCGCTCATTAGGGGAGGCCTATGTCCAGCAGTGGACTGCTATAGGCTGATGATGATGATGAAATACTGTGGTCCCCACTTCTGCTGTAAAGATACTGGCTGTCAAAATAATAATGAAAAACTGACGATGTCATTCTCTGTCATAAAGCTGTCATTTTTTAATAGTGAACAAGAGCTAGAATCGAGTCTCAATAATAATATTGATACATTGTTAAAAACATGGTCAAATAAAGAGTAATATCCAATTTTATGTACCTTGGTATATTAGAATTTTAAAATGAATTTTCTTACCTAATATCTTATTAATTTTATTTCATGTGCAAAATCAATGTCAAATAACCAACGACCCAAAGTTGTGCTTTTCAAATACATAAACCGATGTAAAATATTCGCTTACTCCAACTATACTATAACATGAAACTGTTAAGTTTTCATTAGCTTTTTGTGAAGGCACGGTGATTGAAACATTGAAATACGATTTCAAGTCTGTTTATAAAAATGTAGAGTATTAAAAATATAAAAACAAACAAAAACCAACAGTTTACGGAACCGAAGATAATTGAGGCGTCGTTAATTTGAATTAACTGATTTTTTTAGCATTAAACTAATTTATTCATTATCTAAAACTTTGAAACAATTTACGTACGGTTAGCAACAAATGTCAGGCAACACAATGTGTTTTTAAAATCATTCTAAGGTATTGCTTCTTGTGTAGGCATATAATAACTAAACTACAGCTGTTTAGTATAAATCTTCAAATTAAGTATTAATAAAAAGTTTATACGTTAGGATTTGTGCAATTTGAAAGATATGCAGTGTCAATCTACTTTTGTTGCTGATTGTACCTTACTACTTGTTTTAGTTTCTCTACATAAAATATTCTCTAAAAAAAACAGTTTCTTTTATAAATTCCTGTTATTCAGTTTTTAAGTTTAATTTATACTTATTAAAATGTCCAAAGCCGTCGCCTCATTCTGAAGAGAGATTAACGTCTAAGATAGCGTTAGAAGTTTGACTGTTTTGTATTGTTTTGTAATTTTAGCCGTGTTTTCGAACTATTGACATTACTGGTATGCTGTGTTTATTCAAAAAACGTTAATTGTCTTCTGACACCCAATTTGCAATGAGTGGTATCTACCGTTTGACAAACCAGTAAAGTATCCTTGTACTTTAGGATACTCTGAATCGATCCTCATTCATAAATGATAAAAATATTATGAACATCCATTGCCATCATCGAGATAGTATACTTAGACTTTAGCTAGACTTTCTATATAGTCTATCTAAAAAATTTCTTGAGTCTACTCAAGAAAAATTTTCAAGGTGGTAAGACTAATAAGGAGTAAGACAAGGATGTTCTCTCTCTCCACTCATATTTATCATTTTTATCGAAGTAGCATTAGGAAAATAAATGAAAATGCAGAACAAGGAGTTAAATTTAATGGAGAATATATAAAATACGTAAAATACACAGACGGCATTGCGGCAGTTGCTGAATGTCAGAACGACAAACAAATACTACTAAACACTATGGATAACATATTTAGAGAACTTTCACTTAAAATTAACATCAACAATACTATAATACAGAGAGTATACAGATTAGGAAGCCTCATAACAACAGATTACAACATGTACACCAGATATTAAATCCAGAATAACATTAACAAACAGCTTCCCTCGACTCGATTGAGCGTCGAGCTGCCAGGCTCATCGGCGATGATTCGTTGGTAAAAACAAATCTGCAGAGCCTTGAACACAGGCGTCGTTTCCAGACTGTCGGTTTTTTTACAAGTTCCACTTTGGTGAATGTGCCCAAGATGTTCACGGCCTGATCCCACCTTCCCCGTTTTATCACTGGACAAGCAGGCGTACTGCAAAGTACCACCCATACCTGGTTGACTTCCAACCTTGTCGAACCAAAAGATTCGCTTCCACGTTCATTGTTAGTACTAGTAAGGAGTGGAACTTGCTTCCGGCGTCTGTTTTCCCGGATCAGTACAATCTGGGAGTCTTCAAATTCAGAGTGAATCTGTTCCTTCTAAGCAAGCGTGCACTATCTTAGACCATATCTTCACCTCTTTCAGGTGTGATAGTTGTCAAACGCTTGACTATTTTATGTAAAAAAAAGGGCTTTTCATAACAAAAAGCATATTTTCACTTCCAAATTCTCCAAGTCAAAAAGAAATTTATCAAAACATACATTTGGAGCATAGCTTTGTATGGGTGCGAGACGTGGACATGACTCAGAGAGGCAAAAAGATTTTAGAAGCCTTTGATATTATGTGCTGGAGAAGAATTGAAAAAATAAGCTGGGTAGACCAAGTAACTAACAAAGAAGTTCTGAAGATAGACTGATGTTGAAAAATATAGAAACCAGATGTTTAGACATCTCACACGACATGACAACTTTATACGCAACTGGAGGGAAATGTAGAAGGTAATAGAGGAAGGGGAAGATCAAGGATAAATTATATGAACCATATTAAAGAGAAAGTAGATGTCATGCCGTATAGGGAAGTAAAGGAGGCTGCTTTGAAGAGAGGCAGATGAAAGGAGCTGCATCAGTTGCCGACAAGAGCACAGCTCTTAAATAAATGATGATGATGTAAAACTAATCATTGTTATGTTATAGAGTGTTAAAAGAATAAAGTCTGTGTATCCAGAGAGAAGTCCTTGTCTGTCGAGTGCGACGTAATTCGGGCAGTGTCATTATTAACATAATGATTATATCAATCTCTATTTTGACAGTCACTAAATAAAGTGTAGCTGAATAAATGTTGATGACACCTGTCATTTTTCTGAAATTAAATTAGGAAGTTATTTGTACAAGATTTTAGTATCAGTTAAATTGAATAAACACAGAGTGCTCACGTTCTGATAATGTCACTGCGGTCTTGATGTGCCTAAATTCATTTTGACGGTTTAAAACTAGTTTTGTCAGGTTTATTTCGACAATAATGTTTCAATTTTATTATATTTATTAGTCCTCTAACCTGGCTTCGCATCTAACCAACATCAGCTACCCAAAGAAACTGCGTCCACATCATGGAACTTGGTACATGAATAAGAAAGGAGAAATGGTTGCTGAACCAAGTCTCTTACATGCCAAACCATGCAAACACCAAACCTGCTTATAGTCTGAAGACTGATCGCAGATAAAACATATAAAAAAAACAGATTAATAGAAAAAGGCAGTAACTCTATTATAAAGGCAAGAGTTTTTGAAATATGAAATCAATGTTTGTCTTTCATTCACGCCAAAACTAACTAACATATAGCTCACTGAATTTAGTTCAAGGAATAACATGATATTCCTAAAAATAAATAGTACTTGTAGTACCGGGTACCACACGAACGATGCCACGGGCGGAAGCTAGTAATGAATAAATTATTCCAAAAGTCATTTTAATAGTAGATAATTTAAATACAAATCCCTAATATTTACATTGGTATAATGTAAAAAAAAACCTGAAACCGTCTGTATAGAGGTTTCACTCCTCCTACTGAGCACTTTTCATTAATTACAGTTCAAATTAAAAAATGCCTTCATATCACAACCAGGAATTAGGTTCGTGCTCCTACCAGTAATAGAATTCTCCAAATTCCAAGTCTTGGATTTCTTCACATGAAAGAAATAGGCCCCTGACTTTATATTTTTCTAAAACCTTGACAATACTAGTTTGAACTACGCTAAAATGTACTTACACTAAAATTCAGACTATGCTTAAAAGTGTGAGTAAAAGGGATGATGCCTTGATAAAAAAAAACGAATTAGTCCATCAGTTAGATTAACAAAAACGTATTTTTTTATTTATCAAATCAATAGAAATTGACAAAGACAAAGAGCGTCAAAGTTCGTTTGACACTGGTGACGTCACTTGAATGTAAAAATTGTACTTACCAATGACGTCACGCGGAACTTCTACACACGATATCTTTGTAATTTTTAGTTTAATTGACAAAAGAATAAATATGTATCCAATATTTTTTGTAAATGACGGACTAAATAGTTTTTTACAGGCATCTAGCCTATTCCTAAGTTTTAAAGGAACTAGGACTTTAGCACTAGGTTTTAGTAATTTTGTGATTTCGTTCTAGTCAGCAAATCGCCTAGTCAGCATATTGTGATTGACATTCCGTAATATTAAATGTGTTAATGTTAATTATAAATAAACGTATAATTTTAATATTTTAGATTAATGTGAACCCATTTTTGCCAGTGCTTATTTTGTAATTTGAAAAAAAAAACATAGTTAAGTATCCATGTAAAGAACTGTAAAGAATGTAACCTCTATTTGAGTTTAGACTTAACTGCTTTTTACAATAAAACCAACTTGTGTTTAAAAAAGGTTAATTAGAACTTAGTAGTGGTTAAGTATCGCTTTTGTACAAATAAATTCACTATAATTTATGTAGGTAGATCAAAATAATTGACTGATTTTCTTACCATCAGGCAACGTGTGTTTCAACTTAGGCAACACAGCTAAACTAACTAAACAACAGAGTTAAAAATATACTAAAAGCTCGTCCACATGGGGCAATTTACGCAACGTTCGAGCTGCATAGCCAATCATATGGACACATTACACGTGACATTTCGAAAGCCTGATTGACTTCGCGCGACTCAACTTGCTTGTAAAACGCCTCATCTGGATTAGCTCTAAACTGGTAAAAATGGGCGTAAAAGTTTGTGTTACAGAATGTCACTTACAAAATTAGTATTTTTACAATTTCGTAATATGTTGCTAGATCTGAATAAGTCGAAATAATGTATAAAAATATTTATATTGCGATTGTTGGAAATTTGTCTAAACTAGTCTAAACTAACGGATAGATCATGATCTTTGGGTTTTACGTGTCGGGTGCGAGCGCCACGTATATTTTAAGGCTTAAAGCATAGTTTAGTTTAAGAGTAATTTTTGTATGAAACTGCTAATTGATTCTCTTTAATAGGGTCTTAGATGAAAGTTCACCGGCACAGTAACGGGCTTAAACAGCTGTATAACTTAACAGTCCGTTTTTAACTGGAGAATGAAATCTTCTGTGTTTTTAACCGCTCTTTAGTGTGTCGGTGGACTTTGTTCATGTAACGGGCGGTTTAACTGTAGCTTAGCTTTAATATGAAATAATATTTTCATTCATTAACTAATTTTAAATGATGGTTAACTACACTTAACCGTTCGATGTGCGCTGGTGAGAAATGCCCTAAAAAGTTCAAACTTAGTGAATAACGAGTTAGGAAATAGTTGCCGCTGACAGTTGAAAATGTTGGCCAACTTAAGTTGTCAGTTTGAATTATTTATGATTATAATTTTCATATTAATTTATGTTTCAAAATCTTGTATTTGTGATCTAACGTTTGAAATTCAATTATACAAGTTTTAGTTTAAATTGTTTTTGAATAATTATTTTACGTTTGGTTCATGTTTTCCTTATTCTTTTGTTACTTTTTATAGTTTTGTACGAAAGTTAAGGAAAAAGTGCTATCTACGCAATATTTAAAGCAAAATATTGGTATAAATTTAATTAGTCATTTTTAGGTTAATTTTTTAGTCAATTAATTTATCAGAATAAAAACATCCGACACGATAATTTTTTTTTTAAATATATCCCTCCCTTATTACCTTTTCGGTAAGGTCAGCCACGTAAAGCCTGATGTACAATACACGGGTAGAGATAACGGTTTAGTAAAATGGAGAATAGAGAAAGTACTAAGCTATGGCTATACCAATGTAGACAGCATCGGTAGAGAAGAGTACTAAAACTTGAAAGAGTAGAGTGACTAGCCCCGCTCGCAAGCTACTCTACCACTTACCTTCCCAAGACCTGTAGCGCGATCACAAATATAACAAACAACCTGACGTAATCTAAGTGTATCGAAAGAAGTATGCAATTCATTGGCCAAAATTGTATTTCTACGATACGAATACTTACTATAATACTATATCGCTGTTTAGTGGCATTTAGATCTGAGCGCTTCCGTGCTTCGGGACGGTCCTGGCTTTTTCATTCGCTAAACCATATCAGATACCTTCAAGTGGTCTCCTTACAACAACAACACCTCCAGCCTACATAAGTCTACTGCTGGACATAGTCCAAGAAGAGGGATATGCCCATAATACCCACGTTGGGCACAGGGAACAGCTTCTCGCACCGTCAACGCTGCTGATTGTCGGCGGCCAGGGTAAGTAGCTATGCTGGGTTAGGCTGCGCTATGCCACAATCAGCCGCAGCCAGAGCCCCGTTTCCTAAATAACAGGGTGCACCACGGGCCGGTGAGGTTGACTTGGGTTACAAAGATAGAAGTTACCACCACAGCTCGTTCGAAAGGAAAGAAAGAAAAAAGTACTAAATTGATACAATAGATTACGTGAAGAGGTAACTACAATAGAATTACAAAATATTGACACAGGCTGACTCGTGATTCATAAAGAAACGGGTGATTTCATTTTAACATAATCTTGGAAGAAATATTCAAAACAGTTCAACGAACGAGGATGTACGAATGAATAATTGATGGGGTATTCCATTAACATTTTGAGTGCTGAAATCACAGATGTCCTTCTGTACGATGTTGACCTCCACGCACAGCGCGTAGAGTCATGTGCGCCAGCAGTCAACGTGGTAACGGTGTCTTTGGGGTAAGTGTGTCGTGTGTGCTTCAGGGCGTAAAAGCAACACCAGCCACTAACTCAGTTCACTACTGAAGGTAGGCTTCCCCTAAGATGTTAGGCTGGTGTTGCGTGTTGCGCCTTAGCCCCTAATCTCCATGCTGGGCGTAGAGGTTGGGAATCTCAAGGCATAACTTCTTTCACGACGGCCAGGGGATTTAGCTGCCGGCGTTAGGTCGCAATCTCCGCCAGAGCCCCGTTTGTTAGTTAGTAGGGTGCACCACGAGCAGGTGAGGTTTGCTTGCGATCCCAAGATGGAGGTTGGACTCCTTACAAAGATTTTAGCCCTCTCTATTGGCTGGCAACCGGCGCATGACGTGATAAAGAACCAATGACGGGACTGCAAAATCACGTCATACACTAGCCACGTACCTGGACGCGGCGGCTGCTACGACAACTCATTCCAATTTAACCATACAACTAAGCGCATGCCAACCTATATAATCAATAATCGTTGTAAAAACCAGTGAAAAGGCCTAAAATTCCATATTATCTTGTAAAACTAGTAATTAATCAGTACCTATTATACGTATGTGCCCTTTCATGTATTCTATCTATCATTTTTACTTAGATATTATTATTATTATGAATGCTGTGTCCGCCTGTAATTGGTTTCTATATCAGAATGAAAACTTTGTCAGTGTAACTCTACCATGTATTGATATTTAAGCTGTTGGCGTTCCTATTAAATAAATAAATAAACCCTATTACTGGAGGTAAGGCTTCCCCTATAAAGCCCAAAATCCCCACGCTGAACGTAAACGTTGGGCATCACAGAGCACAGCATGAAACTTGGAATAAACATCATTTATGATCTGGATTAACACATAGGCTACTTTGAAACCTATCCTTCCTACTATCCTATCCTATCCTAAAGGAAATTTTGTGAGTATGTATGGATGTATGTATGAATGTTTGTTACTCTTTCACGCAAAAACTACTGAACGGATTTGGATGAAACTTCGAATATACATAGTTCGTCACCTGGATTAACACATAGGCTACTTTTTATCTGGGTACCACACAAGCAAAGCCGCGGGCGGAAGCTAGTAGAAAATAAATACCCTAAGGTCTAACATACATATTAAAATTATTTATAATTATGATTAGAGCTTTCTAGCTTCGGTAGCGCTCCCCTAAAGCATCGTTTTACAATTCCTGTTGGCCAGAAGTCGGGAGAGAGAACGTCTCGATGCTTCGCAGGCGCCTTAAGCACGTACGACTTGAAATTAGTCTCCCTCGACGACTCTAGGCGTTGCAAATGCAGCTGTATTGTGGACTGGTCGCGGAGCCTAACAGCCTGCGCACTTTGGACGACAAACGTCAGCGATTAGACGCTTCGACAAGCTACGGGGGACAATTTTCATACATTTTGTTCAAAGCACCGCACACACGGCGACAATCGGGATAGCAAGATATGACAGACGCTCGCGACTAAGCGCGACGACAAATCGTCGTGTTTGCGAGGTCGAGTTTCGGAGGAGCCGGGACCTCTTGTTTACAAATTAAAGTACCTCCTGCCCAGATGTTTTAAAAAAATAATAATAATCTAAATAATAATATCAAAAGCAGGTACAAAAATTAAGGCCCTTTTTATTATTTTGAATAAGCATAATAGCGTCGCATATATCAGCGCCCTGCACACGTAAAGATCGGACCGCGCATCGGGTCAATGTTCTAAACCGCAGTCCGATCTGTACGGTTTGACTGCGGATCAAACTGTCGTGCTAATGGCACGTAAAGATCGGACCGCGCATCTGGGACTGATCACTGACGTGATGCGCGGTTAAAACTGTGAGAATTGCCTTCGCGTCGACTTGCCAGATCGGACTGTCAGCCTCGCGCATCTACACGTCCGTTTCAGAGTGCGGGTTGGAATGGCGCGTGCTGTTTCCCGCGGTTTGAACTTTACGTGTGCAGGGCGCTTTTGGACCACACTGTATCAACATAACTGTACCATCGTCTGCTACAGTTTTATTAAATCCAGTGCAAAGGTTGTCTGGAAGAGATCGCTGTAAGCGATAAGACTGCCTATTGTATTTTCATCATTGTTATTGTCCATTTTGTTCTATATGTTTATGTAGGTTTGAATAGTATTAAGTGTTTCTCCTACCTATCTATCTATCTTCCCTCTTCTTATGTGCTGTAAGTGTAACAAGTTTTCAACTAGCACGTGAGGTAGGAACTCTAAGCCTCATTACCTGCGCTATTTTTGCCCTTTTATAGCTAACGTTGCTGAAGCAACTTTTAGAAATATTTAGTACAATAAGTAAGGTACTTATGATTTAAGTTTTTGTGTGAAATAAATTTATCTTACTAATTTTAGAGTGAATTTATCACTTTCTACTATTTCACATATCAAATTTGTGAGCACTATATACCAGTCTATCTCCACACTACACAAAGGTTAGCAGGAAGAAAATGCTACTTCGAATTAAGTTCGCCTGTGTAGGCCCTTGTGAGATAATGCAATAAAGAATTTATATCCATCTATGAGAGAGATATTTGTATCTATTTATATCGGGTGTAAGAAGACGTCTATCGAAAACGAAAGGTACAGCACACCAAAACCCAGCCAAATAAAAAATCTGTTGAATCTATCTGAAAAAAATTATAACTGGAGAAAACAATATATATCAACAGTACAACCGTATGCGTATGCGTATTTTTCTAAAACAAATAAAATGACGTAGATAAGTTCAATATTTTTATGCTTTTTTGTCGCTGTTTTGAATCGTGGTCTGAACAGTGGCAACTTCAGTTTTCAGTAGTAGTCTTTTTACACCCTCTATATTATCTATCAGAACCTAATATAATTAATAATAAATGCTAGAGAATCCTAGAAACTGTTTAAAAAGAAACGTCTCGAAGTAATATAGAAACAGCTGTTCAATAAAAATCCATTGATCGGATCCCTAGAACAATTGATGTAGTTATTTACGGCAATAAATTGAAACTTGTATTTGTTTGTAGTTCTGCAACTGTCTAAACTAAACTAACTAACCACATGATGAAGGCCTTCAGGCGGCCTACTATTGCATACTCGAAGAAGAAGAAAATGCTTTTGCATCAAGTCCTTCTCTTATACATTTATTTTATTTTTGTGCAATAAATAAATAAATAAATAAAGGAGAATGCCGATAACCCGTACCAATTGCGTCAAAACCAAACGTATCCCATAAAATTTCCTTTATTTTATAAATAACATTAACATTTTTTTTAGTTTTACACACCGACTCAATTAATAATCACATAAAAAATTATTTCGTTGATTTGGTTTCCGGCGCACGGCGCCATGACACTGCAACCACCCACACTTTAATTATTTAGACGGTAGAATCGAATGTAAACATTAGAATTCTTTCACTTTGTATAATCAAAGAAGTTGGATCAAAAACTTTTTGTGGTACTACTAAACTACCTCCTATCTTTATGTATTTAATATAATCGGTAGAGTGTTCTGTGGCATTGTGTAACAGTGTTTATTCTGTAAATATTTATTTTATTAGACATTATCACAATAATGTACGATAAACAATCGTTGCATCAACTGTTTGCTAATAATCGGTGACGCGAAATAGTTTGAAAGAAGCACCCATGGCCTTTTCATGGTTGTGATGAATGTATTAAGATCTTAAATCTTAGCTTGGATTTCACCTTCACCAGTAAGTAGTAATACCTATTATAACCATAAATGATGTAAATGCCCATCTACTTTCTCGTCACTATCATTATTTGAAAATAACAAGTAGAACACAGTAGTAATGTAGGTATGTAATGTCCTACCTACGAAGTAGAAGTTAAAACACCCTTTTACCTATATGTGGGAGGTATATAAACCTTTTCTTATACATATAGTATCATAGTTAAATGTTTATAGTGCAATACTTATAATTATGTAGACAAAACTGAACACACAAGGTATCGGAAAAGATTTTTTTTTTAAATAAACTCTAGAACTAATATCAAATAAATAATTTGTTACGTTAATCTTAAAAAAGACTTAGTATTCCATGAATAACAATTTAATATCTTTCGAAAAAATTAGGTTTCGTTTTGACGCAATCACTTTAGCATTGGTACCGAGCGCCATACATCAGACGGCATTCTCCTTTACAGGACATCTTACACACGGTCAACTGATCCTAAACTAGGCAGAGCCTGTACCAGAGACTGATAAACATACATTGATACTTATAAAACACCCAGACACAGAACACACATTCATGTTCATCACACAAATGTTTGTCCTGGGCGGGAATGGAACCCACGACCTGCAGCTCAGGAGGCAGAGTTACTTCTAACAGTACTAACTGAGCTAAATAATAAAGTGTCACTTCTACCGACGCGCGACGGAGAGCATCGAAGCGCATTTTAGATTATCATAAAGGAACTTAACTGCTTTATGGATGTTTCAATTTCCTTTAGCATGTTATAAAATGCTCTCCAACGCTCTCCGACGCGCATTAAGTGTGAATCGTACATAAGATACGATTAACGCTAGGTCAAAGTTAGCAGCCCTTTCTCAGGGTTTTATTTAACATAAAATAGTTAAGGGTTTACCACTAACACGCCTGAGACAGGTGAAGATGTGGGCTAAGATGGAGCACGCTTGCCTAGAAGGAACCGATTCACTCTGGATTTGAACACTCCGAGATTGTACTGTTCTGGGAAAACAGCCGGTACCTTGATATAGCCTAAGGTGGCGCATGGCGTGCCAATGAATTACCCATTACACGCGAGAGAATCTTACACGTTAAATCAAGCACAAATGCGATTAAATTCGATCAAGCCCAATACTAATAGTCAGATAATAGCACATTGGAATTACATGAGTTAAAGTAGGTTACCTTTCATAGCTCAATGGCTGAGAAAGAATTTTCTTGTTTTACTAAACATGATAGATTTGTAGTATTCCCTCAAAGTAGTTTTCTTTCAATATTGAGATTCATTCTGTATACTAAGTAACGTAAGTAATAACACGGGACTCTTTCAAGTAAAGTCAAAACAAAATAATTGCTGGCTAAAATGACAAATTCTTAGGCAATTTAACTTATTAGGCGTATTAGGTACTTTTTAGACATCCATGTTAGGTATAGGCCCCACTTGTCTGACCTGGCTCGGGCATGGCACGGGCGCTTTCCTATTCCATTCAAATTTAATACAAAATTCATGGAAATAAAGCACAATTTAGCTCGGACCACTTCGCGTCATAAGCACGTCCGATCAACGACATACCGTGTGTCCTAAATTGCGCTTTATTTCCATGCATTTTGTATGAAATTTGAATGGAATAAGAAACCGCCAGTGCCTTGTCTGCGCCCGACGCTAGTCACATTCATCGGGCACGGACGTGGCGCGGACATGGCACAGGCGGTTTCCTATTCCATTCAAATTTCATACAAAATGCATGGAAATAAAGCACAATTTAGGCCACACGGTATGTCGTTGCTCGGACGTATGACGCGCCATTTCGGCGCCCGCGCCCGATCGCCGCCAGATGGGCGTCCGATGGCCGCCAGATCGTAGTATTTACTTGCTTGCGACATACGTCTGTTAGTGATGTAAAAATGCGTGACGAATGACGATATCGAATTTAATATTGAATTTTGTGAATTGATTGTAAATGCAACGCTTTATGATCATTGTCGTTCCGATTATTGTAACTGAAATGTTCAAGACAAATTGTGGCTGGAAATCGGAAAGAGATTAAACTAAACCGGTATCAAGATTTTTTTATGTAATACCCATGGTAATACTAGCTGATCCTTGTGCAAATTCGTTTGCGCGTATTTTCTTCATCTGTATCAGGGCCCGATTTGGTAACCCGATGAAGTGGTTTTCGGGAGAGTTTTTCCAAAAGCTTAGTTAACCCTCTCCGTATGGGTTTACACTATTATTTGATGGGATAAACCATTCAAAACCCTTTTGATTAGGTTACCTGATCATGAGGGTTATCAATAGTATTGGATTTTGGTATTATTCCAAAACCCATTCCTTAGGGTTACCCTTTTTATCATTGTAACACGGGTTATACGTGGGTTATAGGAGATAAAGGAGAAAAAACATTCGGTCAAAAGATGAAAATTAATTGCGGTAATTGTGTTCTAAGCATTAAGGGCGGAAATGCAGACTACTAATTGTTTTTATTACGCAATAATAATTATATTATAATAAAATTGGAATAAATTTTCAATGACAGCTGTCAAACTTAAATCGACCATATCTCGAGAACTACTCATCTTAGACTTGCCTTTACTAGCTCAAATGATAGCTATTGACAAGACCTTAATTTTCGATGACAGCTGTCAAATTTAAATCGACCATATCTCGAGAACTACTTATCTTAGACTTGCCTTTACTAGCTCAAATGATTGCTATTGACATGAACTTAATTTTCGATGACAGCTGTCAAATTTAAATCGACCATATCTCGAGAACTACTTATCTTAGACTTGCCTTTACTAGCTCAAATGATTGCTATTGACATGAACTTAATTTTCGATGACAGCTGTCAAACTTAAATCGACCATATCTCGAGAACTACTCATCTTAGACTTGCCTTTACTAGCTCAAATGATAGCTATTGACAAGACCTTAATCGATGACAGCTGTCAAACTTAAATCGACCATATCTCGAGAACTACTTATCTTAGACTTGCCTTTACTAGCTCAAATGATTGCTATTGACATGAACTTAATTTTCGTTGACAGCTGTCAAACTTAAATCGACCATATCTCGAGAACTACTTATCTTAGACTTGCCTTTACTAGCTCAAATGATTGCTATTGACATGAACTTAATTTTCGATGACAGCTGTCAAACTTAAATTGACCATATCTCGAGAACTACTCATCTTAGACTTGCCTTTACTAGCTCAAATGATTGCTATTGACATGAACTTAATTTTCGATGACAGCTGTCAAACTTAAATCGACCATATCTCGAGAACTACTCATCTTAGACTTGCCTTTACTAGCTCAAATGATAGCTATTGACAAGACCTTAATTTTCGATGACAGCTGTCAAACTTAAATCGACCATATCTCGAGAACTACTTATCTTAGACTTGCCTTTACTAGCTCAAATGATTTCTATTGACATGAACTTAATTTTCGATGACAGCTGTCAAACTTAAATTGACCATATCTCGAGAACTACTCATCTTAGACTTGCCTTTACTAGCTCAAATGATAGCTATTGACAAGACCTTAATTTTCGATGACAGCTGTCAAACTTAAATCGACCATATCTCGAGAACTACTTATCTTAGACTTGCCTTTACTAGCTCAAATGATTGCTATTGACATGAACTTAATTTTCGATGACAGCTGTCAAATTTAAATCGACCATATCTCGAGAACTACTTATCTTAGACTTGCCTTTACTAGCTCAAATGATTGCTATTGACATGAACTTAATTTTCGATGACAGCTGTCAAATTTAAATCGACCATATCTCGAGAACTACTTATCTTAGACTTGCCTTTACTAGCTCAAATGATTGCTATTGACATGAACTTAATTTTCGTTGACAGCTGTCAAACTTAAATCGACCATATCTCGAGAACTACTTATTTTAGACTTGCCTTTACTAGCTCAAATGATTGCTATTGACATGAACTTAATTTTCGATGACAGCTGTCAAACTTAAATTGACCATATCTCGAGAACTACTCATCTTAGACTTGCCTTTACTAGCTCAAATGATAGCTATTGACAAGACCTTAATTTTCGATGACAGCTGTCAAACTTAAATTGACCATATCTCGAGAACTACTCATCCTAGACTTGCTTTTACTAGCTCAAATGATTGCTATTGACATGAATTTAATTTTCGATGACAGCTGTCAAACTTAAATCGACCATATCTCGAGAACTACTCATCCTAGACTTGCCGTTACTAGCTCACATGATAGCTATTGTTAAGATCTTAATTTTCGATGACAGTTTTTAGTTTGACAGCTGTCATCGAAAATTAAGATTTTATTAGTAGCTATCATTTGAGCTAGTAATGGCAAGTCTAGGATGAGTACTTCTCGAGATATGGCAAATTCAAGTTTGACATATGTCATTAAAAATAAAGATCTTGTCGTTAGCTATCTTTTGAGCAATTAACGGCTAGTCTAGGATGAGTAGTTCTAGAGATATAACCATTTACAGATGAATTTGTAGAATGAATTTCGAGTGGAGCTTTGAGTTGAGTTGAGTGTGATAGTGACAGTGACAATCCAAAATTATTATTCAAAATAGTTTTGAAGGTCATATTTTTTCTTTTTAACACGTTGACTGCGGGTCTCGGACATAACGCTTTACAAAATGCTCATTATGTGTACTGTTGGCTTTGCCTAATAAATACAATAAAAATAAAAAATAACGCTACGCAGAGTACTCTGCGATGATGCTCTATGAAAACTGACTGAAACACATTTTTTTCTTTTTAACATGTTGGCTGCGGGCCTCAGTCATGACATAACTGATGACTTATGAAAACTGAAACACCATTTTTTTTTTCTTTTTAATATGTTGACTGCGGGTCTCTTATATGACAACGCATACTCTGTGATGATGACCAATGAAAACTGACTGAAACACAGCACTTTCCTTATGTTTTCAAAACTTTTCTTTAATGCAGTGACGCTCTTCCTTCAACCAAATAAAGCGATCCGAACTAATACCTAATGATTGATGACATAAATCAAGAGTCAAAATCTAAATTCCCCCACCCAGTGTCAGGCGTAATGATAAACATTGTGTAACATTCAAAAAAACCTATCAAAAGGACTATAGACTATATATAAAGACTATATTACTATATTATAAAGACTATATTCATTCGTTTAACCTCATAAGAGGGTAACCCTATCGACTGAAAACCAAAAGGAACGGGTTACACTTTCGCTTGTGTTATGAAGGAGGAATAAAGGAGAAGGGAAAGGAGAATACCCAAACGAAAGGGTAATCCCGTCAACTGTATAACCCAATGAAGGGGTTTCACTTTCGAAGCAACTAGCTCGAAATCGGGGTTGTACGGGCCCTGATCTATATATTAATTAATTGTATCCACGAGAGCAAGAGCATCTTCGTCTTCTGAGGATGACATGCTGACACATCGATAACGGACAACAGACTGCACTACACTTGTGCCACTGTCACGTCATTTCTGCGTCATGTCCGAGCCATGTCCGCGCCATGCCCGTGCCATGTCCTCGCCACGTCCGTGCCACGTCCGCGCCATGTCCGCGCCATGTCCTTGCCCGATATGTGTGACCTGGGCCTTAGGCATTTTGCTACAAAGGCTAAAAGCGTTAATAGATGACCCGCTGATGAGCGGCAGTCTTTCTGTTTTTTATCGGTTGCATTTCGGAGAGTGTGCCGCGGAACTGCACAATTTAATTCCACCAGCTCCATTTCACTACCGGACAACCAGGCGCTCTGCATGGCGACATCGTTATATGGTAGATATACCTCACATGCGCACAAAGCGCTTCTCCTCCACTTTTATCATGCGCACCGCCAAGGACTGGAATTCTCTACCCGAATGTGTGTTCCCCGATGATTATAATCTGGGTGTCTTCAAGTCTCGAGTGAACAGGTTTCTTCTAGGCAAGCGTGCTCCATCGTAGACTGCATCTTCGCTTAACATCAGGCGAAATGTAGTCAAAGGTAAGCCTATTTATTACAAAAAAAAACCTCTGCAGATCATGCATACCTGCCGTTCGAGTTGTAGAGGTCACCACGGGCCAGGACCACGGGTTACGGCATGCGCACCAAAAATGGTGGTTCGAACCCCTTACAATCCCATTTATGCCTACGAAGTGCTAGAAATAGGTACGATGAGGAATGTGTTCTTTTATTGGTTTATGGGTTGGAGAAAAGACGTTGTAGGTCAGGTAGGTAGGTTGTTGGTCTTTTTCTGTCAGATTTAGCTACGTCCTTCACTCTTCTTCGTAAAGCAAAAGGCCAAATCTGGTGTCGGACTGAAAAAGCCGGTACCAACATCTTAACGTTCCTTCCGAAGCGTTCAGATACACGGTCATCCATCCAAGTAGGGACCGGATTGTTGCTTATCCAAGATAATAATAACGAAGTACCTATGCCATGCCAGGAGCGCTTCTAGCTGCGTAAACCGGTAATGGATATAAGTTCGAAAATACGACATAATTGCAGGAAACCTTACAATGCCACTGCCTTACACTATCACAAGTTTACTTTAGATAAAACTGTCTTGTTTTGTTTGCCATTATCTTTAAATATTTACCTAGTTTGGTGACATCCTCATGGTATTACAGTGGCTGGTGTCAGTGGTACATGTCCTTAGCGGCAGGACTTCGGTAAGTAGATAATTATTATCTTTACTTAATAGGCAATAGACAGAGAGGTGGCCATTAGCTTATACGAAGAAAGAAGGAAGGACTTAATAGACTGGTTGCATAATTAAAGGAAATGGCCCCCAGTTCCCGGCCGTCTCGCTATTCCTGGGCATGGTAGCGGCTATAGCATCGACAGGGCAAGGGGTGCTAAGAATCCCGGGCTACCTGCCTACCCTGACTTTGGCGCTCATTAGTGGAGTCCTATGTCCAGCAGTGGACTGATATAGGCTGATGATGATGATGTAAAGAATGGTTCATGGTTTATGGAAAGTTGGGGTAAACTAGTTCTTGAGTGGAGACCGCGTCTCGATAGGTGGAGTGACGATCTGCGAAAGGCTGCTGGTAGAAGCTAAATGCGTTGAGCTGAGGACAGGGCGCAATGGCGCTCATTAGGGGAGGCCTATGTCCAGCAGTGGACTGCCATAGGCTTATGATGATGATAAGGATGGTATGTATAATTGCACGTAGATGGTTTATCTAATAAAATAATGATTATAATGAGAGGGACAAGTTAACGTCCATCAACTTAAGGTATGGTTTCTGTAATGTCACCAGCGCTCACGTCAAACCGAAACTCAAAAACGCTGCTTCTCGGCAGAAATAGGCATAGTAATACTTCTTAGAATGAGCCCTTTACAAATGGAACTTGTTACTTTACAATGGAATACTAAAAATAAAGTAGGTAAGTCAGTTCTAGACCATTATTCTCTACGTAACCAAAAAATTCCTTGCCGATAACGTGTGACGTCATAACATGCTTCTAACACAAACACGCCATGACGTCCCGAAATTTAACATGGGCATAGAGAATACGATTACACGCAGATTCCACGCAGATATCGTAATAAGGCGCGTTAAGTTATGCGTTTGGTACGGAATAAGGGCCCTGGAATGCTAGTTTTATAAATAAACCAGCAATGCTAGAATTTAAATGAAGTTGGTAAACGTCCTCCTATGAAGAGTCAAAGGTGCGCGTCCGCTTGGTTTTGAACCCGCTACAGGACCTGTATAACAGGGTAGGTGACTGGTATTGATGTGGTTTCTATGATAAGCAGCAGCGATAACTTAAAAAATAAAAGGTTACTCATAGGCAAACGTTGGACATGGTAGAAGCTTGATGAGTCAGAATCTCGGCAAAGGACGTCCTCCGGCCAGGTGGAGTGACGATTTGCGAAAGGCGGCTGGTAGAAGCTGGATGCGTCGAGCTCAGAACGGCGCTCATTAGGGGAGGTATATGTCCAGCAGTGGCTTTACAGGCTAATTATGATGATGATGATGATTAAACGTTGGAGACCAACACACACCATCATATAGCCCCAAGCAAAGCAGAGCTTGTATTATGGGAACCACCTCACTGATAATATTTACTAGTATACATAGTTTTAATTAGTAATTATACATACATAGAATTTACTCAGATCAGAGACAAATAATTGCAGTATACAAGCATTTGTCCCGCGGCGGGAATTGAACCTTCTGCGTTTAGACGCCCTCGGACCTTGGGTCTTTCACCCACTGCGCCACAGAGATCGTCAATTCTTAACCCATTTATATCTATAGTTATGTATCTAGGGGCCGTTTTGATATATGTATTCTTATGTGTAAGTAACTATTTAGTTTTAAATTTCTTACGGTTCTGTATTTTTTTAACCAGCCCATTTCTTCCCATTACTGCGAAAGGCCTTCCTCAAACTTTTCCACATGACCCTGTCTTTGGAGTCTCCCACCATTCCTCAAAATGCTTCCAAATCATCCCATTTTAAATAGGTCGAGTGAAATAAGGGTCGTACATTTAATTATTTATAAAGGTCAAAAGAGGTTGGTGGCATATCTAGCAGGATATAGATTGTTGGCGAAATTGATTAGAACGATGACGAAAAAAAAGAATTTTGAAAAACGGTTTAAGATTGACTCTGTTATAAGATTCCAACGAAGTGAGAACCTCCTCCTTTTTGGAGTCGGTTAAAAAAAAATAGGTCCGAACATATTGAAAAATGTAAGAATTACGAAACCAGATTTCACGTCTGTGGATTTCACAAACGCAAATTAAGCACGCAACGCTTATCGCCCACACAAACGCGCCGCTTATCACTCAAACTACAGCAAGATCCTTGCTACATTCGTTATCATAGTACCTCCCATAGTAATACCGGTCGCGAAGAGATGTACACATTCTACAAGTTTAATTTTAATAAAATAATATAAAAAGGTTCTCCGAGAGCCTCGAAAATGGTTAATTATAATATATCAGTGTTATTTGGATAATGTTTTAATAATTAAATTTTAATGTATTTTGAAATATCAATGTTGATTTAACGAGAAGGTTTAAAGTTTGAGTGATACTAAAATTAATAATTTTAGCTGTGTTTTACCTACTTAAATTCCTTTAAGTTATTGTGTTTCGGTAACTTTAATAACACAGGAGAAAGGTGTTATAAGTGTGGTATAAAAATTATCTAAGACATTTGTAGATTATCAAGTTTCAAAAAGTGTTACGGATACCTAGACAAAATGTAAGTAATATTAAACATACAAACATCTCTCGCTTTGGGATTCGAACCCTCAACCTTCTGCGTAATTAAGTAGGATTATTTTAATTTGTCTGTGTTCAGATTGGCTAATAGGTACTCTTAATTTGGGAACGTTATTACGGGTTTTTAAAAAGCTAACTAATTTACTTAATTAATAAAATAAAACTAGGGTGATTACGTCCACACCGATTTGGAGGCGCTTTAATAATGAAGTAAGTACATTAGGTTCGGATGCAGCCGGACGACACCCAGACGGCTGCATCAGCATTACACAATTCTCAGAAGCTGCATTCCAATGCAGGCAAAAACAATATTGTAAACTTAATCTAAGGGTGAGGGGTGAGGGGTACACATAACTCCTCCATCCCTAAGAGGAAAATTATCGGTTGAATCGATTTGGAGATTTGTGCCGATAATTTTTCTTAAATGGATCAGTTTTAAACAATTTTATCAAAACACATAAAATAAAAACAAGAAAAATCGTAACTTAACTAATACTATAGTCGCGTATCCTAAATTTTCACTGAAGCTAAACTTATTTTCATTCAAAACACTTTCAATCACTGCACTATGTTTAAGGGAATACGCCATGTATTTTATTACAATATTAAACTGACACCGTTCATGTTGAGTGCGTATGCACCTGATAGGCTCGCGTTCACACGTAGCTGCGGTATGGCGATTAGAGGAATTGGCTCTACAACGTCCGATTCTATCAAGATACGGTGGCGATTACGAATTCCATTGATCTCCAAATCACAAGGCTCGTCGATAGTCACGAGGAAGATCCCGAAGATAGGCTGCTTACTGACCTCGTTATCGCAATATTTGGTTAACGTAGATTTCAGTCTGCTTAATATCCAAGTGTGAGCTGTGACTCGCTGGACCTTGGCCTTTATAATCAGGACCTGATGCTGCTCACAATGAGTGGGGTCATCGTCGTAGTTCATGAGTTGTTCCATCTCACGGTATAAGGCTCATGGTGTTGTCTGTTGAACACAGAAAATGGTCGCCAGCTGATAACGGGCGGCACGGTTTTACAATCGGTAAGTATTTCAAACGTTTCGCCAAAAGGTAAGGGTATTTAGGGAAAATAGATAAGGTTTTATTTTCAGATTGATGGAAAATTGGTAAGGGATACATTTTAAAATGGTTATAAGTACATTTCCAAGCTAAACGTGATCTGGTTTTTCTTAACATATGATTTCACACTTAAAGTTAATTTTAACAAGTTCTTTTCGTTAGACGACTTAACTTATAGATAAGAAATCAATTTTAAATAATATAAAAGTTCGGCTTAATTCACAATACACTGTTATAATATAGACACTTTAAGTAGAGTCTAGAAGCTAAAAGCTTAAGTAGAAGCTAAAGTCGTTTCGATTTTACTTAATCTGATAAAATAGTTCTGAAACTACTCGTAAAAACATTGAAAAATCTAACAAATATAAGTACCTATAGAAAAATAGTTATTCTGATTTGCGGTTAAATCTTTTAAAATTATATCTGATTTATATTTCTAAATTCTGTAATAATTATAACTCATAACTTCTGAACTTACGTTTGTAATTAGTATAACATTGTTCTGGTAAATTTATTCTGTGACACTGATAAAACTCTGAGACATTCCAGAGACCAAGCTTAATTTCTAAGAAATGATGTACTGATCAGGACTCACTTCAGAAGTACCATGTTTGTTTATCAAAATGTTATGCGAGACAAGTGGGCGATATATCTTTAATTCGATAAATCATGTGTGAACTCTGTATGAATTTTTAGGCTAATAAATTTAATGAGAACATGCATTAAGTCCGTTAAGTTAAGTCAGTTTAAGTTAATTAGCTAATTGTTTATAAGTTGTAAAAACACATAATTATAATCATTATAAATTTTATTTTAATAACGTTAACTCTAGTTCATTAGTCAGTTTGTAAGTGCTTTAATCATTTTTGTTTATCGGAAGTTTATGGGAAAGGCATAAACTTATTTCTTTTTCTCTTTGAATGGCGATTTAGTTTTCTTTTCTTTAATCTGTATAGGTAAAACGTTCCAGCCAGGTTCACCTATAACTTTAGTTCTGACAAAACTTGGTTTATTTTTTATTTTTTTACCGTTATTCATATCATCATCATCAGTATAAATATGCTTAGCAAAATTTTTATTTTCTTTGCGCACTTGTTTTTCAGTTTCACTTAGTTTCTTTGCTATATTATAATCCTGAACAAAAAGAGTTTTTATATTTTTAGCTTTTGTGGTTTTTAACTTTTCGTTTTCTTTAATTGTATTCATCTCATTTTCCAAAAATTCGTTAATTTTAGATATATCATTATTAAATATTTTCTTTTCTGCTCTTACTGGATTCTGAGCTACGTTAATTGATTGAACTACGCCATCTAAATTGTTATCAAGTAATTCATCATCATCCACATCCTCAACTGTCCATGGCTGATTATCATGATCCGAGTTCAAAGTATTAATTGGAATAGACAAGTCTGCTGAAAAAGTTTCGTGCAATGTCATTATCTGAGGTACGTCTGTCAGTTGTTCTTGTTTTTGTTCATAATTTTCCGATTCATTTGCGTCGCAATAGTTCACTACATTATCATTACTTTCATAATCATAATTTATGCTTTCGTCATAATTAGGTTCGTGTTCATGATCGAACTTCATGCTCGTGGTAAGTTCGTTTAACTTGAAACCCGTTTGTGATACTTGTGGCTGTGGTCTAAGAGGCGCTGTTCTCATGGAGACATCACTATCTTCCAATTGAGGTTTTTGTTCCTGCGCAGGACGGTACCCGAATTGGGACGGCCTATTATCGAAGTTTGGTTTATAACCAAATTGTGGTTTGTAACCAAATTGTTGGTTCAATTGTGGTCTATAACCAAATTGTTGTGGGGGCTTATAACCAAATTGTTGAGACTGAACGCCATGTCTTTGTTGTGGCTGAAGGCCAAACGGTTGTGGCTGAAGGCCAAACTGGGGTCGGTACCCGTATGTGTGTGGGCGGACTCCAGAATTCTGTGCCTGACCTTGCCCTTGATTTTGGGGCACTCTAATTTGCGAATTTTGCGGTACACCAAAGTTAAATTTAGGCGTCACATTGTTGCTAGGCAACATGGGTTTAAACCCAAACGAATTATTTGTCAATGGTCTTAAACTTGAACCTGATATTTGACTATTACCGTGAATACGATTTCTCATATTATACTGCTCTAAGAAGTTGACTTCTTCGAGCACGACACTCAATGCGGCTTCTAAAGTCGCGGGTGCTTTAAGTCGCACTATCCGTACCATGTTTTCCGGAAGGTTGTATAAAAATACATTCAGAGCCGTATTATCGTAAATTATTAATTTTGCCTTTTTCAAATCACTATCCGCGTTCATATTCACTTTTGAAATCAGTAATGATCGCACACTTTGAATTCGATTACAAAAATCCAAATAACTTTCACCTGATTTAATTTTTAAAGATTCCAACTCTATGTTAATACACGCTTCACTACGCGGGTCTCCAAAATGTTGGATTAGCAGTTCCTTCAGAGCGGACCAAGTCACAATATCTTCTCGTTCTGATAAGAGCGCAGCTGCATTCTCGGAAAGTCTGCTCGTAATGACGTTGAAAACGTACAAGTTCTGATCTTCGTTAATACTACAATATTTATCGATCACATATTGACATTTACGCAAATATAAACTTAACTGTCTTTTATCACCACTGAACAAAGGAATTAACTGTACAATTTCCTTAGGAATTAATTCGAGAGTTGATTTCGTCATTATTACGGTAGAGCTACGAACGATTCAGAGAAGGCAACTTTCACTTGCACTTACACAATTAAATACACAAAAATTACACAGTAACACAATAAAACAGCACAATAAAAACACATAAAAGCAAACAATAAAGGAATATAAAAGGAATATTTTTTGTAAAAGTTATAAAAATTGTATTTTAAAAATATAGTTTATGCTTAAATAAATCAATTAATGATCGATGCTAAGACCAATTAACTGTTACCTAACACTATTCTATTTCTAACATTACAAATCTGAATTGTAAAATTTGTAATATAATATTTTATATAATAAATCAATTAATGATCGATGTTAAGATCAATTAATCGTTACCTAACACTATTCTATAACTTACGATACAAATCTGAATTTTAAAATTTGTACCATCTATCTTTTCCTAACTCTATGGTTATTCGATTCTAAGAATATTGGTTAACCTTCGTAGAATTACATACAAAGATTCCAGACACGTTATATTGAGAGAAGTTTGATCTCAAATATTAACTTTAAGTTAAAGTTTTAATAACCCATGAAAAATACTGGAGGATTAGGGAAAGGAATGGCGAAAAGTTTTACTCACCAACCGACCGCTACTCCCATGCTCAGCTTTTCTTTACCCGTAAGAGAAATTTATTTGGTTCGGCGGATTTACGTTATTCCTAGATTTTCTTGCAAAAATTTCTGACGGATTTGGACATCAGAAAAACCGCGGAAAACCCGTGAAAATGATGAAAATCCGCGCCGGCTGCGCCACTCTTAATTTGGGAACGTTATTACGGGTTTTTAAAAAGCTAACTAATTTACTTAATTAATAAAATAAAACTAGGGTGATTACGTCCACACCGATTTGGAGGCGCTTTAATAATGAAGTAAGTACATTAGGTTCGGATGCAGCCGGACGACACCCAGACGGCTGCATCAGCATTACACAATTCTCAGAAGCTGCATTCCAATGCAGGCAAAAACAATATTGTAAACTTAATCTAAGGGTGAGGGGTGAGGGGTACACATAACTAGGTATTGGCTGTTTTCACATTATACCTAAACAACCTACCAAATGTTATTATTGTATAGCATCTCTTTCTTGTTACCTCGGTGGGTTATAGTTTAGCATAAAACTGAAAATCTCTGTTTGCTCATTGAGCAACATTATGCGCTGAGATTTGACCTTTTTGCCATACTGCAACACACGCATAAGATTAATTAATTTTTTAAATCTTTTATTAGTTTTGTATTTTGTTGTTATTTTGATGTATGTGTTTGTTGTTGCAAATAATAATGTATCTATATATCTAGGTAAAGTTACAACGTCAACCATAATCACATCTCTAAAACCACAAAATGTAAAACATCTACTTAGGTTATATCAACCTAATAGGCTTTTGCGATAAGAATCCTATTGTTCTAATGAATGACTATTATCAGAGAATTTCCCAATGTTTCTTTGATAATAATAATCATCATCGGCCTATATCAGTCCACAGCTGGACATAAGCCTCCCCTAATGAGCGCCATTGCGCCTGGTCTTGAGCTGTTTGATATATGTACCTACGCTTATTTATATTCGTATAGTTTATTTCCACAAAACGGCACATAAGTAGGAATACTTCAACACCTACCTAAGTAGTAAGGAGTCTAAAGGACTCCCTTTCCCACAATTGGACTCCCGTTAGTCCATTTCCGTTAGTCCAAGCTTGGGATGAAACTGCCTCCAACTCCATCAAAAATAATGTAATAGTTATTAATAAAATGACGTTAAAAAAATATAAGCCAAGCAGAGTTTCTTGCCAATTCTTCTCTGTTTAGTTGCGTTACGAATTGGTAGTAAACTAAAAAAAAAATACGTTTCAAAGTGTACTATACAGTTCCTACTGAATAAATGAATTTTGAGTTTGAGTTTGAGTTTGAGATTGTGCGTGTGGGAGATCTGGCTAAATTACCTACTTAGCCATCCTAACTCCACCCAGAAGCACAGAAATTTTCTAAGTCTTCGCAGGCCGAAGCTGGACTGGAGTGGCCCCGTAGTTCTAAGGATTTTAACACTATCAGTGAATTTTCCCTGTTTGTTTGATATGTTACCCGAGTAGAAAGTAAGTTAAGGACTCCAGTTGGTCCATTGTGCGTGTGGGAGATCTGGCTAAATACTTAGCCAGCCTAACTCCGCTCAGAAACACAGAAGTTTCCAGGGGTCTTCGCTGGGTTCGCCGAGTGACCTCGGGGTTCCAAGGATTTGTTCACGTTGTGACGCAACTCCCTCGCATTACGTTACGCAGGATTACGTGGACTGCTGATTCTTCTTCGGTCAGACACCCTCTGCAGAGTGGCCTGTCTGTTGCTCCGATGTTGTAAGGTGTTTGTTCAGAGGAGAATCACTTACCAAATCAAATAGTAAGTTTTCGCGAAAATTAAAAAAAAATGTTTTCCATACAATTTCTATGAAACGCTATTCGACACAACATTGAGTCTATGTATGCAATACCATCCAGACCCGAGACGAATATTTGTAGAACATACTACCTACAAACAGGGGCGGATTTGATCCATTGGTCGCCCTAGGCATATGAAAGATTGCCGCCCCCCTACTCGCTGTAAAGCACGAAAAAAATACCAACCCCCCCGAGCCTACTCTTTGCCTTTGGCTTGTCGAAAGGTGCGCTTGACTTCACTAGGGTTGCAAACTTTTTCGGGAACCTATCACCCGTGGATACCAGACACAATAGAATAAACACGTTGCGTTCCGCTATATATGAAGTGAGGGTTGACTTTTCACTACATACTTAAATAAAAATAATAAAAAAATTTGCCGCCCCCTAAATTTTGTCGCCCTAGGCCCGGGCCTACTTGGCCTTTTGGGAAATCCGCCCCTGCCTACAAACAATTGTCTCGCGGTGGGAATCGAACCCACAACCTGCTGGTTCTCCACCGGCCTTTCGCCCACTGCGCCACGGAAGTCCTCAGAGGTCGATAGATGTCTTGCCAAGTACCAAATCTATCACGAAGTCACACCGTGCTGTCACAAAAACTAGTTTCCCTAAATCAAAGAATTGTAAAATAATTCTAAATACTGATTTAAAATTAAATGACCTTTGTGTTTATCTCACTCATTATTTAATTAGACTGGTTTCACATAATATTTACACTGTTAGAAACTCGATTTCGATGCGTAGAGGTTTTTAACCGACTTCTTAAAAAGAACGAGGTTCTCAATTGGTCGGAATCTTTTCTTTCGACATTTTTTTTATGTGTGTTCACCGATATTTCCGTCATTAGTATTTCCAAAATTCTTTTTTGTTTGAAAGAGTACTACACAGGTGGTCCCATATTAATTTTATTCTTATAGGATTGGTACATTTCCAGCAAAACTCAAAAAACTTCATCCTCATTTGTAATTTTAGCCCTGAGTCGTCCCTCATGCGAGCGGCACGTTTAGTTGATCTCCCCATGATGCTAGTATACTCAAGAATAACAGTGGGAATTATCTAATAAAACTAAAACTGAAAAAATAAACAACATTAAAAAAAAGCCTGGAAAAATAATTCCGAACACGTCTGGCCTTCAGGGGTTACATTATTGTTCCGTACCTCAAAAGTAAAAAAGAAACCCTTTAATAATAAATAATGCTGGACGTTATCACACAGGATCATGTAGCCCCAAACTAAGCAGAGCTTGTGTTATGGGAACCACGTGATTGATATACTACATATAATTTTTTTGTAAATACATACATATCATACATAGAAGACACCCAGACCCGAAACAAATATACCCGCACAATTTGTCCCGCAGCGGGAGTCAAAGGTCGTAAAGGATCACTTCTTATCCGTCTGTCTTTGTCTAGTCACAGAAGGTATTTCATACAAATATATATAGAATCTCGATGTTTAAAGCAGCAGTGTCGCAGCTACATGTCGCCTGCTGCTCCTGTCTGCAGTCGCCTACGAACTTGTACCTTGATGCTCCACACACCAAACGTGTCGCGGTGCGGTGCGGTGAGGTACGCTGACCGCATTCGATCTGTGGACCCTCTTCAAACCTCTCTTTATAATGGTTTCTTTGCCTTGTATAAAATACTACGAAGAAAAATCCAAGAAATACGGGTAATGCTGTCTGACAATGCCATTAAAACAAAATATTTTCTCTAACCTGTCATTTATTTACTAGTCAACAAATAATAAAATATGGGTACCTACTAGAACAATAATCAAATATGGGTACCTACTGAAACAAACTGAACATTTATAAATTATCAATAAAGTAAAACTTAGGTATGACCACATTCACATTTGAACATACCTCATAATTCAGACTGCTTTTGCTGTATGCGATTTTTTGCAGTACTGAAAAATTCCGACTGTTTATGGTCAAATCTCTCAACCTTACTTAAGGAGAATCTTTGAGAGGCTTCCAAAATGTAAATTATACTAGCTTGAGTAACATTCTCACCTTTCAAGATGGACCTTAATAAGTTAATTTCTATGTACATTTTTCATAGGTGAAATAATTCATAGGAATTTCATATTCTTCTAAATCACAGCCAATAACATTATTAATAGCAAGCATTTTTCTCCATGACTATACGAAGCCAAATGACTTCTTAATGAATAGCTTTCTAAAAAGCATTTTTCTCTAAGACTACATCAGGCCAAATGACTTCTTTATGAGAACTTTTTAAAACCACAGCACATAAATACGGTGCGGATTTAAAACGCATCGCAATTTTATAGTTTAGCGGTGCGTCAAAATTCTCTACATATAATTTAAATATTGCTTAAATTGTTTACCTTATCTAAGAACACAAAATGGAATGACAAAATTAATTTCTATGGTATTTTGTACTGCAATAATTTAAGGGCACTTAGCAAATCCTTTCTTTTCATTAAAAACATAAAAAAATAGTATGCTGCAAAATCATGCGAGCAAGATAGATATAAGATAAAACTATGTGTGAGCGAGCGAACAAAATGACGTAGCATTCATACTTATGCTTTTGTAAGCAATATAATAAGAAACATAACAATAACATACCTCAATATTAGGTAACTTGTATATGTGGCAAACTTATACTGTTCGCTCCAAAGTCCCCTTACACTAAGTGTCACCTAAGATTAGCAGCAAGGGTTAAATTGTCAAAGACAATGAATTTCGAAATGCTATAGTACAAGAGAATGCTCAATTTGAACAAAAGCCTTTGCTATGTATTCTCCCTAAAAATATCATTAGTATTATTACTTATTTATTTAAAAAGGTGTCGTGTCTCGTTTCCTCTTTAACGTCACATATTTGTTTTTTTTTATTTGCTCACTCGCATTCAATGTTATAACATAACAGAGTCGAGACACAATAGAGGAAACGAGACAACACCTTTTAGAGTATTTTAAGGTAGTATTTTCAGGCACAGATATTGGTTCAAAACGCGCACTCACATTAAAAACTGCTTGACCGTAGCGCACACTATTATAAAAACTTACTTAAGTGACACCTATATATACGAGGACTGGAGCAAGATTACTATCAGGCTAGAGCTGTAAGCATCCGTAATCCGCAAACAATATCATTACTAGATTCAAACATAAAATATTAGTAACTTTGATTTTTTTACCCGTCAGCGTCATTCCGAATTCCGGATGCATGTAGTCCCGAGCCATTTTGAGATTCTGATTACATGTTTGTTATATAAATAGCCGGCCTACAACGTGTATATAAAACCCTATACACGCGGGACATTGACATTGACAAACACGTAAAGATGACGACCAATGATGAACAATGACGAAAACCAATTGGTTGTCAGAATCAATGAAAAACCGTTTTAGTTTTTGGACACACAAGGCTATTAAGCCTATCCAGCCTAACAGACTGACCATCAATGTACTACAACTCTGATTGTCAACTTATGCTTCTACCAAATGAGCCAGAGGCGGTCGCCTCTGCGTGTTGACTCCAGGGTAGAGAGGGAATCCTTCGAGGCCCTAACTAAAAAGTACCAAGCAAGAGCGTTCGAAGATAGGATAAGATAAACTTACAACGGTGGCTTCATACATTGTTATTATCTAACAGTAGCACAAACATTATAATGAGTATATCAACCAGGGATTCACTGGCAGCTTCACAGCAGCAAACTAGGTTGATCCTGTACTATAAGCGCCAGTTGCAATCGTGGTTGGTCTAATTACGCATACTGAATTTTTTCCAGCATTGATAAAACATGAGTAGGTACCTATTGAATTATTTAAACAAAGTTTTGAATAAAATAAAACAAAAAGAACAATAAAGAACAAAAATAAAAATGGGAGAGACTTTCACATTACATATTAGTGTGAGTTAAGACGTACGAATAACCAAAGTGTGTGTAGGTTAGAATGTATGAGGGAGTGTGTATGGGGTGTGTGTGGGTTTGGGTGTGGGGGCGAGTGTATGTGAGTGGGTTATCCTGAAGAAAACCTGCTGCTGGTTTTCGTCATCTTCATCATTGGTGGTCGTCATCACTAATGTCAATGTCCGTATCAACCTATAATATACTACGTTGCCTCATATTATTATGAACAATTATTATACTTGATACTGGCGAAATTATGGATAACTATCCCAGAAGCCATTTAATAAAGAAGTGAAGTGAACTTCCAAGTTACATAGGTACCTATGGCACAAAACTTATGTCACAATACTTTTAAAACTACACTATATATTTTCAAACTATCATGGTTCTGATGTTTTGAACGTAATTATAAATATCTGAGATTTTTTTGGTGGTAAAAATAGAATTTACAATATCATGGTGAATATCCCGTTAATACCTACACAAAATTGTGACACGATTAAATATAATTTAGAATTTAAATCCACAAATAATAAAAACATGTCCTAGACAAATATTTGAGTACATTGACCGTGATTCTATGCAAATGAATTCGCGCAATCTAAAGCCCGGTGTCCACTAATGCGGAGCGAAGATTTACGGAGAAGAGCGTAGCGGGAAGGGCCATCCGTCTGTTCCCATACTCTCAAAAATGTACGCGAACTTTATTATAAAATAATATCGTTCGTTCCATCGTGTCGGTGCGCTGTAATTTGGAGTAGTTTTCGAAACGACTATTAACGCGACTTTCTTTTTTTTAAAGTCAACAATATAGAATACTTTGAAAAAATGAAAAACAACTCATATATTCAAGTGCATGCTAAGTGTTACTACAATCATAGACAACAATCATCATGGATCGACGGAGTAGCGGCGGAGCGGAGTCTAAAAGTGTTGAAGCAAATAAAACAGTTCAGATCTTGCATTTAGAAAAATGACATCTTGTTATTGTATGCTGTTTTCCCTTGAACAGTACCCACTAAAGCTACGCGGAAAGTTGTAATAATAAAATCTGATCAGTTATTTGAAAAACTCTCCGCTCTTTTCTGCTCCGCGTTGGTGGAAACTGAGCTTAACTGCTTGATTATTAAAAAATATCTCCTCTCCGCTCTTTTTCGTTTTGGTGTAAACTGAGCTTAAATTCTTAGTTAATTAAAAATATCTCCTCTCTCTTCTCCGTTTTCCAGAAACAACTTAACCGCGGGATTTTTGTCCTTTTCATAAAGAAGTAGAAAGAGAAAGACACACTTAAATTAAAATCCATAGACTCAAGGCCAATATGTACCTATAATTAAATCTGCAGACATTATTATATAAAATATATTTACTAAGCTCGCTAATATAATTCTGTGCATACTAAAATTTCGTGCACAAAATTTAACTAACCCGTTCTATTCACAACAGTTCTATAGACCTGGGACAGCTAAAATGGCGTTATAATATCATATCACCTCTTTTCATTTACATTTAAATGACAAGCTTCCTTTATCGAGCGTTATAAAATTACATTTGGTTATGAATATGGGTTTTACTTTTAGTATACAACTAGGTCTCAATATTTTAGTATTATATAGTATTGATAATTAGACATTTTATAATTTTCTCAATGACCATTTTGATTGATAGCACTCAAACTGTTTTGTCTTGTTTTTACAAAAAATATTTAGTTACATAAAGCGTCTTTCATTATGTTCAATTTTGTACTCATTACATTTCATATGTTGGACTCATTGTCTTCTTCGTTATATTGGACTCATGGCCTTTTGTGTTATGTTGGACTCATCGTCTTCTCCGTTATATTAGACTCATCGCTTGTGTTATGTTGAACTCATGGCCTGTGTAATGTTGTAATCATCGCTTTTTGTGTTATGTTGGACTCATCGTCTTCTCCCTGATATTGGACTCATCGCCTGTGTTATGTTGAACTCAAGGCCTGTGTAATGTTGTAATCATCGCTTTTTGTGTTATGTTGGACTCATCACGTTTTGCGTTATGTTCGACTTTCCGCCTTTTCCGTTATTTTGAACGAATCGTTGTCATGAACATTGGACTCATTGCCTTATGCCCTATAATGAACTTATCGCCTTCTGCGTTAGGACGGACTCATTGCTTTCTTTGTTCCGATAGAATCCTGCTTCACTTTGCAATAGCAGTATTGAAACTGCTGCAACGCACATTTTATCATCTTCTGTTTTTATTACAATAGGTATTTTTGAACTTTTCTTTTAACCTATTTTCTATTATTTTCAACATATTTGTGATGTGATTTAATAAGTTCATTCAACCTGTGTTATATCCTTTTTCTATTGACTATGTGACTCCTTTATGTAGCAACTATGTACGTTCATTCGGTGTTAGAACCTCTTTCTGTTGTCTACGAAACTCTTTTGTATAGCGTTCGGTTTTCAAAATGAACCATTTTCTGTTGTCTATGTTGTTTCTGTTACTATTTCTTGTTTGTCTGTGTTCTATTTTCAAATGTATATTGCAAAAATCCACAGCCTATTGACTACCAGATACTTTATTCCGAATATATGTTACAACCTCTTTCAATTACTACCTTACCCATGTCCTATAAGTATTGTCCATAAGGACAGTCACTCCTTTGTCTATAGGATGCACTATGATGGGAATGGAAGCGAGGCCCACGCCCACTGTAATCCAAGAGCGAATGACCAGTGGAATCTTGCCGGCGTTTTTAGCGAGCGCTTTTTGGGAGAACGCGCAAATTCTGTAAGAAATTATTTGTAACGATCAAAAAAAGTAAGGCCTTTTGAAACATCAAAAAAGTAAGGCCTTTTATAACATAACAGTCAATACATGCATAACCTTAACACTGGGATTGTATCATGTGTAGTTAAAGGGGTATAAGGAGTTCCATTTCCTCTTGAGAACCCAAGTCAACCTTACCAGCCCGTGGTGCACCTTGCTAACTAACAAACGGAGCTCTGGCGGCTGATTGTGGCATAGCGCAGTCTTACACCGGCACAGCTAACTATTCAAGCCGCCGAATGGTCAGGGGCGGATTTGATCCTTTGGTAGCCCTAGGCATATTAAAATTTGCCGCTCATTACTCGCTGTAACGTTATAAATAAAAAAAAAACCCTCAACTTGACTTTGTCTTTAGCTCTTCGAAAATCGTGATTCGATTTAAACCCACTCTGTAAGTGAAAAAACTGGTATTCAGTGCTAATACAAGTAGATGATTTGCTAAAAAAGTTATATAAAGGAGAATGCCGAGAACACGTACCAATTGCGTCAAAACCAAACGTATGCCATAAAATTTATTATATTTTATAAATGACATTAACATTTTCTTTAGTTTTACACACCGACGGAATTAATAATCAAGTAAAAAAATATTTTGTTGAATTGGTTTCCCGCCGGCATCAGACTGCAAGAACCAATGATATTCACATTACTATGGCAACAAACATTGATGTAAAGTGTTACTATGGTAATAACCCTCATTTTTAATTATTTTGACAGTAGAATCGACTAAAAACTTATTGGAGATTTTTTTGACGCACTCACTTTAGTCTTGGTACCGAGCGCCGTACACCAGTCGGCATTCTCCTTTCATGATATGCTTGATCTGCTCTTATTTTGTTGGTCTTAACGTTTTATTCATTCATTATTTCACCAAGTTGTGCCGCCCCCTAAATTTTGCCGCCCTAGGCCCGAGCCTACTTGGCCTATTGGGGAATCCGCCCCTGCGACTGGTAGCAACGTCAGATTTGCGAAAAGTTGTGCGATGCAATGCCTTACCCACATGCCTTGCGTGGGTATTATGGGCCTGTCCTCCTTTTTACTAGTGGAGGCAGTGGTCCAACTGTGAACCCATGTATGCTGGTGTTTTTGTTATTATTGACTCTTAGTTATAACTATTTTTAGCGATGGGTTCAAGCTTGATGGCTTGAGCCATGTAACTGTTATAATAATGAACTAGCCTAGATGATTATGCAGCAAGTATAGTAGAATTATTTTATCTCTGCAACATGGGTCACAAATCATATCAACACTAGTGTTGAAAGATGTTACTTATATTGAGCAATATTCCTCAATGTTACTAACAGAATCAACGCAACATGTTACCTATCTAATTTTATTAGATTGGTAACACATTTTTTGCTGTTTTATTTATCATATCATGCACCGATACCTCAGTTATTTATTAATTCAATCATTAAAATAGCTGTTATTTTGATTGAGCAAAGTTCCTCAATGTTACTAGCAACATCAAAGCAAATTGTTATCTATCTAATTTTATTAGATTGGTAACATTTTGCTGTGTTATCGGGCATTTATACCCCAATTATTTTTTTATTGAGCAACATATAGAATTATTAGGTAACATACGATAAAAATAAGTTTCTACGATCATTAACATAGCTGTTATTTTGATTGAGCAATATTCCTCAATGTTACTAGCAACATCAACGCAAAATGTTATCTATCTATTTATTAGATTGGTAACATTTAGCTGTTATCGTGCACCCATACCCCAGTTATTTTTTATTGAGCAACATTTAGGTAACATACGATATAAAATATTTTAATTAAATAGTGTTGCCGTGTTATGCAATGCCTGAAACACTTTTAGTGGTGAGCGCCATAGAAAATCGAATATAATTAATATTTATGCATTTTATTAAATGCTGTTAGAAGGTCAAGGTACCAAGCAAGCAGACTATTAACATACTCATTATTTAAAGACAATATATACAATTATTAATATACAGTCATTTAGGCGAAAAATAGAGGTTACTGGGAAAATTTTACGGGAGTTAAAACTCCCGTAAAATCAAATCATCTCTAAAACTACCAATTTTCAAAACTCCCGTAAAACTTTCCAGGTAAAACTACCAAATGACTGGAGTATATGATACATAGATAAATATGTAATGTCATTTTCACCATGGCTTTTTCAACATTATACAGTGTTATATTTCGATAAGGGTTTTTTTATCACTTTGGTGTTAACTTGTAATGGTAATATAAAAAATAACAAAAAAAATGTTGTTACCACAGCAATATGTCGCAATTGTTACCGGATGTTACGTTGCGTAATGTTGCTCAACAAAAATCAGCTGCGGTGTGGATGAAATGGAAACTTTATTACATGCAAAGGGCTTCGTCAGTGTAACAGCGTATTCTGAAAAAAATTAGATGATTTTAAGTATTTTAAAAATCTGTCTTTTGCGTCCGACACCTAGCAACTCCAAAGAGAAAAGCACGCGAATCCTACTTTAATATTATAAATGCAAAAGTTTGTGAGTATGAATGTATGTTTATTACTCTTTCACGTAAAAAGTACTGAACGGATTTGGATGAAACTTGGAACATACATAACTTATGACCTGGAATAACACATTGGTTACTTTAAATCTGAGTCGACCTACTAACTTCGCTACAGAGTCAACTCCTCACATTGTCGAAATTTTCGGGCAGTCACGGCTAAGGGAAGTTCGCGTTCAAATCCTGCCTGAGAAACACCCTGAGAAACACTCGGGACGATATAAAAATCTTAGATTTTCCCTGAAGTGTGGGCTTAAAATACAAAAAATTAATTGAAATTACAGTATTAGTTATGTAAAGTGGAAGAACCTAACTGATTTGTATAGAAAATGAGTTCAAAATTTAGTTCAAATCGAGCTAAAATTTTGCACTTACGAAGTTCTATACCAGAAATAATAATTATAACGTTTACTGAACCAAAAAGTGAGATGAATAAATGACTTTCAATTTTAACTGTGCGATCGAACTGTACAGTTAAATCGTTAGGTGTGTAGAACAAACAGTTGAACTGAGAACTAATCAAAATCTCATTAGATTAAACTGTTCAGTTAAAACTGAAGTTCTGTAGCCCACTTTAGATATAAGCAGATTTTTATCCAGATACTAATCGAGCGAAGCCACGGACAGAGCTAATAAACGAATGATATAGGTAAAACAGTTTTTACTATATAAAAGCGATAATATCGACTGCTGCGTTCAAGCCGATAAAGAACATAAATCAATATTTTTTATTACGTTTAGGTACGTACAAGTACATGTTTATTTACTTATTTTATGGTGTACTAGCTATTATCCGCGGGTTCGCTCGCGTAGTATCCAAATCACATAGTCTACAGGGTGGGGCAAAATTTTACATCATTGAGGGTAGTTAACTTTTTTTAGGTAGTTAGAAGATTTTGTTTTTAGGATGCAATCCCCCTCATAACTGGTATTTTGTATACAAAATGTTAGATTTAAACTTAGACTACCTTAAGTTTTCGTTTTGGAATACGACCTAAAAGGTTTATTTGAAGAGAAAAGCAACTGCACTTTCAGAATTTTGAAATAATTTACAGTCAGCCTAGAAAATGGCATTTACTAAAAAAAAACAAGTTGACCTCAATCGATTTCTGGATTTTACGCAAATGTAGTTGAAACATTTGCGTAAAATTGCAACTCAATCGCATCATTCGTTTGGCGCGAAGGATTAACGAACATACGAACTTTCGCGGCTCAGCTTTCCTTTATGTGTAGTGAGCTAGGCGGCTGAAACTTTTGTCACAGGTAGGGCTACACCTAGGCAGCCTAAATCTGAAATGGCGTAGTGCGGAAACGAATAGTTTTTGAGATATGAATTTTTGAAAATTACAATTTTTCACGTATTTTCGTCAAACTTGTTGATAATGTTTGCTATTGATTGCAAATTATTTGGTAATCTGACAATGACAATGACATTTCTCATGGTTTTTGCGGCAATTTTATGGTATTTTTTGGTAATCTGACAATGACAATGACATCTTTTGTGGTTTTCCCGCCGGTTTTTGTTGATTGTTTGATTGATTGAATTTAGTCGTGTAAAAATCGACACAGATAAACAGTAGGTTATTAGGTTTTTTTTTAACCACCCGGAAATCCTTCTCTCCAAAGTAGGTTCTAGGACACCCCGACTTGAGTAGATTAGGTTCGAAATCTAACACAGAACCGACACAGAGCACCCCAATGCCACCTAGTCTTGTGGTCCCGTCCCGAGTGTATAAAAAATGCGTGAGTGAGAGTTCTGGCGAAAGCCCATACTGGAGTCAAATATCCATTTTTATGATTTGAAACGGGATTTTAGAGTGGTCATAGGTCATAGGTTCCCCTTCCCTAACACTACCGCATCCCCCCCCCCCCCCCCCCCCCCCCTCTCCCGATAGTGTGTTTTGGTGTATATTGTTTACGTTTTTTCCATACTTAACCTCAAAACTAAATTATTATTTTTCTCGGAAACTATGAGTTTCCGCACTTCACCCTTTTAGGGGGAGGGTCCTCCCCCCTCCCCCACCCCTCCCACCCCCTTACCCCCCAAAAGCTCACTACACATAAAGGAAAGTCCTTCCACTTTCGCATTTATAATATTACTAGTTTCCACCCGCGGCTTGGCTTGTGTTATACCGGGATAAAAAGTAGCCTTATGTAGTTATGTGTTAATGCAGGTCACAAACGTTTGTTTAATTCAAGTTTCATTCAAATCCGTTCAGCCGTTGCGGAGGGAAGCGACCACAAACATAGTCACACGCACACACAAACTTTCGCGTTTATAATATTATAGTGTGATGTGAAGTACGAAGTAGGATAGGATGGGATTAGAGCGTTTCCACATTATCCGATCCGATATCGGACGACGATAGCGAACACCATGTGCTGTTTTCACATAATTTCCAACAAAATCGATCCGATACGGCCATTTTCTCAATAGCTTAGTGCGGGTAGGTCATCAGACTATATTAGAAAACATCATTAACGTCCATTGGCTCACGGGCGAGCGATAGTGCTGCCAAAATATCGGTGTCGACTCCGATATCCGATATCGGACCGGACAATGTATAGTTAAGTTAAGTAAAAAATATCTTTATTCATTTAGCACATTAAGTACACTTTAAAACGTATTTTTTTATACCAATTCGTAACGCGACCTAACAGAGAAGAATTGGCAAGAAACTCTGCTTGGCTTATATTTTAGTACTCCAACTTCGTATGAGCTAGTGGCCATCTCTTGTTGGTTTTTTAGGCCGCCCGAAAGCCTCCGACACAACTTAACGATAAAAAAGCCATCTTAACGTGGCTTCCAAAGCACGGAAGCGCTCAAATCTAAATTCCACTAAACGGTCACCCTTAGTAGTGCCACCCAAGTAGTGTCCGGGCGGAGTGTTGCTATATTTTAGTATGCGTAATGAAAGAGGTATATTACATACTTGGCCCGAAGTCGTATCGGCGTCCGATACCGATATCGGATCGGTTGATGTGGAAACGCTCTTAGGGCCAGTGCAGACAGAGAGGAAGCGCAACGGAGAGGATTTTATTGAGGTACTTATTAAGGCTTGGTACGCGCATGCTTGAACCTGACAAAAAATGCTCGCGCGTCCTCGTAGATCCTCTATGCTGCGCTCCTCTCCGTCTGCGCTGACCCTTATTGTGATTGATATTTTTTACCAACCTGTTTATAGTAAATCCAGGTATAACAACAGAGGCCAAGGTCTGCCATATCAGGGCGTCTCCCGTCTCTATCATCACATTTTTAGGACGTCCATCTTTCTGAAACATAGAAATCAAATTTTCTATGTTTAAATTAAACAATTTGTTATTGTACCCTAGATTTAGGGTGTACGCTAGTTCAGGAGCCAGGGCTTCTACCAGATTTTTGTACACTGTTTTGTTTCAATAAAAATGTAGATAAGTTTTAATAAATACATTAAGGTACAGTTACAAAGACAGAAATACTTTTTAAATACTTTAAATACAAAAATACTTTACTTGCTATTAGGGTATTTTACATCATGTAAGAAAAAATAAAAAAAATACATATTTATGATAGGTTTTGTAAAATTGAAACGAGAAATGTTGATTCTATTAATAAAAATGCAATATGAATTTTGAATTTCAATTTAAAAATTATTTTTTTTATTCTGTGCCCCAAATGTCCAAAACGCTATTCCCAGATACCGTCGTGGCTTCACTTCAATAGTATCATTCATTACAATATCACTTCTTACTCCTTTGCAAAATCGTTTTGTTACTAGTGTAGTGACGTCACGAGCTGGGTAGCATGGCGGCTAGCGTTTTCGCACGAAAATTTAGAGCGATAATTCAAAAGTGATTTTTAAGGCATTATGCAAAAATTATAGAGGTTAAGTCGCTAAGCCATGTCGGAGGCCTTCGGGCGGCCTAAAAACTCCGACACCAGAGTTGGTCACTACCTCATACGAAGAAGAAGAAGAATAGAAAATCCTTCTTGAAAATGGGTGTCATAGGTACCCTATTGTCAACCTCTGTAGCGCAGTGGGCAAAAGCCTCCCTGAGACACAGAAGGCCTTTGCACATTGCCCACCTGATGTTAAGTGGTAACCATTACCTATCATTGAGCATTACACCGTAGATCACGTTTTTTTGGAACATGCTCTACGATGCAATGCCCTGTGTCCATCAAACGACCCACTTAACATCAGGTGAGCCTTGTGCTTGTTCCATCTTCAAGTATCATATTAAAAATGTTTTTTATTTTATTAATCTAAAGATCTAAACCAACCCTGTACATCTTCCAGCCCTTATCCATGGTGTCTGCGAGCACGTACGCGAAGGCCACCTGGTAGCTCCATCTCACCACCTTCGCTGGCACTAAAGCTCGGAACGACTCGCCCACCTCGTTGGCATACCCTGAAACATGGATCTGTTCACCGACTGCTACATCACCAGGGATGAAGAGTGAGTACAAATGTTTGTATAAAAAGGTTGAAAAGCTTAACAGATAGGACTAGAAAATTGTTTGATAAAAAACCTATTTTGTTGTGACACCATCATACGGAGTGGTTCTTTCTTCACCACAAGGTCACTTTGAGTTCAAGGTACCCTTCTCAGATCAATATCTGTTGACCTTAGGTTTGAACAATAATCACACAACAAAAATAAACTGATAAAAATCCTATGTCTATTTTGCTATTACCACTTTTACAAGAACCTTTTCAGCCTGACACAACTTTTTTATTTGACTGAAAATGGGGGTGATTCATCCGGAACCTATACTGGTTTAGTCGTTGTACTTGATGTTGTATGACTTTAGCCTAGGACCTTAACAAACTCCTGCTTAGTAGAGTCAATCATATACTGGTATAATTCACCAGGCATGAACCATTCAAACTGTTCAGTCTTTGACAAACGGTATACCAAGTTTTAGAGCTAAACAGAAACAACCTTTGCATTATGGTCAGAGCCTTGACTGGACGCTGTCGCCTCAAGTCAGTTAAAGTTAAGGCTTCGGGACACTACAACCTGCAGGTTCAGTCTATACTGGATAACTGATTACAAACTCACAAACTGTTACTAAATTAATTAAATGAGTGCTAAAATGATATACAATTTAAAATATTTTCATGCTGTGATGGAAACACATCAGCGAAAGCTGCTGCTCTATAAACTTATAATTATATTACTTATATCTATTAGCAGGCCTCTTTCACTCCGCAGAATAGGTATAAAAATATACCTACGCATCGCCGGCCTTGCGAGCGTGGTTCGTTAGTCGGTTGCCGCGTTCTGCCCGGAACGAAAGTGTTCTTGAGCAGCCGCGGCATTTTAGTTTGTTTTTGTTAATGTACATATATTTTTCGCCAAATAAAGGCAAAATAATTCTACACAGCATTTTGTTGCCTGAATAATAATAAGAAAATGTAAATAATACCAATAGTAGGTACAGAACTGAAAGTTTTTCTACCAAATAATGCGTTGTTTAGATATCAAAGTCTCCCGTATTTACTTAAGTAGGTAGATACTTAGGTACAAGTTCTATTTGAATGCGGTACCTACCTACATAAATAAACGTAATATTATTATGTAGGTATTTTTTCATAGACAATTTTTGTGCCATTGGTAGGTATAGGTAGGCCTTCATAGTGCTTTAGTAAGTAGGTATTATGATTTTGATTATGTAGACTGAGAGCAAGATTAGAAACCCAAGCTAGGTACATTTTTATTTGGTTTAACTTTAAGTAGGCAGTGTAGGTTATCTACTTAAAAACAGGTAGGTGTAGGTAGACAAATCGATGTGGTAAGTTACCTAAAGGTAGGTGTACTAACAACTAAAACTAGATACCTAGGTTACCTACAAACCAAATGTTGTTTTTTTTCTCTTGCAAATATCTAGGTAGGTACCTACCTACTAAAATTTCTCTTAAGATTTAGCATGATGTACCTACCTACCTTAAACAGTGATTATTCAGTTTTCGTACACAAGACACCTAAACACTTAAGTAAGTGTTAAGGAGGTACTTGGGCCTACCTAGTAGGTATGCCTATTTTCTGAGTTCTTAATGCAGCCAGCCAGTGTAAAATAGTTTTCTGATCTAATTCTAGGTAGGTAGATATTATTTGAATTATCATTGTTCCTAAAAAGAAATAGGTGGCTAGGTAACTGGATAGTAAAATGTTCAACAACAACAGCCTATTCAGTCCACTGCTGGACATAGGCCTCCACTATAAGAAGGGGGATATGCCCATAATCCCCACGCTGGGCATGCGGGTTGGGGATCGCAGAGTACAGCTTCTCGCACCGCCGACGCTGCTGCCCGTCGGCGGCCAGGTTATTATTATTCGTCACAGAATAATTCTCAAGACAACCCTAACGTTACACTTGCCACGTCAGTAGATATAGAGCTATACGATAGAAAGGGATGCAAGGTGTAGGTTAATATAAATGTTAGGCACTGAGTTCGGTGCGAGCTGAATAGCACTTTATTGCGTAGCAGCTAAAGTCGCTATTTATTTAAATGATTGCGCGGAGTGAAGCTTCTGTCCTCTCTGTATTCTGTGCTATTAGTTCATTTTAGTTATTGAATTGTACCTATTAGTATGTATTTATTATTTATTAATATCTATTATTTCACAAGTAGATATTTATGTTTATGTATAATTATATTAAATAATGTATTCATTTTCCTAGTCCGCAATGGATTATGAAGTTTGTGTTTATTGATATAACACCATCGTCTGCTACAGTCTTTTAAATCAAGACCATCCAAAGGTTGTCTGGAAGAGATCGCTCTAAGTGATAAGACCGCCCATTGTACTTTCATTATTGTTATTGTGTATAGTTATATTTGTCTGTGTTGGTGTGAGTACAATAAAGAGTTTTCTATCTATCTATCTATCTATAAACAAATAAATATCAGTCCACTGCTGGACATAGGCCTACTCTAATAGGAGGATATTCACATAATACTCTAAGCTGGGCATGCGGGTTGGGGTTCAAAGGGCACAGTTTCTCGCACTGCCGATGCTGCTGCCTGACAGTGGCTAGGGGATGTAGCTGTGCAGGTGTTAGGCTGCGCTATGCCGCTATCAGCCGACCGCCAGAACCCCGTTTGTTAGTTAGCAGGGTGCACAGGCAGAAGAGGTTGGCTTGGGTTCCAAAGATGGTGCCTGTTGGTTGGCACCCCTTACACCCCCATACAAATGGCATACAGTAAACAATGAACCTACCCAAGTAGCGCACCCACGTATCTCTGAAGATGTCCACCGGCATACTCCAAAATTACGAGGAATGATCACTTTAGAAGTTTTCTCTCAATAGTTGGTAACACTGAATACATATAAATACATTTGATAATTTTGAGATACGACTTGCTAAGTCTGTAGTATTTTTATATTAGCCAATTGGGTTGTAATTCCATTTTATTCGAGTAATTTAGATCACAGGTTAGATAACTTTTTAGGTTATGTAACACTTCTACTTGACACTAAGTGATTGATATATCACGTAATTTGCCATAGGAACGCTATTTAGTAATTTCCTGTGGATTACGCGGGTCTGAATTGGGTAATCATTGGTTTTATTTACATTATTATTTTGTTGATTTTGAAATTGAATTGATTTGTGATTGTTATTTTGAATTGAATGAATGAATTTGAATGAACTAAACAAAATTCTACGCGGAACGAAAGAACGAATTCGAATTGACTTGACAATGACAATCTTTTGAAGTATCTTACCAGTTTGCCAGTCTAAAAAAACGGTCAAAGTGTTAAACATTAATTCCATGAGCGTTATGGGACGTCACAGATTTGTCGGACTTGGTGGGACTCGTACACGAAGGGTTTCGGGTTTCGTACAATCTAAGGTAAGTACGTGCTTTTTTTATTTGTTGACATAGCAGCAAAAGACAGTGCACATTATGGAAATTTCAACTCTTTACTTGCGGAATAGTTATTACAGACCGCTCGCAGACAGAAAATTCGGACAGACAGCGGAAGTTTATTTATTAGGCTCCCGTTGGGCACTCTTCATGTAATAGAACTTTTAAAGACAGTAGGAAAATACACTATGTACAACATTGAAATAAACAATTTAAATCGATGAATGCAGCAAGTAATTACTAAAATTCATTATTTAAATCGTATTAATAATGTTACGTTAGGTGTGACGTGGTATACCTACGTAGTGTAACACACAGATAAATACAATTAGAACTGTTAGGCTATAAAAAAGATGTGTGGCACTCGGGGACTGCCGCGGTAAAGCTATTGCATAGCATTTTGTATCAACTTAAGCAATTATAATTATTTATTTATTTTATTTATGCAGTATTTCTTTTTCTTTGATATTAATTCAAGTTACACTTTTTGAGCATGGTGACCGATAAGAAAACATTTTTTTTCTTTTATTACAAATACGTCTAGTTGCACGCACACAAACACCGTGTCGAAGACTGCCGAAAAGAAACGACATTAGACAATGCACGGCCTTCAAGCCACACCTCCGTGCCCGTCGGAGTGGGGCGTGAGGTTTTTTTCGTTACGGAATTTCTGGATTCGGTCCCCGCGCTCAAGGCCCTCGATAGCAGCTATGCAATAACTTAATAATTACAAAATAGGGCTATAACTAGTAACAAGTGTAAGCTCAGCTTACTTAATCAAAGGTAGGTCCCATCACAAGATCATCGTCATCCGCATCCGCCGCCCGAGTTCACCCACTGCTCCCTTTGTGTGTGCGTAATATCGTCCGCCCATTTTGCTGCTGGATGACGAATGTTTCTGTACCCGGTTCTTGGACGCCATTCAGTAATCACTTTAATCCACCTGTCATTACCTCGACTTGGCAGGTGTCTTGCCCAACTCCATTTTAATTCGGTAAAAATATAAACGATACACACAGAGTGACCACCCATTATTGGCCATCGTCGTGATAGTTCGGACTGCGATAGCTTAGAGCAATATGTGGTAACATATCGCCCGAGTCCTGGTAATTATAAGGGTTTTAGCGAACTGGATGTCAATGTCCATTATTACTTTATACGCAGTTCGTTAAACTCCTTGTCAACGACCATCTTGGATTAGTGCATGAGAATTCGCCATTGATAATGTGACCATCAAAACGCGATATTTTTTTTATCAAAACTCACAAAGCCTTGGCAGTCTTTGCTTCGTTACGATAGACGCAGGTGCGGCCTTAGCATATCATAAGAATAGCAACTTTCTTGGTAGAATAAAAAAAGCAAAATTATTAAGTAATTTATAATGTTGCAAAATAAATAAACTGAATATGTACTGATTACATTTATTTACCTAATTAATGCATTCTACCCTGTCTATCTCTTGCCCTTTCCCCACCTTCCTTTTCATTCATTCGGGTCCGATTATTTCACATTCCGATTTTGTACAACCCGATCATCCATCCATGGATGCTCGGGCTGTACAAAATCGGGATGTGCATTATTGGCTCTTGGCTCCCCATTTATTCCTCCATGATGAATGAAACGAACCTGAATGAATGACTAAAATGTGCATGACCTTCTACCAGTCAGCTGTTATGTCAAAATAAAAGAAGAGGTTATTTTTATTTTGCAATAATTTTGTGAAAACAATGCCGAAGCGCAGACGATTACAGTTTTCTTGTGATAAAAAGTTAAAATATTAAAGTGAAAGTGTGTCCGTGACATAGTGTGAGGGTAAATGAGTGGGTACATTACAACAGACCTTTGTTTATTTTGTGCGTGTGCTAAACTCAAATTTTAATCTAACAAACAAACATAATATTTATTTGAAAATTCCTGTTTCGCAATGGTTCGTAGAGTAATTAATGGTTTATTCTCCCAACTTGTAGTTGAGCAAACTATTTATAAATCGCGCGCCTAGGGTTCCGAACTAAATACGTATTTGTTTTTAACCGACTTAGAAAAAGGAGGAGGTTCATACGTAAGTTTGACTGTATAAGTACCTACCTATTTTTTATTCATTGTTCAGTTTATAAATAATTAATTGAAACTTTATTTAGGTATGTTCACTTTATAGGCACCTATTTCGAGGCACGTAAGCTAGAGGTACCCACCAAACTAAAGTAGGTGCCTATCTAAGTATAGGTACGTACCTTTTTACCTAGTAGGTAGCATTAATAGGTTTCTTTATGTTGGCACTAGGCAGGTAGGGTCTACTTACGTACCTATGTCCTTATTATGTAGTTAGGAACCTAACCTACCCAGGTAGGTTACGTATTTTTGTAGAATGGTTTTCCTCAATGCTGACTGACTCACACAAAAATACCTACTTAGGTATTTACGAAGGTTTATTTCATATCGTTTATTTCCACAAAACGGCACATAAGTAAACTTCAACACAAAGTAATAAGTATAAGGTATCTAGTCTAGAACATAGTACCTACCTACAAGTAACGGCACAAAACTCTAGCGCTGACCGTTATGGCGTAGAAGGTGGTAGAAGTCAAAAGTAAATAACCTATCGTAGGGTGGCTTGAGGCGAGAGAGAGAGCGAGAGACCCATGCGCAAACGTTTCATTCAGCGCTAGACTTACGTGCGGCTACTAGTTATAATAAGGCGACTATAAGGGTCAAACCTCCCTCTCGCTCTTACAACATTTTGAAGCTAAAAAATCACTGAATGTAGTTATGCAAAATAGCAAACCTTCACGGCCTAGAAAATAACAATACTAAGGTTCAACAAGAATATCATGTTGAACCCAACACGTTTACCTACCAAAAAATTTGCACCAAAATTGATCACATTGGTGCAAGTTTTTTGGTAAGAAAACGTGATAGAATCAAAATGACATTATTGCTGAACCTTTGAATTGTTATTTTCTAGGCCGTGAAGGTTTGTTATTTTGCAACTTTATTTAGTGATTTTATATCTTCAAAAATGTTGAAATAGTGCAAGCGAGAGGGAGGTTTGACCCTTATAGTCGCCTTAAGGCACCTACCTATCTTAGCCTATGATTGTTCGTTTTAAAATTTTTTTGCTTAATAGCTCATTAATTTTGTACTTACTTAGGTAGGTATATAGGTACCTCACCTATCCTACCTAGTGCCTACTTAAAAGTTTTCAAACTTACCCACTCATTCAAATAAGTAGGTCCAGAATTGCATATTATTATATCTCAGTCTCTCAGCCATTCGCACATTGCGTCAGCTTAGGCTACTATAGGCCACGCAATCGAAGCGAGCGGCCGGCGGGCGGAAACTAGTATGTAGGATGGTAGGTATTTAACAAAAATCTGTGTAGGTATTTTATTAAAATGATAATAATAATCATTTGCGTATTACAAACGCAAGTCATGGATGTCTCGAAAGGTACCTTGTATCTGTCACTCGTTGTATGTGTGTTATCACTTATCATTATTCAGCTAATTTTATTATAACTACCTACATAAAGTACATATTCGTCTTGACTGTGGTCTTGATAGCATAGGTAGAGTTTTATGCTTTCTAAGTAGGTAGGTAAATACTCGGACAAATTAAAGATTAGGTTAGATTTGTGGTTCAGCGCGGACAAGAGCTTCAGGTAAATGTTTTATACCTACCTGTATAGTGATTTATGTATAAAGAAATAGGAATTTGTGGTTTCTAGGTAGGTTTTGGAGTGTGCGCAAGAGCTACATGACCTTATTCCGTCTTCACCTATCTTCCATAGGTAGTTACTTCAGAAGCTAACTAGTCTCCGCATCAAGTTGATATTCCATTTAACAGAACTAAGCGCTTCCGACCATCATTTTATAATGCACACTGCTAAAATATGGAATCAGCTGCTAGCGTCTGTTTTTCTTACCTATGACCCTAACAGCTTCAAAAATAAAAATAAACTATAAAAAGGCAAACCTAGTTAATTTAAAGAATAGGTTAGATTTTTAGCTCAGGAATCGACTGTTTGGTATGTTAAGTCTGTTTACGCTTCTGCCACGCATCTCAGCAGACCTTTACAGATCAAGTGAAATTTTTCACGACCCTGGCAGGACTCTACTGTTGTTGCATGATAATAGGACGATAATATTAGAGTAATAAACGCCGAGACTCGCGGGACGGGGAACAGACTTACAGTGATTATCCAAATTATAAAAGACTCACTTTTTAGGGAACGGGGTGTACGGGTCAACCTCACCTGCTCGTGGTGCACCCTGCTAACTAACAAACGGGGCTCTGGCGGCGGCTGATGGCGGCATAGCACAGCCTGCCACCGACACAGCTACTTCCCCTGCATGGTGACAGGCAGCAGCGTCGGCTGCGAGAAGCTGTGCCCTGCGATTCTCAAATCGCATGCCCTGCTTGGGGATTATGGACATACCCTACTTATTAGGGGAGGCATATGTCCAGCAGTGGACTATGCGCTGGTATTGTTGTATTGTTGCAGGACTCAGGCGGAACCCTTGTTCCGCCTTTGCCCCACTCTTGTGGGAAGGTTAACCCTTCCCCTTTTATGGTAATTTCTAAGGCCATTCTAACCGATTCTTACAAATAAATACGAGATATTATTTTAATTTCCTTAATGTCCTCATTGCTATCAAATCACCTTCAAAAACAGGAAAAAAAAATGTCTACGTAAAAACGAACTTGGAAATTATTCGAAGAAATGATCATGCTTTTTGCTCAGTTTTTTCCTCGTACTTAATTCGTACCTACTTGAGAGGTAATGATTATTGTTCATCAAAGAATCACTGAACTCGTTCTATAGAATTATAATTCACGTCTAACTTCATATATCATGTTTAGGTTGCAGTCAAAACTCTTAAGCAGTCAAATAGTACTTTTTACTGAAAAAAACAGGTAAAAGTAGTTTAGACTGAGTAGGTTGGTCTAAGGTAGTTTTGACTGAAATAGCAGTCAGCAGTTTGCCCAATGGAGCTGGTTAAAAGTAGTTTTGACTGGTTAATCAGTCTAATCAAAACTCTTTAAGTTAACAAAGTCGACAAAAATAACATAGAAACGCACATAATATAGTTTTTTTAACGAAATATGAGAACGTAGGTACAGATATTGAAAAAAAAACAACGAAAAGAAAGAATGCTTTAACAAAGAATTTTAACGATAGAAGATATGAAAGACAGTCATTTGAATGTGATGACAAAAGAACAATTATTTGATAAGTTCGCAATGGATGTGGAAAACGCGAAATTTGCAGGAAAAATCGCCGTTACAGTACAGTAGACTAAAATATATTAATATTTTTATTTATATTCTAACCGGTTAAAAGTAATTTTGACTGTTCGAGCGGTTAAAAGTAGTTTTGAGTAAGAGCGTCAGTTATAACAACTTTGAACCACTGCAGTCAATAGCATTATTAACCAATGACTTTCAGTCAAAACTACTTTTGCCTGTTTTTTTCAGTTAAAAGTACTTTAACTGGTTAAGAGTTTTGACTGCAACATATACCTAGAATGTATCTAACTTATCAAAGTCCAACTCATTCTCATAATATACATATAGAATTGTAATAAAGCTAATTGACTGACTGACAATCAACAATTACAGTTTTACATACAACACCAGCCTATATCAGTCCACTGCTGGGCATATTCCTCCCCTAATACGAAGATATAATATCCTTACGCTAGGCATGCGGGTTGGGGAACGGAGAGCACAGCTCGAACCGCGCTGCACCAACGCTGCTGCCCGTCGACGGCCAGGGCATGTAATGGTGCCGGTGTTACGCTGCGCTATGCCACAAGCACCACTAGAGCCCCGTTTTTTAGCTAGCAGGGTACACCACGGGCAGTTAAATTTGGCTTGGGTTGATTCCGAAGATGGAGTTTGGAACCCCTTACCTACACCCCGGTTACATAACAGTCTATTGGCAGTTTGATATACAAATCATATTAATTACATTGCTCGAAAGTCTACGAGGTTATGATAGGATTCACGTCAAGTGCTACTGATGCACTAGCACTACGGTGAGTGAAGGAACACGGTGTGTTTTAGTCGGAAGGCTGCCGAGCTAGCGAGAGCTGGTAGCTGGCGGAGAGCCCTACAGACCCCTCCAACTCTCCCCGAGTTGAAGGACATGAGTAACGCATTTTCGCACCGAAAAAAAAACATTAACTTCGAATTAATCTTAATAATGAATTTGTTTCTCGGTGCTATTTTTTTATCTTTACTACAAATATTAATCAAGGTTTATTGCTCTATATAGTGGTACCTAACACTAGCACATAATACGTAAATACTACTCGCTCCCTAGGTCACCAGCTTGGCCAAGGTTAGAAAGATTTCGCTGGCGACTAACAAGCAAATATTTTTTCATATGTGCTACACTTGAGGCCAACTATTATCCTACAACGAAGGTATAATAACAATATAAATTCAAAATTTTTAAAACTCCTGTCATTAAAGCTTTGTTTCTTTTTCCCACTCCATCATTAAATCCTGATCACCATCTCTCCAAAACTTATTCGTCAAGATTAATTCAATGAGCTACCTCATCACCACAACAACACCAGCCTATTTAGTCCACTGCTGCACGTAGGCCTCCCCTTTCAGAAGGGAGATATGATCATAATCCCCACGCTGAACATGTGGGTTGGGGATCGCAGGGATCACCGACGCTGCTGCCCGTCGCCGGCCAGGGGATTTAGCTGTGCCGGTGTTAGGTTGCGTTATACCGCAAGCTGGCCGCACCAGAGCCCTGTTTGTTATACAGCAGGGCAGGTGAGGTTGGCTTGGCTCCCTTACACCCCAACGGAACAAAAATAGGCAGATCATGTATAATAGTTGCGAGAGTCAAACCTATAACCTCTGGCATCTCAGCTATTCGCCTTGCGCACGAGTCGTGTTCAGATACCACACAACATATTTTACGCTAATGATTTTCGCGATGACAAAAACCTCGTTCACGTTCATGATTAGATATCTTGATTGACACTTGTAACCTTGTTCAGACAAATCGATCAGTTGCCTATAGTTGGTCGACATAACGCGTCGCGTACGAATATCCTTATTGTAATAACATTGCAGAAAAACTCGCGTGGTTGTAACCTTTTCGTTAAAAATTGAAAAGTGTAATTGTAACTTGTTTTGTTATCGCATGTGAATCCTTGATTATTTAATTCAAAGTGAATATAAAGTGGTAAATAATATGCCTTATAAAAGTATTTAATTTAACCTCGCGCGAGTCTTGGTAGTTCTTGAGTGGAGACCACGTCTCGGCAAATGTACTGTAGGACGCCCTCCGGTCAGGTGGAGTGACGATCTGATGTCGGCTGCTGGTAGAAGCTGGATGCATCGAGCTGAGTATGCAACGGCGCTCATTAGGGGAGGCCTATGGTAGGCTGATGATGATGATGATGATGATGAGTCTAAGAGTTTAGTTTTTTTCGTTGAAGTAGCTATCTTACCGTATTGAAGAGGAAGATTCTGTGCGATTGAAACAAGGTATTTACATATCAACTACGTACGATCAAGACTGTAATTATTATTGTTGATTGATTGATATTTATCAATTATTTTATCAAGTTTTCAAGCTCGACGAACGATAAAAAACAGTTATAGGTCCTCGCTAAACAATGTTATAAGCTACACATATACTAGGCAACTACTTCATCATAAAAAAAAAGAAAAAATATTTATTATTATCATCATGAGGTGTAAAGGATTCCATTGTAAGCTTCATCTTCGAAGCCAAGCCAACCCCACTGCCCTGTTGTACCCTACTACTAGGGTAGTAATGTATAGTGTTAAGAGCTACTTTCTTTACTACCGTCCGGTACATATAGTTAAGTTACCACTTTATGAAAATACCCAGTCCCGAAACAAATATTTGCTGAACATGCAAATATAAAATGTCCAGCGCCATAAATATAGAAAAATATTTATGATTGACTACTAACATATTAAAATTGTGAAGTTTGAATGTGATAGTACAAAAAAAATGGTAAAATTGTAATTCTATGTCAATTAGTCATGGTTGTAGTAAAACACAACCGTTTTGTCTTTGGCAGCTAGAATATATTAGCAAAACAATTGCTCTTTGTGTTTCAAAATCATTATATCTATTAAATATTTTCTTTTGTTTTCTTCACTTTATACAAAGCAGCAAAATAAATGTAGAACCGAAGCGAATTCCAGTCTGGATAGCTACACACAAAGTGGGCTGGCATAGTCGGTTCGTCAATATTTGTCGAACAACAAAGCCGACCTGAGGGCTTACCACAGGTTTTTATAATTTACGAAAACTTTATAAGTTTCGGTATCTTTCCATACATTTTCAGTACAGCGCCTCTAGGGAAACGTGCATGAACTACGAAAATGTATGGAAAGATACCGAAACTTATAAAGTTTTCGTAAACTATAAAAACCTGTGGTAAGCCCTCTGAGTATCTTCAGATATTGCTCAGTACGAAAATCTATTGAGGATACTAACAAACAAATCAAATTTGTATTGGAATAACTTCTATCGTGTTGAACATCGTTTGTGTGCATGCTCTAAATAGATAACTAGACCTATGTAAGTTTGTTTCCTGGTTTATCTTTACATAGACAATACAAAGTTGCTTCGCTTCTCGCTGTCTGTCTGTCCCTATATATGCTCAGATCTTTAAAACTACGCAACGGATTTTGATGCGGTTTTTTAAAATAGATAGAGTGATATTCTACAAGACAAAATATTTAGTACAAATTCCGCTAACTTTCTCTGACAAGTTCCACAAAATGCATACGCATGCACCGCCCTCCCGCCCGCAGATTCACATGCAAATCAGAGAAAGAACAAGCAAACATGCAATCATTAATAAATGCAACCGTCTACTTACTCTTCCACCAAATAAAAACAACGCGTTAACCTGTAATTAGCTTGGAGAAACGACACACACATAAATACACAAGAAACTCAACAGAAATTCGACAATGTTTCGCCTTCCCCACAAGGCATCCTCAGGAATGATCGACTCGCTGTCCACCAACGTCGACGTGGCTAAAAAAAGTCCGCCGAGCGCTAAACAGAAAGATAGAGTGAAACAAGAGGAAGGTTTATATTATAAGTAATTCACCCGTGCGAAGCCGGGGCGGGTCTCTAGTTAATAATGTTACTGTTACTGTCAGCCTAAATCATCCCATTGTAGAGCAAAGGCCTCCCCCCATTTTTTCCATCCACTTCGATCCTGCGCTCAAGTTTCCCAGTCTTTTTGAAGGAAGTCTAGTTCGTCACGCCATCTTTTACGTGGTCTGCCGGGACGCCGTCTCGCTGTATCCGGGAGTTAATAATATTATAATAATGCTGTAAACTGTAGACACAGCATCACGTAGCCCCAAACTAAGCAGAGTTTGTATTATGGGAACTACACGACTGGTAAACTAAATATATATATATTTTTTTGTAAATACATACATATCATACATAGAAATCACACAATGGTCTCGTCTTGCGTCTCAGGCGGGCCTTCCCCTACTGCGCCACAGAGGTCATCATACTACTAATATAAACGAGGCTAACTAGAGTTTATGTCATCATCATCATCATCAGCCTATAGCAGTCCACTGCTGGACATAGGCCTCCCCTAATGAGCGCCATTGCGCCCTGTCCTGAGCTCGACGCATCCTGCTTCTACCAGCAGCCGACAGCAGATCGACACTCCACCTGGCCTGAGGGCGTTCTACACTACGTTTGCCGAGCCGCTGTCTCCACTCAAGAACTCTTTTACCCCAACGGTTATCGGTTCTTCGGCAGATATGGCCAGCCCACTGCCACTTCAGCTTGTTCTCTGAGCTATGTCGACAACTTTAGTTCTATGCCTAATACACTCGTTACGGATTTTATCCTTCAGAGAAACTCCGAGCATAGCTCGTTCCATAGCTCGCTGAGCGACTTTAAACTGGTGGACTAGCCGTACTGTGAGTGTTCACGTTTTGGAGTTTATGTACATTATTATAATAAATTTCTTTAAACCAATCAAAAGTTAAAGTTAAGTTCTGCGATCAAATCGGAGACGAGCTGGAAAAAGGCCAGGTCGGGAGTACCCTAAACCGACGAGCATGTATGAACAATGTAATGAGAGTGAATGAAGCAAAAGAGGTATGTCAGGATCCTGGCAAGTGGAGATCCGTGCTCTCTGTCTACCCCTCTGGGAAAAAGGCGTGACTATATGTACTATGTATATATGTAAATTGCTTTATGTTATGTCAGTATCACACTAAAGCTGTCTGGCGGAGGGCATAGGTATACCATCGCATAGGATTTCTCCTAGTTTCGATACCAATGTTGTTCCACCCAGAATTAGTGTAGCTGTTCTGCCAAAATTAATTTATTACTAGTAAGGAGTGGAACTTGCTTCCGGAGTTTTCCCGGTCCAGTACAATCAGCGAGTCTTCAAATCCTCAGTGAATCGGTTCCTTCTAGGCAAGCGTGCTCCATCATAGACCGCATCTTCACCTGTTTCAGGTGTGATAGTAGCCATTCTCTAGACTATTTTGTGTAAAAAAAAAATATACTTAGCATTTGCGATGTTTATAATTATATAAAACTAGTTAAAATATTTTTTTTTTTAATTTTTTGCTGTCGTAGTTAGCAGTAATCGCAATTCTATGGTACCTAGAGGTAAAAACATCGAAATTATAAAACGCCTTCGCAATGTTAACTGCAAACAAACCAGCTAAATAGTTTCAAAGTCTATCCGAGATAACGTCTAAGTGCTAAGCAGAGCCGATTTAACAGCCCCAGAATAAACAGTTTAGACAGCTTTGCAAAAATTTTCTTTTTATGCATACTGAATGATAATAGTTATTTGTTATACAAGAGTGCAAAGTTGCTTTTTAACCGCGTGCTCAATTTTGATGACCGAGCTAGCGAAGGATTCTAAAATTTGGATTCTAAAAATTAGAATCCTGAGCTTTAGCGAGGGAATCAAAAGAGCACGAGGTGAAATCTTTGCACTCGAGTGCAACATGTAAATTTTCATCCTATCTCAGCGAGGAAATGACTAAATGCAAAAAAAAGATTTACATTAGTTTACCATATAGTTTAAAAAAAATAAAGTACACCAGGAAGGTTCTGCGTCTGAGATTTTATCAAATTAAAAATGATTGTATTATAAATTCGTCACCATGGAGATAGAAGTAAATAGGTTTAATGTTGTTTTGAATTCACAAACTTAGTGCACACGATGTTCTAAATTCAATTTTACTTTATCCTCTAGCGGATATAAACGGCTTTTGCACTCAGATATCGAAAAGCAAAAATACTCTTTCCGAGATGGGGGGATGAAAAAGGAATTGTTCCCAGACTTCCACGGAGTCATTCCAACCACTTCCTTGGGTTTATTTAGTGCACTTATGTTTTTGGATGAATAAAAGTGTATGTAGTACTAGCTTACGCATGCGGCTTCGCTCGCGTGTTACCCGGGATGAAGTATAGTAGCCTAAGTATGTATTCATCCAGGTCATAAACTATGTATATTTCAAGTTTTAACCAGATCCGTTCAGAAGTTATTGCGTGAATCCATACATTCTAACAAACTTTCACATTTATAATACTAGCTTCCGCCCGCGGCTTCGCTCACGTGGTACCCGGATAAAAAGTAACCTGTGTATATTCCAAGTGTCATCCAAATCCGTTTACTAGTTTTTGCGTGAAAGAGTATCAAACATTCATCCATTCATTCATACATCCATACTCACAAACTTTCGCATTTATAATATTGAATAGGAAGTAGGACTAGTAGGATGTAGGATATCGGATTGGATTGTATCAAATGCGTACCTGAATACTAATATAGGTCGCGTCACGTAAAATGAAACTGGCGGTTAAAGGCGCTCCACTTCTTCCAGCGTTCTTTTTACATGCCACGTACTCAACAAGGTATTTTACAAGCTTTGATTTAGTTTCATTTTAAAGTACATTTTAACCTTGCGTATCGCTGACTGTTCCATTTATCGCGCCTATACAAATTTTGTAGAATCGGCTCTACTAATGCTAATATTTAAACAAGCGCGCTAATCTTTTTGTAGATACTCTTGTAATTAAACTTAACCCAATGGCTTTAGAATGTTGGAGTCATTTTATTTCTTTCTCGTTATTCGGACCAACCGGTTAAAAATATTTTTGCATTAAAATTATAAGTAATATAATAATCTTATTGTAATACATAGTCAGAAAGGTAGTTAATGGTGGCGATTATATTGTGCGTTTTAAGCGAAATATCATTTAACAGTTCAATGTCGTTCTTGATGGAAATTACAAAAATCGCTATAATTTTCGAACAGTCAAATTATGTCTTAAATTTTGAAAATATTTGAGTTTTTATCATAGAAGTGCGTGCATTAATTACAAAAATAAAAAATGAATAAAGTTCGAGCCCAAAAAATCTTCATTTTAATTTTTTTTTCAAATTTATTTGGGACTAATCAGGAAGTACTCTACACAACAAAAGAAGAATTTTTCAAATCGGTTCATAAATGACAGATTTATGAGGTAACAAGCATAAAAAAAAATACAACCGAATTGCGAACCTCCTCCTTTTTCTGAAGAAGGTTAAAATACGATATAGGGTCCTTCTAAAGGCGGGTATTCTATTTTCTCCAGGGCCGGCAGCGCATCAGTATCACCTCTGGTAATGCAGGTGTCCATGAGCGGCGGTGACATCTTCCTATCAGGTAGCCTGTTCGTCTGCCAGCTTTGGCATAAAAAGAACTGTGCCTGCAATTTCTCCTTAGAAAAACCAATGATGTTGTCTCGTTTCCTCTTTTTACCCTACTACCAAAGTCAGCCAAAAGTCAGGGTAATGTTTTGTCTAACATTGAACAGGAAACGAGACAACTTTTAGGGAAAATACTTTAGGCCCAGATTTTTATTCAAAGCACGCAATTTTACGTCAGTTTTAGTAGTTAATAACATGACGAAAAAACATAACTATCGCTAATGTCAAATAATACAATTTAATATAAGTAAAACTCTAGGAACAAGCATTAAAGTATTAATGTTATTCGGTTATTATTTTAAAGCTATCTTTAGATTCGTTTAGGAAATTGCACAGAAAATTGCCACCAATAGGTAAGGTTACTTTAGGTCTTTGATAGTTTTTTTTTTACTTGATAGTTTTTTATTTATTTAAACGGTTTTTTTATTTTTCTACGTAGCCAACGAAAATATAATAATGCGACTGAAGTGTTAATTATCAAGATTTTATTTCAATAAAGCACATTAAAAATAAGTAAAATCATTTGTGATAATGCGGACTGAAGTTTAAAATTAAAAGTAAATCAAGTGTCAAAATGAAAAACAGTGGGAATGAAAAGGCTCCGGAATGGGAGAAGGAGAAGCTGAATCCAAATGAATGGTAAGTTTTTTATTCGTTCCTCATCAGCCATAGCAGCCCACTGCTGGACGGCGGCCTCTCCCAATGAGCGGCATTGCGCCCTGTCCTCAGCTCGACGCATCCAGCTTCTACCAGTAGCCGACAGCAGATCGTCACTCCACCTGGATGGAGGGCGTCCTACGTTTCAGCCGCGGTCTCCACTCCAAGAACTCGTTTACCCCATCGCTATTACAATGTGTCCGGTTATCGGTGTCGGAGACTTTGTGGCGGTGAATGGGTAGCTGTGGCTTGATGGACCAAAGGAAAACAAAATGGCTGTCATTTTATCATGGAAAGGATGGTGATTGGTCGATACAATTTACCGTGATTCACCGCCTCAAAGTCTCCGACACCGGTAACCGGACGCATTGTATAAGTATGTACGTAACTTACAACCGAAATATTAAAAAATAAATAATGTTTATTATAAAAAAAAGGTGCGGGAAGTCGTACGACGCGGTAGATCCGCAAAAAATTACCGGATAATAAAGCGATTTCTTTAGGCATGCATTGAAAGTAAAAATATGTAATCAAAAAAATATTTTTAACTGCGAAATTAGATACAGCTACCTAGTTAATATGTTACTAGGTAGCCCGCCACTTTTGGGTACTTTTGGGTGGTGCACTCTATCAAACGGGGCTCTGCCGGCTGATTATGGCATAGCGCAGCCTAACACCGGCACAAAAATGCCCTGACTGCCGGCCGAGGGGAAGCAGCGTCGGCAGTTCGAGAAGCTGTAACCTGCGATCCCCAACCCGCATTCCCAGGTGGGGATTATGGGCATATCCCCCTTTATTAGGGGAGGTCTATGTCCAGCAGTGGACTGATAAAAACTGGTGTGGTGTGGTGATAATGCTAAAGAGCTTTTTTTTTCAACAAATACTCTATAACCATAACACATCCCCACGTTGGGCATACGGGTTGGGGATCGCAAGGCACTATCATTTAGCTTTACATTTTTTAACTATGCAATTCTTTTTTCAATAAGGTTTTCAACTACGGGCGAGTAACCAGCTGAGATGCGAGGTGTGGGTTCGATTCCCGCTGCGTTACAAATGTTTGCTTGTGGCTGGTACCATAGTGTATACTCATAGTCATACGACACAGGAGTGCGGTTTAGAAAAATAATACTAACCGTCCAACTAGCGCCGTAAATAGGGAGGTGCCACTGGTGCCCAGGTAGAGGGTGCAGGCCCTAGGGGGGCGCAGAAATGACCAGACCAGACCAAGTTTTGGATCATATTCACTGAGCTGTTGTTAAACGTAATCTCTATAATGAAGCTTATTAAGCAAAAAAGCTTGGGATGAAACTGTCTCCAACTCCCTCAAAAACAATTTAATAGTTTAGAAAAAAGTTTTTTAAAAAACAAGACTAAGAAAATATAAGCCAAGTAGAGTTTCTTGCCAATTATCTGTTTGGTCGCGTTACGCATTGGTGTAAATATAAATGTAAAAAAAAATACATTTCAATGTGTACTTTATGTGCTTATTGAATAAAAGTAATTTGAATTTGAGCTATGCACTGAGAAGTCAACCTTAAATTCATATACTTATTCTGGAAAATATATTTTCTGTTTTGTGTCTGGTATCCAGGCTTAACAACGGTAATGGTCGCAGGGGTGGTAAGGTACAGAAAAAGTTGGCAACCCTAATGAAGTCAAGCCCCCCCCACACCCCAATCAAAATCCTGAATCCCTCACAGTTCAGAGCAGATATAGGTTAAGAAAAACCGGGCGCATAAAAGGCTATTTACGGCACTGCGTCCAACTAGGAGAACAGCGTGGTTGTTGGGTTGGTAATAGATGAATCCTGGTGGGATCATGGCTATACATATAGAGGGGTGTGTATCCTCGCCGCCATGAGCGCTTCAAGAATCGAACCCGTACCTTCCGTCTGATTCATCGGCGTTCAAAGTCTGAGGTCAAATTCCAGACAAAGGGAAGTTCAGTAATCTATTTTAAATAGGTAATTATTTGAGAGTAAACATCACATGACTTTAATCAAAACATTATTCAGATAAAGCAGTGGTCTGCAACATTTTGCATTTTCAGCAGTGGCCTGATATATGTTGTAAGCTGTCTTCATATCATTTAACATTTTCAGAAAACACAACTGTGCCCCTCCAGCACGCCGTCCTCCTGGTTCGCTATGAAGCTGTTCCTATCTTTCCTTCTTCCTTCTTCGCATGAGCTTGTGGCTAACTTTCGTGGTGGAGTTTTAAGGCCTCTCGAATGCCTCTGACATGGCTTAACGACGTTTGCCTACCTTTAGGAGATTTTAGCAGTAGAGTTCTTTGTGAAGGGCTCGTCCGGGGAAGTAGTACACCATGCCTTTCTGTCGTGAAGCAGCATTGCTGTGTTTCGGTTTGAAGGGTGTGGGTGCCGGTGAAAGTACACGCACAAGAGGCTTAATACATTCATATCTCAAGTTTATGGAGGCAGGGCGTTCATCGTAGTTTAAAAGTTTTTTTTTTCAAACATACGTAACCTAGGAAGCAACACTTTGTTGTACCTAGGAAGTAATAGCTACCACTTAGCATGAGGTGGGCTATAGATCCATTATCAGCAATAATAGTCATTGTTAGAGCTAATTTACCTAAAGTTGGTGGTATGTTCGTGAAAATTTTTAGACTTCTTTAGAACTAAATTTTTTCGGGGACCAAATTGACCCTGGTTTTAGGACATTTAGGAAATAAATATAACGCATCGAGATTTTTATACTCTAGAGTGGGAAACGTGGAAAAAAGTGTCTGCACCAAAACTCTGCGCACGCTGTCAATTGCGCGGACTTTGAACACTTTTCAAGCGACATAAGGGTTAAATTAGTGCAAATTTGGCATTTTGAAGTTTATTTAATGTCAAACACGCTTGGACGATTTTTGTTAAATGTCACTTGAAGACTGTCACTCTATAGAAATTATCTCGATGGTATAACGCAAACAAATATGCGGGCGGCTCAGTTAGTATTATATAACTTAAGTTTTTTTTTTTGTGAATAAATGATGTCCTGGAACCAGAGTCAATTTGGACCCCGAAAAAATTTAGTTCTAAGAAAGTCTCCCCTTTTTCCTCTGTTTTTTTCTCTCCACGAACTTTAAATTAGCCCTACGTATTCCTATCACTGATCATCAGGCATCATAAAAAAAGATTTCTTGAGATAAGCAACGGCTTGTAAGAATGAGCAATTGACCATTACTCTCATTACTCAAGCTCCATGCGCCATTTCGTAAATTTCAGGGCCAGTAATAATTACCAAGAAAAATGTTGACCATTCGTCCATAACATTTCGTTATCGCACGTTCAAAACGGAACGAGCGATTAATCGAACCGGCCGTTTCGATTAATACGATCCTGAAAACTTTATTTCAATTTGTTCAAAATATTTTTTTAAATTAAACAAAACAAAATAAACTAAACTGTGCTTTCAAATGAGTGTTTAAAAAAATGTGTTTTTTTTATCAACATGTCAAAATAATATAACAATAATAAAATAAAGCAAACAAAACAGTAGACTGTAAAATAAAAAAATAAAAAATGTTGTGTTCATTAAAATTAAAATGTTGATTTTTTTGTCAAAACTATCCTTTGAAGGATGATGATAAAAGTATCGATTTCATAGCTACTTCCCTGAAAAGCTCAAGATGCGTATACGCAAGACGTTTCTGTTCGTGAATAACTCGAACAACAGTGAAAATATCCCTCTTCTACAGTCGGATGACAGTGATGGTGATGTACAACGGCAAGTTAATCATTACTTTTATCAAACACTGTATGTATTATAAAAGAAATATGCCCATAATCTCTACGCACGGCATTCGGTTTGGAGATCGCAGGGCATAGCTTCTCGCGCCAATGCGCTGCCAGTCGGCGCCTAATTAGTTCAGAGTATAATCATTATCAGTTTATCAGTTGATAACAGTCCACTGCTGGACATGCCTCCTTAATTAGCGCCATTGCGTCCTGTCAGCTTGACCAATCCAGTCTGCCAGCAGCCTCAAGCATATCTTTTTCGCTAATTTCACTCACATCACATTCTTCAACATGGTCGCATGTATCATCACCACCACACACCACACCAGCCTATATCAGTCCACTGCTAGACATATGCCTCCCCCTTAAGGGGAACCCCACGCTGGGCATGTGAGTTGGGGATAGCAGGGCACAACTTGTCGCACCACCGACGGTCGGCGGCCAGGGCATTTAGTTGAGCCGGTGCTAGGCTGCGCTATGGCGCAATCACCTGCCGCCATAGGTGAGGTTGACTTGAGTTCTGAAAATGGGGTTTGGTACCCCTTATCCCCCAAATATGTATGTTATGTATCATCAACAACCTATGATAGTCCACTGCTGAAAATAGTTCTCCAAACATTTTCACGGAGAGCCCTTTCCATCCTCCGATTTTCTGCTTGCCCGCATCAATGCATGATTTATTAAGCAAACCGGAAAAGTTGACTAGGAAAATACATAATACTTACAAGTCAATATCGAAAAAAACGTGTACATTGTTAAGAAATAGATCTTTACTCTGATAGTGTGTTGTGTGACAGGTGTGTTAACATAATTACGAAGGCTTATCCTAACTAATATTATAAATGCGAATGTGAGTTTGTTTGTTACGTTTTCACGTCTACTCAACTGATTATTATATTAAGCATATACGTTTTCAGATAAGTATTGTTCCCGAGGGAAATTTATGACAAAATCGATATTAACACGAGCAAAGCCGCAGGCAAAAGCTAGTTAATCTAGTCACTCATTGTCATCAGTCACTCCAGCATCTAAATTAAAAAGATCAAATATATTTTTTCTACAACACAACATACAAAACAACGCAGAGTCTTAATGTACGATTCACAACTACCGGGGCGCGTCGAAGAGCATCGAAGCGCATTTTAAAACTTGGTAGAGGACATCGAAACATCCACAAAGCAGTTAAGTTCCTTAATTGCATGCAATATCTACTTACGGATCTATTTATATCAGTGTTTGACATAGCTCAAAGCTGCGTTAATTGCATGAAAATAAGGAACTTAACTGCTTTGTGGATGTTTCAATTTCCTTTAGCATGTTTTAAAATGCTCTCCGATACCATCCAACGCGCGTCGGTAAGTGTGAATCGTACATAAGATGAATGAATGAATATGAATGAACGAATGAATGAATGAATAAACGTTTATTTGGTACAAAATAACAAAAAATGGGGGAGTAGGTCAGTACATCGAAAAGTTTAAAAATACAATGTTGCACTCATAAAAAAAGTATAAAACAAATAATGGGGGAGTAGGTCAGTACATCGAAAAGTTTAAAAATACAATGTTGAACTCATAAAAAAAAAGTAAAGGTTTGTATACGAATTCACACAAAACAAACAAAAAATATATAACAAGTACATAAGGCTATGTACGCATTGATAGACGGCTTGCTTAGCGCCTAGAGCCTAAGCTCTACGCGATAGTAAGCCACTAATGACTTACATCAGGTTACTGTAACATAATTTCCCCCAAAAAGCGACAAGGAAGGATAAATGTAGAACCCAAGTTTGTCGCTCGACAATTTACACAGCGACAAGGAAGGATAAATGTAGAACCCAAGTTTGTCGCTCGACAATTTACACAGCGACAAGGAAGGATAAATGTAGAACCCAAGTTTGTCGCTCGACAATTTACACAGCGACAAGGAAGGATAAATGTAGAACCCAAGTTTGTCGCTCGACAATTTACACAGCGACAAGGAAGGATAAATGTAGAACCCAAGTTTGTCGCTCGACAATTTACACAGCGACAAGGAAGGATAAATGTAGAACCCAAGTTTGTCGCTCGACAATTTACACAGCGACAAGGAAGGATAAATGTAGAACCCAAGTTTGTCGCTCGACAATTTACACAGCGACAAGGAAGGATAAATGTAGAACCCAAGTTTGTCGCTCGACAATTTACACAGCGACAAGGAAGGATAAATGTAGAACCCAAGTTTGTCGCTCGACAATTTACACAGCGACAAGGAAGGATAAATGTAGAACCCAAGTTTGTCGCTCGACAATTTACACAGCGACAAGGAAGGATAAATGTAGAACCCAAGTTTGTCTCTCGTCTTCCGGGTGCAAATATCACAATTCCTTGGAGATTTTGGAGAAAACTTTTTTCCGGTGTCTGTAACACAGTTTCTTTACTTCCACCGACATCATTGTGTCTCACTGTACTGTGTATCTTGTTATTAATTTCCAACTGAAGATAAAGATTTGTCACGGCGGATTTAGGAGAGGCAGTGGCCTACACTCACACTTCAGGGTGGCTCGATCCTTGACAAATTACACTAATTTTCAGAACACAACTTAGTTTCGTTTATTGTGTATTACGCACATTATTTTGCTACTCTCCGCGACCAAGTATCAGGGCGCTGGGGTATTGGGGAAGATAGATAGATAGAAAATTCTTTATTGTACAAGATAAAATACAAGTAGACAGGCGAACTTAATGCTAAATAGCATTTTCTTCCAGATAACCTTTGTGTAGTGTGGAGATAGATTGGTAGTGCTGCAAATTTTATTAATGAAATTGTAGAAAATTATAACATAACTAATAATAATGAATGAGATAGAGAAAAACCGAAAAAAAAGAAACCTAAACCATAGGTACATAAATTACTTAAAGTACATAATACCTAGAAGCTCAATTTTTTCATTGACTATTTTGTAGAGAGATAAAATGATTATAAAGTTTGGATTTAAAGATTCCTAAGGAGAGAGAGCTACGAATATCTGCTGGTAGAGAGTTCCACAGACGTATAGCAGACACTGTAAATGAGTCAGTGTAGAAGGAGGTGTTGTGTTCGGGGGTCTTGGGGGAAGATATAGATACAGACAAGGATATTTGGATTCGCATGAGTGCGAAAGGGATAGGAATACTGTCACTGTAACTCATTGCTAGGTATCTTCTTATTAGGCCTAAACAATATTAATTAACGCAATGGTAATTTATTACCTAGGTACGCCAGAGTAACTACTTACTTGTTCTACGTACAAAGCTTCGGTCTGCCTACCATATTGCTATACCCTTATATAGGATTCATGTGAGATACCTATAACCTTTAACATGCAATTTAACACCATGTTAAAGTACTATTTGCATTTCGTATAGCAAGCGACACGTAAGTCTTAGCGCTGAACGAAACGTCTGCGCATGGGTCTCTCTCTCTCTCGCCTCTAGCTCCCATATGTTACCTTACTTTTGACTTCTGCGCAATAACGGTTTGCGCTAGAGTTCTGTCGTTCTGTGACGCTAGTTGTACTAATGTGAAAGGCCGTAATGGCATTTCACGTTAAAATTATATTGGTCAATTGTATTGTTGCAATTTTATCAATCAGTTGACCTTGTTGACCATTTCACAATTGATTGGTCACATAAACTGTTATCAATGCTGCGTGGCACTTTTGTACCGTGTTCCTGCATTTTTATGGCTAATATTATACTATGTGTATTGAACAGACCTTTACGCTGAAATACAAGCGTTGTGAACTTGGCGCCCACTTTGGAAATCGTTTTTTTTTATTCGTATAGATTTTGGTAAGGTGCTTTTTTTTACATTAAGTAGGCTTACATTTGACTACATTTGCCTGATGGTAAGCTTGTGGTAACCATTTTTTCATAAATAAGAAGACTGTGAAAAATCTACAGACCTCACACTACGCACAGCTATCAAAGGTATAGAAAATGTAATTTAGAAACAAAGCATAAGACTTTTAGACTTTGGCTAAAAAGTGAACGGAGCGCAGACTGGCGTCGAGGGTAAAAGACTTTCTACCGCCTGCCTCCTAAGATGGCTCAAACTGTAGCTTTATTCAACTCCCAGATATAATTGGTTCCGTTTCTTTAATAGCGAGCTCAAAAAAAAGTTATTGGGAAATTCTCGATCCAAGTCAGCGAAAATTTTTTTAAATTCACAAATAAAGAAAAATTTTTGAAATTCAAAAACTTTGGAAAATCTCAAAAAGTTACCGGTTTTGAAAATTCCACTTTAAAGCCCTCCGGTAGACGCAAATTTTAACACATATCCCATCAGTGTACGTCTCTTATCTGTAAAACTACAGGCAAATGTCACAATTTCATAAATCTGAGCACTATACTCGATCAGGAAAACAAGCACAGATCCCCAGGCCGAGTGCCGACTCAGAACTCCGCAACGAATCGTTTGTAGAAAAAAGTTACTACAAATTAAATGAACGGTATTACAAACGACCCAAACTCGCGGATAACGAAATGTACGCTACAAAAAACGAAATGAACAAACTATAAACGAATAAACGCTTCTACAAACTAAATAATGTAACCACAAACTAATTTCGCCGAAGTAACACATACAATTAATTTTAATTTTGACGAAGATTCCAAAAACTTGCCCCAAAACATTTCCCTTTAGGGTACTTGATTTTAGACATTTTGAATTCTTATATTTTTCCCTCTTTGTCGTCAGGGCGGAGACCCGCTCGAGCCAGCAGTTCAACGTAGTCCGAAGAGTGTATCAACAAGACACCCTCAACAAAGATGCTGACTACCAGATACCAAACAAGCCATGTAAGTCTGCTACACGTTTCATCTGCTGTATCTGAAGAAGAAGAAGAAGAAAAACCATTTATCGACCCATACACAAAGTAACAAAAACACAGTTTAAAGTTTAGTAAATATATAGAAATAGAAAAAAAATATTTCGATACAGATATACACAACAATAAATAAATCTACGAGTACAATGCTCAGGTACAAAATAAAGGACCGATCAAAAACAGGATTTATATAGTTAAGTGTAAATAGATGAGCCCCCATAACGCTTTGTCGAAAAAGGGGTTGGCTCAGCATGCTCAGCATGAGCTGAACGATGAACGTTCAGCGCTGTTTTTCAGCCAAAAACCATAAAGCAATTGGCGCTAAGGACGACAAGTTGGGTGGCAAATACATAAAATATAGTATAAATGCTTACATAATAATAACAATACGTACATTTGTGAATATAAGTACAATTAATTGAAATATGTTTATTTGAGTTCGTTTTTTTAATTTGTAAACATAAAGCAGTCATAATCGTTAGTCTTCTAATTTGAAACTTTTGGTAGTCTAAATACCAGCCAGACTAATTAAGATGGCTGAATTTGTATGAAAAATAGAATACCGAAAGAATAATTTTAGTAATAAATAAATAATATTGTTGAGCGAAACCTAAAACCGGATGTAAACGGTGAATGTTGAAGAGAGGTGACTTGGTGAAAAATGTATGAAAAATAGAATACTGAAAGAATAATTTTAGTAATAAATAAATAATATTGTTGAGCGAAAGCTAAAACCGGATGTAAACGGTGAATGTTGAACAGAGGTGACTTGGTGATAAATGGAGTGCGGTTACCACCTATGTAAAAATTGGCTGAAATAATCGTGCGAAGCGTGATAAACCCGAAGTTACATTCGTGTCATAGCTATGCCGTTTTATTCGAGTCCCAAAAATGGGAATAATATTATTTGTAAATATCACCTTAAATTTACGCTAATTTCGTGACAACCGAATAGAAATTAGGGTTTTAGTTAGCCTATAAACCGATTTTTAGTTTGCCACCATAGTAGTAATAGTTTAATATAGGTACAATTATTGTATGAAAGACTTTAAAACAGGTACCTAAGCCAAGCAGAGTTTCTTGCCAACCTTCTCTGTTTGGTCGCGTTACGAATTGATGTACACTGTACATTACAAAATTGATTCAATGTGTTGTTTGTGGTTCCATTTGAATAAATTAATATTGACTTTTAACTTAGATTCTAGATTTAGAAGAATAGATGTAACGCCCTAAGTTTTATAATATTTCTGTTATTAGTGGGCTACCGCTGCAAGAAGGTGGTCAGGTCTTGTGGTATCGGTGAGTGCCTCATCAACTCCGTGCCACTGGTCCGCTGGCTGCCGCGGTACAGCCCCAAAAAGTACCTCGTGGGTGACCTGGTAGCGGGAGCCACCACCGCTGTAATGCACATACCACAAGGTAAGGGCAGGAGTACACCTTTTTAGGTTAAAGTAAGGTCTATGAATACAGTGTCACAAGTAAAACTTGGCGAGGCCGTGCGCCACTCTCCTTCAAACTAGAAAGTAAATGTTTCTCTTTGACCACTTTTAATCACTTCAGCATTTTAAAACCCAAATGATTCTTAGATTTATCACAGTTTTGTTGCGTAAACTAGCACGCGTCAAATACACAATCACATCCAGTCCATCCAAAGGTTGCCTGGAAGAGATCGCTTTTAGCGATAAGGCCGCTCATTGTATAACCGCGGATTAGTTTTTTGATTTAAATTTTGTAATTTTTGTGTGTACAATAAAGATTTCATTTCAGTTATTCTCAAACAATCAATTATTGTGTCGGAAATGTTTTACAAACAAAAAAAAAGGGTAGATAATTCTGATCTTAAGCTAGATAAACAAAGTGGATTTCAGGTAAAACAATGAACTGATAAACAGTCATAAGATTAGCCAGGGGAGCAACTGCCTGGGTCAAAAAGTATAAACAGAATTTATATACCTACCTACTAGTTTTGCTAGATTAGCCAGGGTAGCAACTGGCTGGGTCAAAAAGTATAAACAAAATTTATATACCTACCTACTTGTTTTGCTAGATTAGCCAGGGGAGCAACTGGCTGGGTCAAAAAGTATAAACAAAATTTATATACCTACCTACTTGTTTTGCTTAGCTGTATAAGTTATATGTTCAAACGTAATATATATCTATATATTAATCAATAAATTCAAGTCAATAAATTAATAATGAAAACTTTGTCAGTGTAACTCTACTGATATTTAATACATGTCAAAATTAGCAAAATTAAATTAAAATTATCAGTTTCACAATAAGTAGTATGTCAAACAAGTATACCTATATGAGTTTTCTATCTATCTATACACAGTTCCAGGTTTAGTTCCTAAAATCGCCAATATACTTGTGCCATTGTGACGTGTTATGTGAAACATAATGATAAAACATTATGACATTTTAAAAATCATAAAAATGGGCGCCCTTATCGCTGAAAGTTATGGTCTCTAACTGTGGTTTTAAATATACATACATAGAAAATTCTTTTTTGCACTAGATAAAACAACACAGGTGATTTTTTTTTATGACAGCAGCGTCGGCGAGTGCGATGCTGTGCGCTGCGAGCTCCGACCTGCATGCATGCATGATTAACGTGGGATTTTGGGGATCTCACTCTTTATCAGGGGAGGCCTATGTCCAGCTGTGGACTGACATAGGCTGATGCGGAGTGATGATCACGGTCTGATTATGGATCCTTTACATTTTTGTGCAAAGGAAAATTATAAATCTAGGTAATATAGGTCTGTTCTAAATAAATCTTTATATGGTCGTATAATTTCCTCGACCACATAAAGCCTCGACGTTCTGCGATCAAATCGGAGACGAGCTGGAAAAAGGCCAGGTCGGGAGTACCCTAAATCGACGAGCATGTATGAACAATGTGATGAGAGTGAATGAAGCAAAAGAGGTATGCCAGGATCTTAGCATGGAGATCCGTGCTCTCTGCCTACCCCTGTAGCAAAAAGGCGTGACCTTTATGTATGTATGTATGATGCTGTATAGCATTTCGATGAGAATTATCACCTGTGGAGTTTTTCATGAGTTGTCTTGGCTCTCTAACTCTGTTCATAGGCTGTAACTGACTTCGTAGAGCATCGCTTGGAAGACCTCGATGCTAAACGCCTTATAATTGACCTGCCCAAAGCCGTCCTATGCCTATACTTACAATGCAAGTGGGCAGTTGCATTGTGCGCCATGCAACAGGATCTTTAAAACCAAATTTGGATTTGCTAGCCACATTGGGGCACATGATCGGCAAAAATGACAAGTCAGGTTCGCAATTGTCGGACACGACAAGGAGGACGATATATATATATATATATATATATATATATGTGTATGATGTAATTTTCCAGGTATGGCGTACGCGTTGTTAGCAGAAGTACCTCCTATAGTCGGTCTGTACATGGCATTCTTCCCAGTGCTGGTGTACGTGGTCTTTGGAACTTCCCCCCATGTCTCCATGGGGACTTTTGCCGTCGCCTGCCTTATGGCTGGGAAGGTAGGTATTTTAAATATACAGTGTTTTAGTGGCCTGCGAACCCCAACCCGAACCCCCTAGCTTATTAAGGGAGGCCTCTGTCCAGCAGTGGACTGATGTGGGCTGTGGTGTTGTTGTTGTGTTTTTGTAACTGGGATGTGCAGGGGAATCCGTAAGCATATCAGATGGTCTGAGATAATTTCTTACCCCCTTACTTATAAACGGTACTTAAAGGAGAATGCCGAGAACCCATACCAATTGCGTCAAAACCGAACGTATCCCATAAATTTTATTATATTTTATAAATGACATTAACATTTTCTTCAGTTTTACACACCGACTCGATTGATAATCAAGTAAAAAAATATTTTGTTGATTTGGTTTCCGTTGCACGCCGCCATTAGACTGCAACAACCAATGATACATACGTTGCTATGGCAATAAACATTTATGTAAAGGGTCACTATGGCAATAACCCTCATTTTTAATTATTTTGTCAGTAGAATCGACTAAAAACTTATTGGATATTTTTTTGACGCACTCACTTAGTCTTGGTACCGAGCGCCATACATCAGACGGCATTCTCCTTTACCATTGCTTAAAGTTAGCCCTGTTACTGTTTGTCGTTATCCAAGAGAAAGAGATGGCAATAGTTTAAGCATCGTTTATCAGTTTTTATAAATAAAGCCCCTTAGAGATTTATACCCATCTGTTTTTTGACGATGGCAATGATTGTTATATAATATGCATTTATGTATCGCAAATATGTTGCCGTTATTGTAGTGTTGTGTAGAACGCCCTCCGGTCAGGTGGAGTGACGATCTGCTGTCGGCTGCTGGTAGAAGCTGGATGCATCGAGCTGAGGACAGGGCGCAATGCCGCTCATTAGGGGAGGCCGCCGTCCAGCAGTGGGCAGCTATAGGCCGATGATGATTATGAAAATAAACTATTAAAACTACTACTAGGCAAAAAAATAATTAATTTTATTAGTCCGTCAGATAGATCAACAAAAAATATAGGACACATATTTTTTTATTTATCAAAAAAGTAAAAATTGACGGAGATAAAGAGCATCAAAGTTCGGGAGTGGGGGCTCGTGACGTCACGCCTATGTTAAAGTATACTAAGCCGTGACGTCACGCGGAACTTCAACGCACTATATCTTTGTAAGTTTTTATTTAATTGACAAAAGAAAAAATACATGTCCAATATTTTTTGATAATGTAAATGACGGACTAATTAGAACTTTTCAGTCGCTATCCCTATTCTTTCTAGTTCAAGTGAAACGATGAAGCTGACTCCTCGCTAAAAGCCAGCCTAGCCGTTTAATGTCCATTTTTGAAAGTAGGCCTCTCATTTAGAATTCCCATTAAGGCGACTATACAGGTCAAACCTCCCTCTCGCTCGCACTATACAACATTTTTGAAGAATATAAAATCACTAAATGTAGTTATGCAAAATAACAAACCTACACGGCCTAGAAAATAACAATACAAAGGTTCAGCAAGAATATCATGTTGAACCCAACACGTTTTCCTACCAAAAAATTTGCACCAAAATTGATCACATTGGTGCAAGTTTTTTGGTGAGAAAACGTAATAAAATCAAAATTATATTATTGCTGAACCTTCGTATTGTTATTTTCTAGGCCGTGAAGGTTTGCTATTTTGCATAACTACATTCAGTGATTTTATATTCTTCAAAAATATTGAATAGTGCGAGCGAGAGGGAGCTTTGACCCGTATAGTGGCCTTAAGTAAGAAAACTGGAGTGACGATTTGCGAAAGGCTGCTGGTAGAAGCTGGATGCAGCTGGTTGCACAGGGTGCAATGACGCTCATTAGAGAAGGCATATGTCCAGCAGTGGACTGCTATAAGCCAATGATGATGATGTTGATGAAGAGAAACTATTTTAAACCTTTATTTCAGGTGGTAACACAGCACGCTGCGCACTTTGATATTGCCAGTAACAGTACAAATATCACAAACACAGGTAAGTTGAAAAATCCACCGGTACTTATTATCTTGATTGATTGATTTTGACGACCTCTGTGGCGCAGTGGGCGAAGGTCCGCCTGAGACGCAGAAGGTTACGGGTTCGATTCCCGCTGTGGGATAAATGTTTGCATGTTCTGCAGATATTTGTGTCTGGGTGTTTTCTATGTATGATATATATGTATTTACAAAAAAAATGTATATAAGTAGTATATCAATCATGTGGTTCCCATAATACAAGCTCTGCTTAGTTTGGGGCTACATGATGCTGTGGTACTGTCCAGTGTTATTTATTTATTTTAATAATATATTATTACTAGCTTCCCGCCATGTGTTAATCCAGGTCACAAACTGTGTATGTTCCAAGTTACATCCAATTCCGTTCAGTAGTTTTTGCGTGAAAGAGTAACAAACATTTATCCATTCATCCATACATCTATACTCACAAACTTTCGCATTTATAATATTAGTAGGATATAACTTATTTTTCTTTATTTTATCTTCTTTCAACTCATCTTTAAAATGACATGCCATACATAATGGGAGATGTCCATCGAAATGGGTCGACGTTTAAAGAAAGACAGTGGGTGCCACGTGGTTCAGACTAGCGCAGGATCGACAAAAACGAAAGCAGAACTCATATATTTGTTAAAAAACTTAAAACATTTCTTACAGAAAAGTGTTTTTTACAGTACAGGAATATTTACTCAAAAAGTTACAATTTAAATAAATAAATGTATTCATATTATGTACATAAACTTTGTTAATATTTATAATTAATACATTATTTTCATAAGTACCTATTTGTTGCTTTGTCCCCCTTTGTTTTAAGCGCCCTCTACCCAACCTAATTTGCGATGCCTGAAAAGGGTAAATAAGTCATAAACTTTTAAAACTAGTCCTAAGACCTAATGTTACCCACACTTATTTATGCAAATAAATATCTTGTATCTAGCATCTTGTATCTTATATCGAAGCGAGTAGTATAATCAAAAGAAGGTTGAGTCGAAAGAAGAGAAAGGAGAAATTTAATTTATTTGCCATGTGTTTTTAAGACATAAAAACAACTTCCTTCAGTATTGAAAACTATACTAATTTACTTTGAATTTTAATTAGAGAAATGTTATGTAAAACTACTGTTTTATTTCCTCGCAATCGAAGTGAAAAGCAGAGTTTATAACTCGTCCACAAAACCATTTTATCCTGTCTCGGATAAAAATGGTTCTTTTTGTGCACTTGTTGTAAAATCTACTATATTTGAACCCCGTACGTGTATACAAAACTTCAAGATATATATTTTATTACAGTGCCAGCAGTGGGAATACAGTATACACCACTACAAGTGCTGAGTGTTGTCTGTCTGGCTGTGGGAATATTTCAGGTAAGTTTAAATTTTTGTGAGAAGCATTTTTAACAAAAAACAAACATCTTCACTTAATCGTCTGTTTACATCTGCGGCAAATTTATTGAAGATACAATGTAGCATACTGCTTCTGGTATTTGTCAGTTTAATTGTCTGCTTCAACCAAAAAGACTTCTTCAAAAAAGACTGGTAAAGGACAATGCCGTCTCTTGTATGGCGCTCGGTACCAATTCAATTTATTTCAATTTATTTATTTACTTTAATTAACACGGATAATAAGCCAATTACATTACTTAAAGAGCTAGAAAAGTCACAAAAAATACAATAAAATAAAACATTAAATTAAAAATTATTCAGGTTAAAATAAATTAAAAAATTAAACAAATTTAATCATACTAATTTATCATAATAATTAAACACACAAAACACACCAAGACTAATCTCGGTAATCTCCAATAAGTTTTAAGTCGATTCTACTGTCTAAATAATTAAAAATCAGGGTTGTTGCCATAGTATAGGATATTATATCGAAGGTTGTTGCCATAGTAACATTGGTTGTTGCAGTCTAATGGTGGCGTGCGGTGGAAAGCAAATCATAGTTATTTATTATACAAGGGTGCAAAGTTGCTTTTTAACCGCGTGCTCAATTTTGATGAAATGAAATGAAATTTAATGAAATGTAATGAAATGTAATGAAATGTAATGAAATGAAATGAAATGAAATGAAATGAAATGGAATGAAATGAAATGAAATGATTTGATGACCGAGCAAGCGAAGGATTCTGAAATTGAATCACGAGCGTAGGGAGCCCGGAATAGATATAGTTAGAATCCGGAGCGTTTGCGAGGGAATCAAAAGAGCACGAGGTGAAAAATCTTTGCACTCGAGTGCAACACGTAACTTTTCATCCCAACTCAGCGAGGAAATTTACTAAATTAAAAAAAAAAGATTAACATTAGTTTAACATTTAAAGTTAAAAAAAGGACACAAAGAAGGTTTTGAGTCTGAGGTTTTATCAAATTAAAAATGTTGTATGATAAATTCGGCACCGTGGAGGTAGAAGTAAATAGGTTTAATAATGTTTTGAATTCACAAACTTAGTGCATACGACGTTCTAAATTCAATTTTACTTTATCCTCTAGCGCATAAAAACGTATTTCGCACTCAAATATCGAAGAGCAAAAATATTATTTCCGAGATGGGGGGATGGAAACAAAATAATTTTTGAATTTGTATACTTGATTATTAATGCCGTCGGTGTGTAAAACTAAAGAAAATGTTAATGTCATTCATAAAATATAATAAATTATAGGTTACGTTTGGTTTTGACGCAATTGTTACGGGTTCTCAGCATTCTCCTTTAGCGCAGGATCGAAGTTTATGTAAAAAATGGGGGAGGCCTACAATGGGATGATTCAGGCAGATGATTCTAACAGTAATAATTCTACTTTATGTTATAAAAGTCACATAGAAAAAATATGCAAAAGATTGGCCAGTGCAAATTATGTATTATTTAAATTAAAACCCATAGTAGATAGACAAACCATCATATCAGTTTATTATGCATATTGCCATTCGATCATAAGCTATGCCATTACAGTATGGGGAAATGCTTCTGTTAAGAAAGGGTCCTCATTTAAAAAAAAGGTCAATTAGAATAATATATGGCCTACAAAGGTTAACCTCAGTACGAGCTTATTTTATAAAGTCTAAAATATTAACCGTAGTATATCTGTTCATTATGAATTCTCTTCTAGAAGTACACCTGAATAGAAATGATTTCACAACGAAAATGCAAATACACAATTACAACACTAAAAACAAAGCAAAGCTAAATATACCAAGAACTAGACTGGTTAAAACGTACAAACAGGGACAATGCATAAAGCTTGCTATGTGGTGCATCGCAATGCATAAAGCTTGCTATGTGGTGCATGGCGACCTCTGTGGTGCATAGGGCGAAGGTCCGCCTGTGACGCAGAAGGTTGCGGGTTCGATTCCCGCTGCGGGACAAATGTTTGCATGTTCTGCAGATATTTGTCTCGGGTCTGGGTGTTTTCTATGTTTGATATGTATGTATTTACAAAAAAAAAATATGTATCTATGTAGTATATCAATCATGTGGTTCCCATAATACAAGCTCTGCTTAGTTTGGGGCTACATGATGCTGTGTGATAACGTCCAGGATTATTTATTTATGTATAACAAATTGCCTCTTGAAACAACTCTGTTACCTTTGTTACCAATTCAAAAATAAATTAAAATTGTTTTTTCAATGTCACTCATTTTATAGCATCAGCGAATTCATGAGTAGCACATTTATTTAATGTTATGTCATCTTCTGATCTGTATAGTGTGTGGTCGGCACATTATATTTTAATGTAGTATCTAATTGTAAATATTTAACTCTTTATTTTTTTGGACACTCACAGTACGGCTAGTCCACCAGTTTAAAGTCGCTCAGCGAGCTATGGAACGAGCCATGCTCGGAGTTTCTCTGAAGAATAGAATCCGCAACGAGACTATCCGACATAGAACTAAAGTTGTCGACATAGCTCAGAGAATTAGCAAGCTGAAGTGGCAGTGGGCTGGCCATCTCTGCCGAAGAACCGATAACCGTTGGGGTAAACGAGTTCTTGAGTGGAGACCGCGGCTAGGCAAATGTAGTGTAGGACGCCCTCCGGCCAGGTGGAGTGACGATTTGCGAAAGGCTGCTGGTAGAAGCTGGATGCGTCGAGCTCAGAACAGGGCGCAATGGCACTCATTAGGGGAGGCCCATGTCCAGCAGTGGACTGCTATAGGCTGATGATGATAATGATGATGAACTCTTTATATTGAAAATTGTAAATATGTTTTGAATTGCCTGTTATGTTATGTAACGTTATGGTAAATAAATAAAATCTGAAATCTGAAGTGTTTATATGAGAATAAAGTTTTTTAAACCTAAACCTATTGTAGGTGCTAATGTGGGTGCTTCGTCTGGGTGCGGTATCGACCCTGCTCTCTGAGCCTCTTGTATCGGGGTTCACCACAGCAGCCTCATTCCACGTGCTGGCTTCGCAGCTGAAAGACTTATTCGGAGTCAGGATACCGAAGACTGGAGGAAACTACAAAGTTATCAGTGTAAGTGATTTAACTTATATGTCGGAGAAATCCACGCGAAAGTATACGATTCTCTAGATTTAGAAATAGAAAATAGAAAGAAGAGTTCTCTAGAGAATAGATGAAGACTTTTTTAACGAGTCGAAACGCCATCGGTGCCTTCACCGATGTAACGGTGCGTGAAAATTACCGTTTTTCAAGATGAATGCGTTAATTCACGTTAGTTTCATGAGTAAAATAGAAAATATAAATATGCTAGTTATTTGTTATACAAGAGTGCAAAGTTGCTTTTTAACCGCGTGCTCAATTTTGATGACCGAGCAAGCGAAGGATTCTAGATGATAACTCAGCGAGGAAATGACTAAATGCAAAAAAAGTTTGTTGAAAAGGCTGTTGTGTTGCTGAGAGATGGCAACACTGAGCTTTGTTTTATCTTTTGACAGATTTTTATAAGTAAAGGCTGTTCAGACTGTCTAAACATACAAATTATATTAGTTGTGTGAACTAATTTATGTAAATTAAGGTTTATAAACTTACCACATTTTTATTGTATTTTTGGGTTGTAGCCATCGAGATAATTATACACTTGGAATAAGGTGTCTGCACCAAAACTCGGCGCACGCTGTCAATTCAGCCGGCATGTCACTTTATCAAGCCGCATTAGGCTAAATTTGTGAAAAGGACAATGCCGTCTGATGTATGGCGCTCGGTGGAAACCAAATCAATAAATATTTTTTTACTTGAATATTAATCCCGTCGGTGTGTATAACTAAAGAAAATGTTAATGTCTTCTATAAAATGTAATAAATTTTATGGGATACGTTTGGTTTTGACGCAAGTGGTACGGATTCTCGGCTTTCTCCTTTGGCAGTTTGAAGTTTATTTAAAGCGACGATACATGTCAAACCTCCCTCTCGCTCGCACTATTCAACATTTTTGAAGATATAAAATCACTGAATGTAGTTATGCAAAATAGCAAACCTTCACGGCCTAGAAAATAACAATACAAAGGTTCAGCAAGAATATCATGAACACGTTGTCCTACCAAAAAATTTGCATCAAAATTGATTACATTGGTGCAATTTCTTTGGTAAGAAAACGTGATAGAATAAAAATGATATTATTGCTGAACCTTTATATTGTTATTTTCTAGGCCGTGAAGGTTTGCTATTTTGCATAACTACATTCAGTGATTTTATATCTTCAAATATGTTGAATAATGCGAGTGAGAGGGAGGTTTGACCCCTTATAGTCTACATCGGCACAGCTAAATCCCCTGGCCACTGACGGGCAGCAGCGTCGGTGGTGCGAGAAGCTGTGCCCTGCGATCCCCAACCCGCATGCCCAGCGTGGGGATTATGGGTATATCACCCTTTATTAGGGGAGGCCTATGTCCAGCAGTGGACTGATATTGGCTGATGTGGTGCAATGTTTTTATAATTCCCACGCAAAAGCAACTAATGTAAACTTTACAATAATTTCCAGACAGTTGTGAACGTTTCGAGTGACCTTCCCAATCTGAACTGGGCCGCGTTTGTGATATCTGTCATCACTTGTTTCGTCATCGCGGTCAACAATGAAGTTATCAAGGTAATTGTCCACTCCCGGCAAAGGATATAGGCCCTTCCTTAGGGGGCGTCCATTAATTACGTGAGACGTTTTAGGGGGAAGGGGGTCGAATCAGACCTCATCCAATCTGACGTTGGGGTGAGGGGGGTCTGGCAAAAGGGGGGAGGGGGTCAAATCAGACGTCATCCAATCTGACGTTTGACGAGGTCTGGCAAAAGGTGTGAGGGGCTCGAATCAAACCTCATCCAATCTGACGTTGGGGCGAGGGGGGGTCTGACAAAAAAGGGGAGGGGGTCAAATCAAATCTTATCCAATCTCACGTTGGGGAGGGAGTCCAGCAAAAGGGGGGAGGGGGTCGAATCTAACCTCACTCAATCTGACGTTGGGGAGAGGGGAGGGGGGATCTGACAAAAAGGGGTGAGGGGGTTGAGGGAGTCCGGCAAAAGGGGGGATGGGGTCGAATCAAACCTCATCCAATCTCACGTTGAGGAGAAGAGCGGTCCGGCAAATATCACGGATTTTTTTTTATTTGGCTGGATTTTGGTGCGTGGTGAAATCGTCTTTTTACAACCGATTTAAGACTTCAATTTTCTTTGCAGCCTATCGTGAGCAAGCGGAGTCGCGTGCCCGTGCCTATAGAGCTACTAGCCATAGTGATTGGGACGTTGGTATCCAGGTTTGCAGGTTTACAGGCGCTTTACGGAATCAGTCTGGTCGGGAATATACCTACTGGGTAAGTTAATTATAACGCGTGGTATAGAACTAAAAACATATTAAAAAGACAAAATGTTTAGTACAAATTCCGCTGACGTTCTCTGATGATTTTCACAAAAACCCAACCGAAAATCATGAAAATAAAATTAATAATTATATTAGCAAATCGTTTTTTCAATAAATTCAAACGCAATCAAGCACTTATTATCTCATGTACATTAAAACACACTTTGAAAAGTCTCAAGTAAGGGGAGGCGTGGGGAAAATCTCACGACATCTCACCAAGGGGGGTGGGGGCCAAAATATTGGCAAAATTGCCTCACGTTCATAATGATGCACCCTAATAGTGAAAAATTATTGGCCTTACTTATGAACATTTTTCAAAAGATAAACGATGCTAAGACTATTGCCATCTCTTACCATTGGATAATGACAAACAGTGACAGGGCTGACTTTGAGTAGCGTTCATAAGTAAGACGGTATATTTGAAAATCGTTTTAAAAAAAATTCTAACGCAATAAAGCACTTTACATTAAAAACACACATTTTAAAAAATCTCACGTAAGGGGAGGCGTGGGTAAAATCTCACGACATCTCACCAAGGAGGGTGGGGGCCAAAATATTGGCAAAATTGCCTCACGTTATTAATGATGCACCCTAATAGTGATTTATTTTTAATTGTAGGTTGCCGGTTCCACATGTACCCCCGATGGAACTATTCCCTGCCGTAGCAATAGACGCGTTCACCATAACTATGGTGACGTACACCATATCTATGTCGATGGCGCTGATCTTTGCGTCAAAAGAAAAGTATGAAATCGACGCTAATCAGGAGCTGCTTGCGCTGGTAAGTTATTTCTACCCCCATATTTTATATAGCGCTAGCGGCTTCGCTACATGTCAAACCTCCCTCTCGCTCGCACTATTCAACATTTTTGAAGATATAAAATCACTGAATGTAGTTATGCAAAATAGCAAACCTTCACAATCTAGAAAATAACAGACAAGTATTTTTTTACTTAAAGGGAGATTTCATCATTGTTTAAACCTTAGCATCAATTTGGTAACGCAATAAACATATGTATTTGTATTCACATTCTAGAAAATAACAATACATAGGTTCAGCATAATATAATTTTGATTCTATCACGTTTTCTTATCAAAAAACTTGCACCAATGTGATCAATTTTGGTGCAAATTTTTTGGTAGGTAAACTTGTTGGGTTCAACATGATATTCTTGCTGAACCTTTGTATTGTTATTTTCTATTTAGTTATTTTATATCTTCAAAAATGTTGAATAGTGCAAGCGAGAGGGTTTGACATGTATCGTCGCCTTAAACCACGTTATACCCTTGCTAGAATAATCGTCTCGAAGCTCTCGACGTAAAACGCCAAGCACTTAAAGAGAGACCAAAGCCTTCCTACACATCCTATACTTATATTAGGGATGACGACAAAAAAAATCTAATTAGTCCGTCAGATAGGTTGATCAAATTTTTTTCGGTAATACTATGGAACGAGCTATGCTCGGAGTTTCTCTGAAGGATAGAATCCACAACGAGACTATCCGACATAGAACTAAAGTAGTCGACATAGCTCAGAGAATTAGCAAGCTGAAGTGGCAGTGGGCTGGCCATATCTGCCGAAGAACCGATAACCGGGGTAAACGAGTTAACTCCCTTCGGCCAGGTGGAGTGACGATCTGCTGTCGGCTGCTGGTAGAAGCTGGATGCGTCGAGCTCAGGACAGGGCGCAATGGCGCTCATTAGGGGAGGCCTATGTCCAGCAGTGGACTGCTATAGGCTGATGATGATGATGACAGTTTCTTCACTAACATTTTAATGTTCTGTTTATCTGCAGGGTGCTAGCAACGTGTTTGGATCATTCTTCTGCTGCGCTCCGTTCTGTGCTAGTCTATCCAGGTCTTACATACAGTATCAAGTGAGTAACAGTTGACGACCTCTGTGGCGCAGTGGGCGAAGGTCCGCCTGTGACGCAGAAGGTTGCTGGTTCGATTCCCGCTGCGGGACAAATGTTTGCATGTTCTGCAGATATTTGTCTCGTGTCTGGGTGTTTTCTATGTATGATATGTATGTATTTACAAAAAAAAATGTATCTATGTAGTATATCAATCATGTGGTTCCCATAATACAAGCTCTGCTTAGTTTGGGGCTACATGATGCTGTGTGATGACGTCCAGGATTATTTATTTATTTTGGCCAATGATCAGCGTAGATAAGAAATAACGTTTTGTCATTGGCCTAAATTTTACGATACACTTGTTATACAAATACGATATTATTGAGGATCGGGATTTATTCCAGGATATTGTAATGAAAGTCCCGAGGTCCAATAGAAATTTATAATGATACGCAAGTGCTTTATAGTGGTTTAGTTAAAATATAAGATTATTGAAAGTATGTGCGTCGTTTGCGTGGTTCGACGGCCAAGCGTTGGCGCGCGGGCGCAGGGCGCGGGAAGGGCGCCAAACAGGTATTCGTTTATATGAAGTATAAACACTATACTTAAATGTAAGCCATACAGAGTTTCTTTGACAATTCTTCAGTTCTTTGTGGCGCAATGGGCGAAGGTCCGGCTGGGACGCAGAAGTTTGAGGGTTTGATTCCGCCGCGGGACAATTTTTTTTTTTTTGTATTTTTTTTTATTCTTCAAAAACTTAATACTATATTCAACAATGTGCACTGTAAAAACCCGTAGGGTTTGTCTCAGTGCCCACAGTAACTACGTAAAACATCGCACAAATAATTTAGAAAAAATGTTTGCATGTTCTTCAGATATTTGTCTCTCTCTATTTGTGGGTCTGGATTGTTTTATGTATAATATAATATAGTTTTATGTATAAATAATTTTATGTATAATATATAAGTATTTACAAAAAAAAATTATATACCTAAGTAGTATATCAATCAGTATCTTTGCGAGAGAACCCTACCGCAGCTAACAAAACAGCTGATAATCTTGAAACGGCTGAACCGATTTTGATGGAACATGTCTAAGAACCACCTAGAAAAACCTGCATTTAAATAAAAACTACACCCAAATCGGTTCACCTGTTTAAGAGCTGCGGTGCCGCAGACAGACAGACACAAACGCATTGCCTAGCATTTTGCACATTTTTATGCCAAAATTGACGAGTTTTCTTCCTCTTTGTTTCATATTAAAAACAACAATATCTTACGTGCTGTTTGTTAAGGAACATAGCTTATATTATGTAGTTACAGAATAACAATACTATGTAAAGAATTAATAAAGTTTTCAGTCATTATTTTTGGTATTACGGAACTCAACCAAATTCTTAGAAAATTTTGAATGACTAATATTGCTATCCCGCCCGCACGGCAGAATCATCCATCAGCGTAACAGAGATAGCGATATACGGAGCGATCTTTTGCCCGCGCCCCGAATTGAATTTGCGAGGGTCGCCGCATTCTTATGTCATCCGGTAATTTATTAAAAACTAATGGCGTGGTAATAGCATAAATTTAGTATATTCAAAAAATCCAAACTCGTTGGGTAATAGACACTTTTTTCAATAGTCTATTTTACTATTATATTTTATTTGATGTATTCGATCACCAGGCTGGCAGCAAAACGGGCATCACATCTGTAGTGAGCGCGCTGCTGATCCTGTGCGTGCTTTTGTGGATCGGACCCTTCTTCGAGCAGCTGCCTCGGTGTGTGCTGGCCTCTATTATAGTGGTCTCACTGAAAGGCATGTTCATGCAAGTTAAGGAACTCGGCAAGTAAGTATTTATGGTTACAATTAAAACAATAAACATCATGAGTTGGTACCTATCCGTATGTTTTACCGTAAGGGGGTGATTTAGGCCATAGCTGTCTACATCTTCAGATTAATAAGCCATTTTAGACGGAACAACTTGCCCCTTCCTCTTAGGAATCGAGAATTAATTAGTGCTTTTAAAAATAACATAATTTTTTTTTTCATAGAATATCAAAAGTTCCCACAAATCCCACCGTTGTATGCCGAATCTTTACATGGGTTACAACCCCACACAATAGAGTGTCTTCCTAATAATTGTATCTATTAAGTTTATTTATTAATTGATTCAGGCGTGACTTTGCGAAATCCATTACAAGATATTCTACAAGGCAAAATATTTAGTACAAATTCCGCTAACTTTCTCTGACAAGTTCCACAAAATGCATACGCATGCACCGCCCTCCCGCCCGCAGATTCACATGCAAATCAGAGAAAGAACAAGCAAACATGCAATCAATAATAAATGCAACCGTCTACTTACTCTTCCACCAAATAAAAACAACACATTAACCTGTAATTAGCTTGGAGAAACGACACACACATAAATACACAAGAAACTCAACAGAAATTCGACAATGTTTCGCCTTTCAATGTCCTAATGTTTTTCTTTGTTTTTGTTTCGCTATGAAGTTTACTTATGATATGTGCATTTATGTAACAAATTTAACCTAATTTGTCACTCAACTTGGCGTCACGGAAGACCAGCCCTTCGACAGGCCCTCTGCCAAACCACATGCTGAGTGGCGAGTGGCGACCTGTTTCAACGTATATTTAAGGCGACTATTCAGGTCAAACCCCCCTCTCGCTCGCACTATTCAACATTTTTGAAGATATAAAATCACTGACTATAGTTATGCAAAATAGCAAACCTTCACGATCTAGAAAATAACAATACAAAGGTTCAGCAATAATATCATTTTGATTCTATCACGATTTCTTACCAAAAAACTTACACCAATGTGATCATTTTTGGTGCAATTTTTTTGGTATTTTGGCATGCAGGTAGGGGATCGCAGGGTACATCTCGCAACCGACGCTGCTGCCCGTCGGCGGTCAGGGGATTTAGCTGTGCCTGTGTTAGGCTGCGCTATGCCGCAATCGGCCGCCGCCAGAGCCCCGTTTGTTGCCCCGTTTGTAGCCACCATTAGCAGGGTGGTTGGCTTGGCTTCCGAAGATGGAGGTTGGAACCCCTCACCAAGATACTATTCGAAGTAAATCCTCAGCCGTAGTCAGTACTTTAAATATTTTTGTTACAGATTTTGGAAGCTAAGTAAACTGGACGCAATGGTGTGGCTAGTCACCTTTTTGACGACGATGTTGATCAACATCGATATTGGGTAAGTTATATTAGAATCCATAAACCTGGCCCAGACAGTCTAAATGCAGGTTCGAATCCTGACCACTGACGGATGTATAAAAATATGTAGTTTATAATTACGTTTTCACTTCTCTTGCTCAAAAAGTGTATCATAATAGTGTAGCTTAGCGGGCCTAAAACTCGAGTTTAATACCTCGGGCTAAAAAGTATTTTTTCTTTTTAATTTTTGTCTAAAATCATCAGCCCGTACAAAGCATTCGTTCTCTTACATAAAAACTCGACTGCTTGGTGCCCGTCAATCTTTTTTTTTTTAAAATAGAACCGTCTTGGTGATGTTTTATGAAGGTTGATTAATTTTTAATAAAATTTCTGAAAATTGTCTAATTTTGAATTGTTTTATTTTCTCGCAATCGAAGTGAAAAGTAGAGTGTTTTACTCGGGCCAAAACCACCCATTATAACTCAGTCTTGCCATCCTCCCTCGCTACGCTCGGGAGTATAACAACCTCGTATATAATGGGATGGTTTAGTCCCTTGTAAAACAATCTACTATTTCTCCTCTTGGCTAGACCTTTACCCTCGTTACTTAGCCCAATCTATTGGACACTTAAAACCAATCATATAAGCCCAAACTCCCGGGCTTACTAACTAGCAGCTTTACAAAAAAGATTTATATAAGACCAGTTTATCCATTACAAATAAACAAACGTACATAAAATTAAAATCATTCCCCTTTATATTAGTAGTGTGGGTAGCCTGTTTCTGCCGTGAAGCAGTTGTGCTGTTTCGTTTTGAAGGGTGTGGGTGCCGGTGAAATTACAGGCACAAGAGGCTTATCATCTTCATGCCTCAAGTTGATGGACGCAGGGCGTTGCATCGTAGAGCACGTTCCAAAACGTGATCTACGATGCAATGTTTTGTGATAGGTAATGGTTACCACTTAACATCAGGTGGGCCATGTGCTTGTACCATCTTCAAGTACCATAAAAAAATTATTTGGAAATTTTATTAATTTAGAAACTCTGTTGCACGTTAACTGCTGGCTTCGAAAGTGACGCTACACTCCAAGACCGAGAGATGAAACAAAGATGCGGGTTAAAGTACTGTCTGGTTCGCAAATTTTGGACGGCATTTAAAAGTTTTTTTAACTGTTCCGTACCCGTAATCTCTGTGATAAAGCTTATTATAAAATATCTGATTATTTAGATGACAAAAAAGCTTGGGATGAAACTGCCTCCAACTCCATCAAAAACAATGTAATAGTTATTAAGAACAATGACGTTAAAAAAATATAAGCCAAGCAGAGTTTCTTGCCAATTCTTCTCTGTTTGGTCACGTTACGAATTGGTGGTAAATTAAAAAAATGACGTTTCAAAGTGTACTATACAGTTCCTACTGAATAAATGAATTTTGAGTTGAGTTGAGTTAAAGGGTAAATACAGGACCCTATTTCTAAGACTTCACTATCCGTCCGTGTGTCTCTCCGTCTGTATGTATGTCTGTCTGTCTGTCATGAGACTGTATCTCATGAACCGTGATAGCTAGACAGTTGAAATTTTCACAGATGATGTATTTCTGGCCGGTTTTTTTTATCAATATTTTGTTGTTTCTCACAGTCTCGGTGCAGGCCTCCTGGCCAGCGTCGGAGCCCTATTCTGCCGCTCACAGAAGCCCTACACCTGTCTACTGGGGCGGGTGCTCGATACCGACTTATATTTGGACATCAAGCGGTATAGAGCTGTAAGTAACACATGGTAACACTCACATAAATACACATTTTTCAAGCTTTGGAACGATCTTCCATTCGATGTTAGAAAAGTAGAGTCAAAGGAACCCGAGAGCACCTTAAAAGTTATATTCTTAGTAATTGCTAATATATAATTTTATTTTGTATAAAATAATAGTAGAAAATGTTAAAATATTTATGATAATAAATATGATCAGAAATTGTGACCTAGAAGGACCTACTTGTGCAGATGATTAGATTCTATTCTACTATTATTTTGTACAAAATAAAATTATATATTTTGATATGTAAGTATTTTATTTGTATATTATAAGTATTTATGTACCTAGGTGTATGCAAATTTAAATGTATTTTATTTATAAAATAGTGTAATAAACAGTTGTAGTTTTAAGTAATTTTAAGATATAAGATATAAACCACAGGTTTGGCTGGTAGATAATTAGGCCGACCTTTTTGTTACATTTAATGTACATGTACATACATTTGGGACATCCCATAACAGTGTTGCCGGTAGTTAAACAGAAACAGGGTGCCTAGTGCGAGCTTTTTTACCAGCTCGATCGCGTTTGCGTTTACGCAAATTTATATGGAATCGAGGTAGCTCCATCTAGTGAGAAACGCGTGGCACTGACTCCTTTTCATACAAATTTGCGTAAACGCAAACGCGATCGAGCTGGTAAAAAAGCTCGCACTAGGCACCCAGATCCGATTCCGAGGTCTAAATAGTCCGAAATTCGACGCAAAAACCCGTTTTGTAATTTCAAGTAAGTATTTGTTATAGAATAAGCTAACTAAGAAAGAAGTTTTGAGTAGACTCGCCGAAGAGAAAATTATATTCTTCTTCTTCTTCTTATGAGCGAGTGACCAACTCAGAGGGCTTACCACAGGTTTTGATAGGTTTCGAAAACTTTAAAAGTTTCGGTATCTTTCCCAGTGTTGCCGTTTTAGCATTTTTAATGCTAAATTTAGCATATTTTCGGGTCTGTTAGCTTGAAAAATTCGCATTAAGCATATTTTTATGATTAACATTTGTTTGTTTCCGAAGCATGTTTAATATACAGCAACATGTTAGCAATAAATTTATGTACATGGACATTAAGATTAAAACTGTCAAGCAGGAAATCGAATCTTTCAGCAAAAACTACCAAACCAGATTGGACCATCATAGCAATGACCTAGCCGCTCAACTACAAGGCACAGGCAGTCTCAAATACTGTCGACTGAAAAGACATGGCATCCAAGGCCTAGCGGAAAGATTCGCACACAAAGACTGAGAGACTACTCACAGGACTAATCTCTCTACCTACCCATGACATAACAACCCAGAAGCAACAGACATCACATTGGACTATTGTTATAACAAACAGATCGCCAAGAAGCAGCATTGAAAAGGAAAAAAAAAAAAACATTTTTTTGTACGTTACCTAAAAATTCAAAATTCCTAAGGAATTCAAAAGAAAAATATAGATTTTAGCATTTTATTTAGCATTTTTAAAAGTTATTTAGCATTTTTTGCAACAAGTTTTAGCATTTTCTCCAAATAAAAACGGCAGCACTGACCTTTCCATACATTTTCGTAGTTCATGCACGTTTCCCTAGAGGCGCTGTACGAAAATGTATGGAAAGATACCAAAACCTAAAAAGTTTTCGAAAACTATCAAAACCCGTGGTAAGCCACCACCAGGTGTCGGAGTTTTTAGGCCGCCCGAAGGCCTCAGATATGGCTTAACGACTGACAGTACAGTAAATTGTGAACATATGAAGTCAACGGTGATAGCTAGTAGCAAGGCTAGGCTAGCTTGCCTTGGTATGGTGCAGCACATGCTGAGACGAGACCCATTCGACCCCACGCAATGCGAAATAATAGTGTTATTTTTTTATATATATTTTTTTATAACTTTCAAATGTGTTTTTTCTTTTTTTTCTTTTTTCTTCTTTATTGTTTTTTTTATTTTATTCTTTGTATTTTGTGTCTTATCAACTCTGTACCTACCTACTTATTTTGTATGCATTGTGGTTGTGGGCCGAATAAATTGATATTCTTTCTTCTTTCTTTCTTTCTAGTAGGTACTAGTAGGTAGGCGAAACCCGACTACGCGTGTAAAGGAACGCGCTATGTTGTACCCAGCTTAATACAGTAATTATAATAAGTGGTAACTACTTAAATGGCTTTGTATTCAAGACATAACATCACTAAGGTAGTGTGAAACAGAATAGTGATTCGAAACGACACCCCGCACCCTTTAGGACTTTTAGTATGTTCATTTGTATACCGCAAGCTATGACTGTACCAATTTACAACACTACACGAATTTTATCCCCACCACCACCACCACCACACCAGCCTATATTAGTCCACTGCTGGACATAGGCCTCCCCTAATAAAGGGGGATATACCCATAATCCCCACGCTGGGCATGCGGGTTGGGGATCGCAGGGCACAGCTTCTCGCACCACCGACGCTGCTGCCCGTCGGTGGCCAGGGGATTTAGATGTGCCGATGTAGGCTGTGCTATGCCGCAATCAGCCGGCCGCCAGAGCCCCGTCCGTTGTTTAGCAGGATGCACCACGTGCAGTTGAGGTTGGCTTGGGTTCCGAAGAATTTTATCCCCATCAGAGGACAAATAACTTAGGAATAGTAAAAATTTAGCTTTATGCATTTATTTACTTAGATACAAATCAAAATTGTGATAGTGATTCTGAAAGATTTTCACTAAACTTATCGTTAAACTTAAAGGAGCTGTCTCTTTCTTGTAGACGGAGATGATACGAGACGAAATGACTTTTAGCTAGTTATAACTAGTTTTAGCTATAAATAATGTTACTCAGAATAAACCACAATATAATAATATTCTCAACATCATCGTACGTGTCCCCTTGGACCAACATACCGCGACTGGCCCAGTCCAACTCATTGTCATTATTTGTACACATTGTAAAATTGTACAGCACTCATAGAATAATTTTGTTAGATGTAATCATAATGGTATTCGTACACATATTAAAGATATGTACGATTCACACTTTACGGCGCGCGTCGGAGAGCATCGAAGCGCATTTTAAAACACGCTAGAGGAAATTGAAACATCCACAAAGCAGTTAAGTTCCTTATACTTTATCTACTTACGGATCTATTTACGTCAGTGTTTGAAAAAGCTCAAAGCTGCGTAAATTGCATGCAAATAAGGAACTTAACTGCTTTGTGGATGTTTCAATTTCCTCTAGCGTGTTCTAAAATGCGCTTCGATGCTCTCCGACGCGCGCCAAGGTAGAAAGTTACCTTCAACCCCCCCTTACACCCTCAGCACACCCCACACCCTTGAGGGCTTTTAGTATGTTCATCTGGATACCGTACGCCTTATCTGTACCAATTTACAACACTACACGAATTATTTCCCCGTCAGAGGACAAATAACTTAGGAATAATAAAAATTGAGCTTTATGCATTTATTTACTTGGATACTGATCAAGATAATATGATAATATTCTCAACATCATCGTACATGTCTACTTGGTTCGCCAACATACCGCGGCTGGCCCAGTCCAACTCCCTGTCATTATTTAAACACATTATGAAGAACTGTACAGCACTCATCATCATCAAATTGGTTAGAACAATCACAACCCACTTTATCAGGTCGGTAACGCTGATTTCGTAGTTATGCGCGTAGGGGTGGCTTTTGTCGGCAAATAAATGCATTTTGTTGATAGTGTAGGTAGTGAAACTGTGGCTTTATTCATGAGTTTTGATATCTAGGTTTTCTTTTCGTTTTCTTATGGAAACAATTGTATATGTACACTGTACAGCTACATTTTAGTTTAAAGTTTTCGATTTATTTAAAAATCACATTTTTGTGTTGATTTTTGTATTTTTGACAGTGACAATTAGTAAAGAAATGTCAATTCAATGACAAACATTTCAATTTAAAGGTCTTAAAAACGGTTGTCATGAAGTTTGAAGGAGGTTAATGTTGTTTAAGGTCATAATGTTAACACTAGAAATAAAGATAAACTTACAGTAAGGCTCCATAAAGTTAGTCAATCTTTTAAAGGGCACGTACGTTTTTTAAAAAAAAAATCCCAAATGACGTGATTAATTTATCCGTAAATAAATTCAAAAATATGGTTAAACGTAAAAATGCAATAAAACTTATGAAATTTCTGATTAAGTATTTAGATGACAAAAAAGCTTGGGATGAAACTGTCTCCAACTCCATCAAAACCAATGTAATAGTAAAGAAAAAATATTGTAAAAAGATTATATAAGCCTAGCAGAGTTTCTTGCCAATTCTTCTTTACGATTCAAAGAGTATTGTAATGTTCGTAATGAAAAAAGACATTTTCACTTTTTTATTGTTTTTGAATCCTGATATAACGAGCTATAGGCATCATTATCATCATCATCATCATCAGCAGTATATGTATAACAGTCCACTGCTGGACTTAGCCTTCCCTAATAGACGCCATTACCGTAGGTAGGGTGTCCTAAATTATCTATAGTACCCTGAAAAGTGGCGATTCTTTCGATGAAACTCTTCAAAGATTTTCATTTTTAGGGTTCCGTACCCAAAGTGTAAAAACGGGACCCTATTACTAAGATTCCACTGTCCGTCTGTCTGTCACTAGGCTATATACTAACTCATGAACCGTGATAGCTAGACAGTTGAAATTTTCACAGAAAATAAATCACAGTTGACGATAAATAGGGCTACTGGAGATTTGGCTTTATTTCAGCTGATTGCCGTGGGATTTCTTTCGTGAAAAGGACACTAATTTGATTGTATTATCAGTTTTTTTAAATTAAATTATTTACAGGCTGAAGAACTACCGGGTATCAAGATCTTCCACTACTGCGGCGGCCTAAACTTCGCAACTAAAAACCTCTTCCGTTCTACCTTGTTCAGAAAGATAGGCTACATGAAGTCGACTGACAGTCAAGAAGAAGACAACAACTTAACTAAGAGTGACTCTTACGAGTGGGACCCTACGCTTTGTAATAGGGTAAGTTACTCTGATTTCCCCCCAAGTACCTACTAGGTACTTACGGTACGGAGCCGAAACGTGGACACTCACAGTACGGCTGGTCCACCAGTTTAAAGTCGCTCAGCGAGCTATTAGTTTCTCTGAAGGATAGAATCCGCAACGAGACTATCCGACATAGAACTAAAGTTGTCGACATAGCTCAGAGAATTAGCAAGCTGAAGTGGCAGTGGGCTGGACATATCTGCCGAAGAATCGACAACCGTTGGAGTAAACGAGTTCTTAGGTGGAGACTGCGGTTCGGCAAACGTAGTGTAGGACGCCCTCCGGGCAGGTGGAGTGACGATCTGCTGTCGGCTACTGGTAGAAGCTAGATGCGTCGAGCTCAGGACAGGGCGCAATGCCGCTCATTAGAGGAGGACTATGTCCAGCAGTGGACTGATGATGATGACTAGGTACTTGGGTTACCTCAAATACTAGGTATCTTGGCCCCCAAATTATATCCTAATTCATCCCTAGTTCTTTTATAATACTTGAGGACGGAACCAGCACAAGGTTTAACGTTAAGTGGTAACCGTTACCTATCACAAAATATTGTATCGTAGGAACCCCCTGCGTCCATCAACTTGAGGCATGAAGGGGAAAAGCCTCTTGTGCCTGTAATTTCACCGGCACCCACACCCTTCAAACCGAAACACAGCACAGATGCTTCACGGCAGAAATAGACATGGTGGCAGTACTTCCCCGGACGAGCCCTCCACAAAGAACTCTACTACCTACTAAACTTTTCTTGGCTTTTCATTTGAACAACCAAATTACGTGTATATTTCAATGTTAAGTTCCCGCGTACCAACCTATATTTAACAAAAAATACTTTTTTACAAAAAAATAATCAAGTCCACCGTTTGACCACTAACACACCTGAAACAGGTGAAGATGTGGTCTAAAATGGAGCACGCTTGCCTAGAAGGAACCGATTCACTCTGGATTTGAACACTCCGAGATTGTATTGGACCTGGAAGTAAGGGAGAGTAGGGTGCGGTTGGGCGACCACGAATATTGTGTTCCTTCTTGATGACTTGTATTGGTTTAAATCACAATTGTGCAATTCTATTTGTAGTAACCTTAAAAAACCTTGCACTGATTTTAATAACAATAGGGATCACGACTAGGTAAAAAAATAATAATTACTAGTCCGTCAGATAGATGAACAAAAAATAATGGACACGTATTTTTTTATTTATCAAATAAATAATAATTAACTGAGATATAGAGCGTCAAAGTTCGGGAGTGGGGACTCGTGACGTCACGGCTAGGGAAAAAAGGTACTAAGCCGTGACGTCACGCGGAATTTCAACGCACTATATATTTATCATTTTTTGTTTAATTGACAAAAGAAAAAAAAGTATCCTCTATTTTTTGATAATCTAAATGATGGACTAATCCGAATTTTTCAGTCGTCACCTTTAAGTACTCCTATTTATTGTTCAATTCGCGCAATATCTTTACGTACTGTTTCTTAATACTTTCTTGTTTAGCCCGTCCATGGGCACTGAAAATTGCCCAGTTTTCTACATGATGACAGTAAAGAGGGCTATAGAAATTTCGCCTATAACGACGATAATGCTAAAACGGGCATTGAAACAACTAAAACAGGTATTTGCGCGAGATCTGCTAGTTACCCGACTGAGCCAGAAGGAGGGTATGTTCGTATGTATGTATGTCCATTTCTTTGGCAAGCCTTACAAAGAGGACAAACAATACTTTTGTTGCCTACGGGCGAGAAAGATCTACCAAAATCTATGTTTCAAAATATAATAAATTTATGTGTCAAAATCTATGTTTGCAGCGTCATAAAGTATTTAGTTAAGCTTACAAAACATTGCATTTTTTAGTCGAATTTTAAATAGATATTGTGACACTTGGTTTTTTTGTTTCTATAATAATATTTTTAAATGTATAATCGTTAATTTCAGGTTCAATGTGTTGTTGTGGACGCTACCGCACTGTCCTATGTAGACGCACCGGGGATCAAAACATTAGTAGCTGTTCACAGAGAACTGCTGAGCAGTCATATAACACTGCTCTTGGCTGGGGCTAACGGTAAGTTCTTAGAATTCCACTGCTTAAACACTGGGGAAACTGGGGTGACTTGATCCCCCGGGAGACTTGATCTAGATGTGTCTTTGTGTTAATTGATATTTCACCATCGTCTGCTACAGTTTTCAAAATCCAGTCCATCCAAAAGTGTCTGGAAGAGATCGCTCTAAGCGATAAGACCACCCATTGTACTTTCATTATTAGTTATTGTCAGTTTTATTATTAATGTTGAAGTTGGTGCGAGTACAATAAAGAGATCTGTCTATCTATCTATCAATATATTTATCTAGATATCGAATTCTATAACAGTTATTTAAATTCTAAGTATACAACATTGAAGCTCTATGCCGGTTCGAAATGTCTGACGTGACAATAGAAGTCTTACTCAGGTTTCTCCAGAGTCTTGAGTGACATTTGTGTGTTAAAAGTGAGATTTCAGAGGCAAAATTGTTTTTTCGTTTATACATTTGATTTTTTACTCGTTTTTGTGATGATAAATTAAACATTAGTCTTAAACAATATTTTTGGATATAGCTAAGAAGGTAATTTCAGTTTGTTCTTAGCAAATGTTTTGTATTTAAATAATATTTTCAAATAAAAAAAGCTTGCCGCGGGTAGACTTCTTTCCTATCTAATAGAGAAGACTTAATCCCAGCTTCTAAGAGGTATTCCTCTGTTATAAAATAACCTTATATCCTTTTAGTTATTTCGTAAAATCTAAAATAGTGATAAAGACTCCCAAGTTTCCCCTACTATGTTGCTTCTTCTAAAACTATCTAATTTAACGACGCTAATTAGTCAATCGAATTTGATTGCTCAACGATGGTATTATTTTTGACTTTTTAAATGTTTGCTTTTTAAATTGGGGTTTTTTATAGGACCATATAAGTGTTTTCTTTTAAATCTATAAGTTTAGGGCTATTATGAATTTGATTTGGGACGACTCCAGTGGTTGATATTATCTTGCTTCCATATTCTAACTATTTCTTCTTTTAGTTCAGTATATTTTATAAGTATAAATATTATTATTTACCTTCCACAGGCCCCGTCTTAGAAATGATAGAGCGTTACAACTCTTTGGAGCTGGTGTCAGAACAACTTCGTTTAGATACCTTCCCGACGGTACACGATGCGATTGTATTCTACAATGTAGCGGAGACCAAGAAACACACCACACAACACACTGTCACTTTGGCCTCGTGATCAATAGTTATAGTCACTTTGCGGATCGGTAGTGATAGTCACTGTGGCCTCGTGATCAATCGTTAGTCGCTCTGGCCTCGTGATCAATAGTTAGTCATTGTGGCCCTGTTGATCGATCAATAGTTAGTCACTGTGGCCTCGTGATCAATAGTTAGTCGCTCTGGCCTCGTGATCAATAGTTAGTCACTGTGGCCTCGTGATCAATAGTTAGTAGCTCTGGCCTCGTGATCAATATTTAGTCATTGTGGCTTTGTGATCGATCAATAGTTAGTCACTGTGGCCTCGTAATCAATAGTTAGTCGCTCTGGCCTCGTGATCAGTAGTAATAGTCACTTACGCCTCGTGATCAATGTAAAATGCGATTGTAAGGGTTCGTAATAAAAATGAGCTAAGCGAGTTAAACAATTTGGACTTTGACTTTGGCTAAGAGAGTCAAATTAGTAACTTTGGCTAAGAGAGTCAAATTAGGAACTTTGGCTAAGAGAGACAAATTAGGCACTTTGGCTAAGTGAGTCAAATTAGGCACTTTGGCTAAGAGAATCAAATTAGGCACTTTGGCTAAAAGGGTCAAATTAGGCACTTTGGCTAAGAGAGTCAAAAAAGGCACTTTGGCTGGGAGGGTCAAATTAGGCACTTTGGCTAAGAGAGTCAAATTAGGCACTTTGGCTAAGAGAGTCAAATTAGGTTCTTTGACTTCACAATCATTAGGTATGAATTGACTCATTCCCTTTGACCAATCAGCTACAATAAGTCGTACAACATTACTTGGTCATGTGAGTTTAATTTACTGACAGTCTTATACCCCTATGTTTTTTATGATACTTGAAGGGCTCTAGTGATATTTTTTTATATAAGCTCAATGTACAATATTACATATTAATGGTTTTATTTTAATTTGTTTAGGGAACTTTTTATAGAGTATCAAATAGAATGCTTGAATTTTGTTTGATATCATTTTGAATTCTTATGTTATCCCAAAAAGGGGTGAATCTACTCCCGATTGTGACTTTTCTAATTTTACTGAACAAAGGGCTTGTTAAGTTACATCAATTTAATCAATGTGAAGCAACCTTAGAACAGCTGATTTTGTTTAAATTTGTCTATTACATTAATGTATATAAGAAATATTTCGTACTTTTTCTTATGGTAATTGAAAATGGAACAAGCACATGGCCCACCTGATGTTAAGTGGTAACCATTACCTATCACAAAGCATTGCATCGTTGATCACGTTTTTCCGGAACGTGCTCTACGATGCAACTTCTTACGTCCATCAATTTGAGGCATGATGATGATAAGCCTCTTGTGTCTGTAATTTCACCGGCACCCACACCCTTCAACCCGAAACATAGGTCAGCTGCTTCACGGCAGAAATAGGCATGGTGGCAGTACTTCCCGGACGAGCCCTTCACAAAGAACTTTACTACCGGTACTATGAAAGTACTGTCTCGGAACTATGGCTTCACTGATATGTATCAATCGACCCTTAGTCGTATAAAGCCCGTCTCACTCGGTCGAAATCGGTGTGTCACACCAGCCTTTTTTTTACAATCATAACACTAAACTATTAGTTTGTAAATTGTTACACGATCAAATATTTTTATTTCTTTCCTTATAATGGAAAACAAAGCTATTTTTTAAATTAACTATATTATGTATTTTAATATAAATCTTTTTAAGGCGACGATACATGTCAAACCTCTCCCTCTCGCTCGCACTATTCAACATTTTTGAAGATATCAAATCACTGAATGTAGTTATGCAAAATAGCAAACCTACACGGCCTAGAAAATAATAATACAAAGGCTCAGCAATAATATCATGTTGAACCCAACACGTTTTCCTACCAAAAAAATTGCTAAATTGATGACATTGGTGCAAGTTTTTTGGAAGAAAACGTGATAGAATCAAAATTATATTCTTGCTTCTAGGCCGTGAAGGTTTGATATTTTGCATAACTACATTCAGTGATTTTATGTCTTCAAAAATGTTGAATAGTTAAAAAAATGTTTGCTTCGCCCTCTGAGAGCGACAGAGCGTCGCTTACGCGTAGCTAACTGTAGCTAACGCGTGCGTTCATTTTGACAGTCCAACTCCTTCACAGTACAACAGAACGCAGGGTTAACGACTTGACGTCGCGTCAGGTACGCTTTCTATTTGATGAAGTCTTTTCAACTATTATTATGGTATTCATAGGTACTTGTCCAAAATAATGTACTTAGTAGGTACTTAAAGAATTTATATTTTTCATGGTGATTTTTTCAAAAAATAAGTTTTGATATTACAGTTGCCATCCTAACACTATTTTGGCCAATTTTAAATAAGAAACCTTTTTTCTAAGGGGCTTTCTTATTATTTTTTAATTCTCTGATGTCTAGTAAATAACTTATATATTTAATAAATTCGACAAATGTATGAAATTACATTTTACTTTGGTAGCTCAAAATTATAAAATCAACCTTAATTAATACCATATTTGTATATATTCGACCATATAAAATCGGCCTTAATTAATGTAATTTGTATTTTTTCAAATACGCTAACGATTTTAGTAAATAAAAACTTACTTGACGAATTGTTCAACACAGCGAAAACATTAAGGCCTATTCAGATTGAGCGGTAATCGCTACTGACGTCAGTAGCGAAGTTGACAAGGATAGAAATATCGCTACACCGCTTATCCGAATAAGACAGCATGTGTCAATACCACGCGACCTGGCGGGTATCGCTCATAGGCTCAGGAAAATAAATAGAAAAAATCCTTAAATTCACCATGTTTCGAAACATCAACTTATAGTCTCATACGGCTGATCTCTACTTTCTTATGTCCATATATCATTAGCTAGAAAGAGATGCATACTTTATCTCAATGCAATTGAATTGTAAATAATACCAGTGCATTATATCAAAAGTTCAACACTGCAAAGTACTTGATTCAGGTGCCCTGGTATGATTTACAATTTGAACTAATTTGAAGTCGCACTGAGAGAAGTATGCATCCCTTTCTAGCTGATGTTTTTGGACCTAAGAAAGTAGAGATCAACTGTATGAGAGGATGTTTCATAGCATGGTGAATTGGCTCATAGCAGAACAGACTTGTAATCTAATGGCTAAAAATCTGTCAAAAGATAAAAATGCATAAACTATACCCATCTCTTATCGTTGGATATTGACAAACAGTGACAGAGCTAACTTTAAGCGATGGTCAAATTCAAATAGCGTTTATAAGTATTGGCATAAGTGTTTATATACAAAGAACAGCTGCCACTAACATTTTGTATACATTTTTTTTTCAAAATAATTATGTAAAATATTTTTATTACTGTACAGTGTGTACTATTTATTTTTTTGCCAGTAAGTACTTAAGAATAGATACAAGGTAAACTATTTTGATAAGCCCGTTGTGATATAGTCTGTAATCAAAGAAAACAATGTTATATTTGTACTTAGTTGTATTAAAGATGTTGACTATTTTAGCATTTTTTTTTAATTTCCCCTCACCGTAATGTTTTCCACACAGTTGCCAAGTTCAAGCAAGCTTGTAATGTACGGTTCACACTTATCAGCGCGCGTTGGAGAGCATCGAAGCGCATTTTAAAACATACGGAAATTGAAACATCCACAAAGCAGTTAAGTTCCTTATTTGCAGCTTTGAGCTTTGTCAAACACTGACATAAATAGATCCGTAAGTAGATATTGCATGCAAATAATAAATAAATAAATAAATAATGCGGGACTTAATCACACAGCATCATGTAGCCCCAAACTAAGCAGAGCTTGTATTATGGGAACCACATGATTGATATACTACACATATAATTTTTTGTTTTTTTTGTAAATATATACATATCATACATAGAAACACCCAGACCCGAGACAAATATCTACAGAACATGCAAACATTTGTCCCGCAGCGGGAATCGAACCCGCAACCCTCTGCGTCTCAGGCGGACCTTCGCCAACTGCGCCACAGAGGCCGTCAAATAAGGAACTTAACTGCTTTTTGGATGTTTCAATTTCCTCTAGCATATTTTAAAATGCGCTTCGATGCTCTCCAACGCGCGAATGTAGGTGTGAATTGTATATAAAGGCAAGGGTATATATTTATAAGAATGCGAAAACTACAGTTATAAATATTGGTTGATACGAAGTGTTCCGTTTGCACCGCGTTGGGGCCTTAGGCCCGCGCTCACCAGAGCACCGCGCTTCTTGTCCCCGCGGTTTCTTATCCTCGCGCCTCATAACAGTGGGCCTCTTATCGGTGAGCCCTTTGAAGTTGGGCCTTGCTTTTACTCACGGAGTATTCATTCAGACTTAATAATTTTATTGTTTTAATGTAAGGTAGAAAGATGGTAGACATTATAGATAAGTTTACGACGATAAAGTAACAGGAGCATTGACGTAAAGCCGCGTATCGACTACGCGCTCTTGATGCGCCGAGAGTGCGTTCTGCGAAACGCACGACTCGCTAGTTACTCGTGGTAGAAGAGGCTTATGTCCAGCAGTGGACTAATATAAATAAGCTGGTGTTGTTTTTATAATAAGTCAGTCAAGCTAGCAGACGCTAAAAAGTACCTAACAATATTTTCTACATATCTTTGTTTTTATTTGACGACCTCTGTGGCGCAGTGGGTGAAGGTTGCGGGTTCGATGCACGCCGCGTGACAAAGGTATGTATGATTTGCAAATATTTGTTTGGGGTCTGGGTGTTCTCTATGAATAATATGTAGGTAAATTTGTATTTAACAGAACTAAAGTATATAAGTTTATCAGTATACCAGCTCAGCATAATTTAGGGCTTGATGGTGTGTGTGATAGTGTCCAGCAATATTTATTTACTATTAATATTAAATAACATATATAAATAGGAATATTCGAGTTTACATCGAACACAGCGATTCTGCATATTTGTCTTACAAGCAAATACGCAGAATTGCCAAAACGATCATCAGTACTTCTATAGCCTCCGGAAAGGCGGCACGTACTCAATAAACATTGACCAAGTATAAATCATTCTCTACCATTAACCATAGAGTCTTACCAATTAAGTATGGTTTTACCATAAAACCATAACCATTTCCGTGTCCGTGTAAACCAAATAGAGTGCAACGTGGCCGAATCATTTGAACCACCATCTACAAGCTACCAGCAACAGAAGGGCTAGAGTCAGCATAGCACTCTTTGCTGCTATGCTGACTCTAGCTGTAAAGGAGGCTGTTTTGGAGAGAGGCAGGTGGAAGGACCTGCATCAGTTGCGCCGGCAAGAGCACAGCTCTTATATAAATGATGATGGTAATTAAGAATAATAGTTGTTGAATGATGCGAAGAGATGCCTTCAAAAGAGGGCAATGGGAAGAAGTTCGGTAGGTAAGTACGGTACTACTGAGTGTTGACATCCCAACGTAAATCTATAATCTATCATTATAATATTATAATATAAGTCTTATTTGTCCCATAGACAATTAGTATAATTATACTAATTGTCTATGGGACAAATAAGATTTCGTTCAAGATGGTGGAATTGTAATGTGTGAAGCCAAGAATAAAAATTAATAAGGGTGTGAACTCAGTGTTTTCATCAAATCTAATTGCCTACAACTAATATAACCAGCGCAGCTCGCTCCCTACACTGAGATGTTTGGAAATCTATTTGATTTATCTATCTATCTATTTAAATCTGTGGGGGTGACCTTTGTCCAGTAGTGGGACGAGAAGGGTTAAATAAAAATTCAAAATTCATTTATTCAGTAGGAACTGTATAGTACACTTTGAAACGTCATTTTTTTAATTTACCACCAATTCGTAACGCGACCAAACAGAGAAGAATTGGCAAGAAACTCTGCTTGGCTTATATTTCTTTAACGTCATTGTTCTTAATAACTATTACATTGTTTTTGATGGAGTTGGAGGCAGTTTCATCCCAAACTTTTATGTCATCTAAATAATCAGATATTTTATAATAAGCTTTATTACATAGATTACGTAAAAAATAATAATGGGTGCCATTGATAACTTTTTTATTAATGACATTTGTAGGTACCTACATATTTTTATCTATTTTTTCCTAATTAAGAAAAGATTATTATTAAATAAATGAGGGAAAACCAACGATAAAACACTTACAGCGATTAATGTAATGATTTTATCAATGACTCTTGAAATAATACGATTAAGTACCTAATCAAGGATTATATCGACCACTGAATAGGTAAGACAGGTACTACAGGTTTTTTTCTGTCAGAAAAAAACAACATCGATGTTATTTTCTGTTAAAATTTCATGAATAAATAATGAAAGGTTAAATTTTGTCCCATCCTTTAGAGACAGGGTGTCTTATTGTCTTGGCAAAATGATGATACCACTTATTACGTTAAATCGAATTACTGCATGAATTCAGTGACGAATGGCGTTTCCGAGAAATTGTATGGAAACCTATTTTTTAATTATAGCGATTTGGTTTGGTAGTAGGGGGTGTACGGGGTTCCAACCCCATCTTCGGAACCCAAGCCAACGTCACCTGCACGTGGTGCACCCTGCTAAACAACGAACGGGGCTCTGGCTGCCGGCTGATTGCGGCATAGCACAGTCTACATCGACACAGCTAAATCCCCTGGCCACCGACGGGCAGCAGCGTCGGTGGTGCGAGAAGCTGTGCCCTGCGATCCCCAACACGCATGCCCAGCGTGGGGATTATGGGCATATCCCCCTATATTAGGGGAGGCCTATGTCCAGCAGTGGACTGATATAGGCTGGTGTGGTGTGTGGTGTGGTTTGGTCATTTACTTTTGGTAAAAGTGTTCCAGTTGGACAATAGAGTCGATTGAGACAAACTTGTTTTTTTACATGTGATTTTCTAGGATGTCATTTTTTCAAAAATATGAAAATGGAGGTTTTTCTTTTTCTTTAAAGAAACTTTTAATTAAGAACAATAGTTATAGTTTCTTAAGAATAAAACTTATTAATTACTAAATAAAAGGTAACTGCCTTCAATGAGTTAAATTTTGCCCCACCTATATCACAAAACATATGCTTCCTTATATACTTACCTGCCTATTATAAAGCTGGGATGTAGGTAAAATACCTACAGTAAAATATTTTCACACACACAAGTGGGTATGTATGTACCTATTACTTAGGTTCACTACTTTAATCACACCTAGATTCCTTCTTGTAGGTAATAGTGTTAGGTATCCTATTTTCTTAAGAGTTACTTAAGTTGTACAATTGATTTGCTTTAGGTGAGGGTTAGTAAGTGAAGTTCTATGATAAGGGTGCAGTCAGACTGAGAGCTTTAAAGGCTTCGTCAAACAGAAGGCGTACCTGACGCGGGCCGCGGCGCCGCGTACTGATGATACCAAAATGCCATGTTGTACTGTTCTGTGAGAAGATTAAGCCATCAAAGCGCTTGACGCTGACAGAGCGTCGGCGTCGTCGTTTCGCGAGGGGGAAACTGGGTAGCAAAAAACAAAGGGGTATCATGTGTACCCAGTTTCCCTTACGACTATGTCGTACGCGGCGCACTATGAAGCAGAGTCAGTACGCGGCGCTATAACGCATATTCAATAGCTTACCAAGTATAAAACAGTCAATTGATTTACTAGCTGAGATTGTGGAAATATTTAGTTGAATAGGTAGGTACTATGAGAGAACTCTACTACCTATTGATATTGTAGCTCAGCTTGTAAAACTAGCTTATAGGTAGTTGAGTGCGAAGATACTCGCTCAACTACACTACGATAGTATAGGTAATCATACTTAGTTTCAACATATTGAAAGAAAGAAAGTTATTTATTTTACCCAAGATATACAAGTATGTATTTTAGTAACTAAAGTAGGTACCTATCTAATATATAAACAATTATCCTATAATTAGAAATAAGTGATTCTACTACATATAAAAGGGTAAAAAAGAACCTTTTCTCAGCATTGGCACCATTAAAGATCAAGCTTAGATACTGCGCTGATTTTCAGTGAGGGCCCTGGTAAGTGAAGTCACGAATACAAAACAAAAAGAACAGACCAAAACACAACAATTATCTAATATATTGAAAGTTCACGATCTACCCGCGCCATACGCTACAAGTTTTACTCACGCCCATAGCTCGCGCCCTTATACACTTGTAAACTTGTAAAAGTTTTGGTATAAGTATAGGTTACAATTGTTAGAAATATCCATTCGCTCTCACAGCTCAATAAACTTACCTAAACATAATCAGGAAGGCCAATGTCATAATCCTAGATAATCTTATAATCAGCCAGACAAGATTAATTAGTGATTATTACAATAATTAATTAAGTTTTACATCAGTCAGTTTTGTCACAAGCGGGCAAGATGGCGCGTGTGTACTACGTGTTTGGAGCTATCCTCCTATGGGGATTTGTCCAGGTAATATCTTGTTACCGGCACGCCGCGTTTTGTTTCATTACGGGCAATTATGACAATTAACAAGCCCTAAACTATAAATCCTAGAGACTTGTACGGATTGGTTCTCTGCAGTGAAGGGGTGCACTAGAAGGATTTCATGAAATTCACTCTAAAACGGGATGCAGCGGAGGTCCACCGCGTTCATAATGAACAAACGACAAGTTGACTAGTGACATGTCTAACATAAAGTCAGTGTTCCCTTGATACCGCGCATTTAAACGTCGAGCGCTTTATCGCGTTCCCGTTACGTAATAATAAAATGTTTTGCAGGCTGATGTCATCGGTAGAAATGCTGAGCCTGCCTACGTGGAAGATCTTCGCGGCGGTAAGTTTTAAATATATTGTTTTGTATCCACATACATAAACAAGATCCCGAACAAATAAGTACTTAGATGGGTTTATTGAGGCATCTATGCTATAGCGTATTCCCTCTGTTTCCCATGTGAAAAGTCTATAATAGTACATCTTATTTACACAACGCGAATTCTTGGCGAAACGTGAAGACGGCTAGACTAGATAATAACTGGAAACTCTATTTTTTACTTATTTCTCTACTTTCAGCGTCCACAAGGATCGTAGCCGGCTGGCCGGCGGCTGAAGGTCAGATCCCTCACCAGATCTCCCTCCGCATGGTGTCTTCTTCAGGAGGCGTGTCATCTTGCGGCGGTTCTATAATCCACCACCAGTGGGTCATCACCGCTGCCCACTGCGTTGCTAAGTAAGTTCCGCTGATGGGTGAAGAACAGTCTCTTACAATCTGTCGGCTACAGGCTGAACGTTGGTGTTGAATTATGAAATGCATAAAGGTTAAATTCACCATCGAATCCTCCCCCAGGAGAGCTTTCATCCTATGAATAATCTTGATGGTAGCCTTCCACTGAAAAGAATTTAGTGTAGTTTCTAACTAAATTCTTTTCATAATCTAATCATATTTGTTTATTTGCATAAAACATGGTATAAAGATGTTACAGTTTTTAAAGCGTGCGCTGTTTTGCCAGTTTCATGGCATACAAATTATATAAAAGCTTATAGAATATGAGACCTACATAATTTAAATTCATTTACATGCACTTGTGATTCTTAAAAAAAAAATCTTTTATGTTGTTGTGTAATTGGTATTCATTGAATTTTAGTATAATGTTGTATGTACCTAGGTGGTGATGACCACGAACCATTAAGAGGCTTCCGCTCTTCATGTTCAACATACCATAACATCACTACCATATTATGTATTCCGTGTTGTGTGTGCTTAGTGGTAAATAAATTGTTTCTATTTCTAGGTCTATATCTACTTTAAGGAAATAATAATACAGGATATTTTTTTCATTTATATTTTGAGTATTCTAAATACCATATTTTTTACAGCCGCTTCACCTTCGTAATCCGCCTCGGTCTGACCCACCTGACCCGTCCCGAGATTTTGACAGAAACCACCAAGAAGTTCATACACCCATTGTACTTAGAGTGGTCGCCGTTTGTGCAAACCCATGACATCGCCTTGCTCGAACTGGATGACTTCATTACATATGGACGTGAGTAGTCATCAAGAAGTTTGTAGCTTCTGATATTTAAGTTCTTTATCCGAGCAGTAAGCAAAGCAAATTCTAGCTGCAGCTTACATACATACTTGCTTAAATTTGCGCTTGCTTTGCTTAGGTACCTACATAATTGGATACTCTTAATCAGCTTCACCGTTTTTTTGTTTTGGCAGCCAAAATCCAACCTATTCGTATGCAGAACAGTGAGGAGAAGAACACAAACTACAAGGGAGTGAGGCTGACCGTCAGCGGCTTCGGACGTACCGACGACCCTTGGAACGGTAAATACCACTAAAGATCTACAAATAGATGGAATGAAATAACTAGTATCATATTTCAAGGGCGCCTTATTTAATTCCGTGCGCAACGAAAGAGTAGTTATTTTTAAGATAAATCTAAAGTTAAGACAAGAACTTTGAGTGAGAGTTATGTACGATTCAAATCTACCGGTGCGCGTCGGAGAGCATCGAAGCGCATTTTAAAACATGCTAGAGGAAATTTAAACATCCTCAAAGCAGTTAAGTTCTTATCTGTATCTGTATGTTATTTGCATGCAATTTACGCAGCAGGTCTATTTATGTCAGTGTTTGACAAAGCTGCGTAAAAAGCAAGCAAATAAGCAATAAATAACATAATTGCTTTGTGGATATTTCAATTTCCTTTAGCATGTTATAAAATGCTCTCCAATGCTCTCCTACGCGAAGAGCAAGTGTAAATCGTACATTAAGGTCACCCAAAACGAAAATGCTTTATCCCCGACCGAGGGTGATAATAATATGTTTGTACGATCCCCTATGTTGTTAATCGAGGGTAATTTATGTAGGTAGGCACCTACTATACTTTCACACTCTCTGCGAGCTAATAATAACAACAAGCTGACATTAACACGTAAGTAACAACCCACCTAGAATCCTTCATTGTGTATCATACTAAGGAATAGGAAACTATGAGTACAAAGGTACTCATTTTATTCCATTTATTCCAAAAGTCCTTAAAAAAAGAAACCTTAAAGAGTCCTTAAAGAAGGAAAAGTACCACAATACCCAGACCCGATACAGATATTTACGGATCATATGCACATTTTTCTAAAGAAAAACTCTTTGATATGAACCTTTTCGTTGCATCAACGAGTGAAAGGATTTTCAAAATAGGTTCCTTGTTGTTTCTGAGATTCCTCCTTCCTAAATAGCGAACAAACCTTAACCTGTGCGAGCTAGTTGTCAACCCTGGTATCGGGGAAGGGTACTTTCCCAGCGACCAGAACATCATCAGAAGGCCTTATTGTAGATTCTTACGTGATCAGAAGTAGTATGGTTTTTTGTGAAGGGCTCATCCGGGGAAGTGCTTATTTCTGCTGTGAACGGCATTGCTGTATTTCGGTTTGATGGGTTCGGTTTGGTGCATGACGGTAAAATAACAGAAACATGATGCTTATCACCTGTATGCCTCAAGTTGACGCAGGGCACGTTCTAAACATGCATGCCCTAGGAAGCAATATTATGTAATAAGTAATGATTACCACTCATCATGTGGGCCAAGCATGTGCTAATTCTATCGTCAGGTCCCAAGTTTTATATACTGAAAAAAATCTAAAAATCTAAAAAACGCTAATTAAGGAGCTGTCACTTTCAAATAGATGGATTTAACAGAAACGAACTGAAGCGGTCGTGGCGTGGTTAACTTCTGTGTTGTTAGCAGATCACCTTGGTTAAGCAACACTCCACCCGGTCATTACTTGGATGAGTGAACGTTTAGTGACATTTAGATTTGAGCGCTTCCGTGCTTCGGAAGGCACGTTAAGGTGTTGGTCCCGGCTTTTCAGTCGTTAAGCCATGTTGGAGGCCTTCGGGTGGCCTAAAAGCTCCGACACAAGAGTTGTTCACTAGCTCATACGAAGAAGAAGAAAAAAAAGAAGATAGAAACGAAATCACTTTGGATTTATAACTAGTTTTAGCAATAAACAGTGTTACGCGAAATCGCTGCCATAAATATAATGTCTACTTATCTATATCTAAAGTCCATCATTATTTAGGTGGTGAGGCTTCCGAACAATTGCTGTGGGTGTACCTGCGAGGAATCAGCAACGAGGAGTGCCGGTCGTGGTACCCCACCAGCTCAGCCCTCAACGTGCAGAGCGTCTGCGCGGAATACTACAACGACACTGCACAGTCTTCCTGCCAGGTAGGACTCCGAATAAACTATGAGTAGACCATCTTCCTCGTGGCAGGCCAGTCTCTCTCCGCACTTTAGGTAGGACATATAAGTTATAAGTACATGCTTGGGCCCCGACTGCGGGGCTCGCTCCGTAGGCTAGTACGCGTCAGAAGAGATAAGAGTTACGTATAGAAAGGGATGCAAGGTGTAGGTGAATATAAAATGTTAGGTACGAGCTGAATAACACGTTATTGCGTTGCAGCTAAAGTAGGTATTTGTTTAATCGTTTTTGCGGAGTGAAAATTCTGTTCCTTTTTCTATTCTGTGCTCGTGGCCAGCTCTGGTGTCGGAGTTTTAGGTCCACAAAAAGGACTCCAATATGTCTGAACGTCTAAAAAAGGACGAATATTTTTATGTGCCGTCTGACATTCTAAATGTCACTAAATAGTCACCTATCCAAGTGGGTGAAGTGTTGTTGTGCGTTTCCATTGAACAAAAATGATAGCTCGTCTCTTTGATCGTGTACGTGTAGAGTCTTTTTCTCACTATGTACGAAGGAAGTAGACGGATTTGACAGTAGTACGACTCGATTAACTAGTTTGATTAGACACTGTTTAATAAAAATTGTTTATTGGCTAGTGGATACGTATATTTAGAAATCAAAGTATACCACTCTCAGAATAAGGAAAAGAACTAGAAGAAATCTTAAATTTCCCCATGCTCTGAAACATAAACTCATACGACTGATCTCTACTTTCTTATGTTTAATATGATCAGCTAGAAAGGGATGCATGCATATCTCAATGCGACATCAAAAGAGTTCAAATTGGAAATCGTGCCTGGGCACTAGAAAATGCTATGCAGTTTCACGCACTCTCAACTCTTACCACCCGACACTCATAGTACCGAGACTCTACATAGCGAGATTCGATGTAACGAAACTCAACGTAACGAATCTATTTTTCTCTTCCAAAAGTCATTTGTACAAAGATAAGAATGACTATTTATTAAGAGGGTTTATTTAGTAACTCAGTTGCACACCGAAAATAGTGATAAGAGGGTCTATTTAATAACTCAGTTGCACACCGAAATGAGCACTGGTCTGTTTCTGTTCACAAACTTTGACAGTTTGTCAATTGACGTTGTTTGATTTATGACACATGATTTTAATAGTAGTAGAGTTCTTTGTGGGGGGCTCGTCCGGGGAAGTACTGCCACCATGCCTATTTCTGCCGTGAAGCAGCTGTGCTGTGTTTCGGTTTGAAGGGTGTGGGTGCCGGTGAAATTACAGGCACAAGAGGCTTATTATCTTCATACCTCAACTTGATGGACGCAGGCCGTTGCAAAGTAGAGCACGTTCCAAAAAAATATGATCTATGATGCAATGCTTTGTGATAGGTAATGGTTACCACTTAGCATCAGGTGGGCGATGTGCTTGTTCCATCTTCACATACCATTAAAAAAACCTCAACGTAACAAATCTATTTTTCTATTCCAAAAGTTATTCGTATAAGAGTGATCAGAGGGTCTATTTATATTTAATAACTCAGTTGCACACCGAAATGATAAGCACCGGTCTGTTTTCTACAAACTTTGACGTTTAGTCAATTGACGTTGTTTGAATTATGACAGATGAAATGTCAAAGTTTGCAAATAAAGGTCCGGTGCCGACCATTTCAGTGGGCAACTGAGGGCCTCTGAGGTCACCGGACTCTGGTCAATGAGACTTTTTATTCGTCAGGGTGACAGCGGCGGTCCTCTGACTGTCGAGGACCTTGATGGCAAGCCCACCATGATCGGGATCGTCAGCTTCGGATCTTCAGCGGGCTGCAACAGTCCCTTCCCCTCTGGTGAGTAACCCCATTAAGGCGACGATACATGTCAAACCTCCCTCTAGCTCGCACTATTCAACATTTTTGAAGATATAAAATCACTGAATATAGTTATGCAAAATAGCTTCAAGGCCTAGAAAATATGATTTTGATTCTATCACATTTGTGTCTCAATTTTCCCTTTTTACTTTCAAAATTTTGACACCTAGATTTTAATTTTAGAGTTTTCAAGGGTAAACAAAACTTAGTTTATTTCCAATTACTTTTTTTTTTAAATAGCCAAGAGTTTGTCCACTATCACACTTGAAATTGATTATGCCACATTTGCACAAATTCAGACGTTATGTTGCTTGAATAGTGTTCAATGTCAGTGCAATTGGCAACGTTTGCCGAGTTTTGGTGCGGACATTTTTTTCTACATTTGTCACTAAACAGAGTTTATTATCTGATACAAATTCATCGAACTTTTACTCAATAATTAACTACGTACGAACTTTTACTAATAATTAATTACTTATACTAATATTTAACTACGAGCCTCTTTTACCATCTCCAAGTAACGTCATAGTAAGCTATTTGCCGGTTAAAGTGACAAATCCGGCTCGAAAGACCAAATTTTTGGGGACGAACCAAGCAGTAAGTAGATAAAGCTGGAGTTAGATAGCTAAAGGATGCAAGCTAAGGAATGATGACTCCGAAGATAGCTAAAAATAACTCAAACCGTTTAGTTTTGAACATGCACTGCTTTATCTTTTCCAACAACACTCAGTCAAGTAAAATGTTGCAACATAGGGTGAATGTAAGATATGCTAAAAGTAGGCAATACCGTAGGAGTTCAACGTATTTTTTTATTTTATTTATTTATTGGGAAACCAACAGCGATTCATACAGATATAATATACAAAGTCTTATTAGCTAAATTACGGCCACTATCAGGTTTCCACTTAGAATTCTCAGTGTAAATTAGAATAGAAAGCGGAACTTAGGTTAGTACTAATACAAAATCACTATCAAAGCCTAGTTACAAGAAGATAGTTCAAATTTTTATATAAACCAAGAGCATAGCGATTTTAAGTACGTACTACGGTATAAATTATGTAACGTATGTAGCTTACTTTGACATTACTTGCAGATGGTGAAAAATACACTAACACTTGAACACTAACGGTCACCTATCCTTTTCAGCGTACGTCCGCCCAGGCCACTACCACGACTGGTTCCAAGAAATAACCGGAATCAACTTTGACTGGTCTAATGACGATCTTAAGAGCAGTATTGAAGATACGGGCAGCAAGATTATTGTTGCTTAAACGAACCATTATGCAATAAAGTCATAGGTGTTCAAAAATATTTTTCTTTATTTTTCGTCCGAACAAAGGCAAATATCTCCCCAAATTCCGCCAACCAATATTCTTTGAGATATCCCACCATCTTTGAAGGCTTCGAGTTCATCCCAAGCAGTGGGACGGTTCACGTTGACAAGTTGGGGGCCAATACGGATTTTTAGAAAATTCCCTAAGGATTTTGATCTAATTTAAAAAAAAACTTTTAATTTGGGCAACGTAAATCCATAGGCACACAAAACATAAAAACTGATAATGCTAAATAATTAATACTCATTTCGAGAAGGAGGCCAAGAGGAGGATTCAGCTGGGTTGGGCAGCATTTGGAAAACTACGTCGAGTTTTCTCGTCACCCATACCGCAATGTTTGAAAACAAAAGTTTTCAATCAGTGTGTCCTACCCGTACTGACATACGGAACCGAAATGTGGACACTCACAGTACGGCTAGTCCCCCAATTTAAAGTCGCTCAGCGAGCTATGGAACGAGCTATGCTCGGGGTTTCTCTGAAGGATAAAATCCGTAACGAGTTTATCCGACATAGAACTAAAGTTGTCGACATAGCTCAGAGAATTAGCAAGCTGAAGTCGCAGTGGGCTGGCCATATCTGCCGAAGAACCAAATCGGGGTAAACGAGTTCTTGAGTGGAGACCGCGGCTCGGCAAACGTAGTGTAGGACGCCCTCCGGCCAGGTGGAGTGACGATCTGCTGTCGGCTGCTGGTAGAAGCTGGATGCGTCGAGCTCAGGACAGGACGCAATGGTGCTCATTAGGGGAGACTATGTCCAGCAGTGGACTGCTATAGGTTGATGATTATGATGATGATGAATTAAACACACTAAGAGTTAGATCACCATCCGCACGAAGCAATGCCACGTGGGAGAGGTGATCCTACCAGCTAGTTTGTAGGATGTTGTTGGGGCTGTCACGTACTCTGCGCATCAAGCCACGTTGACACGATCAGAGCCAGCTCGGACCGAGTGAACTCTGATACCTACTCGGACGCAACTCGGATTGTGGCAACCTCTAATGCGAGCCCACTCGGACGATGGCGTCCGATCTATGTAGACACGGACCGTGTTCTACTTTTCCGAGCTAGCTCGTATACGACCTGGAAAACAATATGGCGGCTAGTGACAACAACCAAATACTCAAGTTTGCCCCTTGGTCACGCGCCATTCGATTACTTAATGTTCTTTCGGAGAAAAATATAGATGTATTTTACCACGATCTGCCGAAATTCATAGAAATAGCACAAGTCGTTTTGGAAAATATATAATGATAATAATAATTACTAGGTACGTACATTCCTGATACGTTATGTACCGTTGAATTAATAATAGAATTATTAATTTATGTCTAACTTATATAACCTTAAAATAATAATTCTACATGTATACTTATAACATCGCTTTGGCTATGCTGTTATGGTGTTATAATTGTTTCGAAATAAATAATAAATAAATAATAAATAAATCAAACAGTCCAAATTAATTTCCTTTTCCCAGAGGCCTTATCGCTTTCCCGTCTTAGCTGATCTATCAGCGAGTCTGCGACAATTCCGATACTATTTCGTACAAAATCCGTCATTTTTCCATGTTGACTGATAAAAATAATTCGAAGAATGACGAAAATGATCCGAGTTAACTATGTTAGTATCAACAGCTATCCTAGTACACTCGTATGAAGCTTCTCCTACGAGTCCACTCGGTCCGAGCCTTGTCCGAGCTTGTCTGATCGTGTCAACGCGGCTTCAGGGATGCAGTCTTCTTACGGAGGATTACATGAAAACCATCCGTTTCATACTTTGCAAACATCCCTGATGCACTGCAGAAACGCGCCAGTCCCTACATCATCTTGAAAATATATTGTATTGTACTCGTAGGGTACAGCGGCTGCTTGGTATAGTTGATCCATTCGTTGCCGGTGTAGAAGCTTTGGCAGTATGCTTTAAAAAGCGTAACTTTAACTTCTTCTGTACACCGGGAAAACCGGGTTGAATAGATGAATAGTAGCATCTACAGAAGCTTCACTCCGCAAAAACATTTAAATAAATTGCGACTTTAGCTGCGACGCAATAAAGTATTATTCAGCTCACACCGCGCTCAGTATCAACATTTATTTATTACCTACACCTTGCATCCCTTTCTATCGTTACTGACGCGATCTCTTTGTGACTTATGCTACCCTGGTACTTCAGGAAGAAAATGTTAACTAGCCTGACCGGAATTCAGCGTCCGGCTAAGGTTTGGAAAACCGTGCTACCGGTCGGACTGGCAGGAATACCTGAGTAAAAATTCAGCGTGTCCTAGTAGTCCGACTACGCAATCGGACTACGAGGAAACATTTTTGGCATTTCATTCCCAGTAGTCCGATAGTCGGACTACCGATCGGACTACCAGGCATAAACGTAAACCTACGGATCAACGCTCTCTTTCAATATCAGCATTGTCCTTAAAGTCGTCAGTAATATGATGTCCAAGATAATGCTAATGTACGATTCACACTTAGCGGCGCACATCGTAGCGCATTTTAAAATATGCTAGAGGAAATTAAAACATCCACAAAGCACTTAAGTTCCTTATTTGCTGTATGTTTCAATTTCCTTTAGCACGACAACTTTTACAAAATGCGCTCCGACGCGCGCCGGAAAGTGAGAATCGTACATTAAGGATCGCAACGGAAAAATACCATTATAAAGACAAAGTGTGAAGGCTTTTTCCAGCAGTGGGACGAAATTGATCAGTTAAAAAAAACAAAAGATATGTTTCGATTACATAATTTATTTCTTAGTTATAACGACAATAAATAACATAATACAGGTACTTAACATTAATCTGTAAATAATCTAAAATAAATTGGACATCACAGTAAAAAACTTAAAGTAGGGAATAATCTTTTAAAACATACAATGGTGTCGATACAGAGGTTCGATCACGAAAACTAACGAAAAAAGTATTCGTATCGTAGAAGTACAATTTTGGCCAATCAGAAAGCGTATATTCAAAAAAAACGCTTTGTCATTGGCCAAATTTCGTTACGTCGGCTTCGGGTTGAAATATTCGTGATCGCCATATTGATGGGACGATCTACGCGCGATTTGAGTCGCGTGTAGCCAATCAGGCTTGCGATATGTCACGTGGAATGTGACGTGCGTCCATTTGATTGGCTCCCCGCGACTCGACTCGCATGACTCTCCATTTGGATAGGCTGTCGGTATTCGGTTAAAAAAGTTGTATATCTCAGAAATGGTGGAGTTTTTCTAGTGCATTTTACTAAATGAAACTTAATTTTCTATCATCATCGTTTATTTAAGAGCTGTGCTCTTGTCGGCGCAACTGATGCAGCTCGTTTCATTTGCCTCTCTCTAAAGCAGCCTATTTTACTTCCTTAAACGTTATGACATTTACTTTCTCTATAATTTGCTATACCATTCAATAAATTAAGTTACAATTAAAAAAAAACAACTATTTCGATTTCGAAATACATGTGGTATTTGAAAGTGGCGTACCCGAAAGCGCAACGAAAAATTTTGACCAATGACAAAGCGGTATTTTGAATGAGCGCTATCTCATTGGCCAAAATTGTACGTCAACGACACGAATACTTTTTCCCTAATCTTCTAACTTCAATATTTAAAGTGTGATCAAATTGAGGTTTCAGTACAAACCAAAAGGATAGCGGCATCCCTAATGGCGAGACCAAAGAGGGCTCAGATATTTTTTCTTGTATCCTATTTGAGGTCAAAGTGGTTCCACCCTCCATCTTTGGAACCGAACCCACCCTCACCTGCCCGTGGTGCATCTTGCTAACTAACGAACGGGAGCCTAGCAGCCGGCTGATTGCAGCATAGCGCAGCCCAACACCGGCACAGCTAATCCCCTGGCCACCGACGGGCAGCAGCGTCGACTGCGAGAGGCTGTGTTCTGGGATCCTCAAACCACATGCCCAGCATGGGGATTATGGGCATATCATCCTTATAAGGGAGGCCTATACCAAGGAGGCCAAGGCAGTGGACTAAATAGGTTGGTGTTTTGTCATCAACGTTTCAGTATTCCAGCGAATAAAGAAGATTAATTAAGAATTCATATCAATATTTGGAAAATGTACGTACATTTTATGTATATTTTTCATTAAAAAAATGCCTAAATATAAACAATTTTCTTGCCGAGCTTTCCCAGAAGCAGCTTTGTATTAATAAGGTTGCAGGTTCGATACCCGTCTGGGGGAAATTCTTATACATTCCTAATATGCCTGGTGTGCGTTCGATGAACGCCTTGCATCGCAGACTTCACCTCTTCGAAGAACGACGCCGAATTGTGTATAGTTGTCCCTCCCAACACTACCTGAAATAAAAAAACGTTATTTGCAACTTATCTAACTTCTTTGCGCATCTTCGCTCGCCTGGTCCTCGGATGAAAAGAAGCTTTTATATTATTACTGTTAAACCTACATTATGTGCTAAGCTTCTGCTCAACCTGGCCCAAAACTGGAGTATGGGTGCATCCATCAATAACGAGAAGCGATTTTGGCGATTTTTTGGCACCCCCCATTGGTGAGATGTCGCGAGATTTTTGCTCGACCCCCCTCACCCCTCCCCTAATCTCACGTGAGATTTCTCACAATGTGTATTTTTGTTATAAATAAGTTAATTTGTGCTGAATTATAGAAAATACAGTTAACAAACATTATTATTTATAATTTAGGCATGTTTTGGTTTAATTTAACGCAGTTTTCTAGTAATTTTCTTTCGGAATTAAATTATGCGATATTTTACGCCCCCTAAGGGCTATATTCCACCGGGACACCATGGCGACGCAACCAGTCGCCGCTACCAATAAAATGGATGCGCCACCAAACGGACACCAGGTAAGTAACTCTCTATAGAGCTTTATACATTTTGTTGGAAGCGGCGACTGATTGCGCCGCCATGGTGTCCCGGTGAAATAGCCCTTAGTTAATTAATTTAATTTATAAATTAAAATATCACGATGCCGTCTGATGTATGGCGCTCGGTACCAAGACTAAAGTGAGTGCGTCAAAATAATTTCCAATAAGTTTTTAGTCGATTCTATTCAAAGTAATTATAAATGAGGGTAATTGCCATAGTGACACTTTACATCAATGTTTGTTGCCATAGTAACGTATATATCATTGGTCGTTGTAATCTAATGGCGGCGTGCGGCGGAAACCAAATCAACGAAATATTTTTTTACTTAATTATTAATCCCGTCGGTGTGTAAAACTAAAGAAAATGTTAATGTCATTTATAAAATATAATATTTTTTATGGGATACGTTTGGTTTTGACGCAATTGGTACAGGTTTTCGGCATTCTCCTTTAATTCCGAAAGAAAATTACTAGAAAACTGGGTTAAATTAAGTATTAAAAAATCCCACCAAAATATGCCTAAATGTTAAATAACACTGCCATACATTTTGTTGAGAGCGGCGACTGGTTGCGCGGCCATGTTGTCCCGGTGATATAGGGCTCTAAGTAACAATCAGCCCTGTTTTTTGAGTATAAGTAAGTCACTAGAATGACTTACTTATACTAAAAAAACAGGGGTAAACTACTAAAAAACACCAACTTACCCTGACACCGGGGTACGCCATATTGATCTGGTTGACCGCCATAGCCTCCTCATAGGTCGCGCCTCCAACTATAAACACTATGATGTCCTGCGGTCTTCGTCCATACGAAAGCTCCTCTCCCCCTAACGTGGGGTAGAGATTCTCCCTCAGTTTACCCTTGATGAGGTCTTCAAGCGTGTCTTTTAGCAGGGGTGTGTGTTGTGTGTAGATGTTTTCTACACCGTTCAATCCCTGAAATTATGAAAGAAATGAAACTAGGATCTAAAATGGTTTCTAACAGCCGACAGACAATCTAAAGGTTGCCTGGAGCCAAGATAGATAAGTTTATAACTTAGGTCATTTAGATTATCATCAAATGATAATGATTTGTGTTTTAATTATAGTTTTATTAATATGTATGTTAGTCTCTAAGGTATATATTTATATGGGCCGTAGGATAAGTAAAACACCATCTGTATTTATTCTATTGTAGCCTGAAATAAAGTTTATATATTTATTATTATTTAGGTAATTTAGGTTTGCTTTAACTTTTATTTAATTATTGCCTTTCTATTAAATTGTTTTTTGTATGGTGTAGGTAGAATAAACCTTTTTCTATCTATATTTTTATCCTAAGCAAGGTCCACTTATGGTCTAGACGAATCCAAAGACATCTTAACTAAGCGAAATAACTTTTTAATAACTATTTATTTTTCAATACATTTAAGTATAGGAAGACAACTAGATAAAGTCTTAAAATTCAATACGGCTGATATCTACTTTCTTATGTCCAATATCATCAGTTAGAAAGGGATGCATACATATATCAATGCGACTTCAAAAAGTTAATCGTACCAGGGCGCTCGAACAAATTTCTATGCAGGTATCATACAAATGCCCTGGTACGAAGTCGTACGAAGTCGCAGAAATCGCATTGAGATAAAGTATCCATCTCTTTCTAGCTAACATGTATGGACATCAGAAAGTAGAGATCAGCCGTATGAGTTAAGTTCAGAGCATAAATGAATTTTAAGACTTCTATGCTTTTGTCCTATTTCTTTGGTTCAACCTAAATTAAAAATGACAGCCGCCATACTGGATTTTATGCATAATATATTTTTTGTGCACTTTTTGTGAAATTTATCCGGCCAGGTGGAGTGACGATCTGCTGTCGGCTGCTGGTAAAAGCTGGATGCGTGGACCTCAGGACAGGGCGCAATGCCGCTCATTAGGGGAGGCTTATGTCCAGCAGTGGACTGCTATAGGCCGATGATGAAATTTAAATTATTATCCTTGTAGCAATGCTTGCATTTTACGTAAAAGCGGCTCGATTAGTAAAAAAACAAATCAGTTACCTTAAATAGTCGTTTAGTTATTTTGACAGCGTCCTGCAGCCCGAACAGGTCGCTCTGCCTTGCGTGTGCGCCGCCGTATTCCAAAACATTGACGACCGCCTTCACAAGCGGCTCCGGCACTCCGCGGGACTTCAACGCATCTGACGATATGCAAAAAATACTTATCAAAATCAGGGGTTTATAATAGCGAAAGAGTATTCGTATCGCAATTTTCGCCAATGAGAAAACGTCGATTCAAAATAACGTTTTGTCATTGGCCAACATTTTTTATTACGCTTAGGTACAGGTTCGTAGCAGACTGCAGACAGCAGCAGCAGGCGACATGTAGAAATATAAATAGAAATAGTTTATTTGAAAAGACACACACAACACAATTAAGAGACATAAAGAGGCTGGTAAATAACAAGTAACAGTCACTCTAACCTCAAGAAAACAACAATAATAAAATAATTAAGGTAGACAGTTAACTGTCCAATTAAGATTCTGATTCCAGGCAGAGAATTTAAGAATTGATCCTATCTACAGAACCGCTTTTATAGAAAATAATATCCTGCGCACACAACCTCACAAACTGTCAGTTTAGTGTCTCCCCAAAAAGGCGTCGACTCAACATAATACTAAGCAGGCAACAACCTACCTACTCAGCGCTGGTATTCTGTTGACATGTCGCTACGAAACTGGTTTATATGTATTTGTATGAAATACCTTCCGTGGCTTGCGACACGTGTCGTTGCCTACGAGCCGAACGTCAGACGACACTGTCGCCCGACCGCAGACCGCAGTAGTAACCAACTGGTATTCGGCGCTGTCTGCTGCTGCCGTCAGCAGTCGGGTTCGGATTGATGACTACAGCGACATGACCCAAATAAAGGCCCTACCCTAGGTCGGTTGAGTGAAAAATAAAGAAAAATTTTTTTCGCCCAACTGACCTAGCGGACGTGAAAACTAGTATTTTACCTGGAGTATGTAAGAAATAAAAGGCTTATTACAACACGCGGTATTCAGTCTGTCTTAGTAAGACTGTCTTACTGACTAACTAGATTTACTAACGACTTAGTGGCTTACTCTTATTACACTACGCTAAGTGGCAGACAGTCTAACTAAGACAGACTGAATATAGCATGGTCTAATAAGCCTTTAAGGCGACGATACATGCCAAACCTCGCTCTCGCTCGCACTATTCAACATTTTTAAAGATTTAAAATCACTGAATGTAGTTATGCAAAGTAGCAACCTTCACGGCCTAGAAAATAACAATACAAAGATTAAGCAAGAATATCATGTTGAACCCAACACGTTATCCAACCAAAAAATTTGCACCAAAATTTATCACATTGGTGCAAGTTTTTTGGTAAGAAAACGTGATAGAATCAAATTGATATTATTGCTGAACCTTTGTATTGTTATTTTCTAGGCCGCGGAGGTTTGCTATTTTGCATAACTACATTCAGTGATTTTATATCTTCAAAAATGTTGAATAGTGCGAGCGAGAGCGAGGTTTGACCTGTATAGTCGCTTTAAGAAGGTATATGAAATGGTGTTACCTATGAATGAAGGCAGGGCGTTACTCGCGTGCTTCTCATATCTGAGCGCGTAGAGCGCGACCAACTTCGCCGCGTCGTGATGCCGGACCTTATCATTGGCTAGCAACCCTTTCAACGTCTGCGAAAAACAACAAAAACTCAGCTAAAACCCGATAATAAACAAAATCACTATGATTAAATACCTCACTGATGTTGTGTTGTTGAGTGGACTGTAATTTCAGGTTAATGAATATTAAATAAATAAATAATCCTGGACGTCATCACACAGCATCATGTAGCCATAAACTAAGCAGAGCTTGTGTTATGGGAACCACATGATTGATATACTACATAGATACATTTTTTTTGTAAATATATAATACATAGAAAACACCCAGACCCGAGACAAATATCTGCAGAGCATGCAAACATTTGTCCCGCAGCGGGAATCGAACCCTCAACCTTCTGCGTCACAGGCGGGCCTTCGCCCACTGCGCCACAGAGGTCGTCAAAATTATTATTAATTTCTAAATAAGAAAATTACATTTCACTTGTATTAGAAAATGTACAACCCTATGGTAATATTAAATAAAAACTTTGAACAGTCTGGGGTAGGTAACTAACAAAAACAATATCAAATTGCAACAAGTGCATCTACCCGGAAATTTCGTGGGTGAGAAATATTTCTATCACTTCTCATGCTCTGAAAGTACTCATTTGTGCAGGATATAGGCTGCAAAAAATCGAATTTTGTACTTGTGCACAAAATATTGCAATTGTGCATTAAAATATCTACCCATAAATGTATCCATATCAAGGCAAAGAAAATGAGCCATACACCCAACACAATAATAAGATCATAGATAGAGTTTGTTATTTTATAATATTTACTTTAATTTATTTGCCTCATGTGGTTTTAAGACAAAAGATATTAAAATTTAAATTCAAGTACGGTAGGATATTTAATTAATTTAAGAAAATTATTATTACAAAATTAATTAAAGAGTAGGCTGTATAGGTCTGCAGCCCGAGCCTAATATCAATGTCGTAAGATTTAAAAATAAATAAAGTAACTGTACTAATTTTACTTTGAATTTTAATTCAAGAAATGTTATGTTACACTACTGTTTTATTTCCTCTCAATTGAAGTGAAAAGCAGAGTTTATACCTCGTCCACAAAACCATTTTATCCTCGACATTACTATCAGATGCTAAAAGTCTCTGATAAAAATGGTTCGTTTTGTGAACTTGTAAAATCTACTATTAGGTAGGTTGTTTGTTCACTGATGGGGTCGGCGTGGTAACTGACACAAGCTTCATCGGCTTGGCACAACAAAAAAACATGAAGCAGAAACAAAATGTTGCCAGCAATAAATAAAAAAATAAGAAATAATTGTTGGAGTTTCCAACAACGGACAGTAAATGAGTCGGTGAGACAATGAGTCAGTGAGACGATGGGTCAAGGGGTGTTTATAGCAGTAAGTTCCAAAGCCAGCCAATAAATCAATGGCTTACTGAGATGGTCAATGAGTTAGTGAGGCAAAGGATCGAGTGAACCTGGCTATAAGCCCAATAAGTGAATCAGTCAATGAGGCAGTCGATAGGTCATCGTTATTTATCTAACTATGTTTAGATGGAAAGTCAATGATTGAAGATAGTCAATAAATCTCAAAGTCAGTCATTAAGTCAATGCGTCATTGACAAGTGGAGTCAATGACTCACCGAGACATTGTGCCTAAAGTCATTACGACAGTAAGTCCCAATGTGGATTGAGTGGATCGAGACAGTCAATGAGTCCATAAGGCAATAGGTCATTGAGGAGTAAATCGATAAGTAAGTGAGGCAATCAAAATCACTGTATGTAAATGGGTCAGTTTTATAATGAAACTTACATACTACTTATTTAGTAGAACGTCAAGACAATGAGTTGTTTCACTAAATACGTTAATAATGCATGTTATTGTAGGCCTGTAAGTCAATGGGTCAGTTAGGCAATGAGTAATTGAGAAATAAATGAATGGGTCAGTGAGGCAGTGGGTCATAGAGTCGGTGAGGCAATGGGTCATAGAGTCAGTGAGGCAATGAGTCATAGAATCAATGAGTCAGTGGTACCTGGCTATGTTTAGCGTGATCACTGTGACACGCCAACTGCTGTTCTAGTTCTGACACCTCGAGTAGAGCATGCCTTCCCACGCATGAGGACAGCTCGCCCACTACTGTCACGTGCTTGGTCACAGTGCCTGCCGAACAAATATTACAGTCACGGTAAGATCTTCTTACCCGACTGAAGTCTTCTTCAGTCAGGTTATGTTTTTAGGGAGTATGTATGTTTGTAACATTATTTGTCGGTCGCTGTGGCTCGAACGGCTGGTTGGATTTTGATAATGATGTGTCGTTGGATTCGTCTACATCACGAGGGTGATATAGGCTATAGAAAACGTGTTGGGTTCAACATGATATTATTGCTGAACCTTTGTATTGTTATTTTCTAGGCCGTGAGGGTTTGCTATTTTGCATAACTACATTCAGTGATTTTATACCTTCAAAAATGTTGAATAGTGCGAGCGAGAGGGAGGTTTGACATGTATCGTCGCCTTAAAGGAAGGAGTAAGCCACGGCACGCATGAGCGTTTCCTAACCATAAAAGAAACTCGTCCCACGACGGGAATCGAACCGGCCACCTGCTTCTCAGCTGGCCATGCGCCCATTCATCAACTAAATTGTCGATCATGATAAGTGAATGTGTTATTTACCAGACATTTTCTTGAAGAGAGGGTAGTTCTCGACAAAGTTCTTCATATCAGCTATCGACTCCACTTTCTGGTGGCTCTTCGCTTTCTTCTGGAACTCATCCATCAATGATTTGATAGTCTGGCCGATCTCACCGAAGTTTGAGTACAGATTCTGTAATCGACCCAAATTTTAAACAATGATTAAAAATAAAAAAAAACAGACTCCAATTTTTTTTATTAAAAAAACAAAAACTTCACTCAAATGTAAAAAATATTTGCTCATTTCTTTGTTTTTACAACCTTGCAATCAGCCTTTTTATCTACTCAATTTATCCCGCACGATCTATGCGTTTACAACGTAGGTAGGTTTTGATTCCTACCTGTTATTTTTGGAGTCGTAAAAGGAAAATAAGAAATATAAATAATGAAATATTAAGAAATATATAAATGTATATATTTAAGAAATATATACAATGCAACTTTACAGCAGCTTCATTTATTACTATGATATGTATACCTAAAAACTTAAAAAATAATAATGGATGTCAACTATTGGCTTGTCCGTCTTACGGTCATGATTACTAAGGAAATATAGCAACTTTCAGGGTCCGAAATAATCAAAATAATTACTACTTGATAATTATCGACAAAAGCCACAATCAAGAAATGAAGGGAAGTGATTTTTTTCTTGTTAGGGGATTAGGGGAATCCCCACGTGGCGGCACGTTGACGCTTCGTGCATTCGGATAGACGTAAACGCGGAAATACACGTTCGAATACAGTTCACTTTTATGAGTGCATTTTTTTGTTATTATCAATGGATAATTATCATCCATGATAATAGGGATGACGGCTGGGTACAAAAATAATAATTCTAATGAGTCCGTCAGATTGATGAACAAAAAATATTGGACCCGTATTTTTTTATTTATCATATAAATAAAAATTGACGGAGATAAAGAACGTCAAAGTTCGGAAGTGGGGGCTCGTGACGTCACGGCTAGGTAAAAAGTTTACTAAGCCGTGACGTCACGCGGAACTTCAACGCACTATATCTATGTAATGTTTTTGTTTAATTGTTAAAAGAAAAAATACGTGTCCAATATTTTTGGATAATGTAAATGACAGACTAATTAGAATTTTTCATTCTTATCATTGATAATTATCGTTTCGAACCCTGCACATGCCGCACAGCCCACGCAATATCTACCTTTGCGTGCCTTGACTGACACAGAATCCAAAAATAACGGGTATCTACACCTACCTACGTGACCGAAATCTTCTCATTTACCCTTTGCAGGCAACGCAAACAACCCCAGTCTATACAGTCGTTTCTGCACTTAGGTCTATGCAAATAATACTATAAGTATGGACATGTATATTTATCATTGACAATGCAACTTTACAGCAGCTTCATTTATTACTATGATAGGTATGTATACCTATACACATAAAAAAAATAATGGATGTCAACTATTGGCTTGTCTTACGGCCATGATATATGTAGTTGTATTCTTTGGTGTAAGTACTTTGTTATGTAACTAATTTTAAAAATTTACATAACCAAGTGTACTTTATGTTCCTATGGTGAAATAAATGAGTATGAGTATGTACATAATCCCCACGCTGGGCATGCGGGTTGGGGATCCCAGGGCACAGCTCCTCGCAGCCGACGCGACTGCCCATCGGCGGAAAGCGTTCTTAGCTAAGGCCTGTGCCGGTGTTAGGCTGCGCTATGCCGCAATCAGCCGGCCGCCAGAGCACCGTTGTTTACCAATGTGGACCACGAGCAGGTGAGGTTGGCTTCAGTTAAAAAGATTGAGGTTCGAACCTCCAAACACCCCAAGTTAAATACCTTTCCAATCTTAACATAAAACAAATTCTGTTGAAGCACAGAATACAGAAAGGACAGAAGCGTCACTCCGCGCAATCATTTAAATAAATAGCGACTTTAGCTGCTACGCAATAAAGTGCTATTCAGCTCGCACCGAGCTCAGTGCCTAACATTTATATTAACCTACAACTTGCATCCCTTTCTATCGTATAGCTCTATCTCTACTGACGTGGCACGTGTAACGTTAGGGTTGTCTTATGAATTATTCTGTGACGAATAATATTAAATCTAAACATTTTACTATCCTGTTACCTAGCCACCTATTTCTTTTTAGGAACAATGATAATTCAAATAATATCTACCTACCTAGTATTAGATCAGAAAACTATTTAACACTGGCTGGCTGTATTATGAACTCAGAAAATAGGCATACCTACTAGGTAGGTACTTGGGTCCTTAACACTTAAGTGTTTAGGTGTCTTGGGTACGAAAACTGAATAATCACTGTTTAAGGTAGGTAGTAGGGGTGTACGGGATTCCAACCTCTATCTTTGGAACCCAAGCCAACCTCACCTGCTCGTGGTGCACCCTGCTAAACAACGAACGGGGCTCTGGCGGCCGGCTGGTTGCGGCATAGCACAGCCTTCATCGGCACAGCTAAATCCCCTGGCCACCGACGGGTAGCAGCGTCGGTGGTGCGAGAAGCTGTGCCCTGCGATCCCCAACCCGCATGCCCAGCGTGGGGATTATGGGCATATCCTCCTTTATTAGGGGAGGCCTGTGTCCAGCAGTGGACTGATATAGGCTAGTGTGTGGTACGTAGGTAGGTACATCATGCTAAAAACTCTTTAATGTAATGCCGTAAGTAGGTACCTACATACGACGCGAGCAACGGCCTCAACTAGTGCAAGAGCAGTCTCGCGAAAATCTTAATGATAAATTTATTTGTTACAGGTGAGTGCTAAAACGATAATATTAGTTAGTTTGCTATGTATGTACCTACCTACCTACCTCATTTCGTCATTGTGCTCAAATTATATTTCATAAGTGTCAAACCAGGTAACTTTGCCCTTCGAGAGCAACATTGCCCAATCATCAAAAATGAACTGTTAACGATTCTAGGTAGTTTATTTTAAATTTAAGATATATAGTTATTGCCCAGTAATAGGACGAGAACGGTTAAAATAACATATTGGGAAAGTGATGATATTGTATGATTTATGATACTTGATGTGGTAAAACTAACAGATCTGAAATATTTTCAAACGATTATTATTATTATTATCTACATACCTGGTATACTTTTTGACTTAGGAGGAACTAGCCGGGAGTTTTGAATAAACACTATTACTGTTTATATAATGTTTTATTATTAATGATCGTGCTATTTAGTAAAAGTACTAACAATACATAAATTACAGATAATTATTATAAATGTCTAATCTTCACATATTTTTTTATACCTTTTTTGCCGTCTTTAAAATGGCGGTTATTAAATTTTATTGTAGCATATATGCGAAATCTGGCAAATAATTTTAAGAGATAACTTACTGGGAAACAAGGACATGGAACAAGTGGAGTTATGTTTTCAAACAATTCAAGCAGTTCTGAACCTGGACTTCTATGGATTGATTTGTCAAAATTTTGGATAAATGCATTTTCTAAGTTTTGAATATATTGTATGAATTCTTTAGGTGGCATTTTTAAACCTCCATAAAAACCCGATTTTTTGTTATAAGCCTTATATCTAGTAAACAAATTTGTTTCACCTAGGCCTGGAACTGTTTTTAAAACTTCGTTTATGTCAGGGCACTTGTGTTCATTAATACATTTGTAAAAGAGATAACCAGAGATTAAGTCAATGTATTTTCGTCTGGTAAGTCCATGCGATAGTCTGTTTCACCACTCAAAGATGTAGCGGATGTTTGTGGTGGTAACTCAGAGCCGATACCCAAGAGTGTTGTTTTCATCATATCTTCAGCTTTGAGCAGTACATCACAAATATTCATTTCACAGTTTGCATATGGAGAGCTTTTGATCATATTACATACAAACAGTTTCGAAAATGCGCGCTGGAATTGAATTGGTGTAGGCTCACTGCAGGATCCACCCTGCTGTCTAATGGAACCAAATAAATTTTCCAAATTGTCTTGGTTTAATCTTCTTGTCAGTATATATTTAAACCGTCTTGTTTTAGATCTTCATAGAGCAGTTTCATCGATTGAATAGATATTTGAAAATTCAGAAATGTCTTTATATGTCCCGTATTGTTCTTTCCCGTGTTTCGGTTTATAGCCTTAGTACTAGCAAACATATCTTTGGCATCATTGAGCACTTTTTCTTGGTCTTTACTCAGTCTAAAAGCTGTTTGAAACTTATTAGAACATTTTATTTTGCTTGAATTTAGTATATCAAATAAGTCATTCATTGACTCTATGAAAGCTGCAGTTGGTCTGGCCTCTTCAGAGATTTTGCCTAGGTCGATGTAAGTGTGAAGTGCTGCAGATACAGTACGACTCAGTGTTTGCACCGCTAACTTGACCCTCATTCTTTGGAAGTTATTTGGTTGCATATGAGCGTCATTGATTTTTGGTATAAGTCTCAAATTTCTTTCTTTTTGGTCTTTGTACAGTTGTTCGATATACTCCCACGAAATTATTTTTCCATCGTAAAGGAAGTTGCTTGTTAGTAAATTGTTCCGGATACATTTTATTAGGTGGGGTACATCAAATATGTAATATATTTTGGTGTTATCATGATACATGAAATAAGGTTTATCTACAGTCACTTTTTTTACTTCTTTCGCAAATTTGTCGAAGTTAGACCCTTGGTCAGAAACTATTGCTTTTACTTTAACTTCTATCTCAGAAAGTTTTGTAATAACCTCATTCATCCATAAGTCAATTTCTTCGTAATGCTTGGCAGTTGCGAGCAATGCATATGCTACAGCATATGCTACAGCAATGCAACAGCCAATTGGCTGTTTCCATTTAAAGTAAATGCCTTGAAGCATTATTACAAATGCATTGCTGGCAATTTCTGGAGATACTTTTCCATTGATATTTTGAAAACCAAAAACTGGCAATTTCTGGAGATACTTTTCCATTGATATTTTGAAAACCAAAAACTTCATCAGTTTTTACATCGTAGTATAAATGTCTTTTCAGAGTCATCTCGTCAACACAAATGGTGCAGTATTTTGCTGCTTCTGGAAGGGACTTTATTTTTAATGCCAAACTATTTAGTACGCGGTTATCAAATTTTGGAGAATTATTAATTTTAAGTCTACACAAGGTACTGTTAGACGGTAGTTTCAATACATTTTGTAAGCATCTGTATGCATGTGGACTTGAGTAATGCAAGTTCAGTGCAAAAACTTTGTAGTCTGCGTCGTATCGATTTCCTTTGTATTTGTTTTTTATTTTATTCTGCCACTCGATTAATTTCTGGAATTTCCGTCCAATTTCGTTATTAGGGTCATTGCACGTTACACATATTTTTACTTCAAGTTCCTTCTTAATCTTCACAATTTCTTGATCTAGCCTTCGGCGTTTCAAAAGAGATTCTTTTAGTTCATCTAAAAGTTTTCGTTTTCTTGGCGTTCTATCGGTAAGTGTTTTTGAAGTCTGTGCTTGCTTTTCAGTTGATTGCATTAATTCTGTTTGAGTTCCAACTTTTACATTTGTTTTATTATTCGAGCTTTCTTTTACAATTTCATTCGACAGTATAACCACTCTTCCTTTAATTTCTGAGGATGTGGACTGTGCTTCTGAGCATGATGAGCCTCCTTGAGATTGGTTGGGTAAAAGCTTTGTCGGAACAGCATTTTCTTTTAGATGTTTAATTATTTTTATTGAAGAATCTTCGAAATGTGCCGAACAAACTGTATGGCTTTTCCATTTAATATCTTTTTTTTGTAATAAATCTGGTCTATCGAGTAATGTCAACCATTGCCGCCGCCTGGAATATGTAAATAAAACTTGTGATGACAAAGCTTTCAAACATTGTCTGTAGTTTTTTGTCTATTATGCTTTCAATGATGACGTTTTGGCGTCGAGTGATGAAACCTATATAGATAATTAATTCATTCCATCAGTAACATCTTAGATTTTATTTAATTTATACCGGGGGTGTAAAAAACAATGTATGCATGCATTTATGTAGCTAAGTTTGCAAGTGTCTGTTAGCGTAGGTAGTAAGTTGATAATTGATAGGTAGGTATGTTGTACTATATGTAATGTGTATGTCACTAGAAAAATAATTAAAATGACGTAGATAAGCAAAAAATTTTCAGAATCATGGTCTGATTGCAACCTCCCAGTTTACGGTAGTAGTCTTTTTACACTCTGTATTCCTTTAAAGTGCCATGCTCGGCCTTATATTTGTGCTTATAAGCAGTAATCACAACTCGAGATCCTAAGTCAGTCGAGGATAAAGTCGTTGATGATGATAATGAAACCTAGTAAACCTTCTTTTGAAATTAAACGTAGTTGCGAGTTGACACGCTCGTTTATGTGTTATTGCTACTATGCGAAGCCGCGGGAAGAAGCTATTATTATTTACAATAAAGTTTTTATTCAAACTCAAATATATCAGAAAGTCACTTACGACATTTTATCATAGAATAGGTACGTCTTGTTTATAATCACATACTATCTTGCCATACATGTTTCATCAATCGGCGCCAAAACGGTTTTTTTAATTCTCACTGGGCAAAGTAAGGCTTGCTGGGCAATGTTGGAGTATTTGATGATAATTAAGACCGACTTACCGAATTACCGACTTACATGGTAATCAAAATCATAATAGGTACCTAACCTTACCTACAAACAAAAATTACTAGGTACTTATGTATGTAGGTACCTACTACCAAAGCACAGAATACAGAGACCAAAGACAAAAATACATCAATTTAACACAAAGCTAAACCTGACCTTGGAAGTATATTCGCCCATCTTAAGAGAAGTTTTAGTAGGTAGGTATACCTAGATATTTGCAAGAGAAAAAAACAACATTTGGTTTGTAGGTAACCTAGGTAACTCGTTTTAGCCTACCTTTAGGTAACTTACCACATCGATTTGTCTACCTACTTCTACCTACCCGACTGTTTTTAAGTAGTTAACCTACACTGCCTACTTAAAGTTAAATCAAATAAAAATGTACCCAGGTTGGGTTTCTAATATTGCTCTCAGTCTACATAATCAAAATCATAATACCTACTTAAGTGCTGCCTATGCCTAGGCATAGGCCGTACTATGTAGATAGATACCTACCAATGGCACAAAAATTGACTATGAAAAAATACCTACATTATATTATTACGTTTATTTATGTAGGTCGGTACCGCATTCAAATAGAACTTGTACCTAAGTACCTACTTACTTATGTAAATACGGGAGACTTCGATATCTAAACAACGCATTATTTGGTAGAAAAACTTTCAGTTCTGTACCTACTATTGGTATTATTTACATTTTCTTACCTTTCGCTGTCATTAGGTAGTTTGAAAAACGTGAGATGCCGGTCCTTATCATTATTCAGGCAACCAAATGCTATGCAGTATTTTTTTGCCTTCATTTGGCGAAAAATATAGGTACATTACCAAGAACAAACTAAAATGCCGTGGCTGCTCAAGGACACGTTCGTTCCGGGCAGAACTTGGCAACCGACTAACGAACCGCGCTCGCTAGGCCGGCGATGCGTAGGTATATTTTTATACCTATTATGCGGAGTGAAAGAGGCCTGGTTGAAGTTACTTCACACTTACCTAGGTATAAAACTAGTCCCGTTAAAGTTACTCCAAACTTACCATGGCATAAAAATAGTCCTGCTAAAGTTACTCCAAACTTACCTAAAACATACAACTTGTCCTATTTATGTAACACCAAACTTACTTAGGCATAAAGCTCGCCCTGTTAAAGTTACTCTAAACTTACCTTGGCATAAAACTCGTCAAGTTACAGTTACTCCAAACTTACCGTGGCATAAAACTAGTCCTGTTAAAGTTTCAACAAACATCATTTGCATAAAACTCGTCCTGTTAAAGTTACTCCAAACTTACCTTGGCATAAAACTCGTCCTGTTCGGAAGCCAGCACGACCTCCTTAAAGTCTTTATGTACTTCCGGCACATGCGCGAGACTGACGCGGTTGTTTTGTATCGTCAGCAGCTCGTGTACCATCGCTTGGTACGTCCACTGAAAGGGAGGTATACATTTTTAACACGTTGACTGCGGGCCTCGCACATGATGCTCCGCGCCATGCTCGATGAGTTCAGCGAGTGTAGCGCAGTTGTTTTATTCAGCACACAAAGCCTTTAACTATTTTTTGTATGAGCTTAGTGACCGGTTGGAGGTTTTACACCGCCCTAAGGCCTCCGACATAGCTTAGCTTAGCTTAAGCATTGTCAAAGGCCCGTTTGAGACGTAGAAGGTTGCAGGTTCGATTCCCGCTGCAAGACAATACAATACATTTGTTGCTTTCATATGGTGTAAAATTGTATGTTTCAGGTTATGGTTATCTCACATGAACCCTGTCTAAGGGTATAAGTAATATGGTAGGCAGACCGAGGCTTTGTAGGTAGTTAACTAGACGTACCAAGTTGCGTTGATTAATATTATTATTTTAAGATGCTGTCAATTATTGAAAATTATGAAATACGAGTATTATTCGAGGCAAGTGGCATAATCAAAGGAAGAACTATGCCCAGCAGTGGATCGATAAAGGTTGAAATGATGATGATGATAATGATGATGAGGTATGTATTATTGTCAGTTGTTAATTATTATCATTTGATTAGGTAGGTAGTCATAGAAGTCAATAAAGTTAGTTATCGCTGACTGATTCGAGTTGAGAATTGATTATTGCAATGTCTTTGTTAATTAGATTTAAAAAACTGTGCTGAAATTGTTTGAGCCAAATAAATATTATTTATGACTAACCTCATAGTTTAGTAGGAAGTAACTCTGCCTTCTGGGCTGCAGGTCGCAGGTTCGATTCCCGCCCAGGACAAACATTTGTGGGATGATCATGAATGTTTGTTCTGTGTTTGGGTGTTTTAGATGTATCTATTGCAATGTCTTTGTTAATTAGATTACAAAAACAACTGTGCTGAAATTGTTGGAGCCAAATAAAGATTATTTATGACTAACCTCATAGCTTAGTTGGAAGTAACTCTGCCTTCTGAGCTGCAGGTAGTGGGTTCGATTCCCGTCCAGGACAAACATTTGTGTGATGATCATGAATGTTTGTTCTGTGTCTGGGTGTTTTATGTGTATCTATGTATGTTTATCAGTCTCTGGTACATAGTACAGGCTCTATTCGTTTGGGATCAGTTGGCCGTGTGTGAGATTTCCCGTAAATTTATATTTATATCTTATCTTCTAACCTGACTTAGCAGCGGTGTGACCGGGTCATCCCTCCGATCTATGACCAATAGCTGGGGTACGGGAACCTCGCCGTTAAACGGTATATTATTCTCGATGAGAGCTGCTTCTCTCCTCAGTAAATCTCGCACCTATAACATACAAGCTTATATATTATTCGTATGACCTAGTCGCCAACAGACAGACTTCAAAAATAGGAGCAGTATAGGTGATCAAATTAAACACGGCCTTTTAAACGAAGAAGTTGGGGGTACGAGCAGAGTTGTCACTGTTTTATTAAATTTTTGTGGAGCCGCAACTCGCTTCGATCTCTTTCGCGGACAGCAACTACTTTTTTTTTATACTACTTGAAGAAGGAACAAGCACATGGCCCACCTGATGTTAAGTGGTAACCATTACCTATCACAAAGCATTGAATGCTACAGTATCACTTTTTCCGCAACGTGCTCTACGATGCAACGCCCCACGTCCATCAACTTGGGGCATGAAGATGAGCTACCCTATAGCTAATTAGAAAAAAATACGTATATGAACTCACCCTCAACAGCCATTTATTTTTTTATACGAAAAGCTGCCCACATGTGGCGTTACAGGTATCAAAATAAACTAAAACAGAAGGCAACTATAACTAGGAACGTACAATATGACCTACTCATCATATTAGATGAGTAGGTACGTGTGTCGCCTATAGAGGCGACACACGTACCGATATACGATAGAACCTCCTCTATAGAAGGTTCTATGTTCGGCTGTATGTATGTTTTTATAAGTATATTCACGTGAATTGTGATTTATGAACCGATTTTCAAAATTCTTGAAAGGTCCCATATAAATTTTATTTCTGAGGGATTGAAACTCAAAAAACCTCATTCACACTTGTAATTTTCGAATTGAAGTCAGTTTTCGTTTTAGGTTTTCATGTCTCTATTTTGGATCACCACTACTTCATACGACACATAGACGGGCAGCAGCGTCGGTGCGAGAAGCCGTGTCCTGCGATCCCCAACCCGCATGCCCAGTGTGGGAATTATGGGAGACCTATGTCCAGCAGTGGACTTTTATATGTGAGGGTAGGACTGATATTATTATTTTTTATTTATTATGGGCCAGCTCTTGACCGGCTCGGCTTGCCTGGGCAAGGTTGAGGTCGACGATGGTGCGAGCTCTCCCAGAAGATGCCTATTAACTCTTTTTGAAGCCGTTAGGGTCGTAAGTCAACGGAAAAACAGACGCTGGCAGCTGATTCCATATTTAAGCAGTGCGCATTATAAATGATGTTTGGAAGCGCTTAGTATTAGGAACCCAAAACAAGACAGAAAAACAAACAGTGGAAACGCTAACACTACAAAAGTTGAAAACTGCGTAGTAATGCTAGCATCCTTCTCTAAAATAAACAGGATTTATGTTCCTATGCCAGGAAAAGGCTAAAAACTTAAAACGAATGAAACATAGATAAGGATAAAAACACATTTAAATAAAATAATTAGAATAAAAGGAAAATTAAAACAAATTAGATTAATATACTTATGTTACTGTGAAAGAGTGTTTGAATGTGTGTGTGTGTTTTTGTGTGTGTGTCAATGTGTGTAAGTGAGTTTTCATGTTTCTCCCAGTCTCTTTAAGAGTCTGGTGTGGCTATGGGGCGAGTCGTATAGGCTAGTGTCGAGGTACCTTCTCAGCGAGTCTCGCGCAAGGTTCCGACGCAGCCTCGTAGCGGACTGCCACTCGCCGCTTCAGAGACAATAGCACAGATAGCAGACCTTGGGCACAGCGCTGCAAGTGCGCTTGGTTCCAAAGACGACCTGGAAACACACATCTCCTTACTGATTCATCGAATACAATGAAAATGAAAAAAGGTTTATTTCAGCTTTAAGAACCAAAATGATATTATCTAAACTTTAACTTATCAATTTAAACAGAATTGTGTCTTTATGCCTTAGGAGAAAACATAATTGTGTTAGGATTTTCTATGATCTTCACACTAGGCTAGCCTGCATCGTGAAGACCAGGTCTACGAATTACAATATTATAAAATAAATATCTGATTACAATACAATATAGCATAGGTACATCTGCCGCAGCGGCTATTAAAATGAAGAAATAGTGGAGATGTAATCTTACACTGCATTGCCACAAACAAAGCCAGAGCGAAATCTTTTATCACGAAAAAAATTAACATAGCTTTTGAAATTATATTTTAAACTTGAAATTGTATGTCATGTGAAAGAGCTCAAGGGTAATTTATTTAACAGAACTCTTTTTAATATACTAAACGAACAGTGTTTCTATTCTATAAAGAACTATTTATTATTTAAATTTGGATGTTTTGACTGTGTGAAATTAGTCTATGTTCTGTAGTTTTCTTTTTCTTCTCTTATACATTGACATTGAAATTGGACGAAATAGATTTTAGTTTGCTTTTTTTTGTTGTTTAGGTAATTTGGTAGTTACTTTTAATTTAATAATTTGAACATAGTTAGTTTCATTTTTTAGTATTTTATAATTAGACATTCACATGCCCATATGCTGGCGAGATGTGCAGCACTATTATTATAATCTTTATCAATGTAAACCCTACCATGTCTTTTGTGAATAAATTATCTTTATCTTATCTTTATCTTTATCGTTATGTTATAACGTCATCATCATTATCAGTCTATAGCAGTCCAGAGCTGGACATAAACCTCCCCTAATGAGCGGCATTGCGCCCTGTTCTGAGCTCGACGCATCCAGCTTCTACCAGCAGCCGACAGCAGATCGTCGCTCCACCTGGCCGGAGGGCGTCCTACACTACGTTTACGGAGCCGCGTTCTCCAGGTAATCAAGTTCTTGAGAACTCGATTACCCTAACGATGTCGGTTCTTCAGCAGTTATGGCCAGCCCACTGCCACTGCAAGGTTTATATGTATAATTTTCACCCGTGCAAAGCCGGGGCCGGGCCGTTCATAATAAAATAAATATTGTTGAAGCTCTCACCATTCAAACAGCCAACGATGTTGAATGAGAAAAGATGACGGTCCAGCGCCAAGTAGTCTGCGAACACCTCCTGAACCTCCCTCACCGTCTCCTGCTCATCGCATTCGGCTAACGTCTTTATATCAGCCTTCGATACTACGTTACTGAAATCTGGAAATTTAAGTAGAACACGATCTGCTTGGTTTAGGATTTTAGGACAAGTGGAATGTGGAATACTAGACTAGTAGATACTAAATAATGATTAATATCAACGGGATATTTACCATGATTTGTGATTTCTATTGTTTCCCGATATTTCGACGCAATTGCATGCGCCATGATCACGGGACAAATATCGGGAAACAATAGAACTCACAAATCATGGTAAATATCCCGTTGATATTAATCATTATGTTCTCAACCATGATAGTTTCAAAAGTTAAGTAGATACTATATCACAAACATGGGTCGGTAAGCTAGTACATGGACGCAGAGTCATAGCTCAAATCCCGGAAATAACAAGGCTGACTTGTTGGCAAGAGAATGAGCCAGGCTCACTCTAACCGCCACCGACATTTGCCTCACTAACCCACCTTCAGTGGAAGTTAAAAAAAGGCTAAAACAACAACGCAAACAGGACTACAAAAACACAAAAACAATGCTTCCAGGAAAAAACAACAAAATAACTAACACTTTTAAAAATGAAGCGTTAAGACCTACCCATACTGGTTGGTGTTATCACACTGTGACCTGCCACCACCTAGTAAAGACAGGAGCTAAAGACAGCGGCACCTGTCATGGTTGCTTTCAAGATGAAGAAACAGTGGAGCTCGTCATCTTACACTGCACTGCCACAAACGAAGCCAGAGCAAAATCCGGATTACAAAAGCTGCTTGATCAAAACTCACAGACTCAGGCAGCATCAGGAATTCTAGAGCAATGTTGCCATCAACCCAGGGTCCTTCTCCGTTACTTTAAGGAGTTTAGGTTTAGGAGAGTTAAGGAGTTCAGGTTAGCGGGGGCAATGCACAATACACCTCAATGCGGGACGTCAGAACAGAACTTTCTCCCCCCACCACAAATTAGAATTAGACGGCTAGTACAAGTTGCATAATACGGAAACGTTCATAGTTTTCGTTTTCAAGCTCAATTTTGATGTACAGTTTAATTTCCAAAAAACGCAACTGGTTGTAAATAGAAACTGATTGAAAACTAACAACAATAACACCGTATGTAATGTAATTTTCTTACAGATCACAATGATTATCACTTAAAACAGTTAGGTAATTAATGATAAAAGGTACATTAAAATTGAACTCGAAAACGTAAATCATAATATTTTCGAATTGTGCAAATCGTAATAAAGGTTCTGAGAAACCTAAGCACGTAAAGATAAATACTAATTCAAAATTTTTCCTTTTTAGCTTTATGAACTTAAATAGCTAGCCCGGCTGTAATTTTTTCCAAGGTGAAAGTAATATTTGGCCTTACCTCTGACTACGCTCGGGAGTATATCAGTCCACTGCTGGACATAGGCCTCCCCTAATGAGCGCCATTGCGCCCTGTCCTCAGCACACGCCTCCAGCTTTTCGCAGATCGTCACTCCACCTGGCCGGAGGGCACTTTTCCACCCTTTTTAACCCCATCAGAGGTTAATTTTTCAAAATTAGGTTAACCTATGTGTTATTCTAGAACCTAAACTATCTACATAACTTAACATAATGTCATCCAAATAAGTTAAGTAGTTACGGAGATATGTGGTAACAAACATTCACACAGACTTTCACATGTATAATAGTAGGAAGTAGGATAGTAAGAAGTAGGATAGTAGTAAGTAGGATAGTAGGAAGTAGGATAGTAGGAAGTAGGATAGTTGGAAGTAGGAAATAGGATAGTAGAAATAAGATAGTAGGAAGTAGGATAGTAGGAAGCTAGGAAGCAGGCTAGTGGAAGTAGGATAGTTGGAAGTAGGAAGTAGGATAGTAGAAGTAGGATAGTAGGAAGTAGGATATTAGGAAGTAGCTAGTAGGAAGTAGAAAAGTAGGAAGTAGCATAGTAGGAAGTAGGATAGCAGGAAGTAAAATAGTAGATGTAGGATAGTTGGAAGTAGGATAGTTGGAAGTAGGAAGTAGGATAGTAGGAAGTTAGGAAGCTAGGTAGTAGGATAGTAGCAAGCTAGGTAGTCGAATAGTAGGAAGTAGGATAGTAGGAAGTAGGAGGTAGGGCAGTAGGAAGCAGGACAGTAGGAAGCTAGGTAGTAGGATAGTAGGAAGTAGGAGGTAAGCTAGTAGGAAGTAGGGCAGTAGGAAGCTAGGAAGTAGGATAGTAGGAAGCTAGGTAGTAGGATAGTAGGAAGTAGGACAGTAGGAAGCTAGGAAGTAGGACAGTAGGAAGCTAGGAAGTAGGATAGTAAGAAGTAGGAAGTAGTATTGTAAGATGACTAATTTATTGGATACTCACAAATAAAATATACTCCATACTTAGGATGCCGTAGCTCCCGTGACAGTAGTGCTATATTCTCAGACGTTGGACGTATGAACACAATACATTTCATGTGCTTCAAATTGTCCCATTTGGAGTGGCTGTCTATCCTTTCGAAGAGATACACCTCCTTCAAGAGTATCTCCGACTGGCTGTATACCATGCTGACTATGCTTGTCTGGAAGATAAACTTTAAAAGTAACAACCACAACATAAGTTTTTTGGTCGAGTTAAGAATTGGTGTTGGTAAATTAAAGACATAGACAGTTAAAAGTGTACTGTAATGTTCGTACGGAATAAATACAAAAGGAGAATGCCGTCTGATGTATGGCGCTCAGTACCAAGACTAAAGTGAGTGCGTCAAAAATATCTCAAATTAGTTTTTAGTCGATACTACTGCCCAAATAATTAAAATTGAGGGTTATTGCCATAGTAAAACTTTACATCAATGTTTGTTGCCATAGCAACGTGTATATCATTGGTTGTTGCAGTCTGATGGCGGCGTGCAACGGAAACCAAATCAACAAAATATTTTTTTACTTGGTTTTTAATCCCGTTGGTGTGTAAAACTAAAGAAAATGTTAATGTCATTTATAAAATATAATACATTTTATGGGATACATTCGGTTTTGACGCAATTGGTACGGGTTCTCAGCATTCTCCTTTACTTTACTTATTAACACCAGCCTTTACAGTCCACTGCTAGACATAGACGTTCCTTATAAAATAAATAAAATAATTTATTCAAAATTTCTTCAATTGGTAACATAAAAATATTAATAATAATAAATAATAATAATAATAATAACTATGTAAAACTATGCTGTGCTATGTCACAATCAGCCGGCCGCCAGAGCCCTATTTGCTTTACATGGTAATCTTAATAAAATCAATTCTCAACCTGCATGCCCAGCATGGGGGCAGCGGGCATATCCTCTATCTTACTATGGGAGGTTTATGTCCAGAAGTGGACATGGGTGGTTATTAGATTATCAATCAGTGATCAAAAATGTATATTCTGGGCGTCAATCACTCACGGTTTCCTTGTCCATCAGTATTACTTTCATCCCTGGACCACTCTCCTCAGTCATCTTCGTTATATACATTTTAACCGCCTGTACCACATTCATTGTAAATGTTTTTCGGATTTTTGATCACAATTCCACTTCTTTCTCTGTATGTTTGTCTATATTTTGTTGATTTTGTTTAACAAAGTACTTTGTGATTTTGTTGTTGATCTGCAGAATTTTTTTTACTGTTGTCTGGTTTTTTAGTGTAGTGTTACCAACTCTCCCTCCGTAATTACGCCTGCCTATTAATTTTGCAGGCCTTGATACCACCGTTTTGTTATGTATTATGAATCGGAGAGATATCAAACTTTATAGTTTTGACATAAGGAGGCAGTTATATGTTAGGTCAAAAGAAATGCTAGGTATGTAGCATAGCTTAGATTTTGCAGAAATAGACGCGTCACGAAAAAGAACATTAAGGGGAAGCTGCGCAATAGGCGATTTATCGGTATTTACCCGTGCGCAAAGACACCCCCTCCACTTCTTCCAGCGTTCTTTTTACGTGACGCGACCTATATGTAAAGTTTCACAGATATTTATTATGGTAATTACATAAATATTATACTCAGTGATTGTTATTATGTATAGGTAGAGCATCATAATTCAATATTCAGTATATAACAGTAATAATTATACTGTACGGGCCGCATCCCGCACATTCAGCCTTTACAAACAATAAACAAATCGTGCATGGTAAGTAGTAATTGTAACTGTTATAATATGAAAATATTATAACAGTTGAAACCTCACATCGGTGACGAACAGTCGTTTCACTCCATATCATACCGGTCCCAGCAATCATCATTATCATCATTCAGGGTAATGGAAACAAGCCGGGACCTACCTAGCTAGACATATACAATAGGTACAGTTAAAATTTTTTCGAAGTCTAAAATTATTTCGGTTTTGGGACATTATTTATTAATTAACTAAAAAATAAAGTACATTATTTACTAAAAGTTAAATATTGGGTCTCATGGTTCTTCTTCACAAGTGAACTTATCAAAAAGTAAGAATAGTTGGCAGCATTCAATCTACTTTTTGGCTGGCAAAGTGACACTGGCATCATTATTCCTATCTGACATTTGATCATGCTGACCAAATTGCAAATTCAAACGAATAATCGATTTTTAGGCTCGTACGGACTTTCTTCTCTCATTCGAATGATTTGAGGCCACTCGAAAGTTTCGAGAGATAAATATTAGTCTCGAAGTTGCCCAATGCCCATTGCTACATACTAAAACGGATAAAAAAAAACACCTCAGTTTCAGCAGACTCCGGATGCAAAAGTAGCATGAAGTCCGAGCCTTATGTTGTTGAATCTTATGAAGCGAATACAAAATCAAAAAGTTTCATACTTTGACTGGAATCGAATAACGATGACCTGTATACATGTGATTTGCTTGAGTAATGAATGACAGCTCAGGTTACAACACTATTTAGTTATCTTCGAAAGGTCGCCGGGGTCAGGCAAAATCCGACTTTTGTATCCATTTATTTGTATTCCTTCAGCAAAAACCCACGAAAATGTTCTCGCGAGTGCTAAAACCCGTTGTTACGGTTGCTGTCCAAAATGGCAAGAACTTCTCCACCTCATCCCAGGTACGTTTTATTTTCTGACTCTAAACGAGTTAATAAAAGTCCATAAATTTTAGCCCAGCTAATTACTAAGGGATTTTTCCTTGTAGAATAACTTCAAAGTCGTGGTTGCTGGCGCTTCAGGCGGTATCGGCCAGCCCCTATCCCTTCTGCTGAAGCAAAACCCCTTGGTAACCCAACTGGCCTTGTACGATCTCGCACCGGTGACCCCTGGCGTCGCAGTAGACCTGTCCCACATAGACATGCCAGCCAATGTCACTGGCTACAAGGGACCTGAATCACTCGGCCTCGCCATCAAAGGTAAATCCGTAAAAAGATAAAAACACGCCCAGTTGAGTGTTGTCCTATTGCATAACATAACCTCCAAATTCAAGTTCAGAACTATTTTAGTTTTCAAGGTTGTCACACTGTTCATATGGATCAACTTCATTGTGATGTCTGAAAAAAAAGTCTGATTTTGATTTACCTCTGGTCTAAATTGATTCATTAATTTTAAAATGTAGGTAAATATAAGTAAAAATGCACCGATGTTGCAAAAAGGTGGTGGTTCTTTTATCAATATTTGTAATAGGATTACTTATTTTATACATTGCCAGTACTATAATCAGTGAAAAGAAGTAAAAATAGATACTATGGAATACAAATATCATCATTTATTGAAAAATGTGGGTAAGACACACTTGAACCCCATTTTGTTGAACTTTGAGACTGCAAACAGATAATAAATGTTATTCTGAAAACAAAAACAACAACTTAATTGTATTCCAACATAAACATCCTGCCTTCCTATGTGGATTATACATAAGATCAATGTAAAATGTGCTACCTATCTGATTGTATACAATGACATGTTTCAATTACTGAACCAATTCTGAGAAGGCCATCAACACTTCAACTCAACATCTTGATTTAAAAAGCTGTGGCATCTTATGCTATAGAAAGAGGAACAAATGAGCTTCATAAGGTTATTATTATAATTATGAATTGTTTATTAACGGCAGCTTACAGCTAATATGTGTATATCAGGGTTATTTGTCAGTACATTTTAATTAGTCCAGTCTATTTTTGAAGGAGATCACTGATGGAGCAATAACTACCTACTTTCTCTGGAAGCCTATTTCAGTTCTGTACGATACGGTTGGGCAAAATGTTCTCATATAAGAATGAATGATAAATGATCATGCCTTTGAATAATTGAAATTTTTTTGATGAATAGAGCTGATAATCCAAATTTGGAGTAATAGAAGATGTTTACCGTCTCCTGATGGAGTGTACCCATGAGGGAAATATTTGCAAAAAAATTCAATGGTAACTTTCTCGATGTGGGCAGGAAATAGCTGCATCTGATGTTTGCGAAGCTAATATTCCCTGAAACTGGCCCACTCTACAGGTCCATATATGAGTTGGATATTGAGAGCCCTAGATGAACTGGTTGTTATTCAACAAAAGTTCTCAAAAGAATAGAGAAGAAAAAAGAATACTTAATAAATTTACGCTACGGGACAAATGTTTGCATGTTCTTCAAATATTTGTTTACTATGTATGTATTTAAAAAAAATGTATATAAGTAGAATATCAATCACATGGTTCCCATAATACAAGCTCTGCATAGTTTGGTGCTACATTATGCTGTGTGATAACGTCCAGCATTATTATTAATTTATTAATCTTTATTTTATAAAAAAAGTAGAACGATGCAGCTCAAACTTCTTCAGCAAAAATTCTTATTATTAATATTGTGACCAGGTGCTGACGTAGTAGTGATCCCAGCTGGTGTGCCTCGCAAGCCAGGCATGACCCGTGATGACCTTTTCAACACCAACGCCTCCATCGTCCGTGACCTGGCCATCTCCATCGCTCAGAACAGCCCCAAGGCCATTGTCTGCATCATCACAAACCCCGTTAACTCTATGGTGCCTATTGCTTCTGAGGTCCTAAAGAAGGTATGTGTTATTATTATCATTATGTAATTATTTATTGCAGCTTGATGATTAGAAAGAAAGAAAGAAAAAACATTTATTTGTGACAACTAGCAATATCGGAGTAACTTAACTTCTCGCTCGTACTATTCAAAATTTTTGAAAATATAAAATCACTGAATGTAGTTATGGCCGGCCTAGAAAATAACAATTCAAGGGTTCAGCAACAATATCCTTTTGATTCATCACGTTTTCTTACCAAAAAACTGGTACCAATGTAATAAATGGTGCAATTTTTTTGGTAGGAAAACGTGTTGGGTTCAATATGATATTCTTGATAAACCTTTGTATTGTTATTTTCTAGGCCGTGAAGGTTTGCTATTTTGCATAACTCCATTCAGTGAATTTATATCTTCAAAAATTTTGAATAGTGTGAGCGAGAGGGAGGTTTGCCATGTATCGTCGCCTTAATAAATATTGTTTATTGATTTGTGGAACTGCACAGTTATGTAGTAGGTACTCATATCATTATTCATACATAAGTCGAACGGATAAGATTGTAAATGACTGACGTAATCATCGAACCTTGATCTTATGATAAAGATATTTCGTTCATAGTACCTCTCGATGAAATATTTCTCGCTTTGTCTCGTCATAGCTGACGTAAGTTACGTCTCGTATCGGATTTGTTTATAATGTCAGCTTCATTGACAACCTCTGTGGCGCAGTGGGCGAAGGCCCTGCTGAGACGCAGAAGGTGGCGGGTTCGATTCCCGCTGTGGGTATGTTTGCATGTCCTGCAGATATTGGCTCGGGTCTGGATGTTTTCTATGTATGATATATGTATTTACATAAAAAAATGTATATAATATGTAGTATATCAATCATGTGGTTCCCATAATACAAGCTCTGCTTTGTTTGGGGCTACGTGATGCTGTGTGATAGCGTCCAGCATTATTATTATTTACAGTTTTTTATATATATATTTATCCCTGAGAATAAGGAAACGTACTAGAAGAAATCTTCAATTTCCCCATGCTCTGAAACATCGACGCATACGGCTGATATCTATTTTCTTATGTCCAATATGATCAGCTAGAAAGAGATGCATACATATATTAAAGCGACTTCAAATTAGTTCAAATTGTAAATCATAACAGGGCACTCGAATAAAGTGCTATGCAGTTTCGTTATAATGCCCTAGTACGAAGTTGAGATAAGTATGCATCCCTTTCTAGCTAATGTAACGATATAGGAAATAAGAAAGTAGAGATCAACCGTATGTGTTGATGCTTCAGAGCATGGTGAATTTTAAGATTTCTTCTAGTACTTCTCCTTATTCTGAGATATACACCCTTATTCTTAACCAAATGTCGTTTTACAACGCTCGATAAAGTAAGCGTGTCCCTTTCATTTAAATGTAAATAAAAAGAGGTGACATTATAATTTAACGCCATTTTTCGCTATCTGAGGTTTATTCCTCAATCCTTTGACATTTTGTAGACACGTTATGAATAGAACAGTAGGGAACAAATACGCCAACAATTAAATTAAATTAATAACAGCAATACCAATTTTAGGTTTGCTAAACCACGGGCTAAAATCGATTCTTCAGATTTTACATTTGGCAATAATTTGGCACTAGTGTTTGACTTAAATTGTAACGCTTTGGCATATTATATAATGTTCTGTTAGAAATTATTTATAAATAAAAGTGGGTAACGTCATGTAACCCACATTAGTTATCTTATCAATAGCTGGCCCGCCCGCAACTTCGTTTTCAAATTGATACAGCATAAGTTTAATGTGTAGGCGTGTAAGCTACGTGTAAGGGATTCTGACTTTATCTTTCGGAACCGAAGACAGCCTCATCGGCCCTGTTGACTAACAAACGGGCTCTGGGGATCGGCTGATCGCGGCATAGCGCAGCCTAACATGCCACAGCTAAGTTCCCCGACCGCTGACGAGCAGCAGCATCGGCGGTGCGAGAAGCTGTCCCACCCGCATGTCCAGGGGGGATTATGGGCATATCCCCCTTCTTATTAGAAGAGACCTATGCCCAGCAGTGGACTGATATTATAATAATAAATAATAATAATAGTGCTGGATACCATCTCACAGGATACTGTGTGACATAATACAAGCCACATGATTGATAAACTACATAGATACTTTTTTTTTGTAAATATATTATACGTAGAAAACACCCAAACCAGAAACAAATATCTGCAGAACATGCAAACATTTGTCGCGTCTCAAGCAAGCATTCGCCCACATAGGTCGTCAAATATAGGCTGGTGTCGTTGTTGAAGTTACATTGATCATAATTTTAATTTCAGGCTGGAGTATACGACCCCAATCGCGTTCTGGGAGTGACAACACTAGACGTGGTCCGTTCATCGACCTTCATCGGGGAGATCAACGGTGTTGACCCCCGTAGTGTGACCGTCCCCGTGATTGGAGGACACTCGGGCATCACCATCATTCCCGTGCTGTCTCAGAGCCAGCCCTCAGTTAAACTGACCGACCAGGATAAGATCAAGGCTCTGACGGAGAGGATCCAGGAAGCTGGTACCGAGGTAAGAATCGCACTAATATACACTTAGTCTTAGATTGTTGGCATATTAGAATGTTGCGAGAACTATCAAATTTTCATACAATTTTATTCCTCTTGAAAAGAATAAGAATAACTTTAATAAACAAAACAAAAAACTTATGTAAACAGTTTAGGTTATACTAGTTAGGTACCTAAATAGAAGTTATCTTAGACTAGTGTACTACAATCCTATTTTATGTAAAATTAAATGACGGTAGTTATTCAGTTTAGAAGCCCCAGCTCCCGTGCTAGTTTAAAACTGTTACGGCAAGGTAGTCTCGTTCCATATGAATACGGGTAATTTTTAAGTGTATTGACACATTCTGCGTGGACAAAAGAAATGTACGCACGCGAGCCGATTCATCGTGGCTCGGCAACTGAACACGAAAACTAGATAACATAGAATACTTTTCAAACACTCCTATCTGTTTAAAAAACCGCATCAAAATCCATTGCATAGTTTTAAAGATCTAAGCGTACATAGGGACAGACAGACAGCTAGTAGCGACTTTGTTTTATACTATATAGTGATTAGATTAAAAAAAAAACTTCTTCAACGATTTTTTCCCTATTATAAAGATCTTCAGATATTGCTCAGTACGCAAATCTATTGAGGATACCATAACGGGGGTAGTCAGAGGCAAGTCCAAACATTACGTTCGATACATTCCCACTTTTTGCAAGCAGCTAGCCATGGTGGCCTAGTGGGACGTACCCCGACTTAAGATCTGGACGTCGTGGGTTCAAATCCCAGACGTGCACCAATTTTTTTTTCGTTTCGAAAAATTGATGTGCGCATTACCACGAGCTCGTATGAAGGAAAACATCGTGAGGAAACCGGCATGCCCTCGAACTAAAAAGTTTTAAATGTGCTAGGTTAGTGTTCCAATAAAAAAAGCGGCGACGGGTTTGCAACCTGTCACGTGGAATGCTAGCTGCTTGCAAAAAGTGAGATTATAAAAAAGGTGTTTAAAATGTATGTTTTTGTTCCCAGGTGGTGAAGGCGAAGGCAGGCGGTGGATCCGCGACCCTGTCGATGGCATTCGCAGGTGCCAGGATGGCTGGTGCCGTGCTCAGAGGACTTAGTGTAAGCCACACTAAATAATCTAGTTTGTTTCTTCAGGGGTCCGGTTTTTCAAATAAAATTTACCATCCAAAAGTCAAAAGTCAAAATTCATTTATTCAGTAGGAACTGTAAGGAACTGTATGGAACGTGTAGGAACCGTCATTTTGAAACGTCATTTTTTTAATTTACCACCAATTCGTAACGTGACCAAACAGAGAAGAATTGGCAAGAAACTCTGCTTGGCTTATATTTTTTTAACGTCATTGTTCTTAATAACTATTACATTGTTTTTGATGGAGTTGGAGGCAGTTTCATCCCAAGCTTTTTTGTCATCTAAATAATCATATATTTTATAATAAGCTTTATTACAGAGATTACGTTTAACAAATTTTTTGAATTTATTTACAGATAGATTAATCACGTGATTTGGGATTTTGTTAAAAAATCCCACACATCCCTTTAAAAGATTGACTAACTTTATGGAGCCTTACAGTAGGAACAGCTAGTTTATCTTTATTTCTAGTGTTAACATTATGATAGTCGCTATTTTTTTTGAACATGTTAATATGTTTTCGGACATACATTAAGTCTTCATATATATATATATATATATATATTGGCACGGCACTGTCATAACATTTATTTCTTTAAACTTAGTTCTAAGTGATTCTCTGGGGCCCATATTATAAATTGCACGAACAGCCCTCTTCTGCAACACAAATATTATGGTGTTGATATCTGCAGCATCCGTGTCTGCTTAAGGCGATTATACAGGTCAAACCTCGCACTATTCAATATTTTTGAAGATATAAAATCACTGAATGTAGTTATACACAATAGCAAACCTTCACGGCCTAGAAAATAACAATACAAAGGTTCAGCAATAATATCATTTTGATTCTATCACGTTTTCTTACCAAAAAATTTGCACCAAAGTGATCAATTTTGGTGCAATTTTTTTGGTAGGAAAACGTGTTGGGTTCTACAACAAAAATGTTGAATAGTGCGAGCGAGAGGGAGGTTTGACATGGAGGATTTTTTTTACATATCAATGTGAAAAATCTTATTTTTAGCTTTGAATTATTTGTCTGAAGTTTGTAGTACTCCGCGAACTACGTCTCTCTCTCTCTCTCTCTCTCTTTTCTGTCACGTTACTTCGCTCGTCCGTTGTCGAATTGACGCCAGCAAAGACAGCGTGGTAATTTTTTTCACGTTACGTACTCAGTAATACAAGTTACTGTTTACTTTAAATTTCCGCACACAAAAGATCCGCACAAAATAGGTTGGCGGTCCGGATCCAGACCGCGGTCCGCCATTTGGTGACCCCTGCACTAGATGTATGTCCCGTTACGAATTTATAGTTCTTGAGTGGAGATCGTGGCTCGGCAAACATAGCTTAGGGCGCCCTCGACCGTAGTGAGTTACAGAAAATTTCACTCCACTGAGCAGAATAATTCTTCATCATCATCATTATATCGTATTTAGTCGCTCAGTGAGCTATGGAACGAGCCATGCTCGGAGTTTCTCTGAAGGGTAGAATCCGCAACAAGACTATCCGACATAGAACTAAAGTTGTTGACATAGCACAGAGAATTAGCAAGCTGAAGTGGCAGTGGGCTGGCCATATCTGCCGAAGAACCGATAACCGGTGTTAATGAGCTAACGTTAATTAAGTCATATGCATTCTTAGCATAACACTTCAATATAATTTTCTTTCGCAGGGCGAAGGCAACGTTGTCGAATGCGCGTACGTCAAATCCGACATAACCGAGTCCCCGTACTTCGCCAACCCCGTCCTCCTCGGCAAAAACGGCATTGAGAAGAACCTCGGATACGGCACACTGAACGAATTCGAGCAGCAACTGCTGAAGGCAGCACTCCCAGAGCTAATGAAGAACATCAAAGTTGGAGAGGAGTTCGCTCAGAAGTAAATGATTATTCGTTGAGACGCAGACGCGCTGTAGTGTGATATAGTGTAGCAATGTGGAACATTGGTAGAATGATCAAAGTATGTAACTTATGCCTATCTGCAATAGTTATGTCAAAAATCTAAACTTCACTTCACTTCTTTATTTAATGGGTTCTGGGATAGTTTTCCACAATTTTGCCAGTATCTCTACATAGAATAAAACAAAGTATTTTCCCGCTGTCTGTCTGTTTTGATGAGTTTTTTTTTAATAGATAGAGTGATTCAAAATGAAGGTTTATATGTATAGCTAGCTCCCGTGCGAACACGGCGTCACGGGTCGCCAGTGTTAAATATGATTTTGAAACCTGTCACGGCTGCTTTCAAGATGATGAAACAGTGGAGCATGTCATTTTACACTGTCAAACGAAGCCAGAGCAAAATCCTGGTTACAAAAGCTGTCTGATCAAAACTCAAAGACACAGGCAGCATCGGGGATTCGAGAGCAATGTTGCCTTCAACTTAGAGTCCTCCGTTACTTTAAGGAGTTCGGTAGGTTCGGTTTAGGAGGGGGGCAATGCACAATACATCCCAATGTAGGATATAAGTGCAGAACTTTCCCCCCCATCTCAAATTAGAATTGGAAGATCTTGGGACCACTTGAATCATCCATAAAGCAAGTGTTTTGTCTGAATCACCACAGACTCCAAGCCATGGATGTTCTATGGCTGGGTTGATAGTTATCAATGAGTACGAGTTGTTCAAATCGATGTTTTTTGTATATAAAAGTGTCAATTTGACAGAACATAAGTTCGCGTTCGGGGTTAAAATAGATCTATAACTCAGTAACATATAAAAATGGGCTTTAAGCTTACAATTTCTAGCAGCCATTATCAAGCATGAGTTTTCAAATCGATGTTTTTGTACATCAAAGTGTCAATTTGACAGCACTTAACTTCGCGTTTGGGGTTCAAATATATCTCAACAGAATATTAGAAAAGGTGGTCGCAATTTCTACCAGTCAAAAGATTTTTTTTACAACATCAATGTATATGATATTGGCATAATATCATATACATTGATTTTAACTTTCAGTGCAGATAGGCTCACCTGTATTCTAGAACTTATTTTTAAAACTGTATTTGATCTTCATGAGTTTAGAAGTATGGGGTTGAGTATAATGTAGTTATAAGAGTAAGTGTATTTAGCAAGAAACTTGACTATACAAATATGACCAACATTTAGAATTCACCATTGTATTTATGCTACAATTTTACTGCATTGTATTATTTAGTTTGTTCAGTGAAAGTATTTATATGCAAGTCTTTATATACCGTTTGTTAGTGACTATTCTACATATTGTCATGCCAGTTACACTAAAAGAGGCCGTTCAAGTATTATGTAAGCTGATTTATTACATTTTTTAACCCCCCTGTCCCCCTTGTCAGCAAAAGTAAGCAAATCTCTTAGGATGTAGTGTACTGATAAATAATAAAGTGTAGTCGAGCGGACGTGCTATAGCGATATAATTTTGTGCATTGCCATTCAACCACCATACATGAAATGTACTCTACATATTGCTTACGTAAACATTGGTACCTATATTAGATTTAAATGAGTGAATAGCGCGCGGTAATTCCCCTACTCGTTTCAAAGAGAGTCCCTAATCGTATTCGTTATTTGTGGGAATGGCGCCTAATAACAATACTAGATCACTTTTGATTTTAGGCACTCAAAAATCTATTCCATTTATTGCAAAGGGTGCCTATTTTAATATCTTTAAAGTCATGAAAGCCATTTTTCTTTCTGCTGAACAAACTATTTGGATTATTTGAAAATGTAACATTGATTTATTGTTATCATGATTATTGGCGCGTCTCGTTATTGGTAGCGTTGGCTGTTGGCTGTTATTTATATAGTTATTTTAGAAATGTTTATTTACGTTTCATTTTATAGTATTTTTTTATCTTTTTAAAAGATTACTTATTTATATCATTTTTCCGGGTTTAGCCTAAAGCCAAAATTACTGTATGAATGTGTGTATATAATGTTTCGTTTGTGGATGGAATGTGAATAAAGTTAATAATACTGAATATATTTTTTATTTAAATCCATACACTAAGGGGAGGAAGGTATTCCATTTTCGTATTCCGTTCATGAAATCCTAACCTGCCCGTACACCCCAAATTAACAAACGCTGCTCTGGCGGCCGGATTATTGCGGCATAGCGCTGCCTACCACCGACACAGATAAAACCTCCGCCGACGAGCAGCAGCGTCGGTGGTGCGAGAAGCCTTGCCCTGCGATCCCCAACTCACATGTTATCATAATTGAGCACCCATTGTTGGGTATAGGCCTCCTCTTTACCACGGCGCTCCTTTCTGTCCCTTGCAAGCCTCATCCATGGCTCCCCGCTATGTCCACTGTGGTTCGACCATCGGACGGGTGGTCGGCCTCTTGGCCGTCGAGTATCTCTGAGCCACCACCACAGACATAATTTTCACAACATGCTTGGAAATTTGAGCATTATTTTGACAACCTTCGCGATAAATCGAAATTGCTGTACTGGCAAAATACATGTAAGCAGCGGCCGGCAAAAATTATATGAAAATTCATATCTGTCGTCTTTAGCGGACAAATACATTTCTAAGTAAACTCATATCTGTCGTGTAATTTAAAAATAGAACGATATTTTGCTCCGAAACATGGCAACCAAGGAGGTAACTAATCAAAGGGCTAATTTGAATTTTGAACTGGCTTGCAAATAGATTGAAAAAATGTTGAGTCCTGCCTAGGAACTATTTTGGTTTAATTTCCGCGTTTTATTTGAGAAAAGTACTATACAAGCCTTGGACACAACTAGGCATTGATGGACTCACGTATATGTGCCCCATATTTACACGTTTGTACATCAATGCCTCTTTTGCTGGCCTCTGCAGTAAAAGGTTTATTACACCACGCGGTATTCAGTCTGTCTTAGAAAGACTGTCTTACACTTAGCGTAGTATAATAAGAGTAAGCCACTAAGTCGGTCATAGTAAACCTAGTTAGTCAGTCAGACAGTCTTACTAAGACAGACTGAATAACCGCGTGGTCTAATAAGCCCTTAATGAGTATTCTGTGGTGGTGTGTGTGGTGGTTACTGAATTATAGGGTGTTTTGCAGGGAGAAAGAAGGAGCCAGTGGTGGGTGCAAGTGGTTTTAGTGATTACATCCGCGGGTCGTGCGGTGTGCGTGGGATGAATTTTAGTGCGGTAGGTAGGTAGTTTTTTCGTATTTCACTTCCTTATTTAATGGCTTCTGGGATAGCTTTCCCAAATTTCACCAGTATTAAGTAATTAGTTCATAATATTACGAGGCAACGTAGTACGGTTTTAAAACGTAGTTCGGTCATCCGATAAAAACACGTACAGATCGAAAATTATGCGAAAGCCTCTGCGGAATATACGTAAGTTATTAATTCATGAAATGGGCGATATTATTATCAGTATTATTGTATGACTTTAATAATGGTTTGTGGGGAGTAAGTATACCAAGATTTGTTCTGAATGTTGAAAAAGTATGAAGTTACTACGAGTAGTAAGTAGATGGCGCTGTTCGAGTTCATACCATACTAACCTGCGTGAACGCGAAACGCGATCGAAAAATCTGAAAAACTCGCACTCGACACTAATAAAGACTTCCCCCTTATTAAGAACCAAATGTCATATTATTTTATAACGGCTCAATAAAGTTGGCATAACCCTGTCATTTAAATGTAATTAAAAAGAGGTGACATGGTATTTTTACGCCATTTTAGCTATCTGAAGTATAAAGATCTGAGAATTGGAGCGTTACTAACCCAGCTCATGATAAAACGGATCTAAAAGTTAGTTTCTTTAATTACAGAGTGCAAATACCGCCGAGACCACCCGGTGATGGAATGCCAATGTGCAGACAGCCTGGTGGGATTCCATGCGCGCCCAGGACGTGCGGCGACTCTGGCCCTTCTAAATAGAAATGTCTCGGGAAACGATGAAAGCTGAATGTAGACTTTTTACTAATCTAGAGGATACACGATTCGAACCCACGGCAGGTACCTTCCTTATTCTGTGATTAGGATCGAATGGTGCCCAATTTGGATCGGCATAAGTATTATAGGAATCTATAAACATGCTGTAGTAGGTTAGGTATCTACCATTGGTTTGGGTAGGTAGCACCTACTGCGAAACTGATTTATTATAAACAAGCTCGCAGCTACATTGATTTGGGTAGGTAGCACCTACTGCGAAACTGATTTATTATAAACAAGCTCGCAGCTACATTGATTTGGGTAGGTAGCACCTACTGCGAAACTGATTTATTATAAACAAGCTTGCAGCTACATTGATTTGGGTAGGTAGCACCTACTGCGAAACTGATTTATTATAAACAAGCTCGCAGCTACATTGATTTGGGTAGGTAGCACCTACTGCGAAAATGATTTATTATAAACAAGCTCGCAGCTACATTGATTTGGGTAGGTAGCACCTACTGCGAAAATGATTTATTATAAACAAGCTCGCAGCTACATTGATTTGGGTAGGTAGCACCTACTGCGAAACTGATTTATTATAAACAAGCTCGCAGCTACATTGATTTGGGTAGGTAGCACCTACTGCGAAAATGATTTATTATAAACAAGCTCGCAGCTACATTGATTTGGGTAGGTAGCACCTACTGCGAAAATGATTTATTATAAACAAGCTCGCAGCTACATTGATTTGGGTAGGTAGCACCTACTGCGAAACTGATTTATTATAAACAAGCTCGCAGCTACATTGATTTGGGTAGGTAGCACCTACTGCGAAAATGATTTATTATAAACAAGCTCGCAGCTACATTGATTTGGGTAGGTAGCACCTACTGCGAAACTGATTTATTATAAACAAGCTCGCAGCTACATTGATTTGGGTAGGTAGCACCTACTGCGAAACTGATTTATTATAAACAAGCTTGCAGCTACATTGATTTGGGTAGGTAGCACCTACTGCGAAAATGATTTATTATAAACAAGCTCGCAGCTACATTGATTTGGGTAGGTAGCACCTACTGCGAAAATGATTTATTATAAACAAGCTCGCAGCTACATTGATTTGGGTAGGTAGCACCTATTGCGAAACTGATTTATTATAAACAAGCTCGCAGCTACATTGATTTGGGTAGGTAGCACCTACTGCGAAAATGATTTATTATAAACAAGCTCGCAGCTACATTGATTTGGGTAGGTAGCACCTACTGCGAAAATGATTTATTATAAACAAGCTCGCAGCTACATTGATTTGGGTAGGTAGCACCTACTGCGAAACTGATTTATTATAAACAAGCTCGCAGCTACATTGATTTGGGTAGGTAGCACCTACTGCGAAAATGATTTATTATAAACAAGCTTGCAGCTACATTGATTTGGGTAGGTAGCACCTACTGCGAAACTGATTTATTATAAACAAGCTCGCAGCTACATTGATTTGGGTAGGTAGCACCTACTGCGAAAATGATTTATTATAAACAAGCTCGCAGCTACATTGATTTGGGTAGGTAGCACCTACTGCGAAACTGATTTATTATAAACAAGCTCGCAGCTACATTGATTTGGGTAGGTAGCACCTACTGCGAAACTGATTTATTATAAACTAGCTCTAACATTATTGTGAAGCTGATTATAACTAGCTTTTGCCCGCATCTCCGCTCACGTGGTATCAGCATAAATAGTATTTTACGTGGGGTATTTTAAAACGTTTAAAACATTTCCGAGTGGAATCAGAAATTGACGATTGATCCAGAATTATTCTAAAGGCTTATTAGAGCACGCGGTGTTTAGTCTGCCTTAGTAAGAATGTCTTACTGATTAATTAGACTTACAATTTTATTTTATTTAGATTCAGATTCAGATTATTTATAGCGATAAGATAAACTAGCTGTTTCTACTGTAAGGCTCCATAAAGTTAGTCAATCATTTAAAGGGCAAAGTGTGCGTTTCTTTAACAAAATCCCAACTGACGTGATTAATTTATCTGTAAATAAATTCAAAAATGATGTTAAACGTAATCTCTGTGATAAAGCTTATTATAAAAATTCTGATTATTTAGATGACAAAAAAGCTTGGGATGAAACTGTCTCCAACTCCCTAAAACCAATGTAATAGTTAGGGAAAAATATTGTAAAAGTGACATTTAAAGAAATAGAAGCCTAGCAGAGTTCCTTGCCAATTCTTTTCTGTTTGGTCACGTTAAGAATTGGTGTAAATAAAAAAAAATGACGATTCAAAGTGTACTGTGCATATTACAGTATACAGTACTGAATAAAGAAATTTTCACTTTCACTTTCAATTCCTTAATTGTGTACATGTCAACTTATCTTCTACTTAGGTGATAGGTGTCATAATTATGTACCCGGATAGGGTGTTGCAATTTAAAGTTGATTATTATATTGTATTATAAATTAAATCATAATTATACAATAAAATGTCAATAATATACCTAAAAAGTAACAAATAAAAAAAATTATAAAAGGGCAATGTCAAAAAACTACATTTTTATATTTTGGTCATTAGAAACTCGTCAAGACTATAATAAGTTTTTAAAATCAATATATTATTTATAACTTCTATGATTTTTCGTCATTTTCTTCCTTTAAATCGTCAGGTATTTTATTATATATTTTTGCAGCTATTGTGTTGGGCCCGGAGCTGTGCTTTGTTAATTTCGAGGCGGGTAGCTCCAGTCGGTGCTTATTTCTATACGCGAACTGACACGGATAGTCTCATCATTTTTTTAAAAATCGGGTATTTTCTTACAAATTTGCAGGCTTCCAGGATAAAAATTGGTAGGTCCACAATTTTTTCGGTTCCATATCATTTGCTAGTATTCGGTTACATTTCTTTGACTAAAAAAGACGTCCTGTGCGTCAGTACTATTTCCCCATAGGAGTATGCCATAATAATTTATCCATGAATAAGCGTATGCTTGTCATGGCGGTTTTTAAATATGTTACTTTTTTAAATTCCCATACGAAAATAAAGCCTGAGAGTTTTTTACGATTTATTTAGTTTACAAAGCAGATTACAAACAAACTTAACTTAACTTAAATAACAAGAAAAAATGTTTAGTTCTAGGTTGAAACCCTATGAAGTAGTGTTGCAAGCTACAAAAAAAAACCCTAAAAGGGATACAGACTATGACCGACTTAGTGGCTGTTCACTACGCTAAGTGTAAGACAGTTTTACTAAGACAAACTGAATTCAGCGTGCTCTAATAAACCTTTTACTGTGTCGGGGTGTGTTGTATTGTGATGTGACATCGTTTCGTGGTGTTCTTCAGAATCACCATTAGCTGATTTTTAAGTTCCTAGAAATCCATCGGAATACTTTGAAATATAATTGAACAAAATGGACGAACTCCATTCGATAGCTTTTCGAATGTGTTAAAATACCCCAGCAGGTCACAAATGAATGATTCATAATCTGAGTCTACTAGGATTCCCTTCTGTGTTGTTAGGTTGGCCTCATTGGCCTAGTGGCCAACTCTAGTGATCTAGTGCGAACCTAACCGTAACATAGAAGGGCTATAGGTAACCCACGACACGGGATTGAAACCCTAGTGTCAAAATGTATTTTTGTATTTTTTAAAATAAAATATAGGTACCTACTAATATTTAATATTTATTTATGACACATTATTTGATTGTAAACTTGTCAAAAATTATTTATTTATTATTATTAGTTATTTATAATAATTACCAATCTTTTGGTACCTTCCCACGGTTTATAAATAAATTATATTTGAAAAATAAAAATACGTTTACGTTACGATGAAAAATATGTACAAAAATCATGATATTTAGGAATTGGATGGTTTTTTTTTAGTAATTCTCTTTTCAACATTTTGTTCATCCTTTTATTTTTAAGAATAAAGTTATTGAAAAACAACTTTGTCATTATTATTAGCATTTAGATTGTTTTAGATGATAGTTTCGATTTAGTAATAAATAATGCTATACACTATCACACAGCATCATGTAGCCCCATCAATCAATCGTCATCATCATCCACAGCCCGACTTTAGCCACTGCTGGATATAGGCCTTCCGAAGTTTGTGCCATCCACCACGGTCTTGTGCTAGTCGTATCCACGCTCGCCCGGCGACGCGTACTATGTCGTCGACCCATCTCGCTACTGGTCTTCCGACGCTTCTTTTGCCTACCCTCGGCCACCATTCGGTCATTGTCTTGTAGCCCCAAAACAATATAAAGGTACCCAGAAAACACTCAGACCCGAGACAAATATTCGCAGGACATACAAACATTTTTCTCGCGGTGGGAATCGAACCCGCAACCTTCTGCGTCTCAGGCGGACCTTCGCCCACTGCGCCATAGAGGTCGTCAATTCTTATGGCTTAGAATATGCCAAATTAGAATAACTTTGGTGCTAACCTAGCCTAAATAATTCTAAATACATTCGCTGTAGAAAGTTGTAGCTGAGGAACGAAAGGAAAGAAGAATAAAATTAAAAATCCATAAAATTAAGTTTATTGTGGAAAACCGCCAGACAGGGACGTGTGGAAAAGTTTGGAGGAGAACTATGCCCAGCAGTGGGATAAAATGAGCTAGTTAACGCTTTGTTAACCTAACCTAACACAATCGTAGAACAGAAGTGCAGCTCGCCGAGCTCCCAGGCATGGCGCGTAGTGTCATGTCCGAGGCCTGCAGTCAACGTGTTAACAAGAAACAAAATAAAGACCACAAATTTATTTCACATATAGCAGATCACAGATTTTCTCAAATATTCTTAAATGCGTGTTGTTTTCGAATATTTCTATGTACATCTCCACCATAAGTAAGAACAAATATACTGAGAATACGGTCACTCCGGTCCAAGCACGGGCTTTAGGATTGCTGTAACTGAACCTGGCACTCTTTTTACTCTTTTCCATTATAACTGCGTCGAACTAGACAAAAGTAACTAATAATAAAGGAATAATATAAACTGTACTTAAACTGAAGTCAAAGTTCGCCACTGTGAACAGAAATTGCGTTGTATCTACTGTTTGGCAAAGTTTCAAACTCCTGTTGTACCTAGGTAGCTAGGTACCACCGTAATCATTGTGATGCGTTTATGTAGTGTATGTCGCGACACGTAAAAAGAACGCTGGCGGACTGTACTACTTCTTATTTTGTTAGCTTTAGATAAACATATATATACTTAGTTGAATTCCATCCACACAGTTTTATTATTTTATTTACAGGCCGTAACTCCGAATTTTTTGGCACCTTTTGTGACCTACATTTCTAGAAAGTGTCAATTAATTTACTTGAGAAACCTGTGGTTATTTCATTAAATATTGGCGTATTCAGAGATTTAAAATACTATTTGTGTAATATTCAGCGGACCTTCATACGCTAAAATTCACATAACAGAATCGAGCATAGGAAATAAAAAACACTGAGTTATAACTTCTGAAATTCGGTGTGTTTATAAAGGGCTCTCACAATTCTCACAAGGGCTCCAATTCATGACGAAACTGAACCACAGAATACAGACTTTAGCTGCGACGCAATAAAGCGTTATTCAGCATTCCTTTCTATACGTAACTCTTTCTCTTCTGACGCGTACTAATCTACGGAGCGAGCCCCGCTGTCGGGGCCCGCCGATGTACTTATAGCTTGTACCTAAAGTGCGGAGGTGAGACTGGCCTGACTGAACAGAAAAACTGTTCGGACGAAAGAGGAATCTGACGGATGTGATCTAAACCTCTGGTCTATATATGTATATGTTATGGACAATGTGATTAATTGGTCATTATACATAATGACCGGGTATTATGAATAATGACCAATATGTGAGGGCAATGTGATAAGAAATATTGAATTAATCAAATTGCCCGGGCAATATACATAACGCCCATCACCTGTTGGGCAGAGTAATAAAAGACACAATATTTAACTATTATTTTTATTTCAGGCTTTAAATCAAAATTTAAAACACAAATTTCTTCCTTTTAGCGATGCCTTATGAACTTCGCTTTTCTTCGCTAGTCTTTCTTTACTTTAGTTACGAAACTGAATTACGAAATTATCCGTCTGCGTCCGTCCGTATTCGCTTGGAATGCAAAACTGAGAGCTGTGTAGTGAACAATGAAGCGATGGACGTTCGTACGCCGCCATGCGCGTGTCACGCGTTCGCTTCCCTCCCCTCACTCCATCCCCAAAGTAGCTATATTATCACATTGCCCGATGATCACGTAGCATTATTCATAATGACCGGTCAATGTGATAAATAATGAAGTTTAGGTAATAATTAATCTCTTTGCCCTAAGTAGCTGGTCATTATTCATATTGCCCGGGCACTATGAATAATGCCCGCATTAATCACTTTGTCCATAACATATACATTACTTCAGGTATTCTATATGGAAGAAGTGGCATCTTGATGTTGATACCTTGTTTAATTTCTTTAGCAGAACAAAGGCAAGCATCTCATCTAAGCCATACAAAAATCAGTACCAAATCTCCCCTCTAGAGGGAGACTGAATGACAGTATAGAAATAGATCCTCTTGAATGTTGATGTTCGTGATCCACTTAACATGATTCAGAATAAATAGTGTAAGAAGAAAGCTGGCGATAGCGATTTATGGGTATTTAACCGTCCGGAAAACACACACCCTCCACTTCTTCCAGCAATCTTTTTACGTGACGCGTACTATACCTATGTAATGTAAAATAAAACAAATAGAATTAGATTTCGCATGTTATTTATTGATTTGTCCTCCCAAAACTTTGTTTTCGCATGATCGGACTACAATGATTATTTATTCACCTCTTTCAGCTACTTACATTACATTACAATTTTATAAAGAAATCACATTGGAAGTGGCCGCGCGCCGCCGCGCCCGTCCCTCCATCAACGTAACTTTAATCAGTCGTTTTACATAACTTGAAACAAAAACATGACTCGGACTCCGAACGTGCGCTTACAGCTATATTAACAAACACAGCCATAGTTATAAACCTCTTTGAGGATTTTTTTTTAATGATTATTAAACTACACCTCGCGCTGAGGATTAAGAAATTCGATCATTGACGCGTGTGATCCAACACATTGCTGTCATTTGCGCTTGCAACAGAAATAAGTAAAAATAAGTATCAATGAGCGAACTTCTTCGTTCTCAGCGTCCAGTTATTTGATAGGTAATCGCTTAGCGGTAAATCGTTATGCTCATTCATCGATGCTTATTAGCACCAACTAATACTTGAAGCAGATAGTTAAATGTCTCTAATTTAAGTGGATGATCAATGTTATGAGTTGTAAAACAGGGAGGTACAGTCTCCCTAAAATTAAAGTCAGGAATCCAATCCTTTTTGACTGAACGGAAAAGAAATCGATGCATTGTTGCCGTTGACTCTCACTACGCACGTGTCGAGAGCCAATGATAACATAGATGTATGACCTAGGCCTAAGTTAATGAAACATCAGCTTATTAATAAGATGAAACGTTATTCTAGTCACTAGAGCGCTACGTGGCAGTGGTTACACGACGTTCGGAGTCCGTGTCGGATACTAGAAAATGAAAAAATGCACGCGAACGGGCGCGGCGGAGCGCGGCGTGGCGACGCGTCGCCACCTCACGGGGCGGGACCACGCGCCATCATTCATAATACCGGTCGACGACCGTGCCTAACTAGAAAAAAAATCTCTAACAGTAAATCTTAGCTAACCTGTTTACAAATGCATACCTATAAGACGTTACACTTTTACATTATACATACTATTCCATAAACCGTACACTAACCGCCTCAGCGCTGAACTCGCCGTGTTCGCAAACTATACAAAGACGCTATTTACAAGAAAAAAACTTAATTCAACTACGCACTAGCTCAAGTCCCACGGCGAGTTCGTTATAACAAAAAGCTATACATCAAAATTAAACTTAAAACTTAGTTTACAATAAAATCAAACGTTCATATACAATTCCCACAACTGCGGTTCGTTGAGAATATGGTACGAGTTATAATTTAAAGGGAAATGCCCGGGCAAGTTACACTATATTATACAAGAATGGACGACGTTTCGCGGATACTATCCTAAAAAGGCGAATTTGATTGCGGGCTTGATTTGATGGAAGACTTAAACCTTATTCGTTCAGTCCTAAAGACGGGCACCTACTTAATCTATATTAGTGAGGTAATTTAGATTCTCATAATGCTTATGGTGGATTCTTAACAGGTCCGTTATCAATAACGTCTGGTTATCCTCAAAAAACAGTCAAATTTTTAACGCCTTGTTACTTTGACAGATTATTCAGGGAAAACCGAAACGTCATCGGTTACCGACCATTAGGAATACAGTCTATACGAGTGGGCCTTATTTATAATCAAATGTCATTTAGAATCGAAGTTATTCTGTCCTTAAAATAGCAAAAGATTTAGTGGCCATCGTGTATTTGTATGAATGAGATTGGGTATTACTAATAATCAAATGTCATTTAGAATCGAAGTTATTCTGTTCAAAAAAACATTTGGTGTTTATTCAAGATTATTAAGAGGGTTACAATTTAATTCCTACCTGTCACTGTCAATTTTGGTTTTACAGTGACAGCTAGAACTAAACTAATCGCATAACTCTAATTTAGACTGACCAATGTCGAAACAGAGTATTATTATGGTTTAGAATAGATTTAACAAATGATGCACATTCGATTCCCACTAAAGGACATATATCTAGTTTCACAGGCACAAAAATATGATCTATCGGCAAAATTTCATAACATACCTAATTGTAAGTTAATTTTCGTTTTGACCGCCGTAAATTGAACATTGAATAATAATTGGTCAGCCTTGAAAAATTGTGTTTATAACACTTAATAGTATTTACAAAACTAGTAAGGTATTTGAACATTAAAACAAATACGATTCGAATTAGTTAAGCTAATCTATATCTAATCATCCCTTGTAAATGCAATACTTAAAATTATTAGCATCTTTTGAAACCGTTAGTAAATTTTAAATAATGTGTAGACATCGAGACAGTTCTAGCCACAGTCTCCAAATGAATACTGTCAAAAATCGAGCGTTGACATAGTTAAGGTATTTCGTAGACTGCAGACAGTAGCAGCAGGCGACATGTCGCTACGACACTGGTTTATATGTATTTCTATGAAATACCTTCCGTGGCTAACGACACGTGTCGTTGACGAGCCGATAATCAGACGACAGTGTCGCCCGGCCGCGCACCAACTGGTATACGGCGCTGTCAGTCGGGTTCAGATTTATGACTGCAGCGACATGGCATGACGCCACGTGTCGTCACGACATGACACCTGCTGCTACCTGCAGTCCGCTCCGAACTTATACAAACATCAAAATGCCGCATTTACACTATTTCAGACGTTATGTCACTTGAATAGTGTAATATCGGCGCAGTTCAAAAGGCAGTGTGCGCCGAGTTTGGATGCGGCCATTTTTTCCACGTTTGTGACTAGAGCCATCTCGATGTGCGTAAAGGAGATTATGGTATTGTCAAAAATGACAGTGCGATCTATATGGAACTTACTAATCTATAAATTCTTACTCTGCATGTTGCACTATTCAATTCAAGCTAGCTGACTACCAATATCTATAATGGCTACTAATAACGAATATTCGTTAGCGGCATCCGTTAAATCGAATTCTCTCAAGCGTCAAAGCCCCTAAGGTGCAAAATGACGCGTCTGTTTAGCGATGATGAAAATAAGACGTTAACAAAATACCTCAATAGAACATCTTTTATTAATCATAATTCAGTTTAAAATCAACCCTATAGAAGGTTGAAGGTTTTGAACTGAATTATGGTTAATAAAAGATGTTCTATTGGGGTATTTTGTTAACGTCTTATTTTTACCCGAAATATTGTGTCTCATAAATACCCCGCCTGACCCTACTTCGAAACATAATGTCAACATGGTTCCAGGGTGTCAACGAAAGGATAATGTGTACTAGCGATAGACAAGTGAAGAAACAATGGGATGGCCATATCTGCCGAAGAACCGATAACCGTTGGGGTAAACGAGTTCTTGAGTGGAGACCGCTTCTCAAACGTAGTGTAGGACGCCCTCCAGGTGGAGTGACGATCTGCGAAAGGCTGCTGGTAGAAGCTGGATGCGTCGAGCTCAGAACAGGGCGCAATGCCGCTCATTAGGGGAGGCCTATGTCCAGCAGTGGACTGCTATAGGCTGATGATTATAATAGGCAAGTGAAAATACATTGATTAATAATCGCATCGATATTACAGAATCAATATTTATAGAGTATAAAATAAGACATTTCGATATTTTGGTCCATGGCGAAATCCTAATCCTAATTTTACCTTTAATGCTAAATATAACTTTCTTATTTCTCTTTAACGAGATGCCAACTAAATAATACTCGTATAGAAACCGGCCATAATAATTTATCACTAATATATTTTAGTAATCAATAATGCTCAAATACCCAACAAATTGCAATGACACCAGAGATCGGCCTCTCAACTCTGATCGCGAACTCAACTGTTAAACCCGCTCTCAGCTCTGATCATCGACTCAAGTGTTGTCAAAATAATGCTTTTTGACTTAAAGTCAAGGAGTTTTGATAGGGTAGTGCGAACTTTGAACACAAATCTGTCCATGATTTTGATAAAAATGCCCAAAAAGGTGTTGTGGCTCGTTTCCTCTTTCGTGTAACACTAAAGAGTAAACGAGATACAACACCTTTTTGGGAGAATACACACAGATTTTCGTTCAAAGCGCGCATTCCCTTGTACGTAAGTACTGGTAGTAATTCCATGCTCAAAGGTGAGATCGGTTTTGAATAGCAGCCGAACACTGAAACTCTACTCAAATATTTGAGACAGGTTTAACCACTGTTTCAACCATTTGAGAAGTGTCCCAATGACACTTATAAATCTTATTCAAACCATTGGTTCGGTGCCGACATAACCCTCTTTAGATAATAGGCCAAAATTATAACCCAGTCCTAATATTATGGGCTAGTGGCCTACCTGCTAGTGGTTTTGGTCATCGGAGGCTTCCGGTATGGCTTAACAACTGATTTTTCGAATTCTATAGATATTCCGGGCATTAAAGCTTGCCACAACAATAGGTCATTATCCCTGTCAACATAAGAATCATTATTTAATACAATTTTTACACAACGATGGAGATCACAAAATGCATCAAAAATCTAAACCACCCCAATCTATTGAAGACATTTGAATTTCAAATTGTCAATTTCAGATTATAAGCTCAAAATATCTTGCGTATACAAAATCTGAGTTATTTCGGATTGCTGCATTTACAACGTATTGCAAAAGCTACGTAGTGGCGTAGCGTTGTGCACAAAATTAACACTTTTCACAGTCTATACACAGAGTTTTTTACGCTTCTCTTCATAGCGGTAAGTCTTTTAAGCGTTGCACAATCATTTTAATTTGATAACTCTAATTTTCCAGTTTAGATGTAGTTTGTTCAAATACTAGATACGTTATCTGACTTAGCAGAAAAGATGAAGCCAAGTCTAGTAATTCTTGTCTTGTATTTTTTGGCGTCTTTTTCTCATTTTCATTCGCTCAACTTTGCGTTCTTAACGTAGCATAATTATTATTGCGATTCACCATTTTCATAATTCGTTTCGGAAATAATTGAACACAATCAAACATTAGTATTTCGTAGTAACTTCCGTCGAGTGGATATCTCAAGGAAGTTAATATACGTACGTTTCTGACGTATTTCATATTGCGTAGTCGCATTGACAAACGCAGTCGCCACATAAGCCATTCCTGCACTTATGACGTAGTGTTTCTTAAAGGACAGCCGCTAAATTCATATCGAAGTCAGCCTATCTGCACTCGTTAAGATATAATTTATACTCTCTTATTAAGAATAGTGAAGTAGTCTTAAATTTCATCAAGTCATCGCCAAGATGCTTTCTCGGTGTATTGTAACAAACTTGCCTGCGTAGTGAAGTTATTAAAATGTTCTTGCGTCGTAAAGCAATTTTTCCAATTTAGTGCTATATTGCTTAGTCATCAAGATATCTCGAAGTAATCGTAGCAGCCCTCCCGTATTCACAACGAAGATTTTTCGGCGTAGTTTAGTATCCTACGCAGTGCAGTAACGATTAATCGCTAAACTAGTTGTTCGGCGTAGTTATGCAATAATCTCCCAATCACCAAGATGCTTTTCCGGCGTAATGTAGCAACATTTTTTTGAAAAGCGTAGCATTTTCTGCGTATCGCAGTTACGATAAGACACCAACTTCTCTCGACTCGTAGTTTGTAACATTTCTTTAGCTTAGCAAGTTGCATTTCCTACGTCGCGCGGCAACAATTGCAGTTTCTGCGTAGTGCAGCAACGGTTGCAGTTCCCTCGTAGTGCAGCAACGTCGCAGTTCCGTGTTAGGTCCCCCCGCAGCGGGGGGCGGGTCAGTCCTCGTCCGAGAGCGGCTCGTACTGAGCGGACATGAGCGGCGCCGGCTCCGGAGGCGCGGGGGCCGCAGGGGCCGCGGGGGCCGCCGCTGGGGCCGCTGCCGGGGCCGCACCTGTCGAGGACAAACTCGCATTAGATGGTGTCTTTATAGTCTCAATAATAATTTAATAGAGACCACATTTATTAAGGCGACTATACATGTCAAACCTCCCTCTCGCTCGCACTATTCAACATTTTTGACGATATAAAATCACTGACTATAGGTTAAGCAAAATAGCAAATATTCACAATCTTCTCTAGATTGTGAATATTATAACAATTCAAAGGTTCAGCAATAATATAATTTTCATGCTATCACGTTTTCTTACCAAAAAACTTGCACCAATGTGATCAATTTTGGTGCAAACTTTTTGGCAGGAAAACGTGTTAGGTTCAACATGATATTATTGCTGAACCTTTGTATTGTTATTTTCTAGGCCGTGAAGGTTTGCTATTTTGCATAACTACAGTCAGTGATTTTATATCGTCAAAAATGTTGAATAGTGCGAGCGAGAGGGAGAGGTTTGACATGTATCGTAAGTAAAGGTGAGTAGTTACCGTCGGGCGGCGTGGCGACGTTGAGCGCGCTATAGGGGAAGGCGTAGGCGGTGTGGAAGTGCGGGATGTGCTTGCGTTCGTCTGCGTCGCTGCGCATCACCTCGACGATGCGCGTCGTGACGTAGTCGTATGCGGTCGCGAACCCGCCCGCACCCGCACCGCAGCCGTACCTCGACCTCCCGCCCGAACTGACACCGCGACTGAGAACACACACACAATAGTTATACATCGAGATAATAGGGATTACAAATGAAAAACTTAATAAGTAATTTACATAATCAAAAAATATTGGACACGTATTTTTTCTTTTGTCAATTAAACAAATAATGACAAAGTTTCGCGTGACGTCACGGCTTAGTACACTCTTTGCCTAGCCGTGACGCCACGAGCCCCCACCCCTGAACTTTAACACTCTTTATCTCCGTCAATATTTATTTATTTGATAAAATTATAAATACGTGTCCAGTATTTCTTGTTGATCTATCTGACGGACTAATTAGAATTATTATCTTTTTATCCCTAATATAATTTAATTAATTCGTAATTTCTAAACATAGAATATTTTATTTTATTTTATTTTATTTGGGAAACAGACAGAACAATATATCATATAAACTAAATTAAATTAAAATAATTCTTAATCCAGTAAAGTTTCCACATATACAAATCTAACATACACGTCAAAATAAATTGATGAACAGACAAAAAAAAAATATAACAAATAAATAAATTTAAATAAATTAAATTATTTAAAATAACATTCTTTATCTAGAAATAAGGCATGATATTTGGTTTTTGTGGTGTACAATCACAACTTCATGTGTCATAAATGACACATCATCATCAGCCTATGGCAGTCCACTGCTGGACATAAACCACCCCTAATGGGCGGCATTGCGCCCTGTCCTCAGCTCGACACATCCAGCCTCTACCAGCAGCCGACAGCAGATCGTCACTCCACCTGGCCGAAGAACGTCCTACACTACGTTTACGGAGCCGCGGTCTCCACTCAAGAACTCCAGCCCCAGCGGTTGTCGGTTCTTCGGCAGATATGGCCAGCCCATTGCCAATTCACCTTGCTAATTCGGTGACGTTAATTTAATTCACCTGAGCTTATTCACCTAGGTGCATCAAACTTATTCTTAAGTAAACTTTATTCACTCCTTATAAAGAACCTGCTTATCAGTGAAACTAGAAAAGGAATTGTTCCCGCCACACCGCGTTCCCTTTTACTTCGATAACTTTTAATTCCGACAGCTATGTTCAGGGTACCTAGTGCGAGTTTTTACCAGCTCGATCGCGTTTAAGTTTACGCAAATTTATATGGAATCGAAGTAGCGCCATCTAGTGAGAAACATGTGGTACTGACTCATTTCCATACAAATCTGCGTAAACGCAAACGCGATCGAGCCGGTAAAAAAACTCGCACTAGGCACCCTGTTCAGCTATGTTTTCCTGTAGTTGTTGTTGCGTAGAGTACTAACTTGTTGTGATGGTTGTTGTCGGGCGGCGAGACGGGCTCGAGGAAGGGCGCGTGCTTGGGGTTGTCCTGGCGCCGCTTCCACTCGTCGGGCGGAGTGGCCGGGGGCGCCGCGCCCGCGCCACCTGCCGTCTGGTAGCCCTCCGAGCTCGTCGCCGGGAAACGGTTACTGATGACAGATTTACCCTCCTCATAACAGTTCTATAACTATATTCTCTCCATGCATTCACTCTACAAAAGTTTTAGTAACAAGTGCTACGTTAATCACCTGCAGTGTACAAAATAAATAAATAATGCTGGACGTAATCACACAGCATCATGTAGCCACAAACTAAGCAGAACTTGTGTTATGGGAACCGCATGATTGATATACTACACATTTAATTTTTTTTTGTAAATACATACATATCATACATAGAAAACACCCAGACCCGAGACAAATATCTACAGAACATGCAAACATTTATCCCGCAGCGGGAATCTAACCCGCAACCTTCTGCGTCTCAGGCGGACCTTCGCCCACTACGCCACAGAGGCCGTCAATCAGCGTATTATGTTATTAAACAAAAAGTCTTATTATTATGCTCTGTAATAAATATGATAAAGTCCATACATATAGTACAGCCATAGTCGATAAGATAAAAATTGTAGATTTGTATCATAAGGGAGAAAAATAATATTTTTACGGCGAGGGCGCTGTTTGAATCCAGAGCGTAGCGAGGCAATCGAGGTAGCGCCATCTAGTGATGCGTGGTACTGACTCCTTTACATACAAATATGCGTAAACAGAAACGCAATCGAGCTGGTAAAAGTCGCAATAAGGACCCTGGACGAGTACCCTTCGTACATAGCTCAATTTTAATGTACATTATTTGTAAATTACGCAACTGGTTTTAAATAGAACCTGATCGAACAACGTAGGTAATGGTAAATAATCTTCTTGCAGATTAGAGATAGAGAGAAAACTTACTTGTGTATTAACGTAGACGTGGTGGGACTCTGAAAGTCCCTCGTGATGATGTTAGAGGCGAGGTCTCCCAGCTTGAAGCTGGTGGTGTGTTGCGATATCTGCGGATGTTCCTCGCGGTCGGGCTGCGGCTGCGGTTGCGGCTGCGGCTGAGGCTGGGGCTGCGGTGCGGCCGCGGGCCGGTCAGATGGCGGGTTGTTGCCTTCACACTCTCGCTGTAACAAATCATTTATTTCACTAGTGTTGCGACAACAGCAAGGCTTCATTCCAGTCTATCACTTGAGACGATATTCGAGCGATGTGACTGCTTCAAGTCTAGCAAAATTAGCCTTCGTCTATCAGTATGTTGGTACTCCTGTATAGGTCGTATTTTACAACCGATCTGGATGAAACTTGATAGTTGTAAATCTTTACAGATTTTATGTGTCGTCGGGTATTTTTGATTGGATTACTTCCTCCAAAAAGTCCTCGAAAGAGACGAAAAGTCGTTCGTAGGACATGTCGAGGTAAAGAGATCACGCGGTAGATCCCCAACGAGATGAAGTGATCAGCTAAAAGAGGGCAAAATTAAACTTCATCAAGTGGTGCAGATGGCTGCCAACAGAAGCCGCTGGAGACAAGTAGTTCAATCCATCACGAAGACAACGCAGTGATCACGATCTTCAGTCATGAAGTTACCGACCGCAGAGAGAGAGAAACTTCCTCCAAAAAGGGACCATAAACTGTGATCTATCTTCGTCAAATGAGAGCTGAATTCTATGGTCTTTTTTTTTTATTTGAAAGGTAGTCACTTGGTTGGTCTCATATAAATTTGGTGGAGATCTTTCATATAAATGCGCGGAATGTGGCTCGTACATCAACTTATAAAACGTGTAAAAAGGGAAGATAAAAACTCATTATTTAAAAAACACAAAATAAAAATTGGACGAAAAAGGCCTACTACACTGTTGACGAATTTTTATCCAACAAATTTATATAAATTAAATAATATATATAACTTAGTAATTATTCACCCAACTTGTCATTATTTGACCTTTAATTATTATTATTTTGACCTTAGTTTTTATAATATGACTTTGGTAATTTCTTTGTATAATTTGTACCCACATTTAATTATTTGACATTTTTGTAAATCAATTATTTTTCTGGAGTGCCCTATACAGATTCATTTATTAATTGCAGTCATAATATTAGGTACAAAACATGGATGATTAGTATAACACTATGAGCCCAATTTTGGGCACAGCAATGGTATGGAGTAGGAGTCAGCCCGATAAAAAGTAATATTTTTAGGTAGGTATGTATATTTAATTATAGATCTAAATCAATTTGATTGCTAATTTCTGGAAGTTTAAGTGAGTCACTGAAAAAATCATTTAAGCTTTAATAACATTTATTTATTAACGATTCTTTTAGATGTCGTTCAAAAGTTTTGTCATCTTCCTCGTCTTTTAGATTTTCCAGCCATTGTATTTGGGCCTGTCCTGCCCTGACAGGGACAATGTACATACCAACCTAATCATAAGCTATACTAGAACTAAACTACACCACTGTAATATAGGACATGAAGTATTAATGAATATGAATAACTCACCGGGAACCGCTCGGAGGTCTGGCTGATCTGGTGCGTGATGATGGCGTCTATGAGCGAGGCGGCCGTCAGCGTGCCCTCCGTGCGGGCGGCGGCCGGTCCCGCACCCGCACCCGCGCCCGCACCCGCGCCAGCACCCGCACCCGCACCCGCAACCACACCCGCAGTCGCACCCGCTCGCCTGCACAGTAACAACACTTAGTACACGACCGGGGGGGACAAACACTAACATAACACAACTATTTGAGATGGTACTTTGACTTTTACTGTTTACTTGAACCATAAAGAGGAACTCTTCTTATACAGAAGAGATCTTGAACCATGTACAGAAAGCGTCAGTGTCTGGTAACCCCCCTAGTTAACGTTAGTAGGTTCAAACCGTCGCGGTGTCGGTCGTGGATCTCGAACTTTTTGTACAAATGTGTGTTTTATAAACCTTCTCCTCCTTGCTTAGGCATATTTAATTTCGTGCACATGTCTTTATGTGACGATGGAGTGGCGGTTATAACACTCGACATTAATCTATACGTTATAAGAGTACTGGGTTCAAATCCAATGCCTCAATGCCTGAATGTATTTTTGTTTTTTTTTATTTTCGTTATAATTTTAAGTAGTTGCGCACTACCGTGATAAACAAATGAAGAAGTTACCCATTCATACGTAGACAAAATAATAAAGGTATACTGTAACTTAAAATTTCGTAATAATTCCCAACCGTTACGATAGCTCAGTTGGTTAGAGCGTCTAATTCATAAACTGGTGCGAATAAATTGCTGGTTCGATTCCCCAGCCAAGTATAAATATCCATTTGAATATGGTAGCCTCCACGGCAGTAGTTTAAATTTATACTTGAAAGGGGTATACCAGATCATGACGCTGTGTGTACTTTTTCAATTATTTATTAATTTCTTTGTATAACTTTTGGATAACTTCGCCGTAGGTTTAGGCAGATGTTTTTGAACTACAGCATCCACACCCTTCCAACAGAAACACAGCAATACTGCTTCATGGCAGAAATAGGCATGGTGGTAGTACTTCCTTGATGTGCCCTTCACAAAGAACTCTACTACTTCTGCCTACTGTAAAAAAGAGATTTCTTACATTTAATTATACGTACTAATGTAAATACTTACGCGTCCTTTTGCCTGGTGTCTGCGAGTGGGGGGGCGGCGCGGAGTTTGGGCGGGTAGGAGGGGCCACGACGCTCCGCCTCGTTAGACACGTTCTGAAACAAAATCGCGGTTAGTACTCAGTTGACACGTCACTGCGGGCCTTGACACGTTGAGGACAGCTGCAAGAGCACAGGTATGTTTTCAGCACACACAATTCGATTTCAAAAACTTCAATTAAATTGATTCTTAGGGGCATTTTTTGCTCAAATTACCCCATACAAAAAAAATATAACTGCATTGAGAATCTCCCCCTTTTTTGAAGACGGTTACACGTGAAGGCCTAATTGGACCGCAGGACATTCAACCATGTACCAAATGTTTAAAAAAGATGCCGAAAATCAATGGAAAATAAATAAAGTTCTAGCTATCTTGAAAAACATCGTCACAACATTACAGAATATTTTACGAAAAAAAGTCGTCACGATCATAGCCCTTAGATAGTTAAGCAGTTCTCTATACCAAGCCACTGCTGGACATAGACCCCTAATAAGAAGGGCTACGTGCCCATAAACCCCTCGCTGGGCATGCGGGTTGGGGATCGTAGGGCAAAGCTTCTCGCACCGACGCTGCTGCCCGTCGACGGTCAGAGCATGTAGCTGTGCCGGTGCTCGGTTGCGCTATGCCGAATTGAGCCGGCTGCCGGAGCGCCGTTTGTTAGTTATCACTATCACACTAGAAGCAGGTGAAGATGTGGTCTGTGATGGAGTAAGCTTGCCTAGAAGGAACCGATTCACTCTGATTTGAAAACTCCCAGATTGTAATGGTTACTACGGGTAGATGAGGTTGGCTTGGATTTAGACTTCTGCCTTTGAATCTGTAGAGGAGTCCTCAAGAGCACCCATGGTTTTGGCATAATGGCGCTAACATGGTGCATCGTGGTGGTTTTGGCCAATAGCAGTTCGGCATAATCATTTTGTTCCCCATAATGGAATGGTATCCATGAGAAGTTCCACACGTCAAAAAAAAGTGGTTTAGACTTCTGAGTATTGGTACCCTACCCCCCTACGTCCCAAATACTATATTATATACCCTACTAAAATGTCAACAATATACTTAAATAATAACTATTAATAAAATAATTTAAAAAAATATAAAAGGACAATGTCAAAAAACTACATTTTTAATATACGGTCATTAAAAAACCCGTCAAGATTTATAGTAAGTTATTACAATCAATATATTTTTTTATAATTTCTATGAATTTTTGACACATTCTTCCTTGTATTTTTCTTGGTTGGCTTAGGTTTAGACTTCTGAGGGTTAGAACCCTACCCCCCTACGTCCCCCGTGGTACTTACATGCGCGTGCATCCTGTCGTGCAACAGTTGCTGTTGCTGCGCTTGTTGCTCGATTTGTTGCTGCGCGTGTCGTTCCTGTATCGCCGCCATTGCTCGCTCACTGCAACAAACCAATGTGGAACGTTTATATTAGACATTGTCTCCCGCGCGCGACTTCGCTCGCGTGGTACCCGGATATAATAGTAATTGTTTTACAAGGGACTAAACCATCCCATTATATACGAGGTTGTTATACCGGGGGATGACAAGACCGAGTTATAATGGGTGGTTTTGGCCCGAGTAAAACACTCTACTTTTCATTTCGATTGCGAGAAAATAAAACAATTCAAAATTAAACAATTTTCAGAAATTTTATTAAAAATTAATCAACCTTCATAAAACATCACCAAGACGGTTATATTTAAAAAAAAAAGATTGACGGAGCACCAAGAAGTCGAGTTTTTATGTAAGAGAACGAATGCTTTGCACGGGCTGATGATTTTAGACAAAATTAAAAAGAAAAAATACTTTTTAGCCCGAGGTATTAAACTCGAGTTTTAGGCCCGCTAAGCTACACTATTATGATACACTTTTTGAGCAAGAGAAGTGAAAAGCAAATTATTACTCGAAGCGATATATTTAGGTTAGTTAGGCGCTATCTTGCTCTCACGGTAAAGCGGTCTCTTTCTCGAAATTTCCGAGTTAGGTTGTCGCGTTGCGTCATCTGATTGTTAGAACTAGAAGGTTTGCTTAATGAAAGATGGTAATGTTCATAACTAAATTTGTAATATAGTTAGGACTGAAATAAATTAATTAATCAGTATTCAATGAAAACCAATGAAATTCAAAGAATTCTTTTTTCTTTTCTTTTCTTTAAACACCATCATTTTAATTCCACGGCGAAATACCCTTAGGGCCTTACCCTTAGGGCTTAGGGCCAGTGAATCAGTTTAGGTAGGAAAGTAGGCGTTGTGTTCCCACTAAGTCATTTCGTATTACCACCATAGGCAACATCGTATAACCACTATATTATACTTATTCATTTCAGATCAGATCAACATAAAACATTATAATACATATACTTTTTGTATTTTTTTTGTGTGTATAATCGGAGAACATTGTCAAAAGAATGCGTAGCCTTATCTAAAAAATAAAACTCGCACATCAAAAATACAATGAATTTAAGCATTGAAAGCGAAAACACATAATATTAACTGTTTAAAATTTTTATTTTTTGGGGATGAACGTCCAGTAAATTAATTTTGTGTATGACTGTTGAATTAAAAAAATATGTACCAAATAAAATAGAGTGAAAAAACGCCAATTTCATATGTAAGGATCTAATACAAGCACGGCTGATATACTACTTATGTACGTTTTTTTTAAATACATACATAATTATACATTGAAAACAGGCTTGGGTCTGCGACAAATATCTGTAGATAATGCAAATAGTTGTCCCGCGGCGGGAATCGAATGTGTCACCTTCTGGGTCGAGGACTTATGCTTAAAAATGGTGATGTGTGTTTTTTTATTTGTACTTTTGTAATATACTCACGTCTCTCGCCTCTGCTGTATTTGTATCTGTCTGTCCCGCTCCAGGTACTGAACCTGCGCTCTCCGCTCCAACACCTGGTACTGTATTTGTTGCGGATGGTACTTCTGATTTTGTACGTGCGTGTTCATATCCCGTAATCTGTTAGAACATAAATATAACATTTGAATATGTATTTAATAACTAAAAACATAAAATATTACATCATTTTTAACTATATTATAATATCAAATTGTAAAAAGCTAGGCTTTTCTATGGTGGATTTCTAGCTTTTTAGCGTAATATATAGTTCATTGGAATGAAAATCACTTATTAAGTCAATTATTATAATAAAGTTCTACAAATGTTTCATTAATGGTACACAAAAAAGTCAATTTAAAAATAACGTTAACGGTTGGTGAAATTGGTAATAATTGGTAAATTTATGGTAATTGAGCACGCGGGTGTCTCAAATGGTTAGAGGTCGCGAAGTCGTCAAATTGTCCGTTTGACGTAAACGCGTGTGCAGTAAATGCATAGCGATGTTTTTATACACAAATATTACATTTTCGATATGTTAAAATATTTACCATAAAAAATTGACGGTATATATATACTAGCATCCACCCGTGGTTTCGTTCGACTTTGCTCGGATAAAAAGTAGCCTTAATATGTTATTTCTGGTCTAAAAATTAAGAAAAGTATATTTGACTTTCCTCTATCAAGATTCAAGATTCTAGATTCTAATGGTTATTTACTAGAATACTAAAATTACTTTCACAATAAGGTCTCATAGCTATGTTAGTATAGGTCCTCACCTATGAAATTGGCGTTTTTTAATTCTATTTAATTTTAAGCATATTTTTTTTTATTCAACAGTCATATACAAAATTAATTTATATTCTGAACGTAACATTATTGCAAAGATTGAAAATTCAATAAACATTATTTTTGAGGAAGTTCATCCCCAAAAAATAAAACTTACAAACCATTCATTTACGTGTTGTCGATTTCAATGCTTAAATTCGATGTATTTATTCATGTGTTCGTTTTCTTTCTTAAATCTTCTAAGCGTACTTTTCACAATCTTGTCCAATTCTACATACAACATTTTAGAGGAATAGGGTATGTAGTTCCAGAAATAAATACGAAAATGTATGTAATGAGAAATCTATTTTCTCGGAATTCTCCATGTACAGTACCAAACCAGAGAAGTCAAGTGTTAGAAGTCCAAGCATTTATTAAAATATACATACAGAATGTCGTAAATTTCCCAAAACGCTTCGATAGCACGATCTAGGAATGGACAACTTGGAGTAGCGACATCTATTATCAAATTACTGAACTAATCGACTAAAACATAAAATCTTAACTTACTAACACTTTAGACACTCCATACACAACGCCAATTTCATAAGTTATTTAATATAGTTAATACATGTATTTAGCCTAAAAGTTCTTTACCTGATATCATGATGATGCTGATGCGTCTGTTGATGCGTCTGCTGATGCGTTGACTGATGCGTTTGATGCGGGCTCTGATGACTTGTCTGATGGCTTGTTTGATGACTCGTTTGATGCGGTTGCTGATGCGTCTGCTGATGCGTCTGCTGATGCGGTTGCTGATGCGTCTGCTGATGCGTCGTCTGATGTTGTTGTTGATGCGTCGTCTGATGTTGTTGTTGATGTGTCGTCTGATGTTGTTGTTGATGCGTTGTTTGATGGCCAGGTTGATGCGTTTGTTGATGCGTCGTCTGATGGCCCGGTTGATGCGTCTGTTGGTGCGTTTGTTGGTGTGTTTGTTGGTGTGTTTGTTTGTTCTCTGGTTTCACTTCACCCCGTGGTACGGGTAACGCTGTTGCTGCTGACGCTACGTCAACAAGTGAGGTGAACGCTTCATGACCTGAAATATAAAATAAATAAGTAATACTGAATAGTATTATGAGTTTAAATCTATGTTTAGTAAAAGGTTTTTATTACTATGATGGACATATTGGTTGGGTAGATTAAAAATCCAACCTCTTCAGAACCCAGGCCAACCTCACCCGTGGTGCACCCTGCTAACAAACAATCCAGCTTCTCGCAGATATAGGCTGCTCAAAGCCTCGCTTTGAGGCCATGCTCGAAAACAAAGGTTCTCGCTTTTGAATAGCTTCATCGAGTCAATGAGCTATGTGTTTATCGTAGCAAAGATTCCATATCTGAGAAGATTTCTCCAGATAGCTCCTAACGAAGGTACAATATTATATTTTAATGGTTTTAATGTCCATGAAGTTGTTAGACAGTCGCATATAAACCCTTACTATTCCGGACTAGGCGAGCTTGAACAATGAAGTATATTATTTATGATCTATTTTGTCGAAAGCTTTACTATAATCGGTGTAAATAACATCTGCTTGCTGACCGGAATCCATAGCTTCAATAATATAGTAGTTTTGAAGAATTTTCCTCTTGGGAAAGCTATATAGTGGAAAGTGTCCTCACCTGGCGGCGGGTGCGGGTGCGGGTGCGGGTGCGGATGCGGGTGGTGGTGCGCATGCGGCGCGTAGTGTCGCTGTATGACGGAGACGGCGGGCTCGCGCCGGTAGTACTGCGGCGGACTGGGCGCTCGCTCGCGGCGACTCTGGCCCTGGTGCATCTGCTGCGACGTGATGAAGTCCGTGATAATGATCTGTCGCTGCTGCTCCATGCCGTACGGACTCCGAGAGTACGCCGTGCTCGCGTTCTGGGAACACAAGCCAATATTAGCTCCCCTTTAAATTATGTCAGTAATCAAATGAGGACGCGCTGATATAAGGTCATCCTTTTTTTCACAGTGAACAAAACACTATGCCGTCATCAGCCAACCATTAAACGGTCTCAGCCGCATACTGCAGTGTCATCGGCGTAACAAATAACATTGGCATTTTGAATATGTATACAATAAATAGGGTCGGCCCCAAAATACTGCCTTGCGATACTCCATAATGTATAGTTTGAGGTTCGCCAATTATATCAGAAACCCTAACATACTGACTCCTATTCGTCAAGTAGCTATTAAACCACTTTTAATAGAGTACCTCTAACACCCAGATTCTCAAGCTTACTCTGAAGGATTTGGACAGATACAGAGTCAAAGGCCTTAGCCAGATTCAGGAAAACCCTTAAACAACAACTACCGGCGTCCAGAGGTCGCATTAATAACTCAGTTGCCCACTCAAATGTAGCTTATCATTTCAGTGGGCAACACATTGGGGCAGTGTGTCAATTGATGTTCTTTGAATTTCGACAGGTGAAAGTTACAACTTCGGTATGCAACCGAATTACTAAATGAGGCCTCACATGCCCCCACACCGTAAAGAATAGAATATAGCTTTATTTAACACACAGACAGACAACAGTAAACAGAAATGTACAGTTTGCAATAACATACAAACATAAGATACACAAATGATAACACTGACGCTGTAAAAAGCCATGTAATAAAATAATACTCACAGGTGAGAATGAAGGTGAGTGCGGCCTGGTCTGCGCGGGGGGGTAGTATGCGCCCCCGGGGCTGCGCCGCTTGTAGTAATCGAACCCGCGCTTGTCGGCCGCCGCGTGCGCGTGCACCGGCGTGCCCGCCGTGATGGAGCCCTCCGCCCGCCCCTCGCCCCGCCCCTCGCCCCGCCCCTCGCCCCGCGTCTCGCCCCGCGTCTCCACCGGCGTGCCGAGGGTGATGGAGCCCTTGGCGGGGGCGGGCTTGACGGCGGCGCGGGGAGGGGGCGGCACCGGCTTGCTTTTACAATTGTACTGTGTGGGCGAGTCGCGCTCCGTTCGGAAGTTTTGGTACTCTGAGTTTCTGTACATCTGTTGAATGACGATTGAGAGTTTTTAAAAGTTGAATGTGAATAATTTAATCATTTAACATAAGCTGATTTGCTATACAAGGTGGGGCAAAATATTACCTTATTGAGAGCAGCTACCTTTTCTAATGTAGTTAGAAGGTTTTGTTCTGAGGAAACTATAGGTTTATTTTGAAGAAAAAAACAATAACATTTTCAGAATTTTGAAAAAATGCACTGTCAGCCTAAAAAAATTACATTAGTCAAAAAAAACAAATTGATCTCAACAGGAACACTTTTGTCAAAGTACACTTACCAAATCTAATCGAAAGATTTCGCGAAAATTAAAAAAAAGTAATTGTTTTATTCCTACAAAATAAACTATAGTTTCCTTAGAACAAAACCTTCTAACTACAAAAGAAAAGGGCTCAATGAGGTAAAAAATTTCCCCCTCATATGCTTTGATAGGACCGGTATGATATTGAGTGAAATGACTGTTCGTCACCTATGTGAGGTTTCAACTGATTTATTAAGGAAAAATCAGTACTTGCTACGCACAATTTGCATAAAGTATGTTAATGCTGAATGCGCGAGATGTGACCCATACATGTAGTTATATTGTCCCAATCTTTATCTTTGTTTACATATTGGGTGATTTTAACTTCCATTCTTCTTATAAGCCAAAAGCACCGTCCAATTTCTTTGATTCAATCCAATCGAAGTTTGATTAAAACAGGAACGTGTTGGAGAAAATTTAACTAATTATGTTATGCAATTTGGATCACACCTTGATTGGATTAAAATATTTCGAAGGTATGTAAGTAAGATAGAGCTCATTAAGTTAAATTGTGCTCTAAAGCAGAATTCGTTTTTTTTTATTTAAATTCTTATAAGGGAACGTAACTTATTCGCTCCTACTTCAGAAGTATACATTTATCAAGCCATTCCTGGAGTATTGATTTCAAGTATGGAGCCCCTACTTTCACAAGGATATAAATTTACTTGAAAGTGTCCAGAAGAAAGCTACCAAGATACCTCAGGGTCTACGTCGTGTATCTTATGTAGAAATATTTCATGCCCTAAACCTCACTACTCTTGAAGAAAGACGTATTCGTAATGATCTTAAAAAACCTACAAAGTTCTTGTTAATCATTATTACTTGCCAGACGTTCAGGATATCTTCTGCAAGAAAGAAAACTTAAGACCATCTCATGGCCACCACCTTGAAATAATGAGAGCTTCTACTAACACCACGGTTGCCCATCACTTTCTTAGTAACCGAGTGGTCCACAATTAGAAAATGCTACCTGAAGATGTTGTATCGGCTACTTCAGTAAACAACTTTAAAAATTAAGCTCAACTTCTGGCTACAACTAAATCAATCAGTAATAAAAAAGTGACAGAAACAATGACCTAATTTTTTACACCACGGTTGCCCATCACTTTCTTAGTAACCGAGTGGTCCACAATTAGAACATGCTACCTGAAGATGTTGTATCGGCTACTTCAGTAAACAACTTTAAAAATTAAGCTCAACTTCTGGCTACAACTAAATCAATCAGTAATAAAAAAGTGACAGAAACAATGACCTAATTTTTTAACACTGCCTGAAATGGGAACATCAGTATCAAGCTTCTCGTCCATAATAAAAAAATAATAATATACTTCACCATATTCAGTAAATATGACATTTCCATCCCTCAAGTATTCACTGACCTTATTAGGATGCTGGAAGGCCTCCCTAGGCATCTCATGCCTTCTCTTCACACTGAGGTCCAGCAGCGACTCTCTCTCCCTCTCATGCCGGGGCTCTATGTGCAGCAACATCACCCCCTCCTTAGGGGTGTCGGCTGCGGGCTGGAGGGGGGTGATGGTGGCGGGGCGCTGGGGGGAACGCGCCCCCGTGGATTGGTGGACTGAGCTCACCACGCTAAGGGTGGCTAGCGAGTCATTCCGGCTTGTTGTTGATGATGATACCTGGTGGACCAATTGGTAGGTTAACGACCTCTGAGACGCAGAAGGTTGCAGGTTCGATTCCCGCAGATAAATGTTTTTATTTTCTGCAATTATTATACAGGTTAGGGCAAAATTTTTCCTCATCGAAGGCCACCTTTTCTTTTGTAGTTACAGGTATTTGTTCTGAGAAAACTAAAGTTTCATTTTGAAGGAAAAATAATTGCATATCATATTGGATTTTTAAATCTACAAACGGCCTAGAAAATTACATTTGTTAACAAAATAAACAAGTGGATCTCAATACACTCTGTTTCCCAAAAGAAACACTTTTCCCAAAGTAACTTACCAAATCAAATCATTAGCTTTCGTGAAAATTTAAATAAAGTTTTCCATTCAATTTCTATGAAACATTATTCGCCATAACATTGAGTTCATGCATACAATCAACGGGATATTTACAACGATCGTGTACACAAATCATGGTCAATATCACTTTGATATAACAATGCTGTGAAAATCATACCAACCTTAAGCTGATGTGGCTTGATACTGGGAGGTTGAGGGTCTCTAGTTAGACTAATTTCAATAAGGTTCAGCACGACATCTCTGACTGTCTGGGGGGCGTTCGGTCCGTTCCTATGCAGCGTGGGCGCGGCGGGCGAGGGGGGGTGGGGGGTGAGGGGGGCCGCCGACGCGGGGGGCAGGGGGCTCGGCGCGGGGGGGAGGGAACTGCTCGACGATATTGAGGAGATGGAAGATGGCGCCGGTATTGTAGTTGGAGGTAACGTCTGAAAGGAAGAACATTCATAATAACAAAAGTCTTTTAATAAATAATAAATATAAAATAAATAATGCTGGACTATCACACAGCATCATGTAGCCCCAAACTAAGCAGAGCTTGTGTTATGGGAACCACATGATTGATATATTACATGTATATGTTTTTTGTAAATACATACATATCATACATAGAAAACACCCAGACCCGTATCTGCAGAACATGCAAACATTTGTCCCGCAGCGGGAATCGAACCCGCAACCTTCTGCGTCCCAGACGGACCTTCGCCCACTGCGCCACAGAGGCCTTTATTGAGAGTCTCTGATGAGTTTCAGAGAGTAAGGAATGTACAAATAAATAGGCAGACAGGGGTGGGGTCAAAAGGACCTGTCCCAGCATATTGCTGCACAGTGTTGCCATAAGTGGAACACTATGCAGCGCTGGTAATTCTGACAGTGCCGTTTGACCACTAGTCTAATATCATAATAATAATAAGTCTAATATAATAAACATCTTCAAAGGTAGTAGATTTCTCTGTGGAGGGCTCGTCCGGGGAGGTACTGCCACCATGCCTATTTCTGCCGTGAAGCAGCTGTGCTGTTTCGGTTTGAAGGGTGTGGGTGCCGGTGAAATTACAGGCACAAGAGGCTTATCATCTTCATGCCTCAAGTTGATGGACGTAAGGAGTTGCATCGTAGAGCACGTTCCAAAAAACGTAATCTACGATGCAATGCTTTGTGATAGGTAATGGTTACCACCTAACATCAGGTGGGCAATGCGCTCGTTCCATCTTCAACGACCATCGATCATGCTTGCCTATAATAATCCGGTTGAGTGAGTTACTCCTTCATTCTGAGTAAAATCCTTCATTCTGCCCTTGATTGCCCTGACCTTCTATCATCTATAAGCATCAATACCTATTACAGGTCTCGTAACCCTTCAACGTTTGCACTCCAGGCGTATAAGAACAACACGTCATATTACAATCCAATTCCTAGAATGTGTCGTCTTTATAATGAGCTGGTTTCCATCGATAAAACCATTGATATTTTTGATTATAATATCTTTAGATTTAAAAAAGATGTTTCAACCAAACTGAGCAGTTAGGAAATATTACTTACATTTCAACTATTAAATAAAATCTGTATCCCTCTTAGGGAAAACATTTGTAGCTTGCAACATTACTCATGCTATGTTTACATCTAAAGGGTTTCAACCTAGAACCAAACCATTTTTCTTGATAATGTTTATGTTAGTTGGTTGTAATCTGCTTTGTAAACTAAATAAATAAAATAAAATAAAATAAACTGTAGTAGTGACCTTATTATTGGTAGGTGACTCCGACTCCTCGTCTGCGGTCTCTGTGGCGCTGCTGTCGTACTCGTGGCTGCGTCGCGCGGGTCGCGCGCGGGGCGGCGGCGCGGCGCGGCGCGGGGACTCGCCGGCGGAGGCGGTGTCGCTGTCGGCGCTAGCGCTCTCCTCGCTCGCACTCGACGTGCGCCCCTCGCGAGACTTGCATCGCTCAGACACTATGGCGTCCAGGGATAGCTTTTTTCTGTCGACAATTTTATTGGTTACAGAAAAGCCGTCCTATTAGATCTATATTTTGGTTACAGAAAAGCGGAATGTTGGCCTGTGAAAAAGACGCACGTCCAAAAGCTTCTCACAGCTGAGATGAAGATGCTGAGATGGTCTGGGGGTGTGACCAGATTAGACAAAGTACGTAATGAGTATATCCGCGGTAGTTTCAAAGTCGCCCCTATATCTGACAAACTAACCGAAAGCCGTCTCAGATGGTATGGTCACGTGATGCGAAGAGACGAGGAACACGTACTGAAAAAAGCATTGCGACTACCTGAACAAAAGAGAGGTAGAGGACGACCTCCAGCTACGTGGTGGACTAGCATGACGAAACTCCTATCGGAGGAAGAACTGCCCGACCCGACAACCCAGGACAGATTGTCCTGGCGCCAGAAAATTAGGAGAGCCGACCACCTAAAGTGGGATAGAGCAAGGAAGAAGAAGAGAAAAGCCGTCCTATTCCTTAGGCCGCGGTCACGAAGTCAGCGGGAGAGGCGGCGGCGGCGCAAGGAATGGCGCGTTTCAATGCATAGATTCGCGCCGCCGCCGCTGTCTTCGTGACCGCGGCCTTAGATCTATAAACCTCACATGGCTAAACTGGCATCAAAATGTCATGTCATTTTTAATTCCATTTAAATGTCAGGGAGAAGCTTACATTATCGAGTGTTATAAAATAATATAACATTTTACAAGTGCACAAAACGAACCATTTTTATTTGAGACTTTTAGCATAGTAATGTCGAGGATAAAATGGTTTTGTGGACGAGTTATAAACTCTGCTTTTCACTTCGATTGCGAGGAAATAAAACAGAAGTATAATATAACATTTCTTTAATTAAAATTCAAAGTAAAATTAGTACAGTTGCTTTATTTTTTTAAATCTTACGACATCGATATAAGGCTTGAGCTGCAGACATATACAACCTATTAATTTTGTTATAACCATAAAGTGGATTAAGTCGTTTTCATGTTATATGTATTTCGACAAGGCGAGGAATTGACTCGGTAGGGCAGTTGAATATCGAGTCCCGGTATTTATGGGAAGGTCGCGGGTTCAAATCCCGTCGAAATCGAAATTTTTAGGATAAATAAAATTATAGATTGTCCCTAAAGTGTGTACTTAAAATACAAAAAAAACCATTGTGTTTGTTTGAAATAATATTGAATCAATAAATTATCTAAAATTTTATTTGCACGACTGACGCCAAACAAATAAAAATGCCCAATAATAAAAATGTCCAATAATAAACTTCCTCAATGAGATCCGTACATGACACACGTCACTTACCTATAGGTGAAGTAGAAGGCCTTCAAGCTGACAGGGTCCTTGTTAGCTTGCGACGCCATGGCCTCCCAGGCGGTGCCATGTTCCCGCAGCAGACTCCTGAAGCGAGTCACCTCCTCCTCAGTAGGTTCCGCGGCTGCCCCTATGCTGTCTAACCGCCTCGTTATCCGCTTGAAGCACGCGAGGCAGCATTTGCTGAGGTCGCTTGGGATTTCTGTCGAGAATCAAACATTGTATGGTACTTGCCGAAAATATGTATAACAATACGGATGACGGGGTAAAAAAATAACAATTCTAATTAGTCCGTCATTTACATTATCGAAAAATATTGAACACGTATTTTTTTATTTAGCAAATAAATAAAAATTGACGGAGATAAAGAGCGTCAAAGTTCGGGAGTGGGGGCTCGTGACGTCACGGCTAGGTAAAAAATGTAATAAGCCGTGACGTCACGCGGAACTTCAACGCACTGTATCTTTTTTTGTTTTAACCATGAATTCCCCATTTTTCTCTAATTGGGTTTCAAAATGTCAAAAATGATTTAAAGTGGTTCAATTGAAACCGTAGTCAACGTGCATTTTATGATTATTTGTATTTTAAGTGTAAACCCACACTTGAGGGAACATATTTCATCACATCTCTCGTCAATGTACTAAACTCTTAGTCATCGAGCAGGCTTCGAAGCTGCACCATTTCCCTGTAGGTGGAGCCAACGGCGCTTAGCCGTGACTGAACGAATTTCAACAAGGCGAGGAGTTGACTCGGTAGCGCAGTTGGTTGGCGCGTCCCGGTATTAATGGGAAGGCCGCAGGTTCAAATCCCGCTAGAGTCGAGATTTTTAGGATAAGCAGGGTAGGGCAAAATTTTACCTGAACGAGGGCAGGGTTTTCAAAAAAAAATCAAATTCTAAATTCATTTATTCAGTAGGAACTGTATAGTACACTTTGAAACGTAATTTTTTTAATTTACACCAATTCGTAACGTGACCAAACAGAGAAGAATTGGCAAGAAACTCTGCTTGGCTTATATTTTTTTAACGTCATTGTTCTTAATAACTGTTACATTGTTTTTGATGGAGTTGGAGGCAGTTTCATCCCAAGCTTTCTTGTCATCTAAATAATCAGACATTTTATAATAAGCTTTATTATAGGTAAAAACATATATAATCTTAAATCCTTTTACAATAACACTTAAAACACTTAAATATATTTATGATAATAAAATAAATAAAAAACTTAGTACGTAATCTTTATTTAAAAGGAGTATTTATGTAGTCTGTTTTAAAATCAAAAGCACTAACATCTTGTGTTTTGTTAATACATATTGAGAGTTGGTGGGGGTCTGACGTCTGTGACTTCGCTGTAGTTTGGTGGCAACAGAATACCAGCGTTGAGTAGGTAGGTGCGCTTCACTAGTTTGTTTACCTGCTCAACAAATGCTGAGTTGTCACCTTTTTGGCACGGCAACTGTACTCTAATTCAATTTGATCATGATAGGTACCTAATGTATGGTGGTGTGTGGGCGAGTAGGTTCAGCTGTCTTATTAGACAATGCTTTAAATCTAAGTTATTTGTTGACTGTTCGCCATTTGATTTTAATTTATTTTAAGTTACTATAATGGTAGGTTGGGTACCTATCCATTTTCTAATATATGTTTTTGTTTTGATTGTTGTGTCGTGTCAAATAAATGTTTCTATTTCTATTTCTATTAGATATTATCTTTTGTAGTTATGTGTGGTGGTGGTTACTTACGGAACTCGTCCATGATGGGTCGCTTGGTGTCGAGGGGGAGGTCGTGCCAGCGCGGCGGCAAGTGGCGTAGCCGGCGGGCCCGGACCCGCGGCCCCCCGCACCTCGGCACGGAGCACCGCGTGTAGCGAGACACCACGCACCGGCTGTGGCACGACTCGCACACGCGACACCCCACCATCTCCTCCTATGGGGTACACATCAAGCATCAATCTAAATCAAATTGTCTAACCACTTCAACGACCGGGCAACTATAGTGGCTATGGCGACGATACATGTCAAACCTCCCTCTCGTCCGCACTATTCAACATTTTTGAAGATATAAAATCACTGAATGTAGTTATGCAAAATAGCAAACCTTCACGGCCTAGAAAATAACAATACAAAGGTCCATCAAGAATATTATGTTGAACCCAACACGTTTTCCTATCAAAAAAGTTTGCTCCAAAATTGATCATATTGGTACAAGTTTTTTTTTTTCTTTTCTTTATTTTTATAAATGACGCTGGACTATCACACAGCATCATGTAGCCCCAAACTAAGCAGAGCTTTTATTATGGGAACCACATGATTAATATACTACACATATAATTATTTTTTTGTAAATACATACATATCATACATAGAAAACACCTAGACCCGAGACAAATATCTATATATTTTAGGAAACGTAGTGTAGGATGCCCTCCGGCTAGGTTGTGATGATCTGCCTCGGACAGGGCGCAATGCCGCTGAATAGAGGAGGCCTATGTCCAGCAGTGGACTGCTACAGGCTGATGATGATGATGAAGTAGTATATCAGTCATGTGGTTCCCATAATACATGCTCCCTCAACGCCACTCCTTCCGGACCCTTGCAACTCTCATCCAGATCCCGGCTACGTCCTTAAGCGCTCTTATACAAAAGCGACATGCGGCGTACGGCAAAGGCAACTGCAGCCGTCGACAGCTGTCTTTGAAAGCCTTAAATGCATCGGCTTGTAGTTGTTTTTTTAGCGTGCCGTGTCCACCATTTGTCAATAGCTGTCGTCAACGTGTCGAAACCTGCCACCGATGCATTGAAGGCCGCCAACAGCTGTCGACTGCTGCAGTTACCTCTGCCGTCGGCACTTTGCCGCTCGTATATAAGAGCCCTAACACATTTAATTGAATGATAATATATATTTCTGAATCATAATATGAGTCCCTTTCTTACAGATAAGACATAATGGACGAAATTAACCTCTGGAGTGCCCCCTCGAACACCGGCCGAATTTCTCTTGAGCGCACGCTGACGGCGCACTGAGAGAGCCATGATATCGTCGGTATTTGTGGTTATTTTATTCACTTACAACTCAAACCTTGTATATAGAGCTATTGTATCAGTGAAATGGATATATTTGGTACCATCTAGAACATATTTTATTGTATAAAGTGATTATACTCATAAATAAACACCATTTGAAAATTTAAAACACTGTCCGATGCAACAAAGACGCGGTAATTTGTATGATTATTTTGTTATTTTAGTACTTTCACCATGTGTTTCGAATATTATTTTATGTAAGATGGATATTTTAAGAATCGTATTAGACATATTTTATGAAATGAAAGAGTTACATTCATACCAAAGAGCTATAAGAATTTTGAAACCCGTGATATTGACATTTGGCCAGAGCAAATTTGAATGAATGGAATGGTCTTCTGTTCTCTAGTACATTGGCTTTCATTTGCAAGCAAGATTAGACCTAAACTGAGTTGATATAAAGGTAAAAATCACTAAAATGAAAACTAAGACCGAGATTCGCTTTAAAGAGTGTGGCACCTGATGTTCATAAACATGTCTTCGCTTTAAAGAGAACAGGCACTCCAGAGGTTAACTGATGACTGCCAATGTGGTTGATGATGAGAGATGAGTCGACCTACCTTGAGTCCATAATGCGATGCTCTAGATCTTGAGACTGTCCTCGTCGCTCCGGGCGCGTCACAGACAGCGCAGGTAGATGGTAATGTCGTCGCGGATGTCGTCGTCACAGTGGTGGTACTTGAAGGGGTCGCTGTGCGTTCTGTTACAGCTGAAACAATAAGTAAATAGAACTTATAAAACTCGTGTGTCATACCTATATTTTATATCATCATCTAAGGCGTTACAGCCGCGGGTGGGCCTGAGCAAGTAAAGAAGATCGGTCAGTTTCATACAACCTGTGACCTGAGACCTGACCATAAAATGTCGCGTCTAGAAATGACTATGTCCTAATTGATAGTTCTTATTGCAGGATATCATTTTCAATTTATAGTTTTTTTTATAAAAGCCGGGGAATTTTTCTGGGTATTTATTTTATACTTTTAGGTTATGGTCGTTTAGGACACTGGCGCCATTAAACAAAAACCAACCAAACGCGTGCTTTGTTTGTGGCAGTTTTGTTTTAGATGGTTGATGGGACGAGAGATGCACAATGTGGATGAGAGTGCGTTCAACAACCATGATACGTTATGATAGGGCGATCAATATTTATTATTAATTTACCAAGTATTCCGGCTTTAATAAGTAAAGTTATTAGTTATAATTTCGATACTCCATTATCAAGAATATTTTAACATAATTCGTATTTTTATTCGCTTCGATTTATAATCAGGTCTGAAATGACCGGCCTTTTTTCTACAGCCGGGTTTATCTTGGGCTTTTTCTCTCCAGCCTTTCGCTCCAATCACTTTTAAATATTGCTCTATGCCGTCTAGCCACCTAAGTTTGGGTGTTCCACGAGATCATTGGCCGTCGGGTTTGCCCCTTAGAAGACGCTTTGGTTTATATATTTATATTTTATACCTATATCATTTCATTTTATTTCTATTGCAAAAGTGGCGTCATCCTAATTTAGGCTCAGTCTGAAGATCAGAGCTGTATTTCACTTAGCAGGTTGGTTCTTATTATTAATTGCCTGTTTTTGTGTTAAACAGCAGAACGCTGAGAGACTGAGGGCCTGTTTGGCTGCCACCGGTACAGAGCGGACTCGCGACCACTCGGTGGGCATCATCATTTTTTTTCATGCTTATTTTACTAAATGATGTGTTCTTTTGCCGTCCGCATCGTCGCAATGTATCCAGCAAAGTAACAGAATTCTCATAGTGTGGACGCGCGCGAGCTGTGTACATTACGCGCACGAAAAGAGCATTTCTGCATACATGCTCAGTTCGTGTGCGCGCTGTGTCCACACATATGAAATGCTTCTTTCATGTTACATTGCCAGCCTTAAGAGATAGCAATAGTCGTAACGTTAAGTTTTGACAGATTTTTATGAGTAAGACCAATAATGTTTAAATAGGAAGTAGGGGTGTCGATGATTTGAAAAAAGTATTACAACTATCGAGATAATCATATAGAACTCTACCGAGTGACAGTCTTCAAGTGAAAACTGTCAAAAATCGTCCAAACGTATTTGACATAAATAAACTTCAAAATGTCAACACTATTTTAGACCTAAAGTGGGACACCATTTTTTTCATCTTGAACGACGGTTGTCAATTTTATTAAATTTTATTTTCTAGTGTTTTTCTAATGTAAAGTGGGACTCCATTTTTTTCATCTTGAACGACGGTTGTCAATTTTATTAAATTTTATTTTCTAGTGTTTTTCTAATGTATGTCGTTTAATATTCATGGTATTATAACCGATAAATGTTAGTTATAAGACACAAGTATTAGTGAAATGGAATAAAAGAAGATTGAACGGGAATTCTTCGATGAAGAAATTTGTGCGCCGATCGTCTTTTGTTATAGTCGCCATGGCTATAGCAGAAAACAGGACCTGACCGAAGACTGGACGACTGGACTTATAAACCGTACTACGTTGCCTCATATTATTATGAACAATTATTATACTTGATACTGGCGAAATTGTGGATAACTATCCCAGAAGCCATTTAATAAAGAAGTGAAGTGAAGTGACCTAAAGTGTTGCTGTTGAAAAGTGTTAAAAGTCGGCGCAATAGACAGCGTGCGCCTAGTTTTGGTGCGGACACTTTTTTCCACGTTTTCCACTCTATACTATAAATATCTCGATGATTACCACCTAGAAATTCAGTGTAGCTGTAACTTACTGTGCAACTTACACTGTGTAAGTTGTTATAAAATAACCTTAATCCACCCAAATTCCGCAATGGTTGGTAAACGTATGTAACCGCGCGAAGCCGAGGCGCGTCGGTAATTTTCAATTTATCAAACCTCAACAGAAAATTGAACAGTCGATGTAGTTATTGATGCAACCGCCTTGAATATTCGATTGGTACAGTAATCAGCTCAGCCCACCCCTAGCGCAAACACTGAATATTTCAATACAACATTTAGGGTTGCCACACATTGTATACTTAGTATAAACTTATTATTATTATTATAATTTAAGGTGACGAAACATGTCAAACCTCCCTCTCGCTCGCACTATTCAACATTTTTGAAGATATAAAATCACTGACATAAGAGACGGAAAACGTGTTGGGTTCAACATGATATTCTTACCAAACCTTTGTTTTGTTATTTTCTAGGCCGTGAAGGTTTGCTATTTAGCATATCTACATTCAGTGATTTTATATCTTCAATAATGTTGAATAGTGCGAGCGAGAGGGAGGTTTGACCCTTATAGTCGCCTTAACAATTAAAGAGCAATAATCGTGTCTTTTCTTTCTTTCTTCGTTACGAGTTATTGACCAACTCTGGTGTCGAAGTTTTTAGGTTGTCAGAAGGCCTCCGACATGGCTTGAAGACTGAAAAACCAACAACTTGACGTGCCTTCCGAAGTACAGAGCGCTCAGGGTGCCTAGTGCGAGTTTTTTACCAGCTCGATCGCGTTTGCGTTTACTAAAATTTATATAGAATCGAGGTAGAGCCATCTACTGACAAACATAAAAAAAAATACAACCGAATTGAGAACCTCCTCCTTTTTTTGAAGTCGGTTAAAAAACGCGTGGCACTGACTCCTTTCCATAAAAAAATCCGTAAACGCAAACGTGATCGAGCTGGTAAAAAAACTCGCACTAGGAACCCAGATCGAAATGACATTAGACGGTCAACCATCTTAGTAGTGACCGGGCGGAGTGTTGCTTAACCAAGATGAACTGCTTATAATAATTAATAATAATATTATAATTGCGAAAGTTTGTGTGTGTGTATGTTTGTGGTCCCTTCGTTACATAGTGAAGTGTTATAATATATTATACATACATAAATATATATATAGATAGCATTTAGTACATAATAAAATTAGATTATTTCAGATATTTATATCCACATTACACATACATAACTAACTCATACTAAACTAGGCTAAGATATAATCATGATAAATAATAAGAAACCTGACAGATAAACAAACATAGAACAAGTCAAAGGTGGAAGCCCTACGAGATTTACAATCACATCTAAATATTAGGCGTTATGTTAAACCGTCTAGTTAATATTCGCGGATTAGTCTGAACCCCGTCCGGTTGTTTGTTTCTAGTTAATCGTAAAAAATTTAATTTGTTATTAGATTAAGCTAATTTCAAGACTTGCTTCCCGCCCGCGGCTTCATTCGCGCGAAGTAAAAAGTAATTAACATGTTATTCCTGGTCTAGTTGAAAATTATGTGAAAAGTTTCAGCTCAATCTGTTCATTAGTTGTGGCGTGAAGGAAGAATAATTCAAATCTCATTTAGAATAGAATAAAATACGTCTTTGTTTGCAACAACACAAAACGATATCTTCTAGATAGATTCAGGACCGTTTTGCATTTTAAATAATGATACATTTTAAAGAATGCTGAAGTTTAAAAAACTCAGTATTTATTTACTTATTCATTTATTTGCGTACATGTACTACAATGTATGTATATAAACAGGTAAAGGTGGTATAATGTGGTGTAAGACAGGAACTCAAACCACAAACGAATAAAAACGTACTCTAACTCTTGACTAACTTAACTTGACGGCCTCTGTGGCGCAGTGGGCGAAAGTCCGCCTGAGATGCAGAAGGTTGCGGGTTCGATTCCCGCTGCGGGACAAATGTTTGCATGTTCTACTGATATTTGTCTCGGGTCTGGGTGTTTTCTATGTATGATATGTATGTATTTACAAAAAAAAATATGTGTAGTATATCAATCATGTGGTTCCCATAATACAAGCTCTGCTTAGTTTGGGGCTACATGATGCTGTGTGATTACGTCCCACATTATTTATTTATTATTTATTTATTATTTATAACTAAGAAGGTCTATCGCTGCATCGTGCCTCGCAACAACGACAACCAACCTCCTTCATTACTTACTTCATTAGTGTAGCCCGATTGTGGTGAGGGTACATGTACTATTTAAAAAAATACAATAAAAGGCAAATTCAATTTCGATTCTAACATTAGATCTCTCTCTCAATAAGATCATCTAAATCCCTGCCCATTTTTCAGGATAAATTATTTAAGCATTTCCTTTCTCTTGACTGCTAGGTTTTATTGCTAAGGGATACTATTAATGTTATATTTTGCAAATAGGTATTTATGTAGTTTATGTATTATAATTATGTAGTCTATAGTTTCATATTTATTATATTAATATTTTATGTAGTAAGTATATTTTATAAGGTATATTTTATAGTTAGTTAGGTATGTGTATGATATTATCTATCCAGCTACTTTCGTATGTATGTACACCACCGTCTTTTGTTTTTCGTGATATCCTGTCCATCCAAAGGTTGTCTGGAAGAGATCGCTATTAGCGATAAGACCGCCCATTGTACCTTTTCGTTTTAATTGTAATGTTTCTGCAAATTGTATTTTTTAATTTGGTGTACAATAAAGAATTTATCTATCTATCTATCTATCATTAGTGGGACTAGCCATCACGCGAACAAAGACCGTTTGCGAGGCAGAACTATGCAACTCTATAAACAAACCTAGTAATAGAAAACCCAACCTCACCCATTATGCCAGCCATCAAACTTTCCAACAAGTTGCAGAATCAAAGCTGCACAAATCAGTTTACTCAGACAAGTTGGGCAGGCACCGCCCGTGGGATGTACAGCATCGCGGTCGCTCATTTGTGTATCACCACAGACAAAACAGATAGTTCCACTTACAGGAAGAATACGCACCACCAAGCACCCTCCCACCGATTCCCCCTCTCAAAAATCGTTCATGTCAATCCTCCGGTTCCGTGCTGGGGAGGGTTGACATGAGCGATTTTTTGTATATGTTAGCACACACTTCAGGGAAAACCTAAGATTTTTAAACACATATCCCAAAAATTTCGACTCAGGGTGGATTTGAATCCGCGACCTTCCCATCGATACCGGGGCGAATCAACTGCGCTACCGAGTCAACTCTATGTCGAAAATCCCCTAGTTTTGGTGCGCGCTAAACCAAATTTCGGGTGTAAAGGGTTCCAATCCTGGGAACCCCTTACACCCAAATTAATCAAACTAATTGTTTTTTTCGGAATCTAAGCCAACCACACCCGTCTGCCCGTGGTGCACCCTGCTAACTAAAAAATGGGGCTCTGGTCTGGCCGGTTGAATGGGGCATAGCACAGCCTAACACCAGCAAATTTCTTGACTGCGGACGGGCAGCATCGTCGGCAATGCGAGATCTAAAGTGGTGCACAAATCATAGACCGCGTTAGTATACAGACATCAAGCTGCAGTATGCATTGGGATCAGCGGTTACGTTTGTTAATTGGTACGGTTTGGATTCCGTTTGTATTTGCATGTATTGTTGTTTAGTTGATTTTTTTTGTGAATCATCCTCATCAGTCTATAGCAGTCCACAAACCCCAAACTAGCTCCCGCCCGCGGCTTCGCTCGCGTGGTACCGGGATAAAAAGTAGCCTATGTGTTAATCCAGGTCACAAACTGTGTACATATTCCAAGTTTCATCTTAATCCGTCTAGTAGTTTAAAGAGTAACAAACAACAGAGTAAAATAGTAGGATATTTTTATTTATCCACTTTAACTAAACTTAGGTACTAGTAATATATCAGTAGGCTAAGCGAGCCCCGTGTTGGGGCGCCAATCCTGCAAATCGCTATTCGTACAAAGTAACCAGAGCGATAGAAAAGCGGATCCAATTATTTCTTATGCAAACACCCAGTAATTGGTGGGGATTAATTGTGAGGATAGAGTTACTAGAACTGACAATCTGTAGATTTTTTTCTCTGTATTAAATGACCACATAGTCTGTGGCGCAATGAGCGAAGGTCCGCCTGAGACGCAGAAGGTTGCGGGTTCGATTCTCACCGCGGGTCAAATGTTTGCATTATTTGCAGATATTTGTCTCAGGTCTGGGTGTTTACAATGTATAATATGTATGTATTTACAAAAAAAATGTATATATGTAGTATATCAATCATGTGGTTCCCATAATACAAGCTCTGCTTAGTTTGGGGCTACATGATGCTTTGTGATAGTGTCAAGCATTCTTCTTCTTCGTATGAGCTGGTGATCAACTCTGGTGTCGGAGTTCTTAGGCCGCCCGAAGGCCTCCGACATGGCTTAATGACTGAAAAGCCGGGACCAACATCTTAACGTGCCTTCCGAAGCACGCAAGCGCTCAAATCTAAATGTCACTAAACGGTCACCCATCCAAGTAATGACCGGGCGGAGTGTTGCTTAACCAAGGTGATCTGCTAAGAGCACCAAAGTTAACCACGCCACGAGCGCTTCATTACATTTCCAGCATTATTTAAATATCATGGCAACTCTCTTTATTTACATTATAATGACAGAGTAAAGTAAGCTGGACTTTGTCGAGCGTTATAGATGGTATTTGGTCATGAATAAGGGGGCAAATCTTTATTGTTTAATCTAACTCACTTTCCTTACTTTCCGTTGTAATCTTGAACTTTAAATCGTTCAAAAAAGCTTCATAAACTTAACACCTAAACACGCAGACTTAGCCATAATACCTGGGTACAATTCCAGCTCAATTAGCTCGGTAGAGTAACATTTCTCTTTAGCGAGCGGTACTCAAACAGCTAAGTAAAACATTTGAGTTAGCTCCTGACTTGAGAGTCAGCTGGGAATTAGTGCATCCAATGCCTCATACGATATCTAGGACCAAGCATAGTAGGTCCTAGTACGATATCTTCGCAGGTAGAACTTATTGGACTAACGAACTTATTGGACTTCATGATCCGCCATCTTTATTTTCATACAATTGATTTAGTCAAGGCGAATTTCAGCCATATAAGGAAAGTGAGTTAGATTTTGTCTTTTCGTTTCGGGGGACTGAAATAGTTAACCTAAAATTAGCTACGTGAAATGAAAAAAATGATTATTATGATTAAACATGAGATAAATATGCCAATTTTTAACAAATCTAAAGAATCTATATTTCAAACGTATATAAATAATCTAAAAACAATTTTTAGTAGTAGTAGAGTTCTTTGTGGAGAGCTCGTCCGGGGAAGTACTGCCACCATGCCTATTTCTGCCGTGGAGCAGCATTCCTGTTTTTCGGTTTGAAGGGTGTGGGTGCCGGTGAAATTACAGGTAGAAGAGGCTTATAATCGTCATTCCTCAAGTTGATGGACGCAGGGCGTTGCATCGTAGAGCACGTTCCAAAAAAACCGGATTTACGATGCAATGCTTTGTGATAAGTAATGGTTACCACTTAACATCAGGTGGGCCATGTGCTTGCTCAATCTTTAAGGACAAACATTTAAAAAAATTGGTACGCTCAACGTGGTACTAGCTCCTTTCAACCTATCCCTTACTATTTAACGTGAACCTTATACGATTATACACATTCTTTTACTAAGTACTCTCTCTTATGGTCTTTTGGCGTATGCAAATAAATTTGAAAATCCCACATCTACATCCCATCTACAAACTTTACTGTAAAACCTCATGACTATTAAATTATTATAAGCTCTAAAATTAATAAGATAATTACTTTTATTGCTTGTTATGTGCAATGTGAGCTTAAATAATCTAGCAGCTAATTGATGATGATGACGTAACAATTTTTTTTAGTTATATATCATATGCAAATAAATTCTTTACCATAATATGAAATACATCGCGCGTGTTTTACGCTCAGTTTACCAAGTCTTTGCTCTAAGTCAAACAGTTGGATGTCGCATGTTTGCCGTGTTCGCTCAGCGTGTAAATTTAACGACGTGTTTGAACGTTGTCTTGTAGATAAAACGATTGGGGTTTGTTTAAGTAATGTAATGGCTTGTTTAATAAAGTGGTATTTTAAAGGCCTGGATGATATCGCTCGGCTATTGTACAACGCGTATTAGTTTTATAGTGTTGGTTAGTAAAGTGTAATTGCAGGATCGAAGCGAGTGGCATAATCAAAAGAAGGCGTATGCAGCCCTTGCGGTGACCGACCCTATCTTATAGTTTTGCTTGGCAGTATTAATTTTTTTTTTATAAATAACAACAAATTGAATGCGGCCGACGACGCATTCTATCACCAACCTAATGTAGCCTATTCGGTCAACGAAGTAAACAGGCCCATTTGGTGGACGAAAACGGTTAATGGCCGATTACTATAATATATTCGTTTTCCTCTGAACAACTGACAAATCTATGACAGTTTTTCAAGGGAAAACGAAGTGTCATCGGTTACGGTCATCGAGATAATTATTATAAAACACTAGAGTCTTCAAGTGAAAGTAGAATACCGTCTGATGTATGGCGCTCGGTACCAAGTGTAAAGTGAGTGCGATAAAAAATCTCCAATAAGTTTTTAGTCGATTCTACTGTCAAAATAATTAAAAATGAGGGTTATTGCCATATTAACTCTTTACATCAATGTTTGTTGCCATAGTAACGTATATATCATTGGTTGTTGCAGTCTAATGGCGGCGTACAGCGGAAATCAAATCAACAAAATATTTTTTACTTGTTTATTAATCCCGTCGGTGTGTAAAACTAAAGAAAATGTTAATGACATTTTTAAAATATAATAAATTTTATGGGGTACGTTCGGTTTTGACGCAATTGGTACGGGTTCTAGGCATTCTCCTTTAACAAAAATCGTCCAAGCGTGTTTGGCATAAATAAACTTCAAAATGCCAAATTTGCACTAATTTAGACCTTATGTCGCTAAAAAAGTGTTCAAAGCGCAATTGACAGCGTGCGCGGAATTTTGGTGCAGACACTTTTTTACCACACATTACGGTATATTATAGGAATCGGCCATAGCCCATAAGTCAATGCGGCTGACGCTTTCGGTCACCGACCTAATGTAAGCGCCACAACAGCAGATAACATTCAACGTGAATTGCCGACAGCAACACGGCGCGTCACGTCAACATTCATGCTAAGCCTCGCACAAACGGAATTTTAAATCAATCGTACGGGCACTTTTGCCGGATTACACGATTACAAACTCGCACTTAGCTTAATTCTCATCGTTTTATGCTAATTGCTAATTTGATTTTCATGAGTCATGTGCTAAATAAAATAAAACCGTGAAATAAAGCCGTGAGTATCTAAAGAAGACTGGCCTCACCATGAGAGTCGAAAAGTTGGAACCTCGCCGTAACGTGAATTTCAATTCATTTATGTTGAGAGTACCAACTAGTCGCCTCTCTACTTGAAGCCTGGCCTACAAAATACTACTTTTATAAAAGTATTTTGTATGTATGTTAGTTTGTAAGGTCTGTATTGATATGGGCCTATGTAAATATATGTATAAATCTGAGACAGGGACCTATTTTTGCCCTAAGTACTTAAATTCATAGATAGCTAGCATAGATAATAAGTAGTTTTAATAAATAAATAAATAAATAATGCGGGACGTAATCACACAGCATCATGTAGCCCCAAACTAAATAGAGCTTGTATTATTGGAACCACATGATTGATTTATTACACTAAATTTTTTTTTGTAAATATGTACATATCATACATCCAGACTCGAGACAAATATCTACAGAACAGGCAAACATTTGTCCCGCGGCGGGAATCGAACCAGCAACCTTCTGCGTCTCAGGCGGACCTTCGCCCACTGCGCCACAGAGGCCGTCACAGAGGTCGTCGTTTTATTAGTTCTAGTAAAAAAAACATGTTTTTTTTTAGTTTTTTGTATTTATTGTATTGGGTCAAAATAAATGTATTTTCTTTATTTCTTTCTATGTAACTTTGTATACTAGTTGCCTGAAATAAACGTTATATTATTATTATGAATAACATAGCCTGGCTCTGACGGAAGACCAGCGTTGGTCCTTCCTTCTTTTTCTTTCCGTGCTCCGGAAGGCACGTTAAGACGTTGATCCCGGCTTATTCAGTCGTTAAGCCATGGCTGAGGCATTCGGGCGGCCTAAAAACTCCAACACCAGAGTTGGTCACTAGCTTATACGAAGAGGAAGGAAGGAAGGAAGCGTTGGTTACTAGCCTGCTAGGCAGCCAGACCATGCCGAGTCAGAATCCCTTTTGTGACGTCCAGGTTTACGGTAATTTTAATACCATTGTTTTACTGTGTATGTATGCCTTTTATACTTAGTTTAACCGTTTTCTCGTAATTTTACATTATTTCTTGCGGAAAAAATTCGTTACATTTGACGGATCCCACCTCTGGTCAGTCTCCCCAGACTGGGTGGGGTTTGATTCTATCTCTGGTCGCGTTACTAATTGGGTCTTTTATGAAAATGGCGATTGATAGTGTACTTTAAGTTCCTACTTTTCGCCACGTTTGCGCCACGGGATAAATGTTTGCATGTTCTACAGATATTTGTCTCGAGTCTGGATGTATGATATTTATATATTTACAAAAAAAACGTATATATGTAATATATCAATCATGTGGTTCCCATAACACATTATTATTTATTTATTATTATACTGAATAAACGAATTTTGACTTGACTTTGACTTATCAACCGATAAAAAGTTTGCAGTTCACAAATACTCTAAGGAATTTCAAAGAATTTCCTAAAATTAAGACCCTGTAAAAATAACACCTTTAAACATATGTTTCAAAAAATATACCTACAAACCCCCTTATTCATAATCAAATGTCATTTTATAATGGCTCAATAAAGTAAGTTGTCCCAGTCATTTAAATGTAAATAAAAAGCGGTGACGAGAACTGTTATGAATAGGACGGGACTTTGACTTCGACCTGCGTGGAAAAAATCTCTACGCAGACGAAGTCGCAGCGCTAACTCATCTCATAAATGCTTAAAAATTCTCCTCAAATATGTCCAACAGCATTCATTATAATTGAAGTAGGCGAATTTTTGAGAACATTCTTCTTTTAGAGATGATAAAGGCATTCCCTACGGTCGGTTACACAAACGCGTAACATTGGCTCTCTTGAGGGACTAACGTCGCGGTTAGGACGAGCACATGCAGTAAGTGTTAATGCAACTTTAAGATAATGTTGTTGGTTTACTGTAAACTCGAGCTTTAATGAATGAATGAATTTGATAATTTTGTTAAAGATTGAAGAATATAATAAAAGATAAAAAGATAAAAGATATTTATTTGTTTAGAAACACGTGTAAAATAGGATGATGTGTACAAAAGTTAAAATATAACACTTGATCTGTAACTTTGTCAACATTTCAAGAGCTGGTATAAATAAAAGCCTTAAAAATTCGACAAGCCTTAAACTATCTACATAAATCAACGATAATTGGATTTAATTTGAGAAAAGTTTTTTGCGTCGTCCATTGATTCATTATATTATAACCTAACCTACGATAGCGTAGTCGGATAAAAACTAGAATCACTGAACTCATCTCTGCTTATTATAAATAAAAAAACATCAAATTAAGTAAAATATCAAATCAAATGTTTGTTTGAAGATTTTTATGAGACTTTTTTAACAAAATTTTCTAAATAAAGGCTATAGTTTATTTGAATCGGGAAAGTAGAACAAGAGATACAGCTTGCCACTCCCTGAAGTACCAAACTAAGGTCTATGTCAATGGACTTTGACAGATTGGTAAGAAACCTCGATAACTGTAATTTCTGGTAGGCTAATACTGCATAAAGCCATCCACAGCCGCGGGGTTCTTTGAATATGGTACTTATTGAAGTGATTCCGAGGTACAATGATAATAATCTGCCTTTATTTGCCTGATTGTCCCTTGGGACACGGCGCAGATGAAACACGAATGAAAATAAAGGTTTTTTTTAAGTCAACTGCTTTGATTGACGTTTGCGTAAATACAAGTTTTTGAAGATTCTTTTTGTTTTATATCGTTTAAAACATTTATAAATTCAGGAGTTACCAACACGATGTTATGGGATCATGTCGTATGTCAGAGGTTACCTGGAAGAGATCGCTATTAGCGATAAGACCATTGTACAACCGCGGATTAGTATAGCATATTTCGTTATTTTAAAGATTTTTTTTTATTTAACTGGTGTACAATAAAGAATCGTATATTTATCTACCCATTTCAGTAATAATGGTTCATGTCCTTTTGCAAAATTAATAACTTTTAAACTGAACCTTTAATTGTAATGCAATCGAAAATCTTTTAATAAACAATCATAAAGATTTAATGGAAAGAAACTTCCCCTCAAACTTGTTAACCGAGAAAACTAAAGGTAACACAATCCCCCAAACTTTTCCCGATACCCCAACTTTCCGCGGCCCTATATATTCAGAGTCGGGATCTCGCCGCGCGTCAGTCTCTGCCAGACTCCGTCGCGAGATGTTGTCTCTATACCGCGCGTGGCTCGGCCCCAGCCCTTGCGTAGCTAGGCCTGCGCCCCCGCCCGGCGCCCACAGACCCGTCCCCAGACGAGCCAAAGCACCATCCCCACAGCGCGACACACCACCCCCACCATCCCCCTCATCAACCACCTCCAGTGAGCTGGATGTGGAAAGAATTGAGCCGGAAGAGCAAAAACAACCTTCAAACACCGTCCTAGACATCGCGTCCTGCGACGGCCCAGTCCGATTCAGCCGTGTACTCAACACTGCTTGGCAAGAGAACTCCGAACGCAACTGGGCTTGCAGACACCGAAAGCAACGCGCTACCCTGCACTACTACCCGTGCAAGACATGTGGCTGCAAGTTCCCGTCATACTACTTCGTGCATAAGCATAGGAAGAGGTGTCATGGCGAGGACACTCCTGTTAATCTAGCGGTTGAGACGCAGAACCTCAATGAGCCGCAGTGTCGCACCAGTGAGACGCAGGGCCGTGTCAGTGAGATGCCGAGCCGTGTCAGTGAGATTCAGAGCCGTGTCAGTGAGATTCAGAGCCGTGTCAGTGAGACGCAGAGCCGTGTCAGTGAGGCTCAGAATCGGAGCGAGCTGAATGAGCCAGAGCCGTCTACGTCGCATGCCGCGATTTAGAAAGTTAAAGACTAATTGTGAAGTGATAATTTCATAATGCATAAGTTCAGATTTGGTAATGAAATGCAAATTGTACGGGAAAATGATACAATTTTCTGTAATAGGTGTGAATTCTGTATACAGTATAGAAAATAGTTCAAATAGTCAAGTTTACGCGATATTGAAGTGTCTGTGTTTGGTATTGATACATAAGCTCAATAAACTAACTAATTAAGTTGTCAAATTCTTAGTAAATATTATAATTATGTTTAGAAGAAATTGCGCAACAATCTCACAAAAAATGTACATAATTTAACTAAAACCTGATAACATAATCAATATTATAGAAAAGGCCAAAGGAGTTTTTGAAGTATTCTTCATATTTTCATGATAAATAACTTACTAAAATTTAGATTAGATAATATGCAAACGCCAAAATACATACACCATGCACCAAATATATTTAAAATACAATTATAGTTGAAACTTCGACTGTTTTACCATTAGATTAAGATTAATTGAGACTCCAAAAACAACCTTAGTTATCTAGACTAACCTACGTGGTAAACGCAATGATCATACGGGATAAACCGAGTCGAAAAAAAGGTTGATTGTAAGTTGTAAAAACAAAAAAAATACGCAATTATTTTTTACTTTTTAGTGCACAGTTTTTGTTTTTCAATAAAAGGACCTAAGGTGTCCTTTCCTGTAACCATGACAACGTGTCAAATTTCATGATGATCGGTCGGGTAGTTCAGGCGTGGAAGCGGAACAAACAAACAAACAAAACCACTTTCTCGTTTAAAATATAAGTAAGATTAGGAAACTGTATTAAAATAAATAATTTGTACAATTCACGAGAGTCAAGTTCTTTGTACTTTCGCCCAAAATTTAAATTATCTGTGTGTATAATTAATTAATTATTAGTATTTAGTGAAACGTAGGTATATGTCAGTGTAAATTATATAACAGTGTATAATAAGCAATAATAAAGTGCATGTTTGAGAAACTATTTAAGCACAGAAACGTAGTGATTGTACATTGAGCACATATCAAAGTGATGTAATTAGTTTAGAAATAAACGAATGATTTAAAAGAGCTTGGGATCCCCTCCTTATACGACATTAGTTATTTGTTATACAAGAGTGCAAAGTAGCTTTTTAACCGCCTGCTCAATTTGATGGCCGATCAAGCGAAGGATTCGATTAAAATATTAGAATCCTGAGCGTTAGCGAGGGAATCAAAAGAGCACGAGGTGAAAAATCTTTGCACTCGAGTGCAACACGTAACTTTTCATTGCACCTCAGCGAGGAAATGACTAAATGCAAAAAAAAACATTTACCATCACATAGGTTCTGAGTCTGAGTTTTTAAGAAATTAAAAATGGTTGTATGGTAAATTCGGCACCATGGAGGTAGAAGTAAATAGGTTTAATGATGTTTTGAATTCACAAACTTAGTGCACACGATATTCTAAATTCAATTTACTTTATCCTCTAGCGGATAAAAACGGCTTTTGCACTCAGATATCGAAGAGCAAAAATACTCTGTCCGAGATGGGGGGATGAAAATACTATTTTGTGGCTCTTGGTATGGAAAACTCTTCACGGATTTACACTAACTACTTTTTAGGGCCTAAAGAATATTTTAAACTGACGTATCGTAAGCGTACCGAAACATTTTGGTCAATTACAAAGCGTTACCGTATCTACGACCACCTCATGTTTAGTGTTAAGTGATAACCAATACTTATAACAAAGTATTGCTGCGTTGGTGACGCCTGTTTGGACCGTGCTGTACGATGCGATAAGCTTCAAAATAAGCATTTTTTTAATGAATAAATGTAAATTCTTTGTTGTACACTTTAATTTTAGAAACAACAGACAGAATCTTAAGGTGACGATACATTTCAACCCCTCTCGCTCGCACTATTCAATATTTTCGAAGATATAAAATCACTGAATGTAGTTATGCAAAATAGCAAACCTTCACGGCCTAGAAAATAACAATACAAAGGTTCAGCAAGAATATCATGTTGAACCCACCACGTTTTCCTACAAAAAAATTGCACCAAAATTGATCACATTGGTACAAGTTTTTTGGTAAGAAAACGTGATAGAATCAAAATGATATTATTACTGAACCTTTGTATTGTTATTTTCTAGGCCGTGAAGGATTGCTTTTTTTCATAACTACATTTAGTGATTTTATATCTTCAAAAATGTTGAATAGTGCGAGCAATAGGGAGGTTTGACCTGTATAGTCGCCTTAAAATAAATAAAAGGTACAAAGGGCGGTCTTATCGCTTGGAAGCGATCTCTTCCAGACAACCTTTGGATGGAGAAGATATGTAAAAAGTAAGAACGGCCGGGAGTTTAATTTATAATGAAATATAAAAATGATCAATATTTTTTTTGTTTATGTATTAATTGGGATCATTATAACATTGTTTTTTATTTTTTTTGACAAAAAACGAAAATATTCAGTGTAAATGAGAATTAATTAAGATATGTACCCTAATAACTTAATTAATATGAGTGTTAATAATAATATAATTAAAATTAGGATCAGCTGTTTTATTTATCCATTGTCAATTAAGTTGCGGCTCCGATTTTAATTTAGACGACGACGGTTCAAACAGTTCTTATGAATGGTATGGGCATGTGATGAGGAGGGATGAAAGTCATATGACTAAAAGACTGATGAATATGGTGAATGGATGCACGAGTAGAGGGAGACCGAAGAAGGGATGGATTGTGTGAAAGAGGATATGAAAATGAAATGAGTGGATACAGATTTGACGGCTGATAGAAGTGAGTGGAAGAAAAACATGTTGTGCCGACCCCACCTAGCGTGGGACAAGGGCAGGAAAATGATGGTTCAAATTGTTCTTAAGTGTTTTTGTATAACTATCGAACCGACCCGAGACCTCGACGTAAGTTCTGCGCAATCAAATAGGAGAGATGCTGGAAAAGGGCCAGGTCAGGAGTACCCTAAACCGACGAGTATGTATGAAGAATGTGATGAGAGTGAAAGAAGCAAAAGAGGTATGCCAGGATCGTGGCAAGTGGAGATCCGTACTTTCTGCCTACCCCTCTGGGAAGAAGACGTGACTGTGTACGTATCGGCCCGCTCCGTTTTCGGACGGGTACAATGTTATATGTAACGTGACCATACGTCCCGTTTTTAGCGGGACCATCCCTTTTGGACAAAAAACGGGAACAAAGCCCCGGGGCTCACAATAGAGATGACGACTAAGTAAAAAAATAATAATTCTAATTAGTCCGTCAGATAGATCAACAAAAAATATTGAACACGTATTTTTTTATTATCAAATAAATTAAAATTGACGGAGATATAGAGCGTCAAAGTTCGAGAGTCACTCTAGTGACGTCACGGCTAGGTAAAAAGTGTACTAAGCCGTGACGTCACGCGGAACTTCAACGCACTATATCTTTGTCATTTGTTTGTTTTATTGACAAAACAAAAAATACGTGTCCAATATTTTTTGATAATGTAAATGTCAGACTAATTAGAATTTTTCAGTCGTCATTATACCCGTCCCGTATTGTCCCGTTTTCCAAAATCGCGTTAAACTTCGCAAAAACAAAGTTAAGTTAACAAAGTTCGCCGGACGCGAGCGAGGCGCGGGAGACCGCTCGCTCGCTTTGGTCACTAGATACACTCTACTCTCGAGTACGGCTGAGGCGAGAGAACACAATTGGGGTGTAAAACATCCCACGCGAGTGTTTACATAACGCAAATTTTTAGTAAAGTTTTCAACCAGTGCGTCCTACCCGTCATTACATACGGAGCCGAAACGTGGACACTCACAGTACGGCTAGTCCACCAGTTTAAAGTTGCTCAGCGAGCTATGGAACGAGCTGTGCTCGGAGTTTCTCTGAAGGATAGAATCCGCAACGAAACTATCCGACATAGAACTAAAGTTGTCGACATTGCTCAGAGAATTAGCAAGCTGAAGTGGCAGTGGGCTGGCCATATCTGCCGAAGAACCGACAACCGTTGGGATAAAAGAGTTCTTGAGTGGAGACCGCGGCTAGGCAAACGTAGTGTAGGACGCCCTCCGGCCATGTGGAGTGACGATCTGCTGTCGGCTGCTGGTAGAAGCTGGATGCGTCGAGCTCAGGACAGGGCGCAATGGCGCTGAATAGAGGAGGCCTATGTCCAGAAGTGGACTACTATTTGCTGATGATGATGATGATGATGAAATTTTTAGATGAATTTTATGTTTATGTTTTTTATTATAGGTTTTATACATTACATTTAGTTCGTCACCTATCGCGCGGAAGCGTCCATTGGACATTAGTTTCCTCCAAAATTACCTCTTTTTCCTTTATTTTCGCTTGGTACGTGTGTTGGAGATCGCAGTAAAGAATTTTAAAATGATTATTTAAGGCGACTATACAGGTCAAACCTCCCTCTCGCTCGCACTTTTCAACATTTTTGAAGATATAAAATCACTGAATGCAGTTATGCAAAATAGCAAACCTCCGCGGCCTACAAAATAACAATACAAAGGCTCAGCAAGAATATCATTTTGATTCTATCACGTTCTTACCAAAAAACTTGCACCAATGTGATCAATTTTGATGCAATTTTTTATATTTCTATTTTCATCAATTATTGTTTAATTTTGTATGTTAAACATTATTTGTGTTTTTTTTTCTAACTCGTAAACCGGGGTGTAAGTCACCCCACACGGATACTTACGTAACTTTTTAGGCGCGAGTAACAAAGGGTGAAAAAAAAACATAAAAATCATAGAAATAAAAAATAGTAAATCATAGTGAAAATTGTATCGAAATCCGTTGTTATTTGAAGTCCGTTGCATAATCTATAATACGCTGGCACAAATAGACAAATATAAATAGCAACTGTTTTATGCTATTTAGAAATTATTTGATTAAAAAAGAGACTTAATAAGTAGACTTACCAGCCTCAGGCGTGGGCGGCGGCTGCGTGGGCGTGGGCGGCTGGGCGGGTTGAGGCGTGGGCGGGGCGCTACCGGCATTCACGGGCGTCACTACCGCCGTCGAACACGGCGGCGGCGACGGCACGGACGTCGGCAGGCACGAGAATAACGTCGGCGTTGACGACGGGGTGGGGATCATGGAAGGGGAGGGCGTTGATGACGTTGAAGAGGGGAGGACCAGTGGTATTGATGCTGCTGATGTCTGTGGAATAATTACACTTTATAGGATATTAGGACGACATCTGTGGCGCTGTGGGCGAAGGTCCGCCTGGGACACGGAAGGCTGCGGGTTCGATTCCCGCCGCGGGACAAAGGTTAACAGGTTCTAGAGATATTTGTTTCGGCTCTCTTTTTTCTTAGTTTGGTTACATGATGCTGTGTGAGATAGTCCAGCATTATTTATTTATTCAAATTTAAATACAAAATTCGTTTATGGTTCTACTGAAACATAAAGTACACTTTGAAAATTTTTTTTTTATTTACTCCAACTTTTAACGCTACCAAATAGAGAAGAATAGGCAAGAAACTCTGCTTGGCTTATATTTTTTTAGAGACTTTGTTACAATTACAGTTCTTAAATTTTTACATTATTTTTGAGAGAGTTGGAGACGGTTTCATCCCAAGCTTTTTTGTCATCTAAATAATCAGATATTTTATAATAAGCTTTATTACAGAGATTATCATGAACAATATTTTTGAATTTATTTACAGATAAATTAGGCAGGTCATTTGGGATTTTGGTAAAAGCATACACATTGCCCTTTAAAAGATTGACTAACTTTATGGAGCCTTAGTATTCAGTATTCAATATTTATTGCAATCATATTACATATACCATATAGATTAAAACATTAAAATCGGTCAGGTCTTAAAACTAGGTTATGATTTAATACATAATTTGTAGATAGATAGATAGATAGATAAATCATTTATTTGTTACTACAGGCACACAATTTACATTAACAAGATATAAGCACAAAAAATAGAAAGAAAGAAACACAAACATTTCAAAGAACCTACGAATTATGAACTTTTATGTAAGTTTGTGTGTGCTGCAGCAAGACAAAAAAGCCTTGCCTCAATGATTTTTTTATGTACCTATCCAGTTAGGTTATTGCACACCTGAGTAGGAGCAGACCGATATTTTAAACAAATTAGATCGATTACTTTTTTTTCCATTTCTTAGTGTGCATTTATTCACCCTAATAAGATTACGATCTAGCCTTACTGGGCTAATGAGTAATTTTACACTGACCTAGATTTATACCAAGTTATTGCTAAGAATGGGTCCATTAACACTTTTCTTACTGTCTCTATTTAAGGCGAAGTCACTTTGTTCATGTGTTCTTTATAAGTAACACACACACACACACACACACACACACACACACACACACACATACACACTATTTGAGTAGGTACATAGTATTTTTCCCTTTCATATTATATATTCCCTTTCATCCCTTAGCATAGTTAGCATTTTAATTTTTTGCCTCGCTTGTACAGCTTATATATGTAGGTATCACATACTATTGTCAAAACTTGTAGGAATATCGTATAAATAATCTATCAAGAGAGACCTGTTATTGGCTGTTAACTTTACATTATTTAAGTTATCTTGTTATATAAGTAAAGCTATTGGTTTCTTCAATAAAATAAAATAAAAACTAGCACTATGACTACATTACACTATCGTTATCACTACACTAACTCAAAAGGTTTAGTCCTTTTGAGTATTCTCACAATGTCAGTGTTGTCGAGGAGCTGATTGATTACTGATTCTCATTATAATTGGAATCATTTACAAAATCGTCAGTAGGAACAGCTAGTTTATCCTTATTTCTAGTGTTAACATTATGATGGTCGCACGACAGGATGATGAATATTGAAAGCAGCTGAAGCCAGCATAAACAAGCAGTCTTACCGTAACAGCAGTGATCGTGAGCGTGACATCTGCACTACTGACGGTCACGGCCTCCGCGGGTAACGGCGGCGTCGGCTCCGGACTGCCGACTAGGCTGATGGACGTCGCCGTCAGCGACGACGTCGCCGTCGGCGTTGACGTTGACGATGACGTCGCGAGCGACGGTGGCGCAGACGACGCCGGGGGCGGGGAGGGTGGTAGCGGCGGCGTTCGCATTAATTCAACCCTGTAGAAAAAACTACATTTTTAAAACTAGATCATGTTTATTTTTCTTGACCGACTCTCGTATCGGAGACCGCCCGAAGGCCTCCGACGTGGCTCAGAGACTAAAAAAGCCGGGATCAATATCTTAACTTGATCACACTAATTTCACTTTACAATATTATAAATTAATTTGAAAAAATGATATTATAAACATGCGAAAGTTTGTGTTTATGAGTGTGTCTCCGTAACGGCTGAACGGTATTGGATGAAACTTTGCAGATATCTTGACAGGTGCTTAGAACTTCAAGCCCCTTAGATCTTGTCTTAGATACTACTACATTTTTCACTGGTAAACAGAAATATCAGGTTAATTTGACAGACAGAAGAAAATGGTATCCTTTCAATATATCATATTAATGAAGCAATTAAAAAAACGAACATTTACTTATGAAATTACAGGCACAAGAGGCTTAACACCTTTATGCCTCGAGATGATAGACGCATGGAGTTGCATCGTAGAGCACGTTCTAAGAAAAGCGTGATCTACGATGCTTTGTGATAGGTAATGGTTACCACTTAGCATCAGATGGGCTAGTTACATTTACATCTAAAGGTATCATAAAAAAAATTAGAAAACCATTTCAGATATTCAAAAGATCCGAAGTCACAGCAAAGATCGCGAGAACATATCGAGGGGAAGTAGGGGTAATAGCGACCCAAGAAAATATGGAATAATCTGTACTGTTGACAATCACTCCGCTGATTATTTGCCGACCGCCCCGCGGGACGCTCCAATCAGCATATGTGATGGGAATGATTGTCGATGCTGTGTCAATAAGACTTTTATTGAATTTATGTTTAATAAATTCTGTTGAGTAACATTCCTAACAGAAAAAAGTGTTTCTAAGAATAATATTTAGAGTAGGTTTGTGATAACTTGAGTACCTACCTAACATTAAGTAATTAATATTTATAATAATCATTGGTTCATTACTTCTAATAATTCTTCTTCTTCTAGTATTTGTTATTACGTAAAGCGCCCACCAATTTTGCGATGCAAGAATAGGGTAAATAAGTTATGTACCCTTAATAACTAGTCCTAAGACCTAATGTTTCCTACACTTATTTATGCAAATAAATATACTTTATCTTGGCTGTATTAAAATAATTATAGATCTCTACGGATAAAACTACTATTTCATTATTCACTTTTTGAAGATTTAATCTTAATTTCATTTAGAATATAGTTTTAAAATTAATAACATTTTCTTAAATTTTTTGTCTACAGATTTAAAACAAAATATGACGAATTCGTGATAGCAAAATGTACTTCTAAATTCAACTGGGTTTTATACAAGCCATATTTGCCATAGAAGCCATCATGTTAGATGTATCCAAATAAAACGAACTTCGCAAGATGTTGTTTAGTTTCAACAATCGTAAAATTACCATCGACGTTATGTTTCCCAACCCTAGCAAACTCAGCTCTCGCCTTGTTTAGATTTTTACGCAAACAGCGCGAGGCCATATTTCTAATTGCCTTAATTAAAAGCATTCGCCAATCGAGAAGGAAAGGAGAAAAAGAGTTTAGGCAATCGTTTGATTTACCCTCTTTGATTGGTGTTTTAATTGAATTAAGAAGTACGGTATACCACGTTATATTCTATCGCATCTATTTATGTGTTTTATGATCTTAATTATAATTATTGTGTAAAAGTGAGCTTTTGATATCCTTAAATAATCAAAAATATTATAAAGACGATAATAAAGTATGTTTTTAAACGAACACTTGTTTAAACATTCACAACATTCAACTAAGTAGTACTAAGAATTTAGAATAGGAATCTTAGCTTGACAACCAAAATATTGCAATATCAAATACGTTGTTTTAAAATAATTGGTAGAAGAGTTAACTTAATATTGAAATACTCACTAGACCACCCAGAACGTTTTATTATTAAAATATTATCCACGATATTTTAAGAGCAAGTAGGTACACTCGAATACAAGAACTTAAAACTTAAAAGAGGATCTTCACCCAGTGTTATGTTAAACCGTACTGATTACTGAAATACATTATTTTACATTATTCATTTCATCACCTATGGTTAGATACACCATTGGTAAAAAAGACAAAATCTCTTCTGTATCTATTATGCAATAACTATCGGAATACAAAACAAAATAACATTCAAAACCTCGCTCCCAATTAACAAAACTAAAAAACATCGTCACTATACCCAGTTAACAATTCCAAACTGGATGAGATTAATTTGATTGTCGGGTTTACCCCGGTGTTTGCACTCCCCCCTCCCTCCCGAGACCCCAGTTTGCCGGAGATAATTACCACCACCCCCCGCCTGGTATTAATTGGGCAAATTTTAATGATGTTCAAATACATGGGCCCAAAAGAGCTGACTCTGATGGATTTTATAATTTTTCAGCAGTGCAAATGAAGTTGGCTAATTAATATTTTCGTAATTTAACAGTACATTAGTTTTGTTTGGAGATTCGCAAAATAAATATTCTAGGACGTTGCAATAATATTTTTGAGCTGTGGAATTTAATATGAAATATTTAATAGGTAATTGTAGTTAAATATTTTAGTACGATGTAAACAATGTTAGAAATAATATATATTTTTTAATCAATAAGCTTGCAACATATTGAAAACAGTGGTTTTTCAGAGCATCAATGGATGCTAACCATAAAAGAAGACGTAATCACTGATACTATATTAGAAAAAATGAGTATATTATTTTTCGATTAGCTATGTCCCATTGCTGGGCAAAGACCATCCAACGATCCCTCCAGTCATCTCGATACTGAGCTTTTTCTACCGTAAAATTATTGGTGATGAACGACTTTTAATTAAATAGCTTAAAAATATTTAAAATAATAATTGATTCAAATCGTATGACTATGAGTATGAGGCCACACATAATATTACTTTAAAAATATAATTTATTTAATAAAAATCCACAAATTCTATAATCCAGCGTATTCGCGCGAAGCGTTAACCGCGATATCCCCCGGGCCAGCGGATAATTACAAGAGACGAAACGATAATTATGTTTGCCTTGTCCCAACCTCCCCTTGATTGTTTTGGTTTTATAACAAGCGCGTCGAATTAAACTGACCGTTCACACAGGATTTGCACATGATAATAATTTTGTTATACTTTATTTAAATTTATTATTATGTAACAACTAAATAAATACTACTAAATATTTTTTTATTGCTATATATGTCGGTTAAAGTGACAATTACGCCCAGATATTTTTCATTTTAACAGGCAATTAGCTTACTTTAGCGTTACGTGAAAATTGTGAAATAGGCACTAAATCTAGGTAACTACTCTACGATTAGAAAGAACCACCATGGTAAAAAGATAGATCCCTTTCACTCTACATCTACAAAAAATTAAAAATCTCTGAAGTTAAAAAAGCGAACAAAATACTGTTCATTTCAAAGTTAGTAAGAACACGGAAGACTATAAAAGAATGGATGAATTTTAAACGATTAATCATCTTGATGAAAAATTGAGTTATTCTCGTTTTCTGAACCTCATAAAAGTGAGTGGCGGTGCAAACTTGGCGGCAGGGGCGGGCTCAGGCCAGTACGGCAAACAATCCTACATAACAATAATCTAACGCTCGGAATTTGTGCATCCGGAATCTGCACAGAACAAGTTTTTTTACGATACCTGAAGATGGAATTGGCAAATCGCCCACATAATGTTAAGGGGCCTCCGGAGAACGAATTGCCCATACAAACGTAATACCAAAATGATTTCTAATTCAAGCATATTACCACTATATTGTTGTTTTATTTGTATTCCAATAGTATTTATCTAGATTCCTGGATAGTCTTTTTTTTACAAAATACTTACCCAAAATGAATTAAAAGCCTATAGCATTTTGCACATTTTTATGCCAAAATTGACCACTTTTCTTCCTCTTGGTTTCATATTAAAAACAACAATATCTATTGTTGTTCGTAAATGAACATAGCTAATATTATCTAGTTACAGAATAACAATACTTTGTAAAGAATACATAAAGTTTTCAATCATCATTTTTGGTATTACGGAACACAACCAAATTCTTAGAAAATGTTGAACGGCCAATGTTGCTATCCCGCCCGCACGGCTGAATCATCCATCAGCTAAACAGAGATAGCGATATACGGAGCGATCCTTTGCCCGCGCCCCGAATTGAAGTTGCGAGCGAGGGTCGCCGCAGTCATAGTGGTAACCATTACTGCTTCGTAGATCAAGCATGATTAGAACGTGATCAAAGACGGACGATGATTTTAGTTTTCTCCGCATTTCAGAGTTCTGAGAGAGGTTATTATCTTGTTTATTTATTTTGGGGATTACAATGAGTAAATAGGTCCCTACGATGACATTAGCGGACAATCGATATTGAACACTATTTAAGCGGCATAACGTCTAAGTAAGTGCAAATATGGTATTGCGACATTGATGATTGATGTATAGATATGTCAACGACGCTTAGACAGTTTTTTACAGGTTTAACTTGGAAACTATCTGTCTATACTAAAGTTTACTAATAGTACGTCAATGATTACATAGTATAAAACAAAGGCGCGTCCCGCTGTCTGTCCCTATGTATGCTTAGATCCTTAAAACTACGCAACGGATTTTGATGCGGTTTTTAAAATAGATAGAGTGATTCAAGAGGAAGGTTTATATATAACGTGCAACCATGCGAAGCCGGGGCGGGTCTCTAGTAATATTTAAGATGTCTTTCATGTGTTTACTCTTTTAATGTAGATGTGTTTAGAAAAATGTATATATAAATATTACGCTAATAGATAGTGATTGATTTATACAGATACTAGCGGCCCGTCCCGGCTTCGCACATAAGATTTTTTCGATATATTTATCTTTTTTTATATATAAACAATATATAGCCTATGTTACTCAGGGTGAATGTAGCTTTCCAACGGTGAAAGAATTTTTGAAATCGGCACATCAGTTATAATATTAGTGTAGATGTAGAAGTGTAGATGTAAATAGTGTAGTGTATTACAAAGTATGATCATTAAGTTTTGTAATTTACAATTGAATACGATTTCAATATTAACCTGGCTAGAGTATGACTATGGTCTGACTGTAAAGTGCGCTCGCGGATGAGATCTTCCCAAAGAGCTCTACAACCACCGCACCTACTAAAACATCCTAGATCCACCCCTGTAGATCACTAGACGATATAACAGAAGCAAGTATAACAAATCCCGTACCGTTTCATGGATATTAGAATTGGAATAATTTAGAGATTGATCTTACTAAATTAATTTAAAAAAGTGAGTCTCTAATTCTTTTTTCTTTGTGTAAGTGACCAACCCTGATATCGGAGTTTTTATTCTGCAAAAGGCATCGGACACAGCTTAACGATAGGAAAAGCTCAGCGCAACATCTTAAAATGCCGTACGAAGCACAGAAGCGCTCAAACATGAATTACACTAAACGGTCACCTATTCAAGTAGGACGGGAAGTGTTGCTTATCTCTTATACCTACAGTAGGTGGTTCTTTTTTAGTCTTACATTAGTTGGTAACTGCATGGTTATGTACTTAAAAGAGAAGAAGACATAATTATGTATCAAGAAATTATACCTTCACATTGCGATATTCCTATCAAAGTTGATCAAGTAGTTATTAAGTAATGTTCAAACAAACAAAACGAGTACGTTATTATTGTATAGATCCTAAGAAATAAACAAACACATCATCATCATCAGCAGCCTATAACAGTCCACTGCTGGACATAGGGGAGGCTAATGAGCGTCATTGCGCCCTGTCCTGAGCTCAACGCATCCTTCTACCAGCAGCCTTACGCAAATCGTCACTCCATCTGGCCGGAGGGCGTCCTACACTACGTTTGCCGAGCCGCGGTCTTCACTCAAGAACTCGTTTACCACAACCAGCCAGCCCACTGCCACTTCAGCTGGCTAATTCTCTGAGCTATGTCGATAAATTTAGTTCTATGTCGGATAGTCAAACAAACACATTTCCCGTTATTTTCGTATCAATTCAAATACTTTTTAAATATATTTTTTACACTATTTTTTTAATTTTAATAGCATTTAAGAGAAGCACCATTAGACCACATTACCTCTAACAAGACAAAGGGGAGGCGGGGGTAATACCGTCCCAGAGCGAGTGAATAATTCAGAAGCGAGTACTGTTGACATTATGTAATTAAAAAGCACTGAAAGGATCTGTATTGATATTGTAGAAAAATTATGAAGTGGTTCTGTTTTCGCTCTTGGTTTTTAACTTAAATTCAACTTGGAAGTCTCGTTTTTTGTAATTTTTTTGCTTAAAAGTTCGCTCGCTCGTAATTAATAAAGATTCTGGATTTTTAATTATTGTTTGACTATGAAAATGTATTTTTAAAAGTTATTTTCAAGGGTAACTTTAAGAAACAGGAAATAAATATACTTATTAAAAAATTAATTATTTTCCTGCAGTGCCCTGACAGGGTCAATGTACCTAACAACCTACTCATAAGCTATACTAGACCTAAGCTATACCACTGTAATGTAGGACATTGAAGCATGAATAAATGAATATGAATATGAATATTACCGAGCTCTTTGGATAACAATTAATTGAGTATATATTAGAAGCTGGATGAGTCGAGCTCAGGACAGGGCGCAATGGCGCTCATTAGGGGAGGCCTATGTCCAGCAGTGGACTGCTATAGGCTGATGATGATGTTGATGATGATGATGAGTATATATTATTTTAAAAACACCATTTGGTATTATCTAGTCCTATGAGAACATTCATTTTTCCTAAATTCCATCTTTAACACGAAATCTTAAAATATATTGTATATTATGTATTTAAATAATAAGTAGGTATCTTGAAATATTTTGATCACAAAACATGCAGCGACATCTTGAGAAAAAACTGTTAAATTTTGATAATAATATTTCATTTACAGCGCCATCCTTTGGTACGAATAAGAAATTGAATTTTTTTGCTCATTATACGAAAGTCTAACACTAAAAGCTCTCAATAGATGGCGCTATTATTACTAAAATGGTTCAGGTTCTCGTATAGAATGACCTAGTAACGAGAGTTAATGATAGATGTCGCTGTTGGAAATCATTAGTTTAAAGTTTGTTATGAAAAAAACGTAAAACGAAGCAAGTGCCTTGATAGGGAGACAATTATTCCCTGCTTATAAGTTATAAGCTTTGCTTTTATGCACAAAACTGTGGATTTAGATAAAACATTTTTGTACGGAACATTATCACATTTCACGAGACGCGTAGCATCGCTTCTTGTAGGTACTACTTGTACAGGTTGTACACTTGTAGGTACTACTTGTACAGGTTGTACACTTGTAGGTACTACTTGTACAGGTTGTACACTTGTACGGTAATACGACACAACGATCGCTTATCGAAACTCTTTTTGGAAATTATGAAGTATGACCAAATATACAGGCAAATGAACTCCCGCATATTATTATGAACAAATAGGAAAGAATAGGTACGAGTGACTCTCACGAACTATCCTGTGTATACGATGGGAATACTGGCATGCAAGGGCATAACTTGCATGCCAGTATTACTTGCAAATGTATCCACATTTTGCCAGTAACTCGTACATGCCCGTTACTTGTATGCCAGATGCTTTCCTGTTTTACTGGCATGTATATCCCTTTACGTGGCGTAATTTTGGGCATATTGTGTTTAGACGGTAAGAGTGTAGCGGGGCACTAACCCCGGGGGTGTATGGGGTTCCAACTTCTATCTTCGGAACCCAAGCCAACCTCACCTGCCCGCGGTGCACCCTGCTAAACAACGAACGGGGCTCTGGCGGCCGGCTGATTGCGGCATAGCGCAGCCTACATCAGCACAGCTAAATTCCCTGGCCACCGACGGGCAGCAGCATCGGTGGTGCGAGAAGCTGTGCCCTGCGTTCCCCAACCCGCATGCCCAGCGTGGGGATTATGGGCATATCCCGCTTTATAAGGGGAGGCCTATGTCCAGCAGTGGACTGATATAGGCTGGTGTGGTGTAGCGGGGCACTAACCTGACGGCGTGTAGAGGCGCGTTGGGTGGCACAGGTATGCAGGTGACGGGGAGACCTGTGCCATCGTCCTCCACCTCCTTCCCCTCCACCGCGCCCGTCGACGCAGAGTCGCACAGCACACGACCACCCACCGTGCCTACAGAAACAACTATTATAAAGCATTTTTTTATCTATAATTATATATCTGACACACAATTATATTCATCATCATCATCATCATCATCCTATAGCAGTCCACTGCTGGACGGCGGCCTCCCCTAATGAGCGCCATTGCGCCCTGTCCTGAGCTCGACGCATCCAGCTTCTACCAGCAGCCGACAGCAGATCGTCACCAAAATCGTCAATTATATTATTTTTCCTTACTGGCCTTACTTATGAACATCTTTTAAAAGATAAACGATGCTTAAACTATTGCCATCTCTGACCGTTCAATGATGACACACAGTGACAGGGCTAACTTTGAGCATTGATTAACTTTAAGTACCGTTCATAATTAAGGGGGTATATGATTGGTCTCACAGGGTCTAGTGACTGTAGGAAGGTTTCGGCAGAATACCAGCGCCTAGCTACTTCTCCGTGGCAAGGCATTAATGCTGAGTTCAGGCCTTTTTGCTGCTGTGGCACACAACTACATGCCAGGACGAAACTGCTTACCTACTATTTAACTACTTTCTTTATTCTGTTGATGTATTGTGTGCAAAGTGGTAAATAAATGTTTGTTTATTGTGTATTGGTGTAATAAGCGTTGAAGGTAAGACGTGGTACGGACCCTGCGAGCGCTGCAGACGCGTGGTGACGCCAGCCGGCAGCTCGGCCTCCACGGCCGGCCGCGGCGGGTTCCGCGCCGACCGCCTCTGCCGCGGTTTGCGCAGCAATTGCTTATAATTCTCAGCCTTTTTTGATAAATAGTAAAACCTGCAACAAAACGAACAATGTTAAATACAAATCCTATTCAATCATACAAATAATAATAATTATTATTCAGCCTTCAGTGTTCCACTGCTGGGCAAAGGCCTCCCCCCACTCTCTCTATTTATCCCTCTCCTGTGCTAAGATGGTCCATTCGGCACAGAATTTAGCGAGCTCGTCCCTCCATCTCGTTCACGGCCTGTATCTGGACACCACTCCGTGATTAACTTGGCCCACCTGTCTCCTGACATGCGGCAGACATCACATCCAATAATATGAAGGCTTTTTTAAAACCACAGTCTCCCAGGGCTCTACAAAGCTTCAGCCGAAGACCAGCGTTTCGTGTTAAAGCAGCAGATGCTGAGTCAGTTTTTGCCGCTGTAGCACAATTCCCACATTCCCACCATGTTTTACCCTTTTGATAAGTTTATGCACGCAACCACAATTTTTAACCTATCATGGTTGACTGGCAGAAAATGCTTCCTAGCATTAAGTCCACCAATTGTACATGTATCTTTGTAAAGATTAAATAAATAATAAATAAATGTTCCGTGTAATTTTTAGCTCTTTTTTAGACTTTTATTGTTATGATATGAAATGTTTATTACAATTTCCACGTTCACGCAAAAACCGATAAATTATGCTAGTTCATATCCTATTGGTTAAGTTTTTTTTATATCTTATTGTTTTGTATTGAAGTCGGTAAAAATCTAAAAAATAATTGTATATAGTGACTATCTGCAGAAAAATGGGTAGTCACTATATTTTTTTTTATAAATAAATAATGCTGGACATTATCACACAGCATCATGTAGCCCCAAACTAAGCAGAGCTTGTATTATGGGAACCACATGATTGATATACTACATATATACTTTTTTTGTAAATACATACATATCATACATAGAATACACCACCATCTGTACACACATCTGACAAAGGCTAACTCAATAATAATAACAGGGTCAGATACAGAAGGCTCTCCAGCATCCTTAGCACCCAGTTTTTATGTCTCCTCTACGATAGAGAAGACAACGTATTTTTCCTGATTGTGGCTCTCCCTGCATCCGCTTATTTTTGTCTATTCTTTAGTTAACTGTATTTAGAACATTTAAAATTTCGCTGAATCTACATCCAAAAACTAAGTTTTCTCTATTCTTTCTTCGAGAAAACCTTGTTGTCGGTTGCTGTGCTAAGCCGGCTGGACTCGGCACTCTCTGCAGCCCTAGCCACCGACCGTTTGAGCCCTGCTACGCGGTCGGTAGCGGACCACTTTGGATATATTTTTACTATAATGTTTTTAAAATATGATTTATGTACATGGTAGATTGATAATGGTTTCACTTTATAGTAAAACATGTATTTTTGATGAGTAAAGTAATGAATAAAGTATAATGTTAATTGTTTTAGGTTTTGTATTACCTAACACAGTCCCTAACACTCTTCCTCGGTAGAAACGAAGCGATTTGCCCGAAGTTCTTCGGATGCTGAAGGTATTTGTCTCGGAAGACCTCTCTCTCCGCTTGCGACCACACATTCCTCAGTTGAAGCTCTTTATGTTCGGATTCCATGTCCATACACCGACCTGGGGGCAGAAATTTATCATTGTATTGTCATAGTCAGTTTTACTAATTAAGATACCTAATTAATTTGTAACCAGTGCTTGGTATAATTGATATTAACAGTAAAAAATAAAAAGACGTGTGGCACTCGGGGACTGCCGCGGTAAAGCATTTTGTATCAACTTATGCAATTATAATTATTTATTTATTTTATTTATGCAGTATTTATTTTTCTTTGATATTAATTCAAGTTACACTTTTTGAGCGTGGTGACCGATAAGAAAACAATTTTTTTTCTTTTATTAAATAAAAATACGTCTAGTTGCACGCACACAAACACCGTGTCGAAGACTGCCGAAAAGAAACGACGTTAGACAATGCACGGACTTCAAGCCACACCTCCGTGCCCGTCGGAGTGGGGAGCGTGAGGTTTTTTTTCGTTACGGAATTTCTGGATTCGGTCCCCGCGCTCAAGGCCCTCGATAGAAGCTATGCAATAGCTTAAAAAATATATCAATAGTTAAATTATTATTTGGTCTAACATGTTCTCCAACGCTACTATTTGTAACATTAACAGTAGCCTATTCAGTCTACTGCTGGACATAGGCCTCTCCTATAGAAGGTGAATATGCCCATATTCCCACGCTGGACATGACCGTCGGCGGTCAAGGGATTTAGCTGTCCGGTGCTAGGCTGCACTATGCCTCAATCAGCCGGCCGCCAGAGACCCGTTTGGTAGTTAGCAGGTACCACGTGCAGGAGAGGTTGGCTTGGATTCCAGAGAGGGGTGTGGAACCCCTTACACCCCTTGTGTTTGTTCGGTCACCCGCAATACAGGCTAGACCTAGTGCGGGGTCCACTAGATAAATATTGTTTTTTACATATTATGGGCCAGTTTCTTGACCGGCTTGGCTTGCGTGTACAAGGATGCGGTCGACGATGGGGCGAACTTTCCCAGAAGATAACTCTTTTTTTTTAAGCCGTTATGGTCATAAGATAATGGAAAAAACAGACACTGGCAGCTGATTCCACATTTGAGCAGTGTGCATTATAAATGATGTTAAGTTATCACCTTATACATATGGTTATCACCTCATACACACGGTTATCACCTAAATACACACGGCTATCACCTCATACACACGGTTATTACCTAAATACACACGGCTATCACATAATTACACACAGCTGTTATCGTCAACATACACATGGTTATCACCTAAATACACACAGTAATCCCCTCATACACACGGTTATTACCTAATTACACACGGTTATCACCTAAGTACACACAGTTATCGTCAACATACACACGGTTATCACCTAAATACACACAGTAATCACCTAAGTACACACAGTTATCACCTCATACACACGGTAATCACCTGAATACACGCGGTTATCGTCCGCTATCTCCTCATACACACAGCTATCGTCCATACTCACGGTTGGTGTCCGTATAGACGGGCGTGGTGTCCTCAGGGTCTCTCAGTAGCGGCGGCACCACAGTCAGTGCCCGCATCTTCTTGTCTTCATGTTCCTGCTCGTGCAGTCCGTCCGCTATCTCCTCGAGCTCGGCCTCCGACTTGACGCGAGCGCCGAGACGGTTGAACCGTTCCCGTTCCTCGCGCTGTTTACGGAGCTCAGGGAATACCTGTTGGAAACACGTATTTTTTATGATACTTGAATTAGCGTAAATTAAAATGGCATCTTGCAATCGCCATATTGGATTTTTGACACTTTTTATGATCTACATGTAAATTTAATGATTTAGTTAAATCGAAAGAACACCTATAATCTGGAAATCGATCAGATTTTGATATCTTTTTCGTTCATCGTAAATTGAAAATGGCTTCTTAGTCGCCATATTGGATTTTTTGACATTTCATATAGCTTATGTGGACCTCGTGATCTAGACAAATCCAACGACACCTCATTAGCCAAAATCCGTCCAGCCGTTTGGGCTACAGCGACCGAGAAATAATATAACAAACATACATACACCCTAAAAACATAACCTGAGTGAAGAGGACTTCAGTCAGGTAAAAGTCATGGCCCACCTGAGGCTTGAATGTGAAAAACATACCATACTACAAATTTTGCGTTAACTATGTTTTGTAGACGACGAAATGTAGAGAGACCCAGTTAGTTATGGGGATAGTGGACAGCGAGATGTGGTGTGACATTACGGACCTTTTCAAAGAACTCCCTGTTCCGTGCGTCCTTGGCCTTTCGCTTCTGGCCCTGCTCTATCCTCTCCACCCGCCGCATCCACTCCGCCGCACGCCGCGTGTATGCCTCTGCTAATGCATCCTCTCTCTGCAAACAATACAAATTACACGTTTCAACCACAGATTTTACACAGCACTTTTTATTACTTTGTACTTGAAGATGGAACAAGCACATGGCACACCTGATGTTAAGTGGTAACCATTACCTATCACAAAGCGTGCATCGATGAACGCGCCGTGCGTCCATCAACTTGAGACCTGAAAATGATAAGTCTCTTGTGCCTGTAATTTCACCGGCACCCACACCCTTCAAACCGCAACACAGCACAGCTGCTTCAAGGCAGAAATATAAATGGTGGTAGTATTTCTCCCGATGAGCCCTCCCTCCACAAATAACTCTACTACTAATACTACTATCCTATATGCATCCCTTTCTAGATTAAGATATGCATAAATATTAAGGTGACGATACATGTCAAACCTCCCTCTCGCTCCCACTATTCAACATTTTTGAAGATATAAAATCACTGAATGTAGTTATGCAAAGTAGCAAACCTTCACGGCCTAGAAAATAACAATACAAAGGTTGAGCAATAATATCATTTTAATTCTATCAATTTTTCTTACCAAAAAACTGGTACCAATGTGATCAATTTTGGGGCAATTTTTTTGGTAGGAAAACGTTTTGGGTTCAACATGATATTCTTGCTAACCTTTGTATTGTTATTTTCTAGGCCGTGAAGGTTTGCTATTTTTCATAACTACATTCAGTGATTTTATATCTTCAAAAATGTTGAATAGTGCGAGCGAGGGAGGTTCGACCGGTAAAGTCGCCTTAAGATTTCTTCTATTTCATTATTCTTATTCTGAGGTTAAAACTAAAACTTCATGTTGTTAATAAGCTCACCTTTTCCGCCTCCATCTTGAGCCTTCGTATCCTCTCCGCCAGTCGTTTCCTGAAGGTCCTGTGCCTCCGGATGTTCTCGTGGTAGACCTCCGTGTCCTGCGGCTGGTTGTAGAGCGGGTAGAGGACGGGCGGGCCGAGGTGTGACAGCTGCGCGTGCGCAGACGTCGCCTGCGTAGAGAATGCCTTCGTTAAATTAACTTTTCTGTCGATTAATCTGTTAGTGGTGTTAATTTGCGTTTCGACCTATCCTACTTCCTACTTCCTACTAATATATTACTTCCTACTAATATTATAAATGCGAAAGTTTGTGACTAGGTATGGATGTGTGAATGGATGAATGTTTGTTACTCTTTCACGCAAAAACTACTGAACGGATTTGGATGAAACTTGGAATACAAATAGCCTGTGACCTTGATTAACACATAGGCTTTTTATCCCGGTACCAGGCGAGCGAAGCCGCGGGTGGAAGCTAGTCAGATCACACTATCACACTATAATATTATAAATGCGAAAGTTTATGAGTATGTATGGATGAATGGATGAATGTTTGTTACTCTTTCACGCAAAAACTACTGAACGGATTATTATGAAATTTGGAATATACACAGTTTGTGAGCTGGATTAACACATAGACTACTTTTTATAAAGGTACCACGCGAACGAACCCCCAGGAGCGGAAGTTAGTTGCTAATAATCACACTAAATGCGAAAGATTGTGTAATTTAGTAGGTTTGTGGTCACCTCATTCCGTAAAGGCTGAACGGATTTGGATGAAACTTGGAATATACATAGTTTGTGACCTGGATTAACACATAGGCTATTTTTGTTGAACCAATGACTAGTATAAGAAATAACGGTATATCATTGGCCAAAATATTACGATACGCTTATGATACAAATGGTCGAATTATTAGTGATTCGCCCTCAGGTTGCTTAACACATTAACTGCTGGTCTGAAGACCTGAGGACCGAGGGGGAGCTACTAACATGGAGTGTGTTTTCGACACTTAAAGCGTTAACCAAGAGAATCTGCTAAGAACACAGAAGTAGGGCCATGCAATCAGCGCTTGAATAGATATCCAAAGGGAACCACAACAACATCACCAGCCTATGTGAGTCCACTTCTAGATATAGGCCTCCCCTAATAAGAAGGGGGATATGCCCATAATCCACACGCTGGGCATGCCGACTTAGGGATCACAGTGCGCAATCGCAACACCAATGCTGCTGGGAATGTGGTTGTGCCAGTGTTAGGCTATGCTTTGCCGCAATCAGCCGGCCGACAGAGCCCCGTTTGTTAATTAGCAGGGTGCTACGAACAGCTAAAGTAGGCTTGAGTTTCGTAGATGGACGTTGGAACCCCTTACTCCATCATCATCATCACGCTCAGCCTATAGCAGTCCACTGCTAGACATAGGCCTCCCATTATGAGCGCCATTGCAGCTAGCTGGACGCATCCAGCTTCTACCAGTTGCCGACAGCAGATCGACACTCCAGTTGGAGTTCATCCTACACTATGTTTGGCAAAGGGAACGTTGGCAGCATATTTTAAAGCTTACCTTCTTCCTGTTGTCAGCGTATACGCATTGCGCGAGGCTGCGATGCCTCGGCACTGCTTCCTCGGGCTCCGCCGCCTGCGCGGGCTTCGACGCCGTCTGCTCCAGCTCCTCCTGCTTCTTACGAAGCTTCGAGAGAGTCGCCTCGGACAGCGCCATCTCTCGGTCAACCTGGGAATTACATTGAGGTTTTAGGATACGCGCCATCTATCGGTCTGTTGGGTTTGACCGCGTTGGATTTTTCTACGGTTATCGACATGAGCTGGGTTTCCGGCTACTCTTTTTTAATGAAAAAGGCTTAAACAAGGCTGCAAGCCAAAGAGTATGTTGTTTATTAATGATGGACACTATCAAACAGCATGATGCAGCCCCAAACTAAGCAGAGCTTGTATTATGGGAATCACATGATGCCATATACAAATATATACCCAAACCCCAAAGAAATAATTGCGATCAATACAAACATTAGTCACGCGGCGGGGAGATCGTATAAGGCAGTGGTTTTAGGCAACGCACCTTCCTCGGTCCAGCTGGGTTTTAAAGTGTTGGATTTTGCTAAGTTTGGCTCTTAACATGAACTGAGCTAGGTTTTTGACTATTCTATTTATTCAATTTGTAGTTTTTTAAACATATATTGATACGCAGGACATTGACATTGACATTACACGTAGTGATGACGACGACCAATGATGAACGATGACGTAAACCAAAATGGCTTTTCATTGGTTGTCAAACCAATAAGCTAATTGGTTTTATTCATCGTCAAGTCAATGTCAATGTCCCTCATATGATAATTTAACAAACTTTAGCAAAGCTGCTAGCTAAAGAGTTTGTACGAAAGCTCAAAATCAAAAGGTTTGTACTATTAGCCATAATGGTTTAGCTAAGGCTCAAAGCCAATGAATTTGTACAACAACACCTATATCAGTCCACTGCTAGCCATAAGATTAGAAGGTGCCTATAATCCCCACGCTGGGCATGCGGGTTAGGGATCTCAAGGCTCACGGATTACGGTTCAATCAAGGTTCAAATCCAAGCCAAAGAGTTTGTATTTTGTACCATAATGGCTAAACCAAGGTTCAGATTCAAAGAATTTGTTTTCTTCTATTACGGTTTAATCAAGGCTCCAAAGAGTTCGTACCATAATTGTTTAATCAAGGTTCAAATCCAAAGAATTTGTTTTCTACCATTACCGAATAATCAAGCCTCTAATCTAAGCCAAAGAGTTTGTAACAACGGTTTAAAGATGGATCAAATCCAAAGAATTTGTTTTCTATAATTACGGTTTAATCTAGGCTCTAATCTAAACCCAAGATTTTGTACTAAAACGCTTTAACCAAGGTTCAAATCTAAAGAATTTGTTTTCAATTATTACTACAATTGTGTACGGTTTAATCAAGCCTCTAATTTGCCAAAGAGTTTGTTCCTTGGCGGTTAAACCAAGGTTCAAATCCAATAAATTTGTTTTCTAGTATTACGGTTCCCTCAAGCCTCTAATCTAAGCCAAATAGTTTTGAACCATATCGGTTTAAAGAAGGTTCTAATCGGAAGAATTTATTATCTACCATTACGGTTTTATTTTCTACCAGTACGGTTTTATTTTCTACAATTACGGTTTTATTTTCTACCATTACGGTTTTCTTTTCTACAATTACGGTTTTATTTTCTAACATTACGGTTTCATTTTCTACCATTACGGTTTTATTTTCTACAATTACGGATTTTAAAACTCGTAGCGTATAGGTACTTGTTTTAGCTGTGGCTACCTTAAAAAAGTAAGCACAGGAAAGGAATTTTAAATATTAAGTAATTTTGTAAGAGTTGTGTAATTACTCATTGGAAGCTCTAAATAAATAAACAATAAGCAAAAGAGTTTGTACTATAACGGTTTAACCAAGGTTCAAATCCAAAGCTCTAAATCAAAAAGCATTAAGAACATTAAATGCTCACCTTAGATATCTGTTGTAGCAAATCATCTTTAGTAGTCCGAAAGCTCTGCTCCTCGACGGTTGGCTCTGAAGGTGGGTTCGGCGACAGAACCTCCACAGTGTTGTACGAGTTCACCTCCTAGAACAAGCGACGGTTGTTATTGCACGTAAAACCTCGCTGGGTGACACCTAAAAGGACTATTGAACTATTATTATAATATTATTAATTAGCCATCGTTGTCCCACTGCCGGGTACATCTTCCGCATGGCAAGCGACTCGTGGAGTCGTGGGCAAAGAGGATCACAGTGGATCCGACAAGACGCTAGATGTCGACGTGGAGTGGAAGGCTTAGAATGAGATGGCGTAAGAGCTCGACTCATATTCACCAACAAGGCCTTGCACAGCGTTGAATCGCGAAGAGTGGAAGAAGATAATAGTTTATTCATCAAAAAATGCATCATAGTCCGTATAAGTACAATGACCGTACGTAAAAGTAATCGTAGGTTTTATTAGGTGAGAGTTTATATCTCTAATACCCATCTCTAATAAATCGATGAATATAGGTAAAATAGAAGATTTCAATAAGCGATGTCTACCTAACTGAGCTTGCTAGTAAAGGTACCAATCAACTCTAATAACGTCTTCGTGTCGTAAACGCTATGAATGATCTTATTGCTATATTTGATCCAAGACTAAACTTGGTATAAGCCCTCGCCTCGACTTTGTGCGGTTGTTAAGTGAGAAGAGGTTCCGAACTAGATCAACCTAAGCTACATTTGATCCTAAGCCAAACCGTATTATAACCCAAAACTTATTGGATAATCTTGCCATCGTGCAGACTCTGAACGGCTGGTGTATTGGCAACATGGGCGCCCGCTTCTCTGTGCGTCGTATCTTGAAGGCGGCAGATCCGCTGGTGGAAGATGACGTTTGATGGTTCCTAGGCACTGTGGTAGATCCTAAGCGCTGTAGTTAATTGTAATATTCGTAAAATATGTTTTTTCTATGCTTCATTGATCCTAAGAGCAACCTGATGTGATCCTATTCGCTGTACATTGTTGATCCTAAACGCTTTCTGATCCTAAGCTAAACCCTATCCGTAAAGATAACTGTATTTGATTGTTATCAAATATGATTGTGTTTGATCCTACGCGCTAATGCCAAAACCTAAATAAAAAAAAGCTAAGCACTATTTGATCCTAAGCTAAACCCGTTTGGGGTAACTTGCACAATCCGTATAAGATAACTGTATTTGATTGTTATCAAATACTATGATTGTGTTTGACCCTAAGCGCTATCGTCAAAAATTAAAATTATGTGTTTGAGCCTAAGCGCTATTTGATCCTAAGGTAAACCCGTTTGGGATAACTTGCCCTCGTGTCGACTCTGAGCGGCTGGTGTGTGGGCAACGACGTCGTCCGCTCCGCTGTGAGGCGTATCTTCTTGAAGGGCGGCGGGTCCGCGGGGGGAGGGTGGTGGGTCGAGGGCGCGGGCGGGGGGAGGTAGCCGGTGCCGAGGATCGACATACGGGAGCCGGCTCGGTACTTGCCGACACCCTCGCGGCTGTAGCTGTTGTCCCTGGAAGGAGGATGATCATTCGATTATTGAGAATTCGTACAACATTTTTTTGGAAATCAGTTAAAATTATTAACAAACCGATGTAAATATCATAGTACAGTACAGCACAGTAAAGTAAACAAAAAGTTTCTACTCAAAAAAGAATATCTTTTCAGTAAGAAGTTTGGGGAGTTCCTGCCCCGTTAGGCGAAGTAAAAAAGAGAAACGTACTTTATTTTTTTCATTCTGTACGAACTAAGACCAACTCTTGGCTGAGTACCAGATCATCATTAAAAAAATACACCTGAGTTAGCCGTCGACCATGGAATAGATATCTAGTCGACAGTATAAGGTAGATAAGGTACCAACCCACGGATTCCTTCTTATGCTCTTTGGCTTCTGGTTCTGACTATGGCGGGATGTCTAAGTCCTGATGAATCCGTGGGAGACCCTTGTCATTGGGATAATGTAAAACAGTTTCAAGAGATTTAAATTGGATCTTCATTACAAATTGAGAAAATGTTTATTTACGCTGTTTTATTTACTAATGAAACGTCAAACAGATGACGTTTTAAAACAATATGACACAGTCATAAGAAAAAGTTTTTAAGGCGCAGAGATTGAAAACGGAATAGATAGCACACCAAAAAGGTTGTATTGTATCAGGAAAATTATTTTTAGTCTTGCTATACCTTCCTGAATAGAATAGGTGGGTGGATCAAAATATCCACCATTTTAGGACCTTTCTGTTGTTTACTTAGGTAAGTACCTTATCCACGTGGGTGTTGATAATATTTATTTTCAATTACTTATCTCACGAAGCTAATAATAGCAAACATCCCAGTTATTCCGAGCTAACAACGCGGAGGCCAAGGTTAGTTCGATTTTTTAAATTCCACGCGCGCGCCACGTGTTCACGCGGCAACACGTTTTGAGTTCAATTGTCTTGACTTGACAGTAGTGTGTTGAGTGTTGACACATCTTGCATTGATTGAATTGGCGCGAATGTCGCAATTTATACATTGCGTTTGTAGGTACTACATACGTACTAGTTTTAGTTCCTTTAATAAAGTAGTACCTTCACTTTACTTCTTTATTCAATTCAGGCTTCTGGGATAGGTTTCCACATTTTCGCCAGTATCAAGTTTATCAATCGTTAATAATAAGTTAAGTATGTACCTAACATTTGTGATCTACTTAATTTTTGTACAAAATATGAATTTTCTTGTGTACATAATGTTCAGAAATGAAAATGCTGAGATAGGTATAGATAGGTTAGGTACCTTCATATACGTTAAAAAAGTTATTTATTTAACTGTTAATACTAAAATTACTGCAAGTTTATTTACAGTTAGCAAATATTTTTTATATTATGTATAAGATTTAAAAAATCTTGAAGAACATTTTTTTGTGTAGTCAACAAAAAATTTACAACGTGGGAGAGTATAGCATAACGAAGAATGAAATCATACCTTATAGATTCTCGGTAATCCTGTGTCATCGTCATCGTTAGCGAGCGTCAAAATTCAAATAGCATACTAAAATAATACAATTATTGGTACAACCTCTGACTAATATATCTTTTTTTTAAACAAAACACGTGTCATTTTGCGTTGAGTGTTTGAAATTTGAAACGTGACCAGGCATGCGGGAGCCCCTGCCAAGTCGTTGCATGTGAGTGATGTTAGTATTACCAATTTTTTATAGGTTCAGAAATTTAGAACTTTGTTAGCAGATCAGCTTGAAAACCCACAGACACAGAGCAAACTCTTCACTTGTACCTATTGCCTACCTAAAGGACTTAGCGTAGTATAATAAGAGTAAGCCCCTAAGTCGGTCTTAGGCTTGACTCAATTCAATTCAATTCAATATATTTATTGCAAGTAAGAGATTTACAAGAGATTTTTTCAATTTCAAGCAAATGCACATTTTTACAAAGTCATTACATTAATTTAGTACATAATCCCCTGGTATCCCTACACACTCATGTGCCGAGCTCCCAGGCTCTTTTGTCATCAAGATAATCATTGACATCATAATACGCCTTATTTAATAAGATTGTTTGAACACTTTTCTTAAATTTATTCTCTGAGAGGTTAACAATTTTATCTGGTAATTTATTGAAGTACTTAACACATTGTCCTAAGAATGACTTATTTACTCTAGCTAATCTAGTTTTTGTACAAGCAATTTTATTTCTATTTCTTGTATTGTACATATGCTCATCTCCAAGCCTTTTCATTTGTCCATAATTTTTCCTAACATACATTATATTCATGTAAATGTACAAAGAAGGCATTGTTAATATTTTAATTGTCTTAAAAAGTTATTTTAGAGAAACTCGTGGGCCAAGCTTGTAGATAGCCCTGACAGCTCTTTTTTGAAGTCACTAATTAGTCATCTAATTTGTCATAAGCCAGACTGAGTACCGCGTGGTCTAGTAATAAGCCTAGATATAACACAGTAGGTAGGTATACAACTATACAACTAGGTATCGATCGAAATCAACATAGATATTCAAGTACTCGCTACTACTCGCTATCAATATTAACACTACCTACCTATGCATCCATTGATACCGCGCCGCACCTTGACCCAGTTTCCACGCGACCTGGATGTAAGCCACTGACCCCATCCTGATGACTAACTATACGCCTACGTATAAAGGGATATTGTTTCACGGATATAACTTTACTAAAACAGGTTAATTAATAAGGTTGTGTGTGATTTTTTTCATCTTAATCGACAGTTGTTTCATTTTTGTTTTATTTTATTTTCTAGTGCTTTTCTTATTTATGTTGTTTAAAAGTTTTGATATTACCTACCTTAAAAAGTGAAGTGAAATGAAATAAAAGCGATCTTGGGCTGGAATTCTCTGATGTTTTTTTGACGATCGTTTTTTTATATAAGGTCACCATTGCTATCAATAGCTGTATATCTATATATCTATAAACTGGACCTGACTGAAAACAAAACGACTGGACTGATAAACCGACCGATAACCGTTGCCTCTTATTATTATGAAGAATTATACTTACTAGATACTTGCGAAATTGTGGAAAACTATCCCAGAAGCCATTGAATAAAGAAGTGAAGTGTAATGATAACTGATGAGGTAGTGTAGGTATGTAGACTATGTAGGTAGGTCAGGTAATAGTATCGCAAATAAGCAGAACTGCTGTGTTTCGGTTTGAAGAGTGTGGGTACCGGTAACATTACAGGCACATGAGGTTAATAAGTTTATCACCTTCAAGCTTCAAGTTGATGGGCGCAGAGTTTTATCGTAGGAAAAACATTTGTGTGACGAACATGGATGTTTGTTCTGTGTCTGGGTGTTTTATAAGTATGTATGTATTCAGTCTCTGGTACATAGTACAGGCTCTGCCTATTTTGGAATCAGTTGACCGTGTGTGAGATGTCCAGTATCTTTTTTTATTTTTATTTTATACGTTCCAAAACATACGTGACCTACGATGCAATACTTTGTTATAGCTTGGTACTTACTGGAAAGACGAATGTCATTGCCTGGACATGTAGGCGCACGATTCTAAATAAATTACCCACAAATATAAAAAAAGTTAACTCGTTTAACACGTTGGTCTACGACACGTTGGCGGACCTGCCTGATCTGCCGATGGATTAACTTCTCGGACATGCCCAATGAGCTAGTCCATCGTGCGTCATTGTGTTGTAGCATTGAAAACGTAATAGCATTTAAAGGCTCGCTCGGCATATGCTTCTAAATTACTAATTTATTTAATAACCGAAGCGTTAGATTGGTAATAAATAAGCACCTACTACCTATTCATAACTCACCTGTCCACTCTTACTTAAATTTTATAAGATCGACAGACTTTTTAATTATTTGCATAAGTTATTATAACAGGTTATTATTTTAGTTCTCATGTAAATTCCTGACAGGTCTTTTTGAAAATAAACCTATTTTATTTATAGCCGATCAGGCCCTGACTAAAGACTGGACTACTGGACTTGTACACCGTACAACGTTGCCTCATAATAACATGAACAATATAAGTACGTTACATTACGAAATTGTGGAAATGTTATCCCAGATGCCATTGAATAAAAAATGAATGAAAATGAAGGTAAAAATAAACCAATTTTGCCTGCATAAAATAAACGCACAATTTGTGCAATATGTCTGTCATTCGGGTTATTTTTGAGTATCCTTTCATAACCGGTCTGGTTGGAAGGGATCCAAGAGTTTGACGTTGACTTTACTGCGCAGACATCGCTTTGAGTACGCTGGACAGGGCAAATTTTTCAATTGTCAGAACTCATGGCAAAAGCACCCATGGAATAAATTCTAAAATAAAAATCGAATAACGAACGAGAGAAACGCTATCTCCACTCCTGAACTCGTTTACCCCAACAGTTGTCAGACGTCTCTTATTATTATATTCTTGATACTAGCGAAATTGTGGAAATCTATCCCAGAAGCCATTGAATAAAGAAGAGATGTGAAGTTCAGCTTGCTAATTCTCCGAGCTGTCGCTTTTGGTTCTGTGTCGGTAAGTCCCGTTACGGATTCTATACTTCTATCTTTTAGAGAAACCCCAAGTTTAACACGAGACTCGTTCTTCCTTCGATTCAAGGCTTTTTTAAAGTATGGCTTTTATGATGTAACGTTACCGCACTAATAAATAACGTCATCTGCGCAGGGCCAGACTAGCAAAAAAGAACCGCATTATTTGTCATATTTATTATATTTTTACACCAGTATCGTATCCCTCTTTGTATTTGGTGCTATTCAAAACTTGGAATGAATTTGTATTGTACCATAAACCCTAAAATACATACAAAAGATCTCTTTCAAAAACCTGTTACACACTAAAAAGGTTTTTTCATCAGTAATTTTGCGACAATTCACTCCGAGGGTGTTAAGCTTGGTTCTGTTGATTTCGCTAGGGTCACCACTTTTGGAAATTACATAAATGGCGAATCGAAAATTACTTTTTTGAAAAAACTATTGCAATAAAGAAGAACAAATTTTGGGATGTTAAATGTGTAGGTGTGTATGTTCCTCCTACAAAAACTACTGAATGAATTGATCTTTTGCATGTCATTTGTCTCGGGTCTGGGGGTTTTCTATGTATAATATATATGTATTTTATATATAAGTATTACATCAGTAATTCGGTTCCCATATGCTCTATTTAGTTCGGGCTTAGATGATGTTGTATCCTGCCAGTTCGTATTGTCAAAATTTTTACGTCGCGCGTCGCTTATCCTTTATTTATGCGAGGCCCGCAGTCAAAATTGTGTATTTTACATCGCCCCCCATACAAAATTTACATACGTATAAGATAAAGTAAGAAAAACTACGTTATTTTTTAATTCCTAACAATTTTTCATTTGATTTTTCTGTCTCCCTACATAGTTTTCAGATTTATTTGATCAAAAACTGTTCACATGCTGGCCAACGAAGCGCCCGTGTTGGTCAAGTTTAGAAGAATCAATGTGTTGAAAAGATATAGTAAGTTAAGTAGGTACCTACAAAAGTATTCTAATAAAACTGGATTCCAGTTAAAGATATCAGAACAATAAAATTCACATAAAACCATACATAACCCGAGACAAGCTGAATTAATTCTTATCTTAATGTGTTTGCGTTTAATTTCCTTTGGTATAATTGAATCTCACACAAAAACGGAGATCTCCTTCCCATGTTATGGTTGCATTTTATGTCTTCTGCTTAAATAGGGTTGTCAACATTATTTTAATATAAGAAGCCAAAACAAAATCTGGATTATCAGTATTAAAATACAACTATATAATTTTTATTTTTCGGCGACGACCAACATTATTCGAGAAACTGAAGTAGGTTCTATTTTTTCAAAACACTGATTCTTTATTTAAAAAGTAAGTTGGTATTGATTATTCCACAAATACCCTTTGCGTTTAATTTTATATTTTCCTCAAATCCGCTACGTGTCGTCTGTTCTAATGAGGCTGATTGCATCACTTTGTTTGTTTCGCGCTCGATCTGCTACTACACGTCAATCGAGTTATGTTCTTTTGAACTACGTAGTCATATAAACAGGTATTATAATCACAGATGAGTCAATGAGAGAACCTGTCATTGTTTTAAAAATAGAATGCAAAAGTAGCCATATTTATTATTTAGGTATTTATTAACTAATCTTGTAATCTTACATCAGTCTGGCTGGATACGATAAGCAACTATAAATACTTTATGTCACTCTATCTATACAGCTAGGTCACGACTGTGTGACTGATTGCATACTTAATTACAAATATATTGTGCAAATGTCAGGCAATGACACATATCAAGCAATACCATTGTCAAGAATGGAAAAAATCCATTCTTCATTCATTATACCATAAGTTTCTCAATTTAGTAGCTGGCTTCCAGTTGGAGGTGTAAGAGGTGCCATTTTCACCTTCGGAACTCAAGCCAACCTCACCTGCTTATGGTGCACCCTACTAACTAACGGAGCTCTGGCGGCCGGCTGATTGCGGCATAGCGCAGGCTAACACTAGGACAGCTAAATCCCTGACAGCTGACGGGCAGTAGCGTTGGTGGTGCGAGAAGCTGTGTCCTGCGATTCGAAACCTGCATGCCCAGTATGGGGAGTATGGGCCTTCTTATAAGGGGAAGCCTATGTCCAGCAGTGGACTAATATAGGCTGTTTGTGTTGTTCCAATTGTTTATTGAGTTGAAATTGACATCCCACTTAATAACATCGATTTTCCTCGATTATTCGTTAAACTACGTTGTTTATCAATTAGTTTATTGGATGTTTGGTGCCAATTTCGATTAACAACGACATTCAGAGGCATTCGGGCATTCGTAACGTAGGTAAACATGGGGATTGGGGAGAACAAGAAGTATTTTTAATTATTCGATTCCTGTGGTCCTCCTTTATGGGGATATAGGTACGCCAATGAGGTACGCCACGTGAATAGGTGATCACCCTGTTACAATGGCAATGGCAAACAGATTGGGGGTTAGCGGGAATTATTTTTAATTATTCCATTTCTGTGGGGATATACGCCAATGGGGACCACGGGAATAGGTGACAACCCTGTTACACTGGCAATGGTAAACAAACAATAACGCTGTATCTCCAATTCAATGGGATAGTTCTCATCAAAATAATACAATGTAAGTACTGGAATCATGCATCAGTTGTTCTAGATCTTTCTTTGTCATACTTTATTGGAATAAGAAAATTAAGTTGTAACCTGAACGAAAAAACTTTAAACAGAAAATTAAAATGTAATTAACCTCAACATCCTATTATAGTCTAGAAGAATTTCATAATATATTGTAGTTTGACGACCTCTGTGGCGCAGTGGGCGAAGGTCCGCCTGTGACGCAGAAGGTTGCGGGTTCGATTCCCGCTGCGGGACAAATGTTTGCATGTTCTGCAGATATTTGTCTCGGGTCTGGGTGTTTTCTATGTATGATATGTATGTATTTACAAAAAAAAATGTATCTATGTAGTATATCAATCATGTGGTTCCCATAATACAAGCTCTGCTTAGTTTGGGGCTACATGATGCTGTGTGATAACGTCCAGGATTATTTATTTTTTATTTATTTAGTTATTTGTACCTAGCTTTTAACCTTTAAAATAAGTTTGAATACAAAACAACCTTTGTATTACATTGTAGTTATTTGTACCTAGTTTTTGACCTATAACATACGTTTGAATACTAAACAACCTTTGTATTACATTGTAGTTATTTGTACCTAGTTTTTGACCTATAACATACGTTTGAATACTAAACAACCATAACATAAGTTTGCATGACACAAGTAGTTACAAAAACGTATCCTCCGTGCTAGATTTAACTGTGTTACGGCAGGGTACATGCTTCAACCTCCTGTGAAGTATTTATTTCAATGGGACCAGTCGTTGGATAAATTCAAAAACTTCTGGGTATAAATAAATAAATAAATAATGCTGTACATTATCACACAGCATCATGTAGCCCCAAACTAAGCAGAGCTTGTGTTATGGGAACCACATCATTGATATATTACATACTAGCTTCCGCCCGCGGCTTCGCTCGCGTGGTACCCGAATAAAAAATAGCCTATGTGTTAATCCAGGTATAAACTATTTAGGTATATTCCAAGTTTCATCCGAATCCGTTCTGTAGTTTTTGCGTGAAAAAGTTACAAACATTCATCGATTCATCAATCCATCCATACATCTACACTCACAAACTTTCGCATTTATAATACTAGCTTCCGCCCGCGGCTTTGCTCGCGTGGTACCCGAATAAAAAGTAGCCTATGTGTTAATCCAGGTCATAAACTATGTATATTCTAAGTTTCATCCAAATCAGTTCAGTAGTTTTCGCGTGAAAGAGTAACAAACATTCATCGATACATACTCACAGTCGCATTTATAATATTAGTGTGATTAGCAGGTTTTTTTTTTGTATATACATACATATCATACATAGAAAACACCCAGACCCGAGACAAAAATCTGCAGAACATGCAAACATTTGTCCCGCGGCGCCAATCGAACCCGCAACCTTCTCCGTCTCAGGCGGACCTTCGCGCACTGCGCCACAGAGATCGTCAAGAGGTATGTCTGTAATGTTACCAGGGGCGGATTGCTCAATAGACCAAGTAGGCCCGGGCCTAGGGCGGCAAAACTCGGCCTTATGTGTAGGTATAAATGACATTATGGAAATAAGTATTAGTTTTCGTACACGGTCGAGAAGAGGAGTAGTCGTTTCCAGTATTCGTCATATTCCCACAGCCCGCCACACGCAACTCTTAAAAACGTCTTCAATATGTTAATTTTTAAAATCATATCAACTTATTTCTCAACATATTCGCCTTCCTTTCTGTACTCTGTACTCCACTCTGGACTAACGGCCATCTTCCCAATATCAAATACGTCACAATATACTCGTAGTTTAAATTATACTGTAAAAAGCAGGCTAGAGGGTTTCGTGCTTTACTGCGAGTAGATGGGCGGCAATCTTTCATGTGCCTAGGGCGTTCAACGGATTAAATCCGCCCCTGAATGTTACCTGTAGGATAAGGCAGCGGATCCATATCCTGGCTGATGCAGCCGCATTTGTGGGTAAGGCTGCGGCGCGTAGGGGGCGGTCGGCGGGCGCGGCTGCGGCGGCACGCCCGGCTTACCGCCGTACGCCAGCGCGCCGCCGCCGTGTCCGTGTTCACCACCTGGCCTGGAAACAACAAACAACCATGTCACTACGAGTAAAACAACAACATCATCACAATAGGCTGGATGCCTGAAAAAATCTAATTAGTCCGTCATTTACATTATCAAACTATATTAGACATGCATTTTTTCTTTTTTCAATTTAACTAACAAGTAGGACTTTTTAAAAAAAATAAACCGACTTCAAATAAATCTCTTCTTACTTCTTGCCCTAAAGAATTTTGAAAAATCGGTTCACGATTGACGGAGATATTGGTGATCATAGCGCGAAAATTACAAGTGAGTAGAGTACCAATGCCTCAGGAATAAAATTTATATGGGACCACAATAATGTTTGAACGAAAATATTTTTAAAATTCGAGGTTGTTGTTGGGAACGAATGTATGTAAGTTTTCTTTTCCAAGAACAATGGTTTTGGATTGGATATTGTGAACTAGCCTGCTATTTTCTACAACCCTGACAACGTGTATGCAAAATTTCATGTACTTATATCAGTTTTTCATTGAGAGCGTAACAAATAAACAAACTCACTTTCTCATTTTTAGTTAACAGTTAGATTTACCTATGCCACACCTGTACACACGTCCCAATTACCAACACAATTAACCACAATGAATCATATTACAAAACGAGCAATATGAACACGCAATATTATCCGCAATTTGTTTTCGTTTGAAACTATTTACGGGTTTTAGTGTAATTATAATTAGCTAACATTTTGTACTAGAACGTTTTTCCTTCTTACAAATGTATGCGGATACAAAAACAACATTACCTCTGTGGCACATAGGTTCGATTTCCGCCGCGGGACAAATATTTGCATGTTCTGCAGATATTTGTCACGGGTCTGGATGTTTCCTATGTACGATACGTAAGTTTTTACAAAGTAAAGGTATATAAGTAGTATATCAATCATGTGGTTCCCATAATACCAGCTCTGCTTAGTTTGGGGCTACATGATGCTGTGTGATTACGTCCAGCATTATATAATTAGAACATGCAAACATTTATCCCGCAGCGGGAACCGAACTTGCTACCTTTTGCGTGTCAGGCAGGCCTTCGCCCACTAAACCACAGAGGTCGTCAGATTACCTCGCAATTCGTTTTTTTTTTCTCACTATGGCTGGATGTATCTTCCAATTCCAACCCCAATCTTCGGAACCCAAGCCAATCTCACCGTGGTGCACCTGCTAACTAACAAACGGAGCTCTGGCGGCGGGCTGTTTGCGGCAAAGCGCAGTTTAACAACAGCACAAATCAATTCCCTAAACGCCGACGTAGCAGCAGTAGGCAATGCGAGAAACTGTGTCCTTCGACCCCCAACCCGTATGCCCAGCATGGGGGTTATGGGCATAACCCCCTTCTTATTTGAGCAGGCTTGTGGGCTAGCCGTGGACTTATATCACATCACATCACACGAACCCTACTGATTACTAATACGTGACTTATTGCATACTTAATTACAAATTTACATTTACAAATTAATCCTACACTTCTACACTAATATTATAAGAAGGAAAAAAATATATTTTTGTGTGTGTGTACGTTTGTAATGAATAAACTCAAAAACTACTTTGCAGATTTCAAAAGTTCTTTCACCATTGGAAAGCTACATTCACCCTGAGTAACATAGGCTGTATTTATTGCTAGAAAATATTAGGGATCCTTACTAAAACTTAAGTAACGTAACTCAAGGTATAAAAAAAGTGCCCTAACCCGTGCGAAGCGGGATGGGCCGTGTACGTTTGTAATGAATAAACTCAAAAACTACTTTGCAGATTTCAAAAGTTCTTTCACCATTGGAAAGCTACATTCACCCTGAGTAACATAGGCTGCATTTATTGCTAGAAAATATTAGGGATCCTTACTAAAACTTATGTAACGAAACCCAAGGTATAAAAAAGTGCCCTAACCCGTGTGAAGCGGGATGGGCCGCTAGTCCTAGATAAATTATAAATGCGAAAGTTTGTGAGTATGTACGGATGAATGGATTAATAGATGAATGTTTGTTACTCTTTCACGCAAAAAACTATTGCAAATATATAGACAGTTTATGACCAGAATTTACAGATAGGATACCTTTTATCCGGGTACCATGCGAGCGAAGCTGCTGGCGGAAGCTAGTATAAAATATATACAATATTAGCCGTCACAGATATCTCTTAGCTTAGATAATAGGTATTCTGTCAAATCAACATGGACTTTGTCTACGAAATAAAAAGTTGTTTTGATTACAAGTTCTAGAACGAATGCTGTTTTATAGTCGGAATATTTTTTATGTTTTGTGTCTGGCAAGAGAATGATATAAAAAGTTAGGTAGGCACAGTCGGCAACGAACGTAGATTGACATTTCAGTTTTGTTAACTGATTTAATTATGTTGCAATAAACAGGGGCGGATTTCCCAATAGGCAAAGTAAGCCCGGGCCTAGGGCGGCAAAATTTAGGGGGCGGCAAAACTTGGTGGGATTTATTATTGAAGTATGTACCGAAAAGTCGTCCCTCACTCCATATATGCCGGAACGCGAGGTGTATATTCACCTCGCGAGGTGGTATCCAGGCTTAACAGAGGTCATGCTCGCATGGGTGGTAGGTTCTCGAAAAAGTTTGCTACTCTAGGTGAGTCAAGCGCACCTTTCTAAAAGCCCAAGTAAAGGCAAAGAGCAAGCTCGGGGGGTTGGTTTTTTTTCGTGCTTTACAGCGAGTAGGGGGGCGGCAATCTTTCATATGCCTAGGGCGACCAATGGATCAAATCCGCCCCTGGCAATAAAGCCGCCTTTCGACTATGGTATGTAATGTATATTACATGTTTACACGTGATCATTTGACACTTCAAACTCAGGGTGAGGCAGGGGGAGGTGCGGTGTCCGGGGAGATGTGTCGTTCAAAATGTATGATGAGCGATAACATATTATAGCTCAAGATGTAATAATTATCCCATAGTCCGGCTTCAAACTGCCAAGATTTTCTTCGTGTTCATCATCATCATCAGCATAGGCTGAGGCCTATGTCCAGCAGTCGACTGATATAGATCAGTCCACTGCTGGACATAGGCCTCCCCTCTAATGAGCGCCATTGCGCCCTGTCCTAAGCTCGACGCGTTCTTGTCGTTTTAACCGATTTCAAAAAAGGAGGAGGTTCTCAATTCGGTTGATGTTTTTTTTAATCAGAAGTTTCCTTAACTTATACACATTTTTGAATTGTGATTTTTTAGCCTCACCCTACCATTTGTAACTATTTCTTTGAGAATTTTTGTTAAATGAACTATTTCTATTTGTATTTAAACACATTTTGTTAATCGACTTTTCTAGCTGAATGTACAACTGGAACTTTGTGTTGCGTTAGAAATATTTGACTTATTTTTTTCTTTATAAACATTTCCCTCTTTCATCATCTTTAGCAAAGCAGATGCAAATGTCTTGGAAATAATATATGTAAAAAAAATAAACATATTCATTATCATCATCAGCCTAATAGCAGTCCACTGCTGGACAAAGGCCTCCCATAATGACCGTCAAGGGCGCCCTGTCCTCAGCTCGACGCAAACCTTCCTATCTTGATTAAATTTTATATAGTTTTAACCTAACCTATTTTCTAAAATATTTTTATTTACTTACTAACCTACATATAATATATATAGATAAGGTTTATGTACGTAAAAATTACAAAAAAATACCTGGCACATCAAAATATCGTCTTGCAAAACAAATTAGGCGTAGGTCGTTGTACCTAACTACAAACCTACCCATTATAAATGCATTTAATCACTTTTATCGTAGCTCTTTACATAATAAAACCATCTTATTTACGTAAAAAAGCCTTTTCGGCGTGCCTGGATTTTAATTTCGTCAAGGTATTTTATTTATTACAATCCTGAAGAAGAATGTTTGAGCGCCAGCACAACACGAAAGACGTGGCCGGAAGTGACGACATTATATTAGATAGCCCACGACCGTCATGGTAGAAAAAAATAAAAACAATTGGGTTGAGTAAGTTTACGAGAGGACCATATTTTTAATCTTGAACGGCGGTTGTGTTTTATTTAATTTTCTAGTGTTTTTCGGATTTATGTTGTTTATAACCAATATACGTTAGTAGTCAAGTGTAGTAAAATGGAATAAAAGTGAATTTAGACTGCAATTCTCTTATGAAGAAAATTGTTCGCTGATGGTTTTCTGTTAGTTTAGCCGTTGCTATTGAAAATATAGCTGAACAGAACCTGACTGAAGACTAGACGACTGGACTTATAAGCTGCATTACGTAGCCATATTATACTATAAAGAATATACTTCTACTTGCCAAAATTGTGGAAAATTATCCCAGAAGCCAATGAATAAAGAATGAATGAATATAAAAAATTACACATTTTACAGACAGCTTGTGATGGTTTTAGAAATGACGATACAAGTAGCGGTCAATAACAAATAATGTAAATATAATCCTAATAATTATGCTTTCGGTTATTAATAACCAATATTCTAACTTCACTCCGAATCCGAAATAACACCAACAAAATTCTTAAAACGGTAATTAAAATTCCATATATTTCGAAACAGATTTAGTATTTAGTGAACTTTTTAGGCACGCGTCTTTAAATTTAAAAGCCTCTTGAATTTGTGCTGTACAAACAAACTTCGTATCGTAGGTGAAAGGGCTGGCAAAGCATCAAGACCCTGTTCCTCTCTCCCGTCTCCTGATTTCTGGCGTACAGGAGAAGTGTATACCGCCGACGCTATAGGGGTACTCCATCAAAAACGGAAAACTCCTCTAATTATAAACGATAATATTTATGGTATACCTAAGCTACTTATTTGCCATAACCTAGTATATGCTGTCCTAAATAAATGATGATTAATATTACAACTAGAAAAAAAGTTATAACCACAAAATGATTCCCAAATGATTGAACACGTGTTGCTTTACCCCAAGCTGCGCGCGCGACCTTGGCGTTACAAGTGTCAACTTGGAGTTATTTATAATGTCAATGGGTTTTTATGAACGCTGCTGTGACGCTACCGACTGAGTGAGCAAGTGATTACTGATTAGTCAAGCATTTTGCCCGATAGTTGCAAGATTTTAACAAAAAAAGTATTTGTGTTGAATACATAGAACGGACTTAGTTATCGTATATTTTGGCTGTTATTTATTCTATCTTATTTAACAATATAACGCATCGCATTATGTCAGAATTGTAGTGTTGGAGTTTTATGCCCGAAGGCCTCCGAAATGGCTGTTGGGAGCAATACCTTCTGAACGTGCCTCCTGAAATGCTAAGAAAAAATCCACACAACGAGTGTTTAATTTAATTCATGACCTTTAGGCATTTATAGCAGAGATAATTTCAAAACTAAAGCCTTCAGACGGTCTTGAAACTCGGCTGCCAACTTCGAACTACTTTTATATCAACAAAATCTGTATTCTCTCTCATACAACGGTTAACTGAGCCGCGAAAACCAACCAATTGACTTTTAAAATAAAGTTTTGTGAAGCAAAATCACGTTCAGCTGTAACGGTTTTAAGGGTGAGCGACACAATCGCTGACAGTTCTGGGCTAATTAAATTGGACAGTGTCCGGAAAAACAATGTTTTCGAAAGCATTTCTTTAGTGACAAGCTGACAAGTCGCTGACGTGAACAGGTCATTGAATTAAATTGTTTGCTGATCGTCTGTTATTATAGTCGCCATTGCTATAGCCTGGAAGACTGAACATAAATACTGTACTACGTTGCCTCATATTACTATTCGAACAATCACATATACTTGATACCAACGAAATTGTGGAAAACTATCTCAGAAGCCATTGAAAGAAGTGAAGGTATAGATGATTTGGGGGGATTCAGTGCACATTGACAATTTAAAAAATAGTATGTTGTATGAAATGTACCAAATGTGTTTTATTAAAATGCTTTCCGCCAGCGGCTTCGTTCGCGTGGTACCCCAATAAAAAGTTTTAAATATTATTCTGGTTTAGAAATACATCATAAAAAATTCAGTTCAGTAGTTTTAGCGTAAAGGAGGGACATTTTACAAACTTTGGCCTTAAGCAGATAGAAAGTAGGATGTTGTGTAGTTTTGGTTACTGGTTGCGAAATGGAAACAAAGTCTAACTGCTGCCTATACAAAACAGCACACCGACCTCCGAAGTAATTTCAGCAATATTTATATAATGAGTCAGCAAATAAACTAGGTCCGACTAGAGGTTGGCACTTTGTCATTTTTGACAGGCAAGTGATAATTGCAATATCTTTAAAAACAACATTTGGCCAACCGGCCCCAACAATACCCTTTTTGCATTAATCTTGTCTGCTGGACCTGTTATTCTGGTTTGGTTTGTGGTGCTTGTGGTGTGAGGTTTCTGAGGAAACTTGAGCTGTTTCGAAAGTAAATACCTAGCCTACCTTACCAAGATTTTTAAAAGTCAGAATATAACAGAGGGCCTAGTACGAGTTTCACAATTCGAAAACTTTTATACTATACTATATCGAGCTCAATTTTGAAGCAGGTACCTTTTTTTAAAAACTTGTACCAATGTCATAAATTTTGGTGCAAATTTTTTGGTAGGAAAACGTGTTGGGTTCAACATGATATTCTTGCTGAACCTTTGTATTATTATTTTCTAGGCCGTGAAGGTTTGCTTTTTTGCAAAACTACATTCAGTGATTTTATATCTTCAAAAATGTTGAATAGTGCGAGCGAGGGTTTGACATGTATCGTCGCCTTAATTACCTCACCGTTTTGAGTGATAATTATTGCAATCTGCAAGAAGATTACAATACCTACGTTGTTCGATCAGTTGCTATTTAAAACCGTTGCGTAATTTCTAAAATAAGTACGTTAAAGTTGATTGATGAGCTCGATATGGTAAACCAAGAAAGTTTTCGAATTGTACAACTCTTACTATGCCCTCAGTAGGTACTAAGTACATAGTAACTAGATCTAGTTTCGTATCTAGTTTGATGAAGTTTTTTTATCAACCATCTGTAAAAAAAGTTATAAATACAGAATCATTACTTCCTAGCAGTAGATTCTTAATGAAAAATGCAGTTAATAACGTCTGATTGAGTAAGGTATAGGTCCGGCATGAGTTTATAGGCCTTAGCTAAAATACTGGGGATTCTAAATCTAATTTTAAATAGGGGGGAAAAGTTCGGCACTGACGCGACGTCCCGTATGGGGGTGTATTGTGCATTGCCCCCCGCCTACCTGACCCCATCAAGCACAACTTCTAAAATAACGGAGGACTCTGAGTTGGCAACATGCTCTCGAAATCCTGATACTGCCGTACCTATGCTTGTGAGCTTTGATCATGCAGCTAAATAGTGATACTGCGTAGAACAAGTAGATCAAACAGTCCATAAATGTAAGAAAATGTGCTCAGCGCATTCAAGGTCAAACATGTTTCCATGCCGCTGTAGAAATTACGCAGGTATAGTCCATTTTGCCATGACACAGACACAGGAAGTTTAATTTTACCATCAGCAACATATTCCGATCAAATATCATGTTCAGAAACTAAACAGAACAAGTTGAAGAGCTAGCCTCTGAAGTTGTTATTGGATCGTCCAGTGTTCAGTTCGTAAGCGAGAGTGCAGCTGCATTTCGCATGCAACATAATATTCTGTTTTTGAACCGATTCTCGGAACACTGCACTCCTGTAAAACGCCCGATGTGTACAAAAATAAAAACACAATGAATGCTTTCACGAAGTTATCTAGCACTTGAACAAACTAACCCACAAACGGATAGCGGAGGATATTCAAGCTTATGCTGTTGAGTTTAGAGCGGGGTTTGGAGCGTTTGCTTTGTGAGTTACGTCGTTTATTGGTATTGTTTGATGCGTCATGATGGCGGCGGGTGGCGCAGGTCATCGTTCTAGCGATGTATATACGAAGTAGGTATGTAGTCGTTTGATCCGATCTCTGTAGTCTGTAGGTATGGGTATAGACAAGTTTTACGTTACTCTGTTACCAGCCGAGCCGGCTGTTTGCGCTCGAAGGTCACTCGTCTCTGTGTGCGGGGAAACTTGAGTGGCTGGCGTGGATGGCGTGGATGTTTTATTTCTGTAAAGTTTGTTTGAGTGGATTTCTTCATTTCAACTTTGTAAGATGATGAATTGGCTATTTTTTGTTGGATTTGGCGCTCGGTCCCGGTTGCTTCATCAATGTGTACCTACTTGTGTACGGACCTGTTTTGTTAATTTGACGCGTTATTTTCCACTGAGGTATCATTCTATTACCTACTAAAGTATATTACATGGATAAGAGTTAAAATGTCAAAGTTACCTACCAACTATTAAGTAGGTATATGTGGTACCTTCTTACCTAACTAGACAATACAATTTATTTTGAAATGCTTTTTAGGTTTCTTACTCAAATTTACATTGAATAATAGTTAATTAGATAATGTAGTTACCTATTTGTTTAATTGAAACCATGGGACGACGCTTGTTTTATGTAGGTAGGTAGGTATACAACAAACAAATCCCATTTATCGATTTTGTGGCAATGAACCCCGCCCCCGTGACACACTTTCGCTTCGGGTCACAACTTCAAATTAATACACATAGTTTTGCTTTACTTATTTATCAAAATGGCGTAGAGATTTTTTACTTATATTTAGGTATCAAAAAGTTACTTCGTTACTTATAAACAAGGTATGGGGAACCATTTTTTCATCTTGAACGACCGACGGTTGTGTTGTTGTCATTTTTACTTTATTTTATTTTCTATTATATTTCTGATTTATTTAGTTTATTATAATTGGTAAATATTTTGCGTTCTACGTTAGTAATAAATAAGACACAAGTGCAGTGAACTGGATTAAAAAAGGATTGGGGCTGGAATTCTCTCATAAAGAAAATTTTCCCGATTTTTGTCATAGTTGCCATTAGAATAGCAGAAAACGGGACCTTACTGAAAGCTGGACTAAATAAATCGTACTACGTTATCCTAACATCGCCTCATAGCCATAAAATAATAGTATGTATGTAACTATAAGTACTTAATACTGGCGAAATTGTGAAAACTATGCCAGAAGCCAATAAATAAAGAAGTGAAGTAAACAAGGTATAAATTAATTATTCTGTGGTTTAAACTAGTAGAGAACACGATGCGATGAAGGAAACGGACATCACGACGGTTGAAAGGCCCACGCCTTTCCCGTCGTAAACAGAAATAAAAGCAAACGACGAACGGCGCGCATTCTGCCAGTCTGCACAAATAGAAAGTTCCGAGTCGGACCTCGTTCGGTGAACGAACTGCATTCCAAGCTTTAACATTGTAATTGAACTACTGGCAATAGAGTTGCATCGTCGACCATCTTTTTCATTCGTGAAAACTAATAATTGTAATGAAAATTTTTTCAAAGAGCGAAAAACTTTTTCAAAGAACAATTAACAAGAATTTTTCCAGTTTAGAAAACCTAATATGACATTAAAAAGACTAGAGCTTTAATTGATGGTGATTTGTGACAGCAAAATCTCGAACAAGCGCTCTACCAAGTCTTTGAAATTTTTGTGAGCCTCTTGTCCCCATAGGCCTAGAGTTTCTACGCCAAACGGCTCAAATAAATAACCTCTATCTAAGTGAGAATATTTACTAAGAAGAAAGAAAGAAAACATTTATTTCAACATCAGAGAAACGACTAGAAGCTGGATGCGTCGATCTCAGCTCAGGAGAGCGCAATAGCGCTCATAGGGGAGGCCTATGTCCAGCAATGGACTGCTAATTGCTATAAGTTGATGATGACGATGAAGAATGCAATTTTATTATTAACATTGTAAGCCGTACTGCGGAAACCACCAAGCTAAGAACTTTTCGGAAGTTCGTATTCGTTTCGTACTACTTTAGATTTCCGGGAGCAAGCAAAGTTTGAACTGCCAGAGGTATTTTTTTTCTGCGTCATTGTATGACGTAACATTCTACCGGGCAAAAAACTTTGGCATGCTACTGTTTATGCAATCCACCCATTGTTGGAAGTTCCGCGAATTATATTTTTCGTTCAGAGTTGACAGAAAAAGTTTAACCCTACAAAAAAACTCGTTCCTTCCCGTACTTCAGCTTATGTCTATTAATTACATTCTTTCATTTATTTTTTATTCAATGGCTTCTGGGATAATTTTCGCCAGTATCAAGTATACAGTTAATATGAGGTCACGTAGTGCGGTTTATATTATAAGTCCTGTCGTCCAGTCTTCGGTTAGGTCCTGTTCTACATTATCAATGGCAACTATAACAAAAAACGATCGGCGAACAATTTTCTTCATCAGAGAATTCCAGTCCTAAATTCACTTATATTCTATTTACTATACTTGTGTTATTACTAACTTATATTGGTCAAAATGTCAATAGTTATAAACAACACAAATCAGAAAAACACTAGAAAATAACATAAAACAAAAATGACACAACCGTTCAAGATGAAAAAAATGCCCCCCTCTTTCTGTAACAGTTGACTTTTCCAAGCTGGCAATGACAATGTAATGAATAATAATCATCATGTCAATAAATTGTTCGCTGATCTTTTTTTGTCGTCATTCCTATAACAACAGGGTACTGGGTAATATCAAATCTGGGTATACACCGTACAACGTTGCCTCTTAATAATTCGAATAAACTTGAAGTTAGCGAAATTGTGGAAAACTATCCCAGAAGCCATTGAAAAAAAGAAGTGAAGTGACATGTTGGCCATTAGGGGACAATGACACGAAGCACTCGCATCCTTTACACAGACAGGGATGTAAGCCACTTTCTCTGACGAGTTCAGCGAACAATAAACACAGCTATAGATGTATGTATAATCCATGCAACAACGCGTGGCGCCGCCATTTCCTAGAACCGCGGTACGAACTAAATTACTTTTACTTTCCCGCGTAAGTTTACAAGGGCGAGGGATTGACCTAATTGAAACTCTATTTCAGGTGAGCGCAGGTACAGATTTGTTGACAAATGCGGAAGGGAAAAAACTAAGTATTTCTGAATTTCATTTATTTTAAGGGAGAGGGATTGACCTAATTGAAACTCTATTTTAGTGCTTAACACAACGGATCTACATAAGTCCCTTTGAAGTTAGGCTCAGTGGCTAGAGTACGAAGAAAATACATAATGTCAAAGTTTGCGTTAACTATATTTTTGTATGGAGATGTCAAGGTTTTACAAACTTTAGGGGCGCTGCTCCATTTTCATACAAAAATAAAGTTATCGCAAACTTTGACGTTAGGTATTTCCTTCGCACTCCAGACATAGCTTATCTTCAAAGGGACTTATGTAGATCCGTTGTGTTCTGCACTACAAAACCAGTTCTAGTGTACCAAATACTACACTATGTCCAAATTGTGTTCTAAATTCAAGTGTGTTTTCGGTTACTTATAAACCGGTTATCAAAACACAAAGTTTTTTCCTTTCCGCATTTGTCAACAAATCTGTACCTGCGCTCACATGAAATAGAATTTTGGATTGAGAAAGTATGCGGAGGTGTTTTGGGCATGTAGAAAGGATGGATGAAAGAAGATTGACGAACAAAGTACCTATATATGAGGAGAGTGTGAATGGGACAGTTGGAAGGGGAAGACCTCGACGTAAGTTCTGCGATCAAATCGGAGACGTACTGGTAAAAGGCCAGGTCCGGAGTACCCTAAACCGACAAGCATGTATGAGTCAAAGTCAAAGTATATTTATTGCTTGAAATACATGTTGTTTATAGATGTCAAACTTAATTATTGTATCAATGTATTCTACCCTAGTTAGGCATGCAATTATTATATCACATTACATTCAAATTAATATAAAATTACGATTAAATAACTAATCAATTAAGACAATACTTCTACCATATTAATATGCAATAATAAAAAATAATAAACGAACAAAAAAATAGATATTTTTATTTATGTATTAAAAATGTCAAAAACTCGAACAGCAAAAAAAAACAAACAATAAAATTAATTTAGGAATTTGCTAAATCGTTGTCAATTAGGAATTCATGAACGGTGTAATGAACAATGTGATGAGAGTGAATGAAGCAAAAGAGGTATGCCAGGATCTTAGCATGGAGATCCGTGGTATCTGCCTAGCCTACCCCTCCGGGAAACAGGTGTGAATGTATGTATGTACTAACATTGGTCGAATCGTTTGCTGAGCCTAAATTCGGAGGAAAATAGATTCGTTCTGACTAATGTTGTACGTATGTGTTTGACGTCAATTCTTCCTATATTACCTAGCTAGGTAGGTACTATTTACAAATATTCAAGATAAGATTATGATTATCTATAACGTTGATAAATCATACCATATGTCGTGAACTCCGAATACCAACTACCTAACTATTGAATTCGGGTTTTTTATTTTGTTATTGGCCAGCTCTCGACCTCGTGACTTGCGTGAGCAAGGATGAGGTCGACGAGAGCTTTCATAGAATATGCCTATTAAATCTCTATTTTATTTAAAAAAATCTCTTTTTCTTTTCTATTGACATATTAGATTAGCCAACAATTCGGATATTATATGTCTCTTACATTAAAAAGTCAGATAATGTATTGTTAGAACGAACATCTTTCAGAGCTGTATAGAGTAAAAGGCACCAAAATTGTATCAGAAACGTTCAAAATAATATGGATAAAAATATCGCGTGTCTAAACTAAAAACGTAGTAACTGACATTTTGTTAAAATCTCGCTCTGTTTGAGTTGAGCAGGACTAAATCTTTGTAGTTTGTCATACGAGTCTCTCTCTACACCTAAAAATATCGAGTGTCAAGTTAAACGCGTTAAAGGCGTTGTGATAAATTTGTTAGAATTCCATTTTGAGCAGGACTATTGTTAATAAAGTATTACGATATGAGTGATATGATAACTGATAATTTAAGTCCCTCTTTATACTCATAGACATATCGAGTGTTTAAAAGAAAACTTTGTTACTTTTATTTTGTCAAAATCTAGTACAGATTTGAGCAGAGCAGAATTGTTGAGGTTTGTGATGTGAGTCATGCTAAGTTTCTCTCTAGTCTTTACAGTCATGGTTATATACAAAGGAAAGGCGATATTTAAAACATTGAATATTCACATAGCTCATATGTCGTGTTAACGCTTTTACAATCGGCCTTGTAGACTAGTAGGTTAAGTACCTACTTACCTACGTAGTAGGTAATAAATTGAGTAGTAATGTAAATAGGTATGTAAGGGATCAGACACGTGTTTCATATCTGATGTCATTGACCTCAGATAAAAGTAGTAAGTATCGATTCAATTTCTTTAGGTAACAAACTAGGTATGAAGCCACAGCCAGTGAAGTATGTAGGTACCTAGAGGAGCTGATTCGCAATATTACACAAGGAGTCTTCATATTTTCAAGTAACCACAATGAGCTAACTACAGTTAAAAGCTAGATGAATGTAAACGCGTCATGTGGCTCAACTCATGAAGTGCGCCATCACATGACTCAGACGTTAATTTCAGCCAAAATAACAAGTTTCTAACCTCGTAACGATGTCGATCAACACCTCGCTCGCTGGAGTGGACCACACCATAATATCACAAACACAGAACACTAGTCCACCTGCCTACGAACATTTCACGGATAAGGATATACGCGGACGGTGATGATAACGCGGCCAAACGAAAAAAAACCGGGGGTCCTAAGAAGGTCGAATCTGGTATTTTTTCTGGAGAGCTGGCAACGTCGCCGACGGACGCGCGTTCAGCTCCAGCACCGCTCATTGGCCAAATGCGGCAGCGGCCATCATTGCGAGACCGTCGGCTGCCCAATGACGCCGCGTCCCGCACGCCCCGCCCACATCCTCGCAGCTTGTTGAATGAATTTCGCGGCAGTCGTGTTCCAGAATTCAGACGTTGTGCTCTTGTAGAAAAACACTTAGAATGATAGGTACAGCGAGATTGTGATCGTAGTGACATTTCAGAGTCCTATTACAATTCTCATTAATCAAATATAAACTATATTCTTCAGAAGTGGTATTAAAATTACAATTTCGTCCAATAATTTGACAGACATAGAGCAACATTCTACTAGCAAGCAGCATTAAAGTTTATCTTTTTATAGAAACCAAAATAGTCACAGTCAGTGCAAGAACGACACAAGTGCTAAAAACAAGAAACTGGACCAATTCAATCCACAGAAATGCGACAAATTATATGAACAAAAATTCAACAAAATTTAGTCGATTTAAAAAAAATCTGCTACGAAAGAAATGTTTTAGCACTTGTGACGTATTGCTATCAGCAGTGGAATGTGATTGATTTCCGTTATCGAATTCGACATTGAAATCCAAAGTAGAGCAAGTAAGTAAGACAGAATTATGAGAATTTTGTAATATTACCGAAATCTGGTATTTGCTGATTGTGAAGAATTCTGTTGATTTTGATCATCGTCAAAATGGATTTACCTGTAACAATAAACAAAATGTTGATTATTTTTTTGTGTAATAAACTAATACCTTACTACCAAAACCTAGGCTAGAACATTACCTTGGATAATTTCCAAGTATGATTATGTGTTTGGAGAGCGCTGCGTTACCTAGTTATTCCAAATTTCTAATCTCGCCCTCTCTAAGTCGTTATTTCGACGCGCTATCTTCATAGAATGAAAATATAATAATAGGTGAGTGAGTACGTTCAAACATTCGACAATTTTTTTTTAATATTACCTATACGAGACCTCTAGGGGGCGCTGATCATCAGTTTTCATAAAATACCTACTTACTCATACAACTACCTCCCTAGATAGTTCGTATTTACTTGATGTAGACAGATTACATAACAGTACATGAGAAAAAACCTTGGATGAAGTGAATGGGTGTAGCTAATGTTGTTGGAATATAAAATTCCTTGGTACATACCTACATTACATGGTAAATACATACTAGTGCAAAGATATTTTTAAACAGCTTCGTGCTGATTGACTTATACACTACCAAATAGATGTATCTTATCTACGACTTACGTCCGTGGACATACCTATTTACATATTATATTTATGTATGTACTTACATAGACATACTACTTATATTATTCCTAGTATCCCAATATCCTATAATTATTTTACCTACCTACGTGACTTAAAATTAATCTTATAAAGTTTGTTACACAGGTGTTAGGTACGAAAAATATATTATTGGGGTTTTTTCGTTTTATTTTTTTCATATTGATATTTTAAATTCATAATTCGAACATTAAAATACCACTAATGGCCGATTCCTGTAACAGTCTGTAACCGATGACGTTTCGTTTTCCTTTGAAAATCTGTCAAAGATTTGACTGTTTCTAAGAGAAAATGAGCTGACATCGGTTAAGAACTTTAGAGAAACACACCATAAGAAACACAGTATGTTAACAACTATTGTTATCGCAACACAGCGCAGTTTTGCGCATTTTAGCGTTTAGTAGACTTGGTTTAGTAACTAAAGTACCTACTTATGCTAGGTTGGTTTGGTCTCTAGACTTTCAATTCGTCTGTGTGTGGGTTGGCTTGACGGACGCGGATGCTGACGCCATATCGCTATTCTGGCATGCTGCAGATATTTTAGTCTACCTAGGTAGAGTAGAATGTACCTACATACTTATAAGCATAATAATGTCGAGTCGAGTGAGTACCCACACAAACCCTAGATGGTTTATAGGGTACCTACAATATAAAAGTATTATTTTACAGTTTGTTATAGGTTGATGATACGCGAAACATTGGCATAATGATGATTATTTATGACGACGACTAATAATGGACCATGACGAAAACCATATACTGGGGAAATTATTGAAAACTATCCCAGAATCCATTAAATAAAGAAGTGAAGTGAAGTGTAACCCGAATGGCTTTTCATTGGTTTGACAAACCAAATTGGTTTTCGTCATCGCTCATCTGGTCGTCGTCATCAGTAAGTGTTGATATGTCAAAATTAAAATACTTTTTTTCTATTGGAACCACAAGGAACACTTTATGTCAATGTCAACGTCACGCGTAGATAACACTGTAAAATGAAATAATAAGAAATAAATTATAAAAAAAACCTCGATAGTGCATAAAGGAATCACCATCTGAGCACAGTTTTTTTCCTTCGTATGAGATACTAATTTATTTAGTTAGTTAGTTATTCCTCGAGGCAGACGACATACATACTCTACGGTTCGAGGATATTGTATGTGAGTGAGCAGTAGATCTGGCTGGCATAAGATCGCCAGGAGTGGCGTGATAAAGAAAAGGCAGGCACTCAGCAGTGGGTGTTGCCTGCTGAATAGATAGGTAGATAGATGAGGTAGCAAACTCTGATGTCGGTGTTTTAAGGCCGCTCGAAGGCCATGGCTCCAACTCTAATAGCTTTTCTGCCAATGATGGTATCTTAAGCTGCGCTGTGGCGCAGTGGGCCAAGGTCCGCCTGAAGGTTGCGGGTTCGATCCCGCCGCAGAACAAATGTTTGCATTGCAGATATTTGTCTCAGGTATGGATGTTTTATAAATATGTATTTACAGAAAAAAATGTACGTACTTATGTAGTTTATCAGTCATGTTGTGGTTCCCATATAACAAGCTCTGCTTAGTTTGGGTCTACATGATGCTGTGTTAAAGTGTCAAAAATTATTATTTAAAAGGTTTCGGTAAGTACCTACCTAACTAAGTCGAGCTAGAGCATATTACACGTGCGTATAGGTACTATACCTATTTGCTTGTATATTCGTTACTGGAAGATGACCAAGACAACACATTATAGCTGCCTAGTATCTACCTACCTACCTAAGTACCTACACTGTATGTTTTTTTTTTAACTTAAACTAATAATTCTCAAAAAGGTTTTGTTTCAAATTGGAGTAGGTAGCTAACCTACCTGCCAACAGCTGTCTGCATTTACCTCATTCAATCCACATGTCAAGTCGCCAAACAATGCAATATTTTATTATTATGTAGCCGTACCCTCTACCTACGTACACCTACCTACCTGGCTTTGTTCAGGTTTTGCTAAAGGTGTGTGAACCTTGCATTTTTTCGTTTACCTGCAGGTTAGACGTCAGTAAATGTAAGTAGTAGTTTGACGTTGACGGTAGACGGTAGTAGGATTGTCAACCTGACATATCTGAAGCCTAACGAAAGATTTTCGTCATCATCATCAGCCTATGGCCTAGTTGCACATAGGCCTCCCCTAATGAGCGCCATTGAGCCCTGTCCTGAGCCATCACAGATCGTCACTCCACCTGGCCGGAGGGCGTCCTACACTACGTCTGAGACCCGGTCTCCACTCAAGAACTCGTTTACCCCAACGGTTATCGGTTCTTCGGCAGATATGGCAATCCCACTGCCACTTCAGCTTGCTAATTCTCTGAGCTATGTCGACAACTTCAGTTCTATGTCGGATAGTCTCGTTGCGGAGTCTATCCTTCAGAAAAACTCCGAGTATAGCTCGTTCCATAGCTCGCTGAGCGACTTTAGACTGGTGGGCTAGCCGACGAAAGATTTTGGCAAATGACAACGCATTATTTTGGCCTTTCTCATTGGGCAAATTTTCAAGTCTCCTATTATACGAATACTTTTTCGCTAACCTTCGTGATCCGAGTCTGAGATCAGAAAGGACATGTCAAGCGAAATAATTTGACATAACAGCTGATTTTACCCTGAAGCACATTTCAAGGTCCTTGGAACCTCCCAATTCCCTGGAAAGGGTGGTGGGGTGGTTGTACGTGGGTAGAAATGTAATTTAACATCCCCAACCCAGCCCACCCATAGCTCTCTCCGGGCGCGTCGGAGTACCCTTCAAAGTAGGGTAGGTAGGTATTTTGTATTTATTTTAGCTAACAAAGAAGAAAATGTGTAATCCGGCTTCATTTAGTAATTTAGGCTTTTGAAAAACATGTTTTTTACACGGTTCGGTAGGTAGGTACAGGTATTTTTTTGTACTTGTACCACGGAATAAGACGAATATGTTTATCTACCGCCCTAGTTAAACCATAAAGGTCGGTAGGTATTAGGAAACATAATTATTTTGCTAAATTGAGCCTCACATGAACAATTAATTATACTTGATAATAGCGAAATTGTGGTAAACTATCCCAAGGGCCATTGAATAAAGAAGTAAAGTGAATCGAGTAAAGGAGTCCCAAGAGAAATACCTTTTTATGTTTAACTTGGGTTAAATTATATTATTATTAGTTTATTATTGCTAGTAAAGTACCATACATAAATAGCTTAAAAAACCAGAATAGATTAGGTTATTTTTCATCGATTTCGAATTTCAAACGAAGTTAAATCTGGCAACGCCGCGCCGCGCGCTTCGTTACAACAACAAGCCGAAATCTCGCCAATTGGAAAATTACAGTTGGCTCGCTGAATCATTGTGCAATCATTTAAATCAATATTATTTTGTGTTTAGTTTTTATTTGTAAATATAGGATACAATGAAACCTTATTTGTTTTGTAACTATTAACTCTGCAGAACAGTTCAGTGTTATGAGTTATGTAGGTATAAATGGTTATAGCTTGACTAGCTACGTAGGTAACAGTAATACCTACTATTGTACTAGATACCTATGCAACCTATACCTATTGAGTAGATCTTATCTACCTAACCTAACATCCACCTATACTTTACATTGAAGATACACACTGTTTTATCATAGGTACCTACCTACCTACCTATAGATACCTGGTACTATTTTTTTGTCTATTATCTTTCTATACTACCTACATAACATACAAACATACGTCGTAGATCTTTTTACATACATATGTACATACTTTCTTAAACCAACCTAAGTAGGTACCTACCTGCCTAAGTAGGCGAGTATTATAATGATTGAAGAGGTATTAACTACATAAGTGGTACCTAGGTATAACTAATGAACAACACAACTGTGGTTTATATAGATATGTACCTACTTAGTTATATTTTTGCTGTATAATATATAACTATTTTTACGATAAACCATTTTCCGTTACCTACATAACAGCTGTACCATGAAACAAGCAGAATCCCGGCCAAGAACCGCCTCTTCGTTGTTCCTTTGAAAAATATTTCCTTGGTCTCGCCAAGAAATAGAAACATCACATAAAATGTACGTATGATGCGGCTTTTATGTGTATCTGGCGGAGCGAAACCAACAATAGTAATTTCCTGATAAAAGATAACAACGATGCTTTGATAAAAATACGCACGATGCGACGTTGCCGCTCCGCGCGCCGCATCCGTGCGGCGTTGCCCGACCGAATGCCGCCATTTGCAATTCAGATGAGCACTAGTTACGCCATACGTTCTCAAAATAAAAACAATGTTTATTGAAGTTCTATGGCGTTGGCTGCTGGCGTCAATGACACCTAAAGATACTTAAATATGTACTTACTCTATCAACCTTGGTACCTACCTAAGTAAATAGGCAAAGTAAACTTGCTCATTATGAAATAAGAACATGTTAGTTTCCATTCCACCCACGTACGACACGGGGCGGCACCTTAGGTAGGTGCATAACAGCCTAGGCTAGGTAATAAAAAGCACCTGCGTTACCTGACCATAAAGGCAGGTAGGCTGTGTGAACTTGGCACCCGACTTTGGAAAATCGATTAATTTTTATTTTATTCTTATAGATATTGGTTTGTAGTTGATTGTAGTAACAATTTTTTCGTTTGTAGTTACTCCAAAAAAAAATTGGAGCACTTTGAAAAATACTTGGCACCCGACATTGGAAAATCAAAATTTTTTTTTTCGATTCTTATAGGCTTTCGTATGTAGTTGATTGTAGTAAAAAGGATTTCGTTTGTAGTAGCTCTGAAAAAAAGTTAGAAAACTTTGGAAAAAAAATTGGCACCAAACTTTGTGAAATCTATGTTTTTTATTTATACTTATAGATTTTGGTTTATAGTTGATTGTAGTAACCATTTTTTCGTTTGTAGCAGCTCTAAAAATGAATCCGAAGATTTAAAAAATCTGTCGACACTCGGCAATGAAGTGTTTGTATGAAATGATTTAATACAAACAAAATGAACGCTACAACAAATGAAATTAACGCTACTACAAACGAAATGAAGGCTACTACAAACGAAATGAAGTTACTACAAACGAAATGAACGCTACTACAAACGAAATAAATTTACTACAAACGAAATTAACGCTACTACAAACGAAATGAAGTTACTACAAACGAAAATAACGCTCTTACAAACGAAATAAAGTTACTACAAACGAAATGAACGCTACTACAAACGAAATGAAGTTACTACAAACGAAATGAACGCTACTACAAACGAAATAAATTTACTACAAACGAAATGAACGCTACTACAAACGAAATGAAGTTACTACAAACGAAATGAACGCTACTACAAACGAAATAAAGTTACTACAAACGAAATGAAAGCTACTACAAACGAAATGAAGTTACTACAAACAAAAATAACGCTCCTACAAACGAAATAAAGTTACTACATACGAAATGAACGCTACTACAAACGAAATAAAGTTACTACAAACAAAATGAACGCTACTACAAACGAAATAAAGTTACTACAAACGAAATAAAGTTACTACAAACGAAATGAACGCTACTACAAACGAAATGAAGTTACTACAAACGAAATAAAGTTACTACAAACGAAATGAAGTTACTACAAACGAAATAAATTTACTACAAACGAAATGAACGCTTCTACAAACGAAATAAAGTTACTACAAACGAAATAAAGTTACTACAAACGAAATGAACGCTACTACAAACGAAATGAAGTTACTACAAACGAAATGAACGCTACTAAAAACGAATTAAAGTTACTACAAACGAAATGAACGCTCCTACAAACGAAATAAAGTTACTACAAACGAAATGAACGCTACTACAAACGAAAATAACGCTTCTACAAACGAAATAAAGTTACTACAAACGAAATAAAGTTACTACAAACGAAATAAAATTACTACAAACGAAATGAACGCTACTACAAACGAAATGAAGTTACTACAAACGAAATGAACGCTACTACAAACGAAATAAAGTTACTACAAACGAAATGAACGCTACTACAAACGAAATGATGTTACTACAAACGAAAATAACGCTCCTACAAACAAAATAAAGTTACTACAAACGAAATGAACGCTACTACAAACGAAATAGAATTACTACAAACGAAAAAAACGCTACTACAAACGAAATAAAGTTACTACAAACGAAATAAACGCTACTACAAACGAAATGAAGTTACTACAAACGAAAATAACGCTCCTACGAACGAAATAAAGTTACTACAAACGAAATGAACGCGACTACAAACGAAATAAAGTTACTACAAACGAAAATAACGCTACTACAAACGAAATGAAGTTACTACAAACGAAATGAAGGCTACTACAAACGAAATGAAGTTACTACAAACGAAATGAACGCTACTACAAACGAAATAAATTTACTACAAACGAAATTAACGCTACTACAAACGAAATGAAGTTACTACAAACGAAAATAACGCTCTTACAAACGAAATAAAGTTACTACAAACGAAATGAACGCTACTACAAACGAAATGAAGTTACTACAAACGAAATGAACGCTACTACAAACGAAATAAATTTACTACAAACGAAATGAACGCTACTACAAACGAAATGAAGTTACTACAAACGCAATCAACGCTACTACAAACGAAATAAAGTTACTACAAACGAAATGAACGCTACTACAAACGAAATGAAGTTACTACAAACGAAAATAACGCTCCTACAAACGAAATAAAGTTACTACAAACGAAATGAACGCTACTACAAACGAAATAAAGTTACTACAAACGAAATAAAGTTACTACAAACGAAAATAACGCTCCAACAAACGAAATAAAGTTACTACAAACGAAATAAAGTTACTACAAACGAAATAAAGTTACTACAAACGAAAATAACGCTCCAACAAACGAAATAAAGTTACTACAAACGAAATAAAGTTACTACAAACGAAATAAAGTTACTACAAACGAAATAAAGTTACTACAAACGAAATGAACGCTACTACAAACGAAAATAACGCTTCTACAAACGAAATAAATTTACTACAAACGAAATGAACGCTACTACAAACGAAATAAATTTACTACAAACGAAATGAACGCTACTACAAACGAAATGAAGTTACTACAAACGCAATGAACGCTACTACAAACGAAATAAAGTTACTACAAACTAAATGAACGCTACTACAAACGAAATGAAGTTACTACAAACGAAAATAACGCTCCTACAAACGAAATAAAGTTACTACAAACGAAATGAACGCTACTACAAACGAAATAAAGTTACTACAAACGAAATAAAGTTACTACAAACGAAAATAACGCTCCAACAAACGAAATAAAGTTACTACAAACGAAATAAAGTTACTACAAACGAAATAAAGTTACTACAAACGAAATGAACGCTACTACAAACGAAAATAACGCTTCTTCAAACGAAATAAAGTTAATACAAACGAAATGATGTTACTACAAACGAAATAAATTTACTACAAACGAAATGAACGCTTCTACAAACGAAATAAAGTTACTACAAACGAAATAAAGTTACTACAAACGAAATGAACGCTCCTACAAACGAAATAAAGTTACTACAAACGAAATGAACGCTACTACAAACGAAAAAAACGCTTCTACAAACGAAATAAAGTTACTACAAACGAAATAAAGTTACTACAAACGAAATGAACGCTACTACAAACGAAATGAAGTTACTACAGACGAAATGAACGCTACTACAAACGAAATAAAGTTACTACAAACGAAATGAACGCTACTACAAACGAAATGAAGTTACTACAAACGAAATGAACGCTACTACAAACGAAATAAAGTTACTACAAACGAAATGAACGCTACTACAAACGAAATGAAGTTACTACAAACGAAAATAACGCTCCTACAAACGAAATAAAGTTACTACAAACGAAATGAACGCTACTACAAACGAAATAGAATTACTACAAACGAAAAAAACGCTACTACAAACGAAATAAAGTTACTACAAACGAAATGAACGCTACTACAAACGAAATGAAGTTACTACAAACGAAAATAACGAAAATAACGCTACTCTCGTTTGTAGTAAGTTTATTTCGTTTGTAGTAGCGTTCATTTCGTTTGTAGTAACTTCATTTCGTTTGTAGTAGCGTTCATTTCGTTTGTAGTAACTTTATTTCGTTTATAGTAGCGTTCATTTCGTTTGTAGTAACTTTATTTCGTTTGTACTAGCGTTCATTTCGTTTGTTGTAACTTCATTTCGTTTGTAGTAGCGTTCATTTCGTTTGTAGTAGCGTTCATTTCGTTTGCAGTAACTTCATTTCGTTTGTAGTAGCGTTTATTTCGTTTGTAGTAACTTTATTTCGTTTGTAGTAACTTTATTTCGTTTGTAGTAGCGTTCATTTCGTTTGTAGTAACTTCATTTCGTTTGTAGTAACTTCATTTCGTTTGTAGTAGCGTTCATTTCGTTTGTAGTAGCGTTATTTTCGTTTGTAGTAACTTCATTTCGTTTGTAGAAGCGTTCATTTCGTTTGTAGTAAATTTATTTCGTTTGTAGTAACTTCATTTCGTTTGTAGTAGCCTTCATTTCGTTTGTAGTAACCTTATTTCGTTTGTAGTAGCGTTTATTTCGTTTGTAGTAACCTTATTTCGTTTGTAGTAACTTCATTTCGTTTGTAGTAACTTCATTTCGTTTGTAGTAGCGTTCATTTCGTTTGTAGTAACTTCATTTCGTTTGTAGTAACTTCATTTCGTTTGTAGTAGCGTTATTTTCGTTTGTAGTAATTCTATTTCGTTTGTAGTAGCGTTCATTTCGTTTGTAGTAACTTCACTTCGTTTGTAGTAGCGTTCATTTCGTTTGTAGTAACTTTATTTCGTTTGTAGGAGCGTTATTTTCGTTTGTAGTAAATTCATTTCGTTTGTAGTAGCGTTCATTTCGTTTGTAGTAACATTATTTCGTTTGTAGTAGCGTTCATTTCGTTTGTAGTAACTTTTTTTCGTTTGTAGGAGCGTTATTTTCGTTTGTAGTAAATTCATTTCGTTTGTAGTAGTGTTCATTTCGTTTGTAGTAACTTTATTTCGTTTGTAGTAGCGTTCATTTTGTTTGTAGTAACTTTATTTCGTTTGTAGGAGCGTTATTTTCGTTTTTAGTAAATTCATTTCGTTTGTAGTAGCGTTCATTTCGTTTGTAGTAACTTTATTTCGTTTGTAGGAGCGTTATTTTCGTTTGTAGTAAATTCATTTCGTTTGTAGTAGCGTTCATTTCGTTTGTAGTAACTTTATTTCGTTTGTAGTAGCGTTCATTTTGTTTGTAGTAACTTTATTTCGTTTGTAGGAGCGTTATTTTCGTTTGTAGTAACTTTATTTCGTTTTTAGTAGCGTTCATTTCGTTTGTAGTAACTTCATTTCGTTTGTAGTAGCGTTCATTTCGTTTGTAGTAACTTTATTTCGTTTGTAGTAGCGTTCATTTCGTTTGTAGTAACTTTATTTCGTTTGTAGTAGCGTTCATTTCGTTTGTAGTAACTTCATTTCGTTTGTAGTAGCGTTCATTTCGTTTGTAGTAAATTTATTTCGTTTGTAGTAACTTCATTTCGTTTGTAGTAGCCTTCATTTCGTTTGTAGTAACTTTATTTCGTTTGTAGTAGCGTTCATTTCGTTTGTAGTAACCTTATTTCGTTTGTAGTAACTTCATTTCGTTTGTAGTAACTTCATTTCGTTTGTAGTAGCGTTCATTTCGTTTGTAGTAGCCTTCATTTCGTTTGTAGTAACTTTATTTCGTTTGTAAGAGCGTTATTTTCGTTTGTAGTAACTTCATTTCGTTTTTAGTAGCGTTAATTTCGTTTGTAGTAAATTTATTTCGTTTGTAGTAGCGTTCATTTCGTTTGTAGTAACTTCATTTCGTTTGTAGTAGCCTTCATTTCGTTTTTAGTAGCGTTAATTTCATTTGTTGTAGCGTTCATTTTGTTTGTATTAAATCATTTCATACAAACACTTTATTGCCGAGTGTCGACTAAACCTGTGTGAGATTTTTTAAATCTTCGGATTCATTTTTAGAGCTGCTACAAACGAAAAAATGGTTACTACAATCAACTATAAACCAAAATCTATAAGTATAAATAAAAAACATAGATGTCACAAAGTTTGGTGCCAATTTTTTTTTCAAAGTTTTCTAACTTTTTTTCAGAGCTACTACAAACGAAATCCTTTTTACTACAATCAACTACATACGAAAGGCTATAAGAATCGAAAAAAAAAATTTTGATTTTCCAATGTCGGGTGCCAAGTATTTTTCAAAGTGCTCCAATTTTTTTTTGGAGTAACTACAAACGAAAAAATTGTTACTACAATCAACTACAAACCAATATCTATAAGAATAAAATAAAAAACAATCGAATTTCCAAAGTCGGGTGCCAAGTTCACACAGCCAGGCAGGTAGGTAACGGTAACAGGGTAAGTAATTGAAAACTTCTAAACATGTTTATCCCATAACAATTCAAGCAATCTTTTCTAAAAAAATATACGAGTAAGGCCGCGCAAGAGCTCTTTGAATAAATTGAACCAGTTTTTCGCCATTTCTTATACCATTAGGTACAAAGTAAAACATCAAACTGTACCTAAGTACCAGTCTACTGATTGCTTTTTAGCTAGTAAGTAGCTTAAAAAGTCCGAAAACGGACCAGAAAGTCCGTGATGGCAACGCTGGACTGTAGCAACCGTAGTGCTGCAAGATCTAACTGCCACTAAACGGTCACCCATCCAAGCAGTTACGGTATTGAGTGTTGCTTTTAACAAAGATGATCCAAGAGAGGCCAATCTAATTATATGTAAGTACAGCCGCGCCGCTTCTCAAAAATATGTTTTGACGAACCCAAGAGATCCAAAGTATTCCAAAGGCAAAATAAAGAATATGAATACGAATACGATAATGATCATATGAATCACACTAATATTATAAATGCGAAAGTTTGTGAGTATCGATGTATGGATGTAAGGATGGGTGTTTGTTACTCTTTCACGCAAAATCTACATAGTTTGTGTAATGTAACACATAGGCTACTTTTTATCCCGGTACCACACGAGTGAAGCCTCAGGCGGAAGCTAGGACATGAATAAAACATATACTCTATGATTCTGCTAAGCACAGCGAAGGAGCGAAGTAAGCCACGCCATATTCATAGTCCGCTGGTCCATCTACTATTTACCAAGTAATCATCGATAGGAACCAAACCGACCAAGGCCATGTTAGTGGCCGTCAAGCTTGACCAAGATGGCGGGGGTTTCTAGAACTTTCTACCGTTAAATGACTAAGAAAAAATCCAAATTGATTTTTAACTCGATTATCCGGCGAAGTGAGATTCTCGTATGAATCATCAATATCATGTTAGGTGAATGTCTACATTCGTAGTCAAAAGTGCCTCATAGATATATTTTTTTATATTAAAAGTAGGTACAAAGAGAAGTTTTATTTTATCTTATTTTATTTGGGAAATAATGTTAAATTACACTAAAACTAAATTAAATTAAAATAATAGCTAATCCAATGAAGAATGAATGAATGAATATAATTTACATAGTTACAAAAAAAACTGGCCTCCTGCGATACAGGCTCAGCCTCGCCGCGGAACACTATTAATTTATTATATTTTGTAACTACAGATTACATATATAAATATTTTTAATATAAATATATTAAAAACAAAAAAAATAAAATGATGGACAGACAAAAAAAGTTTAAACTAATAATCATAAATAAAAATAACTATTTGGCAATGGCTATACTAAAAGCTATCTTAAAACTAAACAAAACAATAAACAAATAAGTAATTTTTTTCAATAAGTAAGTTCTTTAAACCTCAGATAGCTAATATGGCGTTAAAATCTAATGTAACCTCTTTTTATTTACATTAAAATGACAGGGACAAGCTCACTTTTTCGGGCTTTGTAAAACGACATTTGATTACTTATAAAATAAGGGGGTAAGAATATTGGTGGATGAGCTTGAAACAGATAAAAGCATTTGAAATACAATCTTCTAGGAAATCTCGAGCGTCGATCTCTATCAGTGACATTCGAATGACGAATGACTGATATAGAATGACGCAAGTTTGCTACTTTTCGCGACATTGCACAGTTTTATCTTTAATCAATGTCAAAATATGATAAGTGCACTGGCAGAATTTTGACAGATAAGTATTATTTAGTAATAAGACACAAGCATTAGTGAAATGGAATAAAAGAAGATTGAACGGGAATTCTCTGATGAAGAAAATTGTGCGCCGATCGTTTTTTGTTATAGTCGCCATTGCTGTAGCAGAAAACAGGAGCTGACTGAAGACTGGACGACTGGACTTATAAACCGTCCTACGTTGCCTCATATTATTATGAACAATTATTATTATATATTTGATACTGGCGAAAGTGTGGAGGACTGTCCCAGAAGCCATTTAATAAAAAAGTGAACTGAGTAATTTGTAAACTGACAAAAATCTGTGCTGGAAAACGACTCCCTTTTTATCACACACAACCTCCAACGCTTTTTAATTGTTAAATCTTATCGACGTTGGCAAAGTTGTGGACGCTATACCACAGAGGCCATAAATAAGAGAAGAAGAAGAAGAAGACAAATCATACATAGAAAAACATCTGCAAATAATGCAAACATTGGTCTTGTGGAAGGAATCGAACGCGCAACCTTCTGCGTCTCAGGCGGATCTTCTCCCACTGCGCCACAGAGGCTGTCAAAATACAGTATATTATAAATTAAAACATCTACTACACCAATGATCTACACTACACCACTTTTTATTCTGTGACTACACGCATACACCCCAGACCAGAATAAAAACAAAAACCAAACTCTTTTGAATAAAGTGGGATGAGTGATTTACATTGTTTTGTCTGCGACCGGCGGACACAGATCTCGAGTGGCAGTGTGGGCTGATCATGTTGCGTTTGACGGATATAAACTTACACGCGCGAATTTGAGAAGGAAATCAACTTCGTGTTATTAAGATGACAGACGAGCTGGCCCGCCCGCAATATCATTAGCGTGTTATACTTGTGTTTATACTCCCACGTTATCCATACCGATCCCGAGGCTCGATCACGCAAAAAAGTATTCACGATATCGACTTAAAATTTTGGTCAATTAGAATTAGAAATAGATAGATTATAGATTTAAAATAACAAAAACAAAAAATAAATATTCAAATCTGACTAGCCGTTTAATAGATTTTGCGAAACACAGGCACGGTAATTTTTATAGATTCACAATAACCTTCTACTCTTGAAATGAAACCAAATATGTTGAGCATTATGTGATAAAACTAGTAAAGTGCAAAAAATTCCGTCTTTAAAGCCAATTATGCGAATAGCATAGCATAGTATTCGTTATTACACTTCACAGTAAATAAAATGAGAAAATTTTAAAATGTGTGTGTGTGTGTGTTTGTGTGTGTGTGTGTGTGTGTGTGTGTGTGTGTGTGTGTGTGTGTGGGTGGGTGTGGGTGTGTGTGTGTGGGTGTGTGTGTGGGTGTGTGTGTGGGTGTGTGTGTGTGTGGGTGTGTGTGTGTGTGGGTGTGTGTGTGTGTGGGTGTGTGTGTGTGGGTGTGGGTGTGTGTGTTTGTCCCCCGGTCCCCACACAACTCCGTAACGGGTGACGTGCCGGGATTTGGATGAAACTTTAAGTATACACAGTTTTTGACCTGGATTAACAGTAACACATAGCCTACTTGTGATCCCTGCATTACGTGAGCGAAGCCGCAAGCGGAAGCTAGCGTAACATAACATAATTAAGTAATTAAACAATTAGAAATTCATTACTAACATAAAGAATATGTCAATTAAAATTCTCATCTTCATAATACAAAGTACGGAGACAGAAGACGTTTTGATATTAATCAAGATAAAGTAATTACAAAAGGAAAAAAATGCGCATAAAATGAAAAACACGAGAATAAAGAAAACCTAAGATAAAATAATTTTATTCAACGAGAATTGAGAATAATTGTTTCCTTTTAGCGAGCGATGAAAGTTTCACAGAAATTATGAAGTCGTTTGAAAATCTACTAGAAGAGAGGTGGCTAGGCTAGCCTTGTCGTCCGATGCAATGGGTTCGAATCTGTGTAATGACTATGACATTATACTAAAACATGGAAGTCAAAGATACTATAAAAATCCTAATCCCTGACTTCCTTGCTTACTTATCCCATCCTCCTTTGTATAATATATGGATAGTTGTTTGTTAATCTTTTTCGACAGAACGGCTGAACGGATTTTGATGAAACTTGGAATATACATAGTTTATGACCTGGATTAAAACCTACCTGGGTACCATGCGAGCGAAGCCGCGGGCGGAATCCAGTATAAATATAATACGGAAAACCAAAAGAATATCCAAATCCAAAAAAAAATATCTGTATCTATTTTGGCACTCAAATTCCCTCAATGCTAGTTGAATCAGAGTCCTAGAGACAAAAGAAAAATGCTCGGGCATTATGAATGTACTAGTTTCCGCCCGCGGCTTCGCTCGCCTAGTAAAAAGTTGCCTGTGTGTTAATCCAGGTCACAAACTAAGTATGTGCTATGTGTATTCCAAGTTTCATCCAAATCAGTTCAGTAGTTTATGCGTGAAAGAGTAAAAACATTCATTCATAAATCCTTAAATCCATATTTAGTAGGAAGTAGGATTTCCTGAAATTGAAACCTCTCGAACGACGAGCAGTTCAACTAGATACGAACGTTTATACAAACACATGGATTATTAGTAAATTTAAACCTTCTCGGTGCAGTTGAGTTGGAAGCCATCCGAACTAATCAGGAGTTCAACTAGATCAGAACGTTAATACAAACACACATCAGAGCCAAGAATAATTTGAACTGGCGTAGACCAGATGACCGAAATAGAAGGTATTTCAAGCACTTTGATATTGAATATCCTGTTTTAGATTTTTATTTGATCATAAATCTTAAACTCGGTTATTTTTGTTCTCTTGATAAATATTAGATGATGAAAGAATTGTTCAAAGTTTTACTTACGCGATCCTAGGCAAAGAGTATCCATATCATACTTATGGGGGTGTACGGGGTTTTAACATCTGTCTTCGGGGCCCAAGCCAACCTCACCTGCCCGTGGTGCTGCTAAATAACTCTGGCGACCGGGTGATTGCAGCATAGCGCAGCCTACAGCTAAATCCCCTGGCCACCGACGGCTAGCAGCGTCGGTGGTGCGAGAAGCCCCTTTATTAGGGTAGGCTTATGTCAAGCAGTGGACTGATATAGGCTGGTTACATATTTAAGATTTTAAGTTAGAGGTAATAAAAAAATTACCGGTCCTTTATGAGTTTACTCCTGTGTCCAGTCCAGTCAGTCTTATCCAGGTTTATAATCATCATCAGCTTATAGCAGTCCTGCTCGACATAGGCCTCCCCTAATGAGCGTCATTGCGTCCTGTCCTGAGCTCGACGCATCCAGCTTCTACCACCAGCTTTTCGCAGATCGTCACCCCACGTGACGTGATCGTGATCGTTTTGCCTTTACTTTATACTCTCTATATCTAGGTTATGGCTATTTACTAGATATTAAGATAGCGGATACTTTTTATGAATAAACTTTTTCTTGTTAAAAAAAAATTTAAAAATGAGCGCCATTGCACCCTGTCCAGCTCAGCACATGGAATAATAATGGAACTATGAAATATCCCAATACCAACTAACTTTGTAGTAGTAGAGTTCTTTGTGAAGGGCTCGCCTGGGGAACTACTGCCTTGCCTATTTCTGCCGTGAAGCAGCATTGCTGTTTTGGTTTGAAGGGTGCGGCTGCCGTTGACATTAACGGGCATATGCACTTTATTTTCTGCCTCGAGTTGATGGATGCAGAGCGTTTCATCGTCGGACTCGATACAAACATACGTGATCTACGATGCAATACTTTGTTATACGCAATGGTTACTACTTAACATCAGGTAGAACATGGCTCTAGTTTATAAAAAAAACTTTTTTTGTGCTTCTTACTTTTGCTGTTTTGTAACATCAGTTACAAATTGTAGATGCGCGGGGCTGACAGTCCGATCTGGCATGTCCACGCGAAGGCAAATCTCACAGTTTTATTTTTTTTATGCGGTATTAGTACGACAGTTTGATCCGCAGTCCAAACCGTACAGATCGGACTGCGGTTTGGAACGCAGTCCCGATGCGCGGTCCGATCTTTACGTGTGCAGGGCGCTATTTAGTAAGTACCTACATTAGTATGCAAAATTAGCCTTATTGTTAATACTAAAAGAACTTGAACTTAAGCTTTCCACTTTTTAACACGCTTTTATTAGTTTCACCTGTATGTATGTATGTAACCGACTCCTTTGAGCTCGATTTTGCCCTACTTTGAACGATCAGATTTGATTCAAACTTTGCACACCTGTCTAAGGTCGATGACAATGCAATAATCCGATAAAAATATCCGATTATCCTAATTAGATTCGCCAGGATTAATTAATTTCTTTCCGCATCCTTTGCATGCGAGTAAGAGAGACAGAGCTAGTGCGCGAACTACGCATGCGTGCAAGCGTGTTTTTTTAGTTTTTTTTAAACTATTTTATTTCCACTTATAAACTTAAGCTCCTTGCACAGACTCACTCAATTATGCCGTCTCAGATAATCTCATACTTAATTTTTAATTTTAGATCGCACTACCATCAACCACCCACAACTTTTTACAACGAATAGGTACTGTACCTATTTAGAAAAATTGCTAAGTTCTTCTGTGAGTAAATAGAGTTCTTAAGCCATGATAATAGAAAATAAATCGTCCTTGCTTCTTTAAGCATAAATTAAATATCTTCTATAGGCTTGAGTTCGAGTTTTTTTAAGACTCGAACAAAGTCTTTGAGTTCAAAAATAAACTTTATTTTAGTCTCCGAAACAAGTCTCCAAAATTATTTTTTTCGTATAGCCTGCAGCAATTTCAAGTCAAAAAAGGTTTAATCAGCAGTTCTGGTCGAAATGCGGTTTTCACTCGGTTTTATTGAAATAATTGATTTGAACAGTTTCTCTCCTTTCACTTCGAACTTTCGTCTTTCGCTTCATCGGTCGATCGACGAAAGATATGGTTTTTTGCAAATAAACAATTTTATTTGATTTGATTTAAAGTTCTTTTTGGTACCTATTTAGAAAACACACCTACACTGGACGACATTGAAGTAGGGCGCAATGGCGCTCATTAGGGGAGGCCTATGTCCAGCAGTCGAATCCTATAGGCTGATGATGATGATGATGATGAAGTAGGTCAGTTTTAGTAACCTCTTAAAGTCCTAGCCTATCGACAAGACACATATACATAAGTACGTGGATAGGTAGGTAGGTAGGTTAGGTACCTACAAGCCTGCGGGCTTAACGCATGACTGAAGGACACACAAAGGACGGGCGGGAGCGCCCAACGGTTCAGTCAAACCCTTTACAATACCTACCCTTTATAACCGGTTCCTATCGACAAGGGACTAATGGCATACAGTAGCTTTCCAAACCAATGGATAACGTTTTATTTTGTTATACCGGATCGCTGTACAACAAAAACATTGTTATTTCTAACATAAAATAAGTTTCGAGAAAAAGTGCGCAGGGCGCTGAATAAACAAGCAAATGTTTTGCGAGACGGATGCATGACATTCCCGCGTTTGCCACTTCGCCTACCGAGAGCGAGCGAGAGGTAATCACTTCTCATTGCGTTTATCCGATACTAAATCACCTCGCGTTTGTTTACACGGTATGTTTTGCAAACATATTCGACGGACTTTGAATGTTGGATTGACATGGGTAGTTGATAAACCTATTGCAGAGCATTGCCAGTCTTGGAACGTTTCTAAAGTGGGCGCGGTCTAGCTGTCAGATCAAACAAAACACACTAACATGTTATGTGAGCGAGACGGCTAACATTTCGCGTTCGAACCGAGGAGGCATTCAGTTTCGTTGCGTTCTGTCGGCACAACGTCCGTCGCCATGGATTGGACCAGAGAAAAAACATCATTTTTTATAAGTTTAATCAAAACCAGGCCCGTTATTTGGGATACATCGTTAGATGAATATAAGAATAAAAAGATACGACACGATGCTCTGAATGAAGTGGCTAAAGTCATGGGCATATCGGAGAAGGAAGTGGGTGCGAAGTGGTGCGGCCTCCGCGGTCAGTACATCCGCGAAAGAAGAAAATTCAATGAAGATACCACATGTACAGTCAAATGGTTTGCTTATAAAGAGATGGACGCCATGGTGGGTAAATTCTTCAAACAGGATTCCATGAAGGTAAGCCTGATTCTCTTTTAGTATTAGAGAATAGTTCCAGAAAGTTTCTACAGCAAAAAGACTGATAAACTAACATTTTGTCGGGAAACATTGTGCGTTGTCGGATAGTCAGATACTGCTGTGGATCCCGATTAACTATTAAAATATAAGAGTATCATCATCATCAGTCTATAGCAGTCCACTGCTGGACATAGGCCTCCCGTAATGAGCGCCAATGCGCCCTGTCCTCAGCTCGACGCATCCAGCTTCTACCAACAGCCTTTCGCAGTCACTTAAATCTCCATCTAGCCATTAAAATATATATTTTGCTTTTCAGGAAGGGTACGTCGGCTCCATCGCGCCAGATGCAGTGGATCCTATCGGAACTGTCACTCGAACACCGCGAGCAGTTTCAACAAAGTCAACTAACTTCAGTCCACAGAATAGAAACATGTTCACAGTCTATAAAGGGCCTGTAACACCTCGCGTGATGAGCGAGCCACCAGTTAAAGAGACAAAAGACCAAAAACCTGATGCAGAAGACAGTATAACCTCTTTCGCTGCTTACGTTGCAGTTCAAATGAGGCAATTCCACCCTCGCCTGCAGATCAAAGCGAAATACGAGATCAATCAGCTTCTCTTCCAATTTGAAATGGAGAATCATCGGTATAGATCTAATTCTCGCTCTGATAGAAAGGCGTCATCTTCGAGTGAATCGAATCCCGAATCGCCGTCGACATCGAAAAACTATTCGAATAATTTGGAAAATACTCAGGAGATGAATAGGATTTCCCAGGATAATATTAAGGTAGAGGATCCTGTTGCCACTGGTTCTGAACGTGATATTTATATAATGGAGTTAGGTGAAAATCATTCGCCATGAACCCATTATAATAGCACCATTTAGCACAGACAGCAGATACCTATAGTGCCTAAAGGTGCTACAGGTAGATGTTGCAATACGTGGCGTGGATCATTTAGTGTTTAGATTGGTGAAAAATAATAAAGGCTAGTAAATAATAAATAAATAAATAAATAATCCTGGACGTTATCACACAGCATCATGCAGCCCCAAACTAAGCAGAGCTTGTATTATGGGAACCACATGATTGATATACTACATAGATACATTTTTATTTTTTTGTAAATACATACATATTGATATAATGCTTCGATCAAAGAGTTAATCGAAGAGTTAATGTAAATAAGTATAAGTTAATAGACTCTAGCGTGACTTTGCGGAAATCCATAAAAAATACGACAACGAATCCATACTTTCCTGAGGATGTCTTATGGGGAAGGCGAAACATCGTCGAATTTTGGTTGGGTTTAATATTTTCCGACATGCAGCAGATATGGCGATATGGCCTGCCCAGTCCCATTTTAATTTGCCGACTGGGCAAAGGCTGCCACTGATTGGACCCCACATGGCATCAGACGACCACGTGGCAGACCGCGGCGAAGATGGAGAGACGAACTGGACTCCTATATGGAAGACTGGCAAAATACAGCACTCAATAGAGAGGAGTGGAAGGAGGGAAGGGAGGCCTTTGCCCTGCAGTGGGACAACTCAGGCTTATAATAAATAATAATTAATATTTTGTCTTTTGAATATCTTGTAATTAAGTATACTAAAGAATCAGAAGATTTATGATGTACATTATCAAGCCGGCTTTTTTATATATTACATCTTGAGATATAATATTTTATCGTTATCATACATTTTGTACTAGACATGTCCCCTTCCCTGCCTCGCCCTGAGTGACTGGTGACGCTGACGTTCGTGTGCAGAAGTGTCAAATGACCACGTGTAATATATATGTCAAGATGTAATATACATTACATTTAAATCCCATAGTCCAAATCCAGGTTTAATGTATTGTAATAAATAAAAATACAAACTCTTTGATTGTAATATACCGTAAGAAGTAATAAAGTTTTGTACATAGTAGGGCCTGAAATAAATGGTTTCTATTTATATATTTCACTACTGAGTAGTGTATAATATACTTCTTAGTAATATATAAAGTGTTTGGTAGTGACTGCTACATTTATCTGGATAATTAACTTGAGACTAGGCATCAATTTACCTAAAGCTGAAATAGTTTTAAAAAAACATTGTCTATAACTTTTACTAACTTTAAAAACTTTTTTTTTTAACCATCCAAGTCAGTGAGTGACGTTTGGATTGGAAAAGCAGGAGGCCTTTGCCTCAGTACAGTGGGACACACACAATGGGCCAGTTCAAAAAAATGCAGCTCGTCGATGTCAGTTCAAAAATGGAACTGTAAGAATTAAAAAGTATATTATGTAAAAATATTTTGTACCTATTATTTAAGTATGAACAAAAATTTGTTGTTTTTATTAATAAAAATAAGGTAAATACCATTTAATCTTGTTTTTTTCTAAATTAGCTAATAACATTTTAGAAATAAAGTGTTATGGTTTGTTTTCAAAAATGTTTAAAAACAAAGTTTTGTAAAATAAATGTAATACAATGTTTTGCAAATACATACAATTATGTTATAATGTTTGAAACTTGTTAATGTGTTGGACGACATGGGTGCAGCAGACTGCAGTGGTGTAGCGGGAGAATGCCGGCTGAGACGGTAGAGGGGCGGGACTGCGGGTTCGCTTCCCATCGCGGAACAAATATTTGAATCATCTACTGATGAATTTGTTCCAGGTCTGACTAAGTGTTGAATAAGTAAGTACATAGCACTCATGTTATCATCATCATCATCAGCATATAGCAGTCCACGGCTGGACAAAGGCCATGAAGAGCGCCATTGCACCCTGTCCTGAGCTTGACGAAAGTAGTCATGTTATTTATGAGCAGCAGTTATCGAACCCACACTTCATACGCCGGCTAAGTCCGTAGCGCCAACGAGGTCGTTCTGACCTACCTATTTTATTTAGATCTGAGCGCTTCCATACTTCTTAATTAGGAAGGTAGTTACGTACGTTTAGTTAGGAGTCGTCGCCCCCGGATTTTACAGTTTGAGGCCTTCGTGTTCGGGTGGCCTAGAGTAAAGTAACTAAGTAAAGAAAAATCTTATTATTCAGTGGGAACCTCTAAGTAGACTTTGAATCGTCCATTTTTTTAATTCACACAAATTCGTAACGCGACCAAACAGAGAAGAATTGGCAAGAAACTCTTCTTGGGTTATATTTTATGAACGTGTTCGTTACAATTGTTATATTCTTTATATTATACTTTTGAGGGAGTTGGAGACAGTTTCATTCCAAGTTTATTTGTCATCTAAATCAGAAATTTTATAATAGGTATATTTATTTTTTGTTCATAGTCCTAGCATACATCGAAAACACTTAGTAGACCCGAGACAAATATCTTCAGCATGCAAACATTTGTCCTGCAGCCGGAATCGCACCTTATGGGTCTCAGGCGGGCCTTAACCACGCTACAGAAGCCATCAAAAGGAATCGTCAGAAAAAGCGCTAAAAAGCTCAGTGAATCAATGGAAGGCCGCCCAAACTCAAATTAAAGGGACACGGAAATAGTGCCATCGGCAGTTTCCACTTCCAAACTATTACGGATGGCCAAAATACCGAGCATTGGCAATCGTGTCGGGCCGGGCTTGAAAAATCTCGGAAAATAGAAAGACTATAATTTCGGAGTCACCTTATCATTGTCTATATTAATTCTATGCCTGAACAAAATAGCGGGAAACGATGACCGTGATCGCATGCAATGCGTTCCTAATACAAATTCGCATAACTCTTTCGGAATTCATTAAAGTGTGATGTTGCTCCACACTAATTCAATGAATGGTATTTTACGGTTTATAGACAGCTAGGCGAATTGGCAACGTCGCGTGGCGCCCGCCCGCAATGCACATGCTGGCAACGCGGCGCCATCGTATCCGTCGGATCGGCAACGTCTCACGCGGAGCGGCAACACGCACTGATTCAGCATTTCACACAGGTTTTGGAGATTTGAGAATTGAAATAAGATTCTTTTGAGTTACGTAGGTATTTAATGCTATGTTTTTGCTTTTAGATTTTGTTATACTCATATGGTTTTATCGTTTATTCTACACTCGTATGTTTTACGTACCTGTCTCACTGATTGAAGTAGGTAGTCCTACCTAGGTAAGCTAGATAGCTTTGTGAAACTGCAAATCTAGACTAACCTACTTCTAGTTAAAGCTATAACACCTGAAATCTGGATTAATAGGTAAGTAAGTAGGCAGGTAAGGTAGGAGTTTTCCTACTGTCTTGCTTGGCCCAAATTTTAATTAAATAATGTCACCATGAGACGAATTACGATGGAGGTGATTTTTTTATCAGAATTTCTATTAGAAACAATGTCACAAAATTAAAATTAGGTGCATGTAACGGCTTCAAAAAGAGAGTTAATAGGCATCTTCTAGGAAAGCTCGCCCCATCGTCGACCTCATCCTTGCCTACAAGCCTCGAGGTTAAGAGCTGGACCATATTAAATTAAAAAAAAATGTACTAACATTGCATTTTTGAATTTGCATAGCAAGACCAAGGACCGTAAAGATACATCGCCGGATGACAGCTGTTAGCGAACAATAGGTACGATGACAGCTGTATTGCAACGTTCTATCTAGATCTACCAACGTATACCCTACCTACATAGTGGACAAATCATCATCATCATCATCAGCCTATAAAACTCCAGTGCTGGACGTAGGCCTCCTCCAATCAACGCCATTGCGCCCTGTCCTCAGCATGAGGGTAGAAATATAAATAATTTATTGATTACCAATCTCTGTGGCGCAGTGCGCGAAGGTCCGAAAAAAAAATCTTAAATATGATTATCGAAAGGAATCATATATATTATTAGAAGACCATTATTGTACCATACTTCAAGCAAAATAAATCATTTTATTTCCGTCTGAGACAGAAGAAGCCCAGAAGGTTTCAGGTTCGAAAAATTTGGCATTATAGTCAGATATTTGTCTCAGGTCTGGGTGTTTTCTATGTATAATATGTATGTATATAAAAATAAGTAAGTATACCTAGGTATAAGTGATGTGGTTCCTATAATACAAGCTTTGCTTAGTTTAAGGCAACATGATGCTGTGTGATAACGTCCAGCATTTAATAATAAAAAATATTTTTTTTTTTTTTTTTTTTTTAATAATAATAAAATATTTTTTTTTCTCTCACAACAAGATTTCTTACAAACATAAATTAAAATTAGCTAGGTAGTTGTAACAATGAAAAACCTGTTTTGTGAGAGACTGGAGCCAGAAGTAGGTTTAAGAAAACCTGTAATACTGGTCACCAGGCCCCCACTCCACGGATGCACAGTAATTTACTTTCTAGTAATAATAATAAGGTAAAAAGAATGGAATAGTAGGTGTGTGTTAACGAAAGAATGAAAAAAAATAAAATATAACTAAAAACTTAACAAGATGCAGACATGAGACAGGGGAATGTACAGACACACAAGAAGGTATCGGTATAGTGTAAGTTAGTGATTGGTGTATGTGTGTGTGTGTGTGTGTGTGTGTGTGTGTGTGTGTGTGTGTGTGTGTGTGTGTGTGTGTATGCGTGTGTGAGTATGTGCGTATGTATGTATGTGCGTATGTATGTATGCGTGGGTATATGTGTGTGTAAGTGTGTGTGTGTGTGTGTGTGTGGTGTTTGCGGGTTATCCTGTTCCTCCCAGACTCAGGAGAGTCTGGTTATCCCAGGAATAACCCACGTTGGAAAGAGTGTGTGGATGTGTGAAGTGTGAGTAGATGAATGTGAGTGAGAACCATTATGAACCATGATTTAGCAAGCCAAGTTATATATAAAGTTGAAGGGGCAATTTTAAATAAGCAGTCAGATTATCAAGGGCAAAAGGTTACTAAATAAAAAGAAGTGAAAAAGATTAATTAAGAACCTCCTCCTTTTTGAAGTCGGTTAAAAAGAGATTACGAGATAGGCGATAACAAGTCTTCGGTCTGCTGGTAGTGCAGTGATTTGAGCCAGTTTGTAACTTCATATTTACACTTGGATCGTAGCATCGGATAAACAGACAGAATTTGGTTGATTTTGTTATATAAGTAAGGACCAAGGAAACAAAAGAAGTTGTGAGAGAGAGCACTATGAAAAGTTTGTGAGCGGCATACAGTACCTTTTCTACGCTTAAATTTGACGAGGTCCTTATCATAATGCAATTGGGAGTGTTTTTTGAGGACTATCTGCAATATGAAGTATTGCCTAACTGAGAGGACACCCCATCTGCTATAGAGCTCAACTGTAGGAAATCGGTAAGGAAGACCCGCTCCCACTTTTAGAATAGCCCTTTGAGCAATCTCGAGTTCGATGAGGTGAGTTTTTGCAGCGCCTCCCCATGAGGTGATGCAGTAACCTATTATCCCTTGGCATAGGGCAAAGTAGACAGATTTGATAGTGTTTCTGTCGGCAACATATTTTAATGCCTTAAATATATAAATAAGTTTACGAAGTCTGTTTACTTGGATCTCAATGTGTCGTTTAAAAGTGAGCGTTTGATCTATGAACACGCCGAGGTATTTAGCATTATCAGTACGTGTTAATGCCGGACAAGCGCAGGTTCGCGTTGTCACGGCACAGGTGTGTGCAGTAATAGATAGGGCTGCAGGAGGGAGTAGGTTAGATCTCAGGGCAAACGCAATATAGTTGGTCTTGGAGACGTTAAGCGTCAAAACGTTTGTCATAAGCCAAGAGCGGACCTTGGAGAAGCCGCACTGTGCAGAAGCATAGACTTCGTCCCAGCTACCACCACTAAAGAAAAGTGCAGTATCGTCAGCAAATGTTAGGATTTTACCATTTTGCAATTGCATATTGCATAGACTATTTATGTATACTAGGAACAGCGTAGGTCCCAGGATGCTTCCTTGTGGGACTCCATAGGTCACTGGGAGCTCATCACTAATTACTGAGTCTATTTGGACACGCTGTTTTCTATTTGTAAGGTAGTCATGGAAAAGTTTAAGCGGAAGCCCCCTCACCCCAATTTCCTCCAGCTTTGCTACAAGAATGGGGATCGAGACCGTGTCGACGGCCTTAGCCAAGTCTAGAAATACGGCAAGACACTTTCGTCTTTGATCAAGATTCGACACAATGGATTCTGTTAGTTCATGGACTGCATCACTTGTAGACCTGTTAGAGCGGAAGCCGTATTGGGATGGCGAAAGCAGTTGGTTACGTTCCAGGAAACTAGTTAGACGCTTGTTCATCAGCCTTTCCAGGATTTTAGACAAGGTAGGTAAAATTGAAATAGGTCTGAAGTTACTGACACGGTCCTTTTCCCCACCCTTGTGTATGGGTTTAATAAGAGCCATTTTGAAAGCACTAGGAAATATACCATTGGCAAAAGAAAGATTACATATATGAGATATTGGAACTGCCAAAAGGTTGGCGTATCTTTTTATAATATTGCCGGAAATTTGATCCAAGCCGACTGCACATTTACTTTTTATACCTAGTATTAGTTGATATACTTCCATTTCATCAGTGGGGAGCAATACGAATGATTTAGTAGAAGAAGCAGTTTTACAACAACTATCAGCCGAACCAATGCTATTGGTCGTAATTATTACTTCTTCAGCGAGAGTTTTCCCTATATTTGCGAAATAACAATTTACTTCATTAATGCATTTAATTTTGTTACCCGATGCTAGCAAACACTGAGAATGATCAACTGTTTTCTTTTGACCACTGATTTCTCTAATTGCTTCCCAAAGTTTCTTTTTATCATTCCCCGCATTTTCAATTTCTAGTCTATCATGATTTCTTTTAGCTTTCTTAAGTAAACTATTGCAGAAATTCCTATACCTTTTGTAAGTACATTTTAATATTTCATTTTCGGGATCCTTTTTGAGTTTCTTATGTAGGTTATCTCTATTTTTCATACAGCGTAGCAGGCCTTTGGTGATCCAAGGCTTATTAATTCGTTTACGATTAGGTATTTTTACTATCTTAGTGTTGGCTTGAATTATAGAAACCAGAATCTGTATGAACAGGTCCGTAGCTAAATTAACATCATTACAGCACAAGATAGCATTAAAACTAGTTTTAGCAATATCATTATCAAGACCCTCATAGTCCAAACGATGAGTCGGTTTCTTCAGGGTGTCAAGTCTGGACGTCTGTAATAAGCTTAGTGCTACACACTCGTGATCTGTGACAGATGATTCTACGATGAAACAGGTAGCTTCTGTTTTAGTTTTCAGCATCATATGGTCCAGACATGTAAAACCATGGGTAGACATGGTATGAGCAGGCAGTAGGCCATGGCTTGCTAGGACATTCAAATACTCATGTGAACGTTTATCGTTAGAGCCTTCAACTATATCAATGTTAATGTCGCCACAAAAAATTATATTTTTGAAATTACTAAACTTTGATAAAATATGATCGATACTATTTATAAAGTTGCTAGTATTAGTTTGGCTTGGTGGCCTGTATATTCCAAGAATGACAGTTTCAGTGTTAAGTTTTAACAGGAGGCAGTTTGCGTCATTAGTTTTAGGCTCTTCATATGAAATATTGAGATTTTTATTATAGTAAATAACTACACCCTCATTTTGAGTTCTATTAGCGGCGGTATATATGTATTTATAGCCGTCTAGATCAGGAATAAATTTTGACGATTGGAGCCAGCACTCTGTTAGAACTACAACGTCCCAAGCTATCTTTGAGCGGAACAGCAGTGATAGAAAGCTATTTAAATTACAATTTAGGCTTCTAATGTTTTGAGAAATGATGTTCAGGCTATCTTTTTTTACGTATTTTTTAATGTTTTCAATGTCGCATCGTACAGATTTTGCTACAGATATTGCATCTAAACCGAGGTTAATATACTCAATATTATTATTGTTAACCATATGCAATTTGTTCAAAATGGGGACTCCCTACTGATGGGGAGTAATTGTGTTTTAAGTATCGACGATAAACGAATTCACCCCGGCTTATAGGTAGGCAAAACAAAAGCGCGACATAATTGAATACAAAAAAGAATATAATCAAAGTTTTTGGATTGAAGTAGGACCCATCACATTTATCGTGTTGAAGATGTGTAGTGTAATAAAGTGTAGTATAATGTAGTGTAGTGTAATTACAATTGTGCGTCGTGAATAAAATTATAGATAGGTGTCTGTCTCTGAAGTATAGGCAGTATACATAGGTAAGCAAAAAAAGGTAAAAAAACAAACAAAACAAATAAAACATATTGGAGTGTTCATAATTAAGAGACAAGTGCAAATTCAAATAAGATGACATAAAGCTAAAGGTGACTAGTCATTGTATAATGACTTTAAGCAGATCTTCTTCGCTGTCAACGCGTTTGGGTGCCGCTCCATCTTCATTCTTCACGTAGATTTTTCCATAAGATGACCACGCAGCGGCTAGCTTTTTATTTTTAACGTGTTCTCGTGAAAGGAAGTACAGGTGATTGGCTTTGCTTGTTAACAACTCTGAAATAAATATGGTAACAGGCGGGCCCGCTAGGTAGATTTGAGACGTATTAAGTGGTTGCTCCTTATTAGCACGTCTGGACTTTTGAAGCTTCCTATACCCCGATACAACAGCTTCTTTTCTGGAGGTGCAAGTGAAATCCACTATTATAGCCCCTTTCTTGGTGCGATAAATGTCCCGTACTTCCGAGTTCCGGATGGGTGATTCTAGTTCCAGGGAGACGCCAATATCCTGTACGATCTTCGTGATTATCTGCTTATTTTCCCTGTCCTGCTTCGGTATATTACGGATTTCAATCGAAGAAGTCCGGGCCTGTTTCTCGAGAAATTCAATTTTGTTTTCTAAGGTAGAGATACGGTTCTTGTGTTCATTATTTTCAGACTCCAAGTTGACTATTTTTACTAAGAGGTCTTCATGTTGGGAACTCATATTTTCCATGGATTTTTGTATTTCTTGATTCTGTGTTATAATTGTGTTAATGGCACTACTTATGGACTCAAATTTTTTGTCTTGTTGGGATTTAATTTCCAGGAACATTGATTTAATGTCGCTGATTTCTAAAACTGAGCACGCAGCGAAATCTTCATGAGTCCGTTTATGACGCTTTGGGATATTTAGAAACTTGCCAAATTGTTCAGCCGTTGACGACGTATTAATCGCAGAATCCGATCCATAGTGCATCATTGGTGGGGTCTTGAGTAGGTTATCTTGTTCCGGAGGCGGCGATCGCCGAACTGACATTCTTATAATTATGGGTGCAAAGAGTCAGTCAATAATATTCTATACTCGACGTTCTCACTACGAATAACAAACCAGGCGTGTTACAGTGAAACAGAGCACTAGCAGGTAGTTAGGTAATAGGTACTACTAACGATGCGAAGCAATAGTACCAGTTAATTGTCGTAAAATTAATAATCCAAAGCACTCTTGTCTTGAGTCGTCTACTTTGAGGGTAGCGGCGGGAGGTCAGCTCATCCGTCGGATTCGGTTCAACGTTGGCTATAGCGCGACCAAGTGAAGAAGGTCGTAAGCGCCGTGAAGATTGCGTCACTTACTACGCTTTTTTACGAAGTGTTCTGCACTTGCTAATTTTGCCGGTTAGTTAGGCGGGTTCTAATAATGTTATGAACAAAATTACACTATTTTATCAAAATATAACTATTTAACATTCACACACGAACACTTCTATCGATTAACTTGCAGTATACTGTATATTAGCCGCAAGATAGTTGGTTACAATTGACTTTTACCGAGGTTTGGAATAAAAATACACGGAGCACGATTACTGTTATTATCACCGCTCGGAGGTCGAGGGGGAGGAGCATTATTTATTTATTTATTTGAAAAGACGACAAAAATAAAATAAAGAATAAAGAAACAAAGAAGAAGAAGAAAGGATTGGAGAAGTGACAAAAGACATAAACAACTTTAACTTTTTGTACGTATCATGTATGTATTTCAAGTATGTATGTATTAGTTATACAATTAAATAAATTGTATTTATTATAAGAATAGACTAGCAACAATTAATTTTTAGTTTTCTTGGAAAATAACAAATCGTTTATTAATTAATATTAAAACATCACATACCTTATTTATAACAAAAAAAGAATAACCATTATTCATAAACTAAATAAACAAGACTTATTATAGCGTTTGCAAAACTTGAAGATTGAAGCTTACATAAGACTGTCACAGGGAAATAGTGCAGATAATCTTCAGAAACCTATTTTAAACTGGTCTTTGGCCTTCACTCAAAAGAGCCATGAACAAAACAAAAATATTAAAACAACACCAGCGTATTGGCCTGCGCAGATCGGAACGGCATGGCAAGGGATTTCAATTTTTTAGCAATGAACATTCATTCGAAATAGAAATACGATACAAATTCCTATGCTTTAAAATAATCCCGCGGCATCGAAAGGGGCGTCACGGCATTATTTTAAAGCATAGGATTTGTATCGTAGTTCTATTCTGTTAGGTTTGAATGTTCATTGGTAAAAATTTAAATCCCTTGCCATGCCGTACCCGATCTGCGCAGGCCTTATATCAGTCAGATGGACATACACCCATAATCCTCACGCTGGGCATGAGGGTTGGGGATCGCAGGGCACAGCTTCTCTCAGCCGACGCTGCTGCCCGTCGTATTATCTTTAGATATAATATTAGAAATTGACTTCAGCCCTAACGGCTTCAACTAGAGAGTTAACAGGCATCTCCTGGGTAAGCTAGCTCCATCGTTGACCTCATCTTTGCCCACGCAAGCCTCAAGGTCAAGCTTGCCCATATCATATAAAAATATTGCATAATCTTGGACCTGATATTACTTAGATTAACAGAAAGGTCTTGATGGAGACCACACAAAACAGAAGAGGGAAAATGATTGGACACCTTATACGAAATGACAGCTTCATTAGAAACATCATAGAAGGAAAGGTAGAAGGAAAGCGTAGAAGAGGAAGACCAAGAATAAGCTAAATGAGCCAGATAAAAGAGAAGGTCGCGGTCATGTCGTAAAAGGAATTGAAAGAGACAGCAATGGAAAGAGCTAAGTGGAGAGAACTGCATCACTACACCGACAAGAGCTAAGCTCTTAAATTATAATAAAAAAACAGATATTAAGAGTACAAACGATATATAGATTACATGCATACATAAAACATTTAAAAGTTCCTAAATTGGTGGATAGTTCTTTTAGTTACTTCTTCAGGGATGTTCATTTCATTTGTTGAGCTGGATTTCACCTGACTTTCAGTTGTAGGCTTACTTTTCTGATTTGAGATAGCCGATTCCCTAGCTAAGGACTTCTCGCTATGATACACTCTAGTTTCCAAGTAAACTTTAGCTACAGCCTTCGCCAATTCAACCAAGTGGTTGCACGTTTCATAAGCATCCAACTGGTGGTCAATTATATTTTCAAAGAGAGGCCTGTTCACATATCTCTTCATGACTTTAATCAGCTGAAAAGGTATATTCTGAGTAGAATGCTGTTTTAAATTTGAAGCCTTTCTAAAAACAAATTCGGAGTACTTGCAAATGTCTATTACGGTGGGAGAAGGGTCCTCTAATTTCTCTATGAACTTTCTTAACCTCAGCGCATTTATTTTCCGGGGAACCTTTGAAGCTATTTTGGATGATGATGGCATTTTTATTGCTTTCGTGTTTGCCTTTTCAGCTCGTATTGCTCGTATACACGTTTCACAGTGCAACTGTCTGGCGAGGCAGTACGTAACGAAACGAGCTATGTACATCATGAATTCATCTGCATACTCTTTGACCGTTTCATGGCTCAAGTTCAGTTTCCAAAAATCGTCTTTGACATGCCAAACGGTGTTACCGTTCGGCAGATACGTCGTTAAGTTTATTTTGTCGACTGGATTCTTACGCAGCAAGTGCAGGTCTTCAATGCCCAAACACTGTTCATGACGTCGGTAAGATATATTTTTTAACATATTCCTATATGCTCTCAGAAAATTTACCGGTGTCGTCCTGTTATATCGAGACATCAGATTCGCCAAGAAGTAAGAAGGGTCTACGATGAATTTTCCGAATTCAATAGGAAAATGGGAATATTTGAAAATAATCATCAAAGCACTGTCGATGAGTGAGCACAGTGCCAACAGTCCGCGCCCCTTGTCCGTTTCGCACAGCGGTATCATAGTCTGTGCTGATTTCAGGCTTTTGAAATATTGATTTGCCTCTCGAAGGGCTGTAACAAACATGCCCCCCCCTTCGGTCGTGTTCGAGTTCGGAGTCGCCTTCCATTTCAGTCCACGTTTCCAGCAGGCCAGAATATCAAGAACTATGTGCAGATATTTTAAAAATATTATTATTCTGTATTCAGAGCTAGGGTCGATGGTGGAGAAGGCATTTTTAACTAGTTCCGAAGCGACAACCTTCTTCAGCAGTTGGTCCGGTGGGATAGTCTTTAAGTGTTCTAAGATCAGGGGTAATTGGGCTACGGATACGATTTTATCAGCCACATCTATAAATTCGTCATCAAAACTGATATCCTTATAGATCACCTCGAGGATATTGCGAGGGTCTGGGAAGATATATATAGGTCTGTTGCTTTCCGATAAGAAGAATGTCCTCGAATCTAGTTTGTCGATAGTGCAGTCTAGTTGATCACACATTTTAATGTTTTCGTCGCTGTATTCGAAAGAGACAGCAACAGGCTCTACCCCTACTGTCTCGAGGGTGCCGATGGCTACTTTAACGAGGTTCGCCCTCTCAATACCTTTAATGGAATTCGTCCAGAAGTAACCAATCGGAAGCTTCCATTTAGCATTTAACGCTACAGCAGTGAATACAACTGCAGCATCAGCGCTACCGATTGACCACTCCAAAGGATTGGAGCTGCGGAACTTAGATGTTTGGGCCCCTTTACTAACAACTTTCAAGTCTTTGAGTACGAGGCAAACATAAGTATTTGAATTTCGCTTGGTAGTCATATCGTTGATGGCTTCAAGAGTTTCTCGAGTGAATCCGGAATGCCCTCTCATATTAACCATCCGGTCTCTTAAACTTGAAGCTGGTAGAAGGGCTGTCTTGTAGTTGTTAAAGATATACTCGTACGCTTTGTGAGAGCAAACATATAATGCAACCGCAAAATATATTAGTTTCGGTTCCAAGCACTCGCTTCTATCATATAGCAAATGAAATTCTGATTTGTATTTAGCAAGCATATCATATTCAGTTTTATTGATGTAATTTTCTTCTAAAAGATAATCCAGTACATTTGTTAATAAAGGTACGCATTGCCTTTCTGAAAAATTGTTATCAGATATTTCTAAGGGTCCTTCGTTAACTTGGGCATCAGTTTTTAATTCAGATTTAATTAAGCTATCTATTGAATCAGTATCGATATCGTTTGCACTAGTGGGTAAATTTTGGTAGCCCAAAGAATCGTGGTAGTTCACGTTTTCTGTTGTATCGAACTCTGATATTTCTTGTTTCACATTTATCTTTACGTACTCTGGTTCTACTTGTTTCAATGCGATATCTTCATAGATCATAGGCGTTACTTGTCCTTCAATCACCTCGGGATCTTCTTTTATTATCAATTCAGGGGTGATTATGTGGGTAGTAGTGATAACGGCCTGAAATAACACATTTATGAATAATTTTAACACAACATCTATTTTAATGGAAATTATGAATTTGTTTAGAACAGAGTAAAAGGTATTTTCATCGGAATTATAACCTCATTGATGATTATTATTTAATATATTAATACAATATAATTATTAATATATTATATTATTAAGGGCCATAGCCCATAGCGTAGTGCGTAACCGCAACATATAGTTGGATGGATTAACTGAGACGGTTGACATGACATCGATTCTAAGGCACAGGCCTCACATGTCTGACCTGGCGCGGGCATGGCGCGGGCGCTTTCCTATTCCATTCAAGTTTAATACAAAATGCACGGAAATAAAGCACAATTTAGCTCGACGACTTCGCGTCATAACCACGTCCGATCAACGACATACCGTGTGTCCTAAATTATACTTTATTTCCATGCATTTTGTATGAAATTTGAATGGAATAAGAAACCGCCAGTGCCATGTCTGCGCCCGACGCTAGTCACATTCATCGGGCACGGACATGACACGGACATGGCACAGGTGGTTTCCTATTGGATTCAAATTTCATACAAAATGCATGGAAATAAAGCACAATTTAGGGCACATAGTATGTCGTTGCTCGGACGTATGACGCGCCTTTTCGGCGCCCGCGCCCGATCGCCGCCAGATGAGCGTCAGATGGCCGCCAGTTCGTAGTATGTACTTGCTTGCGACATACGTCTGTTAGTGATGTAAAAATGCGTGACGAATGACGATATCGAATTTAATATTGAATTTTGAGAATTGATTGTAAAATATGCAACGCTTTATGATCATTGTCGTTCCAATTATTGTAACTGAAATGTTCAAGATAAATTGTGGCTGGAAATCGGAAAGAGATTAAACCGGTACTAAGATTTTTTTATGTAATACCCATGGTAATACTAGCTTATCCTTGTGCAAATTCGTTTGCGCGTATTTTCTTCATCTGTATCAGGGCCCGATTTGGTAACCCGATGAAGAGGTTTTCGGCAGGGTTTTTTCAAAAGCTTAGTAATTTAGTAATTTCAAAAGCTTAGTTAACCCTCTCCGTATGGGTTACACTATTATTTGATGGGTCTAAACCATTCAAAACCCTTTTGACTAGGTTACCTGATCATGAGGGTTATCAATAGTATTGGGTTTTGGTATTATTCCAAAACCCATTCCTTAGGGTTACCCTTTTTATCATTGTAACACGGGTTATACGTGGGTTATAGGAGATAAAGTAGAAAAAAAAATCGGTCAAAAGATGAAAATTAATTGCGGTAATTGTGTTCTAAGCATTAAGGGCGGAAATACAGACTACTAATTGTTTATTTTACGCAATAATAATTATATTATAATAAAACTGGAATAAATTTTCAATAACAGCTGTCAAACCTAAATCGACCATATCTCGAGAACTACTTATCTTAGACTTGCCTTTACTAGCTCAAATGATAGCTATTGACAAGACCTTAATTTTCGATGACAGCTGTCAAACTTAAATTGACCATATCTCGAGAACTACTTATCTTAAGACTTGCCTTTACTAGCTCAAATGATAGCTATTGACAAGACCTTAATTTTCGATGACAGCTGTCAAACTTAAATCGACCATATCTCGAGAACTACTCATCCTAGACTTGCTTTTACTAGTTCAAATGATTGCTATTGACATGAACTTAATTTTCGATGACAGCTGTCAAACTTAAATCGACCATATCTCAGGAACTACTTATCTTAGACTTGCCTTTACTATCTCAAATGATTGCTATTGACATGAACTTAATTTTCGATGACCGCTGTCAAACTTAAATCGACCATATCTCGAGAACTACTCATCCTAGACTTGCTTTTACTAGCTCAAATGATAGCTATTGACAAGACCTTAATTTTTGATGACAGCTGTCAAACTTAAATCGACCATATCTCGAGAACTACTCATCCTAGACTTGCTTTTACTAGCTAAAATGATTGCTATTGACAAGACCTTAATTTTCGATGACAGCTGTCAAACTTAAATCGACCATATCTCGAGAACTGCTCATCCTAGACTTGCCGTTACTAGCTCACATGATAGCTATTGTTAAGATCTTAATTTTCGATGACAGTTTTTAGTTTGATAGCTGTCATCGAAAATTAAGATTTTATTAGTAGCTATCATTTGAGCTAGTAACGGCAAGTCTAGGATGAGTACTTCTCGAGATATGGAAAATTCAAGTTTGACATATGTCATTTAAAATAAAGATCTTGTCGATAGCAATCTTTTGAGCAATTAACGGCTAGTCTAGGATGAGTAGTTCCAGAGATATAACCATTTACATTTCATGAATTTGTAGAATGAGTTTCGAGTGGAGCTTTGAGTTGAGTTTTGAGTTTGAGTTTTAGAGTGACAGTGACAGTGACAATCCAAAATTATTATTCAAAATAGTTTTCAAGGTCATATTTTTTCTTTATAACACGTTGACTGCGGATCTCGGAAATAACGCTTTACAAAATACTCATTATGTGTACTGTTGGCTTTGCCTAATAAATACAATAAAAATAAAAAATAACGCTACGCAGAGTACTCTGCGATGATGCCCTATGAAAACTGACTGAAACATATTTTTTTCTTTTTAACATATTGACTGCTGGGCCTCAGTCATGACATAACTGATGACTTATGAAAACTGAAGCACCATTTTTTTTCTCTTTAATATGTTGACTGCGGGTCTCGTATATGACAACGCATACTCTGCGATGATGACCAATGAAAACTGACTGAAACACAGCACTTTCCTTATGTTTTCAAAACTTTTCTTTAATGCAGTGACGCTTTTCCTTCAACCAAATAAAGCGATCTGAACTAATACCTAATGATTGATGACATCAATCAAGAGTCAAAATCTAAATTCCCCCACCCAGTGTCAGGCGTAATGATAATCATTGTGTAACATTCAAAAAAAACCTATCAAGAGGTAACTCCATTCATTCGTTTAACCTAACAGGGTAACCCTATCGGTTACCCTGTTATGAGGTTGACTCACTGAAACTCAAACTCAAACTGACTGAAAACCAAAAGGAACGGGTTACACTTTCGCTTGTGTTAGGAGGAGAATACCCAAACGAACTGTATAACCCAATGAAGGGGTTTCACTTTCGAAGCAACTACCTCGAAATCGGGGTTGTACGGGCCCTGATCTGATATTAATTAATTGTATGCACGAGAGCAAGAGCATCTTCGTCTTCTGAGGATGACATGCTGACACATCGGTATCGGACAACGGACTGCACTACACATGTGCCTCTGTCACGTCATTTCTGCGTCATGTCCGAGCCATGTCCGCGCCATGCCCGTGCCATGTCCTCGCCACGTCCGTGCCACGTCCGCGCCATGTCCGCGCCATGTCCGCGCCCGATATGTGTGACCTACGCCTAAGCGTCTTCATTGGTTTCTTTGAACGTCTTACCGTTCGCTAAGCTTTCTTACCATGTGTATGATATGAGTATGATCTAAGATTCCGTTGTTATAACTAACCAATCATCAACAAAATACGTACAGTCTCTTCTTGAGCATCAACATGGACCCGTGCACGCTTTGCACACTTTTTATCTGCCCTCGAATATTTATTATTTCGAGCTTCAGCTATTTCTTGTGTAGCATCTAATTCTGGTGCACCTGTTTCATCAGATTGCTCCATCATAGCAGGTTCTTCATGAACAGGTTCGGATTTTATTGCGGTTTTATTTTTGCGTTTGCGGGTACCCTCGAATTTAGATACTTTATCTTTTTGTTCTGTTGAAGAATCAGCTCCAGGTACGCTTTTATCAGTTATATCCTCATTGTTTGCACCTGAAGGTCCAGGTTGGGGTTCATTTGTTGTATCTGATGCATTTTCTTTTTTAGATTCCCCACCATAGAAGCTGAAATCATTGATTATTGATAATGATTTAATCGAATTCTGTTCTCGTCAATAGATACAACAAATAATAATTGAATTAATTAAGAAAATTATCAAGGGACTAAGAACTAAGTTACTAATATCGGTTGTTTACTCCGCAAAAAATTAAAGTATATGATTTCTGTCTCTAAGTCTGTCTGTAATTCGGACTATACTACTATACTCTCTAAGTATCTCTATCTATCCATAACTTTACGCTTATTCCCCCTTACTTATAAACGCTACTTAAAGGAGAATGCCGTCTGATGTATGGCGCTCGGTACCAAGACTAAAGTGAGTACGTCAAAAAAATCTCCAATAAGTTTTTAGTCGATTCTACTGTCAAAATAATTTAAAATAAGAGTTATTGCCATAGTAACTCTTTACATCAATGTTTTTTGCCATAGCAACGTATATATCATTGGTTGTTGCAGCCTAATGGCGGCGTGCAGTGGAAACCAAATCAACAAAATATTTTTTTACTTAATTATTAATCAATTTAGTGTGTATAACTAAAGAAAATGTTAATGTCATTTATAAAATATAATAAATTTTATGGTATACGTTCGGTTTTGACGCAATTGGTACGGGTTCTCGGCATTCTCCTTTAACCATTGCTTAAAGTTATCCCTGTCACTGTTTGTCAACATCCAATGGTAAGAGATGGTAAAAGTTTAAGCATCGTTTATTTTTTTGTAAGCAGTTTTTTTGACAGATTTTTATAAGTAAGGCCCATAGCTTTTTTTTTTGACAGATTTTTATAAGTAAGGCCCATAGTTTAATTCCACAAAACGGCACAAAAGTATACTTCAACACAAAGTAATAAGCTTGTTGCGCCTCTTTAGAGTCTCTAATCTCAATGTCTATCTTTAACTCTCTAAGTTACATCGTTCCGTTCCGTTCCGACACAAGACTGAACGAAATAAATATTAGACAATGGATGATAGCGCAATTACATTTATGAGAGTAAAATAATTCACAGCATTGTCATATCTGTCCGAAAATTCTTCTTCATCATCATCAGCCTATAGCAGTCCACTGCTGGACATGGGTCTCCTCTAATGAGCGGCATTGCGCCCTGTCCTAAGCTCGACGCATCCAGCTTCTACAGCAACCTTTCGCAAATCGTCACTCCACCTGGCCAGAGGGCGACCGGCGACGTTATCCGGATACGACGAGAGAAAAGTCATGGACAGAAGTTCGTTATAAAAAATTTGTGTTTACTAACGTAATATTTCGTCGTCTTATGATCCTCAGGAAATTAGGATCGATATGGTCTTCACAAACGGTCTGAACTTGATTCATCGTATCAACTCCTCTTAACGTTTTGATTAGCCAATTGGAATGCCTGTAATTTATTCAAATCAATCATAATCATTATCATTTATTTTTGCCAAAAGTATCTTATCAATAGGGCCACTTCACCAGTATGTGGTATCCAACATTTTATGTCATAATACTGAGTAACTAAGTTCTTATATATTTTAATGCGCTCTTGGCGTAGCTTACTTAGGTGTTGGGGATAACCTGAGTAAAGCAACACTCCGCCCGGTCACTACTTGGATGGGCGACCATTTAGTAGGCATTTAGATCTGAGCGGTCCGCTTCGGAAGACACGTTAAGATGTTGGTCCCGGCTTTTCAGTCGTCAAGCCATGTCGGAGGCCTTCGGGCAGCCTAAAAACTTTAACACCAGAGTTAGACGCTAGCTCATTGGAAGAAGGAGATTTTAAAATCTCAAATAAGTACTATACATAGTCTTGTACTGAGGTCTATATGTTGAGAGAATGGCGTTTACTCAAGACAGTCCCAGAATTTCGACAATACTCGCTAGGCTCGGTAGTGTAGTTGGCAGCGCGTCGTGGTATTGATTGAAACGCAACGAATCCCACCACGAAAACCACCACCACCAGCCTATATCAATCCATTGCTGCATTGGCCTCCCCTTACTAGAAGGGGACAAATTACACGGGGGTTTAACAGAACTAAGCGCTTCCAAACATCATTTATAATGCGCACGGCTAAAATATGGAATCAGCTATCAGCGTCTGTTTTTCCATTGACTTATGACCCTAAGGGCTTCAAAATAGGCATCTTCTGAGAAAGCTCGCCCCATCGTCGACCTCAACCTTGCCCACGCAAGCCGAGCCAGTCAAGAGCCGACCCATAATAAATAAAACAGGAGATATTTCCATAATCCCCACGACAAAGATAATGCGCTTCGCGCGAGCTACGCTACGAGCTCGGTCGTATTCGTCTCCACTCGCATATCGATCGTGTTTTATATAAGCTATTAGTACATTACTGCAGAGGCCATGATGGACGAACATAATATACGATAAATAGAATGCTGTTTGCATTCTATTTGCAAGCCAGTTCGAAATTTAAATAAACCCTTTGATTAGTTACCTCCTTGGTTGCCATGTTTCGGAGTAAAAGATCGTTCCATTATTAAATAACACGACAGATATGAGTTTTCGTAGTAATTTATTTGGCCGCCAAAAACGACAGATATGAATTTTCATTCAACTTTTGCCGGCCGCTGCTCGCATGTATTTGGCCAGTACAGAAATTTCGATTTATCTCGAAGAAGGTTGTCAAAATCATGCTCTAATTTCCAAACATGTTTGAGAAATATATTATATACTTGTTAGTATTAGGTCACATTCAAGTTCATGCCGAGATATGTAACATAGATATCTAAGATACCTATACAGCTGCTAGCACAGCTCTAGATAAGTCTATAAATAGTTAGATTCGATAGATATACAGGGTGGGGCAAATTTTTTTCCCATTGAGGGCAGCTACCTTTTCTTTGGTAGTTAAGAAATTGTATGGAAAACTTGTGTTTGAATTTTCGCGAAATCGTACGATTAGATTTGGTTAGTTACTTTGGGAAAAGTGTTCCTGTTGGGAAATAGAGTCGATTCATATTCATATTCATTATAGTTTATTTCCACAAAACGGCACATAAGTATACTTCAACACAAAGTAATGAAAAATAATGTCGTGGCGACTCCACGAGGATTGAGACCCATTATTTTTGACAAATGTAATTTTCTGGGCTGACTGTACATTTTTCATAAATTCTGATAATGCCATTCCGAAGCACGGAAGCGCTCAGCTGGGAGATCGGCTAACTCTGTTGCAAACAGAAATGATCGACACCGATCCTGTTTTTACAAACTTTGACATTTCATCCATCGAAATCACGTCAAAGTTTAATGAACGTCAATTGACGAACTGTCAAAGTTTGTTAAAATAGGATCGGTTTTAATCATTTCTGAGTGCCTAGTGTCAGTACCACGGGATACTATTTTTTAAATCTTGAACGACGATTGTCATTTTTTTTTTTCTAGTGTTTTTCTAATGTATGTCGTATAGTAGTCATGGTATTATAACCGTTATACGTTAGTTATAAGACACAAGTATTAGTAAAATGGAATAAAAGAAGATTGAACGGTAATTTTCTGATGAAGAAAATTATGCGCCGATCGTCTTTTGTTATATTCGCCATGGCTATAGCAGAAAACAGGAGCTGACTGAAGACTGGACGACTGGACTTATAAACCGTACTACGTTGCCTCATACTATTATGAACATTATACTTGATACTGGCGAAATTGTGGAAACTATTAAGCCAATTAATAAAGAAGTGAAGTAAAGTCACGGCAAGTACCACGACGCGTCTCTAGATGACGCTACCTCGATTCCACACAAAGCGTAAACGCGAACGCGATCGAGCTGGTAAAAAAAACTAGCCCGCCGATCTAAATGACACTAAACAGTCACCCATCCAAGTATTGACCGGGCAGAGTGTTGCTAAACTCAGATGATTGGCTAAGAAAACTGAAGAAAGCCGCGCCACGAGCGCTTCAGTCAGCAGATAGATAGATAGACAGATACGCTGTAGATAAATGTATTATGTACTACGTATCAGATCTCAGACTCTAAGTACTATAAATATTGAACTATGATATTAATTTTCTTATTTATTTAATAATAATAATAATGCGGAACGTTATCACACAGCATCATGTATCCCCAAACTAAGCAGAGCTTGTTATGGGAACCACATGATTGATATACTAAATATATAGTTTTTTTTTTGTAAATACATACTTATCATACATAGAAAACACCCAGACCCGAGACAAATATCTGCAAAACATGCAAACATTTGTTGCGCGGCGGGAATCGAATCCGCAACCTTCTGCGTCTCAGGCGGACCTTCACCCACTGCGCCACAGAGGCCGTCTAATTTAAGGTAGGTACGTTTCATTTACGTACCTAGTACTTAATCTGTGTACTTATTGGTAATCTATCATTCATTAATCATAACTCATTAGATAACCATTACTTATGTACATTAGTCATACTATATATATACTTATACTTGCCTATATTAACGGAAGTAAATAGAGGTACGTAGGTAAGTTAAATAAGCATATATTGTAAGGCTACTTATGTTATTTTATTAATTAAACCCCCCCCGGTAGAAAGAGGAAAGAGAATAAACTAATTAATTAACTAGATAGGTAGCTATTTTTTCTTTAACATAAAATAATGATATGAGCTTTTTTTTCTTTACAAAACAAAAATAGTTATCAGACCTAAGATAAAAGTTACTAAAATATAATTAAATAGTATGAAGCAGATATGTAGGTATAGGTACCTATACTTAATTTTGTCTGTGTAAGGACCGCCCCTGTGGCGATGAAAGCCTCCTCCAACTCCTTCCAGGTACCCCTTTCTATTGCCTTTCTTGGCCAGAGATTACTTCATTCCACCTTTTTAGTGGTCGACCTCGTTTTCGTTTTTTCTTTAATACTGTGTATATTTTGCGTACCTTTTACTTTTTCTCTCTGTTTGTCTGTGAAAACTATTTTTTGTATTGCTATTGTTCACGTCTGCTAATTTGGATGGTTCTGCCCACGGAAGATCAGCGCTAGGTCATTCTGACGGCCGTTTGTGTCATCTTACATAAGTAATTTTAAGTTGATCATTTAAAGACTTCTTAATTAGTATATTTATTGTATGATAAAAAAAAAAAAAAAAGTTGGGGGTATTTGTTCATCCAATTTGTTGCTCCGCACGATATACATTTGGGTGGGTGAACAGTTGTTGTAGACTTCCGTGGCTTGATTAATGTTTCGTAGTAGTGGTAAGAGCTACAGTAGCTATTTAGCTAATTAGCTACCTACCTACGAAGGTCACGGTTAGTCTGAAGTCATAACTAACAATCATTGATCAATGTTTGTCTGCGACTTCTATTTTAGTCATGGTTTTTGTCAACATCATCATCATCATCCACGGCCTGACTACACCAACTGCTGAGTAAGGCTTCCGTTAACTGAAAAAAACTTTTCTATTTTTAACTATCACACCAAAGATAAAAGTTTCTGAAATAAGCTTTGTTTTAAACTGAAATAAACTTCCATCTAACATCGATCGATTCAAAGGCCGCTCCATTAGGCATTTGGGGCATTTACATCGGTCATTCTTCTTGTACCTACCTAGTTAAGTAAAATAATCGAATTTTAGTTTTAATAAATCCACAAAGGAGTTTAAAAAACTTTTTTGATTGGTTGTATTATTTTTCGTAATAACAAAGCAAGCTACGCAAAGCGTGTTCATTCATCCAACATGGCCTAAAAGATTGGCGCGAATGACGATCGGAGCGAGGGGCGGGGCGTGCGACAGAGACAGCCGATCGGCCATAAAGTTTGGCGCACTCTAGCCGGGGGGAGGGGCCGCGCTTCTCCTCTCCCCAGTCAGTTTACTACCATCGTGGCATACGTACCGTACAAGTTGTTTTATCGTCATGCCACGAAAAAACGTGCTACGTTCCCAAGCGAGGCAAATGGTGCACGACGTCCTAACTTTCATGAAGATTGAAGCTCAGGAGGGGCTGCAGTACGACCTGAAAGCCGTGCAGAAGCGGACAGCGGCCGCCACGGGCGTCTCCCAGCGGACCGTGAGGCGGATAGCGGTCGCAGCCAGCGTGCCCGGAGTCTCCATGCGAGACGTCTTCAAAACACCCGGGAAAAAACGACAAGGAAAGCGAAAAGTCACAGCTATGAGCAGCACCAACCTAGGCCTTGTAAAGCGATGCATCCACAACTATCACATCACTGAGAAAGAACTACCAACAGTACAGAATGTTCTACGCAAACTCAGACAAGAGGCAGGCTTTCAAGGACAGGCGTCGAGTATGAGAAGAATTCTAGCTGATCTAGGCTTCAAATGGAAAAGGACGGAGGACAACCGCAAGGCTTTGATGGAACACGTTAGCATACGACAGAAACGCATCGAATACCTGCAAGCCATCATGAACTACCGAGCCGAGGGATATCCCATCGTGTTCATTGAAACGTCGCATGTTGACATCGTACACACAACCGACTCCAAGAGAAACGAACGGGTCATAATCATTCAAGCTGCAGGAGACACAGGCTTCCTAGACAAAACTCTGCATATGTTCAAAACCTCCTCAAAATGTGACGACAATAAGCAATACGACAGATGGATCAAAACACAACTCATACCAAACCTCCCTGAAAACGCAGTCGTTGTGGTCGGCAAGACGCAGTACTTTCACAAAGCTGACGAAGCTGTCCCCACGTCCACCTCCAGAAGATCATTCATGGAAGCGTGGCTGATCGACAAGGGAATCCCATTCTACGCCTCGATGCTGAAACCCCAGCTATACAAACTGATAAGCACATACAAATGCGGTTTCAGACAGTACAAGATCGACGGAATCCTCAACGAGAGCAACCACCCTGTGATGCGAATTCCTAACTTCCACCCAGACCTGAACCCTTTTGATGAAATTTGGCCGTTGATCAAGAACCACGTGAATCCACGAAGCGTGGAATCCGCAAAGAAGCTGATCAAAGAGAGATCCAAAGTTATAAACGATGAAGTGGGACTTCTCTGCAAGAGAATCGAAGATATCGAAGTGGAGTACAGTCAAAGCGATGCAGTGATTGACGCGTTCACCGACGAAGTGACTATACACGTCAGTGACGACGAGTCTGAAGACTCTGATGAGGATTCTGTGACGGAGGACGAGCATTACGAGAGCTCTTCGGATGAGGAACTGATTTCGAAAGATGCGGAGGTCATGGAAGTTAACGTTTCTCCTGAATCTATTCTATCGTAATCATACCTAGATAAGATTATGGTTATATATTAGAGTGCCTACCTAACCTAATAACGGAACGATCTGTAGTGCCTGGAATGATTCCTATTCTATTGTAATTTAAGAGCTTATCTCTTGTGAGTTTAGTGATGCAATTCTCTCCACTTAGCTCTTTCCATTGCTTTCTCTTTCACTTCTTTATACGACATGACGGCGACCTTCTCTTTTATCTGACTCATGTAGCTTATTCTTGGTCTCCCTCTCCCACGCTTTCCTTCTATAATTCCTATTTCTTATTAGTTAATAATAATAATAAATAATAACCCCAATAAACATAAGCAAATGTCATTTTATATCGCTAGATAAAGCGTAATTTTGGTATTGATATTACACAAAAAAGTTTTTATGTAAACTCATTGGGATAAAGTAAGCTTATGTCATTTAAAATTAAATGTAAATAAAAAGAGTTGACTTCATATTTAAACGCCATTTTAGCTATCTGAGGTCTATAGAACCTCACCTGTTATAAATAGAACGATTAGTTAGTGTTTGTTAAATCAATAAATATTAACATATAATTACCAACTGGTTTCCTTTTCCTAATAATTTAATTGTTAAAATTATTATTAGGTTTGTAGATTCATAAGTTTTATCGAACATAATATTTCCATTTTCGTTGATTTATTAAAAAAATTTTTAGGAAAACTTACAACAGAATTGATTGTGGAATATAATGTTCATGATTTCCCTAACTTAAATAAATAGATTAAAATAGGTTGGTAACTTACTAGCTATGTATTTATAATTGACTTACCCGTTTCGATCAGCTGGAAGAGTAATGAATAACATCTTTTTATGTCTTTTCATGGTATTTGAACAACCTTTTACGTCGCAGCATTTCCCCGCCATCTTGACACGTGTGACGTCGTCGCTGGCCCAACCCCAACTGAGATTGGTGAAACGGCAATATTGAAAACCGAATGAAAGAAAGAGACGTGAAGTATATGCGCAGTGTTTGTGCTGCTGTGTGCAAAACGTGGCATTTATTATAAGCTTCTCGATAGAGGGCGCTGTTCAATATCCATCACATTGCGTTTGTCTAAATGCCACTCTAAATCTGCCCCTCCATCAATCGAAGGTGGCATGTTTAAATTGAAACCCCCTAGGTACTTAACCTAGGTAGGTAGGTATCTAGGTATCGTCTTCGTATGAGTGTGGTATGAATGTATGAGTTAGGGGCCTACTCTATCATTATTATAATAAAGATAATTTTAACAAAAGTATTGGGCTACCCTCCGCCCGGGCCGCCTTTTGGTTGGGTGACCGCCTTGTCCTTCGCTGCGATTTCAGGGCCTCATCATCATCAGCCTATAGCAGTCCACTGCAGGACATAGGCCTCCCCTAATGAGCGCAATTGCGCTCTGTCCTGAGCTCGACGCATCCAGCTTCTACGAGCAGCCTTTCGCAAATCGTCACACGACCTGGCCGGAGGGCGTCCTACACTACGCTTGCAGAGCCGCGGTCTCCACTCAAGAATTATCGGTTCTTCGGCCGAAGGACGGGCGGTCTATTATGTCAAAAATCTAACACTAGATTGGTCGATCATACAAAAACCCTTCAATTCATAACAAAAAAATATTTATTCCGGCTTTTGTCTACAGCCAACATGTTAGAGGCCGTGACGATCGAAACTGGATGCGTCGAGCTGAGGACAGCGTGCAATAGCGCTCTTTAGGCTTTAGGGGAGGCCGCCGCCAACCAGCAGTAGATTGCTAACTAAAGGCTGATGATGATGATGATGATGTCAGAGGCTTTAAACTGCCGACAACAGAGAGTTGGCAACCAACTCATACACCTACCAACGGCAAGAAGATAAAGTTAACAAAACAGGTACCTAACAAAAGGTTTTAGCGAAACGAAAAGGCCTGTTGCAGTTTGTTTTCGAAGTGGGTCGGCTCGCGACAACACGTCGCATAGCGGTATCTGAGCGGCGCGGCAACGGAGCGGAGCGGCAACGCCACACTCGGAATCGCACTCGTAATAGACGGGAGCTAAATCTTGATTCCTTTTGATAAATTATGTTATTTGTTACGGTGTCTTTTTGTTGTTTGTGAAGTAGGTATTTTATCTAGCTAAGTAGGTAGATAATTGTTTTTATTCGTGTTGGATAAGAGTAATATTCGTGAAAAACAGAATGCGAAAGGTTAATTAAACCAGTAGGTAATTAAACATTTTCTGGGTTCATCCAACCGTCCAAATTAAATTTGTTTTATTTTGTTGGTATTCAGAAGCAGAGAATCCATGTCGAATAATGAATTCCTATTTTGAAATTTAGTGCTAATGGACGATGGGCTTGCGGTCTGGCAGCAACGCACTTACGAGCGAGCTGGCAACGCCGCAGTTACTGTGAATGTTCAAAGGCATTGCTGACTTTGCGGTCACGATTCACGAAGGACTCTCTTTGTCTAATAAACTTTAGGAACTTAGATAACCTACCTACGTCTTACAACTCCTACCTACCTATATAATAACTACATAGTACTGCCTACTTACAATAGGTAGTGGAACCTATAGGTAAGCATTAAACACACCTACCACGTCATAATAGAATTAACCTAAGGAACTTCAAGGGCTCATCCGGGGAAGTACCTACTTCTTCTTCTTCGTATGAGCTAGTGATCAACTCTGGTGACGGAGTTTTTAGGCCGCCCGAAGGCCTCCGACATGGCTTAACCACTGAAAAGCCGGGATCAACATCTTAACGTGCCTTCCGAAGCACGGAAGAGCTCAGATATAAATGCCACTAAGTGGTCACCCATCCAAGTAGTGACCGGGTGAAGTGTTGCTTAGCGTGAGTCACGCCATGAGCGCCTCTGGGTACCACCAACTAGGTACTACCAACATGCCTATTTCTGCCGTGAAGCAGCATTGTTTGTTTGAAAGGTGTGGGGTGCCATTGAAATTACAGGCATGAGAGGCTTAACACGTTTATGTCTCAGTTTGATGGACGCAGGGCGTTGCATCGCTGTATCGATCGGAGGGACCTACGAAGCAGTAGGTACTTAGATTATAAGTAATGGTTACCACTTAACATCGTGGGCCACGCGCTGGTTCCATATTGATCAATAAAAAAACGGTAGGTTACCTACCGTTTTAGCCTACCTTGTACGTATATGAGTTAAGTAAGTAGATATAGGTATCTAGACCGGTAGGTACACTACTTACCTGCTAGGTATTGAACCGGCACATTAACATTAAGGCGACGATACATGTCAAACCTCCCTCTCGCTCGCACTATTCTACATTTTTGAAGATATAAAATCACAGAATGTAGTTATGCAAAATACAACAAAAAATTTGTACCAAAATTGATCACATTGGTACAAGTTTTTTAGTAAGAAAACGTGATAGAATCCAAATGATATTATTGCTGAACCTTTGAGTTTTTATTTTCTAGGCCGTGTAGGTTTGCTTTTTTTCATAACTACATTCAGTGATTTTATATATTCAAAAATGTTGAATAGTGCGAGCGAGAGGGAGGTTTGATATGTATCGTCGCCTTAAGCAGTTGAGTCCTAACCTAAGTTTCACCTAAGTAGCCTATATGTAAGCACCTATATCCTACAGGCACCTAGATATCTCTACTGTTACCTAACTTTAACTACATCTCCAACTGCCTGTTGGTTTTCTTTTCAAAGTCTTCTTCATTGCGTTCACTGTAGTTCAGAAAGCAGTACAATAATAATAATAGTTTAAAAAAACTAAAAAAACACGCTTGCACGCATGCGTAGTTCGCGCACTAGCTCTGTCTCTCTTACTCGCATGCAAAGGATGCGGAAAGAAATTAATTAATCCTGGCGAATCTAATTAGGATAATCGGATATTTTTATCGGATTATTGCATTGTCATCGACCTTTGACAGATGTGCAAAGTTTGAATCAAATCTGATCGTTCAAAGTAGGGCAAAATCGAGCTCAAAGGAGTCGGTTACATACATACATACAGGTGAAACTAATAAAAGCGTGTTAAAATCCTCAACTAAGTTAGGTACCTACTTAGCTAACATAAGTCCACGTAAATCCTTAAAAAGTTTCAATTACCTTAGAATGACTTTAACACGTTGACTGCGGGTCTCTGGCATAACGCTTCGACACGAGTGCAACCGACGCACGTCGCACTTTCGTATTTAAGCACTCAAGACGTTATGCCATTTCTATGCCATGGCACATAACGGAAAGTAATGCTTAAACTTAAAACATAGTCGTTACATGCCATTAAGTGTCCGACCTAAGTTAGTGCTTAGGTTTAAAACCGGACTTATTTCTCCTATTCGACCCCAAAGTTAGACCCCTGAGTATGAAACCGACCGTTGGTTACGTAGTATGGTACGATTACGTTGGTTACTAACGTAATGTAGGGTTAAATTATAGGCACTAAGCAGAAAGTGTAAAGTTAGGTAACTAAATAATTAAAAAACCCTCCAAGTGCGAGCTGGCCGATGGTTCTGTACAAGCTTGTAGGTATGAAATCATTTCTACAAATTTACGGTTTTTCTCCTTTACCTTCCTATGTTATTAAATCCTATTATTATTATAAATGCGAAAGTTTGTGAGTATGGATGAATGGATGAATGCTTGTTACTCTTTCACGCAAAAACTACTGAACGGATTTGGATGAAACTTGAAATATACATAGTTTGTTCTGGATTAACACATAGGCTACTTTTTATCCCGATACCACGCGAGCGAAGCCGTAGGCGGAATCTTGTTATAACTAAGACATTGCATTGCAACAAGCCTTTTAATTCATGATTCTAGGTCAACAGTCGGTGTCCTATAGGTTTTGTTTCCCTTGAGAGTGTCAAAATATTATTATAAATATTGACTTAGAAGTTTTATTTTTTTATTTACCTTAATTATTACTTGATAACTCCCCTTCACGCGTTCCAGAAAAAAGGGTCTTCATGAGTCAGGCAAATACATCGTGGTATGTGACAGCCATTTTATAATATTGACGAAATTGTGCAAATTATCTTAGAATCCATTGAATAAAAAATGATTATCGCTATCGTCTATCGAATAGACTGAAGGTACAATAATATGACGTAATAGCAAAATAGGTCGATACACGTGGCATCGCGCACGGGGCTGGAGTCGCGACACGCGACGGGCGACCAGCCTCCGTCTCTGTCGCGCGTCGCGGTCGCTACATCCGCAATGCGACCAATCACGAGCTTGCGCGGCAGACGCGATCGGCGTCAGTCGCGTCGCGGAATCCCGTAGCTCGGTCGCGTTCGAGACTTATTTGACAGTGACATATTGAATATCGACGCGACGATTGACAGTTTAATTTTTTTTTATTTGTGGGCGTTATAGTTTCTTGGTGAATGGTGATAATCAAGATTTATCCCGGTCTCTCTGCCTAAAGGTATAACTAGAATGCAATAATACACACACACCCAGAAATATTACGAGTTTACGGTCACCAAAAAGTTGCATTAATCTTTTTTCTTTCATAATCACAGAACAAAAACACGGTCATGATTACTACTAGAAGGTACCTACTTTAGTAAATTAAAAGCTATATAACGTAGGTACCTTTTTTGAATACCACCACAGATCAAGCTTGCTTGAGAAATAAACTGATGTGATTTGTGATTTCCATGGGCCATGAGGCCCTAAAAACGAAATCACAAATCACACGAGAATGATCTCGTGATTAAGATTATTGTCACGGTAGAGATATGTCGCACAACTGTCAAAACTTTTTGGAAATTTAACGGTTTCGCGACATAAGTCTAATTTGTCAACAATCTCTATTCCTGACCCGAGTAGTATTAAATTTGCACGCCTTTTCGAAGTAAAATATAATTGGGTGGGACCTACTAGACTTAAGGACTTTTGTACACATATATTCATACAAATAAATGATTGATATATTGAGTGACTTTGAGTGAGACTCAAGGGAAGTTGATCGTCGAAACTAAATTGAAGGATACTATATCTGCTAACGTTTTTCATTACCTGGCTATAAGCAAGCGATCGTGGCGTAGCTTACTCTTCTTAGAAGCAACACACCAGTCGGTCATTACTTGGATGGGTGAGCGTTTAGTGGTATTTGAAGAGCGCTTCCGTGCACGCTAAGATGTTGTTCCCGGCTTTTTCAACCGTTATGAAATTCAGGGAAGCCAGTTATTTTTTTAAGTCTTTCATTTGAACAAAGGCCTTAGAGTCGTACTTTGGTTCGCAGCAGCAGTCATTGTAAGATATAGGGCTGACACGGACGCTCTGTGAAACCTTACAATGAATAAGTGTTTATCAACATGTGGTACAGTTTGGAGAGTTAGATAGTTTCATGAAATATTTAAATGTTGCTAGAGGAATGTGAGCGCTTTAACAATGAGATAATTATACTATTTAAAAACCGGTCACAAGGTACTTGTGACTTTTAGTGGAACTTAAATTTGATCGCTTGCGTGTTTCGGAAGATGTCTGTCCCGGCTCTCTCAGTCGTTTAGCCATGTCGGAGGCCTTCGGGTGGCCTACAAACTGACAGAAGGGTTGGCCACTAGTTGTTCATACGAAGAAGATTTACAAACCAGGGTACACAAGGATGTTCACATTAGTTTGCTATAAGTTTATAGCTACGAAGAAGACTAACTTCTTGTGTTTTGTTTCAGCCTGGGTCATGACTCTACATTTCAATCCAGTTCGCTTGATCGAGGAGATCAAGGCCAGGCCAGGACTGTACACTGGCAATGAACGGCTGGATCGTACTGAGAAGCTGGATCTCTGGAAGGAGGTTGGCGCAGCGATGTTCAATGATTGGGCCGGGTGCAGTAAAGCTACTATCTATGGGAGAGGTAATAAAATAGTTAGAAAGATATAACTCATATACCTAATAATATGATAATAAAGCATCCCATGAAATGTAGTTAGAGAAATGAGTTTAAAGGGGTGTTACAACCTCCATCTTCGGAACCCAAGCCAACCTGCCCGTGGTTCACCCTGCTGACTAACAAACGGAGCTCGATGACAACGTCAAAGCACAGCCTAACACTGGCACAGCTACATGACCTGACCGCCCACAAGCAGCAGCATCGGCTGCGATAAGCTATGCCCTACGATCCCCAACCAGCTTGCCCAGCATGGGGATTATTTTATTATCCTCCTTTATTAGGAGAGGCCCATGTCCAGCAGTGGTCTGTTAAAGATTGATTTTAAGTGTGTGAAATTAGTTTAAAAAATTATGTGATAAATTTTTGACTAGATATGTTCCAAGTAACTTAGGTAAGGCTACCACTAAGGTGTTCCATCTTCAATCTTTGGAATACAACCCTAGAATATAGAATGTTAATTCGGACCTAAGCCGGTTCACTTGATCAACCAATGAAATCGTCATTTCTTTGTTGCCAGTGCTCCAAATTCAGAAGAAATGGAAGTCATTACGTGACGCGTACAACCGCGAGCTACGGGTCAGAAGGACGAACGTGAAACGGTCCAGGATCGTCTACCGGTACTTCAAGAGGATGTCCTTCCTCGGAGGCTTTGAAGGAACTATCAGCTCTGATGAGTAAGTTCTTCTTGAAGTAACTACAGTAGTCACAACCTCACAACGGATCTCTTGAAGTCTCTTGAAGTTAGCCTCAGCAAACGATTCTACCAATCCTAGTACAATCCGATCAAATAATAGGAGCTATGTCGTAAATTTTAACAAGGTAGATAGATAGATAGATATATAGATAGATAGATAGATAGATTAACTCTTTATTGCACACAACACCATGTATAAAAACAGAGAAATGTAATAATGTAGGTACAATGGGCGATCTTATCGCAAGTTTTAAAAATATTTGAAAAAATTGTCTTTTATCGGGAATCGAACCCTCAGTCTCTTGCATCTCAGCTGGCTCACCCCCCGCGCCAACGAGGCATTTGAAATTTTTCGTAACAAAATGTACACCCCTCTGTCTTGTCATGTCATGAGCTCATGACATATCAACCCTCTTTACACGCTCTAATTACAACCCTAAAATATTGTGCCCTATTGTATTGGAAAAGGGACGGTAAAATAAATAGAATTATTTATAAAAGCTATCTGAATCGTGCAATTTTTTTGTCAGGAAATGGTACAAAATACAGCAGATAGTGTAGTTTTCGTAATATTTTTTTTAACCTTGATTCAGGATTTCAGATGTATATTTAGCCTTAGAAATAATTTTAAATGGGTTCGTATGTCTTTATGGCCTGAAATTACGAATATCCGTTACCACAGAAAAACAGCAATGACATTTCAATTTTACTGAGTAGGTTGTTTGTTCTGTGGTAGCATCCGTTGGAAGTGTCAATTATAATGTTTACTTTTGATGACAAAATTATCGACTGACGGTAGGTATGTTAGAGAAATTCGCCTGTCTTTAGATTCGTTTTGTCTTTAGAAAGTGGTTAGTATGAAATAATAACAGAAATATAATTGTACCTTCCTTTATCGGTTGTATTATTTCGTTTGAAGTCCTTAAACAAATATATTAATAGTATTTTCTCTTTTCAGAGGGTCCGCAGGCGGTCAAGAGCTCACATACACCCAAATAATAGAAGACGACATGGAAAAACCATTCAAAGAAGAAACCTCCGACGAACTGCCATTAAAAAAACTAAAAAAAATCAAACGGAAGCGCCGAAAGCGCGAACGTTCCATCGAAATCGATTTCAGCCAATCAGAGGCCTTAGAAGACCCGGAAGAAATGGAAGTGATCCCGATGCCAGAGTTCTCTGAAACCGAGAATGACAGTGACAAGTTGTTCCTCCTGTCATTCGTGCCGGAAATGCGGCGGCTTCCGGTGCACATAAAGATGTGGACGCGCGCGCAGATAGCGAGTATAATGCAGGAGGCTGTAAGTAGCCACTACAACAAAAGCCAGCCGGGTAGCTCTACAGATAATGTATACGTTAAAAAATATAAGCAAGATAGTTCGGATTGATAAGGTTTCAAGTCTATTAAATAAATAAAATAGTTTATTTCAGACCATAGTCGAAAAAATCGTATTAAGGCTCTGCCGCTCTGCTTTGGATCAAACAATAAAAAAACAACTAAACTATCTTTACCGACGATTCAGTGATCCTAGAATCTTATTAAATCCAAAAAAAAATGTGAAAGTGAGTATATTTGTTAGTTTGTTACACTTTCACGCCTCAACTACTAAACCGATCATCATGAAATTTTGCTTACACGTTGTCTCGGTACAGAAAAGGACATAAGGTACCTTTCATCCAGAAAAGTTCCCGACGGATATAAAATGGCTTTAACGGGAGTCATTTGAGTATGAGTTTGAGATTGTCAGTCTGTCAGTTATTATATTTAGAAGATTCTAGAACAATAAACTAAAGTTACAGGCACATGAGGTTTGCCTCTAGTAACTACACGCCCTACGTTCAACTAGAGTCTAGTTTAACGTAAGGCGTTGAAGACGTTCCAAACATGTATGACCTACAAAGAAATACTTTATTGGTGATGGTTAGCTTCATGGTGATCCATTAGTTTGTTCCATCTGCAAGTGTCAACATAAACAATCTGACTCAAGCATTTGTTGCAGTTTAAACAAGAGTTAATTCAAGAATTTATTGTTCAGTTTCTTAGACAAAGGTGAATCAATCAATCGAAACGAAATCAAAGTGTCATTTGACAGATTTTCATTAAAACTTCGTAAACTGTCAAAGCATCTGTGTCACAATTAAGTTTATATTAGTTTCTTGAATAGTCTTTAGTTTAAGTTTCTTAAATCGGGCCTAAGAATAGAAAGTATCTAATTACTCGTTAATTTGTTATTAAGTTTATAATTATATGCAATTTCTCATTAAATAAGTACCCTAGCTATATAGTTTTATTATTATTGCATCCCAAATTCCCAGCAGCGTACAGTTGACAAAATTCGATTACCATTCTACTAATGACCTAGTTATTTATTTACTTACATTTATTAAAACTATTAGTTTTACTTTCCGAAGCGCTCGTCGCGAGTTTACTTGTATTAAAAATTAATACTAAAACCGGGTCTACACAATGCGAGACCTGACCTAGGCTCTGGTTCTAAAGAATAGAGAATAATCTCACATCAGCGTGTCAAAATTCGCAAGAACTGACAAATTTCCACACAGTCACAGTTAACATTTCTTGCGAAATATGTCAAATGTGACATAAATCCCTGAGACCCCAGTCCTTTGCTATAGCGCAGCTACTCCAAATACAAGTTACTGACATTTGAGAGTCAGTCAGCTCGCATTCGAATACTACAAGAATTGTTTTTACTCGCCTTTGCTCATCAAGCCACAAGCAGCACACTACTTGACTACTTTCGTGCTGTCATGGTAACTACTCTAACCGGGCGAGGAGTCCAGCTCATACAAAACTGCCGTCACACTCGTCAGCAACTCACTATGTAACCAGTCATAAGTTTCGTATTTGGATACTAGGATTTCAGGTAGACTCTTGTAGAGTTTATCAGAAGAAACGTAAGTTAATTGGACCAGGAAGAACCTCCAAAGTCTAGGCACCTGCTTTTTTAATTTAATGAAAACCTATTATTGTAAATTATTAAAATAATGTTTAATTGTTGATTTGCTTTAGTTGCCGACTGTATCCGCATAGTAAAAAATAATTACTTAAAATAAAATAATAGAATTAAACTCTGCGAAGAATGCGGATAATTGGAGAAAGTATTATAATCCCCATTCATGTAGCAAATTCCATGGGGATAATATAAGACCTTAAAACCTTTATAACTAACCGAATAATTCACATACGAAGACGAACTCACTTGTCCGTATTCCATGTTTAAATTAAATTGCATTACCTGAAACAAAAAAATAATATTATTAGTATCATGCATTATAGACTTATATAGCCTTTGGCTGAATTAAAAACATACATATTGGTTATCTGCATCATATTTAGTGGGAGACGTGTTGATTTTGCTTTTATTTTTATTTTTATCATTATTTTAATTTTTACACGACAGTGGCGCTGCTTTAGCACGATTTCTTCCGTGAAAAGGACTTTATTTCCACACGAGATATTTCGTGAGAACTGTTAAATGTAATGAAAATTTGACCGCTGTCGCGACATATTTAGTGTGACAGTTATCTCTATCGTTAATTTTTCGGAAATCGAGAATCGAGCCCCTGATCGAACGGACAACGACTTTTTCATTTTTCATACAAATTCGCTCCCTCGTGCACGACCCGTGCGTGACCCGTGCCTGAGCTATCATTTTCTATCGAGATGATTATCATCCAAAAGGCTGACGATTGAAAAAAAAATATTATTTATAATTTACGCCTCAGCTTTCTTGAGGAAGGATGAAAAAGGGATAAAGTTGTGTATGGAAAGTCCTTTATTTTCAATGTAAAAATCTCTAAATAGAGAGAAATACTCTACGCGGACGAAATCGCGGGCATAAGCTAGTTTTAAGTGTATAAAAAATCAAATTTTCTATAGACGCAATCCTACTTTTATGCATTGCGAGATACCTATTTAGTTAAATTCAAATTGTAATAGGTTCTTCATCATCATCATCATCAACATCATCACCAACAACCTATAGCAGTATTAGCAGTCCACTGCTGGACATAAGTCTCTCCCAAGGTACGCCACAGAGCCCGAACCTCAAGCTCTTCTTATCCACTATAAGTTTATTTTACGTTAAATAAATCCTTTTTGCTCATTTCAAACAAGTTTTGACGGTTTTAAAAGTTTGCTCGCTTATGCCAAAGTTTGTAGCCATCATTTCTAAAGTTTGAAATAATATTTCTTTTTTACGAGTTTTATGGTACCTAGCTAAGTTATGTCGGGTTACATCATCCAATAGCGAGCTAGGTAAAGGCAGGTAGATAACTACCTATATTATGAAATCTTAATAGTAGCCAAGGGCTGTAAGGCATCAATTGGAGCCCGAATTGGTGCTTACACCCGAGCTAACTATTCTGCTTTACATCTCGATTGTGAGGTAAGTAGAAAAAAACCGGCATTACAAGAATAATAGTAGATTGTTTTACAAGGGACTAAACCATCCCATTATATACGAGGTTGTTATACTCCCGAGCGTAGCGAGGGAGGGTGACAAGACCGAGTTATAATGGGTGGTTTTGGCCCGAGTAAAACACTCTACTTTTCACTTCGATTGCGAGAAAATAAAACAATTCAAAATTAGACAATTTTCAGAAATTTTATTAAAAATTAATCAACCTACATAAAACATCACCAAGACGGTTCTATTTTCAAAAAAAAAGATTGACGGAGCACCAAGAAGTCGAGTTTTTATGTAAGAGAACGAATGCTTTGTACGGGCTGATGATTTTAGACAAAAATTAAAAAGAAAAAATACTTTTTAACCCGAGGTATTAAACTCGAGTTTTAGGCCCGCTAAGCTACACTATTATGATACACTTTTTGAGCAAGAGAAGTGAAAAACATTTTTTTTTTCAAGAACGAAATTGAGCTTCGCCTTTCGATATATAAAATTGATGACTATTATACTCAAACGAAGACAAGGCTGAATAGCAAAGCGACCTCTTTGGTCATTGGACTGAATGCATGATGTCTATTGCCAGTATGATGGTTAGATGTATGCGAACTTTTTGAAAGAAAGAAGTGTTTTTTTTAATTACCTACCGCCCTAGGGCTTTTTTAGCTACATTATTACTAACGCTAATTAGTCACCTACAAGCCCCATTTGGAGGTAATAAGAACCTACTTACCGAACATGAGAGATGTAAAATAATTTTCCAAGCACTGAAGCACTCCGATCTTAATGCTTTCATGCTATCTGATCTACGGCTTAAAACATTAAAAAGGTGGGATCAACATCTTAGTATTTTCAAAGCAAGGAAGCGCTCAGACCTAATGCCACTAGTCATCAAAGTGTGCATACATTCAAGTGATTCTTATTAAATAAATAAATTTTCATTTTGATCCACCCCAAAGCCAACATTTTTTGTTGTTAAATGTACCTACATATGTAATATGATTGCAATAAATATATTGAATATACTGAATACTGAATCCCATACTAGAGCAAGTTGATCATGGATTGCTCTGGGATAGATGACTTGTGGTATTGAGATCTCCTGCTTGGAAAAGTATAATTGCTATTAAAATGTTGGTCCTGGCTTTTTATGTAACTCTAAGCCATGTAGTATGCCTTCAGGCCAAAAAAAAAAGCCAGAAGAGTTAGCCACTAGCTATTTGAATAAGAGAATTCAGGACACCAAAGTTAGCTACTAGATCATTTGAAAATAATCAACCTATTTTCGAAACAGGGAGGCATAAAGATTGAACATCGTCGTCATGTACTACCTACAAATAAAATATAAAACCTAGAAAGTCCTGCTTATGTTGACTGTACTAAAAGATTTCGTGTATGAGAATGGAAATAGGTTTTTTAATTTAATAAAAGCTTCCGGATGAGGATGGGAATCGTTTTTGCATGTGATGGGAATGACCCGGATTACCTATGTAGGCTTGAGTGAGTCTTAGTACCTAAAGTCTAGTTAAAAGAATCCTATTCTATATTCAGCAATGAACTTCACGTGTTGTTGATGATGATGATGCTCTCCTAAATCCTGTTCACTTTGTAGGTAGTACCTACTATACAAGGTTTCTTAGAACAAACAAGCCCTTTCCCTCACAGAATTTAGCACACGAAAACGCCAGACCAATAAACAAACCAAAATCACTACAATATTGATAACGCGGCGTTGCCAGCTCGCGGCCCCGCCAACCGCCCGCTGCGACCCCGCGCGTTTACGCTGCGGCTCACTCCGCGCCGTCCGCCACGCTGAGCAGACGCGCTGCGAACGCAGACGAGACGTGATGACTACGTATTCCCTCGGTCTCGATGTAGAGTTATTTATCAGTGAAGTGAAGAAATATCCCGAGTTATGGGACATAAATTGTGAAGAGTACAGACATAAAAATAAGAAGAGTCGCGCTTGGGGGCAGGTGGCGAAGGTTTTTGTTGATGATTACGATGAGCTCTCGTTGAGGGAAAAGAATGATGTTTGTAAGTATTGAATGGTCAACAAAAGTAGGTTGAAATGACGATAGTGCATAAAATTGTGGTTAGTTATCTTAGACTCATGAAAATAAACATCTCTATGCTATTATCTAGTCAAGAATTTAAAATATCTCGTACGTCACCTGACACTTAAATTTTTATCGAATGTTTCGAAAACGTAAGGTAAAATTGTCACCCTAAGGTAAAAAGCGGTAAGGTGCACTTAGCTGCTAAAAAAAAATAACTTGCTATGCGGGCCCATACTAACAGACATTTTTAAAATTCGAACAGTGGTTAACGGTTTTATGAACAGTACGAATAGCTAATTATATAAAAAACTCTATGCATAGATAAGAATAGGATTGATAAGTACCTAACATGTGAGTAAATAAGCAATAAATGTTATTGATCTTAAACTAATAAAACAATGTGATTTCTCTGATATTTCTGATACATTACGTTTTTGATTTTAGAATGAATAGTATGATACTGAATTGACTCGATCTTTGACAGTTGAGTAGGACTCTGTCATTTTTTCAGAAATCTTGTCGAAATCAAAACATGGCCGTGAAAGCTGATAGTTGACTCTAAGATATTTTTCTTAATTATTGAGTGTTTTTATAATTAGAGACAATAACCTACCACATTTTATAAAGTATATTTTTAAATATACATAGTCGAAATTTGAATTTTATTGGATGGGCTAAGAGGTATTCAGAAAATAAGAATTAAAAATAATGAGTATGTAGCCCCTAGCCTAGACACTTGGAAATAGCAATAAAGGTTCTACAAACAGCCTTTTGTTTTACAGATTGATTGGTTTAACGTGGTATAACGAAAGATTTCCTTGAACAATTTGTTATTCCGATGCTTGATTATCTACTTCCGTTGTTTTGGCGGTCGAATCCTTAACCTCCACGTTATGTCATGCATGATTAAAAGATAATTCTGGCACAGAGTAAAAAATACTAGTATAGTTAGTTGCGGCTCCGCAAATGTATCCTACATTACATTAGCAGTGAAACTTAAGGTTGAATTTTATTTTTTCAAGAAATGTTAAAATGACCTTAGCCATTATCTTTGAACGATAATGTATAATCAAATTAGTTAATGATTGCACGTAAGGTATAAATAATTTTAATGCGGGTAATAAATAGGTAATTATTCATCTTTGCCTTAAAATTCTAGTAAGTTAACTAAGTACCAGTGTTCGGGCAGGATGGATCATTCAGTCATCCTTGTTCATTATTATGAGCGCCCAGCACTTAAGTAATAATTTTAAGATGAGGATGAGGCACTTAGCTGTCAAATATTTTGATTTTGACGTGGGATTTTCTATCTGACTGACTTAAATGATGTTCACCGTCAGATCTTTAAATCGGATCCATTCGGTTCTTCTCACTATATGAAGTCCGTAACGATTGAACGGGTTTGGATGAAACCTAAAATTTACATTGTTTGTGACCTAGAATAACATACTTTTTAAGTAATAGGTTTCTTTTACAAACACTTCATACTGACTGACTTCATAACAAATATCGGTATCGTTACAATTTTGGCACAAATGCAATTTTATAATTACTTTTGAAATTTATTTAGTGTAGGTATATGATTGATATAATTATACATTTTACCATGGCAGGTAGGTGATGTATAGTCACCGTAATAAATAACTGTCGTTACTTACGGAAATTAAACAGCCGGTTGTTTTTAACGTCTATGATTCATGGCCAAGGGTCTAACGTAATATTAATATTATGTAAATCGTTATTTTTCGTAAAAACGGTGTCATCAACACCGATACAGGTTCTGCTTCCTGGTGTAAGTTTAAATCTTAGGAAGTTAATTACAGTTATTAACAGCTCTAAAAGTTATGCCTTAGACTCCAGTTTCACAATAAAGTTATTCTTTACAGATAAGAAATTGTTCAACAAATGGCGCAACATCCGAGACTCGTACGTGCGTCACGTGAAACGAAAGTACGGTAAAAAGGGGTATTTGTACGCCAAACACCTTACATTTCTCAGCGATCTGTACAAACAAACAAACCTATCTGGGAGCGATGGAGAGGATCAAAACGACGAATCCTGGGCCAGTGACGAGGAAAACAAATTCAAGAAAATACTCTTTAAATCCGGCTGCTTCGAAACCAAAGAAGAACCTTTAATTTGGCAGAATGACGATGAATCAACAGACAGTAGTAGAAAAAGGAAAAAAACTGAAATAGAGTTAGTAGAAACGAGTTTCCCAGAAGCAACCTCGAGCGTTGGCGTACCAGTAGACGAAGATAGATCGTTTTTCGATTCCCTTTTGCCCGCGGTGAAGGATTTCACAATCGATCAAAAACTTGAGTTACGCAGTGACATCATAAAGTTAATCAAAAACTACAGACACAATGCGAGATCAAGTCGTAATAGGTACGAATCAGACTGATATAGTTTAGTGGAATTAACGAATCGTAGAATGTATCATTCCAGTTTATGAGACTTAATTAAATTGTATGCTAAGAAATAATAGTTGATTATTGACACGTTAACTGCGGGCTCGGGCATGCGCGCAGCGTCATGTTATGTCAGCGTCAGGATGCACAGAAGCTCTACATCGAGAAAAGTTGTATTGAGCACTCAAATCATTATACATCAGTACGTTGACCACGAGCACATGTCGCTCGTGACATGACGCTGAGCGCTAGCGCCATACAGCAGTTCTAAATAGACATAAACCTAACCTACAACACAAGTAAAATAACAAAATGTCAGACAATTTGGTAGGTAGGTATAGGTACATTAACGTTATTGATATTGCGGCCATACACAGGTATTTTTTATCTCAACTTTAACCAGCGTAAAATCTTTGGAATTTACTTACAGTCATAAAAACCGTCATCCCGGATTTTAGAACGGCTTTTCTGACCTTAAATTTAGCAAAAAAACCACTAACGCAGATAGCCGTGTTTTTACCTGCGTGACATGAACGACACTTTTTCAATGAGAAGGGTTTTTACTGTTTATTCATACGCAGAATATCTAAAAGATTAAGCTAAAATATAGAAAGTACTTGAGAGATTATTCTGGTTATGGTAAGTTAAGGATCAGGTATAAGTAATAAAGTGATTTCTTTTATAACCTAGTTACCGTATTTTACCCGAAAAATTGTATCGATTTGTTTAGGTGGATTCTACATAAAAAAATGACCGACCTAGTCTAAATTAAGAACAGTTGCCAGTACAGAGCTCATACTATAATACTAAACTATCTATTATGGTTTATCCAATGACATTTTAAAGGTATATTATTATTGGCTTTATCCTACAAAAAACCCACCACTACCCCCTAGAATACTCCTAGGTAAACAGGTATCTTTTAATTTATTTATCAAACTTAGTCTGTCATGTCATGATCAAAGGTTCTACAGTTTGTTAAATATAGGTGAGGACATTGACATTGACATACCTACAGAAACACATAGTCAGTGATGGTGATGACGACGACAAATGATGAACATTGACGAAAACTTGGTTTGTCTAACCAATGAAAAGCCATTTTGATTTTCATCATCGTTCATCATCATGGGTCGTCGTCATCACTACTTTATGTCAATGTCAAACTGTAATTTCCAAATTTCCAAAGTGAAATAAAGACATTGCAAAAAAAAAAAAACGGTATCGGGTCAGGATGGATTGGCCCCTGACTACCCTTTCATTGTCAATAAACTTGCTTTCTGAGCAAGACTATTATTCAAAATGGGCAATAGGTCGTGATCGTGATGTCTAGCAGACGTGTCCTTTGAACTTGAAATATCGAACCCATTATCTCAGCGAACTATTTATAAATGAAAACATAAGAAAGGATATCGTATCAAAAATATCTGAACGAGATAAACAAGCATTGGCAACAAGTCATAATAGCTATTGTTACTGTATAATGGGCGCGCGCTGGCAACGCCGCGAGAAAGTGTCACGAGACGTTGTCAGCTCGCGGATCGATAGAACGAGGGGGAAACGCGGGGGAGGGTGGGGTGACCCTACAATCTACATTACTACCAGATACCTACGTATAAATACTAAGCACGTGTTTTGTATTTATGCTAGTATTGACGTAAAAAGTATATAGCTATTATCTAGACAGCTTTCGTGATATGTACTACTAGGAAGTGTAGGTCTACTAGGGTGTAATCTTCTTCGTAGGAGCTGGTTGGCCAACTTTGGGGTCGAGTTTTTGGAGTTTTGGCTGCCCCTCCGAAGGCCTGACATGACTGAACCAATGTAATGAAAATCTAAACGTGCCTTCCAAAACATGTCAGAGCTCGGCTCTAAGCGAGCAATCATCCAAGTTGTGACCGGGCGTAGTGTTGCTGAACTAAGATATTCCACTAACGGCCGGTTTCTATATTATACCTTTGCCGATTACGCATCGTTTTCTCTTGAAAAACTGTCAAAAATTAACAACGAGGCGTCGAAAATTTGACAGTTTTTCAGAGGAAAACGAGGCGTAATCAGTAACGGTATAATATAGGAACCGGCCATAAGAACACCATGAGCGCTCTTTTATATACCAATATTACAGTTATGTAAAACTTTTTAACAGGTTACTATGGGCTAGCCCTGGTGGAGCATTTCCATTTTCCACTAATAGATTAACATCCATAAAAACAAAATTGACACTACTTTTTCTTTATTATGGAACCTTCAGATATTGTTCAGTAATTCAGTTCACTAATCTGTTGTAGGCAACTATAAAAAGACAATCAAGGCAAGTTCAAAAGTTACATTCAGCAGATTCTGTACAAGACCACTTTTAAGCTAAGCCAATCCAGATGAATAAGGTTCTGTTATATTGTATTGTGGGCATTATTTTGACCATTTTAGTTTAGTGTTATAGGTCGACTGGTTGACTTTTAACATTCGTTTTCGGAAAGCTATAAAAACTAAATATGTCATGATGTGCCGATCGCGTGTGTTATAGTCATCAGGTAGGCTAGGAAAGCTGTAATTCCATCTATATGTGTGTGTGGGTGGTATGATACCAACAAACGCGGTTAGGTATAAAACTTTTTTAAACTGTTTAGTATAAATTTATTTGACGTCTGACCTCATAGCTTAGTTAGTAGTAACTCTGCCCTCTGAGCTGCAGGTCGCGGGTTCAATCCCCGCCCAGGACAAATATTTTGTGTCGTGAACACGGATGTTTGTTCTGTGTGTTTTATAAGTATCTCTATGTATGTTTATCAGTCTCTGGAACACAGTACAGGCTTTGCATAATTTGGGATCAGTTGATCATGTGTAAGACGTCAAAAAAAAAATCAATTCATAGTATACCAAAAACGCGGTTAAAGACATAAACTGTCAAAAATTATCTTTCTTAAACTTTTCGTATGAGATATTGTAATTCTCTTATCGCGCTTGGGGGATTGGTTCACTTCTTTGTATGAGTAAGTGGTCACCTCCGATCCCGAAATTAAAAAAAAAGAATGACGATTTAAAATGTACTTTAAAGTTCCAATTGAATAAATAAATTTTCCCAGAAGCCACCGACATGGCTTAGTGATCGTAGATTGGCTTAGCATTGAGCTGAGCTCACAGGTAGTGACTGATACCCTGCTGCAATTCCTAGCCTTACGATATTCACGGGAGGAAATGCCACTCCATTTCCTATTTACTGCCGAGATACCCACGCCACACCAATGTTAGTTACCAAGCTACCTGTGAACCCAATCTAGGTACGTCAAATGGTAACCATAAAAAACTGTGAAACGTGTGTTTCGGTAAGACTTTCTCTTAACACATTTACTGCTGATACATAACACATCGCCCTCCAGCCATGAGCCTTACATGTTACATTTACTAAACAGCCGAACCAGCAAAGTATAAAGTTAAAATCATGCTGCTAACGAACTAAAACTGTGAAACTATTTGAACTCAAATGATTCTAGCTCATCAAAATCATGTTACACTGTCAGTAAAACATTAATCATCTGAACACTGATTAGAATTTAGATTTGTAGTGTTCGAGCGAGCAACGATCGGTTATTTCATTCAGCCATCATTATTGAGGAATCATGAATTATTTTTAAACATTTAAGTAAATGAACTCAATCAACTATGTAATAAACGACGGATTAGGAAATATTATGAACTGATTGAGTTTTATGATGACTCAGTGAATTTTTATCAGTAAATTTTTATGTGGCATAGAAAGTTATTTAAAGTTTTTGCATTATAATGGACAAAACTTCAATAGGAACATCATTGAAAGCCCGGGCCATTGTACGAATGACGTAAACATGCAACTTTGTACCTTATGCGTAGTAATAATAAATAATAATAGGGGCGCACGAAACGGCAACACCGCGGCCGGGCCGCGCGAAGCGGCAACGCCTCGATCGATCGGGCCCGGCAGGTTATCTCTTTGGATGTTTCTGAACTTTGCGATACATGAATGTGGTTTTTAGTACATAACAGCTCGTTTAGGTGTAGTATATAGTTGTTATTTACTGGCTGGGAAGGCGATACAAGTCCCTTGCTGCCTTAGTCGTACGTATCTAATAGGTAGGTTAGGTATCTAATAATTCGACCAGTGTGGTGGGTACTACACCGAAATCAGTTCTGTACAATAACTATTTAATGAAAAAAGTGCTTTATTAATATTTTTTCCTAACTGTCCCGTAAACTTTGGAAGGTTACAATGAACTAGAAAATTCCTTAGACCGCTTTTGGACAAAAGCTGTTTAAGGAATTTTCTAGTAATAATAACGTAATTGTTGTGTTGTCTGAATAGGCAGAGAGATAGCTCTAAGTGGTCTAAGTTGTTAGACTCATTTTATATTGTAATGCGTGTCAAAAATGCTCAAACAGATAATGAATACCTACTAAAATAGTAATACATGAACTCGCAACTATGAATCGATATGACGAATTGACGATAATATAATCGTACTGACTAGCTATCTATCCATACCATAATATTTCTAGGGTGTGTCAGTCTCAGTCAGTCAACCAAACGTACCACAATAATAAATGAAATGTATGGTCGGTAAGGTAAGGGGTTCCGCCCAATATCTCACGGAACCCAAGCCAACCTCACCGGCCCGTGGTGCACCCTGCCGATCAACAGACGAGGCTCTGGCGCCCCACCCACCAACCCGCACTAGACCAGCGTGGTGGGTTATGGTCTAAACCCCCCTATAATTATGATGGACAAACGCAAACAAAGGCCCCAAGTGCCCGGCGACCCCAGCGGCTGTGCTGACGTTGACGGGCGCCATGCCAGTCCTGGAGTCAGGGGTGCGAAAAATCTCCGGGCGAGATCCCACCGTCAAACGACCCCAGCTAACGTTATTTTGGATTCCGATACGCTTAACGTTTTGACTTATAATGTGTGCACACTTATGAGCGACGATCGACTCGTTGAACTAGAAAATGCTCTCAAATCCATCAGGTGGGACATAATTGGCTTAGCGGAAGTGAGAAGATTAGGAGAACAGACAGAAGAAAGAGAAGATTGTGTGTTCTTCCACTTTGGAGAAACCCAAGGACAATACGGCGTAGGGTTTATGGTCTCAAAAAAGTGGAAGAACAATATTTTAGAATTCAGAGGCTACTCAGAACGCATAGCAGTTCTTAAATTCCAAGTGACACCTACCAAAACTATGACATTCATACAGGCGTATGCACCCACATCCACACACTGCGATGAAGACGTCGAAGATTTTTATGATCTCCTTAATAGGGCTTGCGATGAAACTCGTGGAACTTGGAACATAGTTCTAGGGGACTTTAACGCTAAAGTTGGTTTAAGAGAAATCAACGATGAAGAGGAAATCCTAGGTATTCATGGCCTGGGAATCCGCAACGAGCGAGGCTCACGCCTACTTCAATTTGCATTCGGCCAAAGTTTGCGAGTAGCGAACAGCTTCTTCAAGAAAAAAGAACATAGACGGTGGACATGGGTGGCACCCGGAGGAAACTATAAAAATGAAATCGACTACATTTTAAGTTCTGATAAAGATATTATAAAGGATGTTAATGTCATTAATAAAATTAAATTTAGTTCAGATCACAGACCACTTCGCTCAAAAATTCGATTCAATTTCAAAATATATCGTGCTAATTTATTCATTAACAAAATTAAAAAAATCCCTAAACAAATAATTTTTCAAAACTCCGACCAATTCAATCTTGAACTTACGAATCACTTCGAATCCTTGACAACAGATAAAACAGATGACGTAGACAACCAATACAACGCTATAGTTAAAAGTATACAAAATAGTTGTAAAAAGATTAAATACCCTAGACACAAGGATAATAAAATAACACAAGAAACACATAAACTAATAGAAAAGAGAACAGAAATAGAAATAAGGTCAGAAAACTACAGAAAAATAGACAAACAAGTAAAACGGAGTATTCGAAAAGACATCAGAAACTTCAACTGCCGTTTAGTACGAAATGCTCTTGAGCGGAATACTTCTCTGAGAGTAGCAAAACAAGGAATAAAGAGGACGAAGACGTGGATAAATAGTTTAGTAGATGAAAATGGTATAAAACATAACAATCGATCGAAAATCACTGACATATGCACACATTTTTACAAAAACCTTTACTCCGACAATACAAAGGTCAAGGAAAACTTCCAGTATGAATTGGATGGAAACATTCCTTATTTCACCGGAAAAGAAGTCCATACTGCAATTAAAACTATGAAGTACGACCGAAGCCCGGGGGAAGATGGCGTCTCGTCGGAAGCTCTGAAAATAGGTTCTCAAGTATTATTGCCACACATCACTAACCTTTTTAATTCGATTTTAGAAACAGGTAAGATTCCGAGTGGAATGTGTCATTCAAATATCATACTTCTTCACAAAAAGGGGGATAAGAGTAATATTAATAACTATCGACCAATAAGCCTAATATCTCACTTATATAAAGCATTTATTAAAGTAATACATAATAGAATAGTCTCAGTATTAGACAGCCATCAACCCCCTGAACAAGCTGGATTCCGCCCTAGCTTCTCAACAACCGACCACTTACATACATTAAATCAAATTATAGAAAAGTACAATGAGTTTCATAAACCATTGTACTTAGCCTTCGTGGATTACACGAAGGCATTTGATAGTTTAAAACACTCTGCTATTTTTACTGCTTTGGAAAACCAAGAAATACCAAAAACCTACATCAACCTTCTCAAAAACATATATAACACTAGTTCAGCAGATATTAAGTTAATGACTTCAGGTCCTCATTTTAAAATAGATAAAGGCGTGAAGCAGGGTGATCCGCTTTCACCAAACTTGTTTACTTGCACTCTTGAAGAAATATTCAGAAAACTAGCAGTCTCGTGGTCAAAGAAAGGTATCGTCATTGGAGACAAAAGGCTAACAAACTTGCGCTTCGCAGACGATATCGTGCTCTTCGCCCCGACTGCACATGATTTGCAAAGTATGCTACAAGACCTTAGCTCGGCAAGCCTTGAGGTTGGATTGATGATGAATCGGTTAAAGACACAACTAATGACCAACGGCACCAAACATAAGATCGAGGTGGATGGGCAAGAATTGCACTACGTCAATGAGTACATTTACTTGGGCCAGTTAGCTTCTTTTGATGGCAGGCAGGAAAAGGAGATCGACCGCCGCATCAACAATGCCTGGAGAAGCTACTGGTCAATGAAAGAGCTTATGAAGGGTACCCTTCCAATGTCACTGAAGCGAAAACTCATTGACATGTGCATTCTTCCCATTCTTAGCTATGGTGCACAGACATGGTCACTAACCGAGTCTCAAAAATCCAAACTCAAGGTCTGCCAAAGAGCCATGGAGCGCAGTGTATTAGGGGTGAAGAGGATAGATAGGATCCGCAACACAACGCTGCGATTAAGAACTGGTATAGCGGATATAGGCGACAAAAGTTCTAGACTGAAGTGGAATTGGGCGGGTCACGTGAGCCGTATGCACCCTGATAGATGGGCATCGATCGTCACCCAATGGTTACCTGCAGATGGGCGAAGGCGCCGGGGCAGGCCTCGGAAGCGTTGGCGTGACGACATCGATGCCTTTCGTGCTAACTGGTGGGAGGCAGCAAGCGATCATAAGTCTTGGAAGGAGATGGGGGAGACCTTTGCCCAGCAGTGGGACAGTATAGGTTAATTAAAAAAAAAAAAAAAAAAAAATGGTCGGTTCGGTATATTACATGTATATAATGTTATACAGTACGTACCTATAGCCACCGAGAATGTAGTATATCATAGGTAGTGTTATATAAGAATATATTCACAAATGTTATTTGGACAATATCTAGGCAATGACAAGGTTCTTTGTGGTGTTCACGTAGCACAATTTCATCGTTGCATACAATATGCTTATTTGCACTTAACGGTGGTCCAAGTGGTCCATGACTGACTAGCACTTAACTGTCTTTTACTTAAAACGGACAAACGCTATCGCCAATATTTACCTACTTGTTTTTGAAGTGGCCACTATTACAGAAATAGATCATTTTGCTATTAATCAAACAAAATAAAAATTTGTTTATTCACAGAACTATAAATAATCTATTCCCGCCAGCATCTAATTTTTTGGAATATTATAATAGGTAGGTACTAACTACCTAATAAAATAATTTGACTAAGCTAAAGCAAAAACTTACATTATGATTAACTCTGCACCTGTTGTTTGTTCGAATAATATAGACTTTAGACTTATTACAGTGTACGAACTACGAACGAACGATATAGTAAATATTCTTCTGGCATCACATTCCACTGAGACGCAAGAGTTAATGTGACCTTGATAAACCTACCTAAAGCATGCGCTACACGGTATGAAACGATGGTTTAAAACAGATTTAATAAGCCTTTGAAAAAAATTAAGAAAATTTGTACTTATTACGCAATAGCTTACTGGTTTCCACCACACACACACCACACCAGCCTATATTAGTCCACTGCTGGACACAGGCCTCCCCTAATAAAGGAGGATATACCCATTATCCCCACGCTGGGCATGCGTGTTGGGGATCGCAGGGCACAGCTTCTCGCACCACCGACGCTGCTGCCCGTCGGTCGGTGGCCAGGGGATTTAGATGTGCCGATGTAGGCTATGCTATGCCGCAATCAGCCGCCGCCAGAGCCCCGTTCGTTGTTTAGCAGGATGCACCACGTGCAGATGAGGTTGGCTTGGGTAAGATGGGGGTTGGATCCCCGTACACCCCTTAGAGCTACTGTAGTAGTACTTAGTAGCTTACTGGTTTAGAAATGCAGAAACTGCAATATGTAGTTATAAATCTGGAATAACATATAACTTTTTATCCGGGTACGAAGCGAGCGAAGCCGCTGGCGGAAGCTAGTAAAGCTCTAGTGGAAACAAAAGTTAAGAAAGTATATATTATAGCATCTGCTCGCGGCTTGTTTTGCGAGGTATCAGGATACAAAGTAGCCTATGTGTTCATCTAGGTCACATCTATGTATGTATATAATATTCCAAGTTACATCCAACATCCGATCACCCATTACGGAGCTGATAGGGGACAAACATACTCACACACACCACACACAAACTTTTGCATTTATAATATTAGTGTGATTACCTACAAAATAACACACCAAAGATAAAGTAACAAGGCGTGGACGTCCTCTTTTTTGTGGCTAGAAGTAAAACGTAGGTAATGAATTAGTTTTTTGAAGGAACTTAGGTAAATTACACAAGTTCTAGAACAAAATTGGAGGAAACTTCATACGAGAAACTTCTGAGAAACATGGGCTAGGTAGATAGGCAAGTTTTACCACAGAATAAGGTTTCACTCAAGGCACCTCAAGGCGTTACGACAACTCACGAGAGTAGGATCAAAGTTGTTAATAGTAGGTATAGGTACTTAAACCTTCTACCTAGTAAGTAGATAAGATAGATAGAAGAAAAAAACTAACAGACATTAGGAATACAGTATACGGTGGTGTCCACGTCTACTAGACTTTAGGAAGGTAAGTGCCTAATGGCTGTCACTTTTTTACAGTTTATCAGAGGAAAACGAAAAAAAAAAAAAACAAAACAAAGATACATCGGTTACATTATATTATAGGAATCGGCCATAAGCCTATTTAGCTACCTATCTAATACGTCTACCACACGTGGGCGCAATCAAGCGCTCATGGCGTGGCTTAGGTACTTCGATTTTATCAGCAAATCATTTTGGTTAAGCAACGCTCCGCGTGGTCACTACTTGGATGGGTGACCGTTTAGTGGTATTTAGATCTGAACGCTTCCATGCTCCGGAAGGCATGGTAGGATGCCGGCTTTTTCAGTCGTTAAGCCATGTCGGAGGCCTTCGAGCGGTGTTTACAACTCCGACATCAGAAGAATGAATAGAATACATCTTACCTATCGACCTTTATCTAAGAACTGATTTATTATTTGGATTAATAAAACTTCACTGTCCCTAAAAGTATTAGACGGAATGGTCTTAACGTAACCTTGCCATAACATCTTTAGTGGTTAAATCTTTTATTTACGAAACTCTTTGGATAGCTAACATTAACAGTAACACACACTTAGCTGTCTTTTAAAAATCTTTAACTCCGAAATTAATGAAGCTTGTCGACAAACCAACAATTATCGCCAACTTACAAACCAGTTATTACCGAAAATGCACTACGAACCACCAATTAGGTTTACCGCGAACTTGCAAGACCAAAAACCGATAAACCAGTTTGCAATTAAGTTAAAAACCGTTATAGAATACTGACATACCTAATTATGGACCACATAGTACTTTACGTCGCAGAAATTGGAATAAAATACTCGCGATGCACAGACCGGCAACGCCGCGTCACTGAATATAAAATAGTTGGGGCTTGTGATGGCAGGCGAGCTGGCAACGCCGCAGTTCGCTGTTTCGAAGTAAAATCAGCTGTGTTTATGCTAGGTATAATTTATTTTATACCTGGGTTGGAACTTTGGAAGGATGGATGGATTTATTTATGAAAGTTATATATTTTTATAATCTGTGCTTGCGTTCAAGTCAGCAAGCAAAAAGTTTCTATGTTTTTCAAGGACTGGTGGGTGTGGGTACCTATTACCTATACTTGAGTATGTTAACTGGCTCAGAATATGTTATGTGGGTACTATCTGGTACCAACCTAACCTACTGGCACTGACTGACAGACTGACCGATTATGTTACCGATGTTTGCAAATAAATAATCAGATTTCTGACCTGCTTGAGCAAAAAACTTCTTATTAGTAATAAACTTCCTAGTTAGGTTGGATTGGATACCCTTTTTAGACTACAAATAAGTACCTAGGATTTTTTTAACAATTTCACTTAAAAATATTATTCTTCTCCATCAATAGATGAAAAAGAAGTGGAAAGAATTAAAAACTGTTTACAGCATAAGCGCACAAATGTGTCAATCCTCTCACAGCTTAATATAAAAGATCGGCTCTATACACGATATGCCAAACCATATTGCGAGACGTAGAGCCGATAACTTAGAAAAGCTGATCAATGTCGGCCATGTAGAGGGGAAACGTTCCAGAGGAAGATCCCCAACCGGATGGTCTGACCAGCTCAGAGACAAGGGAACGCCGTTCTAGAGTATGGTGCAGATGGCCATAAATCGGAGTCGCTGGAGACAGGCCGTCAACACCTGCATGGCATCACATAGTGATCACGATCTTCAGCAATGAAGTACCGACTACAAAGAAGACAGCATAAACAGCAGCAAACAAGATCTGGGTTTGATGCAAACCATTCCCAAATTAGAAAAGGTCACCCTGCAGTGGACTAAAATGTATTTTTTTCTGTTTCTTAGCCCAATATCGGCAGGCTAAAGTCTTTTGACCATACTACCAAGTCTTCCGTTTTATTTTGTAGTAAGGGTTTTTTCTTCCTCTATTCCAATTCTTACGTGTTTTAGTCGTCAGTCTTCGGTCATGTCATGTTCTCTTATAATATAACCTTGGCGGCTATAAATTCCTTTAACTGACAAATGCAGTTGATACTTTTATTTCATTTCACTACACTTGTGTCTTCTTACTAACGTAGGTTAAAGATTGGATTAAAGCGCCATAAACTTTACTCAATATCAATCAGAAAAAATATAGAAATTAAAATAAAACAAAAATAAAACTGTTGCAAAAAAATCCCGACTCCCTAAAATTAAATAAATTATACTTATTTATGAATACCTTTATACCTTTATATACTACCTACCTAAGTACCTACATAACTAGTGTTACAAAAGTGGATAACTCTACTAAGGTTTAATAATCTAGATTTGATCCACTGGTAGAAATGGGTATGCACACTGTACAGTTGTCAAATCCCTAACCTGCCCTTAATCTTATCTAATTAGACAAAAAGCCATAAGAAGAAGAAGAACAGAGGCCATAAATATAAAAGAAGAAGAAATCCAACGACGGATGATATTCCGTAATTACATAGTAAGTACATATTCCCTTCTTTACTCGAAGCATATCATGGATATTCCAGATCCAAAACCTTTTAAAACCAACCATGAAACTCAAAACAATAAATAATGCTGGCCTCAATGCTACCTATTCCGAGCCATATTGATTTTTTCATTAGTCCGGCGCGATCTAGAATACCTGAGTCTAGGTGACGACTGTCCGTACGTTGACCTGACCCTATTACTTTATTATAAACCCATTTTAGTAATAGATAAGGCAGACAGCTAATTCATTTCATTGTGTAGGTGATTTATAGGGTTATTTTCGATCCCAATGCCTCTTATAGGCTTATTACACCACGCGGTATTCAATCTGTCTTAGTAAGACTGTCAGCGGTAAACCACTAAGTAGGTCTTAGACTTGACTAAGTAGTCAGTAAGACAGTCTTACTAAGACAGACTGAATACTTTAAAACTAAAGAGGACAATTTACAAAACTTAAATAAGACCTGTCGTATTGCATGGATCTAAGTGTTGGGTAACGAAAGGAATAGATGAAAGAAAAGAAGAGTGCATGCGGCAAAATTGCAGAATATTGAGATTGGATCTGTGGAGTGATGCGAATGTTCAAGAATGGAAGAGGAATGAGTACGTCAGAGGAAGCTGAAAAAGTAGGGCCAGTGACGGAAAATTTAAGGAGTTATTACTTATTATTACTCTTAAAATAGATGCTCAGTGTTATTATGTGTCGGATCTGTCCAGGTCTGTTCTGCAAAGACGCTCGCATAGTACATATTTAGAAGCTACTAAGGCCTTCAGGAGTCAGGAAAGATAATATCACCGAGTATCTATCAGTCTGTCTTAGTAAGACTGTCTTATTGACTAAATTAGTCAAGCCTAAGACCGACTTAAAAGCTTATTAGACAACGCGGTATTCAGTCTGTCTTAGTAAGACTATCTCTTACTAATTAGTCATAATATTACACTACGCATTACGCTAAGTGTAAGATAGTCTAACTAATACCGCGTGGTCTAATAAGCCTTTGAGTCGGTCTTAGGCTGGACTAATTTAGTCAATAAGACAGTCTTACTAAGACAGACTGATAGATACTCGGTGATATTATCTTTCCTGACTCCTGAAGGCCTTAGTAGCTAAATATGTACTATGCGAGCGTCTTTGCAGAACAGACCTGTACTCTGTTAGGAAAAAATTGAATTACCAAATGGGGCATAGGGCGATCAGGTCTAGAAGTTTTAACTACGTCATTGATTATAATATCTATACTAGAATCCTGAATTTTATCATTACATTCTCTTTAACAGTCTGTCAACAGTATCGATGAAGGAGATAAAAGGAGAAAAATATATCAAAATATGAAAGCCTTTGAGCGAATTACGAAAGTTCCGAGAAAAGGCGAAGGGTTAAACGGAATAATTAAGTGTCATGTCAAACATGACATTATGATGGAAGAATATCGAAAGCTTATTCAATATTCATCGCGCTGTGTGAGTCAGACGGACATTTCATAGAACGTGTTCGTAGTCACATAGGTCGATCTAGATTAAGGGGGCTACTATGAGTATAAACCACCGAAATACGAAATAGCGTGTTTTTTTCGGTCGATCTAGCTAGACTAAAAGGGCTACTATATAAGTAACTCATTGAAGTACGAAATTTCGCGTTTTGTTTCGGTCGATCTAGCTAGACTAAGGGGGCTACTATATAAGTAACTCATTGTAATACGAAATTTCGCGTTTTGTTTCGTGCTATTGGTTGAACTGACTACTGTCAATTCCAACATTGAGGTATAAGGGGATCCAAACTCTATCTTATGAATCCAAGCCAACCTCACCTGCCCGTGGTGCAACCTGCTAGCTAACAAACGGGGCTCTGGCGGCCGACTGATTGTGGCATAGCGCAGCCTAACACCGGCACAGCTACATCCCCTGGCTGCAGACCTTGCCTTGACCTGTGCCTTGCGATCCCCAACCCGCATGCCCAGCGTGGACTGGGGATTACTAAACTTCTTATTAAGGGAGGCCCTCTATGTCCGACACTAGATTGATCTAAGCTAGTTTTTAAATTCCAATATGGCAGTCGTATGTTTTGTGAAATAGAGTAGGGGAGTTTTTCAGTCGTTAACCCATATCAGAGGCCTTCAAGCGGCCTAAAAACTCCGACACCAGTTTGCCACTAGCTCATATATGCATAATATAAATATCTTACATAATAACAGCTATTACTAATGCCCACGCGACAATGTAAGCTTATACACTTTGTAGGTCACGTGTTTGGCACATGACATTTCGATGCATGCCAACAACTCGGAAGCATCTTTTTGCTAAAATGTCACTCGGGGAGGACATTAAATTTTATTACTTTTACATGCCTACGCGCAATCGAAACAAAAACACACTTTGCAAGTCAGTGTATTGAGTAAACTCAAAAAACTAAATAAATAGGTTGTCCATAAGTGGATACGTCTGCAACTATCGTTTTTGTAGAGCAAGTACTTGCAGCCATTTTGTGCTTTACCTACAAAAATCGTGTTCTTTTCTACCTACCTAGAAATCATCATAATCGTCACCAGCCTATAGCAGTCTGTTGAAACAATAATTCTTTGCGTCAACCTTGACTTGGAGTCACGGCCGTCGAATAAATAAAATCAGTGGTGTAACTGCTTTCAGTCCGGCGTTTACCGGGTGCATCCGGTTGGAACCGGCTACACAACGCACTGCTCAAGGCATTTCTATAGAACCTATTTATTACACTAATGAAAAACGTTGCTGTAGAAATAAGAGCTCTGAGAAGTATGTGTGGTGTAACTTTGAGAGATAGAGTGTGTGATAAGAGAGCCATGTTGAATGAATTAACAGACCTCGCCAACACGACGCTTTGTCGTCGCGCTTAGTCGCGAGCGTCTGTCATCTTGCTGTCGCGATTGTCGCCGTGTGTGCGGAGCTTTGAACAAATGTATGAAAATTGTCCCCCGCTGCTTGTCGTAGCGTCTAATCGCTGTCTGTCGTTCAATGTGCGCAGGCTGTTAGATATAGTGACAAGGATTGAGAAAAGTACGCTGAGGTGGTTTGGACATGTAGAACTAAAAGATGGATGAAAGAAGATTAACGAACAAAGTACCTATATATGAGGACTGTGAATGGGACAGTTGGAAGAGGAAGACCTCGGAGTACGTTCTGCGATCAAATCGGAGAAGTACTGGAAAAAGGCCAGGTCAAGAGTACAATTCATCATCTTCATGCCTCAAGTTGATGGACGCAGAGCATTGCATCGTATAGCGAGTTCCAAAAAAACGTGATCTACGATGCAATGCTTTGTGATAGGTAATGGTTACCACTTAACATCAGGTGGACCATGTGCTTGTTCCATCTTCAAGTACCATAAAAAAAACATTACGGTGTGCAACTGATTTAGTAAATCCTCGGGAGATCTGACGCAAAATAGCCAGCAGATTGATTGAATGTAAAACATCTTTAATCTAAGTCTTTAAATTAGCGTCGAAGAGAAAAATAACAATTAGATAGGGGGTCAGTCAGTCCGCGGGTCTACACCACAACATCAGAAAAGTTTAATGCGAAAATGTATAATAATAGGCTAATAATAATAATAGCCTTTATTAAACAATCTGACTAAATACAATAATATGAAGGTAACTAAACTAAGTTAATTAATATTAAGCAACTTAAAATAATATCTTTATATATAAAAATGAAACCCGTTTTCCTTGGTCACGGCATCACGCGTGAATGGCTGGACCGATTTCACTAATTCTTTTTTTGTTGTATTTGTTATTATTAGGAGAAGGTTCTTACGGAAAAAAATATTAAGAAAATTGCTACGCTAAGGCGGTACGAAGTTCGCCGGGTCAGCTAGTATTCTTATAAATTAATTATTGACACCGGTTACTGTCTTGCGTTTCCGCAAAGAACTAGATCCTCCCTAGAGCTTGCCACGGTTTTCGATTCTGGGTTATCCTCCTCCAAGTAACTCCAGCTATTTTCCGAACCTCATCCTCCCATCTCAGACGTTGCCTTCCTTTCTTTATTTTGTTTTGTCTTGGACACCACACACTTATTAGCCTAACTTTGACCTTAATAAATAAACATTTTCACTGCTCAACTAGTACACCCATGTAAAGCATTCTAAAACCCACAGTCGAGGTGTTAATTACAAACGCAGAGTATCCTACGACAAAGTAATCAGTAGTGGTACGAATTTAATAACACAGCCGATATACCAAGCAAATAATTACAAAGCCCGTAAGGCGGTAAGTAGATAGTTAGGTAATGTAGATAATGGTCTGCGTCCATATAAACTAATGCTTCAGCCAGCACAACCGTCATCAACAATAACAACAACACCCGCCTATTCAGCCCACTGCTGGACATAAGTCTTCCCCAACAACAAGGGGGATATGCCCATAATCTCACTCCGGGTATGCGGTTTGAGGTTCGGAGGATACAGCTTCTCGTATCACCGTTATCGCTTCGCATCTGCTCTGCTTTTGAAAAGATGAAAGAAGCTAAATTATAAAAAATAATTGTAATCTATCATATCTCCAAGATTATCTGGGAGAAAACGCTATTTAGCATCAAGTTCGCTTGTGTACTTGTTTTTGGTTAATATATTATTTTCTATCTTTCTGTTAGACGGTCTACATTATTGGGCTAATATTGGGCGAAGATTTGCGAAGTGAGAAGAAGACGCACGGCTTTCACTCGGAAAACGTCAGAGGGAAACGTCAGTTCGCAATTCGCTAATTTTCGCCAAAAGGCGGTATAAATGCGAATAAAGTAGGTATTGTGCGAAAATTTGCAAAGTGAGACGAAGACGCACTATAGGCTTTCACTCAGAAAACGTCAGAAGCAATTCGCGAATTTTCGCCAAAAGGCGGTATAAATGCGAATAAAGTAGGTATTGTGCGAAAATTTGCGAAGTGAGAAGAAGACGCACGGCTTTCACTCGGAAAACGTCAGAAGCAATTCGCGAATTTTTGCCAAAAGGCGGTATAAATGCGAATAAAGTAGGTATTGGGCGAAGATTTGCGAAGTGAGAAGAAGACGCACTATAGGCTTTCACTCAGAAAAGTCGGAAGCAATTCGCGAATTTTCGCCAAAAGGCGGTATAAATGCGAGTAGAGTACCTTACCTACCCGTAGATGAGCTGACAAAAAAAAATGTGATCATTAAAGTAAAAGAACAAGTTTACTCATTATACTTCCATTAATTATATAGACCAGGTACAACATTTTATAAAATAATTAAAAGTTATATCAATCAATGAAGGACTTATTCGTTAACTTAATGAATAACGTTCTTTTAGTGATATAAATGTTCCAAAACAAAGGTGAATTTTCACTTCAAAAATATTGAGTTCAAAGGCAGTCTCTTCTTTTTATTTCTGTTCCACGAACTTTAGGTAAATTCGTTCTAGCTATTCACTAATTATAATATAAAATGTGATGTGGCACAAGAAGCCTGGCAACACACTCGAAGAGCTCGAAGTTAACCTTCACCCTTCGAACGAACGCCGCGTTGTAAAATCAATAGCTTTGTAAGGGTTCTTGCACGTTGCGAGCAACAACTTGCCACCTAGTCAGTGAGTAACACATATTGGCTGGCAGAAAATGCTCCTAGCATTAAGCCTACATTTTGTTACATTTATTGTGCAAAGTATAAATAAAAGTTACCATTTGACGCTAAGCTGTGATATTCATCAGATAATAAGACCCAAGACTAGTCGCAATGTAATGGAACAGCCGCACGAACTATTCCACTCTCCAACTCTTTCTTCCTGGCCTTCTTCTGAATGTCGCTTCATAGAAATAGTATGGAAACTTTTTAATTTCCGCGAAATGTTAAGATTTGATTTGGTAAGTTACTTTGGGAAAAGTGTTTCTGTTGGGAAATAGTCAACCAACTTGTTTTTTTGACAATTGACATTTTCTAGGCTGACCGTACATTTTTTTTTAAAATCCGAAAATGCAGAATGGTTTTTCCTTCAAAATTAACCTATAGTTTCATCAAAACAAAATTACTACTACAAAAGAAGAGGTAGTTGCCCTCAATGAGGTAAAATTTTACCCAAAGCTGTATTTCCCAAGTGACGAGGTTAGCCTTCCTACAATTTTTCGTCCACTTCGCTTTATCCTCGAATTCTGCTTCGAAAAGTTACATAGCATGCCTCTGCGTAACACCTCTGTCCAAGTGGTCTTAGATCTTCAGATCTTCTACGGGTGTCGTACAGTTCCTGTACCAGCTGCCAGCGGGGTGATTGACTAACTTTGTTGCAAACAGAAATGAATGACACCGATCCTGTTTTTACAAACTTTAGACATTTCATCCGTCGAAATTCAATGAACGTCAATTGACAAACTGTCACAGTTTGTTAGAACAGGATCGGTGTCAATCATTTCTGTTTGCAACAGAGTTAGCCGATCGACCCGCTGATCAACGAACTCAGTTGCACACCGAAATGATAGCAACCGGTCCTATTTTACAAACTTTGACATTTAATCTGTAGAAATTACAAAGAACCTAACCTTATGACCCAAACGGCTTCAAAAAGAGAGTTAATAGGCATCTTCTAGGAAAGCTCGTCCCATCGTCAACCTCATCCTTGCCCACGCAAGCCGAGCCGGTCAAGAGCTGGCCCATAATAAATAAAAAAAAGAACATCAATTGACAAACTGTACAATTTTGTGAAAACAGGACCGGCGCGCAACTGAGTTAGCTGATCAGGCAGCTGGTTGCGAACGTATAACCCTACTGATTTTGGTCGTATGCAATAAATTCGAGAATGGATTGGTCGTAAAGGGGACAGGACACGTCGCAGGTCCGTGGTAATAGACTTCGTACCAATAACAATCACTCAAACGGTTTGTTGGAACTTGGAGCGTATTAAGGACCTAAAGCGGCATCCATTCCATGTTAAGGGTTCCGTACCCAAAGGTTAAAAAAATAGGGACCTTATTACTAACACTCCGCTGTCCGTCTGTCTGTCACTAGGCCATGAACCGTAATAGACAGTTAAAATTTTCACAGATTTTGTATTTTTGTTGCTGCCGCTATAAAAACAAATACTAAAAACAGAATAAAATAAATATTATTATACATAAAAATGCACGAAAAACAATACCCTCCTTCAGACGTAGTCGGGTAAAAATAGCAAGCTATATGAACCATCTATGGACCCAGCAAGTGTAAATAGCGGACAAAACAATGTACTTTGTCGAATATGACACAAATATAGCTAGCTATGGATTCTAAGGTCCCAGCAAGTGATGATAACAAGAGGACAAAGCATCAGTCGTCCAGCCGAAAGCCGGTTTCCGGAGAATTGTGGCTATGGCGATTGTGCTAGTCTTGTGCTGGAGTTATAATGAGCGATGACCGTGGAGGTTCTGACCTCACAAAGTAATTGGTACTGTCATCTATGAATAATGAGTTGATTGGTTTGATACGCCTCCACCTCCACGTAGCTTCAAAAGAATTTAACAAAACAGATTTGTATTCTTCACTATCAATTCACTACATAGTATAAAAACGTAGCTTCCCGCTGTCTGTTTGTCCCTAATCCCTATATATACTTAGATCTTTAAAACTACGCAACGGATTTTGATGCGGTTTTTATAAATAGATAGTGATTCAAGAGGAAGGTTGAAGGTTTTTCAGGAAGGAAGGAAGGAAGGCACGTGCAGATGCTGGACCTGGCTTTTTCAGTCGTTATGCCACCGCGCCGAGTCGGAGGGTTTCGAGCCTAACAGCCTGCGCACATTGGACGACAAAACGTCAGCGATTAGACGCTACGACAAGTTGCGGGGGATCATTTTCATACATTTTGTTCAAAGCTCCGCACACACGGCGACAATCGCGACAGCAAGATATGACAGACGCTCGCGACTAAGCGCGACGACAAAGCGTCGTGTTTGAGAGGTCTGTAATAGTTCCGGCACTAGGGACCAACACTAGGCCAACGAAGAAGAATCTATATTTCTGAAGGCTATTATAATCATCATCATCATCATCAGCAGCAGTCTACTGCTGGACATAGGCCACCCCTAACTATCCTCAGCTCTGTGACGTCTGTAGGCTCAACTATTATAACCATTTCCTATCTCTAAGCATAGTTAGAGGTTGCAGAGGTGGTAGAGGTTGCAGGAAAACTGTGGACTATACTCGCTCAAGATCTGCACCAATGGAATCGTATGGAGGAGGCCTACACTCTATTTTGTTTGGCCTTGTTTTTGTATAAATAATAGTTAAGTAATAAATGTATATTACATAGATGGGAATAAAGGCTTTATTTATTTATCTCTAAGCAATACTTAGAGAGCCCGCAGATGGCAGACATTCAATTGTAAGTTGGCCGACTATCGAACGACTTAATTACGTATTTTTATGATTTAGTTATTCAACTTTATTTTATTGGTTAAAAGCCTTTTTAAGTGTGCGTAATCGGAAGTGAATCTCGATTCTGATACGATCAGTGTCCTTGGAGAAGATGTGCGGGCTAGCACAAGTATTCACACCTACAAGTATACTCAGCAGCAAGAATATTAACCTAACCCAACACTAATTCCTACCAATAAATTTCCACCAAAACTGATCAAAATTGGTTTGACATGTATAGTCACATTAAGGCTGACACCTGTCACAACAGGCCAGTGTCAAAAGTCACACGGCATTTGAGAATCTTGTTGGCCTAGGCGGGGCACCAACTTAACTATAAGTAGGTAGGTATACGGTCCAAATTAACATTAGTTACTTTACCTACTTATCTATGTTCCAATTCAATTGAAAACAGCATCGAGTTATAATTAATTCAATGGCACATTCAATTATTCCAATTGAACCGTTGGATGAACGGTGCTCGGCCGTTATGTAAAAATTATTCAATTCTTTATCAATTTAGGACGATGACGGTAGGATTTAGATTAAAATATTATGTAGGTACTTATACTTACCTATCTACCTATCTAAACTTTTCAGGTAGGTTTACATTAAATGAAATCCATAAATTTTTACATACAACACAATTTCTAAGATATAAAAAAGGTAGTCGCGAGATTTACTTGCGTATATTATATATTGCTGATGACATAGTGCTCCTTTCAGACAACCCAAAAACTCTTGAGACAATGATACAAGACCTTGCAGAGAAAAGTAAAGAAGCTGGCCTTACTATGAACAAAACTAAAACTAAAGTGATGACAAACAGGCTTGAAACCAACATTATTCTGGAAAACGAGAATGTTGAATATGTCCAAACTTATGTCTATCTAGGCCAACTAATATATTTTAAAGACCAAATGAAAAAAGAAATAGAAAAAAGAATAACTAACTTTTGGAAAAGATTTTGGTATCTAAGACATTATGAAGAACAAACAATACAACACCACGGCGATCAAGAAAAAACTATACAATAAATGCATCTTACCAATTATGATATACGGCTGCCAAACCTGGGCAATCACCCAGAGTGACCTACAAAAGCTAGGGGTGTACCAAAGGAGTATGGAGAGGAGCATATTAGGCTATACAAGAAACGGGAAAATCACCAAATGGGAAGATGTCGAAAACAAGGTCAACACACTAAAATGGAGATGGACAGGCCATATGCTCAACGCTCAACAATACTCAACGCTAAAAGAAAAAGGGGTAGGCAGTACAAGAGATGGGTAGATGATGTGAAAAAAAATACTGGTCCACTTTGGGCACGGTTAGCAGGAGATAGAGAATGCTGGAAGTCGCTGGAAGAGGCCTTTGTTCTTTGTCCAAAGACACGCTACTCAAGTGATAACCTATTGATACAACAATTTATCTACTAAAAACTATGTAAACCTTGAGAAGTAAATAAAGGCTTTGAAATTGAAATTGAATTATATATTGCAGACAAAACTCTTAACCAGTCAACTTCTAACTGAAATAAAATTAAATAAAAAAAAAAAATTGATTTGGTCAAAAAGCAAACATTTAAAAACTGAAATACCATTGTTGAGCCATCAAATTCGATTGAGTAATTCGCGCTGGGGTACATATGTAACTATACTGACTGAGCAAGTGAGTCAAAAGTAGTTTTGCCTTTTTCTCTCTACTCCCGAATATATGCGAAAGCTAGTTACAGAATAATTAATAGTCGAGATACCTGAATGTAAACTTGCCTATAACATTATTGCAAATTGCAACACAGCATTTTAAAATCATAATAAAACAACAACGCAAAGTAAAGTTTAATAAAAACATATGAAATATGATTTAACACGAAACACGTGTAAATAAATTGCAACATTGTGTGCTTAAGCAGTTTTCTAGGAATGTAGGAAAACGATTCATGGGCAGTATTTTATCAACTGGGTTTACGAACTACTAGCTTGCACCCGCGGCTTCGCTTGCGTGGTAACCGGAAACTAGCCGATGTTTCATCAAAATACGTTCAGTAGTTTTTGAGTGAAAGAATAACATCCATTCATCCGTCGCTGGCTGAAAGGAGTATTCTGAAGTTATCTAAATCCTCAGTACAAGGAGTATTCTAGTGTTATCAAAATTTTCAGTAAGGAGTATTCAGGAGTAATCTAAATCTTATCTTCAGTAAGGAGTATTCTGGAGTTATATAAACCTTCTGCAAGGAGTATTCTGAGTTTTTCTAAATCTTCAATAAGGTGAGTAAGGTCTACTAAATCTTCAGTAAGGAGTAATCTGAAGTAATCTAAATCCTCAGTACAAGGAGTATTCTAGTGTTATCAAAATTTTCAGTAAGGAGTATTCAGGAGTAATCTAAATCTTATCTTCAGTAAGGAGTATTCTGGAGTTATATAAATCTTCTGCAAGGAGTATTCTGAGTTTTCTAAATCTTCAATAAGGTGAATTCTGGATTATCTAAATCTTCATTCAGTAGGGCGTATTTTGGAGTTATCTAAATCTTTAGTTAGGAGGATTCAGAAGTTATATAATCGTCAGTAAGGAGTATTTTGGAGTTATCTAAATCTTATATTCAGCAAGGAGTATTCTGAGTTTTCTAAATCTTCAATAAGGTGAATTCTGGATTTATCTAAATCTTCATTCAGTAAGGAGTATTCTGGAGTTTTTATATAAATCTTTATTAAGGAATATTCTGTAGTAAACTAAGTATTGAGTAAGGATAATTCTGGATTTATCTAAACGTCCAGTAAGGGATATTCTGGAATTATCTAACTCCTCAGCTAGGAGTATTCAGTTATATAAATCATCAAGTATTCTGTATGTATGTTGTGTATTGTAAATCATCTAAATCTTCAGTAAGGAGTGTTCTGGAATTATCTAAATCTTCAGGTAGGATTCTAGTGTTAGGTAAATCTTCAGTAACGAAAAAGGCGGAAGGTCGGTCTTCTGGGAAAAAGTTCTACTACTACTGGCAAGGATCTTGGATTTGGAATCAGGGGTTTTTTCGGGTCAGGAAACTGGAAGACAGGAATAAATAGGCAGTTAATGATAATAATGAGTATATTAACGAGTATGGACTTTCAGATAACAATCAGTCATGTGGTTCCCATAATACAAGCTCTGCTTATTTTGGGGCTACATGATGCTGTGTGATAGTGTCCAGCATTTTTATTATTATTACATATACCTAAATATTATAATCCTACAAATATTTAAGTTTGTGACATGTTTGTTCTAAAAAAACTGCAGAACGGATTGAGTTGAAATTTTGCACTTGTAGTTCAAGACCTGGAATAACACATAGGCTATTATTTATATCGGTAACACGCGAACGAAGCCGCGGGCGGAAGCTAGTTTAATATCAACGGGTTAATTACTATGTACGAGGTAATGTGTAAAACTGTGGTAAACTTCATGTCTAGTCTGCATCAGTACAGTACTTAGCTGGTCCCCCCTAGAAAAGTCCTTTCTCTACAATCGTCATCAAAGGTATGGTAATTATTTTTCGGAGGCAGACTCAGGTCTATGACGTCAGCGAGCAGATATTGGGGCTCAAGTGGAGTTGGGCAGGACACTTGGCCAGAAGGAGTAACGACAGGTTTACTAGACAGCTGACAGAGTGCTGGTCGAGAGTTGGTGGTTGGTTGGGGCCGTCCTCCAGCGAGATGGGTGGACGATATCAGAAAGACCGAGGGTACATGGTTCAGACTATCGCGGGATCGAGAAGAGGGCATGATCAGAGGCCTATGCCCAGCAGTGGGTCGAAAACGGCAGATTTTGATTATGATTATCCTTTGAGTGCTGAAAATTGTTTCTAAACGTCGTCCTCCTCCTCGTCGCGCATGGCGCGTACCGTGAAAGCATCATGTGCGAGGCCAGTAGTCAACGTGTTATTATAGACTTATCGAGTAAAAGATATTTAAAATAACATTTCAGTATTTTCCTTCCATATTTACGTCTCACTGAAGTTCCGATAAACTCTGGATCTTTAGGTTAACAGTCACAGGTCAAAAATCACGTGTTTGATATGTTGCAATATTGAATGACAGTCTCGATTAAGTAGTGGATGGGCAATAGGAGAGTTTCAAGGACTATACATTCCTATAATAGTGGCAAAAGTTACAATCATCATCATCAACAGCCTATAGCAGTTCACTGCTAGACATAGGTCTCCCCTAATGAGCGCAATTGAGCCTTGTCCTGAGCTTGACGCATCCAGCTTCAACCAGCAGCCTTTCGCAGATCGTCACTCTACCAAAATATGTGAATATGTCAGGAATTCCAACCACTATCTTCTGAACTCAAGCCTCACCTGCTCGTGGTGCACCCTGCTAACTAACAAACGGGGCTCTGACCGACTGATTGCGGCATAGCGCAGCCTAACACAGCCATTTTCAGCGTTTTTGTGTATCGGTAACACGTCATAAGCCTTTCGACTATGGTATGTAATGTATTACATGTTTACACGTGATCATTTGACACTTAAAACTCAGGGCGAGGCAGGGGGAGGTGGGGTGTCCGGTTAGATGTGTCGTTCAAAATGTATGATGAGCGATAACATATTATAGCTCAAGATGTAATACATATCATAGTCAAAAGCAGGCTATAGACTTGTCTAAATACAGTACCGGTTTCCGTCCAGGAAATTGAGAGATTCACCATTTAGTTTTGATATAAGAGAGATCTCGGACATCTCATCATGAATTAATACAATGTGAACCTGAATTGATTTCCCAAAGCGGATATAAGAAGGAAGTTATATGCATTTATAATGATTAGATGGTTCGGCATATTCGGAGGCTAAAGTTAATATTAGGTTAACAGCTGACTTCTTTTTCAGACGATCACTATCTATTTAATATGTTAGTTAGTCAGACTCATACCGCCTGCGCACATTGGACGACAAGTTGCGGGGGACAATTTTCATACATTTTGTTCGAAGCTCCGCACACACGGCGACAATCGCGACAGCAAGATATGACAGACGCTCGCGACTAAGCGCGATGACAAAGCGTCGTGTTTGCGAGGTCTGATAAACGTACAATCTCTACCTATCGACGGTCTTAGCGCTGATATCTCTCTCCATCCAACACTTCGAAACTGATTATTATGTCGTGAATTTGTAAATAAATATTTATCCATCTTTCTAATTAGCTGACAATGTGGTTGATTCTGAGTAAAACTATTTATCGCTAAAACTAGTTATAACTAGCTAAAAGTCATTTAGTCTCGTATTATCTCCATCCAAAAGAAAGAGACAGCTCTTTTAAGTTTAACGATAAGTTTAGTGAAAATCTTTCAGAATCGCTACTAATGTAGTTTTTGCTTGATAGATCGTCAAACGCAACAAAAATCTTATAAGTTTTTTTATGTATGTGACAGATGAAACTATTTACTATGGAAGCCAGTCCACGCCACGCATTCTCGGCGAATTTAGGTGCGGGGAGCGGGCGGAGGACCTAGCAGCCCGTTCCCCGCGCCAACCCCCGCGCATCATGCCCCGCGCCCCGCACATACCCAGCGAGTCCTCTGAGCTCCAACGCAACACCAAACGATTTCGTTGTAAGCATATACGAGTACTCCAATAGTGTTCAATTCTTGACTTCTTGAGGGCGAAAAATGGTACACAAATATGAAATGCTTGTCAAAAAGTTGACTAATTACCTGTGCATCGGCTGTGACCGCTGTGTGTACTGAGCCATAGCTCCCAGCCGCTCATGGCGAGCTGCTGAGCATGTTCCCGCGCCGTTAGCTGCGCGCCCGCGCCATTGCGCGCGCGCACTCAACACTGACACTACACACACTGCGGCTCACCGCCTCACACTGCACCCTGATCTGTGGACAAATATCTTCATTCAAATACCAGTTAATCAAAGACATACGGAGCCGAAACGTGGACACTCACGATACGGCTAGACCACCAGTTTAAAGTCGCTCAGATATCTATGGAACTAGCTATGCTCGGAGTTTGTCTAACAGCCTGCGCACATTGGACGACAAACGTCAGCGATTAGATGCTACGACAAGCTGCGGGGGACAATTTTCATACATTTTGTTCAAAGCGCGACAGCAAGATGTAACAGACGCTCGCGACTAAGCGCGGCGACAAAGCGTCGTGTTTGCGAGGTTTGTAAAGGATAGAATCCGCAACGAGACTATCCGACATAGAACTAAAGTTATCGACATAGCTCAGAGAATTAGCAAGCCGAAGTGGCAGTGGGCTGGCCACATTTGCCGAAGAACGGATAACCATTGGGGTAAATGAGTTCTTGAGTGGAGACCGCAGCTCTGACGTAGAGTAGGACGCCCTCCGGCCAGGTGGAGTGACGATTTGCGAAAGGCTGCTGGTAAGAAGCTGGATGCGTTGAGCTCAGGACAGGGCGCAATGGCGCTCATTAGGGGACGCATATGTTCAGCAGTTTTTATAGGCGGATGATGATAATGATGAAGTGTGACCAAGGTGACCAAGAGATGGTCATAGGAATGGGGGACGTACTCCAGCTGGGTCAAAGACATCAGAAAGACCATGTCACCTGGCTCAAACTAGCGCTGGATTGAGGCGAGTGGCTCATCAAAAAGACTAGCCCCAGATTGTGAGGGTGGAACGGGTTCCAACCTCTCTTCGGAACCCAAGCCAACCTTACCTGTCCGTGTTGCATGCTGCTATCAAACAAACAGGGCTTTAGTGGCCAGTTAATTGCGGTATCGCACAGGTTAGCACCAGCACAGCTGCATCTCCTGGCTGCCGACGGGCAGAAGCGTCGACGGTGCGAAAAGCTGTGCCCTGCGATCTCCAATCCGCATGCTCAAAGTGAGGATTATGGGCATATCCCCTTCTATTAAGAAAGGCCTATGGCCAGGAGTAGACTGATAAAGGCTGAAGTTTTTGTTTTCTCTGCACTCTTTCAAGATTTGAGTATTAAGAACTTATTTATTAAGAGCAGACCTGTTAAATGGCATAGATAAGGCAGAAGGCCGAGTTACGCTGCGTATAACAGACGCCTACGCACGAATACGTCTAATAATAACACGTTTTTGTTGCGTTTAAATTCCTGTCGGAGCTAAAATAGCCAAGGTGATGGCGCAGTGGGCGAGCTAACTTAGCGGGATCGTTTCCCGGTGTAGGACAGTTTCTGATCACTACCGATCTAACAGCCTGCGTACATTGGACGACAAACGACAGCGATTAGACACTACGACAAGCAGCGGGAGATAATTTTCATACATACAAAATGTATGTCAAAGCTCCGCACACACGGCGACAATCGCGACAGCAAGATATGACAGACGCTCGCGACTAAGCGCGACGACAAAGCGTCGTGTTTGCGAGGTCTGTACTAGTAGGCATCGACAATGGCAGAGGTTATCCACATACATTGCCACCTATATTTTCTATTGGTTCCAGAAGTATTTCCTCCCGCGAACAATCAAGCTGTGGAATGGTCTCCCTGCCAAGGTTTTCCTCAGAAACCCGCATATAATAGATACCTCTTGATTTTACAGGCATTCATAGACTTCTTCTTCTTTTTCTTCGTGGTTCGCTAGTGACCAACTCTAGTGTCAAAGTTTTTAGGCCGCCCGAAGGCCGACATGGCTTAACGACTGAAAAGCCGGGACCAACATCTTAACGGGCCTTCCGAAGCACGGAAGCGCTCAAATCTAAATGTCAGTAAACGGTCACCCATCCAAGCAATGACCGGGCGGAGTGTTGCTTAACCAAGGTGATCTGCTTAGAACACCGAAATTAACCACGCCATGAGCGCTTCCTTCGTTCCTCGCGTTCATTGGCTACGGGAACCGCTTACCATCAGGTGGACCATATGCCTGATTGCTAACTAAGAAGTATAATAAAAAAGGCATTATACTGAGGCCAGGCCCTATGGCTGCTGTAGCAAACATCATCATCATCATTAATTTAAGAGCTGTGCTCTTGTCGGCGCAACTGATGCAGCTCCTTCCATCTGCCTCTCTCAAAGCAGCCTCTTTTACTTCCCAATACGACATGAACACCTACTTTCTCTTTAATGTGGCTCATATAATTTATCCTTCGTCTCTCCTAATTCTCTTTTCTTTCCTTCTACTACCTTCTACCTCTGTGTTACACACATACATTTATCATTTACCTTTTTGTAACTAGTCGCAATTTTTCACGTTAGGTACTTTGTTTTAGTTTCGTCAATAAGCAGAAGTTCGTAGGTTAGTTATTAAATAGTTACAGGCTCAGATAGGGCTTTGGCGGCCGGCTGATTGCGGCATAGCGCAGCTTAACAAAAAGCAACATCCCCTGGCCGGTGACGAGGAACAGCGTTGGCGGTGCGGAAAAGCTGTGCTCTGCTATCCCTAACCCGCATGCCCAGCGTGGGGATTAATTGCATAATATCCCTCTTATAAGGAAAGGTCTATGTCCAGCAGTGGACTGGATATAGACTGGTATAATTTGTATTGCTGTTGTTCTGCGCCATATCCCTATTTTAGCTCAGGCCTATAATCTCATACCGGGACCTGTTAAACTGAATTTAACTGACCAATTGAAACCTGCTGTTTTCTTTGAGCCTTCCATTTCTTTCTTAGTTTTAATTTCGGCGTTCTTAGCCGATCTCCCGGTCACTACTTGGTTGGGTGATCGTTTAGTGACAATTAGATCTGCGGGGTAATCGGCTAAGTCTGTTGCAAACAGAAATGATTGACAACAAAAGAAAAAAAGAAATTCAATGAACGTCAATTGACAAACTGTCACAGTTTGTTAAAATAGGATCGGTGTCAATCATTTTTGTTTGCAACAGAGTTAGCCGATCAACCCCCCCGAGCGCTTCCGTGCCTGGAAAGGCACGTTAAGATATTGATCCCGGTTTTGCAGTAGAAAAGCCATGTCGGAGGTCTTCGGGCGGCCTAGAAACTCCGACACCAGAATTGGTCACTAGCTCATACGAAGAAGACTGTCAAATCAATGTATATGTATTTATCTATCTATAGTTTTAAATGATGACAATGCTATTGCAGATATTAAATTATTGACTGGCCTCATAGCTAAGTTGGTAGAACTCTGCCTTCTGAGCTGCAGGTCGTAGGATCGATTCCCGCCCAGGACAAACGTTTGTGTGAACATGGATGTTTGTTCTGTGTCTGGGTGTTTCATAAGTATGTATGTATGTTTATCGTGTGTAAGATATCCCGTATTTATTTATTTATTGATAATATTCATTATGCTATATTGTTTAAGATGACTTATCTATGTGCCATGATTGTCAATAGATCAATAAATGATTGATTTTGATTTATTTATCTAAACCTAAATCAATGTTTAAGGTTAGGTACCTCCTATGTAACCTAAACGAATTATTGGGTGTGGTCTAGTAGCCAATGGAAATATAATAAAGAACTGCAGACTATAGGTAGGTGGTACTTCACATTAGGTAACGGTTTTCTATTCTGTGGTAAAGTTCAATATTGGTGGTGTAAAAAATGATTTTTTTCTATAAACTGAAATTTTTAATTTCGTACGTTTGTTTTGGGGAATTCACCGTGGCGATGGTCGATGCAATCAGATTTTATTATTTTTATTTTTAGTGCTCCTCAACATAATCATAAAGTGCGTAATTGATAAAATGATTATTTTAGTACGGGGTATTAAAATTGTTTCGTGTTTAGGTTGGTAGGTTCTTACTGGGGCAAATTTTTCAATTTAGCATTAAAAACTTGTAGGGCTCAAATATTACGTTTGTTAGGTTAAGCTTACCTACGCGTTCTTTTTTCAATTTATTTTATGTGTGGTCAGTATTGAATTTGCCTTGCTTATAATAACCGGATATTTCCTTAGTTTTACTTTACATCACTTTCAAATTGCGAACGCCTTAGCTTTTTTCGTGCGAGTCGCCAGAAACAAGACACTTCGTGTTTTTTTTGTTTTCGCAAGTTTCGAAACGTGATTTTCATCACTAACTAGGCAACGTTTTTTAGGTATCCAGATTACTTACGGGCACCTAATTATGATCACATACCTATCAGTTAGAATGGAATAAGATAGAATACCATGCTGGTGTCGCAGCGAGTCGAATAGGCCTACGAGGCGAGCTTTCAAAGCTTCGAGGCAACCCGTTCACATTCTGTGGAGACTGCACGGCTATTTGTAAGTCTGGCCAAAGGGCACGGAGACGAAAATAACGTGTCTCCAACTAGCCAAGTTAACCTTACCTCCTTACATAAGCTGTTCACCACGTGCTAAGGCAGTAGGTATCCTATCACCATCACAACACACGCCAGATTGCAAAGAACCACGCCACGAAACACAAAAATTCTATTTACGCAGTTCGAAAACGATGAAACGGTAAAATTAAAAAGTTGGTTTTTTGATACGAAACTTAGTTCATATGAAAGCTAACGCGAAACTGAACACAACTGGCTAGTTTTTGCAAAGAAAACACTCACCTTTCTAGCCAAAAACGGACTCCGAAGCTCCCAACGGGACTCAGCCTCACGAAACACGCACGAACACGAAACTCTCACAAGAATAATCACAGTATCAAACAGAAATAACCGATCTACAACACTGCCTACAGCACACCATGCGACATACTGCTTTTGACGTTATAAGAAGTTATTAGAAATTACGAAAAGTACATTGAACTGTTTCAGTAGAAATTTACGTCCAGCGAAATTATAGGTACGGAATGGCAACGCTGTATAGTCGACGTGTACATTCGCGGGCCGCCCGCTACGCGGCGCTGCAGTCGGAGGGGGGCGGGGCCGGGGCCGCGCGAGCGAGACGGCGAGCGCGGTGCCTACCACCATGCCACCATGCCACGTCGCTAAATTATAATCTTTTCACGGTGTGCCTATGTGATTCTATGTTGAAACTGCGATTGTTTAGATCGCGAAGACATTAGCGGATGGTGTATAGCTGCTGGTGACCTTTCGCGTATCGCGTCACCGCGGGTGGCGATAACGCGAGGTCGTCGGTCGCGCGGCGTTGCCAGCTCGCTGCTACATTCGAGCAGCCCACGGATTACGAAAGCGGCTAAATCCCTCGCTGGCCCTTTGATACCTGCCAGACCTTGCTAGCCACCCTAGCTGCCCTAGCCTAGACACGCAGTACCGTATACAAATACGCGCTATAGCTCATACCTACCCAACTAGCTACAACGTTTGCAACTAAACATACCTACCTCCGCGCCAAGTTTTACATTGTCATTTCCATCGGAATGGAGCGCAATGAGAGTTATTACGTTGGCCCCTGTTGGCCCCTATGGCGTTGTTCCAGGTTTAATATTTTTCGTGAAAAAGCACACTCTTGGGAGATATTAGGAAGTTACACTGCAGTCGGAGTCCGGAGAAACTACCTAACTAGTACCTACTTAGGTATAGTAGATACCTGCTTACCTTGCTACCTACTAGGTAGGTACTTAACTGCTTATAATGACGGCCTCTGTGGCGCAGTGGGTGAAGGTCCGCCTGAGACGCAGAAGGTTGCGGGTTCGATTCCCGCTGTGAGACAAATGTTTGCATGTTCTGTAGATATTTGTCTCGGGTCTGGGTGTTTTCTATGTATGATAATGATATGTACATATTTATATAAAAAAAATATGTGTATTATATCAATCATGTGGTTCCCATAATACAAGCTCTGCTTAGTTTGGGGCTACATGATGCTGTGTGATTACGTCCCGCATTATTTATTTATTTATAACAACAGAAAGTACCAAGGTAAGTTGGCAAGTATTGAATAACTTTTATTATTTTCTTCTTTTTTGTTATTTAGTAGGTACATGCCCGGCCGTTCTTAATTTTACATAGATCCTCTCCATCCAAAGGTTGTCTGGAAGAGATCGCTTCCAAATGATAAGACCATTGTACCTTTTATTTTAAGTTCTGTCTGTTGTTTCTAAAATTAAGGTGTACAATAAAGAATTTTCATTCATGCATTCATTCATCCATTCAAGATAACTTAAATAACATAGGTAGGTAGGTACCTACATAAGTATTCTAATATGTGACTAGTGATCTCACTAAGTTAGGTAGGTATGTAAAGAGTGAGAGGGGTGTACGGGGTTCCAACCCCCATCTTCGGAACCCAAGCCAACCCCACCTGCACGTGGTGCATCCTGCTAAACAACGAACGGGGCTCTGGCGGCCGGCTGATTGCGGCATAGCACAGCCTACATCGGCACATCTAAATCCCCTGGCCACCGACGGGCAGCAGCGTCGGTGGTGCGAGAAGCTGTGCCCTGCGATCCCCAATCCGCATGCCCAGCGTGGGGATTATGGGCATATCCCCCTTTATTAGGGGAGGCCTATGACCAGCAGTGGACTGATATAGGCTGGTGTGGTGTGGTGGTGGTGGTAGAAAGAGAGTTTGTGACGAATTTACAATAACTTTATTTACCTACACATATTTTGTAATACATGTGACGAATTAACTTTCAATGTATCGAGTTTCAAAAACGAATTTACTTAGTTGCAAATGTACAATAACCCTAGGTAAGGTACCTTTAATACGTATAGGTCCTTCCTACCACACTATTACCTTGGTGGTAGTATTTTACCAATTTTTTTTAACAATGAACTTTAAATAATAATAACTAAATCATAAATGTAAACGTACCTATAGGAGTAACGGTCTTATCGCAAAACCAATTTATTTCGATGAGACATTCTTCCGTTAAACTACATGTCTTTAAAAAAAAAAAAAAACGACTTCGTATAAATCACTTCTTACTTCTTGCCCTAAAGAATTTTGAAAATCGGTTCACGATTGATGGAGATATTGGTGATCATAGGGCGAAAATTACAAGTGAGGATGGATTTTTTGAGTTTTCCGGGAAAAGTACCAATCCCTCATGAATAAAATTTGTATGGGACCACCTGTGAAGTATGATCTATTAAACAAAAAAAGAATTTTCAAAATCGGTCCACAATTGACGGAGTTATCAGTGAACATACATAAAAAAAGGTGCCGACGAATTGAGAACCTTCTCCTTTTTGAAGTCGGTTAAAAACGAAATTGGACCCGAACGCTGAAACACGAATTAGAAAAAATAATTTAATAAAGCAATAAATTCTACAAAGCTACAATGGTTAAACATGATGCAAGGAATTAGCAGGATATGATAGAACAATTTGGTTTGACAGTTATATTGATGACATATATATCGTGTCATGTCACGCTTGAGCTTCACGTTCACTTACATTGATAACGAGCTCGGACACCATTTTTTTTCATCTTGAACGACGGCTGTGTAATTTTTATTAAATTTTATTTTCTAGTGTTTTTTCTAATGTATATCGATTTTTATTAATGGTATTTTAACCGTTATACGTTAGTAAGACACAAGTATTAGTGAAATGGAATAAAGAAGATTTGGACGGAAACTCTCTGATGAAGAAAATTGTGCGCCGATCGTTTTTTATTATAGTCGCCATTGCTATAGCAGAAAACAGGAGCTGACTGAAGACTGGACGACTGGACTTATAAACCGTACTACGTTGCCTCATATTATTATGAACAATTAATTATACTTGATACTGGCGGAATTGTGGAAACTATCCCAGAAGCCATTTAATAAAGAAGTGAAGCGAAGTGAAAATGACAATGAAATTAAAAATGTTTATTACAGCAACAACATGGCAGCTTAACTTATAACTAATACAATGCAAATCAGGCACAAATTTTCATATATTTTACTGACCAATAAAATAACAGTGGGGTTATCTTGTGGATTCCTCACTAGACATAGCCTCTATCGAAGAAGCCTTTGTACGTTTTTTGCAGTTTGCATACGCTTTTGCAATTGACAGGTCAGGTTTTAATTCTAAATATATATACATGTTATATATATAAGTATTGCCTCAGTATGATCGTAGGATAATGAGGAAAACCATTTACTAATTATATATTTGTTAGATAAACACTTATTTGTTATGTAAACATGCAATAATCTTTATTTAGTTAGATCCTAGGACTTTGAATCGTCGATAAAACAATCAATAAAACATACCATACCATGTAAAAAGTTTGTGTTAACTATATGTTTGTATAACCGATAACCGTTGGGGTAAACGAGTTCTTGAGTGGAAACCGCGGCTCGGCAAACGTAGTGTAGGACGCCTTCCGGCCAGGTGGGGTGACGATCTGCGAAAGGCTGCTGGTAGAAGCTGGATGCGTCGAACTCATCAACAGGGCGCAATGGCGCTCATTAGGGGAGGCCTATGTCCAGCAGTGGACTGCTATAGGCTGATAATGATGATGATGATGATGATATGTTTGTAAGAAAATGGAACAGCACCCCTAGCGGGAAGTTTTCTTCTTCATCGTATGAGCTATAGCCAACTCTAGTTTCGGAGTTTTTAGACCGCCTTAAGCCTCCGACATGGCTTAAAACTTGACATTTCTGTCAAATATTGACCATGCAAAAATTTTTGTAGTAAGTTAGATTTTTCATAATCAAGCCACTTAGTTGGTATTCTCTTGCTACCTACTACAGTTGTATCTGTGTGTGCCTATGTTTAGTGGTGAGTACTTACTTATAGTTCGTGATTCAGGTAGAAAATCGTTTGATTTTCAGGTAAAAAAGATAGCATTCGCTATTTAGGTCACCGAGTATTGACTAAGCCAGTGGAGCGGATTCTGAAATAACCACATTGTTGTTATAAGGTATAGAGCTTCTAGCGACGTTACTTAGCAATAGGTATGGAGCGGCTCGGCAAATGAAGTATAGGAAATAGGAAACCCTCCGGTGGGGAGTGCCGATTTACGTAAGGCTGCGGGTAGAAGCTGAATGCGTTGGACTGAGGACATGACGCAATGGCGCTCATTAGGGGAGGCCTATGTCCATCTTAGGACTGATAATATACTGCTGCTGATGATGATGATTATTATTTTATTTTATTACTAGCTGACCCGACAGACGTTGTCCTGTCTCAAAGAGGGTATCAAAGTTAAAACAAACATTCAAAAAATATATCGAAATGGAAAAGCAATCAATGAGGATAAAATAACAACGACTACCTTACTCTACCCAACCCTACCCTGATACAATTGAATTGCTATTAAATTAAATTAGGTATTGTTTGCCAAATTATATAAATTCTTGCATGTTGTTAAAAAAAATGTGTAGAAATATTAGCAAATTTTTTTAATAAAGCTGGGTTGGGGAGCGGGCTACCTAGTATTAAGTTTATTGTTTTACTAAATAAATAAAACGCCGTAAAATAAATAACGGAGATAAAATGAGAGGCGTTTTACGCCAAAAAACACCCTACCCTACCGCTACCCCTACCCTACACTATCCTACCCCTACCCCTACCCTAAACCTACCACTACTTTTCATATTAACGGATTAAAAAGTATGCTATGTCCGTCTCCTGGATCTAAGCTACCTTCCCACCAATATTCAGCCAAATCGGTTTAGCCGTTTTTGAGTTATAAATAGTGAAACTAACAAGACTTTCTTTTATATAATTATATAAATGGACATCTACTATATCTGACACATAATATTTCACTATATTATATTTCCATATCCATTATTTATTACATATATTACTGTTCTCACAAGGTCTGGTGACTGTAGAAAGGTTTCGGCAGAATACTAACGCCTAGCTACTTCTCCGTGGCAAGGCATTAATGCTGAGACGAGGTCTTTCTATTATTTAACCATTTAATTTAACTGTTTTGTTGTTTTACTTCCCTAATTCTGTTGTAGTACCTATGCATTGTGTTTGTGTGCCAAGTGGTAAATAAATGTTTGTCTATTATCTATTGTCTATGATTATGATGGAGCTAACTACGTAACGTAGATTTCTAGCAGTACATAGCTTTCAGTGATTTAGCCATGGCCTAACTATGCCTACAGAATATTATATTATCTTGTCTCGGGGGGTAAGGTGGTGCGTTCTAGCCGGGTGGGAGACGTGACCGTGAACGCGTGAAGCAAACTTTATTGCCTTTAAAATGGAAACAAAAATAACATTGTTTAGTAGATATATTACTTAAAATAAATGATACAAATTCGCAACATAAGTATATTATGTACATCACACACACTAATATTTTAAATGCGAAAGTTTGTGTGTCTCTGTTTATATGTTCACTCCACTCAACTCCAAAGGAGAATGCCGATAACCCGTACCAATTGCGTCAAAACCAAACGTATCCCATAAAATTGCCTTTATTTTATAAATAACATTAGCATTTTATTTAGTCTTACACACCGACTCGATTAATAATCACCTAAAAAAATATTTCGTTTATTTGGTATCCGGCGCACGGCGCCATGACATTGCAACCACCCTCACTTTTAATTTTAAACAGTAGAATTTACTGAAAACATTGGAGGTTTTTTCACTTTGTTTAATCAAAGAGGTTGCATCAGAAACTTTTTGTGGTACTACTAAGCTATCTCCTATCTTTATGTATTTAATATGCTCTTGCTAGAGTGTTCTGTGGCATTGTGTAGCAGTGTTTATTCTATAAATAGATATATTATTAGACATCATTACAATAATGTACGATAACCAATCGTTGCCATCAACTGTTTGCTAATAACCGGTGACGCGAAACCAGCATAGTTTGGAAGAGGCATCCATGGCCTTTTCGTGGTTGTGATGAATGTGTTAAGATCTTGGATCTTAGCTTGGATTTCACCTTCACCAGTAAGTACTAATATCTATTATAATGATGTAAATGCCTATCTACTTTCTTGTCACTATCATTCTTTGAAAATAATATAAAGTAGAACACAGTAGTAATGTATGTCATGTCCTACCTACGAAGTAGAAGTTAAAACACCCTTTTACCTATCTGTGTGAGGTATATAAACCTTTTCTTATATGTAAATTATCATATTTAAATGTTTATAGTGTAATACTTATAATGATGTAGACAAAACTGAACACACAAGGTCTCGTGAAAGCATTTTTTAAAAACAAACTCTAAAACTAATATCAAATAAAAACAATTTGTTTACGTTTATCTTAAAAAATACTTAGTATTCCATGAATAACAGTATAATATCTTTCAAAAAAATTAGGTTTCGTTTTGACGCAATCACTTTAGTCTTGGTACCGAGCGCCATACATCAGACGGCATTCTCCTTTGGATGAAACTTGGAATAGTTTGGAACTTTGAACCCGAATTAATATACAGGCTACTTTTTAGCCGGGTACCACGCGACGCGAGTGAAGTTGCGGGCAGAACCTAGTAATATACTATCTCCTCCATACTATCTCCTTATCAAACTAATCTGAACTCAATTTTGGAGTTTGAGTAATCTTTGAAGTTTGAAACTTCTGTTTTATAAAAACATACATAGGTAGGTAGTATTAGTAGGTACGTATTCAAATATAAAGAATATGTAAGAAAAGTTCAGTTGACTTTAATATCTCCTTTTTGGAGTAAGTTGAAAGACTGGGATTGCCTGAAATCCACCAAAGCTCTATGGAGCAACTCCCCCCCCCCTCGCCCCCGTACCAAACAGTATTATTTTAAAGCTACAAGGAAAAATAATTTTCTTTCCGCAAGTGTAAATATCTTGTTTTTTTAATGTTTTCGACGAACAGAGAAGTAATTACGAAAGCTAGAGGCGAAACATGAGTCAAATCGTTGGTTTTTATCTAGCTTATCCCTTAGGCTGTTATAATTTTATGTCATATTTACATTATGAAGAAGTTTTTTGATGATAAGAACCATGATATTTTATAAAAATAATAATATATTGACTTGTAATTTATAATTTGATACCAACCTATTGTGTTTTATATGAGTTTTTACTTCTCTGAATGTTTGCGTGTAGGTGAATAACAGTTTCATGTTTACCTGTTTACCGTTTGATATTGTTAGTAATTTACTTGTGTTGTTAAAAAAATCAAGTAATGTGTTATGAAATGTTGGTGTAATTAAGCATCAAACTTATTAAACGTAGCTTCAGTCAATATGCTATTCCTTCTAGTGATATATTGTGAACACGGTTTTGATCACAAACTCAAGGTTTAGTCGAGACAATACGACAATTCCTATTGAAAAATTTAGATTTTGACAACTCTCAAGTTCGTTCTCAAAGCTGAGATCAGTCTATACTAATACCAACCTTAGACTTATGTACTCAAGAGCAGGATCTACAGTTACTCCATGTAATTAAGCAACCTCATCTCTTTACGGTGTGTGCACGATTCAATTAGACATCGAGGATACTTAAGTACAGTAAGCACTTCAAGCTTCTGTGTTTAAGAGACTTCACGATGAGATCTTCAATTTGTGTATTTTTGGAGTAACTTTTTGGGGTATTTTTTTGGAATTATATCACAAGCTCGTCCACAGAATCGTTGAAATCTTCAGAATCTTTTAACTTTCTTATTATTAGTAGGATTCTCTAATCCATTGTAGGTACACTGCTAATGACTACTTTACTTAAAGCCCTCGCAAACACGACGCTTTGTCGTCGCGCTTAGTCGCGAGCGTCTGTCATATCTTGCTGTTGCGATTGTCGCCATGTGTGCGGAGCTATGAATAAAATGTATGCAAGTTGTCCCCCGCAGCTTGTCGTAGCGTCTAATCGCTGATGTTTGTCGTCCAATGTGCGCAGACTGTTAGAATTTGATGTACCTAAAGCTTTATAGCTATAAGTAAGTAATACCGTACTTTAAAATCGATCTCAACTCTGATAACGAACTCAAGGTGTACTCAAAACGACACTTTTCTATATAAAATTTTGATTTTGACAACTCTCAAGCTCGTTGCCTGAGCTGAGATCGGTCTATAGTCTATACTAATACCACAGCCTATAAATATGATCTTTATTCTGTGCTAATACTAGCCGTAGACCTATGTACTTAAGAGCATGATCTACAGTTACTCCATGTAATTAAGTAACCTTATCTTTTCACGGTGTGTGCTGATGCTGAGGGCACGATTCAATTAGACGTCGAGGATACTTAACTACAGTAAGCACTTCAAGCTCCGCCTGTGTTTAACAGACTTCACGAGTAGATATTCAATTTGAGTACGACATAAAAGAGGATATTCTATGTTTAACTGCATGTATTGGTTTTTGGAGTAACTTTTTTGGAGTGCCTAACTAATTGTTATGGCAAGCTGCAAATCATTATGAAATCTTGATTGTTTTCCTAAATGAATTATGTTTTATACTAGCTCCCATCCGCAGCATCGCTTGAAAAACTTGCCTATGTGTTAATCCATAAACTATGTATATTCCAAGTTTCATCCAAATGCGTTCACCCGTTACGGAGTTGATTGGGGACAAACATACACACATAAGTACAAACATTCACATTTATAAAATTATTGTCATCTCAAATCGAAATTATTCTATGCTCTAGTCATCATCATCATTATCAGCCTATAGGAGTCCACTGCAGGTTAAAAATAACGACTGTGCTTGCCAACATAGTTTAGTTTAACTTTAATTGAAAAATATGAGAATTAAACATTTTTAAAAGGCGTTCTCATGATTTTTGCGTCGCATAATGGAATATTATAGACACCATCACCACAGCGCGGCACAATGCTCAAAGCAAACGTCGCACAAAGGAAAAATGTGCGAAACTCTACAAAGGAAAAATGTAACCATTAGGTTCCTTATTCTGTGCCATTAGTTAACGGAGTTTCGTTAATTATCACGGCGATTAACACTACTACAGTCAGCGACAAAAGCAGATTATTTAAAAAGTTTACTGTTAATTTTAACAGTATACTTTTTATGACACTCAACCTCAACAGATGCCTATTGCTTACATATTAGCCTTGACACTTGACACTAGGATTTATTTATTTTAAAAAAGATATAAAATCTATACACCGTAAACACATTTCACAGATTCAATTGCAGACTACACGATTCTCTGATAGTTCATACTGATGTGACGTATAATTATGAATGCAAAATAGTACCACAATATGTAGAAAATACAAACATTTGCCTTCAGTGGGATCCTGTACCTCTTGCGTTAGAGCTGGCTTCACCATTTGCGCTCACTAGAAATTGCTATAATATACGCTTGGCAGGCGGTCGATCGAAGTACTCTATACTCGATACTCATATTATATTGATCTTACGTTGACTACGGGAGCAGCCAGCTGCTGGAGCAAAGTTATGTTGAGCACTCAAAGCGTCAAGCGAACAGGTGGATCGAAGCGAAAGGGCTCGAGACTCGAGACTCGAGAGTCGAGACCGTACTTCGTGGAATTCTTAGGGGGAGACAGTATGTGATTGATGAAACACGTGAATGCTACCCCTGAAGGAGGAATAGGGGCCTAAATTATTTGCCAGAATCAACATGACTATGACCTGGATGCGTGTGGCATGCCTTTCTTTAGTTCTTGTCAGTTCATCTTAGTTTAAACAACTTTCCATCCAGCCATAATTTAGATAGGTGCCGTTTAGTGTCATTTAGATCCGGTTTCCTTCGGGTAGCGTAGAAACTCCGACACCAATGTTGGCCACTAACTCAACAAAGAAAAGTACAGCCCAAATAACTTGAGAAGTGAATTTTTCGATTAGCGACATTCAAAGTTTATAGTTTTTTTTTTAATACATCATTGTTTCATCCATTATCCACCATTTCTAAAAAAAAAACGAATTAGTATGCAATTAAATTAACTGAACAATTCCATATTCCAACAACTCCATATTCCAAATTCCAACACGTTATAAATACAAAATCAATGACGAACGGAATTGAGTTGAAAAGACCTTTATAACGGTTCCAGTAATTACAAGTTGCGAGTGGGACTTCCGCAAGGTCACCCCACGGGCCCTCCCATACTCACCCTCCGTCAGGGGGAGTCCTGGAGGCTGGGGGGGGGGGGGGGGGGGGGAGGTAAACTACCCCTCATCCCATCGAGCACCTACCTACATAAAGTGGATCGTGGGGTATCCTGCGTAGAATAACAGAAGCCAACGCGAAACTTCAAACAAAATTTACGCGTGCCAAAAAAAGTTGCGGCAAAATAACACAGTTACTTATATTATATGTCGGTATATATTTCTTACTTAAGTAGAAATAGGTTAGGTACCTACCTACTTAGTTGTTTTTATTGTTATGCGTGTTGGGTAGATTGTGAATACCTCTGCCTACTATTAGTGATTATAATGGTAAACGCAACCGACATACATAAAGCAATACTGCCCAGTCACTTGGATGGGTGACTGTTTAGTAGCACTAATATCTGAGCACCTCTTGCTTCGAAAGGTATGTTAAGGTGTTTTATTTTATTTTATTTTGTTGGTCCCAGTTTATCAGTTCTCAAGTCATGTCAGAGGCCTCCGGGTGGCCTAATAACTCTGACACCAGAGTTGGTAGTTCCACCACGTCCTGTAAACTCCTGGGTGGTGAAGGTGATGTTTGACCAAACTCGCACTTTTCCTTTTTTATTTTATTCTCTCGTATTTTTATCTTTAAGTATATTATTATCTGGGGGGCGTACAGGGTTCCAACCCCTATCTTCGGAACTCAAGCACGTGGTGCACCCTGCTAAACAACGAACGGGGCGACCGGCTGATTGCGGCATAGCACAGCCTACATCGGCACAGCTAAATCCCCTGGCCACTGACGGGCAGCAGCGTCGGTGGTGCGAGAAGCTGTGCCCTGCGATCCCCAACCCGCATGCCCAGCGTGGGGATTATGGGTATATCCCCCTTTATTAGGGGAGGCCTATGTCCAGCAGTGGACTGATATAGGCTGGTGCGGTGTGTGGATATTATTATCTTTATACTTTACCTAGCACAGGGCGTCAAGAGGCGATTCGTTGGCTACAAATTCGGACTTACCATATTTTCATAAAAAAAGTGTATTTGGTGTTTTTTCACGCCTCGCTAAAGTTCCGCAGTGGATTCATTCCTGACGCCTGAATAAATATAAAATGAGTTATTAATGGATGGGTGATTTTGAAGTGCTCAACAACTTTATGTAGATTAAAAAGATGTACTGAGTATTTTTTATTAATCTCGCGCCACGTCCGACGATATTAGTAACCGGAAAGAATATTTTTATCAAAATATTCACATACTAGCTTCCGCCCGCGACTTCGCTCCGTACGTATCGGAATAAAAATTAGCCTATGTGTTAATCCAGGTCACAAACTATGTATATTCCAAGTTTCATCCAAATCCGTTCAGTAGTTTTTGCGTGAAAGAGTAATAAACATTCATCCATTCATCCATACTCACAAACTTTCGCATTTATAATATTTTCATATTCACATTCACATTCACTTATTCACATATTGTATATAAGCTCTGCTTACATTGGGGCTACATGATGCTGTGTGGTAGTGATAGTGTCCAGTAATATACTGGATACTAAAACATCCAAAGCCGAGACAAATATTCGCAGAACATACACACATGCCTCGCGGCGGGAATTGAACCCGCAACCTTTTGCGTTTCAGGCGGGCTTGGGCCATTAGCCATTGCGCCGCAGAGGTCATACATATAAATATCACATTTTCAACAGAAAAAATTATTATTTGCTGCGTTCGTGAATCGAACTCGAGTATTTTCATTTTCGGCTTTCCTTTATACCTTGACTGCTAGACTTCATCATGAAATCGGTTTTATACATAAAAAAAGCTATTAATATTAATCCATGAATGTATTATTTTCATGGTCATCCTAATTAAAAATTCATTTTGGGATATTAGGTACGATACGAAGCTATCTAGTTACACGTGGTTTCTTAGCTTAGCTGTTCCTATACCTACTAGTACTGTACTGGTTGTCTGGAAGAAATTGCATCAAGCGATAAGACCGTCGATTGCATTTATTATTGTTTTATTTCTTTATTCTTGTATTTTTTATTGGTATTCCTTACCTTCAAAGAATACTTATTCATACTCATTAATCGAATTTGCCAGAAACAACTTCCTCTCTTCGTATGAGCTATTGACAAACTCTGGTTAGAGATTTTAGGCCACGTGAAAGCCTAATATGGCTTAACGACTGAAAAGCCAGGATCAACATAAAGTTGCCCTCCGAAGCACAGAAGCGCTCAGCCGCTTACATATATAAATTGCCACAAAACGGTCACCCATGCAAGTAGTGACCGGGCGGAGTGTTGCTTAACCAAGATGATCTTCTAAGAACATGAAGTTAGGTAAGACACGGACCGCTTCAGAAAGAACTGAACCTTACGTCGAATATTTTGATGCTCCACTACTCCGCAAAGGTCGTTCAGTTGAATGAATTAGAATAACATAAGACCTAGAAGTGCTTAGATACCAAGCTACGCCTCAATATGATACCTAAGTGCGAGCTGGCAACACCGCATTGGGCTGGAGAGCTCATTGGAGAGAACGCAGATTAGGAAATATCTAGTATAGGTACCAGAAACATGACATGTATTTTTGTAAAATAGGTACTAACAACTTTTATCTGTTTCTGTGACATGGCGCCTTTTAAAATTTTGAATTATGAAGTCATATTCTGTAATGTAAATTCAAAACCTCAAAGTTGTATTCGCGAGTGGCGATGGCGAACCTTTGTCATGTAATGTAGGTTATGGGAACGTAATAGCCTAGTGTTAATAGGTTAAATCTTAGCTTAGGAATAAATGGTAAATGACTGAAAACTTGATACTTGATGAGGTACCTACCTTACCTACCTACCTACTCGAAATGTGTATCTATTTTCATTGCAAGCCTCCGTTCATGGCTCGTCTGAAAATGACGAATTTTTTCCAACATCCGTCCCTAGCAGTACCGAAGTACGAAAACCAATGAACCTCCTACAAGGTCACCAACGAAAACAATACCACCAGCCTATCTATATGGTCTCCCCTAATGAAAATGGGGATATGCCCATAATCCCCACGCTATGTATGTGGGTTGGGAATCAAAGGGCACAGTTTCTCTCACCGCACTGGTGCTGCTGCCCGTCGACGGTCAGGGAATATAGCTGTGTCAGTCGGTGTTAGGCTGCGCTATGCCGCAATCAGCCTGTCACAAATCCTGCTGTAGGCACATACTATAAAGTAAGCTTCGCTCAAGCGCTTCATTCATATACCATCTACTACCAATAACCAATAAGGCTATCATACCTACTCACATTAACCTCACAGAGAAACATAGGTACTGGCTAGGTTTAAGTATAGATCTGCCTGCTCTCTAACAGCAAAGGAAAACACAGCTCCTAACCTAGGTAGGTCTAGCAGTACCTACCTACCTACATACTATAAACCACGGCTTAGCTCTGCACGTAGTTGAAGTAGGTCTAGGTAGCTAAGTCAAGGTATTGATCGCGTTTTTCCTCTGGATATGTGAGGGACTAGGCTGAGATTCTGATGTTGGTAGATGCATATTCCCTACCTCTACTTGCTTATTAAAGTAGGTAGGTGAGGTTACCTATATATGCCTAGCCAGAGCCACGTACCAATTACCTACCTAGGGATTTTGTCAACTCGTCTCTAGATAGTATTTATGTTTCTAATGTATATAATGAAGGTTAGGTAAGGTACTTATGCTTACTCAAGTAGCATAAAGGGCGGTACTGACTGTGAAGATAATTTAACATTTTATCATAAGGTAAAATATCGCTCGCCATACAATCACTATGAGGCACCCACACGGCTAACATAATATATATTTTAATATTTTCGTATCGTAAGATAGAGAGCGATATGAAAATTTATCGTAAGATAATATATCTTCTCTCTCAATCTGTATATTGTTCAACGCAGTACATATCGTAATAAAATATATTATCGTATCTTCGTCCTTTGTGATGGCCTAATATTTATATTAATATAAAATCTGGAAGTTGAAATGTTATAGTATCTTCACCGTTTGTATCGTATTGTATATTGTACCTAGTTACGTAGGTACTATTTATTTAATACTAATAAGATTTATTAGTCAAAAAGTTATGACTGGTAGGTTAAATCATCATCATCATCAACATTCAGTCCGTTTACCTACTTACATTCACATGTTGGAAGTAATGTATGCCTTTTCTGTAAAACTTTTTCTATTCTGTGGTATAATGCCATTTCTTTCCGGTCCTTGCAAGCCTCATCCACAGATTGTTAGATTAATACATACCTACCATACCATTTAACTACTTACAGCTAGATGCGTCGAACCCAGGACAGGGAGAAATGGCGCTCATTAGGGGAGGCCCATGTCCAGCAGTGGACTGCTATACGGTGATGACGATGATGATGATGAACTACTTTCCTAAATTAATCTCAAAAAATTACTATAACTCATAAAAACAATGCACCCAAGAAAGAACTTGATTCAATAAACACCGCAAAAGCAAAAAGATATCAGGCCAAAATCCTAAAGGTGTTTACTTTGCTCTTTGGCAAGTGTGTTGTGTTCGCATCACACCAACGTCGTGCACATAGCGGCAACGTGGTGCACATAGCGGCAGCGTCGCGCTATCGATCCCCCGACCACAGCTTAGCAAATAGTCGCATTTGTGAAAGGCGATGTTCGTTGGATGGGTAAAATATAAAATTCAGTAGTGAATAGGCCCGACTCTCATTGAAATTCTGTAGCTCGATGTGACGTCGTTTTTAGAGTACCGATCTGCACTTACAGGTTTCAATAGAACATAGTTTTATTTTATTTTGGTATCAACGGCAGTAAACTGTTTAGGTTGGTAATCTGTTCTGTAGATACTTAGTCTATGTACCTACCTACCTGCTCACTATAGTGAGTGACTACGAGGCAGGTAATATCTACCTACTTACCTAGAACTCAAAATACACCTACGAAAAATGTAGAACAAAAAACTTTATAAAAAAATGTACAGGGTGGTGAACTCGTGATATAAGTATGAAGGATAAGAATATTACCTATCTACCAACCTAAATAATCTTTCCTACGCAGGTAGATAGGTACAGTAACCTACATGATGAATGACGTAGAGAAAGGGTACTTTACTTACTTATACCAATAAAGATATATAGATAGATAGATAAATTCTTTATTGTGTAGCAGAAAAAATAGTATGCAGAAAAATTTATAATTTAAAAAAGGCGATCCTATCGCTAAAAAGCGATGTCCTTCAGACAACAACATATAACACGATAACACGATAAACAAAAAACGGCGCGTTGTACCTACATACATACGAGTACCTAGGTTATGTAGTAGTAGTTGGTGGGTAGATTATGTATGTATGTTATGATTATGTATGTGTGTGTATTATATTTCCTTCCTACCCTACCACTACATGAGCAAACCAACCCTGGATCTGGTGTCAGTTGTATGTACTTGGTTGGTAGATATAGATACTTAGATAGGTAACGAACGAAACGCGGCCGGCGGCGGCGCTGCGTGTCCGACCCAGTCAGACGTCGGAGGGTAATGGTCAGTGCGGTGCGTTGCGGCGCGGCTTGATGAACTGGATGCTTTTTTAACATCCTGGTAAGTGGCTGGAATCCCAAAATTGGGAAGTGTAAAAAATAGGAAGGTAGGCCTTGGTCCTGCAGTGGAATCAGATAAGCTCAAGATAAAATTACCATCAAAATTAAATAAAACAAGAGCTACGTAGGTAGTTTGTAGTTTTTTTTATTACATACCTAATTAAGTACAGTTTTCACTTCAATCCACATTCATTGTTGCACAAATCTGTATCATCCTTCAACTTATTCTGCAGCCCGTATCGAAGCACATTGCTTATAATGCATTCCGCATACAAAGCTTGATTTGTGTTCATTTTGGCCAATTTTTTCGCCACATTTATTCCCACAGCTTCAAATTCTGATGTATTTTGAAACGTACGGTCTACATTCATGACTGCACTAGACTGGTGTTCTGGAATATCGAAAAATATCGGTTTTTCTTCGGTGATAAATTGATCTAACTCGTTCGAGTCTTGACCAAAATGATCAAATGTCTCATTTATTTTCACTTTTTTTGGAGATTGCACTACTGATTCTGTGTCTGGTTCGTTTTCGCTAGATATACTTCTTTTTCTTGGATTTACCTGAAATAAATAATATATAATAAGTAATACGTAAAATAGATATAAAAGAGGGCTTGGCAGACCAACAACCAGGTGGAAGAACGACATCGATAATGTACAGGGAAAGACCTGGATGGAAAAGGCGCAAAACCGTATGCAATGGCGTTTGGAGGTTTGAGTGACTCACTTAAACTTCCAGAAATTAACAATCAAATTGAGTTAGATCTATAATTTAATTTACATACCTACCTAAAATATTACTTTTTAACGGGCTGACTCCTATTCCATACCATTGCTGTGTCCAAAATTGGGCTCATAGTGTTATACTAATCATCCATGATTTGTACCTATCATTATGACTGCAATAAATAAATGACTATGAATATGAATATGAGGAGGACGCTTATGCCCAGGTTTTGAAAATCTGAGTATGATGATGTTGATGATGTAATAGGTAACGTAGGTGCTACTACCATGGATCTCCATTGTAGTCTTTCACATTTTACATGTTGATTTAGCCCACCTGATTTATTTCTGAGTTTATTGTTATTACATAGTGTATTGTTTATTTAAATGGCTCACTAACTTAATAATCATGAATTTACAGTCAAACTCTGGATAAGTGAGAGCTGCTTTGCTCAACGGACCGCGATCTATTTTTCTCTTATAGAGGTTTCTCACTGACCCGGGTTTCTAGCTTACAGACAGAGTTACAGGAGGAATCTGTCTGACTTAAAGAGGTCTATAAAAATTAGGGCTTGCAAATATTCGAAAATTTTCATATTCAAATATTCTATTTTGTTTTTGGGTAATAATCGAATTATTCGAATAATAGAAAAAACACTATGTTTTTATTAAAATCCATCTTATTTTGTTATTTTCATGAAGAAGTTTAAAATATCAACTCTGAGTTCCGATTTCGGTGTTATTAATTTTAATCGAATATTCGAATATTGAAATATCAGTATTCGAATATTCAAACTAAATTAATATTCAAATATAACGGGTGTAACTGGGTGTAAGGGGTTCCAACCCCCATCTCCGGAACCCAAGCCAACCTCACCTGCACGTGGTACACCCTGCGCTAACTAACAAACGGGGCTCTGGCGACCGGCTGATTGCGGCATAGGACAGCCTAACACCGGCACAGCTATGTCCCCTGGCCGCCGACGGGCAGCAGCGTTGGCGGTGCGAGAAGCTGTACCCTGCGATCCCCAACCCGCATGCCCAGCGTGGGGATTATGGGCATATCTCCCTTCTTATAGAGCTTCCCTTCCCTTCCCTTCTCCCTTCTTATGTCCAGCAGTGGACTGAATAGGCTGTTGTTGTTGTTGAATATTACATATTCAAATTATTCGAATATTCGAATGCAAGCCCTAATAAAAATACGGTAAATAACACGTAATGGTTACATACTCCCTGTTCCACAGATTTACTTTCACCGGCTGTTCTTTTGAAAGTTATGGCGGTTCTTAAAACCCACTAACCAGCCGTTACTAGCTGAAAAGTTCTGGATTCCTTAATTTGTAGCGAAGACTTTAGATTTTTGTTTGAGCAGCGGTCCATCTGTGGGAATATTCTAATCGAGGGTTTATTTAATCCATTCTAACAGGCACTTTTCAACGTCGGGAAACTCAGAAAGCCGGCTTCTCTTGATATATCCGTGTACCTCAGAGAGAGACTCAATTCTCACTGAGACTTAATGAATTCATTTGATTTTATAATTTTATAGTAGGTGTATTCTGCTACGCCAAACTCACTCTGTATTTGATTTTGTAATTTCCCAGCTTCAAAAGCAATCACAATTTTTTAGTTTATCACTTAAAGACTTATTAAGTTTTTGTTTAGGCATTATGAGGAAGTACAGGACGTAAGTTCCTAGAACTATAGAAAACAATAACAGTGGCCCATTTGGTCATTCGAATGAAATAAGAGTCCCTTAAAATAGCAAAAGTAAACTGTCGCATATAGATGTATACAACTGGCAAAACAGAGGCAACTATCTGTAGTGTATTGCCCCTCTTAGCTAATGTGGGTACTTAGATATAACCGAATGTGGAAGTACCGACGAAAATAATAAAACAGTCTATCCTGTATCACGAACTGAGTGTTTTACTGAGCTCCCGTAAATCCCGTATAAACCATTGGCGACGTCGGTAAATAAAGTAGAATAGCGTGCGAGTGCATTACAAGAACGTTAAAGTGACTGGCAATAATGAGTGTCGGGAAAATAAAAGAATTTGACGCAAATACGGGGAACTGGACTTTGTACTGTGAACGTGTCGACATGTATTTCCGTGCGAACAGTATCAAGGAGGATCTCAAGCTACCGACCTTGATTTCGTTGGTGGGTGAGGATGTGTATGAATTGATTGTAAATCTGGCGAATCCAAAGAAGCCCACGGACCTCACCTACGATGAAGTAATTACGCTTGTGCGAGAACATTTGCAACCCAAACCGTCCATCATGGCGGAGCGGTACAAGTTTCGACAAAGGCGGCAAGCGGCTGGCGAGAGCATAGTCCAATATTTGGCTACATTAAAAAAGCTAGCAAAGGACTGTGAATTCAAGGATACACTGACGGATAATCTACGAGACCAGTTTGTATGCGGCGTTAGCAGCGACCTGATACGTCAGAGGCTATTTTCGGAGCCGAATCTAACCTATACAAAGGCGTTATCTCTTGCGACGGCGTTAGAAGCAGCGGAAAGAGATGCAGCAGCCGTGGACTCGACGAGATCGACGGTATCTAGCAGTGCGGTGGATACGGCCACGAGCGCTGTGCATGCGCTCCGAGCCACGCCGGCACGCAGCGCTGGCACGCCGTTCAAAGGCGCTGCGAAAGATTCGGGAACGGGTTCATCGGCAGGACGAGCGACGGGCTGTAACGCATGCGGCGGGCAGCATCAGACAGACGGATGTAGGTTCAAGAATTTCGTGTGCAGCAGCTGTAGGAATAAAGGCCACCTAAAGCGAGTGTGCCCTCATAAAGAATCGTCTAAGTCATTCGGCGGTGGTTATGGTAAAAGGGCAGCTACCAAACGCGGTGACGGTGGAGGATGGAGACAGGAGGCGCATTACGCGCAACCGGCTGAAGAGACCAGCGAGGAGTCCGTCTCGGAGGAAGAGATAGACGAACCTATGTTCCAAATGTCATTGGGCCACTATGCACCGGTGAGTCTCGATCTAACAGTGAATGGGCGGAAGTTGAATATGGAAGTGGATACGGGAACATCAGGCTCCTGTATAAGTAAAAAGACATATGAAGCATTGTTTAGTGATGTAAAGCTAAAGAAATCTAAATATGTATTCCTCTTCTACGATGGCAAGTCCAGGGTGAGACCGTTAGGATGCATGACCACCTGGGTACAATACAATGGGCATAAAAAAGAACTAGATCTATTTGTTATCGATAGCGGTGTTACATCATTGATAGGTAGGCAATGGCTCGCTGAATTAAAAATTCAGATACCTATATTACATTACCCAAATTCAAATGTATCATGTAATTTAAAAATGGAGCCTGTTAAAAATGTCCTTAATAAAATTCTCGACAGATATAAGGAGGTGTGGAGCGGCGGTCTGGGCCGGTACACGGGAGGGTGTGCTACGCTGAGGGTGCGCGAGGGCGCGGCGCCGGTGTACCACCGCGCGCGGCCGGTACCCTACGCGCTGCGCGAGCGCGTTGACGCGGAGCTCGATGCGATGCTGCGCAATGGGGTTATCGAGCCAGTCGACTGCTCGGACTGGGCCACGCCACTGGTGTTAGTCAACAAGAGTGACGGTGGGTTACGCATATGCGCCGATTTCAAGGTGACGCTCAATCCCGTGCTCATGGTCGATAGGTATCCGCTGCCGAAAATAGATGACTTGCTATCAAATTTAGCCGGGGGGGAAGAATTCACAAAGATTGATTTATCTCAAGCCTACAATCAAATTTGCCTTTCGGAGGATTCAAAGAAATATTGTGTCATTAACACTCATAGAGGTCTTTTTAAATATAATAGGTTAGTGTACGGATTGTCGTCCAGTAGTGGAATATTCCAACGGGTCGTTAGCAACATTGTTGATAGCATACCTAATGTTCAATGTTTCGCAGATGATTTGATAATAACGGCACCTAATAGATCGTCACATTTAAAATCACTGGAAACCCTCCTGAATAAGTTGAGCTCTGTAGGCCTGAAAATAAAGCTCGAGAAGTGTTCATTTCTAGCTAAGGAGGTAAAGTATTTAGGCTACATTGTAGACAGGGACGGAATCAGGCCGGATCCGGATAAAATTCGCGCCATTAGGGAAATGCCCAGCCCTAATGGTATTAGTGAGCTTAGGTCTTTCTTAGGGATGGTGAACTTTTATGCTAGGTTCGTTCCAAGTCTCAGCAGTATTCTGCATCCGCTTCATGAATTACTTCGCAAGGGGTCTGGCTGGCATTGGGCCGACCAGCATCAGCGTGTGTTTGAGCGCGTAAAGCAGTTGCTGACGAGCAGCCGCGTGCTTGCGCATTACGACCCGGGGTGCGAATTAGTGTTGACGTGCGACGCGAGCGCAGTAGGCATCGGGGGCGTGCTGTCGCAACTCGATCGCGGAGGGGAGGAGCGTGCTATCGCTTACGTATCTAGGAAACTCACTAAAGCGGAACAAGGCTATGCACAAATACATCGTGAGGCATTAGCCATTGTGTACTGCGTAAAGAAATATCATCAATACCTCTTAGGCAGGCGCTTCAAACTGAAGACAGACCATAAACCGCTGGTTAGTATATTTGGGCCCAGTAAGGGCATACCTACGATGGCTGCGAGTCGGATGCAGCGTTGGGCTTTGATACTCTCGGCATATACGTTCGACATAGAATATGTAGGTACGTATAGTAATGGCGCAGACATTCTATCTCGCTTACCAGTCGTGGAGAAGTGTGCGGAGGAACCACCAGAGCAGACTTATTTACATTTTGCAACCAGCGCGATGCTCCTCGACGGCGAGTTGATAAAACGGGAAACAGCGCGGGATCCTTTGCTATGCCGTGTTCATAGCTACATAGAAAGTGGGTGGCCTAAAAACGTAGATATTAAGCAACTCGAGCCGTATTTGTCTAGAAAAGATGAACTATACATTGAGATTGGATGTGTCATGTGGGGGCATAGGCTTGTAGTTCCTGAGTCGTGTAGGCAGACAGTGCTGCGAGAGTTACATGAGCCCCATATGGGCATTGTAAAAACAAAGGCGTACGCCCGTAGCTACGTATGGTGGCCCGGACTGGACGAGGCGATAGAAGCGGTATGTCGCTCGTGCGTCACGTGTGCAGAAGTCGCACCCGCACCTCGGTCGGCACCCCCCGCACCCTGGCGGTGGCCTCACTCACCGTATGAGCGGGTGCATCTAGATTTCCTTGGGCCCATTGACGGTCGAACATATCTTGTTACAATCGATGCGAGGTCAAAGTGGATAGAGGCGTATAAGATGGGTAAAACTACTGCAGAGACGACTATAAGTAGGTTGCGTGAAGCATGGTCTAGATGGGGAATACCTAAACAGGTAGTATCAGATAATGGGCCCCCGTTTACTAGTTCACAGTTCAAAGATTTTTTAAAAAGTAATGGCGTTAATCAGTTATTCTCGGCACCCTACCATCCGTCATCCAATGGAGCAGCTGAAAACGCTGTTAAGATAGTTAAGAAGGTTATAAAAAAGGCGCGCCGCGAGGGAATCGATCCAGAACTTGCGATTCAGAGATATCTGTTAGTATACCATAACACTCCGCATTGCGCGACGGGCGAGACTCCGGCGCAATTGCTACAGGGCAGGCGATTGAGGACTCGCTTAGATGTAATAAAACCAGATCATGGTCTTAAGTTACGGAACAAGGAATGCGTAGCAGTGGAAAAGGCAAAGGTGTCCCGTAGTGTAAATCCTGGTGATGCAGTGTGGTATAGGAACTTTAGTGGTAATACTAGGTGGTCGAGCGGGCAAGTCATCGATAGGTTAGGCAGAAATAATTATTCCGTCAAATCGTCTGACGGATCGGCAGCGCAGCATAGGCATATCGACCAATTAAAACGGAGGAGCTCATGTGTGTATCCCACCGACGCAGTTACAATCACCGGAGACGGGGCCGGGTCCGGGTCGTTGGCGACGGCCGAGCCCCAAGCTCCATCGAGTGTCGCGAAGCCATTTCTTTCAGCGGGGAATATGGTTGAGGCCCCAGGTCTTGATCTATCCCGCCCAGTAAGTGATGAGCATTCGCAAGCGATACCACCAAACACACCTCCCGGTACCGGAACAAACTTGCCTACTATTGATAAACCATTACAAAAAGATAAAAGGGTGCGAAAGCCAGTATTCCGATATGGATTTGATATAGAATAAGTTATAATATAATTAATAAGAAGAATAATAGGTAGGTATCTATGTAGGTAGTAAGTACCAGTTTTGTTGTTGATACCATCATAGAATGTATATAGTTACTGTTCTTATATTAAGTTAACTATCCTATCACTTTAAGGCAGAATTTTAATTAATGTTATTTTTGTATAAGTTACACAGCTCCTTACCTAGATTATAGTGATTTGTATACATGGATGCTATGTGTTTAAGTCCTTAGTCAATGTTTTAGTACAAAAGTAGTAATTTAAAGGGGAGGATTAAATCTTTTAGTTGTAATTTAACAGGGGAGGATTGTAGTGTATTGCCCCTCTTAGCTAATGTGGGTACTTAGATATAACCGAATGTGGAAGTACCGACGAAAATAATAAAACAGTCTATCCTGTATCACGAACTGAGTGTTTTACTGAGCTCCCGTAAATCCCGTATAAACCACTATCAATCTCACATAAAGACGTTCACGCGAGGCTTAAAGAGACTTTATAAGGGTAAAATTACGGGACCTGGTAAATACTCCCATTAATAGTTTACCCAGTGCTCACTAATTCAGGTTTGACTGTATATTAAGTTCAAAAAAACATTCAATGTTAAAATGTTCAAACCTCCAGATACTAGCTACAGCTAGCCCAAAGTGTTTATAATTGACAACGGAAACCAAGTTTTAGGTCCGCTATTCAGTAACATCTGTGATGTGTAGCAAGTTCATTGTGAAGCAACATCTGCTAACTTCAAGGTGGTCAAAAAAGGCCAATATCCGCCTCTTACCTCAGAACTATCAGCTGTCGATACAAATACATCAGAGCCTTCGTTTGTTTCTTCCGAAAATCTTTCGTGCAAAAATGATAACATATTGTAATACCATAACTTTGGTACGTGTACTTCACTATTATTGGAAGCAGTCTTCATGGAAGCCATAACCTGCAAATCAATTAAAATGTAATTTACTTGGGTAGGTACTTAGGTAGGTATATGAATAAAACAAGATTATTATGTAACACGCGTATGTGTGATCTTGGTGTTACCATATAATAAAGGAAGGTGTTACAGGCGTTCATGGCAAACAGTCATAAAAACTGGGTACCCACATATAGCTATGTACTTAAATCACACCTGTAACACAATCAAAATAGAATAAGGTCGGCACAGGTAGTTAATGGTGGAGATCTATGTCAAGCAGTGGACTGCTATACGCTTCTTCTTCTTCTTCGTATGAGCTAGTGACCAACTGGTGTCAGAGTTTTTAGGCCGCCAGAAGGCCTCCGACATGGCTTAACGACTGAAAAGCCGGGACCAACATCTTAACGTGTCAAGTGTCATCTATCATTTATATAGTTGCTAGACAAGCACACAAATGCTTCTAATGTTTATGCTTAGTATGTAATGTAATTTCTATGTAATTCTCATATAATTAAACATGTATTTTGTTCTTCTTGAGAATAAAAAAAATCTTTAAACCGAACATGCCTTCCGAAGCACGGAAGCGCTCAAATCGAAATGTCACTAAATGGTCACCCATCCAAGAAAGGACCAGGAGGAGTGTTGCTTAACCAAGGTGATCTACTAAAAACACTGAAGTAAACCACGACGAGCTCTTCGCTATAGGCTAATGATGATGATAATGATAAGGTAGCTGTACCATTTTTTTTTTTCTTTTTTTTTTATAACGCTGGACTATCACACAGCATCATGTAGCCCCAAACTAAGCAGAGCTTGTATTATGGGAAAAAAATCCTGTTCAAATATACATAGTAGATACTTATACTTACTTTCTGGTACTCTTTATTATAAGAACATCGGATTCCATTAATTTTTCTAGACACTGTATCCAAGTTAGCATCTTTGTCGATATGTTTCAAGATCTTGAGCAATTCTCTTGTAGCAAATCTTCTTTTGATTTTATTTTTATAGTCGACATGCGAAACTTTCCACAAACATTCGTGCTGCTGGTACTTTTTTATGAATTCAGTTGTTATATCTCGCTCGTACATTTTGTTCGCTTTATCAAGATTTCTCACAAGTGAATAACAACCTAGAAGCAACTGACTAAGTTACTAGATTCCAGTAATAAGTCCTTTCACGAAAGTAAAAAAAAATATAGGTAATAAGCGAAACGAGCGTCGAGCTTATCGTTCGAATTACAGAATCGCACGAACTGAACGCGCGCGACGCCGTGCGACGCGGCTACTTGGTTGGCGTGGCTGTGCAGACTGACGCACCGCACGTACGAAATGGAAGCACACCAGTCTGCCTGTACGTGACCTGTTGACTCGACGTTGCGGTTGGTTGCTTTGTCAGTACGCGTCACGTAAAAAGAATGCTGGAAGAAGTGGAGGGGGTGTGTTTGGTGCACGGGTAAATACCAATAAATCGCCTGATGTACAGCTTACTGTCAGCGCCCTTTTTACGTGACGCGACTTATAAATCGCTGAAACTGGTTCGAACTGGTTCACTCTGGTTCTAGTTGGTTATGGTACTGGTTTCAGCTGTAAAAACGCCTTGCGGGCGCTGTGGCCAATAATTTGATACGATATGGAATGACCGTGTGTGTCTCAGTTTTTTTATTTCATATTATGTCATAATGTCATAAAGCTCTATGTAGTAGAGAGATTGTTCAAATGTGATGCGTACTCTTTGGTAATAATCGTAATAAAAACTATAGTGTAAGAAATACTGAAAAAAAAGCACTAATACGTTTAAACTGTTTATTTTTAGGTTTTTATATCAATTCTCTATCGTTTCATCAACTTTTTTTTTTTTTTTGTGGCGTCGCACGATTTGTGCATTTGCCATTTTAAGTCTTTAGGCATTTTAAAAAGCGTGTACTTATCTACATTACAATTACGCGCCGTGGCCTCGGCTACCTTCTTTTTTTTTTAAATCATCGACTAAAACGAAAGTCTAACTTGACATTATTCCATTTTTATAAAATTCCAAATAAATTCTTTTATATGTTTTCATTAATTAAAGATTAATTTTACTGTTTCATTCTGATACATTTTATACCATAGATTATTTTAATTATTATTTTTATAATCTAACAATAGGTATGCACCGTTGTGTAGGTAACCTGCTACCTAGGTATTTTAAATCGTTTTTGGTATGTATATATACTTTTGTACTATGTATTTTGTATATGTACCTAAATTTTAGCTCATACGCTACTAGCTCATACGAAGAATAAGAATATAGTGTATAGGAAAGGTACTTTTTAGGTTGATGAGGTAATCGAGATATGAAAATAGTAAATGTATACCTACGGCAAATACACAATGTATTTGGATGATGTATTTGATTTGGATGGAAGGTGATTTTGACTGACTGCCTGAACTTCTGTGAGAAGTGTGTGTAGGATTATTTTTGTTCGATATGTGATTTGACTATTAAGTATAGGAATTTATAATTACTGACATTATATTAATATTGACTATGTACTAAATATCTACTAATATAAATCTGACAGAAGAAAAAAATGCGGGACGTAATCACACAGCATCATGTAGCCCCAAACTAAGCAGAGCTTGTATTATGAGATCACTGATATACAACACAAATTTGTGGGAGCTTCTAGTATGAGTAATGGTAATGCAAAACTACCTTCATCGGCACTGCTTTATTGTTAAAACATTATTACATACATTACTGCAGAATGTAGACGAGATTTTGTATTTTAACTACCTACTTAACCTACTTGTATGATTAGCCCAACAAAATATTATTAGTTATTACCTAGAATAAGTTTTTTCTCATGTAAGTGAATTTAATTCTTTTTGAGAAATAAATATATCTTAAACCTGAATTTTTTTTTTTTGTAAATACATACATATAATACAGAAGGTGTGTATAAGTTTATTGATAGTGTGTGTAAGTAAGATATTGATTGATTTGACTTCCTATTGAATTTGTAATTACTGACTATTTTTATTGAATTTTGACTATGTAGAGATGTAAACTCAACCAAATTTTTATAATTAGCGTAATTGGCGCAAGCCGTTCTAGTTATAAAGTCAATAAACAATAAACATACCATGGAACCACACCACACCAGCCTATATCAGTCCACTGCTGGACATAGGCCTCCCCTAATAAAGGGGGATATGCCCATAATCCCCACGCTGGGCATGCGGGTTGGGGATCGCAGGGCACAGCTTCTCGCACCACCGACGCTGCTGCCCGTCGGTGGCCAGGGGATTAAGCTGTGCCGATGCAGGCTGTGCTATGCCGCAATCAGCCGGCCGCCAGAGCCCCGTTCGTTGTTTAGCAGGGTGCACCACGTGCAGGTGGGGTTGGCTTGGGTTCCGAAGATAAGGGTTGGAACCCCTTGCACCCCCACCACCATGGAACGCCTAGGAAAAAAACTGTACCTACAGTATACCTTAAAATATAGATGGGTACCTAAGTAATACAGTCACGTAAGAAAGTACAATAAATAAATAAATAATGCAGAACCATCATGTAGCCTCAAACTAAGCAGAGGTTATGTTTTGGGAGCCACATGAGTGATATCATCATCATCATCATCATCAGCCTATAGCAGTCCACTGCTGGACATAGGCCTCTCCTAATGAGCGCCATTGCGCACTGTCCTGAGCTCGACGCATCCAGCTTCTACCAGCAGCCTTTCGCAAATCGTCATTCCACCTGGCTCTCCACTCAAGAACTCGTTTACCCCAACGGTTATCGGTTCTTCGGCAGATATGGCCAGCCCACTGCCACTTCAGCTTGCTAATTCTCTGAGCTATGTCGACAACTTTAGTTCTATGTCGGATAAACTCGTTACGGATTTTATCCTTCAGAGAAACCCCGAGCATATCTCGTTCCATAGCTCGCTGAGCGACTTTAAACTGGTGGACTAGCCGTACTGTGAGTGTCCACGTTTCGGCTCCGTATGTCATGACGGGTAGGACGCACTGATTGAAAACTTTGTTTTCAAACATTGCGGTATGGGTGACGAGAAAACTCGACGGAGTTTTTCAAATGCTGCCCAACCCAGCTGAATCCTCCTCTTGGCCTCCTTCTCGAAGTTGCTACCAACTGCAATATCTGCCCGAGGTATGTATACTCCGAAACAAATTCAAGAAGGTGTCCATTAACGACGACAGGACTCGGATCAATTCGATCATTGACCATGACTTTGGTCTTGTCCAAATTCATGCCAAGACGTACCTTTCGCGAGGCTGATGCTAGGCCGTCATCATGACATGAAAATGAAAAATGAAAATGAAAATTAAATACATACATTTAGATAGAAAGACCCAGACTCGAGACAAATGTGTTACTCTTACCTGATGTTTAAACGTGATCTTGTATTTACTTTATGTACCATGTTAAATTCTTGAATAAATTTTTATTTATTTATAAATATTTGCAGAACTTACAAACATTTGTCCCGCGGCGGGAATCGAATCCGCAACCTTCTGCGTCTCAGGCGCGCCTTCGATCACTAGGCCACAAAGGCCGTGATCTGTCTGTTTGCGAGCGCTTTCTATTTTGACATAACATAGTACCTACCTACCTACCTATCTTGTTTACATCTTACTTCGGGCATACACTGACTTTTTTATGCCAAAGCTGACAGACGAACAGACGGGCCACCTGATAGGAAGTAGTCACCGTCGCCCATGGACACCTGCATCTCCAGAGGCGATACTGATGCGCTGCCGGCCCTTGAGGAAATGAAATACCCGCCTTTTAAAAGCTCTGAGGGAAAACCGCAGGAGGGAGTTCGTTCCACAACTTGCACGTACGTGGCAGGAAAGATCGTGCAAAGCGAACGGTTGTAGAGAACAAACCATCCAGGTGGTGCGGATGAAATTTGGTTTTGCGGCGTGTGGTGCGAAGGTTGAAAGTGGCCGCGGGCACCAGATTAAACAATTCCTCAGAAAACTCCCCAAAATATAGACGATAGAACACACACAGAGATCCTACGTCTCGGGTCTAAATAGTCTGTGAGCTTAGGATTGTCGACAATACGAGCTGCCCTGCGCTGTATCCGGTCAAGAGGAAGGAGTTGGTATTGGGGCGCTCCTGCCCAGAGATGAGAGCATTACCTACTCCACATCGAAGTAGGCTGTAACTAAACCAGGTAGGCTGTTTCCACTGACCTGCTTAGGTAAATAATACACTTTGTAAATAGGTAATATTTAATTAAATGAAAGTGTTCTTTCAATAATATTTATGATATAATTTTATTACTAACTTTGTGCTTTAACTAAAATTAAAAATACTTTCGGTAATTAGTAATTATTTAGAAATTAGGTGCTACCTAAATAGTTCCACATTGCAAAAATATTATATAGATAGGTTAGGTAGGTTGGTCTTGGTCTAAGGGTACCATACCCACCATCAATACATCCTTACATAATTAAAATAAAATTAACTAATAATCACTTTACTATGTACATAATACTTACATTATATACCTACAACCTACGTATAGATTAGGTGCACAATTTACATGTGTACGTGGGTCGTGTGTACCTACCAGTATATGCCTATCGTACCTTAGCTATACATATTACATTATGTATACAATCCTACTATACGAAGTATATCAACGAATGCCCGTGATGAGATCATCAACATCAGCCTATAGCAGTCACTGCTGGACATAGGCCACCCCTTATAAGCGCCATTGCGCCCTGTCCTCAGCTTGACGCATCCAGCTTCTACAAAGAGCCTTTCGCTTATGTCGCTCCTTATAGCCGGAGGGCGTCCTACACTACGTTTGCTGAAACGCTGTCTCCCATCTACTTAATTCTACAAAAATACAAATTAAATATACACACGATAGATTGTCTTCCTAATAATTGTAGCTAGAAAGTTTTCTTATATGTGTTGTATAATGTGTGCACTTTTGTAACAAATGATATCCCATTTGTCATTCCCCTAGTCTAGTAGTAGAATGTAGTAGTAGGTACCTACCAACTTATAATGGTAAGCTTAGTGGGATTTTTTGTTAAATCGCGTTTCACATGTAATTTAGGAGAGGGCATAATGGCGCATGGTGCTCATGAGGGGAGGCCATGTCGTGCACTGGACTGCTAAATGCCTCCCCCACACAGCTGCGCTATTATCGGCGATCTTACCGCATGCGTTCCCATCTCCTTGCACAAAAATGCGTTATCGCAGCAGTGTGTAACTTCGTAGCTGTATACTTATTGTAATAAAACCAGATATCACAATAACGCATGCGGTAAGATCGCCGATAATAACGCAGCTGTGTGGGGTAGCCCACAGGTTGATGATGATAACACATGATTAACGCATTCCACTAACTGGCTACATCTGAGGCTCTATTCAGTATCTCAATTGCCTACTAAAATGATAGCTCCGGACCTTATAGATCACTATAGAGTTACAGTCTGCAAGTGAAATTTAACAAAAATCGTGAAAGCATGTTTGACATAAATAAACTTCAAAATGCCAAATCTGAACTAATTAAATTAAGACCTTATGTCTCTTGAAAAGTGTTCAAAAACCGCGCAATTGACAGCGTGCGCGGAGTTTTGGTGCAGATACTTTTTTCCACGTTTTCCACTCTATAGTATAAAATTAAATGCCTCGATGAGTTCGACTAATAAAATGTCAAAGTTTGCAAATACAGTTCGGGTGCTTATGATTTGAGATGGGTACTGAGATAGCGAATAAAGGGCTGGGGCCTGAATCTCAGGAATAGAGATGATGTTCAAAATAGATATAAATCGCGAGAAGTGTCAACATTTTATGTAAATTTGACAGTTCTTGCGATGTATGTCTAACGTGATACTTATGTCTGTTCCCGAGAATAGGGCCCCAGGCATTTGATATGTAATATCATTCTATCATTATATCTTTTTCCAGCTGGGTAGTACACGAAGCGTACAAGCACACCTGATATCGTGTCGAGATGTTTGCTGATAATGATTACTACACTACTCTCGAGCCTATTTAATTATAATCGTTAATCTAAGATTTTACAATCCAAAAATTTCGACGGCGAACCTATTCAGTCTACGATTGCTAGAGATGTTTTGCGTATGTAGTAATTCCTGTCGCATTACTGTTAATTTTTTATGCCAAACGATATCGTGTCGTGTCGTGTCGTGCTTGTGGAAAGCTGTCAGCGGGTATTGACCATGTTCGGACGGGGGCGAGGGGTTCTGACGTAGGGCGCGGGGTGGTCGTGCGGGGGGCGCTGGTAGCGGCCCGGGGGCGGCGGGGGCGGAGGCCTAGCCTGCTCCACGCGGATCACTTGCGGAGGCACCACTATGTCCTGACGAGGCGGCATCTGTAACTAAGGTGTTGGGCTTTAAACGATCTTTTTCTTCTTCTTCTTCGATGAGCTAGTGGCCAACTGGTGTCGCAGTTTTTAGGCCATCGGAAGGCGTCCGAGAGGACTGTAAAAGCCGGGAGCAACATCTTAACGTACCTTTAAAACAGAGGTCCCCCACTATTTTTTTCTTAGAGAATTTTTTAAATTGTACTGGTTTTGGCGGACATGCTAAATTTCTAGTGTCTACCATATTCTTAAAACTCAAAAATGTGAAGAAATAACCGTAAATCCCCTCTCTCTCACTATGAGAATCACTGCTTAAAACGGCGAACCTACTTGTTAGGTAGGTACTAACTCTAAGTTGATGGCCAACTCTGGTATAAAAGCGCTTTTACATTCGATTCAGTCACGGGATAGCAGCGCAGCAACAGCAGATACCTTCACATGACTGCGGTTACAGCACTGCTTTGTCGCTTTGTTATTCCGATTCACGTGTCACGGTTACACGGAAACCAACGTTTCAATCGCAGCCGCGTTGCTGCAACGAGCTGCGCACCTGACATAGCTATGTACTGTTGTATTTTTATTATATACTCAATTTGATTTTTTTTAATATAATACTAGCTTCCGCCCGCGGCTTCGCTCGCGTGGTACCCAGATAAAAAGTAGCCTATGTGTTAATCCAGGACATATACTATCTATATTCAAAGTTTTACCCAAATCGGTTCAGTAGTTTATACTTGCCGAAAGTCTAGACGGTAGCTCTTTTCTTGTATGAATTTGCCTAAGCTCGACCAACATGTATTGCGGGCTTTAGAGAAAGCCAAGAAAGCCTCTACGATCTTAACAACTGGAAAATGGTGCCTGGGTAAAAAAGCCCATCTAAAACCTTCTTAAACGTGCCATCCGAAGTACGAAAGCGATCACCCATCCAAGTGGTTGCTCTGCTCTGCTAAGGACAACTTATGACAGTTTCAAGGGCAGTAGGGAACCAACTAAGGACAAGGTATGCAACGCTACACTAAGCAACAAGAGTTTCAAGGGCAGTAGAGAACCAACTAAGGACAAGGTATGCAACGCTACACTAAGCAACAAGAGTTTCAAGGGCAGTAGAGAACCAACTAAGGACAAGGTATGCAACGCTACACTAAGCAACAAGAGTTTCAAGGGCAGTAGAGAACCAACTAAGGACAAGGTATGCAACGCTACACTATGCCACAAGAGTTTCAAGGGCAGTAGAGAACCAACTAAGGACAAGGTATGCAACGCTACACTAAGCAACAAGAGTTTCAAGGGCAGTAGAGAACCAACTAAGGACAAGGTATGCAACGCTACACTAAGCAACAAGAGTTTCAAGGGCAGTAGAGAACCAACTAAGGACAAGGTATGCAACGCTACACTAAGCAACAAGAGTTTCAAGGGCAGTAGAGAACCAACTAAGGACAAGGTATGCAACGCTACACTAAGCAACAAGGGTTTCAAGGGCAGTAGGGAACCAACTAAGAAACAAGGTATGCAACGCTACACTACGCCACAAGAGTTTCAAGGGCAGTAGAGAACCAACTAACGACAAGGTATGCAACGCTACACTACGCCACAAGGGTTTCAAGGGCAGTAGGGAACCAACTAACGACAAGGTATGCAACGCTACACTACGCCACAAGAGTTTCAAGGGCAGTAGAGAACCAACTAACGACAAGGTATGCAACGCTACACTAAGCAACAAGGGTTTCAAGGGCAGTAGGGAACCAACTAAGGACAAGGTATGCAACGCTACACTATGCCACAAGAGTTTCAAGGGCAGTAGAGAACCAACTAAGGACAAGGTATGCAACGCTACACTAAGCAACAAGGGTTTCAAGGGCAGTAGGGAACCAACTAAGGACAAGGTATGCAACGCTACACTACGCCACAAGGGTTTCAAGGGCAGTAGGGAACCAACTAACGACAAGGTATGCAACGCTACACTACGCCACAAGAGTTTCAAGGGCAGTAGAGAACCAACTAACGACAAGGTATGCAACGCTACACTAAGCAACAAGGGTTTCAAGGGCAGTAGGGAACCAACTAAGGACAAGGTATGCAACGCTACACTATGCCACAAGAGTTTCAAGGGCAGTAGAGAACCAACTAAGGACAAGGTATGCAACGCTACACTAAGCAACAAGGGTTTCAAGGGCAGTAGGGAACCAACTAAGGACAAGGTATGCAACGCTACACTATGCCACAAGAGTTTCAAGGGCAGTAGAGAACCAACTAAGGACAAGGTATGCAACGCTACACTAAGCAACAAGGGTTTCAAGGGCAGTAGGGAACCAACTAACGACAAGGTATGCAACGCTACACTACGCCACAAGAGTTTCAAGGGCAGTAGAGAACCAACTAACGACAAGGTATGCAACGCTACACTAAGCAACAAGGGTTTCAAGGGCAGTAGGGAACCAACTAACGACAAGGTATGCAACGCTACACTACGCCACAAGAGTTTCAAGGGCAGTAGAGAACCAACTAACGACAAGGTATGCAACGCTACACTAAGCAACAAGGGTTTCAAGGGCAGTAGGGAACCAACTAAGGACAAGGTATGCAACGCTACACTATGCCACAAGAGTTTCAAGGGCAGTAGAGAACCAACTAAGGACAAGGTATGCAACGCTACACTACGCCACAAGAGTTTCAAGGGCAGTAGAGAACCAACTAACGACAAGGTATGCAACGCTACACTAAGCAACAAGAGTTTCAAGGGCAGTAGAGAACCAACTAAGGACAAGGTATGCAACGCTACACTATGCCACAAGAGTTTCAAGGGCAGTAGAGAACCAACTAAGGACAAGGTATGCAACGCTACACTATGCCACAAGAGTTTCAAGGGCAGTAAAGAACCAACTAACGACAAGGTATGCAACGCTACACTACGCCACAAGAGTTTCAAGGGCAGTAGAGAACCAACTAACGACAAGGTATGCAACGCTACACTAAGCAACAAGAGTTTCAAGGGCAGTAGAGAACCAACTAAGGACAAGGTATGCAACGCTACACTACGCCACAAGAGTTTCAAGGGCAGTAGAGAACCAACTAAGGACAATGTATGCAACGCTACACTACGCCACACGAGTTTCAAGGGCAGTAGGGAACCAAATCAGGTTATTGACAGATATGTGTTCGCGCTTGTTACCATGCATAAGTAGGTAGTATCTACCTATCTACTTAACGTTTTCGAGGAAAACCTTTGATAGATAGATAGATAAACTCTTTATTGCACACAACACCAATACAAAAAAAATACAAGAACAAAGAAATAACATAGTACCTACAATCGCCCTAAACCTACTTAAAAGTTTTAAGGTTAGGTTGGTTGTTGTAATAGGTTGCTATCATTAGATATGCACTCACCTTTTCTCCCGTTTTCCTCCTCTCGGTAGAGTGAAATGCCACTTTATAAAAAAAAAAACAAAATTATAGCTCTCGATTCGAGTTCTCCCGCAACGAAAAACAAAGATGGTGTGACAACAAGTTGTTATTTAGAAGCAGCGTTTATCTGAGCGATAGTATTATCTTCTAGTGTTAGCTTATCAGTTACAAATACTCACTTATCATAAAAACAATGTTGGTACTGTCATCTGCAAAAAGCAGGTTTTACAGTTTAGTAGGTAGGTACAGGAACATATATACGAGGGTATATGGGGTTTAACATCCATCTTCGGTGCCCAAGCCAACCTCACCTGATTGCGGCATAGCGCAGCCTACATCAGCACAGCTAATTTCCCTGGCCAACGACGGGCTGCAGCGTTGGTGGTGCGAGAAGCTGTGCCCTGCGAGGCCTATGTCCAGCAGTGGACTGATATAAGCGGGTGTGATGAGGTAGGGTCAGGTACTTTGTCATAACGTTTGCTAAAAGAGCCATCGTCATCTCCCTAAGCTGTATTGGTAGGTACATCTTATTTCTGTTGACTGTACCGTCTTCGTTCCTACCTCTAGTACTGATTTTATAGGTGTGGTGAGATAAGGACATAAAGAAAGCATTACGTACCTATTTACTAGGGGTATTGTTATGTACAATGTAGATACCTATTGTACGAGCATGTACGCTACCTACTTATAGTGCCAACTTAGCACTTTACGCCAGACATCATTCAGTTCGCGATCGGAAATTTAGCAAACCGCGTCTCATTATCATTGTAGTATCATATCATAATATATCATTTATCAATTAGAATATCAGTTTAAATGTAAAGAGAGAGAGAGAGATAGAGAGAGAGAAAGAGTTGGTCTTTATCTCATACGAAGAAAAAAGAAGAAATGTAAAATGGAATCCCTTTTCCACATTTCGACTCTAAATGAGCGGCCTAGTAAGGTATGACTTGCCAGCGCCCTTGCAGAAACGACACCCGCACCCGAGTGAACTCTCAGATGAAGTTTCATATGTTTGAATACACCGCGCCGTGCCTACGTTTAGCACTTGGTTCATTATGTGTTAGAGATCTGGTTTACATTCGCGGTCCAGGTTTCGCGGAGTGACCTTGGTGTGTCAAAGATTTGTTCTCCTTGAGATGCTACCACAGAATACAGAGAGGAAATCTAATCTAAATCTTAAGAGAAATTTTAGTAGGTAGGTACCTACCTAGATATTTGCAAGAGAAAAAAACAACATTTGGTTTGTAGGTAACCTAGGTATCTAGTTTTAGTTGTTAGTACACCTACCTTTAGGTAACTTACCACATCGATTTATCTACCTACACCTACCTACCCGACTGTTTTTAAGTAGTTAACCTACACTGCCTACTTAATGTTAAACCAAATAAAAATGTACCTAGCTTGGGTTTCTAATCTTGCTCTCAGTCTACATAATCAAAATCATAATACCTACTTACTACAGCACTATGTAGGAAGATACCTACCAATGGCACAAAAATTGTCTATGAAAAAATACCTACATAATAATATTACGTTTATTTATGTAGGTAGGTATGTACCGCATTCAAATAGAACTTGTACCTAAGTACCTACCTACTTAAGTAAATACGGGAGACTTTGATATGTAAACAACGCATTATTTGGTAGAAAAACTTTCAGTTCTGTACCTACTATTGGTATTATTTACATTTTCTTATTATTATTCAGGCAACCAAATGCTGTGCAGTATTTATTGCCTTCATTTGGCGAAAAATAGAGGTACATTAAAAAAACAAACTAAAATGCCGCGGCTGCTCAAGGACACTTTCGTTCCGGCAGTTCCGGGCAGAACGCGGCAACCGACGTAACGAACCACGCTCGCAAGGCCGGCGATGCGTAGGTATATTTTTATACCTATTCTGCGGAGTGAAAGAGGCCTGATGCTACTCCCAAGTCCCACGCATTCAAGGATTAAATGCGTGGAAAGGAAGGTTATTAGGAAGCGCTCGTTGCGTGGTTTACTTCCGTGTTCTTAACAGTTAACAGATCACCTTGGTTAATTTTATTTTATTTATCTGGAAAACAAACAGTACTTAAAATCTAAACAATATACCATAAATGCAACTATTGACCGTATAGATGTTTACGCATATCGAAACCATCAAAAGCTTACATGTAAAAAAAATAACTTATTCTTTAAAAGAAAGAACATACCTAGAGAAGAAAAAAGAAATAAATCGAATGACAAGAAATATTGATATTAACAAAAGTTCACGGACGCATGCCAAACCAGCGACTTGATAGGCATAGGTTAAGCAACACTCCACCCGGTCATTACTTGGATGGGTGACCGTTTAGCGACATTTCGATTTGAGCGCTTCCGTGCTTCGGAAGGCATGTTAAGTTGTTGGTCCCGGCTTTTCAGGCGCTAAGTCCATGTTGGAGGCCTTCGGGTGGCCTAAAAACTCCGACACCAGAGTTGGTCATTAGCTCATACGAAGAAGAAGAAGGATTAAGTGAGCAGCCGATTCTTCTTCGGTGAGATACCCTCTGCAGAGTGGGCTGTCTGTTATTTCGATTTTGTACCTAGGGATGTTTGTTTTGAGGGTGGCCCGTGAGGCTACCAACAACATGGTGCGAGGTTCTGTCATTGAGGTTTTAGTAAACGACGGATCAGCCGTGGTATGGTGGCCAATAGGGCTGCTCTAGACTATCTGCAGTCCGTTGTTCGTGTCCAGGGTTATAACCTATTAGGTAGGTACCTACCTACCTACCTAAAATGTATAGTATAGTAAGTTAATTCCTACCTAATAAAGGGTTTGCCTAGCCAAGTCAAACATAAGGTTTTGTTTTAATAGGTACCCATCTAGTTAGCTAGTAATAGTTAAATGGTTTAGTTAATAGGTACATAAGCATTACAGTGCAGTCCCTTGGGCGTAGAGATGCGTAGGCAAACAAAGTACCTACATAGGTAAGTACGTTAGGTGTTTAAGTCCTATAAAATGCTTACAGTGCCATCTATTTTCTGGATTATGAAGTTATATCGTAACCTCATTTTGACAATCATTGTGACAATGACTGTCAAACATACTCTGACATTGACAGTATTGACACTGAAAACCTGAAAACAAATTATTAGTGCAATATTGCGCTGTGTTGCCGTTTAATCATTTTTAATGCTAAATCTAGTATATTTCGTGACCCATTAGCATAAAAAAAATTGCATATTTCATGATCAGCAGTTTTTCAACATTACCGTAAGTACATAGTAAAGAATTAAAAAGATTATATAGAAACCAGAGACAATTTATGTATTAAAAGGAATTAGGATTTCCCCGAAATTTATATATATCATTTGCGATTGTTAATTTGATGAACGATCAGTGCAGTGTTCTACATTTTTACGTCTAATTTGAATTTGATGTGTTAATATGATATCATGGCTTTTCATATTTATTATGGGCAAAATTAGCCCGAAGAATGGGAAAATATTTTTTTTTTACCTAGTGGACATTATTATAAGAAATGCACACTACTAATTAACTTAACATTGACCTAGTTTTATAGTTTATACATATAAAGTATTTCTAATAATGTGTCCATCAACACTTTCTTACTGTCTCTATTTACTTAAGGTGACAAAATGTTCTTGTGTACTTTATAAAACACTATTGCACTATTTTTACTAATAATTACACTACACTAGCTCTAAAGGCTTAGTTCTTTTCAGTTTTCTCAATATGTCCATGTTGTCGAGGAGTTGGATGGCCTCAACGTTCACGTGGTGATGAAGTCTATATTTGAATAGGAAAAGATGACAGAATTAACTTATTGCAAATTTTCTAAGTGTAACCACACCACCACACAACACCAGCCTACATACCAGGCCTATGTCCTCTCCTGGACATAGGCCTCCCCTAATAATTATTTAATGGGGGTTATGCCCATAATTCCCACGCTGGGCATACGGGTTGGGGATCGCGGGTTACCACTTCTTCCCTTCGGTGGTCACGGAATTTAGCAGTGCCAGTATTAGGCTGTGTTAATGGCACGGTCCGCCGGCTGCCAGAGCCCTGTTTGTTAGTTAGCAGGGTACACCACGTGCAGGTGAGGTTGGCTTGGATTCCGGAGGTGGAGGTGACCCCTTACACCATGTTAAGTGTAACATAATAGCTAAAATTTACTGATCAAAGCAACACATTTCCACCGCAAAACATACAAAAAGTCACGACAATTAAAAGTAATTAACCTACGATGCAAATTAGTCTCACTAACCAAAGAGCAGAGTCTTCTCTCGCGCTCTTTACATGAGAATATGCATCTATTTTAACAGTTGACCACTTCAGTGGGCTATCAGGAATAAAATTTGGATTTTAGCATTTTATTTAGCATACTCAAAAGTTAATTCGTATTATTTTTGGCATTATCTGCACCAAGTTTCAGCATTATCTCCAAATAAAAAACGGCAACACTGATACGAACGAATCTGCGACTTGCGAGCTCCCCTGTGGAGTAATAGTGTTCTGTGCTTGCGAGCGGTGAAGTCCGAATTATTTCTTGTTTTTCTTCTAGAAAACGCTAAACTAAACTTTTCAGCGGCCGTAATCGTGATCGTGAATCATCTCTTCCCTAAAAATAACAAAACTGTTGACTACACGTGTTTCTGTGTAATACTACTGCTCATTGCGAAAGAGATCCAAGTGTGAGAAATATCTTTTGAAAATGGATCCAAATAACTCCAACAACGCTCCAGCAATAGCAGGAGCTATAACCTACCCTGGAGGTGATAACGTGGAGCCAGAACCGGTACAGCCGCGACAACCTCAGAATCTACAGGTAAACAATTGACGGACATTTTATATTGGCCTTGCCTACGAAAAGAAAACATAACAACGATTTTCTGATCTTTTCCAACCTAAAGAAAGCCTGCAGTACCTACTATTGAGTTTTTTTATGGTACCTTAAGAACAAGCACATGGCCCACCTGATGTTTTAAGTGGTAGCCATTACTTAAAACAAAGTATTGCTTCGTTTCGTAGGTCGCGCATGTTTAGAACGTGCCATACGATATAACGGCCTGCGTCCATCAATTTGAGGCATGAAGATATTAAGCCTCATGTGATTTCACTGGCACCCCCTTCAAACCGAAACAGCAATGCTGCTTTACGGCAGAAATAGACAGGGTAGTCATACCTCCCAGGATGAGCCCTACAAAAAACTACTTCTTCATCATCATCAGCCTATAGCAGCCCATTGCTGGAAATATGTCTCACCTAAAGTGAGAATGAGAAGTGTTGCCCCATGGCCTGAGCTTGACGCATCCAGCTTCTATCAGCAGCCTTCCGTAAACTGTCACTTTACCTGGCAGGAGGGCTACACTACTTCTAATTGATATATAATATAGATTGTTTGATTTTCACCAGTGAATTGTAATTGAATTATATATTATTATCATCATTTCCTTGTCATTAGCCCACGCTGTGAAATGGGACCTGATAGAGTCATCACATGTCAAATTTTGTTTTTTCAGTTGACAACCCCTAACATTTATCCCAATAACATTCAATATGTTATTTGTGTTGTATAATATCTTAGCAGTACCTATCAGATTGAAAATTGCTATTTTTGAGATTTAATGAGCCGCCCACGACTCACGTGAAACCTAGATAAAAAATAGCCTATGTGGACCTCCAGGTCATAAACTATGTATATTCTAAGTTTCATCCAAATTAGTACAAATAGTTTTTGCGTGAAGGCATATCAAACATACATCCATACTTATAAACTTTCACATTTATAATATTAGCACAGAATAAAGAAATTAGTAGGATGTATGTAACTTTTGGGAGTTCATAGTTGGGACTAACACAACACAGTGGTGGATGGCATGAACTTCAGGAGACCTATATCCAGCTGTGGATAAAGTCGGGCTGTTGATGATGATGATGATGTAAAACTCAGAAATTGGTATGGGCAGGCACTAAAGCATCAAGCACTACACCACACCAGCCTATATCAGTCCACTGCCCGGCATAGACCTCTCCTAACAAAGGGGGATAAGCCCATGATCCCCACACTGGGCATGCGGGTTGGGGATCACAGGGCACAGCTTCTCGCTCCACCGATGCAGCTGGCCATTAGCAGCCAGGGGATTTAGCTATGGCGATGTGCCTATGCTAAGCCGCAATCAGCCGGCCGCCAGAGCACTGTTTGTTATTTTGCAGGATGCACCATGCAGGTGAGGTTACATAAAACGTAAAGTAAAAACTAGTTAATGAAGTTAATATGGTCGACTCCCTTTTCGATTTTTTGACTCCTGTTAGTACATTGTGCAGAAGGGAGATCTGGCTAAGTTTTTGCCGGATCCTAACAAAGATCCTAAAAGATTATTTAAGTACAATGTATTTATTTCCAGGGTCTGCTCCGCTTCGCAATGGAAGCAAGGCAGGAAGACCCACCGGCACAAGTAGAGCTCTCACCCATGGATAACCAAGTAAGTAATCAGAAACCAACAAAAATTATATTAAAATAATCAAAAGTCAAGTCATCGTAAGTCCACCAAAGGACATTATATTTGGAAATCAAGTCATCTATCAAATACTCCAGATTTTCCAGCTGTTTCTTTGGGTTTTTTACTCACTGCTGTAGTAAGGCGGACGAAAAAAAAATCTAGTTGATTTTTCAGTGTATGTAAGAGTTGTTGAAATAAATATTTTTTTTTATTTTTTCTGTACAAATAGTCATAAAGTTCTTAATACAATCTCTGCTTAGTTAGGGGCTATACTCTGATCTCGTCATTCTGGCACAAAATGTAAACAAAGGTGTTGCCAGAACAAAAGCAATGCTACCTTCATAGTATTGTTCGGAACTTTGTCAAATTAAACGTAAAATGGTTTTCTTTACTTGGACTGAACAAATTATAAATAGAGCGTTTTTTTGGCGTGTTTATTTTTAATTTATATCCGTTTTATACATTGTTAGCTTTGTTAAGTACTAAAAAAATTAAATTTATCGGTAGAAAATTCTCAATACTTGGATCACTGACGAGGGTTTTGAAACATTCGGCTCGATTTCAAGGCGCATTCACGATAGTGACGCATCATCTTCATCATTATCATGCCAAACGAAAGTATGTTTTGGGAAACCACGAAACGAAATTCGAGTAATGTTTAGCGCGAAATTCGAGTAATGTTTAGCGGGGCTACCCGTGGCAAAGCAGCTTCAAGCTGAGATGGAACCTTTTTAGCCCAAGCCTTGGCAGCGCAGACGTCACCCGCACCTACCTTTTAGTTCTTCACTTAGTTTGTAGTAGTACCAGGTACCTAGCTTTAGTTATTTAAACCTACTCAGCTCTTCTATCTCAGTCTTAGAATTATTATTTCTACTGTAACATTTGTATTCTGTCTAAATAATTCTATTCCCTAAATTTTACAAGTCTTGTTATTATACTAGCCTACTATTATGTGTTTTCTGTGCTGAATAAAGAGTTATCTTATATTATTTTATGTTGTGTGATAATGTCCAGCACTATTATTATTAATCTGTATTCTCAAACATTTTGTTACAGCGTCGAGAGTTCTTAGAGCAGGCTCTCCACAGCATGGTAATGGATGTGATGGAGGTTCTCCGGCACACCATCCCAGTGCTCCGGGACGCAGAGAAGATCGGCAGCCTCGCTGGAAAGGACGAGATCAGCATCGAGGTTAAGAACGCGTTTGACAGCCTCGCTGATGTTATTGAAGATGTTGATGTTGCTAATGGTAATTGCAAATTTTTGAAACTATTTTCGACGGCGATATTATTATTATTATTTTTTTCAGTTTTTTTTTTCACGAAATTATGTTTTTTAATTTCGGTGTTACTGAAGTTCACGGGTCCGAGACCAAGTGAAAATCAGTTTAAGATATAATGTTATGGTCTTGTTGCAAAAATTTTCGAACAGTTCGACATGTATTTAAAATAACTGCTTTCTGCATAGTAGCAAATGTATTTTCCGGTAACTTTAATATTTTGAGGGAGTTTATTAGATGTTTTGGTATAACTCCTGTGCTGGAAAGCACAAGTGGCACTATGACCACTTTATTCATTTTCCAAATTCTTGTTATTTCATCTTTAAGTTCTGTATATTTATAAATTTTTTCAGATATGGTTTTTTGTATATTATGAGTGTTTGGTACTGCAATATCTATTAGATGAACAATTTTATTTAATTTATCGATAACAGTTATATCAGGTCTATTATAGTGTATAGTTTTATCAGTAAGTATTGCACGGTCGTAGTACATTCGGTGGCTGTTGTTTTCCAAAACAGATTTTGCGTTATACTGGTAATATGGAGTTACTTTTTTAGGGATTAGATTGAAATGTTTGGCAAGTTTTTGGTGGATAATATTAGCCACTTGATTGTGTCGGTGTGTGTAGTCTGTTTGCGTAAGGTTGGAACATGCTCCCGTGATGTGTTGTATGGTTTCCGACTGCCGATGACATTTCCTACATTTATCATTTACAGTTGGATCTTTTAAAATAAACTTCTTATAGTTGTTCGTATTGATGACTTGATCTTGGATCGCGATTATGAAGCCTTCAGTTTCCGGGAAAAGAGAACCATACTTCAACCATTTGTTGGAAGCCTGTGAATCTACATGTGGTTGTTCTAGGTCTTGTAAATGTCTTCCATGCAATTCCTTAGTACGCCATTTTGCCATTTTTTCAGCTGTGATTTCTTGAGGACTCGAAAATTGACGATCTTTATCTTTTAAATTTAAAGGTGTGTAATATTTGTCTAATTGTGTAATAGCTAAATGAATGTCACTAGTTTTTGCTTTATCATAGAAAAAATCTCGGAGATTTTTCACCTGTCCCTCCCAAAGACCCTTTATATCAATAAGCCCTCTGCCACCGTTCTCTCTTCGGATCGTCATTCTTTCAATGGCCGATTTTGGGTGTAAGTTGTTGTGTTTAGTGAGTGTTGTTCTTGTTTTAGTTTCTATCTTTTTAATGTCTGTAGTTGACCATTTTATTATTCCGAAAGAATAAGTAAGAATTGGGATAGCATAAGTATTAATTGCTATAAAGAGATTCCTTGCACAAAGCGGGCGTTTGCAAATCTGATTTAGTCTATGAAAATATTCTTTCTGTAGATCTTTTTTAATTTGTGTATGGTTTATTATTCTTCCTTCATTTAAGCCTAAATATCTATAGGTGTCATTTTCTTCCATAATAGAGAAATAGTCTTCCTGTTCATCATTGATATCCCCACCTACTACTTTGCCCCTTAGTAAATGCATCGTTTTACACTTGTTTAAGCCAAAAGTCATTTTAATATCCTTACTGAATTGTGCTGTAATGTCTATGAGCTTCCTCATTTCTATTTTAGATTTAGCGAATAGTTTAATGTCGTCCATGTACATGAGGTGGTTGATTGTTGTTTTTGCTTTAAGTTTATATCCGTACTTAGAGCTGTTTAGTAAACTAGACATTGGGTTAAGAGCCAAGCAAAACCACAAAGGACTTAGTGAATCTCCCTGAAAAATGCCATTTGCAATCGGAATTTCATCTGTGGTGATGGTATTAAGGTTATTAGAAAGTGTTAAAGTGGTTCTCCAGCTACTCATAGCATTCTCCAGGAAGGTTATAATGTCAGGGTTGATTTTGTAAATCTGGAGCACGCGAACTAACCAAGAATGCGGGACGCTATCGAAGGCCTTCTTATAATCAATATAGGTAAGATGTAAGTTGCGGTTATTGGTAGTCGCGTGTTTTAAGATGGTTGAGTCTAAAATTAACTGCTCTTTACAGCCTTTATGGTTTTGTCTGCAACCTTTTTGTTCCTCAGCCAAAATATTATTTCGAGTAAGGTGGTGGTTTATTTTGCGGGTGACGCAAGATGTTATTAATTTATATAATGTAGGTAGGCAAGTAATTGGGCGGTATTGTGATGGGTCACCGGTGTTGGTGCTTTTGGGAATCATGTAAGTAATACCTTTCGTAGCGAACGTTGGTAGTTCTTCTGTGCCTTTAAAAACGTCAGAGATTGTTTTTGCTAACACCTCATGAAGCACAAATAACTTTTTGTACCAAAAGTTATGGACCCCATCGATACCAGCAGCTTTCCAGTTGTTCAAACTTTTAGTTATTATTGCTATATCTTCTTTAGTAACGTCAGAGAGTTCCATCTCTTCTATCATTTTAGCGTTCTCTTCTTCTTCTTTTATCCAGGAAGCCTGATCGTTATGGTCATTTTCTTTTTTCCAAATATTAGTCCAGTAACTTTTTAAAGCTTGCTCGGTTGGCATATCCATATTAACCTCTTTAGGGTTGCTTTTGAGACTTCTATAAAACCCTTTTTGATTCGTGGTAAATAGCTTATTATCATTCTTTCTCTGCAGTGCTTTATTATATCTTGCTAATCTTTGTGACTTCAGTGCTAATTTTTGTTTTAATGTGTCGAGGAACTCTTCTGGTCTTAAATTGTCATTTTCATGTGTAGAATGAACCTTATATTTATCAAAAATGATGTGTACTTTTTTAACTAAATTTTCATGTCTATTGTTATTTATGTACTGTGTTAGTCTACCTATTTCAGCCCTTAGATTTTTAATGTCGGTCTCAAGCCTAAATTGCCACGGTGGTTTATTTTGACTTTTTTTCTTTTGGCTTCCGCTTTCAATGTTAACTTTGTATCCTAGCTCCTGGCAGATTACAACAGCGGAGCAATATACTAATGTGTGTATGTGTGCTAACATACATTCATTAGAAAGGTGAGAAGTTAAGATGTGATAATTGAACGCGTGAACTAGTTGGTATAATTTTTTATTTTCTCTCAAACGAGGTAGTTTAGGGCGCGAAGAAGGTTCGATATCTTTGTATAGAGCAAAAGCTTCTTGAAATTTTTTGATGAGCTCTGCCACCGATTCACTCAATGCTTCAGTGATAGCTACATTGTTTTCATCAAAGTGTGTTGGTGAAGTAGAAGTTTCAGTAACTATGTTCGATGATACGATTTGCGGTGATGAGGGTGATAGTATTAAGTCAGTTGTCGGTAAGTCAGTATTTACTGTATTAGTATAAAACGGCTCTGGGTTGACATTTATTTCCTCTTCATGTTTCAGTTGCTCCACTACTTCTTCTTTTAATTCTTCTAATCGCTTCTCTGACAAAAGTGTATTCCTAATAATAACTCTTCTTTGATCTGCAACCCTTTGGGCTGACACATTCAGATCTGGGTATTTTATTTTGAACTGCTCGAAAAGTTTTTTGCAATACATCGTACGGTCTGTTTCCAATTTTGTTGTGTATAAGTAAGTACGTATGATGAAAGTATTCATCTCATCATTCCACTTCATACGTACTCTAGGCTTGCCAGCTTTGGTGGTCGCAGGCAGAGTGGCTGGTGCCTCCTGCGAAACATCCTCAGCTAGGTTGACTGATGTAGTTCTATTGTCGATTACCGTTGTTGGTTGACCTAATAGCTTATTAGGTCGGCAAAGTGATGTCGACGATGTCGACGAAGGAGTGGAAAGAGAAGAAGTTCTAGATCGAAAGTTTAAGTATGAAGGTGGTGAAGACGGAAGTGAAGGAAAAAGAGAAACAGGCGAGGAGCAAGCTGATAGGGCTTCTTGGGCCTCTTCAGCCCTATCGGTTCGGCTAGATTGGCTCCCTTCCTCGATTGAAGCAAGCCGCAAAACTTCTGCTTCGTCATTAGTCCTGCTGCTCAGGATAGCGGTGCCAGCTCGTGATCTGCTCCGGCTTCTAGTCAGTGGCCGTAGGTTGTACCTTCTGGTGGACTCGCATTGTTCGGGTTCCCCGGCTGAGGGCCGTCCATTGCCCTCGCCACCGATGGCTTGCATGCTGTAGCGCCCAGCATCGGCTCCAGGCGCGCCCCGGCGATCGCCCCCGGGAAGCGACCATATGCTTACTTTACTATTACGACTCTCCATGTTGATGGGTTTGCCAGTGCCCTTTTTAGTCATCCGCTATGTTACTTTGTTGCGGGTGTCCGCCCCTCACGTGGCTTAGATGGTTTGCACGGACGTAGGGTTGGGCTTAGAGGGGCTATTATGAGCCTGAATTGTCCCACTGCAGGGCAAAACCCTCCCTTCCCTTCTTCCACTCTTCGCGATTTAACGCTGTGACAGGCCATGTTGGTAAATATGAGTCAAGCTCGTCCCGCCATCTCATTCTATGCCTTTCACGTCGTCGCCTAGCATCGTGGGGTCAACTCTGTGGTTTTCTTCGCCCACAAGTAGCTTGGCATGCGCGAGACGTGTCCGGTCCAGTTCCAAATTATTATTTACAAATAAATAAATAAAAATAAATAATGCTGGACGTTATCATTATCGCACAGCATCATGTAGCCCTAAACTACATGTGCTTTTGTCTCGCAGCGGGAATCGAACCCGCAACCTTCTGCGTTTTAGGCGGGCATTCGCCCACTGCGCCACAGAGGTCGTCCGCTAAAGGTTAGCGAACTCAGTGAGTTCAACAAAATCCATACGTGTACGTTCACCGCCCTCCCGCCCGCAGATTCACGTGCAAATCAGAGAAGGAACAAGCAAATAAGCAATTTTTAAATGCAACTGTCTCGTTGCTCTTCCACGAAATAAAAACAAACACGTTAACCTGTAATAGGGAATGACGACTGAAAAACTCTAATTAGTCGGTCATTTACATTATCAAAAACCAAGATAGATAAGAAAAATGAAAAATATAATGCTTTGAAGTTCCGCGTGACGTCACGGCTTAGTACACTTTTTACATAACCGTGACGTCACGAGCCCCCATTCCCGAACTTTGACGCTCTTTATCTCCGTAAATTTCTATTTATTTGATAAACAAAAAAATACGTACAAAAATATTGTACATTATTTGTTGATCTATCTGACGGCCTAATTAGAATAATTATTTTTTTACCCAGTGGTCATTCCTATTAGCTTGGAGAAATAACACACACGACGAAGATAGAAAATAACTAGCAGACAATGCCGTCATAGATGGTGGTACGAATTTTCTATAGAACTTTGTAGTTTAATATATTTTTCAGATTTCTGCAAAGTGGGCGGTTTTGATACATTCGATCTCTGCTACAACACGCGGAACTCGGAACTGTGGATCCGTACCAACGACTTACTTGCTGGAGTTTGCCAGGTAACCTCACACCACCTCCAAACAGTACACCAACCTTCTAGTAACATGGGCATTGAGCGTCGCGGACTATAACGGAACGTAACAAGTAAAAAATGACACTGTCAGACTGCTGTCATACATCTCTGACCTAGAATTGCAATCTTTGTATCGTATGTACGTGTGGAAAATTGAAATCCATTTTTTTAAGACGAAATGCTGCTTTTATTTCACACGGACCGTCGCACGATGGGCTGGAATTGCCTCGTAATGGACTTATGGTTACTTGAATATGAAATTTTTGAAATTTGTTATTTCTGAAAATATTTTGTTATTGATTTGGATTCTACGCACCGGTACAATTATAAACTATTCTACAAAAAAAAACAATTTCTTGAAAATTTTACGAGTTATGAATGAATGAATGAATGAAATGTTTATTTGCATGAATACAGGTACATTTTGGTACTTATGCTAATTAGACGTATAGTTTCACCATATTCAGCTTATTAGCCGTGCAAATGTTTAGTTTTAGTTTTTATTAAATCAGTCATGCAGGTAAAATTCAAAATAAATTCAATGATTGTCAAATAATAATCGCTAAAATAAATAAATAAAATTAACACAAAACATAGGTAGTCAACAAAATTATATAAATTTAAAATAAAAATAATTTAAAAATTATTAGAAAAATATTCGATTCTTATATATTAATATATAATATATATTTATGGCACTTTGAAGTTTTTTTTTGTATGGAGGAAAATATAAAATGGCTTATATCTTCGCTACTTTCTGAATCCAGAAAACGAAATTTTTATACATTTTTTAAAGTGCCATAACTCCAAAACTATGAACTTTACGAAAAAAGTTATAGAACATAAAATACTTATATCAATACGTAGAATTCCAACCATTTCAGCCCTTACGCCCTTAAGGCCCTTTAGGCCTTACTTTCTGAATCCAGCCCACTGTGCGTCGCTACCAAGTATTTCGCTAATATGCTTTTCGACGAACGTTGTACATTCTCTGTATTTGTGTGCATATCAATGGAAGCGCCACGTTTTGCGCGTGAAAATACTATTATGAAGTCCTAACATATGAAATTGGCATTTTGTATGGAGAATTTCGAGAAAATTGATTTCTCAAAACATACATTTTTGTATTTTTTTCTGGAAGTATATAAATCCTTTTCCTCTAAAATGTTGTGTAATTGGACAACATTGTGAAAGTATGCGTAGCCTTTATTTAAAAAAGAAAACTAACAAATAAAAAATACAACAAACCACACATTGATTTGTAGAATGTATGGGTGAGAGGAAGAAATAACGTCGATAATGGTTCCTAGACAAATTCTCACTACCCAAAAGAATTGCCATTAGTATGTTTACTTTTCTGTGACCACCCCACCAGTCCACTGCTGGACACAGGCCTCTCCTAATAGGATGGAGGATATGCCATAATCCCACACTTGAACCCTAAAAAATATGTGCCGTCACACCAGGGGTGGGGTTTGAGGCTCACACAAATGTGACAAGGGGGTGATTGGTGATTTTTGAAGCTCAAGCTGCTTCAAAAATTGGTGTGACCCAAGGATAGTTTAGAATTTAAGATCAAAGTGAACTCGGGCCGTAGATGATCCTGATCCTGTCTTCCAGAACTTTCCACAAGGACAGGCGCTGGCGTTGGAGCGGGGTCTTCTGAAGAAGCTGCTGGAACGGCTGCAAGACCCTCAGACAAAGCACAAGGAGAAGTTCATCTACGCTTTATCATGTAAGTCATCGACTTCATCATCAGCTACAGCAGTTCACTGCTGGATAGGCCTACCCTAATGAGCGCCATTGCGCCCTGCCCTCAGCTTGACGCGAATATTTATAGCAATTAACTTATAGCTGTTTGTTTGTTACACTTTCGCACCTTTACTCATCTGTGCCTCAATCAAAAAGAATAGCGAAGTGTTTGTATCGTAGACGTAAGGCGGTTATGTCAAAACAGGCTTCTTTCATTAATAGCACGCATCCATAGCACACATCCAGAGCACACATCTATAGAACGCATCCTTCCATATAAAAAACATATCATAGTTGAATCCGTTTCAACCAGTGCTAAGCTATGTGCACCAATGAACATGATTGGTGGATATCAAACGCATCCATAGCAACGTAGCATAGCACATCTCTGGTGGAAAAGCAGCCTTAGGAACTTAACTGCTTTGTGGATGTTTCAATTTCCTTTAGCATGTTTTAAAATGCGCTCCGATGCTCTCCGAAGCGCGCCGATAGGTGTGAACCGTAGATTACACCCCTTGAATTCGAGATACAAAATGCAATGGCTAAGTCCTATATTTGCAGGTTGTGTTCGTGAGTTCGAGCCGGGCTGCCGCGAGCTGATTTCCCTCGGTGGCTGCGAGGTGCTCGTCCCCTTTCTGGAGGAGAGTCTGCCTTCAGCAAGCGAGGAGCAGCATCTCAAGACGAAGGCAGCATGTCTTCTGAGACACCTTATACAACACTATCCGCTGGCCAAAGGTATCTAATCAAAATTTCAAATTTTTATATTTATTATATATTTATGTATATGAAGATGGAACAAGCACATGGCCCGCCTTATGTTAATTGGTAACCATTTCCTATCACAAAGCATTGCATCATAGATCACTTTTTAACACGCTTTTATTAGTTTCACCTGTATGTATGTATGTATGTATGTATGTATGTATGTAACCGACTCCTTTGAGCTCGATTTTGCCCTACTTTGAACGATCAGATTTGATTCAAACTTTGCACACCTGTCAAAGGTCGATGACAATGCAATAATCCGATAAAAATATCCGATTATCCTAATTAGATTCGCCAGGATTAATTAATTTCTTTCCGCATCCTTTGCATGCGAGTAAGAGAGACAGAGCTAGTGCGCGAACTACGCATGCGTGCAAGCGTGTTTTTTTAGTTTTTTAAAACTATTATTATTTTGGAACATGCTCTACGAATAAAAGATGAACGTTTTCTAATTGTGCAACTCGTACTGGGGTACAGAACTTTCTCCCCCTTCAAATTAGAAAGCAGAATAACATTGCATTTAAATAACGATTTTGTTTTTGTATTAAGAAAACCATCGGCACAATGTAACAATGTAGTTTAGCGTTGATAAGGCCATTTAAAGGTCTCCACTCATAGAACTAAAATATAAAAGACATTTCAGAAAAACTGATCATGATGAACCTCCCGTCGATAATAGTCCCGCAAATCGACAGAGACATCGGAGAGTCAACGGAACATCTCCTCAACCTGCTCCGGACGTACTGTGATCACACAACACCTGTCATCATCGAACAATGCAAGGACCCAGACCTTGGACTGAGGCAGGTCCTGCAGAATCTTTTAGGTACACCATGTATACTTGATGATGAGGAACAGAATAGGGAGATTATTGAGTATGCTACGGAGATTCTGATGTTTGTGTGCGCTGGTGACTCGACGTTGTACGATTGTGAGGAAGAAGCTGATCGGTAGAGCGAAGCGAACAGTGATAGAAGCGAGGTTTCTGAGGCACTGTGTGCAATTTTACGCTATTTAAAGAATAACCCCCATATAATGACCGCTTAGATGTTTCACAGTGAAGTCACAATTTCGCATTTATAGTACTATTTGATGATCCAATACTAGGTTAACATCATTATATGTTATATGCAAGAATTATAATAATAGTAAGCAGCAATTTCTTTGTCGTACTTGACAAAGAATTTTATATTTTAAATCTTCGAGATATTTATACTCTAGAGTGCAAAAATAGTGTCTGCACTAAAAACTCTGCGCACGCTGTCAATTGCGCGGTCTTTGAACACTTCAAGCGATAGAAGGTGTAAATTGACAGATTTGGTATTTTGATTTTTGTATTTTTATTTATGCCAAACACGCTTGGTCAATTTTTGTTAAATTTCACTTGAAGAACGTTTATAGTGTTCTATGTAATTATCTCGATGTTTTAAATGCATGTTTTGTATAGAGTGAATAGGTGTCTTCTGGACCTCCGTGCTCTATCTTAAGACAATAACGTTACTTAACTTCAGAGGCCTCATTTACTAACTCGGTTGCACACCGAAATGATAAGCACCGGTCCTCTTTTTACAAACTTTGACAATATGTCAAAACAGGTCAGTTTTTGGTCAAATGAAGGTCCATTCAATGTAAAAAAATATATTTCATGAACAGCGAGTGGTTTTCTCTTAAACAAAACAATATAGGTACATTAAGATTTATCTGGTGAATAAAACTTTGTGTTGCATAATTTATTTTACACTGCCTAAGATCTTTTTGATTTGTTCGTTGTAAGTTGTGATGATGTTTTATGTTATAGGACTAATGTATTACGTTATAGGTACTTAATCTATATTCCTAAGATTTGAATGGAGGCATTTATAAAGAGATATGTAAACAGTAGGTAGGGCTGTATTTATATTACTGATATTTGTATTACAATCAGGGCCAGCATCTATCTAGATTTTTTCATTTCAAAGCCCTGTTGAATTTGTATTACATAATATTATATGTTTATGATCACATTTAAATGTAAATAATTTGTAGAAAAGACACAGTCGAATAAAACTATATTAAACTACATTTTAAAAGGTTTTATTTCATACCTGCCGATTCGCGCGCAACTCGTATCTTTAGGATTAGGTCAATGAAACTAGTTTATATATTTCGATCGAATGAAACGACTCTGAAATGGTTTTCGTCTAGCTGCTAGATCTTTCGATTGACTTTATTCTCCAGTGTTTTCAATCAAGTTCAACATGATATCTAACTTTTTGATTCATAATTCAATCAGCGCTGTCTCCTCTAGATCTCGATTCTTGATAAAAACTCCATTACAAAGTTCAAATGTAGGTCGTGATCCAAATAATAGAACAAAATATAAACAAGGTAACAAGCTATATAACTAGCATCATTAAGATAAAATAGTGATTTTTTTTCTACAGTTTGTTAAATATACTAGGTTGATAGAAATTGATTACCTACACGTAGTGATAACGATCAATTATCATTATGAAGTATGACGAAGTCAATTTGGTTGTCCAACCAATGTGACCAATTATAAAACCCCAATGAAAAGCAATGTAGGTTTTCGTTATCGTTCATTATTGGTCGTCGTCATCACTGGGCGTATGTCATTGGATTATGTCCAGAGTATCAACCTCATCATCATCATCATCAGCCTATAGCAGTCCACTGCTGGACATAGGCCTCCCCTAATGAGCGCCATTGCGCCTTGCCGTGAGCTCGACGCATCCAGCTTCTACCAACAGCCTTTCGCAGATCGTCACCCCATCTGGCCGGAGGGCGTCACACACTACGTTTGCCGAGCCGCGGTCTCCACTCAAGAAAGCGTTTACCCCAACGGTTATCGGTTCTTCGGCAGATATGGCCAGCCCACTGCCACTTCAGCTTGCTAATTCTCTGAGCTATGTCGACAACTTTAGTTCTATGTCGGACGGATAAACTCATTGCGGATTTTATCCTTCAGAAAAACCATAGCTCGCTGAGCGACTTTAAACTGGTGGACTAGCCGTACTGTGAGTGTCCACGTTTCGGCTCCGTATGTCATGACGGGTAGGACGCACTGATTGAAAACTTTCGTTTTCAAACATTGCGGTATGGGTGACGAGAAAATTCGACGTAGTTTTCCAAATGCTGCCCGACCCAGCGGAATCCTCCTCTTGGCCTCCTTCTCGAAGTTGTTGTAGTATCACCCTAAACTCTTAGAACTCAGAACTCTTCCAAGGCCTGTTATTCAATAAATATTATAGCTAGCCGCACTTAAGTCTAGCGCTGAACGAAACTTCTGCGCATGGGTTTCTCTCGCTCTCTCTCGCCTCTAGCTCCCATATGATACCTTACTTTTGACTTCGACGCAATAACGGTCAGTGCTAGAGTTTGGTGCCGCTACTTGTAATGAGGCATTCTTTTTTGTACCACACCTTTTTGTGGTGTTACCGGCGTCCGCAGGCTACAGAAACCGCGTACAATCAGGGAAACTGTATGCCTGTTTGCTACCTTAGTGGTGTAAAAATATATGGACTGAAAACTGAAATAGTATAAAGTAGGACTGTACTCGTACCTATTGTTGAAGTTATAGTTGACTACAAGACTTTGTCTACAGCTAATAGATATAGATGGCATTGTTACCATGGCTTCCAGGTACTCAAGGAAATAAATAAAATGACAGTTTTGTTGTGTTCAAAACACATTTTTTAACTTTTTTTATTGAAAAATGTCCGACAGAGGTGTTATCGCCGTTACATATACAGTTGTAATAAAATTGTGCCAGCTTGGCACTTCTATAATGGGCCCTCAGCTGAGGGTGAAAAGCTTTACAAATTTTACAAGCAAAATGCATAATGCGAGAGTAGAAATATAATTTTCACACAGAGATATATTTAGGACTATCATAAATAATTTAAATGATGGAAAAAAGTAGTTAATTTGTATTAAAAGAAATAAAACTTTCAGAATAAATTAGCTACTGTTTAGACTGCACATTTGAGAAATAATTTCTTGTGACTGCTAACGTTTAGCAAGAGAAACAGGATTGAGTGAAGGATTTTCTTATGAAGTACCTGATAGACAGTTGAGAAAAGGAAATTTGAAAACTTGGCACAACCATGATATTAGAATTAATCTAATAAAATGAATATATAAGTGAGAAACATATGATAATAAATCATTATTTAAGCTTGTGCAGGTAAACTGAGTAAGAATCTAGACAAGATTGTAATCAATCTAAAAATGGTCAAATTTATATTCCTACATTCAATAACAATCAACTTATTTGTGTGAAAATTATATTTCTACTCGTACAATTCGTAATATTCCTCGAGCGAGAATACAAGAGAAACCATACAAACGTTAAGTTATAATTTTTGTATGTGCAGTATGTAAACTGTTAATTTCATATATCATCATACCAGCTGAAAATAATTGGTTAAGAGCAACTTGTCAAAAAAATAATTGGTTATTACCCATAAGTTCTGGTTGTTCGGTGGTTCAGTCGGATCGCTCGGGTTGTATGTAAGCAAAGTAATTAACAGCATTTTAACAGCTTGTTAGTTTGTCATTGCACATAGGTCATGTTTATAGTAGGTATAATACAGATTATGAAGTTTGCTCAAACTTCACCTCGTCAAATGTGCAAAGAATTGAAACATTTTGAACATTGACTGCACTAGAAACAAAAATTTTAATTTTATACAGACACTAATAAAACTTCTATGAAATTTAAATTTATGAAGATCTACGGAACATCGTGTAGTTTTAACATTATATGGTTCTTGTATTCTCCCTCGACACAGCATTTTCAAATAATTCATTGGACCATACTACATCGGCCGACCTCCCTACGTTACATATCGCCACACATACTGGGAAGGCCTTACAATATTCTGGTATCGTTGCCAAAAGAGCTGGTGTAAGTAAAAATATGGCTGTGAAATTGGTTTATTTCAGTTTATGACCAACTTGGTTTTTTTCTTCAAAATACTGAAAAAGCTGCGAGTTCTTAGATAAATTCTTTCCTAGCATCTTTAGACCTTGAAGAGAAGGTATATAATATACGGAATTCCATAACTCTACTACATGGTTTAGGTTGTATCTTCCTGTTCTGTCAGTGTCAAAACTATTTTATAATGACAGAAAAATATACATTTACAAGGAAGATTCATCTTTAAACACACTGAATGCCTGTACCTACTTTCAGTTTGTTAGTGTAACGATTTCATGTTAGAAAGATTTTACATTTACTTAAAAGATTCATTTAAGAGACTGTGTATGTCATATTTAACCGGTACCTGAAGATGGAACAAAGACATGATCCACCTGATATTAAGTGGTAATCATTACCTATCACAATGCATTGCATCTTAGGTCACACTTGTTTGGAACGCATGAAGGTGATAAGCCTCTCTTGTGTCTGTAATTTCACCGGCACCCACACCGGAACAGCAATGATAACGGCATGAGTTATAATGGTGACCATACACCACCAAGTCAATCATCCAATCATCACGACACTGTCGATTGGATCAAGTAGAACTGACCGTGGGTGGGCGTGGATTGGCATGACATTTATTGGAGTGTGGTGTTTAAGGACGAACTGCAGATTGGATGAAGCATGTAGCGTCATGCCGATTGGATGATAGGCAGGACGGCGTATGGCCACAATTAGGAGTCAAGCAATTTTAGTCATAATGTATTTTAGTTTGTAAGAAATTTTTATTATATTATGCCACCTAGCAAGATGCCTAAATTTTGCCATACCCTAACAGGGTTCATGTTGAAACTATACATAGAATTTAAGGCCTCTGTAAACAACATGTACGCAATACATGATTTGATTTGATTTGGAGTGTCAGCTAGTGTGCTTGGAATCGAGATGATGCTTGGATTTGGTTGTGTTTCTGACCTTGATGGAGAATGAAACTGACTGACTGACAACGCATAGCCTAAACAATACAATACAAATCATTTATTGCTTTCACATGGTACCTAAACCATAAGTCCTAGACGTTTTATCAGAGTATGTTCCTTGTAGGTTTCAACCTCAAAGGGTGCAAGTCGAAAAAATACAATGTTGTGAACATTCAGCTTGTAATAAAGCGCGGGGTTTCTCTATATTACAAGGTATCAAGTTTTCTACTCTCTTTAAGGTTTTCTATCTATCTATCAAAGTCGCTGGAAGGTAGTGAGCTATGGGGCTATGGCCGCGTCCTAATTGGCAATAGGATGACATGATGTGTTTTGGTCGTGCGATGAAAATGTTGGCCTGATCTCGCGCGATGACTTGCAAGCTTCAATAAGGACACTAAAAAATGCGTGTGTTTAATCTCGTCGTGCGACGAAAACGCATCGCGCCATCGTACGATCTCTGTCAATTAGGACACCGCCTATGACCATGTACGAGTCTTTTACTAACCATATACTTACTTACACCAGTTTCCAACACGCAACGAGACCGTTTAAGAGTATAAAATGTGTAACTAGAGTATTTAAAATGTTCTAATGATATTAGGCGCCGCATTCTACTCTTTAAAATTAACTTTACATTCATCCCATCAGTCTTTTTATACATTCAAATGGGTTTTTGTCGAAATTTCCATAATTTACTAAAGATCTTATTAATCTGATAACAGGTTTTTTTTTTAATCCGTAGCGTATGTTTCCTCGTGTCATACTAAAGACATATTTCATTGTCTAAAAGTAAAATATTGATTGAAAGCTCCTTTTCGGATAAGTCCTAATTGACGAGTAAAAGTTGCAAGTAACTGTCACTCCTGTAGTGCCAGCTCTTGTGGCTTTATGAAATATATACGACTGGTTACTTGTCACTTTAACGGTCAAGTAACTTACAGATCATAGAAAGAACTTAAGTAGCAGAAATGTAGCTACATAGATACATAGAGCTTTTCCTTCGCGCCATTAAAATGTGGATTGTAAAATTGTTTTTTCATAATACAATTGCAATATAATTTTTGACACTCAAAACACGCCCCAATTTAAAGAAAACCCTTTTGAAATTAAAATCAACGGAAACTCTTTAAATACAACCACAGTATTGATACATTTCAGGTTATTATCTATGAGATATCTTAAATTCTAGTTACATCTGGATAATCACAACAAATTACAATTTAGACGTTATACGCTGCATAAAAGTTGTTAAAATTTAAGCACGCTTTATCATCATCCATACCATCATGATAAAATTATACCCAGAAACTAAGTAGAGTTGTATTACTACTTACTTTCTGGGTATGGGGCGGATCACTTTTCAGCCATTGGAATCGTCTTGATCCATTATCATACCCAGATGATATTTTTTTAAAGAATCGTTTATATTTTAATAGCTTTTATGAAAATAGTAAATCATAGTTAACAGATTTTTATATAGATTACATCAGATCTAACAACTTTGTGAATCTCAAATCAAAGTTTTAGTTTTTAATAATCAATTATCTGTAAACGAAAGAGTTATAGTGATCCGGTACGTCCAGAGGAAAATAGGTTTAAGTAAATCAGTTATAATCAAAACTTATAAATTGAAATGGAATTTATTACCATTAGGTATATTTTCCCTTTCCAAGATTTTGAATTTTTATGAATTATCAATAAAATATAAATTATTACCGTTAAAAAGGTTGTAAACTAACCTAGTTTCATTTAGATTTTGATAGTTCTATATTCATTTCGACTAAAACCCAACATATAAACGCGATGGTAAAGTTACCATTTGCCCCCGTCGGGGTGCCAATGTTAAGGCAATTGCTATAAAATCTATACAAATAGATACAGGGATAAATTACAAAGATAGCCCTCAGAAGCGTTAAAATGCCTTTTGGGGGTGAAATAATAAAAGCTGCATCATTTTTTTTTAGGTTTCCAATTTTGTTTCTAAATACACAAAATACATGATCGCCGCCCCAAGACAAAACTCATTACATAATCAACCGTATATCGTACGGTACAAATATTAAATTTGGTAAGCAAGGGTCTTAAATTTGTAATTTCAAGGCACAAGGAATCTTCCTTCCTGACGAAGCGTTGACTGTTTTTTATTTGGTTTAAGTTTTCCAACAGTATTTTATGGACATTTTGATCAATTACAAAGCTGTCATTCAACGGTGAATCAGCATTTGCACCTGCCCCGAACAAAATCTAAATGCTACTCAAAATGTGCGTTCGCGATGGAATTTCAAAATAATATGTATCTTTCATACAATATCAGTTCAATTTCTATAATACACCACAACCATCGTCATCCAAGGAACATACAACATACAAATACAAAGAACAAAACAACGTGACAGCACTCGAGAGGCGCGTCACGCTACCAGTGTTGTGACACGCTGAAAAATAATATTATCGATACTATTATTAACCATATCATAAATCTAAAGGCGCAAAACGAATAACACACGCGCATAATATAGCGTTCTTTCATATTCCAACAAACATACAATTACGCGACTCATAAAAATTTCAATCAAAACAAAAATGAAGGGAAAAACAATAATAAAAGTGGGACCGGCACCAAGTTCTCAAAATTCGTCTTCACGAACGTGGTGCGGGTCCGGTAGGCCCTTTCCGGATTTTTTTGTGATTTTTTTAACGTTATGTTATCATTAGAAAACCTATCACAATATTCGTTCTCGGAAAACGGAGACCCATTTAATTATAATTTTATTTACATTTATGTACATCATACTTTTATATTTGTAAATCAATATTACAACGATGTACATTATTTATTGTAAAGTGTCTAGGTATCTTTATCTAATACATGCTTTATAATAGAAAAAATGTTTACATTTAGTATAATAATATGTTAACTACCTCTGATCGATTGCTATCGATATAGAAATAGTTTATTTTACACTTTACATAATATTTCAATTATTTTATTTACGTTTCCTTTTATTGAGATATAAAATGAAAACTATTCAAAAATAATAACGAAATTGATTATCTACGGGCAGTCTGGATTTGCCTGCCTTGATTAGCGCGTGTCATAGACAATTTTTTTGGAAAAAAATGTGAATAACGGCGTCCATTTTGGCGCTACCCAGGGAGCACCGCGCGGAGGTCATGGACTAAGCTCCCCTTTGCCACACTTTCTTTATAAAAATCCAGCGATTGAGCTTCAGAAATCATTCCTATACTTGCAAACCCAACACTGTTACTACTGTTGACAACTGTTCAAACAAGTGCTAGAAGATGACAGGTATAGCGCTAAGGCATAGAACGATCTTAGAAATTTCTATTTATCTGGAAATAGGAGTTAACATGACAATTGGCGTAAAATTGTGCAATTCGATGAAAACTGACATCGACAAGTCAGTTCCCGCGACCCCTCACTACCCTACACTAGCTTTTATTGTCACACCTACTCGCGCATTCGCACCGGTATAAATTCCTTCCACTCAATAACATAGCACAACTCTAATTATATAATTTAAGGCAGTTTAATTAGATAAATTATATCTACAGCTATACATTCGATTTGGTTGTCAAATATCATAATGAGACCTACAATTGGTCCGTACGCGAAATAATTGAATTTTATCGATATATTTATGATACTTAGGACAACACTATCAGTGTTGTTTGTGACGAAAGCTACATCACTATGGATGGATTATCGTTGATAGAAACTGGGCAAATAAAACCTAAAAACGAACTAACAATATAACGAAAACCGCAGTTTGACAGAAAGCGAGCAATAGTAACGGTGGTAAAAATTTTAAAGCAGAAAATTCATTGGAAAATATATGCTTCCCTCCGGACGGCCATATAATTTTGAAACCGGAGCTACCAGCTTATTAAAAGGCTCTGCCGTTGATGGTGGCACCGAAATAAGGCACACTTTGAAAGTGTAATATAGCTGTGAAATTATAAACTCGTCAATTTTAATAATCAAAACATTCATAGGAAAGTACCTGATATAAACCGTTATTTTGCTTACCAAGACCCCATTTATTGGAAAGTACCTAATTTAAACCGTTACTTTGCTTGCCAAGACCCCATTAATTAGAAGGTACCTGATCTAAACCGTTACTTTGCTTGCCAAGACCCCATTAATTGGAAAGTACCTGATCTAAACCGTTACTTTGCTCGCTAAAACCCCGTTTTCAGCAACAACTCCTGATTTTACAAGACATCCTACTTGGTTCCCAAATTAAGAAGCTTCCCTTATATTATTTTGATATAACAAAGTATACATTAATTTTGATTTGACATATAATTTTGACAAATTGTGTAACAGACCTCTTAATGTTTTTAAATTAGGGTGATTTTTACGATACCTGTTTTTCATGTTTCAAAATCAACTATTTTTCTCGTAAATTTAATGTAGTTCTATTGTTTATAAAAAATGATAACAAAATATATTTAATCAGATATTCGCAGGTTCACATCCAAAACTAAGAGTTGTCAGTGAAAACGACCATAAATCAAGTTTCTTAGCGGCGTCTAGTCACAAATATTCAAGTACGGTCGCAGAGCACAAGGAAATAGGTTTATTGACTTATCTATCGCCCGCTAGTATAGTGTGCCATGGTGGCCCAGTGGAATGTAGGTCGTGGGTTCGAATCTCGGCCGTGCACCGATGGATCTTGCGTTTCAAATTTATGTACGCAATACCACATGTTCAAAACGGTGAAGGAAAACATCGGCTTATTCAGCTCCACACGTATTGACCAAGTCTTTCAGTCGTCTAGAAATATTAATAGTATTAAAGTCCGATCGCGGAACAGAAAGAATTTCGTACAATGACCTGCTATTACTTGTCTCTGTCACTCCCGCGTTAATTTAAATGCGTCACGCTCGCACAGATGCAATGGCCGCCCTCCGTGCGAGCGAGACGCATATAAACGCGGGAATAAGACAGTAATAACAGGTCATTGTACGAAATTCTTTCTGCTCGGCGACCGTACTTTAGCTAAAACCCCTCGAAGGACGTAAGCGCTATAAAGAAAGTCAATAACCGAACTTCTCCCTACTCTTCGAACATACAAAAGTTACCAGAATAAGAACCGTAGCGCTTGTTATAATAACCCTAACAAATAAAATGGCAGCAACAACAAGAAGTCCATAGATTATAAAACGGAGGGTAGATTACAACTAACGATAGATCTATATAAATAAGTCGTAGGATCAAACAGTCGGCCATGCGACGATTTGAGCAAGATAATGGGGCGGCCGGAAAAAATCGTATAGTATCGTATACTATGTAGGTACTACCAAGTTCTAAACTTGGAAACGACGTAGGTACTGCTAAGCTCCAGACTCTAGATCGTAGACTCTAGGTCGTCTAGACTTGAAACGACGAAGGCACTTCCAAGTACCAGAGATTTGTTTGGAAATACAGGGTGGGGCAAAATTTTATCTTCTTGAGGGCAGCTTCCTATTTTTTTGTAGTTAGGTTTTGTTCTTGGGAAACTATAGGTTTACTTAGGAGAAAACCATTGAACCATTGGAAAAACAATTGCAATTTTAAAATGTTGAAAAAATGTAGCCAAGGAAATTACATTTGTAAAAAGAAACAAGTTGGTCTCAGTCGACACTATTTCCCAACAGGAACACATTTCCAAAAGTCTCTAACCAAATCAAATCGTAAGATTTCTGAAATATTAAAAAAAGTCTTTCATACAATTTCTATGAAGCACCATTCGCTACAACATTGATTCCATGTATACAATTGCTGGGTATTATTTCAAATTGATCTTTAATAATGTGTTTGTAGATTGATGATACCACCAATTACCACTTTGCTGGGAATTGCATGCATGAACTCAATGTTATGGTGAATAACGTTTCATAGAAATTGTATGTTTTTTTAATTCTGTTCGATTTGAATTGGTAAGTTACCTTTGAAAAGGTGTTCCTGTTGTGAAATAGAGTCAACCGAGAACAACTTGTTTCTTTAACAAATGTCATTTTCTAGGCTAACTGTAATATTTTTTCAAAAATCCGAAATTGCAATTGTTTTTTCCTTGAAAATAAACCTATAGTTTCGTCAGAACAAAACCTTCTAACTACTAAAGAAAAGGTAGCAGCTCTGAACGAGGTTAAATTTTGCCCCACACTGTTTTTCTAGTTCTCTAGATACTTAAATCTTACCTGAATCGTTCAAAGCGCGGAGTTTTAAATAATACACGATTCTTTCCGACCGCAACGAGAACATTAACCTAACTATAATACAGACTCCGCTTGTCCGGTAGCAGCATTATCCTTACAAATATACTCAATATACGCCATTTATATATTCCCCGCCGGGATTTGTTCTGTGTGTGGACTTTCTAAAATAATATAAATTGGTTGCGTTATTTTTCATAATTTTTATCACGAAAAAATGTCGGCATTAGAAATACCTACGTGTTTTTTACCGAGACTAAATAATTTTGGGATTCGTTGATGAAATAAAAAGAATTTTCATCTCTGGCCAACTCGAAAAGTTCATAAGTTTCAGAGACTAAGTTTCTTAAAATGAAGGGAATTAATAAGAATTTATTGGAAAAAATACGGTGTTTGTAAAAATGCAACAATCTCCCCATAAAAATTATTGAGTTGAGTCAAATTCATCAATTACTATAGATACCTGACTCATTCTAACGGTTTTGCCGAGAAAAACTAATTATTCTCACCAGCTGCCTTGACAAAAGGACAGTTCACATATCCTCGATAGCAAAATCCGTCAGGCTGCGCCAAAAAACTGGCGGCCATTTTGAATTCTCTATCTGCAAATAAGTTGAATTTACAGCGACTTATGTAGATTAATCATGAATTTGAATGAAATAATGATATTTCATTTTTTAAATTTGATGTGTGATTGAAATAATATTTTTAATATGTACCTTTTATCATTTAGTGACAGTTATCATTCTTAATTTTGCTTTTTTGAACCAGAGCCCCGTTAAATAAGTTGAATCGTGGTAAACAAACTATTGTATTGAATTGACGGCCCAGGTTAGCCATGTGCGGGCGAAAATTCAAGTAAGCGTTTTGTATGCTTTTACAAATAATTTTGCTCTTCATTTTACTTGTTACTTTTAAATTGAGTAAGAGGCTGCTAGGCTACTAAAGTGGTGTAGGAAAACGGAAATCTATCAGCAGATAGAGTATCTAAAATGACAGTAACGGGCAATCATGAATAATGAAGTTGAATACTAAATACGTGACCTAGCACTCGCTAAGTCTAAAATTACTCCTATCACCAGTAAAGTCAGAGTTTATCTAGCGGCATCATTTACTAACTCAGTTGCACACTGAAATGGTCGGCACCAGAACTTTATTTGCAAACTATGACATTTCAATTGTCGAAATTCAAAGAACCTCAATTGATAAACTGTCAAAGTTTGTAAAAACAGTATGGTGCTTATCATTTCCGTGGGTTACTAAATCCGGCCTAAGATGTAGCGAGTGGACTAGCTCTCAAAGTTACGTGCTTGAGATGTATATTTGTACCATGTAATTTTAAAGTAAACTTGTTCTTCAAGTGTTCTTTTTTATGAGATGGAACTTAAGTATATATTGCAACGCGAATACGAATAAAAGAGTACAGTAAAAAGTAGCGTAAAGGACATGTTTTGGACTCTGAACATGTTTCGCTTCATAGTTGAAAACACCGACCGAGTCGGCTTCACCGTGCATGGGTAATGTACAACGCCCGCAGTCAAAGTGTTAAACAACCCGCCTGCTAACGGTATGCCTCCGTAGGCGACTGCAGTCAGCAGCAGACAACGTATCGCCAACTACTGGTTCCTATTTATTTCTATGAAAGCGACGCGTCGCCACATGTTCTATGTATTTCTATGAAAGCGACGCGTCGCCAGCTACAGAAGGTATTTCATAGAAATAGATGGAAACCAGTAGTGTCGCCACATGCTCTATGTATTTCTATGAAAGCGACGCGTCGCCAGTTACGGAAAGTATTTCATAGAAATACATAGAAACCAGTAGTGTTGCCACATGCTGCAGGCAGCAGCCAGCTATGGAAGAGTACCTTTAGTATAGCCCTCAGAAATAGGGACTTATTGACATAGGACTACAGTAATCGCTTATCATAGGTTTACATCCTGCAATAGACTTTACACAGTTTATATTAACAAATCCACACACAGAATTACTAAATGTAACTTAACGTAGCTTAACTTACGCGCGACTTTAGTTCAACTCGTTTTAAGACTAAGCTTATGTCAGATCCACCTGTTTATCTTGTTATTAGAAAGACTATTTTAGTAACTGTGAATTTTGAAGGAAAACATTGGAAATACTGAGTTAATATAAACATTGATAGATCATTGTAGTTAGCTTGCTAAATGCACAACAATTTAATATGTTGAATGCATGCTAAGCTAACTTTTGTAATGAAACAGCTCTGCGGGGTGATCGGCTAACTCTTTTGCAAGCAGAAATGATTGACATCGATTCTGTTTTAACAAACTGTGACAGTTTGTCAATTGACGTTCATGGAATTTCGATGGATGAAATGTCAAAGTTTGTAAAAACAGGATCGGTGTCAATGTCTTCTTCTTGCAACAGACTTAGCCGATGACCCTACAGGTTACCTTTGTACCAGTGAAACGATTAAGAATGAAGTAGGTTTTTTGAAATGAATGTATTGGTTGCTTCTGTAGGGACAAAAATAATTTGCACTTGATAGTTATTACATTTAGGAAAATCATCTGATTATAATGATAATATTTACTATTAAATTTCTTCTGTATTTTTTTTGAAACCTATTGAAAACATTTTTTTATATGAAATGTATTTAAGTTTTACTAATAAATATTATTTATCAACATAGGAAAAGGTAGCAATCAAGTTATAAATCCAAATACTTCAGCAATTTTAACCTTTCTGATAACAAGAAGCCACAGTAAATTGAACCTAACACCTATCAGCTTAAGGTAGATAGTATACTAACTGGCTCACGGTAGGCAAGGTATAGATGGTCCATTGACAAATTTCTCATAGCACTTTGTTTTAGTTGACGTAAACAGTCAAATCTAAAGTACTTATCAAAAGTTTAAAAATTATGCTAAATTTGTGAGAGAATTCGCCAATGTCATCAAAAGACTAAGTACACATGACTCAAAACACACAGCATCATGTACTTTGAAGATAGGTTAATTTGACGTGTAACTCAGTAGTTTTACAACGGACTGTCACAGTGTTTTATAACTCACAAGAACAGCGACCCTCCAAACACAATTAAATAAAAACCTATCATACATGGTCTAACTAAGCTTTGGCCTGACTTAAAGTAGACAATTTCAATAAATGGAGACTCATAAAACACACCAATTGTTCAATTCATATAATTATCCCTTACCATGCTTATTCTACACCCATCGTCACAACACAAAGGTGATATCAATTTTTCTTACATTTTTATCAAGCTCTCATTAAGATCATAATATGGCTAAGGGATTATGTTTTATGAGTCTTTTTCAGAGGCACAGTTCAAACAATCAAAAGACACTGTGTTTTACAAGTCACACAGCCTCAATCTTCAAATCATGATACTTCAAAACGCTGTCTAATACAGTGATTCTCATTGAAAACACTTTACAAACCATTTTTCCATCAAAACTCATAAATCACAGTGTCTCATACACAACACACAGTTTACAATCCTTAGTGTTCCATTTCACAATTCACACGCGATTCATTCTTTAAACATTTTCTCAAAATAGTCACTCCACACGTCATTGTGTCTCACAAACTAAAATCATCCCATATTCGAATCAAAACCAGACCCATAAAACACATTTTCGTAAACGCAAGCCACAGGTTAACAAATCACATAACTGTGTCACTGTTAACTGTCATCACTAAATTGTGTACACTAACTGTCCATACGTGCTCAGACTGTGTGCTGTCACTCACTGGCCCAGCTACATCACAATCAACCCACTCACAAAACTGTGTACTCATAAGTCATCAATCCAACTGCCACCTGCACACTATCTTGTGTCCTACGGGTCAAACACAGTGTGTGCCACGAGTCACTAAGCGACTCACACTGTGTACCACGAGTCACAATGCACTTTGTGTCCACTATCTGTTAGTCTTGAGGAGTACATAAAACACACTGTGTACAATCAGAAGATTATATACCGCGAGTCACTATAAGTCCCGTGCACTATCTATTGGTAGTCTTTGAGTTGTACACACAACACACTAAAATCGCCAGCAACAAGACCGTATTCGACAAATCCAAAAACCCACCAGACTGTGTTGCGAATCGAAAGACTGTGTACCGCGAGTCTCGTCACTAAGACCCGGCAGCCACGAAACTCGTCACTGCACGGTCAAGACCCAACTGTTACGTGATTGTGATCACAAGACTCGCCAATCACAAATAGGCGAGTCAAGAGACCCGTCACTGACTGTCCAAAGCCCGCCAACAACGTGATCCCTCGCTGACTCACCATGACCTGCCAGACTCTATAGCCGGTACTATAGTCCTAGACCAGTCGGTGCAAGGTACTATCTGAATGCTAACTGACTAATATCAAAGACCCGCCAGTCAAGAATCTTATCACTAAATGTTCTTCACTCGCCGCGATAGCCACATCGATAGGTGAGGACCATGAACCAGTATGACTCGTCGATAGTATAGCTTGCCAGAGTTCACTGGGCAAATTTTTGGTTGATTTGAGGCAGTTACAGAGTCCGGTCTACAGACTGTTGTTTCCACACAGTCCACAGAGTCCACAGGGCCAATTTTTGGTTTATTTCAGTAGTTATTGAGGCGGCCACAGAGTATAGTGTGCTAACTGTTGACGAATTGGACTATTACAGTGGCCATTGAGCCGGCGAGCCCTTCATACTTAACCTCTATAGTCCTCGAGCCAGCGATTCCTATACAAATTGGCTAGTTGCACTTTAGTCCTCAGGCCGGAGTCTTGTACCCTAACATCGACGAGTTGCAGTCTTGCACTCACAGTCCGTTGAGCCACAGAGTGGTACATGCTAACATTGGCGAGTTGAACTTTAGCCCTCAGGCCAGTATTGTACACTATACATCGACGAGTTGCACTTTAGCCAAAGTCTTGTACACGAGTTACACCTTAGCCGCCAGGCTGGCCACAGTCCTGTACACGAGTCGCACTTTAGCCTTCAGGCCGGCCACAAAGTCTGTTACACGCGTTGCACTTTAGCCGTCAAGCCGGGCACAGAGTGTTATACACCGTATGCACTGTAGACAAGTCGCACTTTAGCCTTCAGGGCGGGCACAGAGTGCGGTAGACGCGAGGGCTGAGTGGAGTGGAGGAGCAGCAGTGCAGTGCGGTCGGCGGCGGCGTGCTATCTGTTGGCGAGCTGCAGCAGCAGCAGGGCGGCGCGGTCGGCGGCGGGCGGCAGACGGCGCGCGCGGACGGGCGGCCGGCCCCGCGCCGCGCGCTAGGGGTGCGCTGCGCTCAGCACGCCGCCGCTCGACGACCCGCCGCCGCCGTGACCGCCGCTCATCAGCACCTGCTGAGGGAACATACACGTTACCCATCTGACGGCCTCTGTGGCGCAGTGGGCGAAGGTCCGCCTGAGACGCAGAAGGTTGCGGGTTCGATTCCCGCCACGGGACAAATGTTTGTATGTTCTGCAGATATTTGTCTGGGGTCTGGGTGTTTCTATGTATGATATGTATGTATTTACAAAAAAAAAATTATATGTGTAGTATATCAATCATGTGGTTCCCATAATACAAGCTCTGCTTAGTTTGGGGCTACATGATGCTGTGTGATAACGTCCAGGATTATTTATTTATTTATTATGTCCAGCATGAATTGATAGGTTTGTGTTGGTTTGGTTCAATTCATCATCATCATCATCAGCCTATAGCAGTCCAGTGCTGGACGGCGGCCTCCCCTAATGAGCGGCATAGCGCCCTGTCCTGAGCTCGACGCATCCAGATTCTACCAGCAGCCGACAGCAGATCGTCACGCCACCTGGCCGGAGAGCATCCTAGAATTTTTTATGGGTTTTCACAGGCCATGGAATGACATAAAAATCGATCTCAAACTTTATGTCAAAGTTTATGAATTTCTTAGAAGCTTTTGATACATACGTTTTATTAATAAATTGTAGATTTCCATATAATATTTGCACACTTTTTTACAAATTCACTTTGACAAATAAAACTCAGTATGAAACCAGTGCAGAAACGTGTCATATCCACGGAAGTGACAATTTTGATGGTTAAAACTTAAATATAAAATAAACTATGAATGACTTATATCCTTTTTTGTTCTAGAATAATAGTATGTTATCTATATTTTATTAACACAAAACATGATAACATTATTTTGCTGCTATATGTTATAAAATCCATAATCAAAGTGCTTTTTTTCAAAAATGAGATTGATCCTTATTTACTACTAAGTTAGCAAACAGGCATACGGTCCTCCTGATAGGAAGCTGTTCCCGTAGCCTATAGACGCCTGTAACATCAAGAGATATAAAAAGCGCGTTGCCGACCCTTTTAAAAATTTTAAATAGCTCTTTTTGTAACTCTGCATATTGTAGTCTCTGGGGAAAACCTTGGCAGGGAGACCATTCCACAGCTTGATTGTTCGCGGGAGGAAATTCCTCTGGAAGCTCACAGTGCGAGGATAGTTTAGTTGTGTTCAGTTACCTGCAGATGGTGCGGATGGTGGTGTTCCGGTTGCGGCGGCGCGTGTTGTTGCACGGGGCCCTGGTTGAGGTACGCCACGTGATGCCCATGCCCGTGCTGATGCCCGCTCATCAGCGGACAGAGGACCTGCAAGTCACTCATAACAATCAATCAAGCGCTCGTGTTAGTTAGTGTTAGTGTTTGGCTTTTTACAGTCGCCATATTGGATTTTTTGAAATTTAACATAGGCTATTTGAAATTTCAATCCAGCTACTTCTTATTAGTCAATTAACGTCCAGCCGTTTAGGCTGCAGCGACCGACGAATAATATAACAAACATACATACCCTAAAAACATAACCTGACTGAAGAGGACTTCAGTTGGGTAAAAATAGACTTACCCACACTTCTCACAGAAGTTATGACTGAAGGAAGGAAGGGTTGCGGGTGATAGTGCGGATGCTTGACAAACCAAGTTGGTCGTCGTCATTACACGAATTTATTTTTTACATTACGAAACGTTCGTAGCGTGGCTTACTTCGGTTTTCTTAGCAGATCACCTTGGTTAAGCAACGATCCGCCTAGTCACTACTTGGATGGGTGACCGTTTAGTGGCAATTAGATCTGAGCGCTTCCGTGCTTCGGAAGCTACGTTAAGATGTTGGTCCCGGCTTTTACAGTCGTTAAGCCATGTCGGAGGCCTTCGGGCGGCCTAAAAACTACAACACCAGAGTTGGCCACTAACTCATACGAAGAAGAAGAAGAAGGTCGTCGTCATTATTAATATCAATGTCCCACGGTACAACTTTATATTTAAGAAACAGTAAAGGCGATATTACACGGTTCAACCAAAGTGAATCAATTTGGTTGAATGAAGCACAAATGAAAAGATAGCTGTTTACACGGTATCTGCAAAGTGAACTGTTCAATATATAGTCTTCGAAAGATTTTGTCAAATGAGGTTGTGCGTTTAGGACTTTATTTGTTAAATAAACTTTGACAATTTTTGTCAGTTTTCACTTGAAGACTTTGAAACTATAGAGTACTATCATGATGGTCCTTCCTCGACACTGCGGCGCGAATGATTGACTAAAAGTGAATCGTTCATTTCTTGTTTAACCGCGTTGCAAGTGAAAATATTCCACATCCACATCAGCCTATATCAGTCCACTGCTGGACATAGGCCTCCCCTTATAAAGGGGGATATGCCCATAATCCCCACGCTGGGCATGCGGGTTGGGGATCGCAGGGCACAGCTTCTTGCACCACCGACGCTGCTGCCCGTCAGTGGCCAGGGGATTTAGCTGTGCCGATGTAGGCTGTGCTATGCCGCAACCAGCCGGCCGCCCCGTTCGTTGTTTAGCAGGGTGCACCACGGGCAGGTGGGGTTGGCTTGGGTTCCGAAGATAGGGGTTGGAACCCTGTACACCCCAAAAACCCCAAGTGAAAATATTGAGCATGTTTAATTATTTCAACGCCATTGAACAACAACATTCAATAACATTGAATGTTTCACTCTTATGTTTACATAAATCAATTTGGTTGCATCATCAAAATTGAAAGGCAAATGTGAACCGTGTAATATCGGGTTAAGAGAGGTCGGCTTGTTACAGACCTGGAACGGTTGTGGATGGTAGTGCGGATGCGGATGCGGGTGTTGGTGCGGGTGCGGGTGCGGGTGCGGCGTGTGTGCGGGCGAGGGCGGCGGGTAGAGCGCGGGCGAGGCGGCGGGGCTGGCGGGGGGGGCGGGCGCGTAGCCCACGCTCTCGCCGCCGCCCACTCCGCCCACAGACCCCACGCCGCCGCCGTGGTACATCCGGACCTGCACACATCACACAATAACTCATCTTTTAACTATATCAAAAACAACACTTTAAGGCGACGATACACGTCAAACCGCCCTCTCGCTCGCACTATTCAACATTTTTGAAGATAAAAAATCACTGAATGCAGTTATGCAAAATAGCAAACCTTACAAAGGTTCAGCAATAATATCATTTTGATTCTATCACGTTTTCTTACCAAAAAACTGGTACCAATATGATCAATTTTGGTACAAATTTTTTGGTAGGAAAACGTGTTGGGTTCAACATGATATTATTGCTGAACCTTTGTATTGTTATTTTGCAGGCCGTGAAGGTTTGCTATTTTGAATAACTAAATTCAGTGATTTTATATCTTCAAAAAGGTTGAATAGTGCGAGCGAGAGGGAGGTTTGACCTGTATAGTCACCTTAAAAATATAAATAAGCAAAGTTTCTTGAAAGTTTTTCTCTGTTTGCTCGCGTTACGAATTGGTGTTTATTTAAATTTAAAAAATTGACGTTTCAAAGTATGTGCTTATTGAATAAACTTATTTTGAATTAATATTTTGAATATGAATAATAAAACTCAAACTCATATGTATTTATTCAATAAGCACTGTTAAGTACACTTTGAATCGTCATTTTTTAATTTACACCAATTCGTAACGCGACCGAACAGAAAAGAATTGACAAAGAAACTCTTCAAGGATTATATATTTTTAAATTCCATGTAACAATCTGTATTCGTAACTATTAACTAAATATTACATTGTTTTTGAGGGAGTAGGAGACAGTTTCAGCCCAAGCTTTTTTTTGTCATCTAAATAATCAGAAATTTTATAATAAGCTTTATTACAGGGGTTACGTATAGCAACATTTTTGAATTTATTTACACATAAATTAAGCATATTATTTGGGATTTTGTTAACAAATCGTACACATTGCCCGTTAAAAGATTGACAAACTTTATGGAGCCTTATGTACCAGCGCGCGTCGGAGAGCATGAAGCGCATTTTAAAACATGCTAAAGGAAATTGAAACATCCACAATGCAGTCAAGTTCCATATTTGCATTCAATATCTATTTATGCAAGTGTTTGACAAAGCTCAAAGCTGCGTAAAAAGCATGCAAATAAGGAACTTAACTGTTTTGTGGATGTTTCAATTTCTTTTAGCATGTTATAAAATGCTCTCCGACGCGCGCCGGTAATTGTGAATCGTACAATACGTGTATGTCTGGACTTATAACTCAATATCAGCAGAACAACACCGCATCACACTGAAAGTTTACAATCATGCGTTTTTTTTTTAAATCACTGTATTATTTTCGATAGCCAGTATAACTTTTTTTTGCATGCTGTGTTCACGTCCAGAAAGTAATAACACAAACTCGATAAAAATTGTTATATTGTTAGTTTTAATTATGTATATATTGACTGTGTTTAACCAGTTTTGTGGCCCATAATAAAAAAAATATATTTATCAATTTCTTATTGTTTTCTTTATGGTACTTGAAGATGGAACGAGCACATGGTCTACCTGATGGTAAGTGGTAACCATTACCTATCACAAAGCATTACGTCGTAGATCACGCTTTTTTGGAACGTGCTCTACGATGCAACGTCCTGCGTCCATCAACTTAAGCATGATGATAATAACGCGGCGTCCTAAGTGGGCGATACAAACCGAACGCGATTGCGAAGCGGCAACTCTGTCCTGCGTGCACGCGGATCGTACTACATCATCGTCCAGTTCTCGAGAAATATCAACTGATCGGGTTCGCGTCAAGTCGCGTCGCGCCGCTTCGCACCTTGCGCGCGTTTGGCCACGTAGGACACTTCAATAGTTATCAACTGTTTGTTGTTACAGCGCCGCTTCGCGTTCGCGTATCCAGATCGTTACGTAAATAATAAGGGTAATGTTCTCACCATTTGATGGTAATGTGGATGTACGGCGTGCGGGTTGGGATGCGGATGCGGGTACGGCACGAACTGCTGCATCGGCGCTGGCGCCAGCAGCGGCTGCCCCGTCGCCGCCGCCACCTGCACGCCCGACCCCACGCCCACTGGTGGATAAACATACACTATTATTTAAATATTAATGTTCACATAATAACTCTGCCGGTGTAGGGGGAATCTCGCTGCACTGACGGCCCCAAGCCCGGATGAAAGAGGAGGATTCGTCGCGGGGCTAACCAGCATGCTTATAAAACCTGGTTTCGAAGACTTCTACACAGAATAATACCGGTACGCCTAATAACCAACAACCTCGGCTACGGAACAAGGACAGACGGTATAGCATGCGATTTGGAACTTGGAATGTATATGGTGCAACTGCATCGAAGATCTTAAGGCCATGGGAAAGTTTACCCACCCGGAAAAGAAAAGCCAAGGATCGAAGCGAGTGGCAGTCCATCGTAGAAATGGTAAAGACCCACAAAGGGTTAGCGCCGAAAAGAAAAAAAAGATGTTCAAATAATAATAGTCATTTGTAAAATTATAAGTTTCAATCTTCTTTCGTCATTGACTGCACGCAAATAAACATTACAAACACGGCTTAGAAAAGCCGAAAACGGTGATACAGTACACGAACCTACTAACCTACCTACTTAAATGTCATTTAAGTAGGTACTATGCAGAAGAATAAGAACCAACAACCGTATTCATACATATGAACCATTCATTCATCCTTTTTTAAGCAAATCTACAAGTAATCAATTTTACACACATCAGCCTATATCAGTCCACTGTGGGAAATAGGCCTCCTCTATTGTGTTGTATTAACGGTTAAAATTAACTTTACTGACGTCTAAAAGCATAAGATTATGAACCAACAACTTGCAGCCTTATCGGCTAAGTCTAAGACCCAAGACACGTCCTCAATCGCAATCCGTGATGTGTAAAAATGACAAAATGAAGCCAATTCTTGGTATCGTGACTGTCGATAAGGCTGCTGCATTCATACAAATACATTCCATTCATTCAAAGCAAGTCTACTAGTAATTGTGTTGTACTAACGGTTGAAATTACCTTTCCTGAAGTTCCTCTGTTGCTGCGCGGGGATTGGTCCATGCTGACCTGCCTGTCCGACTCCCGCTTGGCTCATGTTATACGCCAACTGAAATGTATTTATTTTATGTTAAAAACAAATATCTACACGAGATCATATTGAAATGGGGAATTTTCAGGTACAGTTACATCTGTGAAGGCATCGATAGCGTTTCGATTACTTATAAGCACTAATTGCGGGAAAAATCCCTGGTTTCGGCACCAATAATTACGGGCATAATTTAACGAATTTAATTACAATATTTAATTTTTTGCACTGCTTGCTCAGGGGAGAATTATTGTAAGTGATAGACCCACAGCAATGACAATCAGTCATGTACACAGCTTGACAATGTCATTTTTACGTTTTTTGGCTTCTGGCCTTTTGGGCACCTTTTCAAACGACCGTTATTTCTTAACAAGCACTATGGTGTGTTCTCTCATCCTGATGAAGACTCTCTTAAGTAGCCGGAACGGCGTCAGTGCCACCGATGTATGGGTACTTGAAAATTCCCGTTTTTCAATATGAATGAGTTAATTCACTTCAGTTTAATTAGATTTTTCCCCCAGTATGGATAACTTCAGATACTACTCTGTACCCGAATCTATTGAGGATACCATATAGGGGGTAGTTAGAGGCAAAACCAAACAATACATTCGGTACAGGCAAACTTTTTACAATTCGGACCATGTGACAGGTTGCAAACACATCGAGGCTTCTACGTTTTGATTTAAATATTCGGAAAACAAACAAGTAAAATTATGTATTACACAAATACCTTGAATGTAATTCATAATTCATGTGTTATAAACTTAATGTTAATGTTACAACTAATTTAGCAAAAATATTTTCAAAAGTCACGGGACAAAATATGATCCAAATGTTGTCTTTTTTGCAATATACATAAACTATTAATTGGCATAAAGTTATATTTTTTTTCAAGTCAAAAAATAAGATATTGTACCGATTGATATCGTAACCTCAAGTGAAAAAAATCTGCGAGTCATCAACATTTTTTTAAATCTAGAAATCATAAAAAGTATTTTAATTTATGGAAATAAAATAAAACAACACAGGTTAAACAAAAAAAACAAACGTTAAAGAAAAAAAACACAAATTATTATGCGAAATAAAACAAAATGGCTGATTCAATTTCGATAAAACTTTATACACAGATAAGTCTTGATCTGAAAAGTGTTCTTGTTAAGGTACAACAAAAGTTGAGCCGCTGTCTGAAGCTACTAAAATTATTTAAAAAAAGGCTTCAAATAAATTGATTCTGAGGGCTCTTATACACAAACGGCATGCCGCCAACAGCAGAGGCAACTCAGCCGTCGACAGCCGTCGACGCTTCAACGGCAGCCCTTTGACGCGTCGGCGGCTGCCGTCGACGCAAGGACCATCCTGGAGACTAGCGGAGAGCTAGACATCTCCGCCATGGAAGTGCCTTGTGCTGAGAATGATTAATGAAGGATGTTATCACCTTCATTAATCATCCTTCGCAACATGTAGGTACTGATTGAGTCCCTCGTTTTATTACCCTTTTTATTTTATTTTGAATGCCTGCCTATGTAGTTTTTATTTAGTTGTATGAAATAATGCATGCTCAAGTTACTAAGTTCTTTTATGCAGATTTTGTACTGTATTCTATTTGGAGTTCGTTATGTCATTGTGTTGTGTTGTCACAAGTGTCAAATAAATGAATTCTATTCTATCTAATATTCACTTTCTGCGACCCGACTTTTCGGTCCTTACGCTAATGCCCCGTTAATAATAAATTTAATCCAATAGATACCATTTATCGTTAATTTCATCGCGCCGTAATCTCATTACGGATAAGAACGTGTTGAGAAAATCAAAACGATAGGAATGTTTCGAAGTTCGACAGATAAACTATCGGGGCGTAATGTTAATTAGTTATAGTATAAATAGATGTTGTTTGTCTGTAAACGCTTCATTCATTCTCACTCAGGCCAGTCCTACATATTTGTTTACACTTTATTTAATTAAAAAAATACGTGCATGCCATTCGAATTTATGACATAAAAGATTTAATGAATTTTATCTTTTTTACAAGTAATTAAAGTGTAGTTATTCTTCTTAATTCAACTTAAAATATTAAGCGAAGCAACTTGCACGCACGCGCTATCAAACAGATAACGGCTGACATTCAAACAATCAGTGTGTCTCTTTCCGTGAAGCGAGTCAGTCATGTGGTACATATGGCTTATCCTGACTCTAGCGCTTATAAAGTTCTACAACAAATGGTCAACAGGAAAGTTCTATAATGACAGTGTTATGAGCGGAAAGGTTGTCATAGTGACGGGAGGCAACAGCGGAATAGGCTACGCCACAGCATTGGAACTCGCTAAGCGAGGAGCCAAAGTCATCCTCGGCTGCCGAGACGACAAGAGAGGGAAGAAAGCCGTCGAACGCATCAAAACCAAATCTCGAAACAATAGCGTTAGATACATCCACCTTAACCTAGCCTCGCTGACGTCTGTGAGAAAATTCGTAGACGAATTCAAGGCCACCGAAGCAAAACTGGATGTATTGATAAACAATGCTGGGACAAGTGGAATTGGCCAAGATTACACTGAAGATGGTATAGTAAGAGACATGCAGATCAATCATTTCGGACCGTTTCTACTGACTTTACTGCTAGTACCGATGCTGAAGAAATCAGCTCCGAGCAGGGTTGTTATACTGACATCTGTGCTGCACCGCTTTGGAACGATAGATGGCTTGAACGAGATCAACCGGCATTCGTACGTTCAAGCGTTTTGCAACAGCAAGTTATGCAATGTGCTGTTTATGACTGAATTGGCGAAGAAATTGGCTGATTCGGGAGTGGTGGTCAATTGTGCGCACCCGGGGCATGTCAACACGTCTTTGTACAAATCAACTGTGTTCGAAAAGTTAAGGAGTTTGGTTTTGTACTCCTTTTTCAAGAGTCCATACGACGGTGCGCAGACAAGTGTGTATCTAGCTGTGTCTGACGAGTGCGATCAAATAACTGGAAGGTATTTCGCGGATTGCGAGGAGAGTACAATGAGTGGTAAAGTCCACGAGGAGAGCGCTAAGAAACTGTGGGATTATTCGGTAAAACTCGTCAAATTGAGGCCGGAAGAGGTCATCTAGTTTAGTGTATAGTGATATAGTGTGTGTAGTGGTTTAGTGTGAGACTTTATAATGACGTCATATCTATTTTATGGATATTAGAAAGGAAGAGATAAGAATGTGAGTTTGTGAAATGTTTGATACTCCATCAGGCTAAATCAACTGAATGGGTCGAACTGAAATTTTATGTAGTTATCATCTAGAGTAACATATAGGTTACTTTTTATCAGGGCACAACGCTAGCGAAGTGGGTGCTTCCGGGTGGAACTAGTATACAATTTATATATTTTACAGATTGTATGTAGACAGCAAGAATATTGTAAATATTGACGTAGCTATGTGTATTGTAGAAATTAAAGTATTATGCTATGTAGAAGATCCAGTTTCAATCAAAGTACCTATATGTAAAACACTAATTTATAAAATGTAATCAGCAAACTTATTCGTGGCAATAATTACCTATTAAACATTCCTAAATCTTACGTAGAACGCTCTGTAAGTGCATGTTTGTCTATTGTCTTAATGAAATTGTCCGTTATTTGTGTTAATTCAAAAGAAAGTTAGTGACAAAGTTCATAAAATCTTTACAATATTAGTTAAACACGCGAGGAAGCGTTATCGCCAGAGGGGAGGGTTGACATTCCTGGATCACGCAATCATACTAAATTGTAATAAAATTGTTAATGAATGAAGAAAACCTCAAGCGCAATAACTCTTTAGTCTGGTTTATTTTTCACACCACGCATTTGAGAATAGGTTTACGACGTGGAATATCTTCGGAGGTTCCCGATACGGATGTAGTTCCAGAAAACTCGCCATTGCATCTATTATACATGATATGGCTTAAGTTATCCAGAGCAGGAGTAGCAATAGGCTGCTTATTATCTAGGTACCACGAGCAGACCCGCGGGCGAACGCTAGTCATTTATAACTAACTGTAGTTAGGTAACCCCTACGTTTGTCCAGAATTTAATAGACCGATCTAACTCGCAACAATTAGTTAAAATTGCAAAGGGTAAGTTTTTTCCATAGAAAAGAGTCACGATCAAAATTGAAGTCTAACGAACGCATACTGAAACGTAAAGCTTTTGATTGTGGTGTTAGCAGGGGCGGATTTCAAAATAGGCCAAGTAGGCCCGGGCTAACTTTTTGAAATAATGAATGAATAAAACTTACCCACCAAAATATGAGCAGATCGCAATGAATACCAGTTTTTTTTTTCACTTACAGTGTGGGTTTAAATCGAATCACGATTTTCGAAGAGCCAAGGGCAACGAGGGGCATGTGGGTTATTTGAATTTTTCGTGCTTTACAGCGAGTATGGGGGCGGCAAACTTGAACATGCATAGGGCGACCAGGAGTTCCTACCTCCATCTTCGGAACCCAGTCCAACCTCACCTGCACGTGGTGCACCCTGCTAACTAACACCGATATAGCTGAAAGGCTTATTAAACCACGCGGTATTCACTTTGTTTTAGTTTGTCTTTCTGACTAATTATGAGTCAAGCCTAAGACCGACTTAGTGGCTTACTCTTATTATACTAAGCTAAGTGTAAGACAGTCTTACTAAGACAGGCTGAATACCACGTGTTCTAATAAGCCTTTTAATTCCCCGACCACCGACGGGCAGCAGCGTCGGCTGCTAGAAACTGTGCCTTGCGTTCCCCAACCTGCATTCCCAGCGAGGGGATTACGTTCATATCCCCCTTTATCTATATATATATATAAATGAAACCCGTTTTCCTTGGTCACGGCATCACGCGTGAATGGCTGGACCGATTTCACTAATTCTTTTTTTGTTGTATTAGATATTATTAGGAGAAGGTTCTTACGGAAAAAAATATTACGAAAATTACATCACAAAAAAATAAAGTAGTGCATCATTGCTACGCTAAGGCGGTACGAAGTTCGCCGGGTCAGCTAGTACAAAATAAAGATATTCCACGTCATGTTCGTCCGTGTCTCAACGCTCACCGCTTCGGGGCGCTCGCGCTTTTCCATTACAAATATAGGCGGCGCGTACTGTCGGCAGTCGCAAGTCATTTCCATCTGTAGAGCGTTCACAAATATTTCAACCTGACATATTGGCCTATCACTAAGCTCAACTTATTTTTATTACAGTTCTTCTTCATCTTCTTTTGTGGCTTTTCATGGTTTGTTCATGAGTTCGCCAATGACAGTATTATAGCTTTGATTTACAGACTTTAAAACTTAAACGTGGAGATCCGAGTGCAATGAAACAAATAAAAAATGTTTGCTAAAGGTTTATGCCTCTCCCACGCAGGTGCATTATCATCGGCGATAATAATAATGCATGCGTTATTGCTATATATATTTTTAGTACATTATGTTTATGTACGTCTACGAAGCTACACATTGCTGCGATAGTGGAAAAGTGTTCAAGGCATTGACGCAATATCGCATATGATAATTATTATCGCCGACAGTTACGCACCTGTGTGTGGAGGCTTTATACGCGGGACATTGACATTGACATACACGTAGTGATGACGACGACCAATGATGAATGAACGACAATGAAAACAATATTAAAATATATTTATTAAAAATAACCATAAATGTACAAATAATCACAATCATAAGAGTCATTGGTTTGACAAACCAAATTGGTTTTTGAACCATCAATACTACGTGTTATGTCAATGTCAAAGTCACGCGTATCAACCTTTATTATCAAACTGTAGTTATAGTCAAGCTCTTAACCGGCTTGCATGTACAAGGATGAGGTGGACGATGGGGCGAACTTTCCCAGGAGATGCCTCATTTTGAAGTCGTTAGGGTTTATGTCAATGGAAAAATAGACGCTTGCAGCTGATTCTGAATTTTAGCAGTGCGAATTATTAATGTTTGGAAGAGCTTAGTCCTGATTGGTGGAATATCAATGTGATTATGAATTTAAGCTTTCTCATTGGTAAAAAATTTACGTCTAGGATACGAATTCTTTGTCGCGAGCCTTCGTACTACGATATGCTCGCGTAAAACATTATTTTTCTATTTTGTAAGAAGAAGAGGTCAACTGATAATAAGTGGTAACCATTAGTCTAAGCAAGCAGAATTACCAGCGCTGCAGTGTTCCGCTTTATGGCAACACTGTGCAGCGATATGCTGAGACAGGGCCTTTTGACCCCGCGCAGCGCCTGGCTTAGTGGGTGGGTGGCTTTTAGGATATTTGTTATTATAATTTTGTATTGTATTCATGTTATAGGTACCTTACCTACATATTTTGTATTTTATATTTCTGGGTCAATAAATGTATTTTCTTTCTTTCTTCTTCTTTCTAAGCAGGGCGTTTTTTATGCATGCAGACGCGCCGAAAAGTTATGCCAATAAGTAACAATTTGGTTACAAGGCTGCGACTGAATCTCGTTTGAATTACCTTAACGCGCGTGTGCATAGGTTCTTAGGCCTCTAACAAAGTATAATCCGCGCGCTATCAGACTGGGATAAAACCTTGTCAAAGTAATTTGATTCTTTTACCAGCAGCTGTTGTAGACCGAACTCGACTCGAAGTGAGCTTTAGATCAAAAAAATTCTATTGAAAAGTGTAATATTAATTTATATTGTGTTCTTGATTGAATGATTCAACGGTATTCGTGAAATAGAACATTTGTACACTACGGGCCTATTTCACTTCCATCTTAAAGTAACGTCAAGTATGATTGCTGGTTCATCATAATCATCATCATCAGCCTATAGCAGTCCACTGCTGGACGGCGGCCTCCCCTAATGAGTGGCATTGCGAACTGTCCTCAGCTCGACGCATTCAGCTTCTACCAGCAGCCGACAGCAGATCGCCACTAAATCTGGCCGGAGACAGCTCCACTCAAGAACTCGGTAACCCCAACGGATATCGGTTCCTCGGCAGATATAGCCAGCTCACTTCAGCTTGCTAATTCTCTGAGCTATGTTGACAACTTTAGTTCTATGTCAGATAGTCTCATCGCGGATTCTATCCTTCATAGAAGCATAGCTCCGAGCATAGCTCGTTCCATAGTTCGCTGGACGACTTTGAAATTCCTGGTTAAAATCTCTGAACGTTACGTACTTAGTTTGACGTTACTAAGGATGGTGAGAGGTCCCAAGTATCTAGTTTCAAGGTATGACTTACCGCTGGGTGTGGGTGAGGAAGGTATGTTGGGGGTTGCTGAGCGGCGGCGGCGGCGGCTGCCACCATAGCGTAGGGAACTGCCGCTACCTATAAAGCAAAGTATAATATAAGTATAACATAAACTATGAAGAAAAAAACAAACCTTACTACAATGTTTGCGTTAACTATATTTTTATATCTTCCGCCCGCGGCTTCACTCGCGTGGTACCGGGATAAAAAGTAGCCATATGTTAAATCAGGTCACAAACTATGTATGTTCCAAGTTTAATCCAAATCCGATCAGCCATTTTGGTGTGAAAGAGTAACAAACATCCAAACATCCTTTCACGTTTATAATATTAGTAGGATAGAAATGGAACAGCGCCCTCAGCGGTAAGTTTGTATACCTTGGGCATCTCATATCGGTTTGCGTCAACTATATTTTTGTCTGGAGATGCCCAAGTTATACAAACATCCCGCTAGGGGTACTGTTTCATTTTCATAAAAAAAATATAGTAAACGTAGTATATTTTTACACTCAGGCGATACACTCGTGCATGGAGTACTGCTGCCATCTCTGGGATGGCTCGGCAAAGTACCAACTAGACCCTAGACTCGATTGAGCGGCGAGCTGCCAGGCTCATCGGCGATGATTCGTTGGTGAAAGCAAATCTGCAGAACCTCGAACACAGACGTCGAGTTTCTAGACTGTCGGTTTTCTACAAGTTCCACTTTGGTGATTGTGCCCAAGATGTTCACGACCTGATCCAACCTTCCCCCTTTTATCACCGGACAAGCAAGCAAGCAGACAAGCAGCTAGTTCATACGAAGATTGTACCAATACACCAGTAGTAGTCTACTAATTATACATTTATTTTTTGTAAAGTGCAATAAAGAATTAAATAAATAAATAAGATAGGTGTTGATATTTACCATGTGCGGCGGCGGCGGATGAGGCGCGACGTAGCTCACGCCGGGGCCCATCACGCCAAGTCCCACGCCTCCCACGCCCACGCCCATGCCCACGCCCACGCCCACCTGCCCCGACGGCGTGCCCGGCGTGTGCGGACTGACAACAACATATCATGTTCATTATTTACGCCAGCTTCTATCTACATCATAAATCATTTTGCGTCTGGTTTTCATCATCATCATCATCATCAGCCTATAGCAGTCCACTACTAGACGGCGGCCTCCCCTAAAGCACCATTGCGCTCTGTCCTCAGCTCGACACATCCAGCTTCTACCCGCAGCCGACAGCAGATCGTTATTCTGTCTAGTTTTACCAGATACAAAAGCTGAGATCTTTGCTATATCAACAAACAAACAAGACATCATTTTTAATTATTATGAATATAACTTTCATGGTTCATTTTAAAAGTTTCTACATTATATAGTATAAACATTTTAAAATATATTTATCATTTAACTGTCCTATTCATAACAGTTCTATAAACCTCAAAACCTAAAATGGCGTTAAAATATCATGTCCTTTTTATTTACATATAAATGACAAGGACAAGCTTACTTTAAGCGTTATAAAATGAAATTTGGTTATGTCTTGTACTACGTTGCATCATATTATAAACAATTTTATTATACTTGATACTGGCGAAATTGTGGAAATGATCCCAGAAACCATTGAATAAAGAAATGAATAACAAACTGTAGCATTATGCCAGCCACCTACGATCAAGTTCACCGTCAATTTTGCAGCGGACTTGATGCGGCGTCCAGTTTGCAGTTCGTCCGTATAGAACACACACAATCAAGAGCGGCAAGTTTGCTTGATGGCTGCCAGTCGAACACGTGCGTGCGTGCGTCGCTCACGATGCCAACTAACGTCATGCATACTTGAACGCTCACACACATCTTCAAGTTTATATGACGCTGCAAAATTTATCAAGTAGGCAGAACGAAATTCTATTTTCGCTTCAAGCAGACTTGTCATGCACACCCATAGCCATACACCGTCAAGTTTACTCGACGCTACATCAAGTCCGCTGCAAACTTGACGGTGAACTTGATCGTGGGTGGCTGGCATTACGGCCGATTACTATAATATACCGTCACCGATGACGATTCGTTTTTCCTTGAAAAAATTGTAAAATATTCGACGCCTTTTAATTTTTAGAGGTTTATTTATAACTGACCGGCTGTGGTTAGGCGTGGACGGACTGCGCGGCTGGAAGGGCTTGGCGGCCGGGTTGAACTCCTTCGCGTTGGGGTTGAGGGTGGACTTCTTGAGCGTGGCGGCGGCGCGCTCCACGCCGGGCGAGGCGGCCGACGGCGGGGAGGGCGCGGGCGACGAACCCTCCGCGCTCGGCGGGCTCGCGCCCTTCGGAGGCATCGGGGGCTGGAACAAACACATTCTTCAACATTAAGGCGACTATAAGGGTCAAACCTCCCTCTCGCTCGCACTATTCAACATTTTTGAAGATATAAAATCACTGAATGTAGTTATGCAAAATAGCAAACCTTCACGGCCTAGAAAATAACAATACAAAGGTTCAGCAAAAATATCATGTTGAATACAACACGTTTTCCTACCAAAAAATTTGCACCAAAATTGGTCACATTGGTGCAAGTTTTTGGGTAAGAAAACATGATAGAATCGAAATGATATTATTGCTGAACCTCTGAACCTTCAGAAATCTCAAAAAACAACTACATCGCAAAAAGTCCGAACAGTTGTGTAGTCATTTTGCGACTTAGGTATTTTGAGATTTATATATTTAGAGATTTGTACTAAGAGCGACCTGGTCAAGTAGCGATTCAGTGATTCTGATAGCAACCCAAACGAGAGTAGAGTTACCTTATGCGCGGAGGGCGGCGTGTGTTGTTTGGGCGGGCGGTGCGGCTTGTGAGGCTCCGAGGGCGCGCCCGCGTTAGCAGACACCTCGGGCGGAGACAGCGGCGGCGACGGAGGCTTCTGCAACTGCACACCACATTATTAACTACGGGCTCTAAAGAACAATTAAAATGAGCATGAGGGGTGTAAGTTCCAACCTCCAGCTTCGGAATCCAAAAAAACGTCACCTGCACATGCAGGTGAGGTTGGTGCACCACATGGTGCAAGGTGCACCATCTTCAGAATCACCATCAATCTCCAGCTTTATCTTCTTACTGTCTACGTCCCCTTATCCGCATCGGGGTCGATGCGCCAGGATAATACGAAAGTATGATAGCTGGTTGAAAGCATAGCTGAAATAGCTGATGTAACAATCAAATAAGCCGTATACGACAGAATGACTTTTAGTTTTTATCCTTCTTTTTTACGAATTTTATTTCAAAATCAAACCGGATTGCTCAGATATTTTTAAGGTCTCGTAATCATGCCCTACTGGCTATGTCACGGACGCGCACGGTGGCGCAAAGCCATTCTCCTCGTTCGAGCCCTAAAATTATTAAATGCGCTTCTGGCAGCACCATTGTGTGATCTTTTTGCTGACCGATGGACTGAAGTGTGCGAAGTATGTCTGAAGTTTTGTGAGATGATTGATAGTGTAAGGTAAAATCATTTTCATGCATGTTTTAAGTACATTTTATTTAAGGTTTCTTCTTTTTTTATGTATATTATGGCGCCTTGGTATCATACTGTAATGTTGTGATATAATTGTATGAAAAAAATATCTAAATAACTTGAGGGACAAGTGGGTATACTCACAGGTGGCTGAGGCACGACGACGGGCTGCATCTGCATGTGGTGAGGCGGCGCGAGCGGCACGTGAGGCGCCGCGGGAGACGACACCAGCTTGAACTCCTGACCAAACTTACGCAGCTCCTAAAACAAACCAATTATAAATAAAATATATGGTATAATATTAAAAAACAAGATGTGTTGCGGACCTTGCGGAGGTTGCTGCGTTGGCTGCGGCTGCCTTTGCATCACTATCTACACTTGCTGCACCAAGATTTGCTGCACGCAAACAAAGGCGTGTTGTCGCCTTGGACGCGCAGGCAAGCCATGGAGCCTGCGGTGTCCGCGTGGACGCAACAAGCTTATTACTTTGTGTTGAAGTATACTTATGTGCCGTTTTGTGGAAATAAACTATATGAATAAGCGTAAAAAAATAAAAATTATGGGGCTAATGTATTTATCCGCAGATCTTGTGCTACTTCACTTCACTTCTTTAATCAATGGCTTCTCTAGAATTTCGCCAGAATCAAGTATAATGTTCATAATAATATGAGGCAACGTAGTACGGTTTACAAGTCCAGTCGTCCAGTCTTCAGTCAGGTCCTGTTTTCTGCTATAGAAACGGTGACTATACAAAAAACGATCGGCGAACAATTTGCTTCATCAGAGAATTCCAGTCCTGATCTTCTTTTATTCCATTTCACTAATACTCTTGTCTTAATACTTACGTATAACGGTTAAAATACCATTAATAATAAACGACATAAATCTGACAAAAACTAGAAAATTAAATATAATCAAAATGACACAACCATCGTTCAAGATGAAAAATATGATTATAATCTAAATTTCTCCGTCATTGACATTTTCTCTCTCCCCCTCCATTGTTTTAACTATTTTAATTTTATTTGACTTCTTTGTACTTGTTTCTGTATTTGCTGCTTTTGTTTGAAAGATAATGAAATATTTTTGATTGTTTGTCTACTTTCTCCTTTGCGAGGGAGACCCTTACACCCACCGAACCATAAAAAAAAATCCTCATACTTTGCCCTTGTATTGGGTAGTAGGTTCAATTCCGTGTGTTACCTGCACTTCGTCCCGACGGGGCTCGGGCGGCGGCGCGTGATGTCGCGGCGGCCGGCCGTGGTTCTCTTGCGCTGGTGGCGGGTTCTGAACCAAAAAGTTATACAATCAATACGACATACGGTTTTAAAACTATAATAGATACACTTCAGAAAAACTTAATCTTAAGGGCTCTATCAGACAGAGAACCCGTCATGACATACGGAGCCAAAAGGTGGACACTCACAGTACGGCTAATCCGCCAGTTTAAAGTCGCTCAGCGAGCTATGGAACGAGCTCGGAGTTTCTCTGAAGGATAGAATCCACAACGAGACTATCCGACATAGAACCAAAGTTGTCGACGTAGCTCAGAGAATTAGCAAAGTGAAGTGTTGTGGGCTGGCCATATCTGCCGAAGAACCGATAACCGTGGTAAACGAGTTCTTGAGTGGAGACCGCGGCTCGGCAAACGTAGGGTAGGACGCCCTCCGGCCAGGTGGAGTGACGATTTGCGTAAGGCTGCCGGTAGAAGCTGGATGCGTCGAGCTCAGGACAGGACGCAATGGTGCTCATTAGGGGAGGCCGCCGTCCAGCAGTGGACTGCTATAGGCTGATGATGATGATGAGACAGAAAGCGTTCACGCGTTCAAGTGTTCCGCGTTCGCGTCTGCGTTCGCTGTGTTGTATTACGTTACATAGTCATGCACATACATCCAGGCGTTCAGTACCATGCCAATTCTTACTTGAACTCTATGGAATAGAACGCAAAACGCGAACGCGGAACGCTCGAACACGTGAACGCATGGTGTGCCTTTCAGCGTTTAGAGACGATTAAAATAATAATCTTAAATCATTTTTTTATTGGTAATCGATATGTAAACAAAAGCTACACCGACCCCGACCCCAAAAATATCAGGTAGGTATCTAGATCTACCTATGTGGTAAACGCATAGATCGTACGGGATAAATTGATAGAAAAAAAGGTTGAGAACAAAAAATAAGCTTTTTTTTTAGACTAGGAGATAGAAGAGGTGACAGACGTGCGAACTTGCGTCTCGACGACCTTTTTCGCTGGTTTGTCACCCTAAGTACGCGTACTTTAAGCTGAAAGGTGTCAATGAGTGCCGCTAGCTGCAGTACTCACGTGGTGGTGGTGCGGAGGGAACCCTTGCCGCGAGTGCAGCGGCCCGCGCGGCTCGCCGTTCAGCTTACCGCTCACCGGCGCCCTGACAAACATATACAAACAAATGTAATATTGTATTATTTATTTACTAGCTTCCGCCTTGGTACCGGGATAATAAGTAGCCCATGTGTTAATCCAGGTCACAAATTACGTATATCTAACCAGTGTGTTCTTCCCACTACGACCTATGGTGCCGAGACATGGACGCTCACGCAGGAGGCTGTGTACAAAATGAGGGTTACAGAGACCCATATCGGTAGGATGCGGGGTCTATGGAGAGCGACCAAAGTTTCGCGCAAGCATTAACTTGGGTAAACACGCCTCCGTCTTCCAAGCGGAAGTGTACGCCATTCTCGAATGTGCATACATTAATCTGCAGAAACGCTACTCCAACCAAACAATATATATAAATTCTGACAGTCAAGCAGCTCTTCTAGCCCTGGATTCGAAGGTCATCACGTCCAAGCTAGTAGAGGACTGTCTGACACGTTTGAACACTCTGAGCCTAAAAAACAGGGTGGTTCTAAGATGGGTTCCAGGTCATGCTGGAGTTCACGGTAATGAGTGTGCCGATGAACTTGCAAGGGCCGGATCGAACGGTACACAGCTGGGTCCTGAACCGTTCTGTGGCATACCGAAAAGTCTGGCCAAAAGAACCCTAACATATTCCTGCTTCGAAGAGTCAACCAGATACTGGTATAACTCTCCGGACATGAACCATTCCACTGTTAATTAGAGCTTTTGACAAACGGTATACCAACCAAGTCTTAGCGCTAAGCAGAAACAACCTACGCATTATGGTCAGAACCTTAACTGGACATTGTCGCCTAAACAAGCACATGTTTAAGTTGAGGCTTTGCGACACTCCAACCTGCAGGTTCTGCAAAGAGGCGGATGAATCGCCCCTTCATCTGTTAGGAGAGTGTGGGCCACTAATGCACAAACGTAGCGCTATTCTAGGCAAATTCACTTTAAGCCCAGAGGAGCTAAGAGAATTCACACCCAAAAAGGTCCTACGGTTTCTGTCAGCAGTAGGGCTTAGTTGTGAACTATAAACGCCCCGCTTCAAGGGGCGACATGAATAGAAGTGGCGATCACAATAGGTCTTCATGGCATGGTCATAGTGATATGAAAGCCTCGCAATCAATAAAAAAAAAAATACAGAGACCCATGGAGCGAGTCATGCTTGGCATCAACCTTATATACAGAATTCCCAATACCGAGATCCGAAGACAAACCGAGGTCAACGATGTCGGAATCAGGGTAATGGAGCTCATGTGGAGTTGGGCAGGACACTAGCGAGACTTGGTGATGACAGGTGGTGCAAAAGAGTAACAGAATGCTGGCTGAAGACGGAGGACTGGAAGCCTCCAGTGGATCAGGCTAGCACAGGATCGTAGCAAGTGGCAGAGCAAAGGGAGGCCTATACTCAGCACTGGGTGAAATCGGGCTGCGGGTGATGATATCAAATTAGGAACAGGCCAGTCTCACTCCGCACTTTAGGTACCGCGCTATAAGTACATCTGCGGGGCTCACTCCGTACGTCAGTACGCGTCAGAAGAGATAAGAGCTACGTATAGAAAGGGATGCAAGGTGTAGGTCAATATAAAATGTTGGGTACGAGCTGAATAACACTTTATTGCGTCGCAGCTAAAGTAGCCATTGTTTTTTCGGAGTGAAAATTCTGTTCCTTTTTCTATTCCGTGGTAGGACGTAGGAAGTAGGATAGTAGTCTTTGTGGAGGGCTCGTCAGGGGAGGTACTGTCACCATGTCTATTTCTGCCGTGAAGCGGCTGTGCTGTTTGGTTTGAAGGGTGTGGGTGCCGGTGAAATTACAGGCACAAGATGCTTATCATCTTCAATCTTCCATCATACTTCATAGCTAGGTACGTAACCACACATTATTTTGCGGCTCGTTCTGCTCGCTCTCGATCAGGTCTTGACTGAAAATCAGTGTTTTTGCTTTAAAGCAAACAATTTCACTGAGGCAAGGCCGTTTTGTCGTGCTGCAGCACACACAAACTTACATAAAAGTTCATAATTCCTATGGACTTAGGTACTTTGAAATGTTTGTGTTTCTTTCTTTCTTATAATGTTATTTTTTTGTGCTTTTAGCTTGTTATTAATGTAAATTATGTGCATGTAGTAACAAATAAATGATTTATCTATCTATCTTCAAGCCTTAAGTTGATGGACATATAAAGGAAGTTTCCACCTATGTAGTTCCAGGCCACAAATAACATAATAGAAGGCTACTTTTTATCCATGTACCACGCGAGCGAAGCCGCCGACAGATGCTAGTTTATAATAGGAGTATGGAGAGTATACTCACTGCTGCTGATGCGGCGGGAAGGGAGGCACGTGGTACCCGCCAGCTTGTGCCGCGTAGCTTTTACCGCCGGTGCCCGGTCCAGGGATGGGCTGCTGATAAGAAACAACACAATTCATTTAGATTGGTTATTATGTATCTCACCAATTTTATCTACCTAAAGCATGTTAGTTGTGGCTTGTCTTTCTTTTTTACCCGACTGAAGTCCTCTTCAGTCGAGTTATGTTTTTAGGGTGTATGTATGTTTGTCAATCGCTGTAGCCGAAACGGCTGGACGGATTTTGATTAATGAGGTGTCGTTGGATTCGTTTAGATCACAAGGATGACATACGCTATAGGAAATGTCAAAAAATGGCGACTGTAAGAAGCCATTTTTAATTTGCAGTCTGGTTCTTTGTGTTTTTATAAAATAAATACTTTTTATGTTTAATTTTTCGTGTATTGCTTTTTATATCAGTATTGTTTACATGACATACTTATGCACGCCAACCACAATTTTTTACCTGTCATGGTTGACTGGCAGAAAATGCTTTCTAGCTCAACTAGCTAAATATGCTACAAACATTCAAAATGTTGCTACATCTACATCCAAAAATAAGATTTTTCTACTCTTCCGTCAACAAATCCCGTGTCTACAGTTGTTGTGCTAAGCTAGCTGCTCATAGTCTCAAGATTGATTGTGGATAAGACACAACAACGTCACCAGCCTAATAAGTCCACTGCTGGACATAGGCCTCCCCTAATAAGAAGGGGGATATGCCCATAATCCCCACGCTGGCCATGCAGGTTGGGGATCGGATTCGGGATCAGCCGGCTTAGCCCAGCAACCGTAGACAAGGATTTGTCGACGAAAGAAAAGAGAAAACTTATTTTTGGATGTAGATGTAGCAACATTTCACATGTTCTAGGTACGGTTATCTATAGAATAGATAAAAATAAGCGTTTGGGAAAAAATAGGTATGTTTGGGATGCAGGGAGACCCACGATCAGGAAAAATACGTTGTCTTCTCTATCCTACAGTGGACATAAAAACGACATGCTAAGGGGGCAGTTGGGGAGGACAAAGCTTCTCGCAGCGCCGATACTGCTGCCCATCTGCAGTCAGGGAATTTAACTGTGCCGGTTATAGGTGCAATGAGGACAAGGCGCAATTAGGGGAGGCCTATGTCCAGCAGTGGACTGCTATAGGCTGATGATGATGATAATGTTATAGGCTGCGCTATGCCGCAATCAGGCGATTAAGTAACACATAGAACAAACAAAATGTGATTAGCGATGAATGCCGAAAACTTACCACTGGGTCTGGTTCTTGCCGGCGCCTCACATCATCAGACTGCGATGGCGGAGTGAAGTTCGCTCTGGGTCGATGCCTCTCTTGTTCCTTCTCTTTAGGCGGCTCTCTGGGGTCACGGGGTTCACGGGGGTCGCGGGGGTCACGGGGATCGCGGGGGTCACGGGGGTCACGCGGGTCGCGAGGGTCTCGGGGGTCGCGGGGGTAGGCAGGGGCGGCGGGGGGCGTGCTGGGCGCGGGGCGTGACGACGTCGGCGGCGAACTGTTGTTAGGTGTTGTAGGCTTCACTAGTTTGCCAGTCTGGAAGAGAAATAACAATTGGTGTCTAACACTTTTACTCCTTGTATACAAGGCTGTGCTTGAGCCTATCTGGACGTATGGCATACAACTATGGGGATCAGCTTGTAACTCAAATATCTAAATCATACAAAGAGCACAAAATTGCATTCTACGAAACATCTCAAATGCACCATGGTTCCTAAAATTGAATTGCATAAAGAACTGGAAATTAACCCAGTCAGCAAATTTTACATTAACGATACGGAACCCTTGGTGCGCGAGTCACTTGGCCGGTTTTTATTATATATATTTTATTATATTGGCGGTCTGGAGAGTGAATATTAAGTAGATATTGATTCTGACAACACATTCATAAGATATTTCCTAGAAATAAATTAATTTATCTTTAAGCTCGAGGCAAACTTTAAACGTCGCCGAAGCTTCTACCCATCTTTGCCAGCTTATCTGCCTATATCACCTGTATATTCTGCCCCTCTGTTTGGGTACCACATTCATTACCAGCATATTTTTGTCCCTTTTATATTTATATTTAGGGTACTCCTAGCAACCAAACCTAACCTCCATATTCTTGCCCCTCCGTTGGGGTACGACGTGCATTACCCGCATATACTGGTTCCTTTTATTTATAAGAAAGTACACCCATAAAAAAATTAAGTGGTAACAAGTATTTACCTTTTTAGAGTACACCTAGCAACCTAACCGTAACTTGCATATTCTTACCCCTCTGTTGGGGTACGACGTGCATTACCTGCATATTCTTGCCCCTCTTGTTGGGTATGACGTATTTCCCAGGCGTGGGCGCGGCGTCCTGCGGCCTCGCGACAGCCGCGAACCTTTCCTCCTCGTCTCCGTTCTCGAGCTCAATGCGAGCCTTGTAAGTCGCCGTGCCTTCTATCTCTGCGGCAATTTCTTCCGCTTTCGCTTCAGCGTCTCTGTTGAAGAATAAGAAATTCAGTATTCAGTATTCAATATTTATTGCTATCATATTACATATGTAAGTACATTAAACAAAAAACAAGTCAGATGTTAAGACTAGGTTGAGAATCAATACATAATATGTACCCAGATAGGGTGTTCACAACTGAGTAGGAGCAGACCGATATTTTAAATAGGTACTTACATTATATCACATTACTGATTGTCGTTATTATTAGTTGATTCATTTAGGAATTCGTCTAGAGAATAATATATTTTATTTAATAGCATGTCCTTTAAATTTATTATAAAAATGTTATTCACTTCTTGGGCTTTAAGTTTTTCTGGTAATTTATTGTAAATTTTTACAGCCCTGATAAGGGACCCTGTGTCACCAATATGATATAGGCGAAAGTTTGTAAAAAGATTTAACATGTGATATACTGTGTTTTACTTTTGTTTATGCAATCGTTCTAAGTAAAGCGGACTCAGTCGTCGTCAGTGACTATATTTGTATTTGTTTTTTGGTAAATAAACTATTTGTATTTGTATATGTTGGCATGAAGAAGGGACTTCATACCAAAATTAATAACGAATTGAATTGGGCGAAGGCCCGCCGGAGACGCAGAAGGTTACGGGTTTGATTACCGCCGCGAGACAAATGTTTGCAAGTTTTGCAAGTATTTGTGTCGGGTGTATTCTATGCATAATAAGTATTTACAAAAAAAAATCTATGTAGTTTATCAGTTATGAGGTTCTCATTATACAAGCTCTGCTTAGTTTGTGACTACATGATGCTGTGTGACAGTTGTCAGGCATTATTTATTATTATCATCCCCCGCAGCCTGACTTCACCGACTAAGCAAAAGCCTCCCTTAGCTCTTGCCACGGTCCTGCGCTAGCCTGACTACTAACATACCTATAATCTTGTGTATCTTTTCGTTGTAGCTGCAAAGTATAACCGGTCAACGAGTTGTCGTATGTGCTGTGAACGCCGTACACCTGGAAAAATATACACAAGTCAAACATTATACATCAAAAATTCCTAATATTTCAACCTATCGATATTGGGATGGACTGCACTACAGAGTCATGGTCATCATCATCATTTTAGCCTGTTAAGCGACGATACATGTCAAACCTCACTCTCGCTCGCACTTTTCAACATTTTTGAAGTTATAAAATCACTGAATGTAGTTATGCAAAATAGCAAACTTCACGGTCTAGAAAATAACAATACAAAGGTTCAGCAATAATATCATTTCATTTCATTCATTCATTCATCAATTTGGTGCATTTTTTTTGTGTTGGGTTCAACATTATTTTCTTGCTGAACCTATGTATTGTTATTTTCTAGACCGTGAAGATATAACTTCAAAAATGTTGAATAGTGCGAGCTAGAGGAGGTTTGACATGTATCGTCGCCTTAACACCCACTGTTGGGTTAAGGGGGGGTGTAAGGGGTTTTACCTATCACCTTCGGAACTCAGGCCAACCTCACCCGCTCGTGGTGCACCCTGCTAACTAACAAACGGACCTCTCGCAGCCGGCTGATTGCGGCAAAGCACAGCCAGACACCGGCACAGCTAAATTCCCTGACCGCCAACGGGCAGCAGCGTCGGAGGTGCGAGCAGCTGTGTCCTGCGATCCCCAACCCAAATGCCAAGCGCGGGGAGTATGGGCATATCCCCCTTCATAGAGGGGAGGCCCATGTCCAGCAGTGGACTGAATAGGCTGTTGTTGTTGTTTATCAACTCTCTCTTTATCATGACACTCTTTCCGTTCTCTTGCAAGCCCCATCCATAGATCCCAGCGAAGGCCACGATGGTAATGTCAAGGCCTTACCTGGTCGATATTGTCTAACTGTTTTTTTATGCTTGAAAATGTTGTCGAACTAAAATAAGCTTGGTTGGTTCAAGACGCAACACGGTAAAAGTCTCAGTCTATCGCTACAGATGGAGTTTACAGGGCTAAACAACAACAGCCTGTTTCAGTCCACTGCTGGAGATAGGCCAACTCTAATAAGAAGAGGATATGATCATGCGGCTTAGAAAACGCAGGGCACATATTCTGCAGCGGCTGTCGGCGGCCAGGGGACTTAGTTTAATTTGATTCATTTCTAATGCCTCTTCGTTCTTTCGAAACATATCATTAGCGCCCCAAACGTTCACGCGATGTCCAACGCCAGATCTGCATTGAAGGAGCGAGCTTTGAGTGCTAAACATTTCGAGAGTTGCCACCTGCTAGCACTAGATGGCACTATAAACCATGCTTACCTCCTAGTTCTTTCGGAACATATCATTAGCGCCCCAGGCGTTCACGCGATGTCCAACGCCAGATCTCTGTTGAAGGAGCGAGCTTTCAGTGCTAAACATGCAGAGAGTTGTCGCCTGCTACCACTAGATAGTGCTATAGACCATGCTTACCACCTCGTTCTTTCGGAACATTTTGTTAGCGTCCCAGCTGTTCGCACGATGGTCCAAAGCCAGGTCTCCGTTGAAGGAGCGAGCTTTGAGTGCTAAACATGCAGAGAGTTGTCACCTGCTACCACTAGATAGTGCTATAAACCATGCTTACCACCTCGTTCTTTCGGAACATTTTGTTAGCGTCCCAGCTGTTCGCACGATGGTCCAAAGCCAGGTCTCCGTTGAAGGAGCGAGCTTTGAGTGCTAAACATGCAGAAAGTTGTCACCTGCTACCACTAGATAGTGCTATAAACCATGCTTACCACCTCGTTCTTTCGGAACATTTTGTTAGCGTCCCAGCTGTTCGCACGATGGTCCAAAGCCAGGTCTCCGTTGAAGGAGCGAGCTTAGAGTGATAAACATGTCGAGAGTTGTCACCTGCTACCACTAGATAGTGCTATAAACCATGCTTACCACCTCGTTCTTTCGGAACATTTTGTTAGCGTCCCAGCTGTTCGCACGATGGTCCAACGCCAGGTCTTCGTTGAAGGAGCGAGCTTAGAGTGATAAACATGCAGAGAGTTGTCGCCTGCTACCACTAGATGGCGCTATAAACAATGCCCACCTCCTCGTTCTTTCGGAACATGTCGTTAGCGTCCCAGCCGTTCGCGCGATGGTCCAACGACAGGTCTTCAATGCCCGCGTCCCCGTTGAGCGAGCGAGAGTCACCGGTATCACCCTCGCAGCCGTCCCAAGGCTCTAGATGCCTTTCCTCGCCTGATCTACCGTTACCTGAGGATAAAGCGAGAAAGAGTATAAGATCTATTGGCCAAATTCATACTCATTATCATCATCATGGTGCGTAGTGGCGCCTCATGATGTGGCCTCTTGTGACGCAGTAGGTAAATGCCCGCCTGAGTATATGTATGCATAGAGATAAGCTGGGTACAGCTTCTCGCACCACCAACGCTACTGCCTCTCGCTCGGTGGTCAGGGGATTTAGCTGTGCAGGTTTATGGCTGCACGATGCCGCAGTCAGCTGCCACAAGAGCCCCCTTTGTTATTTAGCAGGGTGCATCACAGGCAGGTGCAGTTGGCTTGGTTTCCAAACATGGAGGTTGGAAGCCTGTAAGGGTTTCTCTAGTAAATCACTTACCATTGAACTTCCCAGCGGTAATAGCGCTGTCCGTTTGGAAGACGTCGTGAGTGGCGTACTCAAGATCACTGTCCTTCGCTCGGATGGAGACCACATCCTGCGGTTTGAAGATCAGCTTCTCGACCACCGAGTCCACGGCGACCACGCCCTCTTGGTCTACGCGGTGAGCCACTTCTAATACCACCTGCGAACGAAGATTCTAGTAAAATAAACAAGTTTTTAATAGTTATTTTTTTGGTTCGTCAAATCATCATGACCATGCCTATTTCTGCCGTGAAGTATCATTGTTGTCATATAAGCCAAGCAGAGTTTCTTGCCAATTCTTCTCACGTTTTGGTCGCGTTACAGATTGGTGTAAATTAAAAAAGTTAACGATTCAAAGTATTCCTAAGTCTAATTGAATAAAAATATGTGCAGTTTGTGTTTCGGTTTGAAGGGTGTTATGCTACAGGCTCATGAGCACACTCATGCTTCAAGTTGATGGACGCAGGGCGATGCATCGTAGGTAGGGTTGCCAGATACGGGCTTATCATTTCCTGGACATTTTTGGGGTTACAAACGGAGTTTTAGAGTCTAAATCCAACTACAAATGTTTGCGATTGGGCAATAGAAAAAATATTACAAAATTAGTAGTTAATTTTGGTATTATCTACCCTGAAAACTAAACTTACATAAAACAAAAATTTCACACCTCTCTTTGGCTACATTAAATAATTTTCAATAAAAAAAAAAGAAAATTCAACTATTTTTTTAAATATTTATCACTAGATTATTCTCCGTCACTGCTTTGCAAATTTGATAAAATTTCTAAACAACTGATCATGAACACGGGACCACACGATAAATTCCTGGACTTTCCCGGAATTCCCGGCCATCTGGCAACCCTAATCGTAGAGCACGTTCCAAACATGCGTAACCTACGTACTAATACTTTGTTATAAGTAACGGTTACCACTTAACATCAGGTGGGCCATGTGCTAGTTCCATCGTCGGCTATCATTAAAAAAGTAGAAACTTTTGTGTTTGTACAATATATCTGTTTGTTAAAAAAAATCTAATAATCAACCTACTTAAGTTTTATAGAATTTTTTTCTTTTTTTTATAAAATTCTGTCTGCGGCGACGCATTGGAAATTAATTTCCACGATGCGTTGTGCGTGCGACGTCTAGATTTTTGCGATGTGTTGAGGAGGTTGAACCGCAAGGTCGCTGTTAAGGCTTTACGTCAGTCAATAAGTTACATAACAGTTTTATAATATTTGGATTTAGTCCCGAAATCTAATAGAAGATCCTCCAAATAATGAACATAACATCCAAAGTCACATAAGTAAACTTGAAACACTGAGAATCCCCAGTCGTGCATCAACTAGTGTTGGGTTATGGGAGTTTTGTGGTGGTTTCGTTAGTCATGATGATGTTATCCTGTACAAAACCTCACCCTGCCTTTACCATACCACGCCTGTAACATGCAATTTAACTAGTGGAAGCAATAGATGTATTGAGTATTAAGTCTACATATCGAAGTGGTTGAGGGACGCTTTCTAAGTTAAGTACACTTCAATGAGTAGAAAGAACAACGCGATTAAAATTGACTGCGGGCAGAATACCGAAGTAAATCATGCCAGTAGCATCTCAACCTGATGTGACTATTCGATGTCGTTTACTTAGAACGTTGACTGCGGGCCTCGCAGATATAACGCTACGTACCATGCCCGAGGATCTGGCCTAGTGAGTGCAGCGCAGTTGTATTATTCCGCATTTAAAGGACAAGGGTCAAACTAGCACTATTCAACATTTTTGAAGATATAAAATCACTGAATGTAGTTATGCAAAATAGCAAACCTTCACGGCCTAGAAAATAACAATACAAAGGTTCAGCAATAATATCATTTTGATTCTATCATGTTCTTTTACCAAAAAACTTGCACCAATGTAATCAATTTTGGTGCAAATTTTTTGGTAGGAAAACGCGTTCGGTTCAACATGATATTCTTGATGAACCTTTGTATTGTTATTTTCTAGGCCGTGAAGGTTTGCTATTTTGCATAACTACATTCAGTGATTTTATATCTTCAAAAATGTTGAATAGTGCGAGCGAGAGGGAGGTTTGCCATAAAAGAACAATTAAACAAAAATATATATCTAGTAACAAAGTTACGTTTTTTGTGACCAATGAAGGGCCAATACGCATATCAGTCAAGTGGTAATCATTTGTCACTCTACAGAGACGTGTCGGCAAAAAATGTTGAGTGTGTGTATCGCATAAAAACTGAGGACTCGAATTACAGTTGGGCATATACACGCATTGAGAACAACATTAGATGATTAGTGATGCGCCCCGGCTTCGCATGAGTATAATGTAAGTACCTACCGAATGCGTTTATCAGTGTCGTATATGAATTTGTATAATTAGTATAGCTTACAAAACGTTTGGGTTAAGCTGTTAGTTTTGTAGGCATCTGAATATAACCTCTTTTTTTTGAAGTCGGTAATAAATAAATTCGTCTACGTGCCGGAGTAGTTCAGTTCAGTTCATTTATTGATTAATTTACAAGTCAGGAATATTTAAGTTACCTACATAGTAAGAATCTTAAAGTCATTCGTAATTTTTGACAAATAAAATCATAAAAATTACCATACATATTATTATCAAACAAAAACCCTCAAATTATTTTAAAAAATCCTGAATCCTATAATAAAATTGCTGTATCAGTCAGTTTATCAGAGTTAGCTTGAAGGATTGCGTTGATTTTGTACTTATAGGTCGTCTGATAAGCGATTATAGACTGCGGGCCCTAGAACATGTCCCAGCTAACGATGTTTTCGTTCATGTCCGAGGGGCTCCAACATGCCACGATGACTTAAAAGGCCAGGACAAAAATCTTAACTTGCGTGTTAATACCCTAGCGAAAACACATAAAACTTTCAAGTACAATACTTCCACTGCGGCAAAATACCACGCATCTGAGAGCTGTATTTTCTCTTTCCTTTGGTACATCAAAGAGAGAGCCCGGGTCGGTGTCAGGGGCCTGTCCGAATATCTCTTTAGAGGCTGGAGAGCAGTAGAAATACTGGTTTCAAGTCCCACTCTCTCCAGATTCTGGCGATGCACAAGGATGTAGTCATGGATCCGAATTTCTGGCCAGCGGGTATAATCTACAAACGCTTTAGGGAAGCGGTACCGAAGCAAAATCCCTCCCACCAGGTTAATAAGTAGTTTATAGTTTAAAAAATATGTATGTTAGTCTGTAAGGGCCTTGGTAATCATATTTTTGTAAATACATATTGCTTGAAGTAAATGATTATTTATTTAATCAGGCGCTGAGCCCTAGGACGAGGTGTAGCCTCTTCATACGCCATTTCCGTGGCCTGCAGTCTGTTAATTTATAGTTTCAATATCAAATCTCTGATCATAGACCCAAACGGATAATTAACAAACAAAGTACACTATGAAACTACAATAACGTACAAAATGCAATTAAAGTTTACACTGCATACGCACATAACCGTTAAACTTGTAAGCTGTAACCGTAATAAGGGCACGCATCCACTGAAGCGGAACGGTACGGAGATGTGCAGAAACAATGCGAATGAGCAATGAATATCTTTTCATTATCGTGGTGGTTCTGTTGATTATTAAAAACTTGCGTCAGCTAAGATCGATTGAGTGATATCCGGGTAAAAAGTAGTCTAATAGAAATAGATCATTTATTCAACAAAAGTAGGTTACATACTTAGTTAATAGAACCTTAAAGTCTGTGTTAGGATTGTGTAAGCACTAGATCCTCACATATTTTACATGATAAATGATTCATAATAATTTATTTGCAACGAACAAAGGTCATTTTCAAAATAGTTCTACCATATTCTACTGAGAAGAGTATGCAAATGATTAGAAGATATTTAATAGATAATTAATAAAATCAGTTTATAAGAATGTCAAAAAAAAATATGTTGTCAAAGTAAGAAAAACCTACATTGATTACAAACAATTAATAAAAATGTCAAGCATAATAAATTAAATATGAATGTCATACTAAGAAAAATCTCCATAGTGTCTTTAGACAGGCCGCATACATTCGGAAACCGTATGCGATTTCCGAATTCGTTTTCCGCGTTCGGAGACCCGAATGCATCAAATCGATATAAAATACATTAACTGCCGCAAACATACGTTTTTTTTCCGGAGTACGTTTCGAGTGCCAGCCATGACACTATTCGGAAAAACCTAATGATGTCATGTGGAACGCAACACTTCCATACATTTGCTTATTCCAAATGCAACGAATTCGGAATGTCGAATACGGTTTCCGAATGTATGCGGCCGGCCTTATCCGTCAAATATTATAGTATACAATTTAGTATTTTACTCATGAAACTAAAACGTGACGCAAAAAAGCAAAGTTAATCTAATTTAGTTGCTAACTGTACACGTATGTCCGTGCGTAAAGGCGCGATTATAATTATCACCAGTTCCGGAGCTCACTTACAAAATCGGCTTTTATCTAACATATTGAAAGGGCAAAGGTCGATAGACAACTTTTTATGAATAGAAACTAACCTCCATACTTATAACATCAAACAAAACAACAGGCTGAATTCATTGCAAATAACCTCGGCTATTATCTTTACGAGGCGGCCTACAATCCCAATTCAACAGTGGGGCTAAAGGGCTATATGATGATGATGATGATGATGATGATGATGATAAAGTTAGTTAGTTGTTTGTCAATAACCAATGGTGAGGGCATAAGCACTGTTGGTCCCGGCTGAATGCATTGCCGAAATAGCCACGGCTATCATCCATATGCTTGTAAAAATATAATACGGTCGAATTGAGAAACCTCCTTTTTTGAAGTCTGTAAAAAATTAGAAAGCAGAATCAAAATTTTCTCTACTTATAATTCTAAGCTGACTGACTGATCAAAGCACAGCCTAAACCGTAAGTCAGACTTGAAATATAAAAGAAAAAAAGAAAGAAGTAACAATCACACATCATCATGTATCCCCAAACTAAGCAGAGCTTGTATTATGGGAACCACGTGAGTAATATACCTACTAGTTATTTACAAATTACGTTGCGTTAATGCATACATATTATATAAATAGAAAACACCCAAACCCGAGACAAATATTTGCACAACAAACATTTATTTCGCGTCGGGAATCGAACCTGCAATTCAATTCTGCGTCTCAGGCGGGCGATTGCCCACTACGCCACAGAGGTCGCCAAATACTAATTTAAAGCTATGCGTCGTTACAGAAGGTATTTCATAGAAATATATAGAAGCCAGTAGCGTCGCGGCGACACGTCGCCTGTGGCTGCTGTCTGCTGCAGTCGGCAACGGAATTGAAATTCAAGCAAATGAATGCAGCGGGGAAAACAAAGGACCAAAGCCGCGGGCTTTCGTCTAGTCGCAGCTATAAATTATAATTTAATACCCTTTCATTAGCATTTAAATTAAATTCTATTCATAAATCAACAACTTGTTTTATGAAGTGTAAATGTCTGTATTTATGTGCGCCGGCGCCGATGGTGAAACTGTGATTGATTTAAGAAACTAGAAGGAGATGCCATACTACCACAAGGGATTTCACATTGAATTTATTTGACATACAAATCTTTCATCCCTTATTGTCATGACCATAAACACTTTCATAATGTGAAAGTGTATGAAAGTGTTTATGGTCATGAATATCATCATATAATCATAAAAAACATATTATGTTTTTTTTACAACTTTCAAATAAATATAAAACTGCATTAGCATAAAATTGTACATGTAATTTATTTGACATAATTCGTAGTTTTCCTTAAAAACTTCTTGCATGACAAAAATGACCCAAGACCCAAGTCCAATACCTACCAACTAATACAAATCGAATTTACAACAAAAATAAATAATGCTCATCACAGAGATTACCAATGGACCCCGTACTAGGGCAAGCCTGTCTCCAACGAATTCATAATTTATAAATATAATACATCGATATATTATACTGTTACTACAATACTACAAGCTAGCCCTATAGCCAGGTGGAGTGGCGATCTGTGAAAGGCTGCTGGTAGAAGCTGGATGCGTCGAGCTGAGGACAGGGCGCAATGTCGCTCATAATGAGAAGCCTATGTCCACTCTGACGACGACGACGACGACGACGACGACGACGACGATGATGATAATGATGATGATGATGATGAATACCACGAACTAAGCATAACACTCAAGTCACATTAAATATTTACTTTCGAGAAAATGTATAAAAAGAGGTCTATCTATCACAGACGGTCTATCACCACAACAGACCATCTTCCATAGTGAAAGAAAAAACAAAACAAAATCAAAATTTAGTTTGAACCATAAGGAACACTTTGAAACGTATTTTTTTTATTTACACCAAGAAACTCTGTATGGCTTATATTTTTTTAACGTCTTTCGTAAGAAATTGTATACTAAACTATTACATTGTTTTTGCCTGCAAGCTCAAAGCCATATTGGCTTCAGGTTCAGAAGCGCAGAAGCCTGAACGTAAGTGCAGGAGACAGTCGGGGTTATCTACCCGTCTGGAACTGGGTCAAATCAATAACGCATGCGGTCGTCGCGCCTGGATGCTCCGTGAATGGGAGTCTGCCGCGCAACGCATTGCCAACTTCGAGTCTTCGCTTACCAGTTCATTTTACACGGATTCGGAATAAATTCTCATTGTTGATGAGATTATGACTTTTCGGAAATAAATTGAATGATAACGAGATAAAATATTTAGTACATTCCACTATAACTAAATGTTAATTTGTTTTCGTTTGAGTTAATTAATAATTTGGAAATAAAGTAAACATATTCAGACCAACATTCTTTAATTTTGATTTTCTTTTATATCCAAATAGTTACAAAAAATTATAGACAATAGTTTAGAAGTAAAATAAATAAATAAATAATGCGGGACGTAATCACACAGCATCAAGTAGCCCCATAACTAAGCAGAGCTTGTATTTAAAAACTATGAACGCCCCACCACAAAAAAAGAAAGAAATACATTTATTTTTATCCAGTACAACACAATGAAACTAAACAGGTACCTAGGTATAGGTACTGTACGTATCGACTGCTGATGTAGCGCTGGTTTTCAGACAGGGCCTTCTGTGAGATCACGATCACTGTCGAGTCGAGATACAAGGGGTGACGAGAACAATCTTTATATTGTAACTAATTAGCGTTACAAATTAAAATATACAAGAGTCTATTGTTTTGTCAACTAATTTTATCTTTATATTGAATGGAAAATGATAGGAGTGGAAGAAAAAAACATGTTGTGCCGACCCCACCTAGCATGGGACAAGGGCAGGGAAATGATGATCGAATGGAAAATGGATGATATAATTAGCGTTACATATTAAAAAACACAAGAATCTGTTGTCATCTCACTTAATTATACCAGAAATTGAGAAATTATCATTATTACTAACAAATATTAGTGCCTATAGTGGTGACTAATATTAAATTGGTTACAAAATTATGTATTTAATAGGCACGTTTTTAACATGACGCTGATTTTTTAGCTTATTTAATTTTATTCGATTTTGAACAGACTCCGTTCTTTTGTTCTAAAAACAAAGTTTCATAAAAACGTTTGAAAATATTTAATTTCAATTAACATGAAGTTCGTGAAGTTATTTTTACTAGGTTTTACTTATAAATGTTTCAATAGGAAGCCATAGTAAATATTGCGAAATTTTGCAAACTCCGTTCGTTCTTTGTATTTCGTCATTGCGTTTGAAGTCTTATTTTTAAGTCATGCCTAGTCAAATCGTGGGGATTATGGGCATAAGCAGTCCACTGCTGGACACAGGCCTTCCCTAATGAGCGCCATTGCGCCCCGTCCTGGGGGGCAATTCTCAAGCCAGAGACATTGACTTCTACTAGACTTAGGTAGAGTGATCCGCCATTTTGTCTCTCGAAGCAGAAAAACACTATTCTCGTGAAATCACCAACAGACAAAAGTCGACTCAAATTAAGAGACATGCAACGAGTGGTCCCGAGCACACGACATGGCTTGTATGCCATATTTACATATATTTACATCGATGTTTCCAACATTGATATTTAATTTCGATATAACATTTTTTTTTTTAAATGGGTGTTAATGAATAGGTGGCGAAATAACCACCGAATACAACTTAGGCAAGAATTAACAATGAGTAGATATACAGCAGACTAATTTAAAATGTATCTACGTTTTATTGTTGTTGGTACGTCCCACAAGAACTGACATAAACAAGGACATAGGTCATGTTATGTGTATTATTAATAAACCGATATACCGAGGTATATATTTTCTTCTTATTTTTATTTAAATTTATTAAAAGTGTAGTAGGTATGTATTTTAATGATGCTTATCTATGTTGTATTCAGTCATGTAGTAGGTACTAAATCTACCTACCCTTCAAGCTCTTAGCTGATTAATAAACTAGGTAATATTTAGTACTAGTACAAGTTCTGCTTACTTTTGGCAGTTTTAGGCTAAGATGTGTAAAAACCTCCGGCATTTTCTACTTTTAAAGATTGACTCCGACTTAGTACCTACATACCTATTAATAAGTATTTGTTTAATTAGTATTTGTATAATATTTTATCATATCATTGGCATATTATGCAATGTGTACTTTTTTATGTAATACCTATGTAACTACCTTCCTGTCTAAATACTGAGCTACGCCTACATCCATATATATAGGTATTCGTTTGCTTACAATGATGCGCGGCGATCGTGAGGTCGCCACCTCTGGTTTTCTCTGAAAAACAGCGTTGTTACGCACGCTGAGTAGCATTAAGCCGAGAGAAAACCTAATTTGGCTTACACTTCTCAGCATGAACAAAATCAGCTCCATATCATGAGGCATGAGCATGAGCGTGTGTTTGTGTTTTTTTTTTCACTGGAACTTAGATTTTCGTCAGTTCAAATATTCATTCAGAAACAGTATTACAATCGATACCTAATTATTATTCCTGATAAATTGATTAAATCTAAAGAATCGGCTTCAACGCTGAAATAATTTATTTTTTGGGCAATGTAAAGTTTTTACTACATTTTACTACATTACAAAAATTAAATTTTTATCGACCACCAGCAACCCCCGCTTTGATTGAAACTTGCTTGAGAGCTCGTAAACAAACAAACCAAGTATTTACGTTTCGTTTCAAGCTTATAAACTTGTCTTAGTACCTACCTAAAATAATCTTTTTTTTCTATCAGTAAGCCCCAATAGTTGCATTTTAAAGCATACTATGGTTATTATAAATAAAATAGATTTTTAATTACTATTTTTGTATGGTTTTAAGTCTAAAATTATGATGTACGAAATCGGCCAATTTTACCCCTACTACTGTAAATTTACCCGCGTAAAACGAAACGTATTTTAGCCATGTCATGGAAATGTCGCAGCGACTTTAGTCGAGTGGCCGTAAGAATAGCTATTTTTATGAATCGTGACTTTAGAGTAGACACAAACCATCGACCCAAGTTGGGAGACTCATAGTCGATACGACTCTGTGTCGAGTAAACCGTGAATTGCCCTCCTGAGCTCGACGCAACCCGCTTATTCTAGCAGACTTTCGCAAATCGTCACTCCACCTGGCCGGAGGGCGTGCTACACTACGTTTGCCGAAACCTCGATTACCCCAACGGCTATCGGTTCTTCAGCAGATATGGCCAGCCCACTGCCACTTCAGCTTTCTAATTCTGTGAGCTATGTCGACCACTTTAGTTCTATGTCGGATAGTCTCGTTGCAAATTTTATCCTTCAGAGAAACTCCGAGCATAGACTTTAAACTGGTGGACTAGCCGTGAGTGTGCACGTTTCGGCTCCGTATGTCATGACGGGTAGGACGCATCGATTTAAAACTTTCGTTTTCAAACATTGCGACATGGGTGATGAGAAAACTCAATGCAGTTTTCCAAATCCCTCTCTCAGGGAAGGCCTATGTCTAGCAATGGACTGATATAAGCTGGTGAGGTGTGGTGGTTTGAAGTCGCCTTACAAAATCTCGCAATATTTCGGAAGTTCCATTATGACAACAGAATGGTCAACAGAATACCAGCGCTGAGTAGGTAGCTAATCTGCCTGCTTAGCATTAAGCTGAGTTGACGCCTTTTTGGCGAGACACCTAACTGACAGTTTGTGAGGTTGTGATATTTCTTTTGTAAGCTGATTTGTAGGTATAATTACCCTACCAACCTAAGCCATTATAAACGTCTCTTGCACATTGTGTAAATTCGCGTATTTGATACGGCAAACCTTTCACATTTTATTAGGGACAGGTGGGACTTGTTATAGCTACTATAATAATATACTAATGGCCTTACTCCTAAAAATCTGCCAAAAGATAGATAGATAGATAGATAACACTTTATTGATCAACACATTAATACAAGGAAAAATAAAAGTAACTTAAGTCTAAGCATCGTGAAGGTAACACAATTGGCGAAAGATCAACGATGCTTATAATTTTACTTTTAGTAGTAGAAGAGTTCTTTGTGGAGGGATCGTCCGGGGAAGTACTGCCACTATGCCTATTTCTGCCGTGAAGCAGCTGAGCTGTGTTCCGGTTTGAAGGGTCTGGGTGCCGGTGAAATTACAGGCACAAGAGGCTTATCATCTTGATGCCTCAAGTTGATGGACGCAAGGCGTTGCATCGTAGAGCACGTTCCAAAAACATGATCTAGGGAGGCAGTGGTTGAACCACTGCTGAGCCTCCCTTTGTATGTGCAAATCCCTGCGGTTCAAAGCTCGTCTAATCTAAATCAGCCCACCAAGATTGATGCAATATCGATATAAATAAATAATAAATAAATAATGCTGGACACTATCACACAGCATCATGTAGTCCCAAACTAAGCAGAGCTTGTATTATGGAAACCACATCATTGATATATTACATACATAATTTTTTGTAAATACATACATATCATACATATAAAACACCCAGACCCGAGACAAATATCTGCAGAAGTAAAAAGTAAAAGTAAGAAATCGATGATCGTTCTCAATTTAACGTAACGGAATATAGGTTTTGCGTAAACATACACAAAACTACCAGTTATCATGCATTTTTGAAAAGTTATTTAAAGCAAGGTTGTCGTCGACATTGCACCAGCTCTAACCCTTACCTTACCCCATAAAGTTAATGATTAATGTTAATAGAAACAGTCACGTTTCACTTGACTTCAAGGACTCTCATAAAAACCTTTTGACTCAAGTCAAGAGTCTGGAGAAAGCTATGAAAAACGAAGCCGTTTTTTTACAAGTTTTTTTTACTGATAGTTTCTGTAAATTAGTGTGAGTGCGTTTCGCTTCACTTTATGGCGGTAACGATCATATTTTAAAACATTTAACCTATAGTCATCATCATAACGGGAAGACAGTGTGAGAAGCGCCGATCGTTTCGTGGAAAACTTGGATCTGGACGTTGGCAGATTTTACTATTATAAATATAAATGTTAACCCTCTTTCACGACAAAGTACTGATCGGATATGGCTGAAATCGCACATATATTCCAGGATTAACATAATAAACTAGGTACTTTTTTACCGGTTGCTCTCGCTACAGCAAGGCTCGAGAGCTTGAGCCACCGCCGTGAGGTTGCGTGTTTCTCGGTCTTTTATAGATCTTCGGAGAGCGTGGTTACATGACCATATTCCGTCCTCACCTTTCATCCATAGAAACTCCAGAGGCACTGCTAACTACCATCCGCATCAAGTAGATATTCCATTTAACAGGACTAAGCGCTTCCAGACATGTATAATGCGCACTGCTAAAATATGGAATCAGCTGCCAGCACCTGGTTTTCCATTGACTTACGACCCTAACGGCTTCAAAGAGAGAGTTAATAGTAATAAGCATTTTCTGGGAAAGCTCGCCCATCGTCGACCACATCCTTGCCCACGCAAGCCGAGCCGGTCAAGAGCTGGCAAAAAATCATATTTAGGAACTCACCTCAAACTGTGCACTGAAAGTCTTGAACACCCCTTCCCAGAGGCTCCCCGACTGAGTCAACACTTGAACTATGTCTCCCACGTGTGACGTAGCAGCGTGCATAAAATGTGCGTTATTGTACACACCCTCTGCCACTACTCGTCCTCGCGGCGACCTGGGTACAACGGGAATACACTCGAATTATTTGAGGGAATACACCTGGGGTCTAGAGAAACAGTTGAAATAGTTATTCTATTGTAGTATTGGATATAGAATAGTTTATGTTATTAGAGGGAGTAGACCCTCCAATAGAAATTCTAAAATCTATCTCGACTCTTCGGACAAATTTTTATTTATTTAGACAAACAGTCATACCTTATAACATTTGTGGGTACATAAAGTATTTTAAGGTAATAAGGGATGCGAGCAGCGAGAGAAAGGGATGTATGGCGGGATTTAGGGGAGGCCTACGCCTTGGAGGCGACTACTGCTTTAGATCAAGCTGCTCTAGCACAATCAAAAAACTACTGCTCTAGCACAATCTCTCCTTCTCCCTGTGCTGGATTATGCTGATGCGTGCTACTTGGATCTCACAGAAGAGCAGCTAAACAAGCTTGAGCGTCTCCAAAACTTCTGCATCAGGTTCATATTTGGCTTGCGCAAATATGACCACGTTTCTCCTTTTCGAACTTTGCTCAAGTGGCTCCCTATTCGCCGTCGCCGGGACATGCATATACTTTCCCTTCTATATTCTATTCTGTTCAATCCTTTCTCGCCTCGCTATCTCAAAGACAGATTTGAATATCTTCATTCTTCTAACTCCTTGAATCTTAGGTCATCAGAAAACCTGTCACTCAGATTTCCTATACACAGTAGTTCTTTTTACGGCAACTCTTTTACGGTTCAATCTGTACGATTGTGGAATGCCTTACCTGTCGAGATAAGACGAGCTCCTTCACTCAATACTTTTAAACTCAAACTTAAGCTTCACTATTTAACATCCTCTTTATAAATTACCTCATTCTCCATACTTTAACTATGTAGTATTTATTAAAGTATATATTAGTCTATTGTTATTATTATGTGTGTATTGGTATTGATTTAATTTGCTTACTGTATTGTTTTGTTGCAGGCATGTATTAGTTTGATTTTAAACTGTGCTGCCATCCCTTGTGTTTTTTTTTTATTTTTAGTTTTCATAGCTTTCTCATCCAAAGGTTGCCTGGAAGAAATCGCTTTCAGCGATAAGGCCGCCCATTGTATCATTATTTTAAATGTCATTGTATTTTGTTATGTGTTTCATGCAATAAAGTGTTCATTCATTCATTCATTCATTCAAGATACATAATTAACTATTATTAGATAAGTATTTTTTCTTTTGTCAATAAAACAAAAAATAACAGATATACACCGTTAAAGTTTCGCGTGACGTCACGATATAGTACATTTTTTACCGAGCCGTGACGTCACGAGCCCCCACTCCCGAACTCTCACGTTCAATATCTCCGTCAATTTCAATTGATCCGATAAATAAAAAATACTTGTCCAATATAACTCCATCCAAAGGTTGCCTGGAAGAAATCGCTTACAGCGATAAGGCCACCCATAGTACCATTAAAAAAAAATGTTTTTTATAAATTTCATACAATAAAGTGTTCATTCATTCATTCATTAAACATATGACCCACAACATCATCCACAGATTAATTAATATACTAAGTATTTAATATGGATAACATTATAGGCTACTTTTCATATGGTTATAAGCAAAGCCGCGAGCGGAAGCTTGTTAATCATTCACTTAGCTCAGAAGAGCAGACTACAAGTCATCAATCACATGAATCAGTTTTGTTTACATTGGGAACTTTGTTTATTTCTTTTGTGATTCTGATAAATACTTGCAGGTTTTTCCTACGAAAAACTCCTTATCTGTGGCAATGTCAAATAACTATCTTGATGGTGCAAATGGGTGAGGTGTTAAGAGTGTATAGCTGGGCTGGCTGTGATGAGAGGTTTTTTAAGATACCTGAAGATATAGCCTTACTATCTAAATTCTACTACCTACTTAGTTTTACTTGCACTAACATCTAAAACATCTTTGGGCACGGTTAGCAGGATAGGGAATGTTGAATGTCGCTAGAAGAGGCTTTTGTGTGTAAAGGCATGCTACTCGAGTAATAACCTATTGATATAAATATATATATAATATACTGTGTTTTCTATGTATGGTATGTATATATTTACAAAAAAAAATATATCTATGTAGTATATCAATCATGTGGTTCCCATAATACAAGCTCTGCTTAGTTTGGGGCTACATGATGCTGTGTGATAACGTCCAGGATTATTTATTTATTTATATAAAACTAAACTAGATAGATGCTACTTAAAAATTGTGAGACAGTAGTGTCGATTCTGTTGTTCACTTTCCTAAACTTGGCAGCTTTAAAGTTATAGCTATCCTTGTCATTTACACCTAAAAGAAAGGGATAGTATCAGTTTTAGGAATGTCAAATTAAGTTTAGTTTAGGAAAATGCACAACAGAATGACCATCAGTATCTGTGATTTTTATTAAAGCTGAAAATACCAACATTTACATACATACATACATTCATACAAAAAGTTATGTTTTCTCAGAGGGGTTACCATAACCACCTGGCTTCACAGATAACCACCATCAACTACCCAAAGAGGCTGCTAACCAGGCTGCAACATGGAACTTGATGCATGTGAAAGGGGAAACGATTGCTGGACCAGATCTCTTACATGCCAAACCATGCAAACACCGAACCTGCTCATAGTCTAAATACTGATCTAATATTGTATAAAATTTATGCTGTGAAACTGGCAAAACATGCACACGTTTTGAAAACTGTAACATCTTTATATGATTTTTTATGCAAATAAACAATTATGATTATGATTATTATCACAGATAAACACAAAAAACCCAGAAGGACATGAATCCATGATCTCCGCTTGCTTTGATTCTGGCATTTCTTTCACTTCCGCTCTCATGACATCTATGTATCTGTCATTCATACTATCCTATCCTACTTTCTACTTATATGATAAATGTGAACGTTTGTAAAGATGGATGGAAGTTTGTTACTCATTCACGCAAAAACTACAGAATGGTTTTGATCTGAATTAACACATAGGATACTTGTAATCCAGATAACATATGAACGAAGCCACGGGCGGAAGCTATTGCTTTAAAATATCACTTTTCTTTAAACTCTCCTGATGCAATTAGCATAGTTACTGTGATTAGGGACTTCAAGTCGGTTTTCTTCAATCGGGTGTGTGTGATGATAAACAATAAATGAATTAAATACACTCAGAACACATAAAATTATGTACGACACACACATTCTGCTAAATTTCACCAATGTGTTTCTAACTAAGGTTAACAGCTGGTACATCAAGAATAGATTTAGACAAGACAATGTTGTTTTGTTATATATATATATGAAATCTACGCATTATGATTTCTAGGGGAATCTCAAGCATGCAGTGTTTTGATTTTAAAATATATTGATAGTCCGCTGCGTATGGAAAATGAATTTGCAATAAGCCAAGATTATTAAAAAAGTACTGGTACGGGCAGCAGAATTGGAAGTGCGTAGCTGGCTCAAGTTAACAATGAATGTCAAAAATAATCGAACCAACTATTCGAAAATTTTCAACACTAAGATTGTTGATTGATACATATAATTACGTTTTTCTCGCTGTAATGTCCCTCCCAGGCGGACTTAATTTTATATTATGAAGGCTTTTACCATTGCAATTTATAGCTCCATTGGATTTTAAATTTGGTAGGACTGGAATATTGTCAGTCAGCAACACTTTGCTATTGTTTGCAAGATTGTAGAAACATGATTCATAACTCCACTTTAACAATAAAGCCATCAATCCTGGCAAGCTAATTATGGCGAATACTTCTAAATAGGAAGAGGCATGTCCTGAAGAGGTCTTCTATCAAGCTAAAAGAGAAGTTATTCTTGACTTGTGTAATATAAAAGTCTTGAAAGAGAAATAAGATCTATCTAAACTAGATGGCCAATGAAACCCATTGTATTTTAGTATTATTAGAGACTCACTCAAGCTGTCGATAGCAATATACTAACCCAAATCACTCACAAATCACTGAACAGCATTAAACTCAATAAAAATAACACAGATACGTTTTAACACTCCGCAACAAGTAAATCACCTGATTAATTATCAATAACTACATCAGTTAAGTGTACCGTTAGAAAAGAGACTGTTCTAATTGAGAACTTTGGATTACTGCCAGGTTTTATCTTGATGTTAGATTCTATGGAGGGAAAGTGCTATTGACTTCCTACTTGCAATGAAAATGATGTAAAAGTGACAGTGCGTTTGTTAGAGCTCAACTGAGCGAAAACGGGGAAATGTAAACTTTATAAGATATAGATGGGTGTATTGGAATAGTTAGCAAGATTGGGAATAGGTGGTGTACGGGCGCGAACAGCTGATCTCGTGGCTATATTCATCGTTGAGAGTACACAGCAGAAGTAGGGCAAACACCTCGCGTAGCGGCGCGAACCGCACGCGCCGCCCCTCGCCTTCTCACAACATACCAGCACTTTGTTTACGTTCACAACACTGAGCCGCCCACTAAGCCTGCTATTCTTCGGCGAAACAACGACAAATTCGCAATGCACCCAACATCGATCGCCAACAACAAAGACATGTCATTCCATACTAAAAGTTACCATGTTACCTCGGCGGTCCTTGGCGACTTTTGCGTTTGTTGTTCATGTCTTCGCCCGACTGCCCCGGTGGGTAGGCACCTTCTCGTCTACGCGTAGGGACCGGAATTTTGGCTAATTATCACGACTTCTTTTACAACACAGTCCTTTCAACTTTCGCGGATGCACTAAACTGCAGTTTGTACACTACTTAACACTCGAATTGCGACAACAGGGATGCATCGATTCCACCGAAATTCTTTGACCTTTGCCAACAAATATAAACTAAAATATATTTGAGTACAAAATCGCGGTTCGTTTTATTATCGGGAATTATTCCCGGAAAATAAACGGGTTGGCAGATTTCTCGTGCCTGCAATCAGCGCAGGGATACAACATGGCGCTGTGACATATCAATCTGCCATCAGACAAATTGCAAAACTGCAAATACAAGTTCGTTGAACGCTTAATCACTGTAGTGAAGTCACTAAATATGTAAATAATTTTTTAATCAACTTTTAAGCCTTATATTTCAGAACAATAAATAGAATTAACTAATAAGGTCAGCGTTTGACCGAATTCCCACATAGAACTTTCAATATGGCGGACTAGATTTGACTTTTTTAGTTGCCAGTTAATAAAAAATAACATTATTTATAGGGATCAATTTAAAAAAAAACTATTTTGTGCTTTTTTGTGCACTAATTCAGTATGTACGTAGTACAAAGTCAATTAGGTCTCGGAAAAAATATGTTATAGCATAGAAATAGCTTATGCATCACAATTCTTATAATAAATATTGCAAAGTAAATATCGATATTTAGCCTATTTAGGCTGGTCGCGTTCCTCTATGAATCTGTACTAATATTATAAATGCTAAAGTTTGTGTGTGTGATTATTGATTATGTTTGTATCTACTCAACTCCATTACGGCTTAACGGATTTGGATGAAACTTAGAATAAACAGGCTTTATATCGTGGTTCCACGCGAGCGAAGCCGCGGGCGGAAGCTAGTATATAATATATAAAGTGTGAGACAAAATTTTACCTCATTTAGGGCAGCTACTTTTTCTTTATCATTTATCTAGAAGGTATTTTTCGAAACTTTATGATAATTTTAAGGTTTTTTTATTTTTGAAAAAAAAAAATAGGTTAAGTAAGTCTAGAAAATAACATTTGTTAAAAAAAAACAAGAATGTAGGTCAAAGTCAAAATTCATTTATTCAGTAGGAAACTTAAAGTGAATTCAGAATAGTTATATATTTATTTATTTTTAAAAATTGCCAAAACTCTTACAACCTGATTTTAAGTACGAATGAAAGAAAACATGTTGTGCTAAAGTGGGATAAGGACAGGGAAATGATGATGATGAATATATATATATATATATTTTTAATATACTCCAATTGGGTCAGTATCGACTCTATTTCCCACTTTTCTCAAAGTCACTTACCAAATAAAATTCATCTATGTATCTATGAAGCGCCATTCGCCACAACCACAACTTTGAGTTCATAATATGCCATCCAAAAAGAAAAAAAAGAGCTTTAAAATGTATCAACGCGTAAGAAAGAGAATACTACCACAAACAAAGTCTACTATCATTGACCACAAATACCCAACAAGATACTCGCGATTTATGTATGTTGAATGAAATACCTAGATGTGTGTTCCACTTTTACCTATACCTTATAAAAAACTTACCTACTTTCATGATACTTTATACGAGATGATTAATTAAATTTTTGATTTTAAAAAATATTTATCATCTACATTCTTATTTTTACGTTTGTTTAGGGAATATTATTGCAGGTACTCCCCTAGTTATATTTTTTTACATCTACTAAAATGACTTCCGCTAACGAGACATTCCGCGCGCGCGCGAATTTTCATTATCGATAAGCCACGCCGCGCCCGCCGCAACATTATCGATCGCATTGTGCGAGACTAGGTCACTGTGCGAAATGTCTCTCAAAAACGCAGCTATGTCCCAGCGCGAGAAATTCGAGCTAATCAACCACGAAGTTCGTTCTTTCTATGAGTATTGTAAAGAAGCAGAGATCAGTGATGAGGAGATGGATATTATCTGTCGACCGCTGACGAGCGCGGTGAGGAAGGCGTCTTTCAAATGGTGGACCAGGGTGTTTCTGTTTCTGGTCATGGTTATGGCTATCGGGTTTACCGTAAGCCAGACAGACACGTTCCAATGGCATATCTCTGCTATGTCGAGGACTTTGCTGATTAAATTACTGCCCGTTTGGGACTGGACGCCCTTATACCACAACAAATGTTTGATTGAGAAGTCCCAACCCCTTAATTTGGATGGAAATATCGTGTCTCCAGCTGATTGCATTGCTTGTGAAGCTATCAGTAAGTATATATAATCTAAACAATATATTTTTAAAGATTTTAACCCTTAATTGTGTTTTGAGTTCCTATCTTATTCATGATTTATTCAACCAATATTGTTTTTGCACTTCCTTACTTATTTCACCTTTCATGCTTTGCTTTGGCAGACTCTACCTAAGCTTTACCAGAACTTATTTGCTTCATGGAATGAAATATGATTTGGGTACATAATTATTTTTTTGAGTTTTACATTTCAGGTATGTTCATGATGTTCATTTGTTACATACAACTTTAATTTGTTTTGATCAATTGAGGTAAGTATTGTTTGTCATTTAGCTTTATAATTTCTCAATCTCATGCAGGTACGTGTATGAGATATCATAGTGATCACTGCATAGCCAAGTAACATAGATACATACATAAAAAAATATGAACCTTTACCTATCTTCTTTTTCATAACCGCTTAACAACCTAATTAATAGGTTAACTTACACAGACAAGCACATCCTAATGAACAGACGAAATTACAGGCACTTGAATGAGGTTAACACCTTCATGCCTCAAGCTGGTGACGCAGGGTTTTGCATCGTAGGGAATCAAGATATTATACTAGTATATTCCAATTAGGGTACACATCTGTGACCTACATAGCAATACTTTGTTATAGGTAATGGTTACCACTTAACATCAGGTGGGCCATGTGCTAGTTCCATCAGTAAATACTATAGAAAAAAACTTACCTATCACCCTAGTACGTAGGTGAAGATTTTGGATATCAGTTTCTCACCTTCTCATGCAAATATGATGATATTATTTTAATAATCATCGTTTTTCATCATAGGAACCATCGAGCGTGTCTCAGACTCCAACTATAACGAAGTTTTCAACCACCACCTCTCCAGAGGCGCGCCTGTTATCGTCTCAGATGCCTACTACGATTGGTCCGTCTCCCGTTCAGAGCTGAACCTGACCAGCCTAATCAGCGACGACGATCGTCTGCGGGTCTCCGTACCTTGCAGGATCCTCTCCAACATCAGAATAGGCCGCCAACCCATGGACCTTGAGGAAACTGTATCCAGAATCACGAACAACGATATTCCTAGTTGGTTCGTTCACTTCCAAAACTGCGATATTCGTGCGGTGAAATCCTTCCGCGTTTTGGCTCCCAGACCCTACTTCTTATCCCCTCATATCCCTCCATCACACTTCAATTGGCTCCTCCTATCCAAGAATTATGACACCCATAGATTCAAGTACTTGGAACTCGACGTCGGTTTGATAATAATGTCGCAACTAAAGGGGAAGAATTATATTCAGTTGAAGCCTAGGGCTCCTTGTGAGAATGACTGTTACACCTTGAATTTTGAGTTACTAGAAGGGGAGACACTAGTTTTGGGTAATTCTCTGTGGGAGTTTGAGTATTTACCCGGAAAGGGGGAGAATGTGGCTATGATTACTGAAACGGATTGGGTCGAATCGTAATATCGAAGATTATTGATATATCTTGTTAAAGGCAAGGACTGATTCCAAAATTGACGACACATTAGCGCATCATACAGTATTCACGCTTTTTCAAAACTTGAAAGTTTCTTTTTGGGAAGTCTCTGCGCCAAGCAAGAAAAATCCCGTCTGCCTCTTATTTTTGGGATCTTACGTCAAGCTTAGGAATTCCTTTTAGTGTGAATTATCACAACACTTTAAAACAAATATCGTGTCAGTGGTTTTCGGAATCTGCCCTAGCCTTAATAAATGGCGTATTGTGAATTGTTAAAAATAACAGATTGACAGTCAAATGCTTAAGCAAGAGAATAGTGTAACCTATGGATTGAGTCAGCACTACATATCAGTAATACGACATTTCACAAAGCTTTGTGCTCGTTTAAGGGCTAGTTGTGTGGCAATTTCTTGACGAAACACCTATAGCCGCCGAGATGACGACCTCTTAGATGCTCTTTGGCTGAAACGCAAGAGTTCGATTCCCGGAGCGGGACAACCGTTTGCATAATAAAATAGTAAAAATGGTACGTGTATTCATAGGTCTTGATACCTACAACAGAGGAGAAGTGTGGAATCAAGGCTTTGTGAGACTGTTGGATGTTATGTTATAGACAGACAGTTTGCAACAACAGCAGTCAGAAATTGCGACAAAATTAGCACATTTACGCGTATTTACCTTTATACTAGTGCAGTCGAAGCGCATCGAAGCGTCAAATTCTTCACAATCAAAGCAAAGTCACACGAATGCACGTGTATTGGCTGGCGCGAATTCGCACATTCCCACGATTTTACTTTGATAGACACGAACACGACGCATTAGTTGGTCTAGTAGCCGCTTATGAGCGCGCGCACCAATCAGAGTTGGCCGCGCTCAACCGCGCGAAGTCTCTCGAATGCGCATGAATTCGCGAGTCTTTTTATCTATGAAGAAATATGTGCATTATCTTGTCGAGATAAGGGTGAATTTGCTATTAACTTTCGGATTGAGGCTTCGATGCGCTTCGACTGCGCTAGTATGAATTGACCCTTAGAATTGATAGATTACCCACACAAATAATGTAACTGCACAATGAATTAAATGTAAGTTTTCTCCTTTGGATAAGTACTCAGTATTATAATTATGAGCAAAGATGTGGATTTTTATTTCTAATTATTTTGGACGAGTTCTCGAGTCCCTAACCCTAGGCCTATATCTAGCATCTACCCATTCTTATCTCCCCTATAAGAAAGGGTACATGCTATATATAGATATAGGCCTATATCCAGCAGTAAATAAATAAAGCTTGGACACTTATCACACAGCATCATGCAGCCCCAAACAAAGCAGAGCTTGTATTATGGGAACTACATGACTAATATACTGCTTATATACTTTATTTGTAAATACATACATATTATGTATAGAAAACAGCCAGACCCGAGACAAATATTTGTTTCACAGTGGGAATCAAATCCACCATCTGCATCACAGCACAGAGGACGTCGATTTAAATTCTGTGGAGATCGCGTCTTGGAAAACGAAGTGTAGGAAGCCCTTCGGTCTGATGGAGGCTGCTGGTAGAATCTGGATTCATGCGGCTGATTATGTCCAACAGTGAGCTGCTAAAAGCTGAAGGCGTGGCTTACTTAGGCGTTCTCAGCTCCAACACTCCGCTCAGTATCTGGATTGATGACCGTTTGGCATTTAGATTTGAGAGCTCCTCAAGCTTTCTTAAAACTAATATTTGGAGTTTGAAAATGATTTTAAGCATTTATGTAAAGTGGCAGTGGGCTGGCCATATCTGCCGAAGAACTTATAACCATTGGGATATAAACGAGGAGACCGCGTCTCGGCGAATGTAGTGCAGGACAGCCTCCGGCCAGGTGGAGTGTTAATTGTGAAAGGCTGCTGGTAGACGCTGGATGCGTCGAGCTGAGGACAGGGCGTTATGTCCAGAAGTGGACTGCTACAGGCTCATGAAGATTTACTTTCTCCAATACAAAAGATTCAAGTATTTTAAATTAAAAACTGTTTATTCATAAAAAATACTGTGAACCATTTCAGTCAGCCTTCTCCTTGAAAACTGGCTTCCCTCTGAACCAAAGCATAAGGTTCTTCAGGGACAAGACGACAGGAAACATGATCGGCAGGAACAGAGGAATGTAGATAGCGTATCTGTAACAACAAATATAATTACTATAGTACTTATATTAGTATTACTTCGCAAAATTACAAGTGTTTCTATTCCGGCTTTTCTCTCTTCGATTCATGGTACTAAAGATTTAATTCAAAATATATTATCTAAAAGTTTGTCAAATTTCCAAATTACAGGGCCCACTGAAGCCAAAGAAACTTGGGAAATGGCCTGCCCTAATACCAGCTTTCCCAATGCCCTCTCCTCTCAGAGACAGTGGGATGAGCCGCTCTGCCTACTAGTACGGGATAACCTTTTTGAAACGTCTAGTAGCCCGGCGGAGCGTGCTCGTCTCCTTGCTGTGTCAGAGTGGGAATCGGGACTTTGGTTACATGTACTTCCATCAAAAAATATAGGTACTCTTTTGGACAATAATACTTTTCGGATAGCCATCTCTCTTCGAGTAGCTCCCTGCCAAGTAACGCATCGTTGCCAATGCGGTGACATTGTCGACAGTCTTGAACATCACATAATTTTAAGCTATTGCATAGCTTCTATCGAAGGCCTTGAGCGCGGGGACCGAATCAAGAAATTCCGTAACGAAAAAAAACCTCACGCTCCCCACTCCGACGGGCACGGAGGTGTGGCTTTTTTTTATTATTACTATAGTTATATATTTTATGGTATGACTTGATCTAGTCGTTCAATTTATAATATAATTTTAAGTTGCTTTATCCAATGGATAGCGTCATTATCAAGGCTGAACAAGTCAACTATATTACTATAGTGTGGTGTAGATATACATTGCGAGGCGAGGTGATGGCCGATGGAGTAGGATAATTACAGAGTGGTGGCCTAGGGATGGCTTTTGTAGTGTGAGTTCGGCTGCAAGAATTTTTTTTTACCTAGCACACATTAATAAAATAATAACATGCGCTAAAATTTTACAATCTAGCCATAACGGTAGGTAGGCTAATTAGTAACTACACCTAGTTGATATTTAAAAGATAAAGGCTGTTGATTATGATGATGAAGTAGATTCAAGAATCCAGCCCCCTTATAACCACACCATCACAGCAGCCTGTAGCAGTCCACTGCTGGACATAGGCCTCCCCTAATGAACGCCAATGCGCCCTGTCCTGAGCTTCTACCCAGGGGCGGATTTCCTAATAGGCCACGTAGGCCCGGGCGTAGGGCGGCAAAATTTGGGGGGCGTCAAAACATGGTGCGTTTTTTTTATTGGTCGCGTAGGCGACGTTCAGTAAAAGTTTTCTCTGTCTTGTTTCTTTTGTGCACCAAAAATTTAGCTGTTTTTGTTCTATATGGCACCCCTCGCCCCCTAACCTCTCATCCCCAATTATAATCCTTGATAAAATAAAATACTGTTCAGAGCCCGAATAGGTTGAGAAAAAAATTCAAGGGCGTAGTTCGAGGAGCGAGAGGTCTTTTGAGACTGACTTAATGAGTCGGTTTAAGTCGAATCATGAGTTTAGAAGAGCCAAGGGCAAGGAGCAGGCTCGAGGGGTAATTTTTTTTCGTATTTTACAGCGAGTAGGGCGGCGGTAATATTTCATACGATTTCTTAATGGAAAGGAGTATCCTCGGGATAAAAATCTCAGATAGAATAAGCAACGAGAAAATTAGAGAAAAAACGAAGATGGTAGATGTAACAGAAAGGATAAGACTTCTTCCATTTAAGAAGTATTGTATTTTAGCTTATTCTATCTGAGATTTTTATCCCTCAGGGGATACTGGGCTGGACATATAGCGAGATTGGAAAATAACAGATGGACGAAGCGAGTAACAGAGTGGACTCCGTTGGAAGGAAAAAGAAAACAAGGAAGACAGAAAAAAAGATGGAGAGATATATTCAACCAGCGATGCGGACCGGATTGGATGAGGAAAGCACGAGAAAGGGACGTGTGAAGGGATTTAGGGGAGGCCTACGCCACTGATGCGACTACTACAAAGGGTACGGAACAAAGAACGAGGAGATTTAGTGTTAATAATTTAGTTCTATAAAATGTGTGCAGTGTGTTAAATGTATGTAGTAGCAATAAAGGGCTTTTTTATTTTATTTTATTTTATAATATTTCATATGCCTAGGGTACTCAAAGGACCAAATCCGCCCCTGCTTCTACCACGCATTCAGCTTCTACCAGCAGCCTTTCGCAAATCGTCGCTCCACCTAGCCGGAGGGCATCCTACACTACGTTTCCCGAGCCGCGGTCTCCACTCAAGAACTCGTTTACCCCAACGGTTATCGGTTCTTCGGCAGATATGGCCAGCCCACTGTCACTTCAGCTTGCTAATCCTCTGAGCTATGTCGACTATATCCTCCCATACTAAATATATACTCATATGGCCTTACTTATGAACATCTTTCAAAAGATAAACAATGATTAGACTATTGCCATCTCATACCATTGAATAATGACAAACAGTGACAGGGCCAACTTTAAGCATTGGTTAACTTTGAGTAGTGTTCATAAGTAAGGGGGTTAATTTCTAGGCTGGGGCATGCCCAGGGTTAAGATCGCAGGGCACAGCTTGTGTGTTACTACTACGGACGATGTAGCTGTGCTGGAGTTAGGCTGCGCTATGCTGCAATCAGCCGCCGCCAGAGCCCCGTGTTAGTTAACAGAGTGCAAGAGCCATGTCATAAGGAGCTGTTCACCAAGCTATGTGAAGCTCGTGGCGTGGCCTACTTTGGTGTTAACAGATTTAATAGATTTATTAAATAAAGATACAAAGTTTACACAGTTTACACCAAAACACTTATCATCTTAAATTAAAACTAAGAAATATCTTACTTAAATGATTTTATTATAGATATGAGACTATCGGCAAAAATATCAACATGGTTACATTCTTGGAGGAACTTATTAATTATAGTTTGTGCCCTAACTTTGTTTGTGTTTGTGATCAGCTTTGTTAAGCAACGTTCCACCCGGTGACTGCTTGGATGGGTGACCGTTTGGTGGATCGATCTGAGTGCTTCCGTGCAGGCACGTGAAGATGTTGGTCCCGGCTATTCCAGTCGTTAAGCCATGTGGCAAAAAACCACGACACCAGAACTGGCCCCTAGCTCATACGAAGAAGAAGACCAAGCTATGTCAACTTACTTCTGATCGTCAGGGAAGTACAGAAGTGCCAGTAGACTAGGCTCCATGAAGGCCGTCTCAGCCGCCACCGACCCTCGCTGCGACTCCTGGTAGGCGGCCAGGAGTTGACCTTCCTTCATCAGCTCAGCCGCCCGATAGGTGGAGTCGACAGCTTTCTTGATAGACGCGCCGACTTCATCGTTTATCACTATGTTGGATATTTCACCTGGAATCGATAATTTAGGATGGTTATTTTATGAACCTTTATCATCATCATTATCATCAGCCTATAGCAGTCCACTGCTGGACGGCGGCCTCCCCTAATGAGCGGCATTGCGCCCTGTCCTGAGCTCGACGCATCCAGCTTCTACCAGCAGCCGACAGCAGATCGTCACTCCACCTAGCCGGAGGGCGTTCTACACTACGTTTGTAACGCGGTCTCCACTCAAGAACTCGTTTACCCCAACGGTTTTCGGTTCTTTGGCAGATATAGCCAATTCACTGCCACTTCAGCTTGCTAAAACGCTTGTTACATTGCTGAGGTTGAGGTATCATCCACATACATTGCCACCTTTATCTTCTCGCACTGTGAGGTTTCAGAGGAATTTCCTCCCGCGAACAATCAAGCTGTGGAATGGTCTCCCTGCCGAGGGTTTCCCCAGAGACTACAATATGCAGCGATTCAAAAAGGGCGTTTTAAAATGTTTAAAAGGGTCAGCAACGCGCATGTAATACCTTTTGATGTTACAGACGTCCATAGGCTACGGGAACCGCTTACCATCAGGAGGACCGTATGCCTGATTGCTAACTTAGTACTATAAAAAAATTGCATGTTTGGATTTTTTTCATCCTAAATCAAGGACTGAGAATGATATAAAAAAATACAATACTTTTATTGCTATCACATGGTGTTGAATTGCATGTTACAGGTTATAAGTATGTCACATGAACCCTGTTTAAGGGTATAGCAATATGTTAGGCAGACCGAGGCTTTGTAGGTATTTACCTAGACGTACCTAGGTAATAAATCGTCATTGCGTTGATTAATATTATTATTTTAAGATTGTTATTATTATTTTCGACTAGCTTCTGCACGCGGCTTCGCTCGCGTGGTACCGGGATAAAAGTAGCCAATGTGTTAATCCAGGCCACAAACTATGTATATTCCAAGTATCATCATGTGGTTCCCATAATACTGGGTGGCGCAAAAGTAAAGACCCTATTTGGTTCAGCTATAACATTTTTTTCTAAATTAGAAAACTAGATTTAGATTTTTTTAAATGTATATTTGTGCCATTAAATTTCGTACCATTAGGATTTAAAGATGATGTCTTTTAAATGGTGACCTCCAGAGTTGATACACATTTGAGCCCTATTTATGACATTTTGCATAACTTGCCGTAACACTTCCTGCGATATGTTCGTTATTTCTTGACGAATGTTTTCTTTTAGAGCTGCGAGAGTCTGTGGCTTGTTCACATACACCCGAGATTTCAAAAAACCCCAAAGAAAGAAGTCTGGACTGGTCAGATCGGGTGATCTTGCAGGCCAAGGCAAATCGCCAAAACGAGAGATAACTCGGCCTGGAAAAGCGTCCCTCACTAAGTCCATAGTGTCGCGCGCTGTGTGTGCCGTAGCGCCGTCTTGTTGAAACCAGATGTGCTCCAGCCCCAATTCGTCCAAACTGGGTATCAAAAACTCACGTAACATGGTTCTGTAGCGTTCTCCAGTGACAGTTATCGCATTGCCTCCAGCGTCTTCGAAAAAATAGGGTCCGATCACTCTGTCAACACAGATGCCACACCATACAGTAACTTTTAGTGGGTGTAGAGGTGTTTCTTGAATAATGCGCGGATTATCAGTGCCCCAGAACCGAGTATTCTGCTTATTGACATGCCCTGAGAGATGGAAATGCGCTTCGTCACTCATAACCAATTTTGAAGGAAAATCATCCTCTTCAAGGTTGAGGTTTATGACGCGCTGGCAGTAATCTAGACGAGCTCGGTGGTCAGCAGGCAGCAGCTGATGAGTCATTTGAGTTTTATACGGGAACATCTTTAAGTCTTTCACCAAAATACGCTGCAGGGTCCGTCTGGAAATGCCCAATTGCGTGGCACGTCGCCTCGTTGATGTTTCTGGACACTCTTCCACATCTTCGCGCACAGCATCGATATTTTCAGCTGAACGGCCTGTTCTTGGTCTCCCAGACTTAGGTCTATCCAATGTTGAGCCAGTTGCTTCAAGGCGTGTGGCAAAGCGTCGAATTGTGCGACCAATCGGTGCCGGACGGTGGGGAAATCGTCGACGAAATTCACGTTGTGTTCTTATCACTGATGAATTATTCCGTAAGAACATTGACACAATTATTCCACGTTCTTGGGGAGTAAAACGGTCCATGTTTATTTTCAGTGTATTTTACATTTGTTCACTACACAATTTTCAACAACAGAAAATGTCATATAAAAAAAAAAAAAAGTATTTTCTTTAGTGCCAGTACTTTTGCGCCACCCGTTACAAGCTCTGCTTAGCTTGGGGCTACATGATGCTGTGTGATAGTTCAGCATTATTTATTTATTTATTTGATCATCAAAATCCGTTCAGTAGTTTTTGCGTGAAAGAGTAACAAACTTTCATCCATTGATCCATACATCCATACATCCACACTCACAAACTTTCGCATTTATAATATTAGTAGGATGTACGATGTACGATTCACACTTACTGGCGCGCGTCGAAGAGCATCGGAGAGCATTTTATAATATGCTAAAGGAAATTGAAACATCCATAAAGCAGTTGAGTTACTTATTTGCATGCAATTTACGCAGCTTTGAGCTTTGTCAAACACTGACATAAATAGATCCATAAGTGGATATTGCAAATAAGGAACTTAACTGCTTTGTGGATGTTTCAATTTCCTTTAGCATGTTATAAAATGCTCTCCGATGCTCTCCGACGCGCGCCAGTAAGTGTGAATCGTACATCGTACATCCTACTAATATTATAAATGCAAAAGTTTGTGACTATGGATGTATGTATGTATGAATGTATAGAAATGTATTGTTTAAATTTCCTCTAGCATGTTTTAAAATGCGCTTCGATGCTCTCCGACGCGCACCGGTGGGTGTGAATCGTACATGAAACAATAATGCTGTCTATGATTGAAAATGATTATACTAGTAAGTTAACAAAAGCGAGTAGGTATGTATTATTGTCAATTGTTTATTGCTATCGTTTTATTAGGTAGGTAGCCTTTCTGTCACTAATCATTTCATCATCTCAACACTCCTGTCTTAGTTACATCATCTTCTAGTTGGCCCTCTTTGAAAATCAGCGCTGCCTCACAAGCAGCATTAAAGCTGAGACAGGACCAGTTTGGCGGCACCCAGCACGGAGCAACCTAGGTACAAACTATACCTACTTTGTCTTTTTGCGTTAAGATCTATGTACCTAGTACCTAATCTATATATTGTATCATTTTTATATTATTTTATACCTCTACTACTGTTTTCATATTCTAATGTATTGTATATCATATATATCGTATATCATATATATCATATATTTCGTTCTGATGCTGTGTGTTAGTCAAATAAACGATTTCTATTCTATTCTATTCAAGTATTATAAATAAAATACCAAGCAACTGTGCCAGTGACTGCAGGGTCCTCTGCGTTGATGTCAGCTGTTCCAAGGTCCTGATGCGGAGTAGCGTATCCAGCTCCCAGCGCCTCGGTGTTACTGATCTAAGAGGGAGCAGGTGAGCGCCACTGACAAACTCCTGAAATAGCAGAGATGAAGCAGTTTAAGTCAATGTAATTGTTAGGTAGTGGGGCCAAAGAAATGTATTCCTACTACCCAATATAAATGTAGGTATTGGGTGTAGGGGGTTCCAAACCCACCACCCATCAGGAACCCAAGCCAACCTCACCTGCACGTTGCACAGTTTATCTAATAACTAGCTTCGCGTGGTACCGGAATAAATTGTAGCCAATGTGTTAATCCAGGTCACAAACTATGTGTATTCCAAGTTTCATCCAAATCCGTTCAGTAGTTTTTGCGTAAAAGAGTAACAAATATTCATCCATTCATCCATACATCCATTCATACACACACATTTTCGCATTTATAATATAAGTAGGATTGTAGGAAGTAGGATAGAATAGTAGGAAGTAGGATAGGATAGGATAGTAGGAAGTAGGATAGGATAGGATAGTATGAAGTAGGATAGGATAGGATAGTAGGAAGTAGGATAGGATAGGATAGTAGGAAGTAGGATAGGATAGGATAGTAGGAAGTAGGATAGGATAGGATAGTAGGAAGTAGGATAGGATAGGATAGTAGGAAGTAGGATAGGATATGATAGTAAGAAGTAGGATAGGATAGGATAGTAGGAAGTAGGACAGGATAGGATAGGATAGCAGGAAGTAGGATAGGTGTTTAGTTTTGGCATTATTACATTAGCTTATTATATTCTCGCCGGCGATTCTGTTATTTGTCTAATAGTTTCCTGGGCTATGATAGGCTAGTTTGAATTTAGAATGGTAAAAAAATTAAGGTAGTTTTAAAATTTTACATAGTTTTTCGTTAACCTTGATTTAACATTATTGCACAAACGTTCGTCGTCGTGTCAGTCACGCGAAGAGAGCAATTTCGTTATTTTATCGTATCGTCGAAATTCTCTCAACTTTCGCTAATTTATCGTCATCTGATAGCTTATGTGTGAGCAAACAGCAGAGTTTCGCCAGCCAGTCTTCGACATCCTGGACGCAGTGTTGGTTGGGTAAATCGAGGCAGACTTGGTAAGATATCGGACCCATTTTCTAGCTGAGACGAGCCCGCATCACTTGCTGAACTGCAGGATTACACGCAAGGCGTAGCTTGCTCAAAGGTTAGTGAAATTCAGTTGTATTGCCCACAATTCGTTGACAAGCTATCAGTTGTTTAACCCCCGTTTCGTGTCGTATAGTTTTATCGTAAAATACAGTCCACTTTATCGTTCAATAGGATAGGATAGTAGGAAGAAGGATAGGATAGGATAGTAGGAAGTAGGAAAGGATAGTAGGAAGTAGGATAGGATAGGATAGTAGGAAGTAGGATAGGATAGGATAGTAGGAAGAAGGATAGGATAGGATAGTAGGAAGTAGGAAAGGATAGTAGGAAGTAGGATAGGCTAGTAGGAAGTAGGATAGGATAGGATAGTAAGAAGTAGGATAGGATAGGATAGTAGGAAGAAGGATAGGATAGGATAGTAGGAAGTAGGAAAGGATAGTAGGAAGTAGGATAGGATAGGATAGTAGGAAGTAGGATAGGATATGATAGTAGGAAGTAGGATAGGATAGGATAGTATGAAGTAGGATAGGATAGGATAGTAGGAAGTAGGATAGGATAGGATAGTAGGAAGTAGGACAGGATAGGATAGTAAGAAGTAGGATAGGATAGGATAGTAGGAAGTAGGACAGGATAGGATAGGATAGCAGGAAGTAGGATAGGATAGGATAGTAGGAAGTAGGATAGGATAGGATAGTATGAAGTAGGATAGGATAGGATAGTAGGAAGTAGGATAGGATAGGATAGTAGGAAGTAGGATAGGATAGGATAGTAGGAAGTAGGATAGGATAGGATAGTAGGAAGTAGGATAGGATATGATAGTAAGAAGTAGGATAGGATAGGATAGTAGGAAGTAGGACAGGATAGGATAGGATAGCAGGAAGTAGGATAGGATAGGATAGTAGGAAGAAGGATAGGATAGGATAGTAGGAAGTAGGAAAGGATAGTAGGAAGTAGGATAGGCTAGTAGGAAGTAGGATAGGATAGGATAGTCGGAAGTAGGATTGGATAGGATAGTAGGAAGAAGGATAGGATAGTAGGAAGTAGGATAGAAGGATAGTAGGAAGTAGGAAGTAGGATAGGATAGGATAGTAGGAAGTAGGATAGTAGGAAGTAGGATAGGATAGTACGATTATAGACGTACCTACAATTTTAAACTTATATAACTAGGTATGTAATTTATTGGTTATGTATATGAAGGTACATATACGGTCGTAACATATAGCACGGTCAGTATGGGAAAGTCAGAAACAAAAAGACATACCAAGTTTTGTTCTTAGGTAGGACATGGTTATGTCATCGATTATAGGAACAAGGAAAACTGCATTCATTAATTTATAAAAAACTTTTACCCAGCTCGGGAAACCCCGATGTTTTGAAAAATTAAATTTACACTGTTTTTATTTAGATATCGATTATGTAGGTCTCAAGCAGTAAATTTACTTTGAAACATGATATCTAAAATTAATAAAATGCATTAATTATTAATAAAACAATATCCTTTAATTTATTTTAGTAGGTGTTCGAAATAACTACCACTTTTTTCAATACAATATTAAACTTGAGGTAACGATTTTACTATTGCATTTTGTATCTTCAGATGGAGAATTTTCGTGACCTCATTGAAGACCTAAAAGTAGACTTAGAGATAATTTTAACGAAAATTCACCATCTGAAGATACAAAATGATAAATAATAATGTAAGATCGTTACCTAAACGAGATGAATATTGTATTGAAAAATGTGGTAGTAATTTTGAACACCTACTAAAACTGTTTTTTACTGTTTCAAAGTAAAATTTACTGCTTGAGACCTACATTATCGATATCTTAATAAAAACAGTGCTAGTTTTATTTTTCAAAACATCCGGGTTCGATTCCCGAGCTGAGTACAACTTCTTTATAAATTAATGAATGCAGTTTTCCTTGTTCCTAAAATCGATGACATGGTTCCTAAGAACAGATCTTCGTATGCCGTATAGTTTCAGACTTTCCCATACTGACCGTTCTAAATGTTTGATCCTGTATATACTCACAGTTTCAGGGATCCCCAACAACTTCCTGAGCTGCGATATAAAGGTGCCCATGACATATCTCGTGTCGGGGGTCCAGGTGCCCCTCTCGCAATCAGCTTGGGTGGGGCTGGACAGCACCACTCCCCCCCATTTGGGTGACATGAACGCTTGTACAGGTGAAAGTATAGGCTTACCTGAAACGAAACAACTTTGTCTTTATTAAACACTAGCGGCCTGCCCAGGCTTGGCACGGGTTAGGGAAATTTTTACACCTTGGGTTACGTTACTAAGTTTTAGTAAGGATCCCTAATATTTTCTAGCAATAAATATAGCCTATGTTACTCAGGGCGAATGTAGCTTTCCAATGGTGAAAGAATTATTGAAATCGGCACATTAGTTTTGAGTACACTGAATATTATAAATTTTACTCTTTATAATATTCAGTGTAGAAGTGTAGATGGTCATTATTCACACAGCATCATGACGACCTCTGTGGCGCAGTGGGCGAAGGTCCGCCTGTGACGCAGAAGGTTGCGGGTTTGATTTCCGCTGCGGGACAAATGTTTGCATGTTCTGCAGATATTTGTCTCGGGTCTGGGTGTTTTTTATGTATGATATGTATATATTTACAAAAAAAAATGTATCTATTTAGTATATCAGTCATGTGGTTCCCATAATACAAGCTCTCCTTAGTTTGGGGCTACATGATGCTGTGTGATAACGTCCCGGATAATTTATTTATTTATTATTTTAAGCCCCAAAGTAGGAACAGTTTTCTGTTCCTACTTTGGAGTTCTTAAAAAAGAACCACATGACTGAATTAAAAAATATATATATTATCATCATCATCATCAGCCTATAACTGATAAGCAGCGTTGTGTTGACATGACACAACAAATGCTGAGTTGGACGCCTTTTTGTGATGACGACATTTGTGGCGTAATATGCCTAGGTCCGAGAGACACACTTTTTATGTTTATTTATTGTTAAAGGTATTTTAAGGGTGTGTGTTTTTCTTTCTTTATATAAGTTTCCTTGTAATTGTTGTTGTCACAAATAAATGCTTTTTCTTTCTTTCTTTCTTTCTGATAAAATATATATATATATATATATATATATATATAAATATATATATATATATATATATATATATATATGATGCTGTAAAATTATCCACAGCGGCCTAAAAACTCCGACACCAGAGTTGGTCACTAGCGCATACGAAAGAAGATCCACAGCAAGTCAACGTTTTGCCTCTCAGTCGGATCTTAGTCCACTGTGCCATAGAGGCCATTAGATTATGTGATACTAGCTTCCGCCTGCGGCTTCGCTCGCGTGGTACCCAGATGGATAAAAAGTAGCAAATAGATAGATAGATAGATAGAAAATTCTTTATTGCACAAGATAAAATACAAGTACACAGGCGAACTTAATGCTAAATAGCATTTTCTTCCAGATAACCTTTGTGTAGTGTGGAGATAGATTGGTAGTGCTGCAAATTTTATTAATGAAATTGTAGAAAATTATAACATAACTAATAATAATAAATGAGATAGAGAAAAACCGAAAAAAAAAGAAACCTAAACCATAGGTACTAAAGATAAAAATAAACTTACATACAATAACTAACATATCATAAATTACTTAAAGTACATATTACCTAGAAGCTCAATTTTTTCATTGACTATTTTGTAGAGAGATACAATGATTATAAAGTTTGGATATGAAGATTCCTAAGGAGAGAGAGCTACGAATATCTGCTGGTAGAGAGTTCCACAGACGTATAGCAGACACTGTAAATGAGTCAGTGTAGAAGGAATAAGTGTAGGCATATGTGTTTATCCAGGTCACAAACTATGTATATTCCAAGTTTCATCCAAATCTGTTCAGTAGTTTTTGCGTGAAAGAGTTACAAACATTCATCCCTACTCACATACTTTCGGATTTTTAATACTAGGAAAAATTGTTTTCAATTTCGATCGACTTGGTTGAAACTTGGAATATAGTTTATGAACTGAATTAACACATAGGCACTTTAACCCCCATACCACGAGAGCGAAGGCGCCAGTTTAATAATATTTTCTTATCTTTTACATACCAAGTAATTACAAAGAAATAGATACATAGTGGTGGATTCTGAGTAACACTATTTATCGCTAAAAGAGAGAAAAGAAACATTTATTTCAACATCTTTTACGTATACTGAAAAATAAAGTAACTTAGAAGTAAGGTTAAATAGACATTGAAACTGGTTATAACGAGCTAAAAGTAATTTAGCCTCGTATTATCTCCATCTACAAGAAAGAGACAGTTCCTTTATGTTTAACGAGAAGTTTAGTGAAAATCTTTCAGAATCACTAACATTGCCAAGTCATAAACTAACCGTAAATAGAATAACGTGGCTTTGCCACGTGGCAATTTTGTTTGCAAAGCGCCGCCATTTTTATTAATAAAAATCAATATAAAGGGTAATCCATTAAACTATTTCAACATCCTAATCACAGCCCGGCTAGCTCAGTCGGTAGAGCATGAGACTCTTAATCTCAGGGTCGTGGGTTCGAGCCCCACGTTGGGCGAATGCTTTTTGCGTGCGCAAAATTTTTCTCCAATATTATTTGCAAAGGAATAATCGATACATTCGTATTCTATGGAAATGAAATATTTCAAAAACCATAGATAGGTATTAAATGTTTTTATTTTTGTAATGATGTAGGAGAAATCTGTGCGTGTGTGCATACAATTAAAAATAATCACACTGATGAGATTATTATTATAAATGCGAAAGTTTGTATGTGTGTTTATGACCTGGATTAACATAAAGGCTACTTTTAAATCAGGTATCACGAGCGCGAAACCGCGAGCGGAAGCTATTAATACATAAACCGATTTTATATAAAACAAAAATCTACAGATCTACGCGCAACTATCAAAGTCATTAATAATGTTATTGAATGGAGCGCAGACCGACCTCGCGCGTAAGGGTCCCGGTCCCGCTACCACACCAGCCTATATCAATCCACTGCTGGACATAGGCCTCCCGTGTCTGGGATGGGATATGCCCATAATCTCCACGCTGGGCATGCGGATTGGGGATCGCAGGGCATAACTTCTCGCACCACCGACGCACGGTCCCGCTACGTGTTATAACGCTACGCCTAATGTCTCATTCAGTTATTTGATGGGTGAAGGTCGATGTACCGCCCTTAGACTATTACCATCATTTGTGTATATAAGGAGTGGGGTGTAGGCACAGGGCACGGCGTAGAGCGCCAAGCTGATAGTCGGGTGCGGCGCGCCGCTTGCAGCTCGCTCCTCCAGCCGAGTCAGCAGCAAATGAAGTCTGTCCTGACTGACCGCGTAATGGCGGCCCCATTCCGATCTGTCTTTTATCTGCAACAACAAACTAGGGATGATCGATATTCATCCATGTTAGCTAAACATCGATGTTAAGCGACATATCCATGTTTTTACATCGACAAAACATCGATTTTACGATAATAATAACGAAAAAGGAATATTGTACTCCAGAGGCGATTTGTTTAGGATTTATCTATACAAAGACGATTTTTATATTAAACACTAGCTGACCCGGCGAACTTCGTACCGCCTTAGCAAAATTAAATGTATATTTTTCAATATTTCTGAGAGATTTTCTGAATATTTTTTTCCGTAAGAACCTTCTCCTAATAATAACAAATACAACAAAAAAAGAATTAGTGAAATCGGTCCAGCCATTCACGCGTGATGCCGTGACCAAGGAAAACGGATTTCATTTTTATATATAGAGATTTGGCCTGCACAGCTTCTTCGATTTAAAATATGGAGGTTTTCTCCGTAAACATTGATGTTTAGCTACCATCAAAGAATATGGAACATCCCTACAACGACAGCTATAAGAATGACTATTCGAAAGCTGGTCAACATCTGTATGATCAAAGGAAAACTACTTACAAAGTTACTTTTTTGCAGAGTATACACAAAAAATATTGGGATTGTTTTCAAGTTTGTAGTATTCAAAATAAAATAATAGACTTTTTTTTCCAAATACATCTATGTTTTTCTTTCGATATTTATGTTTTTAGGGTGACGTTACCGAACCGGTCAAACGAAACCCTTATGGTGCCACTTTGTCCGTCCGTCCGTCCGTCTGTCACAGTTGATTATTTCAGGAAACACACAAGCTACCGACTTGAAATTTGGTATAGATTTAAAATGCACTGACTGAATAAGATTGCCAGTCATCATCATCATCATCATCAGCCTATAGCAGTCCACTGCTGGACATAGGCCTCCCCTAATGAGCGGCATTGCGTCCTGTCCTGAGCTCGACGCATCCAGCTTCTACCAGCAGCCTTTCGCAAATCGTCACTCCACCTGGCCGGAGGGCGTCCTACACTACGTTTGCCTAGCCGCGGTCTCTACTCAAGAACTCGTTTGCCCCAGCGGTTGTCGGTTCTTCGGCAGATATGGCCAGCCCACTGCCACTTCAGCTTACTTATTCTCTGAGCTATGTCGACAACTTTAGTTCTATGTCGGATAGTCTCGTTGCGGATTCTATCCTTCAGAGAAACTCCGAGCATAGCTCGTTCCATAGCTCGCTGAGCGACTTTAAACTGGTGGACTAGCCGTACTGTGAGTGTCCACGTTTCGGCTCCGTATGTCATGACGGGTAGGACGCACTGATTGAAAACTTTCGTTTTCAAACATTGCGGTATGGGTGACGATTAAAAAAAATATTTTCACTTTCATCCCCAAAGGTCCAAAATAAGAAACGTCAAAATTTCAAACTGGTGCTCATAGGTCGAGTGGCAAATAATAAAATATATGCCATATCTTGGATGACATGTCTTAGTACCAGGGCCCAGGTACCTATTAAAGGTTGTAACCCACCTTTCTAGCTTCGAAGTCAAAGTTGAGCATATACAGGAACTGGGATTTCAAAGTGAAGTTGTGTAGCTCGCTCAGCTCATCCACGAATGAACCGATGTAGTCTGTAAAATATACGAAACATACGACAAATGTATATTTAGTAGGTAGTTGGAACAAGGGCGACTGTGACGCAAGGGGTTGTGAGTTCGATTCCCGCTGCGTTAGTTGAAAGAGCAAAATAGAGAGAATTCATTCAATACACCGACAAGAGCTCTTAAGAATTTTCATTAATTATTAAGATAAGATAAGATATAAGATTATTTCTGACATACACACAAACATGAAGAATACATATTACTTGTCAAACGAGAAGGAAAATCAATAAATAAGTAAGTAAACAAACCAAATAGAATATTAAAAATAACTTATTCTACATGATATGTAGGCCAAAAAAGGTCCTATCTCAGCATTGCTGCTACACCACAATTCTTCTATTCATTAATTTGTTCATTCGTTCATTAATTATTTTATTCCTTCATTATTTGATTCATTCATCATCATCATTTCGTTCATTAATTATTTTATTCCTTCATTATTTTATTCATTCATCATCATCATCATCATATCAACCTTTATCGACCCACTTCTGGGCCTAGGCCTCCTTTGGTTATGCTACTTGCCTCGATCCTGTGCTTTTCTGAACCAGGTGCCGTTGGTTTCTTAATTTATTCGTTAATTATTTTATATATTCATTCATTATTTTATTCATGCATTCATTAATTATGTCATTCATTTATTTATGAATTATTTTATTCCTTCATTATTTTATTAATTAATTAATTAATTATTTTATTCATTCATTCATTCATTCATTCATTCTATCATCATCTAGAGTCCTTTTCACTAAATAAGTCGACATACATACAGCCGAATATCCAGTACATTATATATACGTAACAACACCGAACATTTATCAAGAAATTCTAGACAGAACAGACTATTTGCATCATATTTTAGTGGAGAACGTGTTGATTTTTGTTGTTCGTTTGTTTTTTTTACATTCCATTTTAATTTTCCAAAAAAAAATTGTGAAAAGAACTCTTTATGCATTTTCATTAATTTGTTCATTCATTCATTCATTGACTCATTCATTCTATTGTCATGTAGGACCCGGTCTTAGAGTTACCTTCAACAGCATGCTCAGCGTCGAAAGCAGCCGGGTCTGGTTGTATAACGCTCATCACCACCTGGTAGGTGGTGGAAGGAGGGAACCTGATCTGCCGGGCTGCATCAGCAACATCCGACCTGGCACCTTCCAGGACTGAGGTCTGGTAAACCCACTTCTTCAGTGCATCTACTACTGTGGTTGCCGCTGTAATAAACAACAAATCTTAAAGTCAAAATGCGCACCAAATCTTAAAGTTGAAGTTTTCTCGCGCCCAGTGTTGCCAACAGATATTATAAAACCAAGTGGCTAGACTCTATATCAAAAGTCTACGGTGATCGTGACTGTCTGATGGGGTTAAGATGGACCTCTGTTTTTTGTTTTGTATTTGTAACAATAAATAATTTTATTCAAACAGAGTTTATAATTACTTTTTTTCTGTTTTGATTGCTGTTGTTCCCTAATATGTTTAACGTGCACTCCAAAGTCGCCAGATAAGTCATTAGATCATTTTTGTCGTCGAAACTTTTTTTTATCGCTCGCCATTTCTAGCAAAATGCGGGTACCTCTTAAAACCTCGCTAAACAACCCACTTATTTAATATTTTAAAACTGTTCTCGAAGCACTAGATGTAACTTTAAATAAATTAATTTCTCATATTATTATGGCAACGATACATGTCAAACCTCCCTCTCGCTCGCAATATTCAACATTTTTGAAGATATAAAATCACTGAATGTAGTTATGCAAAAACCTTCACGGCCTAGAAAATAACAATACAAAGGTTCAGCAAGAATATCATTTTGATTCTATCACGTTTTCTTACCGAAAACAAATGTGATCAATTTTAGTGCAATTTTTTTTGGTAGGAAAACGTGTTGGGTTCAACATGATATTCTTACTGAACCGTATTGTTATTTTATAGGCCGTGACGGTTTGCTATTTCGCATAACTACATTCAGTGTTTTTATATCTTCAAAAATTTTGAATAGTGCGAGCGAGAGGGAGGTTTGGCTTGTATGGTCGCCTTAAGTGAAATGTATATTTATATTTGAGGAAATAAACAATCTCTTACAAAAAGAAGCCGTCGACGCTACTGCCCTACCCCCCGGCAGGGGATGTAGCTGTAGGTACACGACGGTGCACACGATTCCGAAGATTGAAATGAAGCAATTACTATGAGAGCCTTCCCAGATAGGCGATCTTCTCGCGCGTGTTGAGCGCGCGTTTGACATGCGTATCCAATCAGGCTTTCTGAATGTCACGTGGTATGTGTGTGCACGTACCACGTGACATTGAGCAAGCCTGTTTTTTTTTTAATTCTACTTGAAGATGGAACAAGCACATGGCCCACCTGATGTTAAGTGGTAACCATTATCTATCACAAAGCATTGCATCGTACATCACGTTTTTCCGGAACATGCTCTACGATGCAACGCCCTACGTCCATCAACTTGAGGCATGAAGATGATAAGCCTCTTGTGCCTGTAATTTCACCGGCAACCATACCCTTCAAACCGAAACACAGCTGCTTCACGGCAGAAATAGGCATGGTGGCAGTACCAGTTTGGATACGCATGTCAGTCGCGCTACTCCAGTCGCGCGTAAATCCTTCTGTCTCGCGCGTAAATCTCCTATCTGGGAAGGCTCTTACTATTAGAAACTAACTGACATCTCTTCTATCATCATCATCAGCCTATAGCAGTCCACTGCTGGACATAGGCCTCCACTACAACAAAGGGAATATGGATACAATACCTACGCTATGGCGCAACATGCATCCTTAGAACCCAAGCTAATCTCACCAACCCGAGACACACCCAAACGGGGCTCTGACGGCTATACCTGTCAACAGCATCATCATCATCAGCCTATAGCAGTCCACTACTCGACATAGGCCTCGACTAAAGAGCGCCATTGCGCCCTGCCCTAAGCTCCACGCATCCAGCTTCAACCAGCAGCTTTTCGCAAATCGTCATTCCACCTGGCTAGAGGACGTCTTACTCTACGTTCGCCGTCTCCACTCAAGAACTCGTTTACCCCAACGGTTATCGGTTCTTCGGCAGATATGGCCACTGCCACTTCAGCTTGCTAATTCTCTGAGCTATGTCGACAACTTTAGTTCTCTGTCGGATAGTCTCGTGGATTCTATCCTTCAGAGAAACTCCGAGAGATTCTATCCTTCAGAGAAACATAGCTCGTTCCATAGCTCGCTTCCATACCTGTAGCATCCTTGAACAACATGACTCTCTCGCTGCCCAACCAGACCATCTGTTTGAGTTGCCTCCTCTGGACCAGATAGAATACGTTCTTCTTGTTAAGGTCGAAGGTTGAAGACACAAGGTGGACAGCTGACTCTTCGTCAACCGCGCTGTCAACTTGCAGTGATCCAAGCTTGGTTGAAACTCTAACGTTGATCACATCTGGAATGGAGAAAGATATTTTTTTATACTACTAAGTTAGCAAACAGGCATACGGTCCTCCTGATGGGAAGCGGTTCCCGTAGCCTATAGACGCCTGTAACATCAAGAGGTATTACATGCGCGTTGCTGACCCTTTTAAACATTTTAAAACGCCCTTTTTGAATCGCTGCATATTGTAGTCTCTGGGGAAAACCTCGGCAGGGAGACCATTCCACAGCTTGATTGTTCGCGGGAGGAAATTCCTCTGGAACCTCACTGTGCGAAGACAGGTGACAATGTATGTGGATGATACCTCTGCCGATGTCAGCGATATGTTCTGAACCTAACATCCTAATAATATTGTAAATGTCTATGAGAATATTTGTTACCACGTATCTCCATAACCACTAAACCAATTTCGATGAAATTGGTATGAAGATAGCTTAGGTGCCAGAATAACATATAGGCTAATCAAATTTTGAAAAATTAACCTCTAAAGTGGTAAACGGGAGTGGCATAGTTTGTATGGGGAACAAAAATAAAAATCTTTACCAATCGACTTGAAATTTTTCACAGAGACTCTCTACTGAAAATAAATGAATACATGTTAACGGGAGTGGCAAATTTTGTCTGGGGAACAAGTCTGTGTGAATGTTTGTTACCAAGTATCTCCGTAACCACTGAACTAATTTCGATGAAATTTAGTATGTAGATAGTTTAGGTACCAGAATAGCAAATATACTAATCAAATTTTGAAAAATTAACCTCTAAGGTGGTAAACTGGGGTGTCAATATTATTCTAAACGAAACAACACCCAACAGTCAGATTTTTTTCTTCTGTGTCGTGGTAAGTACACCAGAGTCTTCTGCCTCTGTGGCGCAGTGGACGAAGGTCCGTCTGAAACGCAGAAGATTGTGGGTTCGATCGATTACGAGACAAATGGTTGCATTATCTGCAGATATTTGTCTCAGCGCAGCGTTTTCTATGTATAATATGCAAAAAAAAAATACAAATATAATTTTATTGGCGACCTCTGTGGCGCAGTGGGCGAAGGTACGCCTGTGATGTAGAAGGTTGCGGGTTCGATTCCCGCTGCGGGACAAATGTTTGCATGTTCTGCAGATATTTGTCTCGGGTCTGGGTGTTTTCTATGTATGATATGTATTTATTTACAAAAAAAAATGTATCTAATATGTAGTATATCAATCATGTGGTTCCCATAATACAAGCTCTGCTTAGTTTGGGGCTACTTGATGCTGTGTGATAGTGTCCAGCGTTATTTATTATTATTATTATTTTCCAAATCTTTGATGTGGTTCTCATAATACAAGCTCTGTTTAGTTTGGAGCTACATGATGCTCTGTGATACTGTCTATCATTCATTTTATCATCAAGCATTACCCTACACATATACTGTAGCTCTGCTTCCTGAACTGCAGGCTTGCAGGTCACGGGTTTCCCGATTCCGACAAACATTTGTGAGACTGTGGACATGAATGTTTGTTCTGTGTCTGGATGTTATATGAGAGTTTATGTATGTTTAACAGAAGAGGAAAAATGGTTGGACACTTTATACGATATGAAAGCTTCAATCGAAACATCATCGAGGGAAAGGTAGAAGGTATCATGCCAGATAAAAGAGAAGGTGGCCAACATAAGGAAGTAACAGAGACAGCAATGGAAATAATAAGGATCACGACTGAAAAATTCTAATTAGACCGTCATATACATTATAAAAAAATATTCGACACGTATTTTTTCTTTTGTTAATTAAACGAATAATGGCAAAGATATAGTGCGTTGAAGTTTCGAGTGACGTCACGGCTTAGTACATTTTTTACCTAGCCGTGACGTCACGAGCCCCAACTCCCAAACTTTGACGCTCTTTATCTCCATCAATTTTTATTTATTTGATAAATAAAAAAATACGTGTCCAATATTTTTTGTTGATCTATCTGACAGACTCATTAGATTTTTTTTACCCTGTCGTCATCCTATTGCATCATTACACTGAAAAGAGCTAGGCTCATACCGTCCTATTCATAACAGTTCTATAAACCTCAGATAGCTAAAATGCCGTTACAAGATAATGAATAAATGTATTTTTATTTTATTTAATTTTTATTAATGTCAACTCTTTTTATTTACATTTAAATGACAGGGACAAGCTTATTTTATCAAGCCGTTATAAAACGACATTTGGTTATAAATTATAATTATAATAATGTATGTTTATCAGTCTCTGGTAGCCATAGCACAGGCCAGCTGTAGAAATTATATGTTACCAGAGTTTTCGAATGTCCTCTCGATGAGGCCGGAGACTTCAGCCATCAATGCATCATCATCAGAGATGACCACCAGCTCCGCGGTAGTCTTGTAGTTGAGAGTGTCGAAGGCAGCTATCTTATCATTCGGTATTGCCACCCTGGAAAGTCAAAATAACATGGTATTTATTTTATAGTGTTAAGCGATGTAGGGTAGGATGAGACGAGCTTTTCGTGGGGATTGGCACATACAAAAGCGGGAGGCCTATACCCAGCAGTGGGTGAAGGTGGGCTATGGACGATGATGATGATGAAGCGAGGTAGGGTGGCACAGAACTGGCGGGTACACACACAGTATGTACGGCTAGTCCATTAGTTTAAAGTCGCTCAGCGAGCTATGGAACGAGCTATGTTCGGAGTTTCTCTGAAGAATAGAATCGGCAACGAGGCTATCCGACCGAGAACTAAAGCTGTCGACATAGTTTAGAGAATCAGCAGGCTGAAGTGGCAGTGGGTTGGCTATATGTGTCGAAGAACCGACGAAAGTTGGGATAAACGAGTTCTTGAGTGGAGATCGCGTCTCGGCAAACATAGTGCAGGACGCCCTTCGGCTAGATGGAGAGACGATCTGCGAAAGGCTGCTGGTAGAAGATGGATGCGTAGAGCTTAGAATAGGCGCAATGACGCTCATTAGGGGAGGCCTTTGTCCAGCAGTGGACTGCTATAGGTTGATGATGATGATGATCTGCTGGAAAAGCTCCAATAGTGTTGTAATTTTTGGCATGTTCGTTTTTTTTTGCCAAAGCTGTCAGACGGTGATGAAATACCCGCCTTTTGAAGAACCCCTTATCTATCTTAGTTTTCTATAGCAACGTGCGTATCAGAAACTACAAGAAGTCTTGAGCAATGTTGCCATCAACCCAGAGTCCTTCTCCGTTACTTTAAGGAGTTGTGCTGGCTGAGGTCGGGTTAGCAGGGGGAGGCAATGCATAATACACCACAATGCGGGACGTCAGTGCCGAACTTAGAATAAGAAAATTAGAGCTACGAGAAAAATACCACAATACCAGACTCTAAATACTTGCAAACATTTGTCGTGTAGCATGGATCAATCCACTTCACTGCTGAGGCGGTTACTCGTCCCCAAGGTTATGAAGGTCGTCAAAAATTCACGTGGATATTGCTCCTCCGATAAGAAAATGCATAATGTCTGAATTCTTTTATCAATAACGTGATTGTCTTGACCCGTGTCGTATCTTTCTGTTTAAATTTAGCGTTTACTTGACCTAGGTTTGATAGGCGTTATGTCATAAAAAAATTACGAGTTTTTAATTGATATCAAAATTATGCGCAAATATTTTTCTGTTTTTATAACTCACTGCTATCACCCGCCGCTTCACTTTGGAGTGCCTGGATGCCTATGTGTTAATCCAGATCACAAACTATGTATATTCCAAGTTTCATCCCAAGCCGTTCAACCGTTATGGAGTTGAGTAGGGACAAACATATACACGCACTTTCGTATTTATAATATTTAATGTGATGTGATAATATTTATAATGCTAATGTATTGTTGAAAATGATTCAATTAAGAAATACCAATGACCATCACTTGAAACAATAGCAGCTCTATTGCACATCAAATTTAATTAAAATGTAGGAAAAAGATAATTTTAACCTATACTTCAGCCATATTGGATGAAGAATGTTTGTAAACAAACATTTCAATACTTTTTGCAATTATTCAATAAATACGTAATATTTCAGTTAACTAATGTCATAAATGAAACATTTACTATATAAGTAAGATATTAATGAAGTGCACATATTTATAAAACAAATAATAAAAAAGTACTTTTGAGGTTAAGTATGGGTGGTTTGTTTATATTTATTCTTCATCGAATTTGACTGAAGTATAGGTACATTGTAGTTAGTTTGCAAGTAAAATTACTCTTATCATCACATACCTACCTACTTACCTAGAAAATGTAAATGAACCATGCCTTTTTTGGGCTCATGTTGATACATATAAATTTGTACAGTTTGCAAGTAAAAGTACTCTTATCATCACATACCTACCTACTTACCTAGAAAATGTAAATGAACCATGCCTTTTCTGGGCTCATGTTGATACATATAAATTACACTGAAGAACTCTACACATGAACGCAATTAAGAACTTTGACTTTGACTTGTATCTGTTACGTTCCCTATAAAATTCCACTTCAAGACATGGCCTCTCCCTTTTTGTGTTTGGGTGGTTAGATAAAATGCATGCATGCATTTATTTGACATTGACGTACATACAAACCACACGTAGAATACTTAAACTTCATTAATGAGAAAGGAAAACAAAATCTAAAATAAAATGAGTTAAACAAAAAGACGAAATCTTAATATCTACCTTGATGTGTAGGCCAAAAAAACGACCCATCTCAGCTTTGTAGCTGCACCACACATTGCGGGCAGCGCTGGTTGTGGTTGTGGCATTAAGGTGCCCCTGCCTTACGAAGTCCCCCCTAACGATACCCACAGAAACAGCACGGCTTTTAATCTTAGCCCCCATAACCACTAGCGGTTAACCGCCGTGGCGGCTAGCCGCGCGGCCAGCCGCTTTTACATATTAATATGCAACCGCCAATGAACGATCTATGAGCTGTGCCGATTCTATACCCCAGATAATTACAGTCGGAGTCGTAAGTACAAGCTGTTTGCGGAGCCGTACTGTCGCACCACGACTCGGTCTTTTCTCTTAAGGGACCTCCAGAGGACAAAATGCCCATACAAACGTAATACCAAAATGATTTCTAATTCAAGCATATTTCCACTATATTATTGTATTATTTGTATTCCAATAGTATTTACCTAGGTTCATAGATAGGTTTTTTGTACAAAATACTACCTAAAATGAAATAAAAACCAATAGCATTTTGCACATTTTTATGCCAAAATTGACTACTTTTCTTTGTATAAAAAGACCAATATCTTACGAGTTGCTTGTTAAAGAACATATCTTATATTATCTAGTTACAGAATAACAATACTTTGTAAAGAATACATAAATTTTTCAGTCATCATTTTTGGTATTACGGAACACAACCAAATTATTATAAAATTTTGAACGGCAAATATTGCTATCCCGCCCGCACGGCTGAATGTAATAGTTAATAATAATATTTATAAAAAACAAGACTTTTAAAAAATATGAGCCAAGCAGAGTTTCTTGCCAATTCTTCTTTGTTTGGTGGCGTTACGAATTGGTGTAAACTTAAATGAAAGAAATTGACGTTTCAAAGTGTACTGTATGTGCTAACCGCTAGTACGTATGAAGGTTTAGCTGGAATTGCGGCCATACCTGTACACTTCAGTGGTTTTCCACCACAGCGGCAATCCGAAGACGATGAGCACACCTACGAAAGATGCACTGGCCCACATCCTATTCGATTCTGGAAAGAGACAATCAAGTTAGATTTAAAAGCATGGATTAATATAGGGCCAAGTATTGGACCTTGTGGAAAGCCTAAACATATTAAGAGATAAAGTGAAATGAAATGAAATGATTTATTTTGCCTGAAGTAAGGTACAATAATGGTCTTATAATAATATTTATGATAAGCGCTTTCACATACTTCACCGTGTACACACCATGCAAAAAAGTCAAGAATAATAACTAAATAAAATTACATTGATTCTATACCTACATAAAATAGTCATCTATCTAGGAATTCGGTCACACTGTAAAAAGATTCTTCCATGAGCCAGGTTTTTAACTTTCTTATAAACATTCTTAGTGGAAGATTTTTAATGCTATTCGGAATTTTATTAAATATAACACACATAACAAAACTATTATTTTGGTAGAGCGCTGTTCTACAAACACTGTTACAGGTATTTTTATCTGTAGTTTTGTGACGTAACTGTAATATAATCACAATTTATTTTCACCTATCAAATAACAAAATTCAGACATGAGTATAACCGTATCGAAAACTACACACAAAACCAATTAGATGCTATTAAATTATTTCAGTTCACCTACTGACCGAAATATCTTTCTGATACGTATTATTTTTACATTTAAACCTTTGACACCTCTAAATAGAATACAATCGCCAATTGAAATTCATCGACTGATAGCGTCACATCCATTACAACCAGAACCTGAAGACCTGTAATATCTAACACGACCGTCCCTACCAGAGCTTTTTCAAACTTGACAGTTGAAATTAACCGTCCAATCATAACCATAATATTAAGACCTATCAAATCTTTATCAGTCTTTGTGAGCTCGGGTCTGTTGATGCTGGATTCCCAAGTGTTCGCTAAGTCATACGTCATGAGACAGGTCAGGTGTTAAATAATGTGGTGAGTGGTAATTGAGAACAATTTTGCTGACACCTTTAATGAAACAACGCAAAGGATAAGTTGACCAGTAGACCTTGAAAAGTCACTGACCGTAAGTATAATCGTGTATTTAAATTTACCAAACCAGTGCAACCTAAAAATATCAGTCGTGGAGTCGGTGAACTGAGTTTATTATCCTAAATACATACACCTGTTTTCCCTAAAAATCTAAATTTATAAAATCGTTCCGATACTGACAGACAATTAAAGGACAGCCTAAACTTTAAATTTAGACTTAAAATTCTGGGTATGCTCCATCGACATGTTTAGTGTGAGGGTGCACTAGGAAATCATCATCATCATCACATCATATCATTACTGACAGACAATTAAAGGACAGCCTAAACTTTAAATGTAGACTTTAAATTCTGGGTATGCTCCATCGAAATGTTTAGTGTGCGGGTGCACAAGGAAATCATCATGATCATCACATATCAGCCATTTACGGCTCACAGCTGGACATAGGCCTCGCTTTAATTTTTACGCCACTCACCTCGCCTAGTCTTAGCCAGGTGCCATGTTTTTTCTGATGGTAGCCGAGAGACCAAGACCGAGAGAAATGGTGTTAATGGTCATAGAAATACGGGACATCCACCGACGAGGTGGGTTGACAATGTCAGAAAAACCGTGGCCACTAAGAAATAATATCAGCCCCCCTTGGCAGTGGCAGTGCAGTTGGGAGTTAAATGTAAGAAACGTCTACCTTAAGGTCGGCAGAAGGTACGAAAGGAGCTACGTGTCAAAAGACTGGACTATAAAATGCTTAAACAACATTTTACAATGTGCCACACTGTACCAGTCTTAGGCGATACTTATTTATAGACAAATGTTAGTAATGAACATTAGTGCACTAACCTAATAGCTTATCTATTAAATGCAGTGCCACACATTCTCGTGCCTATAATCGTAACTACCCGTAGTTAACCTTGTATTCAGGTCAAACCGTGGTACCTAACTAGTTATTTAGAACAATGGGGGACTTTATAATGCGAATGCCTTAATGTTGGCTGCAACACATGCATTTCAATTTGATATCTCCTTTATGTCGATGTTTTAGCACACCATTTATGAAATATCGTGCAATAATTATGTTACTAACTGAACTGTTAACTGAATACTGATGATGATGATGATATAGGATAGGACGAGTAGATGTAGATAACCTTCAAGAATTTCGGTTTATTTAATCAAGACATCAACTGGTAAGTAGTAGTTCACATCCCATTAGCATTATTATGGTAGAACCTCGAAAATATTTACGAAAATTGTTAGAATCATCTTGATCTGATGCATACTAGAATCGATGATAGCCTTTATATGCAAGGCAAGGTTCATACGGATTAGAACATAACACCTGACATCATATTATACATAGAAAGCACCCAGACCCGAGACAAATATTTGCAGAATTGCGGCGGGAATTGAACACGCAACCTTCTGCGTCTCAGGCGGACCTTCGCCCGCTGCGCCACAGAGGTCATCAAAGCAAAGCTATTACTATAGGAACAACACGTCTGATATAATTATATGTTTTTTTTTATAAAAACAATCATATTATACATATAAAACACCCAGAAACGAGACCGATAATTTTGTAAATCACACGAACATTTGTCTCGTGGTGGTGCGACCTGCTAGCTAACGAACGGGGCTCTGGTGGCGGCTGACTGTGGTACAGAGCAGCCTAAGGGTGCCTTTCCACCAGAGATGTGCTATGCAGCTATGTTGCGAGAATGTAAAAACTAAGCTAAGAAACTTTGTGACTGTTTTCACTGATGCTAAGCTATGTAGCGGTGCGAGTAAAATGTGCTATGAAGATGCGCCGCCGCAAAGTAGCTGCACGAGGAAGATGCGCAGCTCAAACTATGCGATGTATAAAACAACTAAACTGTAGAAAACGTATACGAGATATAAAATATTTTTTTGCTTCCACGATGGCATGTATACTTTCAGCGACAAACGCGGGCATACTGTAGGTACTCTGCTCTGTACATAACTACACCACTCGCGACGATCCATAGCACGCATCCATAGCACACATCCATAGCACGCATCCTTCCATATAAAAAACATATCTTACTTGAATCCGTGTCCACCAGTGCTAAGCTATGTGCAACAATGTATATGATTGTTGGATATCAAACGCATCCATAGCAACGTAGCATAGCACATCTCTGGTAGAAAATCAGCCTTAAAATCGGCACACTGCATGCTGCATCCCCTCACCACCCCGCGCTCATCGGGCACCAGCGTCAGCTGTGCGAGAAGCTGCGATTATGGGCATATCCCCCTTCTTATTAGGGGAGGCCTGTCTCCTGTATTTACTGTTCGCAATTTCTTACGCTCATAGAACCGATAACCGTTGGGGAATAAAGGTTCTCGAATGGCGACCGCGAACTGGAAGACGAAGTGTGGGAAGGCCCCCCACCAGATGGACCGATGACATCGTCAAGATTGCAGGTAATCGGTGGATGGAGAGGGCTCAAGACCGTTCTTCGTGGAATTCCTTGGGGGAGACCTATGTTCAGCAGTGGACTTCTATAGGTTGTTGATGATGATGAATTTCTTACGTCTCAGCTGGGTATTCGCCAATTCCGTCAACGAAGTCGTTAAGTTCTTTATGTAGGTACACTAAGTAGGTATTATAGTTACCTTAGTATTCCATTATCTAGACAACCTTTATCATAGCAATTAGTATCTGAAGGTTTATGATTATGAAACACTAGCGGCCCGTCCCGGCTTCGCACGGGTTGACCTTTTTTTACACCTTGGGTTACGTTACTTAAGTTTTAGTAAGGTACCCTAAACTTTTCTCGCAATAAATATAGCTTATGTTACTCAGGGTGAATGTAGCTTTCCAATGGTGAAAGAATTTTTGAAATCGGCACAGTAGTTTTTGAGTTTATTCATTACAAACATACACACACACAAAAATACAAATTTTTCCTCTTTATAATATTAGTGTATATAAAAACTAGGTTCTTATACTCATATAAGTACTTAACACTTTAGTTTAGTTTATTTATTGCAACATAAAACTTAATATAAACTTTATACCTACCTACTTATGCTATTGCTGCAATTAATCCTTTAGTTTAGAGGGAGTTTCTGAACTCTTTCTGAAGAGTTTGAGATATTTAGATCTGAGCGCTTTCGTGCTTCGGAAGATACGTTAAGAAGGTCCCGGATTTTTCAGTCATTTAGCTATGTCAGAGGTCTTTAGGCAGCCTAAAACCTCCGACACCAGAATTAGCCACTAGCGAACTACAAAGTAAACGGGTTTAGTCGGGCCACTCTTGGGCCTGATGCGAGCAAAGGTATAAAACACTTACTAGGTAAGTATTTATTTACCTAGGTAAGTAATAACAATCATAAATATGGGACTTTTTTAATTTAAATTAATAGTCTTTTAATATGGGTTGTTGGAAGGAAAGGACTTACGTATTTAGGTTCAAGAAAGGTAACTATTTACATAGTTATTGGAATATAGGCAGGTAATATTATGCGCAGGTAGTAGGCACTAATATTTTATTTCATTTACTACCTATTTACCGCCTACTATAAAATTCACACGATATGGTGTCACCATTATGACTACAATTATGACCATACGTGACCGGGTACGAGTACGATACGAGTTTCATGTCACATATTCGATTCCACCCAAACCAGAACACCATAAAAATAACTTTCGTGAATCAATCATTAATATTATGCTGCGCGTCCAAATGCGCGCAGCCTGGCAAGTATTCAGTATTCAATATTTATTGCAATCATATTACATATGTAGGTACATTAAACAAAAAAATAAGTCAGATGTTAAGACTAGGTTGAGAATCAATACATAATATGTACCCCGTTAGGGTGTTCACAACTGAGTAGGAGCAGACCGATATTTTAAACAGGTACTAACATTATATACTTTGCACATTACTGATTGTCGTTATTATTAGTTGATTCATTTAGGAATTCGTCTAGAGAATAATATATTTTATTTAATAGCATGTCCTTTAAATTATTTGCAAAAATGTTATTCTCTTCTTGGGCTTTAAGTTTCTCTGGTAATTTATTGTAAATTTTTACAGCCATCGCATTTGGACCCGAGCTATGATAATTTAATTTGGACGTAGGTATAACAAGGTTATATTTATACCTACATATAAAGCGACGAGGTTGGTCAATGTTTTTTTGAAAAAAGTTAGCATACCTTCTTACGAATTTACAAATTTCAAGAATATATATTGAGGTTAGTGTTAAAATCCTTAATTTACCAAAGTGTGGTTTACAGCTATCGGGTACTTTTATATTTGCTAAGATCCGTACGCAACTCGAGATGCCCCGCATGGACACAGGCAGTTACCGGACGGGCCTGGCAAGTTATTTACAAGCTAACAGGCAAGCATCCATAAGCAGCCTTTTTACAAGTTTGTACCGGTTCCCGTTGAAGGTCGCGGAACGGAAGCGTCTAAACGTACAGTTTCAAGTCAGCGCGGCCGGTGCGGCGGGCTAAGCAAGTCGCTAATACAAACATATCAGGCAAGCAGTCACAAGCACCATTGCAGTTTCAAGAGGTAGAAGAAGAAGAAGAGCGCAAGAAATATTACAAGATTAAAGATTAAAGATTAAAATATTACAAGAAATATTATAAGAGGGATCACAGCGCGATTCACACTAACACTGATGATACCCTTGATAGTGGCCGTAACTTGGCGTTTCTACTAGTAGGTATTTGATAATCACAGGTGATAAATATTCCGTTTCTAAAAGAGTGTACCGTTTTGCTTTTATTAGTCTTTGAAACTTTATCTTAACCTTGCCGATTCAGCTCATATACTTCCCCGTTAATATTGCAAGCACAACCCACCTCCACCACACCAGTCTATATCAGTCCATTGCTGGACATAGGCCTCCTCTAATAAAGGGGGATATACCCATAATCTCCACGCTGGGCATGCGGGTTGGGGATCGCAGGGTACAACTTCTCGCACCGCCGACGCTGCTGCCCGTCGAAGGCCAGGGGATTTAACGTCGGTGATAGGCTGCGTTATGCCGCAATCAGCCGGCTGCCAGAGCCTCGTGTTAGTTAGCAGGGTGCACCACGTGCAGGTGAGGTTGCCTTCCGAAGATGGGGATTGTAACCCCTTACAACCCATCTACCAGAGAGGAACTTGCCTACAGTCATGCCCATTGAATATAATTATCTCCCAGCCCTTATCTCACGGGTTTCATTTACATGTTTTCTCATCCCTCTCAGCAGCTATCGCGATAATTAGGTTCACCTTTGTTCACACAATCTTTCACACAATCGTTTCTACTCCTTTGTTTGTTCATTATTATCTTTCGTCCATCCTTTCTTCAGTCGACCTTTGCCAGCACTTCACTCCACATTCATATCAAGTATTCTTCTCGTTTGTTTATACTAGTTACATCCTATGGTAAATATCCCGTTTACCTTTGTTTTATTTTTTGTTTTGATTTGTTACTTATGTTCTTTGTCCATACACAACCGATTCAGTCCACTGCTGGATATAGGCTTTCACTACAAGAAGGGGGATGCCCATAATCCCCACGCTGGGTATGCGGGTAGGAGATTATAGGGCACAGCTTTTCGCACCATAGATACTAATGCCCGTCAGCTATCGGGGGATTTACCTGTGCCAGTGTTAGACAATCAAAAATTTTAGCTCAGAAGTTTTGACGTGAAATATGGACAAACATTTACATTTTATAAACTTAGGTACACCTTCACAATATTAGTACAAAGTAGGAAAGGATACGAAGTAGGATTTACACTTGCTCAGAAGATATCCAAAAGACAAGTATTTAGTACGGCGAAGCAACACGTCTGCGGAGTTCTGCGGAGCGCCGAAGACTGACAGCGAGTCGATAATTTCCTGATGATGCCTTATGGGGAAGGCAAAACTCTGTCGAATTTCTGTTGGGTTTTTGTGAAACTCGTCAGAGATGGTAAGCGGAATTTGTACTAAATAATTGTCTTTTGAACATCTTGTAATGGATTGCCGCAAAGTCACGAGTCAATTAAATAACTTGCTCAGAACTCAAATCTAAAATTTCGGGGCATATCAGACAAATCATGAAGCAGGAAGCAAAAATAATAAAGGATTGTCAAGGTCGTAATAATGCTATTTGAAGCGATCCAGATATTTGACGTAGGTGCTTTTAACAAAAAGAACATTTGATATAGGAGTATTTTTAACAAGAGCAAAGCTGAACATATTTTTTATAATAATTGAAGAAGGAACAGGAACACGACCACCTGATGTTAAGTGTTAACTATTTCTAATAAGTAATAGATACAAATTTCTATGCTTTAAAATAATCCCGCGGCATCGAAAGGGACGTCACGGCTTTATTTTAAAGCATAGCAATTTGAAACATATTTCTATTTCGTTACGTTTGAATGCTCATTGGTATAAATTGAAATCCCTTGCCATGCCATCCCGGTCTGCGCAGACCATAATAGTCCGAAGGCAACTGATTAAATTAATTTGGATCACCTTTTTGAACTTTTTTTTTATTGCGGTGACAGCTCGTGATATCAATATATTTTAATTACCATTTTCGATAATATGCTTGTGGAATTATCTTTCCAAAACAAAATTGTGTTAAAATAAAAGTAATGTGATGGAAATTGTGAAAACTTCTTTTAATAAGTACCTACCTAGTAAATTTTTATTTTGTTTTTTTATTTTTGACTTGAATGAATTAAACAAATATGCAGAATGTAATACATACCTACCATTTACCTACAAAATTGAAGACCACTTACCTATGTCTACCTAGTTACCTACCTATTAATAATGATTGGACTTTTTTGAGAATAAATATCTGTAGTAGTGCATGCCTTTTTCTACCGCGAAGCAGCATTGCTGTGTTTCGGTGTGAAGTGTGTTGGTGCTGGTAAAAATACAGGTAAGTACATGTGACCTTCATGCCTCAAGTTGATGGACGCAGGACGTTGCATAGTGGAGCACGTTTCAAACATACGTGACCTGCGAATCGTCCTACAATACAATACTGATGCATCTGTTCTTTTGTTATATTTCGTGATCTCACTTGTAAAGCGGCTTAACTGAAAACCAGCGCAGCATCTGAGCTTTATCTCTTAAGCTAACCAGCGCAGCATCCGAGCCTTATCTCTTAAGCTAACCAGCGCAGCATCCGAGCCTTATCTCTTAAGCTAACCAGCGCAGCATCCGAGCCTAAGCTAACCAGCGCAGCATCCGAGCCTTATCTCTTAAGCTAACCAGCGCAGTATCTGAGCTTCATCTCTAATGCTGTCTATGCTGAATAAATAAGGGTCCTGTTTTACCCAGTGTTCAAGTACATTACTCATATGTAGGTACTTAAGAGATTTTTGTAATTATAGTTAAGCACACCTCACGTGATGTTTTTTTTAACATTTTTTAACCCCCCCCCACCCCTCTTGGTGATACGTGGTGAGGTTTAAAACTAATAAAAAAAAAAATCATTGTATTTTTTAGTACCTACAAAGAACCTTAAAATTAAGTAGAATCTAATTTTATTCGGTATATATATTTATATATATGTATTTATTTTACTACACCCCCCTCCCTTGTGATGATCGTGATTTTTGCCAAACCTCCAAGGCTCGAAAGGGGGGAACTTTCGAGCCTCACGTGATTAATGGACGGCCCCTTACTAAGGTTAGGTGTGTATCTAGACTCACATATTTGTTTGATTTGGGTGAAATAAATATATCTTTTCTTTAGTATAATAGTGTGCCATCTTACTAAACTATTTTAATTACCTCATCTCTTCTCAGCAGACGCTTAGCCAAATGAACGCCAATAATTCACTTTTTGGAAAGCAAAACTTAAAAGATTAATTTACAATGAACTAAATAACAGGCAAAACAGTTTTTATGTTGAACTGTCGATAAGAGGTCTATGTTAAAATGACGCCATTGCCATGGTTTTACAGCTAACGTTATCAGCTTGTTATTTTATCAAACTAGTAAAATCTAGTTTTTGACCATAGAATTACGTTTTTTAAGCACGCAATATTTACGTAAGTAACTAACTACTTAAAAGTAGTAGATTTCATTGTGAAGGGCTCATCCGGGGAAGTGCCACCATCCCCCATGCCTATTTCTGCCGTGAAGCAGCATTGCTGTGTTTTGGTTTGAATGGTGTTGGTGCCGGTGAAATTACAAGTACATGAGGCTTAATACCTTCATGCCTAAGTTGATGGACGCAGGGCATTGCATTCTAGGGCACATTCTAAACAAGCGTGACCTGCGAAGCCGGTAATACTTTGTTATAAGCAATGGTGGCCACTTAAAATCAGGTAGGCAATGTGCTTGTTCCATCTTCGGGTATCATAAAAAAAACTACTTCGTATGAGCTTGTGGCCAACTGGTGTCGGAGTTTTTAGGCCGTGCCTTGCGAAGCACTGAAGCGCTCAGATCTTAATACCAATAAACAGCCACCCATCCAAGTAGTCACCGGGCAGAGTGTCACTTAACCAAGATGATCTAATAATACCGAAGCAAGTTTTGTCGCGAGCGCTTCATTTTTACCAAGGTTGCACAGGATAAATTATATTAATCAAGCTACCATGTAGGTACCTATATATTATTCATAAATTTTATATATTCAAAGTGCTGTTGATTCTTTGATTATAAATAAAATAAATAAATAATAAATATGTACTTTTTGTGGGCGCCCCACTTAGTCGGCATTTAAGTTCGTTCCGTTGCCGTTCTTCAGGGAGTGAATTTCAGAAATCCTTTCTTAGTGCATCCCTAGACTATGCAAGGACTATATCCTTCACAAGACATAATAATCTAGTACATACATATATTCCTATTTCCTACTTATATTATAAACGTGAAAATTTATGGGTATGTATGGGTGTATGAATGTTTGTTACACTCTCACGCAAAAACTACAGAACGGATTTTGATGAAACTTGAAATATACATAGATTGTGACTTGGATTAACACATAAGCAAGAAGAAACAAAAAAAAAATAGAAGCTCCTAGAAGCTAGGACGTATGGTATAAACCATGCATAAAGGGTTTAAGCTGTGCGTTTATTATCAGTTATTAATCTGTGAGCTTCATCAGTTTCATTGAATATATTTTTTTAAATATTAGTTTAAAATAATGTAAGTTATTTTATGAGATTTTTTTCGATTGTGTAGAACTACATCATGTATGGAATAATATGCACTAGTCAATTTGTGTTTTAGTAGTTTTGAGTGCTCGATCCATTATGTAGTAGTCACCTTTTAAACGCTTAACACTTTGAGTGCTGAATAACACACCACCGCGCCGGCGCCGTACCTGCTACAGCACGTGCTCCTATCCTACACAACGCGCTACGCGCCATGCACGATACCGACGCGACGCCCTCAGTCAACGTGTTAAATCATTTGAGTAGCGTTTTATATTCGGGCGTAAGAAAGAAAAGGACAGAAAATAACCTAACAAACAACAATAAACGTAAAAAAACTATTGCACTGGCAATAACACAATGAAGGTCAAACATTTGCAATTGCCATTAAACCTACTACCTACCTACACTTTATCAATGTATGAGACTACACGTTTCCTGATTAAAAGCTTCGTATGCTGTCATATATAAAATTAATTAAACTTATTCAAACTTAAGATAAAGAACACATAACACGTGATTCAATTCGCATGCAAACACAAACCTGGCTTCATAATTTCAGAGTTCACACACAGATACGTCAAATTAAAAATAAGTAGGCTGAATGCGGCGGTACATCGCCTCACCCGGTGGTGGACTGTTTAGAAAAAAAATAACAGTTGCGTAGTTTTGCCGCCAGTGCGCACCCGTGTCCATAGAGGGGCACTCGTGCGTTCGAGCTTTTCCCGCCAGAAAATAATAACGTAGTGTAAAAACTTTTTGTGTTTGACTTTTGGCTGTGTTGTTATTGAAGACAGGATTATTCTACCATCGCTGGTGAGTTTTTAGTATTTATTTTTGCATAAAAATAACCCAACATATTTTTAATGAATTATTTTCAACTCGCATATCATTTAAATACATTTTAAAACAAATGACAGGGTTCAATAAATAAACTGTGAGCGATTTACTGTTAAAATAAATGAGAGCGTTCAAAATGAACAGCGAGTAATTTTCTGTTTAAATATATTTTTAAAAGAATATGACAGGGTCCAAAATAAACTAAAAGTGATTTTCTTTTAAAATATAATTATTTTAAAACAAATGACAGGGTTCAACAAAAACTGTGAGTGATATTTTTGTTTCTTTATGTTGTTACAACTTTTTGTATTTTAACGAGTTACGCAAAGTTGGTGAATAAGTATATTGTGGAAAAACAAAACAAATAGATATACTAATAAATTAATACTCATCCACAGAATACAGAGAGGATCTAAGTTTAATTTATTCATGATTGGGGAAAATAAATCTTATTTATGTAAAAGTAAATGAAAACATTGAAAATGAAACCTGAAAAACGTTTATTGAGTGTAAAACTGCGAGTGAATTTTTTGTTTCTTTAGGTTGTGTAGGACAACTTTATGTATTTTAACGAGTTCGTAAAGTTGGTGAATAAATATAAGGTGGAAAAACAAAAACAAATACATATACCAATCATTAATACTCATCTATGTTTAATTTATTCATGATAGGGGAAAATAAATCTTGTTTAGATAAAGGTAAATGAAAACATTGGAAATGAAACCTGTAATACGTGTATAAATTAATTTAAATAATGAATTAACAATAGGCAAGGCTTATTGCGTACATACTATATAATTTACATAAATTACAATAAAATAAATAAATATAATGAATATGCAGTAAAAATCAATAGACATTGACTCAAAGTTTGAACTTTAAACAATTGACGTTTTGTTTTTGCAAGGCTATATAAAATATATTAATGGTAGGTACATAATAATGTACCTACCTGTCTTAAGACAGAAAGTAGGTGTGTCCATGTTACTCTTATCAATAATGCAAAGTTTTTCAATGACAATGCGATTCAATTTACACAGAAAAGCGTGCAATTAGTTCATATTATGTAGGTACCTTACCATATACAATGCAGAAATCCGTAAGAGAACCAGGGTAATCGATATAGCTCTCAGAATCAGCAAGTTGAGGTGACAATGGGCCGGCCACATAGCCTTTAAACCGTTATCCGTTGGGGAATAGAGGTTCTGGAATGGCGACCGCGATCTGGAAGACGAAGTGTAGGGAGACCCTGCACCAGATGGACCGACGACATCGTCAAGATTGCAGGTAATCGGTGAATGGAGAGAGCTCAATTTTTGTAATAGACTGTATCCCATGCCGGGATTCGTTTATGAGTGGTACTCGTTGGGAATAGAAAATTCATTACGATAATAAACAAAATACCATTGATATTAGTTTTTAGTATTAGAAAGGAGTAGATCGGCTCAAGACCGTTTTTCGTGGAATTCCTTGAGGGAAACCTATGTTCAGCAGTGGACTTCTTTATGTTATTAATGATTGATGAGGTAGGTATAAAGTCAATATAACCAATGATGATCTAGATTCTAATCATACAAAATTCAAGTACCCTTCTAAGTATTCAAGTACTTTTAAATAGCGCTTAATGAAACACTTATCTGTTTAATCAATTCGAGCTAAGTACTTTTATCATAGAACAAAGGCTATTTCTAGGTAGCTACAATCTGACCTAATTACGAAAATCGCAAATAAAGTAAAAAGAATAGCAGTAGAGACTTGCGAAAGTATAAACAATATTAGAATGAATAAAAAAAAAATCCTGGACGTTATCACACAGCATCATGTAGCCCCAAACTAAGCAGAGCTTGTATTATGGGAACCACATGATTGATATACTACATAGATATTTTTTTTTTGTAAATACATACATATCAAACATAGAAAACACCCAGACCCGAGACAAATATCTGCAGAACATGCAAACATTTGTCCCGCAGCGGGAATCGAACCCGCAACCTTCTGCGTCACAGGCAGACCTTCGCCCACTGCGCCACAGAGGTCGAATATAATAGATATTTAAAATTTGGCTTCTTCGTATGAGTTAGTGGTCAACTCTAGTGTTGGAATTTTTAGGCCACCAGAACGCCTCTGACATGGCTTAACCACTGAAAAAGCCGGGATCAACATCTTAGTGCCTTCCGAAGCGCTCAGATCTAAATGCCACTAAACGGTCACCCATCCAAGTAGTGACCGGGGGGAGTGTTGCTTAACCAATGATCTGCTAAGAATACCTAACTAAGCCACGTCGTGAGCGCTCCAATACCAATTAGACCCCAGAGGGCTTACCACAGGTTTTGATAGTTTTCGAAAACTTTATAAGTTTCGGTATCTTTCCATACATTTTCGTAGTTCATGCACGTTTCCCTAGAGGCGCTGTACGAAAATGTATGGAAAGATACCGAAACTTATAAACTTAAATAAAGATTTATTTAAAAAAAGTATATATGTAATTTATCAATCATGTGGTTCCCATAACACAAGCTCTGCTTACTTTGGGGCTACATGATGCTGTGTGATAGTCCAGCATTATTTATTATTTATATTTATTTATTCATTCATTCATTCATTCATTATAAAGTTTTCGAAAACTATCAAAACCCTGTGATAAGCCCTAAGAAATAGACTTTACCTATTCAATCTATGTTATACTAGCTTTCGCCCGTAGCATCGTTTGCATGGTATGGAGTTCCAACCATTATCCTCGGAACCCAAGCCAACCTCATTTGCACGTGGTGCACCCTACTACTTAACAAACGGGGCTCTGGCGGCCGGCTGATTGCGGTATAGCGCAGCCTAACAACGGCACAGCTGAATCCTCTGGCAGTCGACGCCGACGGGCAGCAGCGTTGGCGGTGCGAGAACCTGTGCCCTGTGATTCCCAGCCCGCATGCCCAGCGTGGCGATTATGGGCATATCTCCCTTTATTAGGAGAGGCCAGTAGACTGATATAGGCTGGTGTGATGTCTGGATTTAAATCCATTCAGCCGTTACAGATTTGAGTGGGAACAAATATACTTACACACACTCTACACATACTATCGAATTTATAATATAAGTGTGATATTGGGTTGCTAAATAGGTAGTTACTGTTTTTAAGTAGGCTGGTGTCAACCAGTCGGCATTGCTACACTGTAATTTATACCAATCAATACCAAGAGCTTCGCTAATCACTTCGTATCACTGCGTGGGGTAGATACTTAGATATATGGGTCAGTATCTGTTTGACGACGCTATCTATCACCCACGGAGTCGCTTATGTTGTGACTTGTAATTGTTGCCAAACATTAATATAAGAGCAGCCGTTTTGGTTTGGTTAGATAGATAAATAAATAAATAAATAAATAAATAATGCTGGACGTTATAGATAGATAGGTAGATAACTCGTTATTGTACTCACACCAACTTAAACATAAAGTACAAAATAGACAATAACAAATTATGAAAGTACAATGGGCGATCTTATCGCTTAGAGCGACTCTTCCAGACAACCGTTAAAGAAAGAAGTTTCGTGAAGAAAAAGTTAGGCTCTGTTTATTAACTTTTTACCTGTTATGCTTGACTGATAGAAAATGCTTTTTAGCATTAAGTCCACCATTTGTACATTTATTTTTTGTAAAGTGCAATAAAGAATTAAATAAATATTAATAAAATGAATATAAATAAATATAATAAAATTATGTATACATGTATGGAAGCCCCCTCCCCCCGTGGGAGCAACTAAATATTTGATGAAGTGAATGTACAACTAAATTTTTTTTGAATATTTTAAGCGTCTACCTGTTGCCGTTATTAATATCGTTAAAGTACGTTTGTTGTATGGGATCTTCAATATTTGTTTATACTGTTTTAGTTTGTTGTTATAGCGACAACAGAAATACATCAACTGTTAAAATATAAACTGTCAAGATCAAGGTTCATGAGACACAGCCTGGTGACAGACAGACAGACGGACAGTGGAGTCTTAGTAGGTCCCGTTTTTACCCTTTGCTTACGGAACCCTAAAAACTGAAGAGCTACCTAATTATGTCGGTCTTCTTCCTAGACCGAAGCGGAATCTGTTGTTGGAGTTCTTAGGCCAACAACTTGAAGACTGAAAAGAGACACCAACATCATAACATTCTTATTCTTGTCGGTATCAGAACAAACATACCCAATGAAATATCAAACCAAATGCAATATTTATGATGACGCGTCGATCTTACTGATAGGTGATTTAGTTACGCAAATACGCACGGTCTAGCTATTTACACGCTTCACACAGTATTTAAGTCTTAACTTCATTATCATCATCATCATCATCATCATCATCAGCCTGTATCAGTCCATTGCTGGACATAGGCCTTCTCTAATGAGCGCCATTGCACCCTGTCCTGAACTCTATTAATATCTCTATAATTTTAACTCGCTTATCTTAAAAAGTTTTTTTTGATCCAATTCAACTGATCGAATTTTGTTGTTTTGGACTCTATTTACCCAAATGTGCCCTGTATTCTGTATTTACACATATGATTCAATACTTCAATGTGCGAGCTGTGGAATAGGTTACATTGCTAGTGACATTAAACACAAGCGTATCGACGCGTCGCGACGCGATTACCAAATAACGAAATGTCACAATATTTAATTTTAAGTAGCAAAGTTGTGGCCGCTACACCACAGAGGCCATAAATAAAAAAGAAGAAGAAGATGTTACTTAAATATACAGAATGGAGCAAAACTTTACCTCAATGAGGGCTACCTTTTATTTTGTGGTTACAAGGGCAACTATAGGTTTATTTTGAAAGAAAAAATAATTGCATTTACGGATTTTTGATTAAATGTACTCAGTCGGCCTAGAAAATGACATTTGTCAAACAAGTGGATCTTATGGCCGGTTCCTATATTATACCGTTACCGATTACGCCTCGTTTTCCCCTGAAAAACTGTCAAATTTTCGACGCCTCGTTGTTAATTTTTGACAGTTTTTCAAGGAAAACGAGGCGTAATCAGTAACGGTATAATATAGAGACCGGCTTTTAATCGACCAACAGGAACATTTTTCCCAAAGTAGTAACTGGCTAAAATAAATAATGTAGGACGTTTTCACACATCATATAGTCCCAAAGTAAGATTTTAATATCTCAGAAATAATATTTTCCTCAATTAAAATAATTGTCTCGATTTTATTGGTGTGTAAGTACTTAATTACTCATTAGTGACTGAATACAACAAATAGATGAACTGTTTACCTTCCTTATCCCTTTGTTTATAAACGTCCAATCGAGAAGTTCGGAAGTAAATGTCACTGACATTATGGCCTTATTGAATGGGGCATGGAACTAGAAATTGTTTTGAGGTGAAATGACCAGCTGCCTGATCAGCTAACTCAGTTACACACCGAAATTATAGCAACCGGTCCTGGTATTGCAAACTTTGAAATTTCATCTGTCGAAATTACAAAAAGAACGTCAATTGAAAAACCGTCAAAGTTTGTAAAATCAGGACCGGCTGCTATCATTTCTGTATGCAAATGAGTTAGCTGATCAGGGAGCTGAACTTGAACTTAATTGAAATTGTCCAATAGTGCGAGTTTTTTATCTGTTCGATCGCGTTTGCGTTTACGCAAATTTATATGGAATCGAGGTAGCACCATCTAGTGAAAAACTCGTGGCACTGATTCCTTTCCATACAAATTTCCGTAAACGCAAACGCGATCGAACTGGTAAAAAAACTCGCACTAGGCACCCTGTAGTTTTATGTGAATCTTCTTCAATTCTTATCACCTCTTTTTATTTACATTGAAATGACAGGGGCAAAGCTTACTTTATCGAGTGTTATAAAATGACATGTGGTAATGAATAAGGAGGTGCGTATTAGGCTGTCGGCTAGTTGATTCGCTTCGTTTGAAGGATACAAATCAGTCGCTGTCTTAATTAATTGGGAAGCAAAACGCCACTAACTGCAAAATTATATGGGAGAGGTCAACAGTCAGCACATCATAAAACTTGCTTATCCATCTTCTATAGGCTACATTTCGGAGAGTGCTCTCAGGATCTGCATGAACTGATCCCACCATCTATATTCACTTCAGGACAAGCAGACGCACGGCTCAGAACCATCCTTACTTAGTCGATATACCACATATTCATACAAAGCGGTTATCTTCTACTTTTATTATGAGAACTGCCAAGGATTGTAACTCTCTACCGGCCTCTGTCTTTCCTTATAACTATAATGCGGGTCTCTAAGTCTAGAGTGAATAGGTGTCTTCTGGACCTTTGTGCTCCATCTTAGACCACAACGTTACTTAACATCAGGTGAGTTCGTAATCAAACAAAGGTCCATTTGATGTAAAAAAATAAAAAATAAAAACTAAAAATCTAACGTCTAGAAGAATTGTGTCAGACATTTTCTGTGCCAGGCTTAAGAGAAGATTGAATTATTGACGATCCGAAACCAGTTTAGCATTGGTATGTCAGAAATCATAAAACCGAAAGGGACGGCTCTAAAGGTCACTGGGATACGTACGTTGCTCTTTTACCCGAGTACAGCAAAGATGGCTGTCTTTGTATGTAAGTTTCCATGATCTAGATCTCGCAATATTATTAAGTACACTACATATTGAAAAGGGTCTTTTTTAAAATCTTTTATTGATAGATTGAAGGGTAAAATTACAAGTATAAACTTTTTATACAAAATAAACCGACTTCAAATAAATAACTTCTTACTTCTTGCCCTAAAGAATTTTGAAAATCGGTTCACAATTGACGGAGATATTGGTGATCATAGGGCGAAAATTACAAATGAGGATGAGGTTTTTTGAGTTTTCCGGGAAAAGTAACAATCCCTCAGGAATAAAATTTATATGGGACCACCAGTGAAGTATACTCTTTTAAACAAAATCGGTTTACAATTGAAGGAAATATCGGTGAACATACATAAAAAAAAGTCGAAAAAAAGGTTCCGACGAATTGAGAACCATCTCCTTTTTGAAGTCGGTTAAAAATTAAAATTATTATAAATTAAAATTATTATCATACAATCTCTGTATGATTACTTAATGTTTCTGTTATTAAATAATACATTTAGACAGTTGGGAGAGAGTAAGGGTGTAAGCTGGCAGGCCTACGTCCAGCAGTGGCCTGCCATAGGCTGATGATGATGATGATGAAGGGTTCACGAGGTCACGAGTCGGTCGACACAGAATCATATCACACTAATATTATGAATGTGAAAATAATATTCAACCACCACCACCACCACCACACCAGCCTATATCAGTCCACTGCTGGACATAGGCCTCCCCAAGTAAAGGGGGATAGGCCCATAATCCCCACGCTGGGCATGCGGGTTGGGGATTGCAGGACACAACTTCTCGCACCGCTGATGCTGCAGCCCGTCGGTGGCCATGGGATTTAGCTGTGCCAGTGTTAGGCTGCGCTATACCGCAATCAGCCGGCTGCCAGAGCCCTGTTTGTTAGTAAGCAGGGTGCACCAGGGGCAGGTGAGGTTTGCTTGGGTTCTGAAGATGGGGGATGGAACCCCTTACACCCCCCACTATATGTATATTCCACTACTATAACGTAATGGCTGAACGGATTTGGATGAAACTTGGAATATACATGCTTTTTGACCTGGATTACCTCACCGTACCACGCGAGCGAAGCCGCGGGCTGAAGCTAGTAATGGATATCCATTACTAGCTTCAGCCAGGACCAAAAAACTAGTTAATTATAACCAACTGATCATAGGCTAGTCTTTTTCATAGATACAATATCAATGTTTATCCTTAGAGACTCTTTACCATTTAGACCGGATACGGATGTGTCGTGCTCAAATGATTAATTTATTTTTATTATCATAAAATATTACAAAACAACTTGAACTTCCTACTCATGACAAAACTAGTTTAGACAATAAGTCGGAAATAGAGTAAAACATGTTTTTTGTTCGTTTTAACCCTATTAGATTTGCTATACTAAGGGTGACAAAAAATTAAACTAAAAATTAAGGGAGATACACTCCACTACACACTAAGGTTTACTTGAATCGTGTATGTGGAAATAACCCATATAAAGAAATAAAAATAGAATAGAAATATAAAGTATTTAGTGTCATAGGTGATAAGATAACACAAAAGAAAAATAAAACAGCTTCAGTTAAGTGCACAGACCATGACTCGTCAAATTAGTTACAAATTATAAAAAGATCATAGAATTAAATTATGCAAATTAAAGAAAAAAATAACATTTTATTTCATTAAGTATGAACCTAATAAAAGTATACAGAGCCTGATAGCGACACAAAATACATTGATAAGTGGTTAATAATAAAAAAAACCGAATTGAGCGGTAATTTCCATTTTGTTCAATAGGACTGTTAAAACTAGACAATTGTTCTTTAGAACTAATAACATCTGGTAACTTCCATTAGTTCTGTTTTCGTTTCAATGGTCCTATCATTGAACTACAACAGGGATAAAAATGTGTCAACAGTTCTATGACGTAACAGCCCCATAGAACAAATGAGAGTTACCTGAATTGCGAACTTTAACCTTTTTTGATTGATCATGATTCAAAGTCGTTGGCGATCATCGATTTCTAATAGTTTCACGTACCCGGGAGCGGACTGTGGTAGTGACCATCAGCTTCTGACAGCAGTGTTAAAGATCAAGTTAAAGAGAATCCAAAAGCAGAAAACACCTAAGCCTCTGAAAGGAGTGGATATAGCTGGTTACAGACAGGCAGTTCAAAATGAACTAACTTCAATACCTGTCGACACCAACCAGGATAACAGCGAAAGTACATGGAACCTACTCAAACAGGTCATATTACAAGCTGCCTCCAAAAATAAAACACCTAAAACAGCTATGAAAGATTTTATCTCAGCCAGCACAGAAAGGGTGATTATAGAAAGGCGGGCACTCAAAGAAAGAGGCATTATCACCGCTGATGATCAGGAACGCTACTCTCAACTAAATAAAGAGGTCCAAAGACGCTGCAGACAAGACAAAAACACGCACATCAACAACATATGCGCTGAGCTTGATCAACACTCTAAAAAGTACGAGACAAAAGACCTTTACCGAAAACTTAATCAACTAACAAGGACTGGTAACGTTAAATCATATGCAGTGCAGGATGCAAATGGTCAACTGCTCACAGAACTGAATCAAGTTTTAGAACGCTGGAGAGGATACTGTGCGGATTTGTACGATGCCGAATCAATAACGGAAGGGTCTGAAACTGAATGGGACAAACTGGAACTAGAACCAGATATCCTGCAGGCGGAAGTTGTACAGGCAATCAAATTGCTGAAAGCTGGAAAGTCCCCTGGCCGCGATGAAATACCAGCTGAACTCATTAAAGCACTTCCATCAAGAGGCATAGAAATTATCACCAAGCTTTGCAACTCCGTCTGGCAGTCAGGTATATGGCCGCGTGACTGGGCCGAATCAGTGTTTATCCCCCTGCATAAAAAAGGCTCTACTCATAAATGTGGCAACTACAGAACCATAGCCTTGATCTCGCACGCCAGTAAAATTCTCCTTCACGTTATTAATAAAAGACTCAAGAGCTTTCTTGACCGCCAAATACCTGAAGAGCAAGCAGGCTTTGTGAAGGGCAAAGGGACGAGAGAGCAGATCCTCAACATTCGGCAGATCGTGGAAAAAAGTAGAGAGTTCAATACCCCCGTTGTACTATGCTTCATAGATTACGCAAAAGCCTTCGACTGTGTACAATGGGTTAAACTCTGGGAGGTTCTGCAAGAAATGGGAGTCCCAGAGCATTTGGTGAGGCTTGTTAGCAGCCTTTACTCTAACAATAATTCTTTCGTGCGAATCGACACCGACTGTTCTGATGTGTTTGAGACCAAGAAGGGTGTACGGCAAGGCTGTATTCTGTCACCAGTCCTTTTTAATATTTACGGAGAATACATTATCCGCAAGGCTCTGGAAAATTGGGATGGAGGATTTGCAGTTGGTGGGAAAAGGATTTCCAACCTCCGCTATGCAGACGACACGACACTTGTTACCACCAGCATGGAAGATATGGAGATGCTTCTACATCGTCTGGGCGCTGAGAGCGAGGCCATGGGACTTACTATCAACAAAGATAAAACCAAGCTCATGGTAGTTGATAGAGCGGGAAGCCTCTCAGGCCCTACAACCTGCCCGGGCGTTGAAAAGGTAGACAGCTTCGTCTATCTGGGATCCATCATTAATAACGATGGAAGCTGTGTAGCGGAGATCAAACGACGAATGGCCATGGGCAGAGGTGCAATGACTCGGTTGGAAGGGATTTGGAAGAATCGGGGAATAACCTGGAAAACAAAGATCCGCCTTGTCAGAGCCCTAATATTTCCGATATTTCTTTACGGTGTAGAGACGTGGACCATCCTGGCCAGAGAGAGAAAAAGGATTGATGCATTCGAGATGTGGTGCTGGAGGCGAATGTTGCGGATACCGTGGACGGCTAAGCGCACAAATGTGTCAATCCTTTCACAGCTTAATATAAAAGATCGGCTCTCCACGATATGCCACTGCCGGATTTTGTCATATTTCGGCCATATTGCGAGACGTAGAGCCGATAACTTAGAAAAGCTGGTCATTGTCGGCCATGTAGAGGGGAAACGTTCCAGAGGAAGATCCCCAACCCGATGGTCTGACCAGCTCAGAGACAAGGGAACGTCGCTTTACAGTGTGGTGCAGATGGCCACAAATCGGAGTCGCTGGAGACAGGCCGTTAACAACTGCAGGACATCACATAGTGATCACGATCTTCAGCAATGAAGTACCGACTACAAAGAACCTTTTTTGGAATTCAGTTATTAAATAATTATAGTAATGGTCATATTTCACATAATATCTAGATTTTAGAATAAAGTAAAAAAAATGTGTTAGTCCATACTTAGTTGGTAGCGCGCATTTCTTTTTGTTATTTAGTAACGCAGGTACAAATCCCGCCAAGTCGAAAATGTTTGTGATATTATAAAAACGAGAAAAAGTAAAACTAATATGATAGTCTTTAGAGGCGGAATGAACAAAATCAAAATGTGGATTAAACTTTCTCGAGTTTTATTTTTTGTCACAATATTGGGGCAATTTTTTTTCGGAAAGGCAGATGACCGCGCGGATATATATTCCGAAAATATGTTGTATGCATATTTAGCTTCCACTCGCGGCTTCGCTCACATGTTACTTTGTTAAAGAGTATCCTATAAATGTTATTCTTGATATAAAACTAACTGAACTTAGTTTTAGCGTGAAGGAATAACTAACATTTTCGCATCGATACCAGTGCGCCCTTATATTTTTTCATCTTGAACGACGGTTGTGTAATTTTTATTTTATTATATTTTCTAGTGTTTTCCTGATTTATAATGTTTATAATATAGGCAATTTAACCTATCTAACTAAGTAATATGTCAGATGTGTAGTGATAGTGAATTTGGACTGGAATTCTCTGATGAAGAATATTGTTCGCCGATCGTTTTTGCTATATAATTGTGGAAATTGAAATAGCCCAGATGCCATTAAATACAAATACAATACTAAACCAAATACCAAATACAATACTGGTAGCACATATATAGAAGAAGAATAGATGAAGTCTTAAAATTCACTATGCTCTGAACGTCAATTCATACGGCTGATCTCTATTTTCTTATGTCCATATACCATTTGCTAGAAAGGGATGCATACTTTATCTCAATGCGATTGCTGCAACTTCGTACCAGGGAATTTCTATGAAACTGCATAGCATTTTATTCGAGCGCCCTGGTACGATTTTCTTTTTGAACTCATTTGAAGTCGCATTGAGAAGTATGCATCCCTTTCTAACTGATGATATTGAACATAAGAAAGTAGAGATCAGCCGTATGAGTTGATGTTCAGAGCATGAATGTATTGTAAGGGCTCTTCTATACTTTAGTCATAATTCTTTAAGTAGGCTCTTTGTTCGATATAATGACATGACAAGTTTTGCTTGGACGTCAAACACAATAAAACAATGGATTCCTTCCAATTACACAACGATAATTAATAAAGCACTTTTAATGAGGATTCAATTATAGTCTCTCTGTGTGTGTGGTCTTTAAATAAATTAACTAACTAGGCATTTGTTCTAAAGAAAGCTGTTGCGCTATTTTGGCTCTTTTGTTACCAAGATCTATAATTATGTAGTAAATAGTGTAGTAAATGCTACACAAAACTAACCGATTAGGCCGTCATGTCATGTCAAACATGTGAACATGAAAACCATCGTGATGAAAACATGTCAATAGTGATTAGTTTTTTTTACATCTGCTGCTTAATAAGCTACGCATACTGTTTGTTTTCTAAAGAAAATACAATAAATAAATGTGATTTCGATCGAAAAATAGTTTATGGCCCGTGTATAATAATCATAAGGCGTTAAGCCTTCTTCTTTGTACGTGGTCAACTCTAGTGTCGGAGTTTTCGTAGACTTAATGACTGAAAAAGCCGTTACCAATATCATAAAGTATCATTCGTTTATCGATTCGGTTATCGTTGTTAAGTATTATTCGTTTAGGTTATAGTTTTTATATATTTTAATAATTTTGTAGTAATGATAAGTGATATGTTAGGTATATTATAACATTAGCTGCGATAGGAAGGAAGTGAAGTTTTTAACTATAACAAATTATATTTATGTATAATTATATGGCTCAAAACTTCAAATTCTTAACTTTTATTTTAACTAATTATTCTTATTATTTTTTAATTTTTTTTTTTAATGTAATATTATACAAAATGCAAGTTGTTAATTATCTACTAGATTATGATTATATAATAATATAGAATAAAATGTTGTTGCATAATAATAGCAACAGAAATGTGGGGCGATGTACGCCTATTAAATAATAAAAAAAAAAAAAAAAAAAAAAGTATCATTCGAAGCACGAAAGCTTTTGAATCTAGATGCTACTATTAAACCACCCAGTCAAATAGACGGAAGGATTGTTATTTAATTAAGATCTTACAAAGACATTGTAAGATCATTTGTAAGATCATATCATATTTTATGATTATGATTATGCCACGATGTTCCATTCTCGTGCCTTTATGCCAAAACCCCATGGTTGGTCCTCAAGAGCACCCATGTGCTCTTGAGGACTCTTCCACACATTTATCTTTGGAACCCAAGCCAGCCCCACCGGGAACATAGGAAATTTATGTTTTTCTTATAATGTACAACAACAATAACATCAGCCTTTAACAGTCTACTTTTAGTCTTAGATAAGATGGCCCATAATCCCCAAGCCAGGCAGGGGAACTTGGGAATCGCAGAACACAACTGCTCGCACCGGTAAAGCTGGTGCCCATCGATGTTCAGGGAATTCAGCTGTGCCTATGTTCCGCTTTGCTATGCCGCAATCAGCCGGCCACCAGAGCTCCGTTCGTTGTTTAGCAGGGTGCACCACGAGCAGGTGAAGTTGGCTTGGGTTCTGAAGATGAAAGTTGGAACCCCGTAACCCTGCCAAGTATGTCGACTATATGGAAAGTTTTTATTGTTTGCTGATTTTTCCTTTAGCGGGACTTTCCAAAGACCTTTGTGTGCGATGAATCATCGAGACAAATTTAACATTTAAGCATGCAAGCGGCGTGCACTTTTTTAAAGAAGAGGTAAATGCACTTTGATTTCATCAGGACAATGGAAAATGCTAATGTAGTATTTATACGAGTATCGTTCTCAAATGGGAAAAAAACATGAAATAGTATTTCACTAACGACAATTATTATGGTCAATGACAAAGCGTTATTTTCAATCTACGCTTTCTCATTGGCCAATTTTGCGTCTACGATACGAATAGGTAATTTTCCACTAGTCTTTGTGAGTCTGATGATCACTAGTACATTTAAGATTCCATGATAATGAGTTCTTGCCTTTATAATGGATAGTTCTGCTATTGTCTAAGGAAGGGCAACGTCTAGTAGATTATGATCAAGGTTCTAATGAGGTTCATGAATGTAAATAATGTGGAATCATCAGTACTTATAAGCGGGATTACAAACCTAAGGTTTCAAATAGAGTTAGACAGGCTAACATAAGGTCTTTTTCTGATCAAATATTATAAAAGCATGTAAAATTCAGTTATATTGGGGCAAATGATTGTATGATCTGCAATTATTTTTTTGAAACGAAATGTATTTTTTTTATTCAATTGGAACTTTAAAGTACCTACACTTCGAATCGTCATTTTTTTAATCTACACCAATTCGAGAAGAATTGTCAAGAAAATCTGCTTTTGGGTTTGGGCGTTGTGGTAGCATGGTACCATGGGGTGTTAGGTGTTCCGACCTTCATCTTTGGAATCCAAAACAACCTTCCCTGCCCTTAGTGCATCCTGCTGTACACACAGGTCTCTGGCGGCCGGCTGATTGCGGCATAGCGCAGCCGAACTCCGGCACAGCGTCGACGGTGCGAGAAGCTGTGCCCTGCGATCCCCAATCCGCAAGCCAAGCGTGGGGATTATGGGCATATTCCCCTTCTTATAGGGAATGCCTATGTCCAGGAGTGAACAGAATAGACTGGTGATGGTAATGATGGGTTTTGATAGCATAGTATCCATTAATATCAACGACTTGACTTCCTGAAGGCCTAGTACAAGTTGCACAATTCTAAAACTTTTAAAGTATACTATATCGAGCTCAATTTTGAAGTACCTTTTGTCGTTAATTACCTCACCGTTTTGAGTGATAAGAGGGATGATGCCTGGGTAATAAAATGATAATTCTAATAAGTCTATCAGTTAGATTAACAAAAAATATTGGACACGTATTTTTTATTATCAAATCAATAGAAATTACCAATGTTATAGAGCGTCAAAGTTCGGGAGTGGGGGCTCGTGACGTCACTTGTATGTGTGTTGTACTTGTATAGTGTACAACTTACACGTGACGTCACGCGGAACTTCTACGCACTATATCTCTGTAATTTTTTAGTTTAATTGAAAAAATAAAAAATACGACTCTGATTTTTCTTGATAATGTAAAAGACGGACTAAATATAGTTTTTAGGCTCCTAGCCTATTATTGCAATCTGCAAGAAGATTACATTACCAACGTTGTTCGATCAGTTTCTACTTAAAACAAGTTGCGTAATTTCCAAAAAACGTACATTAAAATTGAGCTCGATATAGTATACTATAAAAGTTTTCGAATTGTGCAACTCATACTAGACCCTCTGAAGGCCCTATTAGTCCAATGCATTTAGTCTGTTAGGTATTATTTACAATCAAATCGCGGAACATATGTTTGCATGTTCTGTAAATATTTGTCTCGGGTCTGGGTGTTTTCTATGTATAATATGTATGTATTTAAATTATATAAATATGTAATATATCAATGATGTGGTTCCCTTACCTCAAGCTCTGCTTAGTTTGGGGCTATATGATGCTGTTTGATATTCCAGTTTTTTTTATTTCGTCTAAACCGTCTAAATTAAAACTTGGCTATATGGTTACCTTGTTTCTAGATATTAATCTAGTTTATACCAATCTATTCGAGAAAGTAAGGAAACTCCCAATGTCATTGTCAAAGTCAGCTGTCATGTCTAAGATAAAGAACGCTTGGCCTCTTGAACTATGCTCGCGCCAATTAGCAAATAAATAATATCAAGTAGCATTCATAAAATATTATCAGTACGTTACTTATACACTAGTGTGTTACTTATACAAAGGTGGTAGTAAATTACTATATATAAATATATATAAGCCAAGAAGAGTTTCTTGCCAATTCTTCTCTGTTTGGTCGCGTTACGAATTGGTGTAAATTAAAAAATGACGGTTCAAACTTTTGTACTGTTCGTACTGAATAAATAAATTTTCACTTTCACTAATCGTATACTAGTAAAAAAAATATTAAAATGCCATCCAAAACTTATACACATACAAGGAGAACACTACACTCGTGAGCAAAAAAATCGCGGGCTAGAATTCCTGCACCAGCTACAAAATCGGACCTGAAAACGGCGCTCATTGAAGAATGGGATAGCATCGAACAAGATCAAGTAAAGAAACTGATTCGATCTATGAAGAAGCGATTGGAAGCTGTTATTAGGGCCAGGGGGGGCAACACTAAATATTGATAAGTTAATTACAATTAAATTAATGTTTTGACGAATTAAGGAATTAATTTTCTTTGCTTTTAATTATCACCTTTTTCATTGGTTAAGACTCCTTCTTATTCAATATTACTTCTTTACCAAAAAAAAATTAAGAACATCGTAGACCAGTCATTTTAAAGCTAAAACTTTGAGATGTTAAAATCAGAAATAGAATCAGAGCTTCAGATTTTTTGCTAGTTTTTTAACCGCGAGCGTGTGTCCTGCGTCGATTTTTTTGCTCACAAGTGTATTATACACATGAACGCAATAAATTACTGTGACTTTGACATTCGGACCAGACGGGGTATAAACCCGCATCTCTGCCTAGATCCAGCAGCGCACTACCCGTCTGTGCCACCCCGGTCCAAGTGACGTCATGGTCGAAAATCTTGAATAGCCTGTAGACAGTAACTACCCACGCTTCTGTAGACCTTCACATTGTGTAGATGTTTTTAAGATTCTTATCGACATGATTTAATTAGTTTCATTTTGTTTTTTTAACCGACTTCAAAAAGGAGGAAGTTCTCAATTCGTCGGAACCTTTTTTTTATGTATGTTCACCGATAACTCCGTCAATTGTAGACCGATTTTAAAAAATCTTTTTTTGTTAAATAGAGTTTACTTCACAGGTGGTCCCATATAAATTTTATTCCTGAGGGATTTTCCCGGAAAACTCAAAAAACCTCATCCTCACTTGTAATTTTCGCCCTATGATCACCAATATCTCCGTCAATCGTGACCTGATTTTCAATATTCTTTAGGGCAAGCAGTAAGAAGTGATTTATTTGAAGTCGGTTTATTTTTTTTAAAAGTCCTACTTGTTTTTTTGCCTATATTATTAGTCAAGTAGTATAAATGAACTTAAATAAATATATAAGGCACTATCGCACAATTTCATTATAGCCCCAAACTTAGCAGAGCTTACCACATGAATGACTGATATAGTTAGTATTCGTTTTGTAAATATCATATTATACATAGACAACACTCAAACCCAAGACAAATATTTGCAGATCACAAACATTCTTCCCGCAGGAATCTAACCCGCAACCTTCTCAGGCGCGCTCTCGTCCACTGCGCCACAGAGGTTGTCCTCCTTTTGTAGAAATATCCCTAATCATTTCTACTTACTTTAATTAGATCCCGTATAATATCTTAACTTTACAAGAGCGCGTCAAAATAATATAATCCCCAAAAAGCCCAGCCACTCACAACCCACAATCTATGTAAATTGATCCTAATAGAATTCTCTCGAGTCGGGTGTCAGAAACTATGAGTAGGTAAGGTACACATAATAAAAACACAAGTACGTAACTAGAATTTGATCTGATATCGTTTTCAAAACAACATATAGGGCCTAAGCATGCCATGCCACCCACCATGGATACGCGTAGAAGGTATTATCTATTGTCACATAGAGAACAGAAACCGCACCGATCGTAAGTAGTTTCATTCAATATAGCTATCAATGCTTCCGTTCGATTACAAACAATAGACACTAGACCGTACAGATAAAGTGACCTACATGTACAATACGTAATTGATATAATTGTACTAAAGTTGGAACAAAATTTTACCTTATTGAGGTGGCTGCTACCTATTAAAGTTGTAAAAGTAAGGAGGTTTGTTTTGAGGAAACTATAGGTTTATTTTTTTTACTGTTCTCGCGATATATATCTAATAGAATCAAATATATGGAATCGTCAGAATCCAGGCCCCTGACCCCTTCGTATTTTATTTAATCTATCTCTGATACAAAGTGATTATTTAACCCAGTCCGCTCCGCTGTTAACATCTATCTACATTACCATAACTACATATTTATCGTAAGGAAACATAAAACAGATGTTGCAAAACATAGGTAGGTACTAGCGCACCTAGTTTCTGCATTTGGTATTCAATCAAGACGAGTCAGAGAACTGCAATCTTGCACATAAATGCAACAAATTGCACAACTTGAACATAATGACATAAATGCTACGTTTCCAGTATCCTACACGATATTCGTCGGCGATATAAGTAGCCGCACGAAAGTCTAGCTCTGACCGTTATTGCGCAGAAGTCAAAAGTAAGGTATCATATGGGAGCTAGAGGCGAGAGAGAGCGAGAGACCCATGCGCAGAAGTTTCGTTCATCGCTAAACTTACGTGCCGCTAGCTATTTTACGTGCAAGTACAAATGTCAAAAAGACGACTGATAATGACTGGTATTTATTTCCATGCAATGCACATGTTGACCTTCGGGAGTCACCCACTAGAAGGATAGCATACGTATTCATTCAACCTCTGTGGCGCAGAGGGCAAAGGCCCGCCTGAGACTCGGAAGATTGCGGATTTTATTCCCGCCGCTAGACAAATGTTTGTATGATTTGAAAATATTTGTCTCGGGTCTGGGTGTTTGCTATCCATGTGGTTTCCTTACAAGCTCTGCTTAGTTTGGACCTAGATGTTATGTGATAGTGTCCAGCATTATTATTGAGACCAAATGGTTAGTTGAAGACGGAGAGACGGAGAGTGTCGGAAAACTACCCACTAGAATCAGATAGACCAACGACATCGCAATGAGAGAAGTTGGAAAAGTGGAAACATTTGGGAATACTTAATAAATATTAGCGAGTTGTTGATGATTATGATTATGAGCTAGTTTTACTGATCGCAGTTAATAAACCGCTTAGAGAGGTTCATCATACTGCCGACGGTCACTATGTGCTCTCCGCAGCTTCGAAGCGCTTCGATCTAGAGGCCGGCCATTAATAACTTATGGTGCATTCCTTCAACAGCACGTGACCAATGACGCTTCTTTTTACCTCCAACAAATTTATGACGATGATTATAGACAATTTATACAAAGTCAACTCTGCTGTGTAGCAAACGGGGCTCTGGCGAGCGGCTGATTCGCATAGCGTAGTTAACACTGGCACAGCAAAATCCCCTGGACACCGACGGGTGGTATGAGAAGGTGTGCCCTAAGATCCCCAACCTGCTAGCCCAACGCGGGGATAATGCATATCATGCTTCCCATTAGGTAACTTATTAAAATAAGATGATAATGATGATGATTACCAGGCAGGTATAACACACGTTACAGTTTAAGAAGTATTTCCGCATAAAAAACATCAACATTGCATATTTACCGGTTATTTACAAACATTGCGATGTTACAGCTAAACCAGACATTGAATGAGACACAAAACGTTTTTTCTTGTAATAAGCAAGGATTATTGTGAAGTCGGTTCTTCGAAATGGCACTTTTAATGTCTGAGTGAAATTCACTAAGCTTGATTGTTTCTTCGAATAAGCTGACTGAAAAGAAATTAAGTATGAAAGGTGGGAATAGCTATATGATTTGTGTTTCAATCAACAGCATGCATTTTGTCGAAAAAAACACGAAATAGGAGTTAAACCCGCTTAAGGCTTAAATGTGATTACCAACGCCAAGTGTGAACGTGACAAATCCTACCAGCAATTGTACCAAAGGGCCAACAACATAGTTTTCATTTAGTAATAGTAGAGTTCTTTGTGGAGGGCTCATCCGGGGAAGTACTGCCAAGCCTATTTCTGGCGTGTAGCAGCATTGCTGAATCCGTTTGAAGAGTATGGGTACCGGTGAAATTACAGGCACAAGACGCTTATCATCTTCATGTCCCAAGTTGATGGACGCAGACCGTTGCGTCGTAGAGCACGTTCCGAAAAATTGTGATCTACGATGCAATGCTTTATGATACGTAATGGTTGCCACTTAACATCAGGTGGGTCATGTGCTTGTTCCATCTTCAAGTACCATAAAAAACATGATAAGAAAAAATATAAAACAAGAAGCTGACGATAGCGATGTATTAGTTGCAGCCCTTCCTTCCCATTTCTTATGAGCTAGTGGCCAACCCTGGTGTCGGAATTAAATGGTTTAACGGCTGTAAAAGACTTACATCTTAACGTGCCTTCCGATGGACGGAAGAACTTAGATTCAAACAAACGGCAACCTATTTTGATATCTACAGATGGAACTTCATAAAAAATAAAATAGTAAAAATCATAATGTTAACACTAGAAATAAAGATTAACTTGCTAATCCTACTGTAAGGCTGTTAGTCAATCATTTAAAGGGCAAAACGGTTCTTTAACAAAATCCCAAATGTCGTGATTAATTTGTCTGTAAATAAATTCAAAAATGTTGTTAACTTTAATCTCTCTAATAAAGCTTATTATAAAATTTCTGATTATTTAAATGAAATGACAAAAAAGCATGGGATGAAACTGTCTCCAACTCACTCAAAACCAATGTAATAGTTAAGAAAAATATTGTAAAAATGACATAAAAAAAAATATAAGCTAAGCAGAGTTTCTTGCCAAATCTTCTCTGTTTGGTATAAATAAAAAAAAAATACGATTCAAAGTGTACTGTAATGTTCGTACTGAATAAAAAAAACATTTCATTTCTTGCACATGGCCCATACTGATGTTAAGAGGTAGCCATTACTTATTTATAACAAAGTATTGGTTCATGGGTGACGTATGTTTGGCTTACCTAAAGATGCAACGCCTTGCGTCCATCAACTCGAGGCATGGTGTCATGCACCTGTAACGTCACCGGTACCCACACCATTCAAACCGAAACACTGCAATGCTGCTTCACGGCAGAAAATGGCATGGTAGTAGTATTTCCCCCTTGGCATGGTGGTAGTAGAACACCAAAGTAAGCCATGCGAGCTGCATTGCATGTAACAATCAGTCTGATTAATCATCAAGTCAATCAACTTAGACTCAAATATTTGCGACCAATTGAATCGGATTGCATTGCGTTATGTTACAATCTAAACATGTATAGATCAGCAGTGAATACGAGACCACTATTGAAATACGCGTTGGTCAGCTTTTGAGCATCATTAGGGTTCCGTACCCAAAGGGTAAAAACGGGACCCTATAACTGGCTATTACTAAGACTCCACTGTCCGTCTGTCTATCTGTCAATAGGCTGTATCTCATGAACCGTGATAGCTAGACAGTTGATTTTTTTATCAGTGTACTGTCTTGATTAGGAAGTTGCGTGCGGGTCAATTTTAAATTGGACAATACGCAATAACGTATTGATTAGTAGCTAGATAGCTACTTCCTTAATAGGTAGAATCAACAAAACAAATACACTCAAACGAGTTTGCTGTCCTTGTGGTCAGCAAACTTCTGTTTTCCTGGTCGGCTAGGTTTGTGTACTTTTACCAGCGGTTAGCACTTGCCTTTCATTTAGAACCAGTTGGCGACATTCATTAACACCTGTAGAAGTCCTCAGAACTAAGGCCTCCACGCATCATCATCAATGTTGCAAGCATTGTTGAAATGATCCAACATTTCCCTGACGCACGGTTCCTTCTCGAAATTTTGACAATGCGTCTTTTCAGGACATTCTTTACTCTGTGGCTTAATCCTACTTAATAATAATAAACGTAAATGGATGTTTTTTCACACCAGCACGGCTGAACGGAATTAGATGAAACTTGGAATATACATAGATTGTAGCCTAGAATAACACATAGGCTAGAAGAAGAATGGGTAGGGTTTTTATCCGGGTTGCACGCGAAGCCGCGAGTGGAAGTTAGTGGTGGTTAGTGGTTTGTGGTTGGTGTGGTGTTTAATTTTTGATCTTATTGCAAATCCTGAACGTGCAAAAATATATACACATTGTGAAATTAGCTCGAACTTTGTTTACGTGGACTTTAACCTTACGTTAGGTTTAATTTTACCAATCTTTAAAGTACCCATTACATACCTAGCTATCGTAAATGCTATGAATGGATAATTTATGCCATGTTTGTTATTCATCACGTGTTTAGGATACAAATCAAGTTCAAAGCTTCTGTATAGTTACAATCTATTTATGTGGAAACTGAGTGTTACAAACAGATTATTATGGGATTCGTTCAAGGCAAGCCGAGAACCTTGGCATCGTAACCAAAAAGCAAAATTAAATGTGTCTCGATCAAAAATAATTTGCCCTCTTATTTTTTTTACACAAACACGTATTAAGGCCCTTTAGAAATAACATCTGTCAAAAAGCCCAGATTTTGAAAAAGTGAAATCAAATGTCTCGATTGTAAATTCAAACAAAAAATGAAAATGAAAATTTAAAACAACTAGGTTAATAGTTACGAGTAAAAAAAAAACAAAAAAAAATTGGTTTTGGCCTTTAATTACCACTGAATTTAAAAGTGATGGGTAACTATAGGCCTATGTCCAGCAGTGGACTGATATAGGCTGGTGTGTGGTGTGTGGTGGTGTGGGTAACTATAAATTTTAAAAATAGTAGAGATAGAAAACCTTAATTCGACCTATGTAGATACAAATAAAAGCTTATGAGAAAATATAGGCTATGAATAGAAATCAAAGTTTATTTAATTAAATATAAATCGGCGAGCCGCCTTAACCCTGAGCTGAAAAATGGATTAGCTCAGCATGTGCTGAACGATGAACATCAGCGCTGTACTTCAACAGAACAACAAAACCTGTCCAGCTAAAGAGCAGACATTCAAAACAAACAACTGCAGAAACAAAGGTGATTGTATCGGTTTCTGTAGAAAGCCTCAATGAAACAAATACTCGTACAATTCAACACTCGTACATGTTTTGATCAAGGAAGCAGACGTCAACCTTGACAAAAGCGTGCTGATGCTTGACAAAATTAGATTTTTTTCACTACGATGATACGCAGTCGTAAAACGCAACTAATCCATTCAATGTAGCTTCTATGTATTCAACGGAAAGTTTTAATTTTGAAGACTCATTTCCTATAACCAGAAGGCCAGACTATGGTGTTTGACAGACTCTTGTCGCATTTTTAGAATTCAAATTAAAATAGACATCAGAAAAGAAATCTTCGAACACAAAACTTCAAACTGTTCATTTCAGATAACTATATTTTGACATGTGTATTTTTTTATTACTCCCCCATTAAGGGATAAGTTAGTTAGCATTATAACAACCCAAATTAGCTGACCTACAAAACCAGCTTAGTAAAATTAAATTACCATCATAAATGACTTAAACAACTCTAGACTGTAAACACACTTAGTCAGGAAAACAAACATTGCTTAGTTGTTTAGCATCATTCTTAGTCTTATCATCGCAAATAAACCTTTTTGGTTTATCATGGATTTATCTTTATCCATTCCTTACTATGATGATTTTTCTAGTCAATATACTTGGTAAACTAACTGACTGGGTAATATATCAACGCACAGCTCAAACTGGACCTAGAAACTTAAAATTTTAGTAGTATAAGCAGGCATCTACTAATGTATTATTAGAAATTCCACCCCTTACCCCGGGGGTAAAATAGGGGATGAAAGTTTGTATTAAAGTCCGTCAGTTTCTAATCGGTATTTTAAAATTTTGCATTTAGGCTGAGGATTGTGAATTAATTTATACTTGTCTTAGCGTTTTTGATCGACCCGAAGGGGTGAAAAGGGGTTTGAATATATAGGTATTTGACAAATGTGCAAAGCTGAAAGGAAGCCTTCCGGAAGCTAGTTTTAATGATGTAAGCAATAGCAAATCAAAGGCCAGCATCATTCTAAGGATGTTGTAGAAACCGTGCATCATTCTAAGGAGTGTTGTTTTGAGAATCTCATTCTTATTATTCTTATGGGATATAGCGGAACTGATGTGGTGTGTATAAGAACACCGAAGTTATGTCACTAATCCAATGAAGTATCTTTATTGATAGAAGAAAGTCAAAGATTTCACGTGGGACCTTGATTTTGCTGCGCTATTTCAGGACGAAGCCGTTCCACCGTCATGTCAGCTTGAGGTATTTATAATTCGCTTACCTCCACTGACCGGAAAACGTTGAATTTAATGTGATTAAAGAGTAGTTTTCATCGGTAGTTCAGTTGTTTTCTCAACAGAATAGTTCTAGAGTAGGTACTTAAATAATTTAAAAAATTATAGTTTCAGGTAGATCTGATCTTGGGATGCTCCACTGGCCATCGGGGTCATATTTAATTTATCATAGAGAGGGAACTTCTCTCTGAATATACAAAACTGTAATGTAGCTGACTTACTGTCTGATTGATTGACTGACTGACAATCAACAAACAGCTTAAGCTGTAAGTCGTAGAAAACTTGAAATTTGGACGGATATTTTTTGCATAGTGTAGGCCTGTACTAAGGAAAGGATTTCAGTCTCTGATAGGATGCAACGGGAATAAACCTCTGCGTGGACAAAGTAGCAGGGCGTCCACTAGTTAGCTACCTATAGTTAGTTACCTATCTCAGTTGCTATGCCCTTAGACAGGGTTCATGTGTGATACCTACCTTCTATGTAACATCTGTGTACTACCATGTGACAGCAATAAATGTATTGAGTATTGAGCTATAGTTTCCCAAAAAATATCATTAGCGCGATTCAAAATTTCAATTTTTGTTGTTGTTTTCAACAATTGCTGTTGTTGTTGTTATAGACAACAACAACAGCATATATAAGTCCACTGCTGGACACAGACCTCCCCTTATAAGAAGGGAGACATATCTATAATCACCACGCGGAGCATGCGAGTTGGGGAGCAATTTTTAAAATTTTAGTTATAAATACAAGTAGAAGCGATCAAGTAACGATAGGGAGATGGACCGAGGACATCGTCCAGATTGCAGGTAATCGGTGGATGGGGAGGGCTCAAGGTCGTTCTTCGTGAAATTCCTTGGGGGAGGCCTATGTTCAGCAGTGGACTTCTATTGGTTGTTGATGATGATGATAAATACAAGTTTGTGGGCTTATCTAACGAATTGAACAACCACTTAAAGGTAAGCACCGCATGCAAATTAACTATGTGAAATAAAAGAGAAAAAAAGTCAGTTGACTAAGATAATCAAGTAATTCTTGTAAATTATTTCTACCACAAGTTTCCTTCGTATACAAAAGTCTATATTACATAGGTACACATATGAGTATTTTATCACTGGTTCCGTGCAAAGGACATGTTAGAACGCAAAAGTTTCCTGTTAGATAAATTGACATAACCTACATATTATTAATTATACTTTTGGATCCAAATTTGGCATGCAATTAGTTAAAATGAAACTACATAAGTAGTATAACCAGTTTACGATTATCTGACACTTCACCTCATTGTGTTGTTTGGTGAGTGTAATGTACTACGCGTAGCAAGATAATCGACAAAATATTTATAACAAATACCACTAACCTTCTCTGAAGAGTTCAACAAAAATCACACGTGTGCAAATAGATTCACATGCAAACCAGTGAAAGAACAAACAAAACAAGCGATTAATAAAATGCAAACATCTACTCTTTACAAAATAAAACACACACGTTAACCTGTAATTAGCTTAGTGAAACAACACACAAATACAAGAAAAACCCAACAGAAATTCGTCACTGTATCGCCTTCCCCATAAGGCATCTTCAACACGTTTGCATATTGTTAAGCTCGTCAGAGAAATTAGGGGAGTTTGTACTAAATATTTTGAGTTTTCAATAACTTGTAATGGATTTCTGCTAACTCACACCTGAGTCAAATAACTACACGCATAATAGATTGAAAACATTTTTTAACCATTTAAAGTCATATAAATTTAACTAGAGGTTGGGTGGTGCGCGAGCTGCACGCAGCTCGCGGTTTTGGTGTTGTATTGTAAAGCTATCAGAGTGGATTTTGAAAAGTAAGAAGCAATCAAGAAGATATCAAAGTAGAAAAAGCAATCGTTGAGGATTTAGAAGTAGAAGAAGCAATCAAAAAGGATATCGATATTAAAAAAAACAATCCAAGAGGACATCCATGAAAATAATGCTATAATAGAGGATATTGATGTAAGAGAAGCAATCAAGGACGATATCGAAGTGGAAGAAGCAATCAAAGAGGATATCGAAGAGGAAGAAGAAATCAAGAGGACATCGAAGTAGGAGAAGCAATCGATGAGGATTTTGAAGTGGAAAAAACCATCAAAGAGGATATCGAAGTTGAAGAAGCAATCAAAAAGTTATCTGATGTGGAAGAAACAATCAAAGAGGATATCCAAGAGGATGATGCTTTAACAGAGGATATTGATGTAAGAGAAGCAATCAAGGACGATATCGACGTGGAAGAATAAATGAAAGGTAATTTCGATGTGAAAGAAGCAATCAAAGAGGATATCGAAGTAGGAGAAGCAATGGTTGAGGATTTTGAAGTGAAAAAACAATCAAAGAGGATATCAAAAAAGTTATCTGATGTGGAAGAAATAATCAAAGAGGATATTCAAGAGGATGATGCTTTAACAGAGGATATTGATGTAAGAGAAGCAATTATGGACGATATTGAAGAGAAAGAAGCAGTCAAACAGGATATAAAAGAGGAAGAAGAAATCAAACAGGATATCGATCGAAATCGAAATCGAAATCGAAATCGAAATCGAAATCGAAATCGAAATCGAAATCGAAATCGAAATCGAAATCGAAATCGAAATCGAAATCGAAATCGAAATCGAAATCGAAATCGAAATCGAAATCGAAATCGAAATCGAAATCGAAATCGAAATCGAAATCGAAATCGAAATCGAAATCGAAATTGAAATCGAAACCGAAACCGAAACCGAAATCGAAATCCAACAACTACCCTACACCTACCCTACAACTACCCTACACCTACCCTACAACTACCCTACACCTACCCTACAACTACCCTACACCTACCCTACAACTACCTTACACCTACCCTACAACTACCCCACAACTACCCTACACCTACCCTACACCTACCCTACAACTACCCTACAACTACCCTACAACTACCCTACAGCTACTCTACAACTACCCTACAACTACCCTACACCTAGTACCCTACAGCTACTCTACAGCTACGCCACAACTACCCTACACCTAACCTACACCTACCATACACCTACCCTACAACTACCCTACAACTACCCTACAACTACCCTACACCTAGCCTAAAACTACCCTACAACTACCCTACACCTACCCTACACCTACCCTACACCTACCCTACAACTACCCTACAACTACCCTACACCTACCCTACAACTACCCTACAACTACCCTACAACTTCCCTACAACTACCCTTAAACTACCCTACACCTACACCTTCACCTAACCTACACTAAATATCTATACGATTCCACAAAACAAAAGAAAAAAAAAAATTTGTATGAGGGGGTGAAAATTTTGTATGGGACTATTTTTTTTTTGTATGGAACCCTAATTTTTTTTTTCGAATCCTTACATAAAAATAAACCCTGAGCAACATTAGTTTGAGCGCGAACCCTCTACGACCTATAGTTTCCGAGATACATGGGGGGTGGGGGTGAAAGGGGGTGAAAAGGGGAAATGTCAGATTTTTCCTGAGGTCGCCCCCACTCCCTCTATACGAATCCACCAAAAATTTCAACCCTACGAGGTGGCATCTGGGAGAACAATCATGTCAATGAGTCAGTCAGTCAGTGAGTGAGTGGTAATCGAGCTATATATAATATAATAATAATAATAATATGATAGTGTTTATTGATGATCACAATACAGTTTAAATTGAATGAGCCTTGTGCACCCATAAAAAGGCCGTTATAATTGACACTTCATAGCAAAACACTTCATAGCAAAACAAATAGAATCGTTTGATGAAACAATTAAGTGTCTATTTCAGGAATACGATACTAAAATGTATAAGGATTGAAATACTCCATACCAAAATCAGCTTGGCCAACAAATACATCACTACGAAACGTCATCGCATGGTTAAAGTTTATGTTGGCAGACGATCATGAGGGCCTACTCGTTATCACAAAAGTTGATCCAAACGCGAGACAAATGTTTGAAGATCATACAAAAAGGAGCCGTGGTGGCCTAGTGGGATGTACCCCGACTTAAGATCTGATTGATGATGACTGATTCTGACTAATGGATTTTTCGTTTCGAAAAATTTATGTGCAATGCGCACATAAATTTTCACGAGCTCGAACGGTGAAGAAAAACGTCGTGAGGAAACCGGCATGCCCTCGAAAGGTATTTGCTAGATTAGTGTTCCAATAAAAAAAGCGGCGATGGGCTTGCACCTGTCACGTGGAATGCTAGCTGCTTGCAAAAGGTTTGGACTTGCCTCTGACTACCCCCTTTAGGGTATCCTCAATAGATTTAAGTACTGAGCAATATCTGAAGATATCCATAATGGGTAAACGTCGTGAAGATGTACATGTAACAAAAAATTGTCTCACGGCGGGAATCTAATCCGAAAGCTGCGTCTCAGGCGCCGCTCCATAGAGATCATCGATTAGTCGGATTATAAGTACATTCTGCCCCTCGAGGAGGCATGTTCAAATGCTGAACAAAACCCACACTAAACCAATAAAGATTTCAAAATACCACCCATGGACACCAGCAACACCAGAGGCGATGCTGATGAACCGCAACAACTTCAAATGTATGAACATATGCCTGTAATTAAACCGGCAACCATGTGGTTTGATAGGCTGCGTGCTGGACACACAGCAATTTTGTTTGACGGCAGAAGTAGGCATGGAACTACTACCATTCGGGAAGAGTCGTTTAAAAAGTCAAGTAAAATTATTAGTTTATGTGCCGGAGAAAAGATAGAGATGATGTTCTAGTGACAACGATATTGCGTTATTAAATATCATGCTCATCTTAACCATTCGCTAAGAAATCTGGTGATTCTGGTGATGATTTTGACAATATTTGTATTATGGTGCGTTAATAAGAAGAATGCAAACACATGTGGTTAAATATTGAAGAACGACCAGGTAAATGTTAGAGTTCAAAAAAAAGTTAAAATTCAGTATTAGTCGTTTTATACTAAATATCTGATTTTCTTTATCTTAACAATATTATAGGAAAAGCTTGAACAATTATCCTGAAAAAATCTAGCTATACACACTCAGTTTAGATCGCAAAAAACCAAGAAATCACAAATAAGGTATTGCGTGGAAAATAATGCTTACAATTGAACATACAGTGTCACATTCATTCTTCAAATTACTCGTGTTTATAGAGCTCGATTGCGCCAATCAACGCATTATTGAAACATCAACATCTTTAGCGAGCTAAGAGCCATTTACATTTGCTTACCATTATTGATTGTAAAGTAGATACCTAGGTTTACGTAACATAACATTTTGAGACTAACTTTTGTTTTAAGATGGTAGAAAATATTTAAGTATACCTTCTTAGGTTCCTCAGTTTAATTTGTAATGCCTCTACAGGGCTCATGACCTCGGAACTCATTAATTTTAAGATCGAAATGTACCACATGAAACAATAAAGGATTATGATTACTCAAGCGCAGGCGATCGATAAGCGTATGCGCAGCGTAGCAATTCAGCGGTAGCGTGCTTCATGAAGAATAGTGACACCATAACTCATGACGTGGCTTAATTCTTTACTCTTAGTCGACCAGACACTATTTGGATGGTTAACCGGTCATTCATTTAGTATCCGAGCGCTTCCGTGCTTTTGAACTTTGATGTTATCATGTCAATTGACACTGACAGAGTTAGCCACTAGCTCATATGTCAACAAAAAGGGCTTAAACGGAAAACCAGAGCTGATTGTATTTCGATTTCTCATACTAAAAAAGACTTCTCTTCGCTAAAACTACCCCCCGTGTGATCGTAAGTGAGACACAGAACACTTCTCACTATTAAGAGCGATTCGTACCGAGCAATTATCGACTCAGAATAGTGTGAAGGGGCTCTTACCACAAGACAAAGTCCATAATTGTAAAGATCCTTGGCCAAGATTTGTATACGTTTTTCTTTAGTGTATTATGTAAAAATGTTTTTTTAATGTCAGGTTATTTTCAAATAGACTTAAAATAGATGACTGAATCTGCGTAGTCGTTTGAAATTATGACACTTTTGCCGTAAAACAGCCTGTTTTGTATATGAAAAAAGCTTTTTGCTTTTCTTAATTCTTCATGGTTTTTAAGCTAAGTATGTTAGACATGTTTGGAATTTCAACAAAGGATTTGTCGGAAAATTTGTCACCGGTAAAGACCAGAATGGCTGTTAATCTTCTTTCTAAAGTGACAGACAGGATGACAGCACTTGTCGTGTTAATTTTATGCCGGCGCCAGCGCATCTTTTGTATCAGTTGATGATCTGATATATTTGGCTAAAGGAGTATCAAAACCAGCTAAAATATATATTTTTTAAGTAGTTGAGTTCTTTGTGAAGGGCTCGTCCGGGGAAGCACTACCACCATACCTAAATCTGCCGTGAAGCTGTATTGCTTTCGATCTGAAGGGTGTGGGTGCCGCGTGAAATTATAGGTGTGAGGATTAACACCTTCATGCTTCAAGTTGATTCGTTGCACGTTGCAAACATGCTTGACCTAAGAAACATAACTGAGTTATAAATATAATGACTAGCTGTTAACATCAGGTGGGCTGTATACTAATTTCATCTTGAGGTATCATAAAAAAATTACCGACAGAAAAGTGTTGTAAAAGTACAACTCTGCGCTATATTTTTTAAATATTATATTTGTTTATTTATTTATGTAATTAATTAATTCTTTATTGCAATTTTCAAACATAAATGTACAAATGGTGGACTTAATACTAGAAATAATTTTCTGCCAGTCAACCATGACAGGTAAAAAGTGGAGGTTAAATTGTAATTTAAGAGCCTAGCTCTTGTCGGTGTAGTGATGCAATTCTCTCTACATAGCTCTTTCCATTGCTGTCTCTTTCACTTCCATATACGACATGACGGCAACCTTCTCTTTGAAAGCAATGTATAATTTCCATCAATATTATAAATTTTCCTTCCACAATAAACTTATAAGTACCTCGCAAATAGAAATGAATTGCAATTTCAAAAGCTATCGAGTGAGCCGTGAAATAATATTTTTGTTTTGATAAAAACCATATGATTCGCCTTCAAATCTAAAATTAGACATTGACGTCTGTAATATCATGTGGAAGGAATCATGTGTGCTTATGAGATGAGATGATGTAAGCTCTAGTCTAACGTGGGGTAACCTCAAAACAAAGATAAATTTATTTTGAATCACCTTATTTAGCTCTTGCATCTCTCAAATTTTTTTTTTGGTAATATAAAATGTTTTACACTTAGTTTGAGTACTGAAAACGCAACTGTGCTTCAGCAGCTACCTGATCCTACGATACGAGTACGCTAACGATACGCGCCATGCCCAAGGCCCGCAGTCAACGTGTTAAGGGAAAATCTAGCTGCATTTTAAATTGGGGCATGAAGATGTTATGTCTCATGTGCCTGCAATGTTACTGTCATACACACCCTTCAAACCGATACACAGCAATGCTGTTTCACGGCAGAAATAGGTCACGAACCCAGACGAGTACTTCACAAAGAGCTCTACTTACTGAAACAATTGAAGGGCGCATAATGTAGCCGCTACTTAAAGATAGATCTTAGTTGGCAAGCTTTCAGTATCAATCTCTAAAGCTTCCTCAATTCCATCTATAAGTGACATCGAAAATCTAGGAATATTCCACGTTTTCAGCAAGCAACAAAGTATTTTTGCCTAGCAGTCGTAAAAGTAATATGACGTCACGCCACGCCCCCTACTGTAATCAAAAACGTCACCGCAGCTGTTTTATATTCCACCGAAGTGCGTAACTGCGTAGGCGCATTGCCTTGGACTTCGGTACAGCCTTCGGCAAGGCTCGGCTGTTTTCGGAGGACTCTTGGTGGACCGAGAGACTGAGACGAAAGATGGTTCGATTCTCAACGGGACAAATGTTTGCATGATGTACAGATATTTGTCCTGGGTCTGGTAGCTGGTCATGATGTATTTATAGTTCCATGTCACAAGACATACCTCTATTGTGGGGTTAATGTCAAGGCTATGAACATTGTTTGGGTTAATATGGGTTCGATTCCCGCCGCGAGTAAATGTTTGTACGTTCTGCAAATATTTGTTTCGGGTCTGGCTGTTTTTCTATCTACACTGATATTATAAAGAGGAAAAATTTATATTTTTGTGTGTGTATATGTTTGTAATGAATAAACTAAAAAACTACTGTGCCGATTTCAAAAATTCTTTCACCATTGGAAAGCTTCACTCACCCTGAGTAACATAGGTTATATTTATTGCTAGAAAATATTAATGATCCTTACTAAAACCCGTGCGAAGCACAGGCCGCTAGTGTATAATAATTATGTATTTACAAAAAAAAAGTATCTATGTAATTTATCAGTCTTCTGGTTCCCAATTCTTATAATACAAGCTCTGCTTAGTTTGGAGTTACAAGATGCTGTGTGATAGTGTCCAGCAGTATTTATTTATTATTTATTTATTGTTATGTTTCATTAAACACCAGCACGTTGACTGTGGGCGGGTGCGTAGTGTCAGCATTCAAAGCGAAAATCATTTTTTTAAGAAATACATTTACCGTCTTACATAAAAAAATATTTAATACTTTATTTTTAACCATTACTTAAAGTTCGCTCTGTCAATGTTAGCCATTGACAAACAGAGAGATATGGCATTACTCTAAGCATTGTTTATTTTTTGACACATTTTTATGTGTAAGGCATCGAGATATTTATACTCTACGAGTGGAAAACGTTGAAACAAAGTGTCTGCACCAAAACTCTGTGCACGCTGTCAGTTGCGCGGACTTTGAACACTTTTCAAGCGACATGAGGTCTAAATTAGTATTTGGCATTTTGAAGTTTATTTATGTCAAACAAGCTTGGACGATTTTTGTTAAATTTTACTTGAAAACTGTCACTATAAAGTGTTCTATTAATTATCTCGATGATGTAAGGCTATTCAAGTTTAGATTTCCTAGCATTGAAACTTTAGTTTTTTAAGGATTTTATCAGTAGTTTGCTTATTTACAAACGTGACTATGCAGTTATCAGACTTAGTCTAGACTACATCATTATACCTGAGAAGAGTACATGCTTCATGATTAAAAGTCAAATCTATTGTAAACATGACAAAGCGAAACTTAGCTATGACTACCTGTTTATGTGTATACGTTAGGTTACGGTCGTTCTCGTTAATTTGCAATTGAAATAATTTTTATGAGGTAACAGTCATACATAATTCCACTATTGTTCGAGACTTTACACCACTGTTTACAATTTAGTATTCTTTTTTGTTTAGCTATAAATATGTGTGAGACCGTCCGTGGCTTCGTTCGCGCGGTAACCAAATAAAAGTTAGCTTAAATGTTATTCCAGGTCTAAAAAATCTGTTCAGTAATTTTTTGTTTGGGGGAACTAAGTTCATCTTTATTTTTCCATCTTATTAAAAAAGTTTTTTCTTTATAGTTAGTATATGATATAAAGGAAGGAAAGGAAATGGTAGAAGAGGAGAGAGAAATGGAAATAGAAAACCTTTTATGTCGATCCAACATAACATTATATAATTATAATAATAATTATCGTAATAAAATGATAATAATGTGTACTTCGTATGTGGTGGAGGTACTAGCGAAATGGGTGAATGAAATGTACCTTCATGAAATGGACTTATACCAACCAACCATATCATTAAAGGTACTTATCTACATAAACTACTCACAACGTACCTATTTATGTCTCGCCCAAGTTGGCTGCAAGTAGCGACGTTAAGGGGTACAACTAGCGATTTTGACTGCGAAATATCCTGAATAAGATCTCTTAGACCAGAAGAGCATAATTAAAACGAAATAACAACCAAATATTTGTTTTGACTTGTGGCGCGGATTCCAGTTACCATTTTTGGTTCGGATTGTACTAGGATCGGTCGAATTGTTGGGTGAGCCTAACTACGCCATCATCATCATTATCAGCATATAGCTGTCCACTGCTGGACATAGTCCTCCCCTAATAAACGCCAATGCGCCCTGTCCTCAGTTTGAAGCATCCAGTTTCCACCAGCAGCCTTTCGCAGATCGTCCTTCATCTGGCTGGAGGGCGTCCTACACTAAGTTTGCCAAGTCGCGGTCTCCACTCAAGAACTCGTTTACCCCAACAACGGTTGTCAGTTAGCGAGCTATATCGACAACTTGAGTTATATGTCGAATAATCACATTGCGGGCGGATTCTATCCTTCATAGATCCGTTGTGACGATTGTACTAAACTATATCAGAACAGAAACGGTTCAGTCGTTTCCATGGTTTCAGTATTCATAGTAGGTAGGTATTGACTAGGAATGTATTTAAATCTATTCGTTTTTTACTATCCTTCTTGGACTGATTTAAAAAACAGTTTTCATAGATTTCCATAAAATATTGCAAATACAGAGTAGAAAATACATGGAAAAATCCAAAAACATTGTAGAACACATACTTGGTTACATAGATTATCTTACATTGTCATCTATTGCGACATTACTTAAAGTAGTAAGCAATTTTAATTGCAAGATCGGGATTATTAAGAAACACGTACGGTTTGTTAGAGAAGGTAAGTCTAGATTAGAATGTAATATACCCACTTACCCAGTTATGCAAAAGAATAAGTAGATCAAAAGTAAACCTATACTTAATTACTTAATTTTTAAAGTTAATTTAAAAATGCAATAACATGCTGACTTGCGCATGGTACAGTAATAGAGATAAATATTAAACACAAAAAATATTTATAGATTACTAGCTTCCGCTCGCGGCTACGCTCGCGTGGTAGCGGGATTAAAAGTAGCCTATGTGTTAATCCAGGTCACAAACTACTTATATTCAAAGTTTCATCCAAATTCAGTAGATTTTGCGTGAAAGAGTAACAAACATACATCCATACTTACAAACTTTCGCATTTATAATATTATAAGTAGGATTAGTAGGATAGTAGGAAGTAGGATATTAGTAGGATAGTAGGAAGTAAGATTAGAATAATTAATGATATTTTTTTAGGATAAATGAATAATAATATTTGGCAAATATAAAATAATAGTAGTTATTTTTGTTCGATCTATTTAATTGATTTTTCGGTTTTTAGCCCCAGCAAACCCCCACCCCCACCCCCCGTTTTTTATAAGAATTTTTTATTAGTATGTTTATTTATTCAGTTAAAGTAACACAAAATATGCAACAATACATTTTGTTGCATATTTTGTGTTAATTTAACTGAAGTTGGTATAAAAAGTTCTGTCATAAATATTTGAAAAATACATTTGATATTTACAATTCACTAACTCCCACCCTATGAGAACCTGTGATGTGGGTAGTAACTGTAGTAAGTCCTCTTTCCATGAGCCCATTTAGTTCGATCTGTTATGAAGTTACGCGAAAAAAGGTTACGACAGTTTAAATTATAAGGTAACATAAATTATGACAATAGGTGACAAGCGGCCCGTCCCGACTTCGCACGGCTTTTAGTAAGGATCCCAAATCTTTTCTAGCAAAAAATAAAGCCTATGTTACTCAAGGTGAATGTAGCTTTCCAATGGTGAAAAAATTTTTGAAATAGGCACAGTAGATTTTGAGTTATTTCATTACAAACATACATACATACAAAAATAAGTTTTTTTCCTCTTTATAATATTAGTGTAGATGTAGAAGTGTAGATGAGTGGCTGCAGTCAAGTTATAAATGGAAAAGAAAATGGAGAAACACATGCTATGCCAACATACCACATATGCTACATATGCTATGCCACATAGCGTGGGGTTAGGGCAGGAAAATGATGATGATGATGAGTCGCCGTTGTCTGAGTAGACCGACCAATATAAACCAAGTGTAAAACTCCCTTATAGATCAATATACAAAATAACAAACAATTCATGAATCGTAAATCGTTGACGTCAGTCAGCAGATACAGCTTGAAAATAAATTATAATGCGTTTGAACTTGGAAAGATTCCTATTTATAAATAAACTGCAATTCATATCGTTATTGGCTCTAACCTCTTATATTTTTTCTGCTTTCTTACTTTATTTATAAAGGAAATAACATTTCTATATCGCTCACAACTTTATTCCATTTCTGACTGACAATCACAGAAACATATCGAGCTGAAAATTGACGCACAGGCTTACTCCTAGGTCGAACCACGAATATGTCACCCTGTCGTCGTATCGTAAGCGTATCGTGAAAATTTGGCCAATGAAAAGCGTAGATTCGAAACACCATTCGAAATAACGAGTTGTAATTGGTCAACATTTTACAGTATGCTTACGTATGACATGTCAAAATAATCGTACTTCAGCCTCTGATGATACGAGTGTGCGATGTCGTATCGTGATTCGAAATAACGAGTTTTCATTGGTCAATTCATTGGTGTGTAATTTTACAGTACGCATACGATATGATATAACAAAATAATTGCACTTTAGCCTCTGCTTATACGAGTATATGCGATGCCGTACCGTGATATTTTGACAAATGTAAAGGCGTAGATTCAAAACGACCCGTTTTCATTGGGCAATTTTTTCACAAAACATCATAATATAGGCCCAAAGTAAGCAGAGCTTGGATGTTAAACGACCTTGTCTAGTCTAGTTTAATTATTTAATCTTAATCTTAAATTCATAAAAAAACATTAATATTCAATAAAAAACGATTAAAAATATATTTTTTTTATAAAAAATAAACGCGAACGAAAGTTTTGCATTCCGCTAGCCATTATCATCCGTAGCCCGATTTCACCCACTAGTTTCATAAAAATATAAAAAAGCGGTGTGAGTTTATGTGTGTTATTTAAAAATATGGTTTGTATAGAGTACAAAATCTAGGCGAGGCATATCTCCAGCAGTGCTATAGGCTCGTGTGGTGTGGTGGTGACTACAAAAATCTAATACAATATTTGTCTGTTCGAGCATCATAAACTACTGCATCTATTTCGAGAGCACATTTACATTATCAAAGCAAATTTTCCGACTTTACTCAACTACATTTGTTAGACAAAGCTATCTAACTTTCCTCAACTACCTATGTGTTTGTCCGGAGACAAAGCCACTTTTATCTGGGTAGTTCAACGCCAGCGAAGTCGTGGCCGAAATCTTAGCAAAGATACAGTTTCTTAACAGATTTCGCACCTCTATGTATTCAATAACTTTGTTTAATGTTATTTGACCGATAAAGTTATAGCGATAACCTCTACACGCGTGACACAGAGCTGACAAAGATGTGTTTTATTATGTAGGTATTCCTTGGTATTTAGCACCACGTGGCGTGCCGTGCGTGTTCTATACGTCTTCAACAGTCATCTTCCTTAATGCTTTGAGTGCTGAATAAAACAACCGTCCGTGAGAAGCATCTACGGCACCTCGGGCATTGCGAGGTGCGTCATTATAGCCATTTAACATCCTCGGATATGACTCTCCGCGCCATGCCCGAGATCGCCCAGCAGCAGTCGCTGGGCAGTTATGTTTTTCAGCACTCAAAGCTTTTGACGGTTTAGGTTTGAACCCCCCCGCGAGTCGAAAGTTTGTATGATCTGCAAATATTTCTCTCCTTTCTGTGTTTTTTTATGTATAAAAAATGTATATTTTCCTGTTTATAATATGTTTGTATTTACTATTTAAAATGTATGTCTCAGCCACGTGTTTCCTAAAAAACAATCTCTGTTGAGTTTGGGGCTAGATGATGATGTGTGATATATTTTTGTGACGGGTATCCAGCTAGCAACCTTCTGCGTCCCAGGCGGGCTTTCGTCCACTGCGCCACAGAGGTTGCTTGTTTTATCTTCAACTCTTCAATATATAAAACCTATCCTTCTTTCTTCGTATAAGCTAGTGACGACTCTCGTATCGGAGTTTCTATACCGACATGGCTTAACGCCTTAAAAAGCCGGGACCAATGTGCCTTCTGAAGCATGGAAGCGCTCTAAATTAAATGCCACTAAACGGTCACCAAGTAGTGTCCGGGCGGAGTGATGCTTAACCAAAGTGATTTGCGAAGAACCGAAACCGAAGTAAGCTACGCCATGAGCGCTTCAAAAAACCTATGATATGATATAGGTTTCATGCTGCAGCCATGTCATCCAAAGTGTCGATACGATATGTCGATAGCCTTTCCATGTGATGATAATTCATTCATTCACTATCATGACCTCTAGGATAAGCCGATCTGAGTTTATCGCTTCTAGAATTAACTATAGGATGCAATGGGTCAGTCTTTTGATGGACTCTGTGGCGCAGTTGGCAAAGATCCACCTGAGAGTTGAGACGCAGACTGTTGCTGGTTCCATTCCCGCCGTGGGAGAAGTGTTTGCATTATTTGCAGATATTTATCTCACTAGGTCTGGGTGTTTTCAATGTATAATGTTAATGTATGTATTTAGAAAAAAATATGTATATAAATAGTTTATCAGTCATAAGGTTCGCATAATACAAGCTCTGCATAGTTCGGGGCTAAATGATTCTGTGTGATAGTCTCAAGTATTATTTATTTATTATTTTAAATGTGGTGCTGGAGAAGAATGGAAATAATAAGCTGGATAGACCAAGTTAATAAATAAAATTCGAGTAGAGTCGCCGAAGAGAGTATTAAGTTATTATGGTTTCATGTCTGATAGGTAATTAAGGAGGGTGCTTTGGAGACAGGTTGATGGAAGGAGCTGCATCAGTAGTAACATTGACAAGAGCATAACTCTTAAATAAATGATGATGATTATTTAGTTGTGGAAGCTTGGCGTAGTTAAATGAAATTATCTGATGAACCTAACATGCGCTTACGGAACTATGCGACCTACCTAGCTACTCTATGTTGGGTACTTCGGGGGATAGAGATGGTTGGCGGAATTCGGGGGTGATCATTGACCAGCATAGGAAGATGCAGGTTGATTAAAAAAACATGTAACCTGCCTAGAGTCCTTTTGACGGAAGGAGGCCCGCGGCAATTAGCAGGTAGTAGAGTTCTTTGTGAAGGGCTCATACGGGAAGTACTATCACCATGCCTATTTCTGCCGTGAAGCAGCATTGCTGTGTTTCAGCCTGAAAGGTGTGGGTGCCGGTGAAATTACAGGCACGAGGCTTAACACCTTTATGCCTAAAGTTGATGGACCCAGGGTGTTGTATGATAGGGCATTCCCTGCATCAGTGATCTACGAGGCAATACTTTCTTAAAGGTAATGGTTACCTGGGCCATGTACTAGATCTATAAATAAAAATCATAAAAAAATACTAGAGGAAGTAAAGCTGAATCTCTAGTATAAATAAGTAAAAACACCGAACATTTATTAAGAAATTTTAGACAGAACCAGGCGCGGATACAGGGGGGGGGGCAATAGGGGCAATTGCCCCCCCCTCAACTCCGGCAAAATACACTAGATATTATGAACTTTTTAAAATGTTTTAATTGTTAGTAATTCACAAGGTAGTTATTATGTACCTAGGTTAATTTGGAACGATCAATACATTGTCAGGTGTTTAATAATTAGCTATTAATTATACTGTGTCCAGTGCCGAAAATAAGGCGGTGCCACCGGTGCCCAGGCACAGGGCGCTGACCATGCATGGTAGTATTCATTAATTATTTCGTTAATATCCAGTTATAAATCGTAGTTTTCTTTTCTGGGGGGGGCGCAAAAATGATCAGACCAGGACCAAGTTTTAATTATTTGGTAATATCTGGAAATAAATTTTTCTTTTCTTTTCTGGGGGGCACAGATATTACCAGACCAGGATCAAGTTTTGGGTCATGAATGGTAGTATTAATTTATTATTAGTTTGATATCCAGATATAAATTGAGTTGTCTTTTCTGGTGGGGTGCAGAAATTACCAGATCAAGACCAAGTCTTCATTGATAATTATAACCTAATACATACAGGTTGGTTGAAATTCAATTTTCTTTTTCATATTTTGTATGCTCACCTTTGATAGAAAAATTTCGCGGCTCGCTCTGCTCGCCGATTTTTTACCACCTTTTGGTAGTGAATGGTACATAACTACGCATTGAGAAGTCAACTTTAACTTCATATATGCTGGAACGCGAGATAGATTTTCTTATTATGTCTGGTATCCAGGCTTAACAATTATAGAAGCTCGCACCGGGCGCGTAAAATGCTATTTACGGCACTGACTGTGTCCATACAAAAAACAAGTAATGGATCGTTATCCGGTTTCCGTCATGAGGATCATTCACGTTTTTTGTTAATTTGTTAATTATGCAGATTTGTAGCTATAAAAATCAATATATATTATGTTTTTTTTTATAATAGTAATAAAAATGACCAAGATGCAGAGGTTTTAGTGTAAAAATTTCGCGGCTTGCTTCGCTTGCTGACTTCATTACTGTCTTTCGCAGTAACGATTTCCTATGAATATATTAAAAACGCAGTTTTCTTTTCGTGTTTTGTTTGTGATCATAATAATAATTACTAGTAAACCAAGGCAAAATAACACATAGTTTGAAAAAAAAATTATGTGGCTCGCTCCGCTCGCTGATGAAAAATAATTAAGAGCGTTGCCAAACACAAAAATTGTTTAGGGGGGCTAAACGAAATCCTGTATCCGCGCCTGGACAGAACTGGTTATTCTCATCATATTTTAGTGGGAAATAAAATTTTGCTTTTCTTTTGATTTCAATTACATTCGACTTTAATTTTCACATGACAGTGGCGCCGCGCATGAGAGGATAATGAGAATGAAAGGAGTGGATAAAGATTTGACGGCTGATAGAAGTGAGTGGAAGAAAAAAAATGTTGTGCCGACCCCACCTAGCGTGGGACAAAGGCAGGAAAATGATGATGATGAGTGGCGCCGCGCCTGCGGGACATCTTTCATGAAAAGGGCTTTTATATGTTACTTGAACAAGCACATGGCACCTGATGTTAAGTGGTAACCATTACCTATCAAAAAGCATTGCAACATAGATCACGTTTTTTGTGACCGTGCTCTACGATGCAACGTCCTTTACCTGCGATCATTAACTTGGGATATAAAGATGATAAGCCTCTTGTGCTTGTGATTTCACCAGCACCTTCAAACCGAAACACTGCAATGCTGCTTCACGGCAGAAATAGGCATGGTGGCAGTACTTCCCTGGACGAGCCCTCCACAAAGAACTACTAATTAATGCAAGTTCAATTATGCTTTATGTAAGTTCAATACTTACTCCATGCTTCTGTCAAATGATACCTTTTGTCAATCAAACTATAAAATGATTGAACGCTAGACTAGACTATAAACAATCACTAGACCGACACCTGACCTTATTTATAAAGTAACGCAGGAAGTGTCGAGTGCAAGCGGAGGTGTGGCAGTGTCGAGGTGAAACACCTTTTACGATACCTAATCTGTTCTTCTTCTTCTTTCATCGTTCGTTTATTTAATTTATTGCACAAAAACAAAAAAAATATAGTAATATATTATAGAAGGTTTTTGCTAGTCATAATAACTGTTCCTGGTAAAAAACAAGATAAGATAAGATAATGTTTTTATTGAAATTACAACATTAATACAGTTCAGGTTGAAGCCCTGGCTCCTGAACTAGCGTTAGCTGTATACCAGGAGTCAGTTCCTTCCCATTTCTTAGGTAAGTTATTAAATTTTCGTGGTCTTTTAATAAGACATTAGATGTATTAAGTATAACACAAGATTGTAGATAGATCAAGTTATTTTAAGAGGGTGTCGATTGATGTGTTTATGTAGGTATGTGAGTTAGTTTGAATGTGAGTGTGAGAGGGTGTAGTGTAGTGTAGTACCTAAGTGAGTAATTACGGGTTATCCTGTTCCCCCCAGTCTCTTGCGAGACTGGTTATCACAGGGATAACCCACAGTGTATATTGTGAATTAGAGTGAGTGTAGGTGCGAGGGTGTGTGATGGTATGTGTGAATGTGTTCCCTTCAGCCCTATTACGGGCGTCTTGAGATCAATTAAATAAATAAGGTAATAATATACTTTATTTATTTATTGAGGATCATCAACAAAATATCTTACTTTATAATCTCTTGTCACGGTTTTTGTGGGCGCACTCCTCCGAAACGGTTCGACCGATGTTTATGAATTTTTTCAATCTATATTTGGTTGGTATGAGAATAGCCCTCCGGCCAGGTGGAGTGACGATGTGCGAAAGGCTGCTGGTAGAAGCTGGATGCGTCGAGCTCAGGACAGGACGCAATGGCGCTCATTAGGGGAGGCCTATGTCCAGATGATTATGATGATGAGAATAGGTCGTAACGTATATTTCATACCGCTAGGTGTTTAGGGTATAATGATATCCAGTTTATTTCATATTATGAAGTTCTAGACCTGAAATAACACATATTTTTATCAGAAAAAGCGAAGATCGCAGCGAGCGAAACCACGGGCTGAAGCTAATATAATAATACCTACTCTATAGAAATGATTTTGTGGTGCAATACTAAATAATTTATACCTAACATTAGACATTGACATTTTATTATTTCTATGACATTTTTTTATTTGATTATTATTATTATTTTTATTTAATATTGTAGGTACTATGATTTTAAACCTTATATTGTAATAACCCTTTTAAATCAATTCTTATGTGTTTTAAATTGTTATGTTAAATAGTATTGAAATAGGATTGTATGTAATTGTTATTGAATAAATAAATAAAAATAATAGAATATAGGTAACCTATTATCCAGGTACCACCAGATTGAAGCCATGTTCTGATGCTGGTTATTATATAAAAAGCGTTAAGAATAGCTATGACCTACCTATGACTAATGTAATACATGTTAAAGTGTGAATGAAGACATAATGTTTACCGACATATTCTAAGTGCTAAATCAAATTATAGGGCGGAAGTATATACCTAAATATGGTAACTCGCATAGTCTTGTGTAGTCTTTAGATCTCCTGTACGTTGGCTTGTTCCATGACATATTGTCTGCCCAGACCTCTGCTCTATTTTGCTTTACAAGTTGGCATTCAGGGCGATTGATGTTTAGAATACTTACTCGTACTTCCGTGCTTCGGAAGGCACGTTAAGATGTTGCTTCCGGTTTTACAGTCGTTAAGCCATGTCGGAGGCCTTCAGGCGGCCTAAAAACTCCGACACCAGAGTTGGTCATTATTTTTATTTTGGATCTTTAGATCAGAAGAAGAAGAAGTAGAGATTCCTGTGGAACTGATATAGTTAATATTTCCATGTACAGACAGCGATTGGTTACATTTTTATTATATGTATATAGATCACATAACACTATATTAGTAATGAGAAAGTTGCGAAAGTCATGTGTGCAAGTATGTTTGTTCCCACTCAACACCATAATAGCTGAACGGATTAAAATGAATTCAGAATTCATTTATTGTTTGTGAATCCAGGTAACAGTTACATTCAGATGGTTTTAGATAAGTATGAATCACTAGACAAACATAAGTAGGTACATTATTGCATAAAGATTAAGAATTAAATAAAGTACATAATAGTCAGCATGTCAAATTTTATGAATTACATAACTAATTATGTGGCTACAAATCTACACTTTAAATTTACACACACACACACACACACACACACACACACACACACACACCCGGGTGAGTTTCCCTCTGTGATAACCAGACTCTTACGAGACTGGGTGGAACATGGAAACTCACCCCTCACACTTACACACCTTCACACATTACACTTTACATTTCTTACACCCACAAAAATGCGTATCTATCTATATATAGTATCGCAATTAATGTATAACCCTTACCTATATTTTTCTCTAAGAATATGACTGTTTAAAAATCTTGTTTACCTACATAGTACGAATCTATTATTGGCATTAAGATTAGTCTACATTATTCTAAAATGTTATATATTCAGAGTGCTGTTGATTCTGTGATTATAAATAAATAAAAAAATATATATATAAATTACAGTCCTGAAGCTGTAATTGACGACCTCTGTGGCGTAGTGGGCGAAGGTCCGCCTATGACGCAGAAGGTTGCGGGTTCGATTCCCGCTGCGGGACAAATGTTTGCATGTTCTGCAGATATTTGTCTCGGGTCTGGGTGTTTTCTATGTATGATATGTATGTATTTACAAAAAAAAAATGTATCTATGTAGTATATGAATCACGTGGTTCCCATAATACAAGCTCTGCTTAGTTTGGGGCTACATGATGCTGTGTGATAACGTCCAGGATTATTTATTTATTTATTTATTTATTTATTTTTTATCAATAAGTCATTTAGCTCCTTTTTAAATGCATCTTTAGGTAATGATCGAACAGAAGAAGATGGTGGTAGCTTATTATATATACCTATATTAGGTGTTATGCAAAATATGCTTGTGCATAGCAAGTGTCCTACATGAGATACTGCGCATTTTACCTTCTGGCCGGCTTCCAGTTTCGAACCATTTAAACATCTCAGGGTGTGTTTTAACAAATAAGGCGACCTCGCTTATGTATATCAAGGCTAAGGTTAAAATTCTTAGATTTGAAGTGTTTTTTTAGACAAGTGAAACTTGAAATATACATATTTGTGACCTGATTGACCACATTGGAATGAATGAACTCGTTTTATTTGAGGACCTCACGAGCAAAACTGCAGGCGGAAGTAAACAATGTATAATAAACCAATGTTTTCTGCATAATAGCAAATTGATATTTTTTTACTTATGTTTCCGGTTCAGCGATGGGTACCTCATAAACATACTTCTTAGTTTCTTTCAATTTAAAAACATAACCTACAAAATTACTTGAAGCTGTAATTACCTCTATCTAATTCTGTAAGTTTTTGCAAAGCATCAAAAATTACTCCGAGCAACAGGATAAATATGTACTTGCTATTTTTATATAGCATTTTCGCTGAAATCATACACAAATACCAAAAATCATACTCTGACTCACCTTCATCTTTTGGCTTAGTTTTCACCATCTTCAACGGCCCAAGGTTTTAATTAATGATAAACTAAACACTTTCTGCTATTGAATTGTTCTAAATCACTGTAAACCGATTAAAAATATCTTGATTACTGTAAAGAAAACCACAACAACAGCTGATCGATTGTTTACAATATTTGACACTGACAGCTATTTTTGTTCAGTTGCCTACATTGGCCTTGTCTATGGCTATTTTGACCGAAAAAGCGTTTCGTTTGTATTTTTTCACATGGGTTTTTTCAATAATTTTCTGTGCATTAAGCATTATTTTTTTTAAAGGCCAATATATAAATCATCTTATTTTATGTGTCTCACAGGATCTAGTACATAGATGGATAAAATAAAATGAATTAGAGTTTCGTCTCAACTCGTTTAGTGTATATTACAAAGACGCTATGCCACAGACAATTTGTGCCATTTTGTTGGCAACAATACACATCTGCCAAAGCCATTTTGACAAATTGTGTCGTCATTATTTTTCCTCGTTTTGTTTTCGGCGTTTTGTTTGAAATGTTTGTATGTATCCGCGCAAAAATAGTATCTTTACTTTTGAAAACTTCGTAACTATCCTCAAATTCTGTGTACGTTACATTTTATTTTTCTTTCCAGATTGTATCGAGAATGTGAGTCAGGAGAAGATTGGAAGCAACATCTCTCTAATTTACTCTTCAAGGATATTTTTAGACCACTTTCGTGATGTCGAACGCAGTGGAAAACGGCGTGAACGATGAAATTCGGTCAGTACCTACCAACTACATAAATAAACATCTATAAAATAAAAGCGCTCATGGCATAGCTTACCACGGTGTTCTTAATAGAACACCTTGGTTAAGCAACACTCCGCCTGGTCACTACTTGGATGGGTGCTCTTAGTGGCATTTAGATCTGAGCGCGTCCATGCTTCAGAAGGCACCTTAAGATGTTGTTCCAGGCTTTCAATTGTTAAGCCATATTGGAGGCCTTTGGGTGGACTAAGAACGGCGACACCAGAGTTGGCCACTAGCTCATATGAGCTAGAAGAAGAATATAAAATAACTTCTAAGTAGCTTATACCTCCAGCCATTCGCAGATCATCACTTCACCTGGCCGAATGCGGCGCTCATTAGGCGAGGCGTATGTACAGCTGTGGACTGCTATAGGCTGATGATGATGATTATCATTAAGTGTAGATGCTTTAAGAGACATGTGTATTCAGGATTGGACCTGTATTTGAACTTGAGTAGCAAATGTTTAAGTTCTTGCAGTAGTTACACATATAACTTATAGTTCTGCTTAATGTTTACAAATAGAGCACTTAACTGCCTATGAACTGAACCAACTGATATTGTATTCTGAACAGTCGAAACAGCAACATGCTATGGTGAGTGAGCAACTGCATATTTTTGATGATTGCACTGAAACATGAACACCTCTAGGTACACCTCATGTAAAAAGAACTCTAGAAGAAATGGAGGGGTTGTGTTTGCATTAGGTAAATACTGATAAATCGCCTAATGTGCAGCTCACCTACAGCATTCTTTTTACATGATGCGTCCTACCTACCTAGTACACGTTGCAAATGTTGTTTGATCAGCAATGAAATTTATCACATCCACCCACACTGTCAGCTGTCAAAGAATCTGTGAGGAGAAGCATGCATTTACCAATGGTTTCTCAATATCTTGCTCTCCTGTCAGTTTCCTGTGCAAATGTTGTTTGATCTGCAATGTAATATAGCCCATCCACACTCGGAGAGAACCCGCGAGGATACCTGAGAAGCGTTAATATGTATGGTTTCTCATCTCGTTTTTATATTGGAATGTTCTCGATTTGTTGACGATTTTCCTCCTGAATTAAAGGGGTTTTCGGGTGAGAAAGCAAGCATGCAGCCAATTATGTTTGTATGCTGCCACAATATAAAAGTCGTTTGAAATTTGTAAGAAGTGCTCTCGCCAGAAGTCTTGGCGAATTTCTCGCAAGCTTTCTCAAAGAGAGTGTGGATGGTGCAGTCTTCTCCCGGAAACTTCTAGCGAGCATTCTCGCGTACTGTGGATGCCATGTTGCAGCCTTCTCAAGGAAACTTCACGCGAGACTACTCTCAGTGCGGATGGTATAGTGTTCTTGCGAGAAGTTCTCGCAAGTTGTTTCGCGTAGTGTTGATGGAACAGTTTTCTCGCGGAAACTTCTCGTGAGCCTTCTCGCGGTCTTGGCAAACTTCTCGCCATTTATTTCGCGTAGAGTAGGGATGTGCAGTCATCTCAAGGAAACATCACGCGAGCCTTCTCGCAGTGTAGATGTAGTGTAAGTGTAGTGTTCTTGAGAAAAGTCTTGGCGAACTTCTCGCGAGCTGTTTCGCGTAGATTGTGGATGGTGCAGTCTTCTCGCGAGCCTTCTTGCGTAAAGTGTGGATGGTGTAGCGTTCTCGCCAGAACTTCTCGCGAGCCTTCTTGCGTAAAGTGTGGATGGTGCAGTGTTCTCGCCAGAACTTCTCGCGAGCCTTCTTGCGTAAAGTGTGGATGGTGCAGTGTTCTCGCCAGAACTTCTCGCGAGCCTTCTTGCGTAAAGTGTGGATGGTGTAGTGTTCTCGCCAGAACTTCTCGCGAGCCTTCTTGCGTAAAGTGTGGATGGTGCAGTGTTCTCGCCAGAACTTCTCGCGAGCCTTAGAATGTGAATTGTCCAGTGTTCTTGCGAGAATTCTTGGCGAACTTCTTTTATTTACTTCTCTTGACCACTATGGCGCAGTGGGCGAAAGTCCGCCTGAGACGCAGAAGGTTGCGGGTTCGTTTTCCGCCGGGACAAATGTTTTTATGTTCTGCTGGTATTTATCTCGGGTCTGGGTGTTTTCTATGATATGTATGTATTTACAAAAAAATGTAAATCAATCATGTGGTTCCCATAATACACGAGCTCTGCTTCTTATGATTGTTATATCATCATCATCATCATTCAACCTTTATCGACCCACTGCTGGGCATAGGCCTTCCTATTTTTATAATGTATGTTAATTTATTTCCAGTGGGACGACCTACTTCTTTCCCAAGGGTGGATCCAGTGCATCCATCCGGCAGCGGATCAGTCTGTTCCTGTCCATCTACTGGAAGTCAATTATAGTGGTGCTGACGCCGATTCTACTTCTGCCTATACCGATCCTGAATAAAGAACCGGTATGTTAGTTAATCGTCACTCCACTGAAACGCTCGTGGCGTGTTTTACTTCGGTGCTCTTAGCAGATCACCTTGGTTAAGCAAACACTCCGCCTGGTAATTTCTTGGATGGGTGACCGTTTAGTGACATTTACATTTGAGCAATTCCGTGCTTCGAAGGCATGTTAAGATGTTGGTCCCGGCTTTTCAGTCGTTAAGACCTTCGGGCGGCCTAAAAACTCCGACACCAGACTTGGTAACTCATATGAAGAAGAAGAAGTCACTCCACCTGGCCGGAGTGCGTCCTCCTACGTTTGCCGAGCCGCGGTCTCCACTCAAGAACTCGTTTACCCCAACGATTATCGGTTCTTCGCCAGATATGGCCAGCCCACTGCCACTTCAGCTTGCTAATTCTCTGAGCTACGTCGACAACTAGTTCGATTTGCGAAAGGCTGCTGGTAGAAGCTGGATGCGTCGAGCTCAGGACAGGGCACAATGGCGCTCATTAAGAGAGGCCTATGTCCAGCAGTAGACTGCTATAGGCTAATGATGATGACGTTAGTTAATTGCCTCAGGCAAATCTATTACAAGATATTCAAAAACAAAATATTTAGTACAAATTCCGCTAAACCTCTGACGAGTTTCACAAAAACCCAACAGAAATTCGACAGTGTATCGCCTTCCCCATAAGGCATCCTCAGGAAATGATCGCACTCCGCAGAACTCCGCAGACGTGTGCTTCGCCGAGCGCTAAACAGAAACTTTCTATCCGACGAGTCGATTATTACCTGAGGACGCCTTATGGGGAAGCCGAAACATTGTCGAATTTCTTTTGGGATTTTGTAGACTGTCTGAGAAAGTTAGCGGAATTTGTACTAAATATTTTTTCAGAATACCTGGTATGTTTTTTAACGCGGGGTGTAAAACGTTCTAACTTCTAATCACTTCGAAACCCAAGCCAACCTCACCTGCCCGTGGCGCACCCAGCTAATTAACAAACGGGGCTTTGGCGGCCGGCTGATTGCGGCATAGCGCAGCCTAACACCGACATAGCAAAATTCCCTGACCGCCGACTAGTCACAACTAGGATGGGTTTGGAGGCATTTAGATTTGAGCGTTTCCGTAAGTACTTCGGAAGGCACGTTTAGAGTCCCGGCTTTTTCATTCGTTAAGCTATGGCGGAAGCCTTATAGACTCTAAACTCCGACACTATCTCATACGAAGGTTTTTTTAATTTATTGAATTATTTGGGAAGAGAAATAATAACATGACAAGAACATAGATGCAATCTATAGAAGATTTGAATAATTTTAATTTATTTCCAGGCCTTCCGATGCATGTACGTTGTCCTCATAATGGCCATCTACTGGGTGCTGGAACTGCTGCCTCTCCCCGTAACCTCAATGCTGCCAATCGTGCTATTCCCTACCATGGGCATCCTGGACTCGGACCGGACCTGTGCAGCATACATGAAGGAAACTAACATGATGTTTATGGGCGGGCTCATGATAGCAGCTGGTGTGCAGCATTCTAAACTGCCGAGGAGGGTGGCTTTGTGGACTGTGCAAGTGGTCGGATGTTCACATAGAAGGTAAGGACTCATAATCCCTTTTATCTTTATGACTGATTGGCTAATATGATTACTTAGTTGGTAGTATATCTGGCTTCTGAGCTGGTCACGGGTTCGATTCTCGCCCAGGACAAATATTTGTGTGACGAACATTAATTTATTCTGACTCTGGGTGTTTTATAGGTTTATGGTATTTTTATCGGTGTCTGGTTCCCATAGTACAGGTTCTGCCTGTTCCGTATTATATATCAAGGCACGGTTTCCGCTGGACCTAGACTTGTTTGGCACATAGACATACAGATATTATATATAGTGCAGGCATCGGCTAAGGAAGAATTTTAAGAAATTCCACTGAAAATTCCAGTAGTAATTCCAGTAAAAATAGGGTATAATAGTTTGTATGAAAGTGCGTCAGTTTCAGTCAGGATCTTAATATGTTGTAACATGGCTAAAAAACTAATTTATACGTAGGTCAGCGTTTTTTATAATTCCACCCCCCAAGGGATGAAAAGTGGGGATGAATATATTTGTCAAAATCCACATCAAAACGAGCGAAGCCGCGGGCGGAAGCTAGTCGTATCCGCAGTCGAGGGGTAAACGAATTCTTGAGTCGAGACTGCGGCTCGGTAAACGTAGTTTAGGACGCCCTCCGGCCAGATGGTGTGACGATCTGCTGTCGGCTGCTGGTAGAAGCTGGATGCGTCGAGCTCAGGACAGGGCGCAATGCCGCTCATTAGGGGAGACCTATATCCAGCAGTGGACTGCTATAGGCTGATGATGATGATGAACTACTATGTGTAATTTTATCCTATTTTTATTGTTTCAGATTGAACTTCGGCCTGACTTTCGTCACTATGTTCATTTCGATGTGGGTGTCTAATGCCGCAGCCACTACCATGATGGTGCCTATCGTCCACGCCATTTTGGAGGTCTTAGAAACGGTGTGTATAACAAAATGCTATTAAATTGTTGGGGTGTAAAGGGTTCCAACTATCGCCTTTGGAACTCAGGTAAACCTCACCTGTCCGTGGTGCACCCTGTACGCGTAACCCGCGTACACATATACGAGCTATCCGTACCCAGCTTTACGATTCAAATAAATTTAAAAGAAAAATCATTTAATTCAAGCTAAAAGCCCATAAAAGTAGAAATTATAACACTTGATTGACTTAACGATTTGATTTGGTAAGTTACTTTGGGAAAAGTATTCCGGTTGGGAAATAGAGTCATCATCATCATCATCATTGTACATACATCAATCAACGTCATCTGTTTGACTGACACTGACAGTGATTGGTGTGGCGGAGCGATGACACCTGTGAAGGAATTCAGCAACAATTTCGCAAAAATATTTTATTTAAGGACCTAAAAAATATTTCGTTTTGTGTGAAGACCGTATATACATACAGACCGTACATATGTGAAACCGAACTTTGCTGTATATAGGTATACGTACTTTTCTTTATATCTCTAGAAATCAGCGCTGCTTAGCCCACCCCAGGCAAATTAGCATCAAGCTGAGAAGGGACCTTTTTGGCACATACCGTTGCAGCACCGATAACACCCACACAGCTTTAGTGCTACTTTATAGTTTATCTTAACTTTATTATGTACAAATACTTATTTTTTTTTATTTAGTCATTATTATGTTTCTAATATTAGTTTCTTTTTTACCCTGCAAGATACCTTTGTTATACTTATTAATGTACTACCTACCTACTTGTATATCAGTGTTTTTCTGTTTGTTGTTTTTTGTGCTGTACCTACATGTGCTGTAATTGTTTGAGCCAAATAAAGTCTTATGTTATCTTATCTTATCATCATCCTATAGCAGTCCACCGCTGGACATAGGCCTCCCCTAAATTAGAATTAATTAAATAATTTAATTAATCCCCGAAGTAGAGTCGATTGAGACCAACTTGCTTTTTTGACAAATATCATTTTCTAAATTCCGTGCCGACTGGACCATTTTAGCACAAGAGAGGGATGAATGGAGAGAGTGGGGGGAGGCCTTTGCCCAGCAGTGGGATATTGAAGGCTCATAATAAGTATGTTTTAGTATCACCCGGGTCTTTAGAACCGAGCTGAATTGAAAACAGAAAAACAAATAATAATAATAATAATCATTTTCTAGGCTGACTACATTTTTTCAAGATTCCGAAAATGCAATTGATTTTTTTTCTTCAAAAAATCCTATAAAAAAATCTACACCTACAAAAGCAAGGTAGCCTCAATGAGGTAAAATTTTGCCTTGCCATCTTGTATTTAATCTTTTCATTAATTTACAGCAAGGCCTAGGCGAGGTTTACGTGAACAGGAAAAAGCCTCTCGTTGAGAACGGTAAAGACGCCAAGCCTGTCCAAGCTAAGAACGAAGATGAGGAGCATCTGTTACCATCAGACATCACCATCTGCTACTACCTGAGTATAGCGTACGCGTCCACACTGGGCGGCTGTGGTACCCTCGTCGGTACCGCTACCAACTCCGCGTTTAAAGGAATATTTGACTCGTAAGTTAATGCTACAGTTTTTTAAATATCAACAAGGTCAACTCTCAAACTAGGCAGTCTGTATGGATACCAGACTGATAAATATACATAGAAACTTATAATTATCTCTCAAATGATTGTCCTGTGCGGTAATCGAGCCCTCGGCCTGGAGCTCAAAAGCCAGAGCTGTAAGATCAGACAAAAAAGCTTGCTGATTCTCTGAGCTATGTCGACAAGTACAGTTTCATATATAAAGGGTGATACTTTGACATTGTCACGTAGTGATGGCGACGACCAATAATGAACGATAACGAAAACGAAAATGACCTTAGTCCAGCACTGGACTGCTATAGGTTGTTCTTGTTTTTGTATTGACAATGTATATTTTGTTTCAGCGAGTTCCCCGAGTACGGAGCGTCAGTTAATTTCTTCTGGTTCATGGCGTACAGTACACCACCGATGTTAATAATGCAGATACTTGTGTGGTTCGCCCTACAGGTCACCTTTATGGGGTTGTTCAGGTACATATATTATTATTCTACTAATAATTACAGGCCCAATTTCGTGTAGATGTGAATTTTCTGTTTCTCCTGAACGGAATGGATTGAGTTGAAAAAAATGAACATGAAAACTGATCTAGTCTAGGACTTAAAGCTTTGTGATAGGTAATGGTTACCACTTAACATCAGGTGAGCCATGTGCTTACTCCATCTTATAGTACCATAAAAAGAAAAAAAGAAAAGACTACATACGTGCAGTACGTAGTCGTGTATATCTAAATATATAAAATGGTATACTGACTGACTGTATGATATATCAATGCACAACTTAAACCGCTTGACCTAGAGACTAAAAATGTTGCACTTAGGTACCTTATATATGGAAAGAAAAAGAAAGAAAATATATTTATTTCACCCGAATTTTATACAATGTACCTACTTAACAATAACAAAACAACAAATACAAATACATATAAATAGATATATAAGTAGGTAATGCACTTGAACAGTGGGTGAAATAGGACCCTCACTCAGCATAGGCAGCATGTGAGACAAAGCTCAGATGCTGCGCTGATTTTCAGTAAGGGCCCTTTACAAGTGACATTTACAAGAGAACAGACAATAAAAATGAATATTAATAAAATCTACTTTTTAAAGTAGGTAGATACTTGCTGTACCTACCTACTTGAAAAACTTTAAAGTTAAACTATATCTATAAATAAACAATTAAAAAGGAATAAGTAGGTTTATATGGTAGGCATCCGCTTAAATATATTAAATATTTTTCCACTCTTTTGTTGAAGGAGTTCACTGATCGAACACCTACCTACTCTTTGGACGCTTAGTCCAGTCGTGTACGATACGGTTGGGCAAAATGTGTTTTTTTTAGTTTGGTTGTGACCGGTTTAGGCATTACCCTTCTATTGGGTCATCATCATCATCATCATCAGCCTATAGCAGCCCACTGCTGGACATAGTCCTCCCCTAATGAGCGTCATTGCGCCCTGTCCTGAGCTCGACGCATCCAGCTTCTACCAGCAGCCGACAGCAGATCGTCACTCCACCTGGCCGGAGGGCGTCCTACATTACGTTTGAGACGCGGTCTCCACTCAAGAATTCGGTTACCCCAACGGTTGTCGGTTCTTCGGCAGATATGGCCAGCCAACTGCCACTTCAGCTTGCTAATTCTCTGAGCTATGTCAACAACTTTAGTTATACTCTATTGGGTAGCAGGATTATTTTTCTGTTTTTTTAATGTTGGCAGGCCGAACAGTGAAGCAGCTAGAAAAGTAAACCTAGCGTCGTCAGGATCGCACAACACTATGAAGGTTATCAAAGAACAGTACAGGAAGTTGGGACCCGCTACCTTCCATGAAAAGGTAAATTCAACAGCAACTACACCAGCCTATATCAGTCCACCGCTGGACATAGGCCTCCCCTAAGCTTATCATTGTGATGTGTGTAGCAGCCCTAAAACTAAGGCAGAAAATTCTAATTAGTCCGTCGCATAGTTCAACTATAAATACTTTTTAACCAAAAATTTTACCGCCAAAAAACTGGAAAGCTAAAAATAATTAACCTTTCTTATTATTCATATTCATATTCATATTCTTTTATTTAACCACTATAACAATGTTTGTTATAAAAGGCAAGTCAAGGTTTACAATTAATTTATAATCATCAAATATGTAGTATAGTAGTAGGTATATAGCTAAAATTAAAATAATAAAATTAATAAAATTAAAAATTACAAATGTACATACATATATAATACAATGAAGTAGAATTACAGTATTTCCATGATCATTTAGTTTATTTTTCATATAAATACTGTGAAATGATTGCTGCAAGTTGAAATTCATATATTCATATATTAATATATATTAAACCTTATTATCTAAGTTCTTCAACTAATGTAAGTATACCTAATTAATTTCGAGTCGAGAGAGACCAGTCCCTGTACGGCGGCACCATCATCAATAAGTTACGGACAAAATCACTAGTTCTAGGGCTGCCTTATAGGTTTTTTGAGTTAAGATATGGACTTTGTGAAAAACTTCAAAATTCGAAAAGTCCTTGAACAAATCTTGTTGGCCTTCGCAAGTTCCCCATTTCGGGATAACATACAAATTCAAATACATCTTGTAATTTATCTTTAAAATGGTTTACAATAATCGTGTTTCAGGGCTCCGGTCTCCTGTTCATCTTGGCTGTGTTCCTGTACATATTTAGGAAACCGGGCTTCATGCCGGGCTGGGCTGATGTCCTCACCACTATGTAAGTTTTGGAAGCCATAAGTTTCCTCAAAACCGAAATTTTTCATGAGAAAAAATTGTTTTATTCGCTTTATAATGAATTACTTGACAGAATTTTTTATTGATTTCAAGAGCTGAGGTGTTTTTGTTACCTCTTATTATGAACCGATCGGTTGGTTGAACTTAACTGATTTGGAAAAGTCTATTTTCGTTTGGGACAATTGAGAAAGGGTACAAAACGGGAAGTACCCTATCTATCCCTATTTTTTCTTCGAATTGAAATGGGACCAAACAAGACCAGTCCGTTTGGTCACATTCAATTTGACCATTTAATTTCGCCTTCCAATTCATTCTCGCTTCCATTTATGCGATTTTACATTAGCTCCAAAATAACCTACCTTTTCTTAAACTTTTGTTTAATTAATCACATTTTTGTCTGACTGCCATTTTATTTTTATTATTTTGTTTTTTTATTAGGAAAGTGAAAGACGGCGTCACGTCAATGTTCATTGTGGTGCTCATGTTCATTCTACCGATGTCTGTCGACTTCCTCAAGTTCTTCTCATCATCAGTCTCCTGTAAGTAAAATATGAAGAGCAAACTGGAACTCCTCATCCTATGAGGAGGACAGCACACGCAATGCCGGATTTAAGCCAGCGCGGGGCCTGTACGGTGTAAGGGGTTCCAACCCTCACCTTCAGAACCCAAGCCAACCTCACCTGTCCGTGGTGCACCCTGCTAACTAACTAACAGGGCTCTGGCGGCCGGCTGATTGCGGCGTAGCGCAGCCTAACACCGGCACAGCTAAATCCCCTAACCGCCGACGGGCAGCAGCGTCGGCGGTGCGAGAAGTTATGCCCTGCGTTCCCCAACCCGCATGCCCAGCGAGGGGATTATAGGCCTATCCCCCTTTATTAGGGGAGGAATCCAGGAGTGGACTGATATAGGCTGATGTTGTATGTTGACAAACCTTTTATTTGATCGTAATCCCAGAGCCATACCAAGAATTCGTGTTTTGCAATAACTCATACGAAGCATCGGGTGCTACTGCGAAGGAATATGAGAACGCAAATGTAAATTATTTTGACATTTCAGATGAAGAATTGGCAGCTACCAAGCCATCTGCCAGCATCGTGACGTGGAATATCTTGAAGGAGAAGATACCTTGGGGCCTGCTTTTCTTACTCGGTAAGTGAAATGAAATGAATTTTTATGTGCTTGAAGTGTGGTACAATAAACTATATAAAAATTAATAATCAAGTATAATTTATAATAATAAAGTATAAGTATTTTTTTAAATTCGATCTGACACACGGTAGTGTACGAGGTTCCAACCCCTATCTTTGGAACCCAAGCAAACCCCACCTGCACGTGGTGCATCCTGCTAAGTAACGAACGGGGCTCTGGCGGCGGCTGATTGCGGCATATCACAGCCTACATCGGCACAGCTAAATCCCCTGGCCACCGACGGGCAGCAGCGTCGGTGGTGCGAGAAGCTGTATCCTGCGATCCCCAACCCGCATGCATAGGATATATAACTTTTCCTTTAATTTCTTACAATATATTTTTTCATTACAGGAGGAGGCTTCGCCCTAGCCGAAGGCAGTAAGGAAACAGGACTGTCATCCATGATCGGGTCCTCTCTCGAAGGCCTGAAGGGACTCCATGAAGCCGTCGTGCTACTGGTTGTGGTGCTGGTCACACAGTTTATAACGGAGTTCACTTCTAATGTGGCTATAGCTAATCTCATCCTACCTGTGCTGGCTAATATGGTAAGTACATTATAACTAACTCATAGATATTAGAGGCTTATTACACTACGCGGTATTCAATCTGTCTTAGTAAGACTGTCTTACTGACTAACTAGATTTACTTAGACCGACTGAGTGGCTTACTCTTAATACACTACGCTAAGTGTCAGACAGTCAGTGGTGTAATAAGCCTTTTAATCATTTTACTGGTCCGACCTCTTTGGTACAACATCAGCCTATATCAGTATACTTAACTCGTAAACCTACTTGAGTAATATATACTTATGCTGTTACTTACAGTAAAATAGGTCCCTATCTCAGCTTTATGGAATACTAGCTTCCGCCCTCGGCTTCGCTCGTGTGGTACCGGGATAAAAAGTAGCCTATGTACATACAGGTTACAAGTTATATTCCAAGTTTCATCCAAATCCGTTCAGTAGTTTTTGCGTGAAAGAGTAACAAACATTCATACATACTCACAAGCTTTCGCAATTATAATTAGTAGGAAGGATGTAAGCAGATAGCTACGTGCCGATGCAGAGCTGGTTTTAAATCATCATTATCGGCCTATAGCCATTGTTTCTCTGAAGGTCATAATCCACAGACTATCCGACATGGAACTAAAGTTGTCGACATAGCTTAAAGAATTAGCAAGCTGAAGTGGCAGTGGGTTGATCATATCTGCCGAAGAACTGATAACCGTTGGGATAAACGAGTTCTTGAGTTGACACGGCTGAAACGTAGTGTAGGACGCCCTCCAGGTGGATTGCTGATCTGCTGTCGGCGGCTGGCTTAGAAGCTGGATGCGTCGAGCTCAGGACAGGGCGCAATGCCGCTCATTAGGGGAGTCATATATCCAGCAGTGGACTGCTATAGGCTGATGATGATGATGATGATGGCATGTCTCAAGTAATGAAATCGTCTCGTTTATTACAGGCGCGCACGTTAGAAATAGATCCTCGCTTCTTGATGATCCCAGCTTCGTTGGCTTGCTCGATGGCATTCCACATGCCCGTGGGAACTCCCCCCAATGCTATCGTAGCCGGGGTAGCCAACATACCCACTTCTAAAATGGTAAGTAACTATAAGGATTAAGCGCTCATGGCGTGGCTAACTTCGGTTGTCTTCGCAGATCATCTTGGTTACGCAACACTGCGCCCGGTCTCTAATTGGATGGGTGACAGTTTAGTAGCTTTAGATCTGAGTGCTTCCATGCTTCGGAAAGCACGATATGGCGACGATACATGTCGAATTTTGACTATTTATAAACTCAACCAAATTTTTATAATTAGAGTAATTGGCGCAAGCCGTTCTAGTTATTAAGTCAATAAAATAAAATATTATGTCAAACCTCCCTCTCGCTCGCACTATTCTACATTTTTGTAGATATAAAATCACTAACGGCCGGTTCCTATAATATACCATTACCGATGATGCCTCGTTTCCCATGAAAAACTGTCAAATTTTCGACGCCTCGTTGTTAATTTTTGACAGATTTTCAAGGGAAAACAAAGCGTTATCGGTAACGGTATATTATAGGAATCTGCCATAAATGTAGTTATGCATAATACAAACCTTAACGGCCTAGAAAATAACAATACAAAGGTTCAGCAATAATATCATTTTGATTCTATCACGTTTTCTTACCAAAAAACTTGCACCAATGTGATCAATTTTGGTGTAAATTTTTTGTTAGGATAACGTGTTGGGTTCAACATGATATTCTTGCTGAACCTTTGTTTTGTTATTTTCTAGGCCGTGAAGGTTTGCTATTTTTCATAACTACATTCAGTGATTTTATATCTTCAAAAATGTTGAGATGGAGGTTTGACATGTATCGTCGCCTTAAGATGTTTGTCCCGACTTTTTCAGTCGTTAAGCTATGTCGGAAGCAATCGGGCGGCCTAAAAGCTTCGACATCAGAGTTGATCATTAGCATAAACGAAGAAGAAGACTATAAAGTAGTATATCAATCATGTGTTTCCCATAATACAAGCTCTGCTTAGTTTGGGGCTACATGATGCTGTGTGATTACGTCCAGCATTATTTATTTATTTATAAGCCTTTGATTTCAGACACACAAATTTACAATAATTTACATCTTAAATTGACGACTCTGTCGAGTCGTTACACTGACAACTTGGTCTGTTTGCCCAACTTTGGCAAAGGCCTCCTCCCATTTCTTTCCACACTGTTCTGTCTAAGGCTTTTCTGGTCCAAGCTTTTTTTGCTGTGGCTTTTGTTTGGTCTTTCTATCTTCTAAACTGTCTGCTTCGTTTCCTCTTTCTATTTCTTGGGTACCAAAAAACGAAATCATTAAAAAAATAAAATAAAACTTCTTTAAAAAAGACATAAACATTCATTCATTAATTTATTATTTTTTCATATAATCTGGTGCTATGCATTAGACCCATTAAATAAATTAAATTAATCAATTATATTTCTTTCCAGGCCGTCGGAGGCATCGGTCCGAAGATAATCACCACGCTAATAGTCTGGGGGGCTTACCCCACTTGGGGCAAAGTGATCTTCCCCCCTCTAGCCATTGACGCACTAGCTCTATCTAACCAACCGACGATCCTGAACAAGCCTGTGGCCCTCAACTGTAGTGCCACGTACAGCGTTCTAGACAGCATAGGAAACTTCAACTGCACCGTGCCATTCAATAAAGCTCTCAATAATACATTTAGTGATGTATATAAAAGCGTGTTCAGCTGTAACTATCGGCCTTATAATATGACTGGTGTAGAGTGAATTTAAATTTGAGTCTTATAGTCTGCCAGTCTAATAGTCTGTGAGGTTTATAGTCTTTGAGTCTTATAGTCCGAGATTCTCATAGTCTGCGAGTCTCATAGTCGGTGAGTTTTATACTATTTGAGTCTTGTTGTCTGTGAGTCTTATAGTCTGCGAGTCTCATAGTCTACAAAGTTTATAGTCTATGAGTCTTGTAGTATGTGAGTCTAATAGTCGATAAGGTTTATAGTCTATGAGCCTAATAGTCAATACGGTTTTAAGTCTATGGGTCTTGTAGTCTGTGAGTCTTATATTCTGTGAGTCTAATAGTCTGTGAGTCTCATAGTCTGTGAATCTCATAGTCTGCTAGCCTCATAGTCCATTAGTCTCATAGTCTGAGAGTCTAATAGTCTATCATTGTCTATGAGTCTTATAGTCTGTGAGTCTTGTAGTCTGCGAGTCTTAAACAACTCGAGTCATATGATTGCACGCTCGATAGTCCGTATTTAATTATGGATGTAAAGTATTTTAGATTTTAAAAGGAAGCTAATAAATGCTAGGATGAGTTTCATAAAAAAATGCCCATTACCCCTCGCTGGGCATCGCAGGACACATTTTTTCCCACTGCTGACGGCTGCAGGTAATTTAGGTGTGTTAGGCTGCGCTATGCCGCAGACAGCCAGCTGCCAGGGCTCCGTCTGTTAGCAGGGTGCACCACGGGCAGGTGAGGTTGGCTTGAGGTATATGGAGACTGGAACCCCTTATTAGCCGTCATACATTCTGTACGGATTATTGAGCGTGTGTTGGGATTTGTGTCGGCTACATAAGTTTCCTTCGGCGAATGTTCGTTCTGTGTGAAAGCATTATTAACTTTTCACTTCGCAGATAGAAGAACAATGAGCGTTATTTCGCCTAAGAACGCTTATTTAGCCAGTTAAAGGTATTATGACGGTATCGGTTTCTAGAAGATTAATAATCAACTAGATAATGTTATAAAAACGAATAAATGCGAATGTTAGTAATGGGCCATTCAAGTATTACGTAAGCACTGTAGGGGGGTATTTGCTTTGCTTATTTTTGATAACATGGGGGGGGGGGGGGGGGGGGGTCTAGATGGTGATTACGTCATTTATTTTTTACTCATCGGCAACGCACACATAATTTCTGATGTTGATTCTGATGTGCATTTTCCTAAACTAAACTTAATTTGACATTCCTAAAAGTGATACTATCCCTTTCTTTTAGTTGTAAATGACAAGGATAGCTAGAACTTTAAAGCTGCCAAATTTAGTTAAGTTAACAAAAGTGAACAACAGAATCGACACTATTGTCTATGTTTGAAAAAGAAACGCATTTTCGGGGATTCCCACAAATAATGAATACGTTTAGGTAACCAACTAGGGGAATTACCGCGCGCTATTTACTTGTCTAAATATAATATAGGTAGCGTTTTCGTAAGCATGGGAGGGAGGTGGGAGTAAGAGCTTTGCTTACTTTGGCTGATAAAGGGGAGAGGGGAGTAAAAATTGTAATAAATCTGCTTACGTACTATTTGAACGGCCTCTAACGAAATTATGATCTTATAAAGCAATTTAATGTAATTCATGTTATATATACGCATTTTATTTATATAGCATTTAACCAATGCATATTAATGTAAACGTTACTACCTAGTTTTGTAATGTTGCAAATATTATGGTAATAATAATATATGCAATTATTTCTATTTTGTTATGAACTAATGATATTCATAATATTGTAGGTTTTACTTGATTGAAGTAAAACATTATTTTTGTACTGGTGTGCTTAGTAAATATAAATATATATTTTTATATGGATGTATGTGTGATTGAGTACTTACTTTTACAAGTTTATATATTAGCGGCAAAGGTAGAAAAGCATTTGAATAACTGAAATGTATACTCATTTTCATTCTCAATTTTGATAAAAACTTTGATGACTTTAAAAGTTTGTGCCTTTATTGTCAGTATAAAAAGATTTATTCTCAAAATACTAATAGAATTATCTGATACTTGTTTTATTGAACTGTTCAAAATATTGAATTTATATAATCAAGAATTCCATTTATAAACCTTCAGAATTACCTACTTAGAAGTTTAATGTTATCTATCTTTGTCGCTGACTGACTGTACCTAGAAATGCCGCTAACAGTACAGTCGGCCATTTTGAAACAGATTTTACAAGGTGTCCTAGAATTAATAAATGGGACACAACTTGTCTCCAAATTTTCATCTCCATTTTTTTGACTCTAATTTTCTCTACAACTTTTGGTCTAAAACATTTTGTTCTACGAACTTCTTGTATGAAAAAATTTTGATGCATAAGCTGTATTAGCTTAATAACTCATTATCAGTTGTGTTAGATACTTTTTGATGAAAAGCTTTTTGAATTATAGGTATAAAAAGTTTATGAAATACCTATAAACAAATGTTAAATATAGAATACGCTTTATATTATACAAAATGAGTTGGAATCTCTGAAAAGTTAATGAATTGAATCAGGCATGACTTTGCGAAAATCCATTACAAGATATTTTAAAGATAAAAATGTGTACTAAATATTTTATCTTTTAAATATCCCTGAAAAGGTTAAAATCTACTCCAGAAGGTCAACATTTTGGTCAAACAATTTTTGAATTTAGTAGTTTTTCATTAAGGAAATGGTTTGTAAGGTATTAAGGTACTGCATGTAGATGTGAAAAATTCTGGGACACTTTGTAGTCATACTTGGTGTAAAGTGTAAGAAAAAGCTCTCATTTATTATGAGAAGTTCCTTATATATTCACTAATGTAATGTGAATTGTTATTTATATTAATGTTAAATTAGAATTAATGTTTGTGGAAAATAATCAAGCCAAACTCAGACAATAGTGCCTTAGATATTTTTGAAAATGTACAAAATGTGTCCAAAGAATCAAATGCTAATAAATATTTTTATACTCATTTCTAAAGACAATTATCTGCATTTTTGTAAAAATATAAATGTTAAACGATTTTTTTTAATTAGCCAAAAAATCAACAATGTGCCAAGCTTGATTTGGTGTAATGCAAATTTTTATTGTACAAATTAGTCGCGTGTACCAGAATAAGCTTTTATAACTTTAAAAGTTCCAAATAAGTGATTCTACCGTGATAATTATTCAAAAAAACAAATATTTACTAAATAGTTTTCCTAAATTATTTTAGATTTTTACCGCCTAACCCATTTGATGGTGGTAAGAATCCTTCATGTTTAGATCATGATTTTTGACTGGTCTTATTTATTCTGACCTTTGAAATTGATCAATTACAGTCCATTTCTGTATTTATATTCCGATATCTTAAGTTAACGTGATGGTAAATACGTTTTTTTTATATTTATTTGGTCCTTTTTGGTTTTATTTGAAGGCAATAGCTTGACTTTAAAAAGCCCGTTTTGGACTACCTAGGTCCACTCAACCTGATGAAGGCTCTCTTTGAGTCGAAACGGCGTCGGTTCCTTCACCGATGTAACGGCACGTTAAAATTCCCGTTTATCAACATGAATTAGTTAATTTACGGTAGTTTCATGAGTAAAATTGCCTAGGACCTTCAAATTTCTTGGATGACGTTTGTATTTAAAATTTTTAACTTAATTTATTTATATGTTGGTATCGGCAGTAGTCTTAGTACACCCTGTATTATAGTGTTTATTGTATTTATACAGGGGGGCGAAACTTTAGAATCTCCATTTTTTATAATATCTTGTTTAATAGTGAATGTTTTTCGCGCAACATTATTAAATGCGTGTTTAGTAAACTTTACGAATGTGATTTGAATGTCTGATTGATGTGACGAAATCTTGATGTGCCTTTAAAATACTTATTCGTTTCTTGACAAGTTTTTAGTTAATTGACTAGCCTCAATAATAGTTAAACCACATTATCTTGGAAGAACTCAGAAACGGGGAAAATGAAAATCTATTGTTGGAAACATCTCATGCAGTTTGTATTGTCACTGACACTAGCAGACATTTTGTCACCAAAAACGATGTTAAAAGAAACGGGGTAGAAGTTTGATGAATATTGTTTTTACCCCGTTTTGATTTAGTTATGTTCACGAAAGAAGTCTCGCGTCAATTAGCGAAACTAAAGCCAAATATCCAGTTTAAACACCGAACATTTATCAAGAAATTCTAGATGTAACACGTTAGGTATTTGTATCATATTTTAGTGGCAGACGTGTTGGTTTTGCTTCTGTTTAGATTTTTATTTCCATTCCATTTTAATTTTCACATAAATTTAGTATATTACCAGTAGATGACCTGAGGGTGAACTAGTGAAATTCCATGTTGCTTTAGTTGATAATCAGCGGCCACCGGCCATAGACAGATTGACAAAGTGCTGTCAAATTTTAAAATCCAAAAAGTTTATCATAGTCATTCTCTTTTCCACTCATAATTAGCCATCCTTGTTTGTATCTCTATCTTGAAAAAAATCCAAACTTTGAATTCTCACACGACTGTGCCGCGCTTCGCGTCTGCGGGACTTTTCTCGTGAAAAGGACTTTGAAACGATACGAAGTAGACGTATAATGTGTTTCATTCTGAGTAACATTATTTATCGCTAAAACTAGTTATAACTAGCTAAAAGTCATTTCGTCTCGTACCATCTCCATCCACAAGAAAGGGACAGCGTTTAGTGAAAATCTTTCAGAATCACTACCAGTGACGACTGTTTTTATCCCTTTTCGTTCTCAGTTGCATTTATTTTCTCGGTTGCACCCAAGTGACATTGACTGAAACCAAAAAAGAGTAAAACTAAAGGTGCTTCCATCAATATAAATTTTCATTTTGTTTAATTTCTGAATTCTGCTCAGTTAATGTTTCTTTATTCTAGCTCAATTGGTAGAAGTTACCTACTTGTTAAGAAAAACTGAAGTATACATCAAGCTAGTTAAATACTTGGGACAAGAAATAATTTTGTAAATAACCAAAATAATTGCTGTTTTCTGTAAGTTGGTTGTGAAATTTATTTTTGTCTCAAAAGGTGACTCTGCACTGCTCTGTAGAAGTGCCAAATGTTATGCTCATTGTAAATAGTTGATTGTGCGATGATAGTTTTAGCTGAATAAATCTTTTGTGAAAATATATATTTATTTTTGTTTGATTTATAAAAGAACCAACTTTTGCGCGCTTCGCTCGCATTAATGTTGATTTTGTCAAATGTATTCTCGAAGCCAATTGTTTTGGCCAATGAGAAAGCGCAGATTTATAATAACGCTTTGTCATTGGCCCATATTTTTCTTTACGCCTACAATATGCGTAACAGAAACTAAGTTTCACATTTATAATATTACAAAGGGTTTCCTAACCTAGGAAGTTTAGATTTATGAATAGCCACAGTTTAAGTTTTTCCCATGATGATGATGATGATGATGAAGTTTTTCCTATAAGAGCCCCTTTGTTTTTTCCATAACCGCCTGGCGATTCTATATTTGACTAGGAAACTTATCAAAACGAATACCCCTGCAGTTGGTACTGGTAGTACCTACCTATACTGATAATATTTTTCGTGCTTTCCTTAGCCCATTAACACGACTCTGCCGCCCTAAACTAAGGTGACTGCTCGCAGTGCACGCGGCGGCAGCTAGTAGGCACCCTGCAGTCCACGCGCCGATAGCTAGCGGGCACCCAGCTGTCAACCCGCGAACCGTCCAGCGACCGGTGCGCGGCGACCGCTAGCAGTCAGCGCGCAGACCGCTTGCATGCAACGCGTGGTAAGCTAGTTGTGGCGAGGCGTCAACTATCAAGCACCGACGGCAGCAAGCTCGCTGACTACGAGCTGCCGGCTTATTTATGTTGCCAATGTAAAGTAGCATATCTCTAAAGAACAATACGTAACCCATATACAAGGGGCAAAATTTTACCGCATTGAAGGCTCTTAAGAAACTATAGGTTTATTTTGAAGAAAAAAACAATTGCATTTTTGTATTATTAAAAAAATGTACAACTACACAGCCTATAAAATGATATTTGTCAAAAAAAAATTGGTCTCAATCGACTCTATTTCCCAACAGGAACCCTTTTCCCAAAGAAACTTACCAAATCAAATCAAAAAATAGCGCGAAATTTCAAAAAACTATTTTTCATACAATTTCTATGAAACGCCATTCGCCACAACATTGAGTTCAATAAACCTATAGTTTTCTAAGAACAAAATCTTCTAACTACAAAAGAAGATGTAGCTGCCCTTAATATGGTAAAATTTGCCCCACTCTGTTTATGCCTATATTTGAAATATATATTTTTTGCCGGGTGGGAGCGTAGTCGTGTGTGTTCCAGGGTTTCCTATGATCCTTTAATGAATGTGATTTTTTAGCGATGACAGTGATTTATTAATTACCATCAACCGGTAACAAAGGACTGTTAAATACGTTATTGGCAGCCCACATAGGGTTCCTGCTCACATCTGACCAGATGGTGGGACACCAGGCGGCTACCGTGAACCAGGCGATAACCAGTGCGGCGATAGACGGGGCTAGGCCCCCTATCATCTGAAAAGCAAACATATAGGTCCAGAAATAGAAAATAGGTAATAGAAAAACGATTTGATCATATCCTACTAATATTATAAACGTGTTTTTTTTTTTATACGTATGGATGTATAGATCTTTGTTACTCTTTCACGCCAGAACGGCTGAACGGATTTGAATGAAACTTGAAATATACATAGATTGGGGTCTGTATTAACACTTATGCTATTTTTGGTCCAGGTACCACGCAAGCGAGGCCGTAGGCGGAAGCTAGTTATGAATTACTTGTTAAAATGCTAAGGTAGGTTAGATAAGTTACTTCCCAGGCACCACATCAGCACCAGCGTCCCCTTAAATAAAATATACAACTTAAAGCTGTATCACGCTGATATAAAATGCCAGTTTTTTATGTGTTGCATGTTTGTCCCCAAACAACTCCATGCATCCATCATTCCAAATCCGTTAGCTGAACGGATTCGGATGAAACTATGAATGTATATCTTTTTTGTGATCTGGATTAACAACGTATTTTTATCCCTCTTACACGCGAGGGAAGACGCGCGGGGGTAAGCTAGTAATACATAAATATCATCTAAAATACTTAGATGCAATGATACAGTTATTTAAGTTGCTATCTAGGGAAACTACCCAGAACCACGCTTATTGGTCAATTTATCCTTGATCTGAGCTGAGATTCGATTTGAAAACTCAAAAAATATGCGTTTGATTCACTCTTCAATTCAGTTTTTGAATATGGGTTCTAAATTTACCTCATCATCATCATAATTATCATTAACCTATAGAAGTCCACTGCTGAACATAGGTCTCCCCCAAGGAATTACACGAAGAACTATCTAAATCTACATACTTCGCTGTTAAATACCTACGTTGAATGCTGTCCCCGGGCATAGCGCGGAGGTCAGCTCGCCCAGCTGCCACACCGCAGTAGTGTTTCCGGCCCTCAAAGCGTGACACTACTAGATACTAGCCATTTGTGGAGATTGGTGAATAACTGACCATCTTCCACGGTGGTATGTGCATGTACGCAGCGACCATGGCATTCGCAGGCGCGCTGGTCACCAAAAGGAACGGCATGGAGATGGAGAAGGTGGCCGCCAGCATCAGATAGTGAGGGTTCATCATGCAGAGGATACTCTGTGGGATAGGAATACTTCAATCTCATTCGCCTGTCCTTATCTTATGTCTCTCTCTAGGTGGGTTGACAAAACATGTTTTCTTTCTCCATTTACTCCTATCAGCAGTTAACTCTATATTCACTTCTTTCACACTCATATCCTCTATCACACAATCCATCCATCTCTTCTTCGGTCTTCTAAATCCAGTGAAATTCATACTCATGGCTCTTTTAGTCACCTGGCTTTCATTTTCTCATCACATGCCCATGCAATTCCATTGGAATAGTTCAATCTATGTTGATGAAAATGCTTTGACGCAAATAGGGGAATGTGACGAGAGTTCGGCTTCTAGCTCCCACTCGCAGCTTCGCTTCCTTTGTGGTACCTACAGAATAGAGTATAGCCTATATTATTCCTAGAACTAAATTCCAGCGTATAGGTAGGTACCTATATTATATGTTTCCGAAATTTATATAACGCCTTTATTTTCAGGGTTCCGTACCCAAAGGGTGAAAACGGGGCTCTATAACTAAGACTCCACTGTCCGTCCATTTGTCTGGCTGTCACCAGGCTGTATGTATCTCATAAACCGTGATAGCTAAACCGTTGAAATTTTCACAGATGATGTATTTCTGTTGTCACTATTACTACAAAATATAGAACAGAAGAATAAAATAAATATTTAAATGGGGCTCTCATACAACGGTACGGCACCCTTCGTGCGCGAGTACGACTCGCACTTGGCCGGTTTTTACACGTTAAATATTAAATGAAACTTGACTGAAACTTAATCTGTTCAGTAGTTTTGGCATGAAGTTTTTTTTATTTAAATGGAGCTCTTTACCTCGAGTCTTGCATAGGCAAGGAGGAGGTCGACGATGGGGCGAGCTTTCCCAGAAGATGCCTATTTACTCTCTTTATGAAGCCGTTAGGGTCGTAAGTCAATGGAAAAACAGACGCTGGCAACTGATTCCATATTTTAGCAGTGCGCATTATAAATGATGTTTGGAAGCGCTTAGTCCTGTTAAATGGAATATCAACTTGATGCGGATGGTAGTTAGCAGTGCGTCTGAAGCTCCTTTGGTAGAAAGGTGAAGGCGGCTTAAGGTCATGCAGCTCCTGCGCACACTCTCCGAAGTACAACCTATAAAAGACTGACAAACACGCAACCACATATATACAAGCACGTCACTTCTTGGTAAACTTTCGCCTTTCAATATTTTAGGATACTTGAGGGACAACGGCGCCGGCGCGAGGCTGAGGATGCGTTGGCGGCTCTAGCCCAATGCCTTCGAAAGAGGTTGGTGCGAGGTAGCTCCGGGCAGAAATGTTTAGAAGTCTATGGGGGAGACCTTTACCCAGCAGCAGGATGATAAAGAGTTTAAAATAATATGATTTCCTTACCAATCTAGCAATATGCGGCAACAAACAGTAAGCAACACATGACCCTGGCGCGAACTCGGTCAGAGCCTTGCAAAACACAATCATGATGAACAGGATTGCTGACTGTGGCCAGTCCTTGAAGAGGAGGAGGAACCTCTCGAACTCCTCAGTCATTTGTGAATCCTGGAGGGATTCGAAGAGGACTGAGCTTCCAGCTGAGGAGCGGGGTAAAGCTTAGTAAGATCATAGCCTATAAATTATATCTTTACTGTGGTAGGCAAGATAGTGAAAAAACATCACTGACTATAGGTAGAGTACCTATCCATCTATCCTCATGCCCAGCGTGGTGGGGATCATAGGATTTATAGGCATAAGTATGCTTCTCCATAAGCGTAAGATTAAACGTAGCGTTTGAACCACACCTGCCCTGTCCGTGGTGCACCCTGCTAACTAACAAACGGGGTTCTGGCTGATTGCGGCATAGCGCATCCTAACACCGGCACAGCTACATCCTCTGGCTGCCGATGGGCAGCATCGTCTGCGGTGCGAGAAGCGGTGTCCTGCGATCTCCAACAAGCATGCGTGGGGATCATGGGCCTCTTCTTCCCGGGTCAAAAAAAAAGGTTCCAATGGTAGAATTAGGAACCTCTCAAGCTTGGTACGGATAGCGTGTTCCTGTATTACGCGTAGTTGAGGTTCGGTGTGCACGCGTACAGTTAATGTGGACCGCCGCGAACCTGAACGCGAGGTCACTCGATCCATAGCGCTACGCGAGCCGAAACCGACTGACCACGGATCGCGCCGCGAGCCAGCTCGCGCGGCACTCGTTTCCGCAAGTGTACAGACATGGCGTTCCAAGACAAGTATAACCCGACTACGCGTACCAATGTACGCGCTACCCAGCTTTATACCCCAAAACACAATTTTACTTACTACCATCTACAACCATAATAATCTTACCTATAATAAAAATCACGCTCCAATGCAGATTGTTACGAACAACTGCCCAACTAAGGCATGTCTTACCGACAGCTTCAGGCAATAGTGAGCTTGTTCTATCTGAAATATCTTTAACTCTTTAAGTGCTGAAAACCAGCGTTACCAGAACGTACTAAAAGGTACGGTTTTCCCGTACCTTTTTTCAGTCAGCCGTACCTTTTCACATTCGACGTTTACACAGTTAAATTTAACTAAAATAGTTAAGCGTTCATGCTCAAATAATCTGTTAACTAAATACTTAAGAATAAATTATATTACTCATATCAGATTAGGTACAGTAGAGGTGATTTTACGTTCATTTAACATAAGACTATCATAAAATCTATCAAAAATTTACACTTAGTTGTAAAATCAAGGTTTTAGGCGTAAAATTTTGGAAAACCGTACCTTGAAGTGAAAATTGTACCTATATGAGGAAAAAACCGTACCTTATCCGAAATTCATACTGGCAACGCTGCTAAATACACACTTTAGAGCACCTGGTGCTTCGCCTCATGCATGGCGCGAAGCGTCATGTGCGAGGCTCGCAGTCAAGCAGTTAAATAGTTAGGTAGAGTGTTCAAATTCAAATTCACTACTTCTTCTTCGTATGAGCTAGTGACCAACTCTGGTGTCGGAGTTTTTAGGCCGCCCGGAGCCCTCCGACATGGCTTAACGACTGAGAAGTCGGGACCAACATCATAACGTGTCTTCCGAATCACTGAAGAACTCAAATCTATAAACGTCACTAAACGGTTACCCATCCAAGTAATGACCGGGCGGAGTGTTGCTTAACCAAGGTGATTTGCTAAGAACACCACCACGCCACGAGCGCTTCTTAACTACTAATGAATACTAACCTAACCTAACCTAACATCGAGAAAAGGTGATTGTTCGATGACCTGCTACCTGAGGCCTCATTTACAAACTAAGTTGCACACCGAAATGATAAGCACCGGTCCTGTTTTTCAATTCACTTCTTTATTAAATGGCTTCTGGGATAGTTATCCACAATTTCACCAGTATCAAGTATAATAACTGTTCATAATAATATGAGGCAACGTAGTACGGTTTATAAGTCCAGTCATCCAGTCTTCGGTCAGGTCCTGTTTTCTGCTATAGCCATGGCGACTAAAACAAAAAACGATCGGCGCACAATTTTCTTCATCAGAGAATTCCCGTTCAATCTTCTTTTATTCCATTTCACTAATACTTGTGTCTTATAACTAACATTTATCGGTTATAATACCATGAATATTAAACGACATACATTAGAAAAACACTAGAAAATAAAATTTTATAAAATTGACAACCGTCGTTCAAGATGAAAAAAATGGTGTCCATCCTTTAGTACTAGACTTATAAATCTGTGGTGTCCATAGTCAGTTTGTCAACTGACGTTCTTCGAATTTCGACAGATGAAGTGTCAAAGTTTGCAAATAAAGGTCCGATGCAGATCATTTCGGTGTGTAACCGAGTTAGTAAATGAGGCCTCTGGTAATTGAAAAGTTGGGAGTAGCTTCTGAACAATTATTGGTAGGTACCTACCCGATCACGATGGCTAGTCTCGAAGGCACCGATATAGAAGAGAAATAGTGATTTTTTCTGAACGTCAACTCATACGTCTGATCTCTACTTTCTTATATCCACATATCATTTGCTAGAAAGGGATGCATACTTTATCCCTGCTACTTCGTACAGGCATTTCTATGAAACTGCATAGAATTTTGTTCGAGCGCCCTGGTACGATTTTCTTTTTGAACTCATTTGAAGTCGCATTGATTGTATGCGTCCCTTTCTAACTGATGATATATTGGTCATAAGAAACTAGAAATCAGCCGTATAGGTTGATGTTCAGAACATACCTAGTGAATTTTAAGACTTCATCTCCACTCTCCACTCCAGCCTATATCAGTCCACTGCTGGACATAGGCATTTATCTAGTTCTCTTCTATAACAGGGTGCCTGTGCGAGTTTTTTACCAGCTCGATCGCGTTTGCGTTTACGCAAATTTATATGGAAACGAGGTAGCGCCATCTAGTGAAAAACGCGTGGCACTGACTCCTTTCCATACTAACTTCCGTAAACGCAAACGCGATCGAGCTGGTAAAAAAACTCGCACTAGGCACCCTGTGCTCGAAGGCTAGCGAAAAAGTATTCGTATCGAAGACGTTTCATTTTGGCCAATGAGAAAGCGTAGGTTCAAACTAACGCTTTGTTATTGGCCAAATTTTATCGTAACATTATGATACGTCATGTCATTTTGAAATATTTGAGTCGCTCTACTGTTTTAACTATCTTAGGTTCCAAACAAACGCTGCGGTTTATAAAACGCGCGCGTGCTGTGCGGCAAAACAAAACGCAAAAGAATCTTTTCGCCTACCTCAAAGTACCATATTTTATTAAATATAGGTACCTATTTAAAAAAAGTATGGGACTTTTTACCAATTTGAAAATAGATACCTGAGCGTCTTCGGAAAAATGTCATGAACTCTAGATCCTTTGGTATAATGAAGAGTAACAATACTGATAGAATACAAGGTGATGATATCCTGAAATGACTGAAACAACAATATAACTACACATAAGTATAATGACTTTAGATTTGTTTAAGTTTTATAAACAGAAGCACAGTCGTAAAAAATACTAGAATTGTTATTTTTATTATGTATCTAAACTTAATTTGTGAACTAACTGGGCTCAAGGGGTAGATAGGTGCTAAGCTTACCAGGGTACCAATAATAAAATAAAAAGAGTTAGTAGGTAAAACGGGCAGATATTTGTCTCTGGCCTGGGTGTTTTCTATGTATAATACGTATAGTACTATTTACAAAACACATGTATATTTAGTAGTATCAGTCATGTGGTTCCCGTAATACAAGCTCTGCTTATTTTAAAGCTAGATGATGTTGTATGATGAGGTCCAGCATTATTATCCCATTATTATTATTATTTCAGGTCGTTAGTTCTACTTCCGGCCCTGATCAATTGAAAAGAGAAAACTTACTTATGAAAATTTTCAAAATCCTCGCTGGTAATGTAAGCTGTGCTAACAGTTGCTTGGAGTAGTGCTGTTAGAAGTATCACAAATATAACAATCTAAAATGAATTGCACATGATTAGTATGACCTAAATCTAGTTTTAGGGTTAGGTTAGCTGTATGGTGGCAAGGAATTTGTTCCCTTATATGAACTTACTGTGGGACTGGTCCATAAAATTGGAACAATCAGGTATTGGAGTGGAGCCCCCTTTATGTAAGTGTAATAGAGGACGCCCATTAGATAGATGGAGTGACGAGCTGTGTAATGTAGCTAGCAGAGAGTGTTTTTGAGAAGAGCAAAGGATCGGGCTGAGTGGTGTACCTTGGGAGAAACCTACGTCCAGCAGTGCACTGCTTTAGGTTGTTGATGATGCACAGCTGGAAACTAGGTATGCCACATCTTTTATCAAGATACACTTCTACTACTACAAGAATGCCTAGTTCCTTAGAAAATCTTGTCTCGACATTGATTTCTATTTCTATATCGTGCAAAAAACTTACGCCTTCATTGAATGACAGTCTCTTCAGCTGATGATACTGTGCAGCCAACAAAGTATTGACATACAAAGATTCTTCTTCTGTCATGCTTATTTCTAAGGAGACGTTTGTTCTAAAACCACCAAAAAGAGCAAGGTATACTTAGTAGGTAGGTATAACACGTTTAAGCGTAGTTAGGAAAAAGTTGACTGGCTTCACAGCTCTGTCTTCTGCGCTGCAGATCGTGGGTTCAATTCTCGTTCAGGAAAAACATTTGTATGGTCAATTATAAGTATCTATGTATGTTTATCAGTCTCTGGTACCCATAGTACAGGCTCTGCCTAGTTTGGTATCAGTTAACCATATGTGGTGAGATAGCTCTCTAGCAGGCAGCTGATAGAAACCGATGGAGACAGACAGGTCTATTAGACCACGTGGTATTTTGTCTTTCTTAGTAAGACTGTCTAACTGACTAATTAGTCAAGCCTAAGACCGACTTAGTGGCTTACTCTTATTATACTACGCTAAGTGTAAGGCAGTCCTACTAAGACAGACTGACCACCGCGTGCTCTAACAAGCCATAAGAGACTTCACCAAAGGAGTCACGACCCTCAGAATTGAGACAACGACGGAGACGGAGGATGTTATCAAGTAAAATGGCGTACCGAAACATTCCAACGAAATAGAAGTTCATCCAGAAATATAAGATTGTTTCCATCATTATAACTCCTGGTAGATATAGCAGCATCAGATTGGGGAACTCAATCTTTGGGCCAGATGGAAAAATTCTGAAAAAAATACAAAACCTAAATGCAATTATGACAATGTTACGTTGAACTAGAACTGAAATATAACCTAAAGTAAAAGGTTGGTAAAGTTCAAAAAGACCGAAACAAGATTTAGAATAAAAACAAAATTATAATAAACTACAAACAATGTTCTCTACAACAGACTATATTATGAGCTGAAAGCCTAAGTTAAATACCTACCTGTATTAAGTTTAGTAGCAAGTGGAACCCAATTTTTTTCGGTTCATAATTTGTTACAATTGGATTTTTTCGCAGTCTGGTAAAAATAAGTGTCTCCAATATTACGTGAGTGATGTACAGTTTAATCAAAATATACCTATGTATACTTTTGTATAAGCAGTAGGTACCTAGCACGTAGTACCTAGTTCTCTCAGGTGTGAAAAAAGCTTCATGAGTTAATTTACTTAATTAGGTAGGTACGTAAATAGAATTTATAAAAATAATGACAATAAAAACTCAAATTTTGCGCAAACGTTGAACGTACTTACTTTTCACAGTAAATCTTAAATATTTGGTTCGTTTGACTGCTCATCAAAGTAGCCATAGCACCTAGAATAGAAAATATTATAATTGTGTACTGCCTATATACCTAAACGTATTGCCTAAACCTTTTTTTTATAGAAAGAAAGAAAGAAAAGAAAGAAAATATATTTATTTCACCCAAATTAAAAAAACAATGTACTCAACACTAACAAAACACAATTACAAAAATTACAAAAAAATCTAACATATATCTAGTTATTTAGGTGTGTAGTGCGCTTGAACAGCGGGTGAAACAGGACCCTCACTCAGCATAGGCAGCATGTGAGACAAAGCTCAGATGCTGCGCTGATTTTCAGTAAGGGCCCTTTAAAAGTGAGTTAAATAATGAAATGAAATATGACAAGAGACTCAATAAAAATGAATACTAATAAAATCTACTTTTTAAAGTAGGTAGATACTTGCTGAACCTACCTACTTACCTTTAAAGTTAAACTATATTTATTAATAAATAATTAAAAAAGGTATAGGTATGCACTTACTTAAAAGAATTACATAAATATTAAAATAGAAGTAAGTTTTCAGGTTTATCAGGGCCTTGCTCTCAATAACAGTGTATTTAAAAAATGAAATACTTTTTATACTCCGTGACAATTGAAATGAAAAGGATCGCTTTAGAAATGGCCACTGTCACCGCATAGGTATAGGTGGGTACCTGCGGTTTTAAACCGGTCCGCGTGTTTAGTCCCTAAGCAAGTGACAGTAGAATAGAACGAAAATCAAAGGCCGTTTGTTCGACTCATAATTTTGAGTTATTGGACATTATTATGTTAAAGTAGTAAGTACCTACCTAAATTAAATATAAAAATAATAAAAAAATAGCCTCAAAAATAACAAACCTATTGACGACGAATATGCAATTCCTAGGAAGTAGAAAACAGTGAAACCTGATGGTCTTGGATGGCTGAAAACAATTAGATATTAAATTTTGTGAGGACGACTACTTTAGCTTTGTATTGTTTGTTAAATAAAAGTATATAATTTGTTAGGTAGGCAGGTAAGTAGGTTGGTACCTTCACCTACACGGGTAAATACCTACCTGGGTAGGTAGGTACTTCTAAGCCAAGGTTAGACACAAGATTTAAACAGACTCCATCGTCCTTCGTGTTCTGTTCCGTTCGGCCCGCAGCCGACACGTGTGCACAAGCCTTATACATAATTCCCACATAATAAATTAGAATAAATCTTCACATATTTCGCAATATTTAACCAAACCTTTCACCGTGACTATAATATTTCTGTTTTGCTTTGCCAACAGTTTCATAAACTTCTATTATTCCCATCTGAAAAATAAAAATAAATTATCAATTTGCATTACATATTACCACCTATTACAAAACTCTAAGAAAAGGTGCTACCAACTTCAAATAATTTTTTAGTGTGTTTAGCCCTAATTTATTGAACCTTTTTGGTATGGCTGATTTTGCCAGATGCATCTAACGAGGTTGAATAACAAAATTATATTATATTATTTTTGATGTACCTTTTCTAACTCGGTAAGAACCGCTTTTACAAGTGGCATCATAAGACCGCAAATCAAAATACTTGAGAACCACATAGATAAAAACATGCAGGTGAAGAAAAGGAGGAAACTTAACCTGAAAATTTAAAAAAGCTATAAAAGCGGCAAATTACGGTGGGAATCGAACCTGAGCCAACAACCTACCGAGCATGCCATCTCGCTAAATCAGCATTCGGATTTTTTTTTTAAATAAATCTACGGTCAGCCTCTCAATGGTAGAGAACGATAATTGTTCCCAAAATAATAGTTTTCAAATTATCCAAATTTCTGGGAAACATTTTAGGCTCAATAAAATGTATTTTTTTCAAGTATCTATTAGTTATAGAAACTACATTGATTTATTAATTTCTCAACACCAAAATATATTTTTTGTTATAGTAATCTACTATTTTTGGTTTGACTATGTAGTTAATGTATACTCACCACACCACACACCACACCAGCCTATATCAGTCCACTGCTGGACATAGGCCTCCCCTAATAAAGGGGGATATGCCCATAATCCCCACGCTGGGCAGGCGGGTTGGGGATCGCAGGGCACAGCTTCTCGCACCACCGACGCTGCTGCCGGTCGGTGGCCAGGGGATTTAGCTGTGCCGATGTAGGCTGTGCTATGCCGCAATCAGCCGGCTGCCAGAGCCCCGTTCGTTGTTTAGCAGGGTGAACCACGTGCAGGTGGGATTGGCTTGGGTTTCGAAGATAAGGGTTGGAACCCCTTACACCCCAAAGTACTCACATTCGTCCTTAATTATTAAAACACGTCAAGTCAAAGGAAAGTGTTAAATTACCTATAATGAGAACATCCAAATAGAAACAGAATTTTCAGAGCCACTCGTTTGTGAAGCTGGCTTTGTTCTATAGCCACAATAATCATCATCACTCCAACACAATCCAGCAGTTCGTTTCTGACGTACATCTTAAAACAGACGAGGGCTTACACGATGTTTGATAAAGGAATAATGTTGTTAGTGCGCCTTTAACTACTATTTTGTATCTACACTATCGCTCGTTGGCGAGTTTGTTGCACACCATGGGCTTAGTACGAGTTGCACAAGAAAACTTTTATAGTATACTATAGCTCAATTTTATAGTACCTTTTTTCGTTAACTACCTCGCCGTTTGGAGCGATAATTAATGTAATCTGCAAGAATATTACATTACATACTACGTTGTTCGATCAGTTTCAAGCTGGTTACAAAGATTCATACCGTGGGCTCTAAATGTTTATGTAATATTGAAGAAGTATTAATAATAAGGCAGGTAGGTAAGGTGCCTAGATACTAACTTCACTGATAAAACCATGACCCACGGAATCCATTACAGAAGATAGCGCAACCGGAACCATGGCTGCAATACTTGGATGTATAGCATCAGATATCCAATATGTTGCGGTGAGAATGAAAACATAAAAACATTTGTAAGCCTGAAACCAAAATAGCTAGGTAATTGACGATAACGACCTCTGTGGCGCAGTGGTCGATGGCCTGCCTGAGACGCAGAAGGTTGCGAGTATGATTCATGCTGCAGGACAAATGTTTGCATGATATGAAGATACTTGTCTTGGGTCTGGGTGTTGTCTATGCATTCATATCTATATGTATTTACAAAAAAACTATACCTAAGTAGATTATCAATTATGTATGTAGTTCCTATGATACAAGCTCTGCTTAGTTTAGGGCTGGATGACTGTGTAATTATGAATTAGCATTATTTGTATAAATAAGAACCATAACATATTTTAAAATACCATCCAAAATTTTCGTACAGAAATCGTCTACTTACATTGTTTGAGCCAAGAAAAGCAATGGGCATCAAAAATAACGGGGCTAGGATTATCACAAAATATCTCCAATATAATTTGCAAAAAAACGTAAGACGAGCTCGTTTTGTTACGAGGACTAGGTTCGTTTCTCTGAAAAAAAAATCAGGATAAATTTAACAATATTATAAGTTGTAGGTATTTATTTAAGTAACTAAAAATTTTTTTACTCAAAATAATAAATATATATATTTTCCTATTTTGACCTAAGGCTCAAAATTCTACTCACGAAGTATCTATATCAATCATCATTGCTCTTATGATATTAATTCAGTATTGTAGCAAAATGTGAATAGCTTAGAATACTTTGAACAACTTTACTTTTATAATCAAGACAACATGATAGCAACATAATAACAATTCTAGATGGCCATGTCGAATCAATTTTTTCCTAGGCATACATACCTAATAAAATCTCCCAATGGTAGAGAAATTGCATCCGAGCTGGCATCCCTAATTTTATCGGCAAAAAACGTTCAGCAGCATAGATTATAAGGCAGCATCATGCTGAAATAGGACCTGTTTAGCCCACACAACGAGTAAACGGATGAGACTAATTAGCGCAACAAACTTCTACTTGCATGTTACACAATCATTATCATTACGTAGGTACCTAGGTTCTTTTCTTAGGTACTTTCATTTTATTTCAACTCAATTTTACTCCTAAAGGATCTATGTTACTTTTCTATTTTGTTTTTTGCTGTGCTACCTACCTATTTAACTCGATGTCGCCTTCTTACATAATATGTCCTAAAGTTTCTTCTGTGTATTGTTGTTGTGCTGTGCTAAATAAAAACTTTTCTTTCTTTCTTTAGTAGATTCTTAGCGAGCGTGGCCACATGAGTCTATCTCATTTCAACTGCAGGGCTGCCAGATTATTAAAATTTCCATAGATTTGGGTAAAATATACTGATAATACGCCCTCCGGCCAGGTGTGACGATCTGCGAAATGCTGCTGGTAGAAGCTAGATCCGACAAGCTCAGGACAGGCGCTCATTAGGGGAGGCCTATGTCCAGCAGTGGACTACTATAGGCTGATGATGATGATGAAGATAATGGGTAAAATATTTGCATATTGCCCAAGGAATTCAGAGACAACCAATTCAAACAAGAAATTAACAAACCATATTAATCTATCAATACTTTACCTGCATGACGACAATTTTTTTCATTTATAATTTACCTTCACTAAAAAGTTTTAATTACTTTTGATAATATGTTAGGGAAGGAAGGATGTTTATCAAATCTGATTGAATACGTTGCGCCTACCTATATAATTTTCAAGATTCCTACATGCAAAAAAGAAAAGAAATATAGGAAATATATTTTTATTTCTCCAAAACTTCAACATACAGCAAATTATGTTTTCGATTCTGCAATCAACAACAACAACAACAACAACACCAGCCTGTTCAGTCCACTGCTGGACATAGGCCTCCCCTATAAAAAGGGGGATATGCCCATAATCCCCACGCTGGGCGCATGCCCTGCGATCCCCAACCCGCATGGGTTGGGGATCGCAGGGCACAGCCTCTCGCACCGCCAACGCTGCTGCCCATCGGCGGCCAGGAACCTTAGCTGTGCCAGTGTTAGGCTGCGCTATGCCGCTATCAGCCGGCCGCCAGAGCCCCGTTTGTTAGTTAGCAGGGTGCACCACGTGCAGGTGAGGTTGGCTTGGGTTCCGGAGATGGGGGTTGGAACCCCTTACACCCTCATTTAAGTAACACCACATTTTAACAAAATAATATAATCGACGGCCTCTGTGGCGTAGTCCCTCAAAATAGACCCTGAACCTCAGAATTATGACGAGTTTGTCAAAGTAGTTCAGACTGTGTCACGAAGTTGTATCCCTCGGGGCATACCTACTACATACCTGGACTGGACACGAACTAAGCAAGTCTCCTAAAAGTTTACCAAACACTTTATGAAACGGATCCCTTCACAGAAGAGACTATATCAGCTGGTGAAGTTCTGATGAGCGTAATTAGTGAACAACAGCAAAATAAATGGATCTCCACCGTCACGAATCTAGAAATGGCTCACAACAGTAAAAGAGCATGGTCAACTTTCCAAAAGCTAACTGGCAATTTTACCCATCCAAAAACACCCAGTCAAATTACGCCAAACCAAATTGCTCACCAACTTTTATTTAACAGGAAGGCCACACGTAGCTTACCTAAATTGCATAAAGCTGTCTCGTCAACGGTTTCTTCCGACGTCAGCAATCCTTTCACTATTCAACAGGTCATCAATGGTATCAAAGGACTAGCGAATGGTAAAGCGGCAGGCCACGATGAAATTACTGTTGAGCAGCTTAAGCAACTAGGTCCAGTTGCGGTCTCCTGGTTGTTTGAACCAGACCTAACGTATGCCAGGGCACTGACGTTGGCTACATCCCTGGAGGCTGCGGAGCGGGACGCGGCAGCCATGGAATCAACGGCAGCGTCGGGCAGCGGAGTGGCCGTTAACACGAGCGCGGTACATGCGTTGCGTGCGACCTTGGGCCGCGGCGGAAGGACACAGCACTCACGAGCACGAGACGCGACGGTGGACAACTCTGGATGAGTTGCCTTTCGCGGGATTGTAAGGCATATGGAGGACAGCACCGGTGGGATGGATGCCGATTCAAAAATTTTGTATGCAGTAGTTGCCGTAATAAAGGGCACCTAAGAAGAGTTTGCCCACATAAGAAGTCTGCTAAAGTGGCCGACGGGAAGGAGTATAAACGTGATGGTGACGGCGGGCGATACCGGACAGGCACGTATTATGTGCAGCCGGGCGAAGCTAGCGAGGAGTCGGTTTCGGAGGCCGAGGTAGATGAGCCGTTATTCCAACTGGCATTGGGTGATTACAAGCCGGTGAGTCTGGATGTAATAGTGAATGGACATAAACTTAAAATGGAAGTGGACACAGGATCACCTGGGTCATGCATTAGTAAGGACACGTATGAAACCTTATTTCGTGATATACCGTTAGAGAGGTCAAAGTATGTGTTTTTTTTATGACGGTAAATCTAAAGTGAGGCTTCTGCGTGTCATGAAGGCGATAGTCAAGTATAAAGGTCGTGAGAAGTTACTAGAATTGTTTGTTGTGGACACAACCGTAACCACGTTAATAGGTAGGCAGTGCTTGCGGAGCTAGAAATACAAATACCTATTCTTCAATGTAATTATTATAATAATAATTTTAAAATCGAGCCGGTTAATGATGTGATCCGGGGAATGCTCGACAGATATAAAGATGTATGGAGCGGCGGGCGGTCTGGGACGGTATAAGGGAGAGTGCGTGACGCTTGAGGGTGCACCAGGGCGAGGCGCCGGTGTACCACCGCGCGCGGCCGGTGCCCTACGCGATGCGCGAGCGCGTCGACGCCGAGCTCGACGCGATGCTGCGCGACGGGATAATCGAGCCCGTCGAGTGCTCGGAGTGGGCGACGCCACTGGTGTTGGTGAGCAAGAGTGATGGTGGACTTCGTCTATGTGCGGACTTTAAGGTTACTCTTAATCCAGTCTTGTTGGTCGGTAGGAATCTGCCGAAAGTAGATGATTTACTTGCCAATCCGGCAGGTGGGGAAGAATTTACGAAAAATTTCCAACGAATCGTCAGCGATCTAGTAAGAGATATACCTAATGTTCAATGTTTCGCCGACGATATTATCATAACTCATAAAGACAGGGCGTCACACCTTGAGTCGCTAGAATCCCTTTTGAGTAGGTTACAATCTGTAGGTATGAAAATAAAGTTAGGAAAGTGCTCGTTCTTGGCAAAGTAGGTAAAGTACTTAGGTTATATCGTAGACAATAAGGGCATTAGGCCTGATCCGGAGAAGTTGCGGGCGATCGAGGAGATGCCGAGCCCCACAGAAGTTCCCGAGCTTAGATCCTTGCTAGGCATGGTAAATTTTTACGCGAAATTCGTTCCGAAGCTTAGCAGCATACTTCACCCGCTGCATGAGTTATTGCGTAAGGGCTCGCGGTGGCAGTGGGGGACCGACACCAGCGCGTGTTCGACCGCGTGAAGCAGCTGCTGGTGAGCAGCCGCGTGCTGGCGCACTACGACCCGGCCTGCGAGCTAGTCCTGACGTGCGATGCGAGCGTCGTCGGCGTCGGGGGCGTGCTGTCATGTCACAGTGCAGTGCGGACGGGAAGGAGCGCGCCGTAGCGTACGTCTCACGAAAACTTTCTAAGGCGGAGCAAGGTCACGCGCAGATACATCGCGAGGCACTAGCGATTGTATATTGCGTCAAAAAGTTTCATCAATATCTTTTCGGTAGAAGGTTTAGGCTGAAAACCGACTACAAACCACTCCTAAGTATTTTCGGGCCCCAAAAGGGTATACCTACGATGGCTGCGAGTCGCATGCAACGCTGGGCGCTCATTCTCGCAGCGTATGACTTCGAGATAGATACGTAGGTACGTATAGCAACGGCGCAGATATACTATCGCGCTTACCAGTCAGTGAGAAGTGCACAGATGAGCCGCCGGAACAAACCTACCTACATTTTGCTACGGACGCGATGCTTCTCGACTGTGAGACAACAAGCAGCTTGATCTAGCAAGACAAAATGAGCTGTACATAGAATTAGGATGTGTGATGTGGGGACACCGACTGGTAATTCCGGATTCGTGTAGGCAGTCAATATTGCGGGAGTTACATGAGCCCCATATTGGCATTGTGACAACAAAAGCGTATGCGCGTAGTTATGTATGGTGGCCCGCTCTGGATGAAGCTATAGAGGAGAAGTGCCGCGCGTGTGCTACGTGTGCGGCAGTTGCGCCTGCGCCCCCGGGTGCGCCGCCTTCACCGTGCCGTTGGCCTCACTCGCCATACGAAAGGATCCATCTAGACTTCCTGGGGCCTATCGACGGCCAGACCTACTTAGTGTCTATCGACGCGATGTCCAAATGGATTGAGGCGTTCAAAATGACGCGTACGACTGCGGATGCGACGATAGCCAAACTACGGGAGTCATGGTCGAGGTGGGGAATTCCCAAACAGGTGGTATCCGACATTGGGCCGCCCTTCACTAGTCACCAGTTTAAGACGTTCCTAGAAGGTAATGCAGTCCAGCAATCATTCTCAGCACCGTACCAACCGGCTTCAAACGGCGCTGCCGAGAACGCGGTGAAGATTATTAAAAATGTTTTTAAAAAGGCTCGGCGCGAGGGCGTTGAAGGAGTTAGCTATTCAGAGGTTTCTGTTAATTTATCACAACACGCCGCATTGCCTTGCTCAGTTACTACAGGGCAGGCGGTTGAGGACGCGTTTAGATATCATTAAACCTGATCATGGACGTAAGTTACGTCGTAAAGAGCTCAGGGCTGTAGAACACGCAAAGGGCTCAAGGCAGTTAAATCCGGGCGATTCGGTATGGGGTACAGGAATTTCGGGGTGCAAAATAGTAAGTGGGCACCAGGGCAGGTTTTAGACAGACTTGGCACAAATAATTACACTGTAAAGTCATCTGATGGTTCGGCAGCGTATAGACATATTGACCAACTCAGACGTAAGAGTTCTTGTGTATATCCTAGTGAGTCAGACACCAACACTAGTGGCGACACCATGTCGAGGCAGGTCATCCCGTTGCTCGGGCTTTCACCTCCGAAGTTAAGTTCGGTGGAGGCGATGGAGCGAAATACGCAGCTGGTCGGCAGCGATACAGGTCTTGGTTCTAATAAGAATGCACCTCCTGTTACCGTTACAGATGTACCTGTAGTAGATAAGATTCCCGAAAAGAGAATCCGCAAGCCGGTACGTAGGTATGGCCTAGAAATTGATTAAATTACCTACTATGGGGTTACCTACCTCCCGACTGCATCATTGTAAACATTTGCCCAAGTAATCTAAATATCACCAGTATCCCCTGGGTAAAGTGAAGTTAGTACCTACATACTTACCGAAAATGTTAGTTAATATTTAATTAACATTATACTTACCTACCTAACATTAATGTGTACCTAACTAGTTACTTAAACATAAGTTAAACTAACGTGTAAAAAAATAATAGTTGTTTAAGTATAAGTTTCATTTATTATTGAGTTGAAATAAAAAAAATGCAATTTAATAAGGGTGGAGGATTATGGTGTTTATACCCAATGTGGGTAGTTATACGCGGCGCTATGTAAATACCGGCATTATGGAATAAATTGATTCGGACTACTCCTGAACCACGGTGTTTGTTTGTGCTCCCAAATCCAATATATTTCACCCTTTAGCAGGCATAGCCCCTCCCAGTGTAAGAAGGGATATCGCCTGCTCACTAGAGAAAACTAAAGCGGAATCAGACCCGAGACATCCCTTGCACGGCCACAACATGGTACATGGCCGACTAAAAAGCCGTAAGAGTTTCCTCAGTTGCACGTCTTCGCTGCAGGGCTGTCCACCGGATAACAGAATTGAACTCTGGCAAACAAAGTTCCCACCACCCGCTGACTTCTTAAACCCTGACGAACGTCTTCCACCAGGATCCGACCAACCTTACGCAATCTGGAAATCATTGATCAGATTGCGAGCACAAGTGGGAAGATGTATATACAATATGTGTAAGTGGGGAATGCTAGACCCGTCCCATGCGCAATGTGACTGTGGTGCTTCGTCCCAAACAATGTCGTATCTACTGGATTGCCCCACTTGCCCCAGTACCTGTACAAGAGCCGACCTCAATATCACTTCGGACGCCGCTATAGCGGTGGCAACTTTCTGGTCGAAACAAATCAAACTAATATTTTGAAAGGACATTGACTCGAAAGAAGAAGAAGATAGTGTAGTGCGCTGCGATTTTGAAAAAAAATCAAAATTTTGTTAGGTCGATATGCCAGGCCAGCAGGCCAGCTTCCATACAAAAAACCATTTTGTGTTGTGATCCATCTAGCTTCCGGTAGGAACTTATTAGTATTTTTGATGCCGCTTCGTTTTCCCTTGAAAAAAATGACAAATTTTCGACTGTTCGTTGTTAATTTTTGACAGTTCTTCAAGAGAAAACGAAGCGTCATCGGTTACGGTATATTGTAGGATTCCATGGTAAGTAGAAAATAATTCAGCGTGTCCAATTACGTTGTCGGACGGAAAGAAAACATCTTTGGCAATTTATTTTTTCCCAGTAGTCCAATAGTCGGACTACTGGTAGTACAGAGGGCTTACCACAGGTTTTGATAGTTTTCGAAAACTTTATAAGTTTCGGTATCTTTCCATACATTTTCGTACAGCGCCTCTAGGGAAACGAGCATGAACTAAAATCGGCACCACGAGTTCTATCGACTCGTAGTTTTCGACCTCGAAAAAAATTTTCGATTAGTTTTGTGCTTATTTGGCAGTACGAGTTCGTATTTTGACAAGTCTGTGGAAGTAAACTATGTAGTATATCGTAAACCTTCAGTCGATAGATAAATCTTTGTGAGAGACGATATCTTGAAAACTATTTGTTGGAAAGTTGTTGGATTTCCTGCGTTCAGGTATGTTTTCGAGAAAAGAGCACGTTTTGTTGAAAAACAACTAAACACCATTTTCAAAACGTCAAAACGTGTCGTTTACACGGTTTGTTTTGTCTCTTTTCTTTTGCCCTCTGTGCAAGAGAGATAGAAGTATGCAGCATGAAGTTCGTTCAATCGAGCTAGTCGATCAAAGATATGGAGTAAACTATGCTATAAACATAGAACTCATGGTACCAATCACCGGAAAACCTTATGGTATATCGAGCTCACCGAAACCATCACACGGATGGTATGCCAAAAACTCATGGTAGGCCCTCAGTTATGGAATAAGTTAGGAATAAACGATAGCGTGCCTCGTTCTATAATAAAGAAGGTTTGTTCAAAGTTAGCACACTGCCATAGTAAACCTCTTTGCGTTCTACAACAAAACGGCATTAAATATTTCTAAACAACTCCTTCTTTTTTTGAATTTGAATAACATTCTATTTTTATTGACTCTGTCATATAATCAATCTGTCATTTCATTTTATATTATTTACTCGTTCGGTTCACAAATATTGGGTACTTTAATTTCATAATTTTATCATTATGGTGAAACTTTTGCAATTGGTCTGAGGGGGGTTTCTAAAATAATAAATTCATTTTTGTTCTAGTACATGCTGGTAGAGAAGTGACGGAGGCAATCGGCACGTACACCGGTAGCGGCTTCTAGAAGCAATAGAAAAAAGTAAGTACGAGTACTTAGTTATTAGTATGTAGGTACGCACGAGGGCCGAGGGGAGGACCGACACTGCGGAATCCCGACGGGCAGCGGCGTCAGCGATGCGAGAAGTTGTTCTGCGATTCCCAACCCGCATGCCCAGCGTGGGGATTATGGGCAAACTCCCCCTTATGATTGATGAAACTGAAAGATGGCCCCCAGTTCCCGGTCGTCTCGCTATTTCTGGTCTAGCGGCCATGGTAACGGCGGGACAGGGGGTGCGAGGAATCCCCGGGCTACCTACAACGTACCTACCTACGTTTAACGGATGCACTCTCGAGGCTCGACGAACCTGCTAAATTCCGTGGCCTGGGTCATTCTTGTCTCTTAAACTATTATCTGAGCTCTCACCTGAGAGCTTGTCCAGATGGAGCGATTCACGCGCGACTCTACTTGCGGCTAGCCAATCGGACCTGCGAACTGTCACGTGGAATGTGAAGTGCGTCCATACGATTGGTGACGAGTCGAGTCGCGCGTGAATCACTCCATCTGGGCGGACAGTCAAGAAGTTTGTCACCATTTTAGGAAACTGCAAAATTGTTGAACCCTGCTGCCCCTGCTGCCGCCTCGCCGGTGGTTTATCTTCAGTAAATTAGGTAATTTATTTGTTTTATTTTATTATGGCTATCATATCACTTCAGCCCTAAAGACCTATTGTGATCGCCTCTTTTATTGCGAGTTTTATTATGTGTTATGCGAGGCGCCCTGCCTCAAGGATTAATAAAATAGTTCACTACTGCCAACGGCCTCTGTGGCGCAGTTGGGGAAGGTCTGCCTGAGACGCAGAAGGTTGCGGGTTCGATTCCCGCTGCGGGACAAATGCTTGTATGTTCTGTAGATATTTGTCTCGGGTCTGGGTGTTTTCTATGTATGATATGTATCTATTTACAAAAAATAAAATGTATCTATGTAGTATATCAATCATGTGGTTCCCATAATACAAGCTCTGCTTAGTTTGGGGCTACATGATGCTGTGTGATAACGTCCAGGATTATTTATTTATTTATTTATTTATTTATCATGTAGCCCCAAACTAAGCAGCGCTTGTATTATGGGAACCACATGATTGATATACTACACATATATTTTTTTTTATATTCATGCTTAACATACATAGAAAACACCCAGACCCGAGACAAATATCTGCAGAACATGCAAACATTTGTCCCGCAGCGGGAATCGAACCCGCAACCTTCTGCGTCTCAGGCGGACCTTCGCCCACTGCGCCACAGAGGTTGTCGTGACATGATGCTGTGTGATTAAGTCCCGCGTTATTTATTTATTTCCTGAGCCCTACTGCTGACATGACTGTAGGACCTTTTTGGGTGTGAATTATTGTAGTTCCAGTTTCTAGCTGTAGAAACATTGTTTTTACTTTTGTTGATATAAATGTTTTAAGTACGTAAACCTACGTACGTGGCCTCACACGATACAGGCATGCCTCGTGCGGGGACCATCAGTAACTCTACTTGTAACGGGTGGCGCAAAAGTACTGGCACTAAAGAAAATACTTTTTTTTTTATGACATTTTCTGTCATTCTGTTGTTGAAAATTGTGTAGTGAACAAATGTAAAATACACTGAAAATAAACATGGACCGTTTTACTCCCCAAGAACGTGGAATAATTGTGTCAATGTTCTTACGGAATAATTCATCAGTGATAAGAACACAACGTGAATTTCGTCGACGATTTCCCCACCGTCCGGCACCGATTGGTCGCACAATTCGACGCTTTGCCACACGCCTTGAAGCAACTGGCTCAACATTGGATAGACCTAAGTCTGGGAGACCAAGAACAGGCCGTTCAGCTGAAAATATCGATGCTGTGCGCGAAGATGTGGAAGAGTGTCCAGAAACATCAACGAGGCGACGTGCCACGCAATTGGGCATTTCCAGACGGACCCTGCAGCGTATTTTGGTGAAAGACTTAAAGATGTTCCCGTATAAAACTCAAATGACTCATCAGCTGCTGCCTGCTGACCACCGAGCTCGTCTAGATTACTGCCAGCGCGTCATAAACCTCAACCTTGAAGAGGATGATTTTCCTTCAAAATTGGTTATGAGTGACGAAGCGCATTTCCATCTCTCAGGGCATGTCAATAAGCAGAATACTCGGTTCTGGGGCACTGATAATCCGCGCATTATTCAAGAAACACCTCTACACCCACTAAAAGTTACTGTATGGTGTGGCATCTGTGTTGACAGAGTGATCGGACCCTATTTTTTCGAAGACGCTGGAGGCAATGCGATAACTGTCACTGGAGAACGCTACAGAACCATGTTACGTGAGTTTTTGATACCCAGTTTGGACGAATTGGGGCTGGAGCACATCTGGTTTCAACAAGACGGCGCTACGGCACACACAGCGCGCGACACTATGGACTTAGTGAGGGACGCTTTTCCAGGCCGAGTTATCTCTCGTTTTGGCGATTTGCCTTGGCCTGCAAGATCACCCGATCTGACCAGTCCAGACTTCTTTCTTTGGGGTTTTTTGAAATCTCGGGTGTATGTGAACAAGCCACAGACTCTCGCAGCTCTAAAAGAAAACATTCGTCAAGAAATAACGAACATATCGCAGGAAGTGTTACGGCAAGTTATGCAAAATGTCATAAATAGGGCTCAAATGTGTATCAACTCTGGAGGTCACCATTTAAAAGACATCATCTTTAAATCCTAATGGTACGAAATTTAATGGCACAAATATACATTTAAAAAAATCTAAATCTAGTTTTCTAATTTAGAAAAAATGTTATAGCTGAACCAAATAGGGTCTTTACTTTTGCGCCACCCAGTATATTAGGCTTTATGTTTATGGTAAATAAACTATTTGTTTAGGTATTTGTAATAGGTATATAATTTTTTCATGATTTTAGGATCACGAACGAAGATGGTATTAGGACGCTGTGGCGTGGCGCAGTCTCCACCATCACTCGGGCCATGCACTTAAGCACAGTGAGTAATATTCATATAGTTTATTTCCACAAAACGACACAATTATAGGTACTTGAACACAAAGTAATCTATACTACTATATAAAGAGGTAGAATTGTAAGTTTGTATTTAAGTTTGTCCGAGCATAACTCTCGAACCGGTGTATTCTCTCACTGATTGAATGATTGAAATCTGCATGAAATTTGGTGGGTCGATAAGTTGCATTTGAAATTTTTGAATAAATCTCGAACTATTAATCCAATCTGCATACTATGTAGTGGGTCGATAAGGTGTCTAAGAAATTTTTGCTGGGAAGTATATCGAGTTACATCAGACAGGGGGTCAAGGTATGGAGTCTCAAAATGGGTCAAAAAAATTAAACTTAGGCAAATATTTTGAGTGAGGTGTCATATGTTTTGTTTGTACATTCCAAAATGGTTTTTATTTTAATTTTATAATGTATAATTTTTTAAATAGGTCAAAAATAGAAAAATTTATTAACCATTACAACATGACCTTCCATTTCTTAGTTTCGTTGACATCGTAGTTCAGTAAGTTGAAAACGTGGTCATCTAACTTTTGTATTGAGTGGACCTGGTCCAGGTTAGCAGCCACTTATGCGGGCCACGAGGTTATTGGATCGCGGTATCAACGCCAGCTGACCCGCCCGCGACTTTGTTTTCCTTTATTTATTGCGCGGAAGCCGTTATATTTTTGAATAAAACATACATCATTGACTTCGCTATCCAAACTATCCTAACTAATGTTACAAATGCGAAAATAAATCTGTTTGTACGTCGGTTTATTACGTTTTCGTGCCTAACCCGCTGTACCGATTTTAATAAATTTTGGTGTAGAGATAGATGATAGGAAGGGTTATGGGAAGGGTAGTTTTGTATGGTGAACCAACCATTTCTCAAGTTAGGGATATAAAAATGTATCATACCTACTCATAGATTTTGTATGATGTAATGTCTTTTGACCTATTATCATCACATTTACCCACTGCTGGGTGTAGGCCTAGCGTGGCCTGGCTATACTTATGGTAAGAATGATGAAGGTTTCGTAGATCGCGCTATCAATGCGAATATTAGTGTTTCTGCTTGAGGGAAGTATTTTTGCCTTTTGTTTTTAGGCACAGGTACCTACGTACCTACGTAAGTTAGTGGGGGGTAGTCAGAAGCAAGTCCGATCGAACATTGTGTTTGGCACCTCAGTACCTAAGATCTACGTAAGAACGTACCAACCATAACAAGTTCATTGGTGGTAGTCAGAGGCAAGTCCAAATATTGTGTTAGGCATACATGCCTGCTCAGGTGCACAGTGCTCACAGTTAGAACAGAAAAAAACAAGATATACGTGATTATGGCACACGTACCTACATTATACGCCTGCTCACAGTAAGTGACTGTGTCTCTCTTTTACGTTTTCACGCCTAAAAGCCTTAACAATGTGTGTTTTCAATGTGTGTCTCAGTGTTATACGTTATACACTAGCGCGTTGACTGCGAGCTTTGCAGCAGCGGGTCGAGTAGCAATTTGCGCCCTAGAGCAAGTGTGTTTTCAGAATTCAAAGTATTATACACCAGACACTCGCATGTTGACTGTGGGCCTCGCAGCAGCGGATCGAGCAGCTCGCGCCTTAGAACGAGAGTGTTAAAGTGTTACTAGAGTTATATGGGAAGGACAGATAGGGGATCAAAGTTTGCATGGGGAACCAATTATTTCTCAAGTAAGGGATACAAAAACTCATGATACCTATACTTTTTAAGTGGCTGTGACTTGGCCACGGGTTGCTAACGAAAAAGGGAGTGAGAACGGACTCGGAAAAGGCAGCGGAAGCGAAAACGAGAACGGGAACGGGGACGAGGCCGGGTATCTACCCGGACCTAACCTGATAATGTAGGTTGGTACTTAATATTCCGTACATATTTAGGGTTACGTGTAAAATAACCATAATCAGGAAACAAAACGGACTATACAAAAGGATACACGCAAACGAAGTTGCGGGCAGGTCAGCTAGTAAGCTAATAAAACAAAACAACATTATTAATGACGGTTCTGGAAACTTTTAACAAAACTTTTTTCATCATCTTGCATTGTACCGCCGGGCAAAGGTCTCCCCGTAATTCAGCCCTTTACGGATCAGGGGGTTTTAGTAATAATAATAATATTTACGATACTTTTGCGTGCTTACCTACCACCTACCATCTACAAGCTCCTTACGTCCATTCTGACCGTAAACATTAATGCGCACATAGTTGCAAATAATATTTTGGCTCCTGCTCAGAATGGATGTAGAGTTGGGTCCCGCGGTACTAAGGAGCTCCTCCTCATTGACATGACCACTAGCCAGCAGATCTAAAATTTGTACCCTTATAGTTTTGAAGATACAGCATAGTGGCTTTGGTCGTGCTGGGTAGTACTTTCCTGGCACGACCACGAGAGATTTATAGTAATTGAGATCATGAATAGGCTCAGAAAAAAAATTACTATTTTGTACTCCAAAATTTGTTTTGTTCTTCAAAGGTTCAAAAGTTATAGTTAAAGCAAACTTGAGGGACCCAGAAAATGCCTTGAGTGACTCCGAAACTTTTCTCACTTAAAAAAAATCGTGTAGCTATATATGTAAACCTATCCAAATCAATCTACCGACAAGCTAATGTATCTATCTACGTATTCAGATAATCATCATCGATCACAAGGAAGTATTTTCCTACTTTTTCAATTAAATGGTTCGTCACCGTCTTAGGCTCCCCGCCCACGACAGACTATACGACAGATTTTTTGTAGGGAAGATAGTGATGGGACGTCATGGACAGAGCGTATACCAACCAGGTTGGATTAAGAAGGCCTTAAGAGCTAAATTGTTGAAATTGACTTGAAATTAGTCTCCCTCCACGACTCTAAGCGTTGCAAATGCAGCTGTATAATATTATAGACTGTATGCGGCAATTCATTCTGTTACTTTATAAGTTACGTAAACCATATTTTTGTATGGAAATGTAACAGCGCCCCTAGCAGAGAGTAAAGAAAAACTATATTGCGAGTGCGAAGACCTTACCATACTTTATGTAGTTAGGTTAGCCATACTTTAACGTGATATTGATAGTTAACTATAGTTTTGTGAGTGCGAACGGCAATTATCGACAAGCTTTGACATTTATGATTGTTATTTACGCTAACTTTGTAGTTGAGTCATTCACTATAAATTTTCTAGTAAAAACTGAAAAAAGTGCTTGATTTTCGCGTTTTGAGCAAGATAAGATAGTAAGGTGGTAGAGCTGTTTATGGAGGGCTCGTCAGGGTGCGTACTGCCACCATGCCTATTTCTGCCATGAAGCAGCTGTGCCGTGTTTCGGTTTGAAGGATTTGCACGACTAATGTCAAAAAAGAAAATAATATTTATTTATTTAGAAACAACATAAAATCCTAACAGAAAATGTCCAAGAGCTTATTCTTACCCCCCTATAAAACGCTCAATCGGAAAAACGCTCAAATAGAAAAATAACCATATAGAGAAAAAGCCTTCTAGAAAACTGACTAGGAATATAAATACCCAACTATAGAGACCTCCATAACAATACAAGCTGTTTTTGTAACTAATTATATACCTAACAATCTTCTAAGATACTGGCCACTTGTATGATATTATATGCCCAAACATGGTCATTGACTAAGCTACAGAAGTCCAAGCTCAAGATTTGTTATAGGGCAATGGAACGTAGTATCCTCGGATTCAAACGCACTGACAGAGTGCGGAATAACATACTGCGTTCAATTACTGGCATTGCCGAAGTGGACGGGAAAGCAGCCGGCAGAAATGGAAGTGGGCGGGCCATGTTAGCCGGATGCCTCCGGACAGATGGTCGAATGCCATAACATGTTGGCAGCCCGATGGTCGTGGTCGGCCAAGAAAGCGATTGCGGGACGAGCTCGAGGCCTTTGAGAGAGGATGGTGGGATATCTCGGAATATAGAGATGGTTGGCGGAATTTGGGGGAGATCTTTGCCCAGCAGTGGGACGATGCAAGTTGATAAAAAAGGGTACATGTACCGCAGAAACACTCTTCTAAACCTGGTATTTTTTCATTGGGATATTTTTAAATACTACTTGTAGATGGAACAAGCACATGGCTCACCTGATGTTAAGTGGTATCCATTACCTATCACAAAGCTTTGCATCGTTGATCAAATTTTTCCGGAACGTGCTCTACGATGCAACGCCCTACACGTCCATCAACTTGAGGCATGAAGATGATAAGCCTCTTGTGCCTGTGTGAAATTACAGTGTGAAATTACGGCACCCACACCCTTCAACCCGAAACACAGCTCTGCTGCTTCATGGCAGAAATAGGCATGGTGGCAGTACTTCCCCGGACGAGCCCTCCACAAAGAACTCTACCTTCAGATTATAATTTATAATTATTGGACATTTTTATTATTAGACATTTTTCTTTTTGACATTAGTTATGCAAATCCCAAGAAGAAGAAAAACTCCAAAGTCTATATTTTTAAGAGTAGAGCCCCTAAGTCTGATTTGTCGACTATGTGAAGGCCTTTGACTCGAAATCTGGACTGTCCTGGGATCCTTGCAGCAAGTAAAAGTGGCCTACCCTTATATGAAGTGTTGAGATGTCTTTATGAAGCCACCATTATGAGTGTCCAAGCATAGGACAGTCTAAACCCATCCAATTGTTTCCTCACGATGTTTTCCTCCATCGTTTTGAGCGTGTACATTCCATAACAAAATAAAAGCATGTACAAGTAAAAACTTGGGTAGGTAGGTACAATTTTATTTAATAAGATCCTATAACTTTTCATTTTTTAATTAAATAACTTCACACTTATATAACTTCACATTACACTTTTCTAAATCTTTCTTCCTAACGCTTTTATCTCTGTTGAGTAATGGACATTATTTGAATTTGCCCTGTAATAATTAATAAATTAATTCCAATTAGGTACATGTGGGGTGTTCGGACCGAGCCCTAGGAAAACTGCTATAGGATGATGATGATGATGAAGCTTCTCGCACTGCAAACACTGCTGCCCGTTGGCGATCAGGAAATTTCGCAGTCCCAGTGTTAGACTGCGCTTTGCCGAAATGAACCGGCACACACACACACACACACACACACACACACGCAACGCACATGCACATGCACATACACATACACATACACATACACATACACATACACATACACACACACATACACATACACATACACACATACACACACACACACACACACACACGCACGCACGCACATGCACATGCACATGCACATGCACATGCACATACACATACACACACACACATACACACACATACACATACACACACACACACACACACATGCGCGGCGCACACACACACACACACACACACACATGCACACGCACACGCACACTCACACGCACACGCACATGCACATGCACATGCACATGCACACTCACACGCACACGCACACGCACATGCACATGCACATGCACATACTCATACACATACACATACACATACACATACACATACACACACATACACATACACATACACATACACATACACATACACACACATACACATACACATACACATACACATACACACACATACACATACACATACACATACACATACACACACATACACATACACACATACATACACACACATACACACACACACACATACACACACACATACACACCCATACACACATACACACACACACACACACACACACACATACACACACATATACACACACACACACAACTGTCATCGTTTTCCACTGTCATTTTCACTAGGTCACTCAACTGCACAGTTTGTATTCACGAGGTCGAATGTCTTTTACTGACCGCTTCATTTTTTTTTACCTTCCACTGATTTTTTTTCCAGTTCATTTATTTTTTTGCAGATGGAGTTCAAGATACAAGATACAAGAATTTACAATTTGGGATACTAATTAGCCGTGTAGAAAGTTCAGAACGGATTAGTGGATGTACCTGATAAGCTAAGGGAGCGGAGATTTTTTACGAAAAAGTAGATATTTTAAATAAAGCTCTTTCAAGTGTTTTTTTTTAATTAGCACAGTAACTGCAGATTTGACTGTATAATCCAGCCTATACAGGTTCTGATCGGTCGAAATTCTTTATCTGCAAATTCCAATCTGCCTAATACAATCCAGCAAAGAAAGATTCTGTCCCGTCGAAAATGTACCTTCTTTAATTAATAAGTGAAGATTCTACTCTGCCTAGTAAAATTCAGCAAATAAAGATTCTGTTGTCAAAAAAATTTCTTTAATATGTGCATATTCTACTGTGCCTAATAAAATCTAGCAAATACAGATTTCTGTTCTGTCAAAATAAATCTTTAATAACTGCAGAATCTACTCTGCCTGATGAAAACCACCAAATAAAGATTTTGTTCCGTCAAAAATGTATCTTCTTTAATAAGTGCAGATTCTACTCCCGATTCAGATTCTGCCTTATAAAATCCAGCAAATATAGATTCTGTTCTGTAAGATTCTGCTCTGCCTAGTAAAACTAGAAAAAACATATCTTCTTTAATAATTGCAGATTCTACTCTGCCTACTAAAATCCAGGGAATAAAGATTCTGTTCTGTCATAAATGTATCTTCTTGAATAAGCGCAGATTCTTATCTGCCTGATAAAATCCAGCAAATACAGATTCTGTTCTGTCAGATTCTACTCTGCCTACTAAAATCTAGCAAATACAGATTCTGTTCTGTCAAAAATGTATTTTCTTAAATAACTGCAGAATCCACTCTGCCTAATTAAATCCAGCAAATACAGATTCTGTTCTGTCAAAAATGTATCTTCTTTAATAAGTGCAGATTCTGCTCTGCCTTATAAAATCCAGCAAATAAAGATTCTGTTCTGTCATAAATGTAACTTCTTGAATAAGCGCAGATTCTTATCTGCCTTATAAAATCCAGCAAATACAGATTCTGTTCTGTCAGATTCTACTCTGCCTACTAAAATCTAGCAAATACAGATTCTGTTCTGTCAAAAATGTATTTTCTTAAATAACTGCAGAATCCACTCTGCCTAATTAAATCCAGCAAATACAGATTCTGTTCTGTCAAAAATGTATCTTCTTTAATAAGTGCAGATTCTGCTCTGCCTTATAAAATCCAGCAAATAAAGATTCTGTTCTGTCATAAATGTAACTTCTTGAATAAGCGCAGATTCTTATCTGCCTTATAAAATCCAGCAAATACAGATTCTGTTCTGTCAGATTCTACTCTGCCTACTAAAATCTAGCAAATACAGATTCTGTTCTGTCAAAAATGTATTTTCTTAAATAACTGCAGAATCCACTCTGCCTAATTAAATCCAGCAAATACAGATTCTGTTCTGTCAAAAATGTATCTTCTTTAATAAGTGCAGATTCTGCTCTGCCTGATAAAATCCAGCAAATACAGATTCTGTTCTGTCAGATTCTACTCTGCCTACTAAAATCTAGCAAATACAGATTCTGTTCTGTCAAAAATGTATCTTCTTTAATAACTGCAGAATCTACTCTGCCTGATGAAATCCAGTAAATACGATTCTGTTCTGTCAAAAATATATTTTTAATAAGTGCAGATTCTACTCTGCCTAATAAAATCCACCAAATAAAGATTCTGTTCTGTCAAAAATGTATTTTCTTAAATAACTGCAGAATCCACTCTGCCTAATTAAATCCAGCAAATACAGATTCTGTTCTGTCAAAAATGTATCTTCTTTAAGAAGTGCAGATTCTACTCTGCCTGATAAAATCTAGCAAATACAGATTCTGTTCTGTCAGATTCTACTCTGCCTGATAAAATCTAGCAATACAGATTCTGTTCTGTCAAAAATGTACCTTCTTTAATAATTGCAGATTCTACTCTGCCTACTAAAATCCAGGGAATAAAGATTCTGTTCTGTCATAAATGTATCTTCTTGAATAAGCGCAGATTCTTATCTGCCTGATAAAATCCAGCAAATACAGATTCTGTTCTGTCAGATTCTATTCTGCCCACTAAAATCTAGCAAATACAGATTCTGTTCTGTCAAAAATGTATTTTCTTAAATAACTGCAGAATCCACTCTGCCTAATTAAATCCAGCAAATACAGATTCTGTTCTGTCAAAAATGTATCTTCTTTAATAAGTGCAGATTCTGCTCTGCCTTATAAAATCCAGCAAATAAAAATTTTGTTCTGTCATAAATGTATATTCTTGAATAAGTGCAGATTCTACTCTGTCTGATAAAATGCAGCAAATACAGATTCTGTTCTGTCGGATTCTACTCTGCCTACTAAAATTTAGCAAATACAGATTCTGTTCTGTCAAAATAAATCTTCTTTAATAACTGTAGATACTACTCGCCTAATAAAAACCAGCAAATACAGATTCTGTTCTGTCAAAATTGTATCTTCTTTAATAAGTGCAGATTCTACTCTGCCTACTAAAATCCAGCAAAGAAAGATTCTGGTTCTGTCAAAAATGTATCTTCTTAAATAACTGCAGAATCTACTCTGCCTAATTAAATCCAGCAAATACAGATTTCGTTCTGTCAGATTCTACTCTGCCTACTAAAATTCAGCAATTACATATTCTGTTCTGTCAAAAATGTATCTTCTTGAATAAGTGCAGATTCTACTCTGCCTGATAAAATCTAGCAAATACAGATTCTGTTCTGTCAAAAATGTATCTTCTTTAATAACTGTAGATTCCGGTAGGTCCCATTTGTTCTATAGAACATGACGTCATCGAATAGAATGAGATTTTTTTTTCTTATTTTGTACTATGGAACATGTAATACTTTTATTTCTCAAATTGTTCTATAGGACAAGGTACATAAAACCTCTAGGTTATCTTTAAAACATAAAGCCCGAAATATTAATTGCTCTTGTGTTATTTTTCTTCGACGCAATCAGCACAGTTCACATAAATCTCCGGTGATGTTCCTTCAGGCACACTTCAGGTTCATATTATTGGTGATGGTTGTCGTTTAAATTTTTTTGTGAACTGGTGATAGGTACAAAAAATATCGTGAGACTGAAAATCCTCTATATAATCTGGAGAGTCCTCCTGTTGCTTCTTACGAATATGCATTTTTCGATTTTTAAGATTCTTTTGTAGGATTATTTGACCCAGGCAGATGTTTGATCAATGATAAGACGGTATAATTGTCATTATCAGTGTGATCAGCTTCTCATGGAAGATTTTGGGAAAATGTGATACCCATTTTGTTCTGTGGCATGAAACTCTGGTGTAAAGCTAGTATGTAGTTCTATGGAAAAAATAGGGAAGAAAATGTATCATTTTGTTCGATGACGTCATGTTCCATAGAACAAATGGGACCTACCCGTAGATTCTACTCTGCCTAGTAAAAACGAGCAAATATAGATTCTGTTCTATCAAAAATGTATCTATAATAAGTGCAGATTCTACTCTGCCTACTAAAATCCAGCAAATAAAGATTCTGTTCTGTCAAAAATGTACCTTCTTAAATAACTGCAGAATCTACTCTGCCTAATTAAATCCAGCATATACAGATTCTGTTCTGTAAAAAAATTTTCTTTCATAAGAAGTGCAAATTTTACTCTGCCTAGTAAAATCTAGCAAAAACAGATTTTGTTCTCTCAGATTCTACTCTGCCTAATGAAATCCAGCAAATACAGATTCTGTTCTATCAAAAATGCTAAAATGCTATACATTAATAACTGCAGATTCAACTCTGCCTTATAAAATCCAGAAAATGCAGATTCAACTCTGCCTTATAAAATCCAGAAAATGCAGATTCTTTTCTGTCAAAAGTGTATCTTCTTTAATAATTTCAGCTTCAACTCTGCCTATACAATCCAGCAAATAATTATTCTGTTCTGTCGAAAATATCTTTAATGAATTGATGCAGATTCTGATCTGCCGAAAATGTATCATTATTTAAGGCATTTTGTGCCCTGCTTTACATGAGTGCTATCGTGTCAAACCAGAATTGTATTCTGCTGTCGCAAATTATGATTTTGAACCTTCTCCTTGTGACCAACTTTGGTGTCGGAGTTTTTAGGCCGCTGAAGGCCTCCGATATGGCTTGTGGTGACGATACATGTCAAACCTCCCTTTCGCTCGCACTATTCAACATTTTTGAAGATATAAAATCTGAATGTAGGTAGTTATGCAAAATAGCAAACCTACACGGCCTAGAAAATAACAACACAAAGGTTCAGCAAGAATATCATGTTGAACCCAACACGTTTTCCTAAAAATGTTTTTTTTAAATTGTACCAATGTTTTGGTACAAATTGTTTGGTAGGGAAACACAAACTGCCTAAAATAACGATACATTTTTGGCAGATCAGAATCTGCTTCAATTCATTAAACATACTTGCTGAACCTTGGAATTGTTATTTTCTAGAGTGTGAAGGTAAGCTATTTTGCATAACTATAGTGATCTTAAATCTTCAAATATGTTGAATAGTGCCAGCGAGACGGAGTTTTGAAAAACTAATTCTTAGTCAGTCAAATTGTATTGTACGGCGCTCACATAGATGGATTGTCGAACAGACTCGGTTTTGCACCATATTTGTGTTGCAGAAGAGGGCTGTTCGTGCAATTTATGATATGGGCCCCAGAGAATCACTTAGAACTAAGTTTAAAGAAATAAATGTTATGACAGTGCCGTGCCAATATATATATGAAAATGTATGTCCGAAAACATATTAACATTTTCAAGAAAAATAGCGACTATAATAATGTTAACACTAGAAATAAAGATAAACTAGCTGTTCCTACTGTAAGGCTCCATAAAGTTAAATAAAAATCATCTAAAGAGATGTGTGTACGATTTTTTAACAAAATCCCAAATGACGTGATTGATCTATCTATAAAAAATAAAAAATGTTTTTAAACGTAATCTCTGTAATAAAGCTTATTATAAAATTTCTGATTATTTAGATGACAAAAAAGCTTGCGATGAAACTGTCTCCAACTCCCTCAATAATAGTTAATAATAAACTTTGTAAGTAACAAGACTTTAAAAAAATATAAGCCAAGCAGAGTTTCTTGCCAATTCTTCTCTGTTTGGTGACATTATGAATTGGTGTAAATTCAAATTTAAAAAATTGCCGTTTCAAAGTGTACTGTATGTGCTTATTGAATAAACTTAATTTGATTTAGATTTTTTATTTTGATAGTCGCCTTAACGACTGCAGTCGTTACCAACATCTTAACGTGCCTTCCGAAGCACGGAAGAGCTCATAATCTAAATGTCACTAAATGGTCACCCATCCAAGTAATGACCGGGCGGAGTGTTGCTGAACCAAGGTGCTCTACTAGGAACACCGAAGTTAACCACGCCACGAGCGCTTCGGTTTTTGAACCAATTAATGCAGATTCTGTTCTGCCGAAAACATGTTATCTTCAGTATTTACTGCAGTTTCTGTTCTGCCGAAAACATGTTATCTTCAGTATTTACTGCAGTTTCTGTTCTATCGTCATTAATATTTAAAGATTGTGATTACTATTCTGCTGCAAATCAGATTTATCGTCAAACTAGCAAATACAGATTCTGTTCTGTCGCAAATATCTTTAATAAAATGGTACCAATTCAGATTCTGTTCTGCCAAACACAATCCAGCAAATACAGATTCTGTTCCTGTCGAATGTTTAATGAATCCATGCAGATTTCGTTCTGCCGAAAATATATCTTCATTAATAACTGCAGATGCTACTCTGCTGCACATAAGTATTATTGTCAAACCAGCAAATACATATTCTGTTCTGTAAGAAATATATATGATTAATCCCTTTGGTCCATTTTAATTACCTGTTTTTTATAACTAGCTACGAAAAAGGCAATTTCCTTCACTGTTTCTTATCATGTATCCTTTTAATAACTTTTTTCATAACTAGCTACGAAAATGGTTTATTTTTTCCTTACCAAGTAGGTAAAAGAAATGAGAGCAAATAATGTTTGTTGTAAAATAAAAAATAGTAAAACAAAATTTATTTGGAACGTATTACATAATACAAAACACAATTTAATGAACATAAAAAGGAATTAAATTTTAGTTATCATCGATCGCGGAAGTGATTTCGTGGGCAATTTCTTGATAGGTATTGCTTTTTTATTTTGTTGTTTGTAGCAGCTTCTTTAATTAAAATGTCCAGCACTTTCGCTAGTGATCGGTTTTTGCAACCCATAAATTTATTGAGTCTGGAATGCTATCCTTCAAGATTTTTAGTTGTTCTAACTTCTTCACCATGGCAGCACCACCTCTTTATTAATTGAAGTCATTGAACCAGGTTTTTTTTAATATTCTGACTTTTTGGTGATCTCGACATAATATATTTATATATAAAGAAGCTGAGACTTGATCATTTCTAATATAATTTCATACGTTTTCAAATGTTTATTATGGGTGAATGCAAAAAATAATGGCACTATAGTCTTTTTTACCTCATTGAGCCCGTGAATAGTGTTTTGTTGGAACGGTTTCGGACACGATTTGGAAGTGCCATTTAGAAAGAAATGTGTGTAACTCTAGTTTTTTAATATCAGGAGAAAAAAAAACCAATATTCTAGTTTCCTTATCCTTCAAATCAGATATTAAGAAACTTTGGTACTTTCCCGGTATGCTTACTTCCGAGTTGATTGGAAATAAAGTTTTGATACCCCAATATTTTTGTGTCTTTCATAGTATAGTCCATTTTTATTATTTTTGAATTCTGGTACATCAGTCATAAAGTGCGGTGTGCACTTTACGACTGATGTACCAGATCACTTAGTACTCAGCTTCAAGTTCACAAATCATTTCCTCGAATCGCTTTTGAATGGGTTCAAGATTATTAGTGACTTTGGTTCTCAATGTTGTCATATTCTTCATAACTATATTTTTGGATTTGTTTCGTAAACAATCAACGTCATGATTACTTTCTTTAAATGCATTCCCATTTACATATTTTTTACGACTATGATATTGTCGTCCGTCGTACAACAATTTGATACATTTTACCTTAATCTCATTTTATGATATCGTATGATTATGTTAATAATGATTTTCATGATAGAATAATTATCTAACTACTTCAAACACAACACAAATATAACAAAAAAAAAGACGTGTGGCACTCGGGGACTGCCGCGGTAAAGCTATTGCATAGCATTTTGTATCAACTTATGCAATTATAATTATTTATTTATTTTATTTATGCAGTATTTCTTTTTCTTTGATATTAATTCAAGTTACACTTTTTGAGCGTGGTGATCGTCTCGATTCGTGCGAGCTTCGTAGAGTCGTACAATACGTCTAGTTGCACGCACACAAACACCGTGTCGAAGACTGCCGAAAAGAAACGACGTTAGGCAATGCACGGCCTTCAAGCCACACCTCCGTGCCCGTCGGAGTGGGGAGCGTGAGGTTTTTTTCGTTACGGAATTTCTGGATTCGGTCCCCGCGCTCAAGGCCCTCGATAGAAGCTATGCAATAGCTTAAAATATACATTTTGGTGTTCGTTCTAAATTAAAAACCATGTAGAGCTGGTTGTCATTCCCGCCACTTGTTAAAAATCGTCATTGTTTCATTTATTGATTCAGAGTTTTGTAATTACTAAGAAAAAAATATTATTTAATTAAAAAATAGTTTAATTGCTTTGTTAAATTAACATGTTCCTTTAATATCAGTACTAAGCTTAAATAACCTATTAAAATAAGAAAACGAAAACCTTTCTACTAATCTCATACTAAATGTATGAGAGTGATAATGCCAAAATATTGGATACTTCTCGTTTGATTTTCAAAAAGTTATTGATTTCATTTTACTAATTAGATAACGTACTTTCGATATCAGTTTAAACTTTTTTGATATCTATAATAGTTACGTAATAATCGCCTGGACACACTTCGATTACACCCTCTATACCATCAATTGAGAATTCGATCAAAGACAATCCAATCGAAAACAACATCAGTGCCGATCACCATTTCTGGTGAAAACGAAACAGCTTCTTCAGGAACTGCTATTTGTGACCTGTTTGCCGACATAGGCATTTTGCAACATATTAACGCAATTCTTTTCATTATTCGATATTGTCAATATCTATGGGTACAATTATATTATCTAAAAAGGCCGCTGGTGCACTTGTTTCATTTTAATGTCTGGCCTAACATAAAAAATAAACCACGCTGGCTATATGCGCGCAGCTTCCGATAGTTCGGCGGCCGTGGATGCAAGAGCAGTAATATCCTTCTATGCCCTGTCTACCGGGTCCTGTTGGATTCACCAATATGTATGTGTAATACTTTTTGCTTCTCTTATGTCTCGATTGGATTTCTCCTATTATTAATATTTTATTGTTAATCAATTATTGGTGTCGATATAATTCCACAATATAAAGACCGTTTGGTCGTATGTGCTCATGGCAGTATGATCTAGTGATCCTTATATGATACGTCCCCAACGTGAACAACATCAAATCCTCATGTGAATTGTGGGAAATCATCGAAAGCATCATTATTGGCATCCATTGCCACGAATGCTACTCTTTGCCTATTTAGGTTGTGCTCCCTTACATATTCTGCCTGTTCATTCTCTCTATTGATATTTTTATTGATAATATGAATGAATTGTTCGGCGTATGTGCTATCCTCGTAAGGACGTCGAGTTTCGTTAATGATTGCCGCTGTAATTCTGAAGTCCGTTGCAACATAACAATAGACGTGCCGAAATATTTTAGTCTTTTTTAAATCGACCATTTATGGTCTCAACCAACCGCTACTACCTGGCTAATGTGCGAGAGAGACCATATAATACATTTTTATTGGAAACCCCGTAATAGGTGGTAACAGAATGCCGTAATAATAATAATTATTTAATAAGTGAAGAGTATTGTGTTAGGATATCTTGTACAAAAATATTGATTTTTCATTCATCGGTTATATTTTACTCCCATGGTTTTTGAAAAATATATGTACAGAAAATGAATAGTGGACTACAACTTACAATTTAAATCTATTTTGGTTATTGTACGCAATATTTCACTGACCGGGTCAGATAACGCCCAATGACCTTTTAAAAGACAACTTACATCTCGGACTCTCTTTTCAATTTTGCCAAATAACATCTTCTACCCCCTTTATCTTAGAGGAAAAGGAGAATGCCGAGAACCCGTACCAATTGCGTCAAAACCAAACGTTTCCCAAAAAATGTATTAAATTTTATAAATGACAGCAAAAAAAAAATTTGTTGATTTGGTTTCCGCCGCACGCGCCACCATTAAGGGCGATACAGATGATGAAGATACTATAACATTTTATCTTAAGATAACATATCGCTCTCCTTACAATCACTGAGGCATAACACACGGTTAATATAATATATACATATTTTCATATTTTGGTACTGTAAGATAGGAGCGATATGAGAATTTATCGTAACTTATCATCTTATGTTATTAAATATATCTTCTCTCTCACTCTGTTTATGATTGAACGTAGTAACGTAGTACACGGTCGCGACGAAAATATATTACCGTACCTTTGTCTGTGATAGCCTAATATATATTAATATAAATTCTTAAGATAACATGTTAAAGTATCTTCACCGTCTGCATCGCCCTTTAGACTACAACAACCATTGATATAATTGTAACTATGGCAACAACCCTCATTTTTTAATTATTTTGACAGGAGAATCGACTAAAAACTTATTGAATTGGTTTTGACGCACTCACTTTAGTTTTGGTACCGAGCGCCATACATCAGATGGCATTGTCCTTTGCAAATATTTACTATTTGTCACGAATTGATAATTCTCTTGTAGATTGTCCACCACTTCTAATAAGGTTAATTTTTATGTCCCAACACAAATATTCAGAAACTATAATCTGTTTTACCTGCACTTTGTTTATTGCGCGAGTAGAAGGTTTAAATAACTGAGTAAAAAGCATGACCTTGATTTCTTCAGATGCAGTGCTTGTACTTTTAAAACTAAGCTCAACAACACTTTTCCTTCAACCAGTTTAACTTATAGAAAATTGATTTTGATCTGCATATTTACTTTTTTGCATAAATCACCTACATTAACGTTGCTATCATGAATTTCAATGATTAATGTGAAAAGCATTAACATAACTAATAATATTTTCTTCTCTTAAATTGTATCATCCTAACAGTTAAACAGTAGTTTCTATCAGTAGAGACCTTCAAATGGCCTCATGAATGCTATTTTATTAACTACTTGTTGCATTGTGCTGATGGTTTTCCAAATACAAAATAAATAAATAAATAACAGCAGATTATGACTACTCTGCCGCACATCGGTGTTATCGTTAAACTAGCGAATACAAATTTTATTCTGTTGCAAACATCTTTACTATCTTTTATCGATTGATACAGGTTGTGATCGGCCGAAAATGTATCTTAATCAGTAACTGCAGATTCTGTTCTGTCGAAAATACACTCACCGGCACGAAAACTTGGCCAAGTTTGAAGTCTGTCCAATTTTGCCAACATTTCTCGGCAAAAAGCAATTCTAGTTGGATAATCTCTTGGCAGCAGTGTCTGTACACGTGTCACATGGTAAGGGTGAAATCTGTTTTTCTTGATAACGTCGTGACCTATCGCTTTTGGTATTCCAGTGCGTCGTTGAATATCTCGCGTCGAAATACTTGGATCTTCTTCAATCATATCAAGCACAGTGTCTTCAATATCAGGGTCTTGAGTCCGTCCGCCACTACTACCACCAACACCATGACCAAGTATTCTCCCTCCTGAGTAACAGCTGTACACTCTAAAGACGCGGTAGTCGGGTGACGCGCGTTTGGGTGTCTCTACCGATAAAGTGCTGCAGCGGCACTAGCGTTGCCGCGACATTCTCCATAAATGAAGTGCATGTTAGCATATTCTTGAGGTGTATACTGAGCTCGTGACATCACACAGTCCAGTTAATGCACCAAATAATGTCCAGTAGAATGCCGAGTCGTCACAATTATCACCAAACAAACAAAATCCAATCAAAGTGCACAAATCGGGAGTCCAGGAGAATGCAAAGTAGTCGCTTGTATTAAACCACGAATCAGAGATAATAGAGCACATGCGATGTCGAGAATGTCGAGATACGCACTAACCAAAATTTAATGAACCATACAGTCCCAAACAAAATAATTTAATAATACAATAGAGAATCTGTCGTTCTTTTTACTCGCATTATTTATAAGAACTATTTGTCTTGCTCGCACGACTAAGGATTACTACGGGTTGGCCGAGCAGGGAGTAAACCACTTAATTCAAGGTCAAAGAAGGGTCCCTTACCTTCTTGTGGTAGGTGTAGACCTACAACAATAAGGTACAATATACCTGAATAGATAAACACTAAAGATTTATAAAAGTAAAGTCATTCCACGTAATTTCATTATTGACATGCATTTATTCAATTATAATTATACTACATTGAATTGTATTGTCACAAAGATATAAAATCCTACTTCTTACTATTCTATCCTACTTCCTACTAATAAATTATAAATGCGAAAGTTTGTGAGTATGGATGTATGTATGGATGAAAGTTTATAACTCTTTCACGAAAAAACCACTGAATGGATCTGGATGAAACTTGGAATATACATAGTTTGTGGTCTGGATTAACACATTGTACTTTTTATCCCGGTACCACGCGAGCGAAGCCGCGGACGGAAGCTAGTAAAAAAAAAACGAAACTTCTAAACGCAAATAAAATAAAGTTACTACCGGCGTAAAACTTTTCAAGAAATAGTGGCACATTAATTTCACCATTCATCATCATCATCATCATCATCAGCTTCATCATCAACAGCCTATAGCAGTCCACTGCTGGACATAGGCCTCCCCTAAACAAATTTCACCATTAATGAGCTGCATTTGAACATGCTGTATATATGCGCTTCGTTCGATGACGGGTTTTGACCGTTTTTTCAAATGCTGCATCTTCTTTAAGCGTTTTCAAAAGTTGGCTTATTGTTGTGGGTCTTCTCTTAAAACTTTTGTTAAATTGCACATTCCACCCTTCGCGTACGTTATTTCTTCTATGTCTTACCACATTGCTTTCTTCGACATCCAATAGTTTTGAATATAAGACAAGAATGGTCCGAGCTTTCGATGCGTACCAATCACTTGACTTTCAGCAAGCACATAATTCCAGCCTTCCTCAATATCTCGTTCAGGCAGAAGTGGTAGCACAATGCACAACCCAATAATTTTGTACAAATTTGTGTCTTTGTTTATTTTGTTTTTTGTTTATATGTTTAGCTTCTTTGCTTTTCTGGTCAATGTATCCTTGAAATGAAAATAACATCCGTGGTGTTTAACGTTGGGAAAGACAAATTTTATAGCACTGATAGTAGCCTGTTCAAAATCAGTAATAAATTTAGTTGGCTCCCATTCTGGGACTGCTGACTTTATTAGTTCTAGTAAAATAACGTACCACTTTTTAACCATTCATGGTACTAGCGATACATCAAAATTTATGATGGTAGGTACTACTGATCCTAAATCTTACTACTACTACTATTGTCACTAGTACCATTAATGGTACTAAGGATACAAAGGTGTCACTTGTACCATCAATGGTACAAATAAATGGTACAAATCAATGGTACTACACCGGTGGTAATGGTACTAAATTGTTCGTTAACCAGCTACATACCAAAATCTTTAAGGATAAAAAACGAGTCTCCAATGTCGGCAGCCAAGTTTACAAAGGTATTGCCAAATCACAATTACAAATAGTTTTATTGGAACAATCTGTATATATAAAAATGACTCCCTATTTCCCTTGGTCACGGCATCACGCGGACCGATTTCGCTGATAATTTTCTTTTTCTTGTGTTTGTTATTGTCAGGAGAAGGTTCTTATGAAAGAAAAAATAAAGAAAATTGCGCGGAAAATCAGAAAATTTAAGAATACTTAACCACCACTCCACTTTGATATCCTCATTGATTGCTTAATCCACTTCGATATCCTTTTTGAATGTTTCTTTAACTTCGATACCCTCTTTGAGACAGGACAACGTCTGTCGGGTCAGCTAGTGTTGCAATAAATAAACTGAAAACTTGAAAAAAAATACTTACGGCAGCGGAGCCGGTGTCTCGTGTAATCTCTTGTGAATATTTGCTGCAACAAAAAATGTGGTTAAATAAGTGACGTTGAACAAATGTTACGTTGGACTCTTGCATGGTACTATACTATTTACATTTTATAAATGGATATTTGATAATGTCAAAATTGAGAACTAGTGATTGCAGCAACTGAGCATTACGATTTTTCAGTCGATAATGGAGACCTTCTTCTTCTTCTTTCGTAGTTCGCTAGTGACCAACACTGGTGTCGGAGTTTTTTAGGCCGCCCGAAAGCCTCCGACATGCCTTAACGACTGAACCCATTTGACCCATTTGTTAGAGTATCGTTGACATCGTAGTGTTAGGGTTTTCTGATTTGTTGTAAAATTCTCTACTTAATTTTGGTACAAACATTGTTGAAAGTCGCTATAAAATTATGTTTAACTAATATTTTGATGTAACAATTGCTTATTTTATCATTTCCGGCTATAGTCGAGCCTCGTGTTTTGAATTGTCCAAATTGGAGAAATTAATACGTAGTTTGGTTTGGCTTATTTATTGTTTCAAATTATTATTATTTATGTTTAGATTTTATTTTCATTTTTAAAATATAATTTCCGGATGTAAAGTCCCTCGATTGTTTCGAAAGTGTTGCACTGGCCAATCACAGAAAACGCCACGGGCTGACAGAAACTCGTCGACCAATCGAGGAGCTTGACTTTCGAAACGTGTCTTGTAATGAAAATGTCATTTTGGGGGCATTCTGTTCTGGGGAGCCGAACAAGCACTAAGTATAATTGTGACACTGCAGGATAAATGTTTAAAATAAATTAGTCTACAAAGTTCTAAAGTTCTATCGTTTTTCCTACCTCGTCCACGAAGTCCTGATATAGTAGGCTAGTCCTACATATCAGAAGTGCTGGATCGAGACCATATTAACGTAAGTGGTTAAGTACACGCCCAAAATTATTTGAAATTTCTTTGTGATTTTGTGGTTCTTGTGTCTCGTTTATAATAATTCTTGTTCTTCTAGTTATTTTATGTAGGGTACCTCTCGATTTAAAACAAATCAATCGAAATTAATGTTCAGTTCAGTGCAATGAGGTTTTCTTTACTTATTATCGTTTCTTTGTGTCCTGTATGAAATCATCGTTCCTAACGCATGCAGAGTAACGTGGTACTTTTTAGCAGCTAAATCTATCTTTGTTTCATATAATAAAGCAATCTAAATATTTTTTATTTCTTGCATTAATAAAGTGTTTAGAATTCATAAAAGAATATTAAGCGAAATAATTTATTCAGTTTTATTGGAAGAACATCAAATATTTTGTTTTAGTCATCAATTACCCGCAACTCGCTTTCTGCTAATATTATAACGAATTATGAGCCTAAATATTTTAAGTTATTAGCAAGTGGTTAGAAATTATTCAACTACCCTCAAATATTATTTTTAAATTGTTTCTTTCTGCGATTGCTATGCATCGCAAGTTCTTTCAGAGTACCTATAGACGAACCGAATTTTCAACATGGGGGCTCCAACCGGAACAGTCGAAGTCGTGAGACACCTGATCAGCGGGTTCACCGCACCGTGTCTTGGAGTCGGAGCCGTGTCCGGCCTCGCAGCTTTAGCTACGCTGAATGAGACAAAGAGCGGGAACGTGGCTGCGTGTCGAGCTGCAGCGAGAACGCGACTCCACGTGCAAGATTTATCATGGTGGACCAGGCCACTTTGCGATGGAAGCAACAGCCGCCTCTATTTGCAACATGGAGAGAGCCACCCGGAGCCACGTGCAGCGCCGGAGAACAAAGGTCACGTAGTCTTTCTTTATACAAAAAATATTTTGTAGATATTCTTAAATGTTTAAACGATGATCTTACGTCCCAGTATACTCGAAGTACACCACTTTTACAAAAGATTTAGGCAGCCTTTAACAGGATGTTATAATTGTAAAGAAATAGGGCATTATTTCTTGAATTGTCCTAAACTAATGTTTAATTGCTCCAAATGTAGCAAGGCAAGGCATATGCCCGAAAAATGCTTTAGAAAATCTTCTTAGCAAACCGGCAAAGGTGCCAATGTTAAAGGGCCAAAAACCATGTGTATCGATTCTAATAGTGATCAAAATATTTAGTATACGAATCAAATCCGTATCAAATTCGAAATTTTGAAAGATATTAGAGTGAACGGATTTAAGGCTTTTATAGATTTTGGGAGCGACGTAACTGTGTTGAAAGAATCCGCACATAGTTTAAGATTGGCCCACGACATTTTTGTCGGCTATGAAAGGGTTTTGGTAATGAAGTAGTATATTCTTTAGGAGAGCTGTCTATTGCTATCGAGGCTAACGACGTTAACGCTGCCGTTATTTAAAGATAAATCTGTGTTATTATGGTAGTCTTTTACGGAGCATCCCCATTTAATTATATATTTAATTAGTACGGTCGCTACACAACTAATAACACTAATTTAAGTATTTAACAAAATATTTAATAAAATATTTACATTTACATTAGAATAGGATTATACATTACAAACAGAATTAGTATACAATAATAATCAATTAATAAAAGATTCTGTAATTCTTTATTGTACGCAGATATAATAAATACAAGGAATATGGCAACAAAATATGTGCACAGGCGAGCTTAAATATATTAATAATCAAAAATATTTAAAAAGGGAAATAAATAATAGTTCTTGTACAGTCAAACACATTCTTTCACACTCTGACTATCACAAAAGATTATGCCATTCGTCAAAAAATATGTCGCAATCTAGATTGTCTGCTAGGAGTTTATTGAAGGCAGCGAGGGTTCGAGGTAGCGGAGAGTTGCACGTGCGACTGTTCTACTAGAGGGTACAGAAAAAAGGTCTATGTTTTCTGCGTCGAACATAGTTTTAATCGTCTACAAGAATGTGACTAAACTACAATTCCTTGACATGATAGAAAAGAATAACCTTTACCTGATCGTGAAAGCTCTTACAAAGTTAGGTCAGCCGGTGTCCTTCAGTTTTGTGGCGCAGCTACTGTGAGAACTCGTTTTGATCATTCTTTTAGCGGCAGCTTGTACCTAAGTATTTAAAGAATACTGTCGCCGGAGAACCAAATAATCCATAATTTGTCATGGGATGCCTTTATGGTGAAAAATGTGGTAGGGTTTATAAATATTACTTGACTGAGTGATTTCTTGTTCAATGTCTTGTCAGATTCTAAAATAGACCGTGTTTTACCTAGCAGATATTATAGATTTTATAAACAGGGTAGTAGGAGAGCCGCAGTTAGAAGAGGTGACTTCACGTGTTTTGATGAGAAACAGGTGCAGCAGTGTTTTCTAGTTGATTAAAAGATCGATGCATTGTTTTGCCTCTTCTCTCAAAGACTTGGTTACTAATAAAGCTAACATGTACATAGAATTGAACAGTGATCACCTTGTAGTAGATATATCGAATTTACAGATCGTCTCACCTTGAACGAGAGAAAAGTGTGGTTTGGGTAAGGGGTGCTAGCTTAAGTCCAGGTTAATAAAGTTGAGACAGGCCAATTCTAGCAATATACGACCCAGTAGCAGAAATAGACCTGCACACTGATACAAGTAGGATAAGCATTAGCGGTATATTGCTCTAACGTTTATCATAAAATTAACCATTTCACCCGGTAGCTTACTAGGGTAGACAAACTTCGCCGAAGGAAATAATTTTCATTCGTATGCTGTGACTGGGTATCTTCTGTCACTGTTCGTATGAGTTACAACCTCTAGCGGTCGTCTTTTCCCTGTGTAAGATTAGGGAATTTTTCTACTAAGTAAGGAATTTAAAATGGTCGAATTGTAGTGGTTTAGTTCCGTTTTCTGAAAAAAAAAATGATATCGTTTCGAGAATCACACGTTGGTGTTTAACTTTGCAGTAGTTCGATTATTCGGTTGAATATAAAGCCGATTCTAAAATAAGTCACGTTGATACATTGTCCAGATACCCCGTTACTGTAGTAGATAATGTCTTTGAAACTTTTTCCCGCCGTAATGTCGATTTCTGATGGTGATGATTATTAGCTACACGCCCTCCAAATTGAGGACTCTAAACTTAGAAATTTTTAATACCACATTGATTAAAAATATTTTAGGCTGTGATCTTGATGAAAAAGGTCCCGAGTACATAAACAACAACTTTGTGATAAAAAGGACAATTCGCTGTTTCGTTGTCTGGATGGAGTTATGATATACAATCGATGGGTACCACAGATATCATAATACGTAGTACCAAAGGGTGCAAGGTGGCAATTGTGTCTGATGAATCATGATGTCATCGATTGGACATTTTAGAGTTGTGAAAAGTTTGTAACGTCAAAAATCTGATGGTTCGCCAAAATGTCAGATTTTTTAAAATAAAAGCGCAAGCATAGAATTACTTTTGCAAAGAAATAAATCTAATGAAATGTGAAGGGTTTCTCCATCCTATAGCCAAAGTAGATGTACCGCTTCAGACTTTATTTATTAAACACCTTGGACCCTTCGTCAAATCTAGTAGGGGTCATACTGACCTGCTGGTAGTCGTGCACGGTTTCACAAAGTTTTGCTTCGTGAAGCCTGTCAGAGACACAGACACTCTGAACGTTTTCATGGTCTTGATAGATATATTTGAAACTCTTAGGATACCTGATCGTTTTATTAGTAATCGTGGCAGTTGTTCCAAAAAGTTTGTCTGTCTTTCAAAAAGTCTGCACTTGTTTGTTTTCAAGCATATACGGAAAACTGTGGCTTACTCGAGGTCAAGTGATGACGACTTCTGTGGCGCAGTAGGCAAAGGCCCGCCTGAGACGCAGAAGGTTGCGGGTTCGATTCCCGCCGCGTGACAAATGTTTGTATTCTGAAAAAAATTGGTCTCAGGTCTGGGTATTTTGATAGATAGATAGATAGATAAAATGTTTATTTGCAAATACAATCAGACACATACAGTAGAATTGGTTCCCGTAATACTGGTTAGTTTGGGGCTAGATGATGCTGTGTTTTAGTGCCCAGCAGTTACTTATCATTTATTTATTTAAGTATAAAGGAGAATGCCGTCTGATGTATGGCGCTCGGTACCAATGCTAAAGTGATTGCGTCAAAACGAAACCTAATTTTTTTGAAAGATATTATACTGATATTCATGGAATACTAAGTATTTTTTAAGATAAACGTAAACAAATTGTTTTTATTTGATATTAGTTTTAGAGTTTGTTTTTGAAAAAAAGCTTTCCCGAGACCTTGTGTGTTCAGTTTTGTCTACATAATAATAATTACTACACTATAAGCATTTAAATATGATAATATCTATAAAAAAAGGTTTATATACCTCACAAAGATAGGTAAAAGGGTGTTTTAACTTCTACTTCGTAGGTAGGACATTACATACATTACTACTGTGTTCTACTTTATATTATTTTCAAATAATGATAGTGACGAGAAAGTAGATAGGCATTTACATCATTATAATAGGTATTAGTACTTACTGGTGAAGGTGAAATCCAAGCTAAGATCCAAGATCTTAACACATTAGTCACAACGACGAAAAAGCCATGGATGCCTCGATTGTTTATCGTAGATTATTGTGATGATGTCTAATAAAATATCTATTTTCAGAATAAACACTGCTACACAATGCCACAGAACACTCTAGTAATACATAAAAATAGGAGATAGTTTAGTAGTACCACAAAAAAGTTTCTGATCCAACCTCTTTGATTATACAAAGTGAAAAAACCTCCAATGTTTTCATTAAATTCTACTGTCTAAAATTAAAAGTGAGGGTGGTTGCAATGTCATGGCGCCGTGCGCCGGAAACCAAATAAACGAAAGAATTTTTTACGTGATTATTAATCGAGTCGGTCTGTAAGACTAAAAAAATTTTTAATGTTTTTTATAAAATATAGCCAATTTTATGGGATACGTTTGGTTTTGACGCACTTGGTACGGGTTATCGGCATTCTCCTTTAAATGGCAAAGTGGAATGGAATAATCGTACCATTCTCAACTCTTTGAAAGTGTAAAATCTGAAACATTTTGAAGATTGGTACCTATTGTCACTGGGTTAAAGTTACACAGGAATTAAATAACAATATACAAAAGACCACTGGCAGGACCCCTGTAGAAATGTTGTTTGGTTCTGTTACAAACGTTACTGACGAAACTGTAGTGATCGTCAGGGCATACGCAGCGAGGTACGCTAGATTGTATATTGAGAGTAGATTGGTACGATAAAGGTAGAAAGCTAGCGCGTGAATATGAGCTAGTTAAGTTGGTTTCCGTCCCGAGATTAGATTGCACACCAAATAATATAGTCTGTCTTATTGTATGAGGCCATGGATTCACGTTGCCGCTTTACAACTCGATGAGAATGAATCTAACAACTCTAGCAATGCTAACGACTAATAATGATTTTAATATCGTGAATGTAACTACAGATGGTTTTTTCGTTGTTTCAGATCAAAACACGCGGATCGACCGACCGTGTTTTGAAGTTTTGTGCTGAAGTCTAGCAGTTGCATGTACAAGTAATCGATCGTCTTGTGCGTGCCTGCTGGTGTCCTTTGGGCGCAACCACAGGTAATCGATCGTCCTGTGAACATCAGCCTGACGTATCGATCGTCTTTCGATTTAGCTTAGTCCAGCGGTTGCATGCACAAGTAATCGATCGTCTTGTTCATGCCCGCTATTGTCCAATGGGCGCAAATACAGGTAATCGATCGTCCTGTGAGCGTCAGCCTGACGTATCGATTGTCTTTCAATGTAGCTTAGTCCAGCGGTTGTATGAACAAGTAACCGATCGTCTTATACATGACCGCTATTGTCCAATGGGAGCAAACACAGGTAATCGATCGTCCTGTGAGCGTCAGCCTGACGTATCGATAGTCTTTCAATGTAGTTTAGTCCAGCGGTTGCATTTACAAGTAATCGATCGTCGTGTACATGCCCGCTATTGTCCAATAGGCGCAAACACAGGTAATCGATCGTCATGTGAGCGTCAGCCTGACGTATCGATCGTCTTTCACTGTAGCTTAGTCCAGCGGTTGTACGTACAAGTAACCGATCGTCTTATACTTGCCTGCTATTGTCCAATGGGCGCAAACACAGGTAATCGATCGTCCTGTGAGCGTCAGCCTGACGAATCGATCGTATTTCAATGTAGCTTATTCCGAGGATCAAACATGTAACTGAATCGATCAGTCCGTGTTTGTACTTTTTCGTCGCAGGTTTTCGATCGTCCTGCTTGTACCTACTTATAAGAAGACATATCGATTGTCTTATTATAATTTAGTTGTTTGTTAAGTGAACTTAAGATACGAACTAAATCATGTTATTTTGTATAAAAGGATTTATTTTCTGTAGGTCTATAAGTTTTGATAGGTATTCATTAAAATTGTAATTACTTAATGTTATCTACTTGCTAATGATTGTTAATGAATCATTATAAGAATTTCAAATAGTAATCAGTTTAAGAAGCGAATAGTAAGCCACAATTATCTTGCTAATACAATAGGTATATAGATTAAGAATTCGTATTCGAATCGTAAATGTATGTACTTGTACTTGTACGTTTGACCAAAGTTTGTTATATATTTGTCAAAACTATTAAACCACTTCTTAATATCGTGAATAATGTAATATTTAATAGTCGTGAATAATGTATTATATAATAGTCCACTTTCAGGTATTTTTTAAATGGATATGCCGATTGTTAGGGTTCCACCTGGTACCGTGTGCGTGGACGCACACGTTGTCAGGATGGTCGATTGTTAGGGTTTTCTGATTTGTTGTAAAATTCTCTACTTAATTTTGGTACAAACATTGTTGAAAGTCGCTATAAAATTATGTTTAACTAATATTTTGATGTAACAATTGCTTATTTTATCATTTCCGGCTATAGTCGAGCCTCGTGTTTTGAATTGTCCAAATTGGAGAAATTAATACGTAGTTTGGTTTGGCTTATTTATTGTTTCAAATTATTATTATTTATGTTTAGATTTTATTTTCATTTTTAAAATATAATTTCCGGATGTAAAGTCCCTCGATTGTTTCGAAAGTGTTGCACTGGCCAATCACAGAAAACGCCACGGGCTGACAGAAACTCGTCGACCAATCGAGGAGCTTGACTTTCGAAACGTGTCTTGTAATGAAAATGTCATTTTGGGGGCATTCTGTTCTGGGGAGCCGAACAAGCACTAAGTATAATTGTGACACTGCAGGATAAATGTTTAAAATAAATTAGTCTACAAAGTTCTAAAGTTCTATCGTTTTTCCTACCTCGTCCACGAAGTCCTGATATAGTAGGCTAGTCCTACAGTAGTTATGTTTGTTCGAGCATAACTCTCAAACCGTTGATCCAATCTGCATACAATTGGTAAGTAATTAGGTTGTATTTTTTGCTGGAAAGTCAAAGAAAAAAATTACCATATGCAAATATATTGAGCGAGGTGTCTTATGAATGGGTTTTGTTTGTTCATTCCAAATTAGTTTTTATTTTAACTCTAGAATGTATAGATCAATAGATAAGTTGATCGGTGGTAGTCGGAGGGAAGTACAAATATTGTATTTGGCACACATGCCTGCTTACTAAGTGATCAGTGCTCACACTCTGATAACATAAATGATAACAGTTCGCTCCTTATTGACTGCGGGCCTCGCAGCAGCGGGTCGAGTAGCAGCTCGCGCCCCTAGAGCAAGTGTTAAGTACTGAATAGTAACTCTATGCTATGTGGGAAGGCAAGATAGGAGATGAAAGTTTGCATGGAGGGGAACCAATTACTTCTCAAGCTACGAGAAGCGATAAAATAACTTATAATACATACAGTTTTCAACTTGCTGTTGACTTGGCGAAGGGTCGCCAACGGAAAAGGGAGCAAGAACGGGCTCGGAAAAGGTAGCGGAAGTGGGAGTGGGAACGGGAACGGGAACGTGAACACGTCCGAGTACTGACCCGGACCTAAACTGGTAATGTAGGTTGGTACTATTCCATACATAATTGAGGTTACGGTGGAGTGGTGGTTGATGTGTTTTGATTTGACGTTTTTCGACGACATATTCTGCATTCGTTTTTACTTTATTTATGTATTTGCGTACGTTCCCTGTAGTTGTCTCGGGTCTGAAAGCCCATGCTTGTATATATTTAAGATTTTTGACTGTTTGTATTTCATCGTCTTTCATCCCCATTCCACTGATCACCGTGCGGCGTTTCGAAGGGCGTTTATAGCTCACATACTTCCATTCACTATGGGTATTGTTCACGCTTTGAACTTCAGCTTTACTTGCGTCAGTTGTTCTATGTTGTAATATGTGGAAAAGGAAAATTAATTATCAGAAAAAAAGCTTCTGGTTATTTTCACCATTGGGATGTAAAAAGAAAAGAAAATATGGGAAATTTAAAAAAACTGATGAAAAAATGCACATAAAAAATAAAATATTGCGAAAAAATACCACTGGGAAAATATGGGAACGTAATAATTGCGACCAAGAAAAAATGATTTTCAGAAATTATGGGCTCAACTGTCACAGTTTGACGATTGACGTTCATTGAAAGGGATCGATGACTTAAGGCAAGCAGATCTTATTGATTTACAAAATTTAAAAAAATATACTAAGTGCTAAAGGTTTATATTAGTAGTATTAGTAGTAGTAAACTGTATATAAGTAGTATATGAATGATGTGGTTCCCATAATACAAGCTCTGCTTAGTTTGAGACTACATGATGCTATGTGATAACGTCCAGCGTTATTTATTTATTTAGTATAATAAATAAGGTACCGTTTGAAGTGCATTAGTCCGTTGGATAACGCTTGTATGAAACACGATATCGCATGTATTAAATTTTGTTTTTAAGCTATTGCATAGCTTCTATCGAGGGCCTTGAGCGCCGGGACCGAATCCAGAAATTCCGTAACGAAAAAAAACCTCACGCTCCCCACTCCGACGGGCACGGAGGTGTGGCTTGAAGGCCGTGCATTGTCTAACGTCGTTTCTTTTCGGCAGTCTTCGACACGGTGTTTGGGTGCGTGCAACTAGACGTATTTTTATTTAATAAAAGAAAAAAAAAATGTTTTCTTATCGGTCACCACGCTCAAAAAGTGTAACTTGAATTAATATCAAAGAAAAAGAAATACTGCATAAATAAAATAAATAAATAATTATAATTGCATAAGTTGATACAAAATGCTATGCAATAGCTTTACCGCGGCAGTCCCCGAGTGCCACACGTCTTTTTTTTTTTAAATAGATAGTGATTCAAGAGGAAGGTCTATATGTATAACTTGCACCCGTGCGAAGCCGGGGCGGGTCGCTAGTCATTTATAAGATCGACATGAAACTTGTAGATGAATAAAAATGCGTTTATAAACTTGAAGTGGACTGTATTATTTAAAATATAAAATTATTTGGAAAAGCACTTTTGCACAAATCGAAATCAAAGCGAAAGGGGAGAATTGACATTTTGACTGATCCTTTGTAGTTATAATGGTCAACATTGCCAGTAGCAAAATATTATTATCTATGTTCGGGAACTTTTCTGAACAAGCTGATTTAGAATTATTAAACATGACGAAGCAACGGTTCAAATTTAAGGATGCTGGAAAGGTGAAAAATTAGCATGCTGGCTAGTGAAAAAAGTAATGAGAACCAAAGTGAAGCATGGCGCTGGAACGAAATCATTTAAATCAATTGTTTCAAGAATACGCACTCATTTGAAGAAATTGAAACCATCAGATAACTGTAAAGCTATACGATTAGTGTACGACTGCGAAAAAAATTGTAAAAAATAACAAAGGAGTTCACCTGCCTCGCGTCATACCATTACTAAAGACAGGTGGAATACTTCATTATATCCTGTTATATTCATTATTATAACCAGGTCGGTCTACTCGTACACCTGCTCCAGCGAGCCCAATAACTGCCTACTTATAGTTTAATCTAAAACAGCAAATAACAATGCTTAGGGCATTGAGCTATGTTTATAATCGAGTCATCGTCATCACGACTGACGAATACATTTCTCGAAAATCGAAACACGGATTTTGAATTAAATGTATGAAATGTATGTGATGAATGAATGTAAAATTAAGATACATACTCGACCACAGCGGTCGCACGTTTGGTACGGAGTTTGTCTGGGCATCTGTAAACAATATAATAAATATGAATATAGAGGAGCAAAGGCATCGGGAGGAACAGGAGCCGGTGAGACGCCGGCTTGCAGTTACCTACATAGGTACATAAGATGAAGTTCATTCTGAGAATGATCCGCGTGTGCGTGTTCGTCGCGTGTCGGCGGAGCGCGGTGTCCCAGTCGCCGCGCGGCCCTGCAGCGCACGCGCACGCGCACGCGCACGCTCCTACTGCACACTACGCACAAGCAACACTAATAGATTGCATCAGGTACCAACTATGTGCTAGGTACCGACCGGTTGCGTTTGTTGTGTAGCCACTCATCGGCTCGGGCTCGGGCTCGGGCTCTGTTGGGTAACTACAACTACGTATGTTCCAACGATGGCGTGCCTTCCTGTCGCTACTGTTAAACAGATGTTATTAATGTTAAACGGAAACTTTGGGGCGATAAGAATTTTCACTAAGTGCGAGGGAGAAAGTCTTACTACCAAAAATAAATGTAGGTATTCCTTGAACTGAAACAGACACTGCGAGAGAAGAGTGCGTATAATACATCCATATCCCACACTTTACATTTAAAAAGATATTCAAAACTACCTATCGCCCGTGACTTTGCTCGTGTAGTTCCCGGATGAAAGTAGCCTATATGTTATTTCTGGTTTAGAACTATATAGGTATGTGAAAATTTCAGCTAAATCATTAGGTATTGCGTGAAGGAGGAACAAACAAAGTCCTACAAACTGTCACGTATGGCGTTTCTTTAACGGCATGCCGTATGCTGCGACAGCTGCGAAGTCATATTCAATAACTGACTCCTACCGAATGTTGGCATCACGTGTCTTCGGGAGACAATCCCACAGATATCTGCTCGCGTGGGCAGTTTCCGAGTGAACTTGTTCACAAGTCGCGGGCGGGGCCTTGCTGGTTATCGCAAGATCACAACTCATAGCCTTCAAGCCCGCCTATCGTACCTCATGAAGACGAAGTGATCATCAAAAACGAAGAACGCAAACCAGCATTAGTTACCGGACAAACTGATGAAAGCGGGATCAAAGACCTATCAATAATCGACGGTTTGCTTAATCGTTTTTCTTCGTTATCGAACATTTTTGATGTTCTCACTTACATTCATTGTTTCATTGACAATACTCGATATCCCAATCAAGCAAATCTATCGAGATATCTCAGTAACGTTGAACGTCATTGAATTTTGATGCATATCGTCAAACACTTCCAAAGTCACACATATTCGGAAGAAATCTCAAATCTAAAATAAAAAATGACGTTATCAAAACCCTTTCTCAAACTTAACCCGTTTCTGGACCTTGGTTCTCTCGATCAGGATTAGAATACGAGCAGAAACATCCAGCATTCTTCTCGTCGGTCGGACTACCCATTAACGTCCCTATAATCATCGACTTTATTCATCGAACATATTTACATCCAGGTTAACACTAGGCACTTCTTACTACTTCAATGATTTTGGATGATCGCTGCCAAACGTACCATTCGTCGTCGCCTTTCCAGGTGCATTCAATGCTTTCGAACGAACCCACGGCCATTACAGCCTTTCATGAGCGATCTTCCATTATATCGGAAGAATCAAATCAAACCATTTTCGGTACAAGGCGCTGATCTAGGCGGACCGTTCCGCATCAAACTAGGTTCACATCGGGGAGCTAAGATGGACAAGGCATATTTATGCCTGTGTCTGCTTAGCAACCAAAGCGGTCCACTTAGAAGTAGTGCCGACGGAGGGTTTTATAGGACGTGGCGGTCGCTGTAACGTGATTCACGCGGATTGTGGAACCAATTTTGTCGGCGCTAAGAATCAACTTTCATCGTTAATGCAGCACGCGTCTAGTGCAGAAAAAATTGAATTCAAATTGAACCCTCCCGGCGCCCCGCACTTCGGTGGTGTCTGGGAAATCCAAATCAAAGCGGCGAAATCTCACTTGTACCGGGTAGTTGGAGACTACCTAGAGCTGAAGACAGGGCGCAATGGCGCTCATTAGGGGAGGCCTATGTCCAGCAGTGGACTGCTAAAGGCTGATGATGATGATGATGATGAAATAGGTTAGTTTAGTATTAAGTTTATAGGCAATAGGAAGGAATGAAATCCAAACAAAAACATTTTCATCATTGAAAACATCCAATACCGGCCGAGTCTCACTACTCTGTTACCGCACAAAAAGATCTGAGATCTCGTGTAGGTATTGCCGAGTTGGACATTCTCAATTAACCTTCCTTAACGAATCATATTGAAACAATTAATTAAACAATTATAGTATACCTCAGCTCCGCCGCCACCACTGGATTGGTGTTCTGAAATAGAATTTATTATATAAAAATTAGTTGCTAAAAAGGTTCAAGGTAAAGAATAAATAATTGAAGGTAATCCATTTAAATGAAATTAATTAATGTACGACGTAATTAATTTAATGGATTATCTATCTATATACATATAATAAAAATGTAACGGATCGCTGTCTGTACATGGAAGATTATATGAGAAAAAATATTAATGGGACCATTATCAACACAAATAGCGATAACAATAGTACACAAAACTATGATTGTTAGAATTTTTGTCTGTTTATCTGTTTGTCTGTGCGTTTGTGCGCGCTAATATCAAACGGTTTATCCGATCTAGACAATATTTTACATAATATATATTATAATCATATAGTACAATATATAATATTATATACATTACATATATTCTATATATTTATTTACCCAGTCGTCATCCCTATTGTGAACATTTGTACTGCCACATAATGTTGAGTTTTTACGCTGAAAGATATGATAATTTGAATAATATTTATTCGCCCCTTGTTTTTAGTTTTAGGATTAGATGACATTTTGGTTTAATAAAAAGGAAAGGTTAAATGCAGTACACGTGTTTCATGGCCGTTTACTAAGGAAGGGTCTTAGAAATTAATCATGATGATGATGATGATGATGAGGATTGACTTTTGGTGGATATTTTTTATAGGTACCTATATATTTTAATGGTGTTTACTTATAGTGATTTTTTGGTTGACATTGCTGAAATGTCTGATGACCAAGTGACATCACAAGACCACATCACATACTCCTAAATAAAACAAAAAAAAACGATGTATGAGATCATGTTTAGCCTAATAAAGAGCCAGTAATCTAACTAATGGTCCAAACTGCTTCATCATCGGCCATGCATGCTTACTTTTTTCCCTGGAACACCAGATACAATTTTTTTTTTTCATTTTATGAGATGCATAGCTGAAGAAATGCAAAGATTTGGGAATCAATAAATCCAAAGTAATAAAAAAAAATATACAAAGAGGGGTACAGCTTTGGAACATTTATCGAAAAGTTCTGTTAGCGATGGATGTCGTGTTGCAAACGAGATGCCAAGGTTTCTAAAGGAGAATGGGCAAATTGGTACCGCGCTCCAATAGCAATGACATGTATGTCGTTGGATAGGTCTTATTAATTGGAACAATATTTACTATGACAGCTTTGTTGAAATGTTTGTCCGTTCCGAGCTATAGGTCATTGTATATGGTAAAAATCAATATTTGTATTTTCATTATCTCAATGTTTTGGAGAAGAAAATAATAACAATAGTTACGATAAGATGTCGTTGTAATCTATTGTACACCTGGCGACTTGTATCGACCTCTTCCTGGTGACCACAAGTGAGTCCTCCCCCTAAACGGGTCGATCACCGTACGGGCTATGCAACGCAAACAGGTTTCATCAGTGGTTTATTGTTTTTTGGGTATTTTGTTTCACGCACGATTCACTACATTCGTTAATACCCAACTGCGAATAATGTTTTTAGTGTGTATGTAAATTCCTTTGGCATTCAAAAAATTATGATTCAAGGTCAAAGTTCGTAAACTTTTTTAGCAAAACGGTAAGTTTTATAACGATAACGGTAGTTTTATAGTAAATAGGTTGAAAAAAATTCTCGATTGTGCTATTAAAAATTGTTCAAAAACTTTTTCCATGCGCATCACGTCCCGTTAGTGGGATAAAGTGATTCAAAAAATAGTAATTCAAGGTCAAACCAATAAAAACTGACTAAAACAGCATTTTTTCTTTTTTAACACGTTGACATGACGCTACGCACCATGACCGAGAGTGATTAAAGGCTTTGCATGCATTATATTATGTAAAATACAACTTTTTCCAACTATTTCAATAGCTTTATCTCAGAAATGGCTATTCATAGGGAAACGATTAAATAACCATTTTGATAGATAATTGCCCGATCTCCAATTTTGTAAAACCTATTTTTATGATAAAACATAACATTTAGCTGGATCAGGCTAGCGAACCTTGAATTACCTATTATTATTTTGAATCGCTTTATCTCAGAAATGGTGACTCTTAGCGCAAAAAGTGTATGATCCATTTTCGTAGTCACTGGCACGATCTAAAATTCAGTCTGACCTGTTTGTGATAAAACTTACCGTGTGGCTGAGACTTTGACCTAGAATTTGTTTTTGCAGATTTGGAACGATGGGGACTTTTAACATTACATTTAATTATAATGCTGCTTCTAACATTCGAACCCATATGTTCCCTATTAATCCAGGCGCACCCAATGACACATGTTCGAGGAACTCGATTGAAAATGAGTTCTTACAGCCGCCTATATTTTTTGACATTGCTCATTTCATGTAAGTCACTTTCTGTAGCGTACGCATCAGCCGAAATGAGATATTGCTTTCCGCTACTTTGGGAAGACCACCTGATGATGGTCTGACGATTTTACACGTTAAAAACGATGTTCTAGATCCAGGCCGGCAACAATAAAGATATATACAACGTACTGTTATATCCCTCTATTGCATACAAAACTAAAAAGTAGTCAGCCGAAAATGCAACACTGCATTTTCAGCCAGTACTCTGGTCAGTCTCGGTCCTCCCTCGAAACGAGTCGAACGTTTCCTAAATCTATTACCAAATCTACTATTTCAAAATCTATTTTCGTGTTTCCGAATTCATTATTAAAACTAATTCCTAGCAAAAACATTATTTCTTTTTTTAAAAACGGTTAACCAGAATCCCATATATAGCCTGGCAATGTTTAGAAACGGAACTAAAATTATTATGCACTGGCAACCCTTTTCATATTGTCAAGCACAAGTACATGTTACATCAGATAGTCCAAATAATCATTAATTTTGTATGTTTATTAATCGATTCCAGTGATTTCCTGTGGATAAAGTGTTAAAAATGAATAAATCCATCCGGAGCAGTGCAAGAGAAGATTGATTTTTAAAGTTTAAAAGTGATTTTTGGAAATATGTTGTCCGATCTCGACAATGTTTTACCGAGAATCGCTGAAATGACAGGTATTTAACTGTGATAAGATAATTTCTCCTGTAAAATAGAGCTATTTAGGTTTCAATACTCAATACTCAATACTCAATATATTTATTGTCATCACATGGTTATAAGGTAACAGAGTTAACACGATATAGTGTGGTAGTATCACATGTGGACCCCTTAGGCCATGGCAATATGTAGAAGGCAGACCGAGGCTTTCATGCATTAGATTTTAGGTGGGTAGATTTTTATGAGTAGCTATTATATTATTTTATCTTCTTCGGTTTTAAGTTTAATAATAAAATTAAAGTAGAAAATTTAAATTGAAAATTTAAAATAATAAGATTTAGTGAAACAAAATCAAAATTAATAACAAATTTCATGTCAAAAGTATGTATTCCATTAAATTATTTCAATTTATCTGTCAAAAATTCATTTAGGTCATAATAACATTTGTCAATGAGGAATAATTTTAATTTTTTAATAAATAACGAATCTGTCTTTCATTATGCTAATTTCAAGCCTTTGCGTTTAATAATATTGATAAATTATGAAGTGGCTATTTTGAGGTTATGTTTACAAAACAAAATAGAGTAACCTATCACCTTGATACTTTTACTGGTGACGTTTTGATAAGCAATCATGAGGTCGTTAAATCTTTGTTTCCTTACAGGTAAATCTGTCAGCATAGTGAGAAGGATCGTAAATGAGGGTACAGTAAACAACGGAGAAGATTCGAATTTGAATGGTAACCGGTAAAATAACTTATAATAACAATGGCACAAGCAAGGCTCAAAATTGGAAGTGAATTGGAGTTATCAGGAGTTGAATATATGAAGGATGAGCTCATGGATTATTTTTGTAAAATGTATTCTTTGTAAAAAAATGTATTTTAAAGTTTAATTTGTCCAAATAAATGCAAAATTATGTTTGTATTCTTGTATGTTTCTTACGCCCTCACGCCGGATAGGATTTAGATGAAATTTAGTGAACTACTTTAGTGGATAATTGTTCAGAATTTGTGTCGGAAGAAGGCGTAAAATTATAAAAATGATCAAGTATCAAAACTATTTGGAATAACATTTTCGGGTGGCCATATAGTAGCGACAGTGGCGCCTCCATTAATTTCTATATTTTTTTGCCAGGCTGTAACAGTACGTACCTCGGACTGCGACCAGCACTGCACGATGAACTTCCACTTTTTGATGGTGTCTGAGCTGATGAGGATTGATTGATTGGAAATGTAAGGGTTCGCAAAACGCACACCCGATATGAAGATCACACACGGAACTGTTAGATTTTAAAGTTATATTGGCCTTCCGATGAAGATGCGCGTGCGTCGCGATTGATGGCCGAACGAACTCTTTTGTAACTGTCACTCCAAGCTTTGACGTTTTACGTACGTGCATAGCAACCAATAGATGGCGCCTCGATACTGCTCAATAAGCTTGGATATGAACATCGCTATTATTTGATTTAAAAAAATCTCATTGGTCCCCTCCAGCCGTTTCATCATCAACCTATAGCAGTCCACTGCTGAACATACTCCCCTATAGAGCGCCATTGCACCCTGTTCTGAGCTCGACGCATCCAGCTTCTACCAGCCTTTCGCAAATCGTCACTCCCCTGGCTGGAAGGCGTCCTACACTACGTTTGCCTAGCCGCGGTCTCCACTCAAGAACTCGTTTACCCCTACGGTTGTCGGTTCTTCGGCAGATATGGCCAGCCCACTGCCATTTCAGCTTACTAATTCTCTAAGCTATGTCGACAACTTTAGTTCTATGTCGGATACGTCTCGTTGCGGATTCTATCCTTCAGAGAAACTCCGAGCATATCTCGTTCCATAGCTCGCTGAGCGACTTTAAACTGGTGGACTAGCCGTACTGTGTGTCCACGTTTCGGCTCCGTATGTCATGACGGGTAGGACGCACTAATTAAAAACTTTCGTTTTCAAACGTATAGGTGACGAGAAAACTCAACGTAGTTTTCCAAATGCTGCCCAAACCCAGCTGAAACCTCCTCTTGGCCTCCTTCTCGAAGTTGTTACCAACTGCAATATCTGCCCGAGGTATGCGTACTCCGAAACAACTTCAAGAAGGTGTCCATTAACGACGACAGGACTCGGATCAATTCGGTCATTGACCAAATTCATGCCGAGACCTATCTTTCGCGAGGCTGATGCTAGGACGTCCAGCATCTGTTGCAGCTCCTCCAGCGACTCCATACCTTTCCAGTCCAGTTTATGTCCATACCTTTCCAGTCCAGCGTCTTAAACATATCCTCCAACGCGCTTGTGAACAGTTTCGGAGATATGACATCTCCCTGTCTCACTCCGCGGCGCAGTTGGATGGGCTTAGACTGTTGGTCCTGTACTCGGACACTCGAAATCGAAATCGAAATCGAAAATGAAAACGAAAACTATGGAAAAGTATGAAAAAGAATACTAAATACTCCGTTTGCGTTTCTTTCGAAACGCCAGTGGGGCGGCGGTGACCTGTTAAAAAAATAAAACAGTTAAGGTACTTTAATATGGTAAGGATCATAGATCTATTAGAGACTGTTAGATTGGCAATACAGTGCTAGGGGCGAGTACCTATAACTATTGCGGTTACCATCGTTTTCCAATTTTATTATGTACTTAGCTGACCCGACAGACGTTGTCCTGTCTCAAAGAGGGTATCGGAGTTAAAGAAACATTCAAAAAGGATATCGAAGTGGATTAAGCAATCAATGAATCCTCATTCTCATCAAAATGGAAAATTCTATCAAAGAGGGTATCGATATTAAAGAAGCAAATAAAGAGTATATCAACGTGAACAAAGCAATCAATGTGGATAAAACAACAATAACTACCCTACCCTACCCTACCTTACCTTACCCTACCCCTACCCTTAACCCTACCCTACCCTACCCCTACCCTTAACCCTACCCTACCCGTAACCTTAACCCTACCCTACCCGTACCCTTAACCCTACCCTACACCTACCGGTACCCCTCCCTACCCTACCCTTACCTTTATTTTTGGCCTAGAATGCCTCTCGTTCTATCGCCGTTATTTATTTTACGGCATTTTAATCTTTATTTTTTTTAAAATTAAACTTAAAACTAGGTAGCCCGCTCCCCAACCCAGCTTTATTAAACATTTTTGGTAATATACACGTTTGTCTAAGAACATTCAAGAATTTATACAATTTGACAAATAATACCTGTCATAATTAAGTAACAATTCAATTGTAATCGACAGATGATGATTAAACTTACAATTAAAAATATTAATCAAAACTAAAATAATAATAAAAATTCAAATTAAAATAAGAATTCGAATTATAATGAACTTCATAATGAAGAAGATAATTAGGTTACAATATCACATTTTTACGTACATAGAATCAAAGTCTAGACTGTACACATATTCTAGTCTTTATTTCACATCGATCGGTGCAATATTACCGAAGTTATAAGCATCGGAAGTTTACGTAGGTTTTTTAAATCTCGTCAGTGATTCTTACGTTCCTAAGGAACAAAAATCTGAAAAAAACATTGACAAATGCGATGAGAAGAGCCCCCGTTAGGGCCAAAAACGACGGTATATTGCTGTGAGGATCATGTCGATGTAATTATTCATGATGATGATTCATTTCATGATGATTCATCATGAAATGAATCATCATCATCTTCTCATCGCATTTGTCAATGTTTTTTTCAGATTTTTGTTCCTTAGGAACGTAAGAATCAACTTTTCGGGTGTTTTTGTGGGCGTATTTTTACACTGAGGCACGACACAGTATTTATTAGATGGACTCAATTAGGTAAATGCTTTAAATCCCCGAGTCGCTCGCGCGGTGATAGGACCCGTGACGTCATCAACGATATCGCGCTCGGTCCGCGGCTTAGACCGAAAATGTTGACTTTGCACTTTTATATCTCGGTCAGTTTTAGAGATAAAAAAATAATAAAAACACAGTTGTTCTCGTAATTGTTTGTTAAATATTTTGGCATATATAACAAAAAATAATTTTCTTCTTCTTCATTGTTATCAAAATTAAGTCATTCCAATAAAGTACTAATGAAAACTAAAATAAAAAATAATAATTAAAATTATAATGAACTTCATAATTGTTATAAAAAATAATACATTCCATGATAGGTATTTACAGCAAGCACAAACAATTAGAGTACACAAATTTAACAGTTAGTACAACCGTATTTAAGGAATTCGCTGCGATGGTCATTGTCCCTAACAAGCTTGTCATAATCAGTATATTTTATATCTAAATTAAGCCTTGTACTTATTTGCTGGCGAAGTGCGCCATACCTAGGACAGTCGTCTAAGATGTGGGGTACAGTCTCCGATGTAACCGAGTCGCAGACACAGTGTGGTGATGGAGCCAACTTGAGTCTGTGCAGGTACTCGCGGAATTCCCCGTGTCCTGTGAAGAGCTGAGCGAGGATATTAGTCATTTTTATGTTCCTAATGATTTTATGCCCTTCACGGACATTGGGGAAAAACATTTTCGTAATCCTGCCAGTTTCCGCTTCCGTATACCGCTTGTTCCATTGTTCGATAGTACTTTGGCGGAAAGAGTACTTAATTAAGGAAACAGGGACTCTATCATACACAGGACTGGTTTTTTCTTCAGGGCTGCAATTTTCGCAAGTTCATCAGCTCTTTCGTTCCCAATGAAGCCTTCATGTACATGTTATCCAGTGAAGATGCACTCGTCTGCCCCCTTCTCTTCAAGCTGTTGTATTCTGTCCTGGATCTCTACCACGATTGGATGCGTGCTGTTTGGATCTGCTATGGTTTCCTAGGAGGATCTTGAATCGCTTATGATATTACCGATTGGTGTATTGGTCTTCGCAAACATCTCTAGAGCTCTAAGTATAGCTGCTAGTTCAGCCTGGTACACTGAGCAGTAAGATGCCAGAATAAAATTGGAAAAGCGTATCTCCGTCCCGTTCTCCCACCAGGTTACCGCTGCTCCCACTCTTCCTTGTATTTTACTCCCATCTGTGTAGATCTTTGGGTATGGGTTAACTTCTTTGATAGCCTGCTCTGTGAGGAGTAATAAAAAAACTTTATAGGCCGTCTGCGTGAGGGTGGTGGCAGCTGAAATACATCTACTCTTCTCTCTACATCACATCCTGGGAGATCATGAAATGGTTTTCCTCTTTTAATCTCGTACAACTCCGCAGTTTCTTTTACTCTGACTCTGATGTCCAATGGTAGTATACCAGCCAAGCAAAGAACCGAAGTTAGTGAAGTCGTTCTATGGGCTTTTGCCATCATAATACCAAACTTTCGCGTGATCTGGTTTAGGTGTGTCTTGACATATTGTTTGTCTGCGATCGGAGCCCAAGCACTTGCTGCGTGTAACATAATTGGTTCGACAACGGCTGTGTATAGCGTTCTTGCGATTGCTGGATTCAATCCCCAGTTCGCTTTTGTCGCCGACGAGACCTTCCGATAGACGCCGACGGCTTTTTTGCAATCATTCTGGAGGTGAGTTCGGAAGATGAGCTTGGAATCGATAGTAAGGCCAAGGACCTTAAGCTACCTATTGTGATGGTCACACCGTCTAGAATAAATTTAGGAATGTCAAATTTTACCTTCCTGGTCACAACGATGGCTTGGGTTTTATGAGCTGCAAATCTCATCAGCCGCAAATCTCATCTACCTGTACCCCTCCCTACCCTTCCCTTACCCCTACCCCTACCCCTACATGGAATCGTCTGGGAGAACTTGTATGAACATTTTGTAGTGCACCCATGTTTTTTTTCGGATCTGATTATAAAACTTGTATAGTTTACTTATAAAAACTCCATATTTAATTGAACTTTAATATTAGGCGTGATAGCTCTGAAGTAACCGTGATATGCACTAAGAAATTCAGTTTTTTTTACATTATCTTTGTAAGAAATAATAGATAGATTATTTTATATGTATTTTATCAATACAATAACTCCGACCGAAGTATCTGTTTTAAACGATATTCAGTTTTTTTACAGCCTCTTTCACAATATTTACAGCACGCATACCGTCAATTTTATTTCAAACGCCTTAAGGTTACATTAAAAAAGTTTATATTGTCAAAAGCGCAAAGGTTACATTAGAAAATCTAATATGGTGGTTAAGTATTCTTAAATTTTCTGATATTTTGCGCAATTTTCTTTATTTTTTCTTTCATAAGAACCTTCTCCTTCCAAACACAAGAAAAAAATAATTAAAATAATTCACGCGTGATGCCGTGACCAAGGGAAATAGGGAGTCATTTTCATATATACAGGTTGTCCGGGAATGAGTATATACCTGCACGTGCGGGTGGTGGGGGGGTTGGCCACCCAGGATACGATTGTTATTTTTCTATCTCAAATGATTCCAGGTATACGTCACTATTTAGTAATACTTAGAAAATTCCCACTTTTCTACACATTTGGGGGCATTAACGTCCACAGATTAAGTCCTAGTGCCCATTTTTTTTTGCAATGTATTCTTTAATGTTGATGTTTGTAAATAAACTTTTTTGTTCCTATTCTTATTGGTAGTAATTTACAAAAAGATAATTTATTTAATGGGTAAGTTTGAGAATCAGTGGTGTAAAAAAATATATGGAACCTATCTGGCCAACTATTTATTAAAATCGGCTATTTCATAAGGATTCTAAAATGGTATTAAACTATGAACTTTTTATCATAAGTTACTAAACTATTGCTATGAATGCATTACAGGTGCTATCTTCCATGAAAAAAGAAATGAAACTAATATTATTTAAAAAAACATTTATTATTTAATATGCCATATCAGTTACAACAAGTGCTCAAATTGTCCTCCTGCTCTTATGCAGGCCCTACATCTTTTTATGAATGACCTCTTAAGGAGATGATTAAATTTTTTTAATCCTATTTCTTGTGCTGCTTCATGGACGCGTCGACGCAGGTCTTCAATAGTGATGATAGGTTTCTTATAAACTTTTTCCTTTAAAGACCCCCATTAAATAAAATCAAGCGGGTTGAGGTCTGGCGAACGTGGAGGCCACAATATCGAGTCCAATCGGCCGATCCATCTGCTTGGATATGTTTCGTTTAAATAGTTTCTCACTTGGACGGCGTAGTGTGCTGGACAGCCGTCATTTTGCAACCACATCCTTTGCCAGATCGCTAATGGCTCTTCTTCCAGTAGTATTGGGAGTTCGTGTTGCAGAAAGTCCAAATAAATGGCCGCATTAAGGTTGTCCGGCAGTTCGAAAGGGCCAATTATTTTTCCGTCCAATATTCCGGTCCAATAATTAATTTTGAATTGGTATTGCGATAGATCTTCCCTAGCTAAAAGTGGATTACTTAGCTGCTAGCTGAGCAAGTTATGCATATTGAAGTATTCATCTCTTTTGCACGTTGATTCATCGCTCCACGAAATTTTACTAAAAAAATTAGGGTCACTTTCCGATTTTTGTATTTGAATTTTTTTGAGTTTGTTGCAAAATGTTCACTAACCAGCTACATACCAAAATCTTTAAGGATAAAAAACGAGTCTCCAAAGTCGGCAGCCAAGTTAACAAAGGTAAAAGTAGCCAAATTACAAATACAAATAGTTTTATTGGAACAATCAAAACTGTATATATAAAAATGACTCCCTATTTCCCTTGGTCACGGCATCACGCGGACCGATTTCGCTAATTATTTTTTTCTTGTGTTTGTTATTGTCAGGAGAAGGTTCTTATGAAAGAAAAAATAAAGAAAATTGCGCGGAAAATCAGAAAATTTAAGAATACTTAACCACCACTCCACTTTGATATCCTCATTGATTGCTTAATCCACTTCGATATCCTTTTTGAATGTTTCTTTAACTTCGATACCCTCTTTGAGACAGGACAACGTCTGTCGGGTCAGCTAGTGTTGCAATAAATAAACTGAAAACTTGAAAAATAATACTTACGGCAGCGGAGTCTGTGACCGAGATAATCTCTCGTGAATATTTGCTGCAACAAAAAATGTGGTTAAATAACTGACGTTGAACAAATGTTACGTTGGACTCTTGCATGGTACTATACTATTTACATTTTATAAATGGATATTTGATAATGTCAAAATTGAGAACTAGTGATTGCAGCAACTGAGCATTACGATTTTTCAGTTGATTATTAAGATAAAAGATCAAAGATAAAAATACATTTATTCACAGCAAAAACACAATCTACAAAATAAGAAATAAACCGCCAGTAAATATGGATAGGTGAATATTATGCTAGGATATAAATAGTAATAACAGTCAAGTATTTTAAACAGTTAAGTAGTGGATTCTGAGTAGCTATAACTTAAGTTATAAGATAATGTAGATGCTGAAAGGTTTTTAAAATAAACTATAGTAAGTGTTATCGTCGGACCTCACACTAGGCCGAGCCTGTATCGTGAGGACCACGCTAACGATTAACAGAAAAATTATAATTTAGGTCTCAGTACGACTTTTGATCTTAAATCTATTTCGACATTTTAACATGTTATGTAATGCAAATTAATGCCACTCCCTGTCTAGATAAATTAGTAAGCCTATATAATTGTAATAAAAATATTATTATATCATATATTAATATTATATACATACTAATAGTATATACTATAAATTATATATTAACAACAATCAAGTAAGGAGAAAATAAATAAATATATAAATATAGGTGAATTTACATGTGTTTAACTATAATATAGGAAAATTTAATGAGAAAAAGTTAGCTTATAATTTTGAGGATATCCTCAGTATCTTCATATGTTAGGGTTAATAACCAGTTAAAAATTATGTGACAACTCTGTTATACACATGTGATCTAACAAACTGACCAAAACGCTGAGCAAAGAAAGTTTACTGGAGGTGTAGGTATTTTATATACTCTTTTGCTTGCCGAATTAATGTAATTATCTGAGAGTAGAAACTGTCTGTGTGCAGTTAGCGAGATCCTGTGAATAAATAGCTGACAAACAGTTAAAACGCCGCATTCTCTGTAAAGCTCAGTGGTAGGGTGCCTATACGGTTTCCGGTGCATGACTTTAAGAACCGAGCGTTGAGCTCGCTCAACTTGTATAAGGTAGGTTTTCGCTGCACTTCCCCAGCAAGTTATGCAGTAAAGTATTAGGGATTGGCACAGAGCTAAGTAAATAGAGTGAAGCAATTCTTTACTGGCAACATCGCGGAGGCTACGCATAATGTTAATGACTCTCCTAATACGGCCTGACAGTCCTATGTGTTTTTTAAAATTTAAGTTTTTATAATAGTCATCGTCATCACGACTGACGAATACATTTCTCGAAAATCGAAACACGGATTTTGAATTAAATGTATGAAATGAATGTGATGAATGAATGTAAAATTAAGATACATACTCTTAAGCAGCGGTCGCAGCGCCTGTAGGCTGTTCGTCTCGGCATCTGTAAACAATATAATAAATATGAATATAGAGGAGCAAAGCCATCGGGAGGAACAGGAGCCGGTGAGACGCCGGCTTGCAGTTACCTACATAGGTACATAAGATGAAGTTCATTCTGAGAATGATCCGCGTGTGCGTGTTCGTCGCGTGTCGGCGGAGCGCGGTGTCCCAGTCGCCGCGCGGCCCTGCAGCGCACGCGCACGCGCACGCGCACGCTCCTACTGCACACTACGCACAAGCAACACTAATAGATTGCATCAGGTACCAACTATGTGCTAGGTACCGACCGGTTGCGTTTGCAACATACAAATAGTTTGTTCAGTGCGTTGTCTGTCACGAGCGGTGGGCGAATGAATGTGCTTGGGGCTCGACTGTTGTAGAGCCACCCACCGGGCGAGGGTTTGGGGTAACTACAACTAGGTATGTTCCAACGATAGGAAGCGCGCGGGGCTTCCTCTCGCAGCTGAACAACTGAACGAACGGGGCTCTGGCGCCGCGCGCCGCCAGACGGCTGCATAGCACAGCTTGACACCAGCACAGCTGCACTCTCTGACCGACGGCGACGCGACGGTGCGACCAGCTGTGCCCTGCAGCACCAGCCCGCATGCCCCGCGCGAGCGCGACGGGATTATTGCCATATCCGTCTTCATTACGGGAGGTCACCTCGTCCACCTGTCCACTGATACACGCTAGTAATGTACTAGTAGTACTCACTTTTTACAAAAATAAAATACGTAAATAAAAAAACCTCAAAAAAATAAAAACAAATTTCTAAATGAAATATGTAAAAGTGTAAATGATAAATTTATGACAAAAGTCATTATTAAAAATAGAATGTTTATATTTTTTAAATGAAGGAAGTGTTTAATAAGTATTTATTGCCGTAGGAAGGTAAGTATCTATTGTGGTACGAGACACGAGAGGCGCGCTGTGGCCGCTTCATGATCTACTAGCTGACCCGCCCGCAACTCCGTTTGCGAGTATACTTGTACTTTCACGTGAATTATTTACCGAACATGTTATTTTACGCAAAACTCTGGCTGAGCGCAGACCAGACTTGTCGCCCTTAGTCAAGTCTGTCTTAAGACAAAAACGAAACTGTTTTGTCTATCATGCTGCGCACGATGAGACACGACTGTGAGACAGGACGACTTCTGTCGTGTCAGCTAGTGTTGCAATAAATAAACTGAAAACTTGAAAAAAATACTTACGGCAGCGGAGCCGGTGGGATATATAATCTCTTGTGAATATGTTCTGCAACAAAAAATGTGGTTAAATAAGTGACGTTGAACAAATGTTACGTTGGACTCTTGCATGGTACTATACTATTTACATTTTATAAATGGATATTTGATAATGTCAAAATTGAGAACTAGTGATTGCAGCAACTGAGCATTACGATTTTTCAGTCGATTATGGAGACCTTTTTCTTCTTCTTTCGTAGTTCGCTAGTGACCAACTCTGGTGTCGGAGTTTTTTAGGCCGCCCGAAAGCCTCCGACATGCCTTAACGACTGAAAAGCCGGAACTAACATCTTAACGTGCCTTCCGAAGCACGGAAGCGCTCAAATCTAAATGTGATTAAACGGTCACCCATCCAAGTAATGACCGGTTGGAGTGTTGCTTAACCAAGGTGATCTGCTAAGAACAGCGAAGTTAACCACGCCACGAGCGCTTCAGATTATAAAAAAAATATTGACACCACAACTAATAGTAAAGATTTAGTAAAGATTTTTTGTTGTCGAATAAAACAACTGATATATATTATTACTAGCTTTCGCCCGCGGCTTCGCACGCGTGGTAGCCGGATAATAAGTAGGCTATTATGTTATTCCTAGTCTAGAACTGCATTATATTATGTGCAAAACTTCAGCTCAATCAGTCGCGTTAAGATTCTCTGATTTTTTTGAAATTTTTTTCACCCCAGTCCCCCATACAAACTGTGCCAACCCCGTTAACCCCCTACGATGTTGTATTGCAAAAAATGCTAAAATAGGTTTATTTATTTTTATTAGAGAGTCTCTGTGCAAAATTCTGTGTAGCAGCAGGTTGGTAGGTTTACTTCCTTAGGGGTTGAATTTTGAAAAACACTAAAACAGATGTTTATTTATTTTTATAAGTCTGTGCAAAAGGAGAATGCCGATAACTCGTACCAATTGCGTCAAAACCAAACGTATCCCATAAAATTGCCTTTATTTTATAAATAAACTTAACACTTTTTTTTAGTCTTACTACGTCTTACTCGATTAATAATTACGTAAAAAAATCTTTCGTTTATTTGGTTTCCGGCACACGGCGCGATGACATTGCAACCACCCTCACTTTTAATTTTAGACAGTAGAATTTACTGAAAACATTGGAGGTTTTTTCACTTTGTATAATCAAAGAGGTTGTATCAGAAACTTTCTCCTATATTTATGTATTACTAGAGTGTTCTGAGGCATTGTGTAGCAGTGTTTATTCTGTAAATAGATATTTTATTAGACATCATTACAATAATGTACGATAAACAATCGTGGCATGAACTGTTTGCTAATAACCGGTGACGCGAAACCAGCATAGTTTGGAAGAGGCATCCATGGCCTTTTCGTGGTTGTGATGAATATATTAAGATCTTGGATCTTAGCTTGGATTTCACCTTCACCAGTAAGTACTAATACCTATTATAATGATGTAAATGCCTATCTACTTTCTCGTCACTATCATTATTTGAAAATAATATAAAGTAGAACACAGAAGTAATGTATGTAATGTCCTACCTACGAAGTAGAAGTTAAAACACCCTTTTACCTATCTGTGTGAGGTATATAAACCTTTTCTTATAGATATAGTATCATAGTTAAATGTTTATAGTGTAATACTTATAATTATGTAGACAATTCTGAACACACAAGGTCTCGGGAAAGCATTTTTTAAAAAACAAACTAAAACTAAAATCAAATAAAAACAATTTGTTTACGTTTATCTTAAAAAAGACTTAGTATTCCATGAATAACAGTATAATATCTTTCAAAAAAATTAGGTTTCGTTTTGACGCAATTACTTTAGCATTGGTACCGAGCGCCATAAATCAGACGGCATTGTCCTTTCAAGTTGGTAGGTAAAGATGTTTTTCGTTCCATAAAAACTTTGACATTCCTGTTAACCCTTAGATGTTGAACTGGAGTATACAGGCAATAATTCAAGTCAGGAAGTGAATATTCTTTGGCTCCCCATACAAACTTTGCCACCCCCCTCAAACCCCATAGGGCTTGATTCGCAATAAATGCTAAAATAGTTGTTTATGTATTTGTATTAAAGAGTCTATGTCCAAATTTTCGGTTGATTCGCGAAAAATGCTGAAAAATATAATTATTTATTTTATTAGTCTCTGTGCTAAATTTCAAGTCAATAAGTTAATATTCTTTTTGTCCCCTATACAAACTTTGCCACCCCTTTTGTACCTCTTAGGGGTTGATTTGCAAAAAATGCTGAAACAGGTGCTTGTTTATTTTTAATAGCAAGTGTCTGTGCAAAATTTCAAGTAAATTATCGAAGATTTTTTTTAGTTCCCCTTACAAAATTTGCCAACCCGGTTAACCCCTTAGGGGTTGAATTTCGAAAAATCCTGAAATATGCGCGTAACTCTGTGAAAAAATTCATTTAATTTGTTATTTTAACTTTGCCATCCCTGTTAATTCCCTTGAAGGTTGAATTGCGAAAAATACTAAGCCACCCCCGTTCACTCCCTAGGGGTTCATGATCATCATCATTATCATCATCATCGTCATCAGCCTATAGCAGTCCACTGCTGGACATAGGCCTCCCCTAATGAGCGCCCTTAGGGCATTATTTATAATTATTAATCTTTGTGAAAAATTCAAGTCAATGGGTTATTGTTTGTGCTCCATGCATACTTTGCCACCCCCGTTTACCTACTTAGGGGTCTAATTTAGAAAAATACTAAAATCTTAATTTATTTTTGTAAGGGAGTTCTGTGCAAAATTTTATGTCGATAGGTAATGATTTTTTCCGTCCCGCATACAAATTTTGTCGCCTCCGTTCACCCTTTAGGGGTTAAATTTTGAGAAATGCTGAAATAAGTGTTTATTTATTTTTGTTAGGGAGTCTCTGTGCTAAAGTTCAAGGCAATGAATACAATAAATAAAGTATTTTTTGTCCCCCATACCAACGTTACCACCCCCATTGAACTCCTTAGGGGTTGATTGGCGAATAATTCTGAAATAGGTGTTTATTTATATTTAAAACAGTCTCTGTGCAAGATTTCACGTCAATAGGTGAACATTGTTTTTGTCCACAATAAAAAAATCGCCACCGTCTTCAAACCCGGTTTATTTGCGAAAAATGCTGAAACAGGTATATCTTAATACAAAATTTCAAGTCTTTCGGTGAAGATTTATTTCGTCCCCCCATACAAACTTTGCCATCCCCGTCAACTCCCTTAGAGGTGGAATTTCCAGAAATCCCTTCTTATTCGGTGGTTTTGCCATAAAAGGAAGCTACACTCCAGATTTGAACTTGGTATCTTCAGTGGTTTAGGCTGTGCGTTGATTCCAGAAAAATAAAGATTATATCTTAATACAAAATTTCTATATCCAAAATACGCAGTAGAATAGATTACGCCAGTTTTCTATATGATAATAGCTGTCAAACCAATCTAGTTAAATTAGACAGAGTACAAAACCAAGCAATGCATGTAGTGGGTGGATATATACGTAGTACTCATATACATGTTATGCAAAGCGATCTATGTCTTCCTCCTCTTTTTATTCGTAGAAGATATTTGGCAGGAAAGTTCTGGCTTAAGTCTAAATCATTTAAAAACAATAAAGCAATTCTGTACACGGCCGAGCTCTTATCACAAAATAATACTAGGTATTGGTCACAAAGAAGGGTACCTATTCTTACGTCTGTACATTCTTCGTTAAACTCCTTTCCCATTCATGCCTGCACTCAGCTCGAGATTTTCTCGCTGTCAACTTGGGTAAGCAACATTAATTTAGATAATGTAGTAACAGACAAGATTCCCGTTATGGACCGAGCAAAACGCACTTATAATAATAATGTTTTAAAGAATATGTGTACGGATTACATTGAGGAGAATTATCAAGACTTTTACAAAATGTATACAGACGGCTCCAAAGAAAGGACACAAGGTGGTGCCGCCTTTTTAGATCCACAGTTAAATACATTCATGAAATTTAAAATTCAATCAAACATTTCAATCATGCATCTTGAATTAATCGGTTTAGTGGAGGCCCTCTCATATGTAGATTCTATTGAAAGTGACAAATTTGTTATCCTCAGCGATTCAAAGAGTGCGTTGCAACATATAGCTCGGTGCACCTCACCCGTGCGAGGCACACCGTTAGCTTATACAATATTAGAATCTATTAATAAATTAAAATGTAAACACAAATCAATTGTCCTTCAATGGATTCCGTCGCATATTCAACTAGATAATAATGAGCGAGTTGACCTGTTAGCAAAACAAGCTATATCTGATGGCATTCATTTAACAGTCGAACCGTTACACTCCGAGTACGTGGGATTTTTAAAATCTCAATGTAAAGACTTCTGGCAAGAATACTTTGACAAAAGGTCAACTGAGAAAGGTATTTGGTTTAGGACCGTACAACCTCAAATAACTTCCTATCCCTGGATTGACCAATGTGTGTTCACCCGAAATACACTAGTGACTGCTCTCAGGCTACGTTCCGGACACATTCCATCTAATAAGTTTCACCCAACTGCGAAGTTTGTGGCACAATAGAAGATGTTCAGCATGTATTGATGGAATGCGTCCGGAATGCTAATGAAAGAAGGATAATCTTTGGTCACTCCTTTGCCTGCAATATTGGCCAGTGTAACAGCATATTGGCAGCACCTTGTTCCGATGATGCACAGCTTTTATATAACTTAGCAGTTAAGTGTTTGAATTAGGTATGTAAGTGTTTAGAATATTAATATTTTTGTTCCCGATCGGGCGATGAGGTCGCTCAGCGACAAAGCCCGTTTTTGTTATTAATAAAAAAAAAACGAAAACGAAAACGAAAACTATGGAAAAGTATGAAAAAGAATACTAACTCCGTCTGTGTACCCCTACACACACCAGTGGGGCGGCGGCGACCTGTTAAAAAAATAAAACAGTTAAGGTACTTTAATATGGTAAGGATCATAGATCTATTAGAGACTGTTAGATTGGCAATACAGTGCTAGGGGCGAGTACCTATAACTATTGCGGTTACCATCGTTTTCCAATTTTATTATGTACTTAGCTGACCCGACAGACGTTGTCCTGTCTCAAAGAGGGTATCGGAGTTAAAGAAACATTCAAAAAGGATATCGAAGTGGATTAAGCAATCAATGAATCCTCATTCTCATCAAAATGGAAAATGCTATCAAAGAGGGTATCGATGTTAAAGAAGCAAATAAAGAGTATATCAACGTGAAAAAAGCAATCAATGTGGATAAAACAACAACAACTACCCTACCCTACCCTACCTTACCTTACCCTACCCCTACCCTTAACCCTACCCTACCCTACCCGTAACCTTAACCCTACCCTACCCGTACCCTTAACCCTACCCTACCCCTACCTGTACCCCTCCCTACCCTACCCCTACATTTATTTTTGGCCTAGAATGCCTCTCGTTCTATCGCCGTTATTTATTTTACGGCATTTTAATCTTTATTTTTTAAAACATTAAACTTAAAACTAGGTAGCCCGCTACCCAACCCAGCTTTATTAAACATTTTTGGTAATATACACGTTTGTCTAAGAACATTCAAGAATTTATACAATTTGACAAATAATACCTGTCATAATTACAATTCAATTGTAATCGACAGATGATGATTAAACTTACAATTAAAAATATTAATCAAAACTAAAATAATAATAAAAATTAAAATTAAAATAAGAATTCGAATTATAATGAACTTCATAATGAAGAAGATAATTAGGTTACAATATCACACTTTTACGTACATAGAATCAAAGTCTAGACTGTACACATATTCTAGTCTTTATTTCACACCGATCGGTGCAATATTACCGAAGTTATAAGCATCGGAAGTTTACGTAGGTTTTTTAAATCTCGTCAGTGATCATGAATCATCATGAAATGAATCATCATCATGAATAATTACATCGACATGATCCTCACAACAATATACCGTCGTTTTTGGCCCTAACGGGGGCTCTTCTCATCGCATTTGTCAATGTTTTTTTCAGATTTTTGTTCCTTTAGAACGTAAAAATCAACTTTTCGGATGTTTTTGTGGCCGTATTTTTACACTGAGGCACGACACAGTATTTATTAGATGGACTCAATTAGGTAAATGCTTTAAATCCCCGAGTCGCTCGCGCGGTGATAGGACCCGTGACGTCATCAACGATATCGCGCTCGGTCCGCGGCTTAGACCGAAAATGTTGACTTTGCACTTTTATATCTCGGTCAGTTTTAGAGATAAAAAAATAATAAAAACACAGTTGTTCTCGTAATTGTTTGTTAAATATTTTGGCATATATAACAAAAAATAATTTTCTTCTTCTTCATTGTTATCAAAATTAAGTCATTCCAATAAAGTACTAATGAAAACTAAAATAAAAAATAATAATTAAAATTATAATGAACTTCATAATTGTTATAAAAAATAATACATTCCAATTATTACAATTTCCATGATAGGTATTTACAGCAAGCACAAACAATTAGAGTACACAAATTTAACAGTTAGTACAACCGTATTTAAGGAATTCGCTGCGATGGTCATTGTCCCTAACAAGCTTGTCATAATCTGTATATTTTATATCTAAATTAAGCCTTGTACTTATTTGCTGGCGAAGTGCGCCATACCTAGGACAGTCGTCTAAGATGTGGGGTACAGTCTCCGATGTAACCGAGTCGCAGACACAGTGTGGTGATGGAGCCAACTTGAGTCTGTGCAGGTACTCGCGGAATTCCCCGTGTCCTGTGAAGAGCTGAGCGAGGATATTAGTCATTTTTATGTTCCTAATGATTTTATGCCCTTCACGGACATTGGGGAAAAACATTTTCGTAATCCTGCCAGTTTCCGCTTCCGTATACCGCTTGTTCCATTGTTCGATAGTTCTTTGGCGGAAAGAGTACTTAATTAAGGAAACAGGGACTCTATCATACACAGGACTGGTTTTTTCTTCAGGGCTGCAATTTTCGCAAGTTCATCAGCTCTTTCGTTCCCAATGAAGCCTTCATGTACATGTTATCCAGTGAAGATGCACTCGTCTGTCCCCTTCTCTTCAAGCTGTTGTATTCTGTCCTGGATCTCTACCACGATTGGATGCGTGCTGTTTGGATCTGCTATGGTTTCCTAGGAGGATCTTGAATCGCTTATGATATTACCGATTGGTGTATTGGTCTTCGCAAACATCTCTAGAGCTCTAAGTATAGCTGCTAGTTCAGCCTGGTACACTGAGCAGTACGATGCCAGAATAAAATTGGAAAAGCGTACCTCCGTCCCGTTCTCCCACCAGGTTACCGCTGCTCCCACTCTTTCTTGTATTTTACTCCCATCTGTGTAGATCTTTGGGTATAGGTTAACTTCTTTGATAGCCTGCTCTGTGAGGAGTAATAAAAAAACTTTATAGGCCATCTGCGTGAGGGTGGTAGCAGCTGAAATACATCTACTCTTCTCTCTACATTACATCCTGGGAGATCATGAAATGGTTTTCCTCTTTTAATCTCGTATAACTCCGCAGTTTCTTTAACTCTGACGGTAGTATACCAGCCAAGCAAAGAACCGAAGTTAGTGAAGTCGTTCTATGGGCTTTTGCCATCATAATACCAAACTTTTGCGTGATTTGGTTTAGGCGTGTCTTGATATATTGTTTGTCTGCGATCGGAGCCCAAGCACTTGCTGCGTATAACATAATTGGTTCGACAACGGCTGTGTATAGCGTTCTTGCGATTGCTGGATTCAATCCCCAGTTCGCTTTTGTCGCCGACGAGACCTTCTGATAGATGCCGACGGCTTTTTTGCAAGCATTCTGGAGGTGAGTTCGGAAGATGAGCTTGGAGTCGATAGTAAGGCCAAGGACCTAAAGCTCGTTACCTATTGCAATGGTCACACCGTCTAGAATAAATTTAGGAGTGTCATATTTTTCCTTCCTGGTCACGACGATGGCTTGGGTTTTATGAGCCGCAAATCTCATCTGCTTGGTTGACGTGTTTGTTGAGCTCGGTGGTGTTTTTTTTACCCCTACCTGTACCCCTCCCTACCCTTCCCTTACCCCTACCCCTACCTCTACATGGAATCGTCTGGGAGAACTTGTATGAACATTTTGTAGTGCACCCATGTTTTTTTCGGATCTGATTATAAAACTATACAAACTTATAAAAAACTCCATATTTCATTGAACAAGAAATTCAGTTTTTTTTACATTCTCTTTGTAAGAAATAATAGATGTATCTGTTTTGAACGATATTCAGTTTTTTTACATCCTCATTCACGATATTTACAGCACGCATTCTGTCAATTTTATATCGAACGCCATAAGGTTACATTAAAAAAGTTTATATTGTCAAAAGCGCAAAGGTTACATTAGAAAATCTAATTTGGTGGTTAAGTATTCTTAAATTTTCTGATTTTGCGCGCAATTTTCTTTATTTTTTCTTTCATAGAAACCTTCTCCTTACAAGCACAAGAAAAAATAATTAAAATAATTCACGCGTGATGCCGTGACCAAAGGAAATAGGGAGTCATTTTCATATATACAGGTTGTCCGGGAATGAGTATATACCTGCACGTGCGGGTGGTGGGGGGGTTGGCCACCCAGGAAACGATTATGTTATTTTTCTATCTCAAATGATTCCCGGTATACGTCACTATTTAGTAATACTTAGAAGATTCCCACATTTCTACACATTTGGGGGCATAACGTCCACAGATTAAGTCCTAGTGCCCATTTTTTTTGCAATGTATTCTTTAATGTTGATGTTTGTAAATAAACTTTTTTGTTCCTATTCTTATTGGTAGAGTAATTTACAAAAAGATAATTTATTTAATGGGTAAGTTTGAGAATCAGTGGTGTAAAAAAATATATGGAACCTATCTGGCCAACTTTTTATTAAAATCGGCTATTTCACAAGGATTCTAAAATCGTGTTAAACTATGAACTTTTTCGTGCGTGGAGGCCACAATATCGAGTCCAATCGGCCGATCCATCTGCTTGGATATGTTTCGTTTAAATAGTTTCTCACTTGGACGGCGTAGTGTGCTGGACAGCCGTCATTTTGCAACCACATCCTTTGCCAGATCGCTAATGGCTCTTCTTCCAGTAGTATTGGGAGTTCGTGTTGCAGAAAGTCCAAATAAATGGCCGCATTAAGGTTGTCCGGCAGTTCGAAAGGGCCAATTATTTTTCCGTTCAATATTCCGGTCCAATAATTAATTTTGAATTGGTATTGCGATCGATCTTCCCTAGCTAAAAGTGGATTACTTAGCTGCTAGCTGAGCAAGTTATGCATATTGAGGTATTCATCTCTTTTGCACGTTGATTCATCGCTCCACGAAATTTTACTAAAAAAATTAGGGTCACTTTCCGATTTTTGTATTTGAATTTTTTTGAGTTTGTTGCAAAATGTTCACTAACCAGCTACATACCAAAATCTTTAAGGATAAAAAACGAGTCTCCAAAGTCGGCAGCCAAGTTAACAAAGGTAAAAGTAGCCAAATTACAAATACAAATAGTTTTATTGGAACAATCAAAACTGTATATATAAAAATGACTCCCTATTTCCCTTGGTCACGGCATCACGCGGACCGATTTCGCTAATTATTTTTTTCTTGTTTGTTATTGTCAGGAGAAGGTTCTTATGAAAGAAAAAATAAAGTAAATTGCTCGGAAAATCAGAAAATTTAAGAATACTTAACCACCACTCCAATTTGATATCCTCATTGATTGCTTAATCCTTTTCGATATCCTCATTGATTGCTTAATCCACTTCAATATCCTTTTTGAATGTTTCTTTAACTTCGATACCCTCTTTGAGACAGGACAACGTCGGGTCAGCTAGTGTTGCAATAAATAAACTGAAAACTTGAAAAAAAAATACTTACGGCAGCGGAGCCGGTGGTTAGTGAAGTCCCTCGAAAAGATTTGCTGCAACAAAAAATGTGGTTAAATAAGTGACGTTGAACAAATGTTACGTTGGACTCTTGCATGGTACTATACTATTTACATTTTATAAATGGATATTTGATAATGTCAAAATTGAGAACTAGTGATTGCAGCAACTGAGCATTACGATTTTTCAGTCGATTATTAAGATAAAAGATCAAAGATAAAAATACATTTATTCACAGCAAAAACACAATCTACAAAATAAGAAATAAACCGCCAGTAAATAAGGATAGGTGAATATTATGCTAGGATACAAACAGTAATAACAGTCAAGTATTTTATACAATTAAGTAGTGGATTCTGAGTAGCTATAACTTAAGTTATAAGACAATGTAGATGCTGAAAGGTTTTTAAAATAAACTATAGTAAGTGTTATCGTCGGACCTCACACTAGGCCGAGCCTGTATCGTGAGGACCACGCTAACGATTAACAGAAAAATTATAATTTAGGTCTCAGTACGACTTTTGATCTTAAATCTATTTCGACATTTTAACATCTTATGTAATGCAAATTAATGCCACTCCCTGTCTAGATAAATTAGTAAGCCTATATAATTGTAATAAAAATATTATTATATCATATATTAATATTATATACATACTAATAGTATATACTATAAATTATATATTAACAACAATCAAGTAAGGAGAAAATAAATAAATATATAATTATAGGTGAATTTACATGTGTTTAATTATAATATAGGAAAATTTAATGAGAAAAAGTTAGCTTATAATTTTGAGGATATCCTCAGTATCTTCATATGCTAGGGTTAATAACCAGTTAAAAATTATGTGACAACTCTGTTATACACATGTGATCTAACAAACTGACCAAAACGCTGAGCAAAGAAAGTTTACTGGAGGTGTAGGTATTTTATATACTCTTTTGCTTGCCGAATTAATGTAATTATCTGAGAGTAGAAACTGTCTGTGTGCAGTTAGCGAGATCCTGTGAATAAATAGCTGACAAACAGTTAAAACGCCGCATTCTCTGTAAAGCTCAGTGGTAGGGTGCCTATACGGTTTCCGGTGCATGACTTTAAGAACCGAGCGTTGAGCTCGCTCAACTTGTATAAGGTAGGTTTTCGCTGCACTTCCCCAGCAAGTTATGCAGTAAAGTATTAGGGATTGGCACAGAGCTAAGTAAATAGAGTGAAGCAATTCTTTACTGGCAACATCGCGGAGGCTACGCATAATGTTAATGACTCTCCTACTACGGCCTGACAGTCCTATGTGTTTTTTAAAATTTAAGTTTTTATAATAGTCATCGTCATCACGACTGACGAATACATTTCTCGAAAATCGAAACACGGATTTTGAATTAAATGTATGAAATGTATGTCATGAATGAATGTAAAATTAAGATACATACTCTTAAGCAGCGGTCGCAGCGCCTGTATGTCGCTGTTCGTCTCGGCATCTGTAAACAATATAATAAATATGAATATAGAGGAGCAAAGCCATCGGGAGGAACAGGAGCCGGTGAGACGCCGGCTTGCAGTTACCTACATAGGTACATGTGTGTGTTCGTCGCGTGTCGGCGGAGCGCGGTGTCCCAGTCGCCGCGCGGCCCTGCAGCGCACGCGCACGCGCACGCGCACGCTCCTACTGCACACTACGCACAAGCAACACTAATAGATTGCATCAGGTACCAACTATGTGCTAGGTACCGACCGGTTGCGTTTGCAACATACAAATAGTTTGTTCAGTGCGTTGTCTGTCACGAGCGGTGGGCGAATGAATGTGCTTGGGGCTCGACTGTTGTAGAGCCACCCACCGGGCGAGGGTTTGGGGTAACTACAACTAGGTATGTTCCAACGATAGGAAGCGCGCGGGGCTTCCTCTCGCAGCTGAACAACTGAACGAACGGGGCTCTGGCGCCGCGCGCCGCCAGACGGCTGCATAGCACAGCTTGACACCAGCACAGCTGCACTCTCTGACCGACGGCGACGCGACGGTGCGACCAGCTGTGCCCTGCAGCACCAGCCCGCATGCCCCATGACGGGATTATTGCCATATCCGTCTTCATTACGGGAGGTCACCTCGTCCACCTGTCCACTGATACACGCTAGTAATGTACCGGTAGTACTCACTTTTCTAAAAAATATTAAAAAAACTTCTCAAAAAATATAAAAACAAAATTTTCTACAAAATAAAAAGTGTAAATGATAAATGATTGACAAAAGTCATTATTAAAAATAGAATGTAATTTTTTTTTTAAATGAAGGAAGTGTTTAATAAGTATTTATTGCCGTAAGAAGGTAAGTATCTATTGTGGTACGAGACACGAGAGGCGCGCTGTGGCCGCTTCATGATCTACTAGCTGACCCACCCGCAACTCCGTTTGCGAGTATACTTGTACTTTCACGTGAATTATTTACCGAACATGTTATTTTACGCAAAACTCTAAGGCTGAGCGCAGACCAGACTTGTCGCCCTTAGTCAAGTCTGTCTTAAGACAAATCGAAACTGTTTTGTCTATCATGCTGCGCACACTGAGACACGACTGTGAGATAGGACAACTTCTGTCGGGTCAGCTAGTGTTGCAATAAATAAACTGAAAACTTGAAAAAATATACTCACGGCAGTGGAGCCTGTGGTTAGTGTAATCGCGGCTGAATATTTGCTGCAACAAAAAATGTGGTTAAATAACTGACGTTGAACAAATGTTATGTTGGACTCTTGCATGGTACTATACTATTTACATTTTATAAATGGATATTTGATAATGTCAAAATTGAGAACTAGTGATTGCAGCAACTGAGCATTACGATTTTTCAGTCGATTATGGAGACCTTCTTCTTCTTCTTTCGTAGTTCGCTAGTGACCAACTCTGGTGTCGGAGTTTTTTAGGCCGCCCGAAGGCCTCCGACATGCCTTAACGAATGAAAAACCGGGACCAACATCTAAACGTGCCTTCCGAAGCACGGAAGCGCTCAAATCTAAATGTCACTAAACGGTCACCCATCCAAGTAATGACCGGTTGGAGTGTTGCTTAACCAAGGTGATCTGCTAAGAACAGCGAAGTTAACCACGCCACGAGCGCTTCAGATTATAAAAAAAATATTGACACCACAACTAATAGTAAAGATTTAGTAAAGATTTTTTGTTGTCGAATAAAACAACTGATATATATTATTACTAGCTTTCGCCCGCGGCTTCGCACGCGTGGTAGCCGGATAATAAGTAGGCTATTATGTTATTCCTAGTCTAGAACTACATTATATTATGTGCAAAACTTCAGCTCAATCAGTCGCGTTAAGATTTTTTTGAATTTTTTTTTTCACCCCAGTCCCCCATACAAACTGTGCCAACCCCGTTAACCCCCTACGATGTTGTATTGCAAAAAATGCTAGAATAGGTTTATTTATTTTTATTAGAGAGTCTCCGTGCAAAATTCTGTGTAGCAGCAGGTTGGTAGGTTTACTTCCTTAGGGGTTGAATTTTGAAAAACACTAAAACAGATGTTTATTTATTTTTATAAGTCTGTGCAAAAGGAGAATGCCGATAACTCGTACCAATTGCGTCAAAACCAAACGTATCCCATAAAATTGCCTTTATTTTATAAATAAACTTAACACTTTTTTTTAGTCTTACTACGTCTTACTCGATTAATAATCACGTAAAAAAATCTTTCGTTTATTTGGTTTCCGGCACACGGCGCGATGACATTGCAACCACCCTCACTTTTAATTTTAGACAGTAGAATTTACTGAAAACATTGGAGGTTTTTTCACTTTGTATAATCAAAGAGGTTGTATCAGAAACTTTTTTGTGGTACTACTAAACTATCTCCTATATTTATGTATTACTAGAGTGTTCTGAGGCATTGTGTAGCAGTGTTTATTCTGTAAATAGATATTTTATTAGACATCATTACAATAATGTACGATAAACAATCGTGGCATGAACTGTTTGCTAATAACCGGTGACGCGAAACCAGCATAGTTTGGAAGAGGCATCCATGGCCTTTTCGTGGTTGTGATTAATATATTAAGATCTTGGATCTTAGCTTGGATTTCACCTTCACCAGTAAGTACTAATACCTATTATAATGATGTAAATGCCTATCTACTTTCTCGTCACTATCATTATTTGAAAATAATATAAAGTAGAACACAGAAGTAATGTATGTCATGTCCTACCTACGAAGTAGAAGTTAAAACACCCTTTTACCTATCTGTGTGAGGTATATAAACCTTTTCTTAATAGATATAGTATCATAGTTAAATGTTTATAGTGTAATACTTATAATTATGTAGACAATTCTGAACACACAAGGTCTCGGGAAAGCATTTTTTAAAAAACAAACTAAAACTAAAATAAAAAAAAAACAATTTGTTTACGTTTATCTTAAAAAAGACTTAGTATTCCATGAATAACAGTATAATATCTTTAAAAAAAATTAGGTTTCGTTTTGACGCAATTACTTTAGCATTGGTACCGAGCGCCATAAATCAGACGGCATTGTCCTTTCAAGTTGGTAGGTAAAGATGTTTTTCGTTCCATAAAAACTTTGACATTCCTGTTAACCCTTAGATGTTGAACTGGAGTATACAGGCAATAATTCAAGTCAGGAAGTGAATATTCTTTGGCTCCCCATACAAACTTTGCCACCCCCCTCAAATCCCATAGGGCTTGATTCGCAATAAATGCTAAAATAGTTGTTTATGTATTTGTATTAAAGAGTCTATGTCCAAAATTTCGAGTTTATAAGTTTTTTTTGTTCTCGATACAAACTTTGCCACCCCCTTAGGGGTTGATTCGCGAAAAATGCTGAAAAATATAATTATTTATTTTATTAGTCTCTGTGCTAAATTTCAAGTCAATAAGTTAATATTCTTTTTGTCCCCTATACAAACTTTGCCACCCCTTTTGTACCTCTTAGGGGTTGATTTGCAAAAAATGCTGAAACAGGTGCTTGTTTATTTTTAATAGCAAGTGTCTGTGCAAAATTTCAAGTCAATTATCGAAGATTTTTTTAGTTCCCCTTACAAAATTTGCCAACCCGGTTAACCCCTTAGGGGTTGAATTTCGAAAAATCCTGAAATATGCGCGTAACTCTGTGAAAAAATTCATTTAATTTGTTATTTTAACTTTGCCATCCCTGTTAATTCCCTTGAAGGTTGAATTGCGAAAAATACTAAGCCACCCCCGTTCACTCCCTAGGGGTTCATGATCATCATCATTATCATCATCATCATCGTCATCAGCCTATAGCAGTCCACTGCTGAACATAGGCCTCCCCTAATGAGCGCCCTTAGGGCATTATTTATTATTATTAATCTTTGTGAAAAAATTCAAGTCAATGGGTTATTGTTTGTGCTCCATGCATACTTTGCCACCCCCGTTTACCTACTTAGGGGTCTAATTTAGAAAAATACTAAAATCTTTATTTATTTTTGTAAGGGAGTTCTGTGCAAAATTTTATGTCGATTGGTAATGATTTTTTCCGTCCCGCATACAAATTTTGTCGCCTCCGTTCACCCTTTAGGGGTTGAATTTTGAGAAATGCTGAAATAAGTGTTTATTTATTTTTGTTAGGGAGTCTCTGTGCTAAAGTTCAAGGCAATGAATACAATAAATAAAGTATTTTTTGTCCCCCATACCAACGTTACCACCCCCATTGAACTCCTTAGGGGTTGATTGGCGAATAATGCTGAAATAGGTGTTTATTTATATTTAAAACAGTCTCTGTGCAAGATTTCACGTCAATAGGTGAACATTGTTTTTGTCCAAAATAAAAAATTCGCCACCGTCTTCAAACCCGGTTTATTTGCGAAAAATGCTGAAACAGGTATATCTTAATACAAAATTTCAAGTCTTTCAGTGAAGATTTATTTCGTCCCCCATACAAACTTTGCCATCCCCGTCAACTCCCTTAGAGGTGGAATTTCCAGAAATCCCTTCTTATTCGGTGGTTTTGCCATAAAAGGAAGCTACACTTCAGATTTGAACTTGGTATCTTCAGTGGTTTAGGCTGTGCGTTGATTCCAGAAAAATATAGATTATATCTTAATACAAAATTTCTATATCCATAATACGCAGTAGAATAGATAACGCCAGTTTTCTATATGATAATAGCTGTCAAACCAATCTAGTTAAATTAGACAGAGTACAAAACCAAGCAATGCATGTAGTGGGTGGATATATACGTAGTACTCATATACATGTTATGCAAAGCGATCTATGTCTTCCTCCTCTTTTTATTCGTTGAAGATATTTGGCAGGAAAGTTCTGGCTTAAGTCTAAATCATTTAAAAACAATAAAGCAATTCTGTACACGGCCGAGCTCTTATCACAAAATAATACTAGGTATTGGTCATAATGAAGGGTACCTATTCTTACGTCTGTACATTCTTCGTTAAACTCCTTTCCCATTCATGCTCTCGCTGTCAACTTGGGTAAGCAACATTAATTTAGATAATGTAGTAACAGACAAGATTCCCGTTATTGACCGAGCAAAACGCACTTATAATAATAATGTTTTAAAGAATATGTGTACGGATTACATAAATAAATAAATAATGCTGGACGTACCACACAGCATCATGTAGCCCCAAACTAAGCAGAGCTTGTGTTATGGGAACCACATGATTGATATACTACATAATATACTTTTTTTTTTTGTAAATACATACATATCATACATAGAAAACACCCAGACCCGAGACAAATATCTGTAGAACATACAAACATTTGTCCCGCAGCGGGAATCGAACCCGCAACCTTCTGCGTTGCAGGCGGGCTTTCACCCACTGCGCCACAGAGGTCGTCAAACATTGAGGAGAATTATCAAGACTTTTACAAAATGTATACAGACGGCTCCAAAGAAAGGACACAAGGTGGTGCCGCCTTTTTAGATCCACAGTTAAATACATTCATGAAATTTAAAATTCAATCAAACATTTCAATCATGCATCTTGAATTAATCGGTTTAGTGGAGGCCCTCTCATATGTAGATTCTATTGAAAGTGACAAATTTGTTATCCTCAGCGATTCAAAGAGTGCGTTGCAACATATAGCTCGGTGCACCTCGCCCGTGCGAGGCACACCGTTAGCTTATACAATATTAGAATCTATTAATAAATTAAAATGTAAACACAAATCAATTGTCCTTCAATGGATTCCGTCGCATATTCAACTAGATAATAATGAGCGAGTTGACCTGTTAGCAAAACAAGCTATATCTGATGGCATTCATTTAACAGTCGAACCGTTACACTCCGAGTACGTGGGATTTTTAAAATCTCAATGTAAAGACTTCTGGCAAGAATACTTTGACAAAAGGTCAACTGAGAAAGGTATTTGGTTTAGGACCGTACAACCTCAAATAACTTCCTATCCCTGGATTGACCAATGTGTGTTCACCCGAAATACACTAGTGACTGCTCTCAGGCGACGTTCCGGACACATTCCATCTAATAAGTTTAAATTTTTAATGAAAATAACAGATTCACCCAACTGCGAAGTTTGTGGCACAATAGAAGATGTTCAGCATGTATTGATGGAATGCGTCCGGAATGCTAATGAAAGAAGAATAATCTTTGGTCTCTCCTTAGCCTGCAATATTGGCCAGTGTAACAGCATATTGGCAGCACCTTGTTCCGATGATGCACAGCTTTTATATAACTTGGCAGTTAAGTGTTTGATTTAGGTATGTAAGTGTTTAGAATATTAATATTTTTGTTCCCGATCGGGCGATGAGGTCGCTCAGCGACAAAGCCCGTTTTTTGTTATAAATAAAAATAAAAACGATATCGAAAACGAAAACGAAAACTATGGAAGAGTATGAAAAAGAATACTAACTCCGTCTGTGTACCCCTACACACACCAGTGGGGCGGCGGCGACCTGTTAAAAAAATAAAACAGTTAAGGTACTTTAATATGGTAAGGATCATAGATCTATTAGAGACTGAGACTACCTGTACCCCTCCCTACCCTACCCCTACCTTTATTTTTGGCCTAGAATGCCTCTCGTTCTATCGCCGTTATTTATTTTACGGCATTTTAATCTTTATTTTTTAAAACATTAAACTTAAAACTAGGTAGCCCGCTCCCCAACCCAGCTTTATTAAACATTTTTGGTAATATACACGTTTGTCTAAGAACATTCAAGAATTTATACAATTCGACAAATAATACCTGTCATAATTAAGTAACAATTCAATTGTAATCGACAGATGATGATCAAACTTACAATTAAAAATATTAATCAAAACTAAAATAATAATAAAAATCAAAATCAAAATTAAAATTAAAATAAGAATTCGAATTATAATGAACTTCATAATGAAGAAGATAACTAGGTTACAATATAACATTTTTACGTACATAGAATCAAAGTCTAGACTGTACACATATTCTAGTCTTTATTTCACATCGATCGGTGCAATATTACCGAAGTTATAAGCATCGGAAGTTTACGTAGGTTTTTTAAATCACGTCAGTGATCATGAATCATCATGAAATGAATCATCATCATGAATAATTACATCGACATGATCCTCACAACAATATACCGTCGTTTTTGGCCCTAACGGGGGCTCTTCTCATCGCATTTGTCAATGTTTTTTTCAGATTTTTGTTCCTTTAGAACGTAAAAATCAACTTTTCGGGTGTTTTTGTGGCCGTATTTTTACACTGAGGCACGACACAGTATTTATTAGATGGACTCAATTAGGTAAATGCTTTAAATCCCCGAGTCGCTCGCGCAGTGATAGGACCCGTGACGTCATCAACGATATCGCGCTCGGTCCGCGGCTTAGACCGAAAATGTTGACTTTGCACTTTTATATCTCGGTCAGTTTTAGAGATAAAAAAATAATAAAAACACAGTTGTTCTCGTAATTGTTTGTTAAATATTTTGGCATATATAACAAAAAATAATTTTCTTCTTCTTCATTGTTATCAAAATTAAGTCATTCCAATAAAGTACTAATGAAAACTAAAATAAAAACTAAACTAAAACTTAGATAAAAACCAGCAAATACAGATTCTTTTCTGTCAAAATTGTATCTTCTTTAATAAGTACAGATTCTACTCTGCCTACTAAAATCTAGCTAATAAAGATTCTGTTCTGTCAAAAATGTACCTTCTTAAATAACTGCAGAATCTACTCTGCCTAATTAAATCCAGCATATACAGATTCTTTTCTGTCAAAAATTTTTCTTCTATAAGAAGTGCAGATTCTGCTTTGCCTTAAAGATCCAGCAAATAAAGATTCTGTTCTGTCATAAATGTATCTTCTTAAATAAGTGCAGATTCTACTCTGCCTGATAAAATCCAGCAAATACAGATTCTGTTCTGTCAGATTCTACTCTGCCTACTAAAATCTAGCAAATACAGATTCTGTTCTGTCAAAAATGTATCTTCTTTAATAACTGTAGATACTACTCTGCCTAATAAAAACCAGCAAATACAGATTCTGTTCTGTCAAAATATCTTCTTTAATAAGTACAGATTCTACTCTGCCTACTAAAATCTAGCAAATAAAGATTCTGTTCTGTCAAAAATGTACCTTCTTAAATAACTGCAGAATCTACTCTGCCTTATTAAATCCAGCATATACAGATTCTGTTCTGTGAAAAATTTTTCTTCTATAAGAAGTGCAGATTCTGCTCTGCCTTAAAAAATCCAGCAAATAAAGATTCTGTTCTGTCATAAATGTATCTTCTTAAATAAGTGCAGATTCTACTCTGTCTGATAAAATCCAGCAAATACAGATTCTGTTCTGTCAGATTCTACTCTGCCTGATAAAATCCAGCAAATACAGATTCTGTTCTGTCAGATTCTACTCTGCCTGATAAAATCCAGCAAATACAGATTCTGTTCTGTCAGATTCTACTCTGCCTACTAAAATCTAGCAAATAAAGATTCTGTTCTGTTAAAAATGTACCTTCTTAAATAACTGCAGAATCTACTCTGCCTAATTAAATCCAGCATATACAGATTCTTTTCTGTCAAAAATTTTTCTTCTATAAGAAGTGCAGATTCTGCTTTGCCTTAAAGATCCAGCAAATAAAGATTCTGTTCTGTCATAAATGTATCTTCTTAAATAAGTGCAGATTCTACTCTGCCTGATAAAATCCAGCAAATACAGATTCTGTTCTGTCAGATTCTACTCTGCCTACTAAAATCTAGCAAATACAGATTCTGTTCTGTCAGATTCTACTCTGTCAGATTCTACTCTGCCTACTAAAATCTAGCATATACAGATTCTGTTCTGTCAAAAATGTATCTTCTTTAATAACTGTAGATACTACTCTGCCTGATAAAAACCAGCAAATACAGATTCTGTTCTGTCAAAATTGTATCTTCTTTAATAAGTACAGATTCTACTCTGCCTACTAAAATCAAGCAAATAAAGATTCTGTTCTGTCAAAAATGTACCTTCTTAAATAACTGCAGAATCTACTCTGCCTAATTAAATCCAGCATATACAGATTCTGTTCTGTCAAAAAAATTTCTTCTATAAGAAGTGCAGATTCTGCTCTGCCTTAAAAAATCCAGCAAATAAAGATTCTGTTCTGTCATAAATGTATCTTCTTAAATACGTGCAGATTCTACTCTGTCTGATAAAATCAAGCAAATACAGATTCTGTTCTGTCAGATTCTACTCTGCCTACTAAAATCTAGCAAATACAGATTCTGTTCTGTCAAAAATGTATCTTCTTTAATAACTTTAGATACTACTCTGCCTGATAAAAACCAGCAAATACAGATTCTGTTCTGTCAAAATATCTTCTTTAATAAGTACAGATTCTACTCTGCCTACTAAAATCTAGCAAATAAAGATTCTGTTCTGTCAAAAATGTACCTTCTTAAATAACTGCAGAATCTACTCTGCCTTATTAAATCCAGCATATACAGATTCTGTTCTGTGAAAAATTTTTTTTCTATAAGAAGTGCAGATTCTGCTCTGCCTTAAAAAATCCAGCAAATAAATATTCTGTTCTGTCATAAATGTATCTTCTTAACTAAGTGCAGATTCTACTCTGCCTGATAAAATCCAGCAAATACAGATTCTGTTCTGTCAGATTCTACTCTGCCTGATAAAATCCAGCAAATACAGATTCTGTTCTGTCAGATTTTACTCTGCCTACTAAAATCTAGCATATACAGATTCTGTTCTGTCAAAAATGTATCTTCTTTAATAACTGTAGATACTACTCTGCCTGATAAAAACCAGCAAATACAGATTCTTTTCTGTCAAAATTGTATCTTCTTTAATAAGTACAGATTCTACTCTGCCTACTAAAATCTAGCAAATAAAGATTCTGTTCTGTCAAAAATGTACCTTCTTAAATAACTGCAGAATCTACTCTGCCTAATTAAATCCAGCATATACAGATTCTTTTCTGTCAAAAATTTTTCTTCTATAATAAGTGCAGATTCTGCTTTGCCTTAAAGATCCAGCAAATAAAGATTCTGTTCTGTCATAAATGTATCTTCTTAAATAAGTGCAGATTCTACTCTGCCTGATAAAATCCAGCAAATACAGATTCTGTTCTGTCAGATTCTACTCTGCCTACTAAAATCTAGCAAATACAGATTCTGTTCTGTCAAAAATGTATCTTCTTTAATAACTGTAGATACTACTCTGCCTGATAAAAACCAGCAAATACAGATTCTGTTCTGTCAAAATATCTTCTTTAATAAGTACAGATTCTACTCTGCCTACAAAAATCTAGCAAATAAAGATTATGTTCTGTCAAAAATGTACCTTCTTAAATAACTGCAGAATCTACTCTGCCTTATTAAATCCAGCATATACAGATTCTGTTCTGTGAAAAATTTTTCTTCTATAAGAAGTGCAGATTCTGCTCTGCCTTAAAAAATCCAGCAAATAAAGATTCTGTTCTGTCATAAATGTATCTTCTTAAATAAGTGCAGATTCTACTCTGTCTGATAAAATCCAGCAAATACAGATTCTGTTCTGTCAGATTCTACTCTGCCTGATAAAATCCAGCAAATACAGATTCTGTTCTGTCAGATTCTACTCTGCCTGATAAAATCCAGCAAATACAGATTCTGTTCTGTCAGATTCTACTCTGCCTGATAAAATCTAGCATATACAGATTCTGTTCTGTCAAAAATGTATCTTCTTTAATAACTGTAGATACTACTCTGCCTGATAAAAACCAGCAAATACAGATTCTGTTCTGTCAAAATTGTATCTTCTTTAATAAGTACAGATTCTACTCTGCCTACTAAAATCAAGCAAATAAAGATTCTGTTCTGTCAAAAATGTACCTTCTTAAATAACTGCAGAATCTACTCTGCCTAATTAAATCCAGCATATACAGATTCTGTTCTGTGAAAAATTTTTCGTCTATAAGAAGTGCAGATTCTGCTCTGCCTTAAAAAATCCAGCAAATAAAGATTCTGTTCTGTCATAAATGTATCTTCTTAAATAAGTGCAGATTCTACTCTGCCTGATAAAATCCAGCAAATACAGATTCTGTTCTGTCAGATTCTACTCTGCCTGATAAAATCCAGCAAATACAGATTCTGTTCTGTCAGATTCTACTCTGCCTACTAAAATCTAGCAAATACAGATTCTGTTCTGTCAAAAATGTATCTTCTTTAATAACTGTAGATACTACTCTGCCTTATAAAAACCAGCAATTACATATTCTGTTCTGTCAAAAATGTATCTTCTTTAATAAGTGCAGATTCTATTCTGCCTTATAAAATCCAGCAAATAAAGATTCATGTATTCTTGAATAAGTGCAGATTCTACTCTGCCTGATAAAATCTAGCAAATACAGATTCTGCTCTGTCAGATTCTACTCTGCCTACTAAAATCTAGCAAATATAGATTCTGTTCTGTCAAAAATGTATCTTCTTTAATAACTGTAGATATTACTCTGCCTGATAAAAACCAGCAAATACAGATTCTGTTCTGTCAAAATATCTTCTTTAATAAGTACAGATTCTACTCTGCCTACTAAAATCTAGCAAATACAGATTCTGTTCTGTCAAAAATGTATCTTCTTTAATAACTGTAGATACTACTCTGCCTTATAAAAACCAGCAATTACATATTCTGTTCTGTCAAAAATGTATCTTCTTTAATAAGTGCAGATTCTATTCTGCCTTATAAAATCCAGCAAATAAAGATTCATGTATTCTTGAATAAGTGCAGATTCTACTCTGCCTGATAAAATCTAGCAAATACAGATTCTGCTTTGTCAGATTCTACTCTGCCTACTAAAATCTAGCAAATATAGATTCTGTTCTGTCAAAAATGTATCTTCTTTAATAACTGTAGATATTACTCTGCCTGATAAAAACCAGCAAATACAGATTCTGTTCTGTCAAAATATCTTCTTTAATAAGTACAGATTCTACTCTGCCTACTAAAATCTAGCAAATACAGATTCTGTTCTGTCAAAAATGTATCTTCTTTAATAACTGTAGATACTACTCTGCCTTATAAAAACCAGCAATTACATATTCTGTTCTCGTCAAAAATGTATCTTCTTTAATAAGTGCAGATTCTATTCTGCCTTATAAAATCCAGCAAATAAAGATTCATGTATTTTTGAATAAGTGCAGATTCTACTCTGCCTGATAAAATCTAGCAAATACAGATTCTGCTCTGTCAGATTCTACTCTGCCTACTAAAATCTAGCAAATATAGATTCTGTTCTGTCAAAAATGTATCTTCTTTAATAACTGTAGATATTACTCTGCCTGATAAAAACCAGCAAATACAGATTCTGTTCTGTCAAAATATCTTCTTTAATAAGTACAGATTCTACTCTGCCTACTAAAATCTAGCAAATAAAGATTCTGTTCTGTCAAAAATGTACCTTCCTAAATAACTGCAGAATCTACTCTGCCTTATTAAATCCAGCATATACAGATTCTGTTCTGTGAAAAATTTTTTTTCTATAAGAAGTGCAGATTCTGCTCTGCCTTAAAAAATCCAGCAAATAAAGATTCTGTTCTGTCATAAATGTATCTTCTTAAATAAGTGCAGATTCTACTCTGCCTGATAAAATCCAGCAAATACAGATTCTGTTCTGTCAGATTCTACTCTGCCTGATAAAATCCAGCAAATACAGATTCTGCTCTGTCAGATTCTACTCTGCCTACTAAAATCTAGCAAATATAGATTCTGTTCTGTCAAAAATGTATCTTCTTTAATAACTGTAGATATTACTCTGCCTGATAAAAACCAGCAAATACAGATTCTTTTCTGTCAAAATTGTATCTTCTTTAATAAGTACAGATTCTACTCTGCCTACTAAAATCTAGCAAATAAAGATTCTGTTCTGTTAAAAATGTACCTTCTTAAATAACTGCAGAATCTACTCTGCCTAATTAAATCCAGCATATACAGATTCTTTTCTGTCAAAAATTTTTCTTCTATAAGAAGTGCAGATTCTGCTTTGCCTTAAAGATCCAGCAAATAAAGATTCTGTTCTGTCATAAATGTATCTTCTTAAATAAGTGCAGATTCTACTCTGCCTGATAAAATCCAGCAAATACAGATTCTGTTCTGTCAGATTCTACTCTGCCTACTAAAATCTAGCATATACAGATTCTGTTCTGTCAAAAATGTATCTTCTTTAATAACTGTAGATACTACTCTGCCTGATAAAAACCAGCAAATACAGATTCTGTTCTGTCAAAATTGTATCTTCTTTAATAAGTACAGATTCTACTCTGCCTACTAAAATCAAGCAAATAAAGATTCTGTTCTGTCAAAAATGTACCTTCTTAAATAACTGCAGAATCTACTCTGCCTAATTAAATCCAGCATATACAGATTCTGTTCTGTCAAAAAAATTTCTTCTATAAGAAGTGCAGATTCTGCTCTGCCTTAAAAAATCCAGCAAATAAAGATTCTGTTCTGTCATAAATGTATCTTCTTAAATACGTGCAGATTCTACTCTGCCTGATAAAATCAAGCAAATACAGATTCTGTTCTGTCAGATTCTACTCTGCCTACTAAAATCTAGCAAATACAGATTCTGTTCTGTCAAAAATGTATCTTCTTTAATAACTTTAGATACTACTCTGCCTGATAAAAACCAGCAAATACAGATTCTGTTCTGTCAAAATATCTTCTTTAATAAGTACAGATTCTACTCTGCCTACTAAAATCTAGCAAATAAAGATTCTGTTCTGTCAAAAATGTACCTTCTTAAATAACTGCAGAATCTACTCTGCCTTATTAAATCCAGCATATACAGATTCTGTTCTGTGAAAAATTTTTTTTCTATAAGAAGTGCAGATTCTGCTCTGCCTTAAAAAATCCAGCAAATAAATATTCTGTTCTGTCATAAATGTATCTTCTTAAATAAGTGCAGATTCTACTCTGCCTGATAAAATCCAGCAAATACAGATTCTGTTCTGTCAGATTCTACTCTGCCTGATAAAATCCAGCAAATACAGATTCTGTTCTGTCAGATTTTACTCTGCCTACTAAAATCTAGCATATACAGATTCTGTTCTGTCAAAAATGTATCTTCTTTAATAACTGTAGATACTACTCTGCCTGATAAAAACCAGCAAATACAGATTCTTTTCTGTCAAAATTGTATCTTCTTTAATAAGTACAGATTCTACTCTGCCTACTAAAATCTAGCAAATAAAGATTCTGTTCTGTCAAAAATGTACCTTCTTAAATAACTGCAGAATCTACTCTGCCTAATTAAATCCAGCATATACAGATTCTTTTCTGTCAAAAATTTTTCTTCTATAAGAAGTGCAGATTCTGCTTTGCCTTAAAGATCCAGCAAATAAAGATTCTGTTCTGTCATAAATGTATCTTCTTAAATAAGTGCAGATTCTACTCTGCCTGATAAAATCCAGCAAATACAGATTCTGTTCTGTCAGATTCTACTCTGCCTACTAAAATCTAGCAAATACAGATTCTGTTCTGTCAAAAATGTATCTTCTTTAATAACTGTAGATACTACTCTGCCTGATAAAAACCAGCAAATACAGATTCTGTTCTGTCAAAATATCTTCTTTAATAAGTACAGATTCTACTCTGCCTACTAAAATCTAGCAAATAAAGATTCTGTTCAGTCAAAAATGTACCTTCTTAAATAACTGCAGAATCTACTCTGCCTTATTAAATCCAGCATATACAGATTCTGTTCTGTGAAAAATTTTTCTTCTATAAGAAGTGCAGATTCTGCTCTGCCTTAAAAAATCCAGCAAATAAAGATTCTGTTCTGTCATAAATGTATCTTCTTAAATAAGTGCAGATTCTACTCTGTCTGATAAAATCCAGCAAATACAGATTCTGTTCTGTCAGATTCTACTCTGCCTGATAAAATCCAGCAAATACAGATTCTGTTCTGTCAGATTCTACTCTGCCTGATAAAATCCAGCAAATACAGATTCTGTTCTGTCAGATTCTACTCTGCCTGATAAAATCTAGCATATACAGATTCTGTTCTGTCAAAAATGTATCTTCTTTAATAACTGTAGATACTACTCTGCCTGATAAAAACCAGCAAATACAGATTCTGTTCTGTCAAAATTGTATCTTCTTTAATAAGTACAGATTCTACTCTGCCTACTAAAATCAAGCAAATAAAGATTCTGTTCTGTCAAAAATGTACCTTCTTAAATAACTGCAGAATCTACTCTGCCTAATTAAATCCAGCATATACAGATTCTGTTCTGTGAAAAATTTTTCGTCTATAAGAAGTGCAGATTCTGCTCTGCCTTAAAAAATCCAGCAAATAAAGATTCTGTTCTGTCATAAATGTATCTTCTTAAATAAGTGCAGATTCTACTCTGCCTGATAAAATCCAGCAAATACAGATTCTGTTCTGTCAGATTCTACTCTGCCTGATAAAATCCAGCAAATACAGATTCTGTTCTGTCAGATTCTACTCTGCCTACTAAAATCTAGCAAATACAGATTCTGTTCTGTCAAAAATGTATCTTATTTAATAACTGTAGATACTACTCTGCCTTATAAAAACCAGCAATTACATATTCTGTTCTGTCAAAAATGTATCTTCTTTAATAAGTGCAGATTCTATTCTGCCTTATAAAATCCAGCAAATAAAGATTCATGTATTCTTGAATAAGTGCAGATTCTACTCTGCCTGATAAAATCTAGCAAATACAGATTCTGCTTTGTCAGATTCTACTCTGCCTACTAAAATCTAGCAAATATAGATTCTGTTCTGTCAAAAATGTATCTTCTTTAATAACTGTAGATATTACTCTGCCTGATAAAAACCAGCAAATACAGATTCTGTTCTGTCAAAATATCTTCTTTAATAAGTACAGATTCTACTCTGCCTACTAAAATCTAGCAAATACAGATTCTGTTCTGTCAAAAATGTATCTTCTTTAATAACTGTAGATACTACTCTGCCTTATAAAAACCAGCAATTACATATTCTGTTCTGTCAAAAATGTATCTTCTTTAATAAGTGCAGATTCTATTCTGCCTTATAAAATCCAGCAAATAAAGATTCATGTATTTTTGAATAAGTGCAGATTCTACTCTGCCTGATAAAATCTAGCAAATACAGATTCTGCTCTGTCAGATTCTACTCTGCCTACTAAAATCTAGCAAATATAGATTCTGTTCTGTCAAAAATGTATCTTCTTTAATAACTGTAGATATTACTCTGCCTGATAAAAACCAGCAAATACAGATTCTGTTCTGTCAAAATATCTTCTTTAATAAGTACAGATTCTACTCTGCCTACTAAAATCTAGCAAATAAAGATTCTGTTCTGTCAAAAATGTACCTTCCTAAATAACTGCAGAATCTACTCTGCCTTATTAAATCCAGCATATACAGATTCTGTTCTGTGAAAAATTTTTTTTCTGTAAGAAGTGCAGATTCTGCTCTGCCTTAAAAAATCCAGCAAATAAAGATTCTGTTCTGTCATAAATGTATCTTCTTAAATAAGTGCAGATTCTACTCTGCCTGATAAAATCCAGCAAATACAGATTCTGTTCTGTCAGATTCTACTCTGCCTGATAAAATCCAGCAAATACAGATTCTGCTCTGTCAGATTCTACTCTGCCTACTAAAATCTAGCAAATATAGATTCTTTTCTGTCAAAAATGTATCTTCTTTAATAACTGTAGATATTACTCTGCCTGATAAAAACCAGCAAATACAGATTCTTTTCTGTCAAAATTGTATCTTCTTTAATAAGTACAGATTCTACTCTGCCTACTAAAATCTAGCAAATAAAGATTCTGTTCTGTTAAAAATGTACCTTCTTAAATAACTGCAGAATCTACTCTGCCTAATTAAATCCAGCATATACAGATTCTTTTCTGTCAAAAATTTTTCTTCTATAAGAAGTGCAGATTCTGCTTTGCCTTAAAGATCCAGCAAATAAAGATTCTGTTCTGTCATAAATATATCTTCTTAAATAAGTGCAGATTCTACTCTGCCTGATAAAATCCAGCAAATACAGATTCTGTTCTGTCAGATTCTACTCTGCCTACTAAAATCTAGCAAATACAGATTCTGTTCTGTCAAAAATGTATCTTCTTAAATAAGTGCAGATTCTACTCTGTCTGATAAAATCCAGCAAAAACAGATTCTGTTCTGTCAGATTCTACTCTGCCTGATAAAATCCAGCTAATACAGATTCTGTTCTGTCAGATTCTACTCTGCCTGATAAAATCCAGCAAATACAGATTCTGTTCTGTCAGATTCTACTCTGCCTACTAAAATCTAGCATATACAGATTCTGTTCTGTCAAAAATGTTTCTTCTTTAATAACTGTAGATACTACTCTGCCTGATAAAAACCAGCAAATACAGATTCTGTTCTGTCAAAATTGTATCTTCTTTAATAAGTACAGATTCTACTCTGCCTACTAAAATCAAGCAAATAAAGATTCTGTTCTGTCAAAAATGTACCTTCTTAAATAACTGCAGAATCTACTCTGCCTAATTAAATCCAGCATATACAGATTCTGTTCTGTGAAAAATTTTTCGTCTATAAGAAGTGCAGATTCTGCTCTGCCTTAAAAAATCCAGCAAATAAAGATTCTGTTCTGTCATAAATGTATCTTCTTAAATAAGTGCAGATTCTACTCTGCCTGATAAAATCCAGCAAATACAGATTCTGTTCTGTCAGATTCTACTCTGCCTGATAAAATCCAGCAAATACAGATTCTGTTCTGTCAGATTCTACTCTGCCTACTAAAATCTAGCAAATACAGATTCTGTTCTGTCAAAAATGTATCTTATTTAATAACTGTAGATACTACTCTGCCTTATAAAAACCAGCAATTACATATTCTGTTCTGTCAAAAATGTATCTTCTTTAATAAGTGCAGATTCTATTCTGCCTTATAAAATCCAGCAAATAAAGATTCATGTATTCTTGAATAAGTGCAGATTCTACTCTGCCTGATAAAATCTAGCAAATACAGATTCTGCTTTGTCAGATTCTACTCTGCCTACTAAAATCTAGCAAATATAGATTCTGTTCTGTCAAAAATGTATCTTCTTTAATAACTGTAGATATTACTCTGCCTGATAAAAACCAGCAAATACAGATTCTGTTCTGTCAAAATATCTTCTTTAATAAGTACAGATTCTACTCTGCCTACTAAAATCTAGCAAATACAGATTCTGTTCTGTCAAAAATGTATCTTCTTTAATAACTGTAGATACTACTCTGCCTTATAAAAACCAGCAATTACATATTCTGTTCTGTCAAAAATGTATCTTCTTTAATAAGTGCAGATTCTATTCTGCCTTATAAAATCCAGCAAATAAAGATTCATGTATTTTTGAATAAGTGCAGATTCTACTCTGCCTGATAAAATCTAGCAAATACAGATTCTGCTCTGTCAGATTCTACTCTGCCTACTAAAATCTAGCAAATATAGATTCTGTTCTGTCAAAAATGTATCTTCTTTAATAACTGTAGATATTACTCTGCCTGATAAAAACCAGCAAATACAGATTCTGTTCTGTCAAAATATCTTCTTTAATAAGTACAGATTCTACTCTGCCTACTAAAATCTAGCAAATAAAGATTCTGTTCTGTCAAAAATGTACCTTCCTAAATAACTGCAGAATCTACTCTGCCTTATTAAATCCAGCATATACAGATTCTGTTCTGTGAAAAATTTTTTTTCTGTAAGAAGTGCAGATTCTGCTCTGCCTTAAAAAATCCAGCAAATAAAGATTCTGTTCTGTCATAAATGTATCTTCTTAAATAAGTGCAGATTCTACTCTGCCTGATAAAATCCAGCAAATACAGATTCTGTTCTGTCAGATTCTACTCTGCCTGATAAAATCCAGCAAATACAGATTCTGCTCTGTCAGATTCTACTCTGCCTACTAAAATCTAGCAAATATAGATTCTTTTCTGTCAAAAATGTATCTTCTTTAATAACTGTAGATATTACTCTGCCTGATAAAAACCAGCAAATACAGATTCTTTTCTGTCAAAATTGTATCTTCTTTAATAAGTACAGATTCTACTCTGCCTACTAAAATCTAGCAAATAAAGATTCTGTTCTGTTAAAAATGTACCTTCTTAAATAACTGCAGAATCTACTCTGCCTAATTAAATCCAGCATATACAGATTCTTTTCTGTCAAAAATTTTTCTTCTATAAGAAGTGCAGATTCTGCTTTGCCTTAAAGATCCAGCAAATAAAGATTCTGTTCTGTCATAAATATATCTTCTTAAATAAGTGCAGATTCTACTCTGCCTGATAAAATCCAGCAAATACAGATTCTGTTCTGTCAGATTCTACTCTGCCTACTAAAATCTAGCAAATACAGATTCTGTTCTGTCAAAAATGTATCTTCTTAAATAAGTGCAGATTCTACTCTGTCTGATAAAATCCAGCAAAAACAGATTATGTTCTGTCAGATTCTACTCTGCCTGATAAAATCCAGCTAATACAGATTCTGTTCTGTCAGATTCTACTCTGCCTGATAAAATCCAGCAAATACAGATTCTGTTCTGTCAGATTCTACTCTGCCTACTAAAATCTAGCATATACAGATTCTGTTCTGTCAAAAATGTTTCTTCTTTAATAACTGTAGATACTACTCTGCCTGATAAAAACCAGCAAATACAGATTCTGTTCTGTCAAAATTGTATCTTCTTTAATAAGTACAGATTCTACTCTGCCTACTAAAATCAAGCAAATAAAGATTCTGTTCTGTCAAAAATGTACCTTCTTAAATAACTGCAGAATCTACTCTGCCTAATTAAATCCAGCATATACAGATTCTTTTCTGTCAAAAATGTTTCTTTTATAAGAAGTGCAGATTCTGCTTTGCCTTAAAGATCCAGCAAATAAAGATTCTGTTCTGTCATAAATGTATCTTCTCAAATAAGTGCAGATTCTACTCTGCCTGATAAAATCCAGAAAATACAGATTCTGTTCTGTCAGATTCTACTCTGCCTACTAAAATCTAGCAAATACAGATTCTGTTCTGTCAAAAATGTATCTTCTTTAATAACTGTAGATACTACTCTGCCTTATAAAAACCAGCAATTACAGATTCTGTTCTGTCAAAAATGTATCTTCTTTAATAAGTGCAGATTCTATTCTGCCTTATAAAATCCAGCAAATAAAGATTCATGTATCTTCTTGAATAAGTGCAGATTCTACTCTGCCTGATAAAATCTAGCAAATACAGATTCTGCTCTGTCAATTCTGTTCTATCAAAAATTTATCTTTAATAAGTGCAGATTCTACTCTGCCTACTAAAATCCAGCAAATAAAGATTCTGTTCTGTCAAAAATGTACCTTCTTAAATAACTGCAGAATCTACTCTGCCTAATTAAATCCAGCTTATACAGATTCTGTTCTGTCAAAAATGTTTCTTCTATAAGAAGTGCAGATTCTGCTCTGCCTTAAAAAATCCAGCAAATAAAGATTCTGTTCTTTCATAAATGTATCTTCTTAAATAAGTGCAGATTCTACTCTGCCTGATAAAATCCAGCAAATACAGATTCTGTTCTGTCAGATTCTACTCTGCCTACTAAAATCTAGCAAATACAGATTCTGTTCTGTCAAAAATGTATCTTCTTTAATAACTGTAGATACTACTCTGCCTAATAAAAACCAGCAATTAGATTCTGTTCTGTCAAAAATGTATCTTCTTTAATAAGTGCAGATTCTACTCTGCCTACTAAAAACCAGCAAATACAGATTCTGTTCTGTAAAAAAATTTTCTTTCATAAGAAGTGCAAATTTTACTCTGCCTAGTAAAATCCAGCAAATACAGATTCTGTTCTGTCAGATTCTACTCTGCCTACTTAAATCTAGCAAATACAGATTCTGTTCTGTCAAAAATGTATCTTCTTTAATAACTGTAGATACTACTCTGCCTGATAAAAACCAGCAAATACAGATTCTGTTCTGTCAAAATTGTATCTTCTTTAATAAGTACAGATTCTACTCTGCCTACTAAAATCTAGCAAATAAAGATTCTGTTCTGTCAAAAATGTACCTTCTTAAATAACTGCAGAATCTACTCTGCCTAATTAAATCCAGCATATACAGATTCTTTTCTATCAAAAATTTTTAAGAAGTGCAGATTCTGCTCTGCCTTAAAGATCCAGCAAATAAAGATTCTGTTCTGTCATAAATGTATCTTCTTAAATAAGTGCAGATTCTACTCTGCCTGATAAAATCCAGCAAATACAGATTCTGTTCTGTCAGATTCTACTCTGCCTACTAAAATCTAGCAAATACAGATTCTGTTCTGTCAAAAATGTATCTTCTTTAATAACTGTAGATACTACTCTGCCTGATAAAAACCAGCAAATACAGATTCTGTTCTGATAAAATTGTATCTTCTTTAATAAGTACAGATTCTACTCTGCCTACTAAAATCTAGCAAATAAAGATTCTGTTCTGTCAAAAATGTACCTTCTTAAATAACTGCAGAATCTACTCTGCCTAATTAAATCCAGCATATACAGATGTGCAGATTCTGCTCTGCCTTAAAGATCCAGCAAATAAAGATTCTGTTCTGTCATAAATGTATCTTCTTAAATAAGTGCAGATTCTACTCTGCCTGATAAAATCCAGCAAATACAGATTCTGTTCTGTCAGATTCTACTCTGCCTACTAAAATCTAGCAAATACAGATTCTGTTCCGTCAAAAATGTATCTTCTTTAATAACTGTAGATACTACTCTGCCTTATAAAAACCAGCAATTACAGATTCTGTTCTGTCAAAAATGTATCTTCTTTAATAAGTGCAGATTCTATTCTGCCTTATAAAATCCAGCAAATAAAGATTCATGTATCTTCTTGAATAAGTGCAGATTCTACTCTGCCTGATAAAATCTAGCAAATACAGATTATGTTCTGTCAGATTCTACTCTGCCTGATAAAATCTAGCAAATACAGATTATGTTCTGTCAGATTCTACTCTGCCTGATAAAATCTAGCAAATACAGATTCTGTTCTGTCAAAAATGTATCTTTAATAATTGCAGATTCTGCTCTGCCTTAAAGATCCAGCAAATAAAGATTCTGTTCTGTCATAAATGTATCTTCTTAAATAAGTGCAGATGGGAGAAATGGCGGTTACGGGAGGCCTAAGTCCAGTAATGGACTGACACAGGCTTATAATGATAATGTTGATGTTGATGACATAATAGGTCTAGATCTTCTCTGCCTGATAAAATCCAGCAAATACAGATTCTGTTCTGTCAGATTCTACTCTGCCTACTAAAATCTAGCAAATACAGATTCTGTTCTGTCAAAAATGTATCTTCTTTAATAACTGTAGATACTACTCTGCCTTATAAAAACCAGCAATTACAGATTCTGTGCTGTCAAAAATGTATCTTCTTTAATAAGTGCAGATTCTATTCTGCCTTATAAAATCCAGCAAATAAAGATTCATGTATCTTCTTGAATAAGTGCAGATTCTACTCTGCCTGATAAAATCTAGCAAATACAGATTCTGCTCTGTCAATTCTGTTCTATCAAAAATTTATCTTTAATAAGTGCAGATTCTACTCTGCCTACTAAAATCCAGCAAATAAAGATTCTGTTCTGTCAAATATGTACCTTCTTAAATAACTGCAGAATCTACTCTGCCTAATTAAATCCAGCTTATACAGATTCTGTTCTGTCAAAAATTTTTCTTCTATAAGAAGTGCAGATTCTGTTCTGCCTTAAAAAATCCAGCAAATAAAGATTCTGTTCTTTCATAAATGTATCTTCTTAAATAAGTGCAGATTCTACTCTGCCTGATAAAATCCAGCAAATACAGATTCTGTTCTGTCAGATTCTACTCTGCCTACTAAAATCTAGCAAATACAGATTCTGTTCTGTCAAAAATGTATCTTTTATAACTGTAGATACTACTCTGCCTAATAAAAACCAGCAATTACAGATTCTGTTCTGTCAAAAATGTATCTTCTTTAATAAGTGCAGATTCTACTCTGCCTACTAAAATCCAGCAAATAAAGATTCTGTTCTGTCAAAAATGTACCTTCTTAAATAACTGCAGAATCTACTCTGCCTAATTAAATCCAGCATATACCTACAGATTCTGTTCTGTAAAAAAAATTTCTTTCATAAGAAGGGCAAATTTTACTCTGCCTAGTAAAATCTAGCAAATACAGATTTTGTCTGTCAGATTCTACTCTGCCTAATGAAATCCAGCAAATACAGAATCTGTTCTATCAAAAATGCTAAAATGCTATACTTTTTAATAACTGCAGATTCAACTCTGCCTTATAAAATCCAGAAAATGCAGATTCAACTCTCTTATAAAATCCAGAAAATGCACATTCTTTTTTGTCAAAAGTGTATCTTCTTTAATAATTTCAGCTTCAACTCTGCCTATACAATCTGTTATTCTGTTCTGTCGAAAATATGTTTAATGAATTGATGCAGATTCTGATCTGCCGAAAATGTATCGTTATTTAAGGCAGTTTGTGTCCTGCTTTACATGAGTGCTATCGTGTCAAACCAGAATTTTATTCTGCTGTCGCAAATTATGGTTTTGAACCTTCTCCTTGTGACCAACTCTGGTGTCGGAGTTTTTAGGCCGCTGAAGGCCTCCGATATGGTTTGTGGTGACGATACATGTCAAACCTCCCTTTCGCTCGAGCTATTCAACATTTTTGAAGATATAAAATCTGAATGTAGGCAGTTATGTAAAATAGCAAACCTTCACGGCCTAGAAAATAACAACACAAAGGATCAGCAAGAATATCATGTTGAACCCAACACGTTTCCCTACCAAAAAAATTGTACCAATGTTTTTTGGTACAATTTTTAAAAATTGTATCAGGAATGTGAATCAGGAAACTAGATCATTACGGTGTCAGGGGTATGGCTTTAGCCCTTCTTACTTCGCTTTAGCCCTTCTTACTTCGTACCTATCTAAAGAATACAGAAAGTCGACGTAAATGGAAAATGCTCTGCGGGATCTGTGGTAAAGATGGGTGTACCTCAAGGGTCAATACTTGGCCCATTCCTATTTTTAGTTTACATCAACGACCTACCTCAACTTGTGAAGGACTAACCACGAAATTGTATTGTTTGCAGATGACACGTCTTTTATTTAAACTAAAGCGACGGCAGACCAATTTTGACCACGTAAACAACGCAATAGCAAAAATTGTTAACTAGTTCGATGTGAACAACTTATCTTATTACTGAACGGAAATAAAACAAAATGTCTAAGATTTATTTCACTGAATGTTAAACAAGTTAAACCTAACATAAAAATAAAAGATGAAGATTTTAATCTAGTGGATACTACTAATGGGGCGCTCACATAGATGGATTGTCGAACAGACTCAGTTCTGCAGCACGCAGTCAAAAGAATCCTTCAACTTACTGACGTAGAAACGGCTCGATTAGGACGTTATTTTCAGCTACTTCAGTTCTGCAGCATACGCAGGCAAAAGAATCCTTCAACTTACTGACGTAGAAACGGCTCGATTAGGACGTTATTTCAGCTACTTCCACAGCATTATGTCGTACGGCATTTTACTGTGGGGGAATGCTGCAGATATCAACACCATAGTTGTGTTGCAGAAGAGGGCTGTTCCTGCAATTTTTAATATGGGCCCCAGAGAATCACTTGGAACTAAGTTTAAAGAAATAAATGTTATGACAGTGCCGTGCCAATATATATGTATATGAAAACTTAATGTATGTAAGCATATTAACATGTTCAAGAAAAATAGCAACTATCATAATATTAACACTAGAAATAAAGATTGTTCCTACTGTAAGGCTCCATAAAGTTAGTCAATCTTTTAAAGGGTGTGTACGATTTTTTTAACAAAATCCCAAATGACGTGATTAATCTATCTGTAAATAAATTCAAAAATGTTGATAACGTAATCTCTGTAATAAAACTTTAACATTTCTGATTATTTAGATGACAAAAAAGCTTGGGATGATACTGTCTCCAACTCCCTCAATAATAGTTAATGATAAACTTTGTAAAAAACGACTTTAAAAAAAAAAAAGCCAAGCGTAAATACAAATTTAAAAAATTGACGTTTTAAAGTGCACTGTATGTGCTTATTGAATAAACTTATTTTGATTTAAGATTTTTGATTTTGATAGTCGCCTTAACGACTGCAGTCGTTACCAACATCTTAACGTGCCTTCCGAAGCACGGAAGAGCTCATAATCTAAATGCCACTAAATGGTCACCCGTCCAAGTAATGACCGGGCGGAGTGTTGCTTAACCAAGGTGGTCTGCTAGGAACACCGAAGTTAATCACGCCACGAGCGCTTCGGTTTTTGAACCAATTAATGCAGATTCTGTTCTGCCGAAAACATGTTATCTTCAGTATTTACTGCAGTTTCTGTTCTGCCGAAAACATGTTATCTTCAGTATTTACTGCAGTTTCTGTTCTATCGTCATTAATATTCAAAGATTGTGATTACTACTCTGCTGCAAATCAGATTTATCGTCAAACTAGCAAATACAGATTCTGTTCTGTCGCAAATATCTTTAATAAAATGGTACCAATTCAGATTCTGTTCTGCCAAACACAATCCAGCAAATACAGATTCTGTTCCTGTCGAATGTTTAATGAATCCATGCAGATTTCGTTCTGCCGAAAATATATCTTCATTAATAACTGCAGATGCTACTCTGCTGCACATAAGTATTATTGTCAAACCAGCAAATACATATTCTGTTCTGTAAGAAATATATATGATTAATCCCTTTGGTCCATTTTAATTACCTGTTTTTTATAACTAGCTACGAAAAAGGCAATTTCCTTCACTGTTTCTTATCATGTATCCTTTTAATAACTTTTTTCATAACTAGCTACGAAAATGGTTTATTTTTTCCTTACCAAGTAGGTAAAAGAAATGAGAGCAAATAATGTTTGTTGTAAAATAAAAAATAGTAAACCAAAATTTATTTGGAACGTATTACATAATACAAAACACAATTTAATGAACATAAAAAGGAATTAAATTTTAGTTATCATCGATCGCGGAAGTGATTTCGTGGGCAATTTCTTGATAGGTATTGCTTTTTTATTTTGTTGTTTGTAGCAGCTTCTTTAATTAAAATGTCCAGCACTTTCACTAGTGATCGGTTTTTGCAACCCATAAATTTATTGAGTCTGGAATGCTATCCTTCAAGATTTTTAGTTGTTCTAACTTCTTCACCATGGCAGCACCACCTCTTTATTAATTGAAGTCATTGAACCAGGTTTTTTTTAATATTCTGACTTTTTGGTGATCTCGACATAATATATTTATATATAAAGAAGCTGAGACTTGATCATTTCTAATATAATTTCATACGTTTTCAAATGTTTATTATGGGTGAATGCAAAAAATAATGGCACTATAGTCTATTTTACCTCATTGAGCCCGTGAATAGTGTTTTGTTGGAACGGTTTCGGACACGATTTGGAAGTGCCATTTAGAAAGAAATGTGTGTAACTCTAGTTTTTTAATATCAGGAGAAAAAAAAACCAATATTCTAGTTTCCTTATCCTTCAAATCAGATATTAAGAAACTTTGGTCCTTTCCTGGTATGATTACTTCTTGAGTTGATTGGAAATGAAGTTTTGATACCCCAATATTTTTGTGTCTTCCATAGTATAGTCCATTTTTAATATTGTTGAATTCTGGTACATCAGTCTTTTTTTTTTTTTTTACGACTATGATATTGTCGTCCGTCGTACAACAATTTGATACATTTAACCTTAATCTCAGTTTATGATATCGTATGATTATGTTAATAATGATTTTCATGATAGAATAATTATCTTACTACTTCAAACAAAACACAAATATACATTTTGGTGTTCGTTCTAAATTAAAAACCATGTAGCGCGGGTTGTCATTCCCGCCACTTGTTCAAAATCGTGATTGTTTCATTTATTGATTCCCGAATTTTGTAATTACTAAGAAAGAAATATTATTTAATTAAAAAATAGTTTAATTGCTTTGTTCAGTTAATTAACATGCTCCTTTAATATCAGTACTAAGCTTAAATAACCTATTAAAATAAGAAAACTAAAACCTTTCTACTAATCTCATACTAAATGTATGAGAGTGATAATGCCAAAATATTGGATACTTCTCGTTTGATTTTAAAAAAGTTATTGATTTCATTTTACTGATTCGGTAACGTACTTTCGTTAGCAGTTACTTTTTTTGATATCTATAATAGTTACCTACGTAATAATCGCCTGGACATACTTAACGATTACACCCTGTATATCATCAATTGAGAATTCGATCAAAGACAATCCTAAATACTTACCTCAAATCGTTATCGAAAACAACATCAGTGCCGATCACCATTTCTGGTGAAAACGAAACAGCTTCTTCAGGAACTGCTATTTGTGACCTGTTTGCCAACTACAATTTCCACTCTACCTTTCTTCATCCTCTAAATCCTTGTTCTAGCATCTCTTCCGTTTTTCTTGATGAACAACTTGGTTTCTGTATCAGAATGAAAACTTTGTCAGTGTAACTCTACAATGTATTGATATTTAAGCTGTTGGCGTTCCTATTAAATAAATAAATAAATAAACACTCACCTAAAATGAACTGTAATTTATCCAATATTTAACTGTCATTACCTTTAATTACTAACAAGCAATCTAAACTTGATAAGGCTAAATCCGCTGGTCCTGACTCAATTCCTCCTATATTATTGATTAAGTGTGCCGAGTCCATATTACTTATTCTCTTTCGTAGATCCCTGAATGAAGGGTATGTCCCTTCCATCTGAAAGTCAGCTTTTATATCCCCTGTTCACAAAAAAGGGCTAAAGGATAAAGTAAACAATTACCGTCTGATATCCAGATCTGATGTCCAGCAAAGGTATTTGAAAAACTGGATGACGAACAAGTTTATGCGTCGCTTAAAAACTCACTCCCATCCACACACAACATGGGTTTTTACCTGGTAGATCTTCCGTCTCTAACCTAATATTACTCAATTCAACTGAGACCAAGAAGATCTTACCCGTCTCCATTCTTACTGCCTCGAAAATAAATTCGACCTCAATGCTACAAAATGAAACATTAATACCTTTACCAGGAAAAAAACGTAATCAACTTTAACTACTCGTTAAAAGGAAGTTCATTTGATGCTCATGCGTCATAGGTTGTAAGGAAGGCTTCCAAAGCTTTAGGATTCGTAATGCGATAAAAAATCCTTTATAGTACTTATGTTGCGGTGCCACTTTGAGTACGTGTCGCAAGTCCTGCTTTTGAAATCTACATCGATAGACTCGGCAGTCGAAAGAAAATTCTTACGCTTTCTAAAGGTCATTGGGCACCATAGTATGGAATCCATACCCACGATGTACAGAAATAAAATAGGGTAAGATAGATAGATAAATGTTTATAGTTCACTATAGTTAGGGTCGCATTAATGTGGGTACTGTCTGTCTGGTCGGAAAATACAAATATATTTTTTGCATTATTTATATATTTTTAGCTTCGAAATCACATATCATTAATATTGCTCATTTATTTTACAACATTATCATCATCATAATCATCATCATCAGCTTATAGCAGTCCACTGCTGGACATACGCAATTCTTTTCATTATTCGATATTGTCAATATCTATGGGTACAATTATATTATCTAAAAAGGCCGCTGGTGCACTTATTTCATTTTAATGTCTGGCCCAAGATAAAAAATAAACCACGCTGACTATATGGGCGCAGCTTCCAATAGTTCGGCGACCGTGGATGCAAGAGCAGTAATATCCTTCTATGCCCTGTCTACCGGGTCCTGTTGGATTCACCAATATGTATGTGTAATACTTTTTGCTTCTCTTATGTCTCGATTGGATTTCTCCTCTTATTAATACACTCGAGAGCAATGAATCCGGGTCACTCAAAGAATCCAAAAAATCTCGGAAAGTAAGAATGCTAGGTTAATGCAATAAATTGTATTTAATAGACAATTTAATACTCCTTAAATGAAAGTTAAAAAAATATGAGTCACCATACATTTTATTTACACAAAATTACATAAAGAAAAAAAACTGCTGATCTCTCCTTAAAACAAAAATAGGAAACATGAAATTTTTGAACTTTATGACGATTTTCTTGAATTTCAATACTTCGTATTACCTCCTCGTGCTTCCATTACTGCGTTTACGCGGTTTGGCATGCTGTACACCAAGTTCCTTATACGATTTTGGGGAATATTCTCCCATTCCTCTGTGAGAGCAATTTTGAGCTCAGGAAGCGTGATTGGGGGAGGGTTTCGTTGTTTTACGCATCTCCCTAGCTCGTCCCAAGCATGCTCGATCGGGTTGATATCCGGGCTGCGCGCTGGCCACTCCATACAAGTAATGTTCATCTCTTGAAGGTAGTCATTGACAATCCTACCTGTATGAGGTCGGGCATTGTCATGCATAAATATAGCATCCTCACCCAAATTGACCATAAATGGACCAACGTGTTCGTTGAGGATTTCTTCCACATATCTTACGCTAGTTAAAGAGCCGTTTTCTATGATCACCAGCTCTGTGCGACTTTCAGAGGAAATTCCGGCCCACACAAGTACAGACCCACCACCGTAGGCTACTTTTTCTTCGATGCATGCTTGCTTGAATCTTTCCCCTGGTCTTCTATACACTCTGTGTCTTCCATCGTGCTTGTAGAGCATAAATTTTGATTCGTCGGAGAACATAACTTTCAACCAATCTTCAATACTCCAATTTACGTGGTTCTGGGCATATCTTAGTCTTGAAATACGATGGCCACGCTCCAGTTTAGGGCCGTTTGCAGGTCTAAGGGGTTTTAAGTTAGATTCAGCAAGCCGACGTCTTACTGTCCATGCACTTGGGTTACTTCCTCCGAGGCGTCGAAACTGATTTGTGAGTTCAGTTCCTGTGAGAAAGCGATTTCGAAGCATGGTGTTCACCAAGTATCGGTCTTCTCGTGCTGTGGTACACCTAGTTCTGCCCGTTCCTGGTCTGCGTAGGTTAGAACCAGTTTCTTCGTAACGTCGGAGAACTCTTTGTACTGTTGACAGCGACACACCGACAGTCCTGGCTGTATCGCGCTGACTCCGGCCGGTTTCCACCAATGTAAGTATTCTGGTGCATTCTTCAAGTGTAAGCGACATGATTTCAGCTTGAATAATGAATATTGAGCACTATCAACCTGGTTTATGTACCAACATAAATGACAGATTACAAACAAAAGCAAAAACAAATCCTGTAATTTCGTAGTTCCATCTTCGACAGTGTTCCCTTTTCAAATTTGATTTTTTTATGATATAACTTTACAATAACTAAGAAGTTTTAATACTTTCATTTAAGGAGTATTAAATTGTCTATTAAATACAATTTATTGCATTAACCTAGCATTCTTACTTTCCGAGATTTTTTGGATTCTTTGAGTGACCCGGATTCATTGCTCTCGAGGGTATTTTATTGTTAATCAATTCTTGGTGTCGATATAATTCCACAATATAAAGACCGTTTGGTCGTATGTGCTCATGGCAGTATGATCTAGTGATCCTGATATGATACGTCCCCAACGTGAACAACATCAAATCCTCATGTGAATTGTGGGAAATCATCGAAAGCATCATTATTGGCATCCATTGCCACGAATGCTACTCTTTGCCTATTTAGGTTGTGCCCTTACATATTCTGCCTGTTCATTCTCTCTATTGATATTTTTATTGATAATATGAATGAATTGTTCGGCGTATGTGCTATCCTCGTAAGGACGTCAAGTTTCGTTAATGATTGCCGCTGTAATTCTGAAGTCCGTTGCAACATAACAATAGACGTGCCGAAATATTTTGTCTTTTTTAAATCGACCATTTATGGTCTCAACGAACCGCTACTACCTGGCTAATGTGCGAGAGAGACCATATATTACATTTTTATTGGAAACCCCGTAATAGGTGGTAACAGAATGCCGTAATAATAATAATTATTTAATAAGTGAAGAGTATTGTGTTAGGATATCTTGTACAAAAATATTGATTTTTCATTAATCGGTTATATTTTACTCCCATGGTTTTTGAAAAATATATGTACAGAAAATGAATAGTGGACTACAACTTGACAATTTAAATCTATTTTGGTTATTGTACGCAATATTTCACTGACCGGGTCGGATTACGCCCAATGACCTTTTAAAAGACAACTTACAACTCGGACTATCCTTTCAATTGTGCCAAATAACATCTTCTACCCCCTTTATCTTAAAGGAAAAGGAGAATGCCGAGAACCCGTACCAATTGCGTCAAAACCAAACGTATCCTAAAAAATTTATAAAATTTTATAAATGACATTAATATTTTCTTTAGTTTTACACACCGACGGGATACATAAGCAAAAAAAAATTTGTTGATTTGGTTTCCGCCGCTCGCCACCATTAAGGGCGATACAGATGATGAAGATACTTTAACATTTTATCTTAAGATAACATATCGCTCTCCTTACAATCACTATGAGGCATAACACACGGTTAATATAATATATACATATTTTCATATTTTGGTACTGTAAGATAGGAGCGATATGAGAATTTATCGTAACTTATCATCTTATGTTATTAAATATATCTTCTCTCTCACTCTGTTTATGGTTGAACGTAGTACACGTGCCGGTCGCGACGAAAATATATTACCGTATCTTTGTCTGTGATAGCCTAATATATATTAATATAAATTCTTAAGATAACATGTTAAAGTATCTTCACCGTCTGCATCGCCCTTTAGACTACAACAACCATTGATATAATTGTAACTATGGCAACAACCCTCATTTTTTAATTATTTTGACAGTAGAATCGACTAAAAACTTATTGAATTGGTTTTGACGCACTCACTTTAGTTTTGGTACCGAGCGCCATACATCAGATGGCATTGTCCTTTGCAAATATTACTATTTGTCACGAATTGATAATTCTCTTGTAAATTGTCCACCACTTGTAAATAAGGTTATTTTTATGTCCCAACACAAATATTCAGAAACTATAATCTGTTTTACCTGCACTTTGTTTATTGCGCGAGTAGAAGGTTTAAATAACTGAGTAAAAAGCATGACCTTGATTTCTTCAGATGCAGTGCTTGTACTTTTAAAACTAAGCTCAACAACACTTTTCCTTCAACCAGTTTAACTTATAGAAAATTGATTTTGATCTGCATATTTACTTTTTTGCATAAATCACCTACATTAACGTTGCTATCATGAATTTCAATGATTAATGTGAAAAGCATTAACATAACTAATAATATTTTCTTCTCTTAAATTGTATCATCCTAACAGTTAAACAGTAGTTTCTATCAGTAGAGACCTTCAAATGGCCTCATGAATGCTATTTTATTAACTACTTGTTACATTGTGCTGATGGTTTTCCAAATACAAAATAAATAAATAAATAACAGCAGATTATGACTACTCTGCCGCACATCGGTGTTATCGCTAAACTAGCGAATACAAATTTTATTCTGTTGCAAACATCTTTACTATCTTTAATCGATTGATACATGTTGTGATCGGCCGAAAATGTATCTTAATCAGTAACTGCAGATTCTGTTCTGTCGAAAATACACTCACCGGCACGAAAACTTGGCCAAGTTTGAAGTCTGTCCAATTTTGCCAACATTTCTCGGCAAAAAGCAATTCTAGTTGGATAATCTCTTGGCAGCAGTGTCTGTACACGTGTCACATGGTAAGGGTGAAATCTGTTTTTCTTGATAACGTCGTGACCTATCGCTTTTGGTATTCCAGTGCGTCGTTGAATATCTCGCGTCGAAATACTTGGATCTTCTTCAATCATATCAAGCACAGTGTCTTCAATATCAGGGTCTTGAGTCCGTCCGCCACTACTACCACCAACACCATGACCAAGTATTCTCCCTCCTGAGTAACAGCTGTACACTCTAAAGACGCGGTAGTCGGGTGACGCGCGTTTGGGTATCTCTACCGATAAAGTGCTGCAGCGGCACTAGCGTTGCCGCGACATTCTCCATAAATGAAGTGCATGTTAGCATATTCTTGAGGTGTATACTGAGCTCGTGACATCACACAGTCCAGTTAATGCACCAAATAATGTCCAGTAGAATGCCGAGTCGTCACAATTATCACCAAACAAACAAAATCCAATCAAAGTGCACAAATCGGGAGTCCAGGAGAATGCAAAGTAGTCGCTTGTATTAAACCACGAATCAGAGATAATAGAGCACATGCGATGTCGAGAATGTCGAGATACGCACTAACCAAAATTTAATGAACCATACAGTCCCAAACAAAATAATTTAATAATACAATAGAGAATCTGTCGTTCTTTTTACTCGCATTATTTATAAGAACTATTTGTCTTGCTCGCACGACTAAGGATTACTACGGGTTGGCCGAGCAGGGAGTAAACCACTTAATTCAAGGTCAAAGAAGGGTCCCTTACCTTCTTGTGGTAGGTGTAGACCTACAACAATAAGGTACAATGTCCTTAACCTATACCTGAATAGATAAACACTAAAGATTTATAAAAGTAAAGTCATTCCACGTAATTTCATTATTGACATGCATTTATTCAATTATAATTATACTACATTTAATTGTATTGTCACAAAGATATAAAATCCTACTTCTTACTATTCTATCCTACTTCCTACTAATAAATTATAAATGCGAAAGTTTGTGAGTATGGATGTATGTATGGATGAAAGTTTATAACTCTTTCACGAAAAAACCACTGAATGGATCTGGATGAAACTTGGAATATACATAGTTTGTGGTCTGGATTAACACATTGTACTTTTTATCCCGGTACCACGCGAGCGAAGTCGCGGACGGAAGCTAGTAAAAAAAAAAACGAAACTTCTAAACGCAAATAAAATAAAGTTACTACCGGCGTAAAACTTTTCAAGAAATAGTGGCACATTAATTTCACCATTCATCATCATCATCATCATCATCATCAGCTTCATCATCAACAGCCTATAGCAGTCCACTGCTGGACATAGGCCTCCCCTAAACTAATTTCACCATTAATGAGCTGCATTTGAACATGCTGTATATATGCGCTTCGTTCGATGACGGGTTTTGACCGTTTTTTCAAATGCTGCATCTTCTTTAAGCGTTTTCAAAAGTTGGCTTATTGTTGTGGGTCTTCTCTTAAAACTTTTGTTAAATTGCACATTCCACCCTTCGCGTACGTTATTTCTTCTATGTCTTACCACATTGCTTTCTTCGACATCCAATAGTTTTGAATATAAGACAAGAATGGTCCGAGCTTTCGATGCGTACCAATCACTTGACTTTCAGCAAGCACATAATTCCAGCCTTCCTCAATATCTCGTTCAGGCAGAAGTGGTAGCACAATGCACAACCCAATAATTTTGTACAAATTTGTGTCTTTGTTTATTTTGTTTTTTGTTTATATGTTTAGCTTCTTTGCTTTTCTGGTCAATGTATCCTTGAAATGAAAATAACATCCGTGGTGTTTGACGTTGGGAAAGACAAATTTTATAGCACTGATAGTAGCCTGTTCAAAATCAGTAATAAATTTAGTTGGCTCCCATTCTGGGACTGCTGACTTTATTAGTTCTAGTAAAATAACGTACCACTTTTTAACCATTCATGGTACTAGCGATACATCAAAATTTATGATGGTAGGTACTACTGATCCTAAATCTTACTACTACTACTATTGTCACTAGTACCATTAATGGTACTAAGGATACAAAGGTGTCACTTGTACCATCAATGGTACAAATAAATGGTACAAATCAATGGTACTACACCGGTGGTAATGGTACTAAATTGTTCGTTAACCAGCTACATACCAAAATCTTTAAGGATAAAAAACGAGTCTCCAATGTCGGCAGCCAAGTTTACAAAGGTATTGCCAAATCACAATTACAAATAGTTTTATTGGAACAATCTGTATATATAAAAATGACTCCCTATTTCCCTTGGTCACGGCATCACGCGTGAACGGCTGGACCGATTTCGCTGATAATTTTCTTTTTCTTGTGTTTGTTATTGTCAGGAGAAGGTTCTTATGAAAGAAAAAATAAAGAAAATTGCGCGGAAAATCAGAAAATTTAAGAATACTTAACCACCACTCCACTTTGATATCCTCATTGATTGCTTAATCCACTTCGATATCCTTTTTGAATGTTTCTTTAACTTCGATACCCTCTTTGAGACAGGACAACGTCTGTCGGGTCAGCTAGTGTTGCAATAAATAAACTGAAAACTTGAAAAAAAATACTTACGGCAGCGGAGCCGGTGTCTCGTGTAATCTCTTGTGAATATTTGCTGCAACAAAAAATGTGGTTAAATAAGTGACGTTGAACAAATGTTACGTTGGACTCTTGCATGGTACTATACTATTTACATTTTATAAATGGATATTTGATAATGTCAAAATTGAGAACTAGTGATTGCAGCAACTGAGCATTACGATTTTTCAGTCGATAATGGAGACCTTCTTCTTCTTCTTTCGTAGTTCGCTAGTGACCAACACTGGTGTCGGAGTTTTTTAGGCCGCCCGAAAGCCTCCGACATGCCTTAACGACTGAACCCATTTGACCCATTTGTTAGAGTATCGAGAGTATCGTTGACATCGTAGTTATGTTTGTTCGAGCATAACTCTCAAACCGTTGATCCAATCTGCATACAATTGGTAAGTAATTAGGTTGTATTTTTTGCTGGAAAGTCAAAGAAAAAAATTACCATATGCAAATATATTGAGCGAGGTGTCTTATGAATGGGTTTTGTTTGTTCATTCCAAATTAGTTTTTATTTTAACTCTAGAATGTATAGATCAATAGATAAGTTGATCGGTGGTAGTCGGAGGGAAGTACAAATATTGTATTTGGCACACATGCCTGCTTACTAAGTCATCAGTGCTCACACTCTGATAACATAAATGATAACAGTTCGCTCCTTATTGACTGCGGGCCTCGCAGCAGCGGGTCGAGTAGCAGCTCGCGCCCCTAGAGCAAGTGTTAAGTACTGAATAGTAACTCTATGCTATGTGGGAAGGCAAGATAGGAGATGAAAGTTTGCATGGAGGGGAACCAATTACTTCTCAAGCTACGAGAAGCGATAAAATAACTTATAATACATACACTTTTCAACTTGCTGTTGACTTGGCGAAGGGTCGCCAACGGAAAAGGGAGCAAGAACGGGCTCGGAAAAGGTAGCGGAAGTGGGAGTGGGAACGGGAACGGGAACGTGAACACGTCCGAGTACTGACCCGGACCTAAACTGGTAATGTAGGTTGGTACTATTCCATACATAATTGAGGTTACGGTGGAGTGGTGGTTGATGTGTTTTGATTTGACGTTTTTCGACGACATATTCTGCATTCGTTTTTACTTTATTTATGTATTTGCGTACGTTCCCTGTAGTTGTCTCGGGTCTGAAAGCCCATGCTTGTATATATTTAAGATTTTTGACTGTTTGTATTTCATCGTCTTTCATCCCCATTCCACTGATCACCGTGCGGCGTTTCGAAGGGCGTTTATAGCTCACATACTTCCATTCACTATGGGTATTGTTCACGCTTTGAACTTCAGCTTTACTTGCGTCAGTTGTTCTATGTTGTAATATGTGGAAAAGGAAAATTAATTATCAGAAAAAAAGCTTCTGGTTATTTTCACCATTGGGATGTAAAAAGAAAAGAAAATATGGGAAATTTAAAAAAACTGATGAAAAAATGCACATAAAAAATAAAATATTGCGAAAAAATACCACTGGGAAAATATGGGAACGTAATAATTGCGACCAAGAAAAAATGATTTTCAGAAATTATGGGCTCAACTGTCACAGTTTGACGATTGACGTTCATTGAAAGGGATCGATGACTTAAGGCAAGCAGATCTTATTGATTTACAAAATTTAAAAAAATATACTAAGGGCTAAAGGTTTATATTAGTAGTATTAGTAGTAGTAAACTGTATATAAGTAGTATATGAATGATGTGGTTCCAATAATACAAGCTCTGCTTAGTTTGAGACTACATGATGCTATGTGATAACGTCCAGCGTTATTTATTTATTTAGTATAATAAATAAGGTACCGTTTGAAGTGCATTAGTCCGTTGGATAACGCTTGTATGAAACACGATATCGCATGTATTAAATTTTGTTTTTAAGCTATTGCATAGCTTCTATCGAGGGCCTTGAGCGCCGGGACCGAATCCAGAAATTCCGTAACGAAAAAAAACCTCACGCTCCCCACTCCGACGGGCACGGAGGTGTGGCTTGAAGGCCGTGCATTGTCTAACGTCGTTTCTTTTCGGCAGTCTTCGACACGGTGTTTGGGTGCGTGCAACTAGACGTATTTTTATTTAATAAAAGAAAAAAAAAATGTTTTCTTATCGGTCACCACGCTCAAAAAGTGTAACTTGAATTAATATCAAAGAAAAAGAAATACTGCATAAATAAAATAAATAAATAATTATAATTGTATAAGTTGATACAAAATGCTATGCAATAGCTTTACCGCGGCAGTCCCCGAGTGCCACACGTCTTTTTTTTTTAAATAGATAGTGATTCAAGAGGAAGGTCTATATGTATAACTTGCACCCGTGCGAAGCCGGGGCGGGTCGCTAGTCATTTATAAGATCGACATGAAACTTGTAGATGAATAAAAATGCGTTTATAAACTTGAAGTGGACTGTATTATTTAAAATATAAAATTATTTGGAAAAGCACTTTTGCACAAATCGAAATCAAAGCGAAAGGGGAGAATTGACATTTTGACTGATCCTTTGTAGTTATAATGGTCAACATTGCCAGTAGCAAAATATTATTATCTATGTTCGGGAACTTTTCTGAACAAGCTGATTTAGAATTATTAAACATGACGAAGCAACGGTTCAAATTTAAGGATGCTGGAAAGGTGAAAAATTAGCATGCTGGCTAGTGAAAAAAGTAATGAGAACCAAAGTGAAGCATGGCGCTGGAACGAAATCATTTAAATCAATTGTTTCAAGAATACGCACTCATTTGAAGAAATTGAAACCATCAGATAACTGTAAAGCTATACGATTAGTGTACGACTGCGAAAAAAATTGTAAAAAATAACAAAGGAGTTCACCTGCCTCGCGTCATACCATTACTAAAGACAGGTGGAATACTTCATTATATCCTGTTATATTCATTATTATAACCAGGTCGGTCTACTCGTACACCTGCTCCAGCGAGCCCAATAACTGCCTACTTATAGTTTAATCTAAAACAGCAAATAACAATGCCCTAACAAAAAAACTATCAAAACACGGATTTTGAATTAAATGTATGAAATGTATGTCATGAATGAATGTAAAATTAAGATACATACTCTTTGGCATCTATCGCAAATGCGGTACGACGGTTGTCTCGGCATTTTGAAACAATATAATAAATATGAATATAGAGGAGCAAAGCCATCGGGAGGAACAGGAGCCGGTGAGAGGCCGGCTTGCAGTTACCTACATAGGTACATAAGATGAAGTTCATTCTGAGAATGATCCGCGTGTGCGTGTTCGTCACGTGTCGGCGGAGCGCGGTGTCCCAGTCGCCGCGCGGCCCTGCAGCGCACGCGCACGCGCACGCGCACGCGCACGCGCACGCGCACGCGCACGCTCCTACTGCACACTACGCACAAGCAACACTAATAGATTGCATCAGGTACCAACTATGTGCTAGGTACCGACCGGTTGCGTTTGCAACATACAAATAGTTTGTTCAGTGCGTTGTCTGTCACGAGCGGTGGGCGAATGAATGTGCTTGGGGCTCGACTGTTGTAGAGCCACCCACCGGGCGAGGGTTTGGGGTAACTACAACTAGGTATGTTCCAACGATAGGAAGCGCGCGGGGCTTCCTCTCGCAGCTGAACAACTGAACGAACGGGGCTCTGGCGCCGCGCGCCGCCAGACGGCTGCATAGCACAGCTTGACACCAGCACAGCTGCACTCTCTGACCGACGGCGACGCGACGGTGCGACCAGCTGTGCCCTGCAGCACCAGCCCGCATGCCCCGCGCGAGCGCGACGGGATTATTGCCATATCCGTCTTCATTACGGGAGGTCACCTCGTCCACCTGTCCACTGATACACGCTAGTAATGTACTAGTAGTACTCACTTTTTACAAAAAATAAAATAAATAAAAAAAACCTCAAAAACAAAACTATAAACGAAATATAAAAATTGTAAATGTAAATTATTGACAAGTCATTATTAAAAATAGAATGTTTATATTTTTTAAATGAAGGAAGTGTTTAATAAGTATTTATTGCCGTAAGAAGGTAAGTATCTATTGTGGTACGAGACACGAGAGGCGCGCTGTGGCCGCTTCATGATCTACTAGCTGACCCGCCCGCAACTCCGTTTGAGAGTATACTTGTACTTTCACGTGAATTATTTACCGAACATGTTATTTTACGCAAAACTCTAAGGCTGAGCGCAGACCAGACTTGTCGCCCTTAGTCAAGTCTGTCTTAAGACAAATCGAAACTGTTTTGTCTATCATGCTGCGCACACTGAGACACGACTGTGAGATAGGACAACTTCTGTCGGGTCAGCTAGTGTTGCAATAAATAAACTGAAAACTTGAAAAAATATACTCACGGCAGTGGAGCCTGTGGTTAGTGAAATCTCTTGTAAAGATGTGCTGCAACAAAAAATGTGGTTAAATAACTGACGTTGAACAAATGTTACGTTGGACTCTTGCATGGTACTATACTATTTACATTTTATAAATGGATATTTGATAATTTAATTCAATTTAATTCAATTTAATTAATTAGTACGGTCATTATACAACCACTTACACTAATTAAAGTAATTCCCAATAAAATATTTACGTTTAAATTTACATTACAAGGAATATACATAACAGAGCAGAAATAGTATACAATAATAATAACTGAGCAAATAACAAAAGATGAAAATGAAAATGGAAATTATATAAAGAAATGAAAATTATAGAAAAAATAATAATAATCAAAACTAACATAAAAAAAAGGAAATAAATAATAGTTCTTGTAGAGTTAAATACAATTGTCAAGCACATTCTTTCACACTCAGACTTAGACACATACATCATTCTTTCTCACAATGCTTCAGACATACCGACACAAGATTATGCCATTCGTCAAAAAATATATCACAATCTGGATTGTCTGAGAGTTTATTGAAGGCGGCGAGGGCTCGCGGTAGCGGAGAGTTAGCACGTGCAACTGTTCTGTGTACGAGGGTACGGCGAAAAGTCTATGTTTTCTGCATCGAACATAGTTGTTAGGTACGTAAAGTTGAAGTAACTCGCTATGCAAATCGGTAGCATCTACTGTGTTACGGAAAATTTTACAGCAGGTTGTCATTTGGTTGCAAGCTCTTCTAGTACTAAGGGAGTTGTAACCGAGACATCCCTGAATAAATTTAGTTGGGTACATAAAAGGATAGAAGCCCAAAGTACGCTTGTAAAGGTACCGCAGAAACGCTTTTTGTACCTTTTCTAATAGGAGGACGTATGTGACTTCGTGCGGATTCCAGATACAGGAGCTGGACTCAAGTTTGCTTCGGACCAATGCACTGAAAAGAAGACGTATGACATACTCGCTCTGAAAATCTCAAAATAAAAAATAATGTCAAAATTGAGAACTAGTGATTGCAGCAACTGAGCATTACGATTTTTCAGTCGATTATGGAGACCTTCTTCTTCTTCTTTCGTAGTTCGCTAGTGACCAACTCTGGTGTCGGAGTTTTTTAGGCCGCCCGAAGGCCTCCGACATGCCTTAACGAATGAAAAACCGGGACCAACATCTAAACGTGCCTTCCGAAGCACGGAAGCGCTCAAATCTAAATGTCACTAAACGGTCACCCATCCAAGTAATGACCGGTTGGAGTGTTGCTTAACCAAGGTGATCTGCTAAGAACAGCGAAGTTAACCACGCCACGAGCGCTTCAGATTATAAAAAAAATATTGACACCACAACTAATAGTAAAGATTTAGTAAAGATTTTTTGTTGTCGAATAAAACAACTGATATATATTATTACTAGCTTTCGCCCGCGGCTTCGCACGCGTGGTAGCCGGATAATAAGTAGGCTATTATGTTATTCCTAGTCTAGAACTGCATTATATTATGTGCAAAACTTCAGCTCAATCAGTCGCGTTAAGATTCTCTGATTTTTTTGAAATTTTTTTCACCCCAGTCCCCCATACAAACTGTGCCAACCCCGTTAACCCCCTACGATGTTGTATTGCAAAAAATGCTAAAATAGGTTTATTTATTTTTATTAGAGAGTCTCTGTGCAAAATTCTGTGTAGCAGCAGGTTGGTAGGTTTACTTCCTTAGGGGTTGAATTTTGAAAAACACTAAAACAGATGTTTATTTATTTTTATAAGTCTGTGCAAAAGGAGAATGCCGATAACTCGTACCAATTGCGTCAAAACCAAACGTATCCCATAAAATTGCCTTTATTTTATAAATAAACTTAACACTTTTTTTTAGTCTTACTACGTCTTACTCGATTAATAATTACGTAAAAAAATCTTTCGTTTATTTGGTTTCCGGCACACGGCGCGATGACATTGCAACCACCCTCACTTTTAATTTTAGACAGTAGAATTTACTGAAAACATTGGAGGTTTTTTCACTTTGTATAATCAAAGAGGTTGTATCAGAAACTTTCTCCTATATTTATGTATTACTAGAGTGTTCTGAGGCATTGTGTAGCAGTGTTTATTCTGTAAATAGATATTTTATTAGACATCATTACAATAATGTACGATAAACAATCGTGGCATGAACTGTTTGCTAATAACCGGTGACGCGAAACCAGCATAGTTTGGAAGAGGCATCCATGGCCTTTTCGTGGTTGTGATGAATATATTAAGATCTTGGATCTTAGCTTGGATTTCACCTTCACCAGTAAGTACTAATACCTATTATAATGATGTAAATGCCTATCTACTTTCTCGTCACTATCATTATTTGAAAATAATATAAAGTAGAACACAGAAGTAATGTATGTAATGTCCTACCTACGAAGTAGAAGTTAAAACACCCTTTTACCTATCTGTGTGAGGTATATAAACCTTTTCTTATAGATATAGTATCATAGTTAAATGTTTATAGTGTAATACTTATAATTATGTAGACAATTCTGAACACACAAGGTCTCGGGAAAGCATTTTTTAAAAAACAAACTAAAACTAAAATCAAATAAAAACAATTTGTTTACGTTTATCTTAAAAAAGACTTAGTATTCCATGAATAACAGTATAATATCTTTCAAAAAAATTAGGTTTCGTTTTGACGCAATTACTTTAGCATTGGTACCGAGCGCCATAAATCAGACGGCATTGTCCTTTCAAGTTGGTAGGTAAAGATGTTTTTCGTTCCATAAAAACTTTGACATTCCTGTTAACCCTTAGATGTTGAACTGGAGTATACAGGCAATAATTCAAGTCAGGAAGTGAATATTCTTTGGCTCCCCATACAAACTTTGCCACCCCCCTCAAACCCCATAGGGCTTGATTCGCAATAAATGCTAAAATAGTTGTTTATGTATTTGTATTAAAGAGTCTATGTCCAAATTTTCGGTTGATTCGCGAAAAATGCTGAAAAATATAATTATTTATTTTATTAGTCTCTGTGCTAAATTTCAAGTCAATAAGTTAATATTCTTTTTGTCCCCTATACAAACTTTGCCACCCCTTTTGTACCTCTTAGGGGTTGATTTGCAAAAAATGCTGAAACAGGTGCTTGTTTATTTTTAATAGCAAGTGTCTGTGCAAAATTTCAAGTAAATTATCGAAGATTTTTTTTAGTTCCCCTTACAAAATTTGCCAACCCGGTTAACCCCTTAGGGGTTGAATTTCGAAAAATCCTGAAATATGCGCGTAACTCTGTGAAAAAATTCATTTAATTTGTTATTTTAACTTTGCCATCCCTGTTAATTCCCTTGAAGGTTGAATTGCGAAAAATACTAAGCCACCCCCGTTCACTCCCTAGGGGTTCATGATCATCATCATTATCATCATCATCGTCATCAGCCTATAGCAGTCCACTGCTGGACATAGGCCTCCCCTAATGAGCGCCCTTAGGGCATTATTTATAATTATTAATCTTTGTGAAAAATTCAAGTCAATGGGTTATTGTTTGTGCTCCATGCATACTTTGCCACCCCCGTTTACCTACTTAGGGGTCTAATTTAGAAAAATACTAAAATCTTAATTTATTTTTGTAAGGGAGTTCTGTGCAAAATTTTATGTCGATAGGTAATGATTTTTTCCGTCCCGCATACAAATTTTGTCGCCTCCGTTCACCCTTTAGGGGTTAAATTTTGAGAAATGCTGAAATAAGTGTTTATTTATTTTTGTTAGGGAGTCTCTGTGCTAAAGTTCAAGGCAATGAATACAATAAATAAAGTATTTTTTGTCCCCCATACCAACGTTACCACCCCCATTGAACTCCTTAGGGGTTGATTGGCGAATAATTCTGAAATAGGTGTTTATTTATATTTAAAACAGTCTCTGTGCAAGATTTCACGTCAATAGGTGAACATTGTTTTTGTCCACAATAAAAAAATCGCCACCGTCTTCAAACCCGGTTTATTTGCGAAAAATGCTGAAACAGGTATATCTTAATACAAAATTTCAAGTCTTTCGGTGAAGATTTATTTCGTCCCCCCATACAAACTTTGCCATCCCCGTCAACTCCCTTAGAGGTGGAATTTCCAGAAATCCCTTCTTATTCGGTGGTTTTGCCATAAAAGGAAGCTACACTCCAGATTTGAACTTGGTATCTTCAGTGGTTTAGGCTGTGCGTTGATTCCAGAAAAATAAAGATTATATCTTAATACAAAATTTCTATATCCAAAATACGCAGTAGAATAGATTACGCCAGTTTTCTATATGATAATAGCTGTCAAACCAATCTAGTTAAATTAGACAGAGTACAAAACCAAGCAATGCATGTAGTGGGTGGATATATACGTAGTACTCATATACATGTTATGCAAAGCGATCTATGTCTTCCTCCTCTTTTTATTCGTAGAAGATATTTGGCAGGAAAGTTCTGGCTTAAGTCTAAATCATTTAAAAACAATAAAGCAATTCTGTACACGGCCGAGCTCTTATCACAAAATAATACTAGGTATTGGTCACAAAGAAGGGTACCTATTCTTACGTCTGTACATTCTTCGTTAAACTCCTTTCCCATTCATGCCTGCACTCAGCTCGAGATTTTCTCGCTGTCAACTTGGGTAAGCAACATTAATTTAGATAATGTAGTAACAGACAAGATTCCCGTTATGGACCGAGCAAAACGCACTTATAATAATAATGTTTTAAAGAATATGTGTACGGATTACATTGAGGAGAATTATCAAGACTTTTACAAAATGTATACAGACGGCTCCAAAGAAAGGACACAAGGTGGTGCCGCCTTTTTAGATCCACAGTTAAATACATTCATGAAATTTAAAATTCAATCAAACATTTCAATCATGCATCTTGAATTAATCGGTTTAGTGGAGGCCCTCTCATATGTAGATTCTATTGAAAGTGACAAATTTGTTATCCTCAGCGATTCAAAGAGTGCGTTGCAACATATAGCTCGGTGCACCTCACCCGTGCGAGGCACACCGTTAGCTTATACAATATTAGAATCTATTAATAAATTAAAATGTAAACACAAATCAATTGTCCTTCAATGGATTCCGTCGCATATTCAACTAGATAATAATGAGCGAGTTGACCTGTTAGCAAAACAAGCTATATCTGATGGCATTCATTTAACAGTCGAACCGTTACACTCCGAGTACGTGGGATTTTTAAAATCTCAATGTAAAGACTTCTGGCAAGAATACTTTGACAAAAGGTCAACTGAGAAAGGTATTTGGTTTAGGACCGTACAACCTCAAATAACTTCCTATCCCTGGATTGACCAATGTGTGTTCACCCGAAATACACTAGTGACTGCTCTCAGGCTACGTTCCGGACACATTCCATCTAATAAGTTTCACCCAACTGCGAAGTTTGTGGCACAATAGAAGATGTTCAGCATGTATTGATGGAATGCGTCCGGAATGCTAATGAAAGAAGGATAATCTTTGGTCACTCCTTTGCCTGCAATATTGGCCAGTGTAACAGCATATTGGCAGCACCTTGTTCCGATGATGCACAGCTTTTATATAACTTAGCAGTTAAGTGTTTGAATTAGGTATGTAAGTGTTTAGAATATTAATATTTTTGTTCCCGATCGGGCGATGAGGTCGCTCAGCGACAAAGCCCGTTTTTGTTATTAATAAAAAAAAAACGAAAACGAAAACGAAAACTATGGAAAAGTATGAAAAAGAATACTAACTCCGTCTGTGTACCCCTACACACACCAGTGGGGCGGCGGCGACCTGTTAAAAAAATAAAACAGTTAAGGTACTTTAATATGGTAAGGATCATAGATCTATTAGAGACTGTTAGATTGGCAATACAGTGCTAGGGGCGAGTACCTATAACTATTGCGGTTACCATCGTTTTCCAATTTTATTATGTACTTAGCTGACCCGACAGACGTTGTCCTGTCTCAAAGAGGGTATCGGAGTTAAAGAAACATTCAAAAAGGATATCGAAGTGGATTAAGCAATCAATGAATCCTCATTCTCATCAAAATGGAAAATGCTATCAAAGAGGGTATCGATGTTAAAGAAGCAAATAAAGAGTATATCAACGTGAAAAAAGCAATCAATGTGGATAAAACAACAACAACTACCCTACCCTACCCTACCTTACCTTACCCTACCCCTACCCTTAACCCTACCCTACCCTACCCGTAACCTTAACCCTACCCTACCCGTACCCTTAACCCTACCCTACCCCTACCTGTACCCCTCCCTACCCTACCCCTACATTTATTTTTGGCCTAGAATGCCTCTCGTTCTATCGCCGTTATTTATTTTACGGCATTTTAATCTTTATTTTTTAAAACATTAAACTTAAAACTAGGTAGCCCGCTACCCAACCCAGCTTTATTAAACATTTTTGGTAATATACACGTTTGTCTAAGAACATTCAAGAATTTATACAATTTGACAAATAATACCTGTCATAATTACAATTCAATTGTAATCGACAGATGATGATTAAACTTACAATTAAAAATATTAATCAAAACTAAAATAATAATAAAAATTAAAATTAAAATAAGAATTCGAATTATAATGAACTTCATAATGAAGAAGATAATTAGGTTACAATATCACACTTTTACGTACATAGAATCAAAGTCTAGACTGTACACATATTCTAGTCTTTATTTCACACCGATCGGTGCAATATTACCGAAGTTATAAGCATCGGAAGTTTACGTAGGTTTTTTAAATCTCGTCAGTGATCATGAATCATCATGAAATGAATCATCATCATGAATAATTACATCGACATGATCCTCACAACAATATACCGTCGTTTTTGGCCCTAACGGGGGCTCTTCTCATCGCATTTGTCAATGTTTTTTTCAGATTTTTGTTCCTTTAGAACGTAAAAATCAACTTTTCGGATGTTTTTGTGGCCGTATTTTTACACTGAGGCACGACACAGTATTTATTAGATGGACTCAATTAGGTAAATGCTTTAAATCCCCGAGTCGCTCGCGCGGTGATAGGACCCGTGACGTCATCAACGATATCGCGCTCGGTCCGCGGCTTAGACCGAAAATGTTGACTTTGCACTTTTATATCTCGGTCAGTTTTAGAGATAAAAAAATAATAAAAACACAGTTGTTCTCGTAATTGTTTGTTAAATATTTTGGCATATATAACAAAAAATAATTTTCTTCTTCTTCATTGTTATCAAAATTAAGTCATTCCAATAAAGTACTAATGAAAACTAAAATAAAAAATAATAATTAAAATTATAATGAACTTCATAATTGTTATAAAAAATAATACATTCCAATTATTACAATTTCCATGATAGGTATTTACAGCAAGCACAAACAATTAGAGTACACAAATTTAACAGTTAGTACAACCGTATTTAAGGAATTCGCTGCGATGGTCATTGTCCCTAACAAGCTTGTCATAATCTGTATATTTTATATCTAAATTAAGCCTTGTACTTATTTGCTGGCGAAGTGCGCCATACCTAGGACAGTCGTCTAAGATGTGGGGTACAGTCTCCGATGTAACCGAGTCGCAGACACAGTGTGGTGATGGAGCCAACTTGAGTCTGTGCAGGTACTCGCGGAATTCCCCGTGTCCTGTGAAGAGCTGAGCGAGGATATTAGTCATTTTTATGTTCCTAATGATTTTATGCCCTTCACGGACATTGGGGAAAAACATTTTCGTAATCCTGCCAGTTTCCGCTTCCGTATACCGCTTGTTCCATTGTTCGATAGTTCTTTGGCGGAAAGAGTACTTAATTAAGGAAACAGGGACTCTATCATACACAGGACTGGTTTTTTCTTCAGGGCTGCAATTTTCGCAAGTTCATCAGCTCTTTCGTTCCCAATGAAGCCTTCATGTACATGTTATCCAGTGAAGATGCACTCGTCTGTCCCCTTCTCTTCAAGCTGTTGTATTCTGTCCTGGATCTCTACCACGATTGGATGCGTGCTGTTTGGATCTGCTATGGTTTCCTAGGAGGATCTTGAATCGCTTATGATATTACCGATTGGTGTATTGGTCTTCGCAAACATCTCTAGAGCTCTAAGTATAGCTGCTAGTTCAGCCTGGTACACTGAGCAGTACGATGCCAGAATAAAATTGGAAAAGCGTACCTCCGTCCCGTTCTCCCACCAGGTTACCGCTGCTCCCACTCTTTCTTGTATTTTACTCCCATCTGTGTAGATCTTTGGGTATAGGTTAACTTCTTTGATAGCCTGCTCTGTGAGGAGTAATAAAAAAACTTTATAGGCCATCTGCGTGAGGGTGGTAGCAGCTGAAATACATCTATGCCGACGGCTTTTTTGCAAGCATTCTGGAGGTGAGTTCGGAAGATGAGCTTGGAGTCGATAGTAAGGCCAAGGACCTAAAGCTCGTTACCTATTGCAATGGTCACACCGTCTAGAATAAATTTAGGAGTGTCATATTTTTCCTTCCTGGTCACGACGATGGCTTGGGTTTTATGAGCCGCAAATCTCATCTGCTTGGTTGACGTGTTTGTTGAGCTCGGTGGTGTTTTTTTTACCCCTACCTGTACCCCTCCCTACCCTTCCCTTACCCCTACCCCTACCTCTACATGGAATCGTCTGGGAGAACTTGTATGAACATTTTGTAGTGCACCCATGTTTTTTTCGGATCTGATTATAAAACTATACAAACTTATAAAAAACTCCATATTTCATTGAACAAGAAATTCAGTTTTTTTTACATTCTCTTTGTAAGAAATAATAGATGTATCTGTTTTGAACGATATTCAGTTTTTTTACATCCTCATTCACGATATTTACAGCACGCATTCTGTCAATTTTATATCGAACGCCATAAGGTTACATTAAAAAAGTTTATATTGTCAAAAGCGCAAAGGTTACATTAGAAAATCTAATTTGGTGGTTAAGTATTCTTAAATTTTCTGATTTTGCGCGCAATTTTCTTTATTTTTTCTTTCATAGAAACCTTCTCCTTACAAGCACAAGAAAAAATAATTAAAATAATTCACGCGTGATGCCGTGACCAAAGGAAATAGGGAGTCATTTTCATATATACAGGTTGTCCGGGAATGAGTATATACCTGCACGTGCGGGTGGTGGGGGGGTTGGCCACCCAGGAAACGATTATGTTATTTTTCTATCTCAAATGATTCCCGGTATACGTCACTATTTAGTAATACTTAGAAGATTCCCACATTTCTACACATTTGGGGGCATAACGTCCACAGATTAAGTCCTAGTGCCCATTTTTTTTGCAATGTATTCTTTAATGTTGATGTTTGTAAATAAACTTTTTTGTTCCTATTCTTATTGGTAGAGTAATTTACAAAAAGATAATTTATTTAATGGGTAAGTTTGAGAATCAGTGGTGTAAAAAAATATATGGAACCTATCTGGCCAACTTTTTATTAAAATCGGCTATTTCACAAGGATTCTAAAATCGTGTTAAACTATGAACTTTTTCGTGCGTGGAGGCCACAATATCGAGTCCAATCGGCCGATCCATCTGCTTGGATATGTTTCGTTTAAATAGTTTCTCACTTGGACGGCGTAGTGTGCTGGACAGCCGTCATTTTGCAACCACATCCTTTGCCAGATCGCTAATGGCTCTTCTTCCAGTAGTATTGGGAGTTCGTGTTGCAGAAAGTCCAAATAAATGGCCGCATTAAGGTTGTCCGGCAGTTCGAAAGGGCCAATTATTTTTCCGTTCAATATTCCGGTCCAATAATTAATTTTGAATTGGTATTGCGATCGATCTTCCCTAGCTAAAAGTGGATTACTTAGCTGCTAGCTGAGCAAGTTATGCATATTGAGGTATTCATCTCTTTTGCACGTTGATTCATCGCTCCACGAAATTTTACTAAAAAAATTAGGGTCACTTTCCGATTTTTGTATTTGAATTTTTTTGAGTTTGTTGCAAAATGTTCACTAACCAGCTACATACCAAAATCTTTAAGGATAAAAAACGAGTCTCCAAAGTCGGCAGCCAAGTTAACAAAGGTAAAAGTAGCCAAATTACAAATACAAATAGTTTTATTGGAACAATCAAAACTGTATATATAAAAATGACTCCCTATTTCCCTTGGTCACGGCATCACGCGGACCGATTTCGCTAATTATTTTTTTCTTGTTTGTTATTGTCAGGAGAAGGTTCTTATGAAAGAAAAAATAAAGTAAATTGCTCGGAAAATCAGAAAATTTAAGAATACTTAACCACCACTCCAATTTGATATCCTCATTGATTGCTTAATCCTTTTCGATATCCTCATTGATTGCTTAATCCACTTCAATATCCTTTTTGAATGTTTCTTTAACTTCGATACCCTCTTTGAGACAGGACAACGTCGGGTCAGCTAGTGTTGCAATAAATAAACTGAAAACTTGAAAAAAAAATACTTACGGCAGCGGAGCCGGTGGTTAGTGAAGTCCCTCGAAAAGATTTGCTGCAACAAAAAATGTGGTTAAATAAGTGACGTTGAACAAATGTTACGTTGGACTCTTGCATGGTACTATACTATTTACATTTTATAAATGGATATTTGATAATGTCAAAATTGAGAACTAGTGATTGCAGCAACTGAGCATTACGATTTTTCAGTCGATTATTAAGATAAAAGATCAAAGATAAAAATACATTTATTCACAGCAAAAACACAATCTACAAAATAAGAAATAAACCGCCAGTAAATAAGGATAGGTGAATATTATGCTAGGATACAAACAGTAATAACAGTCAAGTATTTTATACAATTAAGTAGTGGATTCTGAGTAGCTATAACTTAAGTTATAAGACAATGTAGATGCTGAAAGGTTTTTAAAATAAACTATAGTAAGTGTTATCGTCGGACCTCACACTAGGCCGAGCCTGTATCGTGAGGACCACGCTAACGATTAACAGAAAAATTATAATTTAGGTCTCAGTACGACTTTTGATCTTAAATCTATTTCGACATTTTAACATCTTATGTAATGCAAATTAATGCCACTCCCTGTCTAGATAAATTAGTAAGCCTATATAATTGTAATAAAAATATTATTATATCATATATTAATATTATATACATACTAATAGTATATACTATAAATTATATATTAACAACAATCAAGTAAGGAGAAAATAAATAAATATATAATTATAGGTGAATTTACATGTGTTTAATTATAATATAGGAAAATTTAATGAGAAAAAGTTAGCTTATAATTTTGAGGATATCCTCAGTATCTTCATATGCTAGGGTTAATAACCAGTTAAAAATTATGTGACAACTCTGTTATACACATGTGATCTAACAAACTGACCAAAACGCTGAGCAAAGAAAGTTTACTGGAGGTGTAGGTATTTTATATACTCTTTTGCTTGCCGAATTAATGTAATTATCTGAGAGTAGAAACTGTCTGTGTGCAGTTAGCGAGATCCTGTGAATAAATAGCTGACAAACAGTTAAAACGCCGCATTCTCTGTAAAGCTCAGTGGTAGGGTGCCTATACGGTTTCCGGTGCATGACTTTAAGAACCGAGCGTTGAGCTCGCTCAACTTGTATAAGGTAGGTTTTCGCTGCACTTCCCCAGCAAGTTATGCAGTAAAGTATTAGGGATTGGCACAGAGCTAAGTAAATAGAGTGAAGCAATTCTTTACTGGCAACATCGCGGAGGCTACGCATAATGTTAATGACTCTCCTACTACGGCCTGACAGTCCTATGTGTTTTTTAAAATTTAAGTTTTTATAATAGTCATCGTCATCACGACTGACGAATACATTTCTCGAAAATCGAAACACGGATTTTGAATTAAATGTATGAAATGTATGTCATGAATGAATGTAAAATTAAGATACATACTCTTAAGCAGCGGTCGCAGCGCCTGTATGTCGCTGTTCGTCTCGGCATCTGTAAACAATATAATAAATATGAATATAGAGGAGCAAAGCCATCGGGAGGAACAGGAGCCGGTGAGACGCCGGCTTGCAGTTACCTACATAGGTACATGTGTGTGTTCGTCGCGTGTCGGCGGAGCGCGGTGTCCCAGTCGCCGCGCGGCCCTGCAGCGCACGCGCACGCGCACGCGCACGCTCCTACTGCACACTACGCACAAGCAACACTAATAGATTGCATCAGGTACCAACTATGTGCTAGGTACCGACCGGTTGCGTTTGCAACATACAAATAGTTTGTTCAGTGCGTTGTCTGTCACGAGCGGTGGGCGAATGAATGTGCTTGGGGCTCGACTGTTGTAGAGCCACCCACCGGGCGAGGGTTTGGGGTAACTACAACTAGGTATGTTCCAACGATAGGAAGCGCGCGGGGCTTCCTCTCGCAGCTGAACAACTGAACGAACGGGGCTCTGGCGCCGCGCGCCGCCAGACGGCTGCATAGCACAGCTTGACACCAGCACAGCTGCACTCTCTGACCGACGGCGACGCGACGGTGCGACCAGCTGTGCCCTGCAGCACCAGCCCGCATGCCCCATGACGGGATTATTGCCATATCCGTCTTCATTACGGGAGGTCACCTCGTCCACCTGTCCACTGATACACGCTAGTAATGTACCGGTAGTACTCACTTTTCTAAAAAATATTAAAAAAACTTCTCAAAAAATATAAAAACAAAATTTTCTACAAAATAAAAAGTGTAAATGATAAATGATTGACAAAAGTCATTATTAAAAATAGAATGTAATTTTTTTTTTAAATGAAGGAAGTGTTTAATAAGTATTTATTGCCGTAAGAAGGTAAGTATCTATTGTGGTACGAGACACGAGAGGCGCGCTGTGGCCGCTTCATGATCTACTAGCTGACCCACCCGCAACTCCGTTTGCGAGTATACTTGTACTTTCACGTGAATTATTTACCGAACATGTTATTTTACGCAAAACTCTAAGGCTGAGCGCAGACCAGACTTGTCGCCCTTAGTCAAGTCTGTCTTAAGACAAATCGAAACTGTTTTGTCTATCATGCTGCGCACACTGAGACACGACTGTGAGATAGGACAACTTCTGTCGGGTCAGCTAGTGTTGCAATAAATAAACTGAAAACTTGAAAAAATATACTCACGGCAGTGGAGCCTGTGGTTAGTGTAATCGCGGCTGAATATTTGCTGCAACAAAAAATGTGGTTAAATAACTGACGTTGAACAAATGTTATGTTGGACTCTTGCATGGTACTATACTATTTACATTTTATAAATGGATATTTGATAATGTCAAAATTGAGAACTAGTGATTGCAGCAACTGAGCATTACGATTTTTCAGTCGATTATGGAGACCTTCTTCTTCTTCTTTCGTAGTTCGCTAGTGACCAACTCTGGTGTCGGAGTTTTTTAGGCCGCCCGAAGGCCTCCGACATGCCTTAACGAATGAAAAACCGGGACCAACATCTAAACGTGCCTTCCGAAGCACGGAAGCGCTCAAATCTAAATGTCACTAAACGGTCACCCATCCAAGTAATGACCGGTTGGAGTGTTGCTTAACCAAGGTGATCTGCTAAGAACAGCGAAGTTAACCACGCCACGAGCGCTTCAGATTATAAAAAAAATATTGACACCACAACTAATAGTAAAGATTTAGTAAAGATTTTTTGTTGTCGAATAAAACAACTGATATATATTATTACTAGCTTTCGCCCGCGGCTTCGCACGCGTGGTAGCCGGATAATAAGTAGGCTATTATGTTATTCCTAGTCTAGAACTACATTATATTATGTGCAAAACTTCAGCTCAATCAGTCGCGTTAAGATTTTTTTGAATTTTTTTTTTCACCCCAGTCCCCCATACAAACTGTGCCAACCCCGTTAACCCCCTACGATGTTGTATTGCAAAAAATGCTAGAATAGGTTTATTTATTTTTATTAGAGAGTCTCCGTGCAAAATTCTGTGTAGCAGCAGGTTGGTAGGTTTACTTCCTTAGGGGTTGAATTTTGAAAAACACTAAAACAGATGTTTATTTATTTTTATAAGTCTGTGCAAAAGGAGAATGCCGATAACTCGTACCAATTGCGTCAAAACCAAACGTATCCCATAAAATTGCCTTTATTTTATAAATAAACTTAACACTTTTTTTTAGTCTTACTACGTCTTACTCGATTAATAATCACGTAAAAAAATCTTTCGTTTATTTGGTTTCCGGCACACGGCGCGATGACATTGCAACCACCCTCACTTTTAATTTTAGACAGTAGAATTTACTGAAAACATTGGAGGTTTTTTCACTTTGTATAATCAAAGAGGTTGTATCAGAAACTTTTTTGTGGTACTACTAAACTATCTCCTATATTTATGTATTACTAGAGTGTTCTGAGGCATTGTGTAGCAGTGTTTATTCTGTAAATAGATATTTTATTAGACATCATTACAATAATGTACGATAAACAATCGTGGCATGAACTGTTTGCTAATAACCGGTGACGCGAAACCAGCATAGTTTGGAAGAGGCATCCATGGCCTTTTCGTGGTTGTGATTAATATATTAAGATCTTGGATCTTAGCTTGGATTTCACCTTCACCAGTAAGTACTAATACCTATTATAATGATGTAAATGCCTATCTACTTTCTCGTCACTATCATTATTTGAAAATAATATAAAGTAGAACACAGAAGTAATGTATGTCATGTCCTACCTACGAAGTAGAAGTTAAAACACCCTTTTACCTATCTGTGTGAGGTATATAAACCTTTTCTTAATAGATATAGTATCATAGTTAAATGTTTATAGTGTAATACTTATAATTATGTAGACAATTCTGAACACACAAGGTCTCGGGAAAGCATTTTTTAAAAAACAAACTAAAACTAAAATAAAAAAAAAACAATTTGTTTACGTTTATCTTAAAAAAGACTTAGTATTCCATGAATAACAGTATAATATCTTTAAAAAAAATTAGGTTTCGTTTTGACGCAATTACTTTAGCATTGGTACCGAGCGCCATAAATCAGACGGCATTGTCCTTTCAAGTTGGTAGGTAAAGATGTTTTTCGTTCCATAAAAACTTTGACATTCCTGTTAACCCTTAGATGTTGAACTGGAGTATACAGGCAATAATTCAAGTCAGGAAGTGAATATTCTTTGGCTCCCCATACAAACTTTGCCACCCCCCTCAAATCCCATAGGGCTTGATTCGCAATAAATGCTAAAATAGTTGTTTATGTATTTGTATTAAAGAGTCTATGTCCAAAATTTCGAGTTTATAAGTTTTTTTTGTTCTCGATACAAACTTTGCCACCCCCTTAGGGGTTGATTCGCGAAAAATGCTGAAAAATATAATTATTTATTTTATTAGTCTCTGTGCTAAATTTCAAGTCAATAAGTTAATATTCTTTTTGTCCCCTATACAAACTTTGCCACCCCTTTTGTACCTCTTAGGGGTTGATTTGCAAAAAATGCTGAAACAGGTGCTTGTTTATTTTTAATAGCAAGTGTCTGTGCAAAATTTCAAGTCAATTATCGAAGATTTTTTTAGTTCCCCTTACAAAATTTGCCAACCCGGTTAACCCCTTAGGGGTTGAATTTCGAAAAATCCTGAAATATGCGCGTAACTCTGTGAAAAAATTCATTTAATTTGTTATTTTAACTTTGCCATCCCTGTTAATTCCCTTGAAGGTTGAATTGCGAAAAATACTAAGCCACCCCCGTTCACTCCCTAGGGGTTCATGATCATCATCATTATCATCATCATCATCGTCATCAGCCTATAGCAGTCCACTGCTGAACATAGGCCTCCCCTAATGAGCGCCCTTAGGGCATTATTTATTATTATTAATCTTTGTGAAAAAATTCAAGTCAATGGGTTATTGTTTGTGCTCCATGCATACTTTGCCACCCCCGTTTACCTACTTAGGGGTCTAATTTAGAAAAATACTAAAATCTTTATTTATTTTTGTAAGGGAGTTCTGTGCAAAATTTTATGTCGATTGGTAATGATTTTTTCCGTCCCGCATACAAATTTTGTCGCCTCCGTTCACCCTTTAGGGGTTGAATTTTGAGAAATGCTGAAATAAGTGTTTATTTATTTTTGTTAGGGAGTCTCTGTGCTAAAGTTCAAGGCAATGAATACAATAAATAAAGTATTTTTTGTCCCCCATACCAACGTTACCACCCCCATTGAACTCCTTAGGGGTTGATTGGCGAATAATGCTGAAATAGGTGTTTATTTATATTTAAAACAGTCTCTGTGCAAGATTTCACGTCAATAGGTGAACATTGTTTTTGTCCAAAATAAAAAATTCGCCACCGTCTTCAAACCCGGTTTATTTGCGAAAAATGCTGAAACAGGTATATCTTAATACAAAATTTCAAGTCTTTCAGTGAAGATTTATTTCGTCCCCCATACAAACTTTGCCATCCCCGTCAACTCCCTTAGAGGTGGAATTTCCAGAAATCCCTTCTTATTCGGTGGTTTTGCCATAAAAGGAAGCTACACTTCAGATTTGAACTTGGTATCTTCAGTGGTTTAGGCTGTGCGTTGATTCCAGAAAAATATAGATTATATCTTAATACAAAATTTCTATATCCATAATACGCAGTAGAATAGATAACGCCAGTTTTCTATATGATAATAGCTGTCAAACCAATCTAGTTAAATTAGACAGAGTACAAAACCAAGCAATGCATGTAGTGGGTGGATATATACGTAGTACTCATATACATGTTATGCAAAGCGATCTATGTCTTCCTCCTCTTTTTATTCGTTGAAGATATTTGGCAGGAAAGTTCTGGCTTAAGTCTAAATCATTTAAAAACAATAAAGCAATTCTGTACACGGCCGAGCTCTTATCACAAAATAATACTAGGTATTGGTCATAATGAAGGGTACCTATTCTTACGTCTGTACATTCTTCGTTAAACTCCTTTCCCATTCATGCTCTCGCTGTCAACTTGGGTAAGCAACATTAATTTAGATAATGTAGTAACAGACAAGATTCCCGTTATTGACCGAGCAAAACGCACTTATAATAATAATGTTTTAAAGAATATGTGTACGGATTACATAAATAAATAAATAATGCTGGACGTACCACACAGCATCATGTAGCCCCAAACTAAGCAGAGCTTGTGTTATGGGAACCACATGATTGATATACTACATAATATACTTTTTTTTTTTGTAAATACATACATATCATACATAGAAAACACCCAGACCCGAGACAAATATCTGTAGAACATACAAACATTTGTCCCGCAGCGGGAATCGAACCCGCAACCTTCTGCGTTGCAGGCGGGCTTTCACCCACTGCGCCACAGAGGTCGTCAAACATTGAGGAGAATTATCAAGACTTTTACAAAATGTATACAGACGGCTCCAAAGAAAGGACACAAGGTGGTGCCGCCTTTTTAGATCCACAGTTAAATACATTCATGAAATTTAAAATTCAATCAAACATTTCAATCATGCATCTTGAATTAATCGGTTTAGTGGAGGCCCTCTCATATGTAGATTCTATTGAAAGTGACAAATTTGTTATCCTCAGCGATTCAAAGAGTGCGTTGCAACATATAGCTCGGTGCACCTCGCCCGTGCGAGGCACACCGTTAGCTTATACAATATTAGAATCTATTAATAAATTAAAATGTAAACACAAATCAATTGTCCTTCAATGGATTCCGTCGCATATTCAACTAGATAATAATGAGCGAGTTGACCTGTTAGCAAAACAAGCTATATCTGATGGCATTCATTTAACAGTCGAACCGTTACACTCCGAGTACGTGGGATTTTTAAAATCTCAATGTAAAGACTTCTGGCAAGAATACTTTGACAAAAGGTCAACTGAGAAAGGTATTTGGTTTAGGACCGTACAACCTCAAATAACTTCCTATCCCTGGATTGACCAATGTGTGTTCACCCGAAATACACTAGTGACTGCTCTCAGGCGACGTTCCGGACACATTCCATCTAATAAGTTTAAATTTTTAATGAAAATAACAGATTCACCCAACTGCGAAGTTTGTGGCACAATAGAAGATGTTCAGCATGTATTGATGGAATGCGTCCGGAATGCTAATGAAAGAAGAATAATCTTTGGTCTCTCCTTAGCCTGCAATATTGGCCAGTGTAACAGCATATTGGCAGCACCTTGTTCCGATGATGCACAGCTTTTATATAACTTGGCAGTTAAGTGTTTGATTTAGGTATGTAAGTGTTTAGAATATTAATATTTTTGTTCCCGATCGGGCGATGAGGTCGCTCAGCGACAAAGCCCGTTTTTTGTTATAAATAAAAATAAAAACGATATCGAAAACGAAAACGAAAACTATGGAAGAGTATGAAAAAGAATACTAACTCCGTCTGTGTACCCCTACACACACCAGTGGGGCGGCGGCGACCTGTTAAAAAAATAAAACAGTTAAGGTACTTTAATATGGTAAGGATCATAGATCTATTAGAGACTGTTAGATTGGCAATACAGTGCTAGGGGCGAGTACCTATAACTATTGCGGTTACCATCGTTTTCCAATTTTATTATGTACTTAGCTGACCCGACAGACGTTGTCCTCCTGTCTCAAAGAGGGTATCGGAGTTAAAGAAACATTCAAAAAGGATATCGAAGTGGATTAAGCAATCAATGAATCCTCATTCTCATCAAAATGGAAAATTCTATCAAAGACGGTATCGATATTAAAGAAGCAAATAAAGAGTATATCAACGTGAAAAAAGCAATCAATGTGGATAAAACAACAACAACTACCCTACCCTACCCTACCTTACCTTACCCTACCCCTACCCTTAACCCTACCCTACCCTACCCGTAACCTTAACCCTACCCTACCCGTACCCTTAACCCTACCCTACCCGTACCCTTAACCCTACCCTACCCCTACCCCTACCTGTACCCCTCCCTACCCAACCCCTACCTTTATTTTTGGCCTAGAATGCCTCTCGTTCTATCGCCGTTATTTATTTTACGGCATTTTAATCTTTATTTTTTAAAACATTAAACACTAGGTAGCCCGCTCCCCAACCCAGCTTTATTAAACATTTTTGGTAATATACACGTTTGTCTAAGAACATTCAAGAATTTATACAATTCGACAAATAATACCTGTCATAATTAAGTAACAATTCAATTGTAATCGACAGATGATGATCAAACTTACAATTAAAAATATTAATCAAAACTAAAATAATAATAAAAATCAAAATCAAAATTAAAATTAAAATAAGAATTCGAATTATAATGAACTTCATAATGAAGAAGATAACTAGGTTACAATATCACATTTTTACGTACATAGAATCAAAGTCTAGACTGTACACATATTCTAGTCTTTATTTCACATCGATCGGTGCAATATTACCGAAGTTATAAGCATCGGAAGTTTACGTAGGTTTTTTAAATCACGTCAGTGATCATGAATCATCATGAAATGAATCATCATCATGAATAATTACATCGACATGATCCTCACAACAATATACCGTCGTTTTTGGCCCTAACGGGGGCTCTTCTCATCGCATTTGTCAATGTTTTTTTCAGATTTTTGTTCCTTTAGAACGTAAAAATCAACTTTTCGGATGTTTTTGTGGCCGTCTTTTTACACTGAGGCACGACACAGTATTTATTAGATGGACTCAATTAGGTAAATGCTTTAAATCCCCGAGTCGCTCGAGCGGTGATAGGACCCGTGACGTCATCAACGATATCGCGCTCGGTCCGCGGCTTAGACCGAAAATGTTGACTTTGCACTTTTATATCTCGGTCAGTTTTAGAGATAAAAAAATAATAAAAACACAGTTGTTCTCGTAATTGTTTGTCAAATATTTTGGCATATATAACAAAAAATAATTTTCTTCTTCTTCATTGTTATCAAAATTAAGTCATTCCAATAAAGTACTAATGAAAACTAAAATAAAAAATAATAATTAAAATTATAATGAACTTCATAATTGTTATAAAAAATAATACATTCCATGATAGGTATTTACAGCAAGCACAAACAATTAGAGTACACAAATTTAACAGTTAGTACAACCGTATTTAAGGAATTCGCTGCGATGGTCATTGTCCCTAACAAGCTTGTCATAATCAGTATATTTTATATCTAAATTAAGCCTTGTACTTATTTGCTGGCGAAGTGCGCCATACCTAGGACAGTCGTCTAAGATGTGGGGTACAGTCTCCGATGTAACCGAGTCGCAGACACAGTGTGGTGATGGAGCCAACTTGAGTCTGTGCAGGTACTCGCGGAATTCCCCGTGTCCTGTGAAGAGCTGAGCGAGGATATTAGTCATTTTTATGTTCCTAATGATTTTATGCCCTTCACGGACATTGGGGAAAAACATTTTCGTAATCCTGCCAGTTTCCGCTTCCGTATACCGCTTGTTCCATTGTTCGATAGTACTTTGGCGGAAAGAGTACTTAATTAAGGAAACAGGGACTCTATCATACACAGGACTGGTTTTTTCTTCAGGGCTGCAATTTTCGCAAGTTCATCAGCTCTTTCGTTCCCAATGAAGCCTTCATGTACATGTTATCCAGTGAAGATGCACTCGTCTGCCCCCTTCTCTTCAAGCTGTTGTATTCTGTCCTGGATCTCTACCACGATTGGATGCGTGCTGTCTGGATCTGCTATGGTTTCCTAGGAGGATCTTGAATCGCTTATGATATTACCGATTGGTGTATTGGTCTTCGCAAACATCTCTAGAGCTCTAAGTATAGCTGCTAGTTCAGCCTGGTACACTGAGCAGTAAGATGCCAGAATAAAATTGGAAAAGCGTACCTCCGTCCCGTTCTCCCACCAGGTTACCGCTGCTCCCACTCTTCCTTGTATTTTACTCCCATCTGTGTAGATCTTTGGGTATGGGTTAACTTCTTTGATAGCCTGCTCTGTGAGGAGTAATAAAAAAACTTTATAGGCCGTCTGCGTGAGGGTGGTGGCAGCTGAAATACATCTACTCTTCTCTCTACATCACATCCTGGGAGATCATGAAATGGTTTTCCTCTTTTAATCTCGTACAACTCCGCAGTTTCTTTTACTCTGA